>OX366515.1:6057834-11057834 GCA_947256265.1 Acronicta leporina | reverse complement strand
CATAGTACAAGCTTTGCTTAGTTTGGGACTAGATGGTGCTGTGTAAAAATGTCCCAGATAATTTAAAAAAAAAAAACTGGTGGAGTCGCATCAACCGAGAGATAGAACTAACTGTCACGCACACAAGTTGAAACACACATTAAGGCGCTTGACGACAAACTCCGACGCTATGATGGTATGACGCCAGTCAAACCCCAAGAGATCTTACCACTTACCAGATTTATCCATTTGGCTGTGATTGTAATTGTATTCTCTCACGGGGAATAACAGCTTTCTTGATTTTAACCTCTTATCGTGCTCGAAATAGTTTGATTTACGGCTATCACAATAATGACCGTTTATTAAACAGGATGAAGGCAATGATAAGCATTGAGCTATAATACAAATCGCACTTAATTCTACCTACACGCTGGCTGATTGATTTATACAAACCAGATGTTGCGGGCGTAGTCAGAGTACACACAGCAATGCAGTAAATTACGGTACTATCTGTCAAATAATATGTTACTGTCTTACTATCAATGGTACGTGTTCATAAATTTGGCTATTGGTTAGCAAGTGTTCACGTTGAGAATAAAGCTTCTTACTCACTAGACAATTTTAAAACGTCGGGAACGGTACCACGGTACCTTTGTTCTACAACATTATAGTAGCTTTGATCATTTCAGTTTTTCTGTTTGTAATGAGTGTTTCTTTGTTCCAAATAAACGACTAAGCTTTCCCAAACGGCGAATTTTTTTTTCTGAAAATACAATTTCTTATACTTACGTACGTAAACAAAAAACAATTTCAAGAACAAATGAAAAAAGAAAAGAAAAAGTGAAAATTTCAAGAACTAAACAACATTGAAAAAATCCTATAGGGCTTTGTGGTAAATGTGGGAACGAAGGAATTTAGTACCAATATTTGAACAGCATAGTTCTCGAAAATTCTTGTTGTTTGGGGAAAGGTAGACCAAAGTGAGCCCTTTCCGTTAAGAATTACGGTAGGTACATAGATAATATAGGAAATTGAATGGGAATTTGTAGATACGATACTTTTGTCATACCATTCTTAACACATCGAGACCCCTCCATGCCTCGGAGAGCTCGCAAAGCCGTTGGTCCCGGTTGTCATACGAACATCTTTGATAATTGTCAGTGGTAGTCAGAAGCCTAAAGAAAACGTTAAAACCAGTCTATCCTCCGAATATTGGTATTGCCCAGAAATTGGGTTTCGCTTCGTCGCTTCGTCTAAAATGCAGATATTCAGCCGCATCTGTTTAGACTGGAAGCCGACCCCCAACATAATCAGGAAAAGGCTCAGAGGATGATGACTATTTTCAAATCAGTCAATCTATCATAATGTCATAATATAACGTAGACTGCAAATCTATAGTGAACCACGGCCAGTTTATGAAACATCGTTTGATTAATTTCAAACAAAAGCTTTTATGCCTTCAATATGATGGACGTAGCCTTCGTCAATATTTATAAGTGAGTATATTAGCTGCCACAGTGTCAATCGCTGACCTTCAAAGATTGACATTCAACAAGGTATAATCAGTCTTTCAGCTTTCACGTACGAACAAAGTATCGAAAACATTTTGATATAAATTATCGCCTATTTCTGAACTACACTTCAATCTTTTATGGAACTTGACAAGGCGGTATTTTAACCTTGACAGCCTAAATAGCGTAGACTCAGACAGTTTGGTCTATTTCGAGGAACGCGAGTTCAATTCCCGCGTCGGGACAAATATGTTTATGCGATAAAGTATTCGTTATATGTCTGAGTTCCCTGTGTACGTAGAATTGTAACACAGGGACATTCTATTTGGAATATATTAAAATAGATAGAATTCTATTATGATACTAGAAGCTTATCGCTTTTAGAGGATACTTAATTATCGCTTTTAGAGGATACTTAATAAACATAGCATCTAATAAGAATAATAAAAATATTCTGCGACGTTTTACACAGCACCATCTAGTCCCAAACTAAACAGAGCTTGTACTATGGGTATTAGACAATGGATATAATACTTATATACTTTTTTTTGTAAATACTTTCTTATAATACATAAGAAACATCCAGACGAACACTAACACTTATATTAATCACATAAAAATGCACACCCACGACCTCATGGTCAGCAGTTGAGATCTCGCTATTATTTCTAAACGCCTCAGGAAATAAAGGGTACAGAATACTGTGTATGAACACTAATAATTCACATGTGATAGGAGGCAATAAACGGAGCACAAATCCAGACTCCGATCTACTACTGATAAGTTCATAAAACTACACAATACGCTTGACTTTGAGAATCCAAGCCAGGATCTCTAACAGCTGAGGCAGTAAATTCTTTACTAATTTTTATTCTAAAACTGTAGGAGATTAAGAACTTTATCACCGCCAGAAGGTGCTTCCAGCAATGCAAACAAGCTTTATGCTCAGTCCAGTTACAACGACTGTCGTGATGTGTTTTTAACGAGATAGCTACAACATAAATCTATGTAAATAAATACATGTTATTATGTACAAACACATAAAATCTTCACAAATAGATGAACAAACGGTTCATTTTATTGCGTTTTTATATACTAAAATTTTCTGAATACCGTTTTGCTAATGTTGGATCCATTTCGTCTCAAAATTTTATATCGGATTTAACTTTCTACTCAATCTCACTACAAAATTTTGTCGTTTTTAAAGATTTATTAGTCTTTCTCGTGACATAATAATGAAGCAAACTGTTATGAAATATACTTATACTATATTTAAGGATTGTGCCAAGTTTGTTTAGACGGCAAGGATGACGTAAGCTTCGCACACAAGAACAGCAACCCTTATTATAGTGGAGTGAGGTATAATAAGCGAGCCCACGGTGGGCGCCAAGAGGGCAAGGCTACGACCTCTAAGTTTGGACTACTTAGAGAAATATTTAAATCAAGATTATATGGCAACGGATTTGCATACGTAAGTAAACTTTATTACTTGTCTATATTTAGTACCATTTTCCTTCTCAATTAATAATTTTGTAGTGACCAATTCTCTTTTTATTTCGTAGTTTTCTCACTGTTTTATGAGGCAATGTTCAAACTAAGAATATGCATTATATCGAAAGACTTATTCTCGATTTATTTCGGAAACCACCCGTAATAAATAATGTATTAAATCCATCATCTTTCACACACGTACGTACGAGCGTATTCCTCACTTTTGTTAGTATAATATATTACAAAAAATATAGAGCCTTAGCTTTACAAGAAACATGAATTTCTTTAATATTTATAAAAAAACTTGACCTTCACGTCTTTTATCACATTGGGAACGTATGAGGGTATGATATTTCGCATAATAACTAGTAGAACTAAAATATGTTAATAACCTAGTTAACGGACAAGACAAAACCATGCCTAATAAATTTTTAAAAGTGGCAATGGACTGTAATCTTTTATTTACCCTTTGCCCTCAGTATTAGATGAATATTACTTCGATCATTCGACGAGGTCGCGTGTCAAGGTCAAGATTGTTAAGTTACAGCATACTGAAATAACTCCAAGCTAACACAAAATGTCTGCATGGTTTTATTGCTACTGTCGAGTCAAACGATGAACCGCAATCGATAAGTAGGTGAGGTACTGTCTGTGCTTGGATAAACTTGTACATTTTATTGCAGACAATATTTCAAAGCATGAACTCCTTAGTATTTTGCTAAATTGATCTCTTGACACAGCCAATGAATTTATCACACGTATATTAGTCAAAACGGATATTATAGGTCAGACGACACGTTTAGCGTAGTGGCTGAGCAATCGGCTTCTGCGTCACGTGTTGGTTCGATCTCCACACGGAGTAAATATTTGTATGATCTACAGGTCTACAGGTCTGGGTGTTTGTGCATGTGAGAATTTGTGTTTGTAAACGCACCCACGATACAGGAGAAAATCCTAGTGAACGTTTTAAAAAAAAACTGACCTGCTGCCAAACATGGTAAGGAAATCGATAGGCGACGAGGGCAGATGCGATGGTATGTGCCGTGGGAAGGAGGATGCCGAAGGCCGCGGCGACAGGGGCTCCGACCGGTAACAGCGCATACGCAGCGAACACGGCCCAAACGACGTGCGCGGCACCTTCAGCCGCCGCGCCGGTGTTCCAGGCCGGCAGCGTGGCGGCCAACGCGATGCCGCCGCCGGCCAGCGCCAGCCAGCAGGCGCGCGGCAACCGCCTCTCCGGAGCCACGCCGGCGCGACCGCACCACCACGCTAACCCGCTACATAGTAGTGCGTGTGCGGTCAGTACGCCGACCTAAACAACACAAGTAAAACTTCTTTATAATCTACAACCGGTAAATATATAGACGACGGAATTTCATTAAACGTGAGCCAAGATGATTGAGCTTTAAGGCAAACCAAAATTCGGCAACGATAAAAATTAAGGAAGTGTTATAGCAAATGAAGCGAATTTACATAATTTGGCATGCTAGCAGCTCAGTAAACTATTTTATTTGAACATCTTTGATACACTATTTTCCTTTCTTTGTATATTCCATATAATCATGGTTACTTATAGCTTATTTTTTGCAATATAACAAAAATTTTGGTAAATCCTTTGAATAACCAATAATTTATTAAATTGACAAGGGGACTGGGCAAAGTATACAACCTTGGGGCACTCCTATAATGTATATTCCAATTTATTGTACAGAAAGCAGTTTTGAGAATTTGTAACCATGATTTCAAAATATGTTCTCGAGTCATAATTTCTTCGTGTTTCGTATATTACATACGATTTCCAAGAAGTAATAGTAAACTGACCAAAATCTTATGACCATCTGACACGAATGCATAACTAGTGTCTATATTGACCGAATATCAGTTATAACCACCTGAGGAGCCCTCCGCCAGCCGCGGGTGGCGTCAACGGCGGCGAGTGCGGCTGCTAGAAGCGCCCACAGCGCCAGCGCATAGCCGACGGAGGTGCGCTGCAGCTTGCACGCGTAGCGCGCGTACAGCTCTTCCAGCTCGGCCGACTCGAACCGCCGCCGCGCCACCAGCCGGGACAGCGGCCCGCGCGCCGACATCGCCTTCACCGCGTGGTCCATGCCGCCGCTTCTGTCTCACCTCGCCGCCGCACGCAACACCACCCGCCGCTTCATCTACAACAATCAAGATTTCATAGATTGAAATTGAATCTAACTTTAGGAAACCTTACATGAATCTATGTTATGTGGGGGTTCTATACAAAATCTTGTATATTATCATAACGAAATCCAACAAATCTTTTAAGTTTCACTGACAAACTGTGGATCAGAACAGAACCTTTTAAGAGGGAAAACAATTAAAAATTGTGCATTTATAAATTGAGGTTAATTAAGTTTTATCTCTTAACTTAAAAGTGTATAATACAAATTAGCAATAATAAATTAGGTAATATAAGTTTTATCATAACATAACTTGAAAGTGTAATAAATGTTAAGTTTGACAGTAGTATCATTTATGCATCTCGAATGATAAAAAGTTATAAACATGACTTCTTCCCAAGATGTCTTTACAAAAAATCCGTAACATTTAAGAGTAATAAAAATATCTTACAACATCGTGGGCAGATTTTTATATTGCTGTGCTACTATGTCCCGTTAATTAGCGGTAAAATACTATATTCTGAAACTGCTGACTGCTGCTGTATTTAATAAAATAACATTCAAATTAATATTCACTGTAGCATCCAAGTGATTCGAATAGACTTTGATAGAATCTTAGAAATAGCGGATTATTCTGAAGTGGGAGTAGGTATTGTACCGCCTCAGCCGGGGTGGAACATCACAAGAAGCTTTTCCAGAACGGTCGAGTGGAGTTTGTGAGACAGCTCCAAAGTGTTCTTGGCTTTTAAAACAGAGTGACGTATCTAAAGTCTTGGTCTATTAGAGTCAAAGCGCAGTAATAAACCAACTAACATTATTGTTCAGACGTCGCGTTAAGACGTACGTACATTTTACGAAAGTTGTTGTACTTGTGCACTGATATAATACTGAAAGAAGATATATACCTAACTACAAGTCTATCAAGGGAGATTAATTAAGAGTCTGGCGGACGGAATTACCCATATAAACAAACATAATACCAAAATAAATTGTAATCCAAACACAATTTAATCGAAGTGTGTTATTATTCGGATTTCGTCCAAAATACTTCACTGGAAATAAATGTAAGCTTATGCATTTCTTGTAACTTCACCAAGTTTGGGACGATGTTCCAGTTGTTTATTTACTGTGAAGTAGTAGTAGACGAAATGGTACGGTAGGAACCTAGATTAACGGTATCTCATTCCGTTTATTAACACAATTTGCTAAAATATTGAATTGAATAATTGCAAGATTGAAAAAAAATATTGTTAGGATTACGATTTAAATCAAAGTCAAGCTTCAAAACACAAGTCGAGTTAAAACACAATCATCAGTCAAATACTATATAAATTGCGCTAGTACCCAAACTAGTTATCATTACCAGGCTCTATTTAATAAGTTATTCATAATGTAAATATGCACAAGTTGCCTACAATACGGTGGTAGTTGAAAAGAAGGCGACTGCCAATAAATCTCTACTTTGAGCAACTCAGGTGTAACTGGAATTTGTCCGGATTATAAATATTCAAATCAACTGCATGACAAAGATAATATCGATCTTTCGATATCGAGACTATGAACCGGTTCTTGAAATATTATGCGAGTGGCATTTAAATCTCACTGGTCTTAAAGGTACGTATGATCTTGTAAGGTACACAAGCTAGAATGTTTATGGGTGTCCCATAGCCTGCGGTTACGTCTCAGGAACATCGCACAGCAACCACGCCAGGATAGCCTGAACGTAAACGCAATTCAACCTCATCGCACAAACAGCATATTCAATGAAAGACCAGCGGAAACATGCTCAGATGGATACAGATAAAGGAAAACAGATAAAGGAAGTTTACATTTAGTCAACTTCTTTGACATGTTCCTTGTACAATCACGACCTAAGGATGTCCTCGAACCAAAAATTTCAAGATATAACTTTTGGAATGCCTTCAGATTAGCCTTAATCAGTGTGTCCCATTAAGTGGTAGGTAGACTATTGGGTAATATTGCAGGGTAATCCTTGTTTTATTGATTGTAGAATGCCTGAGTACCGGATTAAATTAGTCTCGGGCAGGGGCGGGGCTAGAGCCGTCCGCGTCACGTGGAGATAATCGAATTAGCATAATCGAGTCGCGCGCCTGCATCCGATAGTTAATGACCTACGATACCGATGATGTTGAAATTTTAATCGAACAATTACATTTATTGTTATTTCATATTTACATTACTATACATTTAGTACCTACAACTGAAATATAACTGATTTAATATTTCTTTTTCGTAATTCATACGTAGGTATCTCTCTGCCTATCGGAATGTTAACTTTTCACGCTTAAACTGCTGAAACTATTTTGATAAATTTTGGTATAGAGACAGATTGTACCTTGGAGAGAGACGTAAGCTACTTTTTATCTAGATTCGCATTCGCATTCAAAAGGATTTGTCCTTTTGAATGCGAAACCCCAGGTATGTAACAACTAGTATTCTAATTAATTTATTTATTTATGTTCCCTTACATCATTACTGCTTGTCACTCAATGCGATAGTGAGGTCATTTATAAATCTTTACATTACTATATTAATATTCTACACATATGTATAGTACAAAATAAAATATTTGAATAATTACTCATTTCATAACAATGCGCTACAAAAACTTTCAAACTTTATATCAAATACTACTAAAGATCACGTTAACGTCACAACGAGGTAAGCTGAAGCGCTCGATCAGAATGTCAGCCACCGCCACTGCTATGAATACTTGGCACCTAGTTCTCATGTCACCGCTCTGCGCCAATAGTTTATAACCATCGTAACACATGGTACTACGAAACTGTTTTCAACGTCAGAACACTACTGCTATCTGATGAAAAAGAATAAAATGGCCAAGCGCGTGTCGCGCCACGCGTTATGTTCGGTTCTGTTATCCGTAGTTACCTAAATTATCCATAAATTTATATAAGCTTCCTGTTCTACACAAGTGACAGCAAAAAATACATTTTGTTCACGTGGGAGAGCTATGCTTCGGCTCGACCGGAGTGATACCACGGGCTCACAGAAAACCGGCGTGAAACAACGCTTGCGTTATGTTTCGCCGAGTGAGTAAGCTTACCGGAGGCCCAAACCCTTTTAAAAGGCGGCAACGCACTTGTGACTCCTCTGGTGTTGCGGGTGTTCATGGGCGGCGGTTATCGCTTACCATCAGGTGATCCGTCTGCTCGTTTGCTCCCATATCGCATAAAAAATGTACTTCAATGGAATGTGTACAAATTTGCCTTCTTGTTGTGTTCAGTTGAAGTTAAAAAAAATGTTTTTATTTCAAATAAGCTTTTACAAGCGTTCATGAAACGTTATGATTCTAGTTGCATTCTAGTTGTTGATCAGCTATTACTCGGTAACTAGTAAAGCCCATTTGGCTGTGATAGGTTTCCTTGTAACTTCGTTATTATACACTGTCGTGAATTTATTTGAAATATCCGAAAGCACACATACAGCTGGCGGGTTTTCAGGTCTTGACTCCAACAAAAATCTGCATTCGAGGCTTAATTCCCACGACGAACAGTGTTCTTCGGATTTCCTATGATATTCTTAGCAATAGCTCAAAGATTGCATTATATAGACCACCTTTATGCACTCTGCATCCTGACGAAATGTGAGAATATAATAGTACACCTCTGCCTACCAGCCGTGATGGTATGTTGTAATGTAAAGTGACGACATAATTGAGATGATGGAATATTTCATGGGTCTAATTATAATTAGTCCCATAAAATATTCTAAATCTACATCTTCCATTATTATAGCAGTTGTAGTTTTAGAGTACATCGAATTAAGTACTTTAAGTACCTCATCTTATCTACATAACATTATTTAAAGCTTCTATAATGTGAGATAACACAAACGTTCTAAACACCCGAACCAAGCAACCATTTCGTCGGGCAATACAACCCAATTAGAGATAAAACGAGGCGCAGACGTCCATTAAGCAGGAAATTTCTTTATCTTTATTGAAATAAACATGTTGTCAGAAAGGGCCTGGAATGATTTTATAAAACCCGGCATTGTGGTTATTAATGGGGAAGACTTAATGTAAACAAAAAAACGTAGTATTAAAAATATAAACTAAACTACGAAGTTTACAAAAATTGTTAAAGTTACAACATTATATAAATTCAAAGCAAATTATAAATATGAAGAGGCTATGTGACTTACGTGGTAAAATATCTTCTTACAAAGAAAAGCGATACGTGTTACGAAGGTTCAATTAAAGCCTTGTGAAATATGACTACGATAATCACAACATCAAAGCCGTTAGCGTTGTTGAATCTTATTTTCCAGTATATTGCTGAATACAGGTCAATGGATAGTACATGGCGAATTTGAGAACAAATACCAATGTTAGGAAACAGTTTCCAACCGCAGGGAAGACGGCTAGAAGAGGGGAAGGGGGGTCACGGTCGCCGGGTCAATAAACCCGGCAAGCTTAGCTGTGGCGAATAAAACGCGCCGCGACGCCAGCCGACTCGAGCCCTCCACGAGCCGCACTCATGAATTTCAGTCAATGAAAGCGCAGGTTGCGTCCAAACATACCTTTATTATGATCGCCAGATCCGGTGCATTCGTGGGTTTAAATTGCTTTCCGTTGACTCATAATGCCTATAAGTATATGACCGCATTAACTGCGTGTGTACAGGTAGAAAAACGTTGAACTAATTAATCTAATTAATTTACTAACTGACTCGGTACGTATCATGCATTCTGATTGGTTAAATGCTTGCAATAGTTTACATTATCCTTTAATTCACAGTCTCCAACCATAAAGAGAGCGCATAATTGGAACTTATTTAGGATAATTATTAACATTTCTAAATTTAAGGCAGATGCAAACAGATTTGAGCTCTAGTTTAAAAGTTCAACCAACTTTCTAGAGGAAGAGCAGTTACGAGTTCGTTAACGTAACTTAACTATAGAAAATTTATATGTAAAGCCTTAACGATGTACAAACTTTACATTACATTATTAATGTGCATGTTAAATATGTAGAACCAAAGCGTTTTGTTCCGTAGATACACATAACGGTAAAGTTAAATATGCGTTGGTTTCCATCGCCTTTAGAATTTGTAAGAAAACAATTTAAAAAGAAATAAATATTTCGACAGGGAAAGGAAGATGTCTCCAAATGGAATAAAATTTTGAGAGATTAAAGCAACTCGCAACGCTATGTAGAAAGCTAACCTCTTTCTCATGCAAATTCTTTCTCACTGACTAATGCTGTGACAAAAATTACGACGAAAACTAGCTTCTTTCAACGTGCTAGTTTTAAGTGTGTCTGAGCATATTCAAGGCTACAATCAACGCACCTCAAATCAATAGCATAGCATAGACAACTATACCTATGGTAAACGGTAAGCATGCCAATCATTATACGAAGTGGTATTGATTTGCCTGGCCTGAACCTTTTATCTATACTTAATATATAAAGCTGAAGTGTTTGTTTGTTTGTTTGCTTGAACGCGCTAATCACAGGAACTACTTGTCCGATTTGAAAAATTCTTTCAGTGTTAGTTAGCCCATTTATTGAGGAAGGCTATAGGCTATATATCATCACGCTACGCGGACGAAGTCGCGGGCATAAGCTAGTAATATATAAAGCTGAAGAGTTTGTTTGTTTGTTTGCTTGAACTCGCTAATCTCAGGAACTACTGGTCCGATTTGAAAAATTCTTTCAGTGTTAGTTAGCCCATTTCTTGAGGCAGGCTATAGGCTATATATCATCACGCTACGCGTACGAAGTCGCGGGCAGAAGCTAGTTAATTATAATTTTAGTGGAATAGCCTTCGTGACATGTGTGACACGAGATTGATATTCCGCGGTATCACTCGCATTCCAAACGACTTTTCAAGACAAAGGCAGCCCAAGTTCTTCTACCAAAATGATCCCAAATTTGTTCAGCGGTTTAGGCATGAAATGGTGATAATCTGACAGAGTTACTTTCATTTTCGCATTATTAAATATGAATTTGAAGTTGTGAAAACGGCATGCGAGACCGATTCCTATTTCTGTTAACTCCATACTCGGATATAAGAATACAAATGCCGACATAAAGAATACATGCACAAATGCTATTCCGGATTCCAAGTAACACGTACACCAATACTTTATTCATTATCGTATTGCATAGCGTAGTCTGCGAATTAGAAAAGATAGTACAGTAGGTATCTTGTATATAGATCTTGTTCGAAAATGACGTAAGGTAGACTGACAGCGGCATCATCAGCTTGTACCTGATTTCCTTGAATATTGCGGAAACCAGACGAATAAATCAATAGACGAAAAAAAATCTATAAAACATAACTTACTAAACACAAACCAAAGATAAAATCAAGCCCCGGTGCTTACGTAATGTCTCACAATAAGTATCTTTTCTTTTCCATCTTCATAATATTTAGTAGGTAAGGCGCCAAGCTAGCCACCAGTCTATACGTTTATCCTTGGATATAGTAAAGCCAGTGGGTTTAAGATTCCAATAACCTATCTAAGTAGAGATAGATTGCTCTTAGATTCACGTGTATGTGACCTATTTCCATGAACCGAATCTCAACATACCGGCCGCGTGGGGATAAGCTATTAATACCATATGTTTTTCCTCCTAGGCCACACCAGATAGTGATATTTTGGAATAAAAGCAACCTAGAGTCAACAGTGTTGTTTATAAGGCCACCTTCTTAAATTTTTTAATGATTACCAAACCGGTATTTTGGCAGCAAATGTAGTGATACCTACCCAAGACATTATTTTAACTTGCACGTCTACCTTATTATACTAAACTTGTTGCCAATGTTGCTTACGAAGCTAATTAAACTTAATTTTTCAGCAGAATTTCAAAAATTATATTAATAGGTAAGTACCTATTATGCATTACCTACTCAAATTTTACGATTCCCCGTACGAGCGTTCTAAATTACTCATTTGATATGTAGTAGACTGACTAGCAATCGTATTATATCCAGTTCTTAATTATTTTCTACTATTTTGGCGAACTTATTTTAAATCTGAGGTGTTTTTGCTAGTGCGAACTTTTTGTTATTTAATTGCTGTATTTTTTGTGAATCAATTAGACCAGCTCAATGTCATATGAAGCTGACACTCCTAATCATATTAGCATATTAACAGCCACAATTACGATTGAAGTGAACTTATTGTTTATATGAATTGAGGTGACAATGTAGTACCAAATCGATGGTGAGATAGTAAAAGACCCATTAAACTATGGCGTCACCTATACCATAAAATCACAGTCTACTAAACAAAAGAATGACACCACAATTTCAAACAATACAAATTTCATTGTTACGATTACGAATTTAGATAGCGAGGAAGACATTATTTTCTAGGAAAAAGCAGTTATAAATTTCTACTATTTTAAAATTGCGAAAATGCTGTGTCTGTACATTGACGATATTAAAAAAAAAACAAGTGGGGGGTATATAAATGTCTCCGAACGCGAAAAACAGATTTTTAAAATTCTTGTCTGTTTGTCTGTTTGTTACGGGTTGGCGCCAAAACTACTAATAGATTTTAATTTTGTTATCACTGTTAGGAAGTATCTGCTCTTACTGAAAAAAATGTGAACTTATCTCAATTAATTGAACAGATCCTGAAATACAGCTAGACCTCTCTGATGTATACAGACCCATACATACATACAAAGATCATCAATTTTGGCTTCCATTTTTACTCCTATATGGCTTCATGTTAGCGAAGTCGCGGGCAAAAGCTAGTACTAAATATGATACAAATTATCTAAATATATATCTCTGCCACGACGGCCAGCGTATACGACAGTAATTATGATTCCTGACTAGTAGCTATAGTCCTCCGACTTGACACAAAACGTAATAACAGGCTGCATCATGCGTAAACAGTTAACGATTTGTAAACACCAATTCTGTTAAGATAATTAAGTAACCAGAGTTATGGTAGTTAACTCACTATAGATAAAAAGTTATAGACTGTTAGGCACGTAAACAGTAACTACTCATCAGTTTAATAAACACGTAAGTAATAATTCTCGGTAACAAGCATTAGGCGAAATTTTGTCTACAAGATTACCATGAAACTTGTTAAACATAAATTATATTTACATTGATGACGAGTAAACAATGGCACCGAGATGGCGACTTAAACACTCGTTTGTGTTAAAATAAACATCTAATTTTATCTCGCCCTTAGTGCAAATATCCGTTTGTGAACGCAAATATCCATAGACGAATTCGTCATACAGTCGTAGTTACGAGAGATCTTTAGGTTAATCACCCAAAAATCTTTTAATAAATCTAACCTTGAAAATGTTTATTGAAAGACAGTTTTTGTTTGATTTTACTAAGTAATGGAGTGCCTACCTCCCTAAATATTATTTATATTATTTGAATAGTTTTGTTCGAAGTTTTACTTTGTTGTCATGCCTTTTGTTGACATTTACAATGTCACTAAAATCTTAGCCATTTCAATCAGATACCTCTTAAATGTGTGAGAAAACTGTGACCATCGTGATAATACCTAGTAAGTTTCATAATAATATAATCCATCTAGAAAATTCTTTTTTTTAATTTATTCAATTCTTCGGTTATTACAACAACGTTAATTACTGATGCGGATATAGGACCGTTTGTAAACACATAATCAAACAAATTAAACGTCTACATCTTTATGGCCGCTTGAGCAATGTCATCATCACAGATGACGTTATATTAAATATTTTCGCGCGGAAATGCTAAAACGTTCTGTTTGTACGCGAGGATCCGTCATTTCAGGCCAGTTGGATGGCGACACCGAAATAGACTCTGTCGCCTCGAAATATGAATAAATACTAGGGATATTCATAGTCATAGTGTAATAATATTGCTTCCGTCTACAAAAATAATTTATCACGCAAAAGCTCACGCCCACATTGTTGATCTAAATTAATAAAAGCAACTAAACCGAGTTACATAAATATCAACATGAGATAATTAATCTTGAATTCGCTCTACTTACGTTAATCTGTCAATTAATTATGTTCACGCATTTATTATTAAAGTATTTTAGTAGATAGCTATCCTCAAAAGTTAAATTATGTTTTAACCGTAATTCACTTCTGAAATGTATTTTTGGAGTTTTTTTTACATAAATCTTACCGTTACGTTATTTTTATTGATATAAGATGACAACTACTACAGAGCTGCCTGATGGTGAGCGGAAACCGCAGCCTATAGACACCAGCAACACCAGTAGTAAAACTAACGCGCGTCAGTTCGAAATCTGCCCAGTAACTTTGCTGGGTATGTTCTGCTATCACAGACAACCTCCAGCAGCGGACGGAGTGCTTTTTTATACTACTTACAATCCTCATGGATACCCCGCCCCCTGGCGGCAGGGTATGTCGGACTCGTACGGACTAAAAACCGCACTTGCCTTTCATCGAATCCGACTCCTTAGAATATCAAGGGCTCACCTCGCATCCTACAGGCGAGTGGCAAACATGCTTGCCGCCAACTGAAGCGGACGGACACCTAACACCATAAAAAGTTTTCGCACCATAAAAATAAAATATGATGCTGTTGACATGGCTGCTTGCTGGCCCTGTGAGGCAGTGACACGGACTTGGCTAATATTCAAAGTTTTAGAAATACGATGTCTAGCTAAAATATGTCGTCCTTGTGTTTTAAACTTGTCCTTTCATTGACCCCCTGAGTGAGTGGCCAACGACACCTCTCAAATTACATCTTTGTTACATTACCCTACAAACATACTGAGAGAACATCTTTCAGATTACGACAATGTATAACAACAGTACGTTGATCTTTCTTATCGTATAACAACGCGTTTGAACTCACGTAGATACCGATATTTTTTTCATTAGTATCGACCTAATAAAACAAACTTCCGGTATTTTAGAGTCCCGTCGTTGAAATGTTTAATCATTGCAATATTCTCATCTTACATCACCCTTTTACTGTCCCTATGCTAGGCACATGTGTCCTCTCAGAATGAAATTGGTTAGCTTATTAGCTATAGTCTCACATTCATATCATTCATGATCTTCGCCGCTTGTTTATCGTTTCCAAGCATTTATAGCTAACGCCATAAACGTAACTAAACAGTTACTAACCCATGCACTCCGGCAGTGCCGGCAGAAGTGAAAACTTGAATATTAAAGATGAATTCACTTCAATAAATGATAATGTTCAGTTGTACTGTCTAAGAAAACATGTTGTGTTGTTTTCACTTTTGTCTCGCGAGTTTAATATTATTCCCCATCGCAAAAAGTGCACAGCGCCGCTAAAGAAGTTTTCACTTCAATAAACATTAAACATTTTAATTACATAAATTAATCGATCACAATAATATATATACATATAGTATTTATTACTTTCGGCGATCACGGAGCTGTATCTATACGTAAATAGTTTGTGTATATTATTTAATAAGCAATTAGTAACGTAGTTAATTAGCCAATAAATAACCGCACCGCATAGTGGTGACAGGTGACCGTCATTACTGAACCCACTTCAACGTAACTAATTAAAATAACACACTTATACACCAACTGTTATTAGCCATGTCGCCAATACTAAACGGATTAACTTTGCCCAACTGGTTTGCTGTCAATAAAATGGTCTTTATTATAGTTAGTTCTAATTATGTCACAGCGATTTGACACTTATATTTTATCGAAAATCGCGCATTTATAATCAGTAAATGCACTTAACCTATTTAAGCTCAATTACGGTAAAATTATTCTAGTCATAATCACTTGATATTTCTAGCTAACAAATTAACTAAGTACAGTATAGCTAAACGTGTTTCTTTGCATATTTTTTTTATCGCTATCGTTGAGACTATGAGTTCACCTGCATTAGTCACAGCATTGCTATTAAATTACTAACTCAATTAGTAAAATATTTACAGTTAATTTTTTATGGTTATAATAATGTCCTCAGTGATTCGTCGTGGCTGTGGTGGTGGTATGATCGCATCTGGTTAAAGACCGCACTTGCTTTCCCTTGCCTTATAGTCACGGTCTTGGGATACGTGACTTACGCCACACCCGTGGTATTCTAACCCGCCCCCCTGCTGCCACTTTTATTGGCATTTCCTAAGAGGCGAGAAATATCTGACCTGCTCAGTGGTAGGACCTCTTGGGGTCTGACTGGCTGGCGACAATCCTTACGTCGGAGTCTGTCGTAAAGCACCTTGTATGTTTAAACTTTTGCGCGTATGAGCTAGTTCCTCCTCACTTGCTGCGGCTCTGGCAGTCTGCAGTCCGTAGGGGCGTTTAAGATTCAGCAACGCATCAGTAACTCCTCTGGTGTTGCTTACTAACTTACATGGCTGGTCAGCTGGTTCCACCTTCGTCCGTTCAAAGATTTAAAACAAAACTGATGTCTAAAGATGAAAACGCGCTAGTAATTCTACTGCTATACTGGTGGTGCTACCGTGTATGCTGCTTACGCATAACGTATTCGTATTTACCATCTTAAAACAACAAAAATTAAAAAACTTGAACTGAAATACATACTACTACATTTTCTTGAATGTTCACAGATTAATAGATTAGATTAACATGACAAAACTATAAAATTAGACTCTTAGCCGTGAAAATCAGTTATTTCTTTTATTTAAAACATTGCTAACCATAATCAGAATGCAAATTGAATATGATTTACGTCAAAAGGCCCTAAGTTTCACAAATCTTGTCTAAAAGATTTGTTTGTTTTATAATTCGCACGAAGTTCTCATGCAAACTACAAATAAGCAACTGTAAGTACGCATTCTTCGACGAATAGTTAGAGTAAATAATAGTGAATGGTATTCCACACATTTTCTCATATCGTTATTCTTTAATAATAAACGTTGACAGAAGGCAAAGAGCTCTTTCTCAAAAAAAGGTACCTGTTACCGCTATATTACCTGTGACAATTGCTTCTCATAACATGGTAGAAAAAAGAATTCGCTATCACTTTAACTTTTAAAATTATAATAAATAACTGCCTCATTAGCCTAGTAGACCTGAACGCGACTGCTACAATAGAGGTCCTGGGATTCGATTTCGATTACCAAATCCAGCAAAGTATTGGGTTTTCCTATGAAATTTCTAGTAGCAGCTCGGAGTTTGGAATTTGTGCCCGGTTAATGGCAATAGCCTCGCCACCTATTACATGGGACCTAAACATACCGGCGAACTGTGTGTGTAACATTAGTACGCCTCTGTCTAACCTTTTGGGGAGTATTCCCCAAAGTTTTCAATGAAATACAAATGAAGAAGTAAATACAATATATAATTATCAAATAAAACGTTCAAATATGTAGATAAAGTTTTACATGATCGACCAATTATCAGTCGGAAAAAGTATTTTTTTATCATAATGTTATTTGTTATCTATTTCAACCCTATAAGCTCTTTTTCCTTGGGCCTAAACTAAATACAATAACGGATGATATTCCGATACCGACATTTTAACATAATTAAAACGGCACATACAAAAAACAGATAATTAGAGATTCCATTATCTACTTTAAACAATGAAGGCGTATTCGGAGCGCACGAAGTAATTATCTTCTAATACTTATCTGTGGTCCACTTACTGGAGCACCCTATATTTGTCTTACTTAAATCGCATTGGAATTACTTAACTGCGTAAACTCTGTGTATTCGTACAACTTCATTAAAATTTTCTTGGCCCACTTCATTTGTTGTGTCTACGTTGATGACTACAGATGCTTAATTAAAATGTATCACGTTTCGTTTACAATAATGAATATCTTGTCGCCCTATCTCAATCTTAATTAACTTGCACAGATTTAATAATTTTACTGTTCTTCAATCGAATGCTTTCCGTACGATAGAAAATGGTTGATAGTATCTCTATCAACCATTTATTATTTATTTTTTATATATATGTATTACTCTCGATCGAAATTACAACCAAAGTCAGTTCAATGTTTTTTCTATTATTTTACTGTTCGTTCCACTACTATTGTCGTAGTACAGATTATTACTAAGATCGCTCGCGCACTTGTGATTTTTAGTCGGGCGATAGTTTGATCGTTTTGGGATTCACTATGAAATTATACACGACTACTACAGCGACTAAACTATCGGTAGACTAAAAATCACAAGTGCGCGTTAGCCCTAAGTATGTGCTTGTCATAGAACATGTATCCACGTACATACTTATTTTAAATATGTATTTATTTTAATTCTCTCCTCTAAATTAAAATGTACCAAAATATACGCGGACCAATTACAACGAAAATTTAAAAAAAATTCTGTGTTGCTGTGAGTAGTTGAACTTTTAATGAAAACGCTGAACTAGAAAATATAATACAAATTCAAATCAACCATGTTTTTAATTTACTTCTTATTTACTAAGTTTAATATATTTCTTGCTAAGTTTAATAGCCCTCAGCGTCACTCAACTTCCCACGATAGTATTAAGTCCGAGTCCGACATTACAATAACGTGTAATGAAAAAAAAACTTCTACTTTTATTAACATGAAATTACTTTCCCGTAAAACATCTTCGTCGTACAAAATCTAATATATTTTCAGCTGTCGTAATTTAAATAAACGCTTTTTCGGAGACAGTCTTGTAACTTGGATAACTTGTTAAATAATAAAAATAATTTTGGAAAGCAATGACATTTTAGGCTGTCTGCCCTTTTATAGTAGAGTAGCTTCTGCCCGCCACTTCGTCCGCGTAGCGTGATGATATATAGCCTATAGCCTTCCTCGATAAATGGGCTATCTAACACTGAAAGATTTTTTCAAATCGGACCAGTAGTTCCTGAGATTAGCGCGTTCAAGTAAACAAACAAACAAACTCTTCAGCTATAAAGCTGAAAAAAATGTACGAGTATATAAAATCTATACTTAATATATAAATGTTAAGTATAGATTTTATACATTTTTTTATAAAACATTTCGTTTTTATAAAACATCTCGTACATTTTTTTTTTGCTTTTAAGTTATAGATGTTATTGTGACATCAGTGAATTGTAAAATGCTATCGAAACGGATCAAGGGTACAATAATACTAAATTAATCAAGGTGAACTTACTTTAATTCAATTATTGTCTCCGTTATTACCAAAAGGCAAATCAACGGAAGAACTTTCCGCGAATGTAATTAGCGTCGCGTCCGGAATACATTAGAGTATCTAATAAGTTTCTTACAATTTCCTGGCCCGATTTAAGCAGATCTCTTGCGCATTCATAGTAATTAAATGACAGGGAAAACAGAATTAGTTCGTTCGAAATTCAATTAGTGTTTGTTTTTAAAATGATCAATTATTTATATTACGTAGCTCTTGAAAGCACCCAAGTCAAACTGAATCTACGGATGTTACGTCATAAGGACATAAATTATTCCGTAAGCACCTGAAATATTTATATTCCTTTCTAATTGTTCGTAAACCTTCAGGCAAACTTCCTAAACTGTTGCGGCAGCTTCTTCGTTCAACTTTGCTAAGATCAGCCATAAACTTCGTACATAGAATATTTCAATAAAGATGTAATGCTTCTAAGTTATGGTCTAACATTTTCTGTGGTGTATTTGTTTTCTGAACTTCGTGTATAACAATATTTTACAATTCACTTCCTTTAAACTAACTTTGTAGCACTACGGGTTAGAGCAATGTAACACGTGATATTTGGCCATACGCAACTGCGAATTGGGTTAGTAATGAGTACAATGTATTCAGTGTAGTCCCAATTAAGTTGACGCCATCATCAACGTCGGTTGCGTATTAGCAAAGTCTGAGTTCCGTAGATGAGAAACAAGTGAAGTTGATAGTTGTCTTCGGACCAAAACCATGATCTACGGCGGTCTTTATCTTGTATTGTAAGGTTTGCTCACGTGAGGTGTCTTCTTCTGAGAGGAAAGTATACTCTATGTGGCCAGTCCAGTCCCTAGACTCATTCCACGAAAAATACTTGTATAACGTGAAAAAACTCCAAGTCCAAACACAACTATTGTAGTTAAAGATAAGAAAAGTAATAATAATACCATTTTTCTGGAGTTCTCATCTGAAACACTATCTTGTTATTAGTTTCAGAAATATTTATAGTATTGGCAACAGTTTAAGTACTTATTATAGGTTTGTGACCTATTTCGGTGTTAGGTTGGTAGCTAAATTGTAATAATGTTGGCATTTCTGGTGTGCTTGGAATTCTAATTAGGTAAGTAAGTGTTGTGCATTAATCAATTAAAACTAATATCAATTGCAATTGAATTATTTTAAAATTCAATTAATTAATTTTTGCAATTTAATAATAGCGATTGCGTTTTTTATCAATTGATTTATTGTTTAAAATTATAATTGTTGAAATGCAACAAGTCTGGTCTAGGTAAGATAATTGTCAATGGGTATTGTTATTATACGGAACCATGCACTAGTGTCAGTCAGTGAATTAAGTTAACAAAATGTTCTCAGTTTCAAGGCGATCCAGTGCTGGAGGTCATCTCAAGCTTGTATGTCAAACATAAATATTAAAAATAATATTTTCTTAGTGTTACAACTTTATATATTTGGACTTAATGATCTTGGCCACAAGCTCAGCAGAGCCAATTCACACAGCTCTAACAAAATTTTATTTGAATTAAAATGAAAATTTATTTAATAATATATACAATAATAGTTTTAAATTTTCAGTTATGTGTAGGTATATTTTCAAATACATTGCTCTATTATATGGGACTTACTGCTCGTTTATGCAGTACTGGACAGAACTACATAAATGCGATCCAGTGTTTACATTGTTATTTTGTAGAAGATTTATAGCCTATATACATTTAAAAAAATAAATAAATTTAATTGAATTAAAGCATCTCTCGTTTAGTTCGATTACCAAATAAAAAAGACAACAATTTTTCAAATTAACACACAGCTTATAGGTGCACCGTTTTTATGTAACGGGGTTAATATTAAAGGATTACCATACATTATGCCCACACATTTTATTTAACCTCGATTATGTAGGTATTTCAAGTGTTAAGTGAATGCTCAAATTGGATATGGGCAAAGATAAAGTAAGCCGTTAATTTATCGTAAGTACAAGCTGTATTTGGATAAGCAATCAAAAGTTTTTATCCCAAATATCAACTTATTACTTACTTCACGCTTACGCAAGTTAAAATAATAAGGTAATCAAGGGTAATTATTCCCGTAACCTTTTTTGATATACTTATTGATATTTATTTTAACCGCTATAATAGTCTAGTGGTTGTAACTCCGACGTCTGAGCTAAACGTCCTGGGTTCAATTCCAAGTGTTATTGAGTGTTTTTTTATAAAGTTCTCAGTTGCACCTTGATAATCGTCGATTACAATTAATTGCAATTGTAATAATTTCATCACTAATTGAAATTTAGTGCTGTTAGATGAGGTCTTTATATAGTTTCGCGTAGATTTCGCAATTTGCATTGATTTACCGAAGACCGTACAAATAAAATTGCAACTGTCTGTACTTAAATTGCCATCAAAAATATTACGAAACGCTGTGTAAGGTCTAAATAAGTCTGTTGTGGTACCAAAGGCAAACATTTAAAATTTTACGAGCCGGATGCAGCCAGCCAGCGAAGCAATAAACCCGGCTCAAATACACCGCTCTCTACAACACAGACTGATCGAGTTTTTACACAGTTTATCGGGTAGGCGACATGCTATCAAATATCTATCACGTTGCAACACAATTTCACGGCGTATTGCTTTCACGATGGAATTGCAGAGGGCTTAAAATATGCAAATTGATAACAGAATTTAAAATTCAATCTCACACACGTTGTTCCGCCTGCTCGCTTACATTTCTACGCACAAATTAGCAGCAATTGTCGATCACTAGTAGTGGAACGGATCGCACTCCAGTGATAAATAAACTGTTCTATTTAACAGGTATTAATTCTACAAATTAAATAGATAAATATGAGTGAACTATTGCTATTATGAATCATCATCTCGACCTTTTCCCAAGTATGCCACTAACATTCCCTAGTATTGCCACACCCAAAAATACTCCAAGCTCTTTTCCTTCATCTAAAAGTACTCTGTAGTCAAAGGGTTAGGATATCGATGTCGAAGTCGAATAGTATAATACGCTATTTTACAAAATAGCTCTGATATCTAAAACAGCTGTACAACGTCCAGCTAGATAGTAATTCCAACACGTTTACCAATCGTTTAGGTCTTTTGTAGAAAAACTTATCGTAGAGGCTACATTATTTATACTTGATAGTCAAATTTAGTTGACTGGACAGTCTGGGTAAATTTTGGATAAAAAATATTTTTATTGGTTAGGTTGGGTTAGAACTGCGACCAGAAGCGAATTGTAGCCATTGTGATTACACGGAAGAAATTTGGGTTATTTTGACAGGCTTTTAACTTTTGTACGACAAACAGCGCCACAAGCGCCCAATTTTGGTAATAAACTTTACAATCCGATGTTTCATTTCACATTATTTAACAATACCGCTAAACGTTAACGCGTTGTATTGAAGAACGCATAAATTTCTTGCAATTCCGTGTGAGTGTTAAAGTTGAGTTGTTTTATATAACAGAGCTGTTTTGAAAAACAGCTAGCAGTTATGTACAACAACGAATTATACAATTTAACTACGACATCGATATCGTCTATTGTCTACGGTCCTTTCGACCCATGAAGAATTTATGACAACCGGGACAGACAATGGTTTTAACTGCTCTTTAGTTATAATAGTTCTATATTCGGAGTATCTTTCTATCGATCAATCTATGCTGATATCATTGGTTATTACCTGTACACTATGAAGGGGCTTCCATTGTGTTAATAGAATCAGAATATTCTAGTATATAACAACTACTGGCTGAATTTATCCACAACTTTACGTGGTTTTATTGTTGTTATTACATGCCACTAGCTGTTTCTAGCAACACTATTGACATTTGACTCAATGAATCATTTAATTTGGTTTTGTTTTTACTAGTTGTGTTGACGTTTTGCACGAGCCGCTCCTAACCTAATACTGCATCGAAACCTTGCATCGTGTTTATTTTATAGTTTTCCTTTACTTCATAAATACATCATAATGAACGAACAGTCATTCATTAGGTTTTAGACTGTTGTTTAGTTTATTTTTACGGTATTTCTTATTCTGTTAATGTTCATTCCTAAATATCCATTCGTAGGGTGAAACCGCCTATTACCGTCGTTCGGTTATTTGCATTACTTTCGGGAAAAATCGGATCAATCTATCTAATGTTTTTCACAGGGGTTCTGTAGTTATATGCCAAACCGGCCTTTAATTATAAACAGAAGGTAAAGGACCATAATTCAAAAGGAGTTACAGTTTGAACAAAACTTGAAAGAACGTGGAATACACGAGATCTATGACACAGCCATTACCATACTCCGAGTAATAAATGAGAGAAGAGTCGCCATGACCAAACCTGTTATCTTACGAGACCCGAGACTGGCCAGAAATTGCTTACATCATGCACGCATCGTGGCCAATGACTTCATCATTCGTATTTTATTGTTCCCACTCTATGACGCGTAACTATTTAATCTCCTCTGAAAAAAATTAAAAAATAAATGCCTAAGTCGATATCACATCAGTAAATTGCAACTGATTATACAGGGTCTTAGTAATTCATGATCTCGTTTAAAAATAGTTTGTAAACTACATCTAAGGTATGTTTAATCACAAATATTTGGTAGACAAAATAAACAATATATATTATGTATGTGTAGGTACCTTAAAAATCAAATAAAGTAAATAAAAACCAAAGCCAACAACAGCAAAGATGAGATATTTTCAATAAATTTTTAATACATACATAATTTATATGTATAGTATAGGTACTTACTTATATCGAAGTTTAGTAGTAAATTTATAATTTTTATGAAAAAATATGTTTGGAACAGTAGTTTAGAGAGACATATGCGTAGTCTGATTAGTATTCACACTTCACTTTGAAAGATAAATAAAAAAAATTAAACAATTGATTTTGACTTTTGACCTAAGTAAAACAAATGAAAAAAGCTTCACATTTATTTTCAATTATTATTAATGTGCGTGTGAAAATAAATTTATATCTAAGTTCTCAAGCGAATAAGCATTTCGCCGGGTGAGCTGAGGACTGAGCAGCGTCTGCGTGACCCGTGAAACTGGGTTACGATCTCGGTGCCCGCCTACCAACGAACCGTCATTTGCAGCATACACAAGATACGCCAAAAACACTTAAGGATATTCCTGTTATCATTGATACAGAAAGACTCAGTTTATAAATACATGCATCTAGTTATAGGTTACTCATATTTTAATTTTATCGAAATCAAAACATCGACTGTCTGTCTGTCTACTTAATAAAAAAATCCATTTCTCTTAAAGATCAATATAATGTTTTTTCCCAGTTACACAGTTACCATAACATTGCATTCCCGAAAGTAAAAGACAAAACGTAAACAAAATACATATTATACAGTTTGCAATTGTTTCGCGAATGTGAAACTGACACTTTCAATACAACGGCAGGTCATGGGGATCTCGTCTCGGACCTCGTTTCATGCTAATTGTGACTCATATGGACCTAAGTTAACCATGTTGTTTATTTATTTCCCGTTAAAAGAAGGTAGTTACTATTTTTATCTTTCTGCACTCAAAATTGCCAATTTGAGCTAAGAGGAAAGAGTTAGGTTTACCATGTCGATGCTATAGTGGTTTTATAGGTAAATGTAGGTACCGTACTTTTACTTACGACCATACTTTTTACTTAATGAGATACCTATACATACTTATGTACTTATTGAGCCTTTGACCCCGACCCGAAGGCTAAATAAATAGCGCTTGCTAGCAGTAGGATTTTTTAATTGGGTCAGCATTGTTGAATTAGGTTAATCTTTTAAAACAAAAGTGAAATTAAATCAACCCACCTTATGATGACAATTTAAAGGATGTGCAAACTACCCTCGTAATACATTTGAGCATTGTGCCTGCCTTTTCTCATTGAAATATATATTCCTAGAAATATAACATTACTTTAAAAGGAGCTTTGACCGATTTTTGGTGGATATTATCATAAAGGTTATTTAGTAAAATAATAAAAATAAGTTTGAAGATCATCGAAAAACATCTTAGAGGATTTTTGTACTTAGCAATACTATTATATGTTACCTACTTAGAAACTTTTATTGTTAAATCTATACATAATAATAGGTAAAACCGGATTTATTTGAAGCCATCCTCGTTCCATGTTGTGTGGGGTAGGAACCGGCTTTTAGTCGCCCATAAATCACGGTTTACCGTTCTAAGTCGCGCGCTGTCCATTGTTGTTCACCGTAGAAGTTGCCGCGTACACAAACAAAAGCTAAAATCATCAACATCTTAGCGCCTTACCTCTAATAGGAATCCTTGAGGGCGACGTCCCTCCAGCACGCCGGACGGAACGGGCGGCGCGCACCCAACATAAACACTGCACCAATCGGTTATAACACGCGGAACAAGCAAACTAACAGCCGATTTAGTGTCAACACTGCACTGTCACTTTGTTCGATCACTGAAATCCAATGGGCTCGTTTGTTTTTAGTCACAATTTATGGAACAACTACGCGCATGTCAGATTAACACCGTTAAATTATATTTTGTTTCTCTTCAATAGCATCTCCCAAGACCGCCGCTCGATGACTGGCGGGCCGGGCCGCGCGGCGCGCCGTTCGTTTGGTCGGATATTTTGTGACGCGGGGCCCGCGGGGGCCGGAGCGGTAAGTGGGGGGCTGTGATGCATGCACGCCTTCTTTGAATGGTAGTGTAATATTGAATTGGATGAATGAAATAAACAATTGTAATTTCTTTAAAAAATATTTTTTTCGTAGAATCCCTATGTATGTTTAGATACCTACCTGACTGATAAGAAGTATTTTTAGATATACTTAGGTAGGTTAGTACTTACCTACTTACTTATAGAAAGTTAGAAACACAGAATCAATCATTTGATTCATTATTACATAGGTATTAGAAAAGATAATTGTAGTAGATTCCTACCTATTTTGGTTTTTACATTTACCTATAAATGTAACAACAATTTTCTAGTTTTAATTTAGTTAGTTTTTGTTTTATTTAGATATTTAGGTAGTTATTTTAAGTTATTTAAGTTTTAGATAGTAATTGAACAGTTATATTTCTTATTTAAACTATTTAAGTAATTATTATTCTAAAAAAAAAAAAACTAGAATATGTTGGTAACAATTATTGGTTTTTAAATTATTCCTTGCGTTTCTTATGACAGCGGTGAATTTATCACAGCGACAGCGTCATAGTGTCTGCAATTGCTCATAAGTATTCTAATGACCACATAATGCAATCGGTAAATAATAAATGCATCAAGGTGTTGTTTTTTTTTTGTAACATTGCTCCACACTAGGGTTTTCCTCTGTATCGTGGCTACGTTTACAAACTCCAAAGCTTGAAACCCACATTTTTCACATGTAACCAATATCTTAGTATGATATTTAATATTATATAGGTAATGTATAATAATATGAATAACAGGAGGATAATAGATAATATCGAATTAACGCCTAATATTGGCAACATCCGAGTAATGTAACGCATTAAAACGTAGGTCGGTAGGAGAGGGAGCGGGAGCATAATTAATACTCCCGTACACCGGTACTAGGTGTTTCAATTGAACTAGATAGCGAAAAGAAACAGGACCTACCTAAGCAAATTACTTACTTATTAATTGTAAACGATACAAAATTAAACACTTACATTTTTTATTGGACTTTGCTTACCTACCTCGTAAGTCCAGGAAAGGTAACCAACTTAATTCCTACTAAGTAACTACATAATTATATTTTATAATTTCTACTAACTACATAATCATATTACAAATTATAGTTTATGGACCAAGAGAATATAAGATATTCAGAATTTGTCAGCAAACTAAGTATGTATGTAGTCAAGTGAAAGCAATCCGCTACGCGGCGTCTTCGTTACGACTACGCAGTAACTACACAGCGTCGGCGAGTCCGCTACGCGGCTTCTACGTATCCGCTACGCCGCGGCTACGAAACCGCTACACGACGTCTACGAGTCAGCTACGCGGCGTCTATGGGTTCTCTACACGGTTTCTATGACTCCTCTACGTAGCGTCTACGAGTTCTCTACGCAGCATCTGTATGTCCTTATATAAAAATCGTATACCTCCTCCCTAAAGTCCCATTCAAATAATTCAATTCTTTGGTGAAGATCTGATCACAAACTTAGAACAAAATGGCACTAACACGTACCGACTGAAATAACGACAAAATTATCGAGGTAAGTAAAATTCTACTCGCCACTCAAAACTTGGAAATAAATTAGCTTTTTAGAAAAAGTAAAACCGCTTTGAAAAACATAGTAATAATGTTACGTTAAACAACACTTTCAGAAGTTGGTGCCTTCGATTTGGTCAGGTGTTTTGTTTTCGCTACCGACTTTTAAACTGTTATTGCACATAACATTTTATATTAAACTAGCTTCTGCCCGCGACATCGTCCGCGTAGCGTAATGATATATAGCCTATAGCCTTCCTCAATAAATGGGCTATCTAACACTGAAAGAATTTTTCAAATCGGACCTCCTGAAATTAGCGCGTTCAAGTAAACAAACAAACAAACTCTTCAGCTTTATATTAGTATAGATAACATTTATTTTAAACTTTTATTTACACTAATACACTAATTTTATAACGAAAAATCTCAGAAACTACTGGACCGGTTCGAGTGACAGGCTATATAGTGAAACAAGTTATTATACATATCGTCACGCTAGGTCGCGACGATAATCGCGGGAAAAAGCTATGACTTGACATAACAATGACGTTTATAACAATTAAAAAAAACAGTCTTACAAGAACTATATCACGACTCACGAGTATGTACCTACTAGTTTTTTATTTTGGCTATTGCAATTTGTCTCACATTGTAGATAGAAAAAGTTAATTCTGGGGAAGTAGGTCATGAACCAGACACCCTGTCTAAGCTATGACCAACTCCGTTTAACTAATCTTTGGCGTAGTATGTGGTACTTAGGTAAGTATTATTTATCCTGAATCAAGCTGTATATAGCTGTGCTATATTGTTTTTTTTATTTACCCGAAGAAAAACAAACTTCGGCACACACATACTGTTAATTGTTGTACCAGTGAAATTAATTTATTTTAAAAGAGTGTCCATGAAGTTTCTTTCCGAATTCTTCTGCATGGGATCAACCTTTTAGAACCGTGATACTAAAATCATAAAGTTTCTTATACGCTTGAAATAAAAACATTTGAAGTTTAAAATAGGAAACCAATAATAGGTTTTTCAGCACCTATACTTAGTTGTACCTATTTCAGTATAACAGTTTAACTCGGAAATGTGCTCTAATGAAAACATTTATATTATTACTACGGTTTCACTGGCTACAAAAAGGGCTGATTACTGTTTGCTTAGGCGTGGAAAGGTAACATGCAAACAGGGTAACTTTCACATCTTAATATTACTATGAACTATGAAGCGGTTTGTGTCACGTGACACGTGTGCCAGTGGGCGGAAAGCACAGCTTAGGATAGCCTCTGCTAGATGGATAGATGACATGGAAAAGGTCGCTGTGAGTTGTTGAATGCAGATGACATATAACAGGTCCTTGTGGTAATCTATGGAAAAGGCTTTTTCGGCTGTGACTGTAATGTAATGTGCCATTAAATACCTATGTGCATTAAAATCTTTCATACTTTTCCCGTGTTTATTTCGCCCAGACAAGGCCGAATCAAGGAAAAGGCGAGGAGACATTATAATCGCATTAATGTTGACTCCCACGCGGTGTTTCGTCAGCTACTATGTCCATTTATGTCGTATAATTTAATGGAACATATCGTTAATTCCCTCATTTCGCCACAATTGCTTTCAATTTACATAAGCGGGTCAACGAATGCAAACAATATTACTGTTTCGAGCGCAGTAAGCTGAAGTGTTGTGCACTGAGCAACGTGCAATATATCAGATACAAGTGTATGCATTTGCCTGCTAATCTCCTATTTGACAGCTACCATTCAATCTTGGACGTAAATAGCCCGTATCGACGTCAGCGAGGCCATTGCTCCCCTTTGTGGAAAACTAAGCAGCAATAATACAAATTATTTTACCATCAAAGCGGCTCCCCTGAAGGCAATAGCCTTGCAACTTTACCTTGCCTCGGTTCCCTTTGCCGCAAAGCAATAATTTATAAAGCTAAACCTTCTTCAGCGTCCTTCAGCCGATGTACTTCACGGAGGTGAATTTAGCATCAAAATTCCTCTAATGGCTGAGATAAGCGTAACGATAACCAGCACATTGTAATGGCTGAAAAGACATTGAGCAATGTTTCTTGCCTCTAACCTCAAATTCAAATATAAATCTACACTATATTTTAACATGGATTACAGATACATTTGTTTATTTAAACAGTTTGAATACCCATAAAAATACCATAAGTTTATGTTATAAGCCCCCTATATATTGTATACCTAACACTGTAGCCATCTGTCCATCATACCATGCATCCATCGACTTCTGGGGGCAAAGAAATAAATTCGTTTCCGAACTACTTTTGTGATATTTTTTTGTGGTTTATGGAGACAAACGAGCAAACGGATCACCTGATGGTAAGCGAGTACCGCCGCCCATCGACACCGCAACACCAGAGGAGGCGCAAGTGCATTGCCCGACTTTTAAAAGGGTTTGGGGCTCCAGTATCCTCACTCACTCGGCGAAACACCAGCCGGCCCATTCGTGCCGAAGCATGGCTCTCCCATGATATTATATTATAACTATAAAAAAGAGTTACAGTAATGAATGATCCCAAAGTCTCATTAATCTAAATGAACGAACGAATCTAATGAAAACTGTACCTATATTAATTCGTTCCATAAACGTATCGCCCAGATAAAGGCACCTAATAAAGTATTTTTGCGCAAAAATATCTAAATTACTAAGGAAACTAAACCGCGCCTAAACGCATATACCTTCTCGAATTCGTCGTGGGTAAAAATCACAAATACGAAACATTACGACCGCAAATGTCTAAAACTACTGTCAAAAACACTACAACTTCACACTACAGTTATTTCGTTCGAACTGTACTATTACAAAATAAATAACGCCATCAAAGTCAGTGCATACGGATAGCAATTTAGCGAGACCTCACGTACTCACCATAACGAACCTCGACGCTCCACACTCTAGTTTTTGCTGACATTTACTATCTGCATCAACAAAGGACATGGCATTAACGAGTTCGCGTATTTTTAGATATGCTTCATGAATTTATGATGACACTTCATTTTAAATAGAAAAGATTTCAAAGGAGAACCTACATCAGGATTTGCTGTACTATAAAACTTATGTAAGTGAGAAAAACTTAAATTCTCTAAACAAGAATCATATTTCTCAAATAAAAACCAAACATAGCGATATTGTTAAATGACGAACTAAAAGGATATTTACTAGAAACCCTTTAAGATTAGGTCATACATAAAAACAACTATGTCGATACTATCTAGGCTGTAAAATTGCGCTGTAATTATTTACTCTTTTAGTAGGTACTCGTATGCACAAAACAGAGCAATCCGCATGGGAGAGCCATGCTTCGGCAAGAATGGGCCGGCTTGACCGGAGTGATACCACGGCCTCACAGAAAACCGGCGTAAAACAACGCTTGCGTTGTGTTTCGCCGAGTGAGTTGAGGTTACCGGAGGCCCAAACCCTTTTAAAGGCGGGCAACGCACTTGCGACTCCTCTGGTGTCCATGGGCGGCGGTTATCGCTTACCATCAGGTGATCCGTTTGCTCGTTTTCCCCCCTATCCCATAAAAAAAAAACCTTCAATCACGTCAGGCAAAGGTATATTTTTCCATGACACCCTTAATCTAAGTCAATCCGTCATGGCTTTATACTTACTGATGCAGTTCATCAATGTCCACTCTATAGATAACTACAGACATTTGTAATATCTAAAAGCATTGCGCAAAGCAGAGGTCAATAGTTGCTTTTGTGTAATATGTGATGCCAGACATTCTATAATTCGTAAACAATATATAAAAACGGAATTGATGATATAAGATTTTAAAATTAATTTGATCTATTGTTAAATTTTACAATACTTAATAAACATTATAGCTAAACGAGCTTTTGCCCGCGACAGATGTTATTCTGATGTATGAACTATATTACTGTTAAAAAGTTTCATGGAAATCAATACAGTAGTTTTTGCGTGAAAACGTAACAAACATGGATTGATGGATGTATGAAATCCATACATCCTTACAAACTTTTACGTTTATAAAATTTGTAGAATTTTGTAAGTAAATAAGTTCAAATATATATCTTAACAACTTCAATCTTTCCCAATGTTATCTTGTCGCACATTTCCGCCAGCCTATCAAGACAGAACAGATGTTGCTTCAATATTGTAGAAATCCTCGTCATTCTACATTATGAACACACGCAATCTTTAGTTTATTGGTCACAAATTGATATTGCTTAGAAGCCAGGCACGAATAACGTCGACTCGGATAAAATCGAATTTGTTAGGATCCGGGCGGCGTCGAAAATTTGCCGTCGCAATTCCCCGACTCATGGCATGAAAAACCTACAATTTTCTGATATAACATCGTTTATTTGTGGAAATATTATAACAAAGTACTTAATATTTCAGACCGAATCTCTTCATTTCTCAAACAACGAAGACCTAAATTCTCATGACAGACTTGGGCAAATACGTTACTGTTTGTCCACATATACTTTTCCTTATATTAATGGAATGCAAACATTGACAATGGCAAATTGGTCCATAAATATCAGTGAGCAGTGTTCCACCTCGAGGGCAATACTATCGGTGCGGGCCGATCGCTATATCCGTCCACAACTAACGTTATTGACTGAATGCTAATTACCGTCATTATACTTAATTAACAATCGACAGCCTAAAATACTAACAATACTTTTTTGCAAACAACTATGACCACTATGTCATAACATAATATCTTTGGTACCGACATAGAATAATTATTTCTTATTTTTTCGTCTATTCGATCTCAATTTAATAAGGCAAAAGTTCATTTTCCACCTTGAATAGAAGATATTCGATGCACATCTCATGCCCGGCGCTCGGGTCTCGGTCTCGGGCACTTGTTGTAGATGTAAGAGGCATCACAGATTATCGTATGACATTGACGGTGTACCTGCACGAATTCTAATGAACGTATAAATCTTCCTAATGCATTATTCCTTAGACGACGTCTTGGAACGATCTGGAAAGGTTTGGTCACACATCCTCATCTATTTCCTGCATTTGGTTGTATTATATATCTGAATTTCATTTCATTTCATTTCATTTCATCATTTCACAGATAATATAATACTAGTACCTGAATGATCTATTCTTTCAGACAACAAAAAAAATGGTATCTTGTTTGGTTGGGTCACTGAATCTATTAGATTTTTCTTTCGATAATTTTGAATTCGTGCGCTATATAATCGCATTTAGAACAAACAAATTTGTCACGAATCACGATACATATATTGATCCTATTTTAATTTACAATGGCACGTGAAAGGAAAATTGTTTATTATGTACATAAACATTTCACTGGACGCCGTTTGAAATGAAAAAAGATAATTAGACAAACCGGAAACTTATTAATGTAACCTTAAAGTAAAAATAGATTAAATTCAGTTACCTAATGTGAACATTATGTCAATATTCTCGTTTTGATGTGCGATATTATTTTAGGAGACATAATAAATACGTTTCCTTTAAGACTAAAGGAAACGTATTTATTTTGTCAAGTTTTCCAAGTGATGAATGCGACACTTCTAAAGAAAAATCTACAAGAATCACGCAGTAAAACCTTTCGGTTCAGTATTTAAGTATAGTAGCAACAGTTGTTAATCTCATGATTGTATACCTAGATAATACTAGTCTTAGTATCACCTGGTATGGTATTTTAAATTTGCAATAAACAGCGAAATTATTGTAGGCTACCCAAATAAGGGACATTTTAAAAGGTAATACACTTACACATCCCTAATAATAAGACCTAATTTACATCCATTAATATTTTTTTGGTGGGATAGGGGAGCAAACGAGCAGACGGATCACCTGATGGTAAGCGATAACCAATGCCTATGGACACCCGCAACACCAGAGGAGTCACAAGTGCGTTGCCCGCTTTTTAAAACGGTTTGGGCCTCCGGTAACCTCACTCACTCGGCCAAACACAACGCAAGCGTTGTTTCACGCCGTATCACTCCGGTCGAGCCGGCCCATTCGTGCCAAAGCATGGCTCTTCCACGTTGTGGGACCATATAACCTATTTACTGTCCTACTGCTAGGCTCCTCTAAGAATGAGAGGGGTTAGGTTCACCACACCGTCGAGAAAATCTCTCTTGCCTTATTCCTCATGGTCTTTTCTTTCATCTTTAAATTGATAATGCGAAATATTTTGATGCCATCCGTCCGTATGACATAATTTTCTCGTTGCATTTCTCGTTTCTCACCATTGTTTCGTCACGATATATGCGACTACAATGTTATTTCGTGAAGCGCATGTTAAAATAGCAGGTAACGAAATAGCTAGCTCCAACTGCTCCGAGCTTGCAGGAAGCAGTGATATCGACCTTGGCGGAAACCTGCGCCGTACCTGTTATCCCAGCCTACGCTTCAACTGAAATAGTGCTCTCTGCTACATTAGAAAATATATCAACATTATATGACTGCAGTGAATAAAATCAGCGGAACATTTAAAAGTTTTGTTGATGATATTTCGGTCTTATGTTCACTTGTTTTGAAATTCCCCGTACCTAGATGTAAAAACGTTTGTTTCATAAAAGTGTTCATACTATGGTTGAAGTACTTAATGTAGTTTAGGCGGGAAAATGAAAAGTGCACATTGTCGATTTAATATTATTTTTCAAAACTTGAATTTCTCCGAAGTTTAATGTGTAATTATGGTGGATAATTAACCATTAAGTGTTTGTGAACGTGTGAGAGTGTAGGCAAATGATATAAAATTGAGAATCGTGACTTTTTGGGTTCACTCCTAAACTCCATCGAAGCCTCAATAAAAATTCTACCGTTTTATTGGGGCAACTCACCAACTTATACTTGACACTGGCGAACACAAAAAGTGTGGTGCCATAAATTACAATCCCTTAATGGGAAATATTATTTGATTACTTTATTACTTGACACTGGCAAATACACAAAAAGTGTGGCGCCATAATTTAAAAAAAAAAAAAAAAAAAAAAAAGTACTTAATGTATCATTTGTAAAACACATTATGTAGTCTTCAAGTTGATTCACACTGGAAGCAAAATTATATTCGATTTTTTTAAGAAAATTATATTTTTTTTTTTTTTACAAATGCAACATCAATATTATCATCATCGGCCTATATACCTAATGTCCCACTGTTGGGCACGGGTTTCGCTGAGAGTGAGAGAGGTCAGGCTTTTTTTAATGTAATTTTTAATGAAATAGTTTTTTTAATCCTTATTATTTCGATGTATTTTGTAGTGTTTAATCTTACATATAATAAGAATGTAAGTGAGCTGTGTCTGTACATTGCTTATATTTACAAAAAAACTAATTTGGGGGACTCAGAATCAGTAACACAATCCATTTCTATTATTTTTGGAACTTTTGTCTGTCTGTTTGTCTGTCTGTTTGTCTGTCGGTTTGTCTGTCGGTTTGTCTGTCGGTTTGTCTGTCGGTTTGTCTGTCGGTTTGTCTGTATGTTTGACCGCGCATCAAATAAAAACTACCGAAGAGATTTGAAGGAAGTGGACAGGAATTCATAGCCTGTTTCTTGGATTAACATTTAGGCTATTTTTAATTCAAATCGGTTCTCTATATCAAAAGTTATTCACATTTTAACGATTGAAAATGTAGAATTTGAACAATAACCGTTGAAGCAAATTTCCTTTTTAAGTATTTCCGTACTAGACTAGCACGGGTCAAACATTATAACAGAATCAAGAAATAAAATTTAAAAAATACACTCACGGGTACTAAATACGATAAAACAAGAAAATAAAACAAAGAAATCAGAAATCATTATTGTAAACGGCAATTGATTATTAGTACAGTTATTCTAACTCTACTTATACAAGGCATCACGGGACATACATAGGACTTATCCAGCGAGCATCAGCCGGTGTAAAAACTAAATATTTGAGTAGGGTAAAGAAGTAAACAAAGAATGACAATTTATTCTCTAGAAGACTAACACGACATCGTTATTACCTCAATGAAATTTGATTCCATAACAGGTGTCATTTTGAGTTGACAATTTTGACAATTATTCTTTTCTTCTTTAGAGCATCCAGCTTTAAAGTAACTGATTTTATAATGCGAAACCTCCATAGTGTAGATTCTAAAGAGTTTCCATCTAATCAAATCATAAAATAATATACCACGTATGTAACTTTGTATAATAAATAAAAAATGGGTCATTTATTAATAATAGTAGTAGTATGTAAATTAAGTCAATGGCGCTAAGTGTATTAAAAATATGGAAAACCAGAATCCATCGATTCCAATCGAATTTTTCTATGAGATTTTTCGAGGTTGTTAGTTGAAACTTGGAGAGGACAATGTCTCTCAGGTCAGCTAGTATGGAAATAATTTCCTAAAATAAATGTGTATTTAATTTAATTTAGTCCACCACGCTTGCCTACTGCGGGTTGGCAGACTTCACACACCTTTGAGAATATCTCCCAGGCATACCTACAGGTTTCCTCATGATGTTTAGTGATAATTATCTATTAATACGCACATGATCACCAAAAGTCCGAGGTGCCTGCTAGAGTCGGACTCGAGTCCTTGAACTTGGTAGTCCAAAAGCCATACCACTAGGCTATCACGGCTAATATAACATTAAATAATATCAAAATGCTTGAAGATATATCAGATACTGGATTTGTTTGTTATAACTATGTACCGATTTTGGTGATCGTTATTCTCATAACTTATATATTATTAATACAACACAAAATCCATAGTGTACCAGACGGGCGGACTCGAGTCGTATCGGTATTATAAACGAGCCGCTGACGTCCTGCACACTATAGGTTCGAATAGTGTCGGTTAAAAAGCACGAAGGAACACCACTACTGAACTACAACAAAAACACACGACTACACTGTCACACTGTTCTTCGGGGTTCGGTTCTCACTTGAGGTGTGATTTCTTCGGTGACTGGATTACAACTGCGACTATCGAACTAACGGCGATACCTTTTATACCACACAACCATTCGAGAAAAATCTGGCCTATTACCGAACCCTTTGGAACCTATTTATTTCTATAAATCCTTACATAAGGTACATGTTATATACATCATTGGATGCGTCTTGAACTGTACTATAATATAACATATACATAACAAATGTAACACTGATAACAAAAAAGTTTCTAGAACATTAACTATAGCTTGAAACGTTCTATTCACGAATTCTTTTATATCTATTAGAGATAATGCTATATTCGGTTATTTACTATCTATTAATTACTATCTAAGCAAGATTCAACTAATTATACTAAATTATAACGCGAAACTTGCGAAATAGCATTTCTCATTTCCAGAACTTTCACGTAAATAAGATCGCGTCGAGGGAAAATTCTGGCAACTTGAACCCGATGTGTTACATACAATGTTATCTTACTAGATCTTTCTATCATGACTAAAATATATATATCCTAACATGATTATATACCAAACTTACATACTTTTCTAGATATTTACCTATTATCACCTTATCTATTAAATATCCAAACCTATTATATTACTATAACAAATAGCAAGGAGGTGATAAGTACATGTTAGGAAAATTCACTATAATATTCTAAACTTATCCTATGCCTAATTATTTCACTATAAATCCTAGATTTAATTATATTATCACGAATATTCTAGATTAGGTACATCTATTCGATAATAGATGGTGCTAGCATGCCATGTAAAATAAGTATATAATCGAACCATCTATACCTATATAATCTATATAACTAATCATTACTATCTTTAACTCTTCTATTTGACGATAGATGGCGCCTACGTAATTATGACGCTAGTAAGGTAAATAGGAGTATATTACTTATCTATTATTATATACTACTTATGTTGTATTCGTCCATTCAACAATAGATCGCTTTAGCACGCTAGGTAAAGTAATACATAATCGAGCCACCTACCTACATAATCTATATATAGGTAACCTAATATAGCTAATCATAATCTATATTTAACTATTCTATTCGACAATAGATGGCGCTTACATACTTATAAGCTAAAGTAACTAGGAATACCGATATTACATTACTATTATTTACTTATGATGTACTCCTAAATTCTACAATACACGGTGCCCATGTGCTGGCTAAGGTAAATACATAAACTATATAACTATTATTTACCTACGTATTATTTCTCTTTCCGACTGTAGGTGGCGCTAGCGTGCTACTGCCTACATAACTATTATTTGTATTTTCACTATTCGGCGGTTGGCGGCGCTAGTGTGTAACTTTGCTATCACTATCTGATAATTCTAGTAGGGTAAAACACCTAATTGTTGTCCCTTTGACGTAGAAATATAACATTATTTTTTACCACACTCACAGATCACACATTTTGATCTTCTGTCGCGAACATCTCTCCCGCCGTGCAGTATGGCGACTACTGGGAGCAGTACTGCATCATCCCGGTGAGCGACGTTGTTACTTAGGCGGGGGACGAGTTTCTTCGCCGGATGATTCAGAATTCCACCTGCTGTGCGCACCTCGACGGTCCGGATTTGACCATCCGCGCCAGGTTAGACCTCCTCCGCCCGACCGCGAGTCAAAGTATTTCGCAGTAGCTGCCCGTCTGCGATCACGATGGGAACGCAGAAAGTAAGGGCCCCGATCATGAGGCTCCCGCCGGTGTTGCAGTTCCGGGAGATACTTGCGGCGGAGAGATTCCATTTGCTTTCCATATCTATTTTTCAGGTTGAGCGGATAATATATCGATGTGTCAGCTTGTTTCGGTTTGCTGGCCAACGCGGCGATAGCGGAAGTGAACTCGGATATGAACGGTCGCAGCGTGCCACTTCCTTCACTATGTTCATTTTTCTTCAGAAGCTGTACTTGCGTTTTGCTTTCTTTTTTTGCTTCAATTACTGTGGAGATCGGTGCTGCCGACAGTCGGCGCTCGGTATTCTTATCGGTATACTCCAGGAGGGGCGGCGGCGCGGAGTATGTTTGTCGAAAGCCACCATTCCCCTCAGCGGCGATTTCGGCTTCGACATCCTCTTGTTGAGGCTCGCAGTGGTCTTCAATAACTGTGGCGATCGGTGCTGCCGACAATCGACGTTCTGTATTCTTGTCGATATCCTCCAGGAGGGGTGGCGGCGCGGAGTGTACTTGTCGGATGCCACCATTCCCCTCGGCGGCAGTTGCGGCTTCGACTGTGGTGATCGGTGCTGCTGACAATCGGTGCTCTGTATGCTCGTCGGTATCCTCCGGGAGGGGCGGCGGCGCGGAATATACTTGTCGGATGCCACCGATCCCCTCGGCGGCGGATGTTGCTTCGATACCCTCTTGTTGGGGGTCGACGTTGCCTTCCAGCCACGATCTATTGTATTCAGCCTTCGAGTTGTAATTTTCATCGCAGTCATCGTCGGAGACTTCCTCCTCTGCCTCCTCTAGTGCGATCATAGCGAGTTCCAATTTAATTTTTATAATTTCTTTACGGGCGTTCCGAATTCTTCGTCGTGACCGCTGGGTCCTATGTGACTTCGCACTTGTATCTATAGGTTCCCTTGATGACTCTTCATTGCTATTTCCCCTACGGCTAATAGTCGGCGGTGCGGGGTGCGGTGCGTGTTCCATATTTCGCACTGTTCGGTTCGAGTCGCCTACATTTCGAATCCCCCTTCGGTGGCTCGGCAGTGAGCTCATGTCTATAGCGGGTGCGGGGGGCCCCCCCTTAAAGAGCGGGAGGGACGGCGGCGACTCGACGCTGTCTGCAGTTGACTGTGAACGTAGTAGTTCATTTCGAATGGCGGCTGGCATGTCTATAGAAGGTCCGCCTCTGATGTCAACCACCCACGCCTCAGGAGCCTTTCCTTGTGAACGGGTAATCGGCATCTTCACTGGTGAGATTCAGGTAGTAGGTCCAACCGACGTATGACTATCCGGCTCGAAGGACCAGCGAATTGTACCAGACGGGCGGACTCGAGTCGTATCGGTATTATAAACGAGCCGCTGACGTCCTGCACACTATAGGTTCGAATAGTGTCGGTTAAAAAGCACGAAGGAACACCACTACTGAACTACAACAAAAACACACGACTACACTGTCACACTGTTCTTCGGGGTTCGGTTCTCACTTGAGGTGTGATTTCTTCGGTGACTGGATTACAACTGCGACTATCGAACTAACGGCGATACCTTTTATACCACACAACCATTCGAGAAAAATCTGGCCTATTACCGAACCCTTTGGAACCTATTTATTTCTATAAATCCTTACATAAGGTACATGTTATATACATCATTGGATGCGTCTTGAACTGTACTATAATATAACATATACATAACAAATGTAACACTGATAACAAAAAAGTTTCTAGAACATTAACTATAGCTTGAAACGTTCTATTCACGAATTCTTTTATATCTATTAGAGATAATGCTATATTCGGTTATTTACTATCTATTAATTACTATCTAAGCAAGATTCAACTAATTATACTAAATTATAACGCGAAACTTGCGAAATAGCATTTCTCATTTCCAGAACTTTCACGTAAATAAGATCGCGTCGAGGGAAAATTCTGGCAACTTGAACCCGATGTGTTACATACAATGTTATCTTACTAGATCTTTCTATCATGACTAAAATATATATATCCTAACATGATTATATACCAAACTTACATACTTTTCTAGATATTTACCTATTATCACCTTATCTATTAAATATCCAAACCTATTATATTACTATAACAAATAGCAAGGAGGTGATAAGTACATGTTAGGAAAATTCACTATAATATTCTAAACTTATCCTATGCCTAATTATTTCACTATAAATCCTAGATTTAATTATATTATCACGAATATTCTAGATTAGGTACATCTATTCGATAATAGATGGTGCTAGCATGCCATGTAAAATAAGTATATAATCGAACCATCTATACCTATATAATCTATATAACTAATCATTACTATCTTTAACTCTTCTATTTGACGATAGATGGCGCCTACGTAATTATGACGCTAGTAAGGTAAATAGGAGTATATTACTTATCTATTATTATATACTACTTATGTTGTATTCGTCCATTCAACAATAGATCGCTTTAGCACGCTAGGTAAAGTAATACATAATCGAGCCACCTACCTACATAATCTATATATAGGTAACCTAATATAGCTAATCATAATCTATATTTAACTATTCTATTCGACAATAGATGGCGCTTACATACTTATAAGCTAAAGTAACTAGGAATACCGATATTACATTACTATTATTTACTTATGATGTACTCCTAAATTCTACAATACACGGTGCCCATGTGCTGGCTAAGGTAAATACATAAACTATATAACTATTATTTACCTACGTATTATTTCTCTTTCCGACTGTAGGTGGCGCTAGCGTGCTACTGCCTACCCCAAGTAACACAGGAAGCATTTTAACAAACGAATAGTAATCTTATGTAGAACTTAAGGTCCGTATAAACTCTTATAAAAGTTCACCTAGCATTTTGATGCTTTATATTGGCATTTCAAAACCATTATAATACTTTACACTGTATAACGGTTGGATAATGGCATATCAAAATGCTTTTGTAAATACTTTAGTTTTAGTGCAGAAAACCACAAGGTAGCTGTACAGCTTTTAGATATTTTTGGTGCATTTGGATCTACAGTAGCATTTTTAAGTAGTAAATAAATGCTTAATGCTGTATGAAAGCATAAAAATGAGCCATTATAATGTCACCTCAATCCGCTATATAGCTTTCAGCTGGTTTTAGTGCCTTAGGGTCTACAATAGCATTTTTAAGTAATAAGATAATGCCGAATGCTGCGTAATCGCATAAACTTGTACCATTATAATGCACCGTAAATTCGTCATACAACTTTAAGCTGTTTTCAGTGCCCTTTGTTGTGTAAGAGCACTTATAAGTGGTAAGTAAATGCCTAGTACTGCATAACAGCATAAACGTGAATCAACGTAATGTTTGCACTTTTAAAGATTAACTGAGTGCTGTTGTAAATCTAACAGCTCTTCAATCAAATACACGTGAGTTATTGTAATGCGTAAAACTGTATATAAATTCATTTTACTGTATTCGTAAAAACATTTTGTCGGCCATATTGGGGAATTATATATTAATGATCGACGAAGCAACTGCAATTTTTATGGTGGACATATATAGGTATTATTAATTTAACTCTTGTGTTGCCTAACCGTATGTGTATTTACAAAATTACAAGTTATGATTTCATTGTAGGTACGTGTAATTTTATATCGGTCAAAATAAGTGCAGTGTTTGTTTCACAATAAGTATGTTGAAAAAATCGTTTAAAATAAGAGTAAGAACCGGAGGAATCAGGCGAAAAATATCAAAGGAACATGCAAGAATTATGATGTCTTGGAATACGATCAATGCAGAACAAAATGAATACAGGAAAGTGAATTGTAGTCATATAAAAGAAGGTTCCGTAGGTCATCATAATCTAGTAGGACCTGTTAACATTGGAAATACACACGATACGGAACCCTCGTGTTTTAAAAAATCTTTTATTGCGAATAATGAGAATATTCAATCAAATCATGTTTATTCCTGTCCGCTTGATCCTGAAAATGTAAGACCTGAGAGCTCTGACGAAAGTGAAGATGACAGTGATATTGATAAATATGTAAAACGTTCTTCATTTCGTGAAAATATAAGAAGATGGGCTATTGAAAGGAATATTAATCAAATAGCGTTAAAAGATCTCGCGAGAATTATAAATGGGTTGATTCCTGAAATATTACCTACGGATCCAAGGACCATTGTAAAAACACCTAGATTTGTCACTATAAAAAAAATTGAAGGTGGCGAATATTGGCATAACGGAATTACTAATAATTTAACTTTGCTATTGGAAAACTGGACAGATGTTCCAGAAAATTTATCTTTAAATTTCAATTTTGACGGTTTGCCAATTTTTAAAAGCTCAAAGAAAGAGTTTTGGCCAATACTCTGTAACATTTCGGAAAATACTAACATTAAACCTTTAGTGATTGGAATTTATTATGGAATTGGAAAACCTAAAAATTTAACAACTTATTTAGAAGATTTTGTTACCGATGTTAGTAATTTATTGGAAGAAGGAATTACACTATTGCAAAAATCTGGGAAGAAAGTTACAGTAAAGATCAGATGTTTTATTTGCGACTCACCTGCTAGAGCTTTCATAAAAGGTAATCATGTATTATCTGTGTGTTGTTAAATTCATTTCTAATGGTCCAAATCAATAGGGACCTTAAGATAGGAAGCACTAACATTGAAGAGATTCAAATATTACATATTATTATTATATTTAATGTTATTACATATTATTATTATATTTAATAGAATTACAGTTAGTAGGAGTAATGTATACCTGGCTTTGCAGAACTTTTCTACAATCATATTTTTATATGTGTTTTTCAGGTGTTTGTAACTTTAACGGAAAACACGGTTGCATGAAGTGTGTTACTGTTGGTGAATATTCCCACAATTCACACACAGTTACTTTTCCTGATACAAGTTGTTTCGAGAGAACAAATGATGGGTTTCGAAATAAACTTTATGGGGCGCACCATAAGAATGATTCTCCTTTGCTTAATCTTCCAATAGATATGGTAAAGGATTTTCCAGTTGGAGATTCATTGCATTTAATTGATCTAGGAGTTATGAAGAGGCTGCTAGTTGGATGGCGTGATGGTAATTTCGGAAAATTTCTAACGAAATGGCGTGGTGCCGATATTGAAATAGTAACAAATTTCTTGAACAAGTGCAAGTTACCATCTGAAATTCATCGAGCAGTGCGAGGTCTGGATTATCTGGCATTTTGGAAAGGTTCTGAATATAGAACTTTTTTGTTCTATCTTAGTATTATTATACTGCCAAATGTGCTCACAAACGCCGTATTTTCACACTTTCTGAAGTTGTACTGTGGTATTACAATTTGTTCAACTGAATGTCATCTGCGTCTGCTGCCATTAGCTAAAGAACTCCTAAAAGATTTTGTCAAGGACTACAAAGACTTCTATGGAGCGGATTACGTTACCAGTAATGTGCACAATTTAATCCACGTAGCTGCAGAGGTTGAACGATTTGGACCTTTACACTCTTTCAGTGCTTACCCTTTTGAGAATGAACTATATTGTATCAAACGATTACTGAGAGATGGAAAGAATCCGTTATCACAAATAGCAAACAGAATAGTTGAAGCCACGACCTCAGTTAAAAATCCTGACATAAGTGTTAAACCCAATTATCCGTTTCTGACGGCAAGTAAGAATAATTGTAGAGTACTTCATTTAAAACATTTCAAAGTTTCCTCAAAAATTATAGACAGATATATATTGACAACCGTCAACGACATAGTTGAAATCAATAATATAGTTGAAGAACCCAATGGAATTAGTATTCATGGCTCAAAAATAAGTAACAAAGAGGATGTGTTTACGTATCCCATAAAATCTTCACATTTACAAATTTACAAAGTAAAAAATTATGATCGTAGCAATAAATTTGATATTGTCCTTGATCCTAGAGACCTACAATGTAAATTAGTATGTTTACATCATAATGAATACCTATATTTCATACCACTATTGCATACGTACCAATAAAAAACGTTATTATAAGTATATATTATTTTAATTATTAGTAATCCAAATATGTTAATGTTTTAATCATTGTGTAAATTTTAACTTTAATAAACAATGACATTTGCAGGTTTGAATGGTTTTATTTTGAAAATTAACTCGATATAATTGTTTTATTAACATTGACTTATTTAAAAATTAACTATTAAGAAATTCAGTGTACAAATCAGTCTTATTGGCGAAAACATGTACAGGATGATTTTGTTATGTGTGACCTTACTCGGACGGTTGCTTATGTAGGTTATACTACATCTTTTGCTATGGGACCTACCCTGAAAAGGCGAAAAGATTCTGCCGAAATGTATTAAATAACTGTTTTTATTTGCGTTGCCGTGGTATGTCTGATGGTTAAATCAGAACAACCACGTAGCGTAATCAGACATAAAAATCAACCTGCATATAGGAACTTAATTTTTATCTAAATTCTAAAAACATTCTCAAAAACAAATAATATTCATTATTTTTATCATTTTTCAATAACGTTCTTTAAAAACAAGAAATATTCTTCTGAAAACAATTATTTATCCTATATCCTAGATAGACAGATAGACTTTTCACATTATCTGTACTGTAAGTACTTACAAGATCTTCAGGGTTTGCATTTGGCAATTGCCTACTACTCGTATACCTAGTAATGACAGAACAAAGCGTGCAAAAATATCTGACACACCTTAATCAACCAAGCAAATTGTTCTGCCATATTTTATTGTCAGTAACTGTACCAAAGACCTTTTAAGTACGATGATGTAGATTGAAGATGTAATCTATTAATGAAGTAAACATAGACTTATAGAATTGTCAGATTAACACAAACCACCTTCGATATCATCACTCATATTATAATTAGGAATATGAATATTTTGTTTCTCCTTTTCTTTTTCTAGAATTTGCATGCTTTCTCCTTCAGTTATTTCTTCGGGCTCATCGTTTGGTGCATTTTCCTGAATTTGCATGCTTTCACCTTCAGTTTCTGACTTATCATCATTTGGTTGTCTTTTATCTCTACTCTTTTGCTGTTTATCTAAATTACCTTTATTCTTGCGACATCTCTTAGAAGACATCCTAAGATTTTTCATGGATTTCCGTTGCTTCGAATTTTTTGTAATAATTTTGAAAAATACTTCATTGTCTTCTACAGTATACGTCGGATCCCAAGTTTGAATCATACCATGGAAGAATTTTAAAACGTTCTTGTAATCTTTAAGGGCAATTTTTGACCTCTCTCCTCTACTTCCACCTGCCCATGAACAGTTGCAAAGAAAATCCCTAGTGAATAAAATATCTAGTAATTTATAAGCACAAGTTTTTCCTTCGCCCTTCGAAGTTGAGCATAAGAACGACAAATTCCTTTTTAGTTTATTTTTTTCTATTCTATCTGTCAGTAATTGATCCAATGATATAAGATCTCTTTGATTTTCAATAGGTTTTAGTGTAAAACTTTCGGTATCTACAGGGTTTGCATCTTTCAACAAAGTAACGCTTGGACCCTCTTTTATCTCTGCAAGCTGTACAGATATTTCCTCCAATTGTACAGCTTGCGTGGCCAACTTTTGAATTATTTTCTGCTGGTTTTCGACAGTTATCGCTTGAATTTGGAGCATATTGTCTATTTTATCGGATAATATTTTTTGGTTTGCTAAAATTTGGTCGAAGTTCAAAGTTTCTGTGCTAATTATCTGAACTATGTTTTCATGATTTGTAGTGTCTTCAGTAGCTGTAACGTTACGATAATCTGTACACGGTAACCCTTGACTTCCTTGAGCGCATGTCTGAAAACAATATAATCATTATAATATAGTGTATAATTTTTAAATTACCTAAAAACCTAAAATAATTTATATTTAAAAAAAATCCTATCACTAATGTCGAAAACAGGAGCAAAATCGGTGTTCTTCACGCGTCACACTCTCTTTGCGCTCACTAAAATGTATACATATAATAATTATAAATGTATACATCAATTTAAACGTGTTTTAGTATGCATAATAATTACCAAAGAACATTAATTTTATCTTTTAAACTGCAATAGTTAATAGACATCTGTCACACGATTTTGCTATTTTCGCGAGCGCACAACAATTCGGTCCCCTGATAACGTAAAATGAGCGACCGGTTACCGGTCCCTATGGCTGAAGCCACACTGAATTGGCAGCGCCGCGACGATCCGTTCCAATAACAAGGCATTATAAAATTTAATTTATTTACAATGTGACAACATATATAGAGTGAACAGCTCGCGAACGGCGCGAGTTGACGCTTGCCGCCGCGTGGCTCCGCCATTCGAACAAGCGATTCTATTGTTATAGAATCGCTTGGTCGAATGGTCGAACAAAATACTCGCTATATAGAGTCGCTTGGTCGAACAAAATACTTCAGAATAATCTCGAAAAATGTTTTTTTCGAGATTATTCTGAAGTATTTTGTTCGTTGGTTTTCTGATACCTAACTTTAATCGTAATTCTCAAAATTGTTAAATTTTCATAACCTTTGTGGCACATCTCCATCAAATAATAACTAGATTTTTTATGACGCTGCACATACATTTATAAACTTGTACTTATTTACGTAATTTACTTGTACTTATTTACGTAATGTACTTGTACGTAACTTTCGTGGCGTCTCGAAAGTGATGCGGAGAATATTTTTTGAAGAACTACTCATAAAATGAACTTACCAACTTGTTGGCCATAAGTTCGAAATTCATTACTTCTTCTTTTCGTCGGGGTGCAACCATGCCTGTGTCATTCACGTCTGTGTCTGAATTTTCTTCCATTATTGATAATTCAGCTTCGGCAAGTTGATATGTTCTAATATTGTTTCTTTTTAAACTGCAGTTCATTAATTTCCATTCATTTTTATCGGGCTTAGATTGCTCCTCTTTTATTAATTTGTACTGTGTCTTTTTTGGCGGCCACCACAAGTTACCATTTTCTTCCCACAAAGAAGGTACAATAACTAATATTGTTTTCCCTCTCTCTACCGTCTGTACTATTTTGTATGGCATGGTTGGTACAGTTGGTACAAAAATTACTGAAAATCAGAAAACAAAATGTATAATAAATTACAATATATTTAGAAAAACTTTAAATAAAAATATGTAAAAATGCTACAACAGCCTACAAGAGTTTTTTGACGACAAGAAAAAGTACAACTAATTCCCACCATAACAAAATAAGTGACATGTACATTATTTACATAATATGTATAATTGATAATATTACTAATACTAAAACTAGGTACATACAATAGAATATAAATGTTTTTGCATCGCCCTTGCAGGGTTTCATATATGGACACTTAAATTATTTTAACATCCTAATTACTTAAAAGCAATAAATATTTGAATTTGAATAAAAAAAATACATATTACTGCGCTTTCTGAAGATTTTGACCATCCTTAAGTATACCTACATATCTATTATATTTGATGGCTACTGTACCTGACTACACTACACCGAGACTGGAGTTTTTATAAATGAATTGCGAAAGAAATAAGTATCTTAATGACGTTAAAGAACGACACCCACGAGCACAACCGGCATATGAGTCTCTCCTAACTGAACTGAACAAACAAATTGACAAAATTATATCCGTTTCCGCCCGCAGCGGGGTGCAAAGCGCATGCATGACATCGCTATAAAACATGCATTTGTTTAGCGCCATCTTACTCGCACTAGGGAAACGGTTCCGCAACTGCTTCATCAAGCCACGCACCGGAATGTTGAATGTTATAGATAATAGATTTTAGTTGTACAACATTTTTGAAATGGGATTTATGATTCTGCTCAAGGATCCCTAAAATTGCGTTCAACTAATGACACTAATTCAGTTTACATCAAGTCTATTAATATACCGGTGAACCCATAAAGAACTACTTTATAGACAATGGCACTACAATGGTTCATCAAAAATCTTCTCTCTGGCCTGTGGCTTAGTAATTTTTCACGTGTGAGTATTTATATCTACTATTGCCTTATTTAGCCTTTTTAAAGGCTCACCTGGCTGCTTTACACCGACACCATTTTATGAATATTTTATAACCTAATAATATTGTCATTCGAACCTATTTATAAAAGCAATAGACCTATATTATAATTATAATAACTTAATTTAATACTGCTCAAACAATACTATTATGTTAATTATGCAACATTCGTTCTATATTAGGTATGCACAATTTTTTTGGTTATTTTACACTATAATTATACATTATTTTGTATTAAAGCCACAAAATATCGAAGGCGCGTGAAAATTTTCAATGAAACTTATATAGACATTTACAGTAAACTTCATTGCGCAGTAATATTGGTAGGTATGAAATAACAAAAGAGTGAAATAACTTACCTAGCTAAATTGTTCGGATCCAAACAAATATGGTGTCACTCACTCAGTTTTGACCATCTTCGTCCATATTGTATTGAGAACTTAAAGTAGTTAAATTACAACTTTAATTGTATTATAACATTTGTACCGCGGTATTAGAGATGTTTTTGCAATGATGTAAAGTTTTTTTAAGTTCTAACATGTGAACACTTAAATAGCTCCAATCATTCTTTTACTACATTCTAATGCTAGTCTAATGCCTTTGTAATGCAATTAACGTTTTCATTATCAATAATATTGCCACTATAATGCTTCTGTAATGCGATCAGCAACTTCATTGACCATAATAATGCTTCTGTAATGCAATTGGCAACTTCATTGACCAATATAATGCTAATATGATGCGCATATAATGCGATTAAAAAACTATTGTGAACCTATTTAGGATCTAAAGCTGTATAATTTGTGCCCAAATAAGCAATATAGTAGCCGTATAAACGTTTCTAATGCTATTAAAGAACTAACTCAAAATGCGAAAACGATACAGAAATGCGGTAAGTCGGCCGTTATACAACTTTTATGTGTTACTTGGGACATAACTATTATTTGTATTTTCACTATTCGGCGGTTGGCGGCGCTAGTGTGTAACTTTGCTATCACTATCTGATAATTCTAGTAGGGTAAAACACCTAATTGTTGTCCCTTTGACGTAGAAATATAACATTATTTTTTACCACACTCACAGATCACACATTTTGATCTTCTGTCGCGAACACATAGGTTGGGTTGGATGAGTTTACTTGATAGATTAATGGAATGTTGGATGTAACTATTCTAATAAAATATTATTCAATATTAATACCTATCATCATTCATCTTTTAGTTTCAAGCAGCGGCGGTTGCCCTACTAAACTTCATAGGACGATCGCACTATCCAGCCGGATATCCTCGGCACGTACTCTCTCCGGTAGAACTGCAACGCCGATATCCTCGCTCAACGATTCCAAGTTAGGATCGTAACAATGTATCTACATACATAACTTACACATGCACCTTTCACCTCAGTCATGATTTTTATCACACTGAGTACTTAACTTTAATAACTATGAAATTACTTAAGGACCACGCCGTTTCTCGTCGTATCTTTTTGGTAGTCCATCGTTTAGTTATAAGAGTAGAGATTATGATGAACTTAGAATCAGTTTCATAATACATTGTTTGTCGCTCTGTCCATTTCCAATAAATAAAAAATATAAAGCAATTTGCGATTATATTAAACTAGCTTCTGCCCGCGACTTCGTCCGCGTAGCGTGATGATATATATCCTATAGCCTTCCTCAATAAATGGGCTATCTAACAGTGAAAGAATTTTTTAAATCGGACCAGTAGTTCCTGAGATTAGCGCGTTCAAGTAAACAAACAAACAAACAAACAAACTCTTCAGCTTTATATATTAGTATAGATGAAACAGGGTTTTAAAAAGCTCCTACGTCACTTTCACTTCATCGCTTTTTTTAATTGTATATATTGACTTTTTTCTGTAAACTTCGCACTTTTGCAGAAACAGTGCAACACATTATTTGAAACTTATTTGACAATAAGCGAGGTAGTTACTTATTATCTTCTTCTTCACTGATATTATCTTCAGAATTAATTTTTTCTACTTAGATTATTTTAGGTGTCTGGGGCTGTCACAAAGTGGTCCTCTGAGCTTACTGTAATATGTTGTTAGGTCTCAAGTGTGAAATATTAGCATGTATCGCTTCAAATCCACAAAGTAAAGCAAGTTGACGTCATAATTTACAACCAATACACCCTTTTTTTTACTGCAAGTGTGTGTGACAATAATTTATAGGCACCTTATAGGTGATCGATTGACAACATAATTACCGAGTTTATAATCTCACCTCTGCCCTGTTGGGCGCGAAACAATGTTGCTATTCCACAAATATGGCAAACAATGGCTATCTGTCCTGTGTCTCAGAGAGCTGGAGCGTGTCAAGAATCCATTAAGTGTTACCAGAGCCTTTCGGTGAGACAATAAGGTACCTACCTCTCCCGGCTTATATTATAGTCTAGCTTTTATATAGTATATTTTCTCTTTAGTCCTGCGAGCTAAGCGCCCTGCTTAGACATAATATTGTGTTGCCATGTCCTGTTACCTAATCCATGGATAGTTACAATATGTTACTCCGGGGTTTTGCCTGCATGGACGACGTGGTCCGTATGTCTCGTCTCAGTACCTACGTCAAAATAGGTTTAATTAGATGCTCAGCGGTAAACCGGTATGTTTCTCTACAACGTGACCCCTAAGAGGATCATTTCCAGTATTTTAGAAGATCGCAATTTCTTATATCTTCGGGCCCTAACGCAATTTAATTAATTAAAAAGGTTAAGGGACGATGGTCTAAAAGCTTTAGCACTTTACACAGAAATACCTATACTCGTAAAATTAATCAAAACGTAGGAAAAATAAGAATAACGCGGGTACCTACACTACTAGTGTTAATTAAAATGTCTATAATGCTAGGCTGATGGGAAATAATATTAATCTAACGACACAGCGAAATTAATTAAACAATGATTTATAGCGTCTTTACTGGACGTGCATGTTGCATCATGTTTTCCAAGTATTAATCATTATTAGTTCAGAGTACCGCATACATTGGGCTGATGGAGCACTCATTCGGCGATCTCCATTTCCATAAACAAACTGTTTACCAATACGTGCTGATGCGTTCGTTAAAGCTTATTACCCGTTTCGTGTGGCTAGTAATCAATTGTAGCTACCTTTGCCTATTATCAATTCGGGACCACCTATAAAGTACGTCACATTGCATGGAGGGAGGTGAGTAGAGAAGTCTCACGTTATGTGTCAAGAGGTATGAGGAGTCGTTGTGATGGCACATGTAAAAATTTAAAATAATAAATCGCAAAACTTAAATGTACTTAAACGAAAACCTTAGAAAGTAATCATTCAATTCAATGCAACTAATTTATTTGCTTATTTGCTTAAGTTGGAAATTGTCCCGAAACTTTTTATTCTTTATTGTACATAAAAAATTAACGCAAAAAACATTTGACCACATTTTTTTGACCACGTAAGGACCTACTCTAAAATCTAACTAGCCGCCATTGCCGCATACCGATAGCCGAGTCGAAAATCATCGAGAAATTTGAAGTAAAAATTATGAGTTTTCAATAAACACTTGTTTTCCATCTAATTTTCGTTCATTTTCCGTCTAGTTTTCGAATAAGTCCTCCATGTCTCCTCAATCGTCGACAATATAGCTTTACATAGGTACGCGACCCTCCTAATTGGTAATCCTGCTTCGTCCGCTCTTCTCAAAGCTCTATTCTCACCGAGAGTTTTATTGGCGATCGTTAACCGATAGTTCTGCTACAATCAGTGTTTTCCTACTTTCGTTCCATTAGGATAGCTTATAGCTAGCTATTCGTTACAGATTTTGTGAATTAAACTAAATCAAGACTTAAATAAATCGTTTTAGAATGTTAATTAGTCACATATATTACACTTAATTAAAATAAGCCGGATAAAACTTATAAAATAATTAGATCATTATGATATCTATACTAATATATAAGCTGAAGAGTTTGTTTGTTTGCTTGAACGCACTAATCTCAGGAACTACTGGTCAGATTTGAAAACTTCTTTCAGTGTTAGATAGCCCCTTTATTGAGGAAGGCTATAGGCTATATATCATCACGCTAAGACCAAGTAACTATTCCACGCGGACGAAGTCGCGGGCGGAAGCTAGTTTTTAATATAATTATGAATTGATTAAGACTATCGGAGAAAGTAGGTACCTATTAGGTAGGTATATACATAATTATCTTCTTCCTAGGTTGAAAAGTCAAATAATAGGGTATTACACCTTTTTTTGAAAACTGTTTTAAATTAATCCTTAGATCGTAATTAACCAGTAGAATTTTTATTTCAATTTTATACAACCAAAAAATGCCTTAAAAACGATTTTTAATTTATGATTTTGAATTTACTCGCGAAAACGCTAGCCGCCATGCTACTTCGGCTCGTGACGTCACTTCATTATTAAACAATACAACTGCCAAAGACCAAGTAACACGATTTGTGAAAATAATGAGTTATAATGTTTATCATTGGTGTCTTGTGCCTGAATACAATAATACAAGTGTAAAAACGCCACAAAAATTGTGGATTCAATTGCCAAGTGGTATTAAAATGAGAAACACTTGGTTGAAACTGGCAAGAAGAGATCCAAAATTATTGTCCACAAAGACTATAAGTACTGTATTTCTGTGAAGACCACTTTGATGTAAGTACTTATGCGTTATAAATAGTATGTTAACTAATAAACAAAAAAAACTTCGTTAATATTACAATTTCATAATTTGTACCTAATGTATTTATAGGTTATATTATGTACCTATATTAAGTAGTGAGTTTAGCTTCTTTAACGTTTATTAAGCAAAGTTTTTAATGCTCAGTTGTGAATATTGTATAGCTAATGCCGCAATTACTACAGCTAGGAATCTAGAATGTGTTATAGACCTACAAATTGCGAAAAAACAATTAAATTTCAATTGGTTTTTCGCAATTTTTGGCGGGAATTTGGCGGGCTCAGGTGAACGACGAAGCCTTAGCAGCTTTGTTAATTTTAAAGGCTGATTAGTTAATGCCTTGTTACATAGAAATTGGTGAAACTGGATCTTATTGTTAGACAAAACTTGATACGATAGTTAGGTAGGTACTTACATTACTGTTTTAATATTTCTCAACTCGGCAGAACAGAAATCGGGATTGGATGCAAAAAAAATTGCCACCATCAACGTATTGATCATTGGTAGATTTGTACTTTCTGCTTTCACAAAACCGTCTTCCATGATGCGATTTTAATCAAACTAACACAGCACGACAAACAAATTATTGTTGAATTGTTACTCTGAGACGACAAACGTCGTCATCGAGTGAACGAGTGACGTCACGTCGATATCCAATATGGCGGATGGTGTTTTAAAATAGATTAAAAAAGACGATTTTTGAAATTGAATTATAAAATTTACATTGCATTTTTATTAATAAATACTAACGTTTCTCGTTTATTTTTTTCAAAATCTATCATAAAAATGCATTTTCATATTTTTTTTACATGGTGTAAAATACAATAGGGTATTTTATTTTACACCACATTGTGCATATAAATTTTATTTAAATGTAAGACCGTTCTGATATAAACGAAATTTAAGTTAGCAGTACTAGGTATCTACTCGCAGCCCTCATTAAGGTTTAGTTGAAGGTTAATTATAAAAAAAAAATTACACTACTAAAAAGTATTTATTTGCCAATTAAGGCGGTGCTGGTAATCATGTTCAACACTATATTATCTAATATAGTGTTGAACATGATTACCAGCACCGCCTTAATTGGCAAATAAATCTATTAGCTTATCTATTAAGCTATCTAGCTGTCTACTCAAATATCGCCTGTATAATAAATAACACGGTCGTCTTGCACTTGTGCAAGTATCACGTCTCAAATATATATCAAAGAATGTATGATTTATGCCCAGACTGGCTTTTCAAATGCTGTTCATTTTATAAAAGAATAAAGGGAACACTGGGCGCTGTCGAAGTATTGAAATTGCATTGATAAATCGTAGGACTAGCAATTTGCAACCATCTATTGGATAAACCTCAGCACAATTAAACTTACATTTCAAATTGATCAATCTAAATTGTAGAATGTCTAATAATAAGATTGATTACCATAAACTAGTCTTATTGATAAGATATAAACGTAGGTACCTAAAATAAATGTACCTGGAAATGAAATCATTACCCAACTACGAAAAAAGTAAGGTTCTATTTTTACTATAGATTTAACTGAGTAAAAAATTCAATAGAAACAGCAGCATATGAATATTTTGTAAAATCCACACGTTATTTATCTACTAACAATCAAAAAGCCATTATATCAATAAGTTTATTTACAGTCACAAATTAATAATACTACCTAGGTACTTCTGTTTACTTCGATTGAAAAGAAAATAGTTCATTTCCTTTCTAGGAACGATTTAGTCTTAAAGGGTATTTATTGATTGTCAGCAGGAGGGTAGTTTATGTTTTGATTAACATAATAATTAGTGTCCGACCGAAGCTTCGGCTTCGGCTTCGGCTTCGGCCACCTTCGGCCAAAAAAGCACCTTCGGCCAAATCTTCGGCTTCGGCCAAAAATTTGCCGAAGGTTTGGCCGAAGCCGAAGGTTTGCTAGTTGTCAATATTTGAAATTTACTGAACGATGCTAGAGCGAGACGGAGAGTGTGCAGAGCAGCAGAGTTTCGCCGCGCCGCCGCACCGGACCAAACGAATCGCAGTTAGTAAACTAAACGAGTCAAAACAAGTTTGAGAGCGCGTCTTAAAATTCTAATAAGTGTTCTGTTTTTAAATATTTCATATTTGTTATTACAAATTATTTTATTTATTACTGTGAGTAGTACCTGTGGTGATACGTTAATTATTGTGAGGCACTCTAAGAACCAAAAAACCGTAAGTATTGTCTGGTATAAAATATTTTATGTTATCTAACGTTAGTTAGGAAACTAAATGGAAACAATCAGCGTTGCCAGATGGTTACATTTCTTACATTTTTCGTAACTTTTGACCCCCTCGCGTAACATGTAAGTAATTTTTATATTTAAGGCATTTTTCGTAACTTTTGAGAACAACGAGATAAGTAATACTAGATTTTTATTTTATTGCAAACAGTACTACACGAACGCATCGAAATAGAACTCACATTTTTAACAAACGAAAATTCAGGAGCTAAAAAAAAAAAAAAAGCTCATTCGACATCATAGATCCCAAAATGTAACTTTTGCACCAAAAATGTTACTTTTCAGGATACGAAACGTAACTTTCGACTCAGGGGCCCTGGCAACACTGGAAACAATGTTGGTATGTTTTTTTATGCAATTTTTAGATAAAAAGACATATGAAGATTGTTTACTTTTAGTTAACTACCTAAACCGATAGGATATAGGCGCATCCGCGTTGCAGAGTCCTACTGCGAGTACGGGGCGGTCGGCTCGGCTCGGTAGGTACTTGTGCATTTATATAGAATATTTTCTTTCAGGTACACAATGACATCTTTAGAGCTGAATCCTATCTGGCAATATTTTATCTGGCAAAAATTCCAAAAAATTATATGTAAAAAATATAAATTGTGTTCGTCTGATAATTAAAAAAATGTGACTGATTATTTGATTATTTTTGTTAAAATTACTTTAAGTAAATAAATATTTAATTAACATTGTATATTTGAAACTTATTTTAGACAATATTTTATTACCTACTTGTATATGTTGGTCACTCGGCTCGTTATTGGGCTAAATCTCTAAAGCTCTCACAATATGTATCTAGTATATTCTGAGATCAAAGTAACTATCGTATTTCTCAAGGTCAATGACACCTTCGGCTTCGGCTTCGGCTTCGGCCGAAGGTTTTGGTGAATACCGATTAATCGGCTTCGGCTTCGGCTTCGGCCAGAATTGCACCTTCGGTCGAACACTAATAATAATTGTAGTTTTAAACATCTGCATTCTTAACTTTGGCATGAGGTGAATGACGGTCTAATATTTTTCAAATATTCACCCATATATACAAAGTTTTATCCAAATCGGTCCAGCCGTTTAGAAGGAGTTAAGTGACGAACGTACAGAAATATTTTATAAGATGAAAGATAAGTACGCGTAAGTACTGAATTGTTCCCTAATGAAGTATGAACTTTACCACTCTTTGTCTTTTAATTAATATTTATTGAATGAAAACCATGTGTATGACATAATAAACAAACAGTGCATCATTGCAGTAATCTAATGACGCTACTAAAAGATACCTTGGCGGAAGATATTTGTAGCGAGGTGTAGATAATCCTCGCACGGCACATTGGTGCACAGTGCACACGAGCTCGATCGATGCCGAGGCCACTAGCTCAAATAACAACAAGGCGATTGAGGAAGGTGGCCCCGAATTTTGGCACAAAATTCATTAAACATACAGAGTGAACACTGGACGCCGACCTTGTTTCGAATTTAATAAAAGGTGGCTGACCTGACATTTTGGGGTGTGAACGAGAATAATTTATTAAAGGTATCTTATTTATTGACTCGGTTTTATTGGAAGGTGATCAATGTGAAACTTTCCAAATCGGATCGTATAATTTATATATTTATCGGCAACAAGATGCTCCGTTATCAAGGAGCTAATATTGGGTAAATCAATGTCCACCCACTGAATTATCTATACTCTATACTAATATATAAAGCTGAAGAGTTTGTTTGTTTGTTTGTTTGTTTGCTTGAACGCGCTAATCTCAGGAACTAATGGTTTGATTTGAAAAATTCTTTCAGCGTTAGATAGCTCATTTATCGAGGAAGGCTATAGGCTATATATCATCACGCTAAGACCAATAGGAGCGGAGCATCAATGAAGAATGTTTCAAAATCGGGATTTTTCCATTTGAGAGCTTCCGATGCATGCGCTGCGTAAACGATTAAAGTTTCGCAAAAATAATATATGACAGAATTGTTCCTCTTTAAAAGTTCTAAAAAAAAGTCCGCGACAGCATATGTCTATCTTTTAAGGTTGGCTCACTATAACCGTTTTTATGCTAACTTTGTTCTAAAATTCGTTTTTTTTCCTTTTGAGAGCTTCCGATGCGTGCGCTGCGTAAACGGTTAAAGTTTCGCAAAAATCATATAATTATGACAGAATTGTTCCTTTTTAAAAGTTCTAAAAAAAAGTCCGCGACAGCATATGTCTATCTTTTAAGGTTGGCTCACTATAACCTTTTTTATGCTAACTGTGTTCTAAAATTCCAAATGCATTATTTGCGTAGGTGTTTTATAAACATGATATTAATCCTTATCCAAATAAATACGTTATTCATCAGCCTTTAGAGCGTTTGTTTTGTATCCGTGTGGACCGAGCTTGGGTCCGCTCGGACCCAACAAACGCTCTAAAGGACATATCCTCATTTAGCGTTCTTTTATTATTCCTGTTCCCGTGCCATATTTTACTAAAGTTCCGCTCGGATACTCAATACTCAATTATCAACTAACAATATTGGCTATATCTTGAAGTGAGCTTCAATCAAAACATACTACAAGCCGCTGAACGGGATCATCATCTTCTTACCACCTGTCAAGTGCCTCCTGCCAAGTTTGCTTGAACTTGAACGCTATAATCTCAGGAACTATTGGTCCGATTAGAAAAAATCTTTCGGTGTTAGATAGTCAATTTATTGAGGAAGGCTATAGGCTATCATCCCGCTAAGACTAAGGGCCACTTGCACCAACTTCTAAAATATATTTAAATTATATTTAAACACAAAATTACTATGAAAAATTGTGTTTAAATTCAATTTAAACATATTTTAGAAGTTGGTGCAAGTGGCCCTAAGTAACTATTCCACGCGGACGAAGTCGCGGGCGGAAGCTAGTAAGAAATAAATAGCAATTACTCGGAATCTCAATTCTATGCCTGTTATTCTTTCTTCAGCTTATCTAAATATTTAACAGAATTTAACGGAAATTTCGCTCAAACTCACCTTTTTAAATATCTACAATACATATTACTAAGAAATTAAATTTAGAAAAGTTACCTATACAAAGCGCATGGCACTCATTTCCTGTTTCTGTATGTTAAGGAAACTATTAATAGGAAAACACATAGTTTTCAGTAAATGCTGCTACGCCCAAAACTCATAAACATTGTGGAGGTGGATCAGATAACATTGACATTGGAGGTGTAAGGTCAGGGGGTTTCAGCCTTATACACGCGACCACTCAATTTTCGAGGCCAGTGAAATAGACCCTGTTCATTGGAAACATGGATTATTATGCAATTAATCAAAATTATGTAGCTATTCGCATGTATGATAACATGTTCTATTTATAAAATGGAAAATTCTGAAACACCAGGCAATTTGAAATCTTTTATAATGTGCATGATGCAGATATGTTTTTCAATTATAAAAGTAGTCGCTAATTATCAACTTGTTTTCGTGACGTAATCGTTTGGAGATGCGTATTCAGAGCGCGCTAATGAAGCTCTGAAACAACTCGCAAGTCATTATAATGCCAACTACGTGGCGCCTAGCTACAGTAAAGTAGCAGGAGCTACGCCTATCAAACTTGCTACAAAAAGTTTTTTTATAACATTATTTCGGCCGTAAGATAAATAAGGGCTCGTGGCTAAATAAAAACTACGCTGATCAATCGATCTGAAATGTTAAGCTGCGCTTGCTGCGGATGGGTTACTTACTATTCTTTGCCTTTTCGTGCTACTAGACCCCTCCGTGCCTAAAACAACAAGCCGCGATTGTCATACGAGTATGACAATAGCTAATCAAAGAAGCAGTGTTTTTTATCACCGACCTAAATTAAAAGCTACTTAGATGTGGTAGTACAACGACCTGCGACCCAAAATAAAAAAAAACACTTAGGGCCACTTGCACCAGCTTTAAAATTGTATTTAAACACGATTTTTATAGAAATTTTGTGTTTAAATACAATTTTAACACATTTAAGAAGTTGGTGCAAGTGGCACTTAATCTGCTAAAAAGGAACGCTATTTTTTAAACAAATGCAACACGTATAAAGGTCAAGTTCTTGGATGAAGAGTCCGCGACTGGCATGAGCTCACGCTTCGCCGCTTGCTGGTCCAAGGCCGCTGAACATCAAAGCCCTCGGGACTCGCAAATTATCCCCTCCGGCGAGCACCACCTCTCGTTTTATAATTATGCCTCCCTAAATGAAAAGCATTTTAGATTTTACGTTTACCGTGATTAGAAATCTTACATTATGGGTTCAGCGTTGACGATCGAACTGACATCTAATAAGTTCTCGAACTCATCATTATTCACGAAGGCCGTTTGGTCTTTTATTTTATTTTGGGAGATACTTCAAATAAACAATATTTGAGAAGTAAAGAGAACTTGTTTTCTTGAGAAGTAAAAAGTATTCCCGGTTGATTTAAATTCAACGGAATTCTTGGCAGTCCAACGAAAACTAATAGAAACGGACATAGAATTAAAAACTTTAATGCCTCATCAATACAATGATTTTATGTGACCATAATACCTACAAGTATTTTGTTACTTACAACTTGAACTACCTAATTTTTACTAACTTAGGCCTAGTTTAAATTTAGTCACCTCATAAAACTCTTTAGGAGCGTACTTTTTATTTTCATACACTTATGAATTTCAACATAATACACTCTCATCATCAACAACTTACGGAAGTTTATCACGAACCATTTTGCCGTCACCAGCCGACGTTAATTAATTACATAAAACGAGTGATGAACATTCCCATTAGCAGGCATGTTAATCATTCGTTGGCGTAGGGTGCACTGGCACCAACGTTCATTACGATATGAGCAATAACTTGTCACAATACCAAACGCTTTCAAGCAAATTGCTCGTGGACTCGTGGATCCGACCAATTAGCAGCGAAGTCAATCAGGAAACTAGGACGACTAATTCCATGCGACCCAATTGTCAAATAAACTGCCAGAAGACTCAGGAGTACTCAGGACCCGTAAAATCACATTTGGACGACTTGATTTCCTAACATGATTGCTTTACTCTTAACGATTTCCTTCTAATAATGTCTCCTTGCAGCGTTCAGTAAACAAATAAATCCAATTGCGCAACTCATCAATTTCCGGAATAACGAACGAATGTCGTACTAAATCAAAAATAATGCCTGATTTGTATCTTGACTTCCTTGGGGTAATTGTACCTACGGTTGAAGCTGCTCGTCATAATTAGAACTTACAAACATTCGCACTTCGACTTCCATTTAATTTAGACATTGGTAAACCGTATTCGACGAGCGTTCCCTTGCCTTTGCGTAATTAATTCAGTCACTGCCCGGCCGACGAGTACTTAGGTACCTTCTATTTGCAACTAAACTAACAGCTATAGAGTCCATACATTTTTTCGTGTCGCACTAAATAATTAGGTACCTACCGCAAAATGTGGTCACAGATATTATCCCTTCATCAACAGGATGCCTTTTGTTGAAGCTTTAACTTAGTATCTACTTACGGTTACGTAAGTAAACAGGATCGATCAATCATACGCCAAGAGCAGTATTCAATCATATGTGATCATGAGAAAGTTTTCTACGGCCTGCCCATTATAAAAATACATCAAAGAGAGAACGATATAATATACTTACCTATGGTTGTCTCTGTCTATGTAGTACCTATGATAGCCCTAGTATTAACAAAATACTACTTACGTGTATTGAACCCACAATTTTATCGTATGATGTAATGTATTTATGATTGGCGGATCTTCAATAGTCCCTAAATACTAATAAATTGATAGATACGAGAACAAACATTTTTCAATATTGACAGTGATGGATTACTGAGGAGTATACCCTGAGCACAAGTAGTATAAAATATCGGTTGCAGGGTTGAAAATTGTTCAAATTTGAACTTCATGAATAGTTGAATAGTTAGGTGGAGTATATTAGGGAGCCGGTAAGAATGCATAATTTATTTACAATCAGTGCCCCACCTACCGACATGAACCATGGTTCTTCCCGGCAAAGAATCAAGCCCATTTCCCTCGGGCTTCGTTGGAGAAATTAGAAATATGTGGATACTACCGACTTCCCCCGTTGTTCTCAAATAATGCTTTAGGTATAAAATTTAATACCAATGTCCGCATTAATTATCACGCAATTAAACGGTGAAAGAAAGCATCGCGAGGAAACCTGAATGCCTGAGAGATTTTCTCGACGTTGTGTGAAGTCTGCTAAGGCGTTAGTCCACCGCGCTAGCCTAATGCGGGTTGCATTAGGCTAGCGCGGTGGACTAACGCCTAATCCCTCTCGATCTGATAGGAGACCCGTGCCCAGCAGTGGGACATTATAATAGTTTGATTATGCTATTATTGGAGGTTATTCTTCCTCAGTTCCTGTGAACTGGAAACTTTAGAATAAAATTTTCAATTTTCTGAAAAGTTAATTTTAGAATGCGTTTAGCATATCTACCTACGCATTTTTCCGAAATACATAAATAGAATATTATATATTAATTATACGTTTCAAACATTACTCTTATAAGGGTATAAATGATACATACTTACTTAATAATTAGTACGAATATTATTACCTATTACCTATGACTTTATAAACAGCGACATTCACACCGTTCGCCATAAAAATGATACCTGTGATTTCAACTCAAGACAAGTCATCAAACCAGTTATTTACGTAACAAAAATATTATAAAATAACACATTACGAGTGTTAATTTTGAAGAGAAATGTATGCCTTCGATAGCTCAGTTGGTAGAGCGGTGGACTGTAGAGGAATATTGCTGGTATCCATAGGTCGCTGGTTCAAATCCGGCTCGAAGGAATTTTTTTGTATAATTTAATTACTATTATTTCACTCCTAATATTTTTGATAATATTCTACGTATTGATGCAAAATAAAATAAGTAAGTAGACTGTTTTTCCAAAAACTTAAAAATCTTATTGATTTTTTTTTTTATGGGATAGGGGGCAAACGAGCAAACGGATCACCTGATGGTGAGTGATAACCGCCGCCCATGGACACCCGCAACACCAGAGGAGTCGCAAGTGCGCTGCCCGCCTTTAAAAGGTTTTGGGCCTCCGGTAACCTCAACTCACTCGGCGAAACACAACGCAAGCGTTGTTTCACGCCGGTTTTCTGTGAGGCCGTGGTATCACTCCGGTCGAGCCGGCCCATTCGTGCCGAAGCATGGCTCTCCCACGTGAAAATTTAATCAAATCTTTGAATTTTTTATCAAATCTTATCAGCTCGTATAGCAAAAATACTAAGTATAATAATTAATCAATTCAATCATATTTAAAACTTTTTTTTAAGATTTAAGTATGAATTGAATAGACTAGGTACATGTGTGACGTAGCGGCTGAGAGATCAGCTTCTGCGCCGCGGGTTGTGGGTTTGATCCCCACGCGGAGCAAATATTTGTATGACCTACAACGGTCTGAGCGTTCTGGCGGGTCTGGGCGTTTGTGTATGCAACAATTTGTGTTTGTAAAACAGGGAGCAACGTTCATTTAAAAAAAATACAGATTACCTACGGTTTCCTAGAGAATTTACTTACTATTAGACTAATCAGCTTTGGAACATGGTAGGTAACATTCAAGTAATTTCGTCAGCAAACAAATCTTCTTTCCAACTTTGTCATGTCTAACTGTAATTAAAATTCCCCTTGCAACGAAGTGCCTATAGGAACCAACCTAACTCGACGCTGAGGACGAACAACGGATGCGAAATAATGGGAAAGTATCCTTTATGGTAGCAAAATGTTTTGATAAAACTGTTTTTCACACTCATTCAAAGTGTTGGGAACATATAACTCGCACAATAAAACCACACTTCAGGACCGTTGCACAAATGCAACGAGCATTTTATTCCGCAGGGGGCGGTAAGCCCCACCACTCTACCAAGCCCTCCCATGAGGACCATTCATGCGAAGGCAAAACAAAGCTTCCCTTTCTACTCCGTGTGAAGCAGTAAATGCAAAACTTTTTTCTCTTGAAAAGTATTTTCCAAGCCTATTTTTTCCTGGCACACATTAAAAAACCTTTTTATATTCCAATAAATTATTTTAGTAAGAGCTAGATTTTTTACTTTACCCGCCGCCTGCGCCTTGCCCTAATAAAGGTAACTAAGTATACTCATACTATTTATACTTAATACTTATACTATTTCATATGATGCACATGCACATTTCTCTACTACTAGGGACTTATTTGTTTACTTGATAGGTAAAGTCCCTAATAATGTTAATTTCCCTAATACATTAGCGAAATTAACATAAAATTTCTAATTCAGGGCGAACCTTACATACATAAACATAAAATTCCATCAAAATCATTCTGTAAAAAACTAGCAAAGTCTCGATGGAGCTGCTTGTTTATCTTTAAAAAATAATGAAATCTAGACAGTCGTGCCAAGTCTAAGGTCCTTACTGCGATTTCTTTATTATTTATAGGTTATGTTGTGTAAATAGCATAAATAATAGTAATAAATAAAAATGTGTAGTCGATTCATTCATTTTTGAGAATAAAATTGAACATTCAACTACTTCTCATATAAAAAAAAAGTTATTCCGGAGTGAATCATTGTGAAGCTTTTGATTTTTTATCCTCACAAACTCAGTTTAACAGAACGCTTTTGAAGTGAAGTTTTCCTGGCGTAAGTATGAAAATTCCCTCTAATTAAAATCTCCGTGAACGAGGTCACAGTTTACAGCAGGGGCATTGAATAGGGCAGCAGAGGCAGAGCTATAGAATATCGTTATCCGCCAGCTATCAAAAGCGACAGGTAAGTTTACTTAGTTTATGTGTGAAATAATAATAATATAATAGCCATCGCTAAAATAAATGAAAATTATTTTATGCAATCCTCCAAATTTGACGTCATCTCTGCGAATCTATGAAAACCCGTAGCACTAAATGAAGCGAGCAGTGTTGAGAAAGCCCCCTAAAAAAGTTCGTTTAATGACAGCAGAGGGCGTTGGATGTGTCGTGGACGCGTTGAAGTGTTGTGCTTATGATCAATATTGTAGATTTAAAGAAATTTTAATAGAGAATCCTGAGAATAGAGATATAGAGAATTTCATCTTTTATACGATCAAAAACAAGCCCATGTGGCTTGTTTTTGATCGTATAAAAGATGAAAAACAAGAAAATGAAAGATGTACCCGTCTGGCGCTCGACCAGTATGATTGGGTTATAGGATAGGAATTTACTCAGTAAAACCTCGCGAGTACGAATTTCTACCCTACCCAGTTATGGGTAATAACTATGTAGGTAACCTGTGCAATACCTGGCACCTTCTTGTTTACTAATAAGGTCGCCTTCTTTAACAAAATAACAGGCAGTATCAGGTCTAGGTCGACGATTCATAAGGATTTTCTAAGCTATTTTCGAACAAATATAGACGTAGGCGACACCAGCTTTGCGAGGCCTCATTCTATTTCACAAATAGAATGAGAAATGAGAATTGAGACTGATTTATCAAATGTTGACAACAAACTACAAAATGGTATTGCTACTGAGAATTTGCTCGCTTTGCAACGATGAGGCAGTCAGTTACATCGCACATCAATCAAGCGACTTTGTGAAAACAAACTGTCTTAATTTCGCTATTACAATTCAAAATAAAAACTATGGTGGTAGTTTTTATTTTGATTTGTAATAGCGAAATTAAGGCAAAATGGCATCAAGGTAGTTTTTTCTGTGAAATGTAAGAATAAATAAATGTAAATTAATGTAAGAAGACACAGTATCGAGACTAAAATGTATAGTGTGCATATTACTATTACGTGATGTTTTGGTTTTCAGCGAATCCAATAAGAATATTGATGTAAACTGCAAATAGTTATCAAATGGTAAACTAACACACCTAGGTACTATTGAAGCTATATCAAATAGTACCATGTGGGTCGATCTCGACTGCTACAGAGATACTGCTGAGAAAGGTTAACATAATTTTAATCTTTGGACATAATCACTATCACAGATTTATTATCAAATTATTAGACCACTGTCCCGAAATTTTATGCACAATATATATGCTTGTTCCATTTTTGTCGATGTATGCGAATGCAGAAATCCAATGTTTTATACTACAATAGGCATGATGACGGTTAGCAAGAATTACTAAAATAATATGTTCATATACTGAAGTATAATTAATATGTTTAGAAAAAAGTGTTTATTTTTATTTATAAGACGGGATTATAAATTTATTTGATAAAATAAAACTACAAAATACACAAGTCCGCCATGTTCAGTTGAACACCAATCAGATTCAATTACGTCACATCTATGTTGAACTTTCACTGTCACGTAAATTTCGTACGAATTTCAACGATCTCCGCGCTTTAAAATTGTTTATTAAGTATTTCCTAATTGTATATTACTTAGTTTTTTGCTCTACAACTTGTTTAAGAACTTATTAAGTAATGGAACAAGGGTTTACCAAGGCAAACAGCTCTAATTTGCCCAGAGTTGATTTGTTAATGCTGGGGCAGTTCCTGGCATCAAACAAAGACTTCTTTCTGTTCAGCAGAATTTAGAAATGTTAAACTACAATGTAAGTATTATTTATTATTATTTAAAAACTATATTAAAATTACTATATCTATACGTTACTAGAGTTAAAAAAATTAAATCACTTTTAAAAAGCACAGCTTCGTATGTTTAGTTTTAATAATGTTTTTATTTTATAAAATATGCTTACCCATAGATTTCTTTGTTTTAGATCCTCCGGCCATCTTATGGCCCGGACAACGCGATTAGCTACGTTCAGTTAAAACGCGATGGAAATCTGTGTATAGTTAAATAAAAAATCTGCCCATAACACAAGGGCCACGCGAAGTTATATGCAGTGACGTTAATAGTTGACGAAGTAAAGGAAGAAGTTATATCGGTAGAATGCCATGACTGTGTTGCCTCACAAGGGGGCTGCAAACTGCCATTGCATTTCTCATGTGGGTCCATTGTAGGAGTGAAGAACCGTCCGTTACATCCATTGAATGCTACTGGATGAAATCAAAGCTATCTCAGGTTGGGACTACATTAAAATATATTACAACAAAAGATTTATCCACTTATATCTTATTGTTTTGTTGTGTGGCACGTAAACAAATAATTTATCAGGGTTTTTTTTGACGTATTATAACACTAGGGAACAGCACACCACTTATACACTTGCGAAGTCATGTCTAAATAAAAAATAACAAAAATATTATCTGATAAGTTGTTTATTCTCCTATTGTATACGATGCCCAAACATAGAAGTGACGTCATAAGCAGCCATGACACCAGCGACCGTTTTCGCGCTAATTTAAAAACATTGAATTAAAATCGCATTTTTGTATCAAAAACCTTTTTTTATTGCAGAAATAATTTATTTTTCGGAAATAGTATTTATTTATGAATATTTTAGAACAGTTTTCGAAAATCAGTCATCATGCCTATTATAATAATACAGGCCTTAAATAAAAGTCATGTATAATATTTTTAACTTTTTTAATAGGGATAACTTATATAATATGCAAGGGATAGTCCCAAGGATTCCTCTTTAGTGATAAAAGGATAAAACCATTCACAAATGGAGAATCACAATTTATCACCTGCTCAATAAATACAGTCAACAGTAAGCATAATCTTAAACAATTTATCTGTAAATGATATTTAGTCATTTTACAACTCTGGATATTAACTGACAAAGTTTCAAAACTAAAAAGTACGTCTACGAGAGTCGAACGACACCGGACACGGGCGCCCGCGCCGGCCCTCGCCGCCGGCCACGCGTCAACGTCCAGCCGCACTACACTACAATATGTACACGCGCGTCGCCGCGGTCACTGCGCCGCCGGCTGGCGAGGGCGGCGGCGGCGCGGCTAGGAGGACGAGCCCGCGCCGAACATGTTGGAGCTGAAGGCGCTGGGCGCCGCCGCGCCGCCGCCCGCCGCGCCCGCGCCCGCGCCGCCCGCGCCGCCCGCGCCGCGCGACTTGGGCATGGGCGGCTGCAGGTACTCGTGCCGCGCCAGCCCGAACACGTCGATACGCTCCTCCTTGCGGTACGCCAGGCACGCGCGGATGAAGCTCTGCGAATACAACACACTAATGTTTTATACATCTTATTTTTTCTATCATATGGGATGAAACAACACGGCGGGCATTCATTTCTTTTCATTCTATCAATCCTATTTATTCCGAGAAATAGGATAGAAATCCGTATCTCAGAAATATATCCTGATGCAAAGAAATTTAAAACAACCGTGAGTTGAATCGGTTCATTTTCAATAAGCTACTCCTCTGTCGCCATATAAAATATATACAATTACAATATAAAATCATATACAACGCACCTTAGCCTCGTTGCTGACCGTAGGCTTGTTTGCAAACTGCACCTCGGTCGCCTTTAGTATCGTGTTCTCTTCAAGTATTGTGGCCTGGCTCTGGTTGTGTCCGAATGGTTTTTTGCCATACAAACACTGGTAGAAGATTACTCCCACGCTCCACACGTCCACCTTGCTACTGATCTTTGGTGGGTTTTTCCCGACGACGAAACATTCGGGTGGCAGGTACCTGTAAAATAATAAGGAGACGTGTATATTTGTATAATTGTTGCAATGAAGAATGGTCTTATAAATCGGCTGCTAAACTACACAGTTCGCCTACATCGTAACGACAAGTCTACTAAATAGTAAAGTCAATAGATTACAGGTTACATTCTCAAACTTATACAAAAAACGAAAAAACATACCAATAAGTGCCTGCTCCCTGGCTTGTCAAGTCCATTCCATGGTCGGGGTTGTAGTTCTCTTCGTCCATAACCTTGGACAGGCCGAAGTCAGTGATCTTGATCTCGCCGCACACATTGCCCTCCGTGAGGAGAATGTTGCCAGGCTTCAGATCATAGTGGATCACCGGCGGCTTAATCTCATTCAAATATTTCAACGCCGACACGACTTGCATCACGATTGAGCGAGCTTCACGCTCTGGAATAGTCTTGTGCTGAAACCAAACACCACTGACATTAACACTTCAATCCCAAAATATTAAAATGTTGCTTACATTACAAACTCAATAACACCAAAGTTTGTTCAGATAATCATTTATTTGTAAATGGGATTCCATTGCGTTAGAAACTCTTAGTTGGACTATAATAATAATAAATATATAATAATGCTAACACTGGACTCTAGTAAAGGCTCTTTAATTTTTTAAGTTTATCAGTTTCCTATTAATATTAAAGTTTACTAATAAAGACAAACGATTGTTACTCACCTGCTTGAGATAAAAATCGAGATCATGTCCATTACAGTATTCAAGAACTGTACAAAAGGAGTTGCCGTCAATTTCAAATACGTCATATAATTTAACAATGCGGGGGTGGTCTAATGCTTTGTGAATGTTGTACTCCCGCAGCGCATGTCTGTAACAAGCCATAAAAATAAATCAATTTTTGTATGAAGGTATTTCTATTTACTTATTATTATTCACCATTGGTACAAAGACGTTCATAATACCATTAGGCATTTTTACGGTTACATTAGGGTGATGCAGAGATGAATAATAAAAACAGTAGATGCACTAGAAAATGGAGAGGTAAAGCTCATACCTATCTTATCACCTTAGGTGTTACTTGAGTTTGAGTTGGAGGACTATTCAAAGTAGTAATTTTTAAGCAGTGAATATTTATAATTTCCCTTCAATAATAGTAAAAATGCAATACAGATACTGTTGCTGACTTAAGATGGGGTATGTAGTCAACAATCCGGCTCAATATTACGCAATTCTATCGCACATAAAACAAATAAATAGACTATGATATAAGGCATATGCCATCATACACAGACTCACTTGATATAGTTGGCCTTTTTGTCTTCCTTCCAGTCTTTGTTGAGTTGGTGAACCTTGCAGGCTGTATATCGTTGCTCCCGCAGGTCAAATGCTTTGTGGACTTCACTGAAGCCGCCTTTTCCAAGCAACATCAGCAACAAATACCTGATGATATTTAAATTTTTAATGTTACGAACATTATTATCGCCCAGTGATAATAAATGTGGTACACAAAAGCATTTTTTTCTCGTTATATACATAATATGTAATCACTACAAATCCACACATTACATACATTTACGAATAGAGTAGGTACTAAATATTTCGTCATGGCTTGTATTTACCAGTTGAAACATGTTAATTGTTAGCAATGTGGGACAATAGAAACCATTACAACTTCCGCATAGAACTGATATTAATTTTTTTTCTATGAAATTCTCAGTAACAGCTCAGTGTTTTAATTTGTGACCGGTTATTGGTAATAGGCTCGTCCCCTATTACATGGGACCTAAACATACGCTCGAATTATAATTCGAGCTTATGTTTAGGTACCATGTACTATATATATGCCTATAGGTGTATATAGTACACCTGTGCCGAATCCTTCGGCGAATACGGGTGTGATGGTGTTCGCCTTTCAGATCAGTTGTGACAATGTCAAGACAGGTGTGAAAAGACAAAACAAAAGACGTATAACATTTTGTCAGAATGTTTAAAAATTAGATCAGGGTTAAGCTGTTGTTATCACATTACCTACTAAAAATTTTTTATCTAAGTATATTCTGGGTGAATATTTGCTTTTAGATTTTCACACATCTTAAATACTTTTTGGCTTACTTTACAATGATCAGTATAGCACTATAACTAATACTGTTCATGCAATGAATTTAAAGATTATGTTACAGATAGGATTTCTATCAAGAACAGATAATTGCAATAGCATAATTTACTATGGAAGCATGACTGAACCCTTCCTGCAATTCTTTGATAGTCTCAATCTATGTATATCAGTGCACAGTCCCTTGTGTGAATGTTAAATAATCTGTTGAAAACTCACCGGTCAGAGAGCACAGGATGTTGTGAGAAGCGGCTCTGGTCTTCATTATGTATCCGCTTCAGTTCCCTAATGTGAAGATTTCTTTCTCTCTCTAACTTTTCCATCTCTAGCTGCAAATCTGCATCTTCCTTTTTAAGTGCACTCTGTCTTAACTGAAAGAAAATAATAAAACATTGAATGAAAGCATTCGCTGTAATAAACACAAATCAATGAAATCACAAATGGTATATCAAACCTAACAAGAAGATACATATATCAAGGAAAAAAAACACTTAATTTATCCATTATATTGGAGTTTGTGTTTACTAAATCTGCTACTTTCATATTTTAATACTGGTGTTTTATACCGCCTCCAGTTTGGTATACTAGTGACTATTATATTCTAATTTAATATGCTTCCTTAATAGAGTATAATGCCAGGACAGTAAAGGACATTATCCATCTTTAAATAATTTAAGCATATGGGTAATTAAATTAAAATAAGGGAAATCGGAAGAATTCGAAGGATCAACTATGTACTTCAGCCATACCTTTAGTATTTCATCAGCTTCATAATACTCCTGATAGGTCATGCTGGGCAGCGGGTCCGGCTTGAGGAAGGTGGGCGCGTCGGTGCCGTTGTGCAGCGGCGACGGCTGCGGCGTGGTGGGAGCCGCGCTCGAAGTTCGCTTGCCACGCCCGCCTCCACCTTCGTTGTTCACCGGTCGCTTTTTAAATAACAGCTTTTTCTGACGATCTATTTCTTCTTTTTCTGCCGTTATTTCTTCTTGCCGCCTATTAAATATGTAATGAAGTTAGTGGAATTACAGGATCTGCATTTCTAAAATGGCCGCTTTTTTTGAATCGCAATATGATTCTGGTATCAGTTGCAAATATACAAACATTACCCCTATACTAAAGAACAAGACAAAGTCACATTCCTCGAAAAATACATTTTTATTGAAACAGCAGAGATAGTAAGTAATTTACCACAGTATTACTGTTCAGAATTCAGGTTTACTTATTAATTATTAAGTTGTTGACATATTACAAGGAAATCTTTCTTATTTAGGTATTTGGTGACAAAAACTAGTAAAGTAAAATGAAAATTGGGTGAGTCATCAAACATACCTCGTTAATTCTTGAAATGCATATCCATCAGTCCAATTCTCTTGAAACGTGGCGCCGACACGCTGCGTCACAAACTGGCCAAGCCTCAGTCGATTCTGCATGCACCTCTGCCGAGCCTCTTTCTTCTCAATTGTGCTTTTTTCATTTAACAGTTTCTTAACAACTTCTATACATTTATTGATGTGTGATTTATGTTGCTCTATTACCTGAAATAACATTCACTGTTAATACGCAAAATTAATCAGCTAATCTCAAACTAACCTTAAATATAAATAAATCTGTGCACTACCTTGCTCTGTGCTTGCACTTGATGTTTCAATTCTTCATTTGATCTTGTTAATTCTTCTATTTTATTATTTCTTAGTTCTAAGTCAGAAGATGCTTGAGTTTCTAACTCCTGTATCCTCTGAATTGTAAGTTCTGTTTGAACCTAAATGGACAGTTAAATAAATTATAAACTTATAAATGTTTTTAAAAATATTATTTTATCACTTTGTGAAAATTATGTGTGTTGTACCTGTTTAACTGTTGTGTGTGGCCGTTGCTGTGATGTCGATCGTAAAAAATCGGCACCAGAAGGCAGTAACGACGATGGTGACGGTGGGTACTAAACACAAAAGGTTTATTATTATTTCCTTCTTGCATACCTGCTGCACATACATAAACTGCCTATAATATTAGTAAATAGTATTGTATATATTAGTTTAATGTTAATCATCATATAAATATTCTATAACACTCATTATAGTTTGTCTACCTAGTCTATCATATAGAAGCCCATTAAAATATCATAAAAAAAGTTTTATAGTCATACACATGATATATCAATAGTAATCATTCCATTTGAAGATAGCCACTATTTGTTGTAAGCATGCATAACTATTAAAAAATCTCAAGCAAAGAATGCAAGCTGCTTGGGTTAAATTTATTTTGTGATAATATATAAACTTTATTTTAACTCTGTTTAATACACAATTACAGATGTAATAACATTAGGCTTTAAACGCCTAAAGTAGTAGGAAGTTAATCTAGTTACAGGAAATAATCTCACTTAATATTTTCACCGTCAACTCCATTAATAGTTACATTCTTTCAGTATAAGAAGGGTCAAACAATAGTCACAAACAATAGACATGCTGGGCATGGCCATAGGTTGACAGATTTCAAATAAAGGACATCAGAAATGCAGTGTTCTTCCCAATAGATTTCTTTACTGTTTAGCTGACACGCAAATACGCGCCTTTTCGTAAAGTTGCCGAAAATAGCCTATGCTAATATACTGTTTAGGCATGTGATAGTAAATTATTTAAATATATTTACCATAGGATAGTTTGCGCCCTGTGGCGACGGTGACTTGGCACCAGCAAGCCGAACAGGACTTGATGAGGGGTGTTTTGAGAAGTATTCCCTAATGTTTTTGTCTGACGAGTTATGCCTCTGTTTTCCACCACCACCTCCACCTCCACCTACACCTTCTTCTCCTGAAAATAATTACACCATTCATAAAAACTCAGAGCAAAATTTTAACTTTATTATATAAATACTGGTTGTAGTATAAACTGACACAGATTTATCGTAAAACTAATATTTCAATAATATTACTGCCATTACAATTACAGAACTACTGCAAGCATGCTTACATATTGAGATTAAGTTGAAATCAGAGCTTAGAGTACTAATTTATCACAAAGCCATTTTTAAGCCTTATTAACCTAGAGCATTTATTGAAATTTTGTATCAAATTCTCAGTAGCAGCTCGGAGTTTGGGATTTGTGCCTGGTTAATGGCAATAGGCTCGCTCCCTGTTACATGGGACCTACAAAATACTGCGGAAATGTGGGTGATTAGTACGCCTTTGCCTAGCCCTTCTGGGAATACAGGCATGATGGGATATATGAATTAAACAAAAAAAAATCTAATCGAGTTTCTTAAGTAGTGGAAAAATGACATACAACTAACATAAAACAACATCTATATTCCCGAAGACCTATGTTGTTCGGTTCCGAGGCATCAAGGCCTTCACCCAGTGCACTTCAATCCAATGGGATCTTTTGTGCTTTTCCCGAAGACCTAGGCAGAGTTTTGCAATACACCCATAGTTCAGGATATGTTCAGGTTTCACATATTGGGGGATGCTATTGCACATTTTTTTACATTATTATTTAACATTCTTCAACATTTACTCCAGGAATGTTTAATACAATGAAAATGTATTATGAATATGTACCTTTCCGTTTTCTTTTCCTCTCTGGCATGGCTATAGTAGGTGTGGCACCGCTTGGTGGCACTAATGCAGTGCCTGGTGCTGTGGTTGAGCCTCGCATAGCAGCAGACTTTTCTGGAGTTAATGCGTCAACTTCTTTATCGCTATGAGAGGACCCTGTAAGTAGTTTTGATTGTGATTATTCCTAACATGCATTTAGATTTAGATGTTTATTTAGGAAAAGCCAATAAAATGTACCTATAAATAAGAACCAATATTAAACACGGAGTGATGGTGGATTATAGATCCCGGCAAAGTGTTACAAGTACAGCTACAGATAAATGCTTTTTCTTAAAGGACTTGAAATTTAAAATACCTTGGCTGGGGTATTGAAATCATTATGTCCCTAAAAAAGCTGTCCCTAAAAAGCTAAGAGCTATTTTTTTATATACACAGTACAGCACAGTACATTGCAGTAGTCAGAAAACACAATAGTAGTAATACAAAAACCAAGGCTGCATACATGATACATTTTAACACCCTTACTAATGAACATTTCAATTGAATGGCTATGTCTTGTCTTGCTTAATTCAAAATTATATCTGAATGAAACTGTACAAATAATACAGTGCTTATACAGTGTTCATTAGTAAGGGAATATTGTTTTAAGTATTGATCAGACTGGATAGCATCTTGATGACACAATCCTATGGTTTACTGTCTCTGTACTTATAGAATTTCTTACTGTTTTATAGTCTGGAAGAAATGAAGGAGAACATCGTCCAAAATAACTGTTTTATAGAAAATCAATGATAACAGTAAGTCATGCTAGGTGATCAGTGTTGTTCTCATCAAGTGCCTTTATCATAGGACTATTTTATTACCAAGATATAAATGTCAACAAGTAAACATTACAGTAATTCTATAAAAAATAACACTTCAATTAAAACATGAGCAAGTTTAACTCACTTTTTGACAAGGAGCTCAGTAGGCCGACGTGGTTTATGTTAGCTCCACTTTTATAGTCATGCATTGTGGCACGCAATAGTCTCGGTTGTCGAGAAGAAATACGGCACTTTCACGGTTCCTATCCGGCATCATACACGATTTAATGACGTCACAATCCTTCGTTTGATGACAGTTTTTCACACAAGTTCGTCCCTCAAGAGTTTGTAAGTAAAAGTTAACCTTTGACGGCAAGCCGGCGAGAAGTAAACACTGAGAGCACTGATCACAAATCACAAACAATTATTGCACTTTTATCACTAAATCACAATTTACCTGTGCTCATATTGGAGTCCTGATTGTGTAGAGGTTGCCCCGTGTTGACAGTGGTTTGTGGTGCCATCTGAATTTGTGACCCAGCTGACATCTGTAAAGAAAGATGGCGTCTTTACATATGACTCGCCCAGTTTCATTCATTATTGCTATTACTTTACTCATTTCCGACAAAAAGACACCTATACTTACAAAATTACGTGAAAGGTAATGTGTCCATATCAATTATTTTACTATTTCTCACTTCATCCAAATAACCTAACTAGTTTGACAAGTTGTAAACGAAATGCCAGTCGCGACAATCGGTCGGATACGCATCCGCGGGGCGGGGAGTGCAAGGGGGGAGGAGTAGAGATCGTCACGAAGTTTGCTTCGAATGTAATAATAATAACGACGGGCGAGGCGCCATTTTACAAGGATACAAGGCCAAAAGCATTGTTAGATCCAGTGAAAAATATCTGCCTGCAGTTGTGCGTTCAAGTATACAACCACGAAGTGAATTAATACTAATTTTACTAGCTACCTACACAGTAATAAAGAAATATGAATATGAACGTTGTGCGCTCACTCGCATTCGCACTGAGCTAACTACAGGTCAACAGCCCGCTGTTGCGATCGTGTTGTTGTTGACTAATTGAATTTTTGCACAGAACAAGTACCGACTACCGATCAAGCGTGAGTGATTACAATTTGAGTAAATAGGTAACTGAATAAGCGGAATTAAATATGTATTCACTTGTATTAAATTGAACTTATGCTATAGATATGAAATCCAGTTGACCGATTATTCCCGCAATGAAGTGGCGGTGGCGGCAGCGGCGTGTGGCGGGCGGCGTGCCACCGACCGAACGAGTAGGTACGTGATATCGGCGCTCGTGCCCCACAACAAACTGCTTACTGGACGTGTTACGTAGGCGTCTGTGCCGACTGCCGCGATGTACCAACATATAAACACAGATACATCTACATGTTTGTATCCACTTCAATGTGCGCACCTATAGTTAGAGCTAGGTAGGTATTATTCAACCAAGCCTCGTGTGACTGTGTGATAAAATTTATGTCGTCGCAACTCGCAAAGCAATGTTAGTAGTGAAAAAGTAGGAACCTAGCTATTAGACATGTAGGTTTTTAAGTAGGTACGGTAATAGGTAATAGGTACTACGCACTATTTATTACTTAGCCACGTGGCTAAGTAATAAATAGTGCGTAGATGGGTAGGTAGTAATATTATAAGCTTACTAGCTTCTGCCCGCGACTTCGTCCGCGTAGCGTGATGATATTATAGCCTATATCCTTCCTCAATAAATGGGCTATCTAACACTGAAATAATTTTTCAAATCGGTTCAGTAGTTCCTGAGATTAGCGCGTTCAAGCAAACAAACAAACAAACTCTTCAGCTTTATATATTAAAGTATAGACTAACTTCTGCCCGCGACGTCGTCCGCGTAGCGTGATGATATATAGCCTATAGCCTTCCTCAATAAATGGGCTATCTTACACTGAAAGAATTTTTCAAATCGGACCAGTAGTTCCTGAGATTAGCGCGTTCAAGCAAACAAACAAACTCTTCAGCTTTATATATTAGTATAGATATATGTATATAGATGTATACAATGTATGTGATTAATATATAATAATATATACCTATATATAGCTGGCTCAATTCGTGTCGTATCTAGGGTTGCAAGGCCCAAAAAATTGAAAAACCGGACAGATTCATATTTAGCCGGACATTTTCTTCTGAAAGCGTGACGAACGGGTTTTTATAAGAAAAAATATTGATAACTATCTACCTACTTTTATTTATTTATGTGAGTCGCTCGTGCGCTTTCGTTCGGGATCTTTGGCGGGTCAGTATTGACCATGAGCCTAACAAAAGCCGAGCAAGCCGTACAGAACCATGAAAAGCCGGACATCTGGCAACTCCAATCGCACTATGAGTAAGTTGATTCTGATACTTATTTATAATCTACCTAATTTTTTTATAAATTCACCGGTCTGTATAGCCATAGTTTGTAGTTATTCAACAGAAGTACAAGACAAAATAGGTGCAATAATTCCATTTTTAAAATGGTCTTTCATGATTTTTTATATACGTGGGACACTCGGAAAGTTTTGATAAACTAAAAAACTAACTTCTATGAAAAAAATATTTTTATTAAATCTTTTCAAAGAACTGTCCACCAGCCTCTATACAAAGTTTCATGCGTCGGAACCAATTTTCAAAACATTTTTTCAAGTCCTCCGCAGACACCTCTTCCACGGCCTTCTCAAACGCTGCTAGCGCGTCTTCGGGGGATGAAAACTGTATCCCTTTTGAGCTGATTTTAATTTTAGGGAATAAAATAAGTCACACGAAGCCAAATCAGGACTGTAAGGTGGGTGTCCCAAGACTCTCACCGGTGTGGAGTCCAGGAAGTCCCTCGTTTTGATCGCAGAGTGCGCGGGCGCATTTTCGTGGTAGAAGAAGAAGAAGGACCCCGCGGAGCCCGGTGTTCGGTCGCTTGTTGCTCATTGCAGAAAAATCCTCTGGCAGGCATTTTGTGCTATACCATTCGGCGTTGATGCTGCTTTGGTCTAGAAGTGGAATTGAAATTAGGTACCCCATCAAAGTGAAGAAACTAGCGATCAAAATTTTTCCTGCGCTTCTCGATCGCTTCACTTTCGTAGGCGTTGGTTCATTTTGAAACAGCCAAACTGTCGACTGACGATTTGTTTCTGGATCGTATTGATAAATCCAGGATTCGTCACCTGTCACAATGTCGTAAAAGCGCCGTGACGAGCCTGCATCAAATTTTTGTATCATATCACGGCACCACACCAACCCACACAGGCCTGCTTCTGAGCTGCTTCTTCGGTGACAGCCGTCGTAGGACGACCATTTGAACTCGCTATACCAACCGGTAGATGGTTGCTTTTTAAGGTCCTTCATCCATAAAAGCAATTCGAAGTCGATCAAATGACTCATCAGGTTTTAGCCACATTTGAAATCATAAAAAATCAATCATTTTTTTAGGAGAAAAAAATTTGAATTGGCTCTCAAAAAAATGCGGAGGGAATTTTGAAAATCGAACAGTGGTATTTTTCCTTTTAAATAATCGAAGTTTTCAAAATAATTACAATAGGGTATTTTACACCATGTAAGATAAAATATAAAAATGCATGTTTATGATAGATTTTAAAAAAATTAAACGAGAAACGTTAGTATTTATTTATAAAAATACAATGTAAATTTTATAATTCAATTTAAAAAATAGTCTTTTTTAATCTGTTTTAAAACGCCATCCGCCATATTGGATTCCGACGTGATGTCACTCCGATAGTAACTTGACGTTACTTGGTCTTTTGCAGTTGTATTGTTTACTAACGAAGTGACGTCCGAAGTAGCATGGCGGCTAGCGTTTCCGCGCGAAATTTCAAAATCATAAATTAAAAATAGTTTCTAAGGCATTTTTCGGTTTTATAAAACTGAAATAAAAATTCTACTGGTTCATTACGATCTAAGGATTAATTTAAAACAGTTTTCAAAAAAAGGTGTAATACCCTATTGGCTAGTGTCTTACACATAAAAACTTATTGTCGCAAAACTTTCTGAGTGGCCTGGTAATTAGGTTTCAAATGGGGTGACTTAATACGATAAGTACTAAACCTAATAAAAAAAATAAACCGATTTCAAACTAATAATTTATATAAATAATAATTTAAAAAAGAGAAAATGAAAGATTTATCTTTTCAAAAATCTAAAATAAATAGGTATGCTATTTTTTTGAGGTCGGTGCCAACCTAAAATTTAAATTACGACTACCAAGTGACACCGTTCATTCCATACGTATAATAATAAGGCAGGCACCGACCAGGACCATTCCTAGACCAACTAAAAAAACCGGCCAAGTGCGAGTCTGACTCTCTGTAAGTACTAAAAACATTTTTATTATATTATGATGCAACTAAAAATTTTTGCTTTCCGCAATTTTTCCTTTGTCTGTGCTTTAAGACGCTGCTTCCTACCAAATAATATTCTGAGTTCACGTGAACTACCCTGTGTCGAAAATTTGCAGCCTAAGCGGCTTTATCTTTTCATTGCGTTGGCTCAGAAGTTTGATTTTTCACAGCTCCAAGGGATAGTAGACTTGAGTATTTGATATGAATTTCAGCTTGATACCTCCACGCGTACCTGACAAATGTGATCTTGACAGACAGACAGACTACAAAGTAATCCTATAAATAAGGGTTCCGTTTTTTCCTTTTGGGGTACGGAACCCTAAAAAGAATATTTTGCAATTTTACTTATAGATTTAAAGATATGCATGGTTAAACATACATAGGTACATAAACTACACTAACAACACTACTACTACTAACATAATATTACACAAAAACTGTACAATTCTGACAATATTACTATACATACGCGGGTAGAATTGATAACCTTTTTTGAAGTCGAGTAGAAAATAATACACTCATGCATTTCAATAAATTTCAATAATTCTTATGAAACTCCACGTCGAAGGGGCTCTTTAGTCAACTGATCCCACGGCAACTGGTACCGCGGGATCAACTGACCTAATGTATTATTGAATTGCTCAACTGATCCCGTTCCATCATTTTAAAAATTGTATTGACAATGAAAAGTGTTAAACATTAATATCGCCACAGACACATTGTATTCAAGTCAAGTACATTTGAAGGTCATCTAATCCCGTTGTGAGAATACGAATACAGATAGCCAATCACAGTTTAAGAACCTTCTTTCTGAACTCTTCTTCTTCCTACTTTCTGTAGGAAGGGATGAACGCACGTGGGGTTTAGGGGTTTATTGTTTTATTAGTCTTTCATTAAGCTTGGTGTTAAAAATACAATGTATTATTATTTTGTGAAAGTGAAGTGATATTTTTAGAAAAAAGTGGGTGAGCCAAAATATTTCGGTTCACTTGTATTACAAGGGATAAATTAATGGGTAAAGTGTGTATTTAAATTTCAATACTATTAGGAGAAAAATCACTTTTCTTTATGAAATTATGCAATAGATAAATAAATAATTCTAATCGATTATTTTGAGTACAATCGTCAAAATGAATGAAGGTGGGCCTTCAACATCGCATGGCAATCTATTTCTTTATGTCTGTACCACCCAACGGGGTGGTCAAATGTTTATAAGGAATGGCTATGAATATGGCATGATGAAATAAGGATGGATCAATTTTGTGGCGGTGCACAAAAAAAGACCACCATGTTTTGTAACGATAAAGAGTAATTATAATATCGTAAGCGAAATTGAAAAAAATATGTTTTCCTATTTAGTTTTATTATAATTATGTATTCACCTTGTTGATTATGAATGGTAAAAATTAAATTATGTATTTTTAATAAGACCCACGTCCCTGTGCCCATAATTGTGTGCTGATATTTAGCAAAGTTTTAGATTTTAGCAAAAAGCGCGAGTTTGCCGCTGACCAGCAAGTTTTATTTTTTATATGCGAAGAAGCTTTTTAAGGCCACTTCTTTTTTGTTTTTTTTTTATCAAAAACGTTGCCCCACACTAGGATTTTCTCCTGTATCGTGGGTGCGTTTACGAACACAAATTCTCACATACACACAAACACCCAGACCCGGAACAACTACCTGTAGATCATACAAATATTTGCTCCGTGTGGGGATCGAACCCAAAACACGTGTCGCAGAAGCCAATTTGTCCAACTCTACAATTTGTTTTTATTGTCCTTCTTAAACGTTTTAAACTGCACGCCTGTACACAAACTTGTAAATATACAATATAGTATTGCCTAATTTAAAAGCGGGACCCGTTGACTAAAGAAAATAAATGAATTGGTAAACTGATCCCGCGGGATCAGATTCTAGCGGGATCACTTTATTAAAGAGCCGTCGAATGAACATTATTCCCATGCCATGTGTTTAAGAAACGTGACAACGAGAAACCTCTTGATAAGTAAATGACGTATTCTCAGTGCCTTCGACATTGCGCTAGCAAGGAATACATTAAGTATTTATGATAAGGACCTACTCTCAGTACCTAAGTACTCACTCCAATAATTTCATACTCCCGCCCTAAATCATGCTATAATAACAGGACAAATTACGACTTCCTACAATGGACAATATTTGTAGTGCCGTTGCGTTATGCTTACCGGTAGAAAAAAAACATGAAATGCCTGACTGCAAGCAAGATAGGGGTGTCAACATCACGGCATTGCACAGTGGCAGTAGAAAGAGACACAAAGTGTATTAGCATTATCGCGGTTACGTTGCCGTTCTGTATGAACTCCCTTCGGAGCCTCTTGCCCCTCCTCTCCCGTTCAAAGCGACCACCTCCTGTAGCAACAAAATTCGCAGGACCGCAAACGTAAAACATTTCAATTGGATTAAAATGATAAGGAAAATAAGGGACGACCACGTGACTTCGTTTCTAGTTATAAATAATAACGCACACGTCTAAGTTTCCTCCGATCGCATACAAGGTTGTTATGACGTTATGCAGATAAGAAACAAAAAGTAGTATTATTCATTGAATAAGTTCATAAAAAATAAGGTAGTGGTAACCATAAAAATAAAAATGTTAGTGAAAATCTAAATGAAATCTGGAGTACATTATTCCTAAGCCATTTATAATATTCAACATTTTAAAACATCTTACTCAATTAGCAAATCTACGCATGATTTGCTTGCAGTATGCTTATTGTTGCGTCTATTTTTAGCGTACCAACCTACAGCAGACGAATGGAAAGTTAGCGAGTTGGCAACTAGCGTGGCAACACATAAATAAAGATAATACATACATGATCTACGCCGATTAAAACTGCATACCGTGTACGTAATGCCATCAGAACAAAAATTACCCTTTTATGGACTTACCCGATATAAGGCTTCTATCAAAAACTATTCGGATCGGATCATCCGCGCCGTACCGTGGTGTCAAGCTGCTCACAATACGTAGATAACAGAAAGTATCGTCATACGATAATGAATACATATTTTATGTTACGACTGAAATATTACAACTCTAGTACTTAACGTAAAAATCTGTAACTTTCGTTGTACGAATACGCAGGCTGCTGGTAATGATTGTTATGCTTTAGAAAGCCTGGAAGGTTCTGCATTGATCTGTCCTCATCCACACTGCGCGTGTTATTCAAATTCTGGAAATATTCCATAGCTTCGGAAAGCTATTTCACTATACCTTTTTTCCTTTTTAAATTAATAGTTATTATTGTGTGTGACAACTTCACCAACTTCGTAATTTTCAAGCATAAGGAGAATAAATGGATAGATATTTCGTAGTGCGTCTAAATTTCTTTGTAAACTGCGTACTATACTTAGCCGGTACTGTATTTGCTGATACTGATATTGAGGTTTAGGCTCGATGGTTGATTCTTGGCTCATAAAAAGCACATCAGCTTGCATTTTGAAGCAAGAAGATTTGAAGATTGTGCTACCTTAGCTGTTGCAATCACTTCACGAGTCGCGACGCGACATTGCTAGTTTCAACGAATATTTCTAGTTTTTTATGACAAATTAACTTCTAAGAACAGAGCGATATTCTACAGGAGTTCGATACTCGTTCGATCCTTTTAAGCTTTTTTAAGCTACCATTCTGTCCGTTAATTAAGTCCGCTGCCTGCTGTGTTTCCTCTTCCCAGCAAAAACACTAAGCAGCGGTGAAGAGCGGGCGCTTTAAAGACTGTCAGGACCAAAATGACGTTCACAAAGTGCTTCTAGTCTATCTTGGTTTTGAAATACTCCGGAGATGTGTTGAAGCTATTGCCTATGTGATTGAATATAGACTTTCAAAATAACTGCAAGAAGGTGCTTGTTCCGCCAGATCCAAGGGCCAAGGTCTCAAAGATGCCTCTCTAACTGAAGGACGGGACGTGATTTCGGAAATGATTCTCTCAATGAACTCAATTTTTTTTCTCATCTCGTGTCTCGTCCAGCAAAGCAATAGATGGAACTAGCACCTGCCTCATTTTGAATAAAAATAGGGAGTCGAAGATGATAAAAAACACGCTGTGCAGCCCTCTCAGTCGCTAGGACCGGCAGAATAACTTTTTCCGTCCGAATCCGTCAAGACAAAACCGCTTTTTACAACACCGCTGCCACCAACGAGCTCCCCAACTTTCTTGCGGAATGAACGAACGCATTTAAATAGGAAAGTATAATTAAATGTATATTTCCGATCTGCCTAATATTATGAAAATTTTAATAAAATTCGTATACCTAACCTACGCACTTATTTAAAACATTGATTAATGTATTGAATATTATGAAATAATTGTACCTGTTATTAAATGGTTACTTTGTTAAGTAATAAATCGGCACAAGACTGAACTATGTTTTTCTGGGGCGCACTCTTAAACAATTTGCCAATATAATGGTCAATTTTAAAAGGATGAATTTGATTGAAACGAACTTGTCGAGTTGTATAGCTAATATTAAATATAATTTATTGACGCTGCGCTGTAACGCAAACTGTGAGTTCAATGTGAACGACAATCAATACTCAGTCACATCTCTGTCCCGCATTCATTGTAGAAGCGCAGTTCTGCGGACCCCAAAATCCCCTCTTCCGGTGCGGACGTTCAGCCGCGTGCTGTTTAACCCAATTTTCTATTCCGAGGGGTGTGCAGGGCATGAGGTGCGAGGACAAGGGTAGCGCAGTTTCAGCCGCAAGTATGCAACGCAGACGAGGCGCCACGAGATTCGAACTAGAGCCTGCAATATTGATTATTTCTAGTGGCGATATCGCACCCACACATTTGCTGAATTCACTTTAATGCTTTTCATCACTTAAATCTATGACGCTTTGTGTTTCGAAAATTGTTGGATTAAAAGATGTTCAAGTAACCAAGATATATATTAAAACATCTTGTAAATAGCTAGATAAAAGTAAAACCTTTTCGGTAAAAAAATTTGACAGGTAAAAGCTTAGCTGAGGTTTCTCTATGCTCTTACAAAACCATAAAATATACTTTCTTTTAAAATAAAAAATAGGAATAACTTTTTTGTGGATGTCCGATTGTCCGTACAGTCTATCCCAGTTAACTTGTCTTTTTTAGTAAACAAATATGGCGTCCTAGGGACCATTGACCAGGGACCAGGAACCAGGCACAATTGATAATGGTTAGATAGTGTTGGGAAATCATGAATGAATGACTGAACTAAATATCCTTAGCAAAGACTGAATGATTCTCACCTTGACGAGTAGGTACTGAATTGATCTTTTAATTTTAAATATGAAGTGAATGTGTGGATATGAATAAATAAAACGACAAACTGCCAAATATTAATTTATTACTCGTATTCCTCTAAAATCTGATGGCTCTGAAGAGTCATCAGATTCTGACACATGTATTATGAACCTCTGGGTCGATGCATCTGATGCAGTATCTATTATGTCATCGAGCCAACATCGTCATAATAGATACTGCATTAGATGCACCGACCCAGAGGTTCATAATACATGTGTCCGAATCTGATGACTCTTCAGAGCCATCCGATTTTAGAGGAATAATATTTGGCAATTTGTCGTTTTATTTATTCATATCCACACACTCACTTCATATTTAAAATTAAAAGATCAATTCAGTACCGACTCGTCAAGGTGAGAATTATTCAGTCTTTGCTAAGAGTATTTAGTTCAGTCATTCATTCATGATTTCCCAACACTATCTAACCACTATCAATTGTCCCTGGTCCCTGGTCAATGGTCCCTAAGACGCCATATTATTTTACTAAAAAAGACAAGTTAACTGGGATAGACTGTATGTTCACTGATATCGCCGTCAGTATTGCTGACCGATTTAAAAAAATATTTTTCATGACAGAGAATACCTCGGAGATTATCCCAATTAAATTTGGTCATTATTTAATTATTTATTTTTACTGTTGGAATAAAAACATAACTCAACATTTAGAAATAACCTAAAAAAGGCTATGTTTAGCGATATCCTTCATCATAACCTAATTCCATTTTGCAGGTCACGAAAAATAAAAATAAATAACAAATGTCACGACATCGCATTCAAAGCGCATGGAATCAACAGTAATTCTATTTTTTCAAGCAATTCCCTACTGCTTCAGCTGTCACCAGTCTCCATGTAAGTTTGTTGTCATAATTTAACCAACCATTTTGGAAACCGGACGCTCCCCGGACGCCCTAAACTAGGACATATCCGGAAAAACCCGGATGGATGGCAGCCCTAATCATGACTGAAAATCAAAATACTTAAGTACGCATATTATATGACTAGGCCTTTACATTATAAGTCTCACAGTGTGATGTTGAATAGCTTAAAACTTTCCTCATGAATCATTCTCCTATCTATTAGTGAAAACCGCATGATAATCCGTTAGGTAGTTTTTGAGTTTATCGCGAATAAACAAGCGGCGCACGGTGGGCTGAAAATCGAAATTTATAGACTTAGAGCACAGAGCAGTATTATAGTAGGCATTCAATTTTTAAGTGTAGGTTTTTTGCCGGATATTGCTTCTATTAGTTATTGTTATAATACAGAAAAATGTTATCCGAGTTAACTCTGCACAAAAACGAAGTAAATAGTTTTTTTTACGATTTTTTAAATGAAAATCGATTTGTGCCCGGAACTAAACATACTGCCAATCTGTGGGTGTCCCTTAATATACCTACCTCTGCCTAAACCTTTGGCGAATATAGGCGAGATGGTATTTTAATTATTACCTAATCATAATATTATAATAACAGCCACTGGTGTCTGGTGTGGTAGGCAGTGGTAGAGAAGCAAGCGGCTGCCGCGCCGTTCGGCGAGAGACGCGGCGCGGCGCAGTGGGTCAGGCGAGGCAATACCTACGGGCGGACCTTGCAATGTCGCGGCGTGACGCTCAGCTGACGGGCCGCCCGCCGCGCCGCCCCGCCGCGCGTTCATTGCCTCCGTGGCAGTGGTCGTGAGCGCTCGTCTCTACGCCAGTCTCATTTAACTTCGTATTTATTTACGATTCCCTCATATTGCTTGCGACGATGATATTACTGAAGATATTATGAAACCGTTTGAAAATGGTTTAATGTGCAAAGCGAATATTGTGAATATTAATGTATAACGAATAATGTAGTTGCAAATGTGTGTGCGTCGTGAATACAAATTTAGTTAATACTGGAGTGCGGTGACGACCGGTGCGAAAGGTCGGCCTGTGTAAAAATAACTGCGGAACCGGGCGGCTAAGCGGTGGAATGAGGTTTGACGGCACATTGTAGCCGAGGCGGGGCGAGGCCGTGTGCGCCATGTTATAATTTCCCTTCGCGTCGAATGTGCAAACCAACTGACTGAACACTGCGCTGTGCCTACTTCTCTTTCTCTCAGTGCGAAATAAGCATGCCTGTTGTACGAGACAAGCCGCAAGTCGCCTACCTCTGCTTGTCATTGGCAATCTACCTCAAGCTCACAGTTGAGATAAATACTTACATTTAATTTATTTGATATGTCTCATAACGAAGTGTCGTGATAAATAAAGGTTCTATAATGGAAATAATAAAAGTGCTATGTAAAATGTTAAGTAGGTACAGCTACTTAATAATAATCTTAAACTTATATGTATAGGTAGGTACCCATTCATGGGCTAAATTGCTTATGGAGAGACACAATCGTAATTGTAATTTACTTACTGAAGTACTTAGCTATTCACTTCTATCAACCTAATTATGAAAAAGTGACACAATTCGAAAAAATAATTATAAGCTTAAAAGTAGGCGAGAATAACTAAGAAAATCTGCACTAGTTAGCTTGTTACTAAATTAATGTTGAGAAATATTCAAGTCGCACGCACACACTGAACAGTTATACCTACGAGATATTGATAAATTACGACATAGCTGCTCTATCCATAGTACTTATTACCCATTAGGCAGAAAGAGTGGTGCGAAAATCGCGATTTCATTTCAAGCGTTCAGTGATAGAGCGCGCGGAGCGGTGCGGGTTACGGAGGGGAGCGGGGCGCGCCGCGTGTCGGTGACCCCGCGGCCCCGACTTGCCTACACTTTGAGTTCGGCATACTTCCCTGCTCGCTTTATCAAGTTTATCGTATTACTACTTTTAAAGTTCCAAGTCTTTGGAGTAGGGACCTTCTACCTTCCTAATTAATCATCGACAAGTAGGAAACTATTCTTAAACCATTTCGAAAAATTAAAATGATCATTCAAAAGACAAAATAATTGAACTGACGTAGGTACCTATTCGACTTAAATATTAATTAAATACAACACAACTAAAATATTTTCTTTTCTAAGAACAACTACCTATTATGTCATTAACCTTACTGAACTGTTTAATTGATCATAAGCTCAGGACAACATGGATGTTAGTGAAATTTTATTTATGTTATGAACAAAAACATTATTTCTATAAAAAAATAATGCATTTAAATATAGGTTAGACATAAAGGAAGAAAAAGAAAGGAGTTTTGCTGAGATTGTCTCGTTTCGGTGTAGACTCCATTTTCTTATTCTCGCTAGGTAGGTAGGTACGTCGTCATTCGTGATTTCCAGAAGCGCTAAATTATATGGCTCACTTCCATAAAAACAACTGAAATATAAAATAAATATTCTGGGACATTCTTACACAGCACCATCTAGTCCCAAACTAAGCAGAGCTTGTACTATGGGTACTAGACAATGGATATAATACTTATATAAGTACTTTTTTTTGTAAATATATACTTATAATACATAAGAAACACCCAGACGAACACAAAGACTTATATTCATCACATAAATTTTTGTGTCCTGTGGGAATCGAACCCACGACCTCATGGTCAGCAGTCCGGTACTCGAACCACTAAACCACAGAGGTTGTTGTTTTGCAACTTATAATAACCGAATAATAGTGCAAGTTCATAATTCGTTCTTGTCATATAAACAAACTATATAATAGGAGATAAGTACTGTAGATATATAATGTTTCTCTACGAACAATACAATTATGAAACCGTGACAGACGAATGAAAACCTGCCGTACTGACTGCGTACCGTGACAGTCCAGTGGAAACTAGCCACGTACTGCGCGCTCTATACATGACATACACTGACGCACTACCAACGATACGAAAACGGTCTCGCTGTTTTGTAAGACTGCTATTAATAGTTATGTTTACACTATGTCTGTTTATACCTATATGATAGAAACTGAGCGTGCCACAATAGTTAATGCTCACAGGCATATAAGCACTCAAATGAATTCCCTCGCTAGTAATAAAACCTTCATTTAATACGTACTTATATCCGATTCGAATTATCAGCTTAATAATACTTATTATGATGGTAGTCAACAATTATTGTATTATTACGTGTTCAGTGTTTCACGCGCAAACACTAACTACCTACCTAATATAAAAATCAATAAAATCTAATGTTTGTCGACGAAAGACTAATCGATATCAAGGTAACCAACTTCCTAAATGTAGCATAAAACGTATTAAGGCATTCTATTAATAATTTATGCCATCATGCAATGGATTGTACGAGCGTTCTTAAAACTGCCCACATGATTGCAAATCGCGAGGATTTTAACTAACAGTTACCATAAAAGGATCATGGGCATTTTTCAATCGCGGAAGAACGAGGCGTTTAAATAATATATATCTATACTAATATATAAAGCTGAAGAGTTTGTTTGTTTGTTTGCTTGAACGCGCTAATCTCAGGAACTACTGGTCCGATTTGAAATTTGAATTGTTTCAGTGTTAGATAGCCCATTTATTGAGGAAGGCTATAGGCTATATATCATCACGCTACGCGGACGACGTCGCGGGCAGAAGCTAGTCATACTATAAATACAAATATTACAGTACATATATTTTTTACATATTTCACGAGCCCATAAGTAGGTATATGAATTCCCAAAAAAATCAAAGTGCCCAAATGACTCGGTACTACAAGGTGCCAAATTGTCAATAGTAATGGAAGTTACTAAGGAAACCGGCGTGACACACAGACAGAAAACTAAACATGTTAAATAAATAGCAGTATATTATTGACCTTTTCGGTATGGAAAAAACAAATGGTGACTTTCGGCCAAAACTAAAAAAAAAAGTGGATAAGTAATCCCCTCCTCCTTTTTGAAGTCTAATAAAATTACATTGCGTTTTTATGTGTAAAAGCTGCATGTACAGTATAATTATGGTAAAAAAAACTGGTAAGCTAACCAATACAAGTCTAGAAAACATGCCGTAGGCGCCGTAGGCGCTATGACATAGCACATGTAGGTATGACCTAAAACACTGTAATATGACAGGTTAGTTATAAAATAAAATTAAGCATATAGGGTAGGTCGTCGTTGTGAAAAAACTTGTTTTTGCTAAAACAGGTTTTGTAAAAGTTTTGTTATGAAAATTGAAAAGTGCCCATTCTCCTTTTCGTTCGCCAAAATATGGTGCCTCGGTGAATGTATTTCTAATTTCTACCTAACTACTACAATATTATGCATAAAACTACTTACGGTTTTGAATTCCGGCGTCCGTCGAGTTTCTACTAGTATCTCCCTTGTGCTGACCTGTAAACACGCGATCAATGCGCTCAATGTAAACCAGCCTATTAGAAAACGTCTCCCCACTCTGTATGCCTTTTAAAATAGGTAGGTAGGTAACAACATTGTGTTATGCCTATGCATTCGTATATTGCAGGATTGCAGGTAAAATATTAAAAAAGATAGTCGATAAGCTTATCAGTATCACAAATTTTGACGCGAGACGAAATGGACAATAATATAATTACTTACATCTCACTAAATACCTACCTACATATTTTTCTTGATCATTGTTATACTTGAGAGATCTTAATTGCTCACGTCGCAGGTGAGATAGCAAAATTGTTTTAGGTCGATAAGTCAGAACACAACCGTACATTCGTCGAGAAACTATTTATGTCCGTCCGCCATTTTGTCGTTGAATGACGAAATGGTACTCTGTTCAGTCAGTGACAAGCGAAACTGCCACTGTTAGACAATGATTATGAATATTTATTACGAACTGATAGCGATTGACATCGCGTTGGAACATAATATTTTCTGAATTGCTTCGACATCGCAATCTACTTAGGTAGGTATATATTCAACAAATTGGCTCTTAGGAAGGTAAATCTAGTGAATTAGTGATTACTCACTCAGAATCTTTCCGGTGAGCAACAAAGAGGACGAGATCAATAACAAAGATCATTTGAATAACAAATATAACAAAACAACGAACAAAACCGATGCCCTGGCTCGGCCAAATGACGCGTCATTAGGATGAAATAGGGGAGAGAAGTGTGAGCGGGGAACGGACGGAGACGAGACACATAATAGAATTACATATCTACAACATCACTTGGTCGGCCGAGACGACGATATATGCACACATACGTGCTGTTGCCAGCGACCGGTGAAGGCGAACAGAAAGCGGGGCGGAGGTAGCGGTTGCGGGGCAGGTGGGTATGGCTACCGGGGCTACATTATCAGAGATCACGTGATCGTTTCGTTGCATGTCAACATCTACTCGCCGCCGACTGGTGCCGCACTGATATAAAATAATATCAATATATAACTATCTATATAAAGCATTACGTGGCTCATTCCATCTAATCCTTTACGACGAGGTCCCGAAGCAGGTGTCAACCTTTAATTTGGTACGGTATAAATATCAGGTTTATCTACCGTCAATATAAAAAGGGTACTAGGTACCTTACCCAATGTTTCCTATAATTGTTATGACTAAGTAAAGCAACTAACGTGAGAACTTTGTTATAAGCTAGCAGGTAACAAGTTAACAGTTTAAGAGTAGCCCATGCTATCATTTTGATTGTGGCACTTGCCAAAACTCGACGTTAATAATTATGCGTTATGTACCGAGCTCATTATAATTATTCAAAAACTCTTTGTTTAATTACAATTGTGACTAGACAAAGACTTGTAATTATGCAGTTTTCGCTATTTTGGCCAGAAGGTAATAAATTGTTGTTTTAAGTACTTATCGGGACTAATAATATTCAAATTAAACTTGAAGTTATATCAACTCCGAAGTAAGATAATTTTATCGAACGTTGTCAGCCAACCTCCAAGAGCCTCAGAGGCTCTCGTGGGAAGGCTTGATCAAGGCCTTGAATTTGATACAAAGAGCAGTAATCCTGGAGACAGCCCCTTTTGTTAGGAGGAGGCTTTCTATGGAGTCCTTTCCACCGGCACTTTTTACCCTGTGCCCGATGCCCGGTAACTATTTCTAAGCATGTTTAAATATTTTCATTTTCTTTCTTTTTATAATATATTTGGCCAACCCGGTAAGTATGTATAAAAATAAATAAGTAAGGAAGTAATATATTCCAAAATACATATAAAGCGAAACTCGCATGAACGGGTAACGCAAGCAAATAACTATTTAATCCAGCCTACAAAGTAGACAAACAATATGGCGTTACTATTACCGATAAACCAACTAACTGAACCTAACCTGAGCGCAGGAAATGTGAGAACAAAAGAATCGTTTCGAAAACAACATTGCATTCACTTCTGATTTAACAAAGACATTCCTATACAATTCGCTACTGGAATTTATACAGATGTTCACTACAGTAATAAGAAGTAGGTACATAGTTAGATATTATTTATTTACACATACATTATTTTTATACCATATCGCACAATTATTGTCTTTAGTATTACTAGCTGTGTCCCCATTTACATGATGATATCACTTTAATTCATAGTTCTTTCAATACACGCCATATATTTATAATTACGCCTTCTTCTTTTTAACCTCTAATAAAATTATAAAGTAAATTATCATATAATACTAACTAATATAATAAAATTATAACGTATTGCAAGTTGTCGATATCAGTACATGGAGGATAATAATAATATAGTCTTATAAGAGCAATAGAAGCCAAAACGATTATGTTTAGAATTATTGTTTCTCTGTCTGTCTGTATGATTGTACGCGAATTATGCATGCAATACCGACTGTACGAAATTGGTACTAACTTAAAATAAGGTGCATTTCCATCTTGATATGCCGACTAGAAGCTGAGTTACAGTAAGTAAATCCTTTCGGGACCCGAATTAAACCGGAGGCAACAGCTATCTTTATATAAAGTTTAGGGTTCGGCTATGAGAATTGCTAAGACGAATGAAAACCTGCAAACAAATTTTTTCATCCAACAAAACTTTTTTGTAAGGAAACTAAGAATAGAATTTCAATGAACCACTTGGCTAAACAATCCTATTCTTCTATTATTAGCTCGTACCACCAAATAGGTTACCTAGAATATCCGCATCTATTCAAACTCCGAGATGTTTGCGCCGTGGAAGTTTACCTTCAATCGTCACCGTGAATTAATTTGATCCGATATTAAAATGTACTAATAATCAATAGAATTTATCGATGCTAAATAACACTTAGTACCTGCTGCAGTTAACAGTCATTATGGTGCCGCGATCCTACTCGTTTTGATATGTTTCGGTCATACCATTGTCATAAAGATCCCATGGCCATTATCCTAAAGCACCCAAGGTCTCCAATAGGTCAAAAATTGTGCTAGTCGTCAGATTCACTAAATTAATTGGTATTAGTGTTTGTAGTAGCAGATAATTCAAGTCAAGAGTTACCACGTAGTACTCTACGAAGTCACGTTTTGTTTTTCATCATCAACTATAACACTTATTTCCTACCTCATTTAAAAACATTTTGAGTTTAGTATAACCATAAAATTAACATAACTTTGCACAATTCATCTGCTGTGTGGCTTTCTTCAGCCAGTATGGAGTGTTGGTATTTGCCTGCAGACGTGAATCGCTACAATTTCTTGTATACTTCACCTATTCGGAAAGTGACACATTAAGTGATACATTTGGCTGGCAGTAATAAGCTACAAGCCAAATACCTCGTATCTGATTTATATGTATCGCCCATACTGAGTTGTCGATAGATACTATTGAAGATAAGACCTACTACTGGCAATAGGGTTCACTCGAAATGGAACAGTTAAGATTATTAAAAAATGATCTTGTAAAATGGGAGTTAATACTTTTGTTGCGTTTAGTTATTTGCGTACGTGAATCAAGTTCAAGTACGCATTATCTGAGAAATATGAGCCTTTCAATGAAGCGGAAATGATACGGGTTTAGCGATAGCCTGCCTCCTCGAGTAAATAATGTCGGAATATTTAAACAGGTGCAGAAACTGACCTTGGCGCCTAGGAAGCGCGCTTCCAGCAGCTCCTGCTTGCGAGGATCCAACGCCGCTTGGAAGTGCTCCATCTTGACGCCAGCACCTGTCGAAGATGGTGCATGTTACAACTCATGTAATGCACACGGCCCTTGTATACAACGAAATGGCTCAGATTTTTTGAAATATTTACATATTGTTCCTCTATACTCGTTGAAGTACAAGTATTCAAACGGAACATCCATTCAGCAAGCTGTCATACTAAATTTCGCTAATTAATTTGTGAATAATATATTTGTCCTGAAAAGTGACAATCAATGGAATTTAAGTTTACTGTGGAATATGTAACATATAATTATGAGAGCTGAATTCATGTCCGTTGTACTTGTAAAGTCCAAATCAATATCTTAGGTATATTACCTGTTGATTTGTTTTAAAAAGATAACATTCATAATGTTTTAGTCAAGGCATTATGATAGAATCAATTTTGCCGATTATTTGAGCTTGGGCTTTCGGTCATAATTATAGCTATTTCTATAGTCAAGGTAGGCCAAAGTAAAATAGGACTGTTATTGACAAAACTGAATTACCTATATTCCCGAGTGCATGAACAGATTCTGGGTTTTTTGTGCCTAGTATAGGGGAATGTTTTGTAAGTAAAAAAGTATAACCTATGTATTATACAACAAATTTTAAAACAAATATTTCGAGATCTTATGAAGACTCCTTAATTATCCCTTTGATTTCGAAATTTCGGAAGCGACACAAACAAGCATTAGGTCATTGATTATTCGTGGAATACGAAACAGTAGCCATGAGGCTACTATTCTTGATCTAACTGTAAAATTGATAAATACGAATGATGGAGATTTGTAACTGTTTGTAGTGGTACGCTTTCGTCATAACTGTTATGTCTTTAGAAACAATGGCTGCTGTGTAGTTTTATAATCTCGGCCCGTTTAGATACGGTCATAAAATGATACCTATTTAAATTAAATGATGTGGTCTACATACGACCAATTTAGATAATGGCTAAGGTTCCATGGAAGTGGTTATGTCACCATCACCACATCCTCTAGGCAAATTATGATGACCGCTTTTTAGATTCGTGTAATACATTACTAAATATTGAAATAGTGCATTATTGCTTTTTTTTTTCAAAATTTTATAATTAAATATAGAAAAGAGGTTTCGGTTGATACTCGTTTAAAAATTGATCTTTTTGCTATAGAATAGGTGAAGTGGGGTAGAGGTCGGAGGGGGACAGGGTTTTGGCGCAGTATCTGGAGCAGACAGCGAGATGCGAGAAGTTAGGTACAGTTATTTATATAGATACGTATGTATGTTCAATGTACATATCGATCGCCTCCCCAGGCAACTCGCCACTATGATCTCACCTCCATCCTTTGCGACTCCCTTTCACCCCACGCCTCATTCCCTACCGAATACCGCATAACCCCAGGGACCTTTAACGAATGTTGTAACCAACTTGCAAAATGAAAAGCGCCACTGATACAAACGAAAAAATTAACAATAATATTTGTATGACTATTAGGTACTTTCTAATTAGTCGAATGCAGGCTAAAAAAATACGGATATAGGTACATTCAATCGGCCAAGATCATGAGAGTTTTTTTTACACTAAGGTGGCAAACGGCAAAAGCATATGGCCTACCTGCTGAGATGGTAAGCGGTTACCGTAGCCTATGAACGCTTGCAAATACTGAAAATACAAAATGGAGTATCACTCGCGCGTTGCCGGCAATGTAAAAAAATTCAAACCCTTTTAGAGAGGGTGGGGTAAAGATTAAAGAGGAAGCGTTGCGCTGGCAGCATAAGACAATAATAATTGTAGGGAAGTACCTATATAATATACCTAAAATAAAAATATAATACACTAGCTGAGGTTTCACTCGCGTATCTCCACTCATCATCTATCTATTGATGAAAACTGCATTAAAATCCGTTTAAAAGATCTAAGCGTACTGACCGAGCGATTTTGTTTTAAATTACGCGATTAAATCTGTATAGAGTACCTGTCAAATATCAAGCTTTTTAGGATTTACCGTTCCCGGGAAAATACATGCTGTAAACCTCGCAATAGGCCAAACGTCGTAAATCTTAATCCATCAGGTTCAGGTCAGGACAATGTTATGGTCACATAAACGTATTAGAATGCCTGTACTGCCCTTAGAGTTAAGTGTACTAATGTGCACCACAGTTCACTGGTAACATGTACTGGTAACATAACTGGTAACATAACAGTATATACATGATTATTAACCAGGGAGATATCCAACTGAGACTTTATTAAGAAAAGTAAACAACAGAGAGTACAGGGACGCGACCAGGGGCCCGAGTCTGCTATTTCAGTTGTATCAAAATGGCCGTTCAATGGCACTAAATGACATAAGAACTGACAGATTTCGTAGACAAAACTGTCAAAAATCAACAATTCTGAAGCCATTGAGTGACGATTTTGACACGACAAAATAGCAGACTTGGGGCCCAGGACCTCTAGTGTGGCTCTATAACACTTTATTCACTGTAACACCTGATCCTAATCTGATCAATCTATGCGATTTATAGAAGAATCTTATTTGAATGTTTGGTTATAAAAGTATTTCTTAATCGTCTCTATTAACCTCATCGACAGAATATATTCTTATTCTGTTCCATACACTTATCCAACGAAATCAAGTGGGATTTAACCCTAAAGGGAAAACCATTTCCAAACCATAATTATTACGTTTTTGGAAGTCCAACGATTTACAAAAGTAAATGCTATCATTTGATGGTTAATTTTCCACCAATAATGTTGGAATAAATCACGACGTGTTAACAGTCTTAGTACCTACCTAAGCAAAAATTTACGTTTTTTTTCCTTATCAGGCCCCGCTTTTCCATTGGGCACTATGGGCAAGTGCCCAGGGCCCCGCGATCTAAGGGGCTACCCCAAAAATTACTGAGGATGAGCAGAGAAAATATAAAGATAGCAGTAGGGATCGCAACGGGACACTGTGGACTTAACAGACACCTGGCGATCATGAAAATAAAGGAGGACCCTATATGCCCAGCATGCGGGGAAGAAGAAGAAACAAGCTTCCATCTAATAGCAAAATGCACAATGTATGCGCTACTTAGATGGGAAATACTAGGAACCGATGAGATAAATGAAGAACAGCTAGCAGAACTCTCCATCGGACAACTGGTGGACTTCTGCAAGGCTACGGGAAGATTTGCGACGCCGAGCGCCAGTAACCCATGACGGGATCCACCAAAATGGGGAACTGGGCGAAATAATCCCAACATGAGGACTGATCGCCCGCCTGGTGCCTGCCGGCGTCCCAGAAAGATAGATAGAGAAATAGAATAGAAGGGGCTACCCTACTTCTCAATCCTTTTGTTTTGTTTACATTTGTTTAGGAAAAAATCCCTGACATATCATTGTCATAGGGGTGCCCAAGGCCTCCAACACGTTAAAGACGGCCCTGCTTATCATTAAACATTTTTATTTTTGGATTAGGCCCAGCAATAAGTCCTTTTGACAATAAGAGACACCGCTAACCTCACTGCTATCGGCTAAACTAAGAGTATGCTGAATCTCTTCGTACGTAATTCGTCTGTTTTCTTGAATTTTTTTTTTACTGCCAACACACTTTCTTCGGTGACAGCCGTCGTAGGACGACCACTCCTTTGTTCATCCGCCAAAGTAAGACGACCGCGTTTGAACTCGCTATACCAGCGGTAGATGGTTGCTTTTGAAGATCCTTCATCCATAAAAGCAATTCGAAGTCGATCAAATGACTCATCAGGTTTTAAAAGCCACATTTGAAATCATAAAAATCATTGCACGAAAATGTTCTCGATGCAGGTCCATTTTTTTATGAGACAAGAAAATTTGAATTGGCTCTCAAAAAAATGCGGAGGGAAATTTGTAAATCGAACAGTAGTATTTTTACTTTTAAATTATCGAAGTTTTTAAAATAATTACAAGTGGCTAGTGTTCTTATACATAAAAACTTTTTGTCGCAAAACTTTCTGAGTGGCCTGGTATAACGCGATAAATTCCGAAAAATTGTTATCTATATATATAAAAGAAAGTCGTGTTAGTTACTTCATTTATAACTCAAGAACGGCTGAACCGATTTGGCTGAAAATTGGTGGAGAGGTAGCTTAGAACCAGGAAACGGACATAGGATACTTTTTATCCCGTTCCCGATACTTTTTATTCCACGGGGGCGAAGCCGCGGGCAGAAGCTAGTATTTCAATAATGTCAGATTTTACGTTTCATATATTTGCGTAAGCTTCAGAAATCAGTAAGATACCTTTATTCAATATTGTCTCCCTCGCGACTGGGCCAAATACGTCCAGTTCAGCATTGTTATCAAGATACTACCACTCTAGCGCTTGACGCTTATTTTCAACTGGATCACCTCAGTGGTCGTACGAGCGTGAGATTCTGGGTCCTATTCCCCGGGTCGAGCAGTATTATTCGCTTTTCACAATGTTTAACCGACTTCAAAAAGAAGGAGGTTGAATTCGACTGTATGATTTTTTTGTATTTAGTAGGAGCTTAGAATTTGAAGGAGGTTCGTGACGCTATATGCTATTTTGTTTGTTAGACACCAACGAAATCACGGGAAAGTATAATATTATTTTATATTCACGTAAATAAATAAGTCATGTTCGATCGTGTGGTCAGGCTGTTTTAAGTAAATTCATGAGCAAATACGGATGTAGGCTTATCAGTACTTAAGTACCCCTAGATCAACAAGTAGATCATCTTCTTGGAGTGAATACTCCCGATAAGATGAAAATGTATGGGTTTGACATTTTCCCTCGACCGCGTCATAATCAACCCATTATCTGTCCTACTGCTTGCTGGTCACGGATCTCCTCTCACAATGAGAGTGATTAGGCTTTAGTTCACCACGCTAGCCTAGTACGGGTTGGCAGACTTCACACGCCGTCGCGAAAATCTTTTAGACGTGCAGGTTTCCTCATTATGTTTTCCTTCACCGTTTAAGCGCGTGATAATTAACGCGTGCTCTTTAAGACCAAACTATGTATAAATACATAGGTATCTACATAATTCTCTAAAATATACTCTCGAGAAATGGAAAAATCAAAACACTAGCTCGGAATCGAACCCAGCCACGACCACGTCTACGACAGTCGACACTTATTAGGAAATTAGGTACCTACTTAACTACCTATTAAACAAGACGAGGAGGTTCCTACTTATCTAACATTTTATGAATAAAAATATGGAATTGGTTCCGTACGTACCTAAGTACAAACATAAAAAAACTGTTTAAATAAACGTTGACTCACACTAGTTTTTAGTATTTCTTTTATAGATTTCCACCATAGGTGCGTTTACAGACACTAATTCTAACATAAGCACATTTTAACCCAGAATGACTCACGACCCGTAGCGCAGAAGTCGATCGCTCAGCCACTGAGCTGTCACGACACTATTTGATTTTTTTAATGGGATGGGGGGAGGGGCAAACTAGCAGACGGATCACCTGATGGTATGCGATTACCGCCGCCCATGGACACCGCAATACCAGAGGAGTCGCAAGTGCGTTGCCCACCTTTAAAAGGGTTTGGCCGGTATGGTTTGGTTTAAAAGGGAAACACAACGTAGACGTTTAAGTGTTGTATGACGCCGGTTTTTTGTGAGGCCGTGGTATCACTCCGGTCGAGCCGGGCCATTCGTGCGGAAGCATGGCTTATCCACATTTATTCTTCGTACGTCCTGAAGTTTTTTTCTTCGTTTGTCCCATATCATTATTGAAGTTTCGCTTCGTCCCAAAGGTACTTTACAAGGTACAGTCAACAAAAATCAATGTACCTACCTACTTATTCGACATTTTTGAAACAATAAAAAAAATTAAAAAAAAATTTAAGAGTCATCTCTATTCTCCAGTATCATCCACCAACATCACCAGTATGTTATCCTTACTACAGTTTAAATATACCTACAGAACAATCAAATCTACATACATAATAATAAACAATATTTAAGACATCATAATTTTAAATACTGAAAAATTTACAGACCAACAATTAAATTAAAGTAAATAAACAACAGAATTGTTAATATCTTTAAAATTTCAAAAACACCATGGACTATGTATTTAAAATTCCAGTAACGTTCGCTGTATAGGTACAGTCTATCCCAGTTAACTTGTCTTTTTTGGTAAACAAACATGGCGTCCTAGTAAGCAGAGATAACTGATAGTGGTTAGATAATGTTGGGAAATCATGAATGAATGACTGAACTAAATACTCTTAGCCAAGACTATTGAAGAATGATTCTCACCTTGACGAGTACTGATTTGTATTTTAATTTTAAATATGAAGTGAATATGAAGAAATAAAACGACAACTGCAAAACATTAATTTATTAGTAGTGCCTCTAAAATACACGTGTCAGAATCTGATGGCTCTAAAGAGTCATCAGATTCCGACACATGTATTATGAACCTCTGGTTCGGTTCATCAGATGCAGTAGGTATCATTGTACCCGATAGAGTAAACCCACCCCCACCAGGTGCCCGACAAGGCAGTCCACAAGGAGTTTCGATTAGCTTGCCCACCTCGACGAGCAGCACTAGGATCGGAATGCCTACGGAGAATCTGCAGGGCGTCCAGGCTTCGCAGAGGATCTGCTTCCCCGTTTTCCATCGGAGTGGAATTGGCCCCTCGTGCGCTAAGGAACTCCCTCAATCGAGGCCCGAGAGCCGCCAAGGCCGGGACCCACTCTTTGCCATGCAAGCCGTGGGGTCCTGGAGCAGTATTTCTGGCCTTGAGACTTCAACCACCACTCATTTCTACGCCGTTCACCTCGGGAACAACGTCGTCACTGTGGTCCGCATCGGAATGTCTGCCCCTTCTTGACAAAATTCCTAGTTACAACTATTATTGTTCTTAATTCTAATTCTTGTTAATTCCATCTGTAATATTTCATATTTTGATGTCAGCACAGGGTTCATGATTAAAAACGTAGTATGTTAAATAGCAAAAAAATGCTATGGATAATATTGTACAATAACAATATTATTTTTGTGAAGATAAGGACTTTTTGGATTTTTTGCTCATTCACTTAACAAAATCATTCATTATTTTGTCACATCCCCTAAAATTCGTAGATAATCTAGAGTTTTGAAATGTCAAATTGTCATGATTATTTTATTCTGTGAAAATGTAATTACATAAAATTTAGTTTTTATTAAAAATAATAGACTTATAGTGATTTCGAAGCAGTTTTTGGTGTAATTTAGAGTGTATGTGTATAGTGTAAGTGTTAATAAAATCGTTTCCTACATCAAGTGCGTGATTAAAGAAAAACTTGTGATTTTCGCATCGGGCAGGGTTTGTTTACCAAAAAAGACAAGTCCAAAAAAAACGGACTGTACGTATAACTTGTGCACAAAGAGTGGCTAAAGAGTGATAACATAAAATAACTAGCTTTTGCCTGCAGCTTCGCTCACATGAAGTTATTAGTTAGATATTAATGGATCCCTAACAATTTAATCAAAAACCAACAGTGATGATCTCTTCTTTGTGTAGGTCTGTCTGTATGTGTATACATCAGAGAGTTCAAGCTGTATCTCAGGATCCATTTAATAAATTGAGGTAAGAAGTGCACCAATTTTTAAGTTGAAGCTGGATTAGTAAGTTGGAGTTGGAGATATTCTTTCTAACAGTGATAACAAAATTTAAATATATTCTGAAATTTTTGTGCCAACCCGTGAAAACCGACATGAATATTAAAAAAACAGCTTTTTGGGAGACGTTTATATACCCTAAGACCCTAACCCACTTGTTTTTTTTTTATATCTTAAATGTAATACAGACAGCTTTTTTTACGATTTTATAATACATTTAGAGAAACGAGTAAATTTTCTCTAGCGAAGAAGACAGAGTTTTAAATAGACATAATAAACTTTTTTGTTGATTGTACAAAAAAGTAAGTTTTGCATACTTACTTATACAAAAATATGGACCGTAGAAGGAATACAAAATGGGACGAAGCGGGAATAAAATAATTAAAATTATTTAGGTATTTGGACGAAGGAAGCAATTGTCTGGGACGACCCAGGTTTTTATGTAGGACAAAACTCCGTGGGACAAACGAATAATAAATCAACTATTTAAGTAAATAAGTACGTTCTTCTACAGTGCTGTACAAAAGCAATTTCTAATTTTCCATAAAACTAATGATGAAAAATAAACTGCATGATCTACTAGAACTGCAAACAAATAATGATAATATCCTAATGTCGAGGACGAGACACGAGTATAATAATAAATACCTACCTAAGTAGACAAACGTGAAATTATTAAGTTAATAGGTAGGATTTAGGTACTTAACCCTGAACGCAATAATCTGGTGTAATAAATCATCATTTTAATTTATACTAATGAATATGTTCCATTAAATTACTTATCAATATTTCAGGAAATAATTGACATCACAGATACGAAATAATAAAATGTAGATACTTCGGTAGCTAATAGTTATTTTAAATAAAATAGAAAATTAGAGAGTGTATTGAAATAATAAACGCGTAAACTGCAGAAATCAATACTTCCGAAATCAATATTAGAGAGTGTGTCAAATGCACTAGAATTCACGGAGAAGCCACAGCTGATCGCTTATTTATGTCAACACTCGATGAGCCAGCCAATAACTCAAAACGTTTGAAGAAGACTAACTACTTTCATAATAGGTAGATATTGTCATACTGATACATAACATAATGATAAAATATGGTAAACATTAGGTAGGTACCTCGCATTTAAAAAAGTGAACACGCCCATCCTAATTACATAGGTAGATAGGTACCTCCCTACTGATAAAACTCTTCAATGAAGATTTCTTAAATAGGATAGCATAATCTCAACACCTCATACAATGCTGCAAGCTCTATGAAGCTGCACACAAACAGCAGCACAATTACCTGATTAAGATAGGTAACTTGTTAACATTGTCATATTTGTAAATAAGTAACAACATTACAAACAAGGAGAGCGCGTTGCGCTGGCTGGCTAGAGAGTGATATAAATTTGTAACGCAGTATCGCTTCGAAGAGCACAGATCAGGCACAGAGTAGGCACGTAGCCACGTTAAATGTATAATGTAATGGTGTGTTTTGGTCCACGAGCGCAGACGGCTCGCAGCCGTCACCGTATGTAGACGACACCCACCCTTGCAGCGGGAGTTGCGCCTGCCACGCTCGTTCGGTCGATCGCTCATCGCGAACGTCTCTTTGAAATGCATCTTCCAACACCGCTCCGAACTCCATCCACATTCACGTGTATCATCGGCACGCTAATACACAATCCACTCACTGTCACCAGCACGTCACGATACCGATGAAATCCAAGCCGCGGTCGGGCGCTCTTCACCCACCGTGATACGCAGTCGGAACGTGCCGCATTTTCAATTTCAACTCATCGACGACAAACGTTTCGTAGGCGATGTAGGCACGGACCAATGCGACAGTCGGCCTCGGGCGCGGACTGGCGCGCGATGCGAACGGCCGTCGCCGCCGCCTCCGCCGCGAGACCGGACCTCGCGTCTCGGGGGCGAGGATGCGGGAATCGGCTTCGGCGCAATACCCGTCACGAAAATAATAGGAACAGCGAGTGCACCTCAGAGCCGCGACGCGACGCGGTCGGTGCGAGCGAGACGCGGATAAACACCAGACTGTTTACTTACGGTGTTGGAGCGCGGGGCTACGTGGCGGGGCGAGGGGCAATCGCCTGCAATCCGCACGCTGCAATTACTGTTTTGTACCTACTAAACAATCAACTTCATCCTAACTTGGACGAAATCAAAAACAATGTTATTCACTCGCATCTCCGACAGTGATAACATGACTTTAATCGATAAATCACAACAACGAAAGTTGCCATGTAAAACTGAAAATAAGTCGGCAAAATGCAATAAGTAGGTACCTACAGAAGATAACAACATTCTCATATTACTTATATATACATACATATGTCATACTGGTCATACATAGCCACCTACAAGGTTAAAGATATGGAACCTATTCATGCACGGTTTTTTTTTATTTACATTTATTATACAAGACACGTCAAAAAATTCAACAGTTTGTCTGCAAATATGGGTACCTACAAAGTGGCAAGCAATATGATGAGCCTATGAAGGTAATAATATGTATAGGTAAAGGTATAGATAGGTAAGGTAGATAAATGGTTTTCTGCTCAGGATGTTTGTTACTCTCTAACTCCAGAACGGCAGAACGGATTTGAATAAAATTTGACACAAAGATAGAGTTCACGCAGATAGAGTCGCGAGCAGAAGCTAGTAAATACTAAACATAAGTAAGTAGTACCTATCTGTAGTTTCATCACTATCGCAAACTGAGCAATTAGACAATCATAAATTCATAATACCATTACTACTTCTATAAGTATTGTTTATATAATAGGTAATTCATAATAGTCCTCACATTATACTAATAGTACCCATTAAAAAAATCAAATTGATCGCCATGTTGAAGTTGAACTTCCATTATGAATTTGTATACATAATAGATAGGTAAGGTAAGGTACTAAGAATTAGTTATCTACTTGTCACAGTGTATTTTCATTAGCTAACCACTCTTAAACTCTTATTAATTATAGCTGTTTTGCGCGGTTTACTCGCGAGTCGCGACCTACGTTACTCGATTAATAACATAGCCTATGCTATGTTACTCCGGAATAATGCTTTCCGTAGGTGAAATAATGTTTTAAACGGTTAGTAATAGCAGGTAATATCAGTTTATTTACCATCTCGACATATCGGTAGGTACTCTACTTGGTATGAAATAGTATGTGCCCAGTAAAAAATCTGTTTTGAAGTTGTTCCTATTTACCTATTGGCTAGCTGCGATGATTTCATTTTGCTATTCCGTAGTGCGTGTGTAAAGTAGAGCAAGAGCTTGACGTTCGAACGAGCAGCTATGCTGGGTACAGTGTGCATCGAGCGGTGGTGACTGCATTCCGACGCCCCGGCCCGCGGCCCGCGGTGCCAACCCGCACCCCCCGTCCTTCCGACGCGCCGATTAGCCGCCGAGTGCGCCACAAAAACACCGAAATAGAGTGTGCACTGTGCACATACATTTACAAACCTTGTAGATATCCTACTCACGGCATATCAACATAACTTAGGTCACACATATCTCTGAATCAATAATGAAGATATTTTTTAACGAGCTGTTCCAAGCTGTTTCCCTCCCGTCCCAAAAGACTTTGTGAGAGATGTACCTGATCAATCAATCATTTGGCTAAGTTTTATTTACATCTATTCAGCGGTTTATGTGTGAATGTGTAATAAGTTAACAGACAAAATATATAGGTACTTTGACATTTATAATAATTATATTATTAGTATGAATATTCATACTAATAATATAATTATTATAAATGTGATAAAATGTATCCACAAATTGTATCTTATTTATTCTTAGTAGGTATATACCTACTCATAATTTATTCTTTCGCATACTAAATAAGATACAATTTGTGGCAGCAGAATACCAATCAAGAAAATATTAAGGAAATTTAAACTTGATTGTGCTGTGCTGCGCGATAATCGTAGTTAACAAGTAAAAGACGACAGATCAATACAAGCTGCAAAATGTACACGTGATCGCGCCACTATACATATAAATCCCTCCCACAGCGGGCGCCCCCTAAACACCCAGTTCTCCCTTCCGCCTATGTAGACACTAAATATTTTTTCATCTTGTTCCAATATTAGAATGAATATTAGAACGTCACAGAGTTCGTGATTGTCTAATATGATTAAAAAAAGTAATCAAATAATTACTAAGATCATGGGATTATTTTAATGACGGGCAAAAAAGTATCAATTGAGGTATGTAATGAAATAATTGTAGAGCAAAGTCTGCAAGTTGACAAGAGCTGCGTGAAACCAGTTCCCGTGGGCGAAAGGCGACGCGTACGTAGTCCATTACCGCCACCACCCGCCCGCCGCCGCGCAACCCGACCCGCCCCGAATAACACGGTTGCCATTTGCTCGGCTTACATCAACTCCAGACAGAAACCCGCGCAAGACGTAAAAGCGATTGAAAGAAAAATTATTTAAATCGTTAGGAGATTAATTAAACCAATAAAAATGATTAAAGATCATCTAATTAATATCCCAACTTCAAGTGACATCTTCCACCTGCTTACATTTTAACGTGAATATTTTTATTGCCAATGCCAATACAACAAAACGATTGTAAATACATAACTGTTTAAGTACCAATATAGTATAGATTTACACACGACGTTTGGCGGTTTAGTAGGCGTTTCGGCCGCTGGGTTTCGTCCGGTTCGGTCGAAACAGGAATTTCATTATTATTAATATTTCTGAGTGGTGTTTGGTACGATACCTATTTTAGAGACAAAGTAACGTTGGCAACATAATTAAATTACATATGTATACTTATTTTACTTTGCATGCTTGTGGTGAAAAGCGGATGAGCTATGTTAACAAAAAAATTAACAATAATCCATAATAAACGGCATCCCAGCTTACGTCTTGAAATCATAATAAAAAGATGTGAAGCTTTATTCCACTTACCTGAAGATGTTATTGATGATGCCCGGTTTACGTTATGAATACGTGCGTAATATATTACGAAGTGTCCTAATGATGCTAAGTAATGTGACGATATTCAACGATTATTTTGTAAATACGTGGCTTGTAGAAACATATTTTTTTAGAATAGATGGTCTTGTTATATTCAATAGAATCGAATGAAACATGGTTGAATCTTGGCTTGGAACTGTCAATAAAAAAACGCAGGATGTGACATAATTTTTAACTCAATAATAAGAAGAAGCTAAACATTTTGAAATGTTAACTATGCAAGTGGAAAGAGAGGGAGAGCATTATCATATTTCTAGCACCATTTCAATTTTGGAAAATTTTAGTGTTATAATTAAGTGACCTTTTTGCCTAAGAACTTATTTTCAGATCATAGAAAAACAAAATACATGAGATTTAAAGTTTTTTTAATGAAAATAAAATATCGATCGTATTGAACAGATTGATTCGTTTAAATATTATACAAACTACTGATGTTAAGCTTTCACAAGCCCCCTCACGCACCCTTAAAATGTAATATACGTCATAAATTCATAATTTTTTTATGATGAAAATACAAATTTTCTAGTTCCTATCTTTACAAACTCCCGTTACTGCTTCGTTCTACCGTTGCTCCCCTTAAAATATTAAAATCCAAAAGCCCTGAAATACGTTTTACGATATTAATGGCGCGCGAACTTTTACTTAAATAATATAACCCTAAGATTTTCATTCTGTCTGTACAATATCTGCTAAAAATAGTACCTTTGGGAGTTTAGGCGGGAAAATGTAAAGTGCACGTTGTCGATTTTATATTATTTTTATTACTTGACACTGGCAAATACACAAAAAGTGTGGCGCCATACTAATAATAAAAATAGTACCTTCCGAAAAACCAGTCAAAAATTTTAATATTAATTAAATTCCTGTTTCGCCCCGATCGGACGAAACTCAGCGGCTGAATCGCCTACTAAGCCGCTGTAGTAAGGTAGCTGAGCAATCGGATTCTGGTTCTCCATGGGTTGATTCCACACACAGAGCAAATATTTCGTAACCCATAGATGTTGCTCCGGGTCTGGGCGTTTGGGTGTATTATGAGAATTCGTATTTCTAAAAGTACACTCGATACAAGAGTGTTGGGACATCGCTTTGTACAAAGGGCGGTCGCAGCGACAGCTATCAGTCATACGATCGATAAGTAATCACCGTAGCGTTTCAATTCCCATCCTATGAAGCTTTTCTTAAGGGAAATCGTTAAATAAATCCACACAGCACCATGAATTAAAGAGAAAGTGTTTTTTATACTACATGTAACTGACTAAGCGCAAGACCTCAAACACGTCAATTAGAATAGCGAGCCATCATTATATTAACGAAACCCTAGTCATTTTGAGAAACTGCTATATCTTTCCAAGAAATTAGACCAGCAAAACCGAAACTGGTGTTATGGGTCGTTATACGGCTTTACTACAGCCGTGCTATAATATCGGTTCACAAATGCACACAACAACAATTTGTGCAAATAGGTTTCAGTTTCCCAAAAGCCACTGGTTGATTAGGAGCCCATAGTTTCAGGCATTGTAATGCTTTTCGGGAAAAATTAACACATTAAAAACTTATAGACATCATGTTCCTCTAGATCACAAGTTGTGTCTTTGTCGATTCTCTAAGTTACATCTCGGCCAATTACACCATAAATCAGCCCTCAAGATTCCAACCATAGTTTGAGTGACAGGTATTCAACCCTTAAAATCGTTTTTACCGAGTATGTAAGTATGATGCTTCACATAAAAAGGTAATGACTCTATTAAAATTTGAGACAGACCGCTTATCAACTCCATAAATTATCATATTCGTAATAACAAACAGTCATCATTCATAACAATAGAACGCAGTGGTTACATCGCGCTTACAACTTTCTATTGGTAAGGCAACCTCAGTTGTAGTTTCTTTGAAATCCAGACCACTTTTTACTTAGCTAAATGAAAAAAGTGGTGTATTCAGTCGACAGAATTGGTGGCGGCATCGATGCGCCGCGCAGTATTTGCAACGGATGCAGCAAAATGAACAGTTCGTTGACCTCAAGCGGACCGGGTTTCACTCGTATAGTAGCGCCCAGTTCACTGGCCCTATTAAGAGTTACCACTTTATCATTATGCTTAGGTTCTAGCTCCTTGAATATATCTAGCAGAAAATCAAAGCTTGCATAGAAAAGCCTAGAGCCTGAGTAACCCTTTAACACACGGCGCTTTACTTAGCATTTTGGTAATCATTTAAAGATTTCTCAAACTTAGATTAGGCTTGATATTATGGATTTTTAGACTATTCCAACAAAGCATAGGCAGTCACACGGCACACCAGACTAGTTTGTCCTTTTCATACGTTACGTACACTACGGTACTGGCGCGGACGAGTTAACATGAGATATAATTTAGAATGGATGGAATGGAATAGGTTTGGCTGGTGCAAATCCGCGCCACACTCACATCGCGAATTCATCGTAAACGCGCTAAGGTAAACGTGGCAACAACGCAGACGCCATTGCCATTCGCTAATTTCGAGTTAGCCAGCCTACATAACACCGAGAACAAATAGTTCGAAGACAAGGTAATAGCACTAGAAACCGGTTTGCTAATAATATTATAATTATATCGAAATATCATTCATAAGTACTTATTTGCTTCTGCGGCACGTGTTGTGGGTTCGATCCCCACACGGAGCAAATATTTGTATGATCTACGGGTAGTTATTCCGGGTCTGGGCGTTTGTGTATGTGAGACATTGTGTTTGTAAACGCACCTACGATACATGAGAAAATCCTAGCGTCTAACGTTAAAAAAAATTACACAGTTAATCAGGTTTATTATTTTTAATTACTTTAATAATAATAAATAAATATTCTGCGACATTTTACACAGCACCATCTACTCCCAAACTATGTAGAGCTTGTACTATGGTTACTAGACAATGGATATAATACTTATATACTTTTTTTTTGTAAATACATACTTATAATACATAAGAAATACCCAGACGAACACAAACACTTATATTCATCACATAAACATTAGTGTCCTGTGGGAATGGAACCCACGACCTCATGGTCAGCAGTCCGGTACTCGAACCACTAAACCGCAGAGACCGTCCAACTTGTAGAGCGAGTTTATTTTTTCCTTGTTGCTTTAGGTTTATAGGTTTTAGTTTTTGATCTCTCGTTTTATTTGACGCTTTTTGGTGACTCGTGCTTACTTCATGGAGGTACAAGGAAGCAAGATTTGCAGTTTATTTCAATGGGTCAAGTAATTATGCAAAATAAAAAACATAGTAGGTAATTCGTCAACTATAATAAACATGGCGCGAGTAGTTAATAGTTAAATAGATTAGTTTAAAGAAATTAAAAAAACTGTTTGCATTCGTCCAATGTTTGCTATAAAGGGTTTCCTGTAACACCATTATGATACTAGTTGGTAAAGACGGATCCAAAGACACCACATTTATTTAATTCTGGTAAATTTTATTATTTTTTGGTCCCTTTTTTGTTACTTATGATAACATGTAATCTTATTTATCTTACTGTAAAGAAGAATCAATCGACACCTCATTTGTTAAAATCTGTAGCCCAAGCACGAACAACTTGCGAAAACGTACTCGTATCGAAATCGAGAATAATTTGTATGAGGAGATTAATTAACGAAGATGAAGCGAAAGTGGTGTGCCAGGATCGTAGCAAGTGGAAATCTATCTAATCTCTACCTACCCCAATGGGAGACAGGCGTGAAAATATGTATACAATACAATGTATGTATGAGATTTGTAGCAGAAAAAAAACTCGATACGTTTACGATACGAATTCGATAGTGCTTTTTTTTGAGCTAGAATCGAACATCCATACGATACATGACATGATGGATGGACCATTAAACTACCCTTCTTTTTTCGTAGTCGGGTAGAAAGTATGTTAAGTTGTAAAATTATGATGTATGGTGGCTTGGATTTTGCATTTGGGTAGGTACCTACCTACTAAGTTCGTCATAAGTTTTTAAGGTCACCGAGGTGCGCATGTGCGGATTGTGCGATGGACCAGTGCTATTAGGTGCTAGATTTTTCATTTGGTACCTAGGTAGGTATATGCGTTTTATTAAGCAACTCAGGTATTTATTTACATTTTAATTCGGCACGGACAATACCTGCGTAGGTACATAGATAGGTGTAACCCTGACTTATTTTTTCACTGATCAGTGAATCAGTTAGGTGGAGGATTCTGGACGAAACAGGGATTCTAGTAGCTATTCAGGTCTCTAACAAAAATATCAACACCGCTCTCTAATTATTAGCCTAACGTTTTCGCTAGCTATATGTTTCGTTATAGCTAGAGAGCGGTCCCCCGACGCGACAAAATTTAATCAAAAAACTTCATACGTACTTACGAAGGGTTATAATTTCAAGATTATTTTTTTCTTTTTATAGGGATTCAGGTTTATACCTTTTTTGTTCTATTTGTGGTTATTTCATCATAGTTTTTCTTTTAGGTTTTTAAGTTGATTTTTTTTGTGTCGGGGGTTTTTTTAAATTTTTAATTTAATTTGTTATTTCACACTTTTTGTAGGGACTCCTTAGTTATTTTGTTTAATTTCTTTTATTTTCTTGCGTTTTAAGATCCAGGTAATTTAGTGTTTAATTAGGTATTTTCTTCGTTTATTTAACGCGCCATTTTGTGATGGCGGCCATTTTGGATTTGAAATGTATCATACTATATAGTATTCTACTAGTCAAGTCCTTTTATTTGATCCCCATATTGAGGGGGTTTTAAAAAACATTTAATTTGCCATTTTGTGATGGCGGCCATTTTGGATTTGAAATTTATCATAGTGTATAGTATTCTACTAGTCAAGCCCTTTCATTTGATACCTTTATTGAGGGAGTAGTGAAAAAAATTAATAAATTCACCATTTCGTGGAGGCGGCCATCTTGGATTTGAAATTTTTCATAGTGTATAGTATTCTACTAGTCAGGCCCTTTCATTTGATACCAATATTGTGGGAGTTGTGAAAAAATATGTAAACCGCCATCTTGTGGCGGCGGCCATCTTGGACCAATTTTCATCAAACATAGCTAAGAACACTCCCCACTTATTCACCTTTCAAACAAAAAAAACAAAATCATAATCGGTTCATCCATTCGGGAGCTACGATGCCACAGACAGACACACACACACACACACACACACACACAGACACGTCAAACTTATAACACCCGTCAAATTTTTGCGTCGGGGGTTAAAAATAGACACAGTTAATCGTAAAAAGCATTCTTTAATTTTTCAGAAAAAAGTTATTGCTAAGACATTATTTGGGAAATACTTACTACTATCACGACACTTATAGAAAACCCAAAACAATTGCATTACTTTGTATTTCAACGAGAGCATTACATGAAACTTTCGTAAAAAGTGTAAGTACGTATCTACCTACTTGACTAGAAGAATTTATATCACAACTGCGTCATTAGTTTTATTATATGTAGGTATGTGTAGTAGGAGGTGGGTGTCGGCTCCGGCATCGATCCACGTCTTATATACACCTTTTTACATACTTCCTCGCGTTCTATGTGGGGATTCAACCGCGATGCGTCAACCGATGCAAGGCACATGCACCTCAGGCCGCCCCTCCCCGCGTCAGCTCCCCTATTACCACGTAACTGCCATACAAACAGATCTCGCCAGAGACATCGCAGCTATACTTATTGATTTCAACCGTTTTATAGCCATCAACCTTGAAACGATGACCTTTCATTTCATGAATGCAGATATGTGTTTAACAGACAAAGGTTTTGTTATTGCGATTAATAAAAGCAGCGATACTCACTATTTTTATTGCTATGAAATGGCATATTCTGATAAATAATTGTACCTATGTAGAGTACATGCAACTAATTAATGTTACAGTGAGCAGTGGAGAAGGACGTTTAAGACTGGGATTTTCTTATGCAGCGGATAGTCGGTCGGTATGTAAAACACATTAAGAAGCTAAGCATGCGGTTCCACAGTCTTAAGGTGAATGACACCTCACGATCGCATTTGGCATCGCGTTAAACCCTATTAGCTTAGCTGGCTAGTTTCAAAAAGTATTTAATATAGGGTAAATATTTGCTGTTCAGGGCGTGGTATAGGTATGTGATATTTGAGTGTTAACAATGAAATCCTTTTGAAATTGGGTCGGTAAGAATAAAATCAATTACAGATACAGGTAGGTAGATACATATACCTATATCTTACTTAGGAGCAATTCAAGGTGCGGGCGGCGATCCAAAAAAATGTCGCATCGGTTACTATCTACTTATACCTACATACTAGTATGTAGGTATGCATATAGATATTTATCTCAAACCTAGGTTTGAGGTAAATATCTATATGCAGTGGTGAGAGGTAACATATTAAATCTGCCGAAAGCTATGTAGGTAGGTAGGTACCTATGTATCTTTAAAAGGCGCGGTGCCGTATTCGTCGGGCCAGACTGGAATGACCTCGAGTCCTTATTGATCTGGTGACTGCTCGTCTATGACGTCACCGTCACGTGACCCTTTGTACCAACTTTAGATAAAAACATCTAAGCAGTTTATTATATTTAAAGCTCATAGAAATCCTATTTACAGTTCATAGGCAATCCTTAAAAATTATAACCAGTAACACTGCATTTACAAAATAATCCGCAGCAAACTAAAAAAATATTCGTCTTGTTGCATTTGCAAGGCTGCCAAGTTTTGAGATATCATCCAAAACACGCATTATACTTGGATACCTACCTACATCGAAAGTAATGAAAATGTACTCACTTGGGTGTAACACTTTTTCCGTCATGCCTGCGGATCTAAAGAGCACTTCTTCGAATCCTGCAAGATAAGAAAATGAAAAGTTACAGCGATACTTAGTTTCCTTGAAAAACAGGTTTCCTCGCTACCACTCGGTTGGTTTGTTTCTAATCGGAATCACTGTATGGTGTATTACCTACCTACTTTATTTAGTTATTATAAGAACGAAACAATACACCTAGGTACACAGTAGACCGTACAATACGGTCTAGGTAGGTACTTAAAAAACTTAATATAATTTTATACCTTTTTGATAACTAAATTAAACATTAATGTGGCTGATTTAAGTCAGCATGTTAAATTAAGATTTACATTTAATAAATTCGGCTACCTCAGTCGCTATATGCCTAATTAATGCGTATAAATGATGCGTCACGTTGGTTTCGTAGGTAGGTACCTAGGTACGCCAGCTTACATGATTGAGTTGGTAAATTCCGATTGTTTTATATTCACAAGTGATATTCGCCTTGTTTTAGCTAGCAGTTGTACTATGCAGTCACTCGGAGGCGAATCACAAACGTGGAGCGGTATTTTATCCATTGCACGCTCTATAATTATTATTACACACAGAGAGTGAACCTACCGTTTATGAGACGAACGTAAGATTCAAACACATCGCACCTCTCTGTCTAACTAATCCATGAGTTAAGGCGTATAAAAGGATCATAAAGAGCAGCGAATATAATGCTCTCCTCTGGGAATAACGGAATAGCGCAGGTATGGAACACGGGCGGGCTGCGGAGCGTGTGCACATTCACTAACAAAACACCTCATTCGTAATGTTTGAAGGTTACATGGTAGAATTCGAAACCTAGAGGCAAAAACAAGTTTCGAGTGATGCACACGCTTGATATGTACCTACCTACCTAATCATCGAAATATCAGAGCTTAATAATTATTTTCGTTAGCTGAAGTTTTACGATCTAAATTGGGTGTTTGTTTCTTAGGTAGGTATACAATGGGACAGACTTTATACACCTATTACGATAATTATGACAAATCATAACTTACTAGTTACACTAGGTACCTAGTTACCTACCTACCAAGTTGAGATATCTGATTACCTACCTATTCGTCAGTAGTTCTATGCTGTGATTAGTTAAAGTCCATATTTATGGTATTGGAAGTTTTTAAATGACGTAATCTGTTTTTAAAAGATACATCGTAGTGATAAGAAACGCGACATAGGTACCTACAAGATAATATTACTAAAATTAAATAGGTAGACTAGGCAGTGTCCTTCAATTGACTGGGGTGGTAATTATTGCATGGAGGCATGGACAGATGTTTTATGATAATATTGCAGTAGGTATTACTTAAATTATTTTTACTGCAATTTATTAATTTATTTTATAGTTTAAGGCTTAAACTATAAAATGCAATGCAAATGTGCTTAAACTTTAAGCACATTGTAAAAAAGCGGACTCTGTGGGATGATAATATAAAAAGGTGAAATTGGATTAATCTGAATGTTTGTTTGTATTGTAACCTCTTCAGGATTATTTATACATATTATAATTAAACTTGAAAAACACATGATTATTTAAGCAACAGGATCCTGGAGCCAGAGAATAATAGTTTTTCTATTGAGTCTGTAATGAGTAATGATATGAGTCAATGCAGGTACTGTAGAGAAATTATATTATGTATTATAATCTAGATAGGTACATCAATTTATAAGTTTGGACATTACTACCCTGTTCATCGGGGCTTGTACCCCTTTGATGCCTTATACATATCATATATCCCTGTTCTACACAGTAACTTGTGCTACATGAATTCATATAGGTTTAGCATAGGGCTGCCATCACCTAAATTGCCGACCCCGGATAAACACGTCAAAATACCGGACATTTGGGCGAAATACGGTTTTTTCCCTGGACACCTCTGAAAAAATATTGGCTCTTGAATGCGCATTATTATGGATGATTTTTTTACTAAGATTTATTTTTATTTACCGCTTATTAAAAAAATTGGGTTTCACTTTCACCTGACAACAAAAGTGTCCGAGTTTCACCTGGACACTTTTTAAAAACCCCTGCCGGATGGCCCCCGGACGCCCTTAAAACTAGGACTAATCCGGGGAAACCTGGACGGATGGCAGCCCTAGTAGCATGAACAGTATATACCTACTACCTCAATAGTACCTACACTTGTACAAGTCATAGGCTCTGTAATAATTATAATTTAAAGACATTATGTTTGAAGAAATTTGCTCATGTTAATTCCTAGAAGTTTATTAACTTCACATATTTATTAATCATATTATCCCTATAAAACTATAAGAAAGAAGTTGTGTGACACGAATGTTATTGAGTAAGTAGGTATGAATACCTATAATTATTAGGTAAACAATATTCAAAACGATGGTCAGAGAGCCGCCTTACGGACTGAGTTTGGATTATTTTCCACCAAAGTAAACCAAATAAGGCTATTAAATTTACTTAAACAATAGAGATGCGAGGATGAATATTTATTTTGTTGTTAACAAATTGTTGGTCAGGTACATAGAACGTCAACAAATGAAAACTTATAAATACAGCATTAAAAAACGAGTCCCATTTACTACTAGCAATTTACCTAAATTATCAATTTGCATAGAGGTAAAAAAAACATAAAGCTAGAATAAATGCAATCCTGACCTTAGATCCGAAGCAATGTCCAACCATGATATAGTAAATGTAAAAATGTCCACATAAAATCCAGGCGACCAGTATAATAATGTGATCACAAAATCTTGCAATAATAAAATAACAAATCCAATTTTCACAGCACTAAGCACGAAAATGGCGACTATTAACACAAAATATCTAAAAATTACAAACGTAACAGTTTATACACAGATATAGAGTAAATTGTAACACTTCAAAGATTTTTAACACATTCACAAAACGAAAAAAATCATCAAACGTAAAACGATGGTTGATAAATTGTGGATAAAAATAAACTTTGTAGCTATAGACAAATCTTTTTTTTTTTAAGATTCGCAATTACTCTGAGCGCAAATCGCAATCGCAACCATAACATAATGTCTTTTTTTTGTACATTCGTTCCGTAGAGAACAGGCTAAAGTCAGAGACCATGCTGCCTAGTCATTAGTGTATACAACCTTATTGTTAGTAAATTGTTTCACAATTTTTTTTGTTGAAAAGCTAAGCTACAAATTGGTTTATTGGTGGCAACCATCCTCACATCGATGGTCGATGTTGGCCTTTGACTATCTATCTATAAGGACCCGCCTCTCATGATCATTCCCCTTTGTCAAGATAGTGGATTAAAAAATCTAACGCGTTTATAAAAACTGTTTCCGAAATCGATTTTTCATAAACAGAATCGTTTTCACTCAGCAAGGTCATCATAAATGCTCCGTGTAAATACCGATATACGTGCAGTTAATGTATTCAAAAAAATATTTAATATCTTATTTTAGATAAAGAGATGGAGTTATTTTCCGTATGTAAGTATTAAAGTTCATTTATTTCTATTTAAATCACATAATACAATTTATTAATAAAGATCGAGGACGTTACCGATTCAATAATCGAGTATAAAATAATCGTTTAGGTCAAGCATGCACTCCCCACGAGATTACCCGCACTCCTCACGAGACTAGCTAGCTAGACAAATTTTTTTTTACTAACAATATCAGCCTTCTTCTAATAAACGTAAGATTTAAAATTGAAATATCCATCAAAATGGTATTATTATATGTCTTAATGCAGAATTACAATTTTCATTTTTTTTGGCAATTACAGATATTATTCAATTTCAAAGTTCAAGTTCAACTGTTTTTATTTCAAACTAGTTTCTGCCAACGACTCCGTCCGCGTAGCGTGATGATATATAGCCTATAGCCTTCCTCAATAAATGGGCTATCTAACACTGAAAGAATTTTTCGAATCGGCCCAGTGGTTCCTGAGATTAGCGCGTTCAAACAAACAAAGAAACAAACAAACTTCAGCTTTATATAGTATAGCTTCTGCCCGCGACTTCGTCCGCGTAGCGTGATGATATATAGCCTATAGCCTTCCTCAATAAATGGGCTATGTAATACTGAAATAATTTTTCAAAACGGTCCAGTAGTTCCTGAGATCAGTGCGTTCAAGCAAACAAACAAACAAACAAACTCTTCAGCTTTATATATTACTAGCTTCCGCCCGCGACTTCGTCCGCGTGGAATAGTTACTTAGTCTTAGCGGGATGATAGCCTATAGCCTTCCTCAATAAATGGACTATCTAACACCGAAAGATTTTTTCTAATCGGACCAATAGTTCCTGAGATTATCGCGTTCAAGCAAACTTGGCAGGTGGCAGGAAGCTGAAGGGGATCATCATCTCCTTACAGGTGGTAAGAAGATGATGATCCCCTTCAGCGGCTTGTAGTATGTTTTGATTGAAGCTCACTTCAAGATATAGCCAATATTGTTAGTTGATAATTGAGTATTGAGTATTCGAGCGGAACTTTATAAAATATGTCACGGGAACAGGAATAATAAAAGAACGCTAAATGAGGATATGTCCTTTAGAGAGTTTGTTGGCTCCGAGCGGACCCAAGCTCGGTCCGCACGGATACAAAACAAACGCTCTAAAGGCTGATGAATAACGTATTTATTTGGATAAGGATTAATAATATCATGTTTATAAAAACACCTACGCAAATAATGCATTTGGAATTTTAGAACAAAGTTAGCATAAAAAAGGTTATAGTGAGCCAACCTGAAAAGATAGACATATGCTGTCGTGGACTTTTTTTTAGAACTTTTAAAGAGGAACAATTATGTCGTATATGATTTTTGCGAAACTTTAACCGTTTACGCAGCGCACGCATTGGAAGATCTCAAAAGGAAAAAAAAACGAATTTTAGAACAAAGTTAACATAAAAACGTTAATAGTGAGCCAACCTTAAAAGATAGACATATGATGTCGCTGACTTTTTTTTAGAACTTTTAAAGAGGAACAATTCTGTCATATATGATTTTTGCGAAACTTTAATCGTTTACGCTGCGCATGCATCGGAAGCTCTCAAAAGGAAAACCCCCGATTTTGAAACATTCTTCATTGATGCTCCGCTCCTATTGGTCTTAGCGTGATGATATATAGCCTATAGCCTTCCTCGATAAATGAGCTATCTAACACTGAAAGAATTTTTCAAATCGAACCAGTAGTTCCTGAGATTAGCGCGTTCAAGCAAACAAACAAACAAACAAACAAACAAACTCTTCAGCTTTATATATTAGTATAGATTATATATTATATATTAAGTATAGATATAGATAAGCTTTTACAAGCGTTTTTTTAACGTTATGATTCTAGTTGCACGGTTCCAAAAGGTCGATCCTATGGAGAAGTTTGTGGCAAGAAACTCCATGGACACTCTTTTAAAATAATTCACTCTTTTAAATTAATTAGGTATAAGAAGTGTAGCGAGACATTTTGTTAATAGCCAATAGGATGATTGATGATATTTATGATTTCCAATTATAGGTCTTAATTCAGAATTACCTTTTTCATCTTTTTTTGGCAATTATAGGCCTTATATATATGTATTACTAGCTTCCACCCGCGACTTCGTCCGCGTGGAACAGTTATTTAGTCTTAGCGTGATGATATATAGCCTATAGCCTTCGTCAACAACAAAATCGTATTTACTCCTACTTATATCTCGTGGGAAACAAAACGCTCTGTCTAGTGTCATTCCTAATATATCAGAAAAAAAAGAATCAAACTAATTGGTATCAAAGTATTTGTAACAAAACGTCCCCAATATCCGCTCTATCTATGCTAATATTTTAAAGAGGAAAGATTTGTATGTATGTAACAAATAAACTCAATAACTACTAGGCTGATATCGAGAATTCTTTCACTATTTGAATGCTAAATTATTCAAGATTAACATAGGCTAGAATATGTATTTCGAAAAAGTTGAGCGATTTCTCTCACCCGTGCGTTTATTTTCCAATTACATAGTATGTGTTTATCTATATCTAAATAGTTTCTTTCTTTTGTATTTAATTGGCATCATGTAATGTATAACAATGAGAGAAAAACATTGCATTGAAAATATGACACAAGATATTTAGAGGTGTGTATGGATGATTTTAATTTTGCAAATAAATAATTAAATATAAAAATAATTTGTAATCGTTGTTACGTTTTTATCCATTCTTCCTAAAATAATCTATCGATATAAAATATCGACATAGTAGCTTCCTAATAATTTTTAATGTCTTTTACGTTCGTATTGTCGTCAATTCTTATATGTTGACGTATTTGACCTGTACTTATGTAAATTGTGTTAGTGGTGAAGATTTTGATATGTGTGAGTCCGTAGCGATACAAAATGATTTCGAGTATGTGTGCAGCAATGTCTATGTAGTGTTTCCTCCCCCCGCACCAAAAGTGACAGACTTTTTTGTTCATAGAATTAAGCGCGTTACTAGTCCAGGGATAGATAGTCAAAGGCTACGATGCTATGGATGCGTTTGATATCCACCAATCATATTCATTGGTACACATAGCTTAGCATTGGTGGAAACAGATTCAACTAAGATATGTATTTTATATGGAAGGATGCGTGCTATGGATGCGTGCTATAGATGCCTCCCCTCACTGCGCCTCCCCCGCCGTTTCCCTACTATCGATCACATCTTCGCAGCATAGCTGCTTAGCACATCTCTGGTGGAAAAGCACCCTAAAAATGATGGCGATACGAAGAGAGAATATTTTTCTTGTACTCATGTTATCACCTGGATAGTCTAGAAAGATAGAATAGATGAGGATAATGCACATTGCAATTAGATGAAGCGAGTGGTGTGCCCAGTAGTATTTGGATATATGGTCTAAGGTTTGGATATATGCCTTCCCAAATGGAAGACAGGCGTGTAAGTACAATGGGTTTTTTTATACTTAAGACACTCAGTAGCAGTGCATATAGATGCTACTAACTGAAAGACTTGTATGTATGCTTGTGATGGAATAATAAAAATAATCGGACGCCTAAACCCTTTGAAAGGCGGGCGACGCACTTGCGACTCCTCTGGTGATGCGGGAGTAGGAGTCCATGTGCGGCGGTAACCGCTTACTATCAGGTGAACCGTCGCGTCGGCACGTTTGCCCCCGTATCCCATAAAAAAAGAATATTGTCTATGTAATGTGTAAATTTCATTGTCAAAATCATTGAATTTTGACATTACTTTGAAGCAAAGAGAAATGTCTCTCGAGCGAGTCTCGACTGTCATTCACTCACTATGTCATGTTGTGAGTGGATGTCAAATCTTTATGGGTAACAAATAAGTAATGTATAATATAAATGGCAAATAATACAACAAAATCAAGTGATATGTTTATTCCGAACTGAAATGTAAAAGAAGAACTATCATGTCTGTCATAAACGAACCAGTGCTCAACATCATTGTGGTGGGCTTCCACCACAAGAAAGGATGCCAGGTGAGTAGGCGTCATTACTTTCATCAATCGATACCATATTTGGAAAAAAAATGATGCTCGTAGAAGTTTGGCTCTATCAATACTAATAATAAAATTAAAATCTAAATGCTTGTGGTCTTACATACAGGCTATGCTGAACTTTACCTTGCGCTTTTGAATACCGTGCGCATAGCATTATGACAATTTTAATTTAATAAACTCAATTTACATAATATATTTGTAGGTGGAACACTGTTATCCTGAATTGGTACCTGGCCACCCAGCAGAACTGCCTGCTGCTTGGCGACATTTGCCAGCTCTGGCTCTTCCAGATGGTTCTCACAACTACTTGTCTGATACAATATTCTTCAATTTGCCTGGACTTACAGAACCAGCTCACACTGTATATGGTGTATCATGCTTCAGACAAATTCCTGTCGAGGTAAATCATTTTTGTTTTCCAAGAATACAATATGTTATTTTTGGCAAAAAATTTGAATGTTTCAAGATTGAAACTGCTTAAAAAGTGTCTTTTCATGTATCATTAGTTCTGAATAAAATCTTAGCCTATTCAAGTTTATTCCTTTTTGTTAATGACTAACTGAAAATTTAACTGTTAACTTTAATTTAACTGCTAACTGTTTTATAATAGACAGGATAAATATTGATAATACTAAACTAAAACTAATATCTGTTTAAAAATAGCAAGTGGTGCAAAAGACAGAGGATATGACTCGCAGCTCAGTTCAGAAGAGTGTGTGTGTGGTTTGCCGAGCCCCACTGTTTGGTCGCCTGGCTGTTAAGCTGGAACTAGTAGTACGAGCCTGGTTCTTACAAGGAGATTTCTCACAAACAAAACTGTTAGAAGATGCTTATAATCACTTAAACAGTTGCCCAGTGCAAATGGATCAAATTGTTGAAGGTATTTTCAATTCTTATACATACATACTAAATAACATTTTATTACACAGTAATACATGGTTTGTGATGAACATAAGAACTGTTCAGGACAGGTAAAGTTAACAGGGATTAAGAACTCAACTGAAAAATCACCCAAATGCCCTAGCTACTGTATTGACATACATTAGCTACATAAAATGACTGAAGCAATTATATACAGGGAGTTGGTGACAGATGGTGGAAAATGAAGAGTCTCATGCTAAGGAGCCTCTTTGACACGACAAGGATGACATGCAACAAAACTGCTCATAGCCTAGGGCTGATTGCAGATATGCAAAAAAATATAGAAAAGAAAGATTACTCAAAGTATGCACACACCCTAATAATTTCATGAATAAGTATAAACTACATATAGTTGAACATTTTCAATAAACAGTATTCAACTTATATTTTGTTGGTTTACGACTAGAAGCGGCGGTAGCCTAAAGGCTAGGGCGCTAACCCACCCATTGCACTACCGACGTAAACCCACTCATAACACAAGCATTTTAGCTTTAGCACGAGGGGTTAACAAGAATACTAGTAATGTGCAATCCACATTGCTAGTAAGTTAGAAGTAAAGTAGTTGGTAAAAAAAAAATTACAGTGTAGTCAGATTTTATTATAACAATGTTGTTTGTTAAGGATGTTTACTCATTATATCTTAAAAATATGATTCAGTCCTTCAATCATTGTCACATAACTTGGTTTTTTTAACTATTAATGTCTTTAATTCCTTTGTATTCCAGGTTTATCAGTCCAGAGATTAGTGGAAAATTGGAGGCATAAAGCTTTGCTGCTGTTCAAATTGATGTTATTACGGCGTAAAGTCCTCATTTTTGGTGCACCAGCAGGACCCCTGTCAACTGCACTATTGACACTTGTGTCATTACTGCCACACTGCTTAGAAAATGGCCTTCAGCATGCAGCAAATGTTGTGTAAGTTGAATGCAAAATTAAGATTTGTTAAAAAAATTATGTTGTGTCAGAGAGTAAGAAATTCCTTGTACAAAATAAAAAATATAAATACACATTTATGAGATATTTTATCTTTTCAGGCTCTCCAGGCCACTATCTCCAATTCCTACTGTAATTACTGATAACAACTTGCATATAGAGCCTGAGTGTATTGCTGAAATCGCTCAAGAGCCCTTAGGCCATTTACATAATGGTTTAAATCAGATTGATGAGCTCTCCCCGAAAGAAACAGGAAACCTTCTGGAAGAGAAAGACCGTGTCAGTCGACAAAGCTTTGATGAGACTCTGCTTAGTGATGTTGTGGATAGGTCAGATTTGTCAGGAGCTAGGGAGAAATGTCACAGTATTGGAGAAAAATATAAGCCTCAGAAAAGTGTAACAGAAGCACAACAGAGCCCAACTATGGCTAGGGATATGAGTGTAGATGGTTTACATAATCTCACAGGCCAGATTGATCAAACAGAATGTGGATTTCCTCTGCCTTTGTTTGAAGATGGCTATCTTTGTTTGCCTTACTTATCTTTGCAGTATCTAGACCTTTTATCTGATCCTGCTGTTCAAGGTTTTGTAGTTGGTGCATCTAATGTTCTATTTAAACAGAAACGGCAATTATTCGATGTTTTAGTAGAGTTGAATGAAATGAGGATAGAAACATCTGATATGATGCTTCGCCGGCAATTAGCTCTTGGAACAGAAGATCTTCGGTTTGCTGACCACGTCGTACGCCACGGCCCGACTCAGGGTGATGATTGGATAAGGGAACAATTTGCAAGTTACTTAATCTATCTGTTAAGGACATCTTTATTACCAGGTAGCTATTCCATTATAATTTACTCCTTTGCATGTATATAATCATCTCTTAACTCTATTTGATTTTAATAAAAAAATCTTTGCAGAAGGCAGTCGGGAAATTGATTCCTACAATTCACAATTTATGATTGCTTTCAAGTCAACTCCTGCATATCACCTGTGGTTGCAATCTACAAACAATGGAGAAATAGAATCTTTTATAAATCTCATGCCAATGCATCCTTTTTCTGGACAGCTGTCTGTGGCTGATATGAAGTTGAAGTTTGCTCAGTAAGTACAAAAGAATTACCAAGTCATAACTTTTGTGCCTCATACTTGGCATTTACTAGATTTTTGAAACAGTTTCTTTTTTCACCGTTACTATAGGGTGTCTCAGTAAGAGTGCACTTTTTAAAATTGGATTTTTTTTTTCCTGCATGTGGCAACTGATATTTGACAGCTGTCACCTCTGTTTATTCAGATTATTAAAAATGGAGCGCTTTTCGAAAGAACAACGCGTATAATAGGGTATTACACCTTTTTTCAAAACTGTTTTAAATTAATCCTTAGATCGCTTTGACTATCTATCTATAAGGACCCGCCTCTCATGATCATTCCCCTCTGTCAAGGTAGTGGATTAAAAAATCTAACGCGTTTATCAAAACTGTTTCTGAAATCGATTTTTCATTAACAGAATCGTTTCCGCTCAGTAAGGTCATCATAAATGCTCCGTGTAAATACCGATATACGTGCAGGTAATGTATACAAAAAAATATCTAATATCTTATTTAGATAAAGATGGAGTTATTTTCCGTATGTAAGTATTAAAGTTCATTTATTTCTATTTAAATCACATAATACAATTTATTAATAATGATCGAGGACGTTACCGATTCAATAATCGAGTATAAAATAATCGTATATTTCAAGCATGCACTCCCCACGAGACTACCCGCACTCCCCACGAGACTATCCGCACTCCCCACGAGACTAGCAAATTTTTTTTACTAACAATATCAGCCTTCTACTAATAAACGTAAGATTTAAATTTGAAAAATCCATCAAAATGTCATTTTTTGATTTTCAATTATATATCATCCAATAGGATGTCACCATTTATGATTTCCAATTATAGGTCTTAATGCAGAATTACCTATTTTTGGCAATTATAGGCCTTATATATATTAAGACATAATGCATAAAACTCGAATTTTAAAAAGTGTAGCGAGACTATGTCCCTCTTTTGTTTTGTCATTTTAATTAATGATGTGATAGTGATTGTTTACGATTTCGAATCGATATCGATATTATTTTCGTGTTCAATGTAAGACCAAATTATAATAATTGCTAAAGATCACTAAAGATGAATATCATGAATTTATGATATCACTATATTTTTATAAAATTTAATAAAATAACATTTTTGGAAATGACGTAACTAAGATTATTGATTATTTTTGATATCCAGTGCTATTAGATATTTTATTTGATACTTTTCAGATCTACAAAAGACCTTCATTTAAAAATGAAGTAGGTGTGATTGATAAATAATAGCTTATGCTGTTGCAAATAAATGTGTTGACAAAAGAATTTATAAATTAACATATTTAAATCGTATTTTAAAAATAATTGAAAATGATTTCTAATATACGGTACGGTTTGAAGGTCTGGGGTTTCTTTTATCGCTTAGGTGGAAAACCAGCACATGGCCCGCCTGATGGTAAGTGGTTACCGTAGCCTATTATATGAACGCTTGCAACACCTGGGGTATCACTCGCCCGTTGCCGACCCTGTAAAAATCTTTTCACACCCGGTAGACAACCCACAACACTGGTACCCCCACTGCCAACATAACGCTTCCTCGCGGAGCTCTGGCGATCTTGCTCACCGTTAGGAACACAACATAGTACACTACTACTATTTTCTGCAAAGTGTAGGTATTTCCCCAGTTGGGCAGCTCCAATTGTAAGTAGAGTTATTCAATTCCACTATGCCCTGCCTCTCGGGGTGTTTCTTTAAACACATTATTTTCTTTTTTCGATATCCGGCTCAAAGAAATAACGAGAGTACGGAACACGACCTACCATCACGTCTTTATTCCCCGAAGGGTTAGACAGATGCGTACTTAGGGGGCGAGCCTATTGCTATAAATCGGGCATCAACCCTTAATTTTATAGAAAAACTCCAATAACACAGGGCTGCTCCACATTGCTCGACCGGGGAATCGAACCCAGGACCTGTAGCGTAGCGCTTCTGTTCATATTAACGCGCGACATAATGAATAAAATCGTATTTACTCCTACTTATATCTCGTGGGAAACAAAACGCTCTGTCTAGTGTCATTCCTAATATATCAGCCTGGCAAAGAAAAGAAAAATCAAAATCAAAGAATCAAACTAATTGGTATCAAAGTATTTGTAACAAAACGTCCCCAATATCAGCTCTATCTATACTAATATTATAAAGAGGAAAGATTTGTATGTATCAATGTATGTAACAAATAAACTCAAAAACTACTAGGCCGATTTCGAAAATTATTTCGAAATTTTTGAATGCTACATTATTCAAGATTAACATAGGTTATAGAATATGTATTTCGAAAAGTTAGTGATTTCTCTCACCCGTGCGTTTATTTTCCAATTACATAGTATGTACCTATTTATCTATACCTAAATAGGTTCTTTGTTTTGTATTTCATTAGCATGCAATGAGAGCATTGCATTGAAAATAATTATGACGCGAGATATTAAAAAGGTGTGTATGGATGATTTTAATTTTGCAAATAAATAATTACATATAAAAATAATTTGTAATCGTTGTTACGTTTTTATCCATTCTTCCTAAAATAATCTATCGATATAAAATATCGACATAGTAGCTTCCTAATAATTTTTAATGTCTTTTACGTTCGTATTGTCGTCAATTCTTGTATGTTGACGTATTTGACCTCTATGTGTGCGTAAATTGTGTTAGTGGTGAAGATTTTAATATGTGTGAGTTCGTAGCGATACAAAATGATTTTGAGTATGTGTGCAGCAATGTCTATGTAGTGTTTCCTCCCCCCGCACCAAAAGTGACAGACTTTTTTGTTCATAGAATTAAGCGCGTCACTTGTCCAGGGATAGATAGTCAAAGTTAGATCGTAATGAACCAGTAGAATTTTTATTTCAATTTTTTACACCGAAAAATGCCTTAAAAACTATTTTTAATTTATGATTTTGAATTTTCGCGCGGAAAAACTAGCCGCCATGCTACTTCGGGTCGTGACGTCACTTCGTTAGTAAACAATACAACTGCAAAAGACCATATAACGTCAAGTTACTATCGGAGTGACATCACGTCGGAATCCAATATGGCGGATGGCGTTTAAAAACAGATTAAAAAAGACTATTTTTGAAATTGAATTATAAAATTTTAATTGCATTTTTATAAATAAATACTAACGTTTCTCGTTTAATTTTTTTAAAATCTATCATAAACATGCATTTTTATATTTTTTCTTACATGGTGTAAAATACCCTATTGTGAAAACTCATTACAAAAATGGGGAAAGTTACGCTGAAACCACTCGCAAACTCTGCCAAATTATATGATAACGGACTTCTTGTGGCCTCAACTGGATGGCATGAATCTGGACAACATGTGGTTTCAGCAGGACGGCGCAACCTGCCACACCGCGCATGAAACAATCGACTTATTGCAGCAACGATTTCCAGAACACATTATCTCACGAAATTCAGATGTCAACTGGCCACCAAGATCGTGTGATTTTTTCCTTTTGGGGTTTTGTGAAATCTCGGGTTTATGCGAATAAACCCGAAACAATTCCTGAGCTCAAATCGGTAATCCAACGCGTCATCGGTGAGATACAGCCACATCTCTGTGCAAGTCATGGAAAATTTCATGAAAAGAGTAATGGCCTGTCATCGGAGCCGTGGGGGTCATTTGCCGGATATTTTATTCCATACTTAATTCGGAACATGTCTTTACAATACAATAAAAATATCACAACTCTGTCATAAAATACTTGTTTTTATTTTAAAATGAAAAAGTGCACTCTTATTGAGACATCCTTTATTAACTTGTTAATCTTATGGACGCGTCAATATTTTTTTTAAAAGCTTACTAGCGATGTGGCTCGCCCATTACTAGTATTCTTATTAAGGCGCGGTGAATAGACGATGTTTAGGTATTGGAGGGGGTGAAGCAGGTACGTGGGGCACAACTCGGCACAAGTAGGCCCGCCCACTGCGGGGCGCCTCGGACGAATTTCGGCGATGCGCGACGTCCTTTTAATAAAGAAACGTAATTTCGAAACGTTTGTTAGATGTACGATTGGCTTAGCGCGCCGCTGTCCGGCTTGACACCGCATATCGCAGGCACTAGATACTAAGTTCGAATCTCATGATATATAATATTCCTTTTTATCTTTTTTTTTAATTTAAAAATGTACTAACTACTCTTTTCGTATTTTTTAAATAGTAAATCAATTATTATTATTTTCTAGAAATTTGAACAGAATATTGAGAAAGTTTTAACAGATTCATCAGATGAGTAATAAATAATTAATCATTCAGAAATAAAATGGCTTGGGCGTAGAATTGCCAATTCTAGAAATGGCAAAGTGTCAAAATTGTGAAAAATTTATATAAACAAGCATTTTTATTCCCCAGACTAGCCCCTGCCCGTGGCTTCACTCACTTGAAAATCAAAACCAACAGTGATGATCTCTTCTTTGTATGGGTCTCTATACATTAGAGGGGTCAAGCTGTATCTCAGGTTCCTTTTAATTATTTGAGATAAGAAGTATACCAGTTTTTAATTGTGAGCACATACTTTCTAACAGTGATAACAAAATTAAAATCTAATCAGTAGTTTTTGCGCCAACCCGTAACAAACAGACAAGAATTTTAAAAATCACATTTTTGGGTTCGGAGACGTTTATATACCCCAACCCATTTGTTTTTTTTTAATATCTTTAATGTACAGACACAGCTTTTTACAATTTCATAATAGTAGAGATATGCATTTTTTTCAGAATCTAATATAAAAACGGTCACCAAGCCCGATGGTTTATTCGGGAGAAAAATAAATAATAATATAGGTACCGACATGTAGGGTGTCACAAAAGACTGTAGTAATTTGAAAGCAAATAAATAGCGCAAGCCATAGCACCAACCAACAGCATAGCCACACAAACAGCTGTTTAGTAGGTACATATTTTCTCGACAAATGTCGTAATTAGGGTTTCCGGGCGAGAATTCCCGAAGCGAGAATTCCCGGGAAATTTTGCTTTATTCGATTCGAGACGACAAAAAATGGGTCGATAGCTTGAGAAATCTGAAGACCATAGAAAACTTACAAAATTAACTAATATCGTACCTAAATATGAAGATATGTATGTACACACATCAAAAAAAGTTTGCGATCACTTTGAAAAATCTAAATCTCTTTTTTTATGGTAATTTCAAACAGGGTATTTCTATTTAAAGAAAACACACAAAATCATTTTTTCTTGATAAAGTTGAATTTAAAAAGTTATATCAGCTTAAGCTAATCGCAATTTTTTTTTGATGTGTGTATAAATATTAGTGCACGAAAAATCGACTCAAAATGTTTAGCATGTTTTAGAACAAAAAAAAACCACTGATTTCTAAAGTTTACGCAAATATTACACATATTGAAATTGAAAAACTATACGGATTCTATCGCCAAACAAAAAGAAGCATAAGGACCCGTGTAAAGGAACACATTGCTCATGTTAAGAACCGTCGTCCCAAGAAGTAAGCAGTTTGTGAATACATAGTTGACATGGCCTAGCACTATATCATATTTGATACCACTTTGGAGGAAGTCTGAGATTGGGGCAGACCTAATATGGTCCAATTTAACCCGAAAAAGACAAATATGCGAGTTCACTGCAAAAAAAACTGCCGTTGGTCGTATTTTCTCGTTTTGAGAGCACCGCTTAATTGCCTCAGCCAATATTGGAATACTTGGTGTCGACATATGAAATCAAGTCATTTCCGCGGTCATTTAGAGGTTAAGGCTAAGTTAGTCTCGAAGAAGCTTGGCGTGCTTAATAGATAGAGACGGTATTTCACTCGGGCCCACCGCCTATTACTTTATAAGGCGCAGGTCTGGTCTCATATGGAATACTGTTCTCATCTCTAGACAGGAGCACCCCAGTACCAACTGCTCCCTCTGGAGCGCATCCAACGAAGAGCGATTCAAATCGTAGACTACCAATATAATTCAAACCGGCTAGACTCTTTGACGCTGTGTAGAGATGTGGCCTCGCTATGCATCTTCTATCGCCTATACTATACGGCTTGCTCCGAGGAATTGTTCGAATTGATCCCTGCAACTACTTTTCGCCGTCGTTCTACGCGACAACAGTTCCATCCCCATTATCTTGATGGCTGACAATCCATAACTGTCCGTTTCTCTAGAAACTTTCTGCCTCACATAACAAAACTGTGGAACAACAGTGTTGTATAGCAGTCTATGGCAGTGTGTCGACGGCGCCGGACCTATGCACGGATTCGAGACGGTTTACATGCGCTGATTCCAGATAAAACGCTACTGAGCCGTACTTGGCCGATGTCCCGGTGGTTTTGCCGTGTCATGTACAAGCTCTCACGTTTTTTCAACTGTACGGCAAGACGTGGACCTCCGGCCAGTTTAACACACTGGTTTAATAATTCCAAGCTCGCTTACCAGTTACATGTACTAGTATCATGTAGCGTAGAGCGTAAAGCTGTCAGCGTCGCTTGAATGCTTCCATTAGTCTATGCTACTAAAGGAGTTATTTCCAAAATATTTAATAGACATCTGCTGTGTACTTATGTGTGCCGATTTGCTGCGATATGTACCGTGTGCGTTACGTTTCTTTTGTCGTTCAAGGTCCAATTAATGTTAGTAAATTATTTATTTTTATTAAGTTTACAAATAAGTTATCGCATTTATCATGATTATCACTCGTTGTGAACTTGAGATTTTCAGTAATTACTTTAAAAAATGTCGAAGCATTGATCTTGTCGAGATTATCCCTCGACTTATCACACGAGATCTCTAGTTACTAATCTAATAACCAGAAAAATCTAAAAAACCAGTAAAGTAGATCAGTCAGTTCTTACAACCTGTCAAGTCTTATATACCGTTCCAGTAAGACAGTCGTACCCCTGACAAAGCCCAGTACTATGTCAGATTTAATATACTGCAAGTCCTTGCAAAAGAAAGCAGATATCTGCCCTAGCTGATTCGCGAGACTATTTAAAATACAAAATTTCATTACCTGCTTGGAACCCCATTATATGTAGATTCCATTAAATCTAAATCCAAAGATAAAGGATAGGATTTGCTCATTCTATGTGAATCGGGTCGCAAATACTTAACAAAAGTGAAAGCTAGCTGTTAGTGATTCGACATCTGAATCTACTGGTGACCATACTGTAGCCTATAATGGATCCAAAACGTGTGTAAATAAATAAAATAAATAAATATTCTGGGACATTTTTACACAGCACTATCTAGTCCCAAACTAAGCAGAGCTTGTACTATGGGTACTAGACAATGGATATAATACTTATATACCTTTTTTTTTTTGTAAATACATACTTATAATACATAAGAAACACCCAGACGAACACAAACACTTATATTCATCACATAAATTTTTGTGTTCTGTGGGAATCGAACCCACGACCTCATGGTCGGCAGTCCGGTACTCGAACCACTAAACCACAGAGGTCGTCAAAATAAAGTAAATATCAATATAACACTTCTTCATAGATTTTCTTGAAGTCCCGGGAATTTTCGGGAAATAGTGATCGAGAATTCTCGATTCCCGAGAAAACAGATGTTGAAAAATCAGAAACCGAAGTCGCAATTGAAAGTGCTGTCCCAGGGTTCTCGTGCTCAGAATCCTTTTGTAATCGAAAATTGACTTTTTGTGAATTTTTTGCATTTTTCATGCTAATTTTATAAAGTCAAATTTCAAATTTCGACATGGCAGGTGGGACTCGCGGTGGCTTAGTGGTCATAGCGTCTGGCGTACCTAGCCAGAAGACGCAGGTTCGAATCCTGCCTGCGAGTCGAATTTTTCCTTCACTAAATAACTTTAGCGAAAATTGAGATTAGATAATGATTTTAAATTTTGAAATACCTACTACTACTATTTTTATATCATGTGATTTTTTTGATAAATTTTATCAACATAATTATATTGTGGCCATCTGCTATCGTCTAAACTATAGTTTATTATTACTGAACTTATTACTATTTCGCCTTCAAAGTTGTTCATATAATGTCATTATAAAAAAATATTATGGCTCCCTAAAATCATGAAAAATAATCTGCCGCTCCTCAATGACCTCCTATCGAATTACTAGTTGTTACTACCTATAACATGCTGTAACACAATGTAGGTACATAATTATTATATGCTTATGTACTCATAAGAAGTTATCTCCGATGGTTCATGGATAGCCCGGTAAACTTTTATTTTTACTATAAAAAAAAGTTAAAAAATGTATTAAAAAACAAAGAACAAAAAAAAACAAATTAAATAATAATCACTGAAAAATTATTTCTAAAAAGAAAATGAACAAAAAGTTAACATATCGAAGCGGGGTTTGAACTCACGCTTAGTCGCACATAACGCATATCTTCCTACTGCAGAAGACCGCTAGACCAACCGAGCTATAGAATTACGCATCGAAATAAAGTATTTATAGATAATCAGGCAGGTATGTGCTTACTTTACAACTTCCACCATTTATTTTTGTTTCATAGAATAAAATACAAATAAACAATACATAGAATACGAATACGATACAATCAGATACAAAATATTTTTGAGCGGCGGGCGGAACAAAATGACACAGGTCCATCAGGCAGCGCGCCTCAGCGATCACTGTCGCTCCGCCTAGAAATGAAAGAGAAGCGAACAGACGCCTCGATGGCGCGGTGTTTCGTTCGACTCGTGAGAGTTATTTATCATGAAATTTATTAATTATTAAAAATATCTTATTTCAATCGATAAATAAAACCGCTAGTGTACTTTATTATTATATATTACGTCAGTGTTATTAATTTTATCAAGATTTGTTTGTAAATAATACAGTTACAATTGCAATAATTTTGAATTCAATGGTTACTTTATGATTTTTTTCTATCGAGAAAATTTTCCGCAAACGTGTTTTGGACCGGTTAGTGTACTCATAAATATGATCAAGATTAACATATATTTTTTTCACTGCTTGAAACTGTATACTTTTTGCTAAATAACTGCTTTAAGAAGCCTATTTTGACTATTCACAGCGCCTTAACCCCTCGTGCTAAGCTAAATGCTTGTGTTACGAGTGGGTTCACGACGGTAGTGCAATGTGTGGGTTTCGAACCGGCAACCACATGATCACAAGTCCGACACCCTAGCCTTTAGGTTACCGCCGCTTCAAATTCTAATATCTTTTATGCCTTAAGGTTTCTCATGAAGTTTTCTTTCACTGTTTAATTAAACGCGTGTTAAAAATTTATAAATGGTGTGCAGCACAATGTCGACGACGGAGGGCGGGCGCAAGGTGACGGCGGCCGTGGCCAGTACGGGGCGAGCGGTGGCCACCACGTCGCGCGCGGTGGGCGGCGCGCTGTCGCAGGCTCGCGGCGCGCTGTCGGGCTGGTGGAGCGCACTCACTGCGCCCGCGCCGCCCGACCCGCTCGACCCGCTCGGCCCGCTCGACCCGCTCCGCCCGCCCGACCCGCTCGGCCCGCTCGACCCGCCGGAGGACGCCGCCGCCGACGATGACGCGCTGCACCGCGACAACAGGTCACAACTCTGCCCCGGCACGCCCGAACCACCCGATAAGTCCATCGACGATAACACCATCAGTCTCAATAAAATACAGGTCATTTAATCGAATGTAATTTAGCGTCTTGTTACATAACGCCATTGAACCTTTCTAATTGACTCCATAGATTTTTTATCAAACGAGTCACGTGACGATAGTAATCTGAATACAAATAATATATATAATGTAAATAAAAAACTCTTCTACATGGCAATTCATCATTTGAGATTATTCTAATATGATTTATATTAGGTTTGAATTTCGTAGTACTTATATATTTTGTAATCATTATAGCACAAAGTTGCTTGTATTGTGTATATTATAATGCTAAGAAAATAAGTTGTGTTATTTGCATAATTGTTATCGCAGTAGTAACTTGCAATTTCATTTCATAAATAAGGTATAATAGCCTGCAACGAAAATATTAAATTTCTACAGACCTTGTAATATTCCTATTCTATTTATTACGCTAAATGTAAATATACGATCAATTATTTCTTGGTTGTTATATTGTTTTAATTTATTGGTGCTCTTATTAATCGTAAACATTCCTATTTAATTTGAAAAAGGCGTTAGTTGTTATATAAACATGTATCTATAGCAAACTGCTCGGCATTGGCATTCTGTGTAGCTTTGCTACTATTATTACATTGATTGAGGCTATTTCTGAGATTATGTTGCTTAGTATATTTCATTTGCGCTTCCATTTGTGATTAAGTTTAATGATTATGTATTTATATTACGTTGGCAACTGTAGATACTAGCTTATGCTGGATTATATACCTAGTTTGTGATCTCTAAAAGTTTGTTGGTTAAGAGTTATTTATATTTGCTGTGTGGAAATAGTAAAGTACTTTAGGACCTTGGAACATTGTTGGCGTAGTCATAATAAAATAATGCTAATTGATGTTTGAAATGAGTATCTTGTATTCAATTCCTTTAAAAAAGCTCTCTATGTAATAAAACAATTTTGTAACTTGATAAATTATGCAAATGTAAGGGAGCAACAATTACATACGATTGAAAATTTTAAATGTGATTACTTGCCGATATCTCATATTGTAAACAAATAAAGTATTATAAATGTGACATAGCAGTCTTTTTAATTTATAGATTTGGATATGGTAAATAACTTGGCATAGCAAATCTTGCGTTTTATTTAACATTCTGCAGACATGGTTAACAGAAACTGAGATTATAATGAAACGAAAACTATTGCTACAAATCGTTCAATTGATACGTTTATGGTTATCATAATACTTGGTCAAATAATTACATAAATGCAATACAATTGTCAAAGTAGGTCATAATCATTACTGATCGTAAATTAATACGTAATATTACTGTATTTATTTCCCATTATCTAGTCAAAATTCCCTTCTAGCTATGATTAAATTAACGTCGAGAGCAATAAAATACTAACTTCCTACTGGAAACAAAACTCGACTGTCTTTGATTAAAAGATATCGCACCCAAATTGTCAAAACCGTCGACCGGTGGATGACTCCGCCGCCAAGCACATAGTGGCCAGTGGATAAAATAAAATATTGAGCATCGGCGGTGCGTCACACGGCCGAGTCGGGCTCGTCCCACGGCCACGGCGGGCCCGCGTCCAGCGCGTCCTGCCGCCACAGCGCGCGCGCGCCGTCCGCCGTGCCGTGCGCCAGCAGCCGCAGGTTGTAGGGCTCCACCATGTTGCCCACGGACGCCTCGCTAGGCGCGCGCTGCAGACGCGGCGCCCGCTCCTCGCCCGCCCCGCCCTTGTCGCCCGGCAGCAGGTCGAACGCGGCGCCCACGTCGGCCGGGGACTCCAGCTCCGTCACGTCCGAGCGAGGCGACAGCTCCGCGCTGCCGGCGCCCGCCGCGCTCGCGCCCGCCACCGTCGACGCCTCCGAGGGCGGACCCGGCGATGCGGGGCCCGGCGCCGCCACCACCTGCGGCGCCGCACCCGCCGGGGACACGAGAGGGACGGACTCGTCGTCGCTGGCTTCGTCCCGTGGCGGGCTGCGCTCGCGCGAGCCTCCTCCTCGCGACATTATCTTGTCGCGCAGGCGAGTCAGCCTCTCCGCGGAGCTGACCTTGCGGAGGATCTCGGCGGTGCGGCGCAGGCCGCGCAGCTTTAGGTCGACGACGGGCGAGCCGGTGCGCGTGGAGTCCTCGACGGAGAGCGAGCGCGCGGGCAGGCCGGCGGCGTCGGCGTCGTCGGGCGCCACGAGCAGCGAGGCGGGGCGCGAGCGCGGCGCGGGCGCGGCGCGGCGCGGCGCGGGCTCGTCCTGCACGCGCGTCCCGTTCCGCGGGCGCGCGCTGAATGTGATCTGCCCGTCGTCGTCGGAGTCCTGCTCGTTCTCCACGTTGAAGGTGACGGCGGGCGGGTCGCCGGGCGGGCGGCGCGACCGGAAGCTGCCGCCCTTGAGGATGGAGGGGTCGCGGCGCAGCGGTCGCGGGCTGCCGGCCGGCGTGCCCACCACAGAACTCGGAAGACGAAGCTGTAGCGTACTCTCCTCATCTGTAACAGAAGCTTTGATGTATTAAGCCGGAGGAAGCATACATTATAAAAGAAACCAGGCTCTAGAACGCGCCTAGCAGGAACGGGACAAGGGAGGGGTCACCTGCACGATGCAGTTGGTGGGGATACCTGTTCGTGAAGCCGGATCTCTCTGGAAGTCGACTTGAATCGTGTGTGTCGGTGCCTAGAAAATGACTAGGGGCCGAAATCAAACTACGGTCTGTAACTATTGTATATTTATTACTCCGTAAATCGTGAAAACTTACCTAAAGGAAAAAATATACATGAGGCACTATATATAGTCCATAGGAAAGTAGCCAAGAAAAAGTTCATGATCCAATTTTAATATCACAATCAAAAGAATCATATCTAATAAGTAATTGTCTGAAGTTTATGGCTAACATTGGTGCTGTTTGGTTGCATCCTGATCTTACAAATTTCATTTTTTTTATTTCATACAATTTTTTACTCTGCTGTCATCTCACGGGACCAAATTCACATAAAAAAGTGGACTTATTTAACAGGACTTAATTTTTAATAGCCCTTTTACATGTATCTGTAACATAAAGTAAGACTAAATTTGTAATATTTGTAAACAAATTGAATCCGTCTATTATATTTTATAAATGACAGCAATAATCTTGAAATATTAATTGGTTAACAGATTTAAAATTGATATATTTATAAGTACGTATTTATTTATGTAAGTAAAAATATCATGTAGAATCTATTAATTAAGTAAACCATCAATAATATCACTATGAAGTATTTAAGTTGTAAACATTTAAAAATATTCTGATTTTTGTTATACCTACATACTTATAAGATATTGATGGCACTGGATATGTTGATTCTACGACATATTTTAAAATCAAACAAAGGCGGTCACTTGATTCTATAATATGCATGCTACAGATGATAATACTCTATTACGAAAACATTAAAATTATGCATAAATAAAGTACAAAAGGGCACAGCCTACATTACTTACATTATAATGGCAACATTTTAATGGAATGCAAAATAAAATAATAATTTTAGCTAACAAGACATAATCTGTTTCTGCAAGCTTAATTAACTGTGCGGTTCCACAGAGTATTACTCGCAACACAAATACGGATGTTTTCAATATACTACAACTACTGAGTAGTATAATTGAGCTGCAATGCCAATAACACAATTAGTTATTTTCCATCAAATACATTAATATTTGAATATATAATAATTAAACAATAATACTGTTCCTAATACAATTATATTACTTCAAAAGGAAATATGTATTTAGCTCATATTGGGTATATTGGAATTAAACAAAATTATTCTTATTTCTTATTCATAATATCATTAATTATAATCACCCTATAGGCAGTAATACTATAATCACAACTTAAAATGTCTTTTTTTTGTTTCGTTTAAGGTATATAAGGCATGACAATATGAATTACAATACAATAAAAACAACAAAGCAAATGTTTGAATTAGCTTTTTGGTAAATTAAGGGTATAATGCGAAGCAAGTTGGTAGCCATGCTTAAGTATTTTGCCAGTACAATATAAGTACAAATATTTCAGATCGCAAAACAACATCACAATATTTTTGGCACATATTTAAATGGCTTTGTATAGCAAGAATTTTTTGTTAAAAATAAGTTATCGTTCAATTTAGCTCTGATTTTAAGGCATAAACTTAAATAAAAGGAGCGGCCGTTCTCTTCACATACGTGATTCTTGTCGAGTCGCTTGCTATCGTCCGATTCTATCTTACTTAGGTGGATAGGAATCGGAAAAGTTACATGCTATATACAAATATAGCAATAATACTAATATTAGGTCTACAGGAAGACATCATCAGTAAAGTTGACGATATGGTCGCGGCGCAGTACAGGCTCGTCAGCAGGCGCGGCGTCAGGAGAGGATGGGAGGGGGGAGTCACCGGGGGCGGGAGAGGGGGGCGGGTACTCACGGATGGTGCGGAGGGGCTCACCTGGGTGGGAGGGGGGCTCCGACTGCAGCACATCCTCGAGCGCCTCCTCGTTTAGCGTCTGTAGCGCTCCACAGATCATCTGCTCCTCCAGTGTTACCTATCGACAATAACGTAATATTTTACATGGTATGTCATCTACAGAGACCGTTATATAAAAGCACGCTATAACAAATAAATCAGTCGACGGAGCAGTTTGGCTAATTCGTGTAAGGAGGACACAATAATAACAAAATTACTATAATCAAATCATGAGAACGAGACCGCCTAGTATTGCTTGCACGCCCGTTACAAATAATCAAATAATTATTTTTCTAAACACGTAATAGTATAAATGAATAAGGTAACATTGTCTAATGTATAGGCTCATTTTCATTGGTCGTTAAAGCTCGCATGCGGGATACGGGAGATTTATGTTCACGCATGCCATAGGAACCGCATGGTGTCACCGTTTTCAATAGGCGATATCGTCCGTTTGCGGATTGTTCGAAAACTGAGACCCCGCGCTCTACGCTTGCTACATCATGATGAATCTCATCGCCCTCAATGCCCGCATGCTGTATATCGACTGAGACAAAGATTGCCTACTTTTATAAGTCGATAGCCCGTATTCTTGATCTTCCCGCATGCTGTATAACGACTGAGTTAACGACCAATGAAAATTAGCGTTTACAAACATCATAATTACTGGGCATTCCTCGTCTGTGTTAAATATCTACTAACCAAATTATATTATAAGGTATAGTAACTTTGATATTGGCATTTTCATTATAATATAGATACACACAAGATGAATGAAGCGGCGGTAGCCTAATAGCTAGGGCGTCGGACTTGCGATTATGTGGTTGCCGGTTCGAAACCCACCCATTGCACTACCGACGTGAACCCACTCGTAACACAAGCATTTAGCTTAGCACGAGGGGTTAACAAGAATACTAGTAATGTGCGACCCAGATTGCTAGTAAGTTTAAAAAAAAAAATGACCATACGTATACACAGCTTTTGTATCAACACCTCGGAAAACTTTTTTGACATATAAAAGATGATTGTGTGTCCTTTGCACAAGTTATTTTATCCCTTACTTTTCGTGACATGTTGTGTTACTGGGGTATGGTATTTGTAGAGGGGAGGTCATAATCAATGTATGAGCTGGTAAAAAAGTTATGGCTCAAATTTATGTTTTGTAAGAAAACGCTTTGCTGTGAATAATTTGAAAACTCTAATTAATTTGTCATTATTTCCCATGATGGCGTTCGTTTTTCACCTTAAATCTACATATATACGTACTAATAAGGGACAAAACCAAAACCAATGCAAATATATAAATAATTTGTGCATCCCGTGAAATGAGTCAATGATCGTGCGCTACATGAAAAATGTTCTAAATACTTGTGTTGTAAAAACTAATAATCACCTGATACTCCGCGTATGGCTGTGGAATATACGATTTATTAATATTTGACTACATACTGCAAAAAGAGATGTTTCTAATAGACATTATGACAATTATGACAATAATATGCATCAAATTTTAATAGCAATAAGCTATTCGAATTCTCGGCATATCCCCGAGAAGTACTCAAAACATGTCGGTACTTATAGTTATGTAGATAGCCTATTTTACTATTGTATAGACCGGTGCCAGGATCATTTTAAATATTTGACGTTATTAATATAAATTGTATGTAGACAGTCTTGACAGAATTGAAATAAAAATAAGTCTTATAGCTTAAAGAACTAATTCTCGTTCCAATCTCCATAAAATGATATGATTAAATGAATGCCAAAACAAATTCGGTTTAATCATTATACCATGGTTCCAACACATAATTCTGTTAGGAACATTTATAATAGCATATAATGGCACAATATATATGAATTTTTAACAACAATATTTTGCCTAGAGAGTGACTGTGCATGTATGTATTATCATATAAATGAAGTGTTTTCAGATTGCTTACCTGTTTCTCTACATTTGATGGACGAGTGCGTTGGTGTTCTATCGCCGCTCTAGGTTTAGCAGAATCGACCTCTGATTCGGCCGATTTTTCTGATAATACTGCAAAATAAATAGAAATAAAGTTTCAATTAAATATCACGTATTTATAAATAACAAGTATTTATATTATATTGTATTTTTATTCGTACATTAAATTTACATGTTTATCCTAGCCGAAAATCAAGCACCTTGGAATTGGATTGAATTGAAGAAGAAAATATCATAACGAGGTTAGGTAGAGATGTACTAACGTACACGGTATGGTTTGGCCCATTGTAATAGGGGGCGAGCCTATTGCCATTAACCGAGCATAAATGCAAACTCCTACTAGAAAAATCTATATTACCTATTTCTACTAAGGATTAAATTCTGGGAAGTTATGCCAGACGGCAAATTTAAATACCAAAATACTTACGGCGAAATAATTATTAAAAACAACGGTTGGTGCATTTTTATTTTTAAACAGTCTGGATCACTGGAGGCTCATTTAAGAATTTTCAATTCGCTCCCCATATTTTAAGATTTGGCCCACTTATGTAAAATTCATCCTGGTATAGTTTATGGTAAACTATGTACCTGAAACTGTAGGTACAGTTGACGGCATATTCGCTTCTAGTTCACGTAGATTCACGATGAGTAGTTTGAAAAGTTCCCAATCACCAAACGGCAACTCTAAAACCTTTTGAAAAAAAAAACAGCCTTTTAATTTAATATAATAATAATTATCAACTTATTTCTAGAACAATTCTAAATTTTTCACAAACGTACGGCATTATCCTCGATACTCAAAGTGATATTAGTTTGTGCTTTTGGAGTAATGAGTTTGTGCATTTATACGACTATTATCTTCATAGGTATCGTTCCGGACGAATGTTGGTGGGTATAGTTGGCGCAAAATAACTTGAACCAAAATGGCGGATGCGCAGTTGTCGATTTTTAGTAAATTTTGCACGCAAATGCACTGCGCAAACTTTCCCCCTCTCCGTTACTTTTGGGTCAAGTTATTTTGCGCTAACTTTACGTACCGGCTCCAGGTCCTGCAGGCGGCACACGGCGAGCACGAGCCCGCACACGTTGTGCCGCTGCAGCGCGGCGGCCGCGGCGCTCCCGCCCTCCCCGAGCGCCTCCCGCACTACACTGCACACGCGCTCCACGCTCAGAGTAGACAGCCGAGTGTTGGTGGGTACGTACCGGCTCCAGGTCCTGCAGGCGGCACACGGCGAGCACGAGCCCGCACACGTTGTGCCGCTGCAGCGCGGCGGCCGCGGCGCTCCCGCCCTCCCCGAGCGCCTCCCGCACTACACTGCACACGCGCTCCACGCTCAGAGTAGACAGCCGAGTGTTGGTGGGTACGTACCGGCTCCAGGTCCTGCAGGCGGCACACGGCGAGCACGAGCCCGCACACGTTGTGCCGCTGCAGCGCGGCGGCCGCGGCGCTCCCGCCCTCCCCGAGCGCCTCCCGCACTACACTGCACACGCGCTCCACGCTCAGAGTAGACAGCCGAATGTTGGTGGGTACGTACCGGCTCCAGGTCCTGCAGGCGGCACACGGCGAGCACGAGCCCGCACACGTTGTGCCGCTGCAGCGCGGCGGCCGCGGCGCTCCCGCCCTCCCCGAGCGCCTCCCGCACTACACTGCACACGCGCTCCACGCTCAGAGTAGACAGCCGAGTGTTGGTGGGTACGTACCGGCTCCAGGTCCTGCAGGCGGCACACGGCGAGCACGAGCCCGCACACGTTGTGCCGCTGCAGCGCGGCGGCCGCGGCGCTCCCGCCCTCCCCGAGCGCCTCCCGCACTACACTGCACACGCGCTCCACGCTCAGAGTAGACAGCCGAGTGTTGGTGGGTACGTACCGGCTCCAGGTCCTGCAGGCGGCACACGGCGAGCACGAGCCCGCACACGTTGTGCCGCTGCAGCGCGGCGGCCGCGGCGCTCCCGCCCTCCCCGAGCGCCTCCCGCACTACACTGCACACGCGCTCCACGCTCAGAGTAGACAGCCGAATGTTTGGCACATCCGTCTGAACACCGACCGAGAAAAAAGGCATACATCACATTTTACGTCTTAAAAATGAGAGAGTCAGCAGTGGGTGACGTTATACTTCGACTTTTAATTGTATTCAGTAACTTGACAGTTGAAGGGTTACCAATTTTTGACAAAAAAAAGATAGTGAGGTGGCCAAAGAATGAACGAAATTGAATGAACATAAATAATGTACTTACATGAACAAACTTTTTATGTAAAAAGTAATAACTTTTCTTCAAAACACAATATATATTGTTAAAAATTATAGAATTTGTTCCTCGGTAATAAGGTAATCTATAAATTGACACAAAATGACAAAAGTAAAATTACATGATTTTTATTTTATGTTTTTATTAGAAGAAAATGAAAAAGGAAATTACTTTCATTAATTATTATTGATAATTCTTATAATTCACTTCTTATTTACGAATTTTTAGTTTGATTTTTTATTAAACCATTTTTATCCTTCATTCTTTACGCAAAATCATTCACTACCCCGACACTATTAGTTGTAGTGTGGTATCATTAATTCTCTTCGAAATGTCAAGTTACTGAATACAATTAAAAGTCGAAGTATAGGATGATGATTATGAATCAAAAATATTGGATGTCACGTATTGTACATTTCTGATTGTTTAAGATTATTCAGCATTTGAAGAAGTTACAAAAAACCACGCGACGCGGGTTAAAGTAATACCCTATATAGATTTTATTATATACAAACCCCCATATTCTTATAAAACGTCTTATAAACTTAGAGCTATAACATGTTTTATATTTTACGAACTAAACTAAAGCATGCCAACATTTTTGTCGAACACAAGAACAATGCAGGCCCTGGTTAAGAAGCCTCTTCTTCTGCTTTAGCTTAAAAAATCTAAAAATTAGTGATTGACATTCATAAGTATTACAAATGTTTCACCCCCATAGTTATCATTGTAAGTGTTTCCATTTGTATCCAAAAAAGACAATAAGAACTGGATTATAATTATGTCAAAGAAAGATAAGTACCAAGGCTGGGAAGGCAGTCCTAAGCATGTGGAAGGGGTTCTGCGCGGGTTGTTGCGGCTGTGGCTGCTGGTGAGGCTGCTGCGCGAACTGCGGGTTGATGGTTTGCGGTACGAAGCCGTTGCCGGTGTTGGCCCAGCCCACCCACATCTGTTGCGGGGGTATTGGCCCCGATGCCGCCGCCTGCGTGGGCGGAGATGACCGCTGCACAAATTAAAACAACCTTTATATACTTCTAACTTAAACTATCGCGTTGCCAAGGCTTGTAACCGGTTTTAAATTTCCGGTAAATTTAAGACCAATTCAACTCAGTTTTTTCGATTATTTCATTCGGAGTATAAACGTTAAAATTGCGTTATTAAAAAGCCTCATTAACCGGGTCCGACGGCGACGACGCGATGCCCAGTTCACGCAGAGCTCGTCATGTGATTTTTTGAAATAGGTTTTGTTTAATAAACCGTTTTCAACCGGTTTACTATGCTATTTCACGAACTTAATAGCAGAAAAACCGTTTAATTGAGTTTTGCGGTTAGAATAAAGCCGAATGAATAGTTCACTATGTACTCAGGCCTTAACCGGTTTGAATTTTTTTCCGGTTTCCAAACCCTGCGTTGCATGAGCAACGCGGAAATTTTTGTTATTGTTATAAATCCCGCCACACACTACACTCACTGTGATACGTCAAGCGATTTCAAAAGGTACTTGGAGCGCGTTAATACCCGTTCTTTCTATAATAATATTTTATATACTTATCTATAACGATAATATGGGGTAACCTTTTCAATTTTTTGCCATAGATTGGTTAAATATTACTTGTGTATTTATGTAATACTAGCTTCTGACCGCGACTTCGTCCGCGTAGCGTGATGATATATAGAATATGTCCTTTCTCAGGGTCTAAAGATTGTCTGTGCCAAATTTCATCAAAATCGGTTGAGAGGTTTAAGCGGGAAAGCGTAACAGACAGACAGACAGAGTTACTTTCGCATTTATAATATTAGTAGGGATGCAGTCCATAGTAGCTGCAGGATTCGGCGGTGAATTCGTGATTCAATGAAAAACTGTGTCCAGAGACTGACTGCGGCCGCAGTGATACTATAGCTGCAAGCTAATAATAATAAAAAAAATAGTATTTACATAAATGAAGTCAGAAAAATAGTATTTATTTATGATGTATTTTTTATTGTACCGTGACCAGTAAATGGTTTATCGTAGGCCTGATCTAATATTAACTTAATTAAGCTCCAAAACTAAACTTAATTAATCGAATAGAAGGATTTGTAAGGTAATGAATAACAGTTACTATAAATATTTCATTCCGTCAGCGTCAGAGAATACCATAAATTCATTAGTCCAGATAATTTTAACGTTTGCCCAAGGTTAAATCTCCGCAACAAGTTCTAGCGAAAACAGTTTTCTACACGTATTAAAATAAATAATTACGTGATAATTATATTTAGCAGTAATTGACCTTGTTTGAAATTAAACACAGACTGAAATAGCTTATACCAGTATTACATTATTAATATTAGTGGATAGTTTTTTCTTTTTCCAAAATACGACAAAATCGCCAAATGCAGATGACGAAAGGGTGTGCTTAGGACATAAGAGCAGATGGTTTTATACATCGCAATCGAAATGTGTAATTGAAATAAATTAAAATAATGATTATAACCATATAATAAAAATATATTATCTAACTAGCTATATCCAACCACTCTTACTTACGTCTTACACGTCTAGCGGTATGAAATATACTTTACATCTCTCATATTCGGTAAGTAGGTCCTTATTACCCCCAAATGGGGCTTGCAGGTGACCAATTAGCGCTCTAGGGTAATAATGTAATAATAATGTAGCCCTAGGGCGGTAAGTAATTAAAAAAAAAACACTTCCCTCTTTCAAAAAGTTCGCGTACATCTAACCATCATACTGGCAATAGACATCATGCATTCAGCCCTTAGACAAAAGAGGTCGCTTCGCTATTCAGCCTTGTCTTCGTATGAGTATAATAGTCATCAATTTTAAATATCGAACGGCGAAGCTCTATTTTGTTCTTGAAAAAATAAATAAAAAAAGATGAAAAAAGGCGGGAATAGAAAACTTTTACTTTAAAATGTTTTATTCTTGTAATACCGGTTTTTTTTACTTACCTCACAATCGAGATGTAAAGTAGAGTAGTTAGCTCGGGTGTAAGCATCAATTGCACCCTCGAACTATAGGCGCACGAGCGCAGCGAGGGCGCCTAAATACATATCTCGGGCTGCAATTGATGCCTTACAGCCCTTGGCTACTAATCTACTATTACATATTCTCTCTCTCTCCTCTTTCAAATATAAACAAATTCATAAAAATCGGTCGTGCCGTTCCCGAGGAGTGCGACTACAAACACAGTTTCATCAGATTTTTATATATATAAGAGATTAATGCCTCTTGTATTTTCTCAAGTCTAAGGTGTAATTTTGTATTGCTACAAATAGCGATATAGGTTATCAGGTGCCACATAACGCGGCCGAGTCTATTACGATTAAACGGGCACAAATCCAAAATCCGTAAAATATTACTCTAGAATATCCTAACAGAAACCCTTATCGAAGCTAAGTCACTTGAATAATGAGGCACGTTCTTTGATTTTACAAACGGGTGTAATATGTCTTAAGCAGCCCTACTTACGTGTTTTCTAGGGAACAGTTTGGAGTGTGGCTGTCTTGAATGCTGTTGAGGTCCCCACATGATGCCATGGGCTGCACCACCCGCGCCCATGTCCTCCTCTACTCCGCTTTGAAGTTGTTCTTCTGCAATTAATATAACGAATTACAGTTCTTTCGAAGGGGGCAAAGTTCGCTACACCCACACTTCATATCTATAACACGGGTTGATGATAAGATATTCCGCTTTGTTTTTTACACTTACACTTGACCGCCAGTTCAACTGATGTTAAGCGTCACCGCTATCTACGATGGAGCGCACTTGTCTAAAAGAAAGCGATTCACTCGTGTTTTAAAGACAACCAGATTATATCTATCGGGGAAGACCCATTTGGGAAGCGCATTCCACATTTCGGCGATACGAATGATAAAAGTTGACTTAAAACTTAAGCTGGCCCACCATGAATCCATGTCGAGATAGAAAGAATAGAATAGAATGTAAATGTATTATATGCTGTTGAGCATGAAATTTAGGCTTAGTGTAAAGCATTTAGACTTCATAATTATTGCTTTGAGAAGAACAGTGTATACCTTTGATAAGCTTCTTGATGTAAGGGTCGAGATTGATGGTAAAAGGTAGGAATATTTTGAGGTCGGCGGCGGTGAGCGTGGCTCGGTGGAAACTCAGGAACACCTCCAGTTTGCGCTCGTCGCGGTCCAGCTCCATTAGCGTGCTGGCCTCGCGGAGACCACTCATTAGAGGTTTTACTCTGATGTTAAAAGAAGACCATTTGTTAGTTAAACACTGTAATGATGAAGACAATGCTTTATCGTTATTACATAACATCAGGCCTGTATTCCCCGAAGGGTTAAACAGACACCGACTAATTTAGTACACATTTCGCTGGTATGTTTAGGTCAAGATATGAAATAGAAAATGCGTTATTTTATTTATTTAACGTAAATAGTTACAATAAGACTCATGGATGGGGTTTTTCCAAATTATACTGGAGTAGATTTTTACCAAAAGCGAATAAATATCATATGTATTTTTTCTATACATGCGACTGTCACCACCCATCCGCAATCTTAAGCTTTTTTGTGTTAATATTCTACAAGAAAAGAAACACGGCTTGCACTTTTTTTTTAATCTCTATCTCTACTATTATAAAATTGTAAAAAAACACGTGGGATGTTATATAAACGTCTCCGAATCCGAAAATGTGATTTTTAAAATTCTTGTCTGTTTGTTACGGGTTGGAACAAAAACTACTGAATAGATTCTAATTTTATTATACATGTTAGAAAGTATATGCTCCAACTTAAAACTGGTGAACTTCTTACCTCAATTAATTAAACGAATCCTGAGATACAGCTTGACCTCCCTGAAGTATAGAGGCCCATACAAAGAAGACATCATCAATGTTGGTTTTTCCATTTTTACATTTCATGCGAGCGAAGCCGCGGGCAGAAGCTAGTTAAAAATTAAATTGAACTGCCTCATTAGCCTAGTGGTCCTGAGCGCGACTGCTACGCTTGAGGTCCTGGGTTCGGTTCCCAGGTCGGGCAAAGTGTTATTGGGTTTTTCTATGAAATTCCCAGTTGCAGCTAGGAGTTAGGAATTTGTGCCCAATTAATGGCAATAGACTCGCCTTCTATTACATGGGACCTAAACATACCGGCGAACTGTGGGGTACATTAGTACGCCTCTGCCTAACCCTTCGGGGAATACAGGCGTGTTGGTATGTTTTTATGTATGTTGAAATAAAATTGAACACCTTACTTGTCATAGATGTGTTTGAGTGATGTGGAGTCGTCGATGTGTTCCTCGTAGGTCTCGTGGTGGTAGATGATCCAGGACGTGCGGAAAGGCCACTGCTCCGTCAGATTCACCCACGACGCCAGCTGGTACCAGTTGAACTCGATTTGGAATGCTTTTAGAAGACGACCTAGAGGAAAAAATATTGTATTTATTATATTTGTGCTTCGCGACAGGATGGATATTAAGATGAAACAATCCCGTTTCCGTTGAAACTACGTTTTCGATCGATTTTGTTTTACAAGCGATACCTACGTAAATGGATCATGGATTGATTATTGAGTGAATAGTATTTCAAAAAAGGGATGTGTTACCAGTAACATAGAGCACGTTCATGAGTCGCCTCATGCTCCGCGGGTTGACGTCACTGAAGTAGTCGTCGGTGAGCAGCACGCGGCCGAGGTCCGCGGCGCCCGCGCCCCCCGCGCCCGCGCCCCCCGCGCCCCCGCGGTGCAGCCCCGACGCCACGGACGACGCCACCGACTCCGAGGGCCGCAGGCGCCGCTCGCGGGCAGCTTGGCCCTTGATACGCTCTTGACTTGACATCAGCTCCGATGTCGATGACAAGCGGCGGGCTGACACCTGCGTCGAATAGTTTTATGTCACAGCTCACTAAAATCGAATTTAAAATAGCAGATCGCAGATACATAAGTGAACTCAAAGATTTCTAACCAAAAAAAAAAACTTTAATGCTGGGCTAAACTAAAAAGATTTATGCATAAATCTTTTACTCTGACAACGATAAGCCATTTATTTTAAACATTCATGTTTGATATTTCAAATGTAAATTTTTTCTGATGATAAATGATATTTATTTCTGTAAATAGAAAGACACTTTTACAAGTCAATGATTCACATTATTTTAATATTTAACCAGTTGGCACCGAATAAACTCAGAGAATCATGGTCTCTTTTGAAGTCCAGACAGTAATAGTAGTAGTCTTATCAGATATTATGTGAGTGTTACGATGTAGGGCAATATTTGGACAGGCCTTTTGAAGAAAGAGCCATAGCAGCTTTGAGTTGACCTGTCCTAACTGACGGCACGCATACATCACTCATCAGGCATCGTGTAGCTGAACCATTATTTAGGGAGCTCTACCTATTAGGCTTAAATACCATTATAACTTACTCTGATTGTAAGATTGTAGAATAGAGTGGACACACTGTCTTACATTTAACTAAGCAAGCAGAGTTGCTTTGAAGGTATGTTGAGATATCACGAATACTTACGGATCTCTGCAGTGAAGTGGAGAAGTCATCGGCGTTGATGGCTTGCATCCTCTTTGAAGCAGTTTGTTGCGCCGCTTTCACCCTACGCAGCGCCGAATTCTGGAGGTAGAACGGCAACTGCACCATGTTACGCAGGTAGTCCCACCCGCCGATGTTGCTCTCGGAGAATGCCCGACGACTGTTAATCTCCACCGCCTACGTAGAATACGAAATTGTGGTAAATTGAATACGTTTTTGAATGATTTATGAAGATAGGAGAATGTTATTGTATTTTTTACAAATAGGAATAAAATGCATATTTTAATATACATAAAATACGTAAACAACCGTAAAACTTTGACAGTTCAAATTGATTGATAGACTAAGCAAATTTATATTGCTCGAACTCTGTGAAGACTTGGTTATAACAACAAAGTTATATGTTCGTAAAGAATTTCAGTCAGTTCTCCTCAAAATATACTCGGAAAACCTCTTCATTTTATTTAAAGTTAGATTACTTTATGAGGTCGAATATTAATTAGACGGAACTTTGGCACTTGTGGACTATTCGGCTGAATACTAATATTCCGTAGATCGGTCTAAAAACGTCCCATTCCTTTTAATAAATATGTACCTAATACAGATATTGTACGTTGAGCTTAATAGTAATTCTGTTATTTTAATTTTTCTGTCTGATATTTGATATATGCACACAAAAACCACTCGAAAATAACACTCAACTTCATGAAACAATATGGGTGTATGTAGCAATAAAGTTATTGCGTATAGTGTCATATCATAATTATGTTTACCGAGCTAAACTGATATTTTGAAGGGATTCACTTAGTATACTACATTGCGCAAGAAACTAATACTGAGAAATAACACTAAAAAGAGTGTTAAGGTAAAGAAACCCTAATTACAAAACGTGACATTTAATTATTTTATTTTCAACTGAATGACTGTACATAGCCCAAGCACGAACACTTTCGAAAACGTATTCGTATCGAAATCGAGAATAATTTGTATGAGAAGGAGCTTAATGAACGTAGATCAAGCAAAAGTGCTGTGCCAGGATCGTAGCAAGTGTAGTCTCTGCCTACCCCAATGGGAGACAGATATGAAAATATGTATGTATGTAGAATAGGATATCCTTTATTGTACACCAAAAACCAATATAAGTTATCCATCATAGAATATGGTACAATGGGCGGTCTTATCGCTAAATGCGATCTCTTACAGACAAACTTTGGATGGACTCAAAAAAAAGGAAAGGCGAAAAAATATGTAGTATATGTATGTATGAGATTTGTAGCAGAAAAAAAAATTCATTCGTTTACGATACGAATGCGATAGTTTTTCTTGCTTGGGCTACAGGATAGTTATTGCATTCGTTTAGTTAGTTCTATTCCATACTTAATAGATTCCTTAAAAATCGAGTCATGATTGAGTAAGCTTTGCACAAAAAGTTATAAGTTCTTTGTTCGATCCTGAAACCGCATTTCGAAAAACTACACTTTATAAAGATAAAAATGAGGGGCATAGAGATTTAAAAACAAATATTATGTTACAAGTGTCATGCAACACAGATGGCTATACATTCTGTCAAGCTTAAGTTGTATTGCCATGAAATCATGCAAACACGATATGAAGGGATTTGACACAACATCGAGTTTCATAGCTATAGGGTATAGGTTAACACCAAACACATGACGGGCGTAACTGACCTCCATCCAAGCCACCTGTATGGAATGTATAATACTAGTAAGAAACTGTATCTTGGTTACTTATAATATGTTATTAGTTAAATAGGTACTAAATTAAGGCATAAAAATAATCAAAGTTGTGGGAAGAAGCAAAATAATCATCCATTATAAGCCAGAAATCCGAATTACATTTTAATGAGACAATTTCTTTAATATAAGTGCAGGCACTTGAAACGAGTAACAATAACTAATAACTAAGACTTGCTTAATTTGACACACGGGAGTGCCTGCCAAGTTCGTAAATAAAAGGCCGAAATTGCGATCTTAGTCAAAACGTTAACTTAGACTTATCGATAATTAAATGTAGGCCATTCTAAACAGAGCTCATCAATCAGTTTGTGTTAACTTGATGATAAACTTAATGTGATGTTTAGGATTATTTAGGGATAGGATTGAGAGTAGTTTATTAATACGGGTTCAAGTAAGAATTTAATGCAAATAATGTTTTTTTTTGTAATGTAATGTAGTTTGATAAACTACGACGCGACCGGAGGCAATGTTCGACTGGACTACAAATATGGGCTTGCTCACCGGATATTAAGTATCCGGCGTAAAACCGGATAGGCCAGATATTGGATAGTTGTCAGATAACCTTTTCAACTGTAGTGCAATATATACTGTTTTGATATATTTTTTCAGTTCACTTGCAGATCATTGTGAAGTCAACACAGGTTGTAAGCGTTTATTGGTAATAAAGAAATATATTAATTAAATGATGCTCAAATTATATTACGCGAATATTTACCTTGCTGATGATATGTGGATCTATGGCCAGTAGGAGTATGAACGGGCTCTTGGGGTCCGAACACAACGCATGTACGGCGTTCAGTAACGCCAGAACTTTTTCTTGTTCACAGCTGTCCAAAGCGTCGACGACTACAACAAGGCGGGTTTGTTGCCCCGTGAATGCGTCTAGACACGATACCTGCGTAAATAGTGAATTTTCTATAGTTTTGAAAGCTATAATAATAATGGTATAGTGTGTGTTCGTGTTTCAAAATCTTAGTTGGTAAAATCGCGATTTCACTCACATCCCAAAAGACGTTATGAGACAAATATTATTATAATGTCCTTCATGAAAAAAATCATGATAAGTAATTATTTTAGCAGTTTTGACATGAAATCGCAACAGATAGTTATTTTCGCATTTATAATATTAGTATGGATAAATTATTTGGTGTCTGTGTACTTCTTCGCGGGAGAGCCATACTTCGGCACGAATGGGCGGGCTCGATCGTGATACCAGCACAGCACCAGCACAGCCTCACAGAAAACCGGCGTGAAAGAACACTTATTTTATGTTTCGACGAGAAAGTGAGGATACCGGAGGCTCAAACTAACTAAAGGCGGGCAACGCACTTGAGACTTCTCTGATGTGGCGAGTGTCCATGGGCGGCGGTTATTGCTTACCATCAGGTGATCCGTTTGCTTGTTTATTCTCCTATCCTATCCTATTAAAAGCCTTTCGCCTTTTAAAAGGATTTGGGCCTCCGGTAACTTCACTCACTCGGCGAAACACAACGCAAGCGTTATTTCACGCCGGTTTTCTGTGAGGCCGTGGTATTACTCCGGTCGAGTCGGCCCATTCGTGCCGAAGCATGGCTCTCCATAAAAAGATAAGATGGATGTGTTAAACATTTGTTTAAACGTATGAATGTACGTATAAGAAGAGCATGAGTAGAATGCAACTTGATGGCACGTTTGGCGTAGTGGCTGAGCGATCGGCATCTGCGACACGTGTTGTGGGTTCGATTCCCACACGGAGCAAATATTTGTATGATCTACAGGTAGATTTACCGGGTCTGGCTGTTTGTGTATGTAAACACATCCATGATACAGGAAAAAATTCTAATGTGGGGCAACTTTTTTTTTAAAAACCATAAAAAAATGAACTGACCACGTGCGTCAAGGCCTGCACTTCAGGTCGGAGCGCCAGCGTGTGCGCGTGCGCGTGGCGGCGCGCGGCGCGGGCCAGGCGCGCGCGCGGCGGCTGCGCCAGCGCGGCCAGCACGCGCCCGCACGTGTACAGGTTGGCCAGCAGCGCCGCGCCGCTCACTGCGCACGCGCCGATCATCAGACCCTGCTGGATTTCACGCCGCCTGATCGACGACGACCCTCACTCATTGAGTCGTCGTGTGGTAAACATACGCTTCTTATATCTAACGCCTTATCAAATACTATTGCTCGCGTCGATAAACATTTTTCGTGGAAACTACACAATACAAAACATACAAAGTGTGCTTGGTTACTTTTAGATATTCATTTCTATATTATCTTTAGTCAAAATTTTTTTAAGTATTAAATATCGCCGGCATTTCCTAGCTGACGACCTTTGAGAAGAGATGTCGAAGTGAATACAGAAAATCAAGTCATAGAAATTGAGAACCGCGATATTGAAACCATTTTTATTTCTTTGTTCAATCTCGTGTAGATACTCCCGACTTCAACGTTTCCAATTAAGTACAGACATAATATTATCAACATGTGAGAGGGACACAATGCAAGGCAATGTTTGAAATGGCCTTTGAATCAATTTGCATTTGAATAGAAACAAACATACTCATTAAAATAGGCAACTTGTGTCTTTGTCTTTTAGGCTGAAAACACTCTGCAGTGTGCTGTGTGCGTCTGACATTGAAGGTGACAGATGCAAGGTGTCAACAGGTGACTAGTTATGCAGCTATACCATCACGCCTGTATTCCCCGAAAGGTTAGGCAGAGGCGTACTAATGTACACCCACAGTTCGCCGGTATGTTTAGGACCCATGTAATAGGGGGCGAGCCTATTGCCATTTATACGCAGCTATACTTAAACCAAACTTAAACTGCCTCAATAGCCAAGTGGTCCTGACCGCGACTGCTACGCTAGAGGTCCTGGGTTCGATTCCCAGGTCGAGCAAAGTGTTATTGGGTTTTTCTATGAAATTCCCAGTAGCAGCTCGGAGTTAGGAAATTGTGCCCGGTTAATGGCAATAGGCTCGCCCCCTATTACATGGGACCTAAACATACCGGCGAACTGTGGGTGTACATTAGTACGCCTCTGCCTAACCCTTCGGGGAATACAGGCGTGATCGTATGTTTATACTTAAACCATTTTGTACACAAATATGCATTCATTTTTTACACAGTACCTATTAACTAGTACAACTTAATAATTAAATCCAATATGAAAACTAATATGAAAACACTGCCTCATTAGCCTAGTGGTCCTGAGCGCGACTGCTACGCTTGAGGTCTTGGGTTCGATTCCCAGGTCGAGCAAAGTGTTATTGGGTTTTTCTATGAAATTCCCAGTAGCAGCTTGCCCCCTATTACATGGGACCTAAATATACCGGCGAACTGTGGGTGTGCACCCATAGTTCGCCTCTATTATATATAATTAGTACGCCTCTGCCTAACCCTTCGGAGAAAACAGGCGTGATGTTATGATGGTATGAAAACGTGTACGATATAGTGTACGATGACAAATCTAAGTTATTATAATAATCTATATATTAGATAATACTCACTGCGAGTTGGGTTCTTGATCGGTTAAGTACATGATGAGCACACAGAGTCCGACGAGTATGCAAGTGAAACACAGCTCAAACGTGACAATGTGAGGAATGCAACAGACACGCCGCCATCTGCAACATTAAGTAATTAAGCTTGAATTGAAATATTACTAGCTTTCATGACATTATGTGCGTGGCTTTAAACGCGTCCGCTGTTTCAGGTAAACGGCCACATGACATTCAACAAAAAATGTCAAGACATTACAGAATACGAAAACGTTTCGGAAGCTTAAAACAGAGGGTGATTTAAAACAATTGTATGTAGTTGCTTATGTACTATCAAGAATAAAAAAAAATTCAAGAAACCGACCGTCTATCTTGCCTTTAAGTATGTATTGGGTATATAGTGTGTGTCAGACTCACTTCCAGCCCGAGGAGTCGGAGACGGGCTTGGGTCGGAAGGCGCGCGCCAGGCGGGTGCAGACGCGGCCGTACTGGCACTCCAGCGCCTCGCCCAGGCTGGCCAGCATCTGCACCACCATCGCATCGCCCTCCTGCCCGCCGCCGCTCTTCATACCCTCCGTGAAGTGGAACCTAAAAAATGTATACATGTTTGGTAGCCAGACATAGCGGATTTACTTGTCATAAGAATCCATAATGGTCGAAAATTAAACTCGGTGAATTTCAGAAATTAGTATATTTATGAAGTTAACGCGAATGTTAGAAATGTGAAATTTTTTTTTAAACGTTTCCCCACACTAGTATTTTCTCCTGTATCGTGGGTGCGTTTCCAAACACAAATTCTCACGTCCAGACCCGGACCAACTACCTGTAAATCATACAAATATTTGCTCCGTGTGGAGATCAAACCCACAACACGTGTCGTGTCAAATAATAAAACAACTTTTTACAGCGAATTTTACCGCGTCCATGGTGACGGGCAGACAGTCTGCCCGTATTCAAGTTTTATTTCGGAGAACTGACTCAATATTTTAATTCCAGCTTTGGCTGATTTTAGGATACAAGACGTTTCCGATAACACAACCTCCAGAATTCATTATTTTAATATTTCACGTTACTCAACATCACTTTTTTACCATCACCAGTTTTTTATGTACTTGACATGAACGTCTGCTTAACATTTTCAAATATATCCTTAATTAGTTTGCTAAAGCTTATGTTACAAAGCGTAGAACGCAGATCCGAATGCTGCCTGAGACCCACGTTTCCTTTCAAGAATCCGAATTTAAAATTATGCGTGCTCAATAACAAATACACACAAATATATTAAGTAGCTATTGTCAAAAATCATTCATACCTTATAGGCGTCGCTGGCAAAGCCCTCGGGTCGTTTGGACCCGGCGGATGACAGAACACAACTTGTAGCGCTAACAACAACGAACTGAACCTACGACCCAACGCCGAAAGAACGCCGCCAGCCCACCACCACTCATATCTGAAAATAAACATGCAACATTATGAGAATAATGACGATTATAACAACAATAGTAAAATATATTTAAAGACGTAAATAATGTTATTGTTCTACTGATTCCACTATAAAATTTTATGAGGCCAACGCGCTATTCTTGTGGCGGCCTACCTAGATTTTACAGCCATAGCTATACTTTATACTCTGTTAAAGTGAAGTAAAATGTAAATGATGCACGTTTTTGGTTTTTATTTTAGTGTATAATTAACCATTAAGGGCCACCACCTTCTTACTCTCTTCACTCCACTCTTCTAGTCGCACACATTTACGAACACTAAGGCCCACTTGCACCAACTTCTTAAATATGTTTAAATTATATTTAAACACAATTTTTCATAGAAATTTCGTGTTTAAATACAATTTAAACACATTTAAGAAGTTGATGCAAGTGGGCCTTAGTGTTCGTAAATGTGTGCGACTAGGCAAATTGCAAAAAAATCAAAATCGTGACTAGGTGTGTTGTTTCCTAAACTCCATTGTAAGTAAAGTTAATAAAGTTAGTAAAGTTTCCACCATATTACAGGGACAACTGATGTGTTATATGTTATACAAAAGACTTGACCTAAAGGTCAATGTTACCAAGTCATAAAATAAACTCACTTGTTGCCAGTGTACCAAAAAATATAAAGTGCGATGTATATGAGCGCGAAGAGGGCGAAGCAGAGACCGAGCGCGACGTAGGGCGGCGCGCCCGCCACGGCAGCCACGGCCGCGGCCGACAGCGCCACGTGCCACGCGCCCCACGACACCGCCCACGACCACGCCCAGCCCGACTCGCTCCACTGCCGTGCGAAGTTCTTCATCTCCTCTGACACACGACACACGCGAATAAAACTACAACAACTGTTGTTTCACGTAGGAGAGCCATGCTTCGGCCCGGCTCGACCGGAGTGCTACCACGGCCTCACAGAAAACTGGCGTGAAACAACGCTTGCGTTGTGTTTCACCGAGTGAGTGAGGTTACCGGAGGCCCAAACCCTTTTAAAAGGCAGGCAACGTACTTGTGACTCCTCTGGTATTGCGGGTGTCCATGGGCGGCGGTTATCGCTTACCATCAGGTGATCCGTCTGTTCGTTTGCCCTCCTATCCCATAAAAAACTGTCTAAAACTCGAAGTATCATGTATCTACTTTATGTCTATTACATAGCCAAACGAGCAGACGGATCAGCTGATGGTAAGCGATTACCCACGGACACCCGCAACACCAGAAGAGTCGCAAGCCGTTTAAAGTATTTGGGCCTCCGGTATCTTCACTCACTCGGCTAAAAACAACGAAGTGTTGTTTATTTCACGCCGGTTTTCTATGAGGCTGTGGTATCACTCCGGTCAAGCCGACCCATTCGTCCTGAAGCGTGGCTCTCTCACGGTATAAATCTGCGGCGGGAGTCCAAAGTTGTGCATATTCAGTGATAACAAATTAGTACGAACCTGCTAAGATTCTCACCTAATTTGCCAATACCATGATAGTAGTGGCGTACTGCGTTAGATTAGTGTATTTTGGAAAAAAATACCGAGGCTGTTTATTTCTTTTTGCGAACTGTAAATTAAGAGATAGCTGGACCACTTCTACTAAGCCACTTCGTCGTCTATGAATCTAAATACGATGCGATTTGATGCCAGATTGAATATGAGAAGAAGCCGAGATAGTGAAATACCCAATTGGATGTGAATAGGTCATTCAAGTGCCAACTTTATCACACAAATGCTTGGGATTCTGTTCTGGGCAGTAAATGTCTATGTCTGTTATTTTAATAACATAACATAACATACCATCACGCCTGTATTCCCCGAAGGGTTAGGCAGAGGCGTACTAATGTACACCCACAGTTCGCCGGTATGTTTAGGTCCCATGTAATAGGGGGCGAGCCTATTGCCATTAACCGGGCACTAATTCCTAACTCCGAGCTGCTACTGGGAATTTCATAGAAAAACCCAATAACACTTTGCTCGACCTGGGAATCGAACCCAGGACCTCTAGCGTAGCAGTCGCAGTCAGGACCACTTGGCTATTGAGGCAGTTTTAATAACTGTGATTTTAATAACTGCTCGTAATTTACCAAAGAGCCGTACATGTATGGATAAAAATTTGCGTACCTTCACCAAATAAAAATAGCTCCTGATTGAAACATAAATATTTATTTTATCTTGAATAAGTAACGCACATTTTCGTACGAAATAGTGACGTGTGTGGTGATATTATCAAATGAGCCAAATATGACAAGGTAGGTGTGTCTACTTTGGCTGGCTGTAATGACGCGCGAAATTCTTCAATCTTCATTGCGGAAATGGGTGGCCGGTTGAAGATGTTGATTGATGTGGAGTAGAATCTCAATGAAAAGACATCATGAATTATATGAAACGACACGACGCGACAGATGTCTTAACGAAGGGGGCGGGCTAAGTCCACCTACGAAGTAGCTATTGATCATCCTTAGGAATAGCGGGCGTTTAAGACCAAATATTATTTATTGTATTTGTGACGTCATAAAATATATTTTTTTCTTTTAAAAATTAGTGACTCTTTGTTGCATATACTTTGTCGGAATGTCTGTCTTATACTCTGTCGCGGTTGTTGACGCAGTAACCTTTATTGACGCTAATTAGCGCTTCTTGTTTGTGGAATTACATAATAAATACTTGGTACTAGGTATAAACAATGCGATGTTATAAACAAATCATTATCGATAATGTAACTTATCATTAAAATCGGCTTTATGAAGATGATTGATTTGGCCATCTTGTATGGAACAGCATAGTCAACAGTCGTCATTATTGCTAATTTAATGTAGTGATTAATGCGATGACATTAAATATTTGTTTCTTGTCCCTTCTATGCGTTCCTACGATTAAACTATGGGGAGTGGTTTAGTGTGTGTCCGCGAAAGCTTTCTGACAAAAAAGAGTTGGAATAGGAGGCATTGCAACGCAAGCACAGCTCTTATTTAGGTAATCGAAAGCGTCTAATTTTTTTTAAATACGTCCTTTATAACTTACCTTTAAGTTTATTGAGCAAAAACGATTTCCCGGATCCCCAGCGCGCATACAGTCCGACAGTGATTGGCACCGACAGGCTTGGTTCCGACAGCATGTCAGCCAGCGCAGCGCTGTACAACTCATACCCCAGCATGTTCTCATTGTCTTCATTCGTATTCAACTTGCGAGCTCCGAAGATCTGGCCGAGTATAGTCTTGTTGTAGCTCATATCAATGTTGTACGGAGTCTCGTTGAGCTTGTTCGGCTTGTATAACAGCTGGCTGTTTTTCGGATTTCGAAGGAGAATCTCTACGATTTGCTGTAATAAAAATATATTCATGATGAGGATAAATAGATAAGAGCTCAAAAAACTGCAGATCCATACTAATGGGTAGTAAAACATGGAATTACTAGTTATAGAGAATTGTAATATCAGTTCCTTTTACGAAATACATTGCGTTATAGATATTAATACAGGTCTCTGACACGAAAAAATTAGGCACTGAATTAAAATTGGAATAAAATATGAAGTTTTATCGCCATAAAAATTGTAAAAATATACGTGGTATGTCAAGTTGTTACATCGATATCAGAAAAACTTCTCTGAATATTTGATGTTATTTTTTTCTGAATTAATCGTTCTGTTATTGAGGAAAGATTGTACTATAAAACTAGTCAATGGACACGTGACTATAAACACAAAAAAAAAAATCTAAACATACCGGCGCGAACTGTGGGTGTAGATTAGCACGCCTCTGCCCCACCCTTTGGGGACTACAGGCGTGATGGTATGTATGCTTATTTTATATTTATAGGAAAACTTAATAATAAAATATATAATTACCTTAGACCTAGCCCTCATAGCTATGTGCAGCGCTGTATCGCCTCGTATATCGGCGACGTTGACGCGCGCTTTTCGCTCCAGCAGTAATTGTACCATTTCCGCATTTCGAGAGCGCACCGCACGCATCAGTGGTGTGTCTCCTGTCTATGTGTAAATATATTGTTATAATACTTTGGAATTAATCTCCTATGTAGGCGCAGTGAAAAGCTACATTTGGCATAGTAATATTAGTTTTTACAACTATATATTTTATGTGTGTGACTAGTTGGAAATGACACATGATAAAAACTGTGCCAAAAATAATTGCTTGGCGAATATAGACTCGCACTTAGTCTAATTTTGAACATCGTTTTAGCCTTTTCCCGTAACTACGTTGGAGCTTTATTCCGATCTAACCAGACTAAATATAAGTTTTTAATAGGAAACAAGTTACTGCCATCAAGTCCCCGCAAACCAATGTCTGGGCCATATCCCAAGGATAAAGTGGTTCACAAGTTTTGCTAATGGTCACCCATCACTAGGAGGATGGTGTCTAGCGCAACTTAAAAGAGTTCGGCGAACCGAATTTCCAATACTAATGTGCCTTAAATCCTGCTCTACCATTTCATTCAAAATACTTCACTGGAAATCAATGTAAGCGAATACAATTCTTGGTAACTTTACCAAGTATAGAACGATTTTTCAGTCGTTTATTTCTAGTGAAGTGGTAGAAGAACGAAATTGTACGGAAACGGTAGAAACCTAGATTAACGATATCTCACGCCGAATAATAAAATAATTTGATAAAATATTGTTTGCATTACGATTTATTTTGGTATTACGTTTTTGTGGGCAATCCAAGCTCCACCGGACCCTTAAACTAGCAAATTGATTGTTGACAATAGCTATTAGATATCTAGTTACGAGTACGCGAAATAGTCAAATTTTTGAACCTCAAACAATGCGTTATGAAACTGACTCAGGCATCGGAAAAAGTACCTTATAATTGATTGCATAAGAACCAGGAAGCAAAAATAATATGTCAATTAGATAATAGATATTATGTATTGTAATATTGGCAACAGCAAAACAAACAAATAATCTGATAGTGACTCATAATGATAATAACGCCTACACAAATCAAGTTATGTTAACTACGATGGGATTTTTGTGGTCGTTTTTCCCGTTTACGTATCTAGTCTGTGACGTATTTGACGTAAGCATGTGGATTGCATAAATTATATAGTAGATTTCTTCATACGGGCTTTCCCGAACTTTCGAGTCTATTTGTCAAGCGCGCTATGGAAAATAATTATCGGATTTCTATATCTAAATACTATAGCTCTGTCAAGTTCAAACTAGACACATTATGTACGAAAAGCCACGAGAATGATGTAGTAAGAAAATGCACAAGCGCAGTCTTTCTGCTATTGATTAATTTGGATATTTCCTATGAGTTTTCCACTGCTGGTATTTATACCAACACAAGATTCAAGCCTTCTTTACCTCCAGCCACCATACACCCTCTTAATCTAAGAACAATGGCCCACAAATAAATCACTGATTGTGCATTTGAAATAAGGTTTTAATAATAAGGCGACAACTTACAACAGTGCTATGTTCCAGATCAGGATTTGATGCCAGCAACAGTTTAAGTATAGAAACATGTCCTTTTTCAGTAGCTGTGTAGACGGGCGTCTTCTTTTCCTTGCCTGGCAGGTCCACATCTACATGCTTTTTGAGAAGAGCTTCCACTATGTTCTTGTGGCCACCTTTCACTGCATGTATTAGCGGCGTATCTTTTGATTGGTCCTATAAAGGGTTTATATAAGTTCCAAATTACTTCTAAATTCTCCAAAAAATGCATAAATGTTACCGATTTCTAACACTTACGCGAATATTAGAGATTGAAATGAAACTACTTTTTACGGATTTTATCGCGGTATATTGATATTATTTAGTTCCTGACGTTTTGGATCCTTTACAGCATCCATGGTCACAGGCAGACTGAGGTGTTGGACGTCTTGATGTTAAAATTACTAACAGCTACCTTACATTTTTGTTAATTATTGGCGATCCGATTCACGCAGAACGTGCTCACCGTATCCTTTGGTCTTGCAGTTTTGGGCTTGGATTTAGATTTTATAGATTCTATAATGGGATTCCAAGCAGCTGATAAGACCGAACCATCTTCTCTATTGAAATTTGGGTGTTTTTTTACTGGATGGATGCTGTAAAGGATCCTAAACGTCGGAAACTAAATAATATCAATATACCGCGATAAAATCCGTAAATCCGTTCCGTTTCAATGCATAAATGTTGTTATAAATAAAGCAGAATAAGCACCCGGGTATTTATTAGTGCTTGATTAATGGAAGTATATTAGAAAATCCAACTGTGTCTTTTACAGGAAAATTGTTAAGTTTATTATCATACATAAATTAAACCATCAGCAGTAGATATACGTAGTTATGAATTACTTATACTACATTAAGAACAGCAAAAAATAACAAAATACCAATTTCATAAGAATCTCTATTGTGCTTTGTATAATTGATACTTAACAAAGGAATTATTTGAAACCAGGTAGTTCTTCGTTGACTTTTTGCTTTCCTGTAAACATTGTAGTTACAAGGCCAAATAGATAATTAGCATAATTATGCCTATATCAATGAATTACTATTCATAAAGTGTGCTTAGTAAACAATAAATAATTTTGACTAATTCTACAGTCTATATGATTACCTGCACGTTAATATAAGCGCCGGAGTTAATAAGAGCCAAAGCGATATCGTAGTATCCCTCTTTACATGCGATGGCTAGCGCCGTGTAGCCGTCCTTGTCCAGCGCGTTCACGTTCGGTTTGTGTTCCAACAACATTTGCACAATCTCAAAGTGATTACCTGAAGGAAAACCGAATAGAACATAATCTAATCTAATGTAAATAAGTAAATTATGAACAATATGTAGAAATAATTGCTTTTCGGTAACTAATTGTTCCTTAACCGTTTAAGTGTAAGAAAAGTTTATAATAATAAATATTTTTTTACAAGTCGACAAGATCGAGACCATTTTGGAAACTAACAACAACTGGCTGTTGTTTGTGGCAGTTTGTTGCCATAATAAATAGGAACATGGTATTGGTAAGTTTTTTATTCAAGCTTTGGTGTGCAATAGAATTCATAATTCAGGCCGTTACAGGGGCACTGCTGGGCATGGGTTCCACTTTGGTCATTCAGTCTCACTTTGGCTTAGCGTGAGCTGGCAGATTCTACGCAAGTAAGAATAGGAGCTTTGAATGTGCAGGTTACGGTTAAAGCGACTGATTACCAGATTTTAATCCATAAAGTCTAAAGATGTGAAGGTCCCTTCTATTGCGTGGATGATTACTAGTACCAAAGAATGGAGTACTGTTGAACTGAATGTTCAGCTTACCATGTGTAGCCCGCAGCAGCGGCGTCCAGCAGTACATGCCAGCAGTATTAGCGTCTGCGCCGGCTCGCAGCAGGGCTGCGCAAGAGGCGACGTCGCCAGCGCGTGCTGCCCACGTCAGAGCGCTCGTCGCGTACTTGTCACAAGAGTTAGCGCGCGCGCCCGCAGCCAGCAGCCGCTGAACCACGCCGCTGTGCTTGCGCCCCGCCGCCCATACCAGTGAACTGGAATATGTCAGTGCTTGCTCATACCGAATGTTAACTTACCTACAAGACCGTCTTTAACCTGTTTGCGGCCTTAGGCACTTTAGTATAATGGAGCTTCTAGGACAATGATATCACAGGCGACTTTTTTATAAGCAAATGCAAGAACAAAAGGATTGAGAAATAGGGGGATCGTGGAGCCCTGTTCAAATGCCCATAATGCCCAGTGGGAAAGAGGGGCCTGATTATCTATAGTTTATATAGTTCGCCCTAGAATATACGCCGATATTATAGGCGAGGTCTCTCAAAAAGATCAGTAGCCCGAACACTTTCGAAAACGTATTCGTATCGAAATCGAGAATAATTTGTATTTGAAGGAGCTTAATGAACGTAGATGAAGCGAAAGTGGTGTGCCAGGATCGTAACAAGTATAGTCTCTGCCTACCCCAATGGGTGACAGTTGTGAAAATATGTATGTGTGTATGAGATTTGCAGCAGAAAAAAACTCATTCGTTTACGATACGAATTCGATAGTTGTTCGTGGTTGGGCTACAGGTCCTTAGTACTCGCAACTGGCGCGTGTGAAAGAAGCAAAATAATTTTGAAAGAGTCGTAGCAAGTAACACGAGTCTGTAGTTTCTGCCTACCCGTGTGTGGCGGTTATTTACTTTTGAAGAATCACGGACTAGTACACAACGGGTACTTTTTTATGGTATAGGAGGCAAACGAGCAGACGGATCGCCTGATGGTAAGCGATCACCGCCGCCCATAAATATAAGCCAGCCTTACCAATATAAGCTGACTAAGACTAAGTTTACGGAGTGGAGCCGTACGTTCGTACCTATATCATTAAAATATTGATTCAACGTTTTTATCCCCCCAGACGTAATGATTTATTATCCAACCCAACATTTGGGTGACGAATCTTGTTGAGATATTACAGCATGTGTAATACGTATGATATGTGCATAGCCCGTGGTACCTATATAAAGTTTATGTGGAATTTAATGTTTTGCACATTCTGCCTGATGTTGTTTACCAATGGACCGCTTATCGTAAGTTTCTCATATCTCACGTCAACAAATTGTTGTTCAAGTATAAGGAATCTATTACACATTCCTAGCAATTCTAATTTACGGGCTATCTAATCTACATATATTACGGGCCAATACTATATGTGTGATATTTATAATATACGTACCTACATATTACTTTGTCGTGTCTCTCATTGTAAGGCAAAAATATGTAATAACTTTGTCAGAATTCGACATGGAACTGACCGCAAACAGATATTTGTATGATTATGCGAAGAGTGACAATATTGTTCAGTATTACACCAAATATATATATACGACATATGCTATTTCTCATGTAAACAATATGCCTTTGTGGTATTTCGTACAAAATAATTCAAACTAAACTCGTCCGTCTGTCGCGCTGTCTGTTTCAAGATAAAATATATTTTAGTTACGTGTAGTTTAAAAATAACAAAATTAAACATTATATTATGAAATGAATTTCAAACGGTCATTAATTCTGATGGCTTTAAAAATAGCACCGTAAAGCACCATTATCTTTGAAATACAACGTTACATGAATTTATTTGAAACTAAACACATTCCTTGTCTCTTATTAATAATGACTATAAACTTAGAATTATAAAATGAACTTTGTTTGATATCTTACCAAATGATGTATCTTATTTCAATTTTAACTTACTTATAAATTTTTAGACTTTTTAAAATAGACTGAACATACTTGATGTTATAGTGGCCGTGTGCATGAACGTCAGCTCCCTTCTCCAGCAGCAAATCTACAATTTCTTCGTGGCCCTTGTAGGACGCCCATAGCAGCGGTGTCCACCCACCCTGCACATGAATATGAAATTATTCAATACGGTAAACAAAACCTTCATTTAGATTTTGTATTCAAAATGAGGTTCCTATTTGGGAAGAAACTCTTCGAGGACGTCACATAGGACAATGGGTGCCACTAGTGAAGGCCGCGGAGATCTGGTAGACAAAAAGGTCAATTGTGTTGAATCATGAAGGTAATTCACATTTGAATATTACTTAGAACCTACCATGGCTTCTAAATATGAATTGATTACGGAGGGATATTTCAATGTAGCTTTTTCGGCCTCTCTTGTTTGAATCCGCGATATAAGTGAAAGGAGGAACGCTATGGAGTTTTTGTCAAAAAGAGTGAGGCCTCTGCGCCATATGATTTGATCCCAGAACGGAAAATATTTGTATGTCCTACAGGTAGTTGCTCCGGGACTTGGTCAATTTTTATAACTTTTATCAGTAAAGAGAGACGTATTTATAAGAAGACTGCAAATAATTTGTAATGTGTTTCTATCATTTCAACGTTTCTCATTCTTGTCGGCAACTAAATCAGGAGCCACACACACTAATTACGTAAATCATGACCCCATTTCTATGTTTGGCCTCTAACTAAAAATATTCATCTGAAATACTATCATAAACCATTTGCGCTGTCACTTTAAAAACCTTAATACTAAATTACCATATCACTTTTGTGACATCAACGACAAATAAAATATTTTTTAAACGGTATATTAGAAAAACAATACATTTTTGCCAAGCTATCTGCTGTTTTTACACATACATTTTTGTAGTGATTGCAGTGTTGGACTATTAGAATATGGGGAAACTAGACAAGGCATCAAATTGTTTAAGAGAGATTGGTTCTGGCTGGACTAACACATTATATTTTAGCCAGATTTTAGAATGTGCTTGGATGTCAGTGACATCTTGGCAGAGATCCACGTCAAGTATAAATATACTAATCTTGAGTACACAGTCCAGAATACATTTTGGTCATTGCTCTATTATAATTATTTAGGTTACACATTGTGCATGTGCAGTAGTGCAGTATTAAAAAAATGCAAAACGAAATCAATTGACGCTTCTGTATTCCAGTTCTTTTTAAAACTGCTGTTGTGCACAAATATGTGTTATCTATATTCAAGTCAGACGTAACATAAACATCTGTCAAAATCAAAATCCATGACGTCAAATTGAGCCTTCAGAAATAAGAAAAAGAGCTTAACTAATTGCAGTTTGCTTTGTATCCTTAATGAATCATTTTGAACATATGCCATGATAAAAACATGTCAAAGTAGACGCTAAAACATGTAAGAAACATCTGTTCAGTGTAGACACTACAAATAGTTTGTGAGCAAACTTATATTTTGCTCTGCTTTTATCTATCACATTATTTCATCTTTAAAAGCAATTCTTATGATCTTTAGAATATTTTTCCTTCGTCTTGATTTTATGTGTTATTTTTTTACTAACTCGCCAGTAGGTAATAATGCGTCACCGTTGTGAATATAAAATCAAACGCAAGTATTCGACACTAGTAACGTCGTCGTTTTGCCCGACTATGGAACCGCACTTGCAGTGGAATTCGTGACATTCACCACGATCGCGATAGAATGCCTTACCTCTGGGCTATTAATGCTGATTGCCTTAACGTGCTAGCGACTAATGTTTACTTACACAATCCCTAGAATCCACGTGAGCGCCTGCATCTAGCAGCTCTTTGGCTATAGCAAGGTGTCCGCCGCGAGCTGCAAAAGCTAATGGGGTCCAACCATCCGAGTCTGTGGCAGTAGCGTCCGCGCCGGCCGCCAGTAGCATCCGCACCGCAGCCAAGCGACCATTCTCGCATGCACACATAAGAGCTGTCGTGCCATTCTGTAAAATAAAAAAAGAGCCATTAACATGTTTCGATGTATGTTCAAATTTTGTCTGCTGGTCATTGCCCTCTTATACTTTTGTCAATTGTAGGTACCTGTTTCCGACTATCAGTACCTACTTACAACAGAATTTATAAATATCAATATAGCACATTAATAGTTTAAGTCGTAAAAATATATTCGAAACTTTTACCTAGAATAGATCTATTTCAATAATAGTGCGCATGAAAATGATAGACAAGATAATTTGCCTTTTAGGAGGTGACAAAATTAGTCTCCAAAATAAAATTAATTCATGTTTGAAGGACATTAAGGCCCACTTGCACCAACTTTTTAAATATGTTTTAAATTGAATTTAAACACAACTTTTCATAGAAATTTCGTGTTTAAATGCAATTTAAACACATTTAAGAAGTTGGTGCAAGTGGGTCTAAGTCTTCATATAAGTAATGAAGATCGGACTTCACTTACGGTATGTTCGTTTAATCACACGTTACATGTATTTTGTCTAGGCTCATCAGGATTGTTATTTCTAAGGAGGTCCAAGTTACTAGGATAAACTATTGTTTGCAATAAATATCTGACGAAGAAGTTCCTATTTAAATTAATATTGTTTATAGAAATTGAAGGTCAACTTTAAACACTTCTAAGAATTTAAAAAACAATCTTGCCAGTAACATATATTATGTTAATATTCCAGTTATTAAATAAGCTATCTTACTGAACTAAAATCAAAATCTATTGAAAATACAAAAAAAATAGATAAAATAAACAAATCTACGTCAGCAAATTTGCAAAAGAATTTGCAAAAAAAAATTTATTATAAAAAAACTAAAACTTTATATCAAGAAATATCGGTTTTAGTAACGAGATAATATATCGTATAACGTTATTAAAGTGTCAAGATAGAACTACTCAACCACTTGTAATATTCTCAAGTGTTTACAAAAGTCGTAAACATAACATCCGGCCCGAACAATGGACCAAAAAGGTCGGATACTTTTTATTGCTCTATGTTAAGTGGAACTGTCTGTTACTTTTTCTGGTCGTTGTTTTGTTCCATACGGTTTGTATAAGCAAGAATAGGATAGAAAATAAAGAACTTAGAGCATTATCGCGAAATATGCGCGTGGGTAGCAATCGGCCTTTAAAAGGTCGATCGACAGACAGGGACTTTTTGACATCGGCCTTTAAAAGGCCGGTTGACAGACAAGGGGTTATATGCTAATAACCAAGAAAATAATTTGGAGCTCCCTCGTGACTCATAGTTCCGCCTAATTTAGAGATAAGATTAAAATAATGCTGCCTGGTAAATACATTTTCCACTAATTGAATGACCAATTACATATGTAATGCCGTTAAAATTCCTTAGGGAATATTTATCAGACGATTATACATCAGACGAGACCATCTTTCTTTGGTGTTTGGTCTGGCGTTAATAAAAGTAAAGCTATAGTTTTTTTTAACCACGGAATTTTGACAACAGGTACGTAAATAAGAAAGCTTCTCATAAACTAATACGTATTTTAGAGAACGCCAACTAAATATTTCAAAGAAAGCGTCAAGTAAAGAACAACAATTATTTTTACTTCTTCCGATTTACTAAGCCACAGATTTTACAATTCACCAACATTTTACATTGGATTTCCGTCGAAGGGAAGAAAGAATTTAAATATTGCTTAGGTTAGACAAATCTATCTGTAAGAAGGAGAAAATATCTGACCTGCCCTCTACAACCTCTTTGGTCTGCTCTTTTTTTTGTGTTTGTTATGTGATTATCGGGCCAAATATAATATGATTTGAAAAATTCTGTTTTTATTTGACAGAATATACTACTGAGGTACCCATTCAAATTTAGTGAAGAAACAAATCAATTTTTTTTGTTGTGGCGAGTAAATCACAACGTCATCGAGGTACGTACGTTCTTCGTTCAAAGTTATTTTATTGAGAATAATGTAACTCGCCTCATCTTTGTCGTCGATGTTAACATTCTTGTTGTTTGCGATGTACTGCTGTAGTTCTGCCAGGTTGTCGCCGTTGACCAGCTGTGAGAGCGTCCGGAAGCACGCCAGCGATACCATGGACTCGCTGCGGTGCAGGCTCTGGACACAAACATACGGAATAAGACACACTTCCTATTTGTACATAAATAAGTGTTACTTTCGAGTTTAAGAGGTCTATTGTGGTCATATTACACACGTTATTTTTATGTGTCAGATTTGGTCTAGATTTTTTGGGATTCCGCAACTGACAAAATGACTTTATTTTTCCTCTGTGCACTTGGTCTTTGCTTATCATCTGATAAACGAAGCTAAGTACTTTGTTCAGACAGACAGCTAATAAGATACCTAACGCTATTAAAATTACAACTGGGTTAATTGATAGGATAATACTTTTTCAGACAGACACCTCTCTTTTGTTCTATTTACCTAATTCCATTAGCTAGCATATAAGTGCAAACAAATATTATTCTAGGACATATCAATTTGATAAAATTTTAATACAAACTAGGTTTTGTTTCTAAATAGAAGTATTTTAAATTAAAGATAAACAAAGTCACAGAAAAAGAAAACAACATAAATTTACTCATCTGTATAGTACGGAACCCAAAGAGCGTGAGAGGAACTCTCACCTAGGAGACTTTTTTTAATGGTTATAATGAAAGTGGCAGTTTGAAATAACCGGTCGCATGTAGAGGCCGAATAAGACGTCTTAAGACGCAACAGGGGTTTTAATGTATCTATCTGTACAAATAGAATAGGTATTATCACAGAAAACAAGCCAACAAGTAGGTTATACACTGACACACTGGTTTTAAAATAGAGATTTTTTAATAAAGCTATCATAATAAAATATATCAATTTGGGCAAAACGCGCAACAATCATAAAGCAAGCAAAAATGGGTTTTATACCTCATTCGGGTGTAAACTGAAACGCATCATTGAGATTTGAGAACATATAAACGTTTCGGTAAACGGAAACTTTTGAAATCTGTAGTAATATAGTACTTAAAGAAACAATGTCCTACACTAAACACAAGAACAAGTAAACGTTTATCCAACACAGTTCGCGACTTATAATGAACATAATTTATAGATATAGTGATAACGGTTGATATCGCAAGGTAGCCCAATATAATAAATAAACTTACTCACTCTATTAATATAGTCAACAGCGTATGCAAAATGTGAACAAGTGCCTATCATGAAGTGAGATTAGTACTTTAGGTGTTTTATGAAGGGTAATTTATTTATGCTAGATCTTTAGCCTCTCATTTTTTTCAAAATAGATCCTCGTTTCACTAAGTTGTCATGATATTACAGGTACTGTACAGTACATAAAGCATTATTTATCATTGCCGATATGAAATAATAAAATGTTCTGAAATTTGTTTGATATGGTGTACCTACATCAAATAATTTTTATTTAATAAATTTTATTCTTTCGTAATATTAGTTGATTGATGACGAATGAAAATAATCAATGAAAAGGGTGCAGAATGTCAGGATTCTGAAAACCTTTTATATAAGACGCATTTCTTTTATTGCAGAAAAATAGACACTACGTAAATGTTGTTTATGTATTTGTATTTTCAATTTTATGCAAAGTGATGTATGGGGATCCACACATGTCACGCACAAACAAAATATATGAAATAGCTACCTACCGGCCATCGAATGACAGTTTTACTCAAAGAATATTATTTGTTACAATTCACAATGAGTGCCATGCGTGTAATTTGCCAAAACAACAGCGCACATACCATTCAAACGTTGCATTACTTCTTGAAATATCATGTTAGAAACAAAATACTACACAAACAATCGTATTTAGTGACAAAACTGTATATTTATGATCACAACACTTTGTTACTCTACTTGTCATCATTGGGCAGACCGTGTTAGAATGTCTTCGTAGTGCGAAACCGGGGAATGCAAAGCCATGGCTAGTACGCCGGTGCTGCTCTCCAGGTGGAGCTGTCACAGTGAACCGCGGCACGTTGAGGTGCATCCCCGCAGAGTGTGGCCCCTCGTGGTCGCCGTGCCCGACGTGCAGGTGAAGGAATGATGGCCTCCGACGCTTGTGAGCTGCAGGAGGAGCCAGCATGGAGCCGGCAATGCTGTTACTTTTGGCGCGCGGCGGTGGCGTACGCATCACATCTTCAGTCGAAATAGTTTCTGATTTTTCAGATCCCGAAACACTCCGTGTTTCCGTGTCTGAGGATGTTGGTGACTCCAGGACCATTTCCAGCGATGGAGTAGTAGAGGGCGGTCTGGATACGTTTTTCTGTTTGTGTATGTTCGCAATAAGACATCGTATGTGTACATATTCATTGTGGCCGCTCGTGGATGCATCGGGAAGCTGCGGGCGGAGGGACATGTCGTGTCGTCTTCGTCTCCCCGCATAATAAGACGCGCGAACCGGACCGCTCCTGTGAGAGATTTGTGAATGCGGTGATCGAGCCGCACTATGAGCATCGTGAGTCGTCTCGTGTTGGGCGGTTACTATTTAGAGCGCGCCGCGACATGGAGATGGGCGGGCGGAGGGCGGCTATGAATGAACTCGTCTATTAGTACAGCCGACGTATGGACATAGTTTCACGAAAATAGTAAAAACGGGCGTTATTGTTTTAGAGCTCTTCTAGTTACTATAACATAAACAGCCTTGTGGACTTACCCGATATAAAAAAAATGTAAGTACATACGTATGTACCATGTTTATTTATATTTCCTAGTCGAAATAGGTGGTGTTCAAACGTCCCACTCACTCGCTCAAAACAATAACAAATTAAGTAAGTACTAAGTTTTCAAACGCAAGTATCTTTTCAAGATAATCACTTTATATTCAATAATAAGTAAGTATCCTAGATCGGAAACAGATAATTATTTATAAAAAAATGAATGCAATATCCGTATTTAAGATCTAATAACGGTATTTTTTTAAGAATTTGACGACAGTGTCATTGTAATTAAAACTTATAATACAAGTGATATTGTTATGGAGTGCACTGTGTCAGAAGTTTTCGAGTCAAGTTTAGTCACTCGTGGCTATTTGCATGACCACATAGAAAAAAACGACCCGTACAGCGGAATACATACTAGTGAGTACGTGCTATAAGTGCGCAAAGAGATGCGCTTGAAGATCGCGGAGGCTGATCGGTGCGCGGCGCGCTCTGGGGGCAGCATGTTGCGCGGCGTCTGACCGGACTGTGTCGGCTCAGGCTTGAAGCCACTCGGACCCGGCGCACATAGTGCTCTCCCCGCCGCCGACCCGATACCCATAATGACCACTTCATACTTAACATGAATCGTACCTTAAAAGCCATGAACTTGAACTCAAGATGCCTGCGGTATCATTGAGCTGTATTAGTATGCCGGCAGTCTAAACGCTCACTGGACAAGTGATGCGCGTATAAAACTCGACCTAAATAATTAATGAATGAAACTAAAACTAATTCACATTGAATTAAGTATAAGCTGATTCAAATGCTTATTTTTTCGTAATTAATTGGACTAATTATAGTCGAAGAAATAATATAAAATATTTTTTGCCATTGATTGATGACATTAATATATCAATAATATTATGATATTTTTACAACCTTTGAACATCAATAGATGTAGTAAAAACTGTTTCAAATTAATCGATAAAATAAACAAATATGGAATTATGCAGATAAAGGGTCCTAACGTGGATCGTCAATTTAATAATTTAAAAATGTCGCCATTGCATTATCTTGGATTCTTGGCATGTCGGAGGAGCAGGAATAACTACTCGTATATTCCTTTTCCTACTTTCCGATCATTGGATGATTAATAACACGCAGTGCATAATTATCCTCTACATAATTTAAAAATCCTTTTTCAAAAGGCACCTACCATCATTAAGGTCTATAGTTTCATCTTCAAGAATATATTAAATTAGCTTCTGCCCGCGACTTCGTCCGCGTAGCGTAATTATATATAGCCTTCCTCAATAAAAGGGCTATCTAACACTGAAAGATTTTTTCAAATCGGACCAGTAGTTCCTGAGATTAGCGCGTTCAAGTAAACAAACAAACAAACAAACTCTTCAGCTTTATATATTAGTATAGATAGATATAGATTAAATGTTAAGGTATGACAACGTTTCTGATACTTTATTACATAAGAAAGAGGAAGAAATCCTTCTTGTATAATGTTCGTATAGTACATCATACTCGTGCATGCTCGGTAATAACATCGAACTCTACTGGAATATTATTAGCAATTAAGTTTTTATCATAACCGGTCTGAGATCTACTCGGACATGCAAGAATAGTGTACCGAGGTTAAGATCCGCGGTCTAAGTAGAGTAAAAAGATTAACGGGGTTACAGGATTCCATCCAGTCATGCGCTAATGCTGCGCCCGCGCCGCGCGACTGCCCACTTCATTATCTCTTACAAATATTAGGAATAATTAAACAAACTAAAAAATTAATTACCTGCCCGTAAGCTCGTATAAAAGATGCTGCACGAAACATATGGATGTACGAACATTAAAAGTTTAAAACCATTCCAAAACAGCGATAAGTGTTTTACTTTTAGTTAGTTTAGTCACCGCTGAACGTATAAACGCAATATTATTCAATATCTCGCAGGCAAGCAGTTCGTTAAAAATTATACACTGAAAGACCTTCAGCTACTGGTCATACTTATAGCCTGTAATGTTTTACGAAAGCTTAACTTTTGAGTTAATATTGGATTAGAGGCGATTGTTCTCTAAACAAAAGATTAATGTGATAAGGGGAAAAATATGAATACTATAGCATAATTTGTACAGGGTCATAAATACGGAGCGATAAGGCAGATTACTGCATTTGGTAATTGTATGCTTACGTTGGAATTACTCACATACCTACCCAAGATTTTAAAGTAATAAAGCAGTCATTAGAAGCTAGGAAGGTAAATACAGTGACTAAAAATAAAGTAATTATTAGTTCACAAGGTATATCGGCTCTTTAGGTACTCATAAGCGCAAAGCATGTTAGAACTTAAAAAAGTTCTAGCTAGAGAAAACAGTACGTAAAGTATGATAGCGTGCGTGACAATGCATAACATTATCAGGAAATAGAACATGAATATGATATCGGTATTTCATATTTGGGAGCAGGCTTTCAACGATCCATCAATATCCGTGTGACAGAAGAGAACGCGAGTGGTGTTTGTGGTGTTGCCAGCGCATCGTTCCGGAGCGCATTGAATGAAAGGTGAACTAAATATTAGTAGTAGCTGTCATCACTTGCTATCCACTTCCTTGCTTTGACTTATTTCTGTATTACGCTGTGCTAAAACTAAACTTAAATCATAGGTGGGTCAAAGTTGAAAGGTTGTACAGGAGTTCTAAAATTGTAATATGTGTTTATACTTAATTCCAATACAAAGCGAAAAAAATCATAAAGTTCCGGTGCGTAGTACTCGCAACCGGCGCGTATGTATGAGAAGATGTAGGAATGAGGCAGAAGCAAAAGGATGCAATAATCGTAGCAAGTAGCCGTCTATAGTTTCTGCCTACCGCAGTGAGAGAAAGGCATGAGTGGATGTACGATCCGCAAAAAAATATGTAAGTGAGCAGGAGCAACTGCGGATTAAGAAAAGCGAGAATGATCTCGCTTTTCTGATTAGATATACTGATGACAGTATCACAATGGGTGCTTAGCTGATTAGAAAATATAATAATAACTGTGAAAACTTAACGCAACAGGGAAAAGAACCTAGATAATACATTCTATGACACAGTATCAATAAATTTACTAGAACGGGTTACCGTAGTGGTACAGTCCCTGGGCTAGCAAGTCGACAATTATCTACCAACTTTAACTAACAGACTAAAAATATAATTTTATTATATTGGGTCGTTAGTTGAAATATTCTACGGCACAATTCCTGTACTTAAAAGTAACTAACGACTTTAGTTCCTCTAAAAGGATATCGAACGGATCATTTAAAACTTAATAATTTATATACAGTATGTAACAAAAACCCTGTCCGATCCTTAAGAGTATTATTCGGCATCGTACTGTGTACACATACACCTCACCATTTAATGGATTTGAGATTATTATTTTTCCCCAGTGAATATAATTTAATTAAAGTAAAAATAAAAACTGATCAACGGCAACACTGATCGCTCGACAAAGTTCACCTACAGTTTTTTGTCAAAGAAGCCGCCTGAGCGAGACGGTTTGTATGATCCCGTGTCATGAACCCGCTTTGTCGCGTGCCGCCAAACAAACTTTTATCGAAAGAAACCTACGCTACGTCATACCTGCCTACGCGTAGGTATCAGCTGATATTGTTTTGTAGGCATAGTGAATCGGATTTCAGACACTCTGTATTTTATGTTTCAGACATAATTCTGTTTATCAAGAAACAATTAATCGAATTAAATGTAGCCCTGACAAGGGCTTTTTTTTAAATGTGATGTGCTTTTGGCAATGTAGGTACTTACCGACTGCAGGTATCAGTTTATTAAAACGTTCACTTATTGGTGCTCCATACTTCGGCGATCGTGCTCCACAAGTCCACCTCCAACATTAATACACATTCGACACCTTTTCAGTAAATTTGCACGTACTCTTTGCAGCGCACTTGTGTCCGATTTAAGTGAGTCGAAGGCTGCCACAATCCGAGTTCTTAGTTCGATTTCCGAATCGCACTCTCATATGGTCCAATAATTTGGTCACCGAGGATACCAGCCCACACGTTAACACGCCAACGATGTTGGAAATAACTCGGTTTCATAGCGTGCGGGTTTTCGAGCGCCCACACGTGTTCGTTGTGGCAGTTGAAGACACCAGTTCTCTCAAACGAGCATTCATCGGAGAAAAGCACATGATTCAAAAATCCTTCATTTTCTTCGACTTTTCTTAAGACCCAATTACAAAATTCCATTCTTGGTTCGTCATCAGTCGGCAGAAGGGATTGAACCCGCCGGTAGTGATAAGGGTGCTGACCATCTCCCTTCAGCACTCTCCAAACCCGCATGTGGTTTGTGTCTAATTGTCGCGCAACAGAGCGTGTGCTTTGCGTGGGGTCCGCGGCATACATATCCAGCACTTGTTCCTCAATTTCCACGTCGCGCTCTCGTGGTCTTCCAGCATCAGTGGCCTGCGACTCGTGCCCATGAACACTGCCTGTGGTGTACACGCGGTTATGCAGGCATTGGAACGCACGCTCCGAAGGAACTGTCACACCTGGTCTATTGGCGAAACGCACCTCATACGTTCTACGCGCAGCTACATAGTTACAGTCGGTCTTGCCTAAGCACATCAACATATTAAAATATTCCTGATTGGAATACGACATTGTTCGCGATACGATAGCGCGTGATAAGTACGGACGTTCAATCGAAAGCTATCTCCACGAAAGACTGGAAACAAGTAGTGCGCCGGTAGGCAACGAGTCGGCGACGTCAAAGAGTCGGCGGCTAGTTGAAAGAGTGCCTACAACGGGGTAGTGTAGGGCGGTGTTCTTTGAAGTAAAAATAGGTAAAAATAAAAAGATTTTGCCGCCGGGTGGAGTGTTGTCAACTTATGGAAATTTGCCATATTCAGTGTTAAAATTCGCATTGATTATAAAAATATAAAAATCAATATCTTTTGGTTTTTATGAGTTACATTTTTATAACCATTTTTTCTAGTACGTATGTTGAACCAGGAATACGCCCTTATTGGATCGGACAGGGTTTTTGTTACATATTGTATAGACTAGCTGTTTCCCGCGGTTTCACTCGCGAACTGAAGTGACCTTATGTTTAACTCGATTAACAGTATAGCCTATCTTACTCACTGATAATGTAGCCTTCCATTACTAAAACAAATTTTAAAATCGATCCAGTAGTTTTTGAGTTTATTCTTTACAAACAAAAATAGCAACAAAATATCCTTAAATATGCAATGAAAAACCGACTATTCGTATGATAGTATTCGCGTTTTATATTTTAAAAGGAGCACAAATAATTATGTTTAACTGTTGGTCATACATAACACTTAAATCTGTAATTCTATTTACAGCCTAGGTTATATACGAACAAACAAGATAAATGAGATATACTATTATTTAGTCTGTGGTTATATAAACATGCGAGGGAGTAGAGGGAAAGGCCACAAACTAAATAAGGAATCATACAACATGAATGTCTGTGCAAGGAACCTATAAAAAGACCACCAGGTTGTTTAAGAGTTCATTAACCTGAACAAAATAAGATGAATAGATTCTGTAGGACTTCTCGCAACTGACAATATAAAAAATAACATTCAAATAATCCCAGCAACGTATTCTTGGAAGTACAACGTTAGTGCTCATAGCGTCTGGTGTTTGTGACCAGAAAATGCAGCAAAGTTCGAATCCTGCCCGCAGTCGATGTTTGTAAGAGTTACTAGTGAAGGAGTAACTTTATAATCTTAGCATGGAAAATGCGAAAATATATACAAGAAGCTATCTTAACTTTTCAAGGAACAATAGTTACGACCTTCTGGACGGACATCATTCTTTAATGAACTAAGATTTACACCGGTTTAATATTTTGGAGTCATTCATATTTTGGATAAAAATAAACATAACATACCATCACGCCTGTATTCCCCGAAGGGTTAGGCAGAGGCGTACTAATGTACACCCACAGTTCGCCGGTATGTTTAGGTCCCATGTAATAGAGGGCGAGCCTATTGCCATTAACCGAGCACAAATTCCTAACTCCGAGCTGCCACTGGGAATTTCATAGAAAAACCCAATAACACTTTGCTCGACCTGGGAATCGAACCCAGGACCTCTAGCGTAGCAGTCACGGTCAGGACTACTTGGCTAATGAGGCAGTTACAATAAAAATAATATAATTATACTATTGATCGATGAAATTAATACACAGTTGTAAGTTAGAGATAACATCTAAAACAAAAGTAATAAAGATATCAAATGAGCAATGGATGAAGCGATAACTAGACGGGGCAACGGGCTAAGACCTAAGGTGGCAAGTTGGTAAGGAAATTGATTGACATCGATGCACAACTTAAACCAGTGTGCTTCGAAATTTGAATTTAAGTAACTGGTTTCTGCCAAACAATATACATAGCATTCAGTAAGATAAATAAATATTCTGGGACATTTTTACACAGCACTATCTAGTCCCAAACTAAGCAGTGCTTGTACTATGGGTACTAGACAATGGATATAATACTATATACTTTTACATAATAAACACACAGACGAACAAAAACACTTATATTCATCACATAATTTTTTGTGTCCTGTGGGAATCGAACCCACGACCTCATGGTCAGCAATCCGGTAGAACCACTAAACCACAGAGGTCGTCGATAAGATTGAAAGCGATACTAGTGACGGGATTGAGCTATAATAATGAATGAATGTGAAATTAGGTACATATTTTTTTGTTTTCTAAACCGCAACAAGGGTAAACTTTGGTACTTAATTTCTCTTAAACTAGACCGATTTAATCTCACCCTTTTAATAAAAAGCCCTCTCAATCTGTAAGACGGATGGAAATGTCAGTTTTTTGCAGTAATTTTACACACTGTGTATTGTTATGATACCTATGTAGTAGGTACATAATAACGAGGAGGACACTGACAGCTCCCTGATAACCATAGGGTGGTACAGTTCTTACATCATTATACTGGGTGCATTTTTAATAAAAACTGGTACATTATAGAAACGTGATACGTAATAATGTACGACGCGGACAGATGTGTTATGTCGTGGAAATATCAAAAAAAATAAAATAAACATCGACCGTAATGCAAATGGTGTAGATGTTATTATAAAACTACTTAATTAATAAATAATAACATAATGACATATTAATGTTATGTTTGTGTTTAAACATGATTTGATTGACATGACCAGAACAAATACTAGACCTGTCTCAAAATTAAATCCTACAAGAACGCTAATATGATTTGGAAAGATCTCTTTGTTTAGTTATTTTGTTATTGGGCACATGTTATACCAAAGTATTATTAAAACTTAACCTAAGTATGTATATACCTAGTAGGTATACCTATATAAACTATGTACTATGTATAGGAATTAAAGTAACCACGACTCGTATTAATTATGTCAATATAAGGATTATTTGTTGTAGCGTCCTCTAAATTCCCATATTATAGACACGATGCAAAATCTATTAGCTTGGTCCTCGGGGGTGGTCTGGGCGTTGCTGAATTAACTTATAAACTGTAACAGTCCTTGCATATTTCATGCTAATAAAAAAATCAAATCAGAATAATAATTTATCTTCCTAGTTTTAATCCATCACATTTTATCAAACATGCTATTAGTACCGCTTCCGTATTATGTACTACATAATTATATTATTTGGTTTGTTTTACTAATCATTATGGTTATACTTTTTCATTTCGACGAGAATGTCATAGATTTTAGGTCAAACACCGAAGCTTATAGCTGAATTAAGTTATTATATACCTCGGTTTGGACGACTTCATTTAAGGTGTCCCTCACAAACTTGTAATATGGAAAGAGGCTTCCGTAACTCCTGGGTACCCGAAGGGCCATCATGAGCGGGCGCCGCTCGGCCAGCGGTGTGGAAGGGCCAGGTAAACCCCGCCAAGACATAGTTTCACACTAAACACAACACTAGTCCGATAACTTCTGACATTAGACATTGTGTGCCATCTCCACATTTGCCCTATTTGCAGAAACAGTTTTATGTTTACTTAAAACGCTCTCACTTGATTAATTCTTAAACTGAGGGTACTTTAACATTAAAAAACAAAAGCAAGAAGCACGTCTAAAAAGGATGAACTAGGCCTAGAGAAGGCGTCAAACTGCGACCATCGTGATTGATAAGATTTGTTTGCAGTAATGGAATTAAATAACCCGAGGAGTGCTTATCACACTTATCGGTTTATTTGTTGAGTCCTGTGCCTCGTGTTTACTGAAGGGAACTAAACTCTGCGACGTTAGCTTATTCTCTTATAGAAAGTATAATGTACCAATATATTTTACTTGGCTTTCAATTTAACTAAGATGAGAAAACGTTGACAAAATAAGGGAACAAACCCAGACAATATAAATAATTGTACAAAAACTACACTCGTAATGCCATCTAGCGGAATATCATAACATTACACAGCTAAAAGCGTGTGTCAGACAGAGTTGCTCAAACCGATGCGCAAGAGCAATATAATTAAACTTATCACATGAGACAGCATGTTGTATGAATAGGTACGTTACAATATCATAGATGGCGTTTTTCTCATACAACGTGAAAACTTATCATCTTGCTACGGACTACTACAGAGACACTAATCTAAGACCGATAAATATGCGAATGTAATACTTACAAGTTTTCTGAAAAATTCGATAAGTATACATTTCTCCTCGCTTATCTAGGAGAGAGTAGAATTATTTATACCTAGATATCACATACGAGCACATTATCATTCAGTGATTGATTACTTAAACTTGGTAAGTAGGTAGGTACCTAGGTACTTGAATACTTGATTTTTATCACTTTGATCTTGATTCCATGTTGTGTTCAACTATCATATTGTTTTGTAGGAAGCACTGAAAATAATAAATCTTGTAGTATATACCTAATGACAAAGAGTCGCTCTTTCAGTAATCACATGTCAAGTGTGGCTCAACGAGTCACGACTAACATAAAAACAATGAACAATTGATTTTCCTCTCCTTGACTGATTTGAATTTACTGTACGTACAAAGCGAATGCAAATCGAATACAAACATGATGTTAACATTATTAACCCAGGACTATTCCTAGATAGACATTATTGGATATGGAAAGGTGATGGATATGTCTGCCGTGGTTTAAAGAGCTTATTGCTTTGATAAAATTGTATACCTATATTACCAGCTTCTGCCCGCGGCTTCCCTCACTTGAAGTTCTTAAACCAACAGTGATCTTTCCTTTGTATGGGTCTCTATACATTAGATAGGTCAAGCTGTATCTCAGGTTACGTTTAATTATTTGAGATAAGAAGTCTACAGTTTTTAAGTTGGAGCACATACTTTCTACCACTGATAACAAAATTATAATCTATTCATTAGTTTTTGCGTGAACCCGTAACAAACAGACAAGAATTTTAAAAATCACTTTTAGGTTCGGCGACGTAACGGACGTTCGGAACCTAACGTAACCCACTTATTTTTTTTAAATATCTTCAATGTACAGACAAATTTTATAATTTTATAATAGTACTGTCTTATACCTACATAGACTTAAAAATACAAATCACAATTATCATTTATTCCACGGCGGTATCAACACGACACTTATTACTTATGACTTACGACTTTATTAGATAAGATTCTAAATACGATAACTACCTATATACTTAAATTTTTTAACTATTATTTAATTAGAACTCATAAAAAATGGTTGCTTATTACATTATAACAATAAATTGAATAATACAAAAGTAACTCTGCCGGATTGTATTATGTTTTCACGTATAAACCGCCCAGGCACCCAACCAATTTTGATAAATCTTCATATTATAAATATTTCGGGGGCTCGTGGCTAAATTCATACTCATAAATCATGGCAGCATTCGTCTGGGCCAGAGATTATCATTTTTTTTTATGATTTCCGGTATGCAAAAGTTATCTTTCCATATAAAGAATACAAAACCTCTCTCTCACTGATTTGTCACGAAATCTCAGAAATTATAAGATCTAGAAACTTGTTTGGTAGATCCTATCATTCCACAGACTCGCCATGCCTGCCATCGAGAAAAACTCTGAGACATTGACTCTCAGGTTTCCTCGTGAATGTTTTTTTTATAAACCACTAAGTTGGCAAGCAAGCATACGGCCCGCCTGATGGTAAGCGGTTACCGTAACCTATGGACGTGAATCGTGATGTTTTCCTTCGGCGTTTATGCGCGTCATGCTTATTATTAAAACGCACATGACTTCAAGTCAGAGGTGCGTGCCTTGGATTCGAACTCGACACTTTTGACTCGGCAGTCCAATTGTCACATTACTAGGCTATCACTGAACTTTCCAATTCAATCTATCAATATATTATCAACATTCATCTTGGTTCAGCGATTTAGGCGTGAAAACATAAACAGACAGACAAACTAAGCTACTTACATTACTTTATAGCCTGACATCCTGAGCAGAGAAATGAGGTGGCTAAAACAAAGATGTAGGATAGTGCATATTACCCCGCACTAGTCGTCCCTGTCATTAAATGTTCAAGTTATTTGTCGCTCTCGATATGGATCATCTGTGGATATATAAATCTTGAATACTAGCACGTTCCATTGTTTACACGGGCGTGGAATAATCGGCGTAATTTGATCGTTCGTATATTTCCTGAACCCGTAGATAGTTAGACTGACGTAGTTTATTTTCATAGTGAAAACCAAGACTAAATATTCCTACGTATAGATATAAAATAAGGTGCTTACTTAATATTGCTATTGATATGTGTAACGTAACAATCATTACAATGAATAAAATTTAAACATCGACTACTAAAGTTGAATAGCGGATGGCCAGCAAGCTTTTGATGTTTTGACCGGGTTGCCTACGTAAGGTTTCCTTTACATGGATAACAATAACTACTTACCTATTCTACTGTACACCGATAGGATACTAAGGTTTTATAGATAGGAAAATAAAATAAAGTCATGTGCGTGTGTTGGATAGGCGTCCCTCAAGGATCTATCCTAGTGCCTTTCCTTTTCAAGCTTTGAGAAATAACTGTAAATATATAAATATAATAATGTAAATGACAAAAAATGTGTTGTAATTTTATATTAATAAAGTACATAGTTTAGTTATTTATGCCATTTAGCAGTCAGTTAAAACTGATCTTATGAAAAGACAAGACTTGTATTTTACGATTGCAGTAATGACTACTAGGTACAGTAAAATTTATATTTACTATGCCGAGGTTATTAAAAGCGTTTACAATTCACAGATTTCCCATGCAAATGACTAACCCAAAATGCTGACGTTTAGCGAGGCAATAAATAAAGTGGAGGGGATTTATAACGCCCTATAACACGTCCTTAGTTCTCACCTACCAACTAGTAAATACTTGGACGTTCGTTTACTTTCTAAACCTAGTAGATAATAGAGTAGATAATCCTAAGATTATGCGCGTATAAAATATTGATAGCGACAATACCTATTGAATACTATATGATATGCAGAATAGAATCACAGTATGTTACTACGAAATAAGACGATAACCCATATTGCTAACACGTTATCATGCGGTGAAACAGTAGGTAACTATCACATAGTATTGTTATTTTTATTACCTAGTTTGCCAAACAATGGAAGATTTGTTATTGATTTCAAATGTTTCTCTATAATATATAGGTTTATCACGACATTACAATTTTCAGGGAGAGGTGATGATGTCATAATCAGGAATAATGACACATAGAGCTTGATAACGAGACCTTGAGCGCCTAGTAACTGTTCAAACAACCACTAAGCAGCGCTTGGACGGCAGACAGACTTATTTACTCTTTAATTACGAAACCTAGTACGAACTGCGACTAACATATTGAAAAACCCAACCTAACCTGTTGAGGTTAGGTTGGGTTTTTCAATATGTTAGTCGTTGAGTAAACAGCTATATACATGAAGTGACAAATTAGAGTATAAATTGAACGTACTACACAAATTTGGCAACCTACCCGTACGCTTAACATTTCAATTAAGTATGCATTTTATGTCTCATTGTCACATGTAGAGTAGATGAACTTGAAAATACAAAGTGGAATAAGGTAGCTAGCTATGTATAAGTATATATATATGAAATTTTAAAATAAGTTAAGTAGTTTTTGAGTTTATCCATACCAACAAATTAACATACAACATTTCCTCCTAAGTTTTTTTTAGTTTAGATTATAGTTATTATCTATATACTAATATATAAAGCTGAAGAGTTTGCTTGAACGCGCTAATCTCCGGAACTACTGGTCCGATTGAAAAAAAATATTTCAGTGTTAGATATCCCATTTATTGAGGAAGACTATATATCATCACGCTACGCGAACGAAGCTAGTGTAGTATAAATATGAGTTAAGGTTACTTGAGCCGTTTTGAAAAAGTAAAATTCTAATTTGCTAAAGTATATCGTGCAAAACGGAAATAAATTAACCTAAATCAACAACATAATACTACTGTGTACTGTACCTACACAGTTCAGCAGATAATAACATTGGGGTAATTTTCAGTCTTGTATAGGGATCTACCTGCACGATACTGAGAGATTAAAAGATGTCCATGAATAAAAAACGTGTCATACGAAATAATTTCGGCCTATTATTTACTAAGGTCACAGAAATGATAGGCATTATTATCTTGATGAGAATGTAGCACAGTTTTTAAGGTGTTCATTTTTTTAAATAACAAAGAAGCCGAATTTACACTAATGTGCCAGATTATTATCATACACATAGTTCTTCCACCCATAATAGGAACACGACTTTGACCTGATAAAATGTAAGACAAATGGATAATCCCTGGAAATCGAACGAAAAATGATAAGAAGTTGTTGACTTGATTGATTGGAAGAGCCTGTACCAAAGACAATATACTAAACTATGATGATGATATATGGACGTAATCCTTTTTGGTGGTGCGGAAAGTCATCATGAATTATCTCCCACAGGATTCGGAATCGTACCAACCGCACATGCCTTCCTTTGTCCTATTGTCACGGCCATGTGATTCATGATTTTCGCCGCGACCATGATAGACTAAGGTTCTTGCATTCGCTGGACCCCTTCAGTGCGTGTGCAGCCTAATGAGGCCATTGTCTAGCCAGGCGGCCGACTCAGCTGACTGGCTAATCTTTATATCACGGCATGATCTATTGTAGCTCACACACACAATAAACGAAATTATTTATAGGTTCAATATGGTTTTAAAATCAGTATTTAGAAATTGAAGCACTGGGTGCAACAAAGGCGTTGACCAAAAAATTGTTTCGAGATTTTAGAAGTCAATATTTTTGACGATCTAAATAAATGCCTTTCACGGTTTGTAGAGCCAACTAAAAAAAGGAAAGGTTTTCCAAAAGGCGACTAGTTTATTAAAAGATTAATCAAACGCTCAAATAACGTAGGTAGGTTATTTATCTGGTATTCATATAGTGCTTTTATTTCTTACTAAACGAAATGTGAACATTTGAATGATTACTTATTGTAGCTAAATTTTAGGAACTGCCAATAAGTCTGTCGAAGTGAAACAGAGGTCAAGGACTAATAACGTACTTTTAACACGCAAAACTGCTCACTTAAGTGAATATAGGTGGGTCACGAAACCACGAAATGACGCATATACACAGCGGCTACTTTCTACGGAACATGGAGCACAAATATAAAGAAACTTTGGAAATTGTACGGAATCCAAGCAGCTCTGTCGCCAGTAAGCGTAATGAAGCGATAAAAACTGGAAGGTCAAACCAAATAGATGGCCAATGTGAAGGTTAATGACCTATTTCCAAAGGGGGACAAAGTTATTTATATTATAATGTATGAGAATACTTCATATTCCTTACACTTAGAGACCTTGCTTCAAACGATCGAAAATTACTAGACGCGAAATGGATCTAAGTCCTTTGCTTTTATGATTATCAATGTAACTCTCAATAACTAAGGACATTGTGACCTTATAGGTATGGTAACAAAGCCAACAGGATCTATCGCACCTTAAATAATTTCAGGTCTAATGAACAATCGGTCTCGGAATAAGTGTAGTTTTAAATATTTTACGCCACTGATAAAAGGCAGTATGTACTTGTTAGCATTTCGAAACCTATATGTCACCTCGGGTTTTATCTGGGCGGCCTGCAGTTATTGTAGAATAAAGGCTTTACCGTCGTATTTTATAATCCTTCTAAACTCATTTCGGCTCTGTCAAGACTCGTAATTAGAGTGACGGTAAGGCAGTTTGGGACTTGAGTACAATACCAGAGAATATCACGTTATGTGAGATCAGACATTTCGTGGGCATGACTAGCTTGAAGGTGAAGGACAACATCGCTAGGTTGGCACATTTTTAGGGTGATTCACTTAAGGTGTGTAAGGCTACCAACCTGCCTGCAATCGTAGATTTTGCCTCCTTTTACAAACCAGTTATATTCTAGCGAAATACCTAAGGCAAGTCCTGTTTGTAGACAAATGTCTATCACAGCAAGGCAAAATCGCCGCAGAGCTGCGAGTGCTTGAAAATCCGAAGGCGTTCCCAAATGGCTAGGAGGTTGATCAGAAAGTTTCGATAGGACCAAAGTCTTTCGGTAGCGTTTCATATAAGATCACAGAATAACCTAGATGATACACAAAGAATGCGCTAGTGCATTTAATCGAAGTATTCGGCCATAATGGCCACCAATTCGCACGATATTCTATATATTTTTTTTATAATCCCCGTAATTTGACTGGCCTGTATTTAAGGCCAGTCAATCAGTAGGACAAAGATTTTTGTATGTCTGTCTATACTGTTACGAGCGTCACGCAAAAAGCTGCACGAAATCGGATGTCATTTTCTCAGTTGTATTGCTGGAGGTCTGACTTTGTATTCCTAGAGGTCTAACTCGTATCTGGTGTATGATTCGACGCCTAGAAGACGGCTTTTAACTATTAGTACATAACTGTAAATCCTTATGGAGCGCAATGGAAACCGCAGGTAATAAAAAGCGTAGTAGGCTTATAATGCTACCTTCTTGTGAATGCAAATCGATTTATTTGATAGATGTCGAATTCTCGATCTTCAATTATTAGTTTGAAAGCTTATCTTGTTATTTTGTAAATGGCATGCGCCGTGTTCTTACTTATTTCTTTTATCAAGTCATATAATAGGTCATCCGCTATTTTCACCTTTGAGTTTTGACCTAGAGAGAAAAGTATTATGTAAAATAATACTTTTCTCTCTCAATTCTCAGCTAACAACTACAACATACATAGTAGGTAACCATATACATGTTTGTGCAATATGGTTTAATTTGTACCTGACAAATTAAAATTGGCCCTAAAATAAACATTGCAGACAGCAGGGAGACATTAAAGACATTAGTAACGTTACGATGGCTCATGGTAATCGTTAATGGGTTTGCTCTACTGTACGAATGAACAACAATTCGAATTATGCGATTCGTACATCGTACTTATCATTCGTGCCAATAATGTAATTCATAGCTATCATGGGACGTTCTCTCTTGACAAATTACTTACCTACTGACGAGCGGAAAATGCTCTTTGTACATAATCGGTACTTTAAATAATTACAACATGGAATGGTACCCCGTTGCTAAATACAAATTGCTTCAAACGATTGCCAAAAGCGCTTAGGGCCACAAACACCATTATTCGCAAATGACCGCAATTACTTTTGAATGAATTATAATAATTATACTTACGTTCAGAAATACTTCTTAGTAAGACCTGAATCCAGTTTAAGTACATAAAAAATACCCCACTCACCAACTATTCGACTTAATTTCCTTAAAGATATAAACCGAGATGTAAGAAACTCTAGTCTTAATTAATAATTGTATTTTTTACTTACTCTCGTTTATCTTGCCTTGCCTCAAGAGGATAATATAAGGTTTTATTCGAAAATCATATCAGTAATGTTTATGAAACTTTGGTTTACTTATAAGTTCGATATGAGGAAATCCTTTTTACTATTACTATTTACTTATTATCTATCGATTTACTCGGTTTCGTGTCAGGTGGTGTGTCAAGATAAAACATGCCCCCGATTTTAAGCTAGATGTCCAGCAATAGAAGTGTTGAAACCCCATTCAATTTTGAGCAGTAGTTTTTGCTCGATGCGCGTACTAACTTACAGACAAACAAACAATCATATAGCTTTTTGTTTTGGCTTCTATTGCTCTTATTATATACGACATCAACTATTTACAATTTTATTATATTTCCATGATTTAAAATACTCTCACGCCTTTTACCACATTCTATACCTTGTGTGCACATAACTTTCTAGTTCAGTTAGCGTCTAGAAGGGCCATTCAGTCTCTTTACTAGGTCAAATATCTGCAATCTTATGAAGCTATGCCGCATTTTGGTACAGGAATCTAGATTACGTAAGCTTTGAGATGGCTGAGCTTGTTCTTACATCTAACTAAGCGTCGACTCCATTTTCCCGTTATTAAACATTCTAGTTATTTCCCGGCTCTGGGAAATAGATACGTTAACTAAAGTCAGCATGAATATGGCCTTTAAATTATTAAATTAGACCGCGATATATGTTTTATAAATTTAAGCTTTGTATATTGGTTGTGTTAATTAACGTTCTTTAACATATCGCACCTGTAAGGACAAACCGTTAGTACATGTTTTTTTTCAAGAATTGAGTTGCTTATGTTATTTTGCTTTAGTAAAAACATTTTATAGTTCAAATAAAACTAATTTTGCTTTTACAGATCACGAATAAATGGCTCTGAGAAGGTACCTAATATTAACTAAACATTGCAAAAATACCTGAATTTTTTTGCTCACATATTTTATGTTTTAATTTAGTAACGTTTTGTCTTATGTACGTACTAAGTTGTGAAACGTCAGATACAGATGAAAACCCTACATTACAGTACTAATTAAGTTTATTTTGTATACTAGGTACTTGGAAGTTGGAAAACTATCCAAGTATCAAAGTTTCGGTTCAATAATGTTACATTTCATTGGTTTGTTACATAACATAATCATGACACAGACGTAAACGTTCGTCTCATGTGATGATAGTTGATTGTCAGAATTAAATTGAATGCACGCGGCTCGTTCTCCGTAATTTATCAGTCTTGTGCCTTGTGTCATATGAGCGTTATTGCGTACAGCTGTAACTGTGATCACGCATTGATATAAGTACCCAAAGTATTTACAGGCATTAAGCAACCGATTTAGTATTTCAACTCTATTGTATGGGACCACGTTAAAGGCTTGCCTCGTGTGGCCATGGAAAATACAATGTTTGTAATGCTTCTATTCAATAAACATGACCTATAAATGACATTATTATGAACATGATTAAAACCAAAAACAGCACGTTAATCGGCCAGTCATCCGCCATAATACCTTCAGGGAAAAGCGTTGACATACATTTCAAACTCATGGAACTGGAGCAGACTTTGCCAGGTCAATGGCAATTGGTTCGGAAAACAATAAAAAGTATGTAACTAATTAGAGGGAATTGCAGTTTAAGGCTCAACAACGGCATTGAGTTAATTTGATATGGGTAGATTAATTTGTACACGGTTTACACGGTTACAGAACGCACAGTAGACTAAAAATTACAAACACGTGTAAACAGTGTGTACGAATTTGTCAATGTTTGTAGGTGACTCATTGTCAAATCACGACCAGAAATCTGGAGTATAAAGAAAATACAATGCCTAGAGTAACGTGTTTGAGATATATTATGTGCTTAGGTAAGTACTACATTTTATAATACTTAGGTACCGATTCCAAAACGCTGAGGTCTATAGCAAGACTATAACTGAACAGACCTTATCACAACTGGCTTTATAAATAACAGCAGCGCAATCAGACCGAGACAATGCTTATTTTTTCCAGTTCACGTTCATATCGATGACCTCTTTCAACAACAACCGTCAACCGTGAGATCAAAGAGGAAAGGCCTTCAGAAAATTAGAAATCTCAGGCTTATTCTCGGTTACATGCATTTGCGACCTCTAGATAATATATAGCACATTCCTTTCAAGTAAATTTAGGGCAGAAAATTTTATAACTGACTTTTTGACTTAACTTCCGTTAAGGAGCCACGCTAGTCTTATCGGGGGATGTAGCTGCGTTATGTGGTTTAATTTTGCTAGAAATGAAGTGAGAAATGTTTAGATAAGGGTAGGGTAGTTAGGTATACACATCATACGACAAGAAACGAAACAATGGAAAAACTTTCTTGCGCGGTGCGACGTCTCAGTGCACAAAACAACAACAAACGACAACAACAAGTAGTAGACATGCGCTATTTCAGAAGTGGTTATTACTGCCGAAGAGCCGCATAGGGTTTAATATCGTATAGAACATTAATTTCTATACCTCGTGACCTTTGTTAGGTTCCCCGCTCCAGATATCTCTCCAGTGGATTAGGTGGTGCAAATGATTCCTGTAGTTGTGTTGGCGATTCTGATCCCTCTTCTTCCGGGACTCGCTGGGTGACGGCGGTGCAGTCAGGGACTCTCGGCGCATCGTTACCGGGTTCACGACCACCGCCTGCAGCTGCGCCGTCAGCAAACATTCCGTCTCCGGTCCCTCGTCTGACGATATACTATCCGTAAGTAACCGAGCCGACCTCGACCCGCGTACACCTTTGCTGGGACCACACTGAGAATCTTCCTTCTTCATTTTAAAACTGGTCACACATCAACATTTGTAATAACAAAACTTATTTCACGAGGTAGTGTTATGGTTTATAATTCATAATATTTCGCAAACTGTATGATGTAAGTGACGTGTGGCGCCGACGACGGCAGAGCGAGACTGCGGCGCGATGGCCGGTGGCGGGCGCACGTGGGCGACGACGCACCGACGTCAAAACAACGGCGCCGCCGTGACTCTTGCATCTTAAAGTTTGCAAATTTGTTCCTTAAAGTTTAGGTATGCTTTTGCAATAATTGTATTGCATAGTAGTATTTATTATTATCATTAAACACCTGCAGGACAAAGGCCTTTCCAATCTTCTTCCACTTCTTTTGGTCTTTTAGTGTTAGGGACCAGTATCGTTGGATAGAGTAGTCCAGCCTTTTAAAAGTTTGGAAAAAGTCAAAATATTGAAAAGAATTACCCCAGTCAATAAAACAGCAGGGGGCAGACTTTCAGAACTTTTAAATTCCTATTCTTACCTCTAGAAAATGTTTAAATAATATACATTAAATATTATAACTGAAACATGATACTACATATTATGTAGTATCCTGTTTCAGTTAATTATCGTGTCAATGTAAATGATTAGTACCACATGGTATTTATGGTTTAAATTACAAATGTTAATGCCCATATAATGAAGTAACATAAGATTTAACATAAGGCTTGGTAAAAATATAATGAAAATATAGAATATGGAAAAGAATTACAAAAAGCCGGTTAAAAGATTAGGTTGATTTATTAAGAATTATTAATAATAACTGTAAAATACACAGTAAAATAAAACTGCACTAAAGACAATCTGTATTTTAAAAGCAAAATATTTTTTTTAAAGCGTGGTTGTGTCAATTCTAAGGGAATGTTAATTATGTAATTTATATTTGCATAGGCTTATCTATTATTTATTATAACATTTTATTTATTTATACTTCTATGCACAAAAGTAGTACTTACATAGGATGGACTTAATGCCATATGGCATTCTCTACCAGTCTACATTTGCTATGATCATACATTATTTAAATTATAAGATATACATTGACAGATGAGGGCACACCATCGTTCTTGTTTGGAGGCTAGTGTTCTAACAAATGTAACCTTTATAATAAAGAAACAATAAAGTATTATTATTATAATACACATACAAAATTGTTATCAATTAAAAATAAAATAGGTAGGTATCTTTTCAATAATATAGAATTTCTACCACAATAAATAGCAAATATTAAAAGTTTCAGGAAGCAATCTAATACAAGATTCTTAAATTGCATTTATTCTTTGATATAAATATGATTTTCATTGTAGATTTTGAGGTTTACAATTGTGTTTAGGTTTACAAATGTCTTAAGAGGTTCAAGAAGAAAAATCATAGGTACGGAATTATTAGAATTCCAATACATACAGTAGGTATTGTTTTGGTTCAAAACATAATATATATTGACAAGTGTACAAAAGGGTTAGGGATCGTCTTAGGGGGTGAATATCTGATCTGTGGTTTGTGTAATACCTACCAACGTTAAAATTTAAAAACTTTTATACATATTTCGGTCAGAGGTTTTTTCAACGTCTACAAGTGCCAATCTTTCGACGTGAGATTGTAACACAATAGATTGTTTCTCATTAAATAGCTTTAAAAGAAACAGGTCCCATATAACATAATGCAAATAACGTACATTTCTATTTTGCTAGGAAACTTAGAAAATACCACTTACTTGTTGTGTGATCAATACTTGATGAAAACTAAGCGGCGAAGAATTAATGAACTGTCATTATGCTGTAGCATATGCACAAATGCATTTTGAATAACAATAGTTATTCATACTCATCAAATTACTCATTCTTTGTTATTCAAACTAAACAATACAAATCGATCCACTCTTCCACTTCCACTCAAGTTCCTTCAAGTTCAATACTTCAATGCGCGCATTTTTTTTATTTTTTTTTGTAATTTTGACGTGCGTGTGACTTTTTGTATTTGACATCATTTCTTTCTTACAGAATAGAGTACTCACTCACTTATCGATAGTTCTTTTAGCACCTACAGTTTTTGACACTTACAGACAATCACTATTAATCAACTATTAGTTCATTAGTAATAATTAAAATAAACTATAAAAAATATAAATACCTATAATGAAAAATTAACAATCATATTTAAAAAATAAACAATAATCATTTAGAAGAACAGCCAACGTCTCATTGGCGAGGTCCGAGATGAAATTATACTAATTATAGAACTTTATGCATATGGATGGGAAGATGTATGAATGTAGCAGAAGCCAAAGAAGTATGCATGAATCGTAGTCATAGCTAGTGACGGTCCATTCACACATTTCTGCCTACCCCCTGTTGGAGAAAGGCGTGAGTTTAGTTTTTTTTTTTTTTTATGGTTCTGGCTCCATCGGTAACGTTCGATGATTTTGCCAATGTCAAGGTAAGTATGAGAAAGTAATTATCGTAAACTGTTACACAACTATTGATCAGTGTTTGTAGCATCCATGGATCCCCATGCTTAAAAAAGGACAAAACATTTGGTACATGTAAAACGTCACAAAATATCACAATCAGTAGGTATATAATATAAATATAAATATCAACTATAACTGGATTTTATTAATGGTAATGAATTTATAAAGGATTTTAACTGCAGGGGTATGGGCTAAAGATAATAGGAAAGGAATATTAATTGGGCGGGGGACATCAGAAGGGAGTATGTCGTAAAGGGGAGTGGTTAAACGAGGACAGGAAAAAAACAAGTGATCCAGAGTGCCCTCATCCAGGCCGCATTCACACAAAGAAGAGTCCCTCACGCGTATTTTGGCCAAAAAAACTGGAGTACAAACGAACCCAAGTCGGAGTCTAATTATGACAGAAGTGGCTATTTTACTAGATTTTTTTAGTTTGCTAAACCAACATTTAGATGGAATGAATGGTTGGATAGAGCCATAAAATTTTCCCTTCAATGTTCGAGTTTTTTGCCAATGATCATTCCAATTCCTCATCATCTCGGGTTTAACAAGGCAGAGCAGATCACGGGGATAACAAGACGTATGAGTTTCGATCCCATTCTGAGTAGCCAGCTTGGCAATTGAATCCGCATTCTCATTATCAACAATTCCAGAGTGGCTGGGGATCCAGGCCAGTGCAATCTCTATGCCTAAGCAGTGGCATCTATACAGGAGTTGTTTTATCTTTAGGGTAAGGGGAAAATTGTGACGGGAGCGAAAAGGCGATTTTATTAAATCCTGTAGACAGCTAAGAGAATCCGAGAGAATAAGGCTTTTGTTGAGTCCATGTGATTCAATGTAAGAGACTGCTTCCAATAGAGCTATTGCTTCCCCTGTGTAAATAGTGTTAAAAGCAGGACTACGAAAATTAAGAATAATTTTGTATTTTGGGATCCACACAGCTGAACCGACATTGCTATTATCGGACAATTTAGAAGCATCTGTAAATATCGTCAACCAATCGTGCCAGTCCTCTGCCAGAATCCTATTGAGTTTGACATTAGCGGCAGGATCATGTTTGGGTATACCAAAGTTAAAAATAACTTTTGGTTGAAAGAGCAAGGAATCAAAATTTACTTCAAATAAGGGGTTTTTATTTAACTGAATTATGGAAAGGTGCAAATTATTGAATTTGTTGAAACTGTTAACAAGGAGTGGACGGTCTTTATGGGCCCAAAAGCGAGATGTTGGGATTAATTGTGAAAGTGTACGAAGAAGAGGGAGAAGGGGATGACATTTAATCTGGATGACTTTATAAAAAAATCTGTCACAGAGATATTGCCTACTTAAGTGAAGTGGTGGCTCTAAACATTCTACCTGAAGGGCGTTAATAGGTGAGCATTTCATAGCTCCCGTGATAATACGCAAGCATTTGGATTGGATCCTTTCCAGTTTGGCAAGGGCTATTTTGTTGCATGGTTCTAACAGGAAGGTTCCATAGTCAAAGTGACTACGAACTATGGCGTTGTATAGGATTTTCTGGGAGGTTGGATGAGCTCCCCAGCGAACTCCAGAAAGGGCACGTAAGACATTAATGCCTCTTTCGCATTTCTTTGAGATGTAATCCAGATGATAGAGACCAGATAATTTTGAGTCAAGAATGAGGCCAAGAAATTTTACTTTGTCACGGATCAAAATGGATTCATTTTCAACATAAAGGTTAATGAGAGGAATATTACGCTTGCGAGAAAAGACAACTGCATTACATTTGGGGACTGATAAACTTAAGCCGTGATCGGTCAGCCACTGGTTTAAGTAGTAAAGGGCAGAATTTAAGCGAGATGAGGCATCTGAAAGGGAAGCTGAACTGAAATAGAGAGCAATGTCGTCGGCATATTGTAGGATTTTGCAGAAACAACTCACTGAAGACTCTAAGTCATGTGTGTATAAATTATAAAGGATGGGGCTTAAGACCGACCCCTGGGGTAGACCCTTCCACACTACACGGGATGGGGAAAGGGAGTTTTGATGACGGACAGAAATGGAACGGGACATAAGGAGACTACAAATGATGTTGACCAACCTCACAGGGATACTAGTGAGTTTAGTTGGTAGACGACATCGTCCTTGAACAAATGTGACACTGACAGAAAACTACAGTTACGAGACAGTTAGTTACAGTACAGTGTCACTGTCAAACTGTCATTGTCCAAATGCCTTCGCCTTGAACAAATAGTCAAATAATTTAGAGTTTTATAGTTTTTAATTTCTAGGTAAAGTGGTAAAGCAAATATGAATGAATCTTAGGTCTCGTACCGTACCGAAAATCTGCCTTTAATAATTTACAAGCTAGGTACTCGCTGAATTTAGCTTACATTTAGCAATGTCGCTGCCTCAGAAAAAATATTACAGGCAACGTGCACATTCTAACCCAATCGCGGATCATTGTTTTGAATAGTAAGTACAAGTTCTTAGAGGAGTAGCTGGGTCAGAAAGTAGCCATAAATAAAGGCGAAGTATACGGGTCTCTTCTCAGAATGAGTGGGCTATATATAATTAATTTATTCTGAATATTCTTCTGCTTATTACAGCCCCACTCACCCGGATGATTATGACTGGTCAGTTCTGTTTCCTATCGTGATTAAAGAAGAAATCAAACAAGTGGAATTTTTAGATGTTGGTTGTGGCTATGGAGGTCTTTTAGGTTTGTATATAATCATTCTAGTACATTCCTTACTCTTGTGTGTATGTAACACACTTCACCATGAGAAATGTAAAGAGGGTATGGGTAGGGAGGCCTTTGCTCTGCAGAGGGATGACAATGGGAAGGCCTTTGCCCTGCAGTGGGAGACTACAGGCTTTTAATAATAATATAATCACAAACACATATTTAGGAATCATAGAATGATAAAGTTAAGCAGAGCACTCAGTTTGCTTTTCTTGCATATTTCTCTTGCTTTGATGAATGAGACTTTATTATTTCTAAACAATAAGTGAGCCTGAAAAGGTACTTGAATAACATGTTCTACCTAAAAATCCTACTTGTGCTTTCTACCAGTTAAGACTAAGGTCAAAAGTTAGGCAGAAGTGTAATAATGTAGGTACACCCACAATAGAAGGAATTAGTGTCTCAATTGAGATATCACTACCTGCAGTGCAGTAAAACTTAGGACCATTGAACTAATGAGGTCAGGATTCAGTAATTATAATATAATTAGAACAGTTTAATATAAGATCCACTGTTGCACATAGACCTCGCCCAATATTCGCCATATCAACCTGTCCTTGGCTTGACACTGGACATGGACTAGTAAAGGCTGACGATTATAAGATATGACACATGTCTTTATGACTGCATACTGATGCATAGTGTATTTACAATGTGTTAATTTCAGTAACTCTATCACCAATGTATCCTGATAACCTTATGCTGGGATTGGAGATTCGTGTAAAAGTATCAGATTATGTTAATGATAGAATCCAAGCCTTAAGAGCTCAGCACTGTGGACAATATCAGAATGTTGCTGTGTTAAGAACAAATGCTATGAAATATTTACCAAATTTCTTTCATAAAGGGCAGGTAAATGATTAACATTTGTATTTAAATCGTTTTAGTTATTTTAGTGAAGGAAACATTCAACTGATGATGATTCGCACCTGCGTGTTCTGGTCAGATTAACCAGACGTTATGAGCATGAAGCCACCACAAGTCCCACCACCCAGGTCGAAATTTGCCTTCACATACTGAATTTACGTCTTAAAAGTGATGTCAGTGACATCTATTGAAAAGCAAGTTACTTTGCTTCTCAATCAACATGACTTACCCTACAGTTCAATGTCATACAATGCCAACATACCCATTTATCAATCAATCTATCTTCATCAGTCAATACAATTAATTCCAGTCTTTTTATTAATAACTAGCTTCCGCCCGCGACTTCGTCCACGTGGAATAGTTACTTAGTCTTAGCGTGATGATATATAGCCTACAGCCTTCCTCAATAAATGGGCTATCTAACACTGAAAGAATTTTTCTAATCGAATCAGCAGTTCCTGAGATTAGTGCGTTCAAGTAAACAAACAAACTCTTCAGCTTTATGTGTTAGTATAGATTACCCACTTTGCTAAACCTCTAATACACATACTTTTATTATAGCTCAAGAAGATGTTCTTTTTATATCCAGATCCACATTTCAAGAAGGCTAAACATAAATGGAGGATAATAAATAAGTGGTTGTTGTCTGAATATGCCTATGTTCTAGCTGAACAGGTAGATAACTAAGCTGCTAAAACATGTTATACATAATATTATGCAGTAACTTAAAATTATAGAGGAAACTTACCATTTATTTTCAGGGAATTGTTTATACAATAACAGATGTAAAGGAATTAAATGAATGGATGGTGACACATTTTGAAGAGCACCCTTTATTTGAAAGAATTCCAGATGAAGAATTGGTAATATTTTACTATATGCTATTTTACAAAATGTAGTAGGTACAGTTGGATGACTCAATTTCTATATTTTTGTCTAAGATTGTTTTTACGTATTTCAGAAAGCAGATCCAATAGTCGATAAATTATATGAAAGCACAGAAGAAGGCAAAAAAGTAACTAGAAATAATGGTGACAAATTCATTGCAGTATTCAGAAGAATATCTGATGAAGTATGAAATGTTATTAAAGACTTGTTGAATTCATAATCACTTTATTTTGTTATTCTTATTATATGTATAAATAAATTGATATAAAAGTAATTTGGCTATACATCATTATATCATGTAAGAAAAAGCAAACATAATTATTGATGGATTAAATAGTTCATTATTCATTATAAGCAGTAATCAAAGATTTTGACACTAGTAGATGATCCACCCTGATTATTTACTTAGCTTCTTTTCCATCAGGATAAGCCATCTACCAAGAGGTCGAGATATATTCAAGTATCGACGCATGTATCCTGTAGCTCCAAGGAGCCAATTTTTCTTTTCCATCCATACCTTATGGGATAAAAGCGCAAACAATAGTGCTGCCCAAATTTCTGGTTGATTTGGGTACATATGCAGACCCTGTTTAGCCAATAACAAGGCCTTGATGTGATCACCAGCCATATGTTCTGCAATACTGGCAGAGGCCAATATCTTACCGAAACTACAATCATATTCACTATAGTGTGCTGAACATAAAGCTTTTTGAGCACAGCAGCTTGCAACTTTAGCCTTTGTATTGGTAGCTCTGAGGCAATATTGAGCCATACAGAACCACAAAAGAGCATTGCTAGGATGGTCATGTAAACAGTCACTCAATAGCTTTATAGCCTGTTCCATGTTGTCTTCACAAACAAAAAGGTATGATTTTAAAAACCCTATATCAAAACCATATTCACTGTCTCTCTCATATTTTCGTAACTCGCTCAATGCCAGCTTAGATAAACTTTGATCAGAATGTATTAGACCCAATGAGCATATTGCAAATAAACTATGGGCTGTTGGCTTTTTCTGCGATATTTGAATGCTATGGAACAAAAGTGTTTTGGCATCATCTGCACCTTTGTACATGTACACAATACCAGCCATTGCTACTAAGAGATCTGCTTTTTCAGCATCTTCATTACTCAACCAGTGAAGTGCAGTGTCATAAACAGAATAAGATTCTTCATAGAGCCCTTTTTTATAAAGTGCAAGGGCTAAACCAGTGGTAGAATCGAAGCTAGCTTCAGTTATTGCTTTAAATACTTTGATTGCTTCATCATACTTATCCATCCTGACCAAAATCCTGCCAATATTTAATAGTGTTTTGTTCTTCTTATCATCTTCTGCATATTTGAATGCTTTTTCGTAAGATTGTATGGCAGATCGAAGCAGGCCATATCTTTCCTGTAATATTCCTAGGATGTTGTAAGCACATGCATTTGCAGATTCAAAGTTACAATACCATTCAACTAAGTCTATAGCGTATGGTATAGCATAAAGTCCTTCTATTTCATATTTCGATTCTGTGCTTTCTTTGTATTTATTATTCTTTAAAGTTCTGCACACCCAGTCAGCATATCCAAGTGCACTTTCCGGATGGTATCCTAAACGAGATGCATGCCTAAAGAGATCCATTGCTTCCTCTTCTTGGATAGCTTCAGCAATTAGTCCCTGACCAATCCAGCTCTGAGGATGAGATGGTAATGCCGATTGTCCCCGCGAGAAACAGTAGTTAGACAATTTATAAAGCTTCAATTTTAAGTAAAGTGTACCTAGATTACACCATATTTTGGCCACAGACCACTTACGTGTAACCAAGAGGGCTTTAATAAAGCAATGTTGTGAAATTTCATACTTTTTGATGGCTAAACATATTTTTCCAAGTAAATTCCAATTTCGCCAAAGAGCAGGCCTTTCTTTTATACAATTTAAAGTTAGGTTGAATGATATATGACAATTCACAATTTTTTTAGTTTCATGATAAAAAGCTAAGTATGCCGAAGCTAAATCATAGGATGAAACAAGCTGTTTTTGTTTAGCTATATGTGAGTAGCAAGCGATAGCTTGAGGAAATATTTCAAGTTTATTTTTCTTTGATATTTCGAAATCCTTACCACTCTCCTTTGAAAACTGAGGCATATAGACATATGCATATTTATCTGGCAATTTGGTAATAAAAATTAAATTATCGGCTAATAGCTTCCAGAAACATAAGAACTTATTTTGCTTTGATAATGCTTTAGTTATGTAGTCTACTGCATATTGTGCACAATCTCTCGCACTCCCATATACTTTGGCTTCAACTTTCTTCTTAGCAATTCTCATCCATGTTTCAGCAATTCCTTTGAGAGCCAAGAATGAATAGGATTCAATTATAAATACCTTTTCAAATGTTGATATAGCTTCTTCATATTGTGTTAGCAGTGAATAAATATGGCCAATCCTTGTGAGGCAGTGTGCCGATTTGCTTGGATCCAAAGTCATAACTCTATTATAAGCTCTTAATGCAGATGTGTATGATCCTCTTGAATAATATGCATCAGCTAGGCACTCGAAAGCTGTTGTATTAGTTTGATTAATTTTAATAACATTTCTGAAATTCAAAATAGCATTTTCCCATTCCCTCTTATTTAAATAATGCAAGCCCAATCTGAAATTAATCCAAGGTTCAATTGTTGAAATATTTTTGGTTAATGAATTCAATAATTCAAAATCAGCATCCTTCTGTTGTAATTTAACATAAATTTCACTGAGGCTTTTTCCAATGTTTGTGTTAATTGTATTGAGACTATGAGCTTTTTCATAACATTTCTTAGCCTTATCTAAATCAGACTTATGGTGATGATAAAAATGACCTAAGTATAAAAATGTATCAGCATGATCAGGATTAAGTTTGGCTGCTTTAAGAAGATTTATTAAGCATTTATCATATTGTTTAAGTTCCCAATAAGCTTTTCCCAAATAGAATACATCTAGTGGTTTATCAGCTAAACCTTCTAGTAAATCTACAACAGCATCATGTTTTCCTTGCTTCTGTAGTAATAGTGCTTGTAGTTGTGTGTAATAATTGGTTGTCTCCAAATATTTCATGATGTTGTCAGCAGATTCATTGGCTTCTATATAACACTCGGCAAGGCTGGCCAGCTCAGGTATTTCCAGTGAATCAATAGTTATATCTTTAACACTATTTATTGCTTGCTTCCATTTCTGTTGTTTTGTGAGGGATAAAAATAAGAACCTTTTAAGTTTAAAGGCAAATTTTTCATTTTTGACTTTAGTTAAAAAATTGGTTGAAAGCTTTTGTGTGACAGACCACTTTTTTAGCATAATTGTACACATTATAATAAATGTTGCTTCAGTTATGTCTGCTTCGTGATAGTTTATTAGGGGAACACATTGCTTATAAGCTTCTGGATACATGCCTTTATCATAGCATATCATACTTCTCAAAAGGCTGGGATATTTGGAATTCATAATGCCTTCACTGATAATATCTATGTGTTGTTCAATTTTAAATTCACAGAAAGACATTTTCTCCACATATTTTGCACATAACTGTTTGCAGAGCCAATCTCTCAATAGCACATTTGAGCCGAAAAAACTAAGATTAATAATTTCTTCAACAGCAGATGGGAAATGTGATTTCTGGATTATAACTTTACATTGCAGTATTTCAAGAGAATCTCGAGGGTCTTCACTGTAGATTTTTTGCAAAACTTTTAATAAAACTGGTATGGCGTCTTGATCACAAGGAACATCTGTTTTCAGAAGCTCTATAAAATATTTTTCAGCTGTTTGAAATAAAGTAGTAGCAAGGTCCTTAGCCAAATAATTAGCCAATATGGTTAGACATTCTTTATTTTTCAGTGCACAGCCTAGTTGGCCAAGTTTTGATAGAATTTCCATAGATCTTTCTTCTTCCATTTGTAGATTAAGCATTTCATTATAAATAGTAAACAATTTTATTTTATCACAAGTATTTTCTTTCCTTTCATAGAAATTGGCAAGACCTTGCCAGGCAAGTGGGTGATCTGGTTTACATGCAATGGCTTTTTGATAGGCTAGTGGGGCTTGATCAGAATCTTGAAGGGCTTTGCCAAGCAATACTAGACCAAAATAATTTTGTTTATCTTTACGTAGTATATTCTTGCAACATTCTTGAGCTTCTTTGAAATTTTTCTCATCTATAAATTTTCTTGCATCTTTCAACAAAGTTTTGATATCTGCCATCTGGAAGATAATTTATTTACTTGAAGATAGATATATAATAAATATGTGTCTTTAATTTGATACAGGTTAAAGAAGTTTATTACTACATTATCTTACCATATCAACTGCAATAATCATAATATTGTACATAGGCACAGCAATAATTTTTTTATAATAATTTTATACCTATTTAGATATATTTTTGTTTTGAATTTTACACTAGGTGATACAAACACGATATTTTTGCGAGCTGCTGTAGTATTATTATAATGTATTATTACAATATAGCATTACCTATAAGAATCATTTACTGTGCTAAATTAGCCATAGGTACAATAGTAAGTGTGTTATTATGATTACTGAGTTCAGAGTTGATGAGTTCTACTTACGCTGAGTTTTGTCGCTAACGCTGGTTGGGAGCTTGAATTAACCACTCCAGAGTCCAGAAGAGCTTTGGGGAGACGTATATCAATGTGCTGTTCATAAGCAAGGATATCGCGCAAAATAGGACTCGTTATATAGCTGATATTTTCAATCTTGAATCTGGGTTCTTGTTAATTGCGGTAAATGGGTTTAGTTTTGCAAATTTACAGTCAGTGTTACCAGGGCACCAGTGTTGCCAGGGCCCCTGAGTCGAAAGTTACGTTTCGTTTCCTGAAAAGTAACATTTTTGGTGCAAAAGTTACATTTTGGGATCTATGATGTGGAATGATTGAGTTTTTACATTTTGGGATCTATGATGTGGAATGAATGAGCTTTTTTTTTTTAGCTCCTGATTTTTTCATTTGTGAGTTCAATTTGGATGCGTTCGTGTACTGTTTGCAATAAAATAAAAATCTAGTATTACATACCTCGTTGTTCTCAAAAGTTACGAAAAATGCCTTAAATATAAAAATTACTTACATGTTACGCGAGGGGGTCAAAAGTTACGAAAAATGTAAGAAATGTAAAACTTACATTGGGTATTTTACACCATGTAAGAAAAAATATAAAAATGCATGTTTAAGATAGATTTTTAAAAAAGTAAACGAAAAACGTTAGTATTTATTTATAAAAATGCCAATTAAATTTTATAATTCAATTTCAAAAATAGTCTTTTTTAATCTGTTTTAAAAAGCCATCCGCCATATTGGATTCCGACGTGATGTCACTCCGATAGTAACTTGACAAGCAACTAACGTTACTTGGTCTTTTGCAGTTGTATTGTTTACTAATGAAGTGACGTCACGACCCGAAGTAGCATGGTGGCTAGCGTTTCCGCGCGAAAATTCAAAATCATAAATTAAAAATAGTTTTTAAGGCATTTTTCGGTTTTAAAAAATTGAAATAATAATTCTACTGGTTAATTACGATCTAAGGATTAATTTAAAACAGTTTTCAAAAAAGGTGTAATACCCTGCTCCTGATTTTTTTCATTCAAGCAAAAATGTGGGTTCAATTTGGATGCGTTCGTATACTGTTTGTAATAAAATAAAAATCTAGTATTACTAATCTCGTTGTTCTCCAAAGTTACGAAAAATGCCATAAGTATAAAAATTACTTACATGTTACGCAAGGGGGTCCAGTTACGAAAAATATAAGAAATGTAACCATCTGGCAACACTGTTGCAGTAGATGGGCACAGACTACTTAGAGATACTAGTATGTATGTAGATGGGTACTGTCAGTCCACAGATACATTTATCACCAAAGCAAAGACTAATAAGAGATGCATACGCATGCATGTGTCACCGATCACCGCCGCCAGTGCTGCCAATGTTTTTTTTTTATTCCCCGAAATTACTGATTCTAAATTATACACTATAAATAATCCAATTTCAGTCTTTCTTATATCGTATCGAATTGGCTATCCGTACTAGACAAATCAATTATGACAAACCGATTGTATCGAATTGGCTATCCGTACTAGACAAATCATATGAAAAACTGATTTCATAAAACGAAACCTCTACAAAATCTATATCACGAAAGCAGCACCGATGCATGATTTGGATTTTAAGTTGCAACTTAAAAATAAAACTAAAACTGGGAGCAAAAAGATAAAATTTAGTTCGTTATTCTAACGATGATATTATAAACGATCAATACTGCAATCCGCTTTTGCTTTGCATACCTATTTACTGCAAAGATTATCTGTTGCCATAATCGATTAATTCAAGTTTTTTTTTTAAATAACTCCTAGTAAAACTAATATACGAGTTGGCATCTCTACTCAGAGTAATCATATTTCTAATTCTGAGCATCTCTATATTTAGGTATTTTTATGTTGGTGTACTTGCTGAGCAGAATGTCAAAGTGAGTGTGTATGATTTTAGCTTTTATCTTAAGACTGCTAAAGGTGTTTATGCAAAGCAGCGTGTTGTTAGATGAAGTTGGCTGTACTGTACGCTATGTTGTCGTTTTCAAATAAATCAAGATCAATTCAATCAAACTTCAACTCAAGTTGTAAACAAAACAATGCAATCGTTCATAGGTTTTTATTTTAGATTTTTATAAAATTATGGCTAATACTGAAATTCTTTCCACTTACATAAAGAAACTGAGTGAGCATTATTTATTTTTATACTTGTACTTTGAACTTTACTTTAAACGGGTCTATTGCTATCTATCACACATTTTAGGCCACCCTTTGAAGGAAATTCGTGAGCGGTCGCTACTTTTGTTGATTGCGAAACTAAAGCTAGGCTGGGAATTGGATGACGAATTGTCACGAACGAGGGAATTGCTCGAAGCTCTTTTGGCTTGGTTTCATACTCCGCAACAATCTCTACAAAGTGAGGCACTGGAACTACTACTTACGACTGTAAAGGTATAAAATTTCCTATTTCCTAGACTTCGAAAGAGCTTTTTTAAAGTGCAGCTGTATGTCCGGATTTTTGCATTAGAACATTATGGAAAACAGTCTTTCATAACTCAAAGTTTAGTTACTTTAGTTAGAGGTATTACTGCTAAGAGTGTCATTCAATGTCGTGGTCCGGTGTTTGGTGTTCTAATTCTTTATTGTACAAAAATAACCATGATTTACTTGCATAAGTTTATTGTATTATTAATTTAATTGAGATTAAGCAATGCAAGCAAAATTCTATCATGACAATTAACATTTCAGACAAAAGCTGGTACCTATATTGCTAGAGAATTTGGTATAGATACCATATTGTCAAATTTAAATAAAATTAGAGGGAGGATTGCTGGTGATGCACAAGGATTGTATGATGATGTCATAGAGACTCTGAGATTCATAAACACTGTAGAATCAGATGTTAATGTGGCTGTACCTCATTTATCTCTACCTGAAACTGGGTATGTATTTAGTATAAAGTATGTTCCTAAATTATCATTATAATAATATGTTACAGCCATGTTGCGTATCATCATTTTAGTTTTAATTCTGTAATAATGCTATCTATTAAATATAATTTTGGTCATGGCTTGTTGGTGCCTGTGGTAGGTCAATAAAACCTGTATTACAGGTCACCGGCCTCCATCTCACATTTATTATATTTAATAACAATACCAAAGAAAACCAAGCAAGCATGTTTACATTATTGCAAATATTAAATTATTATTCTGACAATTGTTGAGTAAACTACATAATTATTTTTTTAATTTATTGAAAACTGAATTTATCATTGTTATTTCTCCATTTCTAAGAAGAAAATAACTAAATCATACTTAATCTCCACCTTCGGATATATGCTGCCATTTCATCAGTTTGCCATTGATATGGCAAACAGAATGTAATTATCCATCAGTTTATCTAATTTTGTTAAAAATCTATTTTCAGTTCGGAGAGTGATGGCGGATCAAGTAGTGGTTTTTACAATATTGGCCATAATCTTCAATCATCAAAGGCAACATCTATTTCTAATGATGAATCTGACATTAATAGATACAGAAGGTGAATATCATTAGCAGCATATCATATTGTGTACTTATCATTTATAAAACTATACTTATATTATAACTGCAAAAGTAATCCTGTCTGTCTATTACTTATCTTTTCATGCCTTAATCACTGAACCACTGAAATTTTGGTATGGAGATAGATTGGATGTTGGAAATGAGATTGATTATCTTGATAAGTACTTTAGGATGCCAGTGAAACCATGGGCAACAGTTAGTTGACTATATATCAGCCAGTATAAATAACTATCTTTTTGTGATTTTTTTGCATTTTTCATGCTAAGATTATAAAGTTATTTTAGTGAAGGAAAAATTCGACTCGCAGGCAGGATTCGAACCTGCGTCTTCTGGTTTGATACACCAGACGCTATGACCACTAAGCCACCGCGAGTCCTACCTGCCATGTCGAAATTTGCCTTCACATTCTGAACTTACGTCTTAAAGGTGACGTCAGTAACATCTATTGACAAGCAAGTTACTTTGCCTCTCAACCGACACGACTTACCTTACGGTTAGTTCTATGTCGTACGATGCTACCATACCTACTAACTATCTTTTTGTGATTTTTTTGCATTTTTCATGCTAAGATTATAAAGTTATTTTAGTGAAGGAAAAATTCGACTCGCAGGCAGGATTCGAACCTGCGTCTTCTGGTTTGATACACCAGACGCTATGACCACTAAGCCACCGCGAGTCCTACCTGCCATGTCGAAATTTTCGACTCGGAAAAATCCTGCCTGCGAGTCGAATTTTTCCTTCACTAAAATAACTTTATAATCTTAGCATGAAAAATGCAAAAAAATCACAAAAAGATAGTTAGTAGGTATGGTAGCATCGTACGACATAGAACTAACCGTAAGGTAAGTCGTGTCGGTTGAGAGGCAAAGTAACTTGCTTGTCAATAGATGTTACTGACGTCACCTTTAAGACGTAAGTTCAGAATGTGAAGGCAAATTTCGACATGGCAGGTAGGACTCGCGGTGGCTTAGTGGTCATAGCGTCTGGTGTATCAAACCAGAAGACGCAGGTTCGAATCCTGCCTGCGAGTCGAATTTTGGTCAGCAGTCCGGTACTCGGACCACTAAACCATAGAGATAATAACATTAGATATGAAGAATCTCTTTCTTTTCTTTTATTTCTTTATATTTCTATTCTCCCTCAGCTGTTTATGATCTACAGTAATCTTGGTTGTTATTCAAATTGGGAAAGACATGTTGAGGAATAGGCTGTGATGCCCTGCATATTATATATTTTATTTAGTAGTTTTTATAGGTACACTACATTTAGAGATATTTTTTGGAAAATTGATGCTATATACTAACAGGTGACCTTATTTTAGTATAAGCACTACAGACAGTATAATAATACTGCTATTCCCCTGGGAGGAGCTCTGCCAGTCTGACAGAAAAACATTGCTTCTTGTGGAGGATGCCTTACGGTTATTGAAGTCTACAAGAAGATGTTGCAGGTTTATTCGCGATGTATTTCTTCGTGACTTTTCTGCTGAAATATTTTTAAATAGACCTGAAATAGTTAAGGTATTTTCAGACTTACTCAGTATTTACTTTTTTTAATTTGTTCTTTTAGATTTTAATACACAAATGTGATGAAAACCGGCCTTATGGGTTATTTGGACACTTTTAAGATGATCCCAATAGTATTTTATTTTATTGTAATTTGTTAATTTAACTATTTAGTAACAATTTTTAGATGGTTTGTGTAACTATTTACTTAACTAACTTAACTATTTAGTAACAAGATCCATAACCCCTGACATAGATTGAAATAAAACTATTTTTTACGGATTATGTCGCGATAAAATCCGTAAAAAATAGTTTTATTTCAATAGGTAAAAGAGTTTCATTATTTTACCACTTATATTTATTGTTTGCAGAGTCTCGTGACAATATCAGATGGTAACCATGGCGGACGCCCTGGAGAAGCGCTCTGTGTATTATTGTACATAACGCGCGCCCTCCGCTCGCGACTTCTGCAGCTATCGTCTTTGGATTTGATTGACGAGATGAACAAGGTAAGTAATAATAAATTTTATATTGTCCAAAATTGTACCCCCACTTTTCTGGTAACTCTTGTAGGGTTTTTAAGATAAATACTTACATTAGAGTATTTTGGGAGCTTATTCAAACTCAATTCGTGATCATCTAAAAACCGTCGTGAATAGATTTCAGATGAACATAGAGATGTAATGGACGATGGCATGAACATGGAACTGGAACAGATAGCTGGTGAGAGCAGGCCGCGTACGCCTCTCGAGGAAGACGGCTTAGTTGTGTTGAGGCAGTTACCGGCGCCGCTGTATGCATTAGATACTCTTCATGCAGTGATGTCCATGATGGCTAGAAGTGTTGTACTGGTGGATCCTGTAGACAGAACGGAATTTTTGAATATTGTAAGTATGAGGTATGGAGCCTAATGATTAGTTACGTAGCATCACGTCTATATTCTCCGACATTTTATTCTCCTAGCCAGAAGCGCAGTAATGTACACCTTCAGTTCGCTGGTTTTTTTCAATCCCATATAATATGGGGCGAGCCTAATTACTACAAATTCTAAACTCTGAGCTGCTATTGAGAATTTCATAGAAAAACTTAATGATACTTAATTGCTAGACCTGAAAATCGAAACAAACACCACTAGCATAAATACGCTATAGGTTTTGGTCTAGACTAATGAGGCAGTTAATAAATAATTGCATGACTGATAAACCTAGTATCAAACCTTACCTATAATTTAATCAGTGCGCTTTGTTTATTGTTGTGATTTATACAACAATCTAATACATATGGTTAAAATATATCAGATATAATTTTAAGATAGGAATAAGATTTTGTTTGTATTCAAATAAATAAGCAAATTTGTGCACAATGTCCTTACGAGTATTTAAGATCAAGTTCAATAAACCAATACCAAACATTCATATATGTATTTTTCTATATAAGTTACTAGCGACCCGCCCGCGGTTTCACCCACGCTGCCCCGTTCCTAAGTGTCATAGGGTTATGTTAAATAGCTTAAAACCTTCCTCTTAAATTACTCTATCTATTAAAAAAAACCGCATCAAAATCCGTTGCGTAGTTTAAAAGATCTAAGCATACATAGGGACAGACAGCGGGAAACAACTTTGTTTTATAATAAGTAGTGATATGATTTTTGGTTTCAGACAGAATTGACTACATGCCTTTGTTTGATAGAAAGTCTAGTTGAGCTATTATTAGATTGTATTAATGACAGTTTTTGGAGTATGGACCAAAATGCCAAGACTTATAGAGACATATCCCATAAAAGCTGCATGGCTATGCGTTTGATGGGTGATCTGTTAGGTAAATACAGGTGAGTGTGAAGTTGAATTAATGGAATCTTAATGTATCTTTTTATACCGTTGTTTTTAATCTAGAAGATAATATTCTATTAGCAATCTAGCAGAATACCAGCGCTGCGTCATTCATTGCTTTGATGTGGCATAATTATGCTGAGCTATGGTCCTTTTTGTTCTCACAGAACAGTATATTAAAAAAATTGTTATTGTTATAGATTTTGTGTTTTTCCTTTTTATTTTGTTTGTAACATGTTCTTTTGTACCGCTCAAAATGTGAGAACAAAATAAATACGTTTCTTTCTTTCTTTCTTTCTATTGATACAGGAAATCATTTTTCGACGACACTGATCGGAGTCACCATCGCGTGGCATGGTTACGCTTAGTGATGTGCGCTGAGAAGCTACTGCATTGGGCGCGAGACTCTGCCCTGCCCCCGACTTCGCTCGTCATAGCTTTGCAAACGGCTCAATTGGATCCCGCCATAGAGTTGTTTTACCCAAAACTTAACAAGCAAATAGAATTAGTATTGCAGGTGAGTGTGAATATTAAACGGGTTATAATTGATGCAAAGATGTTATCATCATCATCATGATGTTATATTCATCGAATGCTGGACGTAGGCCTCCTAGATTTCATGCAGCTAGTTAAATGCCGCAGTATGTGTTATCAGCTAAAACATACATACAGTCACGCCTTTCTCCCACAGGGGTAGGCAGAAACTATACATAGACTGCCACTTGCTACGATTCTTGCATAATTCTTTTGCTTCTGCCACATTCATACATCTTCTCATACATACGCGCCCGTTGCGAGTACAACGCACCTGACCTTTTTTAATCCATTGTATATAATTTATATTATTGTTTCAGAACACTAGAATTACAGTAAATCAAGAGTACAAAAGCAAGTCTAGAGAGCTAAAGAAGCTTTTCGCGAGCATGGATGAAGCTGTTAAATTTATAAACAATAAAAATTCCCATAAATCTAAGAAAGTCCTAACATGCATAAAGAATTCGCTGCCCGTTTTAGAACTTCTCCAAAGTGAAAACTTTTTAGTTGAGATAGCAGATGTTTTGCTCAAAAAGGCTAAAGATTTAGAATTTAACGATAGCGACTGGTCGGTTGCCCGAAGTATTGCCATAAACTTGATGGGACATAATGTGGAATGGGTGAAGATAACATTCTATAAGTTATTAGCAGATATGGTGAAGTCGGTTTTGGTAGGTGATGAGGTTTATCAGACAGAGACCGAAAAATCCCTTACTTTGTTATGTGATGTCGGTATATTGACAGAAATATGTTGTCATGGACTTTCTTCAAAGTTGAAAGAGGTGAATATACTACTATATAATATCACATTAACCAAGCCCCCCGTTTTATCATGTTAAGGTAACCAATGAAAAATTGAATTTTCTTATAGACCTTTCCTTGCATTGAACAAGTATTCTAGTTCTTTGTACAGTACCAAAATTACTATACAAGCTAATTAATACTTAATCACTTAAATAACTCTTGTTTTCCTAGCGAGAAAGACGTCTACCAAGAGTTAGAGAGTTAATCAGTAACTCACTGTTTTTATCGAAATTCCTGCTAGTACATACTGACGTAGTAATATTTTGTTAAAGGTAGAAGAAAGTGCGTCAGACATAATGTTGTACTTGCTGCGCGGGCGCTTGGTGCTCAGCGAGAGTTGCTGGTGGCGGCTGCTGGCCAGCTTGCTGCCCATACTGCCACTACTACACGTTTATGCGGCCCATGAAACACAATTAGGTGGCAAGCTTTTCATTATTTTTTTTTGGGGTGGAAGGCAGACGAGCAGTCGGATGGTAAGCGATTACCGCCGCCATTGAACACCCGCAACACCAGAAGAGTCATTAGTGCGTTGCCCGTCTTTTAAAAGGGTTTGGGCTTCCAGTATCCTCACTCACTCGGCGAAACAGAAAGTTAGTGATGTTTCACGTCGGTTTTCTGTTAGGCCGTCGTATCACTCCGGTCGAGCCAGCCCATTTGAGCCGAAGCATGGCTCTCCCACAAAATTAAAACATCGCTATCTTAGCTTTTCGGATAAAGATTTGTAGTGTAAGTGTTTTGGTATTAGAGCTCTGATCTGAATGGTCAAAGTCGATTTATAACAAAATGAAGTCATGTGTGTATGATTTCAAAAAATATATATACAGACATATTGAGAAGATCCTAGTATTATGAAGTGGTTTAAAAACTTGTCGATATATTTTATATGCTATTGATATTTCGATTTATAGTGTAAATGTACAGTGTGTGTTTTAACTGTAGTGTAAGTCTTAGTCATTATTTATGACACCCCTGGTATTTTTATCGACATCTTTTCCTTACACTGCTTGTAGTGACTAAGTAATTCCTGCATACACCACCCTATATTTATCGATTTGTAAATTAAATATAAAATTAGTTTTTATAGTCTACACAAATTTAATTTACTATTAATGTTCTAGGTAAGGCAATATGTAAGTCTCTAGAGCGAGAAATAGCAGATTGTTTGGGCATTTCCGCTGTGGAGGTGATGACTGGTTTAGTTCGACTTTTGTTCGTGCGCTGCGTTGCGGTACAACTCGATGCGGCGCATAGATTGTGCCGTCTTTTAGGTATGTAGGTACCCAGATTATGATATGCAACCTTTAGACGGGCCGGGCTGGAATTCCTATCTACGAGGGCGCGGAACATAGGGGGGGCCCGTTTCCGGTAAATTCGTATCAGATTCTTATAAGGACTGGACTCACTAAAATTCTTATAAGAACTGAACGCCACCAGCTATCTCCGTTCTGTAAACGGTAATAAACTCTCGAATAGTTTTTCTACACGGAAATATAATAATTTTGCCACCAAGACTAGTTCTTATATAAGTTTTATTCACTGGAAGTCAGTGGAAGTTGGATAACGGTAAAAAATCAATGGTTGAAAACATCTGGTTGACACAAAATAAAAAACACATAAATATTAGTAATACTTGTTTCAATAACAATAATATAAAACGTTCTAACGATTTATCATACACTATTAGTAAATATTGACCGCAATGTTGATAATAAATCCACTCGAAACCCGGCACGGGCGATAAGCGAAGTCAAGTGGCCGCCATGTGTTTACGATCACCAGATGTTATTTTTTTTGCTAACGGCACTAGCTTTCTCCGTTCTGTGAACGGTAATAAACTAATAAATAGTTTTTCTATACCGAAATATAACAATTTTGACACCAAGACTAGTTCATAAATAAGTTTTACTCACCTGAAGTTCAACGACGGTCAAACATCCATGGTGAACAGAAGAGGTTGTAACGAAAAAAAAAAAAACACATAAAACTTCACTGACACTCGTTTCAATATCAAGATTATGAAACGTTATAGCGATATATCACACACTATTAGTCAAAATTTTACTGGATTGTATATAAAAACCACCTTGAAAGTCACACCGCACCGTCAAGTAGCCGTGCCACATGGTATTTTTTTACGACCGGTAATTTTATTGATTTTGCGCCGCTCACTCAACACAAAGCTATTGTTCTCGCTTGATAAACTATTCCGTCACGTTTTGCCGGTAGAATAATACACATTCAGCCCGTTAAAATTAATTAAAACATGATAAAACACACCGGGGCGCACTAAAAGTTTGATGAGCCACGCCATTTTTTACTTTGATAAAAAAATGCAATGGAAACTTTTTTTCTACCAAAAAATGTGTCTAAGCCAAGACAATTTACCTAAGATTCGCATACAAATGGAGCTGTTTACCACAGAGCATACAACATTTTAAATTATAGTCGATTTCTGTGACGAGAATGTGTGTTGCCATTTTTCTTTGCGAATTTTTTTGCGAATTTTTTGCGTTTTGTTTTTCCAAATCGAGATTTCGCGTTTTATTTTCTAAGTGTTGTAATAAATGGTAGATTTACTCTAGTTGGCTATGAAAAAAAAGAGAAAAGGAGAAGTATGCTCTAAAAATTACAAAAAATATTTTAAATGGACCGGTAGCGTTCGGACCAATTGGTCCGTTGGAGTGTTGACCGAATTTGACATAAAAATGGCAGTTGGACCAATTGGTCTGGTCATCAACTGTCTTAAAAGATACAGGCCCATTCCTATTATAATTGTATCTTCTTATGTTTTGTATGTATTTTTTTAGACGATGATCGATATTTGCCTCCTAAGGAATCTCTGCGCGCCGATATCTTGTTGAGCGCTATACGGAGAATCAAACGGCAGGAATTTAATGTAGACAATTCAACTTCACCGTCCAAACCGCCACAGGTACCCACAGAGATTCAAACGTACGTAGCTTTTTACTGCAAAAAAAAACTGCTTCGAATTTCAACAATTACCCGTTTTAGGAATAATAGTTTTTAACGCTTAGAGCAATGCAATTTTCCTAGATATATGTTTAAGTATCCACATCATGTTATGGTCGTTGCGAATGTCATGAATCCCATAGATTATTACGAATAAAAAAAATGACATCATGTAAATAGGCATCATAGCTTGGGTTTGTATAGACGCCCTAAATCATAATAACATTTTTTAGACGGCAGGTTTAACCCAAATTCTTGACGTGTTAAAACAAGACATAGCTTTTGATGAACAAGGAGATTACATATCCCGACGCTCGATGCAACCTACACTAGAACCTTCGCTGCGGCGTAGCACGTTGCAGCAGTTAGCCGTTATGGTGCGCCAACAGAATTTGCACGACGTGTTCTTACAATACGACGGAGTGAAGATTATTCTAGCTACTCTCAGGTAAATTGGTTTCCCTAAGTAGTTATTTGTCAATTTCTTGAGTATTACTATTGGTCTGGAACGTGAACTTTTAAGGTCGACTTGCAATGAAAGCTGAAAAACTTTTGTGAAACAGGAAAAGAAGAGTTCAAGTTCAAGTTCAAATGTTTTTATTTCAAATAAGCTTTTACAAGCGTTTTTGAAACGTTATGATTCTAGTTGCACGGTTCCAAAAGGTCGATCCTATGGAGAAGAATCCGGCAAGAAACTCCATGGACACTCTTTTAAAATAAATAAATTACAAACTTCACTGTTACAATATTGCGATAAAAAGATGTGAGGACGTTGAAGGATGTCCAAGTTTGACCGAGGTCGACTATATTAAACGAAGATTCACGTTATTTGAGAACCCGATGTCATTTCTAGATAATAAATAAACTATGTGGTAAAAACGCACACCATCAAGCGACAAATGAAACTAGGTGTCTACTTAGACAGGCCACAACGTACACACATAATACAGTTTCTGTTGTGGTAAACAATACTAAACATATGAAGACATCTCGATATGTAAATAATATAGAATCTGTCAAAGCTATGTCCATCTACTTACAAGGTTCCTACTATAGCTACTAGTAATTGACCAACATGAAAATTAATAAGCTTAAATTAGTCTCTAATAATCAACAGTTTCATTTTGCCAGGGAGGCCACAAGTGCATCCGTACTTAACGACCACACATTCTTATCGTCAACGTAGTCCTTGGTTTTATAATAGAAATTAAGAAGCAATTCTATTTGTGAAATAGGGACAATTTAATGAGAATGCTAAAGTAGTTCCTTAGTTCCTAATGTGGTTTGGCAAGCAGCCTCACTCGTGCTCCGGACGCTTCCGTAAAAACACCTACAAATATTGCTAAACGTTATAAGCTATGAAATCACCGAAAATTGCTCTATCGAAAAGTTGGATTAGAATAATGGATATGGATCTGTGCTATGTGATGGAAACGGAAGAATGGATAGCTTCTGTGCCCTAATAGCAACAACTAACTGGAAACGATTCGATAAGAACTCTGTTGCTATCTAACAGCGGCCCAAATACCAAAACTAACATGTTATATGTCACGTTATTATCAGAGGCTAAGATACAGCTTAGTACAGTTTATCTTTATCTTAAAATTTCAGAATGTCGCTAATATTGGATGATTACCTGGCATTTCCGGAATGTGCAATAAGTTGCGTGTCAGTTCTTAACAGCGTTTGTTTCGCAAGTAGACACGATTTGGTCAAAATTGCTGATTTGCCGTCACTTTTGATTAGAGGTAATTCTATGATGACGTAATATTTGTGAAAATATATTTATTTTGATTCGAATGCACTTTACCTACTAATACTATAAATGTGAAAATTTGTAAAGGTATATTTGTTACTCAATCATGCAAAAATGGTTGAATGATTTGTGTGATCACATCATACAAAACTATACCAAGTATGTATTACTCCTGGAACATTTTTGTCCAGATTGGACTTTATTCTGTAGTCCATAAGCAGGCGAAGTAAGGAGGATCGAAATTACACTGAGGATTACCGATAGTGATGATACTTCATATTTCAGTGATACTAGTATTCCCGGCCAATGATGCGTCAGTGCTGATGGCGACGCAAGTGCTGGCTATGATTGCATGGGCGGGCTTCGTACTACAAGAGCTGGATACGGCGCGTCATCGCGTGCCGGCGCTACCCCTCAGTGTGACCGAACGAACCTCGCTGCCTTTTACAGTAAACAGCTACTGGAATACCAGCCCTAATGCCGAACACTCCTATGTAGGTTCGTATCCTTGTATGAATATCTTGCGCGTATATATCTATTATAAATTAAATAGTTGAATGTTGTATTGAGAGTCCTACCGTCATATTATGCGCGAAATTGAAATATGCACGTGAATATCTATAAAAGAACAAAAACAAAGAATTGTTACTGTATTTGTAGGCTTTAAAATGAATGTTTCTTATGTAGGTACCTATTGCAAATAATAGCCCTCACAGAGATGTTATCTATAACATCTCTGTGAGGGCTATTATTTGCAAATTATTACTTTTGTTTAATGCTTTACTCAGTCTAACTGAGTAAAGCATTAAACAAAAGTAATAACTTCTTCGTGTGTATTTCTTACCTTAAAATATAGCTATGACATCACTATTGTCATTCATTTTTCATACTAAGTTGTATTAATTATTAGGCCTTACAATAGATTCGCATATTAGCTGGAAAACTCATGTAAAACACATACGGTCAAAAATTTCAAAATTTTCATATGCTCTCCGCGAAATTAAAAAAACAACTAATCTACATACAGCATTATCTACCTACTATGCCTACGCACACGCATGGTTGTGTTACGGCATAATTATGTGGGGAAATAGCACTGACGCTCCTACACTATTTATCCTGCAAAAGAAATTAATCCGTATACTCACAAATATAGACCAAACCGATAGTTGCAAACCCTTCTTCATAAAACTTAATATACTTACTCTTCCTTGTATCTACATCTACGAAATTTGTAAATTTGTAAGAAAATACAAATCATTCTTTACGCGTCGCGAAGATAAACATACTGGCCGATCACTGAGACATAAGAATATGCTGATGCTTCCCTCTTCCCGCATGACATTACATTCCAACAGTCCATACGTAATGTGTATTAAAATATATAATAAAATTCCAGAATCTATAAAAACCGAAACGAGTGAGATAACATTTATAAATAAAATAAAACAAATACTTATTAAAAAAGCTTATTACACAATAAATGAATATATAAACGATAAAGAATTAGGACAAATAAATTAATAAAACATATGAATAATACCATAAACAATACATACATACTTATTTACAAATAAATATAATGTAATATTTTTTACAAAATCATTAATTCAAAAATTAAAGCAAAATATGCACATATATCAACATATACCCACGTACAAAGACATATCATCAATAATAACCATTATACTAAGTATTATTCCCTAATTAATCTAATGCTATACATAAATACACAAAATCATAAATAATTATAGAAAATAATATAATAGTAAAAAATAAATAAATATAATAATAATATACTGCTTCCTCTCTCCTACATTGCGTGCCCGACGGGGTCCATAATGAACTATTTTATTGTAAATTTACCATCTGATTGTATGAACTACATTGTGGAATGCAATAAATATTGAGTATTGAGTATTGAGTAATTAAAAAATGCACACTTTTATGAGAGAAAATGTATAATACATTTTGATTAAATGATTCATATCTATATGCAGTGTCGGGATGTCCATCCGGGACACTGTTGTAGTTTATTAATGCATGTGTTGAATTTCGACAATTTACTTCTTACAAATTCGAGAACATTGTTAGAAATCATTATGAGTTTCGCGTGTCCGCAGTTAACGATTCTCAAGGGCATCAGGTGAATTCCAGTTTCCATATGTAGTAGTTACCAAAAACTCTTGTTGTATTTTAATTAGGATACTGTGACGTAAGATCACAGTGACCTCCAGATAATATTCTTCCTCTGAACAAATTAATTATGCGTACGTACTTAGTATATTGAAAGACACATAGGTACCGGGCAATGGATATATTTAGACAAAACTACTACACATTTACAGACTCATTTTTATTTGCTGAATTAAAATTAAGTATGTATCAAAAAATATATAATTATGTTAAATTCATAGCAAGTAATGCCATAAAACTGCCGTGAGAGTATGAGAGTTAAAAAAACAGTACTTGCCAAATCATACAGGTTGCATTACTACACAGAGCATAATATGTCTTTTGTCCGTAACAAAAGCCGTTATTCTTATTTTATTCACGTGGGTAAGCCATGCTTCGGCACGAATGGGTCGGCTCGACCGGATTGATACCACGGCCTCACAGAAAACCGGCGTGAAACAACGCTTGCGTTGTGTTTCGCCTAGTGAGTGAGGTTACCGGAGGCCGAAACCCTTTTAAAAGGCGGGCAACGCACTTGTGACTCCTGTGATGTTGTTGGTGTCCATGTGCGGCGGTTATCGCTTACCACCAGGTGATCGGTCTGCTCGTTTGCTCGCCTATCCGATAAAAAAAATGGCGCCTTTTTACGTTCTGCTATTCGTTTCGTTTGATACAGAATGGCTGCTGGCTGACGAAGAATGGCGGGCTGCGGTGCGCGTGCGCTGGTGGAGCGCGCAGTCGGGGCGCGCGCGCCTGCTGTCGGCGCCCGCGCCCGCCGCGCCGCTGGCGCTGCGCCCCTCGCCCCGGGACATGGCCGCCTTGAGAGCCGCCTGCCCTATTTTCAGCTGCACCAGAGCCTTACTAAGCCTCCAAAATGCTACCTCACATAGACAAGTTACAGAAGCGCTTCATATTTTAGAGAGGTTTGTAGCACTACGTAATTTTTTCTTTTTGTCATACTATTTTAATTATTTAAGCAGTGCTGGTTCAATTAAACTCCACTGTGCTAGTATAACATTCCGTAGTTTAGTGCACTATGCAACAGCAAAAAGTTCCTGCCAAGTGCTTATATTCTACTTATTTATTTGTATTATTTTGTAACTGCAGATAAATACATAATTAAACAATTATTTTGTCTTTCTAGCTACATATACTTAGTTCCGTGTTCTTGTGTAAGTCTAAAAGAGTTCAGTGCGTTACCATGGCAACACACGCGACGGTTCTTAGACGCACCCCCAGCTTCGTCCCGCGACACCGCACTACTTTGCTCTCTGTTACACTTTGTAATCGCATATATGGACAATGTACCTAATTTCGGTAAGTGAATTTATTATTTGACTCTAACGCTAATCTTGTCACGTCTTTATTACCTTATTCTTGAATCGGAAGATATCTTCTACGTGTGATAACGATTTAATTTATAACTAGCTTCTGCCAGCGGCTTCGCTCACGTAAGGGATCGTCCATTAATCACGAAAGGGTTCGAAAGGAGTGGGAAGGGTACGGAAAATATCACGAATTATCATACAAGGGAGGGGGGTGTAGTGGGATATCACGTGTAGATATTTATGTTTTCGTTGAACTCGCGACTTATAAACTGAAAACCGATTATGATACTTCGTTCCAAAAAATACTCGTGATTTTCCATTATTATATGTAAGTATAGATAAATATTTTTAAACTACTGACATGTAATGTATCGCTCCGAGCAATGATATGTAAATGACATCGGTGTTTTTTTACGCCAACATAATGACACGCAAAGTTGCACAAAATTGAATTTTGAGAACAGTTTAGGTTCTGAGGAGTATTTTATGATATTTAATTTAACATTCAGATTTTAAGTAACAGCGGTTACTGAGGATGATGTCATGAGTTCAATCAGGTCAGATAAAGTCATTTTGGGTTTTAAAAAGTCAACTTTTTTAGAAAATTATGCATTTTGGCGAACGTTTGGTAAGCAGCAGAATACTTCTGCCTAATCGTAGAGGAAAAGAGGTGTGATGTTAAAATGTTATGTTATTTTTTTTTCTGTAGATAGTTCAATGTCCTGGATAAAGTCATCCTTCATTGGTAATGAAGCAAATATAATTTCTCTACTGAGTCGGGAGGAGTTGTATCCCCAACAAACAGTCCACGAGAGTATAGAAGTAACGCAACTACACATACAAATCGTAAAGGTGCTACTAAGATGCATTATGTTGCTCGAAAACTGGGACAACTATGACAGCTACAAGTTGGAGAGCTTGCTTAAAATACTACTCGCCTGCTTAGATAAAATTGACCTGAAGAATTTTCACATGTTGGGTGAGTCGTTTTATCTTGTACGGTATTTATTTTTTGGACCGGACATTGAACTGGTCGATAAGATTTTGTCATTCAGAGAATTTGCTGATTTATTAAGGATAGATACATTTCGATAACTTTCTCAGTATTATACCGAAGAATACTCTAATAAAATGAAGGTCGGTTGTTTTCTTCTTTTAAAACTTGTTTTTACCTATAAAATAATTATTACGAAAGTAATAAATATTCTGTTTTAGGTTACTTGAATGAGCTGATGCGTTGTATACGGTATGCTGTAAACTCTCGATACTGTAAACTTTCGGAAGACACTCTGATCCAGTGCTTGAGGCTGGTGGCCAGCACGATGAGCGGCTGTGCGTCTGGTGGGGGATGTAAGGGGCAGGCGTGTCGGCTGGACGCGATGCTAGCCATGCTTGCGTTGTTGAGACAAATTCATGATGAAGCCATACCTGTACAGGTACTTGTTCGCTATAATTATCACCGCACACTGTTCATTTACATACACATTTAGGTTTAAACAACTTTATTCTCAATAAAACAATATTATGTCACTTACTTGAGAACAATACTAAAATCTTAAAACAACATTTAGGGCCACTTGCACCAACTTTTTAAATACATTTAAATTCTATTTAAACACAATTTTTCATAGAAATTTCGCGTTTAAATACAGTTTAAACACATTAAGAAGTTGGTGCAAGTGGGCCTTAATATTCACAACTTAAAACCCTTTTTTTGTTAGCTAGTCATTGGCCTAGGGTTCAGTTCAGCCTACAGTTCAGACCCTCCAAGCTTCGTGTTATGTTTTGAAGGTAATTTTTAATGATTAGCTGTTGACAGCGGCTTCACTCGCACCCTAAAGGATTTCTTGAGACAAAAGATAGCCTATGTCCTTCTCTAAGGTTCAATATATCTCTATAACAAAATTCATCGAAGTTGTTTTTTCGGTTTAGACGTGAAAACGTAAGAAACAGACGAAAAGACATTGTTATTTTCGCATATATAATATTAGTGTAGTGGTTTTGTATTCAGTGCTGTTGTAATAGTACCCGCAAGGTCTTAGCGGTTTTTCTTTTAGTAATATGATGTAAAATACGCTTCCTACGATTAGTAAAAATTAAATTGCCCTCTAGTGATGCTCGAATAAAAAAAATTGAGTGACTATCATTTCCTAAAATGCTCAGACTGAATTAAGGCTTAGCACAATCGCATTACAACACTATTACGCGTAAAATATTCAGTAAGTACCTACTGTTCCTACTAATAATGTGACTAACATCCGCATAAAATCGATGACGGCACTTCTGTCAAGTGTTATGCAGTAGATAGAAATGTTTAATCAAATTATGCTAAGTCAGATGATAAAAACAGAAATATTTTTGTGGTGACGACTATATCCATAAAATATTATTTCCGCGTATTGCAGTAACGTTCATAATAGTCATAGATTTTTTTGGGTTCACCACCCATAAAATAAAAACTGATAACTCCTGTGCCACATGTCAGCCATTTTCTTGAAGATTTGCATTACTGGATTATTCGATCTATGTTAATTAAATAACCGTGTTTTTTTTTTTCAATTAAATCGATGTGTTATATTCATATGGAAATAATTTGAGATTTTAGTGTGTGTTTTAAATTGTTAGTCCAGACTTCTTCCAACACAAATATATTTTTCACTAAATATAAAACAATGCAGAAACAGAAACCAATAAACTCTCGGCTAACAGCTGCAGTTCAACAATTTAACTGTCGTCGTTGCCTACTGTCTTGCTTGAACAATTTGAAACAGATAATTTTTTTGAACTGTTACATCTTTTAAGATCCTCCCTTGCTAAGAATCATACGCAATCGTGTGATCGACAAAATAATCGTTTATCCTACAGAACACTGCACAAACTAGCTCATTGCGATTTAATTTTTTATTATGTCTAGTGCATATCTTATTATGGCGCTGGTTAGCTAATCTTCGATTCAGTTTATCTTAATGCAGTAATTTTTAGTGACGTAAGCGAGAATTATGTTTTATAACTGTGTTGTGCCTCGCCTCCATAAATGAATGCATTTATCAATTGTGAATTATAATTGATATCTTGGCTGTGACGTTTGTCAATTCGCAACCTGCAATGGTTTTAGACCGGTGAGGATGGAATGGGCGTGAATTGAAATCTATGTTTGACAGCTAACGGGGAGAGACAAGGCCAGATTTGTGTATCCGTTGTTTTGTGTAACTGCGTGTGTGTTTGTGTGCCTGCCCTGCAGTGGGACATTAAATGGGCTCATGAAGATCATCATCATCTTGTCAGTCTTACCTATTAGAAGTAGATATGCCTAGTTTATCAATAATTGAGCGGATGTTGTGATAAGGTAAAATATTTTTGTACCGTAACTACGCAAAAAGTTTTTGATCTTTAGAGGTTTATGATGGACTATGCTGAGTAAGTGGAATGGTGCCAAAGTGCATTAATTATGCAACGCTCGGTAGTCTATTGATAGACTCATACAAAAAGTAAAATACACGAGTAATCTTCTGGAACACTATACATAGATGATGATGATGGATCGATATAGATTATGATGTACTGGTAACGTCAGAGTCGAGAACAGCAGAGAAAGTTGCGGTTTTTTAGTAAAGGCTTATCTTATACGCATCTAGAGGTGGAGTGAAGGGTTCAATAACGATGTAGTCCACGCCGTGGTGAGGAGCTCTAGCGGCGCTCGCCCTGAGCTGCGGGCAGCGGCTCTACATGTGATCGCTGCGCTTGCGCATTACGCCCAACTGATGCCGCACTTAATGCAAGGTATTCCAATATTCATTGTAGATCACTAATACAGATTTTTGTACATGGGACGATACCAAAATTCTGAATTAAGACAACTCTAATATAATTATGATATTATCTATGTGGAAGTAGATAATTCCGTTTTTTTTTGAGTGAAGCTTTTTAGCGAACACAGAAATAGCAAAAAACATAATGAACACACAATATAAAGTTAATGTTAAATTACCTCATAAATTATGTAAACTGATTATATTATTATATCTTCCACTTTCAATTCAACTTGGTTTGTTTTTCTATAGCTATTGAGGAGTCATCACTGTCCCAATTTGCAGCGAGTATATTCTCTAACCAGAGGCAAGCGAATGTAGTACGTTGTGCAGCGGCTGCACTCCTCGCCTCCATCGCCTCTCGGGCTTCTCCAAGATCTGATGTGAGTTTGAAATTCACAATTTTTTTAAATAAGCCCAATTCCCATCAGTATTACCAGTTGCGACCTACTCCCTCCCCTAGTACAAGTGTACGTCTAAATTTGTATTGATTACATTCGATAATATATCATCTATTATACTATCCATCCATTATTAAATCATAGTTATTTATATTATTATTAATTACGAGAGCACCTATCAAGCATCGAGATTATATAATCATTTATCTAATGTTCTTTTGTTTACAACCAGACTGAAGCATAATTAGCGCATAAATTAAAAATGCACACATTTTTTTTTTCAGTATTTCCATTACATATTTTCTACGCTAGCGATAGGAGAAAATATTGATTCTCTTATCACATTGAGGTGTACGCACTGTATACTCTTTTGATTGATTCGACATTGGGAAATATTGTTGACCTATGTCGTTTATGACCTATTTTTGCAGTGCCCATTAATACTTAAGCGTTAAAAGATCTATATTCTTTAAAGCAATCTATGGGTGCTATACATGGTGTGCTAAATAAGCACGAAACAATTGAGCACACGTTATAATAACGAGATATAAATTACGTACAGCAGTAGCGAATACGAATGGGACCACCCGTGAACTTGTGTAAATAGCATCAAGTTACTGCTTTGACTAGTGGGAGAAACTGGCAAACTGCTTGCTGGGAAATACGCGTGTTTGAGGATAACACATAGAAAGATTATGAGGATAATATATTTTGCGTTGATAATTTCTATGATATAACATTACGATCGTAGTTTTAAGGAAAACTATACTGTAAATATGCTTTTTAGAGCATAGAACACTAGAGCACTTTCTACTTTGGTGTTTCGGTTGGTATTTCTTTAATAAATCATATTTGACCCAGTGGGGCCGAGCCACTTGTGGAAAATATAATTATTTTTCTGTTGTCTCTGCGTATTAAGTTAATGAAATTTAAGCAGTAAATCTTCGTCAGAATCTGTCGTGTTTTTCAACAGTAACGATAATCTTGTTTAACGTAAAATATAGCCTATTGTTCCAAAGACGACACAAAATAAAGTGTAAGAGTTATGACCAGTCGTTAATTCGTAGTGTTATTCAATTACTTCCCCCATCAAATAACTCCTAATGGACTTATTCTACTTGATCATTGTAGGCGACTGTCACCAAAATAGAACATGGGTGTTCCGTTCGTACCTTAAATAAGACATTGTTCTTTGACGTGGTGTATTTACTTTAACGGAGAAATTGACTTCGATATATTAAGTACTTAAAATTAATTGCATGACCCTTTAGGCTATTTATAATGTAATTAATATTACATTATAAATATTCATAAGTTCAATCGTTATAAATTCTTTATTTTCCTACTTATAGGCTACAACCATTGTTATGTTAATTTTATGTGCAAGAATTTATGTTTTCGACTGAGTGCAGATCCTAGGTGATAATAAATATTATATGCTTGATGTTTATAAAAAGACATTTGATTACAATTCAATAGTTTTATAATTTGAGATAACCTGCAGGCCAATATGGTGTTTCTTATTATAATTCATGTTTCGGAATACAATAGTGGTCGTGAGCATCCAATGCGGCTATATTCAAGTCACGGGCGCAGTACATCAACACGCATGGCCTTGAGTGCATGGCGTCGGCGTCGTACGCGCTGTGAACGCGTAGGGCTTATCTCAGCGCACTCTAGCGATATGCCTCACTTGATCACTGACCGCCGCCGCCACCGCAGGCGCTACCGCCACATATCGACGTGTATGCTTGCGCACCGTGTTGTTTACATACGTCCGAAATGCCGGCTCTTTAAATATACGACTTAGAACCAATATACTTTATTCTAATCTCAGTGGCATAGTGAACGATATTGAAGTGTTAAAATGTGGATCCTCGGTTTATTATTAGTGATTGTGATATTACTTACTCTATTATTAGCTGTTTTTCACTATTCATCAAAAGGAAGAAAGTATTGGTACCTCCGAAATGTGCCCTACAGGGAACCTTGCCCGATATTCGGTAATTTTGGAGCTACATTTACTATGAGAAGGAGTTACACAACGATGCTACAATATTTTTATGATAATTATAGAAACGAGAAATATTTTGGACTTTATCAAGCTCGTAGACCCACCCTGATGATAATAGATTTGGAGTTGGTAAAAACAATATTCTCGAAAGAGTTTCAGTGCTTCAGTGATCGCGTTTCCGTATCTACAGATACACAGCGCGAGCCCCTACTCCGTAACTTGGCAAATATGAGCGGTGCTGAGTGGAAGGCAATGCGGCACATCGTTACCCCAACGTTCTCTTCAGCCAAGATGAAAGCCATGTTTCCATTGATATCTGACTGTGCTCAAACATTAAAAAGCGTACTGTTAAAAGAGTCTATAGATGATATCAATGTACCAAGTATGATGACGCGATTCACAACTGATGTTATTGGAAGTTGTGCCTTTGGAGTAGATCCAGGATCACTGAAAAATCCTGAATCACCGTTTCTGAAAATGTCGCAAAAAATGTTTAAGATAGATCGCGCTACTGTACTGAAACGATACTGCCGCACCTTCTTTCCTAGATTGTTTAAATTCTTGAATCTGAGATCTTATTCTCCAAACGTGGAGACATTTTTTACTTCTATAATTAATCAAGTTTTATCAGAGAGAAGATCTGGAGTTCAACGGCACGATTTCCTTCAACTTATGTTAAACCAACAGAATACAGATTCGAGTTTTTCAATGACCGATGCTCTAATAACGTCTAATTCATTCATATTCATGTTAGCTGGTCTGGAGACATCGGCTACCACTTTGTCTTTCTGTTTATACGAATTGGCAAAAGACAAAGAAATGCAAGATAACGTAAGAAGAGAGATAATGGAATGTCTAGAACAGCACAATGGATTAAATTATGATGCGGTGATCGCGATGCGTCTGGTGTACCAAGTGGTGGCAGAGACCTTGCGGCTGCATCCACCTACGCCTATGACCACAAGACTCTGCACAGCTCCCTGCACTCTAGATGAAAACTTAAGTCTAAAAGTGAGGGATCCAGTTCTAATACCTATTCATTGCATTCAAAGAGATGCAGAATATTTTCCAAATCCGGAAAAATTCGATCCAGATCGCTTTAAAGACGATTTGAACCCTCCAGGCTTTATGGCGTACGGCGAAGGACCAAGGAGTTGTCCCGGTAAGTCAATTTTGTGACTTTATGTGTTTAAGCGTAGCATACGCACAGCGTACGATTGATATTATTGCTGCTAGTCGCGGGAAAATAATTTTGTCTAAACATTCTTTGTTCCCATTGTGGTATGATTACTAATATTTAAAAACCTTTTCATTGTTTCGATAGTATGTCTGCGTATTTACAAAGCGTTAAGCTAGTGTCCAAACCATCTCAACTAAACCATCCAGACTGCTCTTTCATTTGTACTCTGCTTGTAAGCGCGGTTGCTGAATATGAGCTGGGTTTGATTCCCAATACTCTCAGTATTGTGCTGTCTAACCCATCGGAGATACATACAAGCATGTTACGTTTTTAAAACGTAACATGCCAACACGCAAGGATAATTATGCTAATTTACATTTTAAAATACTTCATATCCTTAGTTGAATCTTTCCCTAATAAAGCACCTATAAATTAAAAAAGAGATTTATGAAAATTCATATCAACAAAAACATATATTGACTTGACGCATCTGATATGTATTTAAATTGGATACCTATGATATTCAAATTGGATGATAAGTAATTTGATACGACATTACTTAAATAATAAATTGATAAATGTATACTGTGTAGGTGCACGTTTCGCCCAGCTGACTGTTGCGGCCGGGTTGGCTGCCATCCTGACCACGTTCACGGTGGAGCCCTGCGGGCGCACCACTCCTCGTATCCAGTACGACCCAAGAAGCGTAATGTTGAAGAACAAAGGAGGCATATGGTTGCAGTTTGTTGCCATTCAACATTGAAAGTTAATTCGAATAATGTGTTCTGTACTAAAAAGGTGCGGATTCACACATGTGGTAGTCTTTCCTAAACCTGTAGTTCGCATTTGTTGATGGATCTAAGATCCAGAACAGGTGGTATGATTATTTTATAATTCTAAAGAAGATCTAGGAATATGATTTATTTAATTATAAAAAGGTGATTTCAGGTCACAAAATTATCTTATCAAAAATCAAATTAATGTATACTTAATTACTTATGAGTTAAAAAGTGTTTAAAGACTATTTGTAGTGTGGGAAAGAAACTCGCATTAGACGTGTTTTTTTACACTGAGGCACAATAAGACTAAATAATTAAAATAAAATATTAATTAGCATTACTCTATCAAGTGGTTAGGAGCGTGTGTAAATTATGCTATATGAAGAATTCTCTTATTTATTTTATTGAAGTTTTTAGATATAAACTAGACCTTAAGTATGTTTAATATTCCTAGAAAACTTGTACTTTATGTTGATAATAATTAATGCATATACATTCTCAATGTATATATAGTCTTTTCACTTCAATTGCGTGAATCATGCGGATGTGGTTATCGATAACTATTCTTGTTCTAAATTCTGTTGTTTTTGGTCGCATATAACGCATCGGTATTACAACATTTTCCTTACTTACCTCATTAACCTCAGACCTTAAAAATGTGGTCTTATAATAATTTATAATTAAATAACACATATTCTATAGGTACCGAACTATAGATAAATAAACACATTATTAGGGCGTCACTATTGAATGTATTTCATTACACACTAACGATACTTAACAGTTTTTGAACGGTATCGAGTACCTTAGGAAAAAATTGGCCGAAACGGTCAGTGACTGCCAATCATATCTTAAAAAAGATCAGACAAAATACGATCAAGACAATGAAAGGTTTTAAAATTAAAAAAGCTAGGGATAGCCACTTTCACATCGAATATCATCAGTTTTTTATGTTGTTTATGAAAATATCTAATAATTTCTTAAACAAATAACCCCTTAGGGCGGGCGTTCAGTTTAGCAGATGATTTATGTATACGTGTCGATAAAGAAGTGAGTCTACCAACTATTAATTATGTATGTACCGAACCGAAGAGCCGATATTATCAATCAGCTGCATCAGTACACAATCACTGAACATAGGGGCTGCAGTTAATTGTTCATGTAATTGCGATAAATAGCGACCGACAGCAGAAGGGGTCTTTTTATTGGATCTTTGGTCGGTTAAATCGAATACCAAGTACGCTCGTGTCTATTTTAAAATTATTCTGTGTATTTTTACATTCACTATCATGTGTATCAGATATCTTTTAACCCAACGTTTTCTGTTACATCTGATATGATAAACAGGTTTTTGATGTTGCAAAATAGATACGTATAAAATGGTTTATCTAAAGCGTTTTTTATGAATTCAGTTTTATTTTTGTCATCAGTAGGTACATCCGCCACTTTACGGCCCTCTTTAGCAAACATTGGTACTCGTAAAATTAGTTGAAAATTATTTGTGTATGGAGATAAGTCTGGTCTAAGCTTAACGCTATCTGAATACGTCAGCCAGTCCAAATGGCGACATACTGCCTGCGTTAACATTTTGTATAGATAGGATAGATGATGATAAAATATACCTATGTACTTAGTACCTTCAATTATGTCTAATATATAAACCTAAGTATATAAACCGACTATACCTATTTAAATGGATGAATTAATTAAAACGGTTCGTTTGAATGTATTATGAACCAACTGTGTGTATAATTCTAGAATTTCATAATAATTTATATTTTTCATGAGTTGACGTAGTTAAATATGTAAAAAATAAGGAACCCAACGTTTTGTGTTTCTATTTGTTTTGAATAGGAGCCAACCGATGCATGTAGAATGACTAAATGTGAAAGAGCAATGAATTGTTTACTTGCTTGGCATACTTACAAGGCGGCAGTGTGAACAGCCGTACCGTATAAATAATTAAAGGCGAGTTAACACAAAGATGTATTGATTACTTAAGAATTAATTTTTAATCATATTCTTTACCTTCTTAAGTTCGCTGGATTATTTAATGAAAGTACCCATGATCGTTATTCGCATCAATGCCTGAAAACATATTTAAGTAAGAACTAAAAATTCACTTTTAAAACACGATAGGTATACTTTTATATTATGAACACACAATTTCTTCATTAGTATAGTTAATAAGAACATTAATGTGCTGTTTATACAATTCTGGAAATTTACTCTTGTTTATTCTAGAATTAGGTAACCAGTAACCTGTTAGAGTCACACAAGAGGATAAATGCATTGTTTTATTATTACAATTAAGTAATTTTTATTTAATACATAATATTGTAGTTTTTATTTGATTTTATTTTTAGATTTTAATGTTAAGTTATTGTAATAATAATGCTTAGTCTACTTAATTTTGTACCTGCGTTCTGAACTGTGTATTTACAGTATTACGATGTATTTTAATTGGAAATAAACGAGTGAAAACAGCAGTCAGGATTTGGAATTTTCTTTATCGGTTTTCCTATTACTTTGAATTTGTTAAATACTATGTTGACTAATTCAATTTATTATTAGGTATTCAATGATACTCGAGAAAGAAATTAACAGAATGTAAACGTTAAATGAACATTTAATTTATAGAATGCAAGCCTTTTAAGATTCCTCTACACAGATAACGTAAATACTCGCCTAGCAGGTACAGAACTGCTTAGCGCTGTGTTCATTAAAGCTACAAGTGCTAATTAGTCAGTATAGGTGCTACTTTTATATATTTATTGTAACTATTTTGTTTTGTAGGTATTTGTATATGTGGTAATGTGTTTTTAGTTAGAGACAATGATAAAATACTTTTTGCGTGACATTTTTACTTTAACAATGCGCTTTGTTTATTGTAAGTATAAATAATGTCGAAACAAATGCGTCGAGTCATTTTGATAACCTAGTTGAATAAACAACAAATACAGCTTAGGTACCTACCTACTTATGTGCATACATCCTAGCGATAAAATTGAATGTCTTATAAGTACGGATGGTTTTTCATGTAAATATTCATTAACAGTTACTAGAGGACGTGAGCCCGAGTGCTGACTGTAAGGTCAGCTTGGAGTTTGGATTTGTGGCAACAATAGTTTCCATATTACAAGGGACTGAAAAACGGCCAATGCGCAATGCAAGTGCAATTTGGTGTGATGTAATATCGACAATACAAATTTTAAATTTTCAGATCTTGGAGTGCGATGTGCTGGAACAGCTGCACGAATTTAATTTCCTAGACGTATCTTTGGAAATACTCGTCGACTTCTGCAATGTTAAAGATTACAAACGAACGTTCGGTGAGTGATCAATAACATTCAGACAATTCTTAAATTCTTGTAAGATTTCAAGAATGCATTTTGTAGGTAAGGTATACGTAATTTTTATCAATCGATAATAAATAATATCTTTTAGATTAGATCGATTCTGTTAGATTACAAGTTATGTAAGTTGTTGATTCTGTAATTGAAGTGATTTATTAGACTAATAAAATATATTGAAATAAGTAGGTAATTGAACTATTATTGTCAGAGAGGGCAAAGTAAATCTCGAGCATATTAATGTAAAAGGAATTTTAATTACATGGGGAAAGTATTCATTATTAGCTGGTATCAGTTACTACATTTTTAGATAAATGTCGTATTATGATAATAGTATTTTTGTTTTTTTTCTAGAAACGAACGTGTCGTTACATTTTTTAGAACGTCGCGGCGAGTTGGAAGTGCGTGCACAAAAGGGTGGGGATGCGTACGTATCAGCATCGCACAGCGCGCACAGGGCGCGGCCGCCGCCCACCGCGGCGCTAGTCACTGCCTTAGCCCACGCACTCCACAATATTAGCGCTTTTACGCACTGCCCTGTTCAGGAGTGGAATGAAAGAGGATTATACCGACTTTTGTTCAGGTAATCCGTGACAACCTACTCTTATTATTAGTCTGAAGTGTCCTACTGCAGGGCAAATGCCTCCCAACTCTTCTACCACTTCTCTATGTCCATTTCTGTTAACGGACGGACCTGTCTTTTTGGGACGAGTCAGCTCATCCTGCCTGGGCTTAAAGCTTGGTGTTTATCATTTAATAGGACGTTAGTTAATTCTAATGTTATTAGAATATTGAAACATAGTTAGATTTTTATCTTTTTTGGTATATGCAAATATTATTACTATATAAATTACAGTTATTTAGTCTTTTGTCTGAAATGCGTCGAATTATTTATGTTTTTCGTACGATTTTTTTAAGGTTTAAGATACTTAGAATATAGTTACAACTTCCGTTCTTATGAATATGCATACAATATCTGAATAGTTGGTAGTGTGAAGTGGGTACTACAGATATCTTATATCTTTCTGATTATATTTTCTAGTGATTCCTGTGAAAAGGGGATTTTCGCATAAGTGTACCAATACTTCTCGTAGTTGATAAAACTTGTGGATTTCCATGAATGTAACAATACACTTGAAAGTCTCGATGATGCTCTAACCACCAACCAGCATTACTGCATTTGTTGTTAACAAATTACAATAGTCCATTCCGATTTACTGAATTAACTTTTTGTTTTCATTGCATGTCATGCGGTTTTATTCTATTACCTACCACCTATTTTAGGCGCATTATCTTTATAATAATCCTATTTAATAGGTACTCCACGAAGCTATTTAATATGTCAATTTATTAGCAGTTGAGCCAAGTAACAAATTACTGACACAATCCTTACTAATATAATAAATGCGAAAGTAACTCAGTCTGTCTGTCTGTAGCGCTTTCACTCCAATTGAAATTTGGTATAAAAATAGTCTAGAGCCTAAGAAAGGACATAGGTTTCTTGTGTTTTTTACGCATTTTGCTGACTTAATACTAATAATTTCTATAATCTATAAAGGGTTTATGCGTCCTTACTGTACTCTGTATATCTACTGGTTCACCAAGTTTAAAATAAAAAAAAATCTGGAAACGTTCACGCGGCCATTTTGCTCTGATGCACAAAAGGATTTATACAGAGGTGACTAATCTATACTAATATATAAAGCTGAAGAGTTTGTTTGTTTGTTTATTTGCTTGAACGCGCTAATCTCAGGAACTTCTGGTCCGAATTGAAAAATTATTTCAGTGTTAGATAGCCCATTTATTGAGGAAGGCTATAGGCTATATATCATCACGCTACGCGGACGAAGTCGCGGCCAGAAGCTAGTTATAAATATTTGACTAAGGCTATGGATTCTCGTAATTCTGCTGATTAGTTCTGCCCTATCCTGATAAGTATGTCTTATTTAATTTTACTAAAGTCTGCACTCCAATAATATATTATGTATTGGGTATTGCCTAAAATGTTTTAATTTGGTACCCATTTTTTGTAATCTGCGAGCGCTAATTAAATATCCTAAAAGTAAATACTGTGTGCCTCAATCGAATTAACTTTTAACCGACAGGTAACAAATTGGAGTCTCAAATATACTTAATATATTGTTTTGGCCCTAACACGATAATAAGAGAGAATATATAAAAATGTGTTAAGTTTTTCATTAATCCTGACTGTTTTCTCGTCCGAGTCGACTCCATAAATGTCTTTATGGATAATTATGATATGATTCATGTATTAATAGATGTGCATCATGGACCGGTGAAGACGCAGGCGAGACATATGAAATCCGCGGCTCTGCTTGCAGAGCCCTTCGCGCCGTAACGTCACATAAGTGCGTCCGCCTGTCTCTAGCCACCACCAAAGACTGTCTTCATAATTTACTAATGACTCTGACACCTTTTAAAGAAGGTACGTTACATTATCTATCTGTTAATGAGTTGAATGGTAGTAGTAGCTTAAAATGTTGTTACATTAATAGGCTAAGTTAATCTCTATATCTTGTGAGACTTCGGATTCTTTTTGGCTTGAACAACTCAATATTTAATAGTAAGGCTGACTATCCAAGGTGCGGTGGCAATTAATATTGCGGACAATGATTAATATTATTGTTGGGGAGGTAAGACGTAGGCAATGTATGCAAAGAAATAAGTGCCCTTTATCAACGCTTATTGAACCTTATAACTTTCGGTCTTAGAAGCTGAATAATTATGAATTTTATGTCAATGCACTCTTACAAGGAAAACCTATGATGAACGAAGGGACTTTGCTCTCAAGGCTGTAAATGTGTACTTTGAAAACACAAGTTTATTGACGTACGTACAAGCCCAGCTATAGAATTGACATAACATAGTCTAGTACTTATTTAATTAATAATTATTTATGTTTGCATAATAAACTATAATTAATGAAGAATCTATTCAGAACAATCATTTAACTTGTATGAATAGTTCAATTTATTAGATAACGATTAAAACATTAATTAGTCTGAGGGTTAAATCATTAACAAAAAGGTTATTCGTATTTGCACTTTGAACAGCAAGAGCAAAATTCTCGAATGACTTTTAACTGAATTAATTTTGTAATTAGAAATTAGTTATATTCTGTATCTTATTGTAAGTGAACTCAATGTTTTTATGAGAATAATTTCTTTAAACCTATTTATGGATAACGTGGTTTCAAAGAATGTTCAACTTATTAATAACTTAAAATCTTATAATCTGAGTGAATGAATAATATGGGAAACCTGTCAAGAAGGCGTTGAGGTTGTTGTACAATCCTATCACAATTAATTTTCAGACGAAAATGAAGTGAACAGTTTGGTGGCGCGTGCGCAGGCTATATCTCTCCTCGCGTCATTACTGGGGGAGAAGGCGGCAGTCGACAGCGTGTGGCAACAACTTAAGGACACGCATGCTACACATTTTCTTCATTTACTACTGCAATGCTTAGAGAGTGATGAAATAGGTAACTTATGTATTGCTAAGGAACATAATCATTGTGGAGGTTAATCCTTTATAGGTCAAGTTACTCTCGCACCAGTCACTGAAGCTCATGTTTTAATCCTTCATTATCACTAAGACTCACTGACGTGTACCTGAACACGACCCTAGTACAGGGCGCCACGTTATAAAGTTTAAAAAATCATAAAGTTAATTTTTGGTTCATTTGAGATTAATCTTCAGAGTTTTATGAACGTGTTTTGACGCGCGTCACGTGATATATTAAATTCGGTCGTCACGCCGGCCACCAATTGTCCAAATATTAGAGTTTTGCTAATTATCTAATTATATGTTTTCTTCATTAACGCCCCAAACTATACCTTACAGAACTACAAGATGCGGCTTTGTACTGCCTCGCACAGCTGGCGCAGTCTATGACATATAAAAAACACGCTGACAAAACGAAAGACGAAACTTGTTCGGAGTTCTACGATAACTTGAAATCACCATTCTGGAATGAAGTGCAGGATGAGAAACGGGGGGCCGGAGACAGTGCCCGGATTTATGATTGTCAACCAGAATATTTAGCTGAAGAACTCTGTAAAGCTCTCATAAGTTTGTACCAGAAATTGTCGATGGAAAACAAAAAACATGAACCTAGTCAAGGTATGGAATGTTTTAGTCATATTATCTAATAGCTTGGATAACTACCGTCACGTCACGTATTATGATCCAATTTTCAAGGGGAGGAAACATTAATTGTTTTTCTCCACCCGTTTAGGTTAGCCGTTACGACAGAGGACCTAAAATTAATCACTGGTAAACTACGGATGTGTATAATATTGCACGATGTAGGATAGCTTGAACGATGAAGAAAATAAATTGCCTACATAAATAGAACTAGTTATATTTAGATTATGGAAACTACAGAGATTCTCGGACTATTTTGATCGGTGAAACAATAGAAACTGCATTAAAATGTATCTAGTAATCAAATCTGACTTATACATAATGATGTATTGTTGTAAGCTATTTTCAGACACGTAGATACGAAAAGGCAAGTAGTTATGCATTATGCGATTTATCAGAAATCTAATTAAATCTTAGTACTTATGGATTATTCCCTATGGAATTTCTTCATTTAGGGGTGAAAAGGTTATAAAAAGACAGTTGTTTTAGATTTTTATTAACCGAATATAAAAAGGAGGAGATTCTCCAACAAAAGGAGGACTACAAAAAGTAGTTTTGTATGTTTTTATTACGCGATTATTTGGCCATTTATAAACCGATTTGTTAAATTCTTTTTTGTGTGAAAGAATATACTCCCGATGTGGTCCCATTCAATGAGTTTGATGTCCCATTTTATGAGTGGGCAACAAACGTGAAAACGTCCGTCGTCGAGGTTCGTCAGAATCTACTCACCACTCAAAATGATATATTTGTATCCATAATCTTATTTTTAGTGGTCAGTTATTATTGTAATATCTTTAAGATTTCGCGATTAGGTAGAGAATATCATTTCGTAAAATGGAAATGATATTCTCTTGTACTTATTTATAAATCGAATCCCACTTTGAAACACCTTCACACGGGTCGATCAGTGCGCAGTGACATGGCCTTCAGAAACCGCTGTAACATAAATGAATTTATGCATCACCCGCATACATAAACTGTGCCACAATAATATGGTCTTTACGTAACAAATGTCCAATGACACCGTCTTATTGACTTCAATGACATTTCTTACTTTTAAATAGTGTGTGGAGTTTCTTGCTGGATTCTTCTCCATAGGAACAACTTTTTGGAACCGTGTAACTAGACCCTCATACATTCTTGTGAAAGTTTATTTGAAGTAAAACTTTTGAACTTTATGCTACAGCAGACTAATAGTAATAGTTTTAAAATTGTCTCATTATTCTTGTGGTTGTAGGCGCGACTATTAAGCATGAGATCTTGGCTTCTATTAGCAGGTCGAGCAGTGTTTTTGAGTTTTTTATGAAATTCTGAATAGCAGCACGGAGTTTCGATTTGTGCCCAGTTAATGGCAATAGGCTCCCATTATATCTTTACTGTCATCATTTCGCTATCATTGACCAATACCTTACGGTTTAGGAAACATACGCATTTTGTGGTGTATCTCTCAGAACCGATAGTCACCGTCAACACTTTAATACAAACAATTTAATATCGGGACATCACGAAAGAATCGACACTGGCGAGGAAACCCATCGTTAAAAACATGCTCTTTTATTTGCACTCACTATTGAATCTCACTGTTATATCTTATTTCTAAAAGAAGTTTAAGCCAGTTTAAGCAAAGTTACTAAAAATTATTTACGACGATTTTCCTTGCAGGTGTCGGTATATTCTATTAGATAAAAAGAAAAATCGAAATTCCTAACGTTCAGCAGAGATATTGCCGAAAATATTATACTACAAAATACAGTTTTATTTAGAACAACCTGATTTTCTTTAAGTCGTAATTATTTGATATATTTTGCATACAGACGAGCGTTGGATCAGGGTATGCTCGTGCTTATCATCCGTGCTGTCTGTGAGTGGTCGCAGTCGGCTGTACGCGGTGCATCGGCGGCTGCCACGAATGTTGCTCGCTACATTACAAGCTGTCAGGGACCATCTCTCCATGCACGGCAAACCAGTTGACGTCATCAAGAATGCCAACAATGTGAGTTATGATTACTTGAGACTCATAAAAGCATTATTCCCAACATTTCTTACCATATTGTGTCTGTAAATTTGTCTCGGCCCTTTTATAAATTTATTCGGGTGAAGTCACACAAATATTAATGCAGAGACAGAGATGCGTTCAACATACATAATTTATTGGATTGTATTTGTTATTCAGAATACGGTGCTGGGTACATTGTACTGGCTCCTGACGGTCATCGACTGCTTGATGCTGGAGTGTCCAGCAGCTAAGGATAGCTTCGTGGATGATAATATGACGGTCACACTCAGCAGACTGTGGCCCTGGTGTATGATGACTGAACAGCTACGCCTTGCTGTCATGCATCTCATATATACGTTAACTAATGATTGTCCTAAAGGTATAGTTATAAAATAAAAAAAACTGTCCAATTCGAAAGTAAACGTATCCCAATAATATCACCAAATAAAATAAGAAACATTTGACGAAAGTAAACATATTAATGAAGTATAAAATGCACTATTGTTGTGCCTGAATTACCACAATTTCCCCAAAATCTAGCCAAATTTTAAAATGTATGTGATATAAACATCATCGGCCTGGACGATTTTATTTGATTTTCTTTTATATAAATAAAAAACTGGATATCGATACCTAACAATATGGGTTGGAGAGGTTTTTTTAACATATTGTATATGGCTATGTAGATTTTAGATACAATAAAAACGGCAAAAAAATATTATAATTGATTCAAAAATTTTGGTTGTGATACAAGAGCGATCGTTACGAAGGATTTTTCTTTCTGAAATTGTTGACACGACTGGAGTAGTGGCCGAGTGATAACGTATGTACCACGGTTTGCGGATCCGATTCCCATTATATGGTTCACTCTACAGGTAGTTGTTTTGCGATGGTGACTAGATACCGCACCGCGAAGTGTTATTGTGATTTTTTTGTAGTTGAGAGGGAGGGGTGCTGCTCTACACATTAAATAACCGTCATCCCTTTCTGATTCGTCAATGACCGCGGTAGTACATTTTTAAACATATTATATAATGTAGGTTGGGGCGCCATGTGCTCGTGCGTGGGGGGGCGCTCGCTGGTAGGTGAGGTGTGCGCGGTGTGCGCGCGCGAGGCGGCGCAGGCGGGCCCGGCGCGCGCGCCCGCGCTGCTGCTGCTGCTGTGCCTGCACGCGCTGCGCCGCCTGCTGCACCACCACCACTGCCGGAACATACTCCTCAAGGTTACCTCTCCCATACCATAGCCTATGTGAAGGACCGACGTCACCAGGATCCTCGTCCAACGGTTGATGTCGGGCGGTTGGATTCATGCAACCAAATGTTTGTATTTGTATTTCGCCGAGTGAGTGAGGATACCGGAGATTTGCGGGTGTCCATGGGCGGAAGTAATCGCTTACCATCAGGTGATGCGTCTGCTCGCTTGCCACCCTATTCGATAAAAAAAATATCTAATTGTAATGTTTTTATGCAGAGTGAGGTAATGTCGAGCATGTACCGCGCGTGTATGCGGTGGCGCGCGCGGGGCGGCGGCGGGGGCGGGGGCGCGGGCGCGGCGTGGGCGCGGCTGTGCGAGGCGGCGGCGCGGCACGCGGACGCGGCGGCGGCGCTGCTGTCGCCGCCGCCCGGCGCCGCGCCCGTGGCCGCGCTGCCCCCGCCCGTGCGCGCGCGCCTCATGCCTGCGCTGGCGCACGCCGCGCATCATCATCGACTCGCCTTCCTGCAATCTCGTGAGTTCTATTATTTACTAGACGGTGAAGGGCGGGCGTTGTGGGGGCTGTCTATAATGTTAAAATGATGTTCAAAACGTACTACCTAGTAGTCTATATTAAAATTATTTTGACTTTGACTTTGACTCGTGAATTCCAATGAGAAGGACGTCGGTCATGCGATCATGTGGTTGCCGGTTCGAAACCCACCCATAGCACTCCAGACGTAAACCCACTGGTAACACAAGCATTTAGCTTAGCACGAGGGCCGGTTAATAACAATACTAGTAATGTGCGACCCACATTGCTAGTCTTCTTTTTTTTCTTCCTGCCCTTATCCCAATCTATTTGGGGTCGGCGCAGCATGTCCTCTTCTTCCATTCATCCCTGTCAGCCGTCGTCTCACCATTCTCTCCATTGCTAGTAATCTTTACAAAAAAGAAACTATACCCACATAATTACTAGTTCTTCATCCAATGAACACGGTTCAAATAATTTTCAATGTCAAGGAAGCGCTGCTGATAGATCGGTACCACTACTTTCTGCCCAGCCTTTTTTTTGCTGTGAATTCACATTCTCTACAGGTTTCAGGTTTCCGGTAATAAAATTGTCTAATAAATCTATTTACAGAAATAAATATGATTTATCATTTCCTAATTAGATGTATCGTAAATGCATGCAGAAATAAACAATATAAATATTTTGCAGCGGATCTGATAGAGTTAATGGCCGGCACACTCCTGGCTGGTGATACAGCAGAGGTGGTATCAGCGGCGCGCGCTGTATGGGCGTTAGCGGCTAACAATCACAAGGTAAGCAGCGTTGAACGCTCCTCTGTGTATAGCTTTAAGAGCTGTTCGATGTAATACAAAATCTATGGAATATATATTATAACTTCTAGTCTTCTCCCGAGACTAACTGCTAAATGCAATGCAACCGATTAAAAAAAAACTAACGTTGTTTTCCACAAACCCTAGTCCTTGTCGCACGTCTTACGTCGCATCTGACTGAGACATTCATATTCACCGATGACCCTGATGGTTGTGTACATTTACGCATTACGCTCGCGTTGACCGCATATGTATTTTCACTCCTGTCTCCAATATGTAGGTATATCGTAGAGGTAGGCAGATACAATAGACTTCTACTTGCTACGATCCTGGCACAACACTGGTTCATCTATGTTGATTTAGCCTTATAATGCATGATCGTCAGTCTTAGTCTTTTGTGAGCACTTCTGCAATTTGATTGTGGTGTGCTCGACGTCGGTCCCTTCCAACTCTTCACAATAGTTCCTTAATCTCCTTAAATTCATCCTCTTTACATGTATGTTAAGATGGTTTCACCATACCTATCTCAATCCTTTTCACATCTTCATTCATTGCACAACGCTCCCATATCACCCTATTCCTTGTCCTTGCATCTCATGATAGAGCTATTAAATAAAACTTAATTTGTCTGTCTTTTTGTGATTTTTCTGCATTTTTCATGCTAAGATTTTAAAGTTATTTTAGTGAAGGAAAAATTCGAATCCTGCCTGCGAGTCGAATTTTTCCTTCACTAAAATAACTTTAATTTGTCTGGAGAACTTTCTTATAGGATTAGAGAGCGGCTCGTGGCTAAATTTCAATCTGCGTTACGTAACGCTACGTTAAGTCGTAGTTAGAAGTTCAAAAAACCTACCGTGTATCCTCAGGATATTGGAAAAATACTGATATTTAGTCGCGTCTGCTTAGGCTGGCAATCCACAACATCTTTGGAAAAAAGAGTCTCTATTATAACGTAGGTGTGGGACGAAGGCATTTTAGAAATATTCGCGCGAGAGACCATACTCAGCTCGTTATTAATAAAGGGTCCAGTATATAGTTAAGCTTCTGAACCATTTTACGACATGACAAAAGGCTTTACAAAAACTGTTTATTTCGTATTATATTGCCTAGATCAACAGTGAACCGAAACATCTGTAAATCAATTTACGCGATACGTCAAACTTTGTTGGATAATGTTATTATCACTGGTCATTATGTATTTGTACCATTTTACTTATCTCAGTCTGTGAAGTAGATTATACAAACTGCGATATTAAATCAGCTTCGATACAATATCGTTACGTAACTAGTGTGCTGAAAAAAAGTTTTAACAAAGATTAATGGTAACAATAATTGGCACAAACAAACAGTCTCTCACCCTAAACGCATACACCTCCGTTACTTCGTGGGTAACATTTTGCCTATAAATCTGGATACTTTAAACCACGAGTGAATCGATTTCATCTAGGCAAGCGTGCTCCATCACATATTGATAGATCGCAGTGTCGATTTATATTCAATACTAACTCTTGTTTTGCGAGTAAGGGACAGGCCATCCCTTTCAATGCTTACATGAGTTTTCCATTCTAACACCCCTAACTTTGTATGCTTATATCTTAGAACTTTATGAGTAGATTTAAATTGTTATTTCAGTTCAGTACTATATAAATTATAATGATTATTCAAGTTCTAGTTCCTATCAGTGTCCAAATGTCCAGACACGTTTAGATTATTGTGTTGTGTTTATTATTTTCATAAAATTAGTAATATCTAGTAATAAATCATAAAATTAGTAATATGACATGAGGTATAGATGTTTTAACATGAAGTTTGTATGATATAAGCACGCATGCCATCACGATTGTATTCCTTGAAGAGATAGGCAGAAACTTACTTACAGTTTTCTACACAGTGCTCCGCTATGATTTTAGGTACCATGTAATTGGTGGTGAGCTTATTGACATTAACTTGGTACTAATCTAACCTCTATTGAGAATTTTATAGGAAGTTCTGGTTCAGTTGTTGCACTTACAACCACTTGAACCTAATTATAACATAATATTGCCCAACGTGCACTTGCACATACAAGCTGTAACAGAAAAGAATAAGCACAATACCTGAAAGTAGTTTGCTCAGAATCGACTCCAGAGGTTTTAATATGTGTTAATTTTTCCCGAAAAGGTAATCCATCCATCCATCGATGGCTCGATCTAGTCATGGTAAATTGAAACCTACTTGCACATATTGTTATTGTATGCGTGTGCGTGCCGATATCGTAGTCGTTTTGGATATGACTATAGCAGAGCCACGAGTTTTGCGTTTAGCTGGTATAACTAATTTTTTGAAAATAATATGTCTACGTGTCTCAATATGACTTTAGGGTTTCGTTATTATAATGATGGCTCGCTATTCTAATTGACGTATTAAGGTCTTACGCTTATTTAGTTACACGTTGTATATTCAGAAAGACCCCAACAGCTGCTACAGGATATGCTGTGCGCACAAAGGAATACGGACTGTGTGCTTTTGTGGTTCCCTATCCATTTGCAGTCCATAGATACTATGAGAAGATGAATAATAGAATAAAATTCAAAAATCAGTTTTCAAATATAATAGTCGAATTAAGAAACATAAAGTTACGGCCACAAATCTCACTTATCTTGAGACATAACAAATACTTTATGTGTAGGCCAAGCTAGTGCTACGCAGCGCGGGCGTGGCGGCGGCGGTGCACAGCGCGCTGCAGCGGCTGCAGCGCGCGGCGCCGGAGCCCGCCGCCCAGCGGGCCGTACAGCTCCTCACCTACACCAACACCGTGCTCCAAGCGACGTGACCCACCACGAGCAACCCACTCACTCTCCAAACACCGCGGGCTTCAGATAACAAGCACCTCTATATTATCCTCAATGTTGTAACCCGCTCCGAAGTCATATGACTCTGATAATAGAGTTTGTGAATTTTATTATGTAGTTACATCTTAATCTCGTGTTTGCATTTAATGCTTTGGTCGTTACCAAGTCACATGTTTCAGTATTTATTTCGGATTTTTTTCTCAGTAACAACCAAAGACCGCGAACGGCCATGAACAACCTATGTTCATGGAATGAATTAAATGGTGTTACTTAGCTCAATTTTAATTGGGAAATTGTTTGTGATAATTGTGGGACTGAATTTAGAAACTTCGAATGTATTTGACTGGAAAAGTAAGTAAGTCGAAATAAATGTTGTGCACGATGTGTTATGGTTTTTATAAATTCCTATAAATGAATAGGTATTTTCCTATACTTGCTTAGCTTTTATAATTCAAGAATGGTGATTGTTACATGTTAAGCAAAAATACAAAATAATTATGTAATAATTAAAAAGGAAACCCAACGTCGTTTTAACGTTTAGCGATGAACCAGATAAATTAATAAAACAATGCGAATCTCGTGGCATTTTATGCATACATACTTACAAACATGGTTTAATTAAAATCAATAACCTTATTATTACGTTTAATTATTAATCTAAAGATTTTTTTAATGAAAAGTCAGGAGTTAGCAATAAGAATACTGGTTTACAAATATTGGATACCGCTATTAAAAACCCCTAATTAAATTTAAAAAAAAATACCATTAGTGTGGCAAACAATACGGCCCGCCTGATGGTACCTATGCGGTTACCGTAGCCTTTGGACGCTTGTAACACCAGGGGTACCACACGCGCGTTGGCGACCCTGTTAAAATATTTTCAAACCCTTTTTGAAGAACCCCATGCTGTAGTATCAAAATATAGAATTTGATATACATGACTCTGATAATAGAGTTTGTGAATTTTATTATGTAGTTACATCTTAATCTCGTGTTTGCATTTAATGCTTTGGTCGTTACCAAGTCACATGTTTCAGTATTTATTTCGGATTTTTTTCTCAGTAACAACCAAAGACCGCGAACGGCCATGAACAACCTATGTTCATGGAATGAATTAAATGGTGTTACTTAGCTCAATTTTAATTGGGAAATTGTTTGTGATAATTGTGGGACTGAATTTAGAAACTTCGAATGTATTTGACTGGAAAAGTAAGTAAGTCGAAATAAATGTTGTGCACGATGTGTTATGGTTTTTATAAATTCCTATAAATGAATAGGTATTTTCCTATACTTGCTTAGCTTTTATAATTCAAGAATGGTGATTGTTACATGTTAAGCAAAAATACAAAATAATTATGTAATAATTAAAAAGGAAACCCAACGTCGTTTTAACGTTTAGCGATGAACCAGATAAATTAATAAAACAATGCGAATCTCGTGGCATTTTATGCATACATACTTACAAACATGGTTTAATTAAAATCAATAACCTTATTATTACGTTTAATTATTAATCTAAAGATTTTTTTAATGAAAAGTCAGGAGTTAGCAATAAGAATACTGGTTTACAAATATTGGATACCGCTATTAAAAACCCCTAATTAAATTTAAAAAAAAATACCATTAGTGTGGCAAACAATACGGCCCGCCTGATGGTACCTATGCGGTTACCGTAGCCTTTGGACGCTTGTAACACCAGGGGTACCACACGCGCGTTGGCGACCCTGTTAAAATATTTTCAAACCCTTTTTGAAGAACCCCATGCTGTAGTATCAAAATATAGAATTTGATATACATGTTGAATTTGTCAAATGGGTTTGGCTGGCCTAATCCGGAACTATAAAATTATAGCGAAAAATACTCAAAAAAAGGCTCGCCCACTTCAGGAAATCATGCTGTTCCTATATGAATAATAAAACAAAACGGTATTAGTTACATAATTCTAGGCAAGTCTGGCTAATCTGGGCTTTGAGAAAAAATAAGATGGAGAAAAATATTCTCAGTTAAACGATTCCGAGATATTTAAATATCTCAAGGAAAAGTGTAGGTAATACTTTTGTCTTCCTTAGCATTGTGTTTTGGGCTTCTGCATGTATTGACAAGTATTGGTCACTTTCACGTCGATTTACATAAATACTTAAGTTTATAGACCTCTTGTGAATATTTTAACATTGCTGAAGTGAGCGTTACTATTTGGCTCGACGCCTAAATTCTTCGAATCTATCAACAGGACACATTTGAACGATGGTACAAACCTATAGGTAAGTACGATAATGTGGACATAATAACACATTTGTATGCCAACAAGAAGCGCACAATTAAATGAACACATTTTTTCCTGTTTATAGCATTAGTAAGTACGACAGTGATCATTATTGGACTCGCCTCTAGTGCTGTATATGGGTCTAAACGATGTTCATGTGTTTTCCTATTTGGTTCAAAGCTACCTATATTCATTCGTATTTATAAAACGTGACGTGACAGTATTGCTGAGAACGCAAGATTAGTAGCTTTGCCATTGAAAATCCAGTTCTTAAACGTGAACTAGTCCTACTTAGATTTTATGTAAAATAACACACAATCTTTCTGCTCATATCGGACTCTCGTAGGTCGTTTACATCGTCTAGAAATTGAAATAAATTCATATAATTATTTTAACGTAATGATAATTGCTTATCTATTAGTTAATTATAACTTACGAGATTGAGCATTAGAAGATAGCGTAGTTATACCTAATATCCAGTGTTTTCGCAATTTTGACTCCATGTGCAGCAAAGTCAAATTGTTTATTTATTGAACATTGTGTAGGTACTTAAAGTATAAATAATGGAATGAGGAACGCGTACCCGCAGTCTCCAGTGTTAAAACTGACAACAAATACACACGCCTCGTATAACCAGTCGCAACGCGGCCGGTTCCGCGATAAGGTTCGCTGTCGATAGCGCACAATCGGCGCCCACGGCGACCAACACAAAGTTTACGGGAAGTTTACGTTATTCATTATCGGCGTAAGGAGCGATAATCCGCGTTTGTAAGACGCCGGCTTCGTGCCAATGCGTTCTGTGGCCTGTCGTCCGTGCCTGCGCTCATGTCGCACTCCACATCCGCCACGCGCTGATCAATAAGGAATAATGAGTCAACGGGACCCCCGGCGCCGGACACATCGCGTCATACTTAGTAGTGTTTGTGTTCTTGTGCTTTTAAACCCAGTGAGAGTGTAGTGAAAACACAAGATGTCTTCGGTGCAGTTCAACTTTCCGCCAGAAAGCTACTCTGCGGTCTACACTTCTGATGGAACAACAAATTTGAATGTGAGTGGCGAGAGGCGTCGTTATCACGGTGTGACGCCGCGGCGTGCGTGTGCACACTGACAAGGCCGCGGCGGCGCACACTGGTGCATTCAACTCATTTTGCGAAACATAATCTCTAGGTATATTTCTACGGGTGAAGCATCGCGTTTTGTCCTGCTAGGGTCCTGCTTATCCCAATGGTGAACATAGAAACCATGGACACATTGTGATAGATCTATGATCCATAAATGTGCTAGCTCCACTTTAGTTCTCTTTGAGTTGATATCTCCCTACATTGGGGGTCAATTTGACCGTTGAAATTGTGTTATTGAAATTGATACAAGAGAACAATCCAATACAAAATGTATATTTATTATATATGCAGCATTACCTACTAGATTTTGTTACTACCTAGCACTATAAGAGAGCGTTAAATCCTAATATTGCGAAGTGATCGCAGACGCTCGTTGTGTTATATCACGCACTTGGGCGCCACATCTGCTTTGTTCTTTGTCCTGTCAAGGTTATCACAGTATTTATGTATGAACAATTCGAACATACAATTATTAACAGCGTACGTAGCTACATATTCTGACCAAAAGTATTCTGACTGCTACGAAGTACAATATATTTACATAACTAACGATAAGCTGTGTTTACACCACGATTGACAAGCTCTGTTTTAGCCATTATTGTGGGCCAGGTGGGCCGTTTCCACCTCAGGCTAGTTTGGTTGGTCACCTTAAAATTCTAAGTTAATATTGTTGCATTTTAAACCAAATAAAATTTAGCAAGTTGTGCCAATACTGAACAGTGCGATTGATTTATTTAGGCACTGTAGGCACTCCTTTTCTTCTTTATTCTCTGTTACAATCTTCATATTATTTATTCGAAGAGTTGTCTAAAATTGTAGTGACATATAGGTAGATAGGTACTTACAACAAGTTAATATTCTGCAAAATAAGTTAAAACAACATTACCTACCCGATTTTGACGTCTTATGTTGCGTCAATGTGGTCGTCTATCGAAACCGCTGCTTCATACTTGATATTGACCTTATTACTAAGAGGGTCATTGATCAAGTAATATAATACTTACCTATTATTATAAACTAGCTGGTGCCCGCTGGTTTGACCGCAACTCAAAAAGATTTATTTAGTGTGTCTCTACTAGATAACGTATCAACATGAAACATGCACTAGATTTTAAGTTAGACCATATGCATTGAAACTATGAAAACGGCATCCAATTACGTGTAGTAGTTTTTGCGTAGTGCACGTACAAACATACAGACAAAGAAAATTCTATTATTTTAAAAAAAGCTTATTAGCAATTACGGGTCATACATTACCTACTAGTATTCTTATTAACATCTCGTGCTGAGCTAAATGCTTGTGTTATGAGTCGGTTTCGAACCGGCAACCACATATCGCAAGTCGGTCGCTCTACCCATTAGGTTACTGCCGCTTAAATAATGTTGTATTGTATAGTAATATTGTAAGGTGCCTACCGTTTCCGTATGGATTCCATTCGTTTAAAAAGGCAGAGAGATCAGTACTTAGCTCATCAGGTAACTCCCGCAGATGCTCAACGCACCGATGCCAAAAAATGTCCTATAGGTATTATTACATAGCTTCTGCCCGCGACTTCGTCCGCGTATCGTAATGATATATAGCCTATAGCCTTCCTCAATAAATGGACTATGTACCTAACACTGAATTTTTCAAATCGGTCCAGTAGTTCCTGAGATTTGCGCGTTCAAGCAAACAAACAAACAAACTCTTCAGCTTTATATATTAATAAATACCTACAAAAAACTTATCGAACATTATTTTGTTGAGGCTTCCGGCGACTGGGACCGCAATTAACTCGGACCGCGGTCCCAGTCGCCGGATCCATTTAATTTAAATATTTTTCTTCCGGCGACTGGGACCACCAATAAATCCATACTAAAATCTATAATTCAAATTAACAACAGTACAGTCAAACGAAAAATGTTCAAAGTAAGTAATATTTATAGAAAAAAACTCTTCGTTACAAAATATTAAGTATTTATAGTTTGCTGACGGTGAGAAGTTGAAGGGGTTCCTTTATCCATTTTGATAGTTCTAAAATGGAAATATATTTTATTTTTAGAGACAAATAAATAGCACTCTTTAGTGGAAAACATTATACTAAAAAAGTGAAATCTAAAAAACATAACCATAATTTTATTTATGTTTGTTTTAGTAATAAAGTAGTAAGTAAGTAAACTGCCTCGTTAGTCTAGTGGTCCCAAGTGCGACTACTACACTAGAGCTCCTGGGTTCAATTCCCAGGTCGAGCAAAGTGTTATTGGGTTTTTCTATGAAATTCTCAGTAGCAGCTCGGAGTTTAGAATTTGTGCCCGATTAATGACAATAGGCTCGCCCCCTATTACATGGGACCTAAACATACCGGCGAACTGTGGGTGTATATTAAGTACGCCTCTGCCTAACCCTTCGGGGAATACAGGCGTGATGGTATGTTACATTTTAGTAATCACAAATCGTTATTAATTGTGGTAATATTACGCCTCATCCAAGATAGAATCTTGAATTTCTAGTGGTCAAATTTAAATGTAAATAATATATGTATTTGCAACTCATGGCTTGAGCAAGGACCCCCTTATTAACTTGTTTGTTTATAAATAAGACAAAAAATTACATATACCTGAAGACTAATGATTTCAAGGTACTGCACTATTTAAACGCAGGAATAACTTCATATCTAGTATAAGTAAGTAATATTTTTTATTCAAAGGATTTTACTTAGAACATTTTTTCGTTTGACTGTACTGTTTTTAACTTGAACAATAGATTTTAGTATTGATTTATTGGTGGTCCCAGTCGCCGGAAGAAAAATATTTAAATTAAATGGATCCGGCGACTGGGACCGCGGTCCGAGTTAATTGTGGTCCCAGTCGCCGGAAGCCTCGATCAACAAATTAGTAGTTTTGTTTTAATTAATATTTACAATATTGACGTCGGCTAGGTATTTTATCCTGTAAACATGCGGTGTCTGTACTTATGCTTACTTGGTAGGTACTTGCTTGTTAGATAACTTATTATTACAAAATAATGTACCTATATTAATAACTTAGCCAGGTTTAACAATTGGCTTAAAAACACCATTTTACTTTCTCCATAAGTATGACCTAAGTACCGGTTGTCTACTTAATGGGGTATTAGTTTGGACAATTAGGTACAGTCTTAATGATACTGCCGATACTGGGGGGGCTAAAAACCCGCTTCTGGTGAATCATATAATATGATTCACCATAGAAAATTACTACGAAATGACTACCTATGGGTGGTATTCTATTTACTTATGAATTATTTTAAAGGAATTGCTAAAATGTTGTCTGACTGTTTTTCTTCTGAATTCCTCTAAACTAATAAAGGAGCTGTAGAGCTCATATTTTGGCAATTTTGATTGAGATGATTCGTCAAAGTATTTAAGAGAATCATCCCCTTTTTGTAGTAGGCAAGGAAAATCTTCAAGGATTGTCTGCCACCTGGGGAAGCGTCAAGGTATGTCGGACTCTTACCGGCTGAAAACCGTATTGCCTTCCTTACTAAACACTATAGTCATGCATCGCTTCCCTCAGATCATTTAGAAGCAATAAAACTATTTTATATAGGTAGATACATTCACACACAGTACATAATTATTGAAAGCTACGTTCGCGCCTTACGCGGAGTAGGACAAGGTTTGCTCTGACCACCTGCCCTACCTATTATGTGATGGGCATAAGTCCTCTAAGTACCAATATGATATGTACGTTTGATAATATTTAATTAAACGATGTCACTTTAAATCAATAATTTTAACGGTACATTTATTAATATTCATAATTATCAGACAAACATTTTTTCCAATTTATAATTGTTCGTTTATCAATTTATACGAACAATGGTTAATGATCCGTGATCAGGCTTAGGAATTATGGAAACCGGAACCTTACGACCTTGGCTTAAAGACCGGACACGAATCACGGCGGTCAATACCGGACACTGACCAATTCCGAGAGTGACTAAAAGAGGCAAGGCAGGTACACAAAGGTGCAAAAGACGCCATTACGTCATAGAGATCAATGAATTGTTAAAATAGATACACCTAATATGATGCCATGTAGTACATCGCAACTTTAATTTAAAAGTTAATTGTGTCTTTAAACAGTTGTTACCATATCTATTAAATACCTCTATGGTTGATAGCTCTAGAATAAAGTTAAACTCGTGCTTTTATATGGTAGTTTATAGCTAAAATTTCCTTGACATAACTAAAAATAGTAGGCCAAATATGTCCACTTGGGCGTATACCTCGATTATTTTAAACAAGATTGTGTACTTAGTTATGTACTTTCATATAAAAATGGCTTTGGGCCATAAAATGTAGTCATTATTAGAGAAAGGTAATTAAATTATAATAATATTTCTTAAAACTAGTTATAGTTTATGGCCATTAAACGAAATAAGCGAAGCGGGCACCGCCGTATCATACGATACGATCATACGATATGTCTGTGACGGGCTATATGGCTGGGTGCGGGCTGAAAACCTCGGCGCATCAATTTCTCATTTACGAAGGTTTAGATAATGTAAAAATTGTTAATTTTGTATTTGCACCAGGACCTATTAAAAATAGGTAGTTTGTGAAATATTTTCCCTAAAGATAGATATAACCGGTTTAATTCTGATAACAGGATTAACTGGTCCGGATTAGGCTAGCTTCTTTGATCAAAACTTGATTTTTTAAGAATAATTTCAATAACGTTTGTGTCAAAATAGGTAATATGTAGGTATATGTGAGACGCGGATGTGCGGCGTAAATTTCGTTACCAGCAGGCGCTGAATTTGTTGTTGTTTGATGGATGACGTCTTGCTATGGTTGTAATGTAAGTAGATCGAAATGGGAAATTAATTTTACGTGGTTAATTACAAAACGAATTAACCCACAGGAAAGCTTTATTTATATAATCATAGTTAAATTCAAATTTAGACCTCTGCCAATCAAATTCAATATTAATTTTATGTCTTATTAAAAATCATTTTTGATAGACTGACTGGCTGACATTTGTGTAAAAATCTATTATTGCCCTAATATATTTTCAGGCTTTCAAGGTGCCACTTTCTACCCCGGTATTTAGTAGTAATGTGTGAAGTATAAATGAAGTACTTAAAACATTTAACAGTTCAATTAGGTTTCAATGTGAACTTTGTTGCCAGGTGGTCGGGAAATGCAACCTCACGGATTCGTGTGAAGTATCCGGCTCACCGCCAGGCATCGTTCACACGCCTCCTTCGTCGCTATTCAGCTGTTTCCATTGTGCTGTAAGTTTATTCACGTTCTACTTAATTATAATTAATCCACATACATAACATTACACATATACGTTTTTCACATCGACTAACTAAAATATAGTAAGACCAAAAAGTTTTTATTGTGTGATATAGATTTTTTTTAACACGTTAATGTAGATTGGTAAATGTGAATAAAAAATTTAACTATCAAGGGCTCACTTCTGTTTACTAGTTTGAGATTTTATGGTTGGAAGCACAAAATGTCGCCTGTAGATTTTGATCGAGCAAATATCGCGTGTGCGTGTGTACCTAAATAAGTAACACACATTTATGGGGCTAATAAGTAATTGTGGGGTTTTATTTTATCGTTTACAACAGATACACACCCCCATGGTAACCATGGGGGTGTGTATCTGTTGTATATACATATTTATTAGGCAACAAAAAGTACCTACGTAGGTATTACATAAAGTGATGTAACTTACTTGTACGGAAATCCGATGTGAATGGTTTGTCAGATTTCTTCGTCAAGTAATGCTACTCGATCACTGCCGACAAGTACGGTGAGATCCATGATACTAGAGAGGACCCCAATTCCCGAATACCACAGTTTTGGTGGTGTCACATACCGATGATCTGATACCGGTGATCGTGCTCGCTATCTAAAAACAATTCAGCCATTGACGTTCTACTCTTGATAACAATATATTTTTTACAGTTTTGTAAGACCTCTAGAAAACTTCATACACATATTTCTTTTTAAGATGTTTTATATATATCAATTATACGAAACGTTCATTCGAAAAACTGGTTCTTTAAAGGATACAGATTATCTCCAAAATTAGTATTTAATTAAACAAGTTTTGTATTGACCTAATCCTACCGACTCAAGATTTCGAGACAATATCATTTTTTTAAATAATATTATCTTATTAATATTATTTACCTACTACCTATATATTTTTATTATAATGTCCATAAGTAGGTAAACAGTTACATGTTTTACTATATTGACTCAAATACCACCCACTCACTGATTTATCCCGAAATCTTAAAAACAATAATATCTACAAACTTGAATCTCGAGGTTCCTACCTATGTTCCTTATAAAGTGTAGCCCTATATCCACTAAGAAAGGAATTGTGAAATTCTCACTGGATGGTAAATATAAGATACAACGACAGCCAGTATATTATGAAAATAAAATAATATTTTTGCAGTTAACCACCTTTCTACTCTATATCAGGTATCTATTAAGAAATTTTAGACAAAATTCCACGGGTTTGTGGAAATGCAATTACCTAAGGCGTGTAGCACCGCCAGACAGAATATAGCCAAGCATAGGTAAAATTTATAAAAATTTTTATGTCTTAGAATTCACTACGATATCTGATTGGCATTTATCTTTATGATATTGTATTTATATTGTATTTATGTACAAATACAATATCAATTAGAATAAAAAAATCACACGTTAAAAATCGTAGTTCAGAACGCTACGCCGCCGCTGCCGTAGCAATGGGGTGGCTGCACGTAAGAATTTATAAATTTACCTAATTTAATAGACATACTTTTATATAATTATAATGTTATGCCCATGGTCGGCCGACTCATGTCAGGGCCAAAGTTCAATTTTAAACGCGTAGGTAAGTATCTCTGTAATGTCGAAATTATTTTCGTATTCGTAATAATGAATTAATACTAAACTATTAATTTTATGAACAATTCTACTATTTACATCAAAAAAAGTTTGCGATCACTAGCTTAAGCTGATATAATATTTTAAATTGAACTTTAGTATGAAAAATTCTTTTCATTTCTCATACTCGGAAAGTAGTGTTTATTTGATCTGAATAGCGGGTGAAAAATGCTACTTCCCACCCTTGGGCGGGAATATATGGTGGAAAATAATTTTAAAAATAGAACAAAATTAGGTTCTGGCAGTCAGCTGTAAAAATCTAACATTAAGGCCCACTTGCACCAATTTTTTAAATATGTTTAAATTCCATTTAAACACAATTTTTCATAGTAAATTTGTGTTTAAATACAGTTTAAATATATTTCAGAAGTTGGTGCAAATGGCCCTAAGAAAAAAAATGCTGCAGTCTTGTGTGTTTAAAAAAATGCTGCGGTCTTGTGTGTTTATAAACGGCCAGTGTGAATTTAAAAAAAACACGTGCGGCTGAGGATGTGACGCGGTGTGTTCCATAATTAAAAATTAAAATAGACTATGACAATATATAATTTGGCAGGTTAATAGCTCAACAGTTAAAAATGAGTTCAAGTGATTCTGACATGTTGACCCCAGATTTTGTTAATACAGTAATCGAAACTGTTACTATTTTGCTTTACTTATTAATTTTAAAAAATTAAATTTCAAACATTAATAGCATATTAAAATTAATTAATCAATACTGTTACTATTATCAATAAATATTCACAAAAAACTACTATTTTTTACTTTCCTTATATTCGAGATGAAAAGTAGAGTGCTTAACTCGGGTGAAAGACATCAATTCCTACTCGGACTATAGCCGCCCGAGCGCAGCGAGGGCGTCTAAATACCTCGTATGGGAATTGATTCCTTTCCACCCTTGTGTAACAATTTACTATTTCACCACACAAGCTCGGAAAGATTCTGTTTGTCATTCGAAATCACTCACTTACCATCATTAATTTTAGATTGTTTTTTGATAAAATCGTAAGACATCTTATAATATTAGTGAGTCCAGTAGCGACGAAGATATAAATTTAACACTTGCAGAGTTAGTGCAAGTGGTACATAATGCCGAACTCATTTAATATTTGCTGTTTTTCTTGCACCTAGCATTTTCCTCGCTGTAGTGAGGTGAAAAGTTGTGTGTTTCGCTCGGCAGCAAAGTTATTCTGCGTCTCGTACCTTTGAAACCCTCGCAACGCTCAGGATTCTATATTTGAACCATTCGCTTCGCTCATGGTTCAATCCTAGAAACCTTCCCTTGCTCAGGTTTCAATACAAGTACTCGCGCCAAAAAACAACTTTGCAGCCTTGCTTATCAAATAACTATTGTTGTGCGTTTTCTATAGATAGAAATACCTTGTTTGAAATAGAAAAAAATACCAGAAAAGAAGACGAAATCATATTATAATCTACCGTAACAAAAATGATTTCGATTTTTGAAAGTGATCGCAAACTTTTTTTGATGTGTGTACCTACGTTGTTTCGATTTTGTATGTTGCAAGAGTTCAGAAGCAAAATGCATTCATAGCTTTTCTGTCCTTTCTAGACCGGTATAGAAACCTGTTAGTTTACGTTAACTTATTAAAGACCAGAATGTAATCATTAAATTTGGAAGGTCAAGAAGCGCCTCTGGCTCGTTTTAACTGGCCCCTCCAATCTTGAGCAGACACAAGGACACGAATAAATTTATTCATAATTTTATTTTGCAGTTCCAGAATGGCATTAACTTCACTCGGAAGGAGAAACGCCGGAAAGAGAACCGCACTGGCAATCATAAGGTATTGTCTATGTTCAATGTTTTTATCCTGAGCGTTATTAGAATTGTCACTTATAGCTAGTATGGAATTGATGAGTTCTACTAAAAAAGAAGGAAGTTTTTGACAAACATTCCTACCTAATTGGTTAATTCAAGATTCGCGCTTTAAAAAAAAAAATTGCGCGTGATAATAAGTTTGGTAAATGAGACCTCCTAACTGTTATTTTGAACTTTAAATCTTAATAGAGATTGTCTTTCGCACATGGGGAAGGGGCTAGGAAGGTTCACTTTCTGAAGGCACCAGAATACTTGGAGTAAATGTGTAGTTTAGGCCTTGTAGATGTTCCTTAGTTTCTATTCGATGCATGCTTTAGCGATTAAAAAGATCCCTTCGCTATTGTTATTTAACAACAAGTTATGTAAAAATCTGTCCCTAACCTAAGTGATACCAACGATGTGTATTTACAGCTGCATCATTACAATCACCTCTTGGCAGACAAGCGAATTTTATCGGTCTGTGCGTTTGGTCTAAGATTATAAACAGCATTTACCTAACTCATACTTAACGAAGGCTGAGTTAAAATGAACTGACTATTAATTTTTTCTCCGACTACTACCTAGATTAGGGGTCGGAAATCTGACAATAATGTTAAAATCGATTGTAAAACCTACTGTATACGTGTAATGTACCTGTTTCCTTTCTTGTGTACACAAGTAAACAAATATAAAAAAAAACTCATAGAAATAATTCACTAGCAGTGTTTTCACCCGGCGATAAACTCCACATAAGAGCAAGGTATATTTATATTCCTTCAAAACACTATATATTTGTTGTCTTCTACGTCAAAGTTATATGCGTTATGTATTATTCATATTATCTAATAATTTACTTAGGTATGTGTAACGTAGGTATATAGGCAAAATCTTTGGTATGTTTAACTAGTAATCATAAAAACAAGATATTTGGTAAATACTAGATGTGGTTGGGTTTTCCCACTAAGAATAATATTTGATCACTGATAAATGATTATTCAGATGTGTAATAGTAGGGTTTATTTGTTCTTACACAAATTAAAAATACTCGGTAAGTCAGAACTTGAGAGTAATTTTTATATAGACGCATAAATCCTTAGAAGCCTAATAATTAGAACCTATGTACTACCTAAAATTTAGGTTTGTCGCTAGCATATTATATCATTCTTAAAATGATCAAGAAGGTGCTAAAGCACGAGTTGCTTTTTTTAAAATGAATTTTGTAAAAACTAAGCGCTGTATATAGAAACATATGATCTGTACGATATACGTAGGTCATAATTATATAGATAGATAGTGTTAAATCAACACAATTTTGGGGAATTCCCTACAAATAATACCGTTCACATCTATGTTGCTGTGTGGGCTGTATGTAGAAGGCTTCCTTTGTCCAAATTACCGTTCAGCACACTAACTATATCTGTCTACTAACTGGAAGAAAAGTAAGTGAGGACAAATTAGTCTGGTTGGCTAGGTGGGTCGATATTTTTTTTTTGTATTCCGTACAATTCTTTAAAAAACATAAGGGTTTTTGGGATTGTCATCAGGCAGTCAATCGATCCGTTTATGTAAATGAAATTATAATCACTGAGGGATTAGGTTGGTTAAGAGATCGAATGACATTTATGCTTGTCTCACGTTACCACAAGATAGATTTGCAAAGGCCCATCATCTATAAAAATATATACTACCTAATATCCATATTAACATTACAAATGCGAAAATAACTGTCTGTTTGTTACACTTCACCTCTAAACCGCTAAACAGATTTTGATCAAATTTGGCACGGAGATAGATTGCATCCTAAAGAAGGGCCAGGTAAGAAAGAGGAATAGGTTGAATAGGGCGGTAGAGGTGGCAGGAAGGTATAGGCTAGACATTGTTAAATAATGTGACCAATTTATCAATCGAAGTGTTCGTTAGATATTAAAGTAGTACCTACTTAATTGAAACGTAATAATAAAGAAATAGGACACTATACATTTAAATGTTGGTACGGATCTATGGATTGAGATATCTGATAAAAGCACGGAAGTGTTTGTTAGTAGACATTATTGACTTGTTGGATACACCTATTATATCCTGAAACACATACATGAACATTACAATAATATATAAATCGGGAAACTTGAATTATGAAAAGTTAAAACCCATTTAGACGATTAACGAAAGGAATTTATAAGGCGAATATCAGCGGCAACGTCAGAAGAGTCGTCGTCTTATAAGGACCTACACCGATCTTATTGAAGTCCTTCAAAAAGGTCACTTGCGTAGTACTCGCAACCGGCGCGTATGTATGAGAAGATGTATGAATGTCGCAGAAGCAAAAGAATCGTAGCAAGCGGCAGTCTATAGTTTCTGCCAACCCCTGTGGGAGAAGGGCGTGAGTGTATGTATGTATGTTAAAACCCATACTCAGCAACAATAATTTATGTACCTAGTTCTTAGATTCCTTAGATATCCTAGGTATCTTTGAAAGCGTTAATATTAATGATATTTTCGTCGTCATTTCATCGATTCGTTCTAGAAGGCCGTATAGCAAACATGCTTATGCGTCGCGGTGTTGCGGACGGTGAGTGACCGCCCCCGACCGTACATCCCAACTCACGTTTTCTCTGTCCAGGGAACCCGGTATAGTACAGTTTCATTTCTTCGATTTGTATGAATTGCACGTGACAGAATAATTGAAGCTTACATTATACCCGAGTTTAGCACGAGTACAATTAGAATTGGTAAGCGTATAGACGATTACTCTCTTTGTCATGAAAGTAAAAACGTTACGGCGGTTTTTTCCATTAATTCCGAGGATTCGTGAAAACTATATATCTGTGTATTTTAAAATACGGAGTTATTTGTTTTGTTTCAAACCATGTACTACCTATACTTAACTTACTCATTTTTTAAGTAACCATTGTGCGAGTAAATATTACGCATTTGTTTGGAATATATTCAGAGCATTCGCGAGAAGAAAATGGAGAATATTGCAGTAATGGTCTCCTTGTAGTATGAATGAACCGAAAATTCCCAAGCAGTTTCTGCAATTTTTTTTATGACAGGGTGGCAAACAAGCAGACGTATCGCCTGATAGTAAGCACTCCTACCGCCCATGGACACCCGCAACCGGCCATTTAAAAGGGTATGGGCCTGCGTTATCCTCACGCACTCAGCGAAACACAACGTAAGGGTTGTTTCACGCCGGTTTCCTGTGAAGCCGTGGTATCACTCCGGTCGAGCCGGCCCATTTGTGCCGAAGCTGGCTCTCCCACGGTAAACAACATTATAGTTGAGGCCTTTTGGTTCCCAAGTAAGATAATTTGTCAATGATATTATAATACCGCCTAGCTAATACTGCTGTAAAGCCTAATTTTCAATAATTTTCTATGTTATTAAAATTACCATTAGGCCTTATAGCATACATTATATTGGAGTAAAAACGAAGAAATAGCTTAGCTTAATTAGCTTTCGCTAATTTAATTATGATTATGAAAATGTTACCCTTGCTATCCCTGCCTCCTCATTTCTACGTATCTAAAGATTTTTTTCTCAGATTTGTTTTGTTTTTTTAGGTCGCTTTAGTTTGAATTATTTAGTACACATCTTATAAAATATTCGGTGAAAGTGATTGACATGTCTGAAAGCTGATTACTAAATAATTTGTTTGCACAACATTCAGACGAATACCTACAATACTATGACATAATGTCACTAGGCAGCTAAATTTGTAAGACCATTGTTCAAACGTCATGTTAGTTATTCATTATACTTACATGAACTAAATATTTATTTTCAAAAACCTTAGCACTATGTCTTAAGTAACAATTTGGCAGTCTTATATTCTAACAGATGGATGTACGAGTAGCTTCTATAATCAAGCTAGGCAATGGCTGTATTGCTGCTATCAGAGACTTTTTAACGAAGGAGACTTACTTAGATTATCGTGCGGATTCAATGATTATTCCTGCATGCCCGGTCGTAGGTTGTCCGGTCGATGGGTGCTTGACTACCAGGCGCCCGGACTAGTGGTGCCGTAGTAGGCTAATGCACTCACGAGTGTCTCACACGTGCTCTGGAAAGTCTGTCGATGTATTTAATTTACATTAATCATCTCTTACGTCCGTGCGCACCGCATGCTCCACAGAATCCCACAATCGACATGCAACGCTGTAATTGTTAATTAATTTATTTATTTTGAGTATCACGTGCAAACACACGAAAGGAAAGGAGCATGTTTAATGTATCTTCACTTTAAATTCATGATATTCTAATATCACTTGACAATACCCACGAAATCTATTTACTGTTTTGGGCTTTGTCATAAAAAAAACTGCGGCACGTGTTTTTGAGTTTTTGTTTACGGGAAATTTTACGAGTTTATGTAAGCGCAAGAAAAAAGGTACGGGAAAATCGTTTAGAGAAAATTGTTATATTTGTATAAACTGATAACTTGTAGGATTCATCCATCCCCGCACGGAACGGATATTACAGTTAGTTTTTTCGGGTCTACAAAAGCAAATGAAAGCAAAGAAAAAAGTAAACTGTTGTCAATTTCATGAAAATATGAACTATCGCTTTCTAAGAATGGAAGCGAAGTATAATTTTTCTTTTAAATTCTTAGTAGCAGCTTTGGATTTGTGTCCGGTTAATGGCAATAGACCTTCCCCCTATTGCATGAAATCCAACTGTAACCCTCTGCGGAACCCTTCGGGGAATACAGTCGAAATGAAGTCAAGTGAAATGTTTCTTGTTTCATTTTCGAAATTATGGCCGTTTCTGAGGGTTTATAATATACATAATATGTTATTCCAATGAACGTATATTGTTTCGTCCAATTTTTATCTTCTTCTTAGTCACGTTAACTCTAAAACTGTCAGTTTTACTTTTAATATTTTTCTGAAACAAGTGCATACGCGAAAATGGAATGGATTATGTACGTACATCGCATTTTAAATTTTAACGAAATTGATTAAAATAAAAAGGAAATCTTGGCGTCGCATACTATTAATAGTAAGTGATTTTGGGTCACGTGGACCTGGCTGCTTTTTCTGAAAGTAAGTGGACACTTTGAATTGCTATCACTCGCTAAGAAAACGTGTTTGAAATTCATTATACTATTTGAGATACTTACCTACTTTATTTTCCAATCTATATACATATATAAAAGAAAGTCGTGTTAGTTATACCACAGATAAAAGAATACTAGTGTTATACTATTTTGTACCGATTTGGCTGAAAATTGGTGGAGAGGTAGCTTAGAATCAGGAGACGGATATAGGATACTTTTTATCCCGTTCCCGTGGGATGTGATGACAGACCGAATTCCACGGGGGCGAAGCCGCGGGCAGAAGCTAGTCTATATATATAAAAGAAAGTCGTGTTAGTTACACTATTTATAACTTAAGAACGGCTGAACCGATTTGGCTGAAAATTGGTGGAGAGGTAGCTTAGAATCAGGAGACGGACATAGGATACTTTTTATCCCGTTTCCGTGGGATGTGATGACAGAATTCCACGGGGGCGAAGCTGCGGGCAGAAGCTAGTAGTAGATAAGATATGCTATTATTAAGCAAGTAACTAGACCATAATTTTGGGGATATTCTAATTTAATAAGACCAATGAAATGACTGACTAGACTCTAGTTACTGGTCACAATAAGGGCTGGTGCTAAACGTGAGATACTTGGTTCAATGCCTAGGTAGAGTAGTGAGTGGTGTTAGGTTTTTCTACGAAATTCTCTGTAGTAGCTTGGAGCTTGAATTTTTGACCCGATAACGATGAAGAAGATCACCTCCTATCAAATAGGAACTAAAACGTATTGGTGAAATGTGAATAATAAAGTCTGTATATCTTCATCCTTGTGGATGATCTTGGTAATAACTAATTATTAGATATTGCATGTTTTGTATCAGCAAGCGAATAAATAGAAATGAGTTAGTAGTAGCCTAAAATGAACAACAGTCATAGAATAATGCTTATAGTTTTGCAGTGAGTAGAATATGAAAAATTTTAGCCAACTATGCCAGAAAGAGGGTTTTGTTTTTGTTGCCAGTTACATGAGTGTGGGTACCAAGGTTATTTTACACATTGGCCGGGTAGCATTGGCGCTGACGTTGATGCCAATGTGTAGAGCAGGCCATACTGTAAAGACGAATCAATCGCTAGGTACTTCTTAATTATTGAGTTTTTTAGCTACATAGACACATACATAATTAGACTGTTAAACTCATTAACCTCCCTTTTTCGTAGTGGGGTGAAAATAACAGTAAGTGCAGTTATTATTTTTTACGGAATTAGACTAAACTTAAACTCTTTTTGGCATCGTACGCGCAGTCAGCGTTTTTATCAAAACATGTAGTTAAATAAATACTGCGATAAGCGAAAAGTGGTATATTTTTTAACAAAGGAACTGCTTAGCTACTAGATGTTTATGTAAAAAAGTCTCTTCTGAACTATCACATAAAATAATGTTCTTATTTCTAAGCATTCAAGATACGCGGTCTTTCTCTTCCAGTTTGTAGGTAAAAAAGTAGATATTAATATGTACATAATTGTGTCATGGATGACAGACTTGACTTTTTCATTATTTCGTAACAAAATCCTTGATAACAGTCATTCTCTTCACGTAAATAGGCAAAGCAGCTAAAATTATAAGTAGATACCTATCCATCTATGTATTTAATTGTTCGTTTACATGCGTGTATGTAGGGTATTTCGAGTGAGATAAGCAGGCAGGAGGCAGGCGCGATGCCGCCGCGGCCGTTGGCAGAGGTCAGTATTGACGTCAATGCTGTCACGTGATCGCATTGTACGACCACTGAATACCTACCAGGCGTGGAGCAACGCTGCGGTCTGCGCGCGCGCCGCATTCATGACAGGCACGGCTCCATGCGCAACCGTGCTTCGAAAATCCTTTGAAACTAAGGGCAACTGGCCCTTGTTGGCTGGCAATTGTATTGAAACATAATTTTTCATTGTTAAACATATTATTTAAGAAGTTACAAATGACCTTAAGTCCTTGTATTACTTTATCCTGTCAAAAGATCCTTCATATTTTTTAATATTAATATTCCCTGTAAAGCAACTTCTCTGTAAATATCTTGCGTTCATAATTTCTGCTTAAAAGCGTAAGTATGTTTTTACAAGTTTTTAACCTGTTTATATATTTTTTACATTGTAGCGTTCTCATAAAATAAACGTTATTTTTAATGTATTACAAAATATTTGAGTTTTTTTTTCATATAAGTAATCTTATTATCTTTATCTTGGTCAGTATTTACATTGTAGATAATAGGTACTTTACATTAGTTTTTGGGGTGCAATAAAGAATATTCTATTCTGTTCTATTTGGTATGTAAGGTAAATTCAATATCAATCTTCCAATTCGTATTTGCCATGTAGGTACTTGTTTCGTCAATCTCCGTTCACCCATCCTCTCTACATAACCAAACCACCTTAACATACCTTTCTCAATCTTTGTTACTACATCCTCTTTCATACCACATCGCTCCCTCATTTATTGTATTCCTAAGTTTAATAAAATAACATGTTATAAGTATTTATTATAGACCTTTTTGCCTTAGCGCCTTTTCGCTTCGTTAAAGCAACAATGTTGCAAGTCTATGCAATGTTTTTGTCATTGATCAGGCACGTTTTGTCTGAGAACTCTTTAAAATACTATTGATAAAATCTGTATTTTGTGTTGTTTTATTTACAACGTAATAATTTAATTTAATATTTACATTACATTACATTACATTACATACATACCATCACGGGAAGGGTTAGGCAGAGGCGGTACTAATGTACACCCATAGTTCGCCGGTATGTTTAGGTCCCATGTAATAGGGGGCGAGCCTATTGTTGCGTTATTGGGTTTTTCTATGAAATTCTCAGTAGCAGCTCGGAGTTTGGAATTTGTGCCCGGTTAATGGCAATAGGCTCGCTCCCTATTACATGGGACCTAAACATACCGGCGAACTGTGGGTGTACCTTAGTACACCTCTGCCTAACCCTTCGGGGAATACAGGCGTGATGATATGTTATGTTATAATTATAGAGGAAAATATGGCTGCACAAAATTTGATATACCTAGGTAATGTAACATCAACTTTTTAACAATAAGTACGTATTCCCAATAAAAATATGAAAATTATTATTTATTTTCAGTATTTTATGTTAATCAATTCAAACTTATATGTTGACTACGTATCTTACTGGGTTTTCGGACTATTTTTCAGGATTCTATAGAAACTATTGATTTGTTATTAAAATTCATTCATTGAAAATCATCCATATTTCTATATACTTACAAGTCTGTTGATTCAAAACATTGTTGTGAACATTCACTCATTTGTGTTTGCCCACCAGTGAGCGCCATTGACCTTTGTTTTTGAAATATTTGCTTAAATTAGATGTGTTTTGTTGCTTGAACTTTCAAGAAGTTAGATACAAGGAGATTTGTACACTTTTCTCTATAAAATTCATAAGTATATACTATATCTATTTCCTCAATTTCTTTTTATTTATTGTATTTTCTTTTTTAGAGATCATACTCCAAGCTGCCATACCCCGTATTTGCGTAGGATCGACCATAGATACATTTAGAATTATATTTCTGCCAGCATTTACGCACTGAGTCGCTAGGCTAGCGTTGCGTGGTAGAAAATGATTATATTCTTCGAAATAGTTAATGAATGAATTAACATTTATTTGGACAAACAAAATAGGCCCATGACTAGGCAGTCATGGGCGTAAATATTGAGGGGATTAGTAAAACTGCCTCATTAGCCAAGTGGTCCTGAGCGTGACTGCTACGCTAGAGGTCCTGGGTTCGTTTCCCAGGTCGAGCAAAGTGTTATTGGGTTTTTCTATGAAATTCCCAGTAGCAGCTCGGAGTTAGGAATTTGTGCCCGGTTAATGGCAATAGGCTAGCCCCCTATTACATGGGACCTAAACATACCGGCGAACTGTGGGTGTACATTAGTTCGCCTCTGTCTAACCCTTCGCGGAATACAGGCGTGATGGTATATTATGTTATTAGTAATCCTAACAAGTCTGTTAGGGTTACTAGTCCCCTCAATATTTGAAAGGAAGGACTTGAGACTCTTAGGAATGGACCCGACTGAAGAATTGCCAAATATACTGCGCAGACTCTAAATTAAATCTAATAAACAGAAGTGGCTAGTAGTAGCTGCCCTTTTTGCAGATTTTGATTTCATCTTGCATATAATAAGAATGTAAGACCCGTTTCTGTACATCAGCTTATGCCCGAGCCTAGGAGCTGCTCTGCTGATAAAGTAAGAGGGCATTGAAGTTTAATTTTTCTGCGAGGTCATAAGATATCTTCCTCCTTCATTATAGAGGACATCACTGCGCACTTGTCATTTTATGAATATAATTTTCATAAATTTGGTATTCAATATGAATTCGCGCTGACGATGACGTCAATGATTGTATTATTTATCTCTCTCGCCACTATCAGAAGCTCTGGTGATATATTTAAAATGTGATTTGTATATAAAAATAGTTTATACTTACTACTTTTGTCATTAGTTAATGTCTACTTTGCATCTTGGATCCCGTTTTTATTTGGTGTTTATGATTTGAAACTCAGAACTATACCTATCTAGTAACAAATAACACAATAAGTTTTACTAATAGATAGATAGAATCCTATTTATTTTCATCATCATCATATCAGCCTATTGCCGTCCACTGCTGAACGTAGGCCTCCCCCAAAGAGCGCCAACCATCCCGGTCTTGGGCAGCTCGCATCCATCCGCTGCCAGCCACCTTCTTTAAATCGTCGGTCCATCGTGTCGCAGGGCGTCCCACACTACGCTTGCCCAAACGCGGTCTCCACTCTAACACTTGTCTGCTCCATCGATAGTCTGTCCGTCTGCAGACATGACCGGCCCACTTCCACTTCAGCGTGCTAATTCTTCGTGCAATGTCGGCAACTTTAGTTCTTTGGCGAATGACTTCGTTGCGAATTCTATCCACCAAAGAAACTCCAAGCATTGCTCTCTCCATTGCACGCTGAGTAACCCTAAATTTGTGGACCAGTCCCCTGGTGAGTGTCCACGTTTCGGCTCCGTAAGTCATTACGGGTAGGACGCACTGATTATAGACCCTGGTCTTTAGGGACTGTGGGATCGACGATTCAAAGATGTCACGCAGCTTCCCGAATGCCGCCCAACCCAAGCGAATTCTTCTGGTCGCCTCCTTCTCGAAGTTGTGCCGCCCCAGTTGTATAATTTGGCCAAGATATATGTATTCTTGCACAACCTCGAGGGCAGCGCCATTTACGTATACAGGACTCGGGGTGACATGGTCATTGTACATGACTTTGGTTTTATCCAAGTTCATCCCGAGACCCACCCGCCTTGAAGAATCGCCAAGGCTGTTCAGCATCACCTCCAGCTCCTGCAGAGATTCTGCCATGATGACGATGTCATCCGCAAATCGGAGGTGCGAGATGTACTGACCGTTAATATTTATGCCTCGTCCTTTCCAGTTGAGCGTCTTGAAAACGTCTTCCAACGCGTTCGTAAACAGTTTCGGAGAGATGACGTCTCCCTGTCTTACCCCTCGACGCAGTTGGATTGGTTTTGTGCTCTGATCTTGTACTTGGACGGTCATCGTTGCGGCCTTATACAGACATCTCAACACCTCCACGTATCGGCAGTCCACAAGGCATCTCTGCATGGAGTCCAGCACAGCCCAGGTCTCGATAGTATCGAAGGCTTTCTCGTAGTCCACATACGCTAGGCACAGAGGCTGATTATATTCCTCGGTCTTTTGGATAATTTGCCTGAGGGTGTGTATGTGGTCTACGGTGCTGTAGCCTTTCCGAAACCCGGCCTGCTCCGGTGGCTGAAAGTCATCGAACTTTTGGGCAAGACGATTCGAGATAACTCTCGAAAACAACTTGTAAACATGGCTCAGGAGTGATATGGGGCGGTAGTTTTTCAGAAGCGTGTTATCGCCCTTTTTGAAAAATAACACCACCGCGCTCCTGCTCCATGCCTCCGGTGTCATGCCAGTGTGGATGACGGTATTGAAGAGCTTAACAAGCTCTGTCAAGACAGGTGTTCCTCCTGCCTTGATCAGCTCCGTGGTTATCCCGTCATCCCCCGAAGCTTTGTTGTTATGAAGCTGTCCGAGAGCTATTCTAATCTCACCCATGTCGATGTCGGGAAGCTCGTCTGTGAGGTGGCGTGTTAGTCTGGCCCGTGGATCATCCGCGCCGTGGACCTGAGGTGGGCATGTTTGTTGAGCGTATAAGTCTCCGTAGAACTTTTCGACTTCAGCGAGTATCTCTGGCTTCGAGGTGACGGTGGTGCCCTGTGACGTTCTGAGTTTCGTCAGGTGACAACGGGAGGTATTCGGCCTGGCGAACACCTTCGAGCCTTTGTTTCGCGCTATGGCTTGCTCAATGGCTTGTGTATTCGCGCGCCGATTGTCGCGTCTTATTAGCTTTTTGACCTCCCTGTTAAGTACCTGACGCTCCGACAGTGTGGCAATCGTGAGTTCTCGTCGTTTCCTCATCAGTTCCAGAGTCTCGCTGGTGAGCACCGACTTACGTCCATTTCGCGTTGGTCGAAAGTGTTTATAGCCCACCTCGCGGATGACACGTACCAGGCCATTAGTGGCGTCGTTTATGTCCTCTGTGGTTTCCAACATGGCGAATCGGTTTTGTAGTTCCAACTGGAAGCTTTCGCAGCCAGTTTCGACCTGGGGTAGCGTTGGTCTAAGAGTCGACCTCGTTAGGCGCGCACGTTCGGTTTTGACCTTTATATCTAGAGTGCCTCTTACCAGTCGGTGATCACTTCCGGTATTGACCCTGTTGATCACAGAGACATCTCTGAATATTTGGCGCTTGTTAGCCAAAACGAAGTCGATCTCGTTCTTTGTCACGTTATCGGGACTTTGCCAGGTCCACTTCCTTTGAGGCTTCTTGTGGAAGAAGGAATTCATCAGAAAAAGCCCCTGAGCCTCGAGAAAGTTTACCAGCATTTGCCCCCTGTGATTTCTGCGCCCATAGCCGAATGGACCTACCCTCGACTCGCCGCTTTCTTGTACTCCCACTTTAGCGTTGAAGTCACCCATAACAACAGTGTAGAATGTTTTGGTACGAGACATAGCTTTCACTATGTCTTCATACATGGCCTCGACTTCGTCGTCAGGGTGTGCGGACGTTGGGGCATACACTTGTACAACCTTCAAGGAGTACCTTTCTGTTATTTTAAGTACAAGGTATGCCACCCTTGCCGACACACTGCCTAGTTCTACAATGTTGCACTTGAGTGACTTGTGGACCATAAACCCGACGCCACCTTGGGATGGTTGGTGTCCCTCTCGGAAGTAGAGTAAGTGGCCACTATCGAGGGTTATCGTTTCCTCACCCTGTCTCCGGACCTCCGATAAACCCACGATGTGCCAGTTAATACGACTCAGCTCTACTTCCAACTCAACGAGGTGCTCGTTCAGCCGCAGAGAGCGTCCATTATACGTCGCCAGGTTGAGGTTACGATGTTGGTACCCTGCCGTCGCCCGGGGATTCTTAGCACCCCCCACCGCACCGTTACCGTGGCCGGTACCATGGCCAGGAATAGTGCAGCTACCGGGAACTGGGGGCCGTAAATCAGGGATGTGACTCATCTTTTGAGGGGATTTGCCATAGTCACCACGCTTGGCAGACGGGTTGGTGACCGCAGTTCCTGGAATGCTTTCGCTGATAGTACTGCTGCCCACTACCAGGTTCGGCATTTGGGAGCATTCCAGCATACTTCATGGTTATGCCGCCATGTGTCGGATGCCGGAGCCAAAATGGTTGGGAAGATCTTACTAACCCATAATCCAGCTAGTATCCTGTAGTCGCCTTTTACGACACCCAAAGGAGGAGAAGGGGTGGCCTATTCTACAGCCCGGAACACCATAAAGATAAAACATAACATAGCCAGGGATAAAAACATAATTAGTATTTAGTACAATTGGCGGTCTTATCGCTTAAAGCAATTTCTTACAGACAACCAATCTACTAGTAGTAGGTACCTACATTAGTAATGGTAGTATAGTACTGTAATAAATGACCCTAAACAATTTCTAACACTCAATTAGAATTAGAGTCATTATTTTAGTAACGAAACCCTAAAGTCATTTTGAGATACCTATCTCAAAATCCTAAAACCTATCAAAAAAATATGCATATGTACCTACATATGCATATTTTTTTCAAGAAATTGGTTATACCAGTTAAAGTTAGGTACAATGCAATACTCGTGGCTCCAAAACCACTGTCGTACCCAAAACGACTACGATATTGGCGCGCACACGCCCCCAATAACAATATGTGCAAGTAGGTTTCATTTTTCCATACACAGAGCCAACGATGGATCAGGGGGCCATAGTTTCAGGCATTGTAATTATCTTTTTGGGAACAATTAACACATATTAAACACTAATAGATCCTGAACAAACTACTTTCAGGTCTTGTGCTTATTCTGTTACAGGTTGTATATTATATATGTTTTTGCAACATTATATTCAGAAAGGGCGATATAGGATATAAGCGGCGGTAGCCTAATGGCTAGGGCGTCGGACTTGCGATCATGTGGTTGCCGGTTCGAACCCCACCCATTGCACTACCGACGTGAACCCACTCGTAACACAAGCAATCTAGCTTAGCACGAGGGGTTAACAAGAATACTAGTAATGTGCGAACCGCATTGCCAGTAAGCTTTTTTTTTTAAAAAAAAGGCGGCAGGTAACGCGTGAATTTAAAAAAAATATCAATAACATATGGAAAGGTCCAGGTTTGTGTTAATTGATGAAACACACGAAACCTAAGACTACCTTAGACTAGGAATAAGACAGTATACAAGTTTTGGAGACGTCCTAGCTATTAAGCTTTCCAATAATTTATAAACAAACATACTCCTAATCTAATATCGTCAACAAGTTATACAAACATAAACATTTTAATTCAGTAGGTAGTTAGTCATCGTAATTAAGAATCCGGTCATCAAATCGTTTCTAAATGTAAATCGATTAGGGCTAGGTAGATGTGAGACTGACGTGCCCTGTCAGAAGTCACGTAGGCCTTAGGCTCGGTAACTATAGGCGCGTGCCCTAACTTAATTATCAAGGGGTTCATGCAATAATGCATCAAGATTTTTTAATTTAGGTATTGCGTAGATGTCCATGCTTGAAAAAACTTACGAGACTTTACCTGGGATAACAAAAGAAGAGAAGCATGGCTTTGCCACTGTAACGGTAAGAGTGGGTATCTATTTTACATTTGTTCTTTTGATTTCTTAATTAGGGGTGAAGTAATTATGTTGCGGATATGAGGCAGTCGCTCCGTATAAAATATTCAGCCGCATCTCGGGGCCTACAATAAAATTAACTAGTACGAACTTCGGATCGAAAAAACAGTAATGTTAAATCACTTTTGGAATGTCAACGCAAGGCAAGGAGTAAAACCGTGAATCGATGAATCGAATCGATTGTCGGGTTTAGAAATCTTTCGTATTAGCGTGCAAATTAGAAGCGGCGGTAGCCTAATGGCTAGGGCGCCGGACTTGCAATCATGATTGTGGTTGCCGGTTCGAAACCCACCCATTGCACTACCGACGTAAACCCACTCGTAACACAAGCATTTTAGCTTAGCACGAGGGGTTAACAAGAATACTAATTTGCACATTGATAGTAATCTTTTTTTTTAAAAAAACCGTCGTCTTTACTTCGTAGTTGGAAAGATTTTGTATTAGTATATTGTTATTACGTTTTAGACGTAAATTCAAATGTGAAGGCAAATTTCGACCTGGTGGGTGGGACTCGCTGGCTTAGCGGTCATAGCGTCTGGTATATTTAACCAGTAGACGCAAGTTCGAATCCTGTCCATAGTCGAATTTTTCCTCCAATAAAATAGCGACAAAATTGGTTCAACTTTCGTGGTACATTCGAAATAATGTAATATTGCATAGAGTGGTCCATCTTCTATCACACGTCACACTGATGATAGTCAGTAATGGCATTAATTTTGTTTGCGGTTATTAATTTATTGGCGATCGACATTAGGGCCAGTGTGATTTTTATGATTGTTGCTCTCATTAACTGGAGATAGGATATTTTTAAAACCAATTTGCTTGGAGCGTACGTGACAAAACTTAAGTGTGTCAATTCATTAGTTTCAGTAGGCGGGTCCGTTGATAATTATTTAATTGATTATTAATAATCTAGTCGGAATTTCGTTTGAGATTTTCCTCATACTTGCTGTCACACTAGGTAGAGATACTATTAGAAGTTAGTAATACGACCGACATGCTATTTACATTTTCCTCTATCAATTACCAAACAAAAAACCTGTGAAAGTATTTTACGTGCCCTAATCACCGGGCAATTAGAACTAATTTGGCTATCAATTTGGTGTTGTTGACGTAGTTTGTTACGTAGGTAGGTTTTTAATGTAGTGTTATGTTAATAAACGAAATGAAAATTGATTAGGTTTATGCCGTGGAACATTCTATGCGCATGTATAATTTTGTTTTCGTTTGAAAGGAAGAAGGGCTTTTGTTTACAATACTCCTATAATTTATACTACGTGTTCCAGTATTGGACTCTGTGGGATAGTTCAACTCAGAGTGTAGGACAAAGGGCAATGCACTACCATTCGGGATCATATTAAAAATGCAGACGTTACGGGGTAAACGCACTTCTGACCGAAGCCTATGCATTATTCAGACGATGCATTTATTGATCCCAACGATTGGACTGTGTTTGCTTTCATTAAGTTTACATCGGTCCCTTTTGCGAATTACGCATACAGCATAACCGACAAGGAAAATCTTGTTTGAGGAAAAGTGTCTTTGGATAATGCATTGCAGCCTGCTCTTGAGCTAATATTTATAACGCATGTAGCTATTTCAAACCAAAGCTCGATATGAATACTTATGGAAGTGTTACAAGTGTACTTTATTGCATACTAATAATAACAATTTCTCAGTCACCTAATTTGTTATTGTAAACATGAATTACTAATAACTGTGTGGCAGTTGCTGTTAGCGTAGTCGTTTTTGGGTTCGATTCCTAGGTCAAGCAGTTTTATTGGGTTTGCAATACTTAGTAGCAGCACTAGCAGCTCGGGCTTTGGAGGCCTGCTAATGGATAAACACACCAGCGAATTGTGGCACACATGCAACTCTGCCATGCCGTTCCGGGAATGCAGGTGATATGCTAATGTCTTATAAAGACTACACAGGAGATGCCGAGTTTAAGACTACTTTTATTAGATTTTTCTATATCCGTGCCAAATGTTACCCAGAACCGTTCAGCCGTTCTGGCGGGAACGAGTAACACATCCACATCCATCCATCCTCACAAACTTTCGCATTTATAATATTAGTAGGATAGGATAGGATAAATTTATTTATTATAAAAATAGAAAATATTACTCTCCGTGGTTAAAGTGTCTTTAAAATATCTATTTACATATTTATCATGAACTATTGCCTGTTATACTAATGTGTACCATATTTAAGTAGATTTTTCTCAAAACACAAAATTTTTTACACAAAGATATCTATGATTTTCTTCTATAAGTACTATAAGGAAAAGCAGCCATTTTAGAAAAGTTTAAGTTAGTAGATGCCTAAAGATTTTAAATGGTTTCAGGTGTACACTGTTTAAGAATATGCATAATTCACCGATATATTTCTCGCGGACAGGAGAATAAATAAAAGAATACCTTACTTACAAGGAAAGTTTACATGTAGGTATGTATGGTATTATAATACAAATATATTGGTAATATAATCGCCAATGTCTGATGTCATTCATATCGAGGATACGAATGACAGCAGACGACATCATCAGCGATCAGATGCATCAGCAGTACAAGATCATTTATTTGTCCAAATCATACAGAATCACTTTTATTAAATCAACAAGGAAAATAATAGAATTCTGTAGTTATCGAGAAAAATCTTAATTATATACACAAAGACACTGTATCTTCATACGTAATTGATGAAAGTAATAAATTTGAATGTTTGTTTATCTATCTCTTGCATCGGAATGTTCTACCCTTGAAACAGTATAAACTCGTTACATTGAACCGATATAAGAAAAGATGATTTCTTCAACGGTCTGTTATTTGTAACTTTCTTCATAAATAAAAAAGAGATTATCGATTTGTTTATATATGTATATTATGTAGATATCTATATATATAAAAGAAAGTCGTGTTAGTTACTTCATTTATAACTCAAGAACGGCTGAACTGATTTGGCTGAAAATTGGTGGAGAGGTAGCTTAGAACCAGGAGACGGACATAGGATACTTTTTATCCCGTTCCCGATACTCTTTATTCCACGGGGGCGAAGCCGCGGGCAGAAGCTAGTTTAATATATACATACAAGTTTACGTAGAGCTTATGAACAGATTTAACCTTCTTTTATAAAAAAGGGATATGGCCCCATTGTAAGTAAATGATTGGTGTCTTACCTTCATTTTTGAAGATACACCCGAACCTTCTGGAGTTTAGTTTCCTTTGTCTATATCTTAAGTTAATTACAATGGTGAAAGTCGACTTTAAGTATTTCAGGAATTAGAAGTCATGCCTCAGAATAAACGCTGAGTTATCGATCTCGGCTGTGGTACGAATTCGTATCTATTATAGGTACTTAACTATAACAATGGTTATTCAAGATCCAAAATTAGGATAATCGGTATGTCCTGGAGCTATCTACCATGATAACAATCCGGTCGCGTTTTCCTTGCTTGCATCTGTACGGACTATGAATTATATTTAGAATCAAACAATAGGTAATAACTTGTTATTTAATGAAAAAGCGAAGTAATGACTAGCGTCAAACATTAAACTCGTAATTATCGGAATATTTGATGCCTGTTAGACACGTTATATGCAATAATTCTTAATTCGTTTGATTCTCAATGCAAGAATATCGTCTACAGAAAGATATGAATCTTATAGGAAGTGGCGTATTAACCAGTGATTTTAGAGGCAGCAAATTTGGGGATAAGTATCTAAGATAAGTGATAGCCTAGTGATATGACCATTGGACTGCTAAGTCAAAGGTCTCGAGTTCAAATCCAAGGCACGCACCTCTGACTTTTCGAAGTTATGTGCGTTTTAATAAGTAGTTAAGTATCACGTGCTTAAACGGTGAAGGAAAACACCGTGAGGAAAAACCTGCATGCCTGAAAGATTTTTTTGACAGTGTGTGAAGTCTGCCAACCCGCATAAAGCTAGCGTGGTGGATTACCTATAGCCTAATCCTAATTATTCTAAGAGGCGCCCAGCAGTGTGACATTATTATGGGTTCATTATGTTGTATGTAAGTTTGGGGATCGAATTCTTTATAATGTTGTACGAATTAGCATATTATATTGCCCCTGCCTTATTACATACGTAACGTATCTACATGATTGAGCTTTGATTAGCTCAATAATATACTCAAAAATTATTTCTTGTGCAATGTTAACACTACGTCAATCTAAGGACTGATAAAGTACTTCATTAAATTTTTGCATTCCTTACCTCAACATTTGTCATAATTATAAACATCGTTGATAAAACCTCCGGGATATGCAGTATCTGCCAGATAAACTGAGCAGAATTTGTATGAATTTTTGTGTCAGATAATTTATCGGGTACTTATCAGAAAGCGGTGAAATAGGCCCTTAATCCGTTAACTTTTTACGGAGGAATGCTAAACTGAAATATGCTTTTTTATAATTCGTAGGTATGAATTAAAAAAAATGGTTTGAAACGTGCATCCTTCTCACTTAATGCACCAAACGAGTAAATCCAACCATATACTTAACGTGCGTTTTTTAACGAGTGTATTTCTTCGTTTTTGCTGAAGGTAATTGAACTTACTCCATATTTTATGGATATATTTTATGAACTTACTCCATTATACACATCGCCACACTCTATCGGAGATCGCACAGTAATAGCCACGGAACATTGTTCTGTGGTAATAACAATCATAGTAGCTATTTCGCAATCACGTTTCGTGTCGTGATAAAACGAGAATTCACGTGCTACCCATTGAAATATCGTAATCGCTATATTATCTTACCTACTAGTTAGTCTAAACTTTACTATAATTATTTATGATATAACGGTACTTAATTCATTATTCGATACGTATTTTATATTCATCGCATTGATTAAGAAGAACTTAAACTACGTTGTTGAAATAGCGTCAATTGATAAAATCATACAGATGATTTATAATTAGTTACTAATTGATGTAATTATAGCATTCTACGATTAGCTTGAAATGGTCACTGAGAGAGCTTGTGATGCCTTCGCTTGGTATTAATTATAGAACGCTTATCTCGAACAAAAAAAACTTGTTTTATTGCTAAAAAATTACAACATTGTGAGCAAGATAATATCTAAATTTAGAGGACAACAACTAAATTAAATTCTGTCCATTACCTACAATTCATATTCGCGCAGTAAGGTACCTACTCTCCATTTACATTATAAAAGATGACCTATTCTCTACCTAAGTTCTATTTTCAAATAAATCTTTACAACGAGCTGACCACATAATGTTGCGTGAAAATGAGTGATCGTTAACCAATTGAGGTTAAATCATAATTGGGCGTGACAGGCTCTCAGTTCTAATATAAAACAGCGGAGAGCACGGCATGGGCGCATGCACACAGCAGGCGTGCCACACACTCCCTATAATGACCAAAACAATTACAGCAAAATAACCGATCCGGTTCAAAGGATTAAATTAATATCGACTATTTGCCCACGCGCTGCAAATATCTAAATGCAATAATGTAGAGTTTGCGGTTATTAGGTTGTCGCCGCTTACACTATGTGGTTGTTTGTTATCATTGTAAGTAAAATAAAAAATACGCAAGTTAAAATATTATGAGCGTTTTCAGGATATTTGCTGCGATAAGTCATTCTTAGTCATTTGAATTTACTTTAAAATATGTTAGGAAGCTTTACATAAGTATCTGAATGTCAACTACATAGTCTTAGATAAAGACATGGATGTAATTTTCTCCTGTAACAATTTACGTTTATTAAAATACATAGACTAATAGGATGTTGACTATAACGGTACCTACAATACAACTTTTAATATTCATTTAATTTCTCACTAGTCTATCAGCATATCTACCTAGTCTCATTTTAGATTATTTATCCGATACCAGAGAGTTCGATTCTAATCGATTCGACGGCTTAGTAGTTATCGAAAAATCGACTCCCTCGATACAATTGAGTCAGATAAACGAGCTTAACTGGTGTTAATAATTTCCATCAGATTTTGATCCTTAAATATCAAATTAATTAATACCATTTAAGGTGAATTAGATAAAGAGACGCGTGTGCGCTTGTAGGCGGCAAGCGGATGGTTGAATCAATCACGACGCGTGCGCAATAAGTCCGCGCGACGCCCGCGCATCATGTGCTTCTCGCTTCAATCACTACATAATGATTGTTCGTAGTATGTACTCACACAATAGACACGTTTATTCGTTTAAGCAAAGCGCATGCCACAAATAAGTAGACCTACCTATTGATTTAAGAATGCTATTAAATTGCTGGCTCGATTTTAGTAGAGTCTAGGAGTCTGGAGTACCTAATAGCCCAAATCATCTGGATTACCGGATCCATGGTAAAGGTTATATATAATATACTTTTGTTGAATGCATGTCACCTGAAAATTGTATCCATCGCTACTTTATAATTTTGGCGGCACGTTTGGCGCAGCGATTGAGCGATAAGTTTCTACACTACGTGTTGGGGGTTCGGTCCCCACACGGGACAAATATCTTTACGATCTACCGGAAGTTGTTCCAGGTCTGGATGTTTGTGTGATAATTTGTTTTAGTAAATTCACCCAAGATACAGGAGAAATCCCTAGTGTGGATTAAGTTTTTTTTTTAAACCAGCTAGATTGTAAACTGACGATATTTTGTGAAACGTGAATAGACAGTGTTATTACAATATGACGTAACATTTTTGTGTAGATAAATAATAATATATTAATTTCAAAATATAAGGGTGAGCCGCTCGATTAGATTAGAAACTATTGAAAATGTACGCGATATATTGTATTTCGATTGCCTGTTCACAACTGTTCGTCAGTTTACAATATCACTCGATTATTTACACAAACAAACGGTACTTACAATTGTATGGCGACATGTAAAATATGTATAACGTTTTCTTAAAAATAGCTGTTTACCGAAAATAAAACTTATTGAAATAAAACTACTTTTTACGGATTTTATCGCTTTGTATTGATATTATTTATTTTATTTCTATGTCTAATATTCGCGTAAGTGTCAGAAATCAGTATAATAAAACTTATCTTGCATTGGTGAATCGGTTGTGAAATGTATTATATCTTTACCGTGGTTCTGTTATTAATAACTGGGGTCGTATTATGACGTGTTATCGCGATAATTTTTAGGTTGTGAGAATGGGATAGCGCTATTTAATCTGTAGAGCAGCATCCCTCTCTTTCAATCGGAAAATGATCGCAATAAAACGTCATAATACGGCCTCAGCTCATGTTATTTTCATGGCGCAACGTCGGGTAAGTCCGCCCAGTTAATTCCTGTGCATAAATCTGTATAGATCTGTGCTTAAAAACATCGATATCGGTTACCAAAATTAGTGAGCGGTTTCTATGACGTAAAAGAGACCAGGAAGCGTGCCTTCGTTTTTAGGTGACGTTGGTAACATAATCTCACTGGTACAGGGTCATATTTTTTTACCAAACTATTTTTATTGGCTGGGACTTTATTGTGGGGTTTTGGTACGTAATTTAACTGGGATGTATGGTCTTTACTATAAGGCATTAATAAAAATTTAATTTAAAGCCGTTTTTAGGGTTCCGTACCTCGAAAGGAAAAAACGGTACCCTTATAGGATCACTTTGTTGTCCGTCCGTCCGTCTGTCTGCCTGTCAAGACCCTATTTTTCAGGAACGCGTGGAGGTATCAAGCTGAAACTTATATCAAATACTCAGGTTATTTATATTTACTCTACTGTTCCTTGTATCTATGAAAAAATCAAACTTCTAAGCCAACGCAATCGAAAGATACAACCGTTTATGCCTCTCCGACTAATCCCTCAAATTTTCGACACTTACAAGGGAATTAAAACCTACTAAATTTCAATTTCTTGAAATTTGGTACGAAGCAACGTCTTATGGCACAGATAAAGGGAAAATTGCGAAAAGCATACATTTTTAGTTACGTCATATGATAAAAATATTTTTAAGTACGAAACCCTCGGTGCGCTAGTCCGACTCGCATTTGGCCGTTTTTTTTAAAAGCTTACTAGCACTGTGGGTCGCACATTACTAGTTAAATGCTTGTGTTACGAGTGGGTTCACGTCGGTAGTGGAATGGGTGGGTTTCGAACCAGTTTTATTTTTCACATCAATATTTAATGATTCCTCCTCTAGTTCCAACTAGATTCTTATCTTTTTTTATAAATCATTTACGAAACTCATTTAAATATTTTAAAACCCCAAACATTATTCTCATGAAAATAGTATGAGTTTGCAAATGGCTTATTTGAATTAGTAAAATTTCCATGATTGACGTATTTCAGTTTAGTAGACGTATAATTGAATCTAAATTTTAGCAAATAATTTGTAATGCGCTTGATCAGTGTCTAGGCCTTTTAGATGTATGAAATGTGAAATAAATCCTAAAAACCTTAAATTTTTATTGAGAACTACTAATCTTCAAACAGCTCTTCCATGAGCTTTATAGTAAGGCCTGAGCGTATGAGTCTTTAGTCCTCTGGTCTTGGATAACCCTGCCCCATGAGGCACATTCGCTTTCTACTTCTACTAACTTTCGAGAAGTACTTATACATTGAGTGCTGATATTGTTCATTAAAAAAATGTAACATAACCTTATACTACCTAATTGAAGCGATGATGCCTTCAAAAACCTCACAAGAGGGACAACACAGGGTCAACGACTATAAGTAGCGAACACAATAGAAGTATAAGGGGGCTATATGTATAATAAAAAAAAAATCTTGGCATTAGAATAGAATAGTAAGTATTTCTAAATTAATAAAACATTTCAGCAACGTTTATCGTAATACATACATGCGTAGTATTTATTCTTTTAAATACTGAAACGTAGAAGTCATCCATGACCTTTCGAATGCTTGACTCACGGTCAAAACTTGTAGGTAGATATTCGGTTTCCATCTCGATTCAATATTGTAGTGAGCCTATTGTACATTATAATATATTCTTCGAAGAGACACATAGTTTTTTGAACTCCCAAATATGGTAGTATCATTCGAAATTAATGATATCAAATTCCATTGTTCTAGACTGTAGTCCAATAATAATTATTTTGTGGGTGTAAAACCATCGATTTCTTTGTGTGAAATATCTACCCCAGGGTTATTTACCTTTAGATAACTTTCTCCGGTAGCGGAAGTAGTGATCAATATTCTGTCTTCGCTCTCATTTTGATTAGGCTAGTGGTCTAGTCGTAAAAAGCGGCATGGCATTAAATTTCGAAAATCCTATCGTCATAGCAATCATTAATTAGGTCCCAATAAGCAATTTTATGAAGGTGAACGTAAAGGTGCAACCGGTGAACATGTGAATCAGTTCTCGTGGAAATCTTTGGGAGGCCTTTGTTCAGCAGCGGACGTCTTTTGGGTGATATGATCAGGCAATTTAATTACAATACGAGTTTGAAAAATCAGAAACGATTTTATGTCTCAAGTAGGGTTTGTCGTCATGGTAGCTACTTAAGTCAAAATTTATATGTAATTATATTCATATTTAGATGATAGAATTCTTATATTATTACTTCCAATTGCATTTATGATTTCTAAAAGAAATAAGTACCTAGGCCTTAGTTTTAAGTTAGCCTTCAGCCACCTTAAATTGTTTGCGATCGCGAGAAAATCGTAAGAGATTTATAAGGAGACACGGAACCCTACGTGCGTGATATCAAATAAACACTGACCGTTCTTGTCTTATGTTCCGCGGAATCCTAAATCATGTTGATCAGTGCGCCAGCGCAGGGCAGGCAGGTCAACCGCCCCATCTACATTCACATATCATATCTACATTTGATTATCGCTCTGATTGTCCCCCAGGTAGTATTTTAAGAAGCTTCCTATTAATATTAAACGTGGTTCGTGGTGCTGCATATTCAACGCGACCTCGGCCATGGACCGGTCATCCAGCGAGTCAAGTACCTACTCGTGTTGCGCGCCTCCGTCAGCACTGTCTGAATACCACGCGTTCAACTTACGACCTGTCTCGAACCCACTAGTCTGCGATGCGACATGTCTTGGTAATGTGCGACTAAAATATATTTTTTATTAAATACTATTAATTTAGTTCGATAGACATGACCAGCTGTAGAATTCTACCTAAGAAATAAAATAAGTGTTTGAAACAGATTTTAGGGATTGCTGATGAATTAATTGCTACTGAAGATTATTAATATCAATATATGGATAATTTAGTTGCATTGCACAAATTTATAAAGAAGAATCGTCATGTCCGAGAGTGCATATCAATCCTAAAATCCACGGGGTCGCGCAGATCACACCCGGGTTCAATGTATTCCACAAAAAATATTAAGACAATGTATTCCAACTACACGTTGTCTACATCCGTTGTCGCAGGATACTCGTTCTAGGAAATTGATTTAAAACGTTTTTTCTCATGGAGCAGTGACTTGTTCAGCATTCTTGTCTGCCGCTAGATCCGTCCTTCGGCGCTTATTTGCTACTAAGGTCTTCAACTCATCGTTGCGCCTTGGTAGATTGTGCGACTTGTGCTTTCTGAATTGTTTTACGATACTATTATTTTTATATATCAATATCATTTATAGTTTTAACATATATAAGAAAAGCATAGTTTTTTGAGAATCCATCGGAATGGTGTAGAATATTTACGCAGACAAAGTTGTGAACAAGTGACTAATTTAAAATACTACATGCTTAACCGAACTTTCCGGTGGGTTTTCAAAAAATATTAATTGTCAATATGGGACACAAAAATCAGTAAAATCGGTCGAGACGTTTTTTTTTATTTATGGATGTTATGACGTATATTTGTTATTAAATCTTCTTTCAAAAGTTCAATACGACGACTTCATCACTGCATAATGATTGTGATCATGATATTATTATAGGGCTAAATTTAATTTATTTAGATTTTTAGAATAAGACTTTTATCTCATAATTAACTTCACAATATTTAGTAGATATTCATAGTATTCGCATGGTTTCTGAGTACCTAATATTTTTTAGTTGGTTGATTAGTCAGTCACTAGTTAGGTCTTCTCTAGAATGCTCTTTATCGGATTTTCAAGGAGTATCATATTATTTCCAACAATGTCGTACTACATCGGAATATTTGGGATTGTTTTCTTTGGCTCCGGTAAGGTCACATTGTTTCAGATCATCATTTTCAAAACAATATTCTTCTGAAAAGGTATCTGTCAAAACAATGTCTATGTCTGCATCTTATGCAGTTAGGAATTAGACCAGACGTCCCTAAACCTTTAATCTTGTTGAACACTTGCCATATTTATGGGGTTTGGTTTTTTAACAAATTTTATTTTTTTTCAAGTATTATACCTTATCCATTTAGATGTCATGGACCCTCATTTTTCTTCCCGCTAACATGAACTCCTTTATATGTCGTCGTAGACCCCTGGGGGTCGATATAGAGCACTTTGGGTAGCACTGCTTTAGAAATATCATCAACAAATAACACCTTCCTGATTCTTAAGAAGTGCTGAGAATAATCTTCGTACTACTTACCTATTGAAAAATACGTAGGTAACATACTCGTATGTATTGAAAAATACTAAATAGACATTCTGCGATAATCGACTTAGATGAGGGCGGGTGGATTATGACTTTCTTCAAGATCTATGTAGATTGTTCTCCAGGCGGTTTGACGCAAATGTGACTGTAATGTTTTGCAAAGAGTTTGTAATTTTTACGCAATCGATTATCTTATTTTTCTTACCATGTCAAAGCCTTTGCACTGATTGGATAAGTGATAACCTTAACGGGTTTAAGAGTTTAAATGTGTCTCGAGTTATAAATAAAGATGACGTGCCTTTTCTGGAATTGCTAACAACATGTAATAGCCTTAATCGCGTCTAAATCAGTAAGGTCGAGCACACGGTAAGTGACTCTGTTTATAACACTCAGTTGACTAAATTAGTTTATGGTTACATTGTTTTACTTCGCAGAAAAAACAGTAATTTTAGCCAGGGGAATTTCATTTTCCTCTCTTTTGTTTGCATTTTCCCGTGTGGTTTTATAGTACAAGTACCTACCTTTCATTGGATAGATCCATAATGTAGATCACGGGCTAGTTTTAAAATGGCAGCCAAAATCTTGTCTTTGATTTTAATTAGTAATTAATATTAAACACGCATCTTGAATTCATATTTAGATATTGTGGGTAGGTCTTAACACATCCTATTTAACTTAGCTTCGTAATGGTTACGGTTTCCTCGCAATACCGCGGGTACCTCGCGCATATTGATTGCGTGATTAATTCGCAAAGGTAACAAACAGTATTTTACATTGTAATCGTCTTGCCCACCTATGTAGACCACATATAAAGATTTAGAATATATCTTGGAACTCCTGTAATATTTTGATATGATCAGAGATGTAAGAGATGTTTTTAGTCGTGCTCGTTTCACTACAGGGCACAGTTCTCCCTTCTTCCGTTCTTTCTTTTTAGAGATTTCTCCATTTAATTCCCTAGTCTTACTCCCGCCATCTTCTTTCAGAACTGCCGCGACATCTTCTAACGTCCTTTGTGGTTTTGCCTATTAATCATCAGATTATGCGCAGACGACGTGACCAGCACAGTTACATTGGATGAGTTTGCTGGTCAGAATAATACTGTGAATTTTCATAGTCCCATGGCTTTCTCCAATCGTTTCTCACGGTTTAATATCATGAATGTGTAGTTTAGGCACTCAGAATATAGAACAAAACTTTAGTAAAGGCATCTGATTCATAAACGGGCACTTTCGCAATTGTTTCGTATATCCTACTTTCTTTGTTGAAGTATGAGTCACTAATTTGTTCGGAATCTCATTTATTGGTGTCAGAGAAGTATGTAAGTACCATTGTGAATGTATGTATGTGGATCCGCTTCTCTTCGATGTGGATCTACTTCATACGTATTTGTCATTCGCATTTCATATTTCATGTATCTTTCAGACTACAAACATAAGATGGTCGAAGGCTCTATTTAATTTCTATCAAAACGTATTTTTTTTGCTTTCGTGTTCATCGTCTTTACTAATTTCAATATTGTTGCACAAAACCACTTCTTTCTTAACCTCTTCTTATTTAATTTGCACCTTAATCAACTCTTTTGCAATGTCAATTTTTAAAAAAATAACCGATCTATGCTATAATGTTAATAAATCGTATTGAAATCCATCCACTTTGTTATGTACCTATCTACCTATTTTTTTATTCGCATTAATTTACTAAAAACAAAAAAAAAAACATTAGTCAGGCGCTGTTTTCATTTAGAACCAGCTTTTTGGCCATTGACGTCAACAACTGGTTCTGATAAGTAAATAATGTGAAACTGTGGCCATAAATGTAATTTTGCAACTCTCTTGGTACCTGCCTATTTACATACGTCGCCATAAAATTTTCATATCGCATAAGCCATGTATAATTTAATATGGAACTTTTTGAAACATTTATATAAATTGTCATTTACATAATTAATTAGCAAACACTCGAGTTCTCGAGTAATCTATATATCTAAATATGTAAGTATACTTCGTGAATCCAAAGTGAATCGATTTGGTTGAACTGTGTATTTGCTTACGTATAAGAAACTCAAATAGGTAGGTGCTCACACCCTTTTCATAACTAATATGAAAATCTCCTATACATACACATACATATAGTTTACCATACAGGTTAGAAAGATATAATAGAAAATGTAATAATTGGTACGTTATTTAGATTAAAGACATTGCAGAACTTTCAGTAATCCAAGTTATCAAGTTAAGGCCAGTCCTGTCGGTAGGAGTTAAGTTCGTCCATTCGTCACTCAATCTTTGCTTTGGTCTGCCTCGAAGTCGCCTTGCGAACTCCACTCGGTAGTTCTTATAGCCTTCATACAGCTCATCACATCACATTTGAGTTTAGCAGCTTGCTTTATATCGATCCTGTCTTATTCGCCATACAAAATAAAAGTATAAGGAAGGATAAAATTTGCTGCAAAAATACGTTTGCCTACGTACATGAGAAAACCCAATGATACAATATGATTTGAGGAAAGTTGAATAAAGTGTTAGGTCATCGGTTTCCAACAGCTGATCCATACCTAATTAAACGTTTTTGGCAGCTTAAATGAAAATGTTTTGTTGATTATTGCAGTAGCGTTTGAGAATTAATTAAAACAGACGATTCATACTGCGATAACACAACACAATACAAAATTTTCCCACGCATTGTTTGTTCATGTACATTGCTCACTCGGTTTCGTGGAGAAAGTGCAGGGTAGCGGTCGTCCATTGACGTCAAACTAAGTGCTGAGTTTCATAATCCCACACGTTGCGCCAGCGCATGACCCGTTCGAAATCGCTGATGGCAGCGCGATAAGTGAAGACACCAAGCGATATCTTTATTATCTCCATTTTCAGTTAATGACGTCAATGTCACGGTAGGTATGGACGATGTGTCAATCAAATACGTAAATAAATCACGTATTTGTAATACTATGAAGTACTTAGACACCAAAAAATATGTTCAATGTACAATGAGGTTCAGGGGAGACCCCTTTACAGTCTTTACAACCCTTCACAGGCGGTGCACAGGGGGGGTTCTGGGGTGGTCTTTTAAGACGTCCCGTTTTGTGCTGATGGTGGCGACCAATGTGGTTTTAAAAATCCCACACTCCCCGGTCTTAATCCCCAAAGGCCGGCCAATCCGGCCGCATTTTGAACGTGTCCCCACGTAAACAAAAAAAAGGTTAAGTACATTAAAGAAAACTAGACCCTCTCTAGGATCGAAACGATTTTGTCTGCTAATTGAACCATGAAACATGAAATGTAGGTATCCCATTCGATGCCTATTCTTGTATATATACTGGTTTATATTGTGTATTGAAATAGGGAAAGCTTGTCAATTGGTCTCATAAAAATCTCTATTGAGTAGTTTCATAAGCAGCTTCGAAATTTTTTTTAACTGTCTGATTATTCTTTGATTTATCTTAAGGACACAGAAAGTGATAGTTGATTGATATTTGTATTTACATAGGTATAATACATAGGTGATATTTCTTTCTCTCTGCTCTTTTAAGAACACCATGTATTTAAAATAAGTCAATGTTTTAATTTATCCTCAGTTAAATTATTATTATGTTTTTGGGTCACCAAGATACAGGCTGTGCCTAGTTTGGGGCCCGTTGCTATTTCCAAATTGTCTTCCATCTGCTAACCTTTTGAATGTTTATTTATCCTTGTACTGTGTCTATTTGATTATTAAATAAAGTATTATATTATTATTATTACATTAGTTAACAATTTTTGATTTCTAAAAATAATCTCAAGATATCGAACGGTTTTGAGTCGAGACTCGTATCTATTTTAAGTGGACTACTAGATCTGCAAAAATAACGTATAGACAAATCATAAATTATAGCGGAAAGAGTTGATAGCCAATAAACCTAATTATATTCCATGTATTGCTCCGCAAATGTATACTCATTATAGACTTGTAACGATTTGAATAAAGCAGTCAGGATGTGCGATTAATAAAATATAAGCTCCGTTTTCATTATCTATGTTTACGGAATTGTTGTTATTGTAATGTCTGTTGTGCGCTAATGCAAACACATGAGTGGTATAAATCCTTCCTTCTTGGCACTGTTTAACGTCAATATATCCCTTGCATTGATTACGTAATGAAAAGCCTACGTAAGGAGCTTCACTAGTAGGCAGGTCACGTTGCCTTCCTTGCTCCTCTATCTACAATAAGTCGACGGATTTCTCTTATGGCGCACTGCGCGTGCGATCCTAATGACGTGCAATGAGGCCCTTACTGCATAAATGATTAGCTTCCATTATCCTATTGTTAACAAGCTATGTCCCGTGGTGTCAATCGCTTTATATAATTTTTTTCCAAATCCAGTGGGATTTTTCATATAAGTATTCTGTACAAAAGGCTGATTGCGTTTTTATAGTTCTGGGCCCAAAAGTTTAGGCTGTGCCATCATCAGATACCAGAGATGTTTGGAAAAGAAAATAGAGACAAAAGAAGAGAAATAAACAACACAAATAACTAAAAAATAAAATAACCTAGATATTGCTCAGAAGATAAAAACCTTATAAGTAGATATAAAGCTTATTGAAGTGGCAGCCCCATATAAGGAATTGAATGAAACTGAACTGAAATTAATGTTTTACGCACGACGGAGTAGAGCCGTACTCAATTATTTATCCGGTGGCTAATTACACAGTTCGAAATTATGATTTATATTGAAACTGGTTCAACCTATTTCGACATGGTTTTATAAATAAATAAGCAACTGCTCATGGTTTCACACGTGTCCCAAAAGGATTTAGATATTAACTATAACTCGGATTTAAGGCAGATTTCGTGCATTTTTGTATGAAACATGCACAAAAATACACATCTATAGACAAAAAAATCGAAATATAATTGTTTTGGCTTGTATTGCTTTTAGAGAGACCCCTCATATAATATGAATAAGTAGATAGTTGTGCCACCGCGATGATCTCGTTTTTATATATCTGTGAGATTTTCCAAAAATCTTAGTCCTCATTTATTTTCGTTTGATCCGAGTTTTGAATCCCATTTTTGGCGTTGCATCCCACAAAACATTATTATGTTTTTCGTTGGATCCCAAATTTTTAAATATCAAGAGAATTAAGTTTTATCTCACTCACGTTTCAATGCCTTGGATTAGATTACATGGCCACTGCCTACAAAGCTGTTGTAGCAATTTTTGCAATCGTCTCTTTAGCTGCCTTTTACAAATTACATTTCACTTCTAACCTCGATTCACGTATTCCAGCCCAATATATTTTTCCCATTGGATTGTGACTTGCAAACAAAGCGTTTTGTTTGCTCTGCGCACTAACATTGTCGATTGTATTGTTCCATAATCACTCATTGAACATCAGCCTCGGCTACGTTCTCAAAACAATTCTGTTTATTTACAAGTGCTGAAAACCGTGGGAAAGGCATTTATTAACTGCATATTAATTGTCACTTATTTAAATTATTTTTTGTTGGTAACTTTCAAAGTCATCGTTACCTTAGTATTATCTATCTGTTTGTTTCAGTGCAATAACTCAAGGTGTTTGAGTATTAGTGTTTTAGGTAGGTACATGAAACGTCTGCCGTAATTCTAGGACTGTGTGACGTACTTCTCCTGATTATCCAAAACCACTGTTGTTTGGATGATAACTGGACTTTATCGTTAAGTGCACCTGCGTAGTCTTTAATAGTACCTTACAAAAGGGGATAATATTGTGGTAAATACGCAACACGTGTACGGACTCTACTGGCTTTTTATGATCTTTGTAATCTTCGCCATAACTGCCGTTTGAGGCGGAACAAAATCGGATGGGTTTGTCCTGGCAATAGTAATTAGCCTAGAGATTAATCATGCTGGTGGATATTATTACTCGCAGCTCTAAAATTAATTAAGTATATACCTATACTCAAATTAGTGATCGCAGTTCATGCCAAAAGTTTAGGGCAAGTATATCAATATTGAGTCAGCCATAGATGCTATCAAGTCAGATCTGCATCTTTGGCACAACTATAAAAAAAATTGAAAATCCCTCTACTTAATGTCTTCAGACTTATCAAATCTATGAATTAATCATAGACATATCATTTGTATTTATGTTGAATAGTCTCGAAGTATGCTCCACATTAAGAGGTAAATGTCCGTTTGTGGGTTGTCAGCATAAACGACGCCTGCGCAGGCAAGCAACCGCCACGGCCCCCTCCTTGCCGGAGGCCGTTGACGTCAATCGGATACCTCGCATACATAATAAAATCTTATCGATACGCATATGTAATTATTCATTTTGAGACGCTAAATGTAACGTAGTACTAAGTTAGTAACGCCCCTGCCAGGTTCAGTTCTAATCATGTGCACAAACAAGGTAAAAGTTTTTGTTGATTATGTCAATTGTCCATTAGAACTGAATAATGGCCAGTCGGTGTTATAAAATTATTCATAGTATGCTCTACCGCGAAGCTAGATCTTGTTACCCTTACTTCCAATTGATTGTTCTGTCAAGTACTGGGGCTGATGCCTTGACTGATTATAATAACAAAGGTGTATGTTTAACATTGTTGGTTGTCCAAACGCAGTTACTAACAGCCACAAAAAACAAGTCGACTAGCTAAATTAATATATATATATATATATATATTAAATATATCCGTTACTGAAATTAATTAGAATATAATCGCTGAACCTGAATCTGCGAGACTAAGAAAAAAAAGAAACTTCGATAAAAAATCTTAAGATCCAAACATGTTATCCATAGTTCCAAAAATATAAAACCTGATTCTAATGATTCGACCTCTATTTGTGTTCAAATTTTGAAAGTAGAGATCAAAGATGTATTTATTCATATTGCTAGTAATAATTTTAAAACAAAGACTCCGCCTCGTCCTTTGGTCTATTCGCGATAAACTCAAAAACTATTAAACAGATTTCCATGAGGGTTTTCATTAATGGAAGGAGGTTTTAAACTATTTAACAACATGCAACAACTCTTAAGCAACGGGGCAACGCCGGTGAAACAGTTGTACGGGTTGCTGGTATCTTTACTATTATAAAATTGTAAAAAAGCTGTGTCTGTACATTGAAGATATATTAAAAAAAAAACAAGTGGGTTGTACATACAACAAAGAAGGTACTTATACGTCTCCGAACCCAAAAATGTGATTTGTTAAATTCTTGTCTGTTTGTCTTTTTGTTACGGGTGGCGCAAAAACTACTGAATAGATTTAAATTTTGTTATCACTCTTAGAAAGTAGGTGCTTCAACTTAAAAACTGGTGAAATTTTTATCTCAATTAATTGAACGGATCCTGAGATACAGCTTGACCTCTCTGATGTATACAGCCCCATAGAAAGAAGAGATCATCAATATTGGTTATACCATTTTTACTCCTCATATAGCTTCAAGTGAGCGAAACCGCGGGCAGAAGCTAGTTATATATAATATAATTACATATATTACAATAAGGTTGGACAATAATCGAATTGAATAAAATTCAAGCAAACTGACTCATGCATGACCGACAATCAACGTTACAGCCAATTGGTTTTTAAGCATGGTATTTTGCACAGAAGTTCCTTAAATACTGTAGGCACTCATTTCACGATCGGAATTTCGGAAAGGCTTACGGAGTATTGTGTCTTTTCACGGAAATAAAATTAGAATATGAAATATACTAAAATAATTTACAATTACAAATTACCTACTACCTACATAACAATCAACCCAGTGTACTGTTCCACTTCTTGGCACGGATCTCTTCTCAGTATGAGAGGGATTAGGCTATAGTCCACCACGCTAGCCTAATGCGGATTTGCGTACTTCACACGCAGCCACCGTCAAGAAAATCTCTCAGGCATGCAGGTTTCCTCACGATGTTTTCCTTCACCGTTTAAGCGCGTAATTAATTAATTAATTATACGCACATTCGAATAGTCAGAGGTGCGTGTCTTGGATTTGAACTCGAGACCTTTGACTAGTCGGTCCAATGGCTCGATTGTCACTGCTTGTCAACATAACAACATACCATCACGCATTTATTCCCCGAAGGGATAGCTGGCCACTCACAGTTCGCTGGTATGTTTAGGTCCCATGTAATAGGGGGCGGGCTTATTGCCATTAAACAGGCACAAATTACAAACTCCGAGCTATGAGTTTTGTTGTTGTTTGTTGAATCGTGAACTTTGTTCGACCTGGGAATCGAACCCAGGGCCTCTAGCTCGGCAGTTGCGCTTAGGACCACTAGGCGAATGAGGCAGTTGCTTGTCATAGCTACCTACCTAATATTTATCTAAAATACTCGCCTTGGTATATACCTATATCATATTTTAGAAAAATCATATGCATAATAGTCTTCAATTTGAGTTACGTTACTTTACAAAATTAAACGATTCTATCTGCATTTTATTATTTATGCTTGCTTTAGTGCTAGACTTTTGTAAGGACGCCTTCGTGCGTCAGCACGGCATTGTTGACTCAAAAGAATTTCAATTAATTTACTTTATGTTAACTAGCTATTCAGCACCTTAACTTGAAATATTTAAGCATGTCAAAGTTAAACATAGGTACAATTGTTTTCGAGTTTTCGGAATCCTCATTCTGTTTACTATGAGTCACTAAAAACAGACGCTAAGAACTAAAAATAAGTGAGCGTTATATATTATTGTTATTTACTTATTTTTGGTATTTACAGCTGCATCGTTGAAATAATAATTTACGTAGAATAAATAATTCACGTGCGTCACAAAATGTAAAACATCTTTCATTATTTAGTTATTATTAAAAATACTTGTGTACTTAGTTTTATTTGACTACATTAATTAATGGGAACGAAATGTTACTTTCAATGAAGCGTGTCAGGGTCGCTAGACGGCGCGGGCGCATTACGCCCCGCGCGCTGATAAAGGGTCGCGGCCCGTCTAGGAACGCGTCTGACACCGTAATCAACTGTAATGTACCGTAGATGACCAACTTACCAAACTGTCGTTAAGCTTTACGTAATACTGAATGTTTTTGTTACTATTATTTATTTATTTTTTTTAGACTCACCAACAATATTGTTGATACACATTATAAATATCACAGACTAGCTTCTGCCCGCGACTTCGTCCGCGTAGCGTGATGATATATAGCCTATTGCCTTCCTCAATAAATGGGCTATCTAACACTGAAATAATTTTTCAAATCGGACCAGTAGTTCCTGAGATTAGCGCGTTCAAGCAAACAAACAAACAAACTCTTCAGCTTTATATATAAGTATAGATATAAATTAACACTAATATTAAAAAGTCTAGTGTCACAACCAGTTACAGGTGGGCACCGCATACACTATAAAGTAAAGAGTAAAAACTAATACAAAACTAACTTAAACTATTACAATAAAATGAGCCGATACTGATATTACGATATACGATAATGAAGATTGCATATTAAAATAAACCAACCATAGAAAGTATAAAACAAAAATACAAATAAATATAAATATATGTATATATTATATTGATTTCTGACACTTACGCGAATATTAGACATTGAAATGAAACTACTTTTTACGGATTTTATCGCGGTATATTGATATTATTTAGTTCCCGACGTTTCGGATCCTTTACCTAATAATTATCCTAATAATTAACAAAAATGTAAGGTAGCTGTTAGTAATTTTAACATCAAGACGTCCAACACCTCAGTCTGCCCGTGACCATGGATGCTGTAAAGGATCCGAAACGTCGGGAACTAAATAATATCAATATACCGCGATAAAATCCGTAAAAAGTAGTTTCATTTCAATATATTATATTGTTACATTCCTCGACTCGTTAACGTTTTACTTCTAGAGGAAAATGTAAAAGTTAGAAGATCTTCTCAATCATCGACTGACAGACGTAGCACTGTTTAAATCGGCGGGACCTAAAACCATGAAGTTTTGCGCAGGAGTTTCTTCTATAAAGAAGATCAGCACTATGATGAGATAGATATTCGGAAATTTTCACGTTATTGGGAAAAACGAGATCATCCCGTGTAACCGTAGTAAATAAAGAAATTCCCTGTTGACTTAAAACGGACAACAACACGAATGTGAAAATGGACCCGTATTTTTATACGTCAGTAACGATCGCCAATTTCACGAAAACCAATTCCTTTGATTATGCTGTAATTAATAGATAATAGCTCATTATAGTAGAGCCTATCTAAATCTATACTAATATATAAAGCTGAAGAGTTTGTTTGTTTGCTTGAACGCGGTAATCTCAGGAACTACTGGTCCGATTCGAAAAATTCTTTCAGTGTTAGATAGCCCATTTATTGAGGAAGGCTATAGACTATATATTATCACGCTACGCGGACGAAGTCGCGGGAAGAAGCTAGTGTATGATATTCAGAGAGTATGTATGTCACATAATATTGACTATTAGCAAAATAATACTTTAGTCCATGAGATTTCCGGGCAAAACAAGCAATACCTAGAAGATACCTAAGAATAAAATGGTATATAATGGGGTATATAACTGCCTCATTAGCCTAGTGGTCCTGAGTGTGACTGCTACGCTGGAGGTCCTGGGTTCGATTCCCAGGTCGAGCAAAGCGTTATTTGGGTGTTTCTATGAAATTCTCAGTAGCAGCTCGGAGTTTGGAACTTGTGCCCGGTTAATGGCAATAGGCTCGCCCCCTATTACATGGGACTTAAACATACCGGCGAACTGTGGGTGTACATAAGTACGCCTCTGCCTAACCCTTCGGGGAATACAGGCGTGATGGTATGTTATGTTATGTTATGTTATAATGGGGAATAAAATGATAATGATCGCGTGTCTGCCTAATATCCTCAATCGCAGCTCGGTTTTATTACCCTTGTTTAAATATAGACAAATGGCGTAGAATTGTTGATATCTATTATTTTGCATGAGTGGGTCGTACACCGGTAATGACGGTGTCACGTGCCCAGCTGGTGACGGAGGCGGACGTCAGCCTAAGGTAATTATCTCAATAACCGTAGCTTACCAACTAAATTTATACCGGCGCGTTTGATGAATCTAAATTAAGAAATTGTGAATGTATGAATTAATATCTACCCGGTGATGATCACGAAGCATTGAGATAGTTAAGAACTTAAAACCTGTGTCCCTAGGTAAAGAATACTATGCAATTAGGAAAGAAAGAAGAAAAAAGTTTTATTTCGTACGGCATAAAAAATAATACCGATAAAAATATAAATAAAGATAAAAAATAAACAGAAAAACGAATACCTACCTATCTCACGGCTGTGCCAAATGGGTTTCCAGATTAGCATGATGTCACAGCGGGGTGCTTAACGCACTTGGAATAATTATAGTTATAGTTAGTAAGATCGTCCAATTTTGTGGTCCCAAGACAAAAAGATGTAGATTCAATTACTGGCATTACTTCCAATATGATACGTAAAACCTTAGTTGGGTTTCTGTCCTATAGAGCTGTTCGGTTTCCATAAGATTGAAAGCATAAAATTCGTATGATGTCTAGTGCCGTTGTGTAATAATCGCTAACTTTTCTCCATAGAACCAACGTATACCACGTTGGTTCTATATCCTTCATATTCTTCTCCCCAACTCCGAGAATATGAATAATGTAGAAGTACCTATAATCGTACGTCCATATTGCACTTGAGAGTTAGAAACAGGCCAGACAGGTTAGTCAGCTGACGTCAACGCACTTTGGAAGATGTTAGGCTGTTGAAGATTTCTGGCTAGTAACACAAACTAATGAGCTAGTATATCACGACAATGACATCCGCCAGCGTGGTCGGCCACGTGAACACCTCCTGATACTATGTCGCCTGGGCAGAGATAACATGTAATTTTTTCAGATTGCATACTATTAACATTATGCCCCCCGCATATCAGGTTTGTAGAGACTTTCTACTTGGAAGCGATAATGACAATTAAAACCGAAGAAACTAGAAAAAGTGCAATGGCGATTATTCTTCGCCTCCAATTAGGAAATTTGAACCAAACTGCCAAAATTTGTCATGTTCACGATAAATTAATGATGTAACAAATAAAATGTACGGCACTTTCAGCCCTACTTCTGTTTGTAGGAAGGTGACCATTTCTACTTGTTCTGTTACTAACTTTATTAGAACAGTTGGAATTACCTTGGATAAGTGAATGTAATTCTTTGTTTACGTTATTGATCTTTTCCTAATCTACTTTAGAAAGACACTTCTTTGGAAGAATCAATTAAGTAATTTATCTCCGTATCTTCACCTGATGACACCTACCTAACTTTTTTAAGAAACAGTTTTGGAACTAATGTAGATTTTGACATTACAGGTAAACTAAGAAACTTGAATTGAATTTGACTTGTAAATCCGAATTACCTGTTTTGAGAATTTCCAACCGCAAAAACTATGTAAATCCTAAAGGTAAAATTTGCAATTTTACATGAAAAAAAAAAGTTTTAAATTATATCTCAGTTTGTACAAAATTCGAGTAAGCTTTCCATAACGGTGAAGGAAAACATCAAACATTGTTCGACGATGGAAAATTCTCATTCTGGAGGAAAGTCTGTGGATTAATCATATTTTTAAGATGCTAAATGGATTTATTATGAGTTTATGTACACGGTCCTTACGTTGAACCAGTGGAACCGATAGCACGGAGTGGAAAGAGCCCGAACGGCGAGATAACCCGCGTCTGCGATACACGCGCGCTCCGTGCCGCCGGCGCCTGTATATAATACGTTTTTACAGTTCGATACGGAAAATATTACATAAACATGCTAAGATAAGTAAATAAAAACATTATATATAACGATAACGTTCGGTCATTTCTTATTACTTACGTAGTTTTGAAGATTTCACACTTGCATCAACAATAAGGCATACCTATTGCTGTCATATTTACCACGGTTTTTCTTTTATATATTTAGGTTTCTCGTTGAAACTAAATGGCATTCCATTTTAGCTACGATCATCATTTCAGATTTCATTATTAAAGTAGGTAATTTATATGCCTACCTCAGTGTGCAACGTAGGTAGCAATGCAATAATCCGAATCAAATCGAATCATCCGTAGTTGTTTGATTGATTCGATCACGTTATATTTGCAATCTGCAAGTATAAACTGTGCTTGTCGCGTTTAATTTCAATCGACTTAAGAGAAATGAGATATAGATCGTCCAGAAATTGGGTTGTGTAGGTCTAAAGGCAGTAGCTTCATGTAAAATACTGAACACAGATATCTGAAACTGGACATGACGTGTTATTGCGATCATTTTAGGAATTCAAAGTGATCGCGCTATTTAATTTGTAGAGTGGCGTCCCCTTCTGTCAATCGCAAAATGAACAATAATAGTCACAGTACGGTCACAGTTTATACTGGATGCCAGCCTATACTTACTCAAAGTTGAAAAACGTGAAGAAAATGATGACGTTAAACTTTTGTGGTTATTTTAATGTCACCAAATAATTTGTTTAACAATTATCTACGTATATATCTATACTAATATATAAAGCTGAAGAGTTTGTTTGTTTGTTTGCTTGAACGCGCTAATCTCAGGAACTACTGGTCCGATTTGAAAAATTCTTTCGATGTTAGATAGCCTATTTATTGAGGAAGGCTATAGGCTATATATCATCACGCTACGCGGACGAAGTCGCGGGCAGAAGCTAGTTAATTATATTTACCTTAATCTACGAAAGGTTATCATAGTAATTGACATACTCATTCTTAAATAAAGTAAGTACCTACCTACTCGTAATTAATTATTCAGTGAAATATAAAATAGGTAGGTACAAGTTACTATAACTATTAAGTTGTACATCACAGTTTGATTATCACTGTATGGGTCATAACGTGTTCATTTCACACGGTAACAAGATTGGATGAATGTATTTAAAGAAAATATTGTTTATTTTCCGATATTTAAGCAAATTCTTTGTGACATATTATTGTTAATATACCAAGAATGGCGCTAAAATAAGTTCTATTTTTAGTTTAAGTAAATTCTTAAAGCTCTAATAAATGCTAAATATAAGTTGCATTGTTACTTTTGTCGGTTTGTCACGACTATAGATAAATAAAGAAATTGTCACCGGTTTGAAGTCGTTGGGTTAAATATAGACGGTACCGTGATAATTGATTGGATATTTTTAGTAAAAAAATACTACGAGTATATTGGCTCGCGTGGAAAACTTAGGACACAAAAGCGAAGTGCCGTACTCGCTTTAAGACAGACAGACAGACGCAACGGTGGGACTTGGTTTTATACAAATAGTAAGTACATGTAGGGAAACCTTCAAAAATTATTATTCTGTCAGCAGGTAGATGACTAGACTGTTAGATCATTTTAATATCGTCACAGGACGCTTTATGAACTTGCGATGTGAACGTACTGATCTGGCCTTAACCTTCCTCTGACTCTTGTCTCTTATAACTATTTACAATTTTACATTGTTTTATAAATTATTTATTTACTTACATCACTTTGTTGCGTCATGGGTGATATTAAAAGTTAGTCAAACATTTTTATCACGCGTAAGTTATATTTAAGACAATTAGGCCCACTTGAACCAACTTCTTAAATGTGTTTAAATTGTATTTAAACACGAAATATCTTTGAAAATTTGTGTTTAAATATGACTTAAACACATTTAAGAATTTGGTGCAAGTGGGTCTTAGAATAGATACTTAAGCATTTGCCAATGTATGAGGGTATAATCGATCCGAATCTATTACAGTCCGTTTTAATTTTCGTATTCAAACAAAACGAACATAATATAAATAAAGCAAGAACGTTTTATTACAACACACACTAACATAGTTCCCGGATTTCTCCGAAGAGATAAGCAGGGGTGCACTAATGTACACCCACAGTTTGACGTTGTTTAGGTGTATATCTATATAATAATAATAGCAGTACAAGGAGGCGAGCCTCCGCGCAAAAATCCGAACTCCAACCCAGTAAGTACTGAGAATTTTATAGAGAATGCCGTATTGTGTTTCTCTAAATTCACATTCCTCGACCTCAAATTGAACTCAAGATCTCTAGCATAGCAGTTGAACTTACGACTAATGAGGCAGTTTTTACAATATAGATCAACAAACTATGAAGGAAACATAACTAATCACGTTTGTACTTAGACGCAACATTAATAATAGCTCATAAATCTAACCAATACTATGCACGTCACTTTTCAGAACGACATTCAAATGGTTTATCCGCTAATATCATCATAATTATTCACGTTAAAATTACATGAGCACAAACCTGGAAATACGTAAGATTCTGACGTTGTTACTCTGAACTTTGATTTACAAAAAACTGAGGTTCTTAGTACATCGTACTAGAGTGAGTACACGGTTCACGATATTGTGACCTGCTTGTTTGAGCGACCGAGGGCAGCAGTGTCCCTGATATCACTCTAAACCGGTTAAAACTGCATCCGCAAGATAACTAAATCAGTTGCATGCGTAATTAGCTATTATTTTGACTAAAACATAATGTAATATACTTTAAAGGTTTTCATAAGTATATTTAAATATAAGGAAAAGTTAAATATCTATATCTATACTAATATATAAATCTGGAGAGTTTGTTTGCTTGAAAGCGCTAATCTCGGGAACTACTGGTCCGATTTGAAAAATTATTTCAGTGTTAGATAGCTCATTTATTGAGGAAGGCTATAGGCTATATATCATCACGCTAGGCGGACGAAGTCGCGGGCAGAAGCTAGTAAAATATAAAAGTCGGTTAATTGCAGTGATTTTTTTTATACAGACATTGCCCTGCATTGTCCCACTCACATCATTTGCATTATTTTATGTCTTGACTTTAAAAGAGACCATGATTCTCTGAGTTTGTTTCGGCGTTTCTTCTCAGAGGTCGTCAGTTAGGAAATGCCGAAGCCATCCAGCTATAAAAAAAAACAAAACATTGACTTGTAAAAGTGTCTCTAATGATCTACTTACAGAAATAAATATCATTTCATTTCATTTCACAACATACTTATTACCTACTACGCAAGTAAGATATTTTCTTATGCCACAAATTTAAACATAGGTTTCATGAATTATCTATTTAAGTAGGTATGTTGGCAAGATATTATAAAAAGTGTATGTTATGTAATTATGTATAATTTAAAGCGTGTACATATAATCTTTATGCTTACTTAAACATTTAACTACTTAAATCTTAAATAAGTGTTATTTTAGACGTAAGTTATTATGAACATTTAATAATTATTAATTAAAAAATACCAATCGAATTGAGAACCTCCTCCTTTTTAAAGTCAGTTAAAAATACATAAATTCAAAGCTTTATTACTTACCTATGAAAAAAGGAAACTGCAGTTCCTTTTATTTGTGTATTTTCTCGGAGATCTCGTAAACCTGTCGGTCTCGGTCGTCATACGAACATCTTTGACATTTGTTTGTGTTAGTAAAAAAAGCCTGACAGCCAGTCTATCCTCCGAATATCGGTATTGCCCAGCAATTGGGTTACAGCAGTCTGATGAATGGCAGTCGCTTTGTGTAAAATGACGTATGACGTATAAAATAGACTGGAAGCCGACCCAAACATAGTTGGGATAAGGCCCAGAGGATGATGATGATGATTTAACTTTATATGTACACACTAGCTTCTGCCCGCGACTTCGTCCGCGTAGCGTGATGATATATAGCCCTCCTCAATAAATGGGCTATCTAACACTGAAAGAATATTTCAAATCGGACCAGTAGGTAGTTCCTGAGATTAGCGCGTTCAAGTAAACAAACAAACAAACCAACTCTTCAGCTTTATATATTAGTATAGATTACGACTGGCATTAGCCTCTCGATTTCAATAGACACTGGGCCGTAGGCGCTAAAACCTCCGGCCTACACGAACTTCTGCCCTACAGGCGACAAGTGGCCTCAATATGCGGTGTGTGAGTTTATTACTCGTGCGTCCTCGAGTAGGATGGCAAATGCGTAGCTTCTTACAAATTCTGCTTCCCTGCCCCGATAAGCCGTGGTGAACTAATGAATGTGATCGTGAGCCCTATATTGCCGACCATTGGAGTTAAGGAAAGGAAAGGCACGGATAAGGCCATACATAATATTATTAACTAGCTTCAGCCCGCGACTTCGTCCGCGTAGCGTGATGATATATAGCCTATAGCCTTCCTCAATAAATGGGCTATCTAACAGTGAAAGAATTTTTCAAATCGGACCAGTAGTTCCTGAGATTAGCGCGTTCAAGTAAACAAACAAACTCTTCAGCTTTATATATTAGTATAGATAATTTGATGCAACTTAAAACCATTGACCTGTAGAATACCTGAAAAATATATAGCTATGTATTATGTAAAAATCGGATTTCGAGTGATCATGACATCTCATGTATCGAGGTCAAGGCTTAGCTAGGGTAACCCACCTGAGCTAGGTACCGACAAGATACATGATTGTGGATCAATCGCTGCCTAATACTGTTAGAGTTCAAGTACCTTAAAAACCTTATTTCCATATTACTTACGTCAACTATTTCATTAAATATTGACGGACTAAAAAGTACTACAGCTTTCCAGTTGCTACATCCGAGTTTATCTATGCTATTAGATTCATTAAGGGTTTATCCATTTACTAGCTACTGCCCGCGACTTCGTCCGCGTGGAATAGGCACTTGGGCTTAGCGTGATAATATATAGCCTATAGCCTTCCTAAATAAATGGGCTATCTAACACTGAAAGAATTATTCAAATCAGACCAGAAGTTTCTGAGATTAGCGGGTTCAAGCAAACAAACAATCTCTTCAGCTTTATATATTAAGTACTAGCTTCTGCCTGCGACTTCGTCCGCGTAGCGTGATGATATATAGCCTTCCTCAATAAAGGGCTATCTAACACTGAAAGAATTTTTCAAATCGGACTCGTAGTTTTTGAGATTAGCGCGTTCAAGCAAACAAACAAACTCTCCAGCTTTATATATTACTATAAGATAGAGTATAGATTGGACCGACTACTTAGGTCATACAATCCTATTAGGAAATTTTTAGTTATAAATAAACTTGTGTATATTCTTAAGACATAAGTATGAATTATTTTCAGAGCTACCATTTTTTCAATTGTAAATGTGGACGTGAGTGGCGCTATTTGTTAATAACATTTGTTTCAGACAATGATAAGACTTGATTACCAAATTAACATAAATGAATATGTAAAGCTACTTTAAAATTAGATTACAACTTCTCACGGACAGACCCATTGTTGATATTATTCTCTACCTATTTGTAATTTCACGCAACTACAAAACGGGTCACACGTGCCTCAATTGAATTGAACAATCTTTTAATCGCTGGATTAGGCGAGCAGGCACACTGCTCGCTTTGTACCTCCCAAAGCCATGTGTGCGGCATGTAAAGAGGTCTCAGCTCGCCTCGAGGCGGCCTCGTTGTTATATTTTTTAGTTTGACAGTAACATTTTGTCAGTATTAGCTTAAGGTCTCGTTCACACTAAACTCTTGTGTATCATTTCTAATTATTTTAAACGCAAAATGATTCGTAAATATACTCTAATGCATCAATTGTGCAATATTTTTAGATGTTAACGATTCAGCTTGAGACACTTATGAGTAGAAGAGTAAGGGTACGTTTAAAGGAGAATGAACAGAGACCGTCGAGGGTCGAGGGTATTTAGAGGTTTTTGGAAAGAGACATCACTCTATTTCGATCAGATTGGGCATTCCTTCTTTCACAAGTCACCATTTGAAATTGTTACGGGAAGACATTACCATCTTCTAGGTTATCTCTGGTGTCAAATATCTTATGATTATTGTTCCTGAGTTGTGGCATTGTAGACATTATCAGACTGATAGAAGTGACAGCGTTTGTCAACTTGCATTAAAAAAAACAAAAGGAGAATAACGATCGCTATGTTTAATGCTACGTAAATATGTCCTAGAACACGCCTACGAGGTTATTGACACAAAATAACAAAGTTAGCGTTACTTACTTAAAATAAAAATATATATACGTAGTAACATTTATGATACACACTTTTGCTAGGCAATAAAATTTTGAATGTTTATAATTTACGATATTGGCTCGTTAGTTTTAATAATAGTCGGTTCACGTGCGTGCGCGCTTATCTGAAGGTGGATCACGGCAAGCTATTGACGTCAGCGCCTACAGGGTCGGGCCATACAACCGAACCTTTGAATAAAGTTAAAAAGATGACTGTTAATTAAAAAACCATTTAAGATTATTACTGGCTGCTCGGTTTATTATTAGACAGAAATAGATTTGAAGAAGCAATAAACATACTATTAAAACTCCGATTCTGTTAATTATAATTTTAAAAAAATCAATCCATTTTTTTCCTATTAATTCAAGCTACAAAATATTATGAAATTCAATAGTAACTTCTAGTGCTACAATTCTTTGAATCGCTATTTGCAAAGGTCTACAAAGCAGGACATCTTGATTGTTCCCATATAATGGCATAAATCCTTGCTCCAGGCTGCTACTCAGAATTTTGTAGAAAATCCCAATAACAATTTGCTCGACCTGGAAATCAAACCCGGCACGTAAGCGGTCGTGTTTGTGACCACTATACCTATGAGTTCTACCGTCTTATTGACGCAAGACCCAATTGTAGTGACAGGCAATTCTAGCATCATTTTAGTGGTTAAATATAACGATATAATTAGCGATAACCTATCTAACAGTAATATAATGTTGTTGTTCACCTAATCGGTAATAGAAGTGAACTGTGGCTCCCATGATCTTAAAGATAATCGAATGTATACAATGCCACTAAATGCCGAAGTCGTGACTCAATGTACCTCCGATTAATAGACACAGTTTCAATCACATTGTTGTATAATTTTGTATACTTTATATTCTATTGTTTGGATAAAATCGACATACGAGTAGTATTGATTCTACGTCACGATTCGCTAACCACTTAAGTCGACATGAGAATGAAATATCATCACTTATATATGTACTAATACATAAAACAGCTTTTCTAGATAAAACATTTCTTATAAGGTTATGATGCTAAATCCATTACTTGATAATTTGATGCAAACGAACGTGACAAAATGGAACACAGTAAGTTATTTATTTGTGTGACGTGGGGTCATGAATGAGTTCATGACGACATGAACGGATGGTTCTCCCAAGTCCATGTATAACTTTGTACTATAAACATTGGAATCTGATAATTTATGAGACTCGTAAAATTACATTATCTGACCTTCTGTCTCGTCCTTGGGTTTTTGTGTGATATTTTCTCCCTTTTTTTATTGAGTGAACGTTCTACGTACTAAAGTTAATATTATAAATGCGTAAGTTACTTTGTCTGTTTTCACAACTAAATCACTGTTTAATCACGAAACCATACTAACCGTAGGAAAGCTACGCTTCGCTTTGAATAGGCTGGCTCGACTGGAGTACCACCAACTCACAAAAAACCGGCGTGAAATAACGCTTACGTTGTGTTTCGCCCTAAGTTAGTGAGGATACCGGAGACCCAAACCAAAACCCTATTATAAACGGCTGGCAACGCACTTGTGACTCCTCTGGTGTTGAGGGTGTCCATGGGCGACCGTAATCGCTTACCATCAGACGATCCGTCCCAACTTACAAGAATCTTTAATTCTGAATCAATTCCAGAAAGTACGTCAATATACTGCGATTTTTTGAATGCTTTATTCCATATTAATATATGTAAATAAGCAAGTGAATTCTTATTTAAACACAATGAACGTCCAGTAGGTACCTACTCAATATGGGTCATCCTTTCAATGAAATTCCGCAATAATACTTTGACGTTATCACCAGGAATTTGCATGTGGGTTTTTATCGGAAGCGTGAAACAGGATGCAGTGATTCTCTGACAAACAGATAGACGCCCGTTCCTTATAGGATGCTATGATGAGCTCGTTCGAGGAAACACTAGCTTTGTTTATCTCGTATGGGGATGGATTAGAATAAAGTTCTTCGCGGCCATTGAGATAGGCATCTCGTAAAGGGCGAGAAAATGTCTGATTGAAGCGACTACCCATGAGTTGGAATTTGTTATAACGCAGCTTGATATAATGTGTGTTTCGACTTTTGTGCATGAGAGCCAGTTCCCGGTAGCTATGGCTCCGTATGCAGTCCAGGAGCTTTTAAGGCCCGGCAATGCATCAGCAACTCCTTTGGTGTCGCGGGTGTCCATTAGCGGTGATGACTAATTACCATTAAGAGGTCCGTCTGCTCATTTACCGAGACATTAATAAAAACAAATATTTTAATGCAATAGGACGACCGGTAAACCCGATAATTGTGAATTCTGCTCATGATTGTGATCATCTTTTTATATAGCGGACATGGTGAATTCTCAATTATTACCTAACTTTTAGAAAATGGAAGCCTACTTCAAGCCGCTCCGTGAACCTATCATCGTAGTTCTCTTGCAAAATTATCAAAAAAGAAGATCGGACGGTTCACTTTGATTTACAGCTGTGTAGCTGTAAATATAATAATATATAGCTTGATGTGTATCAAGCTATATATTTCCCATATAAGCTGACCTCTCAGCTACTACAGAATGCAAGATCAGCTTTTACTGGAAATTATTGCTTGGTATGTAGACGTGTAAATTGTTCCAATATAATCATCAATTCTCATTTGGCTGCCTGCGCTGGAAACCGAGATTTCCTGTTAGGTTTTAAAGTTGCTTGGCCGGAACTTAGAAGTAAATTCAATTCAGGTTAATACATTTAGCGCGTTTGAATCACTATAGTAAGACCCCTTGGGTTTTGAATCGCTGGAGACCCTTACGTCAGACTCGAAAAGCACCTTGGTGTGTGTTTCGACTTTTGCGCGTAAGAGCCAGTTCTCCCTCGGTTCCTGAGGCTCTGGCAGACTGCAGTCTTAAGGTTTGGCAACGCACCACCAACTCCTCTGATGTTGAAGGTGTCTATGGGCGACGATGACTACTTACCACCACGTGGCTCGTCACCTCATTTGCGGACATAATCCATAAAAAAAGACATTATTTCTGGACCTCTGGTTGTTAGTTGAAGAAAATGTGTACTTTATTTCGAAAAAACGTTGATACTTTAGTTAGACGATATTGTTTGTGGCCGGAGGATGTAACAGTTTACTCATACCTTTTTATTTATTTATCAAATACTATGTGATCAAGTAATTTAACCTTCGTAATATTTTAGCACGTGCATACGATAATATAAAAAATACTGGTCAAGCAAGTTTGTTGTTTAAAGAAGACTGGGAATAATATAATACATTTCATTTTAAAAGAGTGGTGTCGACTGATTGAGGAATTTTTTGCTGAGTTCTTCCCTAAAGGATCAACTTTTTGGAACTGTGCATACAGATTCATGTTTTATATAAGTATATCACGTGCTATAAATATTACTTCTGTAAAATTTATGGATTATTATTGTGCTACGATATTAAGCCGGCCTATGCAAGTAATATTATTTATATGTATGTATAATAATAAAAAAAATGCAATGTGCGTTAATCTTAATTTACTGACGCCAAAACAATTATTTGAGATTTTTGTCAATGTAGGTAGGTATGTCTGTTTATATTTCCATGCTTCACGTCAATACCACGTGAACAAATTTTTGAAATTAAGTAATTTATAGGTCAGAAATACGGTATTCAGAGGTCCATGGCGCTAAGTGTATTACAAATATGGAAAATCAAATTTTTCGAGGTGGTTAGTTGAAACTTGGAGAGGACAACGTCTCTCAGGTCAGCTAGTTATTTAATAAAAACGTGGTACTATGATAAAAAATTCATAATAGTTATTGCTGTAATGTTTTTTCATTTAATAAAGTAAGTAGGTATATTACTTATTATTAAGTTATTTACGTACATACATACCATCACGCCTGTATTCCCCGAAGGGTTAGGCTGAGGTGTACTAAGGTATACCCACAGTTCGCCGGTATGTTTAGGTCCCATGTAATAGGGGGCGAGCCTATTGCCATTAACCGGGCACAAATTCCAAACTCCGAGCTGCTACTGGGAATTTCATAGATAAACCCAATAACACTTTGCTCGACCTGGGAATCGAACCCAGGACCTCTAGCATAGCAGTCGCGCTCAGGACCGCTTGGCTAATGAGGCAGTTATTATTAAGTTATTTATGATGCAAGGAACCCCGAAAGTCTATTATAATTATGCAAATATCGCGAATATTCCCATGTAAGTATGGACGTCAAGTTTCGCGTGTGCAGATTTGTATTTAATTTAGCAATTATATACATTTAAGATACTATGTTCTTTTGTTACAGAATCTACAAACAAATATTCAGTTTACCAGTTAACGATTTATTGATTTAAAAATAATTGAGACGTTTATATACGTTTAAAGACGTTTATATACGAATTATTGATTTAAAAATTTATTTTATATCAATAATTCGTATTATTTAATTTAATAAACGTCTCAGTTTTCTTTTTGTTTTTTTGTAAAAAAATATATTATAAGAGGAGAGAAATAAGAAAGAAAAATTGCATAATGTTGTGGCTTCTCTGAAAAGCTTCGTTGTTCATGGGAGTCGAGTCATTTTCTTATACCAAGAACGTCGTAGCGAAGACAATGGTACCGGCTGGGTGGTCACTCATATATAATCTCATTAAACGCGAATAGATGTATGACGTTATCAGCAAATAAATATTTTTATGAGTTACTTATTACAATGTCGGATTTGGCATGTTTATCAGAGCGATGAATATAAATCAAAGTATATCATTTGATTGCCGCTTAATAGAGGTAGGATAAGGTTCGGTCACAAAGTTTACAAATAATTAATTGCCTAGTCATAATATAACTAGATAATCATTCTCATATGTTATTCTCATGTCCCAGAATATTTATTTATTCTGCTAGCACAACATTAATTATGTGCAAATTATTATAGTCTACTACTTATATAATATACTAATTATATTATAGTCTACTACTACTGTACAGTCGTTATTAGTTTTAATAAGCGGATAGTTTCTCACATCTATAAAAAACATTAACACAACACAAGGCCTCTCAATATGCAATTAGCGATAAATAGCATTAAACAATATTGTACATTTGTATTTTTTAGGGAAACCGAACTTTTTTGTGTAAGAGAGTTTTTATGTAAACACTGAACTCCTTGAACTATTTTAACGTAATTACTTTTACTTTCAAAGCTTCTTTATGTTTATCTAATGATGACTTTCTCCTAATGACCATTAGCTTTGACGTCAGTAACCATGACCTAATCCAACTATGTGGTGCGTTAATGTACAATGAATGAAAGTAAATAAAAACCATAAGGGACGATAACAAACGTCCATAACATTTTAAATTTAGATTAGGTACTTAACGTCATTAAACAAAGTAGCGACTTTATGGGTAATGTTAAAGTGTTGTTATGATTTTAACATCTGGCAAAATGGTAAATATTACAAGAATATAAATCACTAAAGTCTATATTCATAGTAGGTAAGATAAAACTTAAATACTGTTTAACGAATATGAGAAATCCTACAAAAAAGTTAACGACGCTGGGGTTACTTGTAGGTTAAATTAAGAGTAACGGTTTCTGTAAACGGGAGATCGGGATGTTCTGGGAAGCGGCGGGGGGACGGGGAGACGGGGCGGCGGGGGGTGTTCCCAAGTGCATGCGTACCATGGACGCGCTTCCAACACCACATATGTAATCCCCAAAGTGTATAAAATATTGCTCACCTCCGTCCAAATACTTTAAAATATACAATACGAAAGTGAAATCAAATAGTGGCGAGTGTATCGACACTTTTTTTCATGTTTTATGTATAATTTGTGCACGTTTCAGTGAAGAGAGGTTATGTTGACGAGAGAGTTATGGTCGCAAGTAAGTAAACATTGTTTCACCAATTGTTTCCTCTATATTATATTAAATGCTTTTTAACATAACTGAAAATTTAAACCATATTAATGTTTATTTTGCCTCGGTCCTACTTTGTAGGACTGTCTTATCGACATTGGTAAAGTCGGCTTGTAATTATTTACTGAGAAGGGTTCTCATTGGAGTTACGGCTTAATTTTCATTACTTTAGTAAAATTATTGCTAATGGACTTCCTATGATATAAATTATATATTAAGTAACATCTTATTGAATAAATAAATAAAGAACAGCTGATTGATAAAGGTTATTATAATTTTGTTTACTATGAGATAAATAAACATGCACTATCTGTATGATATGTAGGTAGAGGTAGGTACAAATCATATTCATCATATTAATTAACATAAGATTATTATTAAAGTAGAAGAAAAAATCTATTGGAATAAAATATCGATTATGATCTTACAAGTCAATATTGTATAAAAAGGTGTAGGTAATATCAATATATCCAATGTTTTGTTTCTTTTTGCGCGTTCTGTAAATAATAATTATTTAAACTAAATATATTCAACAAAACATAAATTATTATTATTGTGTGTTGAACCTATCTCAAATCTATCAATGTATGATATTTATAGAGTTGTGTACCACATAGAGTTGACATAATCTCTAGGGAAAAATTAGACACACCTGGTATCATAACACAATATCACACCTGTATCACAGATAACAGAATACTAGTACCTGTATCTTCATAAATGGTATAAAAGGCAGAGGTGTAGGTACTAATGCCCACTGTTAAGTTGTCCCGTGCCCGCTGATATATTTTTCGGTCCCATGTAATAGCATAACAGAAAAAAAACAGAAAAATCTAATACATAACGATTTGATTGACCTTCTAATAGACCTGGACACTTCAGACGTTCAGCAACTGCGCTTGTGACCACTAGACCCTTGAGGTAGAGTAGGTAAAGCATAGGTAGGTTGTTATACTAGCTCTGATCTTCATATTACTTGATGCAAGAGAATAAAAACTAGTTAAGTGCGACCGTGAGTTTAGGCGGGAAAATGTAAAGTGCACATTGTCGATTTTATATTATTTTTCAAAACTTGAATTTCTCCGAAGTTTAATGTGTAATTATGGTGGATAATTAACCATTAAGTGTTCGTGAACGTGTGAGAGTGTAGGCAAATGATATAAAATTGAAAATCGTGACTTTTTGGGTTCACTCCTAAACTCCATCGAAGCCTCAATAAAGTTTCTACCGTTTTATTGGGGCAACTGAACTTATATTTGACACTGGCGAACACAAGTGTGGTGCCATAATACAATCCCATGATGGGAAATATTCTTTGAATACTTGATTACTTTATTACTTGACACTGGCAAATACACAAAAAGTGTGCGCCATAATTTAAAAAAAAAAAAAAATTGCGACCGTTATCGAAGAAGTTTTTAATCTGCTTAAAAATTAAACAGTCAAATATAACAACTGCAACTTGCAAGTCACAATCAGTGTGATAATTATATAGGTACGTGATATTTTATACAAAACATTAATCGGTTTATATGATTCTCTCGAAGGCAATCGCTCAAGTTATAGTATAGATACTATACCTACCTACGTAGTCGACATAAAAAGAACGATTGTTCTCACAGTCCCAAGGCATACCAGTTAATCTAAATGTACGTCGGCACGTACCTATGTATATTATAGTGTATCGTCATAGTTCCGTCCTATTACAATACATAATCAATTCAATTATCCGGTGATGTTGGCGTGTCACCGTAATTATGAACTACGGTTTCGTTAATATCTGTTGGTAAATATGTTTGGAACCATCTATTATGAGTTACATACTTTTATTGCAATAAGGAGTTTGTAATATGTGAAGAGATTTTTTTTTACTTTCATTTTAGAACATTGCCTGTATTCCTCGAAGGATTAGGTAGACTTGATTGACTTGATTGTTTATGTCCCATGTAATAGGGGGCGAGCCTATTGCTTCTACTTCAAGATGCTACTGAGCAATTCATAGAAAATCCCAATAACACTTTGACACTCTTCCTGGGAATCCTAAGACCTCCAGCGTCACGCTCAGGGCCACTATCACTAGGCTAATGAAGCAGTACCGACTATTGTTTTAGTTTATTGCAAATTTCGATTAAAAATCACGGCCCGCGTGAGAATTGAGAATGTACCTCTTTGAGCTACGTAAGTACTTAGTTATTTGGAACGACAGACTTTAATCAGTGGGCACTATCGTTGTTTATGTATGACTAAAGATGCTAAAGAATCTTACGATCACCGTTTAGCAACCATTTATAAAAATATGGACCCTAATCTTCACGATGATTGGTCGTTATAAATGGCGAGATACCAAATTATTAAAAATACATACATGAATTTATCGTATGTTTTTACTGATAACAATTGTATAATATTGACGAATCGTAAAGTAGACGCATGCTTATACAATGATAAGAAAAACTTTTAATATAATAAGTATGTAGGTGGAGCTAAGTTTGGAAAGCTGTGCCACTTCTTGTATGCACTTCTAATTCTTAATCTCATCTCCATGCCTACATCTATGTACATTAATCATCCTATACCTACTGAAAAACTTGGCAACATCTCGACAGATGGTACTTTCGAACCACAAAATCTAAGACAGTCGAATACCTTTTATCAAACAGAAAACTTTGAATAAAGCTCCCGCTGAGCGTATTCGAGCAAGCCACGTGCGTAATCTCAAGACAGTACTGCAGTTTATATGCTGCAGTGACGGTAAAAGCGGGTCATGTCCGTGGCCAGCAGTCAACGCCTCCGCGGATGGAGCAGGGAAAGTCACTCGAGCGTGGATAACTGGTAGTTTCTTTTTTGCAAACGTAGCATGCTGGGTACGCATGCGCGGGGCGCGATACGTCAGTGTTGCATGGAGTCAACGTTCACTTCGGACGCGCGAGTGGCGCTCGTGTCTATGTCCGCGACTGGTGCTTATGAATAAAGATTAAGTGGTGTTGTGTGTTGGATTGCGATGAGTGGAGCAGGGGTGGCGTCCCGGACGGCGACGGAGCCCGTCTCCCTGCCGGCCGAGCTCCCGGTCAGGCTGTACATGCGAGCTCTCCGACAGTACCAAAAGCTCCTTGACCTAAGACGCCTATCATCCAAAGACAAAGTAAGCATTGTCGTCACAACTTCGCTATTTATAATTATTTTAGCTTTGTTAAGTCTTTATTGTACTTTATTAAAAGTTTAATTAATGGTTCCTGTCTTTTTAGATAGATTCGTACGTTTGTTTCTTAGATTTTAGCATAGGTACAGTAAGAATAGAATATCAGTTTTGTGTAACCATGAAGTAAGCTTAACCTTGCGAATGCTGAGGTTGCTATTTTTTATGTTATCCTTGATCCTTCACGCGTCTATTATACATAATCTACTGTTACATGTTACACATACATATGGGGAATCCCAGATCTCGGGATTTGTAAATATGGATGAACTTTCGGTTACAGGAATTTCTGAAACAATTCAATGTGGGTTTTACATTTGATCATTGACGAGGAAAATTTTAACAAGTGACGTTAGGGGAACCGATGATAAATATAGTCAGGCATGCGTACGTAAATTGCATGACTCAATGTTCAATATTAAATCCTAACCATAACATCCTGTAGCTTAATTGGAAGTAGGTACTCGTAATTAGGTACGGATTACAAAAGGATTTCAATATTCTGAGTAAATAGGTAAATTAATGAGACCTAGGTCCGATAAAATGCGTTATGTGCGACCGCACCTAAATTGTTTCTAGAATGTCGCTCAACGGGTCTTATTATTACTAGAGTAAAAAAAAAAATAGAGTAAATGAAGCTTCACCAAATCATAGTGCCAAACCCTAGTATGGCTTATAAAAATTAACAGTACGAACATTTTAGCATTATTTTAGTGAAGGTAAAATTCGATTTGCGGGCTGATTTCAGCCTTCAGGGATCGCATCCACTTAGGCCAAGTCGATGTAAAGCTTTTTTAAGCTTATCGCTAAATTGATCGGAGGACAAACGATTATTTGTAGTGTTTAGTATGTCGTTGTGCACAGTATGAGGTAATCTCGTCGAGTCGAGGGTTTTATCAGCTTCAAGGTCTTGGTGCGCCGGCGCCGCCCACAAGCTCTAGCTATTTGAAATAAGAAGAACGCAATTCGTTAGTCTAGTGGTCCCAAGTGTGACTACGCTAGAGGTCCTGAGTTCGATTGCCAGGTCGAGCAAATTGTAATTGGGTTTTTTCTATGATATTCTCAATAGTAGTTCGGAGTCTGGTTTTGTACCAGATTAATGGCAATAGCTTCGCCCCCTATTACATGGGACCTAAACATATCGGCGAACTGTAGGTGTAGGTATCTTAGTACACCTCTGCCTAATCCTTTGGGGAATACAGACATGATGGTATGTTATCATTTTATCAAAATACTAGCTTCCGCCCGCGAGTTCGTCCGCGTGGTATAGTTACTTAGTCTTAGCGTGATGATATATAGCCTATGTCCTTTCTCAGGGTCTAAAGATTGTCTGTGCCAAATTTCATCAAAATCGGTTGAGAGGTTTAAGCGGGAAAGCGTAACAGACAGACAGAGTTACTTTCGCATTTATAATATTAGCAGGGATTATCATTTTACGATAATTATAGCTATAAACCACCACTGGTAGTTATTGTTTTTTTATTAATTGAAATTATCCCTGTTAGCATTTATACCTGTTACCAATAGGTAATTGTTCTAATTTTTGGGAGGTCTATGTTCAGCTTATTTATATAATAATATAGTTCCATCGGCTTATTTGATGATATTATGATTGCAATGATGATGCATAATGATAATAAACTCATGTAGGAATAAGCTTGATAATTTAAAGACTAATTATCGTAAATAAGTTAATTAATAGTGACCGAGTTTTGTAGTTAGCACAGTTTTTTCGAGGATAACAATAATTTACGATTTTATTATTGATACAAATTATAGGTTAGTTATATTGAAAGCTTTACATATCAACGTTAAGACATATAGGTAAACATCCAAGTACTTAGTAAGGAACTTTCTGTTAATATATGAACTTTAAAAACGAAAACCATTTTGTAATATTTCCATTTCACAACATTATATACCACTGCATACTGACACGTCTCACAAATTGACAGATTATTTATAATAGTATATAACATTAACAGGTGCACAATAGTATTACGCTTATAACACGTAACCGATAATTAATATTACAATATTATGTTGTAATAACATGGACATCACTATAATAAATAAAAACTGCGCATTTTATATGAATTAAAGAAGGTAATTTAACTATATTTCATTTATACATTTCATAGTTTATGAGTCAATTTAACTAGCATTATACATTATACCTACATAATTTCGACAAAACCGACGATAAAGCGACGGAATGTAAAAAGTAAAAAAAACATCACACTATTTATTTTGTTTAAATATTCTAGCAATGTGGGTCACACATTACTAGTATTCTTGTTAACCCCTCGTGCTAAGCTTGTGTTACGAGTGGTTTCACGTTGGTGGTGCAATGGGTGTGTTCGAACCGGCAAGTACATGATCGCAAGTCCTGCGCCCTAGCCATTAGGCTACCGCCGCTTTTATTATTACATATTTAACCTTCGCTTGCGTAAATTTTCCTGACATTCCCGGTGGTTTAATAAAAAGTTTCAAATTTTGTGCTGACAATAACGAATAAAAAAAAAAATTCAAATTTTGCGCAGTTCGGAAGTTATGCGTTATTCGCGTACATACATTTCAGTGATTCATTGTTGTTGATATAGATAGCATTCTTAAACGGCGTTTGATCCTTATAATTCCGTAAATAATATACAACATGTGTAGTTTAGTCTAGGAGGAAGAATAATGTTGTCGCCAAAACCGTCTCCATTGAGTTGAAGATTCAAACATTTAGTGCATAGAGGCCGGGTCATCCTTTTGAACGTTTCGCCTTCTGGCAATAGGCAGTACGAGCTGGTATTACTTGTTGCGAATTCGGTCTCTCAGTATAATTTTTTTATAAATGCTCAGAACATGAGAGGTAAACTGTCTACCGACTCTCGTTCCGAGAGCACATAAAGACGGTGCCCTCTCGCACCGCTTTCGCTCTCGGGCGCTTCCACAGCTTGATCAATGCACGCAGCAAGTTGTCCGCGTTAAATATAAGGTGAGAATTTACTTGACAGAGTTGTGTTCGCTCACATTGAAGGGTCTGGAATCCAAAGGATGCAAACCCTCCAAAACCGCGCGCAAAGCTCCGGGCGCCCCGTGGTTCTTGGTAACAGGGAACTCCACGTAGACCTAAAACTGCCTACTATCAAGCAGTTTATGAAACGCACCTCCAAGCATAACTTCGATAGGGCCCCCCAACCCCTCCACCCCAATACCCCAGTGGTCAGTAGCGCCGACTACAAACCCTTCCAAGTTAAAGAAGAAAACAAAAACAAGGTAAACTGTAGCTTTGGACACTAAGCTGAGTGTCATCACATGCAAGGAATCGACCCACAAGGCAGTGCCGTTGTTATAACGGCATAGTTTAGTATTCTAATTTAAAATTATATTCAGGAATGATTCTACGTTATTATAAGCATCTACCACATCTGATATGTAAATCTTTTGGGTCTTAATAAAACATACCTGAAGTTTGCTGTTAATGCAGTTAGTAGAACCAAAAATGGGCGCTTTTAATTTGGTATCGACCGGTTTGGGTTCCACGTACGTCAGAGGTAGAGCCGACGCCTCGACTTAAAAAGTGGCGCATGATTTTGAATGGATTGAATTCGTGGCCACGTTTGGGAGCGGATTGTCGTCATAATGTAATTAACTTTTGTCGACTTGTCAACAAATGACAGATCGATAACGTTTGAGGTTTGTGAGCTCGCAAAAACGCCGACGGCATCGTCTAGTGTAGCGATTCGTGTCTTGTTTTACATGACAGTTGACGTCGGCGCTGCTTGCTAAGCTGTATGTCAACATTATGTCAGATTCAGTACTATTAAGCTTAGTTCCCGATGTTGCCGGCTGTCGAGTTATACTGGCCACGGTCTACGAATGTAGATCGCTGGCGGGCACGTCGCGTCGCCTTTCCGCGTCCGGCCACTTCCTGCCGCCCGCCGCGTGCCGCAGTGGCCGGTGGCTCCCGACGCACACACACTACGACAACCTCTGCATTCTGCTGATTAGACACTTCCGCACGCATTGTAGAGGGACGGGTTACTACAGCGGTTCTGTTGCCTTATAGAACCCCATGCACATGGAACATTTTGTTAAATTAAAGCTCAAGCAATCTCAATACGGTACTTCTCATATTCCTTTGAGTCAAGGCCGTCTTTAACCTATTGGAGGCCTTGGGCACTTTAGGATATTGGGGCCCCTTTGACAATGAAATAACATAACTTTTTAGAAACGAATGCAAAAAAAACACATAGGTACGGAAATAGGGGGCCCCTTGGATCGCGGGGCCCTCGGCACTTGCCCATAGTGACCAGTGGGAAAGAAGGGCCTGGTCTCTAATTTTCATTTCAGCAGATACGTATATAACCGTTTAAATGCAACCTTTCATAATCCGTATCAGCTTTATATTTTATGGATTTCGGCAAGTAACTACTTAATAATTGTAATTAACTTATAAAGCACATAATTTACAGACCATTTTTAGACTACCTATACGCACATAAGGGACAGGGTAAACAAAAAAGTGTAATCCATCCATAGATGGATATTTTTTTTGTTTAAACATGTATAATTGATATGTAGTTTTAATTATGTATCTTTAAAAAGTCTCGATACTATTAATTTACTTTGTGGCTTAATAAAAAATTTTTTTGTTAAGTTCCTTACTGTTGAAATAAATAGAAACCGACGATGTAAGTGTGAGCGCGGAGGAATGGACCATCGGTGCAATTTACAAACGAAAATATCTATCTATATATATAAAAGAAAGTCGTGTTAGTTACTCCATTTATAACTCAAGAACGGCTGAACCGATTTGGCTGAAAATTGGTGGAGAGGTAGCTTAGAACCAGGAATCGGACATAGGATACTTTTTATCCCGTTCCCGGTACTTTTTATTCCACGGGGGCGAAGCCGCGGGCAGAAGCTAGTTTATGATAATAACGGATTTCATCCATAATGGTAACCCCGCGGATTCGCGCCAAACTTAATTGACATCTGTCAATCCGCAAAAATATGGATGGGCATCTTCACTCATATTATTATTATGTACCATACTACAACGCGTTCCAAACTGATTGACTGAACAATAGTACCTTTGTACAGCCTTCAACACAGAAGGAATTATCATTCGTTCCACTTTCACCATCTCCTCATAAATATGTTTCTTTGTTCTTACGACGGAATTAAGTATAGACTTATGAGGAAAGATTTACTACTTAATGCATGTAAGTATAAATACGTTTTTCAGCGCATCCTACTTGCCCATCTGTCAGATTTTATTATTTTTGTTAACGTATATTATTGATTTATTTTTAATTTCGTCAACTACAAAAGGAATTCGAACCACATCATTCCACTCTAATGACTCCACTATGACACTCCTTTGCTGAATTAGCCTTCCATTGACATATATAATGGCATGAAAATTAAATGTTAAATGACCACCATGAAATATGGATTTTTCTTTTGTCCCTAAAGTCACTAATGGCATTGGAAAGGTGGTCGCATGTCCTGTTGGAATTAAGTATTTCCACCAGTATGTAGCCATACCGCCAACTGACTGTTAAAAAGCGAAATTGGTACAATTTTCTTTTACGTTTAGATTGAAATCTATCTATATATATAAAAGAAAGTCGTGTTAGTTACTTCATTTATAACTCAAGAACGGCTGAACCGATTTGGCTGAAAATTGGTGGAGAGGTAGCTTAGAACCAGGAAACGGACATAGGATACTTTTTATCCCGTTCCCGATACTTTTATTCCACGGGGGCGAAGCCGCGGGCAGAAGCTAGTATATATATATAAAAGAAAGTTGTTTTAGTTACACTATTTATAACTTAAGAACGGCTGAACCGATTTGGCTGAAAACTGGTGGAGAGGTAGCTTAAAACCAGGAGACGGACATTGGATACTTTTTGTCCCGTTCCCGGGGGATGTGATGACAGACAGAACTCCACGGGGGCGAAGCCGCGGGCAGAAGCTAGTTTATTATAAATCTAGGTAAAGTACGCAACTGCTCGCCTATAATGACAAATAGGTAATTATTGTAACAGCTGTCGTCTATTTTAAGTATTACTTCATTATTTGAATTACTTACATCTATTTTGAACGTACTCGAACGGCGTCATATTCTCGACGAATAGAAAATAACTAGCAATATATTTGGGTACTAAGTGCAAACTGTACCACAAAAACCTACTTATTTCAGGACATGTATTGTGTAGTTTTCCGTGAATAATTGTCATGACTAGTTTAATGACTCATATTTTCGTGATAATGGCACAAAATAAGGGCAGTAAGATATTATTAAAAAAAATGTAATCTGTGAACTGTTTTTGTGACTGCTGTAAGTACCTATACATACTAAATAAGGTACATGAATTGGAAAATTAGGTAAGTATCTACCTTCTTTATAATTCAGGTCACAAAAGTTGACTGTTGAATTATTGATTGTCCGATACATGCAAGGTCAGGTAATGATATGACGTCATCACACATGAAAAAGTCTGAAAAACTCCCAAATTGCAATTTAACATCACATTTCATCATAATATACACATATGAAGGGCAATAAAGAAACGATAATACTGCTATCAAGCCATTACATTTGACGCTAGGAGATAATTGTATTATCCTACAAAAATAGCATTGCAATATTTCTTCTGTGTATATTTAAACACAAGATAACCCCTGATATTGTATTAATGTCATTGTTGAATAAGCCGTCTGTACACTGAGCGAGAGACGACGGGAATATGAATATAACGAGCATTGACGCACAAGCAACCGATTAATTTACGGGTCAAAATCTTCTGTCGACGACGGTTTTATAAATAATATTTGTAGGTCATATACGAGAGTGCTGGACAAAAGGATACGACTGCCTTTTAAATAACTAATCGGGTTTCCGATTTTTTACCATCAATAGGTACGTCAGTAACGTCAGTTGGTCCTGGAATGAGTTTTTGCCCAATCGTGTTTCGTATTAAGGTCAAATAAATTCTTGTTTCAAAACATCTGTTCATTCTGTTTTATTTTGCAGACAAAAGGAAAGCCTAGTTCTATAATCCGATTACATTCAAATATAAAAAGAATAATAGCATAGTTGAAAATGTAACTCTTTTATTCTTTTACACTCTCAATCTTGTACATTTGCTCATACGACCATTCTTGATAGCACATAATATGTAATTAAAACTATGCAAAGGTCTAAGTACTTTACGTAGTGATAGTGTTGTATAAAGTAATGTGTCTAATACTCATGTCACAAGAGGTATCTCTAAATTTTGATCATCATTGACTCTCCATTTACTGAGCTAACGTCAAAAAAATATATCAGTTCTTAGTAATAAATAGCTAAAATGGCCAAACAAAGGTCAAAACGAATTGTCTAACAAGCGTTTGAGACAAAATTCTCTTTGCATTGTCATAAGGTTACTCATTCATTGGTACCAGACAATCACAAAGGTACATATAGACAGACAAAAAACTTGGACATAGGTCTGTACCTATGTCCAAGTTTTTTGTCTAAAAAATGATATTGTGTTTTTAGCAGGTCTCTGTAGACCTGCTAAAAACACAATATCTTTTTTCAGTGGTACGAAGTCAAAGGTTGACGTTCTCACAAATAAGGTTTTATTCAAACATAGAAACGAATGTAGGAAATTATTCGCAATGCAACGTCATCTGGTTTTGGTGACTAACATCAAGACCGTGACAGCACAAAAGTATCTTGATTCGTGACGAGGTTGTTGTGCCCGTGACGTGAACATCGTACGATATCGAAAAAACTTCCGTTGCTGACAGATAGCGTATCATTGACATTGTTTTCCACAAAAAACTTTTGTTTAATATCAAGAAAACGTGCGAGGCCGTAATCAAAGTTTTATGAAATTCTAAAACTTGTTGTTTAACGTCGATATAACAATTTGTACTTTTCTTATTACGTAGATAGTATTTAGTAAAAAAAAACATATTATTATGGAATACATCGATATATTAGGGACGTTACCGAGTTCGTTCGAAATGTGAAAGTGTGAAATCCATCCTAGCTTCCAGTAGTCTATTTACGAGCTACTGTACTTGAATACCTACTTACCTCTAATGTCAACTGTTCTTTTTATATGGACAGCTGTCAATATTTTCAGCCATTTCTACTAAGTACTAAATAGTTATGTAGGCACGGGAATCCTGCTGAATGATGGTACTAGGCGTCAAGTGAATGTCGACAGTCCGTTATAATCCTTTTATCTTCCTAGGATGGCGCAGGATCGCGCTATTCAGATGATTTTCTATAAACTCAAAAAGGACCACTCCATTCCACAGTTGATATTGTGCAGAAAATATAAACCTTGAAGATCGATACTAAGCTTATTAAAATATTTTGGTTTAAAAATAGAATGGTATTGGCTTAACATAAGGTCGTTTCTTTAAGAATTTTAGATTTTTGAATCTCTGTTTTTTAATCTTTTTATACCTATCTAGTATTCTTTTATCTGTGCCTATACGTACCTAATTCGATAAAGTTAACATAGATTTACATCTTGCTTCTGATTTAATTAACATAATTTATGCATTGACTTTTTCTTCTCAATAAAATATCAAGTTTATTGGCAACATTTCCATATTTAACTCTCGTAAGTATTACGAACTGTCGCCATTTGTGGCATTGAGGTATAAAATGCTATTATTGAGAACATCATCAAATAACTAAAATAAGTCTGAGGAGAGACTTTGTGTCTCTGTGTGTGTTCTATCGTTTGTACTCCGAACAATTCCTCAGAACACTCCCTATGAGTGTTCTGAGGAATTGTTCGGAATGATGCCAAAAGCTACTTTCTGTCACCGCACCTCTCGCCATTGCGTTGAGTTCATCCACATGCATTAGAAACACTCTGGTCTCGATTCCAGAAGAATTTCCTCCCACGCACACTCAGGGTAGGGAATCCGCAACCCGCCGAGGTTTTCCCAAAGGACGACAGCTTGGGGTTCTTCAAAAAGGGTGTGAAGAGATTTTTATAGAGTTACTGATCCGTTGCCAAGCCTAAAAAGCCCCTACGGATTGCAGACTGCCAGAGCCATAGCAACCGAAGGGGACTGGCTCTTACGCGAAGCGTGAAAGTCGAAACACACAGCAAAGTGTTATACGCCAGCATCCGACACACGGGTGGTCGGCGGCCAGTCAGACCCCAAGTCATATATTTTCTCGTCTCTTTCAAGATTTCTATTATCTGAATGGTAATGTGGAACAGTATTCTAACCCGTCCCCACACAGGCACGTTTATTTTTTTTTAGAAAATTATTATTTTTTCTAGTTTTTCGTTCGTTCCATTCAAGGCTTGGTACCTTGCCTAGCAATTTCTATTATCACAAATATTATAGTCTCGTAATGTTTATAGTATATATGTATAATAGCAAATAATGTAATGAATTACAAAGTAGTTGACATGTTGGTCAAGTACCTTTTACATCGGTGCGGATAATACCGGAAGTCGAGGCTGCACGCTTCCTACTTGGCACCTTTAACCTGAAGTGCTATCTGCGATGCCATGTACATACTGTACATACGAATATTTTATGTAATTGAGACATGGGAGCGAACGAACTGTTTACAAGTTCAATAAATACAATACAAAGTAATACAGGTAAAATAACACTAACCACAGATAATAGAATACTAGTACTCTAACTGACTATTAGATTAGTTTATGTATCGTAAGTCCGGGTGTGGGGATCAGGGTGTGTACAGACTGTGTGTTTGTAGTGTGTGCTGATACTTATTGCGAAATAAAAAAATCCATAGGACTTTTATAGTGTTTTCCACTGAATTTTTTTGAAGCAAGGACCATTTATTTTTTGCCGCCTGCATAGGATAACTACGGTTATGGCCTAGACGTCCTTCAGCTGATATGATATGATGATATTAGTTTCAAACAATGAGAACAAAGACCTAAACCTATACCTAAATGTATTCATTCGATTAAATTTGCTTCCGCTTGAAATAAACGTTTCAAATCGTTGCTGTAGAGGAGAAGCGCAATTTAAATCAATTAAAAGTTCATTCTTTCGTTGATTGTGAATGAATCCTGCGGAAGAAATTTTATAATATATCGGGCGGTTAAAAGCTAACAGAAACTATAGTTTTTTCCATCAAATCTATTCTATATTTAATTAATTAAAACAAATTATTTATAATATTATACTTATGCTTATTATATAAGCACTAATTTTAATTAGTGCAGAAAAATTGTTAGTTAATATAGTAAGTAAACTTAGGGCCACTTGCACCAACTTCTTAAATGTGTTTAAATTGTATTTAAACGCAAAATTTCTATGAAAAATCGTGTATATTTATGAAGTTGGTGCCTTAGTATATTATACTTTATTATGTCACTTTGTAAGGCGTGATGTGAAATATCCTTGAATAAAAAACAAGAATAATATAAAGAAACACTGGCAATATATTTTTTTTGTTGCGTAGAAGACGTAGAAGTCAACGGTATGTATAAGTATTCATAAAGTGTACTTGTACAATGTACAAATAAGTATGTGTATGTGATAACATCTGTTTGTTTAGCTTCTTTCTGTTATTGTACTTACTGCTTACCGACAAATATCTGCGCCTGCACACTTTGCCCCCGTTGTTTTTCTAATTACAATTCTACATATACTATCTTATTCTATACCCATTAATTAAACTAGTGTACTTTGTATTCTAGGATGACTTCGAAAAATACATCAATAGTCTGTCGCCCGATGTTAAGTCAAAGGAATGAAACGGTCTAGCGTTTATCATTATATTTACTTAATTAAGTTATGAAATAACAGATCCAATTACATCAGAAAATTAATTTTACTTAATTACTTTTAAATTAGCTTGATATATTTTCGGTTATTTTTACAACAAAAACACAGACGGGTAACTGTCTTCCGGCTTCTGCAAGATTGAGAGTGTAAATATTTTTATATTTGTTTTTATTGTTATGTAACTTCGAATACCTGAAATAAACGGTTAAAATAACGGCGCGTGTTCGAAATTTGCCGTTCCGAATGTCGCGCACAATTTTTGGCGCGCCCCGGGTTCGGTCGCGTGGAGAAATCCTTAACTTTTAGTTAATTTGGAATAATGTAGCATACAAATGGCGAATTTTTTTTTTAAATCGGTCCAGTACTTTTTGAGCCAATTCGTTACAAACATACTTACTTAAAAATCTTTCCTCTTATTTCTCTATAATATTAGTATAGACAATAATCACGTATCCAAAAAATATACGACTTATCGTCGTAAAGCGTACCTATAAATTTGAATTCTAGCCTATGTTTTATTCTGATGTATGAGCTATATTAGATATTGTAGTTTTAACGTGAGCGATTAACAAACATCCATACATCTTGACGAAATTTCACGTTTATAATATTTAATTTTTAATTAGTGGGGTTTACTACTTCAGACAAGCACAGTAATTTTGATTAAGGCCAAGGTACCTTAATGATTATTATTAGTAGGTACTTTTTTTGAATTGTATTGTGTAGGTATGTGTTATCATATTCGCATAATCAACTAGGTTTAGTGTATGCATTATTGTAACGTTCGCTCGGATGTCACCCTGTTGCATAACGGGAGTATTGGAAGGACATAGGTTCGTGTACGTGTTTCATTACATATGCGATACTGAAATTCTAAAAACCACATATTATATGTATGATTGGCACTGAGGGACAAACAACTTTATTTATGTTTATACATACGATGTCATAATGCAAACAGTTGCGTCAGCGAAATAAAACAAATCAATGCGTGATCGTTTGATTGTTGAACTATTTTATTTATTTTTCACGGAACTACTTTTGAAATGGGTTTCCAAATTTACGTGAATCCTTATAATCTAAAAACACCAACTGAAAATAGTTTTCAGGCTTTGATGTGTAATAAAATTATAATCTATACTTTACAGCCTATGTCGTTTGCCGAGGTCTAATCTGTCTCCATGCCAGAATTTATTAAAATCTTTTTCAGTGTTTTAGGCGTTAAACCTTAATTTATTTTATATAAATAAGCCTTCCTAGATTATCCCTCTTTCTATTGGTAAAAATCTGATGAAAATCCGTACAGAAGTTTTTGAAATTAGACCCAAAAAAGCACAAACTAAGCGCGGCGGAGACTGATTGATGATGAAGAACCCTACTGTCTACTGCCTCATTAGTGGTGCTGTGCGCAACTGCTACGCTAGAGATCCTGGATTCGATTCCAAGGTCAAGCAAAAGTGTTATTGGATTTTTCTATAAAGTACTCAGTAGCAGCTCGGAATTTGGAATTTGTGCCCGTTTAATGGCAATAGGCTCGCCCCTATTACATGACACCTAAGCATACTGGCGAACTTTGGGTGTACATTAGTATTTCTCTGCCTTACCCTTCGGGGAAATGTAGGCGTGATGATATGTTATGTAAGTATGTATTAGAAATGTATAGATGTAATGATTACATGATGTTACATGATTTTACCGACAGTGACACTTGACTTATCGTATATTGATGTTGATAAACACCATCTTATTATGCAGTTGGCATGTTAATAGAATCCCGAAATACTGTTTACAGTATGAAACGTGTACGCAAGTAAAACAATGTCGGACAAAAAAATGCGAATACTTAAATATTGATGTGCTATAAACCAATAAATTTGAGGCGGGAGTTTCGAAACGTTTCGTGAATAATGTGGACGAGTTGACGCAAGATCTAGCCTTGTGGATGCGCCCCATTTCACAAGCACTCAGGTGTACACACAGACAAAAGCACGTTATTATGATATATGAATGTCATCACTGTTACCCTATAACAACACTATTTAATATTCATGAATGCCTCTTATCTTTACATCGCCTCTTGACTCGAACATTATCTTAGAAAACATCACGATCTTGACTCATACTTAAGTTATTAGCCGCCCCCCCCCCCCCCCTACATCCTTATTCTGATGCATACACTAACCCAGTTCGTAAATTCACTAAACAAAAGATCAGTCCTATTTATACGACATTGTTACAAGGTGCAAGGAATAATCACTGTTACGAAACACGTAAAAAATATGATTATCATAAAGTGCATACATTGTACTGACGGCTGGTAAGGTGTAGACAGAAACTATTAGATCGACAATTGTTACTATTCTTGCATACTTTATTGCTTCGTTCATATATCTTATAATTCATGTTATTATAATATTATAATTGAATTAATTAAGGGAAAAGCTTTGCACACGGTACTAATGAAACCGGTTCGTAACATAAACTTGTTGACAAGTTGTTATTACATGATTTTTTTAGGATAAAAAAGTTAAATGTTCTATAGTAAACTTAAAACGAATATTATATTAAATTATCAAACCATACGATCATATCTTAGGTCCATAATAATTATTTATTACAATTCTTTTTGTGTTTTAGATTTATAAATCCATGTTATGTACGTACATTCAAATTTTTTTTTTGTGGAATCATGTTGTAAGGCATTACGTTTATGAAAAAATATAACGCGTCGAAATGGTTGAACGCCACCGCACAAGGCTGTATAAATTACATAATTGTGTATGTATAAAACATGTACATAATATAAAATAAAAATAAGTCTGTTAGTTACGTTATTTTTATATGAAGCGTTGGTAGCCTAATGGCTAGGGCGTCGGACTTGCGATCATGTGGTTGCCGGTTCGAACCCCACCCATTGCACTACCGACGTGAACCCACTCGTAACACAAGCAATCTAGCTTAGCACGAGGGGTTAACAAGAATACTAGTAATGTGCGACCCGCATTGCTAGTAAGATTAAAAAAAAAAAAATATACATACTAAAACATTAAGATTTTTCATGTATCATAGAAATTAATAAAAAGGAATGACTGGGAATTTAACCCAAGCATCCGTCCGATCAAACTGAAGTAGTCTACCCCAGATTTTATTATAAGTTTACTTCAGATTAATTATAGTTTAAAGGTATCTTACTTGTGGGTGGGCGGAACGCATAGGTCGCTAGACAAACAGACGAATACTGAGTCTAAAGGAAATTAGTACATATATATACATTAGTATATATACTTATACGAGTATAAGTATATATATGTACTATTCAACAGGATACCCGCAAGGATTTGTACGTGAGGTTATTCGCAGTTTCCCCCTTCCACGATGTACCCTGAATTTTGATTTATTTGACGTTACCGTAAACTTAGTTTCTTATTGACTTACATTATATACACCGTAGCCTACATTCGTTTATTAGCTAACATTATGAAGGCCATAATACCTTTTATCAGCAACTTACTACTATACTCGAGATATTAATTAAAGCATGGAGTGTTTGTGAAACACCTGAAAATAGTGAACTAAAAAAAGGCAGTTTGCTTCCTGGAGAGTACGAAACTTTGCTAGTAGGTACATACCATCACGCCTGCATTCCCTAAAGAGTTAGGCTGAGGTGTACTAATACACCTACAGTTATATTGTACACTTACAGTTCACCGGTATGTTTTAGGTCCCATGTAATAGGGAGCGAGCCTATTGCCATAAACCTGGCACAAATCCAGACTCCGAGCTGCTGAAAAAACCCAATAACCCTGCTCGACCTGGGGATCGAACTCAGTACCTCTAGCGAAGCAGTCGGGCTTGGGACCTCAAGACTTATGAGGCAGTTTGCTAGCACATAAATAAATATTAATAGTAGTTCTATAATATTGCTTATATTCCTCACTTTTCTCCAGTTTTCCTACTTGCAGTTCACCAGATCTATTAAATCCACATATATTAATAATATTTTTCTTCCTAATCTCGTAGTTGAATGTGCAGTAAAGATTTCTTTTTTTAGTTTACTAACAATGTGGGTCGCTCATCACTAGTAATATTCTTGTTAACCGAAACTTCGGTAGTGTAATAGGTGTGTTTCGAACCGGCAACCACATGATCGCAAGTCCGACGCACTAGCCATTAGCTACGATCTAAATTGTGGGCTAAGATTTGAGATTACAAACATGGACTATTTAAAATATAAACTCAAGTAATGATGACAGTTATTTGAGAGTTATCGGTGATGTCATTGTGTTTACCCAGTCTTTTGTCTACTTAGCTGAAAGGAGTGTATTCATTAAGGCAGTACATAACCAGCTCTTTCATGTAAATCAGCTATGAGTTAACGAATTATACTACTTTATGTTTGATGTGTTTAGTGTTACGACCCATAATCGCCTTTTAAGACACCCACACGATGTTCTATTCTTGGGTAAGGATCACACGTGATGAATCTGTAATAAGACGGTGTCTGGATACTAAATTCAGAAATGGTTATACTCGATTTCATCAAGCTGGGCTCAAATCATTGATGGTAAAAAAGTATTAAACTTAATGAGGTTTACAAGGGTCCAACGAGAAATATTTTGGTCACTTTATCACCTATAGCGTGAAATAGCAATGACAAAAAGACATTTCTTTCATATTATATGGAAAAAAGGAGCCTTTATGAATTACTATGGATGTAAAAAAAAGAAAAGAAACACTGCGCTATGACTCCACATGATTCTTGGTATTTATTTTCTCGTGCGTAATAATTATGATGAGACAGGTTTGTCTGCAAGATTGCTTAATTACTCATGGAGTATAGTAGTAAAATTAACATAAATATATACTTACCTACATTACTAACTGCGTCACCGTAATTTAATGGCAGGTTATAGAATGCATAGATATTATTATGTAACTAGGTAATGCCTAGCTCACGAGTTCTCATAATCACAATATGTCAGATTTTTGGTCCTTTTACTTTCATTTAAAAAAATTATAGCCTAGTTAACCAGATCCGGATCAGATTAAGATATTTTCTACAGCTAAAATATTTAAAAAAAATGTAATTTTGCTTTAGGAAACGTATTTCTAATTGAAAATATCAGTAATATCGTAAATACTTTTATGACCGAAATGAACTTGTTTAAAATCATGAAGTTGAATATTGCAAAGTTGCATTTTTTTCTAGTTTTACATACCATCACGCCTGTATTCCCCGAAGGGTTAGGCAGAGGCGTACTAATGTACACCCACAGGTCGCCTGTATGTTTAGGTCCCATGTAATAGGGGGCGAGCCTATTGCCATTAACCGGGCACAAATTCCAAACTCCGAGCTGCCACTGGGAATTTCATAGAAAAACCCAATAACACTTTGCTCGACCTGGGAATCGAACCCAGGACCTCTAGCGTAGCAGTCGCGCTCAGGACCGCTTGGCTAATGAGGTAGTTAGTTTTTCTAGTTTTTTGGTACTTATTTCAGTTACAGACACAATTTTTAAAGATACTAGTCCAAAATTCTGCTATTCTACTAAAAGCTATTTAAAATTCTACTAAAGTCATAAAATAGATAAAAATCTCATTCAAATTACCATCCTCCTTCAATAGAAGTGGCATTAAACCAATGAAAATATTTTTATACTTGATTAATGCGCTCTAATAACCTGCTTGAAGCTGTTACTATGTAATAATAAGCGTTAAATGGTGTTTATCACGTTCGTTAGCAGTACCATAGTTTTCTCATGTATGTTTCTCAAATCTTCCATTCATCGGTACAAGTTGTATTAGGTACTACATATATCCTTTTATAGTTGTTTTAATCCAAAAATTGATGTAATTGATTTAATTACAATGGGTGATAAATGGGCATAGATATTTTTTTCTCTACAGCTTTAAATACCTATAAGTTAATTACACTAAAATAGATTCAGAGGATTGATTATTATCCATTAACGGCGTTATACACCTAACATTTTTAATACTACAGTGTTATATTATAACAGACATACATTCGTACGTAACTCCCTAATACCGCAGTGTGATTCATGAAAATATCTAACGCGGTTAAATTCGAACACATCCGTTGCGGCATTGTTTGTCAACCTTTTATTGATTAAAAATTCAGTACCTAAGTACAATTTTATTGGCGACGAGATTAGTGTTTTAATCTCTCTTAAATTTTCATTAATATGAACATTACAATAGACTTATGAAATGTAGATAACGTCCGCTTAATCTTAACTATGTAATACAACTTGTAACAGAATAAGCGAAAGATCTGAAAGTAGCTTTTTCAGAATCGACTATTGAATCGAATACAATTAAAAACAATGTCACAAATTATGCAATTGTGTTTACGCCTAATTAAATGTTTACGTAAGAAGTCTCATTAAAATACCTAGTTAATTAGAGCGTGAGCGTGTAAAATATATATTATTATAACAAAACATTAATACCACTTCAATTTTCAATTAACAATCGCAACATTATAAAAACTTCCTAAAATAATAATTATCATGGAGTTTCTTGCCGGATTCTTCTCCATAGGATCGACCCGTTGGAACCGTGCAACTAGAATCATATCGTTTCATAAACGCTTGTAAAAGCTTATTTGAAATATAATGAAATATATATTTAATGTCTAATTTAACACAGAAACATATATTGTGTTTTATTGGTTATGCATATGTATAACCACACTTATAGTAGTTTTGTTCAGTTATGTATTATCAAAACTTGTATAAAACTGCCTCAATAGCCTAGTGGTCCTAAACGTGACCGCTACGCTAGAGGTAGGTACTGGTTTCGATTCTCAGGTCGAGCAGTTATTGGGTTTTTCTATGAAATTCTTAGTAGCAGCTCGGAGCTTGGGATTTGTCGCCCTTTACTACATGGGACGAAGATTTACCGGCGAAATGTGGGTGTAGGTAGGTACGTCAGTAAGCCTCTGCCTAACCCTAAGGGGAATACAGGCGTCATGGTATGTTCAAAATGCATTATGGTCTGAAATTGTTTGGTATTGTCTTAAATCTTGGTAACTTTCTTTATGGTTGTCATTGAAAGGGCAAGGAACCATAGACTTATATACTAGTTTGAAGGCAGTTTCTCTATCGTGGCAAGTATGCGGCGCCTTGGCCTGGTTAGCCAGCAGCATTATCCTCAAGCAATGGTGAGCTTATCTTCCGCTACAGGCCACACTTGGATAGTTATTTTGTATTCGCGAGAACAGATTTCCGCTTGCCGATATTATTAACATTTGACCCCGAATTGGTTGAGTATTGTCCAATGTTTCATGCTTCGATCGATATGCTCCCCGCCATACTAATAAATTATTGGAATCGATTGGTTTATTCTTTACTATTCTATTACCGTCTTCGTGACGAACTAAGTCACTACGTTTTAGGATGTCACGTGAGTTATCCAATTAAACAACAACACTTCTATGTGTGAACTTAGTAAGTAAGTAAGACATTGTCACAAATTATTCAAATTTTAATTAAGACGTCTTAGCTTCAATGAATGACGCAAAACGCACAGTTTCTACTTTGTGGGTCTTGAAAGATTGAATCTTACAGAACAGTCTCTATTTAATAGAAGTGAACGCTAAGAAGCGATTTTCGAGATTTCCGCAGGTTCCAGAAACACGAGATTATCGCGAATAACGGTAGGTTCATAGATAATCTTGTTATGCAAGCATATAGTGCGAAAGTGTATTACTGCGGGCAGTTGTAAACACACCCGCTCCTAAACAAAACAAATAGTAGAGACATAGTAAAGAAACAATTACGCAACTAGAATTTCCCAGTAAGTGAGTGAGCTTCCACGCAGCGCAGGTATGGCCCGCATGCTTGCACGGCCATTTCCTATAGGCCATTGTGAAACTTTTTGGACATCTGTTTGTCCATAGCGTTGCGAAACAGTTCAACTTGCCATTGGCACGTACATTCTAGTAAGTAGTAGTAATATACGTACGTACTTAGACTGAGTCTTACAACAGTGTTTTGATATACTTACTAACACGATCGATCACTATTTTTCAACGTCGAAAAGAAATAAATATTTCATTAGACTTAGATTTATGGGAACCGCTTAGTTGGTTGCATTGTTAGATAATTTTATCAGATTCAAATTCAACTAGGTTTTTTCTTCATGTTCTTGTATGAAATTCTACTTCTTCTTCTCAAATAAATATAATTTTGTCTAATTGTTGTATAATAAAATAACATCACAAATTATGCAATTGTGTAAATAAGCAGGTTATTATCTACACTTATTTAAATGATTATGAAAGTACTTTTACTTTTTATAACAATAGGTGCACTAGGTCAACAATAAATCCGATCCGATCAATAATAAATCAAATTCAAAGTTCAATATATCCAAGAATAAATTCGTTGCTATCGTTTAAGACTAAAACCTTATTAGGAACCAAATAAATACGAAGACAAAATTGTTTATCAAAATCTGTTTAAAAAAAATTAATTAATATAATTTAAAAATATTTTTTTGATTGATATACCCTAAGCGTTTGGCCATCAATTACAAAGCAACCTACTGACAATGACAGCCTCATAATTTTTGTGTAAATAATTTGAAGCTGAAAGTCTTATTTAATCTAAGTAAATTATGTATAAACTGCCTCATTAGCGAAGTGTTCCTGAGCGCGACTGCTACGCTAGAGGTCCTGGGTTCGATTCCCAGGTCGAGCATAGTGTTATTGGGTTTTTCTATGAAATTCCCAGTAGCAGCTCGGAGTTAGGAATTTGTGCCCGGTAAATGGCAATAGGCTCGCCCCCTATTACATGGGACCTAAACATACCGGCGAACTGTGGGTGTACATTAGTACGCCTCTGCCTAACCCTTCGGGGAATACAGGCGTGATGGTAATGTAAATTATGTATCGTTACAATTATGTAGGTAATAGTGAATCAATGTTTCTTTCTTTCTTCTTCCTTAGGGCCACTTGCACCAACTTTATAAATATGTTTAAATTGCATTTAAACACGAATAAAAAAATACGTGTTCAAATATAATTTAAACACATCTAAGAAGTTGGTGCAAGTGGCCCTTAATGTTCTAATAGAATGTTTACAATGCAAGTAAAGATGAGTCACAATGTGATTACATTTTTTAATGTTTATTGCTAACATAGCCGAGTTGTGTGAGAGCAGCTGAAACAACACCAACACCTGCGCAGCCAAACACCATTCTGCGTCATCTGATTAATTTCGACACAGCACTCCTCGCGTCGTTGAATAACATTAAGTACATTCATTAAGCAAAAATATTCACTTAAATACATTAACTAGACGTTATTATCGGTCAAATGTGTCACTACTTGAATGAAATTTAATTACGAGTTTTTTGGAGCGCATTCCACAAGTGCTAGGACAGACCTGGTAGGTCGTTGGGAGTAGTTGGATGCAGGCGGCATATAACCGGTCCTTGTATAAGTCTATGAGGGTGGCCTTTGTTCAGCAGTATTCTGTTAGACTTTTTTTCTATGATTATGAAGATGATTCCACAAGTGACGATATAATATTGATAGGCTAGATATCCCAGTCAGATTAGTTTTGCTACCAATAAGAGCGAGTTAGTTTAATTAGCTTGTTTTTCTACCGCACTAGTTTTTCTTTGAATACCTCTTGTTGACACGAAAAAAGACTAAAATCTTGTGTTTTAAACACGGCTACTGCAACTCCTATTATAAGAAATACTTTCGACTGCATTAGGGGATGACTAAAATAATCAGAAAAGTAGGTAGTTAAAAAAAAATGTAATTTCTTCATCGTCAGTCGTGACTCGTGAGTTTAAAAATATTCAGAATTTATCATGACAGGATTCTTTAGCGTAGTGAATCAAAATACAAGCGGTAAGCGGAAATACACCGTAGCAAACTTTATCAATGCATTAAACGCATTTAAAAAAAACATTGCATGTTTAAATACTGTTTATAAAACGTGAGCTCCAGCAGGAAGCACGATAAAAGGTGCTATTTATCACGTGACTGCGACCGGAGCGCAGCGCAGACGCAAACAGGACAAAGAGAGCGTTATACTGACTACGATAACTAACACTCGATTAGGGCAAAAAGACACAAGAATATAAAATAAATTTTATTACCGTAACGATTTAGAATTTGCGCTTTAAGGAAATGATAAATGAATCATGATATGTAAAAAAAGTTTTCTTTCTGTTCGTAACGCTTTTTATTTTTAGAATCCCTTTCCCTCCTTTAACATCAAGTCAACATAAAAGTAAATTTAAACAAACTGCCTCATTAGCCAAGCGGTCCTGAGCGCGACGGTCCTGCTACGCTACAGGTCCGTGGAGGTTTCGATTCCCAGGTCGAGCAGTGTTATTGGATTCCCAGTAGCAGTTCGGAGTAAGGAATTTGTGCCCGGTTTATGGCAATAGGCTCGCCCCCTATTACATGAGACCTAAACATACCGGCAAACTGTGGGTGTACATAGTAAGCCTCTGCCTAACCCTTCGGGGAATATAGACGAGATGGTATATTATGTTAATTAAAAAAATACCACCTACAAATTAAAATGAACTAACAGACATTAGACAGTAACATCAGAGTTATTAAAATACTCACTGAAAGATATTAATAACATTTTACCGATTTTATAAAAGGTTAACGAACTACACTGCGCTACTTTCAACGAAATTATAATCTACTAGTAAATATTAATAGTAAACCCGTTTCGCTGCTAATTTGATCTATGGCATTCTTTTATTTATAGTATTCGATTGAAATAAGTAAATCATCAACATATATCTACATTATACTACTTTATATAGAGGAATATTTATAGGAAAAATTTGATTGTTTGTAATGGATAAAATTAAAAACTACTGCACCGATTTTAAAGGTACCTACTTCACTAATAAAATGCTTTAATATCACTGAGTAACATAGGCTACATTGTTACTTGAGTTAAAACAATACTTATGGCATATGTTACTCCGAAATAATGTAGCTTTCTGTGAAAGATATTTCTTGAGGTTATCCATTACAAACAATCAAATCTGTCCCCTTTAAGTTGCGAAACAAATTCCTTCCTCTGCAAATGTTTATCTCATTTCAATATTGTTATCTTTTTCAATAATGAAATTGTATTGAGCGTGTCTAAGCTAGAGTAAACTAATGGTTTATTAGCTACTGTTAAACATACTATTTGATTTGGACATAACGAATGCTAACGCTACGACGAGACTGTAGCCACTTGGTAAACATTGGAAAAGTACGCTTGGTGGCTGATATGCGCGTGCACACCATACTTTGATCTATTTTTTTTATGACGCGGATTTCTCGATTTTCCGTCTCAATGTTTATGATAATGTAATGTAAGTAGGCTTTATCAAACGCTTTAGAACTGAATGGTTTTAGTTTTTTTTATAGATATATGACGCCGGCATTTCCTAACTTCCGTAGCGACGATCTCTGAGACCGAGAAAAACTCGGAGACAGACATAACCTTCTCATTAGACAATTTAAGTATAATTTTTGATAACAATAAAAATCAACTCAAAACTCGAGTTGATTATTAGATAATATAGATATTACATAAGTAAACATTAACAAATGAAGCGGCGGTAGCCTAATGGCTAGGGCGTCGGACTTGTGATCATGTGGTTGCCGGTTCGAAACTCACCCATTGCACTACCGACGTGAACCCACTCGTAACACAAGCATTTAGCTTAGCACGAGGGGTTAACAAGAATACTAGTAATGTGTGCCCCACATTGCTAGCAGCAGTAGCAGTAAGCTTTAAAAAAAAATATTCAAATTTTAATAATTTAACGGCCTTCGTAAAATAGAATAACTGGCACTTCGGCGAATATTAGACACCTTTGAATCGCAATAAAACTCCTTGTTACTGATTTTATCGCATTGTATTGATATTTAACTAATTTGTAACTAAATAGGTATTTTTTTACCTAATGCTTTTTCTATTAGTTTTTAATTGTTTCAATTTTGTACAAGTTGTGCGATATTATCGTTATCAGTCGTTATCGTTTCTGCTCGTCGTATTATAATTATTTTTGCTTTTTCCACAAATACATACGTACACTTGTGCGGAACTAATTCAAAGCACGTTTATGATCGATATTGGCTGGCAATAAATTGACACTTTTAGTCATCCAATAAAATTAAGTAATTGACTACTTACGTCAAGGCAGATGTTACTTTATAAGTAGGTACATTTATGTGTTATGTTTCTAAGGTCATAGCATAGAAAACCTATCCCATCCCATCTTAGGATGACCCGGTATTGACGTGCAACCAAATCAAGTAACAAATAGTAAAAAAAAACTAAATCTATTATTCTTGGATGATTTGCCAAATTAGGGCCATATCCCATCCAACGGTTTCACTCGCGACCTAAGGTGCCGTTATGATTAACTTATATTAATAAATAAATAAATAAATATTCTGGGACATTTTTACACAGCACCATCTAGTCCCAAACTAAGCAGAGCTTGTACTATGGGTACTAGACAATGGATATAATACTTACTTATATACTTTTTTTTTGTAAATACATACTTATAATATATAAAAATATAGCCTATATTACACAGTGATACTGTATTCTATTAGTGAAAGTATAATGAATATCGGTCCAGTAGAGTTTTAGTTTATTCACTACCAACGGAAATACAAATCATTTCTCTTTTCATTTTTGTGTCTTCGGTGATAATAACCGAGTTCTACATACTTATATCTACGTTTAGATTGATTTTTTCATGATTTCGCATATATGTATCAAAGAGTGCAGCTATGAGATCTATGTAAACGGACGACCTCGAGACATGCATTAGGTAAATCCACGCGGCGGCGCCGTCTGCGTATTATGCACCTCAACTGCATCCAGGGATGACATAACATCAAGAATTTGTGAATTCCTCAACAGTTCGTCTTAAATTTACAGGAAAATAAGAAACATAAAGAAAAATCGCCATAAAATAAAATAATGTTGATTCATGGGGCACTCCCGAATTAAATAAAATGGAATAAAAATGTTGCCGGCACCGTTTCTGCTATGTGTGAACCCTAAGCACAGTAGTGCAGTGGAACAGTGCAGCAATAAGTTTTATGTAGCGACCCTGACCTGACCTTTGTAGGACACTTGTACACTCTTTCGTTAATGTCTTATTCATCATTATTTTAAACCCGTGACTTTTCAATAAAATGATCTTTGCGGTATCACATAATCTTTCTCAACTTCACCAGCTACGCAGCACTAGATAAAATAGAAAATAATAACTGTCTACCTAAAGACATGCATTAAGCTTATCTTTTAGTTATTATGGGAAAACCCTAGGCAGATATAATAAAAAAAACATATTATATTATTAACCATAACGATTGTGATTCTTTTATAAGCATGAATATAAATAGGTACCTAATTATAATTTTACAAAAAGAGAAAACTTAGCGCTTATGGGACCGGCAGATCTTGAAGTGCCCACAAAGACGTAATGCCAAAATAAATCGTAATCCAAACAATATTTTATCAAATTTTATTATTATCCGGATTGAGATACCGTTAATCTAAGTTCTTACCGTACCATTTCGTCTAATAATACTTCACTTGAAATATACGACCGGAAAATCGTTCCAAACTTATCAAGCAAACAAAGTTATCAAGAATGCATGCGCTTACATTTTATTTGCGTTGAAGTATTTTGGTTGAAATGGTAGAGCAGGCACCTAGATTAATGGCTTCGGAATCCGAATATCTAATAATAACACACTGAATAAATTGTGTATGAATTACGATTGATTTTGGTGTTACTTTTGTATTGGTAATTCGGTCCGCTCCGAGTAAGGATTGCAAACTAAATTGGAGTATTGCCAGCTAATATTCACTTCAAACTTGTTTATATTAAAATTTCCACTCGCTATAAATAATAAAGATACACTTTGAAATTTCTTAGTTAAATATAAGTGTTTACTATTGAGGTTATTGACTTTTAAAACTGTATCATTATTCATTACTAAACGATTGGATTGCAATCGATTCTTTCGGAACAATTGCGCCTACGTTTCGCGCAAATGCTTGATTAATATACTCATAGTCACGATCGCGAAGCATGTCCATCGTGAAAACCGGGGAAACAGAAGATTGTATGGGCATCATACGGGCTTATTTAGATTTAGACTGCCTTCACGGCACAGGAAAACCAATCGACTGATAGTGCCTAGTTCAGTCCACTCTCACTAAAAGCCCGCGAATATTTTACAGTTAGGTAGATACCTTTTTTATGGGATAGGCCCTCCTATCCCAAAAAACGGCAGCAGCATCGGTTTTAAACCGCCGCACAGAGGCTCGTCCCCATACAAGCGGTCGGATATAGATATGAAAATAAAAAAATATTTAATTTCGAAAAACTAAATACGCAGTTGTGTTTGCAATGTTTCATGTTATGTCACACTTAGAGACTTCAGTTTGAATGAAGGCCTGGTATTCCCAAGTTATTCTATGTCCGACCGCTTGTATGGGGACGAGCCACTGTGCGCCGCCCATAGACACCCACAACACCAAGGAGATGCAAGTGCGTTGCCCGCCTTTTAAAAGAGTTTGGGCCCTCGGTATCCTCACTCATTCGTCGACACACAACGTTACGAAAGGTCGTAAGTGTTGCTTCACGCCGGTTTTCTCTGAGGCTGTGGTATCACTCCGGCCTATTCGTGCCGAAGCATGGCTCTCCCACGATGCCTATTGTTATTGTATAAATAATAGGTACTTATTCAGTGCCCTCCGGTCGTGTCTGCTGCTGGTAGGAGAGCGGGTTCCTTTCTTCGTCAACAACTTGCTATGTTGCTGCTTGCTTGCTAAACGAGGACAGGTTTCCACGCGATGACAATAGATTATAGAGGCTCCTGTATGGTCAATCGTGCTCGAAAGGTAGCTATTGCAAAAATACTTTTGTCAAACAATATTGCTCGTAGTTTGCGTGTCTAAATGTTCAAAAATGCTTGGAAAATTCGCGTGCTTTTTAATATTTGATCTTATAAGTGCCCCATAAGGTGTTTCACCTTCATCCGACTGCTAGTCTAGTCCTTACGTAAGTACTTGCAATATCTAGTAAATAGATGTTGTACACCTGTACCAATATTTTATGACGCACAGAAATATTTTTTGTTTTTATTATATGCAAGGGCAAAAAACAAATGATGTAATTAATAAAAAGTGTCGTAATTATTAATGACTTTTTGCAGCACTAACTACCTATGTAAGTACATATTTAATTACTGAAGCTTTTTAATAATTATCTTTGTATAACTGAGCGTTAGAAATCTTAACGACGTTGTATTATGGTCGATTAAGATAACAATAGCGGCTTCAGGGGTGACGGAAAGTCGTAAGAGCCGTTAATGATAAACGGTATTTAATTCCATTAATGAAATCCGTCGTTCTATCAGAGAAAGTCGCTCGAATGTTCAAGTACATACATGAATAAAGAGTTTCTCCCATAAGATTAATTGCCTCAGGATCGTTATCTCCGTTTGTCCGGATCTTAGTTAAATATTAACTGTATAGTTAACATTACCGTTATGTAATATGTTCTATATCTACGACCAGTCATCCGCATTCCTAATTTAACGATTTTTATTTCACCGTTTTAGAACGCGCTTGAACTAATGCAGCAATTGAAAGAAATAAGAAGCATCTGTCTATGGATACGATAGTTGACTTACTTACTTAATTCACGTTAATTATGACATCTATCTAAATGATCAATTTAATTTTGCAAAAACAGCTTTCAAAAAAATTAAACGATACTTTAACCGTTTACCCAAAAAATTTTGGAGATGTAGAAATGATGTCTGGTAATTACTTGTTGGGCCCCAAAACTAAGAGAATATTTTTTATATGTAAGTATGTACAATGACTACAATACGGATAAGGCATTATGTGTGGTCACATTTCGACCTAACATTACCGATGTCGATGTTTAAATTCAGTTCATTTGTAATTTTATCCGTAGTACGCAACTAATTTAATTGCAATAATTAACATAAAGATTAAACTTATAAAATACATCATTTATTTTCAAAAGTGCATCATTCATTTAGTAGATAGGTCAAATCGGTTACCGGAGGCCCAAACCCTTTTAAAAGGCGGGCAACGCACTTCTGACTCCTCTGGTGTTGCGGGTGTCCATGGGCGGCGGTTATCGCTTACCATCAGGTGCTCCGCCTGCTCGTTTGCTCCTCTAATCCATAAAAAAGAAACGATTTTAGTGGATGAAATAATTTTGTCCCGTTAATTTAATATGACCGATAAATGCGTGAGTAACTGTCTCTTATTTTATCACGGATTCGAACCACTGAACCAGTTTTGATGAATTTTGGTATAGAGATAGAATGGATATAGGTACCTCTTGTCTTAAAAAGTATATCTTATGCTGATATTAGGGTACCATATCTAAGGGTTACTAACTTAGGTAACAATCATATACCTAGTGTTTTTATGCGTATTACCTATATTATATAGATACATATTTGAATACATGTTTCTAAACAACTAATCATTATCAGCTCAGGTTTTTGCTGCTCAGTGCGTCACAATGTTTTTAATGAAGCAGTCGTTTACCTACTCACATTAAAATAATTATCGCTTAACATCTAAAACTGTACTTAATTTAGCGAAAATTATGAGTCATTAATACAATGGTCGTAATGAGTAGACACGAAATATTTGTGGCTAAATTGGCTACGTCACTATTCGAATAAGGCGGGTCGTGGCGCGTGCGCATACAGCGGTCGTGCCTGCCTGGATCGCTGCCGTCATATTTTGTGTTTGCCCGCCATACTACGCGTCTTCCTTCCCCCTGCGTCACACGCTAAGGACATTCAAGATTACGTCATTACTTCAGGCTCGCTTTTCACAACAAATTGTTATCTTCTAAAGTTTCACAAGGTAGGTATTTACGTCTTAGAAATGTGCGGGCTAGTGACAAACAAGATTTGGTTCTCACGGTTATGTTTACGTTTGAATAGGAAGCTGATAAAAAGTGTTCGATTAATTTGATCAATATTTGATACGTCATTTTTTGTTAGACTAGTTCTGTAATTGTAAACGATAAAGTTTGTCACTTGAGACAAAATAATGTCAAACGAAACGAATTTCTTTGTTCCTAGTTACCTTGTTGCATAATTCGACTGTACATACATAAGTATTGTAATCATCACAATATGTCTATTTATTTATCATCAACTCATTTACTTTCACTGTTTCACACTATAAGGCACGGGGCACTTTTCATAATTAGAGGTCGATAAGTCGTCTCCAGGAAACTTTGCTTTTCCCATAGAACATGTAATGCTACGAAGAATCTCGTAGAATTTATTCTTTAGCATGTAATTCTACTAAGTACGTACAAATAATATATAATAATACATAAGCATGATAGCTACACGATCTGCGGGAAGACAGAATAACATAAATTGACCGCAAAATAGAACTGAGGCAAAATACATATTTATGTAGAGAATAAAGATTGTCTGGAACACTGCTGAGGCATAGGATTTGTGGCGCCACACTGCGCATATACCTATTTATAATAGTCATCCTAGCTCCACCGCAAGCTATTTAAGTTACGTAGATTCTAGGTAAATTAGGTACCTACTTAACAACAAGATTTCGGTTTTACAAACTTATAGCAGCAGTGAACATGCATGCTGATAAACCTCCATAAAGAAAAAAGAAAAGCCCAAATGGGAACAACGTTGCTGGCAATCACTACTGGCACAGTAGCGAGTCGAGTCGAGTTGACATTTAATTGCACTATAATACTTAATAATGAGAAAGAGATGACTTTCAAGATTCTAATAATAATATCTAGATATAGGGCGGACTTTAAAATTAATTAATATTTCATCATAAATTGTACCTACGTAACCTTACATAATGATCAAATTTTAAATGTTGTCCTAATAGGAAGCTTCTAAATAATTAATATAACTTTAAATTCATAATTACAATTGAGATTCCAAGATATGTAATTAGGTACCTAATGCAGAATACCATCATAGCAAGTGGAAACACCGAAGTATTGAATCTATATCAATAGTAAGTAGTCTCCGTAGGGACAAAGAAATGTGCCATTGCATTTCTTTCAAATCAATAAATACCTACATGCCGTAGATTTTGTGAAAAACGAAGGCGTTAGGAAAACTCAGAGGCGCTGCGTTGTGCGCGCGGGTGGCGAGAGGGCCGCGGTGCCTACGTCACTAGAAAGCCGAGGTCTCTATAAAACCGCTAGCCTCCCTCCCACTTACATCACACGCTCGCTAGCAGCAGTCGTTAGCTCACGCACGTACGCTCGCTACTCGCGCTCTAATTGTTATCGCTCACTCGTGTTTGCGCCTTCTACGTACACACTCGTTCGCAATGACCGTAACCAGCAAGATGAACAGTGTTTCCCGTCAGTCCGTGCTGAGTCGCCTCGGCCCTGGCGGGTTACTGTACGCAGCCAATAAAATTTTAGCGGTACGTCATCGAATTGTGCTTAGTGATTAAATAATTGTGTAAAAGTGAATATTAACGTAGTGTTACAATATGTGCGACATGGTGTTTAAACATGTGTTTTTCGTTGTCCTCAGGTCGCAGTGCCTGGCAAAGAGGAGGAACGCTGGCGCAGCAAAGATGAAGGTGCGCTGTTCAAACGCTGGCGACGCACCGCATCTGCTGTTGAGGCACCCACCTCTACGCCGACACCCACTGCACCGTCCCCACAACCCTCCGAGCTTCTCAAGTTTTTAGCTATTGTAAGTATTGCACTATATTAATCAAACAAATTATATGACCAGCCTTCTAAAAAATTAAGTCATTACTAAATTCTCCCAATCAGACCTACAATAAAATTGTTGACCGTAGTTGTTAATAGTTTAATTCTTGTTGTTACAGAATGCATTGGAATTATCAGCACCTGCATCGGATGCGTTGCTTAAATCACGCTCATCAGAATGGTTCCAACTAGCTGGGCATCCTGGCTCGCTGGCGCCCGCTGGCCCTGGAACCGTCTGGAAGCGCCGTGCCGCCGGTGACCACCCGGGTCACAACCCCGAACGCGACGCTTACGAAGCTCTCGCCGCCTGCCCGCACATGCGTTCCGCTATCCCGCGGTACTACCGTGAACTGGAATATGGTGGCGAACGTTTCATTGAACTACAAGACTTATTACACGGCTTTAGAGATCCTCACGTCATGGATGTGAAGATGGGCACACGCACTTTCCTTGAAGATGAAGTCAGTAATGCCCGGGCTCGTCCGGACCTTTATGACAAAATGGTGCGTCTGGACCCTAAAGCTCCCACCGAAGCCGAGCATGCAGCTCGAGCTGTCACAAAACTACGTTATATGCAATTCCGTGAACAGCGATCTTCTTCTGCTCAGCAAGGATTTCGCATTGAAGCAGTGAAAGTCCCGGGAGAACCACCTTTAACCGATCTACAAAAAGTGCGCGAACCTCAACAAATCGCAACAACGGTAGCTAGGTTCCTGGGCAATAATGAACGCGCGCGTCGTGCTATCATTACAAGACTTCGCGAAATCAGAGAACTTTTTGAAAATTCAGATTTCTTTAAAACTCATGAGATCGTCGGTAGCAGTATATTCATCATTTACGACGAGGAACGCGTTGGAGCCTGGCTGATTGACTTCGCTAAAACTAGAAGTGTGCCCGAAGGTTTCCAGGTGAATCATCGCGCTGAGTGGCAACAAGGTAATCACGAAGAAGGTTTCCTCTATGGCTTAGATAGACTCATACATACTATAGAAACTGCTAAGTTACCAACGCCGGGCGACGAAGCAACGACAGAACCGGATGTATCACGTTGAACATAATCTGGCGAGAGACCCTGGACTCGCCCCTCGGTCGTTGTCACCGTTCGCCTGGCCTTGCGCCCCAGTACCGCTCCACTAGCGCCCGACTCGACGCACGGAGATGTATCATAAAAACTATGTATAATTTTGCATATGAAAGAGAATTGCGATTTATCGTTTAACGTTTCGTTCTAGTCCTTAATTATTTAAATAAACTCGTCATGATTTTATAAAACTTGTTTCTTATTTTTTGCTCCGTATGAACAACCTCCGATACGAGCCGTGATAGCCTAGTGATATGACCATTGGACTGCCAAGTCAAAGGTCTCGAGTTCAAATCCAAGGCATGCACCTCTGACTTTTCGAAGTTATGTGCGTATTAATTGTTAATTATCACGCGCTTAAACGGTGAAGGAAAACATCGTGAGGAAACCTGGACGTCTGAGAGATTTTCTCGATGGCATGTGAAGTCTGCCAACCCGCATTAGGCTAGCGTGGTGGACTATAGCCTAATCCCTCTCATTGTTAGGGGAGACCCGTGCCCAGCAGTGGGACATATAATGGGTTGATTATGTTCATAACAGTTATGTTATGAACAACCTACGTATGGTACCTGTGTGGCATGCACATTACAATCAATTAGTATAGTTTGGAACGAGGACAAAATGAGGGTGCAAGGAATTAAGAACAATAATGAAGCCCCTGGGGTTCGACTCCCGAGCATAACAAAATCTGATTTCAAGTAGCACAGCAGTTAAGTAACAACCGGCTTGCTTATCGGTTTGTTGGCTAGTCGGTTCGTCGAGGATAGAGGAAGGAGCCTAATAGCGCCATCTATCGCAGCAACTAAGTAGTGGGTAAGTAGGTGAGGTGCACCACCTATTTGTAAAGGTAGGTAACACACGAAGTAAGACAACATGACGACGAATTACAATGGTTTTCCAATTAGCATCTCTAGTAAGTCTATGCGCTATAAACTTTGGGAAAACAGGACTAACAGAAGCTACATATAGGGCAGAAATAGGCTGTAGGAAGTTATGTAGGACTTGATATATTATAATTATTACTTAGTCTAGTGGTCCCAACTGCGAATACTACGGTATAGATCCTGGGTTCGATTCCCAGGTCGAGCAGTGTTATTGGGTTTATCTATAAAATTCTCAGTAGCAGCTCGGAGTCTGGAATTTGTGCCCGGTCAATAGTCTCGCCCCCTATTATATGGGATAATAAGCTTGTACTGTTGATGCCATCTATCGATTTAAATGAGCAACATCACCCCACACTAATCTTTTGAGTTCGTGATTACGCTAGCTAGGCCATTATACACCACGCATTTGGTTACTACACTAAAACAAACGTTTTTTACGAATTATTAGGTATATTATTATTATATTTATTAAAACAATACAATGACACATGAAAACTAATAACATAATTTGTTCACAAAAACTTTAAAATTAAATAAAACAGCACTATATTTAGGTCAAATCTACTAATTAAAGTGGTGTACAAACACCACTAAAAGATAAAAAAAGTTATAGCTATCAAGTTCGACAAAAGGACAATAAGTCATATCATAGTAGGTACATACATACACATCTAAATGTCTATAGAAATCATCAAGAAGTTTATTGTAATATTATTAAGGTCTCTTAGTCTTGGATACCAAGACTAGTTTAAAAACAAAATTATCAGAAAGGAAAAATGATATTTCTGGGCAACTAAAATTGTAGTCACAATAATATTATACTATAACTAGCTTCTACCCGCGGCTTCGCTCACGTGAAGCTATATCAGGAGTAAAAATAGAAAACCAAAATTGATGACCTCTTCTTTGGTGATGGGCCTCTATACATTAGGGAGGTCCAGCTGTATCTCAGGATTCATTTAATTAATTGAGATAAGAAGTTCACCAGTTTTTAAGTTGGAGGATATACTTTTTCACAGTGATAATAAAATCTATTCAGTAGTTTTTGCTCCAACCCGTAACAAACAGACAAGAACTTTAAAAATCCATTTTCGGATTCGGAGACATTTATTTACTATAACCTACGTGTTTTTTTTTAATATCTTCAATGTACAGACAGCTTTTTTCCAATTTTATAATATTAGAAATAAGAGAAGAGATATACATAAGTAGTGAATCAATTTCAAGTCTGTCATTATTGGATTAAAATTTATTCGGTAAATAGTATCATAGAGCTATCATATAAAGATACTTCTACATTTATATTTATATAACAATAACCAAGACATAAATTGACCATGTCAAAATATTGATATTATGAGTCAAACATAGTTATATTTTTCTTGGCCTTAACAATTCTGCAATTATTAACTTGTGTGGCAAACCTTAGGGAGTTAAGAGTCTCATTAAAACATTCATCAAATTGGTTGATATTTACCAACATAAGCGTTTTTGAATTACCTCCCAGACTGGGCATCAACAAGTGAGTCAGTTTGGAATTTCTGTAGGGTATATGACACTGATTAGTCTGCAGTGATAAAATCACTTTAGACAACTCAGATAAAGACCTGTTAATGTGCTTTGTCTCTTCCATCCGTTGTGTGGTCTTCCCACTCTCTGATCCAGCCAGATCCACCAAATTCAAGTTGCTTGTATATTTCTCTTTGCGTTTTTCATGTATCGCCGATATTTTAATTTGTGCAACTGAGTGAGACCGGGAACTGCGTTCATTGTTCAGGGTTGCAGCTGTTTGTCTATTACGTTGGGCAAATATCATCAGCCTGATAAAATCATGTGAGTTCTTCACTACCTCTTCTTTTAAATTAGAAACATACACATCAGTACCTTTGGAGTTGACCATTTTAATCTCATGAGTGACTTGGTCTTTGCTAGAATTAAGCAGGTCATAAATGATTTCATTGTATATCTCTAAAAATGATGCTTTGATAGTTAATTCCCACCCCATGCGTTTTAAGTCGTCCATGCATGTGAAAATCATGTTAAATGCCCGTGGAATGATACCATAATCTTCAGTACCACACCCACCTTCCATAGTGTATGTTTTACCGGAACCAGTTTGACCGTATGCAAAAATACACACATTGTACCCATCTAATGCAGATTGGACCATAGTTGAAACTTCTGCGAACACATCTTCTTGGGATGCATGAGGTGTAAATATACCATCAAATGAAAATCCATGTTGTGGCTTCCCCTTTCTTACTGAATTTAATAGCTCAACTTTTTCCACTTCTATAGAGCAAGCATCAAGAACATTAAGATTGAATCTTGGTTTCGATTGTTCTGATTCCAATGGTGGTCGTATCCTACAGTAAACTCTAATGTTACCTTTCAAGTCTTGGATAGTATTTCTCAAGTCCCTTTGCTCTTTATGCATAGCAGCTAATATATTCTGCAATATTTCTGATTCGGACTTATACTTAGCAATAGTTTCTTGTGCTTCTTTGTAGTCAAGTTGCAATTTGTCAAATTGTAAAGATATTTTTTTAAGATGGTCAGTTAATACTCTCAATGCCTCTGTTTCTTCTTCAAGACTTTTGTGTTGTCTAGATAGCACATTGAATTCTGACTGAATTTTATCCAGCTCAGCAGTCTTCTGCTTTAGACTGTTTGTTATTTCATCCAATAAGATAGTTTTACGTTTAAGGTTTTCATTCTCAATTTTCTGAATATCCAAATCAACTTTCATTTTGTCATATTCTTCAGTCTTATCTCTCAATTCAGTAAGAGATTTCAATAAACTTTCCTTCAATCTGTCCCTCTCATCAATGCAGCTCTGCACTGATTCTTTAGTCTTTTCATAACTATCTGATACTTCAATGTGTTTTTCTTTCAAGTCCTCAAATTCACTTTTCATATTCTTATGCTTTCCCAATAAGTCATTGAATCTTGCCTTAAAGTCATATGGTGCAATTTTGGGAGCAACTGTTGTTTTCTTTTCAACTTTTGTCACTTTTGGTGGTGGTATATTAACAGATGATGGTGCTGTTGCCGACCTTTTAAGCCGTTGAGCAGGTACTGTTGATGAGGGCCCACTACGCACAGGTTTGGTGTGATTCATAATCAAATCCTTCTTATCAGCATCACTGAGAGTACTTACAAGTGTTCTGGAGATTGGACGACGATTTAACAAACTTGGTTTATTTTCTTTATTGGCTGTTACTGGCATCTTAGGTATTCGAGACATCTGAAATTAGACAAAACTAATTTTAAGAATTGTAAAAATGTTCTGTTGTTTTTATGCATCACTACAAGCCGCTGAAGGGGATCATCATCTTCTTACCACCTGTCAAGTGCCACCTGCCAAGTTTGCTTGAACGCGATAATCTCAGGAACTATTGGTCCGATTAGAAAAAAACATGTAATAACATAACATACCATCACGCCTGTATTCCCCGAAGGGTTAGGCAGAGGGATGTAAGTACAATAAATGAAAATGTTTATAATTATTTTTGTAAATAAAGGTGCCAGAACTCGATTATTAAATGGAGCTGCAAAATACTCTTCAACAAATAATTCAACACTGCAATGTAAATAAGGTACAAGTTTATGTGTAAGTATTTATTAGTTATTAGTGTTTTTTTATTTCTAGTAATGACATGTATACCTTATTCATCACAATGTGCACACAAATCGGATCGTAGAACACGAACAGTAGATAATTCTTTAACACAAATATTAACTATTTGAAATAACTCAAAACTACGCACAATGGTCAAGTTGTTTTACGAGATTTTTAAAATAGGAAACGTTGAGAAATATTAGACTTCTTCACAGACACTATACTTCTCGATTAATCGATTTATTGTTCTATTGTCTACAATTATTGTAGAAATTACCAACTTTTTTTAATAATTGCTCGTCTTCCGTTGAGTAAAACAATCGTTTGTCGTTGTCAGTCAACACAAATTGCTGCAACGGTTGCAATTCAAAATTCAAAAATTTAATTCCGACGCTTGCCTTGTCCTTGTCACTGGCCCTGACCCGTCACATAGACAAAATAATTTATTTCACACTAAACCTCAATACTAAAGTTTTCGGCTCTTTACCTTTTGAGTTATTTTATACCATTATGTAATGTCAGTAGTAGAAAAAGAAACAGTAAATTATGTAAATATTAAAAATAATCTTTATAAAACTGACATCTACAAAATAAAAATAAACAGACTCTCACGCTAAACGCTTAAACCTACTTTCTCCGTTCTGTCGTTGGTAATGGTAATAAATTATTTTTATTTATCTAATAGATTTTACGAGGTAAATGCTTGTCAAAGGGTACATGTATGTACATAGTAATAATCTTCTTCTTCTCTATCTCTACACCATCTCTTCTCTATACTAATATAAAATTGTAAAAAAGCCGTGTCTGTACATTGAAGATATTTAAAAAAAACAAGTGGGTTAGGGTATGTATACCTACGTCTGCGAACCCAAAAATATGATTTTTAAAATTCTTGTCTGTTTGTTACGGGTTGGCGCAAAAACTACAGAATAGATTTTACGGACCGGACGTTATTAATCTGTCAGTTAATCGCAAACTAATGTGTAAATTCATAGAATAAAGGTAGCCTCCAGTAAAATTAAAAAAAAAACACTTTGTCTGTGGGATATTTATTGTACCAACATTTTTAGGTAAGTCCTTGGCAACTCTAAGGAGTGCGTAATTAGTATTTTACGATAGGGTATCTCTAAGGTATTATAAATATGCTATTCCATTCCAAAAATACCTACGGTAGGGAAAAAAACTCTATGCAAAATGGTTATCCGCAAGTGGTTCTGCAGCAGTTCCTTGTACAGAAAACTGGGGTTGTACACATTTTCCACTCTTATCGTGTTTTTACGGAATTTCTGTATTTAAAGCACTAAATCACTTACATATTGAGGATTGGGGTCATTTTTCGACGCACATAGTTACTTCTTAATATTTACTTATTTTAAATGAGAGTCTAAATAAGTAACTAAGCGGCTGTAGCCTAATGACTAGGGCGCAGGACTTGCGATCATGTGGTTGCCGGTTCGAAACCCACCCATTGCACTACCGACGTGAACCCACTCGTAACACAAGCATTTAGCTTAGCACGAGGGGTTAATTGTGCAAATTTATTATTGTAATAATAGGGAGGGACCCTATTGCCAATGAGGGCTACCGATTCCAAGCTCACCGGGTGCCGGTACTGGCGAGTACCTAATGTCCTATAGAGATTACGCGCATGAAAACGAAATAATACATAAATATTGAGCATGCCATTACCACAGTGTTATGTAGTCCCGTTTTGTTCGGAAAAAAGAAGAATATAATATTCCGAAAGATATTTATTTATTTTTTTATAGATAAAACTGTTCTAAAACACCGACATTCATCGACCTGTAACTCTATTGCCTTTATTAATTTCAGATACCTATTGCAATAGAATATAATATTCCGAAAGATAAAAAGTGTCCCAAAACACCGACATTCATCGACCTGTAACTCATATTTGCCATTATGAATTTCAGATATTGCATATAAAATGGGGTAATTTTACATTTCAGAGACCTCACGCTAAACTAGCGCCTTTAGCGGTGAATTCACACGCCTTAGGTAGCCCTCATGGGGCACAAATCCAAACTTTGAATCGCTACCTACCTACTGAGTTTCATAGGTATATGAAAACACTAGCTTCCACCCGTGACTTCGTCCGCGTGGAATAGTTACTTAGTCTTAGCGGGATGATATATAGCCTATAGCCTTCCTTAATAAATGGGCTATCTAACACCGAAAGATTTTTTCTAATCAGACCAGTAGTTCCTGAGATCAGCGCGTTCAAGCAAACAAACAAACAAACTCTTCAGATATTTAAAGTATCGAGTATAGATTACAATATGGATACAATAAATAATAATGATACCATAGTATGATATGGATAAAAGTATGCAGTACCACAACAGATTGTCACATTGAGGTTTTAGACATGTTAGACATTTTCTCTAAGTTGTTATCTAGGTAATGAAAAGTAGTAGTAGTAAAACAAGTAAGCGATATGAGATGAGAATATCACGCTAGTTCCTTTTCGCGTTGAGCAGTTTATTTTTCTACCTTGGCAACACACAACAAAACGACGTGAACTAGAATTTTGATATGTTCTCTAGGAAAGCGGAAAGGCAAAAGCTACATTGACCTTACCGAGTCTCTATTGGTTAAAACGTAACATATTGCATCACAGCTGCCAATCAGATAATAAAATGCATGCTGCCAACAGTAAAATTGGAGTGTGAGAACCAAAACAAATGAAATCAAATTGCCATTGCTATCCTATCATACTATTGTACAAAGTGCTGTGTATAATTTGGAAAAGTGGATAGTTATTTTATTGTGTTTAAGTGTAAAGTGAAATATTTTCTCAGAATCATTTCATGGCTTCCTAATATCGTTGAGATACACCTTCCAGCGGCATGTTATAATAAAAACAAACCGCATTGTTAAACTGTTTATCACCATTGACGGATGTCCTTGTAGATTTTGCAAGAAGTGAAGTGGCGGCAAATTCGAGTTTTATAGATGATTTATTATTTTGTATATAAATGTAGTTATAAACGCCGCGGAAAACAATCGTAATGGGTAGTCCTGAAGAAAATGTTTTTGTTTGTGAAAGTAATGTGGTAGAAAATGCTGATAACGAAACAGCTGGCGACATTTCTGAGAATGAAGTAGGCGACTCTACAGAATCTTCTTTAAATGTTAGCGAGTCCAATGTTTCGCATTCATGCGATGCCAACACTTCGAAGGATGGTGATTCCTCGGGTGTGGGTAATTCGAAAAAGACTAAGAAGAAATTTCGTCATGGTAAGAAGGGTCACACACCTGCCAAAGACAATCCAGATAGAAGTACCATACGTCGAGTGAATTACATTGGTACCAAGTTTAAACAAGGGAGAAAAAGAGCTCAAAGCTTTCCTTCCATTTCCAAATTTTTCTTACCCCACAAGAGACCCCGTAAGGATGTTTTCATTCCTCCTACAAAATTTTTACTTGGTGGAAATATATCTGATCCACTCAATTTGAATAGTTTACAAGATGAGGATATCAATAGAGCTATGAATGCAGTCACACCAGAATCTTCACCGCTACCTACACCACCTCGGCATAAGGCTAAGATTGATGTCATTATACCTCCTAACATCAGGGATCCTTTGAATTTAATGGAACCCCTGGACAATGAGGAATATGAAAAAAGACTTGAGATTCAGCGACGTAAACCAAGAAAGAAGGCTAGGCTAAGACGACGCACAACAGAAAATAACATGTCTCCTGCAAAAGAAGAAATACCTGAAGTTGTTGTGGAGGGTATAAAAGAGCCACCGCCACCTGAACCTTCAACATCTGCATGCAAATCACGCAAAAGGTCTTGTAGTGATAGTGACAATGCCTCCCAGAAAGGGAAGGATCCAAAAAAACTGCGCCGGATGGATTCTTTGGATAAAATAGTTAGTCCAGTAGTGCCTCAGCCCGGTGCATGGATGCGCGCTCGGCCCCAGCAGCGCACGGCGCCGCCAGAGCGCCCGGCCTCACCACATCGTACTAAACCTAAATCTAGCACTGATGAAGAGCAGAAGTTGCCCACATTCCATCCTAAAAATTCAAGATATCAGTATGGAAATTATGACAGGTAAAATAACTAACTACTAATCAAAGGTTGTTAGGGAAAGGATTTATACAACATATATAAATACAAATTTATTTCAGCTCTTTTGATATTTTTCTGTTATTTTGCCAGTTGGTGGTATTTGCATGACAATGGTATGACCTCCAAGTAAATCTTTTGCCAGTGTGGTACAAATGAATGATTCTTAATTATGATAAAATTAAAGTTTCAATGTATCTAGTATCCATGTGAGCATTATGACTATTATGCAAAACAATGTAAATGATTGTGTTCCAGGTATTACGGTTACCGCAACTTGAATGCTATGATGGACATTCGGCTACAAGTATTTGAGATGCATCGCCACCTATTCCAGAACAAAGATGTATTGGATATTGGGTGTAATGTGGGGCACATTTCAATAGCTGTAGCACGCACACTTGGTGCTCGATCAGTAGTTGGCATGGACATAGACCCTGTGCTGATAGGTATGTATCTCATGTAGATAGTTTCAAATTGTGTTGTGATGGAAATGATGTAGGTTAGTGATTTAACCTGATTGGGTGGTATTCACTTTTGGCTTGCATCCAACTACCGAATTGTGTGATTTGTAAACTGTTTAGTCTTATAATGACTAGAGACTTATATTTCAGTTTTTAAATATACCTATTATTTTGATTATTATTATAGGTATGATTATTGCTCATAAACTTTAATAATTTCAAAAGCTATGAGACTAATAGTAAATAATGTAGCTTACAAAATAAATAAAATTCCTTATCTTAGCAATATTTCTTTGATAATGTCATAATAAAAATCAAGTTAAGGTATATGCAAACTTTTGCAAAGGTTAACAGAAATTAACTGCTGCAAGCTAAAAGGTATTCTCACTTGACCATTCATCTAACTTTTATAGCAATATTTTTTTTTGCAATTGATTGAGTAAAATAGTTTTGCATTATTTACACTTTTCTTTCCTTATCGGTACTTTCCGTTCGACACGTACGATCGACGATTGTCTTAGAAATTAAATTTTTGATTAAAATCTTCAATTTTTTTAAATTTAATTATAAATAATATTTTCAATTTCAGGACGTGCAAGGAAGAATCTGAGGTCATTCATTCCAGTTCCATCTGAATCAAAGAGGGATGATGATAAAAAGACGGATTTAGAAGAAGATAAGAAAGGAGACTGCGATAAGTGTAAGGAGGATAAATGTGAAGGGTGTAACATTGATCAGAAACTTGATAAGAATGAGGATTTGAAGAAAGTTATACCATTGCCTGGGAGGAAGCTAAGGAGACCAAGGAAGAACAGAAAGGCAATGCATAAACAAGAGAATGGGCAATGCTTCTTCCCCATGTCCATGTCTATGTTATATGGACCACTGGGTGACTCAACTGCAGAAATAACACCACCTGCATTCCCATATAATGTTACATTTAAACAGGTACACAATCATATTAATTTAATCATAGAGTAGAAATGTTACCTAATGTTTAGTTATAATGGTGCAATACTTACAAAAAAGCTCTTAAACAACAATGAGCAATAATATGTCTAGTTTAATCTTATGATTGACGGACTCGGCATTTCATACTACTATTATAAATGCTTAACTCGTCCATCTGTATACCTTTTCATGTCTAAATTGCTTAATTTAATTATGGTATTGATATAGACTAGATTTTTGGTCTTCTGGGACACAAGCTACGCTCTAGTACTTTATAATTATTCTTTTAATTTTCTAGGGCAATTATGTGCCACGTGAGGAGGTGGCGGTTGGTAGCGGTGCTGAAAGTCCTCAGTTTGATCTGATCCTGTGCCTGTCTACCACTAAGTGGATGCACTTAAATTGGGGCGATGCGGGCCTCAAGCGTGCCTTCCGGCGGATGTTCGCCGACCTGCGTCCTGGTGGAAAATTGGTGCTAGAAGCTCAAAACTGGGCTAGCTATAAGAAGAAGAAGCGTCTAACGGTATGTGTAACGGTTTAAAAAATACTACAGTACATTCATAAAGTACCTAGTTCTCATAAATGTAATGCCTCATTAGCCTAGTGGTCCTGACTGCGATTGCTGCGCTTGAGGTCCGGGTTCGATTCCCAGGTCGAGCAGTGTTATTGGGTTTTCCCAGTAACAGCTCGGAGTTTAGAATTTGTGCCCGGTTAATGGCAATAGAACCGCCACCTATTACATGGGACCTACCGGTGAGCTGTGGCGGCCTAAATATACCGGCGAACTGTGGGTGTACATTAGTACGCCTCTGCCTAACCCTTCGGGGAATACAGGCGTGATGGTATGTTATGTATTTTTTTATGATTTTCATAAAAGTCAAATTGTTAAAAAAAAAACCACCGTCATCAGGAATCAGCGTCAGTTATTAATATATTTATTCATTATTATTGTTTTATTGACCAATGCAAATTTTTGGTTTCAGCCGACAATATATGAAAATTTCAATTCAATTGAATTATTCCCCAACAAATTCCGCGAGTACTTGTTGTCACCTGAAGTCGGCTTCAGCAAGTGCTGCATACTGGGTGTGCCGCAGCACGCCAGCAAAGGCTTCCGGCGGCCCATACAGCTGTACGTGAAGGGCGACTTCACGCCGAGCAAGGCGCGCTGGTCGGACGCGCATGCGCCGTCGTCGCACCACCGGCCCGAGGCGGAGCCGCCGCGCCGCACGGTGTACGCGCCCGCGGCGCCCGCCTACCGGCCCAGCGACGACGCGCCCTCCTGCGGCGCCGCCACGCCCTACTCGCCCAACCTGGACTGCTGCGCGGACGACTCGCCCTTCTACAACCCGCGCAGCGACTCGTACGCGCCGTCGTACCAGCCGCCGCGGCCCACGGTGTACGCCACGCTGCCGTCGCCGCTGGGCAGCGCGTCGCCGGCCGCGTCCCCGGCCGCGTCGCCCGCGCCGCACGCGTCGCCGGCGCCGGACCCGCAGCCGCTGTCCGCCCGCGGCTTCCTGGAGCCGCGCCCCCACGATGATTAGACGCCGCAGAGCGGTGCGCTTTTATTACGTTTACAAGTGACCGGAACTTATTGAATGTGATATTAATCACTAAATTCGAGTTTAGGACTGTCTATGAACTCTAAAGAGTATGTAAAAATTCATGCACCAGCTCGGGACCTGGTTTGCACGAATCTTAATTTGAGCACGCGAGCCCTTATTGACTGTTTTCACGATAATATTATATGCATAATAAGTAACCGGTGTAAGCCGAGAGCCGGCAGGCACGGGATAATGTCGGCACTCGTTTCTAGATTTGTAATGTCCTCCCGCCTTTCATATTTCTATGTAAATATCGATTAGAACCCATAGGATTATGTTTCGATAAGCTGAAAATATTTTATAATATTATAACCGCACATTAATCTATTCTAGTGTTTTTATTTACGCCCTGCTGCACGCGGACCCGTGACAATTACGGCAAAGTAACAATTAAATTCAGATAAAATTAATATTTGTTAATAGACCCCCACCCCGATATCGTATGGCTCGTCTGGTAATCTCTTGCAAATCATAGATTTCACTTAACTAACTATACAATAGGAATTTTAAGTCATAAGCAAAAGTAGCTGTAACCAAAAACAAGTGGACAATAAAGAACAATCTATACCAATCTTGGAATAATTGTATTGTTTACATACAGTTTGTGTTTTATTTGTGTAGAATTATACTTCTTTAACTTTAAATTTTACTTCATAAATAATATTAATAATTAAATTATACTGAAAGGTTCAAAAACAACATGAGGTCATAATATTATATTAATTAATTCACAGCTAACTGCGGTATTGATAACAGTTGAAAGCGCTACTGATAACCGCAAACAATCCTTGGGAGTGTTATGATTGCCTGCTAAATTGGGTTGCGTAAACTACGTCGTGCTAGTGTGTAAGATTTAAGGCCATTTGCACCAACTTCTTAAATGTGTTTAATTTCTATGAAAAATTGTGTTTAAAATACAATTTAAACATATTTAAGAAGTTGGTGCAAGTGGCCCTAAATCCTGGAAATTACGACGTAGGCCAAAAAAGAATTTCAACCAAAAGCCAACCTTGATTCTTGCCATCCGTTCAAACAGCTGATCTATTTTGTTCAGACATGGATGTTATCGGATATTTGATTCTAACAGGAGACCGTGGCCAGCATTAAAATTTGTTGGGCTTCGCACAAAAGGTCGGACATAAGTTTAAAAGTTCTTAATATGTCAACAATATTTTTAGTTTTCTTTGGGTAATCTAAATCTTCAAAGGCATGTCAAATAACTATAAACATATATTAACTACCAAGTATATCTGCCGGGGATGGTCAGCTCTTACTTTCTATGGCAATCCTTTTTTTTACAAGTAATGAATAAATCTTACACGTCAAACTCATAATATTGTTACTCTGAGATCAAACTGCATCATTCAATATTGTTTACATTTTGAGCGGTTGAAAAATGGACTACCAGGCCACTCAGAAAGTTTTGCGACAAAAAGTTTTTATGTTTAAGACACTTGTAATTATTTTGAAAACTTCGATTATTTAAAAGTAAAAATACCACTGTTCGATTTTCAAATTTCCCTCCGCGTTTTTTTGAAAGCCAATTTAAATTTTCTTGTCTCATAAAAAAATGGGTCTGCATCGAGAACATTTTCGTGCAATGATTTTTTATGATTTCAAATGTGGCTTAAAACCTGATGAGTCATTTGATCGACTTCGAATTGCTTTTATGGATGAAGGACCTTCAAAAGCAACCATCTACCGCTGGTATAGCGAGTTCAAACGCGGTCGTCTTACTTAAGCGGATGAACAAAGTAGTGGTCGTCCTAGGTCCTACAACGGCTGTCACCGAAGAAAGTGTGTTGGCAGTAAAAAAACTAATTCAAGAGAACAGATGAATTACGTACGAAGAGATTCAGCATACTCTGCTGATTGGTTCAGGAAGTGTTCACAAGATTTTGCACGAGCACCTTCGCGTAAGGAGGATCGTTTCGAAACTATCCGAGCACAACCTCGCCGAAGCTCAGAAGCAGGCCCGTGTGGATTGGATGCCGTGATATTATGATACAAAAATTTGAATATTTTTTTCATAGAAGTTAGTTTTTTGTTTCTCAAAACTTTCTGAGTGTCCCATAGATAGTACCTAAGTACTTTAAATATCCTCTATTCCATTTCAACCTAAGGTACCTAAGTACCTTCGGTCAAAATAATTGTGAGTCTGAAGTTAGCCGTTCCACCTGGCCGCGCAGGTAAAAACAACCCACCATAGGTTTGGAAAAGCAAGTGTGGAACGTATGCGATATAGGTACTTACCGTCTCCCTACGAGGATTTTCCTCGCTTTAAAAAGGACCTGCCTACTTCTTTTCTGTAATTACCTACATTAAACTTTAGTTTGTAAATTATGAATTACTTGACTGATGTAGTTTCTAGTTAAATAAAGCATCTTCATCTTTTGCTCATTTGTTACAAAAAAGACCCATTTGTAATTCCACGAAAGGAACGCTTCGCTTTAAATAAAAGAAACCAAATATCTTAATCCGAAAACAAATAAATTCTAATTTCTATGCGAACATAGAAAAATGAAAAGCTGATGACACAAATCAATAATGATAATAAATAGGAATTGTCTTTATTCGCATACCGCCGCCGTTTTGACTTCGAATGAATTCTTTTTTATTTGACGTAACTAGGTATTTGTAATAAAGAGATTAGTTTCATCTGGTTTTCCGGTTTTCTCTTTGCAATTCTTTTGGTCAATAAGTAACTTGTTGCTATGTTTAGGCTTCATAGAGATTCTATTATTTAGTTGTTTAGTCTATTGCTAACGGTAAATTATATTATCTTTCTTGAGTACATAAACACTAAGCTAGATCGGTCGTAATTTAAAAAAAGGCTTTAATCCCATCTAGCAACAAGTTACATAATATTACATAGGTAGGTAGGTACCTGCGAAATAAAAAATCTTACATTTTCGAACGAAAATAAAATGAGAAAACATTATCATGAAGTCTATTTGAGGGTAGTTTTATGTTACTTGTTATTTCCCGCGTTCCTATCTTGTCTTGTAAGTGCCTCGTACAAGCAATCTACGTGATGGTGTGTTACACTTTACTACTAACATGTTGTCTTTATTGCTAATCTTGAGGAAAATTAGAACTTCAATTACATATAGGTAAGTTCATTTAATTTTTAATGAAGGAAGCTTAATGTTATTCCCTTAAATATTTATAACCAATTCTTATTTACAACCTATTTTGTTTCTTCTTAAGCGCGTTTAGAGTCTGTCTGGGTTCCGTGTAAGACGAGCTGTAATTAGCGTACTGTTAGATATCGAGCTGAAATCCTAACTCTGAGGTACTATCGAGAATTTTATAGAAAAACCCAATGACGCTGCTCAACCTGCTTATACTCATATTCTTATTAAAAAAAAACAGAAATGTATTCAGTATATTTTTAATCAAGAGTGAAACCGTTTAGTATAAAATATTGTTCTAACTTCATAGACGGCTGGTAGGTGCCTATATATTTCATCGATGCATAAAAAAGCCAATAAATAGTCAGTCAATTAGAAACGGCTGATACTGATAGATACTGTATTTTCAGCAAAAAATTAGGTAAGTTAATGATAACCCAGAGTTACAGCTGAATAGACTTTCAATTTAAATGTAGGTAGGTACCTATCTGTTCTATTGTAAGGGTTCTCGTAAAAAATATCTGTGGACAATGCTGTGCAAAATTTATTGCTAAGTATTTAAAAAAAAACTCTGACCGATATGAAAGAGGCATATTAAATATTCACGAAAGTAAACATATTAATGAAGATTAAAATTCACGGTTATCGTGCCGAAATTGCCGCAATTTCTCTAAACTGTTGCAATCCACAAACTGTAAGTATTTCCATTTCAATTTCCTGGATGTATATTTATTTCGGGGTATTTTTTTTACACGTTAAGTTTAAACGACTTAAATAAATAGGACACTTCGTGAATATTAAACATTGAACTAAATCCACTTTTTTGCGGATTTTAACAACGCGATAAAGTCCGAAGTACTTCGGTAGGCTGTCATTTTATAATTGAATGTTTTTTTTAATATTTAAAAAAAAATATTTTTAATGTTGAGTTAGGTACAAGGTATTACCTATATCATTTGAAATGATTTTTGATGAGTGCCTCCTTACTCTAGTGGTCCTATGCGCGACTGCTACGCTAGAAGACCTTTCCATCCCAAACAACCCAATAACACAGGCGTGAATGAACCTATGTCATTTTAGAATGTTTATTGCATGATAGTGACCCTTCACTGAACTTCTACGGCTGCTAAGGTGTGCCCACGTATCGTAGTAGTGATATTTGATATTTATCTTGATAATTACATATATTGATAAATATCAAAGATAATTATCACTTCAAACCCTGAGTAACCAATAAATCAGAAACCGCTCACTTTCTGACAGGCATTTAACAGTTTCTTTTTTATATTAAAGCACTGAATTATCTGCTGCTACTTAGGTAAGGTTCTCCAAATTAATCAATAGATCTTCCTTTTTCAATTTGCAGCGTGGAAAAAATATGTCCGGTAGATCAGAGGAGAATTTATAGTGCCATCTTTGTTCGTTGAGTACTGTGTGGAATTTTAATCGGTTGGGACAGTAAAATTAATGAGTCCGTTACGGAATTACCTTTAAATAAACGCACATTTATTTTATGGTTTGAGCATTGTAAACCATTGTGAAGTACTAGTTACAAGTAACATTGTCCTTATTAGTTCATAGCTTCTGCCAGCGACTTCGTCCGCTTGGAATAGTTACTTGGTCTTAGTGTGATGATAATATAGTCTATAGCCTTCCTCAATAAATGGGCTATCTAACAAAGAATGATTTTTTCAAATCGGACCAGTAGTTCCTGAGATTAGCGCGTTCAAGCAAACAAACAAACAAACTCTACTGCTTTATATACCATTATTTCATCATTTCATAGTGAAAGAAAAGTAGCAATTTTTCCATACTTAGGTACCTATATTCCAGATCTATTGTTGTGATGATGACACCTTCCACCACCAAGGTATTGTAAATAATTATGTCAACGTCGAGCTCACTGGAAAAAAAGAACCTGGAACGTTTACTGTGGTATAAAAATGTCTGTACAAAGGAGTTTAATTAAACAGAAATTAATTAACTAGAATAAAACCTTTAATGATTAGTTAACAAGCTAAGGAAATCTTAAATTTTATTTAGCTTTGAATTTATACCTTGTTTTTGCGTCAGTAAAAATATTGACACAAATACGACGGACATTTTATCTTTGTATGTTGCTATAAAGCAAAATTTGTTATGATATCCGTATTCCAGTTTTTAATTTTTAATGAGTACGACAGAACTCTGCGGATAAACAAAAATAAAAAAAATATTTTTGACGATTCATGTCGCCAAAGAGAAGGACACTAATGATGTTTTTCACAATTTATATTTTTTTATGTATTCTGAAAGAATATCAGCGAAACCATGAGCCAAGAGACGTAATTAGATAAAGTGCCATTAAAATTACTAGCTATTAGAATGTGTGTAGGTTGTTTTTCACTATTAAAATGTTGTCAAAATCGCTGTACCTATATACAAACATAACATAGGTACTGTCAATATATTTCCCGAAGGTTTAAGCAGAGGAGAGGAAGTTCGTTTAGGTCACATGGAAGAGGTCCTGAGCCTATTGCCATTTACCAGACACAGATTCAAACTCCGAGCTCAACCTGGGAATCAAACCCAGGACCTCTAAGCGTAGAAGTTACGCTTAGGACTATGAGACTAATGATGCAATTTTGTCGCAATTATTTTTCATACATAGGTAGGTTTCATTTATGTCAACCAATTTCTGAATTTTATACTCACGTACTTTTCCTGTAGAGATAGGCCGTAACTGCAGAGCACCATTTGTTATTTATTATTAAAAGCCCGTAGTGTACCACTGCAGGGCAAAGGTCTCCCCACTCTTCTTCCACTCCTCTCTGTCGACTGCTGCCAGGGACCAGTCCCTCTGAAAAGAGTCCAGCTCATCCCGCCATCTCCGTCTGGGCCTGCCGCGTTGACGTCTGCCATTAAGTGGGTCCCATTGAGTTGTCAGTTTGGCCCATTGTTCGTCTGACATGCGCCAGACATGTGCAGCCCAGTTCCATTTCAGTGTGGCAGCTTTCCGATTTCTTTGATTGACCTATGTTCATTGCAAAAATTTAATTACCTACATATTTTTATGTATCTGTATACCATACCTACTTACATAAGTATCTCATTCTGAGAGTAGACCCGTGTCATACAATGAGTCAGTAAATAGGTTGGTCATGATGATGATATAACTACGTCAACCTCTTTTTTGTATTAACTTAACCTACCCATATATTCATAGATCGTGTTGTCTTCGAAATCACGATCTCTTCCTATTCGCAAATATCTACTCGAATAGTGAGATGGCTAAGCTATTGCGATATCGATTCATTCATGAATTACGTAGAAGCAGAGCCTTCTATAAAATTTAAATATGTTTACAGTCGCAGATGTGAAATGGCTAGTCATGTGCATTAAATAAACTTTTAATATAGGTACCTACCTATATATTTTTTTATGTTTATAGCATTATTTATTAATCTCAAAGTGGTAAAAAATTACGTTTGCACGTTTATCAAATTGTTATAATACTTAAGTATCTAGAAATATTGTTTTAGGTATATTTTATCTTCACTCAACGACACAAATGACCAATTACTGTAAACCTTTTATTTAACCGACTTCGAAGCCATGTTTCGTCACTAATGGGCCGGCTCGACCGGAGTGATACCACGGCCTCACAGAAAACCCATCCCATCTTGAGATATGAAGGTAGTAAGCCCGGATCTATAAATCTTGTCTAATCCCGTTCGGTGGAACCACGACAGCCAGACGAGGGTGCCTAATCCACTGCATATTTTAACTAAAGTCACAGATAAAAGAATACTAGTAAGTACCTACCGTAGACACAACAATTATTTTCTCGGATTCTAGATAAAGCTCCTCTGAGTTCCTTTTTCATAAAAAATAATTTATTGAAGGTTACAAAGTTGTCTAAAACATTTTTTAATTTCATTTTAGTTTCAATCATAGCATGTAGCTTAGACCTTACTTATATAAAAAACATAAATTGAAATACCTTAAAATGAAAATTGAAATACCTAAGTGGATATATTTTCTTTATACAATTTTCGTTGAAATGTATATACATAAAAGAATTAAATATTTTATCCGACACCGGCTTCGTTGGAATAAATATCAATTAAAGAAAATACCCGCTCGAGTTACAATAGGCGGTTTCTTTTCAATCAGCCATCTCTTTCAGAAAACATTTTGGTTATATTCGAGGAACGTTTCAAGGCTTGGAAAAGACAGACATTTATAAGTATGACTTTTTAAATAAAGTTTTATAGATTTCGTTGTCTAATCTTTTCTGCGATGGTTTTGTAAAAAAAAATTTGTCAATCTAAATTTACAACAAACGACACAGCCAAAGTAACTGAGCATGGAAATATGAAGTTGTTTTTTTTTAAAAAGCTTACTAGCAATGTGGGTCACACATTACTAGTATTCTTATTAACCCCTCGTGCTAAGCTAAATTGCTTGTGTTACGAGTGGGTTCACGTCGGTAGTGCAATGGGTGGGGTTCGAACCGGCAACCACATGATCGCAAGTCCGACGCCCTAGCCATTAGGCTACCGCCGCTTTTAAGTGTTTTGCAGTGTTTTTCATTTATTAAATGATAAAAATACAGTTGTGGTCGTAAATGTTTTGCATTCGTGGTTATTGTCTTATCAAATTCCGATATTTTAGCACAAACACGTTCATTCATTCACGAAGTTTTAATCGCGCGGCCGTTCGGAACGCTTCACTACCGACATGTAAAGTTGATTTGACGGATTGTAACATTAATATTTTTTGTGTATCGAGGTTAAAATCCACAAACCTGCGGCCTGAAGCGTAGAAGAATTGTGCCAATTGTGCTGTGGTATTTATACAGCATCATCTTCCTTCCCTTGTCCCAATTTATTTGAGGTCGGCGGAGCATGTCTTTTTCTTCTATTCATTCCTGTCAGCTGTCACCACATCATTCACTTTATTCAATTTCTCCTACTTACTCTATGCCCTTTTGCACTTGCACTTTTATACTTGTGAATAAGTAATTCAGATACAGGAAACGGGCTTTTTTTCTTTTTCAATACCTAATAGAAGTATACTGCTTATATTTATAACTATACTAATAATTAAATTTCCTTAATACTTTATATTTCTGTCAGTTCCCACAATTAATTCCCAATTCCCCCTTAATACCAACTGAACAAAATACGTCTAATGTGTAACCTGGCAACAGGCTGTTTCATGTTTGTGTTTCATTACGTTCAAACTTGAAAGTGCTGTAAAGTCGGATAGTAAACTGTAAGTTACGAGTTCGTTTGCTAGTGTCTCATACCCCTTTATTTATCCAGCTGCGCTGATATACGGCATTGAAAACTTGTTGTCACATAATTATCTCGTGCCAAGTTATAGGAGATAATACAGCGACAAAATAATGTCGCGGGACGCATGCTAGAAATGAAATATCCTAAGATATTTTGTTTTAAATTATCGTGTATCGTTCACTAATGTTCTAGATAGAGCAAAGTTTAAATTAAATAATCATAACATGTTGGACACTACAACATATTATATTGGCATAGTAGGTAAGCAATAATTTTACACGAAATGCTTTTTACTAATATTAAATTAACTAGTGTTTAAATGTACTAGATATATTAATTACACAAATTCAAAAAAACTATGGCAATTAATTAATTCAATTTGTGGCAGAGTTACCCAATCGCTTGATGAAATTATACTTAAAGCCTTTAGCAACTATAGCATTTCTCCAGACACTATTGCTAATAATTTTGCTGAAGAATTTCAAAATTCGGTTAAAATAATAATACCTAACTGTACAAAATGTCTTCTTAATGAAAAAGAATATAAAAATGACACTGATAAGAGCATTCTGGTTAGGAAGGCAACCCCAAATAAAATACACAAAATTATTAACAAACTACAAAGATTCAAAGCTCCAGGTCATGATGGGATAAAAATTTTAGACCTTAAGAGAATAAGCATTAAAATATCCGTGGCCATTGCTGACTTAATCAATACTAGTCTCAAAACAGGAAAATATCCGGATGACCTTAAGCGGGGCTGTGTGCGTCCTGTGTATAAAGGGGGCAGACATGAAGATGTAACGAATTATCGTCCTATAACTCTTTTATCGTCTGTTGACAAGATTGTGGAGAAGTACTTTAGCGAACAAATACTTTCATTTTATGAGAGACATAATATTATTTGTAAAAACCAATTCGGGTTCCAACCACGCAAAAGTACTACCTCCCTCTTGTCTCAATTTACAGATGAAATAAACTTGTATTTAAACTCCAGAAAACATGTCCTAGCCCTTTTTATTGATTTCTCCCGCGCCTTCGACACGCTTAATCACACCACCCTCGTTAAAAAACTTGAAAATACTGGCGTGCGAGGTCCACTTTTAAGGTGGTGCGAGAACTATCTCCGCAATAGGTCATTCTTTGTTAAGGTTGACAATGCATGTAGTGACATACGTTCAGTCCAAGAGGGCACGGCCCAAGGATCAGTGCTTGGTCCTCTTCATTTCATTGCATATGTCAATGACATGAACAATGTCCTGAGTCACTGTACTTCCTACCAGTACGCGGATGACACCTGCCTGCTCATTGCAGATCATGATCCTCACAATGCTTTGTCTAAAATGCAATCAGACTTCAGCAGCTTAAACAAATGGTGCCATGACAATGGCTTAGTTCTTAATGCGAGAAAGACTAAACTAGTACATATCTGTTCTCCATTTGCGAAGACTCGAAGTATACTTCGCGACAGACTGGTGTCTCACGAACACTTATGCTTACACAAACACAGTAGGGTTTGTAATTGCCCAACGATTGAAATTGTTGACAAACACACCTACTTAGGATTGATTATTGACAGTAAACTTAACTGGCTACCACAAGTTACCCGAATATGTAATAAACTTAGAGCTTTTTTATCGAATCTTTATATCATTAAAGATAAAATACCTTTCAAGGTTAGACTACTACTATACAATGCTCTTGCTGACTCTGTAATCGGATATGGTATAACAAGTTATGGTAGAACTTTTAAAACTTACCTCAGAGAAATTTATAACTTACAAATTAGAATTCTAAAACAAATTGTATCACCTAACCTAAGAGAAATATGTAAGAATGACGAGTTGGAATTATTTCGACATTGTAAGGTACTGCCCATTTATACCAAAGTTGTATACAGTCTTCTAAAAGAACAGTTTTTTAATAAAAATATTCAACATGAAATATGTCACAATATTCAAACTCGTAGGGTAACCAATAAAAGACTACTCACAGTTCGGGCTACTAATACTTACGGTGAAAGAACCACCCCATTTATCGTTCCTCGAATTCTAAATTCACTAAATCCGTCTTTTGTACAAAGTATCAATAAAACAAACATAAAACATAAATTAAAACAACATTTTTTAAACAACCTGTAGATGCTTGGTACAAAACCGGTATTGCTATGTGTCGTCGCAGTTGAGTGGTTTTTTGTTGTTTGCTTTCCTATTGGTGTAATAACTGTGATTTTATTTTTATCCTATGTCGCTTAGCTTCTGATAATAGTTTTAAGCAGAATGCGCGGTATTCCAGACAAACCTCAGTGGTTTTTGGTCTACTGTTATATATGTATACATTTTATGAGTGAAAATAAAGAGAAAAAAAAAAAAAAAAAAAAATTATTTATTTAGGTTAAGAAAAGAGTAATCGTAATAAAGAGTATACATTCATCGTACATAATTATGTCTTACTACTGTAAGGCCGTTACTCAATCCAACAAAACCGGCTAAACGGATTTTGATTACATTTGTTTAATAAGATAATTATGATAATCTGGACTAACACATAGGATTTATTCACACATTTTCATTCAGTTCGGAAAAAGCAATCGAAGTTGTGGGCAGAAGGTATTTGGATAATATATTGGAGTATAACCATTTGACACGCGTGTGAGCCAGTTCCTGTGCCAGTGCTGCGTCGCCAGCACCCGGGGGAAGGAACTGGCAGTTCAACTTTGCAGTCCGTAGGAATCGTAAGGCTCAGCAACAAATCAGTAACTCCTCTGGTGTTGCAGGTTACCTATCATCCGGTGGCTCGTTTGCTAGAAACATTAATAAAAAGTCTAGGTACCTATCTACGCATAGAATCATAAATCTGAAGCGGAAGACAGTCTGTGTTCTGGGCCAGAATATTTGATTAACTGGTTAATTTATCCCTAGAAAATTATATTTAGCAGAGCGGTCAGAGTACATACTTAATAATTGATCACTTTGTCGAAATTCCCGAAGCGCTTTAGTAAATTTACGGCCAATTGCTATTAGCTGGTAAACCGGGTAAACGATTACCATTTCCTAACAGTATCCCGTAATTTTTTAACCCTTCAGATAAAGCCCCGGGTAATAACAGTTGTGAGAAATAAATGGGACTCCAATGACAGGCAATAAATGAGATAAAGTAAAAATGTTTTGGATTTCTATGTATATTCTGCTGCCTAAATTTTGGATTCGCTACAAGATGAAGGGTTAGGCTTCACCGACGGATAAGGCAGACGTGTAGGTACACATATGCACTCACTATTTACGGGTACCTATGTATAGATTTCATTGGGAATTTCAGGTGGGATGCAGAGAATTTCATAGGAAAGTTCAATAACACTGCTCGACCTAGGGATGAACCTATAACCTCTAGCATAACAGTTGCAGCTATGGCTAAAAGGTGATTGATGCAATGACTCTCCAAAATCCAGTTCCAGACATTACTTTCCTGTAATGTAGGTATACAAAAATATCGTGACTTCCAAGGAAAGGAAACGTCCCAAATCTATTCACTGAAAGAATGTTGATTGTTATGTACTAAAGTCTAATCAAAGTATAATTAGGGCCACTTGCACCAACTTCTAAAATGTGTTTAAATTGTATTTAAACACAACATTTGTATAAAAATTTGTGTTTAAATATAAATTTAAACACATTTAAGTAGTTGGTGCAAGTGGCCGTTAAAGTTCAGTAGATACCTATCAAAGCGTTACGATAAAATAAAGCTAAAAAGCTTACAAATAACATTTCGAATTGAAAACACACCATAATATTGGAAAGGGAGTTTAGATTTTTTTATAATTAAGATGATTTTATTACTCAGCTTTTATGCATCATTTATGATGTGAACATTTATTATTACTCGTTGATACTTTAACTGTCAGTTGCGGAACCAACAGTCGTTATGTATAATTTTTCGGCATTACAAAATTATGTCAATTGACAGGATATATAAGTTTCTAGGAAGCATCTCGAAGTCTTCCCAAAGACAAAGGGAACTAATTAGTTTCCGTGAAGTACTTAATATTATTTAAATATTTTATAAGCATGTCTAGATACCGTTGACTCGATATTCCTTTCGTATTGTTGGAGCCCTTCGGTTGGTTAGACTTTGCGTATTTCATAAAGGAAGCTACGTTTCACTGACCTGATTTCAAAAACAGAATTGAAGTAAGATTAGTGATGTTTTCAAAGTTATTTTTTTTATTTCAAATGTTTGTTTATTTTTTTAGTTAGAGACGAAGGGGACAAACGGAAGATAACATAATTAATTTGTCTATCAGAACCATAATTAAATTGAACATTAGCCTTTAGGTCATGGCTCAATGTATGGAGGGTATTGTGAATAAAAACTTGGAAATGAGGACTTACATCTTATGCCACTTCCAAATTTTCAACTTCCACTTCGAAGAGCATCGTATAAGAATCTTTCTCGCGTCCTTATTTATTACTTTTTCATAACTCCTCCCCCACAGGCCCTCGAGGTTTCTGTCAACAGACTTTAAAAGATTGTTATGTTGAAGGGTTCGTCCTTGGATGGCACTCGAACTGCGAACGGTTCAATGAAACTGCGTTCACAGCTTCTGTGAAAGCCGTGTCGTGCTTCAAACCTTTTTAAGTGCCTTTAAAAGGTTGTTTTTTAAAAATGTCTCATTCTTTTATGTTTCGGTCTACGTTTCAAGTGTTCTAAGTAAAGTGGGAATATGCAAAATATTGTACACCTGATTGTAAACGGAAAAATATATGAAAATTAAAATGAAGTAACCAAACTAAAAAAAATACCTACTACTAATACGTACCTACATAAACGGTCCGCTGTTGTATTTTTTTGTTATATTTTGTGTGTTATATAAAACTAGCTTCTACCTGCGATGATATATAGCCTTCCTCAATAAATGGGCTATCTAACACTGAAAGATTTTTTCAAATCGGACCAGTAGTTCCTGAGATTAGCGCGTTCAAGCAAACAAACAAACAAACTCTTCAGCTTTATAATAGACTAGCTTCTGCCCGCGACTTCGTCCGCGTAGCGTAATGATATATAGCCTATAGCCTTCTCAATAAATGGCCTATCTAACACTGAAAGAATTTTTCAAATCGGACCAGTAGTTCCTGAGATTAGCGCGTTCAAGTAAACAAACAAACAAACAAACTCTTCAGCTTTATATATTAGTATATAGATGTGTAACAGAATAAGTGCAAGGCCTGAAAGTAGTTTGTTCAGAATCGATTACAGTTTTTAATATATTGTGTTAATTTTGCCCGAAAAGATAAATGATTACAATACCTGAAGCTATGGTCCCCTGATCCATCAGTGGGTTGAGTTATGGCAAACTGAAACCTGGACAATTTGTTATGATTATTATGTGTGCTATCGTTGTCGTAGGGGGAACGATTGTAGTACAGCGACGAGTTTTGAGTATACCTGGTGTAACTAATTTCTTGAAAAAAATGTGCGTACGTGTCTTCAGATATACGTTATATCTATATGTGATTTTTGATAAACCCTTCTTCATAAATAGGTTTTCATCAGTCATCATAATCAATCCAACCATATTGAGGTTCTGTCACATTGCGTCCCTCTCGGAATTGGTCGGTTTGTGTTTATTTATACGTAGCATAATTTATTTTTAACCCATTAATAAATTGAATAGTATAAAATACCCTAAAAAGGGTACCTATTTTACAATTACATGGTTTAGTTTATTTATTTGATACACAAAACAAGTTACAATCAATAAAGTATCAAAGTTACAAAACTGTATCGACCCTTGGAAACCAAGATAATAGATTTTGCTTATGTCTATAGTACGGGTATTGACAGGTTAAAAAAGTCGCTAGGCTGGAATCAGTTCAGGACCCAAAGTAGATTCTTGTCAATTTTCATACATACTATCACGCCTGTATTCCCCAAAGGGTTAGGCAGAGGTGTACTAAGGTACACCCACAGTTCGCCGGTATGTTTAGGTCCCATGTAATAGGGGGCGAGCCTATTGCCATTAACCGGGCACAATTTCCAAACTCCGCGCTGCTACTGAGAATTTCATAGAAAAACCCAATAACACTTTGCTCGACTTGTGATTCGAACCCAGGACCTTTAGCGTAGCAGTCGCACTTGGGACCACTAGACTAACGAGGCAGTCGCAATTTTCATATATGAATCATAATGACTTATCAAAAGCATTCTTTGTTGCCGAGCAGGCAAAAAAAGTAAAGAAAGTTTCGTGCTCTTTATCGTTGGCAGCCTAAAACAAAAAGGCTTCCTGTTTGGAGGGTATAAACGATTACGATGAGTCGCGGCGACAGCTGACACCGTCTGAAGTCCTGTAAACGAAAAAAATACATGTATTCACGAAATGGTCTCAAGATTGAATCTTAAGGCTGGTCGTTCTCTTTCGACCGACATTTTTTTTTATTGCTTTTTCTTAAATAACACATTTTAGGCACAGGACAGTAGATAATATAATTCAAGACTGCGAACTAGAACCAAATCTATTATAACAATAATTTTAATAGCTAATGTCACATTTCCAAAATGTGACAATTCTACACGACAAAAATCCGCCGTACCGGCCTGGCAGCGCAGGATCGAGCAACGTATCGAGGGGACCAGGGTGCTCATCGGCAAACTATACTGCTTCAGGGAGGGCAATACTCGACCTAGAGTGATGCGCTTTGTGAGGCGGGCATTCTCGGGGACTGGAATCAGGCCTCAAGAATATATGCCCCGTGTCGCGGAGCGCATTGACTTCCTGAAGCAGAAGGTCTGTGCATGGGCGAGCCGTATACGAAGGTATAGGCGACGGGTTGAGCGGTATACCCAGAATCGCATGTTCCAGAGCGATCAAAGGTGGGTGTATAGAGCTTGGGAGCGACCTGACCAAACTGTGGTTGATGGAAGCCGCCCAGATGATGATGCCACTAGTACATTCTGGCGCAACATCTGGTCTGTGCCCGTCTGCCACACTGAGGCTGAATGGATGCGCGATGTTGAGCGCGTGTGTGGAGCCATACCGGAGATGGAGGCAGTTGTAATCACTGCCTCAGATGTAGCCAGTGCAGCCCGTTCGGTACCGAACTGGAAATCACCGGGGCCGGACGGACTGCACAATTTCTGGCTTAAATGGCTACAAAGCTCACACGCACGCTTGGCATCGCAATTCCAGTCGGCCTTAGAGTCTGGATCGCTACCACAGTTCCTTACAACGGGAATCACCCACCTGCTCCATAAATCAGGTGATGCCGCGGAACCCAAAAATTATAGACCGATCACATGTTTACCGACGGTCTATAAACTTCTTACGTCCATTTTGAGAGCAAAAATTTATTATCACATAGAAAAAAATTCTATTATGTCAGCCTCTCAAAATGGATGTAGGAATGGGTCCCGCGGCACCAAGGAGCTTCTCCTCATCGACATGGCCATAAGCCAACAGGTCCGTCGATCCCGAAAGGATCTGTCAACATGTTGGATAGATTATAAGAAGGCCTACGACTCGGTGCCGCATACATGGCTCATGAGGGTGCTGGAGTTGTATAAAATAGATACAACTTTACGCACCTTCCTGATGTCATGTATGGGGCAGTGGAGAACTGTTCTTCGCTATCCAGGATGTAGGCAAATTCAAGGGAACGACGAACCCATTGAGATTAAGCGGGGAATATTCCAGGGCGACAGTCTGAGTCCACTGTGGTTTTGTTTAGCCCTGAACCCCCTCAGCACCCTGCTGGAGGGTACAGGGCTGGGCTATACGTTGCGGAGAGGGGATCAGGTAATATCCCACCTGCTTTACATGGATGATTTAAAACTGTTTGCCTCCACCAAATTGCAACTGATGGAGTTACTAAAGGCAACTGAAACTTTTAGTAATTCCATTAGGATGGAGTTTGGTGTAGATAAATGTGCGGTCATGCATGTAAGGCGGGGCGGGATTGTGGAATCTGAGGAATTACAACTCTCAGATTCTATAAACTTGAGATCACTCTCCGCAACTGATACCTACAAATACCTGGGAATGTCAGAGGGGTTAGGCATTAACGGGGCTGACATGAAACAAGCGTTGCAGGAGCGCTTCTTCGGCCGCCTGAAAAAGGTACTTAATAGTCCTTTGTCGGGCGGCAACAAGGTGCGCGCCTTTAACGGTTGGGTCATGCCGGTCCTGATGTACTCCTTTGGCATACTCAAGTGGACCCAGACGGAGTTGGACGCCTTGGATAGGAGAGTCCGGTCGCTGTTGACCGCAAACCGGATGCATCACCCACGTTCGTCTGTCATGAGGCTGTACATCCCGCGGAAGTGCGGGGGTCGAGGTTTTTTAAATGCTAAGACCCTCCACAACCGCGAGGTGTGCAGTCTCAGAGAATATTTTCTCAAGGCTGACGTGGGTATGCACCGAGATGTGGTCGCAGTGGACAAGGGACTCACCCCGCTATCTCTGGCTAAAGAGAACTGGCGCAAACCTGTGGTGCTTAGTACCAACGACCGCAAGGAAGTATGGCAGAGCAAGGAGCTTCACGGACGCTTTTTCCGTGCCCTTCATGGGCCCGACGTAGATTTCTTAGCGTCCGTGGCCTGGCTACGCTTTGGTGACCTCTTCGGGGAAACCGAGGGTGCGGTCTGTGCAATTATGGATGAAGTTATGCTGACGAACAACTACCGGAAGTATATCATGAAAGACGGGACGATCGACATATGTCGGGCATGCCATTGTCCCGGTGAGTCTATCAGGCATATTACTTCTGGGTGTTCTCGTCTGGCTAACGGTGAGTATTTGCACAGGCATAACCAAGTGGCCAGGATTATCCACCAGCAACTTGCTTTAAAATACGGCCTTGTGGATTCTGAGGTACCGTATTACAGGTATGCGCCCGACCCAGTTCTTGAGAATGACCATGTCACGATGTACTGGGATCGATCTGTTATCACTGACAGGACTATTGTTGCCAATAAGCCTGATATAGTGGTAATAGATCGATCAGCGCGCCGCACAATGATTATCGATGTCACCGTCCCGCATGACGAGAACCTCGTGAAGGCTGAGAAAGAGAAACAATTAAAATATCTCGACTTAGCCCACGAGGTGGTCGCCATGTGGGATGTGGACTCGGCCATCATTGTACCGATAGTCGTCACGGTCAATGGACTTATCGCCAAGAGCCTCGACCAACACCTCAGGAGGCTCGAGTTGGATGGCTGGGTTAAGGGCCTGATTCAGAAGGCAGTACTCCTTGATACGGCGCGTATTGTGAGGAGGTTCCTGTCTCTGGGGCCCTAACCACCGGTAGCTTGGACCCTGCTCCCCATGCCGGTGGACAACTATTTTTATATTTTTAAATGTTTTTATTTTCCCTTGTTTTTTATAAAAATATTTAAAAATGTAAATTATATGATTTTAAAGGAATAAATGGAATAATAATTTTAATAGTATTATGTTTTTATTCGGATTTGAATAGGTACCGTTAATTTAGGCCTCCCATTTCGTCTACTTCACTGGAAATAAACGACAATTATCAAGAATTACATTCACTTGCATTTATGTATTTCCAGTGAAGTATTTTACATGAAGTGGCAGGATAGGAACCTAGATAAATGGTATCCAAATCCGAATAGCACAGTTTGATTAAATTATGTTTGAATAACGATTTATTTTACGTTTGTACGGGCAATTCGGTCCGCCGTCCGTGAAAACCCTTATCAAATCGAAAACTTGCCAAGTACCTGCGAAAAACTGTGTCAAAGGCCAAAATTGACAATTGAGTCGTCTAGCTACAATACGATTTATATGCAAAAGTTTTAGTAGGTACTAGGTACGTACTCCGTTGTGAATATTGTATAGCTAATGTTGCTACCATGAATCTGGAATATATTATTACCTGTATTCCCCTACAAATTGCGAAAAAAATAAAATTTGAATTCGGCAGCCTAAGCGAACCGTCACGTTCAATGCGCCATGGTTTTAATTATTTACCAAACTGAGAAATTCGGCTTTTAATCCGATGTCAGTAAACCTAACCCGAGGCGAAACATAAACAAGGATAACTTTCATGCTTTACTTAGTTAAGTTATACAAAATTAAGTGTTGTTTATTATGTATATTGTGTAACTGTATAATATACAGTTGGGTTTGTATTGTTAGTAGGTATTTCTAACAAACATTTGAAACATGATTTTGGAATTATTTCACGACCTTTTTTAACTAAAATTTATTCTATTAAAGTCTTTCAATTACATACCTACCTACTCACTGATTTCGTACCTAATACCGAAACAAAGCAAAATATCTTAACATGTTAACAGCCCGAGGCTTCTCGATCTCAGTCTGAGTGGAATAGAATAGGTTATTAGCTTAGATCCTTTTGTTCAGTATTGTGTATTAAAAACCAAAATTAAACATCGTATTAAAGTAGGTAGGTACCTAATAAGGAGAATCGGCGGCGGCGAGGGTCTCGTAATTCTCGGTATGACATTCTATAAACTATAAAGTGTGTACAATATGACTATTAACTTTATGGCTCCTTAGAAATCTACTCAAATTTACGCGCGGTGTGTCGGTTTTAACTCATAAGGGTGTAGAGTTATATCAAATTTGCAAGAAAAATACGTCTTAGGCCGTGACGCCCGTGAAGTTGTGAAACTACCCAAATAATACGATTGGACTAGGACAGTTGATAACATTAAGTAAAGTTTAACATTAACTTAATTCTGGTACTGAAAAGGTTTTCAAAATATTATAATTCCTTTCTACTTAGGTAGTTACAGTTGTTTTACCGTGGAGAGCCACGATTCCGCACGAATGGGCCCGCTCGAACGACTCGAGTGATACCACGGCCTCACTGAAAAGCGGCGGTGTGTTTCGCTAAGTGAGGGAGGATACCGGAGGCCCAAAATGTGACGCCTCTGGTGTTGCAGGAGTCCATGGGTGGTGGTAATCGTAAGCGAGTACCGCCGGGGGGCAAACGAGCAGACGCATCACCTGATGGTAAGCTACCAGGTGATTCGTTTGCTCGTTTGCCCCCTTATCCCCTAAAAATGTATACCTAGTAGGTATTCTTAACTAAACACTACTGAGAAATAATAACTTGATTTTTTTTTTAAATAAACACCAGAATCTTCTTTCAAATCTTGAAATACAACACTACAAACATAGGGATACAATAAAAGCACCAGACATTTTATGTTAATATAAACCCAGCGGGTATATAAACCTAATCCTACTGAATTTGCAGCTGTTGTCAGCCGAGAAAAGTCTAATACAGACAGACATAGGTACATTTGTATGTTTTATGTGGTCTAGAATATTGTTGTTAGCTCCTGTACATAGAAATACGAGTACCTCTTTGATTACAATCCCAATCAAGTAGGCACATTTCTGACTGACGTAACAAGCAAAACCGCAAAACGTAACGAGCATTATATACCTACCTACCAATACACAGCATGTATTGTGTATTATAAGGTACTTATTAAGACACGCCGCGATAATTACGTGTAAGTCTCTTTGTTTTGATATGCCGTGATTATTTAAAACAATGGAGTAACATAATCTTTTTTACCACAAAATGTTTACTTGAATAAACATGTTCATTAATTTAATTACAATAAGTAAAACGATCTAAAGTGATCGCCCTCGGAGGGTTGTACCTGATTAATTTACATGCGAGATAAAATAATATTATATTTTAATACACCGAAGGCTAATTCTGGTAAAAAAAAACAATCCAATCTCAATGCCGTTATTTTTAGATTTGTGATTTCATTAACATACCTACTTATATTATACTGTTCACTTTACACGTTAATTGATAAATTTAAGAGACTACCATTCGATATAAGTGTAAATTTTATATTGACACTAAATTGGAAATATGTATGTACTAGCTTCTGCCCGCGACTTCGTCTGCGTGGACTTCAGATAAAAAGTAGCCCGTGTGTTATTCCAGACTATAATCTATCTCTGTGCCAAAATCTCTGTGCCAAATATTATCCAGATCCGTTCAGCCGGTCTGGCGTGAAAGAGTAACAAACATCCATCCATCCATCCTCACGAACTTTCGCATTTATAATATTAGTAGGATTTTGTGATCATTTAAGTTAACAGTATCCTATTGGGCATCTGATATTCTAAAATCAGTAAAATAGGTACATATAATGCTTTTGCTTCTTTTAAATTGCGAAATTGGATACGAATTGGACATACATTGGATAAATTGGACCCATTAGGGTGAATGCACAATAGGGTGGGTGGGCGGTGTGGTGTCGAAACGGAAAAGTTTCACTGCCAGTTTATGCGTTGTATCTATACTTTTACTGGTCTTGTAGACGCAATGGCCATGGCTTTTCCTATCATTCAAAATGTGGCCTTTATTTATAAGAAAAAGAAGAAAGAACAAGCGAAGAATAAGAAATCTTATCTGGTTTTTGTTTTCTTTTTTGTCATAATCTTCCCAGTGCATGATTTAATGAATGGTTTTGGTACACATAGAGGACAAACATACTAAGAAACTTCTATTTATACTACTACTACTCTAAATGTTATATTAGGGTGAAAGCACAATGGTGCAACAACGCATAAACTTCGTTATTGCTTACATTGGTAGAGTCTATAGTTATATAGACTTATATATAAATTAATAATTTGGGTGTCTTCAAGACGAGAGTGAATAGGTACCTTCTAGGCAAGCGCGCTCCATCGTAGACCACTTCGATGCTTAACATCAGGCAAGTTGTGGTCAAGCATAAGCCTATCAGTGATAAAAAAAATATATAATGTATAGCTTGTTATATAATGTATAGCTTCTGCCCGCGACTTCGTCCGCGTAGCGTGATGATATATAGCCTATAGCCTTCCTCAATAAATGGGCTATCCAAAACTGAAAGAATTTTTCAAATCGGACCAGTACCTGAGATTAGCGCGTTCAAGTAAACAAACAAACAAACTCTTCAGCTTTATATATTAGTATATAGATTAATAAACTTAAATAATATTAAAGTCTCAAATAGTATTCAGCGTATCGTAAACAATATTACAAATACATGTATGTAAGCTTAAACTTTTTATCTCGTTTTCCATTTATACTTTTATGTACTTGGAAAAAAGTTTATAAGTATATTTAAATGTATGATACTTTTCAGAATACCATGTTATTGGAAATCGTGTTAGCGAGTGAAATGCTATTCAACGTCATCCATTATTTATGAAGCAACCTTGTGATTATTGCCGCTTTTGAAAATCTTTTTCAATATTGCCGAACATAATTTTATTATGTCATGTAATGTAAGTAAGTACAGAATATTCCTATTTAAATATTGAGTATGAAAGTCTCAACCTTTTCGTTTTAAAATTGGAATTCTGTCGTCTGACTACCCCAATGTGAGACAGGCGTCATATGTATGTATGAAATTGGGTTAATTTAAATATATATATTTTTTAAACACAATTCCTAAAACTTTATTCGGTATAAAAAAAAGAAATGCGATGTGGTTGGTTATGGTGGCGGAAAATCGTATTACGAAATATTTTTTGCCTTTGTTTTCAATGGAGATGGATGGACGGGAAAAGCTTCGTTCCTATTTGAAATATTGTTTAATAATTAATTAGACTTCAGGTAGGTACTATTCATTTAATATTATTTCGTTTAAAAACTTTTGGATTTTCGCTTGACCTCTCTCAGAGTTTCATTTATCGTTGAATATTTTGCGCGCGATATTGAATAAATTAATGGTAGCGGTATGAATCCCGCCAATGAAAATCGATTCTCTTTTTCTTTGTTCAATGATTTTATTTTAATTCTAATTTATAATAAAAAAAAATCGGTCTCAGATCCACAGCTGATTCGGAATAAGCGGCTTTAAGTGCTCTCTGAGACACGGAGGGGTGTCGATGTGTTAAGAATGCTCACCCATTCACACACTGACCACAGCGTGGGCAGCTTAACCTTGTAGATCAGTTGATCACCTTAGTTATTACTTAGCCACGAGACACTTTTTTATTTTATATATAAAAATATCCAAATTATTAAGGACAATAATGCGGAACATTACGACCCCGAATTACAATAAAAGTATTTACAAAATTGAGATACAATAAAAGCACCAGTCATTTTATGCTAATACTAGCTTCTGCCCGCGACTCCGTCCGCGTAGCGTGATGATATATAGCCTATAGCCTTCCTCAATAAATTTATTGAGGCTCTAGGCTATTTTTTTTTAATTCTTTCAGTGATAGGTAGCCCAGTAGCTATCCAACACTGAAAGAATTTTTCAAATCGGACCAGTAGTACCTGAGATTAGCGCGTTCAAGCAAACAAACAAACTCTTCAGCATTATATTATTAGTATATACCTAGATATATATAGATAAACCCAGCGGGTATATAAACCTAATTCTACTGAATGTGCAGCTGTTGTCAGCCGAGAAAAGTCTAATACAGACAGACATAGCAACATTTGTATGTTTTATGTGGTCTAGAATATTGACAATTCCAAATATGCATAGTTATTTTGATTCCAAGAAAATGCTTTTGTAAGAAAACTGCTTTAATATTGCTGCTTTTAATATTTTACTACATAAAGTATCTAGGTATAATAGATATGTAGCGGGTATATAAACCTAATTCTACTGAATGTGCAGCTGTTGTCAGCCGAGAAAAGTCTAATACAGACAGACATAGCAACAATTGTAAGTTTTATGTGGTCTAGAATATTGACAATTCCAAATATTCATAGTTATTTTGATTCCAAGAAAATGCTTTTGTAAGAAAACTGCTTTAATATTGCTGCTTTTAATATTTTACTACATAAAGTATCTAGGTATAATAGATATGTAGCGGGTATATAAACCTAATTCTACTGAATGTGCAGTGAAGTGAATCCCATAAAGACGCAAGTTATTATTATCGGTAGCCCTACGTGGATATCCAGAATAGACTTTACAAGAGTTCCCCAGATTGTTTTTGATGGTACAACAATTCCATACAGCAAATCCGTCAAGAATCTGGGGATATTCATTGACAAAAGTCTCTCATGGGGACCACAGCTGCAGGAATTAAGTCGCAAACTTTTTGCTGCGGGGGGATCCTTGAGAAGACTACGGAATTTCCTGCCCACTGCCACCAAAATTGAGCTTGCCAGATCCCTCCTCCTTCCTATCCTAGATTATGCCGATGTCAGCTATCCTGACCTTACTGAAGCACAGTTAGATAAACTTGAGCGACTTCAAAATTTTTGCATCAGATTTATATTTGGTTTACGCAAATATGATCACATCTCTGAGTATCGCACTAAGCTCAAGTGGCTTCCTATTCGCCTTCGTCGGAATGCTCATATTTTATCATTACTTTACAGTATTTTGTTCAATCCCGATTCCCCCTCTTACCTTAAAGAACGTTTTAAGTTCCTTCATGACACACACACAAGGTACTTGAGATCATCGGAAAATATGAGGCTTGAAATGCCAATGCATTCCACTAAGTTCTATGATAAATCTTTCACTGTCCAAGCTGTGAGGTTGTGGAATGCATTGCCTGTATGCATACGACGTGCCCAGTCATTGGTGAGTTTTAAAAAACTTGTTCAAGATCATTTCTTGTCACATTAACTTTTTCTGTCATATGGTCATAAGGTATAATATAATAATATAGCTTAGAAATATCTATATCTATATCTATATATATTTATTTATTTATATATTTATTAAAATATGTAAGTATTATTAATTTGCATATATTTATACGTCTAAGTACATAGTTTAAATAAAGTACACCATGGACTACCCTCACCCTCTTTTTTCATATCTTTCCTGTCCATCCAAAGGTTGTCTGGTAGATATCGCTATTAGCGATAAGACCGCCATTGTACCCTTAGTTTTATAAGGTCTCTTTTGTACGTTTCTATTATGGTGTACAATAAAGATTATTCTATTCTATTCTATTCTATTCTAGGTATAATAGATATGTACCTATATTGATAGTATTACTATATTTGATGTTAGCTCAAGATACGAATACTTTTCGTACTGCGTAAGTTTCATAAGATTGTATAACAATGTCCTAGATTATTATTGAACATTGCCACACATCGGATATCCGTTCCAGAAAGATGTGTTGATAAATAAGATATACTTATCCATTTATAGTAAGTCGCCCATGAGCGTGTAGTCTGTAGGTACGTGTTAATTAGGTCGTGTAATTTGTTCTATTGTCTCTATTTATTGAAGATACCAGACGTTATAAATTTAGGTAGAGGTCGTAATGACTGTGACAACCTATTTCTTAAACTTTGTCGATGTACACTCGACAAAAGAATCACATATACAAGCAGTGGGTCATATCTGGCACTGTTATTGAGACTTCCTATGAAATTATTAGTAGCAGCTCGGTGCTTGGATTGGTAGCACGCCTAGAAATATAAACTCCAAACGTAAACTGTGGGTGCGATCCAGTACACTTCTCCCTAAAATTTCAGGGATACAGGCGTGATTATATGTTTGAAACGTGTAGGAGAAAACTGTCGTGATCAAACGCACACGCAGGGGGCTTCTATTTGTAGAGTGTACTTAGCGAGATTTTCATTTGTAGAATTCTCCTAGGCTGGTGTTTCATTACCTACAGCCGGCGGCTCTTAGCATTATATTATGTAGAGGAATAAGGCTATAATGTATCTAGATTATTTTTTCCTTTTATTTAAAAAAACGTTGCCCAACACTAGAATTTTCTCCTGTATTGTGGGCGCGTTTACAAATACAAATTCTCACATACACATAACACCCAGACCCGGAACAACTACCTGTAGATAATACAAATATTTGCTCCGTGTGGGATCGAACCCACAACACTGTCGCAGAAGCCGATAGCTCAGCTGCTACGCTAAACGTGCCGTCAATGGATTAAGGATCATCCTATGTAATGAAAAAATAGGCTGGTAGTTTTTTTTAAGTGATGGTAGACATTATGAAAAATAACTTCGGTCTCGTAAGTAGGAAGCTACGCTGCATTGAGTCACTGTAGAGGAAAACAAATAGCCTGATCTCCTTCTCCATAGAAATCTTACTTAGCTTCTCAATTATATCGTAGGCAAATAAAGTACTGAATCAAAAAGACGATGAAAAGTAAACGCTAAATACTTCCACCACGGCCCATGAGTTGCGATTTACGCAAACCGACCAAATAAAGGCCATACGTTACTGAACGAGTTCTATTGATAAAAATAGACTTTATAAAAAGTCAAGACGTGGATTGATCGAGAGGTCTTGAGGTGGACAGCCCCGTCGTCGGCTGAGTTAGTGCCGCTTAATAAACGAGAGCTTGCGGGTCCTTGGATAAATGGCCCTGCGACTCCTATCTTATATATTGCAGTTTACTCACCCTCCACTCCTGGCAACGGAAATAGGTGTTTCTACCTTACCTTGTTCCAACAAAGTAATAGAATACCATCACGCCTGTATTCCCCGAAGGGTTAGGCAGAAGTGTACTAATGTACAACGAGCGGATGTACAGAACAAGCGAATGTACAAGGGGCGAGCCTATATTAACCGGCCACAAATTCCAAACTCCGAGCTGCTACTGGGAATTTTATAGAAAATCTCAATAACACTATGCTCGTCCTGGGAATTGAACCCAGGACCTCGTAGCGTAACCAGCGTAGCGCTCCGGACTACTAGGTTAATGAGGCAGTTAAGTAAGAAAATGATTTAACAAAATTAATTAAAGTTATTTTAGTGAAGGAAAAATTCGACTCGCAGGCAGGATTCGAACCTGCGTCTTCTGGTTTGATACACCAGACGCTATGACCACTAAGCCACCGCGAGTCCTACCTGCCATGTCGAAATTTGCCTTCACATTCTGAACTTACGTCTTAAAGGTGACGCCATTTTTCCTTCACTAAAATAACTTTATAATCTTAGTATGAAAAATGCGAAAAAATCACAAAAAGAAAATTAATTAAGTCTAATTCGTATAAACTCCTCCAATTACTACAGATTAGGCTTATCTTATTTTATTAGAAAAGTTGTTCTTTATCTAATGTTGGCAAGGTTATAAATATTACCTACACAGTTTATCTCATGTAGGTATACGTTATTCTTTTGTTAAATTAAAATAAAAGCGTACACGCGTATCTGCTCTCGCTCGTATCAGTATCTAAATGTAAATTATTGTCAGCCATTTGTAAACATCGCGCGTCTATCTATCTAATAGATCTAACTTGTTGCTCGGAATGTATGTTTTGTTTAGAACATCCCTTAGCATAAAATTATTATCGACATCTAAGAAGAAGCCTGAAGAGGATGACAATTATTTTCATTATTATAAATTTAAAATATCAAGTAAATGTCGTTGTATCATTGGAATAAAAAAAAACCTGAAACTAAATGTATATCAATTTATAAGCATTACTTACGTATCCCTATTTGCTCTCCCACGTGCCGAATAGTGGAAAACTTATTAATTGGGGCTCGCAGATAACCACTAACGAACGTACCGAATATTTTTATCGGTTTAACAGCAAAGCCGGTTCTACAGACAAAGTTCGGGTACATTGCTATTGCATTACAACCTAAACAATGCTGAAAATGTTGATCTAGTACTATAAAAATGCAATAAATCTTTTCAAGTGTAAGTGCTAGGTTTTTTATTGTTGAATTGAATGCGTTTGACCCCAGTCCTGCCTGATGGAAAGCACAGGCAGTGTCTAAGATGGTCCACAGAATTCAATTCAAACTCTCGGACACTGCCTCTTAGATATATATGATAATACATATGATACGGGTTTTATTCAGAGCATGTTTGAATAATAAATTAGAATCTGTGTGCTTTTTATTTGTGTACTTATCTGGTTGAATTACTGTTTAAGTTATTTATTTTTTACGGCATAGCGGGGCAAATGAGCAGACGGATCGCCTGATGATAAGCGATTACCGCCGCCCATGGACACCCGCAACACCAGAGGAATCGCAAGTGCTTTGCCGGCCTTTTAAAAGTGGTTGGGCCTCCGGTAGGTATCCTCACTCACTCAGCGAAACACAACGTAAACGTTGTTTTACGCCGGTTTTCCGTGAGGCCGTCAAATCGCTCCGGTCGAGTCGGCCCATTCGTGCCGAAGCATGGCTCTCACACGGTAAAATTATGAAAAATGTTTGAATGAATTGTCGTATTATACATAACTGTAGATATTATCTTCCGCATTTCAGGGTGTCTGATACATATGACATATCGCACTTTCGGTAAGACAAGGGCATAATTGCAGTAACTGCAAAACTGCAATTATGACCTTGCCTTACCGAAGACAAGGTCATAATTGCAGTAACTGTAAAACTACAATTATGACCTTGTCAGATGGTGGCATATGACATAATATGTGCATATAGAACATTTCATGTAACTGTCATAGGAATAAAAAAGTCTAATATGAATCTTTTTAAATACATTTACAAATAGAAAAGTCGGTCTTCTATTAACATTAACATTTACGGAACATGAAAATAGAGGGGACAGTTGCAGTGCTTTCTGAAAAAATGGCAAATAAAGTTTAGTGGAAAGGACTGCTACGGCTAGCTAGCTTCGAATTTCAAACGCTTTTGCGTGCTCTGAACCGTTCCGGTTTGAGGTTTTCATTAAAATCGAAGTTATATGAACTCGGTCGTGTACGTTCCGTTTGCGGTGTGAGCAGGTACTAATATTTCCGTTTTACCTTTTGCTAGGTACCCAGCAATCAAAGCCTGGATCATTTAAGTTAAATCAAATATTATTTTAGCTTTGAATGCACTATTCTAATTAAAAGCAAAATTCTATCAAGTGGTAACATTTTTTAACCAAGGAATAAGTATTTATTCGGTGTTACATCCAAAAGATATATTTCGGTCATGTCTCTCTACTCTGTACTCTCTACTCACTCGACTGCCTCGTGCCTAGTGGTCTTGAGCGCGACTGCTACGCTAGAGGTCCTGGGTTCGATTGCCAGGTCGAGCGAAGTATTATTGAGTTTCTCTACGAAACTGTCGGCAGCATCTCGGAGTTTGGGATTTGTGCCCGATTGTGGCAATCCCGCCCTCTATTACATGGGACCTAAACATACCGGCGGACTGTGGGATATTAGGCGTCTGTCTAATCCTTCGGGACATACAGGCGTTATGGTATGTTATGTGTTTTGTCTCTTTAATTTGGATGTGATGGAGTTTCTCTTAAAAATATCTTTGATTTTTTAAAATAAAAACAGTACTCCAATTATTTGGCAATTCTATTGTAATTTGTAAGTCTTTCTGCGAGAAAACCTTAATTTTATTATCGGCCTAAATTAATTTTTACTTACAAAACACTTAGCAAGTTTGGAGGTGAACAAATACTGCGATATTTTTTCTTTTTATGTCCAATCCGAATTAAGAAAGTTAAGTTTTTTATTGTATCGTATTTTCTTATAAAACTTATTTGGAACAAGTTCTTGACATAAATAACACTTATAAAGTTTACTTAGGACATATATTTTGGTCCACAAAACACTTGAACGTCCCGACAATGGTATACTTTAATTTATAAAGTTATTATTAGTAAAGTAATATAGTACTCTTTTTTGAGGAGCGGAAAATCCATATGGATCATCTGCGACTTCGGGAGGCAGCTTGGGGAAGTCGTACCGACAAAAACCGATATTCGCCACGACCTTATCAGGCCATGGTCCAGCTTTTGTTGGACGACTTCAAACTTGGACCGGTCGCTGGGGCCATTTGGGGGCCGGAAATCTATCTGCGCCAAAATATGTAATACACTACTTTACATGTCGACGTTAACATAACTTTATCGAAGTATTTGTTTGTTTGGAAATAAGCGACAAAATCAATGTGGCTAAGCGATGGTATCGGTATGAATTTCAATTTTTGTTTATTTTGGGCTTAGTTTTTAGTCTAAATTCTGAATGAGCCTAATAGCTAGGGCGTCGGACTTGCGATCATATGGTTGCCGGTTCAAAACTCACGCATTGTTCTACTGACGTCAACCCACTCGTAACACAAGCATTTAGATTAGCACGAGATTCGAGATTCAATTCGAAGAATTTCTCACACATTTTATATTTTTTATTCATATTTAATAAAAGGTAGGACCTTAATAAGATAATAAGATATTTGATCATATAAGGATATATATAATAACATATTTGACGAATTGTTAATTCATCAATTCACCTAAGCTGCTTGTAAGGATCATAGTCTGAAAAGAAATGTATTATAAAATACGCTGCCGCGCTAGCGATAAGAGCAGTAAGTAATGTCTGCGTAGTTTTGAGTAATTGGCACGCAAAGTTTTTGTTACAATTTTGTTTTTCCTGACTTCTTTTTTAAAGTTATATTAATTGTGATGATTGAAACGTGTAGCCCAAATAAAGTGCTTTTATATTCTTCACTCAATAAAATTGTATATATATTAGAATAGTTTTAAATGACGAAAATCCTTTTATATCTAGTGTTAGATGAAGCAACGGAAATATCAATTGCTTAGAATAATAGCAGTAAGTAGTAAGTTACTGCTGTTATTATAAGCAACTCATACTAGGTTTAGGTTATAGCTTAGGAATAAAAACAAAGTGTTAGATAAAAAACGTTTATGTATATTAATATTTCTTTACTTACGTATTATTATTATATTAAATAAAGAGGCTTAACTAGTTTCACTATCTGAGAACAATAAAATTTTAAGTAAATAAACTATTTTACAAATTTAAATCAGTCTTTCTTACTTTGAAAGTCTTATAAAATAATTATATTTTTTTATTGAGCTCCATTCTACTCTCGTATATTATTACAAAAAACTTTAAAAAAATTATAAACATTGGCAAGTTAGCCATATTTCAAAGTAACAAACAAAAACATCAGCCTTTCTACGTTCACAATTTGAGATCAAACTAAGTTAAAATACTAGAATTAAAAAAACCTGTTTCTTTAAAATCTCAGTCTTCGTATATTCTGGAACTGCTCTGGGTGTCAATTTTGAACTGAACTCAGGAAATTTTCTTGATTTCAGGTACTTCAACTGTAAAAAGTCTAAACTTTGTACTTGTTCGTCAGCATGGTTAGTTTTGTATTGCACTGAGAACTCGCCTCGATTTGCGAGTGTCGAGATAATATCTTCCCGTTTTCTTCCAGCTATACTCTTGTTCCAGACGGCTGCAAAAGGCATGTTATCTTTTTTAGACCTTCCTAAAGGTACAAAGCTTTCGTTGAAGGCAATGACTCGTGTATCGACCTATCTTCGCAACATAAGATGAGGAAAGTACAACCTAGTGTGTATCTTAAAGATATTATGGTTTTAGTTGCAAATCGAGGCGAGTTCTCAGTGCAATACAAAACTAACCATGCTGACGAACAAGTACAAAGTTTAGACTTTTTACAGTTGAAGTACTTACCTGAAATCAAGAAAATTTCCTGAATTCAGTTCAAAATTGACACCCAGAGCAGTTCTAGAATATACGAAGACTGAGATTTTAAAGAAACTGTTTTTTTTAATTCTAGTATTTTAATTTAGTTTGATCTCAAATTGTGAACGTAGAAAGGCTGATGTTTTTGTTTGTTACTTTGAAATAAGGCCAACTGGCCAATGTTTATAAATTTTTTAAAGTTTTTTGTAATAATATACGAGAGTAGAATGGAGCTCAATAAAAATTATAATTATTTTATAAGACTTTCAAAGTAAGAAAGACTGATTTAAATTTGTAAAATAGTTTATTTACTCAAAATTTTATTGTTCTCAGATAGTGAAACTAGTTAAGCCTCTTTATTTAATATAATAATAATACGTAAGTAAAGAAATATTAATATACATAAACGTTTTTTATCTAACACTTTGTTTTAATTCCTAAGCTATAACCTAAACCTAGTATGAGTTGCTTATAATAACAGCAGTAACTTACTACTTACTGCTATTATTCTAAGCAATTGATATTTCCTTCTCCTAAGTCATTAAGGCAAAATAAAAAACATGCATTACTTATTATATCGACAGTATATACAGTTACTGCACATAAGTTAAGTAAAAGTAAAACCTAAATGATAGAGCTTTACTCACTAACCGGGAGTAACTATAATTACTGTTGCTATGTTAAGGAAGATTTGTCATTTATTGGCCTTACTGCCTTTATCCTAAACGAAATTTACTGGTTCCCGATAAGCTATTAAAACAGGTGTCAGCACATCTGGTAGGGCTCATTGCGCTGATTCGGGATCAATATTTAACTCATTTTGTTAAAAATTTCACTTACTGCTAATATCGCTAGCGCGGCAGTACGTAAAGGATCTCAAATAAACATTGGTATAGATGGACCACAAGTTTACCCAGTTAAGTAAAAAACATGCCTTTTAGAAGAAAAGTTAGGTTCGTGAATTATCATATTAAAAAGAAGATCCTCAAACCCTTATTGGCTATTAAAAATGACCATTGCGAAGAAACGACTTAAAGAACAATTTGTAAAGGTTAAATTATCGTAAATTACCAACATAAACTCGGTAAAATAAGCCAACATACATTATTCATGAAAGTATACGGCGTTTTAAGTGCCTCCTCTTCCAACCTTTTTTATACTTTCCGTTATATATGCTTAAATCAAAATACCTACATTTTCTTGAAACTGATGGGCTTTCGCAGTAACCGGGGGGTTGCTACTGCTCTGGCAGTCTGCAGTCCGTAGGGGCTCCACCGCATCAGCTCAGCAAAACCATATCCATCCAGTCCATAATTGACAATGAGTAATTACCACCACGTCTCGTCAGCTCGTTTGGCTACTCAATCCATAAAACAACTTGATACTATACTTAATAATATAAAAAGGAAAGCTTTGTAAAGATTATGTAACGAATAAACTGCCTCATTAGCCAAGTGGTCCTAAGCGCGACTGCTACGCTAGAGGTCCTGGGTTCGATTCCCAGGTCGAGCAAAGTGTTATTGGGTTTTTCTATGAAATTCCCAGTAGCAGCTCGGAGTTAAGAATTTGTGCCCGGTTAATGGCAATAGGCTCGCCCCCTATTACATGGGACCTAAACATACCGGCGAACTGTGGGTGTACATTAGTACGCCTCTGCCTAACCCTTCGGGGAATACAGGCGTGATGGTATGTTATGTTATGTAACGAATAAACTCAAAAACTACTGGGCCGATTTCAAAAATTATTTCACCATTATTCCAAATGAATGCTACATTATTCTAGATTAACATAAGCTATACTGCCGTGGTAATCGAGAGGGCAGTAAGTCAAAAAGGTGACCACCAGGTGACTTACTGCCCTCTCGATTACCACGGCAGCGGCAGTATAGAAAAGTTAGGGATTGCTCCACCCGTGCGAAGCCGGGGCGCGGCGGGCCACACTCGTCTTATGGCTAAGGTACCTTAAACCTAGAAATGGTTTCAGAATAGTAATAATAGCACGACCAACGGGATGGATTCTTAGGTAAGTTTTTAATTTACCTACTAAATTATTAAGTTTAAATATGACGTTCTTTTAAGTCATTAGGTAGATAAGAAGCAAGCGGTAAAAGTCGGAACTTTTGCGAGGTAACATGCTTCATACTTTAAATGTTCAAAGTTTTGAAGTGTGCCATGAACTGAGTTGAACAAAGACTTACAGGTGGGTCGGCTCTAATCTTTTGAGGCTCGTGAAAATTAATTTTTAAACACAAAGCGGTCTTCTTAATTGTTTTAATTTATCTATTCAATCAAAATTGTTATAAGTTTTTTTATATAAAAACAAAAAAGGTGTGCTTAAAAGAGTTTTCTCGTCTTAAAGATTATTTAATTAATGGCATTTTTCTGAAACATAGGTAGTAAGTTTTAATATACAAAGATAATATGATTAATTGATTAATAAACCGTAAAAACCTTGTATAACTATTATAACTAACAGTTCTTTGATGCCCTTTTTTAGTTTTTTAGTTAGTTTATTGTTTTAATTTAGGTTAATTTAAGTTATTTAATTTTTATATAGTATCTAATTACTAGTATAATTTTTAATATAGTGTATATAAGTTTATTTTATGTTCTTAGATCTACTTATCTCCATAAGTAAAGATCACAGTGTACTGAATAAAAAAAATGACATGTTTCGTCTTCTTTTCCCTAAACACACACCTTTTTAAGTGTCATTGTCGAAGTCGGAAGTATAGCTATAGGAGGTTTGTAAGACGATTTATACTAGTATGAATAAGACCGTATACAGGTTGTAATTGAATAGACGCGACAAATAAAATATTATTGTGATTCTATGTGTAACAAAGATTTTTTTTAAAGATTTTCTCCTGTATCATGGGTGCTTTTACAAAGACATACAAACGCCCAGATCCGGAACAAGTACCTGTAGGTCACACAAATATTTGCTGCATGTGGGGATCGAATCCACAACACGTGGCACAGAAACGTAACGTATTCACGACTCTGCCTACCCTTCGAGGAATACAGGCGCGTTTGTGTGTTGTGTTATTTTTGGTACATTTTCCCACGGATATTATTTATTGATCGTTTAATCAATGCATAATATCATAAATCAGAGTACGATCAATTCCTCTTGAGCTCCGGTTCCGCTCCGGCTTCTGTATTTAACTTTCTGCAATAAACTGAGGCAATATACCAGGGACTCTGGGAAAGATTCCAAGTGGTAAAAGCCAATAAACATAAATTGGATCTCGTGGCCCACTAGTCGTAAGTCTAGTAAACGTTGATACTTAACTACCTACCTACAATACAAGATAAATGGCACTGACGGTAACAAACTTTACAGTTTTTGAACGAATTGAGACTGGAGAACCGGGAGAACCTTACTTTTTATCCGCTTCCTGGGTAATCCCGGACAAAACATTATCTATCCATTAGGATAGATAATGTTTTGTCTTCTTATTTGGCATGCTTTACAGCTTTTTAAGGCGGGGACAAGGTATTCGTTGAACTGACCTTTAGTGTAGTACCCTGCAATACATTTTCCAAATTTCAAATCATTATGTATTTTATAGTACCTATACCATATCACGTAAGGGGACAGATTAGAATACTATTCCGCACTGTCACTCAGACAGGCATCTCGTAGGAGGCAAGAGAATATCTGAACTGCTTGGTGGTAGGACCTTTTGGGGTTGACTGTCTGGCGGAGTCTGCCGCAAATCAACTCGGTGTGATTCGAATTTTTCTGCGTAATAGCCAGTTCCCCCTCGGTTGCGAGTAAGGGTTGGCAACTCCTTTCAGCAATTCCTTTGGTGTTGCAGGTGTCTATGGGCGACGATGACTACTTACCACCAGGTGGCTCGTCAGCTCGTTGCCGGTAATCAAGAAAAAAGGAATATTATATAGAGTTGGTTTAATAGATTTTTATTTTCTTTTTAGCTTGTTTCGTTATTTAAACGCAATCCTATTTATTATAAAAGTAGCTTCCGAAGACGTCGTCCGCGTGGAATAGTTACTTACTCTTAGAGTGATGATATATATAGCCCTATAGGCTTCCTCAATAAATGGACTACCTAACGCTGAAAGAATTTTTGAAATCGGACCAGTAGTTCCTGAGATTAGCGCGTTCAAGCAAACAAACAAACAAACTCTTCAGCTTTATATATTAGTATAGATTAGTCGAAATTATGTAACGAAATGTTTATATTTATAGGTAATATCCAAACACGAACTTCCGTTCCAATGTTTAATAAATGCAGCGAGTTTCACATAGAGGTTTCCTTATTTAAACGTCTCCTATCCCCTCCCTCTATATGTATTCGGTGTGGGTGACCCTACGTTGATTTAACCGTTTATCACGACTTAACCATTTAATTGGTTAAATCATTCTAGGCCTGACCCCTTAATGTTATTTGAAAACACAAAACTACTCTACACACTAAAGTGCTCTCTGACTCTATCTCTTAAACAGTTGCCTACCGTTTGAATTAGCAAGTTTCATAGGTTTCAGTTTCCTAGTATTATACAATAGACAGAGGCATAACGCGGCTTTCATGCGTGGTTCCTTGTTACGAGCGAACAATATTGGTTGTGGTCCAGCTGGTATTCAAACTTGATTGCTTCACCTACCCGTAATAAACGATTACTATTCACGAATGCTATCTCACTGAGCTCCGTGCTCTGGCATCAATTATTATTCAAGTAGTTATCAAAGTTCTGGATAACGTGTTTCGTCGATTGTAATAAATTAATAGATAGGTATTAAGGGAAACAAATTAATTGTTCATTTCAAAAGCTTACATCTAAATCCTTTGCGGTCTCGGTTCTGTTGTTGAATCTCGTGGGAAATTCCCTAAATCCTTTCTTAGCAGAAGCGTACATCTGACAAGGAGTCTGCCTAATTTCGTGAGTGGTATTTCGCTTTAGGAGGGTAAACGAGCTGACGGATCACCTGATGGTAAGCGCTAACCGTCGCCCATGGATACCCGCAACATCAGAGGAGTCTGAAGTGCGTTGCCCGCCTTGTAAGAGGGTTCGGGCCTCCGATATCCATATTCACTTGGCGAAACACAACGTAAGCGTTGTTTCACGCCGGTTTTCTGTGCAGCCGAGCCGGCCTATTCGTGCCGAAGCATGGCTCTCCCACGGTTAATTGTTCCAGTGTAATTAATTTTTGTAGGAATAATTATGTTCTTAATTTAATTAAATTACAATCGTTTAAAAAATACGAAAATGTGGGTTCATAAATTATTATTTTTTGTTTATCATGTGTCGACAATTCCCAATCTGTAATTGCTTGCAAACTAGTGTGTTAGCAGACCACGTGAGGATGCGGATTGCGAATACTCAAAATGTACTCAATTATTTCTTCAGTTACAGTCGCCATGTATTTACTTGAATGGACACAAAGAGACAATTTGTGGAATGGGGATTAAATCCAATCAAACGGCTACTTACAACCAAGACGTTTGTTTTTTTTTGTCAACATTTTTCATGTTTTAAGTAATCGCAAAATATGGAGTAGGTCATTAAATACTTATATGCATAATAAATTTTTAATAATTTCATATGCTTAGTTTTTATATTTAAGAAGATATAGGTAGGTACATACGATGCTAGTTAAGTTGGTATTAAAACGAAATTAATGAGCTTATGTCATGTATCAAAAACCTCTTTTCATAAATAAAATTTCATAATTAAAATAATATTTATAGTTAAGGTTTTTATAGTTTAACGTGATGACGGAAGAATCCGTTGTTATTGCTATATAATATAATGGTTGACCCTACTTACCGGTTGTGAATATCCCCACGTGTAAACATTCATGTTCCAGTACAATGCTCGTGAAAAGTTGTCCCATGGCTCTCGTTTAATGGGACAAAAGTTTTGCGCTCGCGGTTGGACTCGGGGCGCTTAAAGATTAACATATACCTACATCAAAAATACATCGGGAAATACAAACATCTCCACATGAAAACGTGTACGTATTTATGTGATTGTATGTGTAATCTATCAATGTGTATAAGCCAAAGATTGCTGATTTAATCTACGTATTGGAGATACGTATATCCGTATTATGAACGTCTCTACATATTGAAGCAAATGACATACATGCATACATACATACATAGACATGGTTTTTTTATTTAATTTGTCTAAATATTAATGTCAAAGCTGTAGCGTCGGCTTTACGTATTAAACTGGAGGTTTGAATGCTGCTCGCAAAGATTTTGTTTTCACAAAACTAAAATTCCTCATGTTAATTATTGAATCCTACTAATATTATAAATGCGAAAGTTTGTGAGGATGGATAGATGGATGGAATCTGGATAGATAGATGGATGTTTGTTACTCTTTCACGCCAGAACGGCTGAACGGATCTGGATAAAATTTGGCACAGAGATAGATTATAGTCAGGAAAAACACATGGGCTACTTTTTATCTCAAACCCACGTAGAAGAAGCCGTGGGCAGAAGCTAGTTATTGAATATATGGCAATAGCACTACATTCCTGCATAATTATAGACGCTTCTATTGTATCGTAGTACACGTGACCCGTGTAGGTAAGCAACTTTTTGGTTCATCCCGTGAAGAGTATTGTTCGAAACTTTATCAGGAGCCGGTTCGGTCCACGCTTGGGCACAGATGGATTGTCCTGAAAGTTCCGAACTCAAATATTGTCCTCTACCAAATATTTGCGTTCATTAACGAAGCAACGTCTTTTGTAAAATGTCCTCTAGAATCGCGGCTGAGAAGAAATTTGAAGCCTTTAAAATTCAACGTCCATTGAGCCTTAGAATATAATGAATGGAGAAAAATGTGAATCACTTTTGACGGTTGTTTACCAACCTAAGTTGTTAAGACTCAATGACATTAAATGTAGTGCCATTGAGGTGATTTCCAGATCATAGGACTTCATGCTCATTACGGGCGACCACTAAAGTCACTTGTGTTTACTTCTACAAATTATATTTCTTAATAAAAATATATTTTTTGAAATCAGAATGAGCACTTTCAAGTATTTGATAATGATTTAAATTTATCGTCAAAATTAGCTTTAATTTGCAATAGAGCGGGTAGAGGACGGAATTTTCCATTCTGTTTAAAAGCATACTTTAATCACGGAAGCTTCATTAAAGAAGAATTTGAATTTGATGAAAAGTAAAGGTCATTAATTTGTGCGCTGCAATTCAATAAGATCTTTTATGGATTTTTGATTAATTATTCATTGTTAGACAAATTAATAGGATAGGTATGAACCTATTTTACGATTTGTTTGAAATATTTAGCCAATTTTGTTTTACGCAGTTTAATTTAACACTATTTTTAATTTATGAGCGCTTTGTGGAAATTTCTGCCATTTTCGTGCAACAATGGTTTAAATTTATCTGTTGGTAAAGAGGTTTTTACAATCAAGTAAAATTTACGAATGGCTGGCGGTTGGTAGTTGAAGAAATTGCTTAATTTAAATATCGAAAAGATAGTTGAATCTTTTTTGAAGGGCAAACTTCGTTTTAATTAGAATAAAATAAATGTTCACCTATACAACGTCACGGTAAAAGTTTAAACATGATTTTTATAAATATAGAAAATAGTAATATTGTTTTTTTGATTTTACCGAAGTTATCCTATAAGGCTTACTTTTTTTCCATTTAACCCCAAAAATAAACCCTTAGTTATAGATACCCATAAATATTTTATAAGTATAGAAAAATACGTTTTTCAGCGCGAAAAGTAAATGTAAGCAATTTTTCATGTAGGTACGCAAATCAAAAACCGTTAAACAAACTTTTAAAGAACAATAATTTATTCGATAGATAAAAACGAATGTGTGTAGGTTGCCGACAGCTAAACTAAACTAAAAATGTGCTTGTGTCTCTAGTAAAAAGTTTGTAAAAACTAATTGGATACCTAAATTTAAAAAAATGTGCGATTTAATAAATAGCGACCTAATGTATGAAAACTAAAAGTAAAAGACAAAAATATACAATTTTTGTTCATTTACTTTTAAGTTTTTAGCAACAGTACATACTGAGAGTATTAAAAATGAAGGTTTGTATTTCTGTGTAGGTCCACTATTCATTTTATAAAAATACAACGCTACGAATTGCAGTCACATAAATACTCACGAATGCTACACACCACAAAAACATCACGTAATATCATCAAAGAACTAGCTCACTCAAAAATTGCAGAATATTTTATCAAAGTAAATCATTCTACAATTTTTGAGCATCTCGTTTTTATATACGAATTCCTATAGTATGTATATTGTATAGACTTACTCGTAAAATATGTAGTCCAGTTAGTTTCAGTTACAAACTTAATCTATACTTTATATAAAGCTGAAGAGTTTGTTTCAACGCGCTAATCTCAGGAACTACTAGTCTGATTTGAAAAAATCTTTCAGTGTTAGATAGCCCATTTATTGAAGAAGGCTATAGGCTATATATCATCACTCTACGCGGACGAAGTCGCGGGCAGTAGCTATTTATTTATAAATATCAAAATTATACCTGAAGTAAGAGCGCTCGAGTAAGTATATTGTATAGCTTCATAGATTAGCCTAAGTGACCATGTAAAAGTAAGTAAATTTTGTGAGTGGTTGACCTATAACTAACTATATGAACATGTCAAACATACCATTAATTCTGTATTCCCCAAAGAGCTAGGCAGAGGTATTCCTACTAATGTGCTTGTAGCCGACCACAAGTCTAAACTCCGAGCTGCTATAGAGAATTTAATAGAAAATCCCAATAAACGTTTCTACCTCGACCTGGGAATTAAACTCAGCAACTATAGCGTAGCAGGCGCGCTTCGGATCACTAGACTAACGAGGCAATTACATGAACAATGTTCGTTATTTTATTTTATTGGGATAATCAAACAGTTACACATTACATTATAAATCTAAGCTAATAATTATAACTTCAAAGATTAAGTTTATGTGTAAGGGTCACTTGCACCAACTTCTTAAATATGTTTAAATTGTATTTAAACACAATTTTTCATATAAATTTCGTGTTTAAATACTATTTAAACACATTTAAGAAGTTGGTGCAAGTGGGCCTTACACAAGAAGTACTTATGTAATAAAAAAGCCACGTATTATATTCTGTATACTTTGTTGAGTTACATAAAAAAATATAACTACGAGTACGATAAATAAACCACTTGTGTTGTATCTAACAACACAAGTGGTTTATGTCCTAATGCGTAGTCATTTGTTTGATAGAACCGCTGTTACTCAAACCAAGCTTTTCATATACTTACTGAGGAATGAGTATTTTTGAGCTCACATTTCACTGCTATCTAAAATCTAAAACTTGAGGAAGAATGGCTATTTTTATACAAACATGAAAGAAAACTTGTCATGGCATTATTTTCTATGTAGTTTATTAAATAATAGTAAATAAGAGCTAATAATACCTACCTAGCAGTTTTTCAATAGCTCTGTGATCTGCCATTTTCCTGTGTAGGTAGGATTTTTTGAACTGATTTGATTTTCGCGATAGCGACGTCGGGCTGACTGAAAAGTTCAGAAGTAATAAATAGTACTAATAATAGTGCCTTAATATAGTAATAGTATGTGAGAAAAATATTGGCGAAACTTTTACAATATATTTTTCACAAGTAAATAAACTAAACAATATACATCAAAAACATCTCGGACCTAACTTAAATAGGGTTTTCTCTCGTTTAATCGGCTCATATTTCTTACAGTTTACGGTTAGTGCCTCTGGCAGCAGCTGTACAATACTATATTTTCATTCAGAGTCTACGTGACTCTATAAAGAACTTAGATTTTATTACCCAGACTATATAAGTAAAGGGTGCACTCGGTTTCTCCACCGCTACTGAAATTCTAGCAACTTTCGTAGTTTCCAGATCAATTACAGAAGAATTCAGAAGATATTAAGGCAGACCAATATACTGATTTCTGACACTTACGCGAATATTAGACATTGAAATGAAACTACTTTTTTTTTACGGATACCGCGATAAAATCCTTAAAAAAAGTAGTTTCATTTCAATGCAGACCAATATTTTAAATATCTTTCATGTTGGTAGCGGTCTCGAAGGAAATCTCTCTTAACCTAACCTCGTTTGCGTGATAGAGAGCGAGTCAGCAGGGACCGCCTGGTACGGGCGCGGCCGGAGCAATCCCCTCCATAATATAATTTCATGAGTAAAGTCATAGATAATAGAATACTAGTACTAAAGTTTAAACATATTATTTTATAATTTGAAAGGATTTATGTGTACTTTATATTATGTTACAGATACGAACTGCATTCCTGATGGCTGTGCCGAAGGACTGCACCTTTTAGACATTATTGTAATTATATTCTTTAACGAAATGTGTACCGCCGAAATGTGGAATACGCTTTCCGAGTGGGTCTTCCCCGATTGATATAATCTGGGTGTCTTTAAATCACGAGTGAATCGGTTTCTTCTGGGCAAGCGCGCTCCATCGTAGGTCGCAATGTCGCTTGGCGATCGAGCGTAAGTCTATCAAAAATACTGATAAAAGAAACAATAACAACTAAATAAAAAGGGGTGGCGGTATGATTTGGATGCGTACTACGAGCGAGGGCTGATTCGAGGTGTCGTAGGAAAAGAGTGCCCAGCAGTGGGACGGTACCGGCTAAAAAACAACCGTACTTGTAAGTAATTTTTTAGCGATACAAGATGCATAATTTATTTTTAAATGTTAGTATTATATTGATAAGTTACAAAACAGTAATTAATGAAAAAATAAATAATAAATACTGGTTTCTGATTCGTGATTTGAGCACTTTTAGTGACTCACCCAATCTCCCTGTTCAATTTTTCCATTACCTATCTAATCACAAAGCTGTGAACAAAAACACTTTTAATTAACGTTTCATAATTATCTTGTGATCGACAGGGAAAAGAGAAAAAATAATCTCCCTAACTACTTATCGAATATCTAACTACTTGAGCACAGTTAATTAAAAGTGTCCAGACTGTTTTATGGACTTTATCGATTCTTGTTGAAAAGAATCGTTTTAGTCATATCTGCGGCTGTTATGAGTATGGTTCTGGGTTTGATTTCTAGGTTAAGGAAAGTTGTTATTTATCAATCAGCTCTTAGTTCGGAATTTCGGATTGGACCTAAAAGACGCGTTTCAACTAACTGTAAGTGTACCTACAGTAAGAGTTCACGTCTAATTTTTTTGGTTATTCTGTGTTTAATACTTACCTAGAAATACTCCATTTTTTTTTCAAAATATTTGACTTTTAAATAGCTTTTATTTTCTGAAATACCTACCTATTAAAAATGACACTCTAAACCAACGAGAACGTCAATGAATGTATCAAAATACTCAGGTGGAAATTTGGAAATTTAGAATTTGCCTTCTCCAATGGGAGATTGGAGCTCTGTAAGATGCATTATATAATATGTGTATACTTTCCAATAAAGTTTAGAATATCCTCGTATAAAATGGCAATAAATTCAGTACTGTTTCTCAAATCAATATCCTAAGCTAGAAAACAAAGACTGTTCCAAGAAGATCTCAGTGAGATCCCAAGTTTGTCTTCGTGAAGCCCGCTTAGTATGGAAAACCGAACGCCTCTAGAACATCGAATATTGATTCTCCGATCCTCTGCTTAAGAGGAAAATAAAAATATTTCACAGTATCACTCTCCGGATACTCCATATCATCGGCAACGAGTGAAAAAAATTGTATGGAAGGAAGAAATCATTTGCAAAACTTATTTTATACATACTTACTTACCTGCAATTTATTTCCGAATCTGGTAATGCGTTAATCACGCGTTCCAGTAACTCCGCGCAAAAAATATAAAAGAAAGTTATTTTGCAGAGTAACCTCGGAACACTTCTTGACCGAATCCGATATTGTTCTTGTAGGAAGGTTTTCCAGTGGGGAAAATTCCAGGGATATATAATTTACCCCGGAGGGTAAAGTTGTTTTTAAACAAAGAAATAACAGAAAGTGCAGGCACTCAAAGAAAGTTCCCGGAGAATGGCCGCCGAGAATGCTTTTGATTCTTAAAATGTTATGCTCGAGTAACCTCGCTTGAATCTCAAAGTTAATGCCGTCTTTCTCAAAACTCACAAGTATAACTTATATATAAATGCATAAGTATGTAATTAGGAAACTTTTACAAATCCTAGAACATATAAGTAAGTTTGGTAGTTACCAACGAATGAAGGTGATTCACGAAATTACTTAAGACTTCGAATTATAAGCGCCAATAAATGAGCACGAACAAAAGTTTGAAGTCTACCAGCTTCTATTGTGTTACAGAAGTTCCAGAGGGGGAAAATACATTGGGGGAACGTTGTGTCTATTTTCCCTCCACGCACCAATCACTTATTTAACCCTCTCAATCGTTACACTGTCACATATCAACACGTCGTCGGTATGACGCCGACGAACGTGACAATAAAGATAGATAATGTCACTTTAACAACATGCTCACTATAAATCCGCATAATAGGGTGAAACGTAAAATGTGGGCATACATTGTTCTCGTCTGTTTAATGACATTTTAGTGTGACTTAGACATGTTTTACAATGAGTTTAAAATTTTAGCTTTGAATTATTTTGTAAATAGATTTAAATAAAATTGTACATATATAATATTTGTAGAGTACCTATTATTATTATTCTACACTAGCTTTTACCCACGATTTCTTCCGCCTAGATATTAGAATGTGTTATTTTGATGTTTAAGCTATAAATTATTGTAAAGTTTCATAAATCCATACACCCTCACAAATTTTCTCCTTTATAATATACATATATTATAAAAATAAATGAAAATAAACGTAAGCAAGACGAAAGTTATGGTATTTGAAAGAGATGATAGCGTGACAGATTGCAATATTGTGATTGAAGGTGAAAAAGTTGAACTAGTGAATGAGTTTACATATTTAGGAAGTGTGTTTACAAAAGACGGAAAGTGTGAAAGTGACATAGAAAGGAGAGTGAATGCTGGAAACAGGGTGAACGGAGCGTTGCATGCTTTTATGAGGAGTCAGAAAGTGTCCAAGAGGGCACGTTTGGCTGTTCATGGAGGCGTGTTAGTACCGACACTAATGTATGGTAGTGAAAGTTGGGTGTGGCAGAAGAAGCATAAAAGTAGAATAAATGCAGTTGAGATGAGAGCTTTGAGAAGTATGATTGGAGTGAAATTGAGTGACAGGATAAGAAATAGTGTGATAAGGGAACGTTGTGGTGTGAATGAAGATGTAGTGACTAAAATCGAGAAAGGTATGTTGAGATGGTTTGGTCATGTTGAAAGAATGAATGAAAGGAGACTGACTAAGCAGATATACGAGAGTCAAGTGAATGGGAATGTAGGAAGGGGAAGGCCTAGGCGAACGTTCCGAAATCAGGTTGAGGACGTTTTGAAAAATGGCTTGGTCAAGAGTACCCTAAACCGACGTTCATGTATGAAAAGATTGATGAGTGTGGATGAAGCTAAAGAGGTATGTCAGAATCGTAGCAAGTGGAAGTCTGTAGTCTCTGCCTACCCCTACGGGAAAGAGGCGTGACTTTATGTATGTATGTATGTATGTATATTATAAAGGAGAAAATTTGTGAGGGTGTATGGATTTTAATGAAACAAGAATCGTAGCATTGTTACCAACCAACATAATAGCACCAATTGCTATTAAAAGTCTGTATTTTTTTTAATTGGTGCTATTATCCTATCCTACTATATAGTAGGATAGGATAATAGCACCAATTGCTATTAAAAGTCTGTATTTTTTTCTATATTTAATTATGTAGGTGTATCATATACACAATTTTTCCATGAATAGGCAGAAACTCCAGAACAATGCTACGATTCTTGTATATTTCATTGCTTTTCCAACGTTTATATCTCGTCATTCATATCTTGTCATACAGAAAAATTATATAAAGTCAGAAAAACGTAACTCAATTTTCTTGAGCTATTCGAGTAACTCGTATTAGGTTTTTTGTCTTTTTATCGAATAGAACCTAACTTCTTAAATGTATTATCAATTTCATTGCCGTCGAGAAATATAAACAGTGAAAAAGTGTCGTCAGTTGTGTGCTTAAGACTACAAAAACTAGTCTGCGTGTGTAATAGGCCTCTTTGTGTCTTTGAACTTTTTCCTTTGTTTGGGTTCTTTCGGTTCCAGTTAGAAGCCCTCGACGGAACAAAAAGTTCAACAACAAGGAAACTACTTCTGCCTTTTTGTGAAAGACATTTATTAGTAGTTAAGTGTTCTTTTGTTTGACTATGACGAAGTCGGGTTTTTGGCAATAATGTTTATAATTACTTAGATTCGTTCGTTGAAAATAGTGTGCCTTATTTGAGAGTACAAATAACCTACCCCAATTTTACCCGTTGTGGGGTTAAAATACTGTTCCTCACTATAATTTAGATAAGTAGGCATTTTAGAAGAGGAGAAAAATATCTGAGTTGCTCGGTAGTATTTCTTGTGGTCCCATCCTCGTCGGAGCCTATCGTAAAGCATCTTGGTGTGTGCTCCGAATTTTGCACGTGGGAGCCAGTCAGTTCCTCCTTGGTTGTTCTGGTCGTCAGGTCTACAGTCCATAAGACTCGGCAACGCATCAGGAATTCTTTTGTTGTTGGTGTGTGGTGTGTACTTACGATTAAGTGACTCGACTACCCGTTTGTCGACTTAACAATAAAAAAAACTACCTACTTACTTGATTGAAATAATAGTACTGTTCTACTCTAATTGGAGTATTTTTAAGTCACTTTCCGCGAACACCTCAGTCTACCCGTGACCATGGATGCTGTAAAGGATCCGAAACGTCGGGAAATAATAAAATTTAATAAAACGCGATAAAATCCGTAAAAATAGTTTTATTTCAACACTTTCCGCGAAGTTAATTATCATAATAGTCTACTTCGTTCTATGTAAGTCTATATAATTTGTAAAACTTTATAGGTTTTCTGAGCTTAAAGTCTCAAATCAAAGGAAATTAGACAATAAAGGTTGTTTAAATTTGCAATAAAATTGCAAAAAAGGTTACCCTTTTGAATCTATTAAAGATTTAAAAGGGTAACCTTTCTGTTTGAAGAATAGTGATGGCTAAATGACTTACTGTTAAAATTTAATTAATTTACCGGTCACTTAGAAATATTTGGAAGGCGTTAGCGTATTTTCTTTCGATCTAGTTTCTAAATGACGACATACTATTATAAAATAACATAATTTAGTTCTTCGTTTTTATGTTTGTTCACATGCTAACCCTTTACGCAAAAGAACCTCGTTTAAGATAAGAGGTTTTATCAGTTGATCTGGGTTCCGTTACTCCGTTACAATGCAGTTAATTTTATCGGGACAGTTCGGAGCTAAGTTTCATGGTAATCAGGTCAGCGTTTTCAAGATCTTAGTTCAAAACAAACGTTACGTCGAAGATATTTTCTTAGAATGACTATCCTGGATTATCCAAACCATATTTTATTTTATTTTTATGTTTGTACAAAGAGAACAAACTTGCAATATCATAAAAGTCGAGTGACCGCAAAACCAACTTTACGTAGGCGACATAAACCATATGTTATGATAACGACCATGACGCTTCCCACTCAGTTGATAAAATAATAAACTAATTTTTATATAGAATAATATATGGACGATGTGTTTACGGTAAACTCACTACCAAATATTCCTGTAGCCCACATGTGCTTAGTATAACTAGTTTTATTATTTATTCGTAAACAAAGTGGCTGTTTTGGAAGATAGCTGGGACTTCCAGAATAATTTGAGTAAATTTATGTGCCCTCAGAGGGAGAAGAGTAGATATCAATTAGACAAATATCTAATAATTAGCCACACATTTATGTACATTACATTATATCGAAAATTAATGAACTAAGTATACTAAATAATGTCAAATTGTCATTAAAAAAATCTCTATTACTTACATATTCAGTTTTTCTATAAAACTCTCTGAAGCTATTCGGAGTTTCGTGTTCGGCCTCACTCCTATTACATTTGACCTTTTTTTTGTTGTAGGTACGGAAAATTCTCATGTATGGGTGCCATCCAGGGCGGCAGAGTATGCCGGACTTTTTTTTTTTTTGTGCGTGTGGAAATCCTCATGGACATCCGCCGCTCGGGGAAGGCGGCGGGGTGTGTCGGACTCCACCCAGAGTGGGTGACCTACCGACTAAAACCACACGGGTGTTTCGCCTCACCACTTTTTGCTGGGGTTACGGGAGCGAGGTTTCATTCCTCCGCGACCCCAGCAGTAGAGTATGTCGGACTTGTCCCAACTTAAAACCGTACTTGCCTTGGCTCTATAGTTATGGCCATGCGATTCGTGACATTCGCGACCATGACAGATTACATGGGACCTAAACATACTGGTGAACTGAAGCAGTACAGCTTACACCTTGGGAAAACAGGCGCAGTGGTAGGTATATTGTTTGTGTGTGTCTTCCAAAGACGAATGCCAGCTGAGTATTATATACTCTGGCTTCCGTCTTACTATAAGTGTGGTAGGTAGCGTTGGGAATGGTGAATTTTATCCAGTTTATTTACACTAGCCAGACATCACAGAGCCAGAGGGAAATAAAAATATGCGATGACAGCAAAGGGAATTTATTTGAAGTTTCAGTAACAGCTTATTTATGTAGGTACCTATGTGTTATTCTTGTCTGATGTGAACTAAGGTCAAAAGTTATCGATGTCGTTGAAAGTTAATTATGTGCTTCGTAGACTGCGATATCAAAAATATTTGCAGTAAATATATTTCTTTCGTAGGAAAAATATTTAAGTGTTTATTTTTCATTTTGATACTTACTGACACTTGTGATAAGAATTTTCGTCGTAACTGACGGTAAAACAAACGCAAAGGGAATAGTAAAAATAAATTGAGAGAATTGCGTTCATATAAAAATTTACTAATACATCTTTACTATTTGTAAAGTTCGTTGAGTCTTGGCTCGATAGATGGCGTTGTTCATTTCCTAACAATTTCTAGATCGCGGTGTTAAGAGTCTCCGGCAATTAATGACCTCGGTCCATACATTGTGTTATGATTGAGTTTGCTGAGGAAGTTAGGAGAGAATATCTTGACGATACACGTAGTTTAAAGTACAAGTACACTCCTTGGAGCAAATATAGTTCAGTGATAAGCCACCAGGTGTTTTATTAAGTGCGCTGACTGCGCTGTAGGTTTATCAGTTTCATCCGCCCGACCCTGACCTAAACACTATTGATCGTTTATTGAATCTACATTATAATTAGGTACATAAGAATATTTTTAATAATAGGTAATTTACTTTCACTTGGATTTAGAAAAACAATTCTTACAATATCAAGTTATCCTATAATTTCGTTATTATTTAATCAATCGTATGTGAGGTCATTACTTGAGAACAACTCAATCAATTTGGTTCATTACGTTTTTGTTGCGTTCCTAATTATCAGGACAAGGTATGTAATAAAAAAATATATTTAATACAAAATTGTTTTTTTTAAATCCACCCGAATATTCGGCAATTTGGATTGGAAAATACGCAAGCGAAGCTTCGCACGGGATTAATTTATTAACACATATTTTATCCATTACAACACAGAATCTACTAATTGTACTTGACACACGAAGAGACATTTAACGTAATGTATTCCGATCTGTGCTTTTAGTAAAAGCTTCAAATCGATTATTGGTACAGAATTAAATTGTCGTGCATGAGTGAAACGGAAGTAGGTAATGGGCGTAAAAGATTTATTAATTATAGCTGCCCGGCCCGGCATCGCCCGTTTTCCCGTGGGAATTAAGCATTTTACCGCTTTAAAAAGTAGCCTATCTTCATCAAGGATAATGGTGGCATAGAATGGTAAAAGAATTTTTCAAATCGGTTCAGTAGTTTCGGAGCTTATTCAATGCAAATTAACAAATCTTTCCTCTTTCCTCTTTATAATATTAGTGTAGACTAGCTGTTACCCTTGGTTTCGCTCATACACCAACCCTTCCTCAGAATAAATCTCCCTATCAAATTTTATAGAAGTCTGTTCGGCATGATAACGTAATAAAAAACGGATAAACAAACACAGGGTGGATGCGAATACGGATTACCCCATTATCGCAATCCTGTAGGAATTTACTTAAATAAAAAAAAAATCGTTAGCAAGTGACGTTTCACATTCGTTACTGACGTAACGAATGTGAAACGTCACTTGCGTACAACTTCAGACTGCACATTTATTTCGTCCGAACTGCATGTTATTCCGATATACCTACTGCGATATCATTCGATAGTTTGATAATGGTTTCGCTATATACCTACCTAACAGCTATTTACAAATAACATAACATAACATACCATCACCCTGTATTCCCAGAAGGGTTAGGCAGAGGTGTACTAAGGTACACCGACAGTTGGCCGGTATGTTTAGGTCCCATGTAATAGGGGGCGAGCCTATTGCCATTAACCGGGCACAAATTCCAAACTACGAGCTGCTACTGAGAATTTTATAGAAAAACCCAATAACACTGCTCGACCTGGGAATCGAACCCAAGACGTCTAGCGTAGCGGTCGCACTTGAAACCACTAGACTAACGAGGCAGTTACAAATAGGTATAACTAAATGATTTTATGAGAATAGATATCTACCATTTTACCTACCCATCTGTTTTGGTTGTTTTCTAAGCTCCAGAAATCAAAAGAACTTTTCAATATATTTTCTCTCTATTCTCATTATATGAAAAAAGTTAATCAAAGTGATTGACTTTATCCCAGACTGATCATTAGTGAATATTACCTCGGGGGGATCCCTTGATCTATGCGAACATTGCAAACATTTGAAACTATCTTTGTAAAGGAAAGGCAAAGCGTTACACCTAAACCTTGATCCCGAATCCGTTTGCAAAACGTAATTTTGAACAGTTTAAATGGCGACAGAAATAGCTCGTAAAGCCTCAAAACATCGAGCCATGACTTGCAGTAGGTATTTAAATTCTTTAGCCTGATGTGGCCTGAGTCTCGTCTAATATTAAAACCCTTGGTCGTTAGTTTTATCCAGCTTTTCGGTCCAGTAGAAGCGAAAAGAAGGATTATGGAACAATAACTCTTTGTTTAAGCCGCCTTGTGTTCGTTCTATGGTGGAAATTATAGCTGCTGAGCGTGAATGAGCTTCTAATGCTAAGAGCCTGGTGGCTCCCAAAGCTCTCACATCCTACAATACTATAAGTCCGGCGGCAGAATTTGCCGTACAAACGTATTCAAACATAATTTAATAAATTGTTAGCATTCATCTAGGTTCCCATATAAATAACTAGCTTCTGCCCGCGACTTCGTCCGCGTAGCGTGATGATATATAGCCTATAGCCTTCCTCGATAAATGGGCTATCTAACACTGAAAGAATTTTTCAAATCGGACCAGTAGTTCCTGAGATTAGCGCGTTCAAGTAAACAAATAAACAAACTCTTCAGCTTTATATTAGTATATAGATTATAAGAAAATAACATACCATCACGCCTGTATTCCCCGAAGGGTTAGGCAGAGGCGTACTAATGTACACCCACAGTTCGCTGGTATGTTTAGGTCCCATGTAATAGGGCGCGAGCCTATTGACATTAACCGGGCACAAATTCCAAACTCCGAGCTGCTACTGGGAATTTCATAGAAGACCCAATAACACTTTGCTCGACCTGGGAAATGAACCCAAGACCTCTAGCGTAGCAGTCGCACTCAGGACCACAAGGCTAATGAGGCAGTTAATAGTTAATAATTATAAGAGAATATAATTTTTAATAAATTTACGAAGTTTTATCGTTTATTTCTAGTGAAGTAGTAGTAGACGAAATGGTAATGTAGGAACCTAGATTACCGGTATCCGGATCCAAATAATAACACAATTTGATTCAATTTTTTTTTTTGTGTTTGAGTTACAATTTATTTTAATATTATACGTCTTTATGCGCAATTCAGCGTCCCCGGGACCCTTAAATCTTGTTTATAACATGCTTCTAAACTATCGATAAGTATCTTTTTGTATCGATAAGTACATAAATGTGGCTGTCCCTTCTTGTATACCCAGTACAAACGCCGATGACGTCACGAACCCGACTGAGTTCGGGTATTGTTAGGGACTTGCTTCCAAGTTTTGGGCAGTTTTATTTGATTGAAATCCTTCTTATGTATATTGCCTAAGTATACCTACGTAGTAAACCCGCAGTTTTGATTTGGGCCCGGTTACTTATTGCAAAAAGGCTCGTTTGTCCTGACTATGTCACAAACAAGAGTGGTGATTCTTTTGGTGTTGCGGGTGTCCAATGTGTCCATGGGTGGCGGTCATTGCTTACCATCAGGTGATCCGTCTGCTCGTTTGCCCCCCTATCCCATAAAATAAAAGAATAAATATAGGCATGCTAATCCCTAACGATAAACAAAAGATTCTTTATACATTTCAATAAAGTACGCTTTATATAATTTGTAGCGGAATAGGAAAAATAAATTTTCAAAATAAATCTTCTCGGTATGTAGCAAAATTGCACCGAAGCATGAAGATAGAAGATGGAACAGTTTTCACCATTTATTAGTAAGCCTTTCTTGATAAATGACTGGTTGTTCATCTCATCTCGTTCGCGATAGTGACGTAACTGAAATAAATAGAATACATTTTTCAGTGAGTCAAGCTTGATATTTTTTTTTACAGAACGAAAGACAGTTTATTCGGACATTTGCAACACAAGACAAAATAACGGAAAATTAACATGCAAATATTTTTATATTACCTATTGTTACGCCGAGAAACTATTAGAACGACGTAGATGGGTCACGGAGATTCTAGATAAGTCTTAGAAACATGTAGAATATTCGAAAGAAAGTACTCGAACGCGTCACTCACATTAATAACAGCTCGTAACACTATCTTGCTTTTAATTCTTGTCTGAATTGTTTTTTTTTTATGGGATAGGGGAGCAAACGAGCTGACGGATCACCTGATGTTAAGCGATAACCGCCGCCCATGGGTACCCGCAACACCAGAGGAGTCACAAGTGCGATGCCCGCCTTTTAAAAGGGTTTGGGCCTCCGGTAACCTCATTCACTCGGCGAAACACAACGCAAGCGTTGCTTCACGCCGGTTTTCTGTGAGGCCGTGGTATCACTCTGGTCGAGCCGGCCCATTCTTGCCGAAGCATGGCCCTCCCACGTGTTAGATTTCTAAACCTACACACGTTTTCTATTTCACTTCGTTATAGTTGAATTGTCGTCATCGGCATAGTCATAAAAAAAGTTGTATACTCTATATGAATAACAATACTCTACATCTCGCCTGTATTTGCTGATGGATTGGGTTGAGTTGTATTAATATACAACAACCTTTCACTGGTATCTTGAGGTTTCATATTAGAGGGACGTGCCTATTGTTTTTTTGTGGTTGCCTTCACAAATTCTCACGCACACAAACACCCAGACTCGGAATCACTACCTGTAGATCATACAAATATTTGCTCCGTGTGGGGATCGAACCGACAACACATGTCGCAGAAGCTCAGCCGCTACGCAAAACGTCAAAGACATTAACTGGGCCCAACCGATACAAGTTTATAAAAAAAACTACCTCTTGCCCGTGGCTTTGGTGTTGTGAAGCTATATTAGGATTAGAAACGGATCCCAAACATCATTTAATCAAAAACCAACAATGATGATCACTTCTGTATGGGTCTGAATACATAGAGAGATCAAGCTGTATCTCAGGATCCTTTCAATTAATAGAGATAAGAAGTTCACCAGTTTTTAAGTTGAAGCATATACTTTCTAACAGTGATAATAAAATTAATCTATTCAGTAATTTTTACGCCACCTCGTAACAAACAGACAGACAAGAATTTTAAATTTTGGAGGTTTCTTTATTATATGTAGGTACACAATGTTCAGGCACAGCTTTTTTACGATTTAATAATAGTAGAGAAGAAGAAGAAGAAAAGAAACCAAATAACAATTTGATCGACCTGGGAATCGAACCCAGGACCTCTAACGTAGCAGTCTCGCCTACGACCAATAGTTAAATGAGTCGCGCACTTACTTTCCTAATAATTACTTAGGAAAAACTAATTATGTTGATGCTTCGTGAATACCTGTGTTGCGTTTAAAATAGTGTTAAAGTGCTAACTCCTTTTTATTCTAATGGTTCCCAGTTGACTTAATTTGAAATGTAGGTCAGAACGCTTTTAACTGTGTGCAGTTAACGATCCATATAATTACGTTTCCTTGAACTGAACAAAAACTAGGTAGGGACTTAGGCACACTTCATTTTAAATATGTATATGTATAGTAATTCTTATATATAAAATTCTGGTGTCACAATGTTAGTTACCATACTCCTCCGAAACGGCTTGACCGATTTTTATGAAATTTTATATGCATATTCAGAAGGTCTGATAATCATCTACTAGCTATCTTTCATAAGTGATAGAATATTTTGAAAAAGTTAGGGATTCCCCACTCGTGCGAAGCCGGGGCGGGACGCTTGTATAAATATAATAACGCCTGTATGTACATAGACAGTTAGGGGGCAAGCCTGCTGGAAATGTGGAAATCGAACCCATGCTCTCTAATGTAGCCGTCTCGCCACTAGCCTGATGAGGAAAAAAGAAAGGAATCAAATTATATTCTATACTGTTTCGATCCCCGCAAAGAACGAATATTTGTATGACTTACAGATAGTTATTCCGAGTTTGGGCGTTTGTGTGTGTGAGAATTTGTAAAAGTGTTTGATATTAAAAGCACCCATGGCAGCATCGATTTCATATACAAGTAGCACCCATGATTCATAAACTCAGTTATAACAAGGCCGTGATTCTTATATACTTATCTCATAATGTGAGTTGTGACTGACGACGGAAGAAAGATCTTTTCCTTGCAATGCGACGTAATAAAAGCATCCGGCTTGTCATAAATCTAAGTACATACCTACCTACTTACTTTCATAAAATAAATTTATTTGTGAAGGCAACTCATGCTGTAAGTACATACTAATAAATGAGCTCTGCAGTTTGTTGGTGGTTGTTTTATAGGTGGATAAACGAGCAGATGGATCACCTGATGATAAGCGATTACCGTCGCCCATGGACGCCCACAGCACCAGAGGCGGAGAGAGCAAGTGCGTTGCCCGCCTTTTAAAAGGGTTTGGGCCTCCGGTATCCTCATTCACTCGGCGAAACACAACGTAAGTGTTGGTTTCCCTCCGGTGTGAGGCCGTAGTATCACTCCGGTCTAGCCCGCCCATTCTTGCCGAAGCATGGCTCTCCCACGGCACTCCTATTGGAACTATAAATAAGGGTAGCGAGGAATATTGCTTATATGTAGGTAAGTTTCCACTTCGGCATCCAATACGATATTCAAGGCCAGGTCTCATAATAATGCTTAACGGAAGTTCGGAACGTGTAAACGCGCTAAATATTTTATGTTATTCATATTCATTTTATTTGTGTATTGGCCTTAATAGTCTTATCAGCCATGGATGTATATTTGCACGTGTCATTTTGAATCTGCCTAGCCTTTCGGTAAAAACCATTGTGATGGTATGGTAATAAATTTAAAAAACTTTTTAGAATAGTTTAAAAGAAGGTTGCATGTACTTCTTAAAAACATTAATTTATTACACTCTATTATAATAAAATTGCATGATCTAAAGCACTAGTCTAGTAATCTAGTATTCTGGGTGTAGATATAAACATAGAGAATGAGTAATAGAGTGAAACCGCAACGTAGGTCTAGGCATGGCTGACCATGAAAATATATGAGGCCCGTACAGATAATTTAATCTATGGTTAACCTGAGCGAGAGAATCTTCTTTTTATAGCCTTTTTAGACATTTGGAAGTTGTGTTATCATCGTGTATTATGGTGAAAAAAATAACTTATTTGTTGGTTGCCTAGATATATACCGCATTTGAGACCACTAGACTTACGAGGCAGTTCTTTTCACTTTCAAACTGTAATTTTTTTCCAAGCTCTAGTAAATTACAATTATTGTCATAAATACAAAAAATAATTAGGTACCGCATGTAAAGATGAGATCACTTGGGAACGGATTTCTTTGTGTTCGTTATTGTCAGGACAAAGTTTAGGTTCTTACATGAAAGAAAAAATTCTATAAATCTACCGGAAAAGTCGGGAAAATTAACGCACGGGTCGCTAGTGTATGATAATTATTATGAATGTTACAGGCCATAAACATGTTTACATGTTTCTGAATAAATGCCCAATATTTATAAATAGGGTTTGCAGATTTCATTTGCCAACTAGAGACTATAGATACGACGATAGATTCGAGAGACTATAGACTACGGCTAAGATTTTAGCAATAAGACGGCCAATTATTGTAGGTACTAAGCACTAAATATGTTAGTATCTTTTTGGTGTAATATAAAAAATATTCTATCTTTCTATCTATCTAATACACCTATTTTAATATGTGTAAATAAAGCAAAATGATAGTTTATTAAGCAGTGCTAGCCAGAAGGTACCCCTGGATACGGCCCGCATCGTCAGAGAATGAGAATATAAATATAATGAGAATATAATAATAAAGCCAGCATCATTTAATACGATAGGAGAATGATTTGAATTTTGTATTTCAGTGAGAAATTAGAAACGTCCCGCATATCGTTTAATTGATTTACTAATGGGTATAATAAAGCTGGAGTACAGGCAGAGATCGTGATCCAAATTTATACATTCCCTAACTCCCACTCTATACTATACTGTACTATATAAAAAACTACACCTTAGGACGTCACGCAGATATCTAACATGGTCTACTTATGACTGTTATAATAATATCAAAAACCAGTCTGAAAGACACGAATGAAGGAGCGAATACAATAACAACACGTACCAGCGTAAAAAAAAACGCCCATCAATTAGTAGTCCATCGAGCAACAGTTCACGTTTCATTACTTAGTTGTCAGGCTGCATCACACGCATGACCACTCGGCGTAATGACGATGTTCCAACACACCACGCCCGCCCAACGAAACTGGTACAATGTTCAAATTACATCAACCTATATATAAAACTACTATTTCCATCCCTTCGAGTATGAAGCCATAGAAGTATTACGTTATATTTATTTCTGTAACTATTTAGGAAACTTTTACAATTAATTTTCTTAATTTTTTTAATTAGATGTCGCAGCCGTTTTCTGTTTGACGACCTCCGAGAAGAAATGCTAAACCAAACGCAAAGAATAATGGTCTATCTTTTTGTAATTTTTTGGCATTTCCATGCTAAGATTATAAAGTTATTTTAGTTAAGAAAAATTCGACTTCGAAAAGTAGTGTATTTAACGTTCGAAAAATTCGGTTGAGCAGCAAAGTAACTTGTTTTTCATTAGTATCAATGATGTCACCCATAAGACGTAAAAATCCAGAATGTGAAGACAAACTTTGACATAGTGGGTGGGACTCGCGGTGGCTTAGTGGTTATAGCGTCTGGTGTATCTAACCAGAAGACGCAGGTTCGAATCAGGCAGGCGAGTCGAATTTTTCTTTCATTAAATGAGTCATAATCTCGTATAAAGGACATAGTGGTAGCAAATATGCGAGTTACAATGCTTTTAAATGAACTAACTTAAGCTAAAAGCATTTTCTAGCCCGAAAATATTACCTTGGATTGACATCGAAAATTTACCAAACTGGATCAAAATTATATAATTTTCTACCAGAATAACTCTTCTGATCAGTGCAATGCGTGCAACAAATAGTTCATGAAAATCAGTTAATGAAAAGTGCAAAAGTTCTAATTTTACAAGATTACACCTTATTAACATAACATACCATCACGCCTGTATTCCCCGAAGGGTTAGGCAGAGGCGTACTAATGTACACCTACAGTTCGCCGGTATGTTTAGGTCCCATGTAATAGGGGGCGAGCCTATTGCCATACCGGGCACAAACTCCGAGCTGCTACTGGGAATTTCATAGAAAAAGCCATTAACACTTTGCTCGACCTGGGAATCAAACCCAGGACCTCTAGCGTAGCAGTCGCGCTCAGGATCACTTGGCTAATGAGGCAGTTACACCTTATTATAATCTATGAAATTACAAAGGCATTTTATCTGGTGTGGATCCTTATAGCTTACGAGGTAATTATGTTAATTCAAACTCTTAGTGTCGACAAAATCAGCAGGTCTCATTGACTAAGAGGGTACTTCACTGGCAATTAGGTACCTACCTTCTACCGGGAAAGAATACCACTCTAATTATATGTTGGATTGTATTCCCGGTATTCTTAATATTCTTTTCAATAATATTATTTAATAGTAGGTTGGTTACTTCGACTAAGTACTTGTCATCGAGGACAAACGAACTCCATGCATAAAACGTTTCTTGCATTTCGGTCTCTATCATATATTTTTTTAACGTGATTATTAATGCTTTTTGCTTTGCTTTTAATGACTGCTTAAAAAACAACCGAAAATCGTGAATGTAATATAAATGCTGGCGTGCCGCCATTTTAGTTAAAGATATAAAATCGCACGACGTACGTCTCTTATTGAAAATTTTGGTTATACATTTACTAATACTCAAGTTCCAAATTGCATGTACTAGTGTGTAATATAAATAAAAAAAAATGAAAAACAAATATATTCCTGATTTAAATCATTGAAGGAATTTCTTCTTGCTTGTTGACTTTACCGCAAACCAACACATAGGTACAGATGTTTCCTTATAACATCCATACATAAGCACATATACTGTTAAACTCATTTACGCTTCCTTTTACTTTCTCGTAGTCGGGTAAAAATATGCCAGAAGCATATTTCTTTCCAGTTTATGCGTAAAACAAAGAAACGCGTATTCTTTGAAATAATTATACCAACTGCAACGGTAAAGTAAAAAAAAAATAAGTATAAACAAAGACTGATGATAAAAATTATTTTTCAATTTACGTAGAACCTTATCACAAGAATGATTTTAACAGTTTCTAAGTAAAATATCAACTTTGGAAAGATGGGTCCTTTTGTTGTATTACGGTGACGTTCCATGGCTTGTCGTGCATGCACGTGATATTTCTCAACTAAATCGCCACATCGATTAATTAACGCTCAAATGTTTATAAAGATTATGTAAGTATTCGTTTCACCGCGAAATTAATCACTTGTATCCCTTTGAGATAAGTAGGTACTGTGGAGTGCCGAGATTTCTATATAGGGGACTTTTAAAGGAAAATGCATGATGAAATTAAAATTATTTCTGTATTAGCAGAAAACCAAGAGACGAATGCTTTAAAAAAAAAAAATTCAATGTCTTCACCACCCTTCAACACAATACTACTATATTTGAAACATTGTTTATTCTTTATTGATTTTCCGTAATACCCACAGTAGGTAATATCACCTTTTTACGGCAATCTCTACAGTACCTAATACTTAAGTACCATGTTTGTACAGGGAACTTATTTTTTGCATTAGTATCGGTCCTATTCCAAGGTATGGCAAGCGTAGGTATTAAAAAAAAAATGCAGTTTTTCTTTCTTTTTAAGTAAATTTCGGAATTTTTAATTTGCTGCTTTCAGTATACAGATGAGTTTTCCTCTAGGTACCTATGGATTTTTTCAAAGTTTATAGCTAACAAAGAGCAAATGCAGATTAAAAACGTAACTTATCAATAACAAGAATTCAACTTTCAAACTGATCAAAACCACACCTTTGTCTGAGAAAGACCTCATTGAAATTGTTACGATGTCACACAGACTCAAAAACAGGCACAGGCAACCTAATCGTCCAACTTATAAAATCCCTCTTTTGGTATCAGCAGCTTATAAATGGAGAAGAGACAAAATATAAAAGTTATTAAGGGAGCTTTTAAGCTGTCTACAAAGTTGTGCACTCTCACAGTACTTTATATGCAAGCATATCGTATGCGCTGAGTACATATTTAAGTAGCTAAGTAACAGATTTTGCGAATAAGAAACGGAGACTTTTTTAAATAAAGATACACAGAGTAATTGCAAGCCTTGTCTGGGACAGACACACAATATTTTGTTCATATTTATCTTACAACAGGAAATGGATTTGTTTCTTCATGTCATGGTACTTAACTACTTGGGTATGTTGTTAATTTTCTTGGTAAAATCCAGTTTGGAAAAGTACGAAGAATATAGTTTCCGGTATAATTCACAGCCTGGTCACGATCTCATTATAGCTGGTAAGTTAAGTCATCTGAAGATAAAATTGATGCAAAGGCAAGATCGATAAGTAGAACATTCTTGGTAAGAACTTTGAACAGTTGCACAATCAGAATCATTTATTTGTTTTCCAAATAGAGCTAAACTCCATTCTATAGAACTCCGTTATTTGTCCATAATAGAGTTTCATAGAATGGAGCTTGCACTTGTAATTACCTACTTGTAAATGATTAATTTTAATCACAATTGATTAAAATTAATCATTTACAAGTAGGTAATTACTTAGGTCAATACCTACGGTGCTGAGACGTGGACACTCACAGTACGGCTAGTCCACCATTTTAAAGTCGCTCAGCGTGCTATGGAGCGTGCTATGCTCGGAGTTTCTCTGTTCGAAGGATAAAATCCGCAACGAGGTTATCCGACAGAGAACCAAAGTCGTCGACATAGCGCACCGAATTAGCAAGCTGAAGGCCACTTCAGCCCAGGCCAAGCCAAGGCAGGCCCACTGCCAAGTGGGCTGGCCATATCTGTAGAAGAACCGACAACCGCTGGGGTAGACGTGTTCTTGAGTGAGATCAAGATGGAGTGATGATTTGCGAAAGGCTGCCGGCAGTAGCTGGATGCGACAGGCCGAGGACAGGGTGAAATGGCGCACATTGGGGGAGGCCTACGTCCAGCAGTGGACTATTATAGGCTGATGATGATGATGATGATGAAATGATTAATAAAACAAACCTTCTAAGACCTAGTTTACCAAGATGCTAAAATTATAGCAAAGCGGTGCTGAAAGATTGTCCTAATGGTGTGTGAAGTCTGACAAACCGTACCTAGGTCAGCGTGGTCGACAGTCTAAGGATAGGAGACCCGTTACCAGCATTGAGACTGCAAAAGGTTTGATGATAATGAAGACAATTATACTAACAATGCGTTTTGATATTATAATCATTACCGATAAACAAACAGCCGTAACAAATATATATTCAACTAGCTTTTGCCCGCGGCTTCGCTCAATTGAAGCTATTTTAGGATTAGAAATGGATTCCAAAAATAATTAAAAAAAACCAACAGTGATTATCTCTTCTTTGTATGGGCCTCTATACATCCGAGAGGTCAAGCTGCATCTCCGGATCCATTTAACTATTTGAGATAGACGTTCACCAGTTCTTAAGTTAGAGCATAATGCTTTCTAACAGTGATAACAAATTTAAAATCTATTCATAAGTTTTTGCTCCAACCCGTAACAAACAGACAAGAATTTAAAAATATACATTTTTGGATTCGGAGACGTTTAAATACCCTAACCCACTTGTTTTTTTCTTAAATATCTTTTCACAGCACAGTCACACACAGCTTTTTTACAATTTTATAATACCTAGTAGAGAAAAGAAAATATTCCTCATATTTTAGAAACAGTTAAATTCAACCAACTGGAATCCTTTTTTCATCTCTTAACCTTTCTTTGAATATAAAGGAAAACCTGTAAAAGGAAAGCCGTGTCCTCAGTTCGTGCATTGTTTCCTCCTGTATAATGTGGTTATTTACTTAAGAATACCTATAAGATATAAGGTTGCACAAGTCTTTCCTCCGGATGTAATCTATTATATCTCTTTGCCAACTTTTATAGAAATATTTTTAGTAGTTGAAGAGACAATTTATCTCTATGATTCCCTGGAAATTATATTTTTAATGTCCTCAAGCAACACACGTGCGGTATGTAAGTAGTTGTTGAAAGAGGATGGAATGACAAACTTTAGCCAACATCGAGTATTCTGGTTAGATTATTCATGTTTAATATTAATTAATTTGTTATAGTTCATCATATCAGCCAATAGAAATCCACTGCTGGACAAATGCCTCCCCAAAGACTTCCACAAGGACCGGTGCCGCCTACATCCAACGACACCTAGCGACCTTTACCAGGTCGTCCTTCCATCTCTTGGGAAGTCCACACACGCTTTCCGGTGCGTCACTTAGTCATAGTTTCTTCTGTCAAAATGTACCCATTTTCCAAGTAATATTGGTTATATTTAGAAAATAATGGACTTCTCAACTTTCTCATAAGAATAAAATATTCACTTACATGAGAAACACACATTGCACGTAGTATTAGTTAACGCACGTAGGTAAACAAAACAAGACTAGTTAGTATCAACATTACAACAATACAATTTTGGCTTGGCTTTGGCAACAATCAAAATTTGGCGTAACTTCGTTAAATAGTAGACAAGTATGAATGACTGATTCCAAAATATTTTAATGTCATAACTAATAAACTAAATTCTATAAAATATATCTCACTACCTACCTACTTATTTTTTGGAAGTTATTATTTTTTACATCAATGTACTTAACATAGGCCACCCGAAAACCTTATTTGGTACAAAACTGCTATAAGTACATACTTTTGAATAAATTTATCATTTAAAGGTAAAATCTCGTGCCTGGAGACCTTTTTTATGGAAATGTATAAATCTCCATGGATGACGGCAGCCAAGGGTTGTCCTTTGGGCTGTCTACTATGTTCACCAACTAACAATCTATTTTCTCACCTCGTACGATGGTCGGAGTAATATTACAATGAACACGATTCAAAAAGGAAATCTGAGGAAAGCTGGACGGAACGAAAAATGGTCTTTTTGCTAAGAACCGAATGTAACCTTTCTAGACTAACTTTATAATGGATTAGTTATGCCTGGAAAGCCGGCAAAAGGCTTTCATAACAAAAGTTAATTAAAGTTTAAATTTCATGTCGGTACTCGTAATTAGCTTCAGCGGTTTTGGCTGTGCGTTGGTGAATCAGTCATGTTTTTTTTACAGTAACAGGTACAGATAGATAAGCTACCCTAGTCAGTATTATGACTGGCAGAGTCAACATTACTGTAGCATTAGTGTTGTTTTGTGACTGACAAAAGATATTTCAATCCATCATAGAAATGTTGACGTAAAAATTTCACTTTGAACTTTGCACTGCCTGGCCTTAGGCTTAAATATACAACTCCGAAATTTCTGCTTTGTTAACAGCCTCTGGATAAATTCCAAAATTGTGGCATTAGTGGCATTATAAAAAAAGTAGTCATCAACATGGCAGGTATCAAATTCTCACAGTGTATGTTATTTGCATATTATCGCATGGCGTAGTCGTTGACATAATTATCAAGTACCTATAAAATAGAGAGTAAACTTGTATTACTCGTATCTAAAAAACTAAATATTGAGTGTACAAATGATAAATATTATATTTATTACTGTAATAGATCTTTAAAATACACTTACAAATGTTTTGGATTTTTAGAACTAGATGGCGCCAGCGGTTCTTATGTAACGAAATTAAATCCAACTCCAAAGTACGTAAATCTAAACCTACATTATTTTTTGTGGCGTATTTGTAAAGGTGTTGTAATATTCGCCAGTACCTACCTATATTCTCGATTTTGTAATATTAGGTTAACCCTTTGACTTTGGATATATAGTGAAAGGTGCGCCCCTTATCTATTGACATTAACCTGGACCTAATCCGAACTCCAAGAATACGATTGCTAGCTCTGCCAGAATCCTAATCTCGGCAGTAACACCTGCGACAACAGATTAAAAAGCCAAGTACATTATGCAGGACCTAAATGAGCAGAGTACTAATTTCCAAAAAAAAACTATTTTTTTTTAATAAATAACTATCTTTGTCAGTTTGTATTTCAGTTATTAATAATCTACTTCATCAGCACATTAAAGCCACCGTACACATACTGAAACAATACCTTCCCACTAATGCTACCTTTGCCATTAAATAAAAGTGAACAAATATCATTTTGATAAAATTCTAGTCACGGATATTGAAGAAGGTTACCAAAGTTCATAGGTTTAGGGATGCTGATGTCGTGCCTTTTCGTAATTGAAAACCCGTAAACATAATATTGCAGATTAGGTATTATTTTTGACTAAGTAAGCAAAATTGCAAAGATTTTCAGATATGGATCACTATTTAACTACCTCTATTCCGTCGCATTAGAATTTTTCAATAGTAGGTAACAGACAAACGGTAAAATCGTTATAGTATCTTAACCTCGCAAATCGTTTATCGATATTATATCAAAAGTTGAACAACACTGCACTACATACTATACTACCTCTTCCCGACAATATTTTTTACTGTGGGTGTGTAGGTTCGATATGCGACTCCATTTCAAAGTACCCACAAAACTTGATTTTTTAATATATCTATCCTCGTCTTTCCCGCTGCAATTGGTGACTGTTTGGTTCTCAAATAGTTTAATTTTGTTCCGCATCAAGGATGGATCTATCAGTCCATACTTAGTCGTGGGTTCTATCTTCACGATATTCTTCACGCCCGTTGCGTGATCCTGACTAGTATTCCGATCGCGTATATCTTATCGTTTTTCTTAACGCCGTCGTCGGGGTATATTATTATGGTGAGGTCACCTTTGACCCATTCTGAGCCACGGCCTCCCGTGGGTCTAATACACTATTTAAGGCAGCTATTTCGCGTACTATCAAAGTGTGGGTCTAGTGATTCAGTGAACAGTAGGAGTGATTAAGTGTTCGTAAATTTGTATCCAGAATAAGTGAATTTAGTGTAAGGGAATGGGTAAGTAATAGGTGAATAAGGTTTTAGTAGGTATTTCTATCCAGTGCTAGTGCTAGTGCAGTGAATCTAGACACAGTGGTACCGGAGAATTCCTGAACGAGTTCGAAGAAACTTTGAAGGTCAGTCATTGTATTTCTTTCTCAGTGCGCTTATTTGTCCAATTCCCTAGAATATCTGGTTCTGTTAAGAAAAATTGCTATTCCTGCGTAATGCTAACGTTTTGTGGCTATTTATTCGGCAAACATTTTTTAGTAAAGGAAGAAAGAATGGATGAAAATTATTTATTTTGACTTCATACTGTTTCAGTCTACCGACATCTTTGAATTCAGTAATTCACATCGTGCACTAATACATATATACGGTTATTCGTCATGTTTTAATTACCATTATAAGCTTATCTCACATTGTAATATGGCTTTCCGATTTCAATGAGTGGTCAGTTAAAACTGGATATACTTACGTATGGAAAGAGAAATATTTTTTTTTATTTTGGCCAACGAGACGTAAATTATAATCAATACCTTAATGTGTGTACCCAAAAGTAACTTACGGATAAAGATAAAACTTTACAAGAATAGGTACCTACCTACTTACTTATTTATTTTTAGATATTACTAGCGGCCCGCCCCGGCTTCGAACGGGTGGAGAATCCCTAACTTTTTCAAAATATTCTATCACTTAAAAAAAATAGATAGCAGCCGATTCTTAGACCTACTGAATATGTAAAAATCGGTCAAGCCATTTCGTAGGAGTATGGTAACTAACATTGTGACACGAGAATTTTATATAGAAGATTTTAACTTTTAACGCTATGTCTTCCCTATTAGAACTCGGCAATTACAAGTTTTTTTTTGTGTGAGGGCTGCTTCCATCAAGTCGTAGGTAAGGATCTCATTGAATCATTTGTATCCATATTTCTGTTTACATGTCGTTGTCTTAAGATACAGTATAAATAAATAATTTTTATTTTTATTTTTTTTAAAACAATAATTATGTAAATAAATGTATTTGTTTACCTACTTTTGCTGGTACGCAGTTACTTACATTTTGTTTTGCCTGGAATTTCTCTTCGGAAATGTACATACCCATAAAGGTTTTATAGTATTTTTGTTTTGTTACGTTAATGCATTTTAGTAAATATATTTTTATTATAGTGAATCTGATATAATGGCAATGAAAAAATTTTTTGAAAAAAACAATAGAAAAAAAACATTGGCAAAAGGTAGAATGCATTAAATAAAAATGACTAGCATAAGTACTTGAACATGGAGTTCGTTGATCTTTTTTTAGGTAAATAAGTTTCCATTTAGAACATAAATCGTTGTTGAAACGGTAATATTATATTTTGGTTAAAAAGCGTATGTGCGTGCGAGTGGTAGCGACCTTTTTGCACACAAGGGGTTTCAGCCGGAGTGGTGTTTTAGAAGCCACAATTCTGATTAATATGTTGGCTGACTATAAAATATTTCAACAATTTAAACAAAGAACAGTTCCTCCTCAAAACCATTATGTTATGAATAATTTCTTCTTTTAATAACTGTACATTTCAGTCTACAAAGAACATTTGCTGAATATACTAAGTGTAAACACAATTAAGATACCTACTGTAGCGTTGAAGAGTATCTTGATACAAAATAATTAAACGTATCTGGGTATTGTATACAGTATACTTATAGTATTTACTAGCTTTTGCCCGCGGCTTCACTATTGGAAGCTACCTATATTAGGATTGATCGATTTTTACGGTAAGATATAAGTAAGCTATATACGTATTTTATTTTATAAACGGATTTTAAACGTCCACTGGCTAACTTTAGGTACACTGGGAAAAGGTTGGATTTAAGAAGTTACCCTTTAGTTAAGTTCCTCTTAGGTCTTTTTTAGCTTCGACTCGAAGAAACTTTGCCGGGATTGCGGTAAACGTGCAAGCGAGTCCCGGATCTAAAATTACATAAAACGTGGTATTTTAAGTCATCAGTTGTAATAAGTACCAGGAATAAACTCGTTCCCTTAAACAACATGTGAATAATGACATGTTATGCTTAAATAATATGTATCATGTACATTTTAATATTGTCATATGTGTTATTTCTTTTTTGGCTCATTCTCGTTGAAATTGGATGGTGTATTTTTAACACACGTAGGTATCGAAATTTCAGTGCGAGTTTGTTTTGTATAATGAATTGACGTAAGCGTTGAAACAAAAGTAATTTTTTTTATCGTAGGTAAGTGCCTAAAGTGTTGTTGAATCCTTGAATATGGAAAATGAATGAATGAATGAATTTAATGCAATTAAATTACATAAATTTTCTTGATAAGGTCCGGTGATTATATCGACCTAAAATTGTCGTAGCAAGCTTTCATGTCTGGCGACTATCACGAATCCCATAGCTTCTCATACACAGTCATAAAGAGAAAGGCGTGAGCGGTTTTTACCGAGCAAGAGTCTTCCATACTCTGTTGTATCCCCAGGTGTCAGAGGACCAAAAAGGATTTTTCGCTTTCCAAAAAAGTAGGTACATAAATTTAGCTTTCAACTAAATATTCATATTATTAACTATTCCTTTCCAGTTTGTATATTCACGCAAATGAATCTTTTACTTAGTTTGAATACCTAGTGTTTCACTACGAACTCTTCTTATTCAATCTGTTCATCATACATAAGTTCTCAAAAGCGATCCAAACTATGTAGCTATATATTATACCGCAACAGTAATGTTAACTTCGAGAGCAAAGCCTCATTTACTCAGTATAAATGACTCGAACAAATTAACATTTCTAGTTTTCACACATTAATGAGGTATACATAATATAATAAAATTGTAACATGCATGTCGTCTGTATTATTAAAGATATTGAAGAAAAACTAATATGAGCGGTCTTCATTAGAGCAACAGAAGCCAAAACATCACTTTTCTGAAATTATACCTTATCTGTATTTGTACGCGCATCATACAAAAAATACTACATAAAACTGGTTTTTGTTGTTCGCAGTTGTATGGCTGGGGTTCTAATTAAAAATCTGGTGCATGTTTCATCTTGATACGCCAACTAGAAGCCGAGTTATAGGAAGTAAAATCCTTTTGGGATACGAGTGAAATCACTGGAAATAGCTTGTGTAATATACACCACTGTTTACTATTTAAACTTAATTATGTCAAGGTAAGTAAAAATGTTATAAATCGCCACAAAGCCTGTGTTCCCCGAGAGATTAGGAGGAGGTGTACTCAAGTGCACCAACAGTTCGCCGGTATCCATGTTTAGTTCTGAAGTTTAGGTTACTAGGGGGCGAGTTTATTTCCTTTTTATGATATCCGTCTGCAAGAAGGTTGAGTTTAATTCAAACAAAATATATTTCCTGTAATATTTTATCAGATATGTCGGGAAGCTGAATGACGACGCGGAAAGCACAATGGAAAACCTTCCGCGGTCGGGTTTGAATGGATTGCTGTTGTTAACCGCTACTGTACGTCAGTGGCCCAGCTGTTGCCACGCTCTATCCTGACTCTTAAATATTTCTGTGCATTCATTATAATTTAGCGAGATTCCTCATCACGGCCTTGATGAGAAATCTCGATAAATTATTAGATTATAGGCCAGGAATTCGCCTTCGAACTCTGGGCAAATAGACAATAAATAATAAAATTAAAGTCATCACAGATTGGATAAAATAACTTTTAACATAAAATAAAACCACTTTCAATAACAAACACGGTCAGGTTATTTATGGAATAGGGGGCAAACGAGCAGACGGATCACCTGATGGTATAAGCAATTACCGCCATCCATGGATACTCGTACTACCACCGTGCCGATACATGTCTCTCCAACGGTAAAACTTCGGCCAGTAGACCGTATTCATATTATTTTTTTATATTTTGTATTCAGTCCTTCACCAAATTTGAATGGGAAGAAACAGAAAAAACAATTTGCCAAATCAGTTTAAAACAAACATATAAAAAATACAGACTAATTAAGTACTTTTTGAAGTCGGTTGAAAAAAGAGTTAATACAGGATATGACTATGGTTCTTCGGGGGATGTTTCATCCCCTTCTCCTGTCTACAGCCATGCTCCACATCATCGGAATTTCCAACTGTCTTAATCAGCCTGTATAATTCAAATTCTTCATCATTATAGAACCTGAAATTCACATTAATATTAATTGAAATATACTGAAGTGAATTTGAGTCAAATGCCATGTTTCTCCGTTAAAAGCTTTCACTTAAAGTGACGTTTCTAATCCAAAATGGCATGAGCTGACAGCATTACACTCTCTTATAACTCAAACTACAACTATCATGATTGAAATAGCTGTTTACTTACATCTGGCTTATCCCTAAAAGCTCTGATATTTGAGTAAGCTTTTCCTTCATGATTTTATTGCCTAAAAGCGTTTTTTATTAATGTCAGAACTTATTTATTAGGTAATAGCGGCTAGGACGTAAAATTATAGATTTTTAAATCCAATAAGCTGTTGTTGTCGCGTGGGGAATGTTTATCAGAACGGATCTAATATGCATTAGTGGAATGAGGACACCCATGATCACTAGTTTCAAAACATTGTATACATCAGTCACGAGCGTCATATGTAAAGATGAAGATTTCGAATTAATAAAAATAATTTAAATAGTCACAGAGCTAGACTTAGAAGTCCAAAAGCAAAGTCTAGGTAGGTACTATCGGGATCTTGCGGGGTTAATAAACAATTATAGATTTATAGTTGAACTATAGTTTATTTTATACGAGGGCGAGGCTCAAGCTATTAAGACAAGTCTGTCAAGACCTGAGGTCAAGACTCAGGCTAGGCAATTAATTTGTCATAAATATTCAACATAACATAACATACCATCACGCCTGTATTCCCCGAAGGGTTAGGCAGAGGTGTACTTAGGTACACCCACAGTTCGCCGGTATGTTTAGGTCCCATGTAATAGGGGGCGAGCCTATTGGCACTAACCGGGCACAAATTCCAAACTCCGAGCTGCTACTGAGAAAGAATTTCATAGAAATCCCAATAACCCTTTGCTCGACCTGGGAATCGAACCCAGGACCTCTAGCGTAGAAGTCGCACTTGTGACCACGAGACTAACGAGGCAGTTCATAAATATTCAATTGATTGGTTATTATTTATTTGTAACCTGCCAAACCTGCAATGCCTAAACCTATCGGTACTATATTAAGGCGGGTATCCAGGACCACGAACGTACTCACAATGTTCGCGAACATAGTGGATACCCGGCTTCAGAGTGCTATCTGTACCAAACGACTCTGTAACACGAGATGAGCTCCAAAAATGGCATAGCTGATGAGTAGGTAATGTGCCATTTATAAATTGGAATACATACCTACGGAAAGCTTAAGCTTAAGCTAAAGCTCTGTGGCGTATCTAATTGATCTTATAAAGCTTTCTTACAATAATAACATTTCAGAACTAGCTTATAAACTATGAAAGTACTTGCTTGAAACCAAAATTCGGAAAATTCTTTCGCCTAAAAGGTTTTGCATTAATGTTATTAAATAGCTAGAAAAACATTCTGCTGCTGCTTCGAAGTGCGTGACCTAGCCGACAAGAGAGTTTCATTAGTCACGCACGATTTCACCAAAGCGAATTTCGAATTTTTAAAAAAAAAATTCAATGAGTTATTCTAGTATTTCATAGTCTTTCACCTAAGGCAGTTGAGGTAGGTATTGATAAAGAAATAACCACAAAATAACACACAAGTATTTGCTTCGGGTGGGAATCGAACCCATAACACGCGGTAACGTACAGACGTTATAATATTTTTATGATGTAGGTATGAACCACGCATCAAATGTTTAATAGGCCAGTTGACTGATATTTTTATATGGTTTGATGAATAAGTTGACCATAAATAGAACCGATTAACAAAACAAAATTAAAATTGTTTAAAAAATACGAAAATGCATTTTATTTTTATGCTAGACTGAGAGCGCAATATAGGATCAGGTAACGTCAGTTGTTCTGAGCGCTATACAAATCATGTTTAAATAACTAATAAGGGGAATGCATCGTAATATTTGAATGCAGCTTGTCAATGTCATGTCAAAAATTGACAAGTGACAATTAAGGAAAAAGCGTGGCAGTTCGCTTTTATTTTCAAGATAGATGAGGTGTTTTATTTGCTGCCTTAATCACAACATAACACATATTTTGTGAGGTTAGGACAGAGCATTCCCTCTCAATACCTACCAAAAAATTAAACGCTTCTATCTTTGATTGTTATCGGTCGAATATTATTTTTTCAGTACAGAAATTATGATTAATCATATTTTACACCAAGGCTGATATTTTAAATAAATCAAACACCAGTCATTTACCCTGTCTCAAAGAATATCTTCCCCTGTCATTGATAAAGTTTTATTATCAACGTTCCGTGATTGTCGTCTCCCGGTCTGGTGGGTTTCCGATGTTTCTGTCGGCAGTCGGCACCGGAGCGAGCTAAGTACGGCACGAACCGGAAATTGTCGTTGCATGATAATGGACGGGAACCACTTAGTGTTGCCCATTTTAAACGTTAAAAAGCAAATGGGAGGTTGCTTATTATAGTCTGTCTATTGTTTGCTATTTTTTTATTTGGTTCAGCTTTTAAGGTGAATTATTCTACGTTTTTAAGACGATAAGAACGTTCATTTAAACTTTATATTTTTTATGCAGGACACATGATTAAAATTTATACCTTACACCATACAGTTTTTTAAGCCGTTACTACAAATGGAGTTCTATATCCTGGATAGAAATATTTGATAAGTTTTTTTTTTTAATAAAAGCTTACACATTACTAGTATTCTTGTTAACCCCTCGTGCTCAGCTAAATGCTTGTGTTACGAGTGGGTTCACGTCAGTAGTGCAATGGGTGGGTTTCGAAACGGCAACAACATGATCGCAAGTCCGACGCCCTAGCCATTAGGCTACCGCCGCTCTAAATATTTAATAATATAGTAATAAGTCGTGATAGTTAGTGGATGAAGTTGATCGTGAATGCCAGCAGTTTTGAAATAATTAAATTGTCTGTTTCTACGTTGTTACCATAAGCGAGTGTGAAATGGTACATATTCAAATAATTTGCAATAAAGTTCTATGTCCTGCTCAGCGTTTTGGAATTCTTAATTAATATACCATCACGGCTGTATTCCTCGAAGGGTCAGGCAGAGGCTTACTAATTTTGGCTGGTATGTGGAGGTTTCATGTATTTACGTTCTTAAGTCGTTAAGTATTTAATAATATAGTAAGTAATTACTGGTGATATATTTATTTGAGTAATATTATACAATATCGCCTAAACTACATCTGTGTTTGGTATCACTGAAAGCCAAATACCAACCTCAGCTCAGGCCATGAAAATGCCTTTTGGAAGCTGATCTCCACTACTTAGGCAATATTTATGTCATAATATATACTAAACCGAATTACCAATTTTGGGAATATCAATTACGTTCAATATTGTTACTACTTCAAGGGATTCGAGCTCCTCTTGGCTCAAGTTGCCGATTGAGAGGATTAATATTCCACATATCAACAAGATTAGAATAATTTGTGTGAATTGTTAAATGTAGATATTATCGAGAGTGTTCTGGCTATGATTGATTTCTTTATGATGGTTAAATATGTGATCTGTATGTGTTAGTAATATTCACTATTTCCATTAGTAATCAAATGGATTATTATGGATTTAGAGACGTATTATCATCATCTTTAACCCACTATCAACTGCTGGGCACGAGTCTTCTCTCAGACAAGCGCAAAGCAAAATAAATAAATAATATAAATAAATACCTATAATAATATCATTTATTCTCCTCTTCACACATGAATATAATGTTACAATTGGTAGATATTGTGACCTATGTGTGTTAGTAATATTTCACTATTTCCATAAGTAAACAAATGATATGGATTTAGAGACGGAGGTCATCATCATCGTTATTAACCCTTATACTTAAGATCCTACTGCTGGGCACAGTTCTTCTCTCAGACTGAGAGGGGTAAGACTGTAGTTCAGCACACAAAAGAGCACAGTCTTCTCATTTTGAAAAATAAAAATTATAATTTTAAATAGTATAACTAAACACGATATTATAAAATATTTTGATTTGTCATAATGTTGTCACCTACTCTGAAAATCAAACGTCAAAACTTCAGATCGAAACAAAACAACGATGCAGTAGTGCAAACCAACAAAAAAAAAATATATTCTAACAACCAAAATTAAATAGCGTTGAGAATCTATCGTCATTTTCGAAACACTTTCGTGATAGGAAAACATATGATTCGTCAGACGAAGCTTCGTATTTCGTTTTTGGGGCGTAGGCCCTCTGCTACGAAAACGTGTAGCCGTGACAACATTCTGTCAGTTACGACGTAGCGTTCGTAGCGTTCGTTGCCAAGAAAACTACGCGAGAAACCCGATCATCCATCACCTTAACGCCGATTTTGTCAGTTTGTTTGTATAGGAGGCCGACGTTCTGTGAAAAATAGTTTAGATATTTATTATACACTAGCTTTTTCCCGCGGCTTCGCTCACGTGAAGCTATATGAGGAGTAAAAATGGTATAACCAATATTGATGATCTCTTCTTTGTATGGGGCTGTATACATCAGAGAGGTCAAGCTGTATCTCAGGATCCATTCAATTATTTGAGATAAAAAGTTCACCAGTTTTTAAGTTGAAGCACATACTTTCTAAGAGTGATAACAAAATTTAAATCTATTCAGTAGTTTTTGCGCCAACCCGTAACAAACAGACAAATAGACAAGAATTAAAAAAAACACATTTTTGGGTTCGGTGACGTTTATATACCCCAACCCACTGGTTTTTTTTAAATATCTCCAATGTACAGACACAAATTTTTTACAATTTTGATAATAGTAGAGAAAGATTAAGTATAAGAAAAGTCATATCGACTGTTTTTTCATCGTTGCTAATACATTTAATTTTTATGAATCATAATAATATTTGTTTAATAAATTATATATTCCGTATGAACGATTATTACAAAACCTAGTATTTAAACAACTAAGTAGATCGCTGTTGTTACCTTTTTTACATAATCATGAGAGATCGTTTACCATTTAACCATCTGTGCGCAATTATGAGATATCTTAGACGTGTTAAAATCCATAAAAAGTACCAAGTATTATCTCAAATCTATCTATACACTAATATATAAAGCTGAAGAGTCTGTTTGTTTGTTTACTTGAACGCGCTAATCTCAGGAACTACTGGTCCGATTTGAAAAATTATTTCAGTGTTAGATAGCCCATTTATTGAGGAAGGCTATAGGCTATATATCATCACGCTACGCGGACGAGTTCGCGGGCAGAAGCTAGTACTAATATATAAAGCTGAAGAGTTTGTTTGTTTGGTTGCTTGAACGCGCTAATCTCAGGAACTACTGGTCCGATTTGAAAAATTATTTCAGTGTTAGATAGCCCATTTATTGAGGAAAGCTTTAGGCTATATATCATGACGCTAAGACTAAGTGACTATTCCACGCGGACGAAGTCGCGGGCGGAAGCTAGTATCTAATAATTGCGCAAGTTTCAGAAGTCGTAGTTCAAGTATATATATGTATGTACTTTTGTGATTCACTTATTTCTTTTTTTTTTATGGGATAGGGGGGCAAACGAGCAAACGGATCACCTGATGGTAAGCGATAACCACCAGTAAGAGTCGCAAGTGCGTTGCCCGCCCTTAAAAGGGTCTGGGCCTCCGGTAACCTCAACTGACTCGGCGAAACACAACGCAAGCGTCGTTTCACGCCGGTTTTCTGTGAGGCCGTGGTATCACTCCGGTCGAGCCGGCCCATTAGTGCCGAAGCATGGCTCTCCCACGTGAGTTTCTTGTAGATTAACATATTCAGAAAACAAAGTAAGATGTGTTAGTGCCTATTTATTATTCGTCTGTCGTTTCAAATATAACACAAAACACTCAAGGGATAACGTTCAAATCCCCTTCCGTATGTTATCTTTTGAATAATTTTAATTATTGGAGTTCCAAATATAGAGCAATTTGGAACGTATTCATGTGACACGTGATACTTTAATACGTCTAGTATAATAATAGGTACCGATATACGCCAACGTGATTGGCTGAACTCTAGTGGGGTACCTGCGGTATCACGTAGAGGCACTGTAATATCGTTAACTTAATTAAAGTCACTCTAAAATAGTTTCCCATATCGTAATAACATATTAGCTTAATTATTTCTTGTTCCTATGTTATTTACGGACTCGTTAAATCGATCCTCTGTGATAATTTCTGTGATTTTAGTTGCTTCACATAAATATTCGTAATATTCCCTTTTTTTTTTTCGCACCCAGATGCCACCGTTTTTAATATTGCTAGTGTTTTTAGAGACTTAATAGTAGTATAGCATACATACTATCTGTATTTTACTCCTGAAAAAAGAAATGTCACCTATAGAGAAAAGAGAGAAAGACAGAGATGTTCATCGTTGTATTTTAAATATAACAGAGGGGCAAACCTACTGAGTATAATTCGAAACTTCTGTAAGTAAAAATAAAACAATTACCTGTTTCCTTAACCTGGGACTTAAAACCCTGAACCTGACGTGCGCTGGTAACCACTACAATTGACAAACTGGTACAATTGACAAACATCATTAAAATATTTCATGTTATATCCATATATTTTTACCTTGTTAACACATGCGGTGTTGGTAAATCCAATCCATTGTCTCCATAAAACGACACGTGCCTTCAAGAAGCGGTAGCTACCTTCGACCCTTGTTTACCAACTGACCTAAAAATAAAAATGTCGGTGAACAACACTTTTATTTCCCCGCAAAGAATGGTTGAAGGTTTCACGGTAAGTAAGTTTTGACTTTATGTTTAAGTTATTATTAAGGTAAATGCTGTAAGCAAGTTTCGTTTAACTTTTTAACCGAATTGTGAATAAAAATAAATATTGAAAACTTTGAACTTTGAACGAGAAAAACAAGAAACTGTCAGTCGTATTAAATCATATATATATATAATCTGTATTTGTTTACCGATATAAAACGATGAACACATTTTGATAATATTTACAAAGAGGTGATAGATGGTATGAGGAAGGTCGTAGGTTAAATTTTGTCTCGAAGTCCTTTGTGCACCCCAAAGGATAGAAACCGCAACCGCTTGTAATTCTTTGTGGGTAATGCCGATATTATACTGTGTCATGGCTCACACGACTTACCCGCGTCATGTGGATAATTCTCAATAATAATTTAGAAGATTTTGTGATTAGTTGGTATCTAAGTAATATTAACTGCCTCATTAGCCAACTGGTCCTGAGCGCGACTGCTACGCTAGAGTTCCTGGGTTCGATTCCCAGGTCGAGCAGTGTTATTGGGTTTTTCTATGAAATTCCCAGTAGCAGCTCGGAGTTAGGAATTTGTGCCCGGTTAATGGCAATAGGCTCGCCCCCTATTACATGGGACCTAAACATACCGGCGAACTGTGGGTGTACATTAGTACGCCTCTGCCTAACCCTTCGGGGAATACAGGCGTGATGGTATGTTATGTGTTAAGTAATATTAAAAAATATCACTAAGTGACACTGATAAGTAATAATAAAAATACCTAACTAATAATCTCCAGTCAATCATCCACGGAACACATCAATCACGTTATCGCGGCTCTAGATAATTTATTCTGAACTAGCTTCTGCCCGCGGCTTCGCCCCCGTGGAATTCGGTCTGTCATCACATCCCACAGGAACGGGATAAAAAGTACCCTATGTCCGTCTCCTGATTCTAAGCTACCTCTCCACCAATCTTCAGCGAAATCGGTTCAGCCGTTTTTAAGTTATAAATAGTGTAACTGACACGACTTTCTTTTATATAAATAGATTTGCGAGAAAAATACTTAATACTACTATAGCAAGCAGTAGCCTAATTAGGAAAGAGCTTAATCCAAAATCAACAACATCTTACATGACTAACGAGAAAAGTTACTACTAATTTCAAAACTTTACGGTAGCACGCTTCATGCTCCCTGAACACAAATTAATTCAATTATATTTTTCTACAACTTGAAAGTAAGATTTATTTATTTTATAAGAACTTTGAAGAACGGATTAGCGCTCTATTGTATACGAAGTAATGTTACCTCTAGGTACTGCACAAAGATGGCTTCCTTTTGTACAAGTATTTTATTTTTATATGAAAACAGACTAACGGGGTTCGGTATTGTTGCAATACAATTACTTGTAAAGAATAATGATGCCCTGAATTTAGTATCATTTAACATCGTAAATATTTTATTTATTGCTTAGATTACATATAGTGAACGGTATAATTATTTTATGTTAGACGTTCGTTTCCTGAAGAATCGTCTTTTGTGTCTAAAACTACCGAAGTTTTCGATCGCAATGGTCGGCAGTCCGTCGATTGTTAGTTTCTCATGGTGACCGCTAGAGGCGCTGTTTACGTCTACGATATATCCTGGAACATGTAACAATCATGATGGCGTTTTTTAAATGAGGTTTTAGAACGACTTCCAGGGGAAATCCATGGTAGAGATACAGGGATGATGAGGGGAACACACCTGAGGCTAAATATTATTCAGGTACACATGACTACACAAAGGGCCGTAACTATCCAGTATAAATCGACCTGGCATTGTGTGGGCTTTTCTTACACTTAAAGATCAGGTTTTATTGGAATTTTAAGGCACGTTATGAAACCATGTGTCCGTGAATCGTATTGTAGTTCAACAAAAATGGCGATATTACCGCCCCCTGGCCGTATTTACGCCTAGGCACGTAAGTAATTGAAGCACGTACCTATTAAGTACATTTTGTACTTAGTGAATCTTAATAAATATTAGGTATATATAATATTATTGTCAGAAGCAACGACCTTCTTTGGTATTTATGAATTCTGCTCGAAGACAATCCCTACCTACCCATGTACTAAGAATCCAAAGAACTCCACGGTCTGATTAACTATAACGTTTCAGAAGTGAGAAGGGGTTGGAAGCGATATTCATTAACCAATATTTAGCTTTCGAATGCAGGTAAGATTCGGCTGAGTTATTGTGTAGGGTTACCAGTGGAGGATCATTTAAAATACACAACTTCCTCTCTGCATGCTGGGAAGAAAGCGGTTTCATAAACAAAATCACACACGTAACCTATGAAGTAACAGTACAAGATAATTTTGTCCATTTTATCGTAAATCGTCGAGATTTTAATAGCCTACGGTCAATGGAAAATCAATGCTTGGCGATCTTGCATGGAACCTATTTTTTATAGTTATTAACGCTATTTCTACTGAACTTTTATTGTTTTAAAATTTTATTGATAATAATATACCTTGCCAAGAAATTTCTCAATCGTTAAATTCTAAAGTTATCTAGGTACATGTTGTCATAAAACTTATCGATTTTTATCGTGTCTGCAGTTATAAATACTCATGTTTGTTCTATCTATGCTTTCACCACAGACAACACAAGGGTCAAACGCACAGTAAAAAAATATATTAAGAGACTTAAATTAGTTATCTATATATTTTTTAATTTACGAACATCAAGTTCTTTATTTCTTTAAGATTTAATACTATTCCATTTAATTTTCCTTCATTTGTTTTTGCTTATACTAAGTTCCAATGGAAAAGTTTTCCTATAAATATCTGAATAGGGCTCAAACTTAAATTGAGTGTTTAGATTGAATTACGAAAACTTATAATACCCAGGTATAGTGGTTACAAAGAACCTCTAATTGATAATGTTAAAATAGAACTTTGGGAAAAGGGCAGTGAAAATCATTTGTTATTACCGAATTCTAGCAATTACCTATAGTTATATAATTCCATTCTAAGAAAAGCATCACTGCTGACGATTTAGCACCATAGCGCTTATCTAAGAGCCGTCACTGATGAAACATAATAATAACATTAACATAATAACATTTTGGAGATAAATGGGAACATTCGTTCGCACAAACAACTTACCACTCTAAACGCATAGTTACATCTTCTCCTGTCGTGTGTAAAAGGAATCCAAGCTTGACTGAAGTACCTTTGATTGAATTGCGAAACCGAAACTGGATCGTTATTGTATTAAAATCGGTTCACGCTGTGTGCCATTGTAATAAAATTGAGTATTCGATTAAATTGTGTCAATATAGGTACTCGTACTTAATCAAGATATCTGATGAGTATTACACAACATGTAGGGCTGTCCAAACCACATTCTTATTATGTAGGTACATAATATTTATTTATTCATGAGAGCATAATTGGATTGCGGAAGAACAATCCGGGAGATGTGACAAGAATGTCAATTGATATCGAGCGTTTGTATACGTTTTTATTATATTTGTTTAAGTATTTCCATTTGTGTGAAGTATGTATGTACCTACCAATACAAGTGAGAAGTAAGTATGGTAGACCATTTTGTTTTATCAATTTTTCGTAGAGAGAGCACTGCACGGTGCCGTTCCTCGAGTCTTGAGTAGTCTTGACCCGAAAGTCCCGGGACCCGAATATACAAAAAGCCCCGGTACTTAGAGACACGACACGTCCCGAGTTCTAAACCCTAACGCCGAATTAAGTCCCCACCAATGTAAGTCTTGGTAAGCCAGGATAGGCCATCTAGAAAACCGCTAAGACAATTTCATTAAGCTCGGTGTGTCCCAGGGAAATGATTAAACTGTCTTGAGACTCGTAACGAAATTAATCTGAAATTTAATTTAAGGATTAGGAAAAGCACTAAGTATGCCTGATTACATCGTATATTTTTTACCGGGGTTAATAGGATTAGGCTGAGGAGTACTAATGTACGTCCAGATCTTGCCGGTATGTTTAGGTTACATATAATGGCGGCCGAGCATATTTCTATAATCGGCACGAATCAAAACAGAGCTGCTGCTGAAAGTTTCATAAATAAATCCAGAAACACTGCGCGACCTTAGATTCTAATACAGGACCTTTATGTTATCACACTTACACTTACCTACACAGAAGCTTACTTAATTACAGCCAAATTCTAATAGCTACTTAATTCGTGATGTAACAGCCTGTTTGACGTAGTACAATAGAGAGAGAACGAGACATAACGGCCTCTCAAAACTGAGTAGGTACCTATCTATTGAGCGTTTTAGCCATTAACTTTACAGCATCATCTCCGTCAAACATTTACCTCGAAGCCACTATCTTGAGACACTTTACCTGATTTTTTTATGCTGGCATGGAGCCCATGAGCCAATTATACGGCCAGAATGTGTCATGACTTCCCATCCGGGAGAAAGCCACTCAGTTTGATTGTATTGTAACTTGTAAGCTAAGTAAGTAGGTATATTAAGCAAAAACCTTCCGGTTAAACGAAATAGTGACAAGTAATCGCTTTACTTAATAGTATATTTACAATTGTATCTTCACGTGGGAGAGCCATGCTTCGGCACGAATGGGACGGCTCGACCGGAGTGATACCACGGCCTCACAGAAAACCGGCGTGAAACAACGCCTGCGTTGTGTTTCGCCGAGTGAGTTGAGGTTACCGGAGGCCCAAACCCTTTTAAAGGCGGGCAACGCACTCGCGACTCCTCTGGTGTTGCGGGTGTCCATGGGCGGCGGTTATCGCTTACCATCAGGTGATCCGTTTGATCGTTTGCCCCCCTATCCCATAAAAAAAAAAATTTAGGAGGCATTGAGAAACGTATACAGTAGGTATAGTTTTGAGAAAGTATTATCCTGTATTGATACAATGTGATAAAAAATTCTGTCTGACCCGTGAAGGTATTGTTAGGTATCGAAATCCAGTTCTATTTATATAATAATTTTTAGATAACATAATAATTATCAACCCATATATTGTCCCACTGCTAGGCACGGGTCTCCGAGCAGAATAAGAGGGATTAGGCTATAGTCCACCACGCGTGCCTAATGCGGGTTGGCAGACTTCACACGCCGTCGAGAAAATCTCTCAGGCATGCAGGTTTCCTCACGATGTTTTCCTTCACCATTGTAAGCGAGTGATAATACGACAATTATTGACAAATTTCGGTAATTTAGGAACAACAATCGCGAATTTTAATCTAAAATAATATTTTTTCTATCTTTATTATTTTTAATGTTTCTTATTTTATTTGGTAATGTGATGGCGATAAAAATATTGGATCGAACCTTTTGGATCGAACAAGGATTTTAACGTAGTATATAACTTTGAAACATGGGTTTATTTACCATCATCACTAGGAAATTGCGAACACTTAAACGTTATGGTATGCACACACTTTATTGGATTAAATGAATTAGCGATAGTGCGTATAATTTGCGTGTTATAGTGGTTGTCCTTGAGGCGTTAATCACATTTGCCGCCCACATTCAGAATTAATTTAATCTGATTTATCGAACCGCTTGGATCTAAATTACGGCGCGAAGTAGCAGATAAACCGACGAATCAAGGGGACGTAATAAATTGATAAGAACCAGAACTCCATGTGTGTAATGTTACGTAAAATGTGTAAAACTTCCATATCCAAATTAGATTTTTGTTATTTTTAGTGACAAATTAATTTTACTGGATATCATCGTTATAAACGAAGTTAACTGCCTCATTGGTTTAGTGGTTATAAGTACAATTGCTACGGCCTTGGGTTCGATTTTCAGGTTGGTTGTCAAATTCTCAGTAGCACATCGATGTTTTTTTTTTTAAAAGCTTACTTGCAATGTGGGTCACACATTACTAGTATTCTTGTTAACCCCTCGTGCTAAGCTAAATGCTTGTGTTACGAGTGGGTTCACGTCGGTAGTGCAATGGGTGGGGTTCGAACCGGCAACCACATGATCGCAAGTCCGACGCTATAGCCATCAGGCTACCGCCGCTTCGTTTATATTTGTGCTTGATAATTGGCTATAGGCTCGACTCTGATTTTATGGGTCCTAAAGACGGCTAAACTATGGGAATACATTAGGATTTTTTCGTGTGTCATTTCGAACATTAACATATACAGATTCTACAGGCACAAACACCCTGACCAGGAATAAATAACGTTAGGATATACCTACAAACATTATTTTGTTCCATAGAGATTAAGCCCGCGACACGTGGCGCAGAAGCGGAGCGCTCTGACATAGGTACGCCAAACGTGTCTTGAGTTCGTCACAGTTGATCGGAAACCTGACTTATTGGTTAAAATAACCAAACTGATTGTTTGACTTTGACTGTTGACTTGTGGTCATGAGCGCGACTGCTACGCTAGAGATCCTGGGTTCGATTCCCAGGTCGAGCAAAGTGTTATTGGGTTTTACTATGAAATTCCCAGTAGCAGCTCGGAGTTTGGAATTTGTGCGCGGTTAATGGCAATAGGCTCGCCCCCTATTACATGGGACCTAAACATACCGGCGAACTGTGGGTGTATATTATTATTCTAAATATAGATAGATCCCGAAACATAAATATTTCATATTTACTTTCGGTAAGTACTTACATAGCTGTCGATACCAGTTACTATACTAGTTAGAAATGATTGAAGTCAAAGTTAGTGTTAGTTGAATTGTTTACGTTTTCATGCGTATAAAGTTAACGAATTATGCCAAAGTGTCTAAACAGAACTTATGTATAAGCAAATGTTTGGAAACTGCCTTCACATTCAGTCGATTTGCCATTGATGTGAGAACTGAGACTTCCACTTATATTGTGAAAACACACTCCATATTTAATCCCAAGAATACACGTCAGATTTGTCCTGTCTGACAAAGTAAAACCGATATACGATAGTCGGATCAGACTATCGGAAGTAGCAGTAGTGCCTGTCATATATTTGATCGAACACTTACTACACGTCCGATCCGATAGTTGGATCGCACATCCGAGTCGGAAATAGTTCCAAAGCATTCAATCTCATTATCTTTTCGTTTACTGAAGGTAAATGAAATAAATTATTTTATCATTTGATAGCTTTGAAAGGGCAAAGGTACAAAGAGTCGGACGGAAAAATCGGATGTGGACTTATTGAATGAAAACGATTTATCAGTCTGATCAGAGAGGTCTTCGCATCACCGAAAAAAATTACAACATTAAAACAATACTCGGAAGAAACATTAAAAAACTTCTCGTATTAAAAACGTTTAGTTGATTTATTTCTGGAAATATTTCTAATTACTATAAAGCCACAGTGAGACAACTGTTAGTTTTTCAACCATGTTGATGTTGATTCTGGACTGGTCTACAGGCTTGTAGGTTAGTTAATCCACTCACCAAGCCAAATATTTGCCCTATCGTACTCCTACTGCCTAAAAACGATCAATGTATTTAGCTACTGTTTATTTTTAGTTTAAATTGCTAAAGGATTTATTAAGCCAGCGGAATTTATTGGCTTAATCATTTAATTAAACATCTCTAGATAGCCGTTAACCCTGAGAACTTTTTATTCTCTTGTAATACCTTGTGATGTAATGTTTTGTCTTGTAATGTAGGTAATACTTACCTACCATTTTTTACCATAATAATGATCATTATATTAAATTAGGATAATTTTTGCAAAGAATATAACAATGACGAGATCTTTTATTTAATATTATTATATTTTAATCTCTTTCGCTTATTATATTGAATTGCTCTGTTGTATCTCCTTTCACGTCTATTACATACGTGATCCGGTTCATTACCAACTCCTATCAAGAAAATTGATATTTAAATAATGGAGGAGACCGTAATATTGTTTAGAAAATAACATTTTGAATAACAAGCACGTTTAGCATTTTTTATATATAATCTATAAGTAGGTATGTAATTTATTGTACTCGCCTATACTACACCCTTTTAAAAAAGGTCTAATCTAGCCATTCAACACGGGTCCTTGACTTAGTCAGTGCCAATTTTCCTTAAAGGAAAAAATAATCACTTCAGGATCTCCCGTATTTGTATTGATGGAGCGCTTATCTCCAAGACTAACCCGATTTTGAAATCAAAGTAAATTAAATCACTCAACTGCTCTCAAACAGGATTTTCACAAATGGAAAAATACCACTGAGAGGCCACTTTCTTTGGCTAGAGCATAAATACCTTAAATAAGTGCGTACCTACACCTCTTACGGTCGGTCCAAATAACAAATCCGTTGATAGATTACCTGTAGGTAGTAAGCAAATCTATTGACTGATTTCTTATTGGGAGCGGCCGTAAATGGATTATGGTTTTCCGCAGCCAGTAGATCTTCCATTACTCAGAAGCAGAAAATAGTAGGTTTTGGAACTTAGATTTACCATGTTTGCACAACAAACAATCGCTACATAATTATAAAACAAAATCCCACACCGCGTCTGCTTGTCTGCGTGAACGGATTTTCGTATTACTTAACAAGGAACGGAGTGATTCACGAGGAAGCTTATAAGCAAAGCAAGGCTATTTAAAATCACGCTACGTTCTCGTCTAGGGTGAAACCGCGGGATACGGGTAGTTAACAATACCTAGGTACTTTTTTATTGGGTTTACTTTTGATTGTATTCATTGTTTCACGCTTTGAGTCTAATAGGGTGAAAATCAAATATTTTTAAAGTTCAGAATGCGCTCGATTTCACTGTAGTAGCGAAGCGTGCACGTGGGGTAATCGAGAATGTTCGGCGTTGTCAGTGATTGATCGATGTGTCCATGTCCCGAACTTTTAGTTTCAACCGTAACCACAATAGTTTGGGGAGCCACAGATACTAACACACGAATTTACACGGTCCACGTCGTGCCCAAACCAATCCCATTTGTCACCGACAGTGTTTTGTAATTTAATTAGTTTTGGATTTATAAATAAAACCACCACTACAAAATTAATGTAAATTAATCCGTTTAATATGATTTATAGTGCAAACAGTGAACACATAGGTACCTTTTCCCTATAATACATTAAGTATAACTTTGGTTCATGCTTTGGTGACTAAGCTGTTAGGTACATTAATCTAAGAAATCTTCAATAGGAGCAGATTAGCTTCGGCAAAAATAATATCTTACTTATAAAATGATATAAAAATTCAATTACAATGTAATTTGACAATAGTATAAATTCGTTACAATATGCATACCTATAGAACATAGTTCTTTAGAGAAATCCAATATAAATGCAAACGTCCACAAAAGTAATAAAATATTTACATTTATAATTAAAAATTATGAATATTATTGGACCCTAAGTAAAACTACATTAATTCATGCTACAATCGTTAATTTTCTAGATAAAATTGTAAAAATATTTACAGTAAAAATAAAATATAGCAATTTGAAGTTGATAGTTTTTGCGCCACGGCTCAAAAGACGCAAAAACTATATTACAAATATGCTGTATTATGTAAGTATAGACACATTTATTACCTTAATATAGCTTTGGATTACAATATTTACATTTCTAATAACGTGTGACTACAGCTTAACAATAATTACAGCATGCATTAATCACTAAGTACTAAAGTCAGTGAACTAAATCTTTTCAGTTGTAGAGAGCGATGGTACCTGTAACAAAAAATATGTTAAAAGAGTTCATACATCAGTTGCATTATGGTATCACATTCATCGTAATTGTGTATCTTTTTGTATTCATACAACTTGTAACTGAATAAGCGCAATACCTTAAACACGTCAATTAGAATATTTTATTTTATTTTATTTTATTTTATTTGGGTGGCTTACAGCTAACAACACAGAGATAATAGTGGAATGTTCGACGAAAAGCCATTTACAAGCCTCCACAATTAGAATTATTGAGTCATAATAACAAAACCTAGTCATTTTTACAATGTTAGAAATTAAGGCCCACTTGCACCAACCTCTTAAAGGTGTTTAAATTGTATTTAAACACGAAATTTCTATGAAAAATTGTATTTAAATGCAATTTAAATACATTTAAGAAGTTGGTGCAGGTGGCCTAAGAGTTCGCGGATGAATGAATTCTCGCTCCCGTAACCCCAGCAAAAAGTGGTGAGGCGAAACACCCGTGTGGTTTTAGTCGGTAGGTCACCCATTCTGGGTGGAGTCCGACACACCCCGCCGCCTTCCCCGGGCGGCGGATGTCCATGAGGATTTCTACACGCACAAAAAAAAATAAAGGTGGCCTAAGAGTACTGCCGGGTCCGCGGACGAATGCTACAGCGCTCCCGTAGGCCCGGCACCAATGTGGTGACGCGAAACGCCGAGGTTGGTTTTAGTCGGTAGATCGCTCTTTTCAGAGCGGAGTCCGACACACCCCACCGCTCTCCCCGGAGTGGTGGATAGTGCATAAAGCATTTCCAACCCCGCCAACAAAAAAAAACAAAAAGGTGGCCTAAGAGTCCAAGAATGGAATCTGTATTTTATATTGTGGTGAGAAATAAATAAATTATCTTATCTTATCTTATTTTGGGACACGTAAGCATATTTTTTCACGAAATTAGCTAAATCAGCTGAACATAAAACTACGATATCGGCGCGCACACGCGCACAAGAATAATTTGTGCAAATAGGTTTCAGTTTTCCATAACTCAAGCCACTGAGGGATCAGGCGGCAATTGTCTCAGGTATTGTAATTATCTTATTTGGGAAAAAATAGGTAACACGTATTAAAAACCACTGTAATCGATTCAGTAGTGCTTAGGTACCTAAATTCTGAACAAACTACTTTCAGGTCGTGTGTTTATTTTGTTACAGGTTTTTTTTTATAGGATAGGGGAGCAAACGAGCAGACGGATCACCTGATGGTAAGCGATAACCACCGCCGCAACACCAGAGGAGTCACAAGTGCGTTGCCCGCCTTTTAAAAGAGGTTGGGCCTCCGGTAACCTAATATATTATGTAAAGTTGTATAAACAAAATAAGGGATGCTATGTCATGAATATCTGTACAAAATTGTTGTATTTTTTTAACTTTGATAACGGTACGACGCGTCACCGTGTATTTTTTCTGACTTTTAAATCGTGTATTCACATGATCGTCTATACCACATATATACGTGAAGCTTTTCTGTCATCCCTGTATTTTCAAGAATAATCTGAAAGCGAGTTCATTTATAAAAAAAACATTGTTGGTGTACAAACCAATTGATTCGGAACCGAACAAAATTCAGATTCAATAACTCGCTTTATTTATTGAAATGAAACTACTTTTTACGGATTTTATCGCGGTATATTGATATTATTTTGTTCCCGACGTTTTGGATCCTTTACAGCATCCATGGTCACGGGCAGACTGAGGTGTTGGACGTCTTGATGTTAAAATTACTAACAGCTACCTTACATTTTTTGTTAATTATTAGCGATCCGATTCACGCAGAACGAGCTCACCGTATCCTTTGGTCTTGCCCGTGATCATGGATGCTGCAAAGGATCCGAAACGTCGGGAACAAAATAATATCAATATACTTACCGCGATAAAATCCGTAAAAAGTAGTTTCATTTCAATGTCTAATATTCGCGTAAGTGTCAGAAATCGCTTTATTTAATTCAATTGTCTGTAGTGGACACATGTGAACGTTTTCAAAAGGACATTTTTAACCTTTGTTTAAACTTTTATGTCAAACAATAACAACAGAGGATTCGTAGACGTTACAGACATTTACTCATTACCGACATAACTTCTTTTGTAAAACAATGCAAGGCTGAAATGTAATTTCACAAATTCCGTTCACGAAATTCTTATTCGAACTACAACCCCAACTCCAGTCGCAACTTGGGGTGCGACTGCTTATGTCGACAAGATACGTCTGTGTTTAGTCACATATCATCTCAAACATATTTGGCATTTCGCCCCTTTAATAACTTCTAACTATAGGAAAGTTTATATGGCTTCTATTGACATTTATGTAATTTTCTATGATATAAGTGAGTGGATAGGGTGAAGTTATTGTAGTTAACTTTATGTTTCGTTAGGGTGCACTGAAATAGTATATCGCTGCCAGGGATAATGTATCTTTGTCGTCCCTATCTAAAAAAACGTAAAAATGCTGTGTCTGTACAATGAAGATATTAAAAAAAAACCAATGGGTTAGGTATATAAACATCTCCGAATCTAAAAATGTGCTTTTTAATATTCTTCTCTGTTACTCTGTTACGGGTTGGATCCTGAGATACAACTTGACCTCTCTGATGTACATATACAAAGAAGGGATCGTCACTCTTGGTTTGAATTTAATTATTTTTGGAAGCCATTTTTAATCCTAATAGCTACACGTGAGCGAAGCCGCGCTCAAAAGCTATAGTAATAAAATATAAATAAAATGAAAAATGATACATAAAGTCATTTTTATTCCTTGCATTTTTACAACTTGCTTCAAATTTTTTTCTTCTGATTCTAATTACTTTTCTAATTACTAATTTTCATATTATAATTACTAGGTAATTTTGTTCTAGTTATTCTTTTCTTATTTTTATTGCTTAAACAAATAAGCTTTAACTGCGGTGTACGGCTCGTTTTAAAGTCAACAAGAGATATCATTGTAATTATCAACACACGTTAAAGTAACCGTAGGGAGGCGTTTAATCCACTTTCACCGTAGTTACTGATAATAATGAATGCTTGTAATCCACTTTCATGGTGGTTATAGAAGCCATTTCATTACATTCATGACATTTTTGCGTGCTTAGTACACGGACTGGCAAACTACGATAATCCAATTGTGACTATACTCAATCCATAACACCTTGCAAATTTTTAGACATTTACACAGACTACTTACGTTTTTATTGGTATTGAAGGACGTCATAACTTTTACAAAATCACTCTCTAAATCGAAAGAAAAAAACGCTATTATATTATAGATACATATTATGTATATGGTGAGATAGGGATCGAACGCAAGTTTTTTTTATTGCAGTTAAGTACTTGCTAACCCAGAAGATTCATTTTGATATACCTACCGTCCTACCTACATATTATTTTGTTCTTTTTACAAATAATTTCATTATTAACTAATTAAATGATTAGTTATTAACTCTAAGTAGCTTTAGTTATTAAGAAATATAGTCTGCTAAATGTCAAGGCATAATCCCTACAGTTAATTATTTTAAACTGTAGGCAGACGGATAGGATATTGACACAATCAGAAATATTGGAGTAGCAAATATAGCATAATATAATATTATAATTATAGTATAATATATTGCTTTTTATAGCACATACTCGTAGATGAAATAATATCATCCATCTTAGTAACCTAAATATATATTTAACGCCAAGATATAAATGGACGGAATTTTTCATCCCAACACCCATTTGATCGAGTGGCTTTGGTGTGTCTATACAGAGACAGGTCTAAATCAATGTCTTCAGCGTAGACTGCGAACAGGCTTTAAATACTCTTATAATTCATATCTGAGTAGCATATATCTAAGAATAACTAAAGCCATTCAGGATGGTGGATGTCTTTAAAGGGTGTTAAATACGTTTGCAATATAAATTAAATTGAATTTGTATTGTTATTAGGTTCAGTTTTAATAACTCGCCGATAGAGCAAAGTATATTATGCTCTAAAAATAGTACTAACGACTAATTCATAACGACTAATCATAATAATAGTTAGCTAATAATTATTATCACGCGCTTAAACGGTGAAGGAAAACATCATGAGGAAACCTACATGCCTGAAAGATTTTCCCGACGATTAAAGAAGAATCAGGTAAATCGGATCATAAATCTCAGCGTAATCGGTGTACATACATAAAAAAATAAAACCAGCCAAGTGCGAGTCGCACTCGCGCACGAAGGGTTCCGTATCATTATTAAGTCCGACTCGCACTTGGCCGGTTTTTTAGGATTTGTTGTTATAGCGGCAACAGAAATACATCATCTGTGAAAATTTCAACTGTCTAGCTATCGCGGTTCTTGAGATACAGCTTGGTGACAGACAGACGGACAGACAGCGAAGTCTTAGTAATAGGGTCCCGTTTTTACCTTTTGGGTACGGAACCATCATCAAATACCAATCGAATTGAGAACCTCCTCCTTTTTGACGTCTGTTAAAAATGTCCACTCTTAAAGCTGACACAGATTACGTTAAACAAACTTTGTTATACAGTTGAGTTAAAATATTTAAATTAATAACTGCGATATTGGTTTTGTGATTACAAGGGCAGTAGCAGAGGGAGATGTCCTGAGTTTGATTTCCATGTCGAATTATGTTGTGTTTATGAAATTCTCGGTGGTAGCTAGGTGCCGTGATAGTATATTATGTTTTATTTTTCTGCAAAATTGCCCATATAACTTAGAATTAACTTAGGTACCATATTGTTATAGTACGTGCGATGAAATGTCAGCGAAGTCCCAGCTAATATCGTAAATTCACGTCCTCTGTGAGTAATCCACGTATATATATTATTCGCAAAAGCTAATTGTAATGAAATTACTCCCCTTGGAGTCTCCAGACGTTTTAACAAATTTATAATTTAAACAAAGAGAAATGCCGTAATAGGACACCGGAGGGACGGACAACCCAATTAACACACTCCCTTGTTATTTTTTCTTGAAGAATCCACTCAGACTTACTATTTATTTTAAATTTCGTGTCGATATTTAACGATAATAAAACTAGTTTTTTAAAATTTCTACTCGCTATTTGTACCTTTTCAGGTAAAAAATAACATAGAGTAGAGAACGAATAAACATTGCTATTGTCAATACTGCCAGACTTTTTTAAAAGTTTTGAGATCAACCAGAAATAAATAAACCTAGGGTGCAAGCTAGCTAGCTTAAGTAATAGATACCTTAATGTACCCCAGATATTTTATACCGACTTCAAAAATGGGAATTTCTCAATTCGACTGTTATTATATCCCACACCTTCCTGAAGCGATTTCAATGTTTTTGTCTAAATATTAAATAGTTATAATTATGTTAATGATGACTAGTTGGTTCCTGATAAAGTTATCAATAAACAAATAAAATGGTGAGATTGATATATTTCATGTTTGATACTTATATTTTTTATCCTGCACTAGGATTCAATTCTTCTCTCCATCTTTAAATAACCTTTATTTTATGAGTTCGTTATTGCAGTTTTGAAGATGACCATATTTTAAGATGACCTTACAATATAAATAAATATCTGTTTGGTAAACAAAGCATCCTGTTGTTCGGTTTGAATAAGTTGAAATTGTATTATTTGTTGGAAACACCAATATACAATTTGTCATGGTTTCAAATTTTCAATAACTACTGTAAAATTATAACGTCATCTGTTATTGTTTAGTACTAAAATGTTATTGTGCAAAACGTTCCACATTCAAACGTTCTGTTCGTCCGTTTCTTTAACAATAGATATTTTTTATCGTTATGTGTCCGTTTCTTTATAGACGATTTAATATTTCTATATACGCAAGATAGTTCTATGAATAATTCACAGCTTAAACCTGAGGTTGGGAATTATGATTGATTAGTATTAATGCCTATATATCCATCATTTAGTAGTCCATCAATTGTGGATTATATACAATGAGGATTAATGAACGCATCGGAACATAATGGATTTGTAAAATAAATACATTATGCTTTCTCAAGTGTTAAATTATACACCAACGCAAGTAATATGCAGCCAATGAGATATTCCCGCGAGATGTTTTAAGACTAAGCTTATCTTTGTATTTTTATACCTACTACTGTAAAGGCTTTGTATACAAACGTTATGCATAATAATTAGGATAGTTTTAAAATGTATAGCGTACCGATACGTATCGGATCAATAGTTTTTTAGTAGTAGTAGATATGACTTGACTACCATCCCCTAATTGATCGATTTCACATTCTCCGCCAAAATTACAATCGTTTAATAAACCTACACCCTACAGCCTTGATGTATTTACATTTCCCAACAGCGAAGACTGATGTACCACCATTGACTATAACTTTATCAGTAAACTTATTTATATTATTATCTATAATTTTTTTATCAAAGCTTACTAGCAGTGTGGGACGCACATTACTAATATTCTTGTTAACTCCTCATGCTAAGCTAAATGCTTGTGTTACGAGTGGGTTCACGTCGGTAGTGCAAAGGGTGGCCTTCGAACCGGCAACTACATGATCGCAAGTCTGATTAATTAAGACTCTAGAACAATCACCCTACTTATATGAATTGAAGTAACCGATCAATTGACGAAGATTACAGCAAAATCGAATACCATTACCAAAGCAGCTGGAGACAGTGTAATGAATAGTGTGGTTATAGTAAGATTAATCAAAGAATTAAGGTTATTAAAAGCTCCTGATAATATGTATACCAAATAAATCTCATCAAAGGTCAATCTGTCTAATAAATGATGTTTGAATTTGATAGAGTTTTCCACGCGGCTTTGCTCATCTGAAGCTAAATTAGGATTAGAAATGGATCCCAAAAATAATTTCATCAAACCAACAGTGATGATCTCTTCTTTGTATGGGTCTGTATACATTAGAGTTTCAAGCTGTATCTCAGAAACCGATTAATTAATTGAAATGAAGTTCACCAGTTATTAAATTGGAACATATACCTACTTTCCAACAGTGATAACAAAATTAAAATCTATTCAGTAGTTTTTACGCCAACCCATAACAATCAGAAATCATATTTTTGGATTCGGGAACGTTTATATGCCTTTATCCTAGCCCACTTGTATTTTTTTTAAATCTTCAATGTACAGAATTTTTACGATTTTATAATAGTAGAGAAGAAGATATTTCATAGAAAACATAGCAACGTTTTGATATCTCAATGCATATCGATACAGTAAGACATCCGAGTACGTGATATCTCAAACAATGCAGATATCTAACCAACACCAAAGAACGAATAGTGATTGAAACACGATGATACATTCATTACAACTGCGTCACTCCATCAGCGACCCCGCATAACTCAAATCCCTGAATCATTTTAGCATACACACATGTCAGAATTGACGTTAATACCATCGGTCCATAATAAAGACATAAATAACCATCAAGCTTTAGTCTGTTATAGACTCTTGGCAATGAACTAAAAAACTGAAGTTTGCGTAGACTGTGTTTATTTGTCTAAGTGTTTGATTAACCAATATTCAAGAATGTTTCTTTCATCGTAACTGTATTCTACTTCGTATATCGTATCACAACTCGGGGCCACCTAAGTTAGCTGTAATGAATTTTCTGGTGTGGGTGCGAAATTCCGTATTGGCTTAATGTATTTTGGAAATTAATCACCTGAATTTGGTAGTAAAATCCACAATAATTATGTTAAAGTTTATGTTTAATCCATTGCACGAAAATTTAAATGTAATACGGGTAAAGTATTTGTTAATCTAAATATTACCTACCATCGATCAAACTTGTTAGCACCCGAAGCTTACAACTTAGCAGCTCTGCGCTCCAATATTTTATTTAGCGATAAATCTCAGTGCCACGATACTCTAAACCACAGATAATAGAATACTAGTACTCTAAACACATTCTTGAGTAAGTACACATATGTCGTGTTGACTATTACTCACTTGTATCGGTGATTTTATACATAACTAGCTTATGCCCGCGGCTTCGCTCACTTGAAGCTCTGAAACCAACAGTGATGATCTCTTCTTTGTATGGGTCTCTATACTTTAGAGAGGTCAAGCTGTATCTCAGGTTCCGTTTAATTATTTGAGATAAGAAGTATACCAGTTTTTAATTTAGAGCACATTCTTTCAACAGTGATAACAAAATTAAATTCTATTCAGTAGTTTTTACGCCAACCCGTAACAAACAGACAAACAGACAAGAATTTTAAAAATCACATTTTTGGGTTCGAAAGCGTTTATATACCCTAACCCACTTGTTTTTTTATGTACAGACACAGCTTTTTTACAATTTTATAATAGAGAAGAGAAGATGACGAGCAAAAGGAGTTGCTATTTAAATTTCCACGAAAGCGTTGGAACCTTATACAGTGCCATCTTCAGAATATAAAGGATATTTAATAAGGGATCTGAATAGGTTTCCGATAAAACATACCGATGTCCAAAAGATATTCAAGGTGACGTCGTTCGTTAAAATTGAAAAAAAAAAACTTATCTTTGGACATCGATCGGAAATAAAGCCTTCCTCATATCATCTGTTAAAACCGCTTTATTGATATTCATGGCATAGCTACTCAGAAACATAGGTTTATAAGATACATAATAAAGTTAACATATTCATATCTAGTTGAAGTTTTTAACTCAACAAATATAATCAATCAAGTTTTTTTTAACTCACCTGTATCATTACTTACATAATACTCTCTTCTACCACCCTGATGAGGGCGGGAATTTGGCGCTATAGCGGCCCGGTGACCTGTGACCAAACAATCATGCAATAAACGGACACGTCTGCTATTACTTGCCATTGTGGCGTCACCCTACTCCAATCCCAAAGGCAGACGCTACAACTAATTATAATACCATCATCCTTCCAACAATACAGATTACATCAAGTCTGAGCCAAGATCCATCTTTGTTATATAAACTATAGACACCAAATTAATGGTATTGGTCAGGCTTAGCATTCTCCATTGTGTACAATAAAATAATATAAAGTTTTTTCTTATAATACTTTGAGGGAAAATACCGATCCTGTTCGGAATGAGTGCTCTGGACACACTACAACACAAATATTAGTTGATTTTCATAATAATATTCATACAACAAAATGTTTTTGCATGTGCCTGCTATGGTTATGACATAGAATGGTGTAATGGGTAGATACCTCATAGAAAAGGATTTTCCATAAAGCTTTTTTTATGATTCGTGAAAATGTAGCGTCTCATAAAATAACACAACTATCAAAGTACACGCTCAGCTGAAAATATAGAAAGTGATTAGAGATTTTTATGGAAATAGGTTTATATTAAATCGGTATCGTTATAAATCACGTCATCGATGTTTCGTTTGCGCGACGACGGTTTTCTACGTATAAAAATCAAAACCTGCCCCTACGTCTGACTTCGGTGAAATGAAGTGTGTGTTTCTGTTTCGAATCATATATTTACGACTGTACCAGGTGGTACATTTATATTTTCCCTCGTAAAAGCTCACTTATAAAGGTTTTATTTTTGCTCTTTACTAGTACAGCAGATTTATATTGTACGATTTACTCGAGTTTATTTTATTAAACTGCCTCGTTATTGCGACTGCTACGCTAGAGGTCCATGGTTCGATTCCCAGGTCAAGCAAAGTGTTATTGGGTTTTTCTATGAAATTCTCAGTAGCTGATCGGAGTTTGAAATTTATGCAATAGGCTCGCCCCCTATTACATGGGATCTAAAAATACCGGCGAACTTTGGGTGTGCCTTAGTACACGTCTGCCTAACCCTTCGGGGAATACAGGTGTGATGGTATATTATTTTATTCCAACCATTATGTTATCTTGTATAATAATATTATTTTTCGCACCTACTAAGTAAGTACCTATTCAGACACCGTGTAATTTCTTTGTTTGAAAATATTACTTTTGCACAACGCTTTTGTTTTTTGTTTTATCGACATCAAATTAATTAAATACGTTTCTTTAGATAAATTGTTTGAACTAAACGTTAGGCGAAATAATTATGATGTTCACTTATTATTTGCCTTTCGTAGACCCATTTATTCTGATATCCAAATTAAACCTTTGACTTATTCGGAGAGCTATAATATCAAATAGAATTGTAGAATATGGCGTAGTAAATAATAAAACACATATTATTATCGATAATGCATGGATAGCAGAGCAAAAATATGCTAGAAAATGTTTCATCTATATATATAAAATAAAGTCGTGTTAGTTACACTATTTATAATTTAAGAACGGCTGAACCGATTTGGCTGAAAATTGGCGGAGAGGTAGCTTAGAATCAGGAGACGGACATAGGATACTTTTTATCCCGTTCCCGTGGGATGTGATGACAGACCGAATTCCACGGGGGCGAAGCCGCCGGCAGAAGCTAGTTTATTATATAATTATTTTTAATATCTGAAGCTGTACTTATGAGAATAAATTGGTCGCCAGATTCTTGAGAGATAGGTACCTACTTAAGGATGATAATTTGAGTACATTTATCCATTAAATAATTATGAAAATGTCTGTCAAAATTAAAAGTCTAGTAATCCGATTGGTCCTTTTTATATCTTTGCTTATGCAACTGATTTTATCAGCTTGGAATTGCAGGTTTAAAAGGCCATTTTGATTAATTATAATATACCTATTACGATTCAAAAAAATATGTTGCTAAGGGTGTGCAACGAATTTGAAAATCAATTTGTTTTAAAAGGAATTTCTCTGTGACATATTAATATTGATAACCTATTCATATGACCATATATTGAAAGTCATTGATTTCAAGTTCAAATACGAGCCAAAAAAACGACTTCGAAATCATAATTATTTAATTATCACTTCGTTACATCGAAGGAAAACATCTCGAGGATACCTGTAAACTTGAGAAAGAGTCTCACTCTCAGAGAGTCTATAGCCTAAACCCTTTCATTGTGAGGAGAAAAATGTGCCTAGCAATGGGATAGGTTGACAATCAAGTGTAAAAGAAAAAAGTAAAATAAAAAATACTATGATTTATAACATACCTGCGTGGTCGGTTCTAATTTATTGGAGAGTTTGGCTGGCTCCTCGGCTGCGGACAGCATCCGTCGGGCCAGCCGGGCGAAGGTGCAGCGGAACTGGCGACTCATGCTGCAGTACAACACGAAGTTCACCGAAGACGTGAACAACGCCAGCACATCCATCAGGTCGCCTGGCAAGGGAAATACAGATATTAAATGATAAATGCTATTTATTTCTGTGAACGACACCTATACCATCTTTTTTTACCTATTTTTGTTTGTGCGTTTTTCATGCTAAGATTGAAAAGTTATTTTAGTGAAGGAAATATTCGACTGCGGGTAGGATTCGAACCTGCGTCTTCTAGTTTAATATACCAGACGCTATGACCAACTAGGCCGCTGCGAGTCCACACTGGTATATTGAACCAAAAGACGCTGGTTCGAATTCTGCCCATAGACGTTTTCCTTCACTAAAGTAACTACTTACTAACTAAAAGTAACACATCTACTAGCCAATGTCTGAGGGCCAAACTTAACAACATTGCTTGACCTGGGCATTGATGCCCAGGTCAAGCAATGTTGTTAAGTTTGGTTGTTAAGTTTTGCTATGAAATGCTCAGTAGCGAAGTTGTGTAGAGATGAGCCTTCTTTTACGTGGGACTTAAAATACTTATATTGGCGAACTGTGGATTCTTCAACATTCAACACCTCTGCCTAACCCTTCGGGGAATACAGGCGTGATGGTATGTATAGTATGTATGTATTACATAATATACCATCACAATTTTTTGTAGTTGCCGGTTCGAAACCCACCCCTTGCACTACCGACCTGGGGCCCAAGTCTGCTATTTCAGTTGTATCAAAATGATCGTTCAATGGCACTAAATGACATATGAACTGACAGATTTCCTAAACAAAACTGTCAAAAATCAACAATTCTGAAGCCATTGAGTGACGATTTTGTCACGACAAATTAGCAGACTTGGGGCCCTGAACCCACCCGTAACACAAGCATTTAGAATAGAATAGAATAGAATAGAGATTTATTTTAGCACGATGGGTTTACAAGAATACTAGTAATGTACCTACGAACCACACTGCTAATAAACTTGTTTTATAATGTTTTTTTTAATTAGATGCTCAGAGCATGTAGATACTCATGTACACCCACAGTTTTCCGGTATATTTTAGGCAAGCCTATTACCATAAACTAAGCACAATTTGAAAATCTAGAAAACCTAGGAATCCAACCCGAGACCTCTAGCGCAGCAGTCGCGTTTGGGACCACTAGACTAATGAAGCAGATACAAATATTTTTTAATTAACTTAGTTTACAAATATTTAATTGATCTAGTTTATGTAAGTAGGTGTTTGTCTCTATCCACACAATTTTTGGCGCATAATATTGCGTACTTACTAACGTAACCTTTATGTTAAAAGGAACAAAGTACTAACGATTTACTTTGAAATTCTGTCTCAAGACGACATGTATATTTCTCTCTGATTTAATGACTTCAAAACTCTCTATTATTTCTTTTTCTCTGCAACTGAGTTTCAAAGACGAAAGAATAAAATCCTTTTTTGAAAACTTTTTGAAAACTTAACAACCAAACTTAACAACATTGCTTGACCTGGGCATTGATGCCCAGGTCAAGCAATGTTGTTTAGTTATGCTATGAAATGCTCAGTAGCGAAGTTGTGTAGAGATGAGCCTTCTTTTACGTGGGACTTAAAATACTTATATTGGCGAACTGTGGATTCTTCAACATTCAACACCTCTGCCTAACCCTTCGGGGAGTACAGGCGTGATGGTATGTATAGTATGTATGTATTACATAATATACCATCACGCCTGTATTCCCTAAAGGAATGGGCAGAGCTGTACTAATGTATACCCACAGTTCGCCGGAATGTTTTAGGTCCAATGTAATAGGGGGCGAGCCTATTGCCATTAACCGGGTACAAATTCATAACTCCGAGCTGCTACTGAGAATTTCATAGAAAAAGCCATTAACACTGCTCGACCTGGGAATCAAACCCAGGACCTCTAGCGTCGCAGTCGCTCCGCTAGGACCACTTGGCTAATGAGGCAGTTAATATGTAATGCTATCTGGAAATCACGAGAGAGATTCTTCTAGTTAATCGCGCTCCATCGTATTTAGATCGCAGTATCCCTTAATATCAGGCGAACTAGTGGTCAAGATTAAGCTCAAGTATCAAGAATAAAAAAAACATTTAAATCATTATGCTGCTATATGTCTGTTATAAGTTCTGTGAATACTATTTTCCGTTTCGGATTACTCCGGTCGCTGAAAAGACTACAAAAGATAAAAGATCACAATACCGCATATGCCGCGCTCAGTTGATATTTACGTAAGCGGAAACACAAATAAATACACTGGATTTTATTCTTTCGTCTTTGAAACTCAGTTGCAGGGAAAAAGGAAATAATAGAGAGTTTTGAAGTCATTAAATCAGAGAGAAATATACATGTCGTCTTGAGACAGAATTTCAAAGTAAATCGTTAGTACTTTGTTCCTTTTAACATAAAGGTTACGTTAGTAAGTACGCAGTATTATGCGCCAAAAATTGAGTGGATAGAGATAAACACCTACTTACATAAACTAGATCAATTAAATATTTGTAAACTAAGTTAATTAAATATTTGTATCTGCTTCATTAGTCTAGTGGTCCAAACGCGACTGCTGCGCTAGAGGTCTCGGGTTAGATTCCTAGGTTGTACAAAGTGTTATTGAGTTTTTCTATGAAATTCTCAATTTCAATTTTTCAAATTGTGTCTAGTTTATGGTAATAGGCTTGCCTAAAATCTAATTAAAAAAATATATTATAAAACAAGTTTATTAGCAGTGTGTTTTGTACATTACTAGTATTCTTGTAAACCCATCGTGCTAAAATAAATCTCTATTCTATTCTACTCTAAGCTAAATGCTTGTGTTACGGGTGGGTTCAGGTCGGTAGTGCAAGGGGTGGGTTTCGAACCAGCAACTACAAAAAATTAATTAAAGTAAAATTTTTAACTTAAGATAATAACTCAAAAATACTTTCATTGTTTTTCAGGGAATGGTATCAATCCCGCTTTAACTTTGATAATAAATCCTTAAAATTTCTGAAATCGTGCTGAGAGCCATGAATCTGACATTAATATAAGCCATCTAGAATACCCATAGGGACTTATTTATTTACAAATTCGAGATTATACCTACGTAGTTTTTCCACCTATCAAAATATCATGGAGCTTATTTACATTCCCAGCAGACAGATATATCCAAGGTTGACAGATGTGGCTTGTAGTTCAGTAGCAGGTGTGTTTTGGTTGGCCGTCGTTTTAAATTATCATAACTTGGGCGAAGACAGGTCATGACACTGTATTCTTTATAAGAAGTATGATATATTTTTTTGTAAGATCCTTTTTTGTTGAGAATAAAAATATTAACTCAGCTGTCTTCGTTTTCTCGCTGGTCAAGAGTTCCCACGCTTGATTTCCTTAACGGGGATATTGTTTTATAGTGTTGGGAAAATCTCAGAAAAATATTTGTCGAAGAGCCCTGTTTACCTAGTATACATAATACCCTACATGAGAGCAAAGATAGAGTAGAGATATACAAATTTACACTCAGAATTCGCAGCTATGTTTGGTTCCATTTATATGGGGTCAGCCTGTGCAAAATAAGCTGCTACTAAAAATTTGTTAGAAAAATCCAATAACATTATTCGACCTGGAAACCGATCCCAGTACCTGTAGCGTAACAGTCGCGCTTAGAACTACTTTGACTGCACTATGACTAATGAGGGAGGGTATATTTCTTCAAATTATTTATTATTTTTGGTTCGTTATCCTTGTCTAAGTTACTACTGCTGCATCCAAGTGATAAACAGGAAGAAAAATGTTAATGTTAAAGATAACACAAAATAAATAATTAGGATCGTAGAGATTATTCTCAATACGACAGCCTCTGAGTAGTCGTATAACTTAGATTAAAGGCCTTGGTTTCAATCCCTCGTATTTTTTTACGATCAACGTCGCACGCAAATGACTCGGTAACACTCGAGAGTAATTTCTTTTTCCGTATCGTTAAAAGCTTCCTGAAGTCTTACGAGTTAATTACGTTAGAGAACTAAAAACCTCTTAATTGACCCAGATTCAAGACATTTTCTTTGAAATAGGTATGAAAAAACACGTTCATCAATAACAACATTTTGAAATTAATTGAAATTTTACGCTGCGTTGGTGCCAAATAAACTTCAATGGCAATGGCTTTCTTGGGTATCATTTTTCTTCATCGTATTTTGTCGAGTTCTCTATTCCTTCCGGGATAATATTCTGAAGCTCGACTCTAAAAAAATCACTTGATTTCGTGTGAATAATGGTATTAATAATATAAATTTCGCCGGAATGTTAAGTCCCATGCGAAAGGGTCGAAATTTTTGCAATTAAACCGGGTACAACTCTTAACTACGAGCTAAATTTGATAGAAAGACCGAGTACTTCTAAACGGGAATCGAACGCTTTACAGGACCACTAACACCACACGTCAGTTGCGTTCACTACCACTAAAGATAGGTAGGTACTATTATAATTACTTACTATTGAGACAGTGAGGTACCTACATATATCTACTATTATATAATTGTAAAACAACTGCGTCCATACATTGAAGATATAAAAAAAAACAAGTGGGTTAGGGTATCTATAGGTCACCGAACCCAAAAATGTGATTTTTAAAATTGTCTGTTTGTCTTTTTGTTTCGGATTGGCGCAAAAACTACTGAATAGATTTAAATTTTGTTATCACTGTTAGAAAGTATGTGTTCCAACTTGAAAACTGGTGAGATTCAGCTTGACCTCTCTGATATACACCGACCCATACAAAGAAGAGAACATAAATGTTGGTTTTTTCATTTTTACTCCTAATATGGCTTCATGTGAACGAAGCCGCGGGCAAATGCTAGTTAACAATAAAAACAATACCAAACCATCTTTGAATATATCTCATATTCACAGCAGAAAACTCGGAAGTAGTCTTCCATAGACAGATACAATTTTTGCAAAGAACGTGACATGAATAACGTAACCCTTAACTCTATTTGCTTGACACTTATAGTAGGTGAGTAAGGCGAGAAGACCACTCGACTTGTCGAGTTATCCTCGCTGCAAATACAATGAGATGTGAGCATTCGTCATGATTTATGTAATATGCTTACAAAAATCCGATAAGGGAGCAGTCATTTTCGAGATTTATGTAGTAAAATATTCGTATGTAAGATATTTAACAACGCTGGGACTGTAGACATGAGATGTATCAGTTTTTTTTCTAGTTTCGTTTAATTTGTTGGAAATCTGAAGGACAGTTATGAACTTAGAATTTATGGAAAATAGCTGGCTATTCAAGAGCTTGCATCCTTGACTAATGAATAATGGATTGACAGGCAAGGGTATCACCTATCACCTTGTATAACTATCGCCATTTCTACAAATTATGACCTATCGTAAATAACTCTGGATAAATTTGTCAAAATTGTATTAGATGGGTTGAACATGTTCGTAGAAAAAAATTATTAATTATTGGAATTGTTGTCAAACACGTTTAAATGAGCAGTCAGATTTTTTTGCAGCCTAGCTGTTATAGTTAGTGCCATTTTACGTAAATGTCATTTACATACATACCATCACGCCTGTATTCCCCAAAGGGTTAGGCAGAGGTGTACTAAGGTACACCCACAGTTCGCCGCTATGTTTAGGTCCCATGTAATAGGGGGCGAGCCTATTGCATTACCGGGCACAATTTCCAAACTCCGAGCTGCTACTGAGAATTTCATAGAAAAACCCAATAACACTTTGCTCGACCTGGGAATGGAACCCAGGACCTCTAGCGTAGCATTCGCACTTGGCACCACTAGAATAACGAGGCAGTCAATAAATGTCATTTTATTTTTAGAATATCTATTTAACCTATTCAAAAAATATATAAATACCTTAGAATGTTGTTTCAAATAGGTATTCGCATAAATAATCCAAGCTGGGGATGATAACAAAAGAGGAAACCGAGTCTTTAAAAGGGATGCTTGTTTATTCTCTTATTTCTTAAATACGTAAAACCGTTCTTAACGAGAGATTAAATACAGGAAATCCTGTACATAGACTGATGTTTAAATAAGTCTCATTTATTCAAAGCGTATTAGAAATAAAGAAATCTGGTGAGTTGGTAATATTTATTTATTCTTTCTTTAAGCAGATCTTTAAGACATTTTTACGAATAAAAGCTTGGTTAAGTATGGTATAGCGGACTATTCTCCGGAACTCTACGACAAGGTGCGTATGTAACTATTATGTGGATTATATCGTTTTTTTACCTAAATGACTACGGCATTGCCTGACTACCTCTGAGAACAAACCTCGTAAATAAATTCATAGATCTTGGTCTCTATAAAAACATTGTGGTAGAAGCTACTTGTGCGTGTGTATCTTAGTAACTAGCTGACAAAATCGGTCCAGCTATTTCATAGTGGCCGGAACAAACAGACAGACAAAAAATTTAAAAAAATGTTGTTGTGGTATATGTACCGTGTGTCCATCCAAATGCACTTAGTAAAAAGCGGTTATTTTAATATTAGAGACAGACACTCCAATTTTATTTATTTGTATAGATTACACTAAGGGAAATGTTTGGTTCTTCTTTTGATGGAAGAACCACCACAGCTTTCCTGAGGACAGTGCAATGAGATTTTGTTAACAACATACCATTACGCCTATATTCCCTGAAGTGTTAGGCAGAGACGTACTAGTGTACACCCACAGTTCGCCGGTCCCATGTAATAGGGGGCGAGCCAAATTCCAAACTTCGAGCTGCTACTGGGAATTTCATAGAAAAACCCAATAACAGTTCGCTCGACCTGGGATACGAACACAGGCCTTTAGCGTAGCAGTCGCGCTCTGGACCACTAGGCTAATGAGGCAGTTAAGGTACGTGCCTAAATCAATTTAAAAAAATATTTTGATATCCAGAATAACAAAGTAAAATGGAGCTTCATTAAAACCAGTACATAATAATATATCTGTAGCACTAATTAAGGAGAATGTTGCAGTGTGAATTGAGTTCCTCAAACATTGACCCTCTGTTCATCCGAGAGAGGAACGAGAGAAATATGTTGTAGGATAAACGCATAATTAAAATAATACGGTAAATCTGAAATATAGTAACAAGTATTGAAAATCGAAAGTGACCTCTGTCTGTCCTCTCGTTTGTTATATTTTCACGCCTAAACGACTAAACCAATTTAAATGAATTTTGGTACATAGTTTGGACTTTGCTACAACCAGACATGTGAGTGAGAATATATTTTTTATATATCTATGATATGATGATAATCAATCGAACCCTAGAAGTTCACTAACAGCGTTTGCCAGGCCCAGCACTAAACTAAGGTTGTCAAAAACAATCTAGCTAAGTATTTAGTTTGAATCAAGATCGGTGTACGGTTGTCGATTATTAACTATTATTTTAATAATGAAGTATTTTAAAAGTAATACACGAACGGGTAAATAAGTATTATCTATACTTTATATTATAAAGCTGAAGAGTTTTTTGTTTGTTCTCTACTACTGGTCCGATTTGAAAATTCTTTCAGTGTTAGATAGCCCATTTATTGAAGAAGGCTATAGGATATATTATATCATCACGATAAGACTACTTGGTCTATCTACTATTCCACCCGGACGAAGAGGCAGAAGCTAATTATATTATATGTATGTAGGTATATTGACAATCACACAATTATTTAAAACGGAACCGGGAAACAGATTAATCTTAAATCGCTAGGGAAATTTCGTTTCACTTATAATTCTCTCTACAATTACATTAATTTGAGAATTCTCTTTTATACCTTATTTTATTAAAAAATGTTTTAATAAAAAACATATATTTACAGAGATGAATATCATTTGTTACTTTTTTATTAAAAATCAAATAGCAAATAAAATAAACCTTGTCATGGATAGCTTTTAAAAAATTATAAGCAAAAAATGTATGATAAAATTTATTTCATTGCCTAGGTATATACTTTTTATTTGAGGTTAGAATCGTAAACAAGTTTGTTTACGATTGGTCGTAAATATTTTCCAACGGTAATATAACATTCTTGGTTCCAACCAAGAATAACAGATATATAACCATTACGTAGAGGTATTACAGAGTAATCTTATAAACAATTGGTGAATTGGTAGGGCTTGCGTAGGTTAGAAAAATCTGTATACAAAACTGATAAACCCTGCCTCTTAAACTAGGGTATCCTGTATCTTAAGAGACAGTGTTCGGCTAAAGATTATTACATTTTAATTTTACAACAAGCAGAGTGTGTCGATCTACCTTTAAGTTTATAGATGCTTACAGGTTAAAACTGGTTTAATGGATTAGTATGTAAAAATAAAAAAAGAATTGTAGCCATGCAGTAAGCGTTTGTGTGTGTATGTGTGTGTGTATGTGTATGTGTGTGTGTGGGTGTGTGTATGTGTGCGTGTGTGTGTTTGTTAGTAGTATATTTGGGCGTGTGTATGCGAGTGCGTGTGTTTGTGCATTTAGGTATTTTGGGAGATTTAAGATGAAATTTATGCGATGAATGTAAGTAAAGATTCTGTTTTTGAATAATCCTGTTGAAGAAGCCAGTTTGTTAATTTCGATTTAAGTTCATTCTTATTAAGGTCTATTATGTTTAGTATTTTATGAATTTTTTTGTAGATGTATGTACTTAGTATATAATACTGGTGTTTAGCAAAGACTGTTTTGTGACTGGTACCCAGTGGAACATTGGTGCGCTTGTTAGGATTAGAACGGGGGACAGAACGATGTCTTCTGAGAATGGATTGAAGCACATAAAGTTGCCGAACTGTTAGAACCCTACAGTCCAAATAAAGTTGAGAAGTAGGATAGCGGTATGGCTTACGAGTCATTACCTTGAGGATGGCTCGCTGAGCTCTTTCAATTCTCAGGAAGTTGGTTTTTGTTGCACCTCCCCAAACAACAATGCAATAGCTGAGGATCGATTGGCACAAGGCGAAATAAACCATCCTTAATGTATCTAGGTCAGCGGCGCTTCTAAGGGATTTAAAAGTGTGGATGAGCCTCAAGGTCCTGGTAATAAGTACATTAATTTGTTTGTCCCATCGCAAGCCTGCATCAATTTGTACACCCAGATACCTCACATCCTCAGATCTCGTAAGCTTCGAGCAAGGGCAAGAAGTTGATAGTTGTGGGCATGTATGAGCTATAATTGAAAAAGTGTGATCTGGCAGATTGTTTTGCCGTAAAGCGAAGGGAATGTAGCAGGTTTTTTTAAGATTTATGGTTAATAGATTTGAATTCAACCATTTTGTTATCTTAGCTAATGCTAACTCTGCGCTATTTTTGACACTATCCCAACTAGGTCCGTTAACAATAATTGCCGTGTCGTCGGCGTAGGCGTAAATCTTGGCGTTTGTGAGGGTCATATTACATAGGTCATTTACATAAATTTGAAATAAAATTGGGCCCAAGATGCTTCCCTGGGGAACGCCGTAATATACTGGTTCCTCATCACTTAGGTGCTCCTCAGCCTTTACTCGTTGGGTACGGTTCTGAAGGTAATTTTTAAAAATTTCCAGGGTTATACCACGGATCCCCACCAGCTCCAACTTTGAACTGAGTATCGGAACAGAAACTGTGTCAAATGCCTTAGAAGAAACCAAACTATGAACTATTTCGTTCATAACTACAAAGAAGACGTGTTTAGGTGAAATTGTGCATTGAGACTAAAGGGATCGTAGAAAAATATAAATAACTTCTTAAAAGAAAAATGGTACATCTCTATAATATTGTTTTTTATACCACTGAGGTGGCAAACAGGCTCACGGTCCGCCTGATGGTAAGCGGCTACCGTAGTCTATGAACGTCTGCACCACCAGAGGTGTTGCTCGCGCTTTGCCGACCCCGTAAAAACCATTTCACTCCTTTTTTGGAGAATCCCATTGTGTAGTCTTTTGGGAAAACCTCGGCAGGTACCTAGGTCATTCATCATGCATTCGTTCATGTTAAACACAGTGTCTTTCTTTTATATGTAGATAGTATAATTAACGAAGCTTGGTCTGTTTTTTATCAGTCCAAACAAGCTTTGCATCATTCTAAAATAGACTGGCATAAAACATAAAATATTTACGATACATAATAATACATTCTTGAGTTATAAATGGAGTAACTAACACGACTTTCTTTTATTTATATAGATATATTAAAGGCAGAATAGGTATAATACGACATTGACATTTGAAGACACGTTTCGCATAGCGGCTGAGCGATAGGCTTCTAGCGCCACGTGTTGTGGGTTTGATTCCCACAGGGAGCAAATATTTGTATGAGGTTTGTTGTTCCGGGTCTGAGTGTATGTGTATGCAATAATTTGTGTTTGTAAAAGCACCCACAAAGGAACAAGTTCTCAAGTAAAGTAAAATCATTTAGAAATACGAGCAAAGTAAATACAGTAAATAGCAAATAGCAAGTGATAGACAAACTACTTATTTAAATGCAGAGCAGCTGTCTTTGTAAACTCGAAGTCCAATTTTAATTCAAGTACTTACTTAATGAATTCGGTATAAAGTCTGCCAACTCGTACATACATAGGTACTACAGCTAAATCCCTTTTAGTTCAAAGGATATTCTTGCCCAGTGCCCAAGAGAACAGGAATAATATGCAATACTAGCTTCTGCTCGCGACTTAGTCTGCGTGGACTTCAGATAAAAAGTAGCCCATGTGTTATTCCAGACTATAATCTATATGTGTGCCAAATTTTATCCAGATCCATTCAGCCGTTCTGACGTAAAAGAGTACAAAAACAAACATACCTTACATACCTGTATATCACGCCTGTATTGCCCTAAGGGCTAGGTAGAGGCGTACCTACGTACTAATTTAATATACCCACAGTTCGCCAAGTATGTATGTTTAGATCCCATGTAATAGAGTGGATGTTATTGCTATTAACTGAGCACAACTTCATATACCTACCATACCTATTATAATTTCATAGAAAGACCCAATAGCGCTTTGCTCGACCTAGAAATCGAACCCATGACCTCAAGCGTAGACGTCGCGCTCAGGAGGACTAGGCTAATGAAACAGTTAAAAGGCTAAAATCTTCAAGCCGGATATGAGAAGAAATACGACCGCACACCGGAATTATAAAATTTTAACTTACCGAACATGCTATAACAGCTCTTGAAGAAGTCTGGGGCCAGAGCGCTGGCTAGACCCAGCAGGCCTTGCGGCACCTCGGTGGAGAGGAACAGGCCGAGCACGGCCAGCAGCATGCGCGTCGTGCGGTCCGTGCGACTGGACCGCCGCGCGCACGCCTCCTCCGTCGCTAGGCACTGCTTTTCTGGCTGGAACACAACACTACATTAGGAGGTACACTAGAAATTTCTCGACTAGACTTGAGTGTGGCTCGTACGTAATATCATAAAGTATTCGTAAATGCTCTACAGTAACCAGTGGCAGCTCGCTCTCAGAAACGCTGGAGCGGTGACTCACAAAAAAAATACTCAACAAAATGTGATTTTTGAATAAGAAATTGTGTTTATATGTAAATTTTACGTAAAAATTACTCATCGAGTTACTAACACTAAATACATAATTATTATAACACTAGCTTCTGCCCGCGACTTCGTCCGCGTAGCGTATATTATATATAGCCTATAGCCTTCTTCAATAAATGGGCTATCTAACTCTGAAAGAATGTTTCAAATCGGACCATTAGTTTCTGAGATTAGCGCGTTCAAGCAAACAAACAAACAAACAAACAATCAAACAAACAAACAAACAAACAAGCAAACAAACTCTTCAGCTTTATATATTAGTATAGAGTATAGATTTACTAATATTACCTTTCGCTATGAACTTCAGAGCACTTATAAACTTATTAAAAAACGCATTTTGTTAAGTATTTTTTTTGGGAGTTCACCGCTCACCGCCACAGACAGTAACATCTCTTATTTAGCCTGCTAAATAATAATATGACTTAGGTAAAGCGCGGCAAAAGTGGGCGAATGTAGGTTAATGTTGATAAATAAATCAGTGTAAGGTACTTTCAATGTCGCCCTAGAGGGCTAAAATTAATACCATTGATGAAAATATAATTTATAACTTATAATATGTATGTATGTATGTTTTTCAAAATTGCAATTTTGGTCCTCCTGACTGCCAGCTGGTAGCTTGGATCCTGCTACCAATCTATAATATAAAAATCAATTGTTGTTCGTTAGTCTCGCTAAAACTCAAGAACGGCTGGGCCGATTTAGCTGATTTTGGTTTTGAAATGTTTGTGGAAGTCCAGGCAAGGATTAAAAGGTAAGTAAATATGAAAAAAAAGTTTTTCTGTTGCGGTACGTAGTTCGCCGAGTCAGCATTCAATATATTTTTTTTAACCTACCAAGTAACAAATCACTGGTACAAAGCAAAATCACGCCGATTTGTTGAATTAAATGTAAATAGGAATTATAGGGAACGATAATAATACTAAAAATATTTGCAAGCCAGCGAGCTGATTGCAAAGTTATCTATTTATACACTTCAATGAACATTGATGCTAAATAAGACGGACATGCCGTAGTTAACTATATTTGTGCCGAATGACTATTTATAATCGCCTCTCGTGAGACTCGTATAAAGCTCTAAAGTAATTAATAAGCACCTTAATTACGTATAGACCCTTCATTTATTATTAAGTACATTTAAATCAAGTTCATGACCGCGACTCGCCATTCATAGTGTAGGATGGTGTGATGATTTGCGATAGGTTACTGGAAAGTCGACGGCTGCGACAAGCCGAGGACAATTGAAATGGCGCACATTTCTGACGTGGGAGAGCCATGCTTCGGCACGAATGGGCCGGCTCGACCGGAGTGATACCACGGCCTCACAGAAAACCGGCGTAAAACAACGCTTGCGTTGTGTTTCGCCGAGTGAAGGAGGTTACCGGAGGCCCAAACCCTTTTAAAAGACGGACAACGCACTCGTGACTCCTCTGGTGTTGCGGGTGTCCATGGGCGGTGGTTATCGCTTACCATCAGGTGATCCGTCTGCTCATTTGCTCCCCTATCCTATTACGATTACGGTTACGATTAGCCTATTGTGTCCCACTGCTGGGCAAAGGCCCCTATCCTATAAAAAAAAAACATTGGTGGAAGCCTATATCCCTATCTTTTTATTATATTCTCTCTTTGCCTATATTCCAGTGAGATAATGTGACAAATAACGCAAAAGCATTACCTACCTGTGTTTGTCTCTAATGCAACAGAAACATCGAATAAAACCACTGTTAGAAAATAGCCCGGGTAATTACAGTAGGAGATGAAAATTAGACTCGCTCGGCCCCGTTTCTTGGATCAATGGTTGATTGTGTCGATGGGCTATTGTTCACCAAACAATATTCCAGCTTGATAGCAACTGTATCTAATGACGCCAGCAGTCTTGGGTCGATACACTACACAGAAATAATATATTTTTTCAGTTTTACGAGGGATTGGTAAAATTCTCGGAATAATAAAGTATATTATTGTTATTATATTAGCCGACGCGTATGGGGGTAGTGGCTGAGCGATCGGCTTCTGCGACACGTGTTGTGGGTTCGCTCTCCAGGCGGATCAAATATTTGTTTTATTTACAAGTATGTAGTTATCGGGTCTGGGCGTTTGTGATACAGAATACGATACAGAAGAAAAATCTAGTGTGGGGCAGTTTACAAAAAAATAAAGAATTAGATGAAAATAATTTACTATGCCCATGATAGAGTCGAACTGAAAAACTGAAAAACATGAAAAAGTAGGTATTATAATATACCAAAACATGTATTTCGACGTAGGTTTTACTTGCAATTTATTGTCAAGATTCTATAATGTTCTGCTGATTCTAACATTCTACGTACCTACGTAAACATTATATTCTATGACGCCTATGTCTCCCTCAAGGATAGGTAGAGGTGTACCTACTAATGCATACTCAAAGTAAGCTGGTATGTTTTTAAATGGCATGTAGCGCACAGGAAACTTATTATCCTTAACTGGGTACAAATCTACACAAAGCCAGCACAAAAATGACTGAGAAAAAAATGCACTAATACTTTGCTTGACTTAAGAATCGAAACCAGTATCTCAGGCTGAGCAATCGCACTTTATAATAACTAGACCATTGCAATCTAATTTAATATTAAAATTATGTATTATTAATTTCAGTTAAAACAAACCCAGATTTCATCATTAAATATCTCTACGTTATACATCGTCAATATTAAGTTAAATAACCTCGAGGCTACAAGTCACTCGTTTATTAATTGGATCAGTCAACGCAAATAACAGTGAAATTATCTCAGTTAAAGCAGAAATTAAAATATATTTATTATTTATTAGAGAGCCTGAATATAACTTCGACATTATCAAATATTATCTACCATGTCGGTACACATCAGTATCTATGTAGTAAATTATATTAAGTTATGTCCCTCCAGATTACACGAAATCATTAATTTGATGATGATTAGAGCAGTGATTCACTAATGATGGTACGGGATAGCTTTAGCCGGGAACATGTGACGGCATTAGACTCTCCACTAGGCATGGAACGTGGCGAACACATCTGGACAATACCATAGCCAAGGCTCTAAGAGTCTTGGGTATGTGTCGCTCAGCGTATGGCAAAACCTGGGGACTTAGACCAAAGGTTGTGCAGTGGCTGTACACCATGATGGTTAGACCAATAATCACATATGGCAGCATTGTTTGGTGGCCTAGGACGCAACTAGGGATATGCAGGGAAGCCCTCGCTAAACTACAGCGAACGGCATGCCTAGCTATCACAGGGGCGTTCAAAACCACACCAACAGCGGCGATGGAAAAGGTACTCAACCTTGCACCGCTACATATTGTCATAGAGACTGAGGCCCGTCTTGCACTACACAGACTGGCAATAAATGGCCTGTGGGATAGTTCTAAGCCTAGAACTAGACACAAAAGCTTAAAATACAGGAAGGCCTTGACGAACTAACGAACATGCACTGCGACAAAATGCAGCCCATGTTTTGGTTCAAGAGATCTTACAAGGTTCATCTGCCGTCAAGGGAAGAATGGATGAAGGGACTCGACCCGCCAGAGGAGGGCAGTCTGATATGGTACACTGACGGTTCGAAAACCGAGTCGGGTACAGGGGCGGGCATATATGCAAGGGACCATAAGGTCAGTCAAAGCATGGGCAAATTAGCTACAGTTTTCCAAGCGGAAACATATGCTATTCTTGCCTGTGCACAACAGATGGAAAGTAGCGGTACCACAGGTAGGTCCATCTACATTCTTAGTGACAGCCAAGCGGCACTCATGGCCCTGACCGCCTACAGGATCGATTCAAGGCTGACCATGGACGCTGCCCGAACTCTTAATGAGCTGGGAAAGCGAAACAAGGTCAGGCTTGTTTGGGTCCCTGGTCATAGGGGTATTGTGGGCAACGAGCATGCTGACGAGCTGGCTAGGGAAGGTTCTGGAACCTCACTAATTGGACCGGAACCATTTGTAGGACTGGCTCCAAGCACAGTCAAAACGGCATTTCGGGAGTACGCAAGGGCGAGGCACACGGATGAGTGGTTGAGCCTCACGGGACTTGCTCACTCCAAGAAATTCATAGGTTCCTCATCGAAATGGCAAAATGCCATTTGGAACTCAAGCAGGCGGCAGGCCCGTCTTTTGATGGGGGCGCTGACCGGACACTTCGGGACTAACGCTCTCCTACAAAAGATGGGTCTGACGGATACATCAGCCTGCAGGGCCTGCAAAAGGGAAATTGAGAGCATGGAACACCTTCTGTGTACATGCGATGCAATGGCTGGAAAGCGAATGTGCCTTTTGGGTCAGGGTTATCCAAGCCCGGAGGACTACAGACTCATACCCCCAGGCCTCATTATAAAGCTCATGGAAGAGCTGTTTGTAGAACTGGGAGGGGATGAGGAATAGATTATCTAGGGGAAGCACAAAAGATCCCATTGGGTCGAAGTGCACTGAGGCCTTGCTGCCTCGGCCCTACACAAGATAAGATAAGATAAGATAAGGCATGGAACGTCTATACCTAGTGATATTGGAAATTGCAGATAGCATATGAAAAATCACATGGAATAATTTTTCATATGCCTACACCTGCGACTTTTGTTCACACAGCTTGCTCAAAATCGCTTCAATGAAATCGCATTTTGTTCACGATTTTATTGTAAGAAGCAAAATAGCAAGTGTATTGCGGATGAAAAGTAGCAGGCTGTTAAATTTCGCATGTGATATCGCTGTGAAAAATAATCATCATTTCATCAAATGAAAATGGTGAAAATTAGCAACAATTTCCATGCCTAGGTACCTACTGTCCACAATCGCAATCATTGAATTAGAATGAACATTTTCTGTGTAACGTTCTGTTAAATCGTGCAATACATATATATAAAGGTCGCTGTTAAATGGGTTGATTGATTAATACCTTCCGTGCGTATCAATCTATTAGCAATGTATTATTATCTCGTTCCATTTCCAATGAATATATGCTTGAATGAATATGAATGCCTATGAAAATGAAGGGGATTTCGAAAAGGACAAGGAAGTCACTCGTAATTGTTTTTGGTTTACCTAATCTATGAGATCATAAATAATTAGTTAAGTACCTACCTACTTACAATAAAATGATACATTTCAGAAAAGAAATATCTGAGTTCTTGAGATCTTTTTGTATATTTTTTGTGCATTTTCCATGTTAAAATTATAAAGTTATTTTATTGAATGAAAAATTCGACTACGGGCAGGATTCAAACCTGCGTCTTCTGCGTATATAAACCAGACGCTGTGACCACTAAGCCACCGCGAGTCCCATCCGTTAGGTCGAAATTTGCCTTCACATTCTGAATTTATGTCTTTGTCACCTCACAGAATGTTTCCCATGCTAACATAACTTGGAGAAGTTTTCAGACAGCCACATACCGAATCTCTTATAACTATTGCAGCCAAGAATCCTTTATTTATTTTTTCATTATAATAATATCTAAGTATAAATGAAGTATAGTATGTATTTGCTGGACGACACTGACATGCACTTTAACCAATCAGTGCAGAAAAATAAAAAAAGTGAATTGAATAATCGAACCTACATCAAGCTTCGGACAGCAAATAATAGTACAAAGTAATTTATTCATTCACTCACAGAGCTCTCTCATAGACGCGTCAATGAACTCTTTAATATTCAGAATCTAATAAATTGGTTCCGTCTATTAAAAAAATTGACGTTTGTACATTCTTCTTTTGAGTGCTCGAGTTGAAAGTCCAGACATTTTAAAACGAATGCTGCGAATATTTTTTGCTTTTGAAGATGGCGTCAGACTATTTGTTTGAATGAAACACTATATAAAAAAACTAGTTTTATTGTGTTTTTTATTGCAGCTGTTGTTAAGAAAAGGCTTATCTTCCTTCTATTTTTTTCACCCATAGTTCATCAGAAAATATTTTCTTCTAGGTTCCATCCATGTAATAGGAAACCGAGGAGAATGGGTTTATCATCAGTTACCAAATTAAAAAACTATACATATGTACCTACCTACATTGTTGGGATTAAAAAACATGGTCTGATATAACATAGCATCTCGCCTCGCAAAGTTTTTGACTCCTTGTAATATGTACCAAGCCTATTGCCTGGATATTATATGATGGATATTAACTGGACATAAAAATAATCTACAACCTGCAACTAAGAATTCCCTGATTTCTGAAGTTTACGCGAATATTAGACATAATGAAATAAAACAACTTTACGGATTATATCGCGTTATATTAGTATAAATAATACAATACAAATCCCGACGTTTCGGACCCTTTATATTAATATAACGCGTACTATTATACTAATATAACGCGGTATAATCCGTAAAGTTGTTTTATTTCAATATAAGAATTCTCTATTAGAAAAACCCTATCGTACTGCATGACCTGAAAGTTAACTTAGGAGATCCCGCCTATGCCAAAGAGGCCTACTCCCGTTAGAAATTTAAATCGGGCAACTTGACTAATGGCGTAGTTAATCTTGAACTAATATTTGAGTAGTTTGAAACCTCATTTTGCTTGACCTAGCCATAAATTAAAGCCAAATATTGCCTTAATTACTCGTTCAATATTGAAAACCGATAATAGCAACCTTCCTCTCCTTCTATCTCGGTTCATCTCTACACTTAATACAGAGCAGCATTGTGAGAGAGAGAGATGTCACATGTTTTTCTGCTGTCGACCTTAACCCGATCGACTCATATCAATTCTCATGGAAGCGCAAACAGCATCTAAGTTGGCTCACACAATGCAATAGCTTTGCAGACTCTTCTGTCTCTTTCTTTGACTTCCATTAAGAGAAAGGGAAATCGCGGGCAACAACTGTTCTATAAAACGACTACACATCGAATTTGCGTTTAGGAATACAAGACTTCCTCCCCGCTCGCTGGGAAGACATGTTTGGTGGTATTTAATTACTTACCACTACCACCCTCATAATTAAGACCGAGTCCAAACAGTTTGACTATGTTCGGGTATATACACATACATACGCTTTGTATTCCTTGAAGAAAAATGGATGGGCAGCCGTTTATAGAACCCTAGCTGTATTACTCGCATCCCAAAGGATTTTTTGACCCTTCACCAAAGTCCCGTCTATCTATCTCTCTATACCACAAGCCATCTTTCGAAATTGATACTGCGGTTTAGGCGTGAAGGTAACAAACAGACAGACAAACGGTGATAATATAATATTATTATGAGGGATTATATCAATAGAATTATGTCATTGAGGGTGAGCCTCAATGAGATGGAACCTAAACATTCCAGCGAACTGACGGTGTACCTACAGTAGTTCCTACACGCCTGCCAAACCCTTCGGGGAATACAAGCGTGATGGTATGTATGTATATCGTAAGCGCCTCTACCTATAGTATATTTAGGTACTATAGACTTAGACAAATAACTTTAAGCATTTGTTTACGAATACAAAGGAACATAATCTAGAAATCATTTCCTACAATTAAATTCAAACTCCAACATGCAGTAAAATACCTATCTCAGTAACAACAATAATATTGTTGTGATTGAGAAATGATTTCTAGATTATGTTCCTTTGTTTTTGTAAACAAACACTTATAAGGAAATAATGATACTGTTATAACGTTATACTCAATACTCAATACATTTATTGCTATTTGACTAATGCAATAAAAATATAGTATTCATTATTATTCTGGATGCTTTACAGTGAATTTAACGATGATCATTTCGATTATGACAATAAATATTGATTGGAATATTGTCATTTAGAAAATAGACCTTATATTTTGGAAGATATGATTGTGGTCTGATTCCATGTGGGAATATAAATTTTAAAGTTACACGTTTTAATGATAAGTTAAACTAACCTAAACTTTCATCCCTTATGATTTACTTGTACAGTGGAACCACCTAATTAGTTTACATCAACACATGGATAACTGCCGTTGTTATTGTGTGCGTAAACTAATAAGACGATGTAAATCAGTAAGCATACTAACGTCCAAGCGAGCGAGTTCTACTACACACACACCTACATCAATACTTAGGCATGGCTAACACGCTATAATAGTCCTTATTACTAATTGGTGTGGTTGAATGCATTGCACTATTTCAAACAGTTTTACTAGAGCAGCTTTAGCACCGTTGCTAATGTCTCTGACTGGTAAATCGTATGCCGTATGATCAAACCACACTTGCGAATTATATTCTTTTTATAATATTATTTAAATCTTTTACAAGTTACTATTAATCCAGTTCATAAGACAATCGAAGTTTTGCAACGTTTGAGATATGCCATCGAAACTAACTACTTAAGCATTTTATTTTGTGTCCTTAGTAGACAAAGCTACCCACAATTTTTCAATTATTTTATTTTATAAGAATTGAACGTCGTCATTTGTCCAGTCTATTTGCATTAACCATTACGACCTTCGTTTAAGCATAGATTGCTTCTTACAACTCCTGTAATAATTTGTGTGCGGTGTTATCCTATTTTTTATTGCTTCATCATGCAACATTTAACGATGTTTAAGAAGGCCGAAATTGTTGTATTACACGAGCAAAACATTTCTATTAGTGAAATAGCGAGGCGATTAATGATATCGGTGAGTAACATTTATGGACATTTTCATTATGAACCTATGCTCTTCTTGCCTGTAAATGTTAAATTATACTATATTATATAGTAAGTATATTAAATATTTTATTCTTTCCTAAATGAATTAATTATTATGTGTTTTATTAAACTATAATTAATAATATAATTAATTAATTATATTAATAATATATTATAATATGATATATATATATATATATATAATATATATAACACATAATACTTATAATTAGTTATATTATTAATTAATATAGTAAGTATATTAAAACACATAATAATTAATTCATTTAGGAAAGTGTCATATAAATAATACTGACTTAACACAATATATAAATAAATTAAATTTATGGCATAGGATTTTAGCCAAGATTCAATTATTCGAATTAAGTAACTAATATTAATTATGTTTACTAATGATGATACAAATAATAGGTATATCATTGGAATCAATGTTTTGAGTATTATAATTATATTAATATGACATGTTAAATTATGATTAATATTTATTTACACATATCAGCATTTATATACTTACTGGTTTCTGAGCATTTCTTTTTTATTACAGAGAAGAACCGTGCAGTTATGGGTTCGACGATTTGCAGATTCCGGTGACGTAGACCATCGCCGACGTGGGCCAAAACCATCGGCGATTTTTTCAAATGACTCCGGGACATCATATCTAGGCACAGAGCGGACCCATTCCTCCCCACCCGAATAACCGCAACAGCTCATGTGTGCTTACAAACCGTGCGAAACCACTTGCGTGCAGCTGGTTTACGATGCAGCAAACCAGCACAGAAGATTTGACAACCAAGAAAACATGACTATTATTGACTGGCCTGCTAAAAGTCCAGATTTAAACCCCATAGAAAACCTATGGGGTCACATGGTGCTAAACTGGGACTCATCGAATACAAGATCAAAATCTAATTTAGATGACCTAGTTACGTCCACTTGGGAGTCGCTACGGGTTAATAATTGCCATGACGTGTTATATTTTTCACACTATATTTTAAAAGTGATCACACTGTTTTAAACGACGTGTGTATCATAAATAATGAAAGTCTTTAGTTAATATGTAGCCATTTTGTAATGTGAGTGATGTTATTGTTCCTGAGGTTAGAAATTGCCATAATTTCTTCCTGTAACATGTTGATTCACTTCACATTTTATTTTACTATGATTAAATTGATATACCCATACTCAATACTTTGACAAAATATATTACGTCCATCCATATCCAACAAAAATAACTTTGTCTTATTATGATGTGAAATGTTAACTTGTAAATTTTTATTTACTTACTTGACGTCTTTATTTTTGATTAAATTGATCACCTCTAACAAAATATTACGCTCATACTTACCCATCAAACAAAACTTTGTATTCATAACTGATAAAATAGTAACCGTTTCATTAAAGAAACGATTAACTGTAAGTTGATTTTTCAACCATTATTGTAGTGGAGGTTATCCTGTAACGATACGAGTAGTGTGTGTAATAATAAATAAATAAATAATAACTGCCTCGAGACTCGATAAAATTGTTTTTTTATTGTGTATATTAATCGATCCGTTATTTAGTTAATTAAATGTTTTAATATACAATTTTTGTTGTTTTATTTCAATAACAAACAAATCAATACAACACAAATAAAAACAAGTCAATTAAACCAAAAGAGTTTACACAATTTACTTTTTTAAAATATAAAAAGTATGACATAAATGACAAAAATAATTTCCTCTACCGTGATTTGAACTCACGACACGCCGCTTGTGCTTCGATTCCAGTCACCTCACCGTAACGCCACGGAAGCTATTATCTTGTCAGCTAAAATATTGCATCATATTCATTTTATGTATGAGATTAATTTCTGGTTTGGTTATAGTTGTGTGCAAGTCGTTTTATTAATCGTCGCTTGAGCGTGTGCATAATACGCACTGTACGTAGATACGCACACATTGAATTAGACAACACCGGTGCCTGTATCATCCGCTAGGGTCGCTAGTAGTATGTAAACCAAACCATTTTGCTTCGTGTACTAGCTGTGGGTATCTCCCAATTCTTGAGCAGTTATGGCAATTTTGTGTATCTATATCATAAAGTTCAAATTTTAATTCAGCCTCGTCAAATAGTTCGTCAAATAAAGTCCTATATGAGATACAAAGTCTTACAATTACAAATTTAAGCAAGCATTGTAGGTAGATCGTTTAAAAAACAAAGCCTACTCAGAATAATTTATCTAATTAATTTCAAATTAATTATGTTTTAATAATTTATTTATTTGAATACCATTATTATTGTGTATTTTCTTTCGTTTTACAGAAAAGAGAGCTTTAAAAGTGAACTTGATTCGTAACACTTAAATATTTAGTTGCCACTGAGTTACTAAAATCCATGCCACAGTAATGTCTAACACATCATAAGGGGTTAGGCCAACTATAATCTTTTAATCTTTAGCCTCAAACACTTAATTTTAATCTCAAGAAATCTCAAGATTACAGAGCTAAACATAATTGCAACCTCAACCCCTATCGCAATTTTGTACTTGTTAATAAACGTAATAGCCTCATGAAGTCGAGGTAAAATTGAGGCTTCAGATTTTCAGGTTTGGCCGTTGGGTCGAGTCACATCTCGCAAACTGGAGTTTGGATTTAGGTTTAGTAAGTAAATGACTAATAAATCCGCCCCATTTATTTTCATAAACTAAAAAGATGAACACAACACAGACTATAAAGCATGTAGGTAAATCAGGACTTTACCTAACCTTTCGTGATAGAATGGCGTGATGGCGTTATTAAACACATATTTACTGTATACATTTAACTTTTAGTACCATTTTACCCATCTACACTAAGCTTCGGTGAACAAAGGGTTCTTAATTACTATCAATTTGCTTTGATTATATGACATTTTATATCGACGGGGTTAGGTTCAATTTATGCTTTTATTAATAGGTTAATTTAATTTGGGACTTCGGTAATTAGTAGCCAGCTGACGAATGCGGGGTTGAGCTATTATTTGAAATTCACGTATTGAAACGTTCTAATAACTCATATGGTATTAATTACGTCGTTTGTGACAGCCCTTACGCACTAACCCTTAGACAGTCACGGTTGAAATAAAACCTATTATGAAAATGAACACGGACTCACTTTTCTTTCTTTAAATTATGTCTGAATCGTAAGTCAGAATACTCTTCAATGGATTTGAAAGAAATACGCATGACTGATTAAACAGCTAAAGATAAAAAATAAACCGGATTTTTTACTATGACTTAGGACGACTACATTACCCACTTGGTCGAATAATAACCGGGACAGATGGCTTTACGTGCTCTCTATGGCACGTTATTACTAGAGACGTTATAAACACATCTAAGGGAATAAGTGACCCATATTTTTGATTACTATGTCAGGTCCGATTTATGCTTTTGGAGTTCCGTAGGGCTACATGAAATAACAACATATTTACTCTTTGAATGGTAACTCCCGAAGTATTCTCAAGAGGATCCAACCAAATAACACTTGGCGTCCCTGAAACGAGTCTCCAAGCGAAAATAAAAGTAAAGCAAGGGCATCAAGTGTCGTCGCTAATTATTCTGGGGATTTTCTGGGAACTTTCTGAGGACATTTTTTTATTATTTTTATTACTCGAATTACGTCATTAAATTTTATCGGGAGACGTCGAGTGATTTGTTAAAATAAGTGAATTTCTACTCTATCATAATATAGTATGTACTTATAGAAAAGTAGGTTGTTATGAATATTTTACATATAAATACTGTCATAACACAATTATCCGTTTAATATTTCAATTTCCTAACGACAAAATGTTATTGCAAATATTATGATGATGGTAGTACGATAATTTATAAACACATTCATTATACAACCATAATAATAAAAGGTAGCTACTGTAGGCTTTTATTGGCATTTATAGATTGCTATTTCTGGTAAACTGTGTTTGTGTATTGGAATGTGTTTTGTGCGGGCATATAAACAACACAGAAGCCATACATTTCCAATATATTCTTACTCCAACTTACCTCATTTGGGCCGATTGAACGCTTTAGAAGTTTCTGCCTCTTTCTCTCGGTTGTTGTTAACTTTGATATTAAACAAGTACTTAATATTGACAAAGCTAAACTGGGAACCAATTTTAATATAACACTATATATCCACATTATTGCTGTTACTAATTGTACGTTTCTTGACATTTCTAAAACATAGACTGTCCGATTGTCCGGCAGGGCGAGATCCTCTGCGAATTCAGAATTGTTTTGTGGTGTCACTTCACTGGGCACTATATTCATAGCAAAATAAATTGGAAGACACAAAAAAGGACAAATCACATACGCGCCTACGATTGCAAGAGTTGTATTCTTTTTATTACACCAGGTGCTATTCCGTTGGGGAAACGCTATTGCGACATATCGCCACACTGCCAAAGTCACCGCTAACCAAATCGAAATCGTGTGGAACGTTTGACTGAATATGGAATGGAAATAAACAAAAACCGCCCAAGCGTACGTGTTCTTGTTAACTTGAGGTCCTATTTTGATGTTCATGTGTAGCGCGTAAGGTATGTATTCCAACATAACTAGAAGGTCTGCGACGGCGAGGCCGGTGAGGATGGAGTTGGTGGAGCTGATCATCTCGCGGCGGCTGAGCACCGCGATGTTGATGGAATTGGTGGCCGAGCCGACGATGCAAATCACAAGCGCGATGTACCCGTGCAGGCGGCTGTACGCTTTGTTGAAGTCGGTGGCGCCGGGCACGCAGTACGCGTCGGTCGCGTTCGACATGCTTGCGGTGCGCTCGCGACCCGCCACGGCTTGTCATCGGCACTGGAGTGTCGCTAGCCTTGCCACGAACAACTTCAACTACTTGGTTACGTACTCCGTTGTCATAACCTGTAACAAATGACACCCAAGTTTAACGCACGGCCACAACTCACGACTCACGAAATGTTTGATCGTTCGTTTGTTATGTAACTAAAGTCAACAAGATTTGTTAAGTCTGCTTTTAGAATTCGTTACATGATTGTCAGACATATACTATAAGCATTTTGTATTCGAATGTACTGGGCTAGTTGTGTAAGAAAACAATTTTCGTTGAGTTGGTAAATAGCCTACAATAGCTTCAAGGGCATGGCTGCCTGGCGATGGTCGGTGGCCGAATATTCTTTGTGTGTTATGCTGAGGGTATAATATATCATCATGTGCGTCAGACGTGAGTGAATCAAATCTATTGTGAATTGTAATAAAAACATAAATGGAATAGCTATAAATCTTTGCCAGAACTCTATGAACCTAAAGCAATCTGGTGCCATCACACGTACCTATTTCTAAAAGTATTATGATACATAATATACGCTGGAGACAAAACTGAAACAAAACATATAACAAATTGGTGATGTCTTATATTACCTATAATTCAGAACGTGGCTTTCAGCTTTTATTTGAGTACAGTATCACAATATTTATGTACCTTATTGAAAATGTATTTGCAAAAGTAATATAATTTATTTTTATCAGTTATAGTGTAATATTATCATAAGTATATTAAATAATAATTGTCATATAGGTATGTTATTACATACGAAAAACGTTAAAGAGTAGTAATATGACAATAGACTAATCAAGTCATAGCTTTTTTAGAATACACGTAGAAACTAGTACAGCAATGCCTAACCTTTCTTTATCTTGTAGTGGCAAATGGCTTCCTGACGTACCCAACCCGACCCAGCCAGACTTGAGCGTTATCCAAATACATTTGAATATGATCTACATAATTTTGGACCCGTGAGCGAAAAATACATAATATATCAGACTGACAATGCATTATTAACCGACCCCTAATGTATTATTAAACGATGAACAGCAAATAATAGTGATGTTTTCATTTGATCCTCTTCAAATTTAGAACGTTATTCTGATTGGTGCTCCCGCAATGTTCTATATTTAAACACAGATTTGTCACTGTCATTTCGTTCGAATACATCAAACATGCAGTGATCATTACTAGCGGTTGTATAATTATCGATATGGACTTCAGAGAGGCGTGCACGAATGATTTTGACGTTACAACGTAATAATTCAACCCATTAATGTCCGGGTAAGAGTGATAAATTGGGAGGGATTAGCTTAAGTCAACCGCACTGGCCTTGTTAAGTGTTAGTTGGCAGACTTGCCATACCTTCGAGAACTTTGTGAAGTACAGCTGTGCAGACCTTTAACGATATTTTCCTTTACTGAGAAGGAGTATATTATATACCTCTGTCTTCGAAATCATGAGCGTATAAAAACGTAATAAAGTCCTACATCTTTTACCTTGTAGTAAATTGAAATCAGGAATTCAGGATGCAGTATCTATGATATGCCGCAAGGGCTGACTAAGACATTAATGGAGTATATAAAAATCAAAAATCAAAATTTCATTTATTTATCTCATCACAATACCTTACCTACATGCTAATGTGAGTAAAACGAGTAGTGAATTATAATTCCATACTCTCTAATTATCAACTACCCGTCGATATTGTTGAGCACTATATTTATCTAGGCCATAAAATTACATTGGGTTCAGAAAATCAAGCTGCAGAAGTGAGTAGAAGGATTGCTCAATCCTGGGCTGCGTTTGGGTCAAATAACTCAATCTTGCGATCCAAGACGATTCCTCAGTACCTAAAAATCAATGTGTTCTGCCTGTACTAACTTATGGTATGGAAACCACAACTTTGACCGAGAAATCTGCAGAAAAGCTTCGAGTTGCGCAGAGAGCCATGGAAAGAAAAATGCTCGGCATTTCCATAATGGACCGAATAAGAAATGTGGATATTCGGAAAAAGACAAAAGCCAAAGATGTGGTAGAAGTAATACGATCACAGAAATGGAGATGGGCAGGACACATTGCGCGTATGGACGTGGCCAGGTGGGCTAGACGAACCTTGGAATGGAGGCCACGAGAAACGAAACGCGGCAGAGGTCGTCCGCCGGAAAGATGGGTGAATGACATACGCAGACAGGCGGGCGTCAACTGGATGATGATAGCACAGGACAAAAAGAAGTGGAAGGAGATGGAGGAGGCCTATGTCCGAGGACGGACGAATTAAAGGCTGATGATGGTGACTCTCTAATTAAAAACGTACGAAGGCATTTCAATACCCTAATTTTGTCGATAGTGTTGCTACACTGCACTTACTACCGACTCTCTATATCTATATTATATAGTAAAAAGCTGTCGCATAATTTTCATTATTTTACGTAGTATAAATTCTCTGACCTAATGCATAAAATGTCACTTTTGCCCCTGAAATACTGCACTCTAAACTCATACAGCTGCCAACGATAGCGTGTAAAATTTATGTTAAAATCTTGAACGTGCATAAAATCCTTTAAGGATACCTCTTAAGTCTGATATTATTATGGAACAAGAAATTGTCGTCGTTCTAGGTACACTAAAGCTGCTCGTGTCGTGGCACGAAGCTCCCGAGTGACGCATTCAAGATCCCTGTTTGCTTCCGTTGAATGTGTTGAATATGACAACAATATGTAAAATAATGTACGGAGAGCTGGGAGCTGTCCTACTTGCCCATGCGCCATATTTGAGTTGTTTAAACTTCCATATACAGGATGGTTACGAAATTTTTTTTAAAGCTTGCAATGTGGGTCACACATTACTCCTAACGTATTCTTCTTAACCCCTCGTGCTAAGCGAAATACTTGCGTTACGCTTCACGTCAGTAGTGCAATGTGTGGGTTTCGAACGGGCAACCACATGATCTCAAGTCCGACGCCCTAGCCATTAGGCCGCCGCTTAACGGCAATGTCTAACGGCCGGTCCCAATTACAAATCACTCAGTGGATTTGCTTACTAAAGATAAGATTTTGACATAAGGTCCATACGAGAAATGTAAAAATCCTACCTCAGCTAGTAAGCAAATCTAACGACGGATTTGTTATTGAGGACCGGCCTTAGAGCGATTACACGGAGAGCTTACAATCTTTAGCAAAGAGCTAAAGATTGTAACTTTGGTATCATTGTAGGCATATCCTAGAAATTGATGTGTTTATGCAAAACAATAACCATTTGTTTCTCAAGATCAGCGAATCTTTTAAATTTGAAAAAAGAGACTATCTAATGTCAATTAAAGTTTACAATCACATACCAGAAAAGCTTAGATGAATTATCATTAAACTCATTTAGAGCCAAGCTTATTTGATGGTTATTAGACAAATGCTTCTACACACTAAAAGATTTCTGCATTTCTAACTGGCGTTTGTACCTTACGTATAATTGTTATGTAATACCTAGTTGTAACGTAACGTCTACTATTTGTAACTCTTAATAATTCGCATGCTTTAAAAGGCGAGTATTTATTATATCATTTACTAACGACTTATGACTTAGAAATATCTAATGACATTAAAAAAACCACAACAGCCGGGCCCTATATTAGTCTAAAGAAGCACTTCAAAATGATATTTATGTATAATATAATGATAATTATAACAAAAAGAAATCAATAATCCATACAAATCAAAATTAATGAGCTATACTGAGTTCTGAGACTTACGCGAATATTGAACTGGACTGGATTGGTCAAATGTCAAATATAACCCTAAAGAATATTTTTATCGTGTTATATTTGACATTTGACGGAATTGTAAATATAACGCGATACAATCCGTAAAGTGGCTTTATGTAAATAATAAATTAATCAGCTGTCAAACTTGTATGGGAAGTTATTTCTTTTCAGCGTACCCAACTAACCACTTTGTACATCTGAAAAATGTATTCCAATTTCAGTTTTTCTAAAGTACCGACCGCTATGCGAGCAATAAGCTGATTGCCAAGGACATAATAACAATTCTGGCACTGGCAAACGCTAAATTCAAAAGCGCCCAACTTTTAAAATCCGCTTACACAACTAACGGTACCCAGCGTTAATGTTCCAATTTTTCCAAAGTAGTTAGGTACTTCATTAAAGTTCACAATAAAGTACCGCTAGTATGTTATACGATTTAATTAGTGAATGAGGCTTGTTATTTTTCTCCCAAAAACTCGCAAAATCTTGTTACGAAACATTTTCAAATTTATTAACATTCCTGGCTGGTACTCCGTCCGAGCCAATTACGTTAAAATGTCTTTTAAAACAATATATTTGAATTATTGCTGGCGTGTTATTAAACGGTAATAGCAGCTTGTTATTGCAGAAATAAAAATGTTATCTCAATGGCGATTTAAAACTGAATGCAGTTGCCACTAGAATAGTTTATGACTGCGATTTCAGTCGTATTATGTATACAAAGATCCTGCATACCTATAAAGATATTACATATTTTTTGTTAACCTATGGTAACTCATTTTTCTAGGAAACAAAACCTTTATTTTTAATTTATTTAGGGCAGTAAGTTGAGACGATGTGTACAAATCTAATTCTATGATCTTGAAAATTTTTAACTGTGTATTTGAGATTGATTTGTAGATTTAATAACTGTTTTTTCATTTTATTTTTTTTCAATTGTAGTTATATATATATTTTCGAGGGACCGTACCTACCTGATATCACTGTTAGTCTGATAGTGGCAGTCGCTTTGTGTTAAATACTGATATTTCAGCGTTATACAGACCGTAGTTAAAACAGTTACACCTAAAACATCACACATCACGAACACCCAAGCCTCAGTTAGCCATTTTTTTGCGAGAAACTAATTAATCATGACGATAAAATGAAGTGTCATCTTTTTCGAATCTCTACGAACACTCGCGCTGGAGTTATGAGGAAGGGGGACTGGAGGTACTTCTATAATATTTTATAGTATAACAATAATTAAGAAGTTTTACGTATCAAATCGAAGCTGAAGAAGAAAAAAACTTGCAGTAAATATAACTTTTTGTTAAGGAACTTCGTTTTTGAAGCCATACAAAGAAAAACTTGTTAATTTGTAATTAAGTTCTGTTAGAAATCTGAATGTTATTAATATCTTACCGATACAGCTTTTTTAGTACCTGTTTAAAAAGGAAATTATCGCCATTACCTAAATTTGAGGAAACGCGAAACTATTGTAACAAAATGCAAGGTACGATAAAATCAAGTGGATGGATCTCGCGCCGGAATATCTGCTGTGATAAATTGGTTTGACAAACCTTTCGGTTGAATAAGCCTGTTTAAGCATTCTTTCACAAAGGTGCGTCTTCTCACTTATGAGATGACTCGTTTTCTCTCTACAAATTCTAACTCGCTATAAAAGGCTCTGATAAAATGAGAAAATTATTAAATATTAGCTGCGTGCTACCAGCGCCCAGCGGTGTTCTAAGTTTTACCAATCCCGTGAAAATTTCACAAAATCCCACTTAATGCTCACCTACGAAAATAACTAGTAAAGTAGGATGCGGGCAGTCTTCATGGATCATCTGCCACCTGGGGGGGGAGGGGGGGGTACGTCCTATAGTTATGGCCATGCTAATGGCTCTGGGATTTGTGACGCTCACCACGACTACGATAAGCAGTTTCTACGCTTACCAGTTGAAGCTATAATATATCAGCAAGTCCTCAGTGCTACAAATTCTACTTCAGTTACAAAGTATGTCTTTCCCTTAACATTATAATAAATTATTACATCACAAAGAAGCTCTGATCAAGTATCGAAATACATAACAACAAACAAAGGCCAAGTACCCTACCCCTGTGAATAAAACTTAGCGATCCTCTTAACTATAGTTAAACACTAAAGACTAACAATAAGTAACTCAATCCGGTCTACTAAGTTTTTATCAACGGTATCAATTTTAAACCAGATGGACTCACCACACCTCATAATTTATTCTAGATTCTGGATCCATAACGGTTCTAGAATCTTCGGTGGCTGAAAAGTGTCACGATGTTGTAAAGTGTCATAAACCACGGCTTGCTTACAGAGTTTAAGGCTACGGACACGGCTAATATAGCCTAAACGATTTCAAAATTTTAAGTTAATTATTATGATATTTTAATGTATGATTTCACCAATTATAATACAATTTCAACAATCAATACATTGCTAGTAAGCTTTTATAAAAAAAACAAAAAAATATCAATAATAATTATTATTAATGTATAATTTATTATCTCTATTGTTGTATTGTCTTGATTTTGATTCGGTTTTACTCAGTTTATCTTAACTTTTGTAAATTTTGACTAATTTTTAATTACTGAAAAGCCGTGCACGCCTATAAGTGACTTATTTGCACAGAACTTAACTATGTATCACCTATCTAAAAATATTTTGTAAGTAAGTTGTTGGTGTGCCTTATAATTATAAATAAATAAATAAAACTAGCCTGAGGGTGTAAGTTGCAATCTTGCATGGAATCTAAGTCATATCAGTGAACTGAGGATGTAGAGCTAAATCCTTCGGGAATACAGACACTCACATTAAAACTTTGGTGTTCATCCTTCTCCAAATGCATTTTATTGTAAGTGCTGCAATTTACTTACACTCCGAAATGCTAACTTTCTTCGTAGATATTAAGATTTTAAACTTAATCCATTGTACAACTTGTTCTCGACATTTCGACTGAATGTTGGGAGACTACGAACAAACTGCATAATGTACTTCAACACTGCTGCATTTCTAGAACTCACTTTATCCATAACCAACGCTGTTACAAAAGAACAATTTACAGTAGCGTCTACTTCGGTGTTCGAACAATAAATCATCTATGGAACATGGTTCGTGCCCTGTTTGTTATTCAAGCCATTAGCTTCAATAGATGTCGTTTACAATACAAATAGACGAATGATAGCTATTAATTTATCAATATTTGTGCCATTTGACGGCATTTTATTTGCCTAAGTATTGACCGAACGGTGTCACGTAGGGTACGTTTGAGTAATTAAATTTCGACAAGTGGTTTATATTGGAATAGATTACTTCAAATTTATTACATTGATTCACGCAATCCGTGTCCATTTCACCTTATTAAATGTTTTTTAGGAAAAAATAGATTGAATATAATATTTTCTTTGTGTAAAATTCAATATCAGCCGTACCTCTGGTTTTTATTAAATCGCTCGCTGCGATATTAATTGTGAAATACTTTATCGTAAAGGCGATAAAGGTTTTATTAAAATGTGATGATACTACGAAATCCCAATATCCGGGCTAAACACAAATTTTGCAATGGCCTCGACGCACTGTTTCACACAATTTGCTCCCGGGTAGGAGCTGTGATATCAACTGAGATACGATTTCTAATAGATTACGTTAAATTAAGTATACATATATTGCTTGGAGTAACTGAAGCGTTCGAATTTTGTTTGATTTATATTTTATTGACGACTATTGTGCTCAAGTCCACCATGAGAAGACATCGAAGTGTCCTGAGCCCCGATCCAAGCAGACGTAGCAAGATGCCAGTATGCCCACGCATTCCTTGTAAGACATCATTTGCCAGAAGTGTACCAAACAGCATAAGAACAAAATTATACAACGATGTAAACAAAAAACTCAGCATCGCAGGACTAAATAACCACAACCTTAAAATCACCCTTACAGACTGGCTTCTAAAAATGGATTATAATAAAACCGAAGAATTACTGAAAGACATCGCATAACCTACACACACATTTATGATTCACTTACTCAGACAACATAACATTCTCAACATTCACACAAACAGCACCATACACATCCAGGTAACACAAAAACGAATAGACACAAAATCACACACATACCCAATATACAAACACATACATACACACACCCACATTTAAACATATCCACTCAACCATACATGGTCCACTCATGTAATAACCATATTAAAATCATTTAGCCCTTGCCAGCCAGCGGCAACGTTCACTTGCATGCACAAAAAAAATGTAAATTGTAATTCTAGTTACTTTACACGACTGAACACTGCCACCCAAGATACAAGCACCCGCTTAGTTTGGGAGACAGTATCAGTACCTAAAGCACAATACAATTTCTTGTGTCTATTTTTAAGTCATCTTTGTGAACTGTATAATTTGCGACAACAAAGATTATTTATTTATAACCAAAGAAATGAGGAAAAGATTGATAGGGCGAAAGATGATTCGAGTCGGTAAATGCCGAAATAACCGATGAAGTGTGTATGTTTTCTGAATATATCAATCTACATAAGCTGCGAAATACAAATATTCTACATCTGTAGAATATTATTCATTATCATCTCTTATAACAGTATACTAAATAATGAAATAGAACTATTAGTCTGGATCCTTAATAAGCCATATCTGAGAGAAACATTACAGCGTACTTATATGATATTTATGAGTATAATATATCGTAGGTATATCATAATAATTATTATATTGTTATCATTATATTGTTCTACTGCCGAGCACGGGTCTTTTCTCAGAATCAGAGGGATTTGGATCAGCTATAGTCTTCCATGCTGCCCTAGTGCTGGCTAACAGACTCCACACTTTAGATTGTTTGTAAATTATTTGTAATTCACTGATAGGTTAAAAAAATATTTAAATACTCATAATTATAAACAACTTTCACGATGATAACAATACTGAATTATCGAAAAAAATAATTATTAGTAAGTATTTACTTACCCGATACAAATATACGAAACGAACGATAGTTGTTCATATAATGATGATATAGATCACTTATCAGCCAAACTGTTTGTTAATCTTTCATTATAGTAAATATTAATAGATTAACTTAAGTATTCTACTCTCACAAAAATATTATATTATCCATTTTAATATCTGATACCAAATCTCAATAAAGTGGATGTCTTGTGACAGATAAGTATGTACATACTTATCTACATTCTACCTGAGAAACGGAGGGGAATAACAGGTGTGTGCGAAACACTTTTGTTTACTCCAAGACAATGAAATCCGCTCGTTAGCCGCATCCCGCATGATACACGACCTACCCACTTACAATGTATAATGACTTTATACCCAACAACATTCATCTCATGACAAATAAAGGTTACCATTTTGTTATTTGCATTATTTTATTGTATTTCAATGGCAAAAACCCGTTTTCTCTTATGATGTTTGAATTTTCGTGCGTCAGCTGTTATCATTATTTATAGTCCGATGTTTGTTTTATGATTTGAAAGTCGGTAACGGCTGTAATACATTTAAATTGTTTTCATTACTAATTATTTCTTATGAATAAGGTATCTTTCGACCATGAACATTCTAAAGAATAGAAAATAGTTGTTTATAGGTCACACGTCAACAAAAATCATGATTCACAACATTGTGTTTTTACTAGAAATAAAAGAAAAGTTTTTCTGGCAGCAATGTTTGCTCATAAATGCCTTCAGCCAGACTAAAATTATTTTTGACTACATTTAAAAATTATTGTGATAGGTACAGTCACGAACACAGATATGTATACACTTGGCAAATTTCAAAAGCGACTTTTCTTAATGTATTAACTGAAATGTTATGAACATAGTATATTCGAACTAATGCTTTAATGATATTGTTATTATCTCAAAGTTTGCAATCGTCATTTCATAAAAAAACGCTTTCGAATTTTAGTAAGTGTATACATATTGATGCTCGTGACTGTACACTCCAATTTTTTTTTTAGCTTACTAAAGCGAAAGTTATTATTCAGTTACGTGTGGGGAACGAAGAAAAACATTTTATTATAAATAACTCCTCAAAAGAATCATAGTTATGGCCGGTACGGAATAGGAACAACAGACGCAAAAGTAAACATGTTCAACTTAAATATTTACGTTCTGAAACCTATAATGTAATGTAACAGAAAAATAAACCCATATAGCTGTACCTACCCACAAAAAGAACAATAAATACTATTTCATTTATTTTAAAATAAATAGGTTGGATTAATTAATGAGAACACAATATAGCACTAAAGGGTTTCTTTGAAACTTTGTATATTATTTTCTTGTACTGTGAAACTCCAACACAGATGAAATTTTATGGATCCTTAACATTATTTAAGGCTCAAATGGGAGTTTTGATAAAAACATTTTTTCTTTGTACCCTTGTTTTTTTCTTATCCTGGGTTCAACTGAATTGGTTTCTGAAAGAGACAATAGGGATTTACAGAACTAGTAAGTTTTTTCAACTATTTCTATTTACTTTCAACCACACGTTATTTTAACCTTTGATCGGAATGTTGCATTGTTCATAATTGAATATAGTTCAATACATTTAGGGGTAAAAAATGCAAAAATATCACAAAAAGATAAAACATACAAATATTACAGAACAAATATATGTCTTTCAACTATAAAAATCTTGGTCATTGTTAAACAGGAATAATGACGTAGTTGTGAAAAGATTAAGGCTCCCTTCCTATAGTAACATTATTTATCTTGCGTGGGAAAATGGTATTCAAAATATACAGGAGAAAAATATACTTAATAAAATACAATGCGTATTCCGAAAAAAATAATTTCAATCGACTACTAAAGTTCTAAGTCTTGGTGGGAATTGAGAAGAGAAGCTCTGACCTGACGCTTTCCCGCAAAATAAGTGTCAGTCAGTATAGAACTTGTGTGGCGCAGTGAGTTGACGTTATAACTCCGTATATAAAATGCTCAAGCGTTCCTTATTTTTAACCGATTTTAAATATGTTTGAAAAATACTAAAATGTAATAAAAATTATGACATACACGTATTTTTATTATATAGGTCTGTACGTTCTTTTTCGTACACCCAAATGAAATTTATTTTAAGCATTCTAACTAAAACTAAATTAGTTTATTTCTCACAAAAAAGTAGATTAAAAGAAGCCGTCAAAACTAAATTAAGAAGTAGGCTTTAGGCTAGTTAATATTACATTATTACTACAAAGATTTCTTCCTTCACAAGCTATGAAAGAAGTAACAAGTGAATTGACAGAGCATCTGTGTCGCTGACGTTACTTGTAACAAACTTCACTTTTATAAAAGTTACTGCCAACTTTTGTCTTATAAATTAGGAAACTAACTTAGCGAACTTCTGATGAAATACATTTATTTTGTTATGGAAGAGAGACACCTGTACCAAGTTCATTAAATTTGTCAAGAAATGTACTAATGTACAGTCGCGAAACTTGGCGGTCGACCATTTTTCTAACAAAGTCCGTCGATACGTCAGCCACACCCACATTTCACTTCCGCCAATTAGGATAGTTTAAAATGCGAAAACTCATCATTACGATCTAATAGAAGTATTCAAAGTATCAAGTAATGCGCATAAAGCTCAAGGGGATTTCGGCGGGGTGAGGGGAAGGGGTGATAACGCACAGCACGCCCGCGCGCTCGGCTCGATCGCAAGATTTTAGCCATAAGGGTGGTTCACCGCCAAGTTTGTCGATTGTACACCCATAAGTTCGCCGGTATGTAATGGGAGCTTGAATTGCCCACAAAAGCGTTATACCAAAATAAATGGTAATCCAAACAATATTTTATCGAATTGTGTTATTATTCGGATTGAGATACTGTTAATCTAAGTTTAGGAACTTAGATTAAGGCCCGCTTGCATCAACTTTATAAATATTATTTAAACACATTTTTTCATAGTAAATTTGCGTTTAAATACAATTTAAATACATTTAAGAAGTTGGTGCAAGTGGCCCTAACAGTATCAAATAGGCCGTACCATTTTATCTACCAGGTACTGTACTTCATTGGAAATATAAATACAACCCGAAAGATGTTCCAAACTTGGCAAAGTTATCATGAATTCCATATGCTTTTATTTATTTTTAATGAAGTATTTTAGACGACATGGTATAGCATAAACCTAGATTAACGGTATTGGAATCCGAATAATAACACACTTAGAATAAATTGTATTTGAATTACGATATTGTGGTATTAAGTACGTTTTGTATTGGAAATTCGGTACGCGGGGCTCTTAAGGTCCCATGAACCTATTAATTACCATTAACTGGCCCTAAATACAAACTCTAAGCTGCTACTGAGAATTTGATATGAAAATTCCCAATAGCAATTGAATAAAATACCGTTATATTTAGTATCTGACGTATTCTGCATAACATTATCACTAAACATAGTAAGTCACAGGTCATCGAAGAAATAGTAGGTACCTACGCGGTGTAAACGTGAAATAATAACTAAAATATAAAAAGCAATATTCTTATTATAAGTTTTACATATATTTTCCGGGAAATGGAATGATTCGGAAGCGATAAACCTCAAATCACGTTTGAGAGTTCAAAACTGTTAACATCCGGCTGTCTAACTACTTGTCTGAATTTCCGGATATAAGTTTAACATGATCATTAAGGTCGTAACCCTATCCTATTCAGGTTCAATGAACGATTACAAACAACAGTGATATATGAAAAGCTACGCCCAAATAGTTAGGGATAGCTATGGAATAGCTATATTTCTATACTTCCGGATAATACCTTAGAGGATTCTATAATATCACACATTTTACACTGTCGTATAATATCGTTCTATAACAAATCTGTCAGTAGATTTGCTTACTAGCGGTAGCATTTTGACATTACTTGTATTAATGGCAAAATCCTATCTCTACTAAGCAATTCTACTGACGGATATAATATAGTAACCGGCCGTAATAGTTCACTTGAGTTCACACAAAATTGACAGAAGGGAGAATGATTTATTCTAGCCAAAAGCAAGTAGACTTTGAGACACGGAGAGGTCTAGATATGTTAAGAATGGTTACCCATCTAAATACTGAGCGCGGCAAGGACAGCTTAACCTTGCCGATTGGTCAACGTAGTTATTAACGAGCTATGAGCCTCTCCTAATATGTATTAACTGCATTAAGTTACATCGTAATATAAAAATAGCGGTGTTCGTTGTAAACAAATAAACAACCTGAACAACAACAACATATTACACAAGAATGTGAACAGTTTCGCCCCCAGGCATGAAAATGGAATATATCTTATAAAAAAATACAACTTTCAACAACAACAACTTCTACTGAACATTACTATATTCTATTCTAGACTATTTATTATTTTAAAATCAACTTCAAACTAGATGAACATATATACCTACTAATAATTACTATCTAAAACTTAAATAACTGAAATTAACTTCCTAAATAAAACAATAAACTAACTAAATTTATACTAGAAAAATAAAACTAAAAAAGGGCTTCAAAGAACTCCCGTCTAAACCCTATCGCTATCAACCGGTAACCCGTACCCAGAAGGCTGACTGCACTGCCACGTTGGATGGCAATGCTAATTCTTTGATCAAAGTATACGCCAGCCTTTGGCTCACGTAAAGCGTCGTTCAGGCGTTTGGCAATACCCTTAAAAAGGGAAAGTGCACTCGGACGCCACGGCCTTAGCGTTATTAACTACAACTTAAATAATAAAATTGTAACGGGTCGATAATGTCTGTTTATTAAAGATTTTGAAGAAAATCTAATATGGGGGGACTATACTATAGCAACAGAAGTCAAAACAACAACAGAAGCTAGTATAGAATATATATATTTTGTGTGACCGTTAATTTCCGAACTAAAGTGTTTTACCGTTCAATTAATAATAATAAAATGCTTAGAATAAAATCAAATGATCTACTAGTATCATAAATAATATTCTAAAACGTAATAAAACTACACAGATTTATAAGAATACTAGAAAAACTACAAATAGGTACTAGTATTCTATTATCTGTGAAATGGGCATCAAAGAACTGTAACATAAAATTATTATTCCCATAACATAACACACTACCGCGCCTGTATTTCCTGAAGAATTAAGCAGAGGTGTAGTAACGTAGGTACATCTTGGGATTGCCAATAGGTAGGTATTATGGTATAAACCTTAATTTCACAGACAAACCCTAAAAATCTGCTCAGTCTGAGAATCGATCGCAAAATCGCCGTGCTTGAGAACACGAGACCACTTTTACAATTCTGAGAGCGTTTGTTCTGTCTCTGTATCTGTTTGCTATTGAGAGAGAGCGGTGTTGCTTTACATCGTATTAAATATCACCATATCTTTCTCACAACCAATTTTTTTATCAGGTATGTCGGCACCGTCGTCATCGTCACCCATAGACACCTGCAACACCAGAGAATTTGCCGATGCGTTGCCAGCCCTTGAGAGCCCCTACGGACAGCAGACTGCCAGAGCCGCAGAAACCGAGAGGGAACTGGCTCTCTCGCGCAAACCTCGAAACACACACCAAGGTACTTTATGTATATTTACTTTATGTATATATAGTGAGGAATAATATTCTAACCCGTCCTCAAATGGGGTAAATAATCACGTCAGCACGTTTTAAATATACCACAGATCGCAAACAATGATCTTAAGAAGAGGGACACAGATTTTAAATATAAACACACGATATATTTCATATCTTTATATCGCTAATCACAGTCAACCAACATCAACACCGTTATTATCAACGTTCCAAATATTTTGCCCATCTCATGAGGAAATTACAGAGAAATAATGAGTTTCAGCTGTTTGTTTATTACAGCAAGAAAAAATAACATATTTCATACAGTATATCAAGCCAATTTGTAAAATACGAATTCCAGCATTATTTTTCGATGTTCATCACTAAAAAGTCACGTCTGACGTGGCGGAAATGTAAATAAACTTGAATGAATTATTCGTACGTAATTATTTTATACATAATCCAAACTAATATTGTAAATCCGGAAGTCACTCTGCCTGCTTGTTTGTTGCTTTGTCCCGCCTAAACAGCTGAACGGATTTCGATAAATATTTTGCTAGGTGATCATGTTATGTTTTATCGTACTATTGTAATGTGTGTATTACATACACTTAATATATTATTTGTGTTTCCACTAGTCAACGTTACCATAAAATAGGACTATATTGGACTATTATGGTCTATGTTAGAAAAGACTATTTTTTGTTTTTTATTCTCAGTAGCACCTCAGATTTTGAATTTGTGGCCGATTAATGGCAATAGACTCGCCTCCTGTTACATTGGAACTAAACATACCAGCGAACTGTGAGTGTGCCATTAGTACACCCCTGACTATCCCTTTGGTGAATACAAGCGTAGATATGAATACAAAATTATTTGCTTCATCCAAACAACAGTTTTATACGGCAAAATAATTCATGCTAAGGTCCTTTTAGCAACATTGCTAATAATATTGTACCACCTACCACTGAATACCTATACTTATAGTATTTATAATTTAAGTAAGTAAGTAAGTAATATAAGTATGATACATAACAATCCATGAAGTGTCACATACAGTGCCAATCGGTAATATTGCATCCGTGTTTAGAGAGGCCCTTGTTCCGTCGGGATCTGATATGGATTAATAGCGAAGGGTCAATTTTGGTAAGAGGGAATCCGGAGCATAAGATTGCTCACATTGGCTTGCTATTTGACGATAGATACCTACAAATAGTGACCGTTCAATATGAAATCCGGTAGGAATTGAGTTGTTGCCTAAGCCATTCGTAAGGATTTACTTGATGATAACTTATGAAACCAAAAAAAATATACTACATCTACTGTTTTTATTATTTTATCTCTGCATCACCCTAAGGTTGTCTGGCAGAAAATGCCTAATGGCATTAAGACCGCCTTTGTACCAACGGTGCATAAAGTATTATCTATAATCTATACTAATATATAAAGCTGAAGAGTTTGTTTGTTTGTTTGTTTGCTTGAACGCGCTAATCTCAGGAACTACTGGTCCGATTTGAAAAATATTTCAGTGTTAGATAGCGCATTTATTGAGGAAGGCTATAGGCTATATATAATCACGCTACGCGGACGAAGTCGCGGGCAGAAGCTAGTAAATAAATAAAATACTGAAATCTCGGTACTTTTCATGATACTATTAAGTATCTGTTTATTTTTAATAGTTGAACAGTTGAAGAATGTTTTTGAAGTCGATTTACTGTTTTTTACAGGATACGTACATATCCTTAAATACCTACTCAATTCTTAAAATTCCTTGAATTTTTAATTATAGAAACTAAAAGTACAAATTAATGTGATAAGTATTAAGACATTAATTTCTACTTTACAATGAGGACAGATATTTTTACGATATCTGTCCTCATTGGCAGCTCTTCGTGAATGTAATCCAATACCGTATCCAGATATTCTATTGTGATTTCTTTTTACCGAATAAGAGGAAAAATTGGCTGGTCCCTGCCTGTACCTACATATCTTGGTAGACGATTTTCGTTCATAATAAGTCTTCATTTTATCTAAGAATTGAATACATTTTTTAAGTCGATTTTTAGTATGAAACGTTTTCTTGGGAACCTATTATTTATTATTTAATACTAAAGTTATGTTTTTTATTAATTGTTATACTTTTTTTTTATGTGTAAGTGATCAATCCGTCAATTACTTAATTTGTCATATCAGCGATCGTAATTGGTACTGTGCACGCATTGTAAAAATTACTCGTATCAACACAAACGCACTTAACCTCTTGTAGCTATTAACACACAATTGATGGTAAGAATACACAATTGTGAGAAAAACTAAGGCATCGACTACTTAAGTATCTAATTATAAAGTGGAGTACTAGTTTACAACATCGTTTTCTATGAAACTTATTACATGTGGTTAAACGTAATACTATAATTATGGTTTCTAATAACATAATTGTGAGTTACAAACCTAATAGGCATACCATTTATAGGTAAAACTACAAAAAAAAACCTACTTAGAATTAAACATGTTTTTAGGATTTTCAATCTGTCACGATTCTGGCATTCAACAAGTTGTTGTAACAAATTGGTGTAACTAATACTGTAATGACTTACCGAGTGTTGTACTCGATAATACACAATTTCATGGTTGGCAGTTCATACACAAATTGAAGGCGCTCGTTACAGGAGCGTCAGCGAGCGCGTCGCGTCGGAAAATGTGGAAACACTGTACAGAGGCGCGCGGTGCGTGTTGCGACAGCGGCCACGGGAGTCACACTGCTGGCTGTGCCGGGCACCCGAGTCCACAGCCCGCCAGAACCCGCCAGAGCCCGCAAAACATAACAACACTAGCTAAGAATTCGGAAAATATTTTGCAATAGACCCCTTTTTTATTTATTTTATTGTATTTTGTGTAATTATTTTATAATTTGGAGATATGAGAAGTATGTTATACCTACCTAAATTATTATTACTAAGTAGGTGCCTAATCTTACTAATATAATTATTTATGTTTATTACTCAATCGCGTAAAATGGATAAAATTAATACAGATAAACAGATTTGAATTAAATTTAGCGTAGGTACAGATAGTTTATGACCTGGACTAACACTTAAGAATTTTTATCCAAGTTAGACCCAATTCAAAAGTCCACTCAGACGGCGCAGTCACGGGCTGAATCTAGTGTACCTAATATACATTTTGTTTTATATTGTATTGTGTGCCTCAGTAGGGTTCTTTTTGATACCACCCACTATGAATCCACCATAAGGTACTTAAACAATATGAACGCAAATAAATGAATATGATTAAACATATAATCAATTAAATAACCTTTGCAATGTATTGTGAACTTTGTACGTGTAAATTAAAACAGGATTTGGTTTTTCACTAATGACGTTCCCAGATATTATCTAATTATTTATGGTTAGTTATATTCAAATGAACCAAAATTTTAGGTAGGTTTAATGTTTGACGTTGTATGTGGCCTTGTGCAGCTAATAATGACTGATAACATATATATTTAAAATAATTGTGTTGAATATCTATATTGAAATAAGTGATAATGCAACTCACCTTGTAACAATTTAAATATTTAGGTAAATAGATGTCGCTTTACCATCACAATCTCTTATAGGAAATATCGTGAAACATTGTCCGTAAAAACTACAAAGAAAATCAATAAATGTGAAATTTGGACAATGTTATATAAGTATAGATAGGTGCCATGAAATACAACTTTCAATATTCTCGATATTTATTCGCAGTAACGTATGCTTAAACTCAAAGTATAACATACCATCATACCATCACGCCTGTATTCCCCGAAGGGTTAGGCAGAGGCGTACTAATGTACACCTACAGTTCGCCGGTATGTTTAGGTCCCATGTAATAGGGGGCGAACCTATTGCCATTAACCGGGCACAAATACCTAACTCCGAGCTGCTACTGGGAATTTCATAGAAAAACCCAATAACACTTTGCTCGACCTGGGAATCGAACTCAGGACCTCTAGCGTAGCAGTCGCAGTCCGGACCACTTGGCTATTGAGGCAGTTAAAAAAGTATAAAGTATATAAGAGCCAAAAAAAACAGTATGTTCAAACAAAACAAAGAAAAGAATGAATTAATTTACATTCTTATCGCTCTGAGCGATATACATAATATGTGCCTACCAATCTACTAAATAGATTCTATAGTAGGATGGAAAAAACGTGGAAAAATGCCAAAATGGTATGCGTTCAAGAGGCAGAAAACATCCGTCTAACAAAAGATTAAATTTCTAATAAATAGCTTCGAGTATATTTGAAGTAGCTCTATGTACTTATCTAGTAGTTCAAATACCATGTTATTACACGAACTGCAAAATTAATATGGTATGAAATAAAACGATAAAAAAGCATTTATATTTTTGATATTTTACCGTAATTAAAACTACACCATTGTTAGTTGTTATTAAGGATTTCAACATACCATCACGCCTGTATTCCCCGAAGGATTAGGCAGAGGCGTACCAATGTACACCCACAGTTTCTCCGGTTTAGGTCCCATGTAGTAGGGGGCGAGCCTATTGCCATTAACCGGGCACAAATTCCTAACTCCAAACTGCTACTGGGAATTTCATAGAAAAACCCAATAACACTTTGCTCGACTTGGGAATCGAACCCAGAACCTCTAGCCTAGCAGTCGCGGTCAGGACCACTTGGCTATTGAGGCAGTTAGGATTTCAATATATAAAAAAAATGAAAGTGGCCCACCACACCAACCATTGGGGTATTAATAATTAGTTAATTAAGGCTAGGTTCTGGTTACAAAAGGTGTGTGTGACTGAGTTATATATTAACTGATTCTCTAGTTTTTGTACGACATAAGAACATAGCATGTTATAAAATTAGGTCATATATGACTTGCGACTTTATTTATCACGGAAACATAATTAGGTATTTCATAATACACCGTGACGCCCACATTTTAACAATCACGCAATTTTAAAAGCCCCTGCTGGGAGCCCCTTGTTAGTTCGTAGCTCATTTAGGTACTGTGAAATATTTTTGATGGTAGACAGATAATGTTAGGTTAGGCGCAGTGGCTGTGGAAGTTCGATTTATCAACTCCCATGTGGGTAAAAATGGCAAGTTACGGGTTCTATTTGGTTCTAGTTCTAGCTACGGATCTGGGTCTGGATATTTGTGTATGTAACAATCTAGATTAGTACCGTGACGTCCAATAGTCACGTAAGTATCAAGTAAATTAACTATTATTTACTATAGCACCGTTTACACGGCAGATTGGTTTGATTGACAGCTAGAATGGCATCCATACCTTGTGCGTCCATCGACAACCACTTTATCTTTTTATTCTCACTACGGATATTTCACTTACACGGGAGGCTAGGCGGCTCAAACACAGCCCAAAATTACGTAGTATTTTTAAGATGTACTTAATAATATATCCATAACAGCATTGCACACAATATCATAACTAATACTAATACATACTAATACTGTCTCTCAGTATTTTATAATATGAAAGTCCAGTTTAAGTCTTCGTATGTATTATTATACAGGATGTTTGGTAGAACGTTGAACATACGAAAATGGTGGTTAGTTGCGGTCATCTGCTACCCACTGGGCCCAAATTATTTAACCTTGGCCGCACCGTTTTTTTTTTACTTTTCTTTAGTTTCACAGAAAATTATCAGTTTTTTATCAATTTAAATTCGAATATCTTTACTTGTGATGGGTAAAACAGGCAGGATGTTGTTTTGTATTACATTTACATCTTTTTGTAGCTTTAAAGACTCATAACTTTTTTCCCATTAAAATCCCAAACAATAATTTTATGAGAGTCTGCTGCACTGCTGCTGAGTATGCTACAGTTAGACATTAATACAGTTAGCTTCACGTGAGCGAAGCCGCGGGCAGAAGCTAGTATTATAATATTGTTGTGTTACATCATCAAGTCGACATAATAATATATAATCCCACGCATCACTGTATACTCCCACAAAACATATCGTAATTATATATCAACTAAAAATAATTTGAAGAAATTATCTTTTATTTCTTGCCAAGACACTAATAATATTTGTAGAGACACATTAATTATGTTTCCTTTGTCCCCGAGCTTGTCAATGTTACAAATGTTGTTAGAAGGAATAATATAAAGAAAATAAAACATAAATATACCATCACACTTATATTCCCCGAAGGGTTAGCAGAGATGTAGGTAAGTACACCCACAGTTCGCCGGTATGCTTAGGTCCCATGTGATAGCGGATGGGGTAATGCTATGAAGTTATCAGTACCAGCTTGGAGTATAGATGTGTGTGTAAGTAAATTATGGGAAATATAAGAAAGCAGTATTAAAAATGTATATAAACAAACTAATAGATTCCTACTATTTACTATATTATATAATACTTATCCAAAGCACAGATAAAAGAATACTCCAAAGTATAAATTTAAGCGTTCTTTTGTAACTCGTTTATTAATTAAGTTATTGATTACTATCGTCACCTAATCAATTCTAACAAATTAGTTCATAAAATCTTTTTTTAGAAAAGTCTGGGTTACCAATGCTAAAGAAATACAAATCGTAAAATTATTCATGGTAAAGAACGATCGAATTTGCGATTTAACTTTACTGAATCACTTTTTTTTGCGGCCGTAGATATATTAGGTAGTCAAAAAACACGCGATATATACATAAAAGTTCAATTTCAAAGAGGTTGGAGAATTAAGCTATTTTATGACTATAGGATATTAAAAAGTTTGGCTTGTCGGTACCTACTCGCATTAGTTTTTATTACTTTTGCTGAGAATAATGTTATACAATCATACAAATATTACCATCATTACTTATTATTGTTATTCTATGAAATATTTACCTTTGATTTAACCTAGGAATAAATATTAGATACATTGAAGCATATTTTAGTAAACAAATTATATCTAGTAAAGTACTAAAAGAAGAAACAAACAACCTCTCAGTCTAACGCATACATATTCTCCATTCACTCATACGTAAGAAGTTTAATCTTCTCTTTATTGTATCAACAGCAAATGAAAATGGACAATTTTATTGGAAACATTTACCTAGGTTTCCAGGTATTCCGCTACGCGCACGTCTGTAAGCGGTCATTAGGTCTTGATTTCTTATTCTCCTTTATTATATTTAATTTTTAAATTGTGTTTTTCCTTTCCTTACCTTAGATTAAGGTTAAGTAGGTTCAGGTTTCTTAAAAAATCTTATACCGAATACTAGTCCTCGCTTTCATCTTGTTGATGTAGACTGTAATGTTACTTTTTTATGGATATATATTTTTAATGTACTTTGTAAGTATTTTCAAACTAATGGCGCAACCTCGCTGGCTGTATGGTATGCCACATTTAAATCCAACCGAACGGCTTGTTAGCGTTTAGATCCGGTGAAGCAGGGTCTAGTATCCCATGAATTCCACAAGCGAGCAGACGGCTCATCTGATGACAACCACAAGACCAAAAGAGTCGCAAGTGCGATACCCGATTTTAAAAGGTTTTGGCCCACCGGTATCCTCACTCACTTGGCGAAACCTAGTCATTTTAATCTTAGATGAATTAGATCCCAGGACTCGGGACTTTTTTCGTGTGGATAAATCCTTATGGATCGTCTGCTATTTGGGGAGGCGGCAGGAAATATCGAATTAGTACGGACTAAAAACGGCACTTAAAGCAAGTGCGATTTTTAGTCGGCACCTTTAAGTACCGTATAATTCACGGCCATGAGGTTTATAATATTTATCTCGACCACGACCTTTGAAGGTGTATACCGCAGCCTGGCTTAGCTTGGGATGAGTAGTCATATTTTTTACAGAAATCGAAAATATATTTTTTTAGCACTTAGGTGGCAATCAAGCATACTGTGTGCATGATGGTAAGCGAAGCGAGGAAAATCCTTTCACACCCTTTTCTAAGAATCGTATGCTGTAGTCCTTTGCTAACTTACATTCGTTAGGTTTTCTTCTCGGCCGATTAATATATTATATTTCCTGTATAATCCCTATTTTCTGTAGATAAAAAAACATCAATAATACTAGTGATATATCGTGGCTTTTTCCTAAAATTCAGAATTCAATAGATAACCCGTATAATTTAAATGACAATCAACTATCAGCTCAGCAATTACTCTGGTAATCCTAGCAATTATTCAAGGATAGAGATTGTAACATATCAGCATAAATAACACGTTGACTTAGCTGAAATGGATGGTAGTGGCGCAAAACAAAATCAACCTTAATTCCTTTATTAATCGTTAAACGATACCAAACCCCTGACATGAAAAGAGAAAAAGGCCTTCTAACCATATTTTTGCTAATTAGGTATTTTTTACGTAAAAGAAAAAAAATATATACATATAAAAGAAATATAAAGTCTTGTTTTATAAAACACCACTGTTACCTACGTCGTTTTTATTAAGTTAATACACAGTAATATGTAATAATCGTTTAATAAAACACGTGTGACATTACTTTATAATAAGCTTGTGTACTTTTATGTAGTAACTGGCTTTTGCCCGTTGGCTCACCTGAAGCCATATTAGGATTAGAAATGGATTCCAAAAATAATTTATTAAAAAACCAACAATGATGATCTCTTCTTTGTATGAGACTATAACATCAGAGAGGTCAAGCTGTATCTCAGGATTCGTTTAATTAATTGATATAAGACGTTTAGTTTGGATTCGGAGATTTTTATTTAGGAGTACCCTAACCCAAATGTTTATTTTTAAATATCTTCAATGTACAGACACAGCTTTTAAAAAAATTTATAATAGTAGATATATATAATTTTATAATACAGTACGTTTCCAATAAATCTTTGTAATATATTGTGAAGTAAATATTTACTGTAACTATATGTATACGTAATATCTTAAACAGCTTGTATCGTGGAAATCGGTACTAAGCTCCAACAAAATATCGCATATCGGATTTCGGGAGATCATTTCGATCACCTGCTACGAGCTACGAGCTACATAGCTGCGTAGCACAGGCCGTAGCACAACCGCCTTGTATACTCTACGTTTACTTTCATTCAGGCTATGAAGCTACGCCTCCCACGAACACTTACATACTTAATTTATTGCCTTTATGCCTTATAATGAACAAAGTTAATAAAGCAACATGAGGTCTATTAATTTTATATTTAGCTCCCCTAAGCCGCACCTGTTTCAAGTGACCTACGGTAATATTTATTTACTTTTCCACAAAAAAATATAGTTTGTAAATTAAACATAAAATACGAGGAAACTCCTATGAAGGTGTTACAGAATTTTGACATATAGAATTTCATAAAAAATCTCAATATCACTGCTCTGTTCAATCTAGGAACCTAACTTGTTGCCTAATAAAATAATACAATTTAAACAGCACCTATAACCGAATATTTGGTTGATCATTATACTACCTAACCGAGTTCAATTTAAATCGATTAGTTCCCCAGCATCGACTCTGAAGATACTTCATTAATTGCTTGAAGACATTTTTGAAAGTAAATCATTAAGTATGCAAAAAACCCTACCTCGAATTGATTCCAACTTGGTCTGGCTACGCTTCGACTATTACTTGGCGGCGGCGGGCGTTCTGGCCGTGCCTCCATATTACGTAACTGACATGCTCTCGTAGAACTGCTCAAAACATTTCCCAACTCAATAAATATTTATAGATCGACTTCTAGTCATCCAGGCATCCAGTCATGCGTTTTGTAACTACTACCTGGCCTTAATAATTCCCACAGGGTATTTACATAATACGGAAAAAATATAACTAGGTATTAGCGATTATGTCTTCCCTCGAGTCGTCGACATTTTAGTTTGATTATTGTCATCCACATGTTGGTAATTTTGTTATTTTTTTCTATAGCTAAAGGGAACTTATCCTTGTTGATTACAACAAGGTTAAGTTCCCTTTAGCTATAGTGAAAATGTTTGTGTGAAATGTTTTTTTTTGGTAAATATTTATTCTTATTAAAGAATAAATATTTACCAAAAAAAAACATTTGTCGTACGGGTCAATTAACAAATATACAGTTAATTAAATCCCTATCATTATTATCAGAAATAAATAAGAAATAAGTACCTAATTATCGCTTATCTTCATTATTATGTATTTTCCTCTTAGAAGTGAATAATTGTATTCTTTTTGAGTGAAATAAATTTCTTAAACCGTAAACCGTAATTTATGATTTAAATAAATTTTACAAAATACTTTTGTTACCCAAATAGTTTATGACGAGCATGCACATTTTAGTTGCCAGCTGTAACCTAACTGTTCCAAGATCAAAATTGGTACGTAATAAATTTTAAATGTCAATCCAACTATAGTTTTTTCAATAAAGCATTTTATTATTCTATTTATTTCAATCTTACATACCATGTGTAACTGTTTCTTTATCATCACTACATAGTATGAAAAAATAGCTTCCCGCTGTCTTTCTGTCCCTATGTATGCTTAGATCTTTAAAACTAAGTTTTTAATGGATATAGTGATTCAAGAGGAAGGTTTTAAGCTATTTAACATCACGCTACGACTCTAAGGGACCGGGTAACGGACCGCTGACCGCGGGTGGGTCGCTAGTCCCAAATAAATGAAATAAAATATAGTATTCGTATGATAAAAAAGTTTAGGTAGTCTCAGAAATATACGAAACATTATAGGAATAGTCCTAACATAGATATATAGGTATTCTTACATTCTTTCTGACAACAAAAGGAGCGATGACCGGATAAGTGATAGCTGAGATTGATCTTCGCATGACCGATACAAAATTTTATTTTTATCGTGGGTAACATGACTCACGGTGAATCTGAAGAAACAACAATAACTCAATGTATACCAATTTTGGATATTGGTATGATAACGTCAAAAGAAGGGGAGGAGGGAAAGAATATTTAGCGAAGAAAATAAAAGTTTGTCTTCTTGGACTTGTTTATTTACCTTGCTTATGTATTTTTTTTACATTGTGATATGTTTGTATGGGGGAAATAAATAAATATTTTATTCTTATTTATTTATTTTATTTTCTCCTGAAACCGTGCTTTTACAAATTCAAAATGTCACACATACATAAAGATACTGGATGAGATATAACGTAAATTTAGAAACACTTAGGTAGGTACTTTTAAGACTAATCTGTGGTGCGAGCTTAGAACCAAAGAAAGTATTATCTGGAATCTTCCACATTATCACATTATCAAATCGTTTTTATCTGTCAAATGCTTTATTGACAGCGTATAAATGTCATCTCGTCGTTATGATAATAATTATTCCAGTTTCATTTGTTTAATGAAACTAATTAAAATTTCGAATATGTAACATATCCCAAAAGTACTTAATCTCATAATCAGTCGATTACAGTCCACATATAGTCGTAGTGATGCTAAACCAACAATAGTGTCCCACAGCCCACATGTACCTTGAAATGAAAACCATTCAGACAGGTAATTTACAATACCTACCAGTGTAAAGTGCATTGGCATACTAAAAGCCTTCAAAAGGCACCTATTATGAGGCAATGCATTCATCATTCAGGGCTGTCTCTAGCGGCTAATGCATCTGGATAATCTACTTCTGTGACATTAACGAAAATGGACTGTCACCTGTTAATACAAGGATGTAATTCGGTTGTATTAGTGCCAAAGGGCCAGTGTTGTGTGATATTATCTTTCATAATTATAACAACAGTAGGTATGTAGGTATTTTTAGTTAGTGTACAATAGTTTCCGGATCAGAGCGTATTATTTACAAAAATGTCAAAAATATCATTATCACATCCGTCCTTTTTATAATATTCTAAGATTTATTAATAAATCCTGTTTTTCACATGGGATAAATACAGCTACGTTTGTAATTTTTCCATTACAAATACCTGAATAATACCTCTCACATTTCGCTCTGTTGATTCCGCCAACTGAGAAGGCTAACACCTGTCGGGCAAATCCAACAAAATAGGATTGATATAAAATAATTTTAAAAGCATCAGAACATTCAATAACAAAATTCGATTAAATAAATACTATTCTTATTTGTATTTGACATTTGAAATCGTAGGGGTTTTGATTATTTGAGATTTATAAGTATGCTAGCGATATAGGTACGTACGATGATCTCGTTTTTCCCAATTACGTAAGAATTTCCCAAAATCTCGTCTGAAGGCCGGCCCCAATAACAAATTAAATTATATATTCTTTGTTGATGCAAATAACCTTTTACAAAGTACCTACTTATTGATTAGGTTACTAGTTAAATCCGTCGATAGATTTTCTTAGGTACTACAAGTAGGATTATGACATTACTTGTATGGACCTAATGGCAAAATCCTAATCCTAGTAAGCAAATCCACTGACTGATTTGATAATGGGATCAACCGTTAGTGATTCTCAAAGTCCCACCGATTTAAACTCCGAATTCTTCTGTCAGTCAGATAGCGTTATTGTGTTATAGAGATTTATTAGGTGAAACGAAAAGATAGATATTATTATTTAAACTATCCTAATTATAGTGGACTTTTACTAAAATCGGGGCGGGAGAAGTATTTTGTTTCTTACTTGTTGCTTACGTACCCAAGCTGTAGATAGATGATTAAAAAATTCCGATCATAAAAATTCATAGACTGTTCTTGTTGAAAAATATAGTAGCACTATAAATAAAACATAGAGCGTAATCGAAGATAGTCACTCATCACGGTGCATTTCATATGAAGAATTTATAATAAAATAAACGTCAATATTTTTCAGTAAGTCTGTAAATAAAATATGATGATGTTCAAAACTAAATTGAATCAAGAATATCAATGACTTGTCATTACGAATACGAACCAGGACTATTTTAGTTTATTCTATTTACAGATGTACTGAAAAACAGTGCCCGATTATTTTGTATAATTCATGCGTGCGCCGTCAGCTAAGAAAGAACCACAGCGGCTTTGAGTAAACTAGTCCCTCGTATACTCAAAGCCATGGTTCTTTCTCCAAACGCCATCTCAGCCGTGCCCTGCATTGTGACACTTATTCATTAAGATTTGCGACCGTAAATGAAGATGCACTCATCTTATGTCGCCCAGGTACATACTTAATAGTCGATATCTTGAAAACTACCGAACCGGTTTTCATGAAACGTACAGTGTGTGTGCTCTAAGTTGAAAAATACTTGATCATAAAAAATAATTCTAAGAAACGCGCGGACAAACATACATCTCGTTAGAAACTCACATAGACTAACCTATGCGAATATAGTGGTATTCCAACATTATTGCATATATACGGGTCGAATCGATAAACCATTTTTTGAGCTTAGTGGTTAACAATGCCCTTTGACAAGTCGACTTTTACCAACCGATAAACCTGAAAATCTTGTTACTAAATAGTTGATAATCTGAATATATTTTTAAAGTAATCTAACTGAGAATTTTAAACAATTTCATCTACACCAACGTGTCTCACTCCGAATTTGGATCAACTATTTTAACAATTATTTTTTCTAAGACTAACCAACCTTCCATTAATAACCCATTTCTTTTTTAACTCAGAAAATATCACGTAACGACACGTTTGAAGTCTGACAAATAACCCCACACAATATTGTGTTACTTAAGAGTTGAGAGATGTAAAATCGTTAAGTTGGAAGTTCATGGCAGGCACGCAAATGAATAATAACACAGTATTGTTATACTTACTGGGCGGTGCCTAACTCAGAACACCGTATGTTGTCCACAAAATGACGTAAACAATAGATTAGTATCAATATGATCGTCCTCAATTTTCTTACTATAAACCAGTGATGTGGAATTGAGTGAAATAGATGGTGTATATTTTAAATAGCACATGACGTATGTTATTTGTTTATTATATTTATAAACATAACATACCATCATGCCTGTATTCCCCGAAGGGTTAGGCAGAGGCGTACTAATGTACACCCACAGTTCGCCGGTATGTTTAGGTCCCATGTAATAGGGGGCGAGCCTATTGCCATTAACCGGGCACAAATTCCTAACTCCGAGCTGCTACTGGGAATTTCATAGAAAAACTCAATAAGACTTTGCTCGACCTGGGAATCGAACCCAGGACCTCTAGCGTAGCAGTCGCGGTCAGGACCACTTGGCTATTGAGGCAGTTATATTTATAAAACACCGATGTTTACATTGTACTACAGTCTTTTGCAGTTCGCAGACTTCATACGTCGCCCTGCCAAGAAAATATGGCACGCATTTTCTCACAATGTTTTTCTTCACCGTTATATGTATGTAGGTAGTTAAGAGTATTAATTAAGAGAATGCTACACACAATTGAAAATAAACTATATGTAATTTATTTTAATTTTTATAAAATTGTTAAATAAATAGATTCGATGAATATATAGTATTGATATTGCCAAATATTAAAATTTATTCATATTTTATAAATCGCAAAGAAGTTTCTGTCACAACATCGTTTGTTACATACAAATACGTTCAATTTCAGCGCGAGATTGCTATACAGAATTCATTTTAACCTGGTTATTGCAATACACAAGTTATACATATATGTTTCTATAATAACATTACATGGGGGTGATTGGATTCGCGTGGGTAAACTTGGAATCACAAGCCTCACACGAGGGTGTTAAAGGAATGACATCATTAAAAGCCTTAAATAACTCACCCGTATCGAAAGCGCGTAGGCATCTTCGTAAACACGTGTTTGACAAAGCATTTAGTAAGAATTGATTTCTCTCCATGATACGTAGCTATTGTGTATTCTATAAAGTGATTTCGAATCACTGAAAGACTTCAAGCGCTTCAAAGTAACCCTGAATTTCTATGCCTACACATTTAAATGAATATATACCATCACGTCTGTAGAATACATTGAGGCAATAATAAAATTGTACAATGTATAAGATAATTTATACTTTGCCTACGATATTGTTGTTGTTGGGTTCGTGTAAATGAGTCTTAATTTGCTGTAGGCTCAGAAATTATAGATATATAATATATAATATAATTCATTATTAAATTTATTTGTTCAGTTGTATTTATGAGGTGTTTGACCTGACAACGTGCTATTTTGTTTCGTACTAGATACGAGCCTGTTTTTCAACTCTTAACCTCCTCAAAATAGAAAGATGTTTTGTGATACTCTATGTTGATGGTTTGTAATTATGGAGGCTCTTGCCAGTTCTTCTTCGAAACGACTAATTTGGAACTCAACTATTGTGTTTATGAAGATATGTTTGGTTTATAATGAAAATGCTCATTAAGCGAATAAACATAGCACATAACGCAATGTGGTTTCTTTTAAAAACCCACGTATTGAAATGGTTTTGCGGTAAATGAGGCGCGTCATGACAAACGCATGAAAGATCACATAGAAAAATTGGTGTCTACGCTTTCATTTTCGACTATAACGCGTTGTAGAAAACACATGACGAGTCCCAACATTCATTAATATATACTTCTATATCTATATCTATATAATATATACTTAAAGCTGAAGAGTTTGTTTGTTTGTTTGCTTGAACGCGCTAATCTCAGGAACTACTGGTCCGATTTGAAAAATTCTTTCAGTGTTAGATAGCCCATTTATTGAGGAAGGCTATATTATATAATCACGCTAAGACCAAGTAACTATTCCACTTGGATGAAGTTGCGAGCAGAAGCTATGTTATATGTGAGGGCAGGTCACATATATACCTACCGCAGGGATGATAGGTGGGGACCCAAAGTCCTACGATGGAGACCACGAATTGGGCTCAGAAATATCGGTAGGCAAAAAATAAGATGGCATGATGATCTAGCCAAGAAGGGTGGAAAGAATGTGATGCGGAAGGCCCAAGATCGTTCGAAATGGAATATGAAGAGACCTACATCCATCATTGGATGACAGCAGGTTGAAGAAGATAATAATAATTATAGGTATGTTCGCGCATAGCTTTTTGTTTATGAACCAATTGTAACTTGTATGGAAGCGTCGGTAGCCTAATGGCTAGGGCTTTGGACTTGCGATCATGTGGTTGCCGGTTCGATACCCACCCATTGCACTACCAACGTGAACCCACTCGTAACACAAGCATTTAGCTTAGCACGAGGGGTTAATAAGAGTACTAGTAATGTGCGACCCACATTGATAGTAAGCTTTTTTTAAAGAAAAAAAATCTTTTTTTTCTGTTACTGATACTTCTTGGATGGTCAGGTATAAGTTTGGTTTATTTCTGACCATTTCCATTGGCATTGTCATTATTATCAGTTTTTTTTGTTGTAGTTATTATTCTATTTAAGACGTTTGCCAAAATTGCAACATTCCTTCTTTGGTAAGGGAATTACCGTGAATAAAGCCGGATATGTACGGCCATGTTATTTTTGTAAAAACGCAGACAATTTGCATAGTAACGAGTGCACGGTAATGCGGGCGTTTTTTGAAACTATGCCAAGAACTCGGAATTAAGTGCTTCAATTTTGCAAGCGAACAATTTTGAATTTGTGAAATTTTTTATCAACTACATTTTCTAGATAATTGGGTACCTACCTAAGAAACTATATAATTTATCTATCTATGCTCGTATAAATAAAAATGAGTCGTTGAAATGTATTTACGCGCATAATTATCAAACCATTGCACGAAATTGGATCATAGCGGGTGGTGTCGGGAAACCTTTTTTTAAATAAAATCTTTTTTTATTTCGTTATTGGCAGGTCACTGTTTGTATGAACGAGTTTTTTTTTAAATACACCGAAGCTCCTCAATGGACACACTAGTATGAACTAACATAAATACCTACCATCACCCCTGTATTCGTCGAAGGGTTAGGCTGAGGCGTACTAGTGTACACCCACAGTTCGCCGGTATGTTTAGGTCCCTAAACATACCTAATCAAACAAAACTAATCCAAAGGCTAATATTATCAATCAACATACTTAGGTATAAAAACCGCTTGATCTATAACAGCTATACATATAACAGATAGGTATTGTATATTTCTATGTACGAGTACTTCACAGCATTTAAGCCCGCAGGTCTAATTTCATTTTAATTTTTGGCAATGGGGTTTTAGTAATGGGGGATCTTTATGCAGCCTTTGGTTTGTCCTTTCATTGCTCGAAGATTATTTACCATTGACAAGATAACAAGAAAAATCTATCCCTAAGGTAACCTAAAGAAGGTTTTTTGTCAGAGTCTATTACGCGTTACGATAGAGTCTAATTCGTCATTATTTTCCAGTTTAATCTGACCGCACGTTGCATAGGCTTTTCGAACACCTAGAGGTCAGCTTTTATTAGATATGTATGTCACGTTGTACAGCCATGTGTCCGTGAATCATATTGTAATTTATCAAAGGGATCTATTTCAGCCTCCTTGGTCACACCACACCATTCTACAGATTTTTGGTTATCGAACTCCAAATCCGAGAGTTTACTTTTTGGACTTTCGAATTTGTGTGTGGTACATGGATTACTTATTGCCTGAGTCCCCTTTTATGATTGTAGTACATAATGTGGGGTGGCGTCCAGTGCCGGTGACATGAAAAGAGTAAATAGGCCACAGATACTCAACAGACTATGCGTGTGATTAAAGCAGAAATGAAAAATGGATCAATATCTAACACTAGCTTCTGCCCGCGACTTCGTTCGCGTAGCGTGATGATATATAGCCTATAGCCTTCCTCAGTAAATGGGCTATCTAACACTGAAAGAATTTTTCAAATCGGTTCAGTAGTTCCTGAGATTAGCGCGTTCAAGCAAACAAACAAACAAACAAACTCTTCAGCTTTATATATTAGTATAGATTAATATGAGCTGAGTAGGTAAATCTTGATGTTGATTGCAATAACACGATATAATTACGATTATTAAATTGATAATAAGTTTATTACACTAAAGTAACGATCATAATTATTGAGCATCCTCGTTTATGCTAGGGATGTTATACTGTGGGAGAGCCATGCTTCGGCACGAATGGGCCGGCTTGACCGGTGTGTTACCACGGCCTCACAGAAAACCGGCATGAAACAACGCTTATGTCACTGTTTCGCATGTGAGTGAGGATACCGGAGGCCCAAACTCTTTTAAAAGGCGGTCTACGCACTTGTGACTCCTCTGCTGTTGCAGGTGTCCATGGGCGGCGGTAATCGCTTACCATCAGGATATTCGTCTGCTCGTTTGCTCCCCTCTCCCATAAAAAAGGGATCCACGATTAATAGATTAATTAAATTACAGTCATTGGAAATATAACTGTGAATGAAAATACATAGTTTTCTTTAACCAACCGAAACTACTTAGCATTGTTTAATTTGCATTACAAATATGCCTCTAGTTCAATTAACGACAGCGAAACTTAGAGAATGGCTATCATTATAACCATTTAAATTACAAAGCAATTTAATAATGCCCGCGATGAATAGAGAATACAGTTCCAAGCTTTTGATTCCCACTATTAATTCCGACATGCCAATTGGCATCTTGTTGTTTGTGAAAATATGAACTCCCTAGCTCTTCCAGTTCGGGCCCCTATGCCTATTTCCTGTACTATTTCTATTTGTACTTAACCGTCGCCCCTATCCAGCCCAACAGATCGATAAAATATTGGTCAAGTGCTCGTTCTGTACTAACCAGATAGGGGCCATGAAGTTTTATATATGTATAGTTGTTGTAATGTACTGAAGTTCTTGAAGTAAATTCATTCAATTCAAATTCATATTTATTTAGGTAATTTTTTATTCAGGCGTCCGTAGATATACCTATGTATTTGTTTGTTGTTTTATTTCTGTTACTGTAGCTAATTTTCAAGATCTGATTTATGGCGTTATGTGCCTGTGTTGTAATTGTTTTAAGTTTATTAGTAGGTACATTATGAAACTGGACCTATGATTGGTCTATCAGATGCAAAAATATTTCTTCAAATCCGACTAGGGTCTAGTCTAGTCCGTAACCTAACCGTGGGTTTTTAATTGTTAGGTAAGGCTTCCATAGTAGTATAATAATAATGAATTCGAAATCATAAGGCCTGTATACGCCTATATTCCCCGAAGGGATACGCAGAAGTTTACTAATATACAGCCACAGTTCGCCTGTATGTTTAGATCCCATATTATAGGAGGCAAGCGACTTTGCTCTACCTGGGACTTGAACTCAACTAGAGTAGCATTTATGCTTAGGACTACTAGACTGTTAGGCAGTTAATAACAATAAATGATTTGGTTATTAAGCATTTACCTACTAATGTTTCCACACATTTTGTTTTTCGCGTATTAAATTTTAGACCCTAATAATAGTCTAAGACTTAAATGAATAAAAAAAAACAAAATGGTTATGTTCCAAAACGATTTGACTTGACCCAGTACATTTCACCACGCAAATACATTTCACTAAGTTTTACACAGACCTTTCACATCAAACGTTTGTGGATAAAAAATGTTTCACTCCATCAATCAATTGGCAACTTCAAACCTTTTTTGTATCGACTCGGGTTCTTAAAAAGTAAAACAACAAAATAACATAAAAATAATATCAGGTAAATTTTTTGTTTATAGCTGATGAAAAATAATTTCTCTAGAATCAATCCATACTTAGAACCCTTAAAAAGCCGTTTGTAATTTTCTGAACTGCACCATTATTATCAAAACCAGTCTTTCTTTAGCTATATTAAGTACCTACTATACTATTTTAACATTTTTACAGATATAAAAATCGAATAAACCATAATTTTATTAATCCGTACTTAACCAGTTGGCTGTAAACGAAGATATGACAAATGGTATGGTAACGGTAAAAACATGTTGCTATACTACTGGCCATAAAAACGTATCGTATTTATTGCTTTGAAATCAAGATGGCAACTAGATGCTTAATCTTATTGCACACACATTATCAATCATATCAATATTGCATCTACTTGCGAAACATTTAAAATTCCGTAGGTAACCAAATAAGTGCAAAACGAAACCTTTTATAACTTTATGTTGTTTATTCATCATTCCGGTGAATAAAACAAACGGACAAAAGTCAGTATGTCACAGAGAGACGACTCTAATTAATTTCAGATGTCTGAATTTGATCTGAAATCAAATCTGAATGCCTGAAATCCGATGGGACGAATCCAATGAATTATAAAAGCTGAAACAAGATTCATTTAGAGTAAAAACATTCGTCCTATTTAAGTAAATCCGTTCTTGGTCTATTCAAAAATAGTTAATTGAATGTTTAGATAAATCGTTTCAAGCCAAACCTTAGTCTTACTGTATCGACAAATTCGGGGAGAATTGGAAATAAATTACTTCGTTAATAGCCTTTTTTGTTTTTATAAGATTTAGAGAGCCCTACCCTTTGAGAGAACGACGGAACGAAGATTTCGAACGAAAATTCATTTGTCTTTTATAACATGATTATTATTCGGAGCTTTTCTATCTTTTAACATAAGCTGTATAATAAAATTAAGTCCCATTTTAATAAGAAATAAAGATAATAGAGTATATAGATAGATAACATCTGCTCGTTATCTACTTGGTTTGGTTTACCTAAAGTTTTAGAAGACAAATGACGAGAAAGTTAGACTCGTTTGAAGGCAAAAAATCTAATTTTCAGAGCTCACGTAGGTAAGTGGTTTTTATCCCGCAACAGAAAATAGTTTTAGAATTTAGAAATACACACATTGGCTTATTATGTATGCGCAATATAGGATACGCAAATTAACTGTTAAATAAAAAAATATATACATACAAATGTTCACACTACATTTATAAAGTCATTAAGAAAAAAAAAACCAAAATCGGGCAGGATTTGAACCTGCGTCTTCTGGATAGATACACCAGACAATATGATCACTAAGCCACCTCAAGTCCACCCACAATTTTATATTAACATGGAAAATACATAGAAATCACATAACTACGTTTATATTTGTTCAAAGAGCATTTGTTTTAAAATGAACTGCTTTATATTACTATCCGGGTTTCCATCATACTGAAACCCATCCCGTGGGTGTTGTTAAAGGTCACTGAAGGCTTATGTTACCGACTTGGGCGGCAGTGTTAAGTGTACTAAAACAATATACATACCTACTGTGGGCGCTAAGCAGAGTGATTGTGCTAATACTCGTATAATAGCGGTAATTACGGCCTATGTTCACAGTAAACGTTTAGGGACTGACGCTATAATTACAATGTTTATCTAGATAAGAGGGAAGACACGATCTACGGCGGGAAGATTGTCTTAATCGTTTCCCTATACTAGAGTTTTCTTCTGTGTCACTTAGATTCGCAATAATAGCGATCCGATGTCTTCTTCTTCCGAACCTTTTTCCCAATTGTCGTGGGCTCGGCTTCCAGTCTACCCATGACTGAATATCAGTGTTTTACACGAAGCGACTGCCATCAGACCTTCACAACCCAATTTCTGGGCAATACTAATGTCAGACAAATGTCAGGCTTTTTTGGGCTTCTGACTACCACTAGGTAACAATTTAATTGTCATAGAAGTTCGTATGACAACCAGGACCGACGGTATTACGTACCTACCTACTCTCCGAGGCACGGAGGGGTCTCGGTGTGTTAAGAATGGTCACGCATCAACACTCTGACCGCGGCGAGCGCAGCTTAACCTTAGATCTACACTTAGCCTCGAGCCGGGAGCCCCTCAATAGCGATCCAATATCTATTAATCTACTTAGCTTCCTAAATTTTATACATCCGTATAATAACAATATTAAACGGCTTTATTTCCATAAAAAAAGTCAGGTGCATAGCACCTTCTCGAATTTGGTGCGTGTGTGTGACAAGATGTATCAACAAAGCAAAAGATGTACCTATCCAAGAATCGTAGCAAGTTATGGCGTGCTATAAGCACAGGGGTAGGCCTGCGAAAAAAGGCGTGAGTATATACGAGTATGTATGAAGATCTGAAGACGGTAGTTGGTGTGAGCTCGACATGTGAAAGTAGCAGATGTTCAATACAGAAAGGTCGCCGACGCCGACGCACCCACGGATACTCGTCACCGCTTTAGGAATCGGCAAAAGGGAAACAAGTATTATAGAGAAATAATACGGACCTTAGTCTTTTATTATCCACCTTTTAAAAAACTTATTACTTACAAAATTTTCTTAACCTGCATAAAACTGCGGGTTTTGTTGATGAACGCACACATAAAACTTTGCTTAGAATCTTATGTCCATCTTTTACACTTATGTCTTAATTATTACACTACAATAAAAGAATACAACCTGCAGGTCGTGCACAAACTAATAAAATAAAAAACGAATACGTGCACAAATGAATAAAATAAAAACCTAAAAGATATTCTATTTTCAGCAGTAACATAAATATATCTAAATTATATTTCAATGGCGATAAAATACAATAAATTACGCAAGGTATAATAAATAATAGCACGTGTTTATAACCAACGGGTATATAAATGATAGTATTTTTCTATTGTGTAATTAAGATAACAGAATTATTTGGCAGGGCCGGGCCAATGTTATTTGATAAATGTACCGCCATGAAACTGTTCTGGTCCCTGGCGTGTGGGATGCGTGCTCTATGATAATTGGCAGCTGTAATAAAATAAAGGGATTGTGCCAAAACCCCTCTCAGTCATAGCTATAGGTATTTAAAATAAAATTATGTGAACCTACCGTTCATAAATACGCCTAAATATACTACTGAAAGTAATGAATTACACAATTTTATGTGATGTTTAAATGAGTAGAAGGTTGGAATATTTAGTGGATTAGGAAACACGGAGGTCAGAAAATTCCTTAAAATGTTTTAAAAAACTATAGGAACAATTTCAATACTAAAAAAACGCTTAAATCTGTAAAGAAACAATTAGTTAACACAACAGAAAAACAATTATTAAAACTATGAAGACATTTATTCAAGACACTTCGAAAAATATAATGTTGTTTATAAGAGCTGAAATTGAATTCCGCAAAAAAAACCGCGCAAGCATGCAACTACTGGCAAGTTGCATCACACCTGCATTGACTTGGAAGTCGCGATTGTACACGACCAAACTACGTCGCCAGATAGCTTTACACGACTACATTACGTCCCCGGACGTAGCATATAGCAGTTTTAAAAAGCCTTTTTATGTTTACTGTGAGTGAAGCAGTGGAAAGCTTTCATAAAAGCCATCCATGATGAAAGTTCAAAATTTAAATTCAGTTTGTGCATTAAAAAATATGAAAGCATATTTTTTTGTGTATGCATAGGATTTCAGAGGCACATTCGTTATAAATTCTGTTGAACACACAAAAGCTCTCGTATCTAATTCGAGTATATCCAATTAGTTCCGGATTTAAAAAAAAAAAAATATTTAAATAATGTCACAACAATGTGTGCAACATTAATTCGAAATGTTATGTTAATGTTATACCTATTATGAAACTGAAAATTATTTTGCGTATCTGATTGATTTTCTTCACTAATAAAATATCTAGTACAACATGTTCTAGATATATATAACTCTTTGGTGTGCTCTACAGGAGGCCCATGATGACGGTAAATATAACCAGTGAACCAATCTTGGTCGAATTTTACGTAGGTACCTACCGTATTGTTAGAATTTCAAAATCCACTTCACTTACAGGCCCCCAGCTGGGCATAGGTCGAATGATAAGTTATAAGCCCTATAATTTTAAGAGTAAAAGGAGTTCTATAATAGGTCGTGAGATAGTAAATAGGTCGGATACTTTATTATTACTTACGATATATTAATATGCTACGAGAAAATATCGAAGCTCTTATTATCTAAGGTATTCAAATATAATGCCTACGTCATTTAGATTAGACAATTTATAGCTAACGTTTAGGCAGTTCTAGCTAATAATGCGAATCGATCATTAGACGAGCGGTCATTCTCTTCAACTTATCAAAATGTTCGATTAATCATCAATTACCAATTAGTATTAATAGGAGCACTGAAACGGACATTTTCTTCTAATCATTACATTTCTTCTAATCGGTACCTACTGATAAATTGTAACATAAGAATTGCCTAGTAATCTAATATCGAATACTGTGTCTAAGTTTTAAATCAGAAAGCTGCATTTCTAATTTTCAATATTCTTCATAGGTATATAGACTGGCCTCGGTAAGCGTGTTGATAAGAATGGCTATAACATATTCGACCTCTCTTTATTGTCGTGGTATATGAAGTAATTTTACTAGTTACGTAATTTATGATATCAATTTCTGCGAGTTAAAAACAGTCATACTTATTTGTTCGGTTCGTAGCATAGTGATATAAATCGTCCCCGTGCAATTACCTCTTGTTTTCAGCTCCACTGTAAATCAGTGATAAAAACAGCGAGAAATTAGCTGGAGAGGTTCCAGGAAACGACACTGTTTTCAACGGATGGCCTAGGTGCTGATTCCCTGACGTCGAGAGTCGTTAAGTAGTAAGTAGCAATAAGTAAGTTATCCAGGCTTTTGAGAAAATAGGATTCAATAAGAGACAGTACTGAACACAGGGAATATTTATTTATTTATTTCCATGGAAGACTTAGAGCTTGATATAACAGAGAAGAAAACAGTAAGATAGACTGAGAGCCAATTACAAGTCTTCGCGTATAAAATTTTTAGTATATTGATGTCATAGCGATTTTAGACTGTCAACAATAGGAATATAGAACGTCTGCCATGTACATTTTGTGCAAAAGTATGTATAAATATATAAAATACACTAAAACGATGACGAAACGACACACCCTAAAAGTTGAGGTCTTATTTTAAGTGTTTTCTGGTCGCATCTGGAAACTAATGAGGCGTTTTTTTTTATTGGTTAAGTCGGCAAACGAACTGCCAAGCCACCTGGTGCTAAGTAAATGGTCATCGTCACCCATGGACACCTGCAACACCAGAAGTTGCTGATACGTTGCCGATTCATAAGAGCTTCAACGGACTGCAGACTGCCAGAAACGCAGCTGAAGGGGAAATGGCTCTTACGCGCAAAAGTCGAAACACACACGAAGGTGCTTCAGGACAGACTCCGACCTAAGTGTGAACGCCAGCCAGTCAAAACCCAAGAGGTCCTACAACCGAGCAAGTCAGATACTTTCTCGCCTCTGACCATATGCCTATCTGTGTGACCGTCTGGAACAGTATTTTGACCCGTCCCGTCCCCGTAGGGGAAACCATTATTGATTAGTGATTACAAGGACATTTAACATTTATAGCATAAATGAGGTAGGTGACTAATTGAATAAAGATAATATTTTCAGTCATATAGGTCGTTATATTTATACTTAAGACCAATAACTTAAATTGTTTGATTAAATTATTTTGAATGATAAATATTAACATGAATGTATTAACTCGCCTAGCTCTGGCTAGGCGATTTATTTCTGGCTCTCTGGCTTAATTTTTTACGGTAAAATTTATTACTATTTATCAGAATAAATGGTAATAAATTTTACCGTAAAAAATTAAGAGATATGAAAAAAGCCGTCGAAAACTATTAATTAGTCATATTGTTAATTTTAATTAATATTATAAATCTAGACTAGAATTCTGAACAGTCTTGATAAGTTATATCAGGTGGCTCAATGTTTCTTTGATAAATCTTTATAAGCTTTATCAAAAGACCGACTTTTGCAAAGAAAAATTACTATTATGTACATAGATATATATTTTAAGATAATTTTCAAATAACCTTCAAACATTTTGTACACTAAAGTAGTACACTATCCCCGAAGGGAAGGTAAAATTTATGGTTCTATATACGGGGATGAGCGTATTCCTATTATCCGGGCACAAATCCTAACTCAGAGCTTCCACAGAAATTTTATCATAAAAACCAGTACCTAACACTTTACTTGACCTATGATTTGGACCTCTGAGGTCCTTTTTAACCGCCGAACTTGTTACCACCAAGCCAATTAAAAAAGAATTAAAGCATTGAGTATATATTACTATTTTGTGTATTTTTTTTAACAGACATCTAACATACCATCAGTCCTTTATTTCCCGAAGGGTTAGGGAGAGGCGTACCTACTAATGTACACCCACCGTTCGCTGGTATGTTTAGGTTCGATGTAATAGAGGGCGAGCCTTCGCCAACCCTTTGGGCTATTTTTGGATCCGATCGGACCCAATACAAAAAAACCAAGCTATCCGGGCACAAATCCCAAACTAGGAGCTGCTACTCAGAATTTCATAGAAAAACTCAATATCACTGCTCGTCCTGGGAATCGAACCCAGGATCTCTAAGGTAGTAGTCGCGCACAGGACCGCTACGCTAATAAGGCAGTTTTTGAATTCCATAATTAAACCACAAATCTTTTTAATCTGATAACTATGTAAATTATTACCTAAATGAAAATAAAGCGATACTAAAGACTAGATATTAAGTCCAGTCCATTTAGCAGGTTAATGAAATCAAAAGTATAGGAACAAAATTCCATTACTTCATTATTATTCCATTTCCAATTCAATCTATATCGAAATATGGATTCAACTTTGTACCCATTCAAAGTTTGTAACATCTCTTGCATACTTAAGTTTATCTTCAAGTTCTCAGGTACGCTTAGTTTATAAACATATTAAAATATGTAGATGAGTATGTCTAATTAACACCAACATTATCACTAATTGAATTGTATGTACAATACGAAAAAAGTCCAAACCAATACACAAAGCAAACCACCCCACAGTTTACCGGTGTGTTAAGGGCCCATCGTGAGAGCCTATCAACGTTACCTACCTATATTCGGCCGTTATCGTCCCACTGCAGAGCAAAGGAGTGGAAGAAGGATAGAGAGGCCCTCTACCCTTTTTCCACTCCTCACGGTTTACAGCCTTCTGTGGCCAATCCTTCCAATAGACGTCTAGCCCGTCCCGCCATCTCGTTTTCGGCCACCTTTTATCTCCATTAACCGGGCATAAAAGAGAATCGCACCCAGGACTCCCGTCGTAGGCGTCGCGATTACGACAACCATTTATTCATGGTCTACAATACCAATGAGGCTAGCAATTTCAGCAATTACACCAAGCAGCTTACACACCCATAGTTCGCTATTACATTTTTTACTTATTAATGGGGTCATGCCATTACAACGGCACCAATTTAAACTCCAAACTCCTGCTAATATTGATGAATAATAAATGAAAGGACTGTCCTTACCAGCTGTCGAAAGCTATTAGTAACTTACGGTGCAGTAGAAAGTGATCCTGTCCTGTCCTATCCTACGTCACGTCGGTAACATCCGTCGCAGAAGACGTTTTTAGATGATAGTAAGTGCCATTATTAGGGAGAGTTCAAACTATCTATGCATTATATGTGTGTGTTCAGTCACGTGTAGGAGAGTATAACTATACATATGAATTTTAATGATGCTCGAATTCTTTCAATTCTTTAACTTTTATGTGATAGACATACTAACGTATTACTTACGTATAAAAGTTATGAATGTTGTATCCTGTGACACTAGAAAGAAAATAGATTTATTGCCACAACAAAGGCGTACAAAATTATTATTTCTATATACTTATGTATATTTTTATAAAAAGTATTAATATACTCATTCAAACATCTAAATCTTGAAACGTTTCTCTACTAGTTCTGTGCCGCAGCGCTACCCGCATTAATATCGATTTTACCACGCACGTGAAAATTTTTACAACTACCCACCTACCATATTCATAATTACATATCTTAGCGGATGTTTACAATATAACTCATTAGTAGTCTTCATTACTTTAGGTTTCGTGATTAATTAATGAAGTGAGTATGTATTATTTTGTTTTAATAAATAACATCTATACCTGTACAGATTTGGTAAAGTTTTTATAAGGCAACATAATTTAGTCTACTTTAAATTTTAGTTTTAAATCAAAGTAAAACCAAAACCGTTAAATAATTCATAGATACTTATTTGATAATTTTCTTACTTTCATCGACTTTATGTTGGCGAAGTTTGTTGGTTGTTTTGGTTTGTTTCTATATAGGGATCTGTATTTCAAGGTTTCAATAAATTATATTCCGAGTGGAACCCGACCATGTCTCTCCGAAAATAAGATGTTTTTGCTACATTTTGTAAGTAAACCATAGGATAAGCTTACCTATTACGTTATGGAAACTTACTAATAATTCAACAGAGATTTAATAAAATAAAATATGAATAACCTCCCCTAATAAAAAATGAATAAAATGTATGCTTAATAATTATAATCAAACCTTCAAACCTACACAAACAGTTAAACTAACCATAAATCAGCCTGATGATCAAGATTCTCGATTTTATGAAGCCACTTATTAAGATCATTCGAATTTGCAGATCACAGCCCATAATTTTTTTTAATTCTTGCTCACAATCTTACCTTTAGTCAGATACTAAATCTTAATTATCTATAACAAGCCACAAACTCTCTAACCTACGTGGCTAATGACAAGTTCCAAATTTGTAGATAATCATTACGTGATTAACGATTTCAAATCCAAGCTCAGCTGTTTAATGTAGAGACAAAGACAGATTGATGTTACATTCGATTTTTTTGGGCAATCCATCTCGTTGGCGTGAAGTCGAAATGCGTAAAAAAGCCTTCTTTGCGACAACTTTACTTAGAAAAAATCTGCAGGAAAAAAGACCTCGAACTTGATAAAGAATCCACTTAAAAACGGATAAAAAAATAGATTTTACAAATTAATAAAAATTTGTAGTTCTTATGTAAAAATATCAGTTCTGTATTTTTCTAGCATAGTGCAAAATATCTTGTTCTATAGTAATATGTAACTAAAAGACAGTAATTATTGTGAATATACTAGAACAGTTTGTTTCCAGTAAAGGAATTTAAATACTGGTGTATCCGTCGTGAAAGTCGTTGTGTCCCAGCTCCCGGGGTCCGGGCTATTTCCCTCAGAATTTCAAATTACCAAAAATTTTCAATCTACTTTACTGAGCTTTAGAGTATTTTGTTTAATCACTCACAATTACGTCATACTTTCGTTAACGTTTTAATACTAAGGTTTGAACAAAAACTTACAACGTTATTAACAAAGCTATTTTATTATATTGTCAGGTAATAAAATGCTTTGTTTCCAATAATAATTAATGTAATGGAGGTATTAAATTAAAGTGAGTCAGTTAAAATTATATGAGTCTTTGTGCTCGAAATTAAAACTTTTCATTCTATTGTATTATACATAATTATACTCGTACAAGTAGATAAATGTATGTAGTGCCGCGGGCTGCTGCCGTGGTAATAAGATTTCATATGTACATATTTATATATTTATATCTCGATTTCGTAGAATAAAATGTCAAAAATCAACCATTTTGCAGTCGTAAATTATGAATTTGACACAGCATCCAAGGGCCAAGGTTGCAAGTGCTTATCGACATAATTTTACTTGAGTTCGGAAATTTCGCAATTACAAACTCTATTTTAAGTGGGAATTGGCTGCAATAAATTAAACATTAAGTTAAAAATAAATTAAACGTAAGCGCACAAAATAAAATATGTCAGGAAATCTGAATACAGATATTAAAAGGGACCTCAAAGTTTATGAGTTATCTCAGAATTTCCACATCAGTAATGATCAAAACATTACTGGAATGAAAACAACAGCAATTTAACTATGCTTTGTAAAATGCCACGATTACAGCGAAAGATTTATAATATGTTTTTATTTTCAAATCCATAACGTTCATAAATCTCCAATTATTGTGTGTAGCTTTAGGGGTTGTTTCAGTGATAAATTGTCTGGGAGATGAAAACACATCGCGTATATTACTTACACGATTTGCTGAACTACTGCAAAACATGATAACATACTGAAATAAAAACAGAGAACTGGTACATTAATGATAAGAATATATGCTCAAAATTCTGAAATCAATATTTTTTTACTTTGAAATTTTAGTTGTATTTTTAACTACAAAGTTATCTAAAGTATGATTTGATAACAAAATGTTAAGCTAAACTCTAGCAAGGGCTTTTACTATTTTGGTGAACAGAACTTTTATATAACTTGAATAGTTACCACTTTAAAGAACAATTAATAACTCTTCGAGATTGTTGATAATCAATTTTATCAATCGTTCTAAGTTATAAGTTTCGTATTTGTCGAACAAAGAAAAGTTACTTAACTACTTCGTAGGTACTTAGCTAAGAATACAAAGAAAAAAAAACATACCATCACGCCTGTATTCCCCGAAGGGTTAGGCAGAGGCGTACTAATGTACACCCACAGTTCGCCGGTATGTTTAGGTCCCATGTAATAGGGGGCGAGCCTATTGCCATTAACCGGGCACAAATTCCTAACTCCGAGCTGCTACTGGGAATTTCATAGAAAAACCCAATAACACTTTGCTCGACCTGGGAATCGAACCCAGGACCTCTAGCGTAGCAGTCGCGGTCAGGACCACTTGGCTATTGAGCAGAGGCTCACAAAGAAAAAAGCAAGCAAAAAGCATCTGCATCTATGTATCTTCGACAAAGTAATAAACAAAACACAACTGTATATTTATACTAGCTGTTGGCCGCAGTTCCACTCGTTACTCAAAGTTTTTTTGAGACTAAACGTAAGCTTTATGTCGTACTCCAAGGTCCAATCTATCTTTATTCCAAATTTTAATAAAATTGGTCCAAACCTTAAGGCATAACAATATCTGTAACGAGGGTGACGTAATCACTCTGTGATCAAATCCCCTTATAATAAATAAAGATAAAAAAGGCATAAAAACAAACAACAGACATTTACTTTTGCATATAAAATATTAGCATGGATATACTATTCAAACTCACAGTGAAGATTTCCTCCATATAAATTGCTCCTTTGTTCTAAGAAAAACGATTATAAGTATGCAGGTTCTACCTTTATACACACATTAGAACTCCTTGTATGAATGATAAAGTAATTGTTTGTAGGCGAACTGGCCACCGACGATCCATGAACCCGCCCATCTAATTGTACAATTGTACGGAACCGTGATCGCAATAGGAGCGTAGCGTAATTGTTAGTCGTTAACGTGGGCTATTGGTATCTATTCTTATAGAACTAGTTTTTTTGGAGGTACTATGCACTGGATCTGCAGGAAAGGACTTCGATTCTTTGTCTACTTATGGCAATGACTATAAATTATAATGACAGCCCGAGCATTGGACTGCCAAGTCAAAGTCCTCTGACTTTTCGAAGTCATGTGTGTATTTAGTGAAATAACACGAATTGAATGAGTTTAAATATACGAGTATAATGCTAAAGTTAAAGCATTCGTATTATAATATCTCAATATCCTGTGACACGAGATATTTAAAATAGAAATGAGAAATGTTATAAGGGAAAATGGCTTTCCTTCTCTCTTCAAATTGCTGATTCAAGGTCCATAAATCAGACACGTTGATTTACAATAAAAACGTCATCAATTTTTCCGTCGGTTTTTATAAAGAATTTTGGATATTTATTGTAAGAATTGAAAGCAATCCGTTTTGTTGCTTCAAGATGATAAAGTTTTATACAGTATCTATAGTACCCCGCAGTTTCACTCGCTTTGCCACACATCTAACTGTCCTAGAATGATTTTATATATTATAAACATTCCTTATAATCACTCTATCCATCGGTGAAAACTGTATGAAAATCCTTTTGATAATTGTTTTAAGTTTATCGCGTGCCAAATCTTCTCCAATGACGGACAGATTAGCATATCGTAGCCTAGGCTTTCGAAAAAATAATGACACTTAAAATACAAAAAAATATATAATTTATGAATTGTCTATAATATTAATTTCATCACAACAAAAAAGTTACATTTATATTATCGTGCCTGTGGCCAGGTAAGGTTATAAATACCGCAATAATCTCGTAAATTACTCGGTTTACAAACGAAATGGAATTAGCCCATTCATCACTTTTTCCAATTACATAAAGGGGTCGTGGGTGTTGCCGGTTACGAGTTATTGAAACGTCCCCTGGCATAAATAAATATGTATACATGGCAAGCGGTTTTTAGGGAAACAAAATGGGACATGCTTTTAACTAGCAACATTTTGAGTATTTGTTTGGTTTGATTAAATAACACATTCTACACAACATTACAACGTGATGAATAGGAACTTAAAATTTCCTTGGCGGGAATTACTTATCGCTACGTGCTACGATTCAGACGTATTAGACCGTCTTGCTACGTGCTACGTAAGTGCAGCTTTTACATATATAGTTTAGAACCATTTATTAATCTAGACATCAGATTCAATGTTTTTTTGTAAGGAGCACAAGAACAATACTTGTATTTGGCATTGTGACTGTAATTTGTTTCTTGAAGGGTTAATATTGTGATAGCAGTTTCTGTAATTTATTCCATTAATTGTTGGTCCGCGTGGCTTGGTGTTGTATTGCCTAAAAGTAATTAACTTTACCCTTATTAATCTTCACTGCTTGTTGGGAATGCGTCACTTCAGCTTTCTATCTGACTCGACCAACTTTCCGGAGATAATTTACATTCGACAATAATTATTATGCGCGTTTTCTCTAACATTATTCACATAATTAAAAGTTAAACTTAGTTAAAATAATTAAGGCCCACTTGCACCAAATTCTGAAATGTGTTTAAATTGTATTTAAACACGAAATTTCTATGAAAAATTGTGTTTAAATATGACTTAAACACATTTAAGAATTTGGTGCAAGTGGGCCTAAGGGTATTTTATTAAATTTATTTAAAGTTTATTCAATGTGGTTCAAAATATACTCATAACGTTTAAAAAAATATATAAATAATATGGTAAAGGAGTTGCAGCGAAGAAATAAATAGGTAATAACAAAAACTACTACTACTACTAAGTATTTTATAATTATAATTTGTAAAGACAGTTGCCAAAGGTATTTTGAAGTATTTGAAAAAAAAAGCATTATGATATTAATAGCCTCCCATCTCTAAAACTCAACAGTCGTCTCTGACTTAGGTACAATAATATATTACATTTACAGTAACAAAACTCCGGCGCCCGCGCAGTAATGCGTATCTACATATACCATTCTTAGTCATAAAAAAGTTAAATAAGTAGGTACACGATTGCTTATAAATGCCTGCAGAGCGAGGTACGATTTCAGGTAGAGAAATTCGAGTATGCATTTGTTCGACTATACAAGAGTATACCGGAAAAATAGGGTATACTGACATCAGCTGTAGGTACACCTCTGCCTATTCCTTTGAGAAATAAAGGCGTAATGCTGAAAAGCTGCCGCCAGCTTAAGCGTATTATAAGGAACGCCTTCGTTTTTGTCTTGGCTTTTCTACTGCTGTACATTGACGATGCTTCCCTGCCAATCTTACTATCCCTTTACATGGCATATCCCGCAAAGACGACATAAGAGTGACGTTCATCCGACATTTTGCATTTCTACGTTTTGTTTGATACTGTGATATCGGACGCACCGTTACAAAATAACTCTAAACTATTTTCGTACTAGGTACTTCTAAAATGAGAGCTGTGGTCGCTGCCATTACGACATAATTTGTATTGCCATTGCCCATTGTACCATATTCTATGAGTGTTATCTAATACTTGACATTTGTTTTTGGTGTACAATATAGGATATTCTATCTATCTATAATGTTGTCTTCGCGTATCTCGTGCTAAAACAATGGCAAGAGTGATGAGTAATACGAAGACAAAATTATGTCGCGGCAAGCATGTTAGCGTATTAATAGTTAATAATCACGCGCTTCAACGGTGAAGGAAAACATCGTGAGGAAACCTGCACGTCTGGGAGATTTTCTCGACGACGTGTGAAGTCTACCAACCCGCATTAGGCTAGCGTGGTGGACTATAGCCTAAACCTTCTCATTGTGAGAGGAGACCCGTGCCCAGCAGTGGGACATGTAATGGGTTGAATATGTTATGGTCCTTGGTCTACGGAAACATTACTATATTCGCTCCTTCGTTACGATCGCTCCTAGCGCCTAAATTATTCTTCTATTTCGCCCTATAATTTGGCGATAATGTACTGATTTTGTTAAATAGTGAACTACAATTTTATTCTAAAATAGTAACTAGAAAGAATCTTGTAGTTTATTTTCATGATCTTTATATTTATTCCCTTTTACAAGATTCATTAAGAAAAATAGCCTACAGTAAGTCGACCCAGAATACCTACACACAAATGTGTTTTTGAGTTCTTCATTTATCACTTAACTCAAGAAACTTTCAACGAAGTAAGTAAACAGGTGATCAATCTCAAAGTTTATTTAGATGTCTTGTTAGGTATTAACTATCCTATTTTATGAGCTGTGTTACTAAAATGTACTTACCTATAAAAATAACACTATTCTATATAATAAACTATGTTTTTCATATTTTGGTACAATTTTAATTAAGGTGGATGCTTTCATATCAGCTAAACAACTTTATGACGTCATAAAACTAACACACCTTTACGAGAAAGAGTAGAATAAAATAATAAATAACAACACACATAAATGTACTGAGAAAATAATTAGCGAGATAATAAGTACACACAGAAATAAGACTTGGTACCTAGGTACCTACTTTTAGAAATTTGTTGCGGTCAACCTTTGGTTTCCATATATATTGTACCTACATATAGGTACACTTGTTATTAGGTTTTTTAATGAAATTCCCAGTAGCAGCTAGGAGTTTGGAATTTGTGCCCGGTTAATGGCAATAGGCTCGCCCCCTATTAAAAGGGACTTACACATACTGGCGAACTGTGTAGGTATAGGTACATTAGTACGGAAAAAACAGGCCAGATGGTATGTAAGTTACACTTTTCTATAAATATAGGCAAAAACTTCTAAACGATTCTTGCATACGTCTTTTAGCTCGTCCACACATAAATACATCTTGTCATCATAGGCACTACGCGCTGATTGCGAATACTACGCACATGACCTGTTGACTACCGACAGTTCTGATGTTTTGATGGTTCTGATGGTTATTCATAATTTGTCAAAATAAAGTTCTAGTAAATTGTTAGTCACGATCACGAATGATGTACGCAGTGTAAGAGATATTTTTTATGGGATCGGGGCAAACGAGCAGACTGATCGCCTGATGGAGAGCTATTAGCACCGCTCATGGACACCCACAATACCAGAGGAGTCACAAGTGCGTTGCCGGCCTTTTAAAAGGGTAGGGCCTCCGTTATCATGACTCACCCGGCGACAGACAACGTAGGTACGTTGTCTGTCAACAGAAAACCGGCGTGAAACAACGCTTAGTAGGTACTAAGCGTTGTTTCACGCCGGTTTTCTGTGAAACATAACTCTTCGATATATAAAAATAACTGACGTTACCTTACACATCTCAAGATGTTCAAATGAACTTGAAACGTCGAACATGAACACACGTAAGCAACATTTATGTCAGATAAAAAGTCCTTTAAGATAAATATGACAGTTTTGAAATCCTTTTGTATTTGCCGTTGCTGGATCAAAATTGAAAATATCAAAACAAAGAAACATTATTGAATGTATTTCTTACTTGGAAAACTTCCATTGAAGTCAGTTATATGCGTATTTATTTACGGTAATTGTTTAGATACACAAGCGCCTTTGTTCAGAGAACGGGGATTGATCCTTTTATCTGTAAAACATGTTCAGATATGTTTTGTTTTTACTTTCTAAGGTAAAAAAGCACGTTCACCTATTACTTGCCCTATACCTTCTACATTATACGGAACATGTTGTCCATCTATGTCGGTACTTAGCTGCGGCACAAAGTCACAATCAAATAACACTCAAAATAATTTAGTTTTGATTGAACCATTTGATGTAACATGTGTTTGGCACCTTTCCAGTTCAAGTTAACTCGTACGATTAAACGCGGCTTTTAAAAATATAACAAGTATTTATAAAGAGTGCACCGCGTGGGTGCGAACGCGCGGTGATAAAAAGCTTTGGTAACATTAGGTATAACATTACCTACGTAGGTATCTGTAAATAATCGCACTTCTTCATAGATTTTAAACATAAAACAGCTCTTCCGTATTAAACTTTATAATGAGGCCTGGGGGTATGAGTCTGTAGTCCTCTGGTCTTGGATAACCCTGCCCCAAGAGGTACATTCGCTTTCTAGCCAGTGCATCGCATTTACACTGAGAGCCGCTTGGCTGTCTCTGAGAATGGAAATGGACCTACCGGTGATACCACTACTATCTATTTGTTGTGCACAGGCAAGAATAGCATATGTTTCCGCTTGGAAAACTGTAGCTGATTTGCCCATGCTTTGACTGACCTTTTGGTCCCTTGCGTATATGCCCGCCCCTGTACCCGATTTCGTTTTTGAACCGTCAGTGTACCATATCAGACTGCCCTCCTCTTGTGGGTCTAGTCCCTTCATCCATTCTTCCCTTGACGATGAATGAGGTATTACTGGGAAAATGATACTGAGGTCTCAAGATGACAGCGCACGACTGATACCACTGGCATCCATAGTCAGCGGTTAGCACTTACCATCAGCCCACCCATCTATTGTCATCTTTCTTAGTACAATGAAAATCTTTTTTTTATACCACTAAGACAAGCTTACGGCCCGCCTAATGGTAACCGGTTACTGTAGTACCATAGTTTGACAAGTGGCATGAACGAATCAAATAGAATTGAATTGAATTTTCAAACATTAAAATTATGGAAATAACATATTTAAGCTTTCGACAAATCGTGCCACAAATGTCATCCCCATACATTTTGTTGCCAATCGTTTGTCTATTCGAAATTCAAATTCCAACTTGTCTACAGCTACAGGTCAATCGCGCTTTGCCGACCTTTTAAAAATCTTTTCATACCCTTTTCAAATCTTTATAATTATAGTCTATCTCCACTAAACTCCAGCTACGTAAACCACGCTGAATAAATATATTTAGGGTAAGGGTAAATTATGATGATTTTTGCGAACGTGAGATACGTAACAGGGATAGTTGTGGGCCAATGCCAACCTATCAAACCCATGTTTTATTACTTTGTAACCTTTTATAAGTCAAGTACGTGTGAGGTCGGGTATATTGTGATACAGCTTTGGTGCGTATGAATAAAAATAGCATAATATTCTAAGTCTGAACTGAACTGAAACATTTCAGACACCATTATTTTTACATTGGTTCTTTCAAAGCTAAACATCATTAATTATAATTATGTAGTGTATAAGTGTACTAGTGTAGATATTGTAGGCTGTCAATAGCAGATGTAGCTGAATATCAGTATTTTACACGAAGCGTCTGCCAGCACACCTCCGCAATCAATTTCTGGGCAATACTGATATTTGAAGGATATTTATTGCTTAGCTATGAAGCTCTAACTGAAGCTTAGTAATTGTACCAAATCCCACCCTCATCTAAAGTAATAATTATAATTTATGTGTTTACAATAATCCTTACCTACGACTGATTTAAATGCATTAGTTCTCGGTTCAATTTCGATAGGAACACAACAGTCGGAAGTTTATTGGAATTGTTCAGTATTTGTTTTCAACTACTAGTTAAATCAGCATTTCCAGTGCCACGTGCCATTCGCTATAGAGAAAAAGCATTTCAAATCTGAAGGACGATACTGTTAATATGTCAAAATGTGTTATCTGTTGACAATGAATATATAGAGAATAGACTGCATATATTCACCGTCATACTACACTACTATATTTATATGAATCTTAAATTAACTTAAGATTTCACAAAGATATTCTTACGTATAACTAAAAATTTTCACTGTTTCTACACACAAGATAAAGGCAAGGCAATGCAAATTGTATAGAAGAACCAAATCAAGCACCTATTTTATGCGAGCATGCCAATAATGCAAATATTTATGCACAAAAATGCGAGCATGCCAATTCTGTAGTTAGAATGTTCTCGGTATTCCGTCAACCTTTCCTCGCTCGTTCCATTTGCATGCTCTAGCATCACAGCATGCATTTTTCAACAGTGACATCAATAACGTCGAAGCGGAATTACAGCATTTTGTTCAGGTGGAAATATGGAAACACGACGGCTATTATTTTCTTTTGTATTTTTATACGTACCTATATAATTCATCATCGTCAATGTCAACCCAAACTGTCCCACTGCAGCTTTTATTTTAAAAACGTACATTTCATTGATACCCTAACCTATTGTTTAACTTTCGCTAAAAAAACTTACCCCAGGTATTAGGTAATAACTTAAATCAAAGCATTAGCCAAGTTTGTTAGGCGAATATTTAAGTTAAGGTTTATTCAATTTGAAGGACCTATTTTATACTAAGTAACAAAAGATGTTTTTACCTTTATAAAGAAAAGGGTTTGTATAAACACTTTTACGAAATTGAAATATATTATGAGGAACGGAGTTATACGAACAGACCGCGCCGTGGGCAGCGGGAGCGTAGTTCAGAGAGCGCCGATTAAAATGTCTCCAAAGCTCCTTATTTCTTTTTATTTCAAAGGAGACAGCAATGTTTCAAATAAATGGAATTCTAATGAAAATGTGGCTTTTATTCTGCTTGCTGGAGTCGTAGTCCATTATGAAGTAATATAATTATAAAATATAATGGGTTTATTATTGCTGAAAATATGTACCTACCTACTATCTTATAATTTAGTTTAGAAACACCATTAGTAACGAGCGTCCTATTGAGTATGGGGTGCCACAAGGAAGTATTCTGGGTCCTACACTGTTTCTGGTTTTTATAAATGACCTCTGCAATCTAAGTATTCCAAATTCTAGTATTGTAACTTATGCAGATGATACCGCAATAACTTTCTCCGCAGACTCCTGGTCAGAACTTCAAATTAAAGCACAAAGGGGTCTCGACTCCACCCTTGACTGGCTATTGGCTCACTCCCTAACACTCAACACAAGCAAAATTAAATATATCACTTTTTCTATTAGTTCAAAATCCCAGCCAAAAAATAATCTAACACTCACAGCTCACACATGTCTCACTCAAACTTCACTAAATTGTAACTGCGCTCAAATAGAGTCTGTAAATAATATTAGATACCTGGGCGTAATTTTAGATAATACTTTAAACTTTAAGGCCCATGTATTGACGGGCAGAGTGCGTAAGTTGATGTTTAAAACTGAATCTTTTCTTCCACACTGAATCTTTTTTTTACACACTTTTTTTTAAGTAAACACGCAGCATTCATACTTTCAAAACACAAACACACTTACACCCACACCCACACACACACCCACACTCACACACCTACACAATCACTCATATCTGATATAGACTTTAATTCTTTCAGGCATATTCCTTATTTGTTTGTTTTACGTTATTAAAACTAATATCATTAATTTTTAATTTTTAGACACTAAGCAATTGATTTCTCCATTCTTGAGGGATACGGCACTGTTTCTCTTTACTACAGGCTATTATTATGTAGCCTATCTAAGAGGACAGTACCCCAACCATTTATGTTTTATACCAGTGTTCATTTGTAAACTGCATTTGTAAAAAATATTAAAAAGTTGGTGCAAGTGGGCCTAAGAAAAAATAATAAGAGTCCCCTCTTATTCTTTTTTTCTTAGGCCCACTTGCACTGCACTTGTTCTTAATAAGAACTCTTTAGATTTTGTTTATCTGTATTGTCTGCATGTTTGTACGCGCATCGGATGCGGTTATCAACATTGTATTACGGTCTAACTTAAAATCTATTCCATGTTTTATCTTGATACGCCCCGCCTAGACACCGAGGATAATCTTTTTGGGACGCAAGTGGGACCGCGGGCAACACCAAATATGATATAGGTAATTACAAAATACATATAGATACGTCTCATAACAGTGGTAATTAAAACTTTAAGGGTTAGCCTAGTACAGTTTTAGTGGTAGGTATGCAATTTTAGGTTGTAAGTCTTAGGTTAAGTATTTCCTTTAATTCTATATCGCGTTTGAAATAGCTAATGCGCTTAAAATCTTATAGGAGGTATTAGGTACTGTAAGAGTTTAGAACAAGGAGTATTTATTGTGCGCGCCCCGGCACGTATAACATTGGAACACAAAAGTAAGTACTACCGTTCTATAATATTCGTCCACTAGGGATTAAAAAGTAATTCATCATAACCCAATGACAAATTGACGATCTGTCACTCATCATAATGCTATTTTGTCACTAGGCCCATCAATCATTTGGGCCTATCTCTGTTTAGGTACCTACTTGATAGTTACTAAGTTCGCCAATTTTACTGTAAAATTACATATGTTAGGTACCTATTCCATTATAGCAATATGATTATTATGATGCGGGATAATCGAAAAAATCTATCATCCCAATTACTTTTACATAAATAAATAGGTAGATACATTTACGCCTTTCTCCCACAAAGGAAAAAATATAGACCGCCACTTTTTTATGGTAGGCAGGTATATCTTTTTCTTTCTTTTTAAAAAAACGTTGCCCCACACTAGGATTTTCTCCTGTATCGTGGGTGCGTTTACAAACACAAATTCTCAAACACACAAACACCCAGACCCGGAACAACTACCTGTAGATCATACAAATATTTGCTCCGTGTGGGGATCGAACCCACAACACGTGTCGCAGAAGCCGATCGCTAAACCGCTACGCCAAACGTGTCGTCATATGGAGTCGTATATGGGGCAAACGAGCGGATGGATCGCCTAATGGTAAGCGATTACTGCCGCCCAGGGAACCCGCAACACCAGAGAAGTCACTAGTGTGTTGCCGACCTTTTAAAAGAGTGCCACTTGCTATAATTCTTGCATATCGACTTCCTTGCTGCTTCCACATTCATATCTATATCTTCTCATACATACGCGCCGGTTGCGAGTCTATACATGTATGTATATTATTTTTAATAACAGTACAATCCAAGCTAATATTAAATGCGGAAATAGCTCTGTTTGTTAGTTATATTTTCGTGCCTGAACTAATTTTGATGGATTTTGGTATAAGTAGAGACACCTAGATCGGACCGTGGAAGAGGACATTTGTTATCTTTTTCTGTCTTTTGAAATGCACGTGATATCGCGGGCAATTGTAACCTAGTATCTACCTACCTAATTATATTAGTGCCTTGTCTCCGATATTAGTTCGATGAAGTAAAGCTTAATGTTATTATTGAAAACTCATCCACCCGTACCTACCTATATAACAGTGGTCGGCACGTCAAACTTTAAAAATGGTTTTTCTCAAAACAAACAAGCTTTTTCAGATAAATCTAATCTGAAAAAAAATGTGTTTTGTTTTTGAATAGGTATTCTTTTTACTAGGTAGGTATTCTAGATACCTACCGAATCTAATCCTAACTCAATGTCCCAACACTATCCCCTTTTTGGACGCCCACAAATAAACTAGGTACTTAGGTACTCCTTGGACAAGGCACTTATTAGATAGTTATTATTACATACATACATACATATTTTCACGCCTTTCTTGTGGTAGGCAGAGACTATAGATTTCCACTGGCACACTACTTTCGCTTCAATTACGTTCATTAACCTCCTCATGCATGATCGTCGGTTTAGGTTTTGGTTAGTTATTATTATTATTATAAAATATTCTTTTTACTAGCTACTCATAGCTGACAGTAGATTTCTATGCTTTAACTACAAGTTAAAACTTAACAAACCCTTTGTACCAAGCTAACTACCTACCCACAATCGACATTATTTACTACTGCATAAAGTTTCAATAGACTGATTATATGATAGCAGTAAATCGTTACACGCAACATAAAATCGTGGCTTTATCCGCGATCTCTTACTCATTACGGGATTTATAGCACCCATTAATCTCCCACGTGGCTAGGATTCTAATTTCGAGACGACTAGACGACCAACCAGCGACATCTAGTGAACAAATAGAAGAATGAAAAGGTTAACTTCACGCCATCTTGCGTTTATGTACGAAACTAAAGTAATCGGTCTGAAACGAGGTTCGTATTTGAAGTGTTTCTTTACTACATAAGGGCACCACTTGTTTCCTCACACTTATAATCATAGACCGTACCTACTTTGTTGGAAATAGGTACACTCCGAAAATTGTTATATATTAAATTCAAATTAATATAAACAGTTAAATACAATAAAATAAATAAATATTATAACTGAAATATACTTTAGGCTTTTAAAAGTTAGTGCCTATGTTTGTCATGTCTACAAAACGTTAAAACCGGTAATAGAGCATTAAAAGTTTGTATTTTCATTTGAACAATCTTCTATCTGACCTACCTACCTATCTACTTTTTTTCTATTATTAAATTATGTTCTTTCAAATTTGAAAAAATACCTAACAAACACGCAAAGTGATACCCGGAAACACAGGTTTAACCCAGTTCAAGCAGGGCTGACTGTACTTTTTGTACCTATTTTGCCTTTATTAAATCTTAGGATTACTTGTAGATTTATTATTAAGCATTATTTAATCAGTTTTGTAAGAATTTTCTTTTGGGACTTCTATGTAAATATTCGTATACTTAGTTGAAATAAATTACCTATTATTTATTTATTACTTACTTTAATCATTCCACCCGCCTACTTATGTATAGTTTATGTGAGTTTATACAAGTGTAGGTACCTAGTTTATTAAGTATTCGTCCATATGGACGAATGATGAAAGCACTATGAAATATATTTAGGTACCTATATATTTATATACTTAGGTACCTACATATTTCATAGTGCTATCATCATACTCTCTACTCTATTAGATAAGTAGGTAGGTACTTACCTACTATTGATTTCATATCTGTCGTAACATCATTTCAAATTTTAATATGTAAAGTAACATTTTGTGAAAAACCCATGATACCTAAGCAAATAAAGAATTTAATTGAATTGTACCTAGGTACCTACCTGCCTTTGATAGCTAAGTTAAATTAGGTAGGTACCCATAGTTATGGGTATTTTAGTTAATTTTTAAATGATGTGACCGGCTGAGTGATTGTGTGAAACGCTTCCTTAGTTCGTAAAAGCTTTAAAAGTTCCTTCTATACCTACCTATAACATTGTGCTAAAATGATGTATTCAAGGGTAATTACTCTAGAACTATTCATATTTGGAACCGTTAGAAATAGGTACCTACGTACCGATTTTTTGTGGAGTAGGCATGTACCGAGATTCTAGAGGGGGCGTTTAATTCAAATTAGATTTATAGTTTAACTTTGGGTTTAATCTTTAAGGGTATTACATTGCCCAATGACCTTGAGGATTTGGTCTTTGTGCTAGTATTTGTTAGTACGGCGCCACCGGCGGCGACATTTGATCGTACACAATAGAAGGAACTGAAGATTAGGCAAGAATACAGATGTGTCGCAGTATTGTCATCGTATTTGCCTATTTCACTTGTTCTTTGAGAGTATGACATTTTGTTCTTGCAGATAAAAGTTTTGCACGAGTTGCCTACATCTAGGTATTATCTATGCATATAATATATATAAAAATGAATGCCTATTTTTTTATTACGGTTTTTTTTCTACTCATTAATCCGTTAGGGAGCAGAAAATAAAATATAATATACGGATCGCCTGATGGTAAGCGAATTTCCTTGGACTTTTATAATAGTAGAGATTATTAACTAGCCTCTGCCTGCGGCTTCGCTCAAGTGAAGCTATATGAGGAGTAAAAATGAAAAAACCAATATTGATGATCTGTTCTTTGTATGGGGCTGTATACATCAGAGAGGTCAAGCTGTATCTCACGATCCTTTCAATTAATTGAGATAAAAAGTTCACCAGTTTTTAAGTTGAAGCACATACTTTTTAAGAGTGATAACAATAATAACAATATAAAAGATACCTAGCTAAACGCGATAAAACAATAAACGACATAGAAGAGTAGCATAGGTAGGTAGGTACATACATACTACATATGTATGTAAATGTTAGACCGGTACATTTATGTAGTTACCACGGAGGAGAGAATTCGACTTATAATTTTGGAGAACTCGGCCACTCTTCACGTTACTTTTATATTATTTTTATAGTTGCATAGTCTTACTCTATGATATATTTCAAAACAGAAAACAGAGTTACAAACTACTTTAAATATATTTACAAACTTAATTTCTACGTAATATTTATATTTGTTCTATTTACAATATAGTTTAATTCAAAAATATTCAAAGTTGCTAACTTTTGGAATTTATTAGCAAAAAATAACGCATGTACAGCCCACTCGTCACAACAGTCGTCAAGACACTGATTCGTCGCGTCTTGGGTATGCATCACAGGCATTGCGGGGGTGCTTCACGCGGGGTGATAGTGAAATTTCGGTTTTTCTTTATTATTTAAAAATATGAAAAGAAATAAGAAAATGTAATCAATACAAATTGTTAAATTCGTCAATAAATTTTTTTTGGTATAAAATTCATGCCGAAATATTAAGCCGTTATAGAGACAAAATGCAATTTAGGTTCAAAAAACCCTATTTTCTTTAATTAATTTTAAAAATTTGAGCAAATTTATACATAAAATAATCAATACAATTTGTTTGTGGTGACCTTAAGTATAATATATATTTTTTATGTAGCAAATGCACATAAGGATTCATCTAGAAACTTCTTTAAACCTAGCGTGTTTTTGGGATTTGAGCGATGTAATCCCCTTAAAGCGGCGAAGTCCTAATTCAGATGGAGTATGTCAAAGACTTTCTCAGACTAGACAGTTCTAGATCTGTCAAATAAATTATAAATGATTGTACTACAATTTATGTACGTACCGGCCAAATATAAATAATGCAACCTCCTTGCACCAGTCTCTACAGCACCTATAGACTTCAACAAACCTTTCGTAATCAGGCTGGCTGATCTCTGACCTGAAGATTTTAACTAGTACTAGTACCTATAACTAAATTGGAAATTTTGCTAAATCTCAAGTAAGTAGCTTTTCAACCATATTGTGTATAATTGAGACACATTTCGAATTTATTTGTTATCATAAGTAGTAATTTTTGTACTCACGTAAGTAGGTAGATAGTCGTTTTATTACACGAACGATTGAACGGTGCCAATTAGATCTTATCTAGGTCATGAAATAGACACCCAAGTGCCCATATTATGTAGAGTCTATTCATGTCGAGTCCTTGTTCATCAGTATTCTACTTGTTCATCAGACGATAGGGTATATTATGATCTCGCTTATATTTCCCAAGGGGCATAAGAAGACATTTCGTATATAATGTATTTTGATTTTTATATTCCTTATAAACATTATAACGTCAATTTCTTTGCCTATTAAATATTTAAGCATATCGTGAACCTATATTAATGTAGTAAAATTATGTTTTATGTCCTGAAATCCCGACGGGACTGCGGGATTTATTCCTACGTAATAATATTGTGGTATGCATGATGAAATTGAACATTAAAAATTTAAAATTCCTCTACGGGTGATTATATAGCCCTACGCCCTACTCATGTGGTTGCCGGTTCAAAACCCACCCATTGCACTACCGACGTGAACCCACTCGTAACACAAGCATTTAGCTTAGCACGAGGGGATAGATTTAGCTTAGCAAGAATACTAGTAATGTGAGACCCACATTGCTAGTAAGCTTTTTTTGTTAGAAAAAAAATTGAACACAAAGTAATCTATCGAACGAAAAATTAGCTTCGATGACCTGCTCATTTCACTACAACATTAGCTGTTAGTGATGGTTCATACCGATAATCGAAAACAAGAACTTGCCAATAACTTAAATTATAATTATGAAGTCATAGGATAGTTAGACAACTATGTCCACCTACAAATTAATTAACGCTATGCTCTGTAGATCATTATGTAGACGTAATACTAATTTTCTCCTAATTAGGCACAGTTAGGCAAGAGATCATGCCGTGCCGGGGTTATGCATGAACACGAATAGTTAATTGAAACCACACGTATACTTAAGCACTAACATAATATTATCTCTACTATTATAAAATTGTAAAAAACCTGTGTCTGTAAATTGAAGATATTAAAAAAAAACAAGTGGATTAGGGTAGCTACATAAACGTCTCCGAACATATACTTTTTACCCGACTGCCGAAGGAGGAGGGTTATGTGAAATGAAATGAAATGAAATGATATTTATTTCTGTAAGTAGATCATTAGAGACACTTTTACAAGTCAATGGTTTGTTTTTTTTTATAGCTAGATGGCTTCGGCATTTCCTAACTGACGACCTCTGAGAAGAAACACCGAAACAAACTCAGAGAATCATGGTCTCTTTTAAAGTCCAGACATAAAATAATGCAAATAATGTGAGTGGGACAATGCAGGGTGTTTGACGTGTATGTATGTATGTATGTATGTATGTATGTATGTCCGTTCCTATGTCCGCTCGTAACTATTCAACGGTGCAACCGATTTAGATAAATGATACCTCATTAGATTTGTCTTGATGGCACGAGTGTCACTGGGTACATGAAATTAAAAAAAAAAACAAAATGGCCGATTTTATGCGCTTTAATGCGTGGGCTGAAAAATATTTTTTGAGCATTCCGTATCATGTATTCTCAAATTTTCGGTAGCAATTAGCGAAATCATTACATTACTTTATTGTCAAGGGACTTGTAGGAAATCATCTACTTTTTCATATAAATAATTTCTTCGTTAATGTCCGTAGGTAGTTTTAGATTGAGGTTAGGAAATACGATTTTTCATAGTTTTGCACTAAAAATCCGGAAACAAGTTACGTAATTAAAATAACTAAAATAATAAATAAAAAAATAATAAATAAAAAAAAACATAAAATAATAAATTATAACGTAGAATAAAGTCAATCTTGCAGTCGGGACCCATTACTGGGAATTTTAGAGACGGTCACGATTTTGAATGGGTCCCGACGGCAAGATTGACTTTATTCTACGTTATAATTTATTATTTTATGTAGTTATTCAATATTACTTTACATAGGTCTGGACTACTAGACTTGTTTTTGTCTTTTTAGTTTTTTTAAAGTGTTTTTATGCAGTCGGGTTTTTTAGTTATTTTAATTATTGTTCCATACAAAAAGTATAAATGTTCTGCCTTTTATAAAATAGTACTTGTCTAACTAAAAGAGCCTCGTAGGATCTAGTATACCTACAAATAGGTATATGTATATACTGGCTCTGGACTATTCCAGCTGTAATTAGTAGTTTGTGAACTAGTGCAGAATTCAAATATGTCATGTTACTAGTCTAGTTTTATCAATTACAGGCGAACGTAGCCAAGTTCAGTTTGTCATAGATGTCTAGTTTCCTTTCATCCAGTAAAATACAACTTCTCCAGTTAGCTTTACTTAACGACAGTTTTAATGGCAACATCACGTGTACAGACCACTTTAACGAATCTAATCGCAGTTCATCTAATCGTATGATTTAATTATTGCTATAACTTTGTTAAATACGCGAAGTTTTAATATAAAGTTTGTGATTTTAAGCCCCTATTATCTTTGTTAGAAATTTATGTTTAGTCATGTACTTAGACAGGCGTTCATAATAGTGGGTTTTCGTTGAGGGAGAACATAAGTCAGTTAAATCATTAAACTTGTAGGTAGTAATTATTAAGGATTGATAGATAGGTACTGAAGGTCAGACGAGGTTAGATCTGGTATGACTATCTATCATTCTGTCTGTGTTCTGTTAGAATTTGCAACCCTGATTTTAGAACATTCGAGCCCCCAAAATAAATATAGGTACTTAGTAAAATTCTCGAAATAATTACCTATGATACTTTACTTACCCAGAATTAAAAAGTCAGCGCTTAACAATTTCTCTGGAACTTTTGGAAATTATAGTACTTGAATAATATAGTTAGGTACCTACCTCGAAGTAAAACCTCTTTGAAATAAAATCCTTCTTTGAATTTTAAAACCTAAAAATTGGTATCACTAACAAAAAGATTTAATTATGCTAAATATTACTGGCCGTTTCAGCACGAAATACAATGAAAACCATTTAACATGAAGAAAAAAATAATGAGATTTATTTTTTAGTGGCATTGTATTTTTATTTTATTCAAAGACGGCCAGTAATGATTGCAATATAGAATTAATTTTAAAAAAGGTTCTTTATTTGTTACGCTTTTTTAACCTAATGAAATTAAATCGAATTCCAAAGTTTTACACTTGAACTTTCATAAGATTTGGGCTATCATAATTTTATTAATGAGTTAAGGCGGGACAATGTAAAGTGCACGTTGTCGATTTTATATTACTTTTCAAAACTTGAATTTCTCCGAAGTTTGATGTGTAAATATGGTGGATAATTAACCATTCAGTGTTCGTGAACGTGTGAGAGTGTAGGCAAATGACATAAAATTGAAAATCGTGACTTTTTGGGTTCACTCCTAAACTCCATGAAAGCCTCAATATAGTTTCTACCGTTATTGGGGCAACTGAACTGAAGAACTAAACAACTTATACTTGACACTGGCGAACACAGAAAGTGTGGTGCCATATTATAATCCCACGATGGGAAATGTTACTTGATTACTCTAATACTTGACACTGGCAAATACACAAAAAGTGTGGCGCCAAATAAAAAAATAATTTTCTTAATTTCATATTACAGGTATTCACTTGTAAATGTAAAATTAAGAATTTAGATTCATATAAGTACCTACTACTTAGTTCCATATGAATTACGTTTACCCATGTATTATCGTTTATTTATTTATCTCTAACTATACAACGTAGGTTAAACAAAATAATAATAAAAAATATTTATGTACTGTTAAATAAATTATATTAGTTTCACGAAACGAAGGTACACTTTCCTGTTTGCTGAAAATAGTAAAAAAAAAACAATCCGATCTGTACGTCGAGTCCTAAATATCTACTTATTGAATATGGATTTTTTTATATGCAGCTGACAGCTAGGTACCTACCTATATAAAATTAAAATAGATTATTTATTTTCTATAGCATGCTCAATGAAGAAGATTTTAGCGACAAGTCGACAACATCGTTTACGGTCGTCATATATGTTCTAACATAACATACCATCACGCCTGTATTCCCCGAAGGGTTAGGCAGAGGAGTACAGGGGCCTACCATGACCTCACACACACAGTTAGCCGGTATGTATAGGGTGCTACTGAAAATTTCATAGAAAAACCCAATAAACCAAAAAAACTTTGCTCAACCTGGGAATCGAACCCAGGACCTCTAGCGTAGCGTAGCGTAGCGTAGCGTAGCGTAGCGTAGTAAGTGTATTCTATAGCAAGATTTATTTACAAGAATGTGTAAAGACACCTCTTTAACTTGAGTTACATTACCTATTACTGTTTCTGTCGAAACATAAAATATAGCCGTGATTTGTTTTATTTATTAGGTACAACGCATGTTACCACGGGTTAGAGTGTATTACAATACCATACAACATGTTAGCAGAGTACTTAACCCAATCAAATCAATCATTAACTTACCGAGTGATGACATCAGAATAACTGTTGGAAAAAACCGCCTAAACCTATCCTACTTCCTACCTTCTCGTTACCAAAACACGCTATACAAATGCTCTACGTATAACGAAACGACGTAATAAACGTAAAAAAGTGATATTTGACAACAAATGGGACTGCGCTAGAGATGACAATCTTTTAACCACCCATGCTATAGCAACTTACAAGTGATATTAGCATACACGAATGCTCGACCCGTAATCTCATTTTACATACAATTTTATTACGACTAGGTGTATTAAGCCGTGTAGATAGCTTCGACCTATGAAGAAAGGGTATTTTTCCCGACCTTTTTTCGTACAAGCCTGTCTATCTCCTGCATTATCTTGCTTTTGTAGTCTTACAGTAATATTTTAAGGGCCCTTTGAACTTTTGCTGTTCAACTGTATTGTAAAGGGAATATTAATTTCAATAGCTGCTAACATTACCTACATTAGTGCGTACAAGTCATTTTGGTAAAGTGTCTACTCCATCAGCCTTTCAATTTGCGCTTTTAATTTCCTCTGTAAATAAATACGTCGCGAAAACCCGCAGTATTTTGTTTATACATTGACTGTTAATTTTCCTGAGTGCTTTGCTAAAATCCACGCTATTGCCGATATGTATTAGCCGGTGGTAGAATCGCAGATACATTTATCAAATAGGTAGGTACTTACGTTAAACTTCGACGCTTAGGTATAGCACACATAAATATTTTTACAGTAATTTGTCATCCGGTCAATTTGTCAAAATTAAATGATTATCTTAACCTCTCAATCGTGCACCCTTAAAACACATCTTTCAACCATTTATTTCGTGTAAAACGTGAGCTTCAAGCATTATCAATTCCAGAACCGATGAGAGACCGTTTCGAAAGTAAGTATATCTAATCTATATATGTCTATATATGTACGGATAAATATGTGTACATAGCGTAACAGACACACAAAAAATACAATAAAATAGATAAACGGATTACCTATTTCAATATATTCAAATAAAAGCATGACACTAACTTTATTGTAGAAGCTATTTATAGAGGACTAGCTTCTGCCCGCGACTTCGTCCGCGTAGCGTGATGATATATAGCTTATAGCCTTCCTCAATAAATGGGCTATCTAACACTGAAACAATTTTTCAAATCGAACCAGTAGTTCCTGAGATTAGCGCGTTCAAGTAAACAAACAAACTCTTCAGCTTTATATATTAGTATATATTATAAAAATTAACAATAAAAATCTAATTGTAGATTGTAATCAACACAAAGTTTGAAATACTTAATAAAAATGAACGAGCCATGTTTATAAAAGCGTGGTACGTTTAAACTGAATATAGTATCATCGTATCATATAGGTTTACAAACTATTTTTCCGTTGAAATAGAGATTATATTTTTACTGTGTTACTAAAGAAACCAAGTTAAGTAGGTACTATGTGTAACATTTTTATTTGGCACCAGAACTGGCTTTTAGGCAAAATTAAACTTCGCATTGAATAGGATTGTGATATTACTTACGTAGATATTTTATTAATATCTAGCACAAATTACATTTTCATTTCATTATCGATTGCTATTTATTACTCTGTGTTGAATTGAAGCGCGATTGAGAAATTAATTTAGCTCGACAAACGCCGTAATTCTCTACGAGAGGGACACAAAAATGTAATTTAACATCGATGTCCTTAATTAATGGTCCGATGGTGTAACAGGCATGAGACAAATGTAATATCGTAATCTGCGACAAACTGCGTGTATTTCGGATGTAGGGGCAATCAACCACAGATTTTATAAATAACGGTATGTTTTTACACGATTAAACATCACCCTACGTCACTCCATGGAGATTTGTTAAAGTGCAAACTCTATTGTTTCTTTTGTTTCACTGTCGTTTGCAGATATTTTATTTTTATTCGTAATACCTAAAAGTTTTATTCTTTCTTGACCGTTTCTTTTGTAAGATCAAAGAATTTACATTGGATTTTCATTCATCACACATTGCGCCAAGACTCTAACATCAAAGAACATGATAAGTAAGTAGTTTGAGTTAGTACCTATAACTAGACGAATAATGTATTTTTCTACATTAAAAGTAAAATCTTCGTCTTGTCCCAATTCCAGTATTAATTTCACCTCCTCACCAATTTAGAACCAATCAATTCCTGACCAATTCCTAACATCTTTTATTCATATCTAGGTTATAAATTTATTTACAAGAAAATATGATGATAAATTCTATTTATTTATTAGTTACAATTATTAAAGAATTTTGTTTTTTAATATTAGTAATTAAATTATGTAGAAAGTAACCATTCACATGAATGTTACATTTAACATGAGAAATCTAGGTACCGTTTTTTGTCTCAAAACTGGTGAATGACGTCACATTTTCTTCTCCGTCACTTCGTACTACCTCCCTGACAAATTTTAATATTCCATAGATTTCGTTTGATGTATTTTTTATCATAAAATCACGCCTTTATGAGTAATACAGGCGTGATTTTAAGGGTCAGGCGAGGTGTACATTTATTGACACTCAAAGTTCACGAATGTTTTGATGTCCCATCTAATAGGAAACAAGTCTGTTGCCATTATTATATTAACATACTCGAGTATATATGAGTATATTAACATACTCGAGTATATGAACTTACTGAGAAGAGAATTTCCACATAACGAATCCAGAGCTTCACGTTAAGCTTCCTTGCTGAGGATTACTAGACCAATACAGCATTACAAGTAAGTGTGTAGATCAGATAATATTTTACTCTATGAAAATTCTCATCCTATATCGTTTATACATCTGATTTTTATTAAAAAACTTAAAGTTCTTGGCTTAAATTTGACTATGTTACAACTTCGGAGTCATGTTCGAAGGGTCGAGTTTATAGATAAATCAGTCTGTCTTGAATTATATAAGCTGGTGTAAGGGCTATGACGGATTGTGACCATATTTCAAGGGGTACGGCGGCGGCTGCTGTTATTTATATTTGTGCTCTCCTTGGCAACGTGGGCCGATACTCGATAGGACTGGATTCAATTGTATTGCTTTTTAGACAATATGCACCTAGTTCGGTATATTACAAAAATAAACAAAAATATTACTACTTAGAGAAAAAAATAGTCTTTCTTGTAGTTGTGTTTGTTGTACTTGTGGCTTTCACGGATAATAAATATTTTTACATAGTTAAAAACATTAAGTATCTATTCTAGTGATTTTTTTACTCGTGACATTCCAGAAAAGGAAAAAATCATCAAACTGTGCTATTTTCCTCTATGAAATTCCCAGTAGCAGCTCGGAGTTTGGAAGTTGTGCCCGGTTAGTGCCAATAGGCTCGCCCCTATTACATGGGACCTAATCATACCGGCGAATTGTGGGTGTACCTACATTAAGTACACCTCTGTCAAACCCTTCGGGGAATACAGGCGTGATGATATGTTATGTTATATGCTTCACAATCCAGTAAGTATAGGAAATTCTGAAAGTAATCCTGGATATACATATAATGTATGTCCTAGATGAGATAAGGGAAGCTTTTTCTTAGCAGTGGAACACATAGAATCTACATAAACAAGATACGACTGTGTGATGTAAAATGGAGCGTGCAAATTACATTTTAAGGATTATTTTTCTTTGAAAATATTAACCTATATTGTAAACTGCTTGCCGCTTTCCATTAATTTTTCCTCCGTTTCCTATAATGAATTTTCGTATAATGTAGGCGTAATATTGCAAGTCATTCACTAATTCTGTGTCGGTATTGAATATTCGATTACTTGAAGGCAAAAAGGGGACGCTACACACAAACTAGTTGGCAAAATTTCTGTAACATTAGGTATGTTAATCGTTATAAGGATGACATGAATTATTATCGAATAACAAAATGGAAATTATATTTCATCGATATTTTGTTGACTGCCTCATTATTTGTAAGCGCAATTGGAACGCTACAGAGAAGTCACGGGTTCGAATCCCAGGTCAAGAAAAGTGGTTGTAAGTTAATTGCAATCGGCTGGAGAATTGTGGTTATACTTACATTCGTATCTTTGCCTAACCCTTCGGGAAATACATGCGTCATGATATTTACATTTATATAGGTATATTCTATTAATTAATGAAAAATTAATTAGGCCCTAAGAAAAAAAATGATAATATGTCGCAGTTAGATTATATAATTCGCAGTTTTACATAACCGCTAGCTGTTTTACAAAACAACTCTGTGTTTCATAACAGTTTTTCATGATTGCTAACCAACTCAACTCAATTCAACACGCGGAATTGCATGAACGTCTCGTGTACTTCAATACAGCGCGTTAACTTAAAATACCGTGAAAGGAAAAGTCGAATTGAAATTTTAAGTTCCATAATTTGGGGCTCTTGGCGCTCTATGTAACTATATAACAACGGTAAAAGCGCGTCCAAATAACCCTAATTTCTTCCATATAATTATGCACAATGGTACTAGTATTCTGTTATCTGTGACAATGGGTACAATTCGGTTCTAGCGTCACCGTCGTGAGTTCGCGGTTCTAACCAATATAAATATCTTTCATCCCGAATTTGCTCAGTCAAAACTAAGTTTGATTGCAAAATTATAACTTAATGATACAACTAAATGTGGGTAGCGGTTTTGGTAAACAGCTGTTTTATATAACGGAGTTATTTTGTAAAACAGCTAGCGGTTAAGTATAAAAAATTGCGTATTATACAATCCAACTTCGACAGATACATTTTTAAATTACTTAAGTAGATAGAACTGGTACAGAATCAGAAACTTAAAACAATTTACAAAACTCGACACCGTATTTACTTATCGATGCTGAAGACTGCCGAACATCAAATTTGCTAAGTAAAACGAGTTATCTATGTATATCAAGTTATCCATCGACAGCGTATCTATACCTTCAATATAGATAGGCTGTCGATGGATAACTTGATATACATAGATAATTTTTATACCGATAGATAGGTAATATTATCATGGTACTGATACCACAAGAAGTTCTCACAATTAATTTGATTTTCATTCTTCATTGCATCTTTTCTATATTGATTTATATGAATACAACAAAAACTATCGCATAATAAATCATCCCTAACTTTTACAAATACCGGTTCTACCCTGGAAACGACGAGTCATCCCCACGCCGGTCCTTATATCGGCTGCGAGGCTCACATAAAGTGTATCCTTGTATAAGATTAAGCCTCGCCGCACACGGGCCACTGACCACAACCACATAAAGGCCGCCACCGACATATTTCCTGTAGTTTTCATACACTTTAATGGACTCGCTGCACACTGTTGACACCCCAAGCGGTGGTCGCCACACGCTTCCTACATTACTACACGCTTCTAGCTCGGGTGGCGTCGTGTGGCTGTCGTGTGTGGCCAGCCTAAGCCATAAGATGGATTTTAGTTCATTTATTCGCTGTCCGGCACCGTATAGTATTCTGATATTTATAGTAAACGCTTCACAAATGCTGGTCAAATGTTTTTGTGACATGTTTTGGCAAAAACAAAATTACCTACTCATAAGTATTTTCGGGATGTCTTCATACGGTAAGTATTGTTTACCACAACCTTTCACAAACAGGAACAGTACTTAATAAGAGTTGAGGGTAGCCATTAATATTTAAGGATACGTACGACACGATACGATATGTAATCTTACATATAATAAGAATGTAAGTGAGCCGTGTCTGTACATTGCTTATATTTACAAAAAAACTAATTTGGGGGACTCAGGATCGGTAACACAATCCATTTCTATTATTTTTGGAACTTTTGTCTGTCTGTTTGTCTGTCGGTTTGTCTGTCGGTTTGTCTGTCGGTTTGTCTGTCGGTTTGTCTGTATGTTTGACCGCGCATCAAATGATAACTACTGAAGAGATTTGGAGGAAGTGGGCAGGAATTCATAGCCTGTTTCTTGGATTAACATTTAGGCTATTTTAAATTCAAATCGGTTCTCTCTATCAAAAGTTATTAACATTTTAATTATTGAAAACGTTGACTTTTAAAAATAACCATTGAAGTCAATTTCTTTTTCAAGTATTTCTGTACTAGACTAGCACGGATCAAAAATTATAACAGAATCAAGTAATAAAATTAAAAAAATACATTTACAGGGACTAAATAATATAAAACAAGAAAATAAAGCAGATCAATCAGAAATCATTATTGTGACCAAGAATTGATTATTAGTACAGTAATTACTAACTCTACTTATACAGGGAATCACGGGACATACATAGGATTTATCCAGCGAGCACAAGCCGGTGTAAAAACTAAATATTTGAGTAGGTTAAAGAAGTAAACAAAAAATTACAACTTATTTTCTAGCGGACTAACACGACATCGTTATTACCTCAAGGAAATTTGATTCGATAACAGGTGTCATTTTGAGTTGACAATTTTGACAATATTATTGTTTTCTTCTTTTAAGCATCCAGCCATATAGTAACTCATTTTATAATGTGAAACCTCCATAGTGTAGATGATACAGTGCGCACACTTTATTTGAGAAACTAAAGAGTTTCCATCTAATCGAATAATTAAATAAATAAATATAATAATAAAAAAAATGCAACGTGCGTTAATCTTTACTGATGCCGAAACAGATATTTGAGATTTTAATCTATGTATGTCTATTTATATTTCCATGCTTCACGTCAATACAATGAGAACAAATTTTTGAAATTAAGTAATTTATAGGTCAGAAATACGGTATTCAGAGGTCAATGGCGCTAAGTGTATTACAAATATGGAAAACCAAATTTTTCGAGGTGGTTAGTTGAAACTTGGAGAGGACAACGTCTCTCAGGTCAGCTAGTAAGATAATAAGAACGGATGAAAAGTGACAAGTGGGTGACCGAGCGACACTAAGGGCCACTTGCACCAACTTCTTAAATTCGTTTAAATTGTATTTAAACACGATTTTTGATTTAAATCAAACATTCGTCTTGCACCAAAATAATTTCCGTGTTAAATACGTTGAAAGACCTGTCAAAGTTAAATACGCTGAAGACCCTATTTAATTCATACTTAAATATGAATGGCCATTTATTGAACTGTCATGTGACGAATGGAGTTTATTTTGAGATAAAATACTACTAGAAGCCTTGTAATAATTTCTATGAGAGATTATTCACCTATTTAAGATTATTTTTTCATTTTATCAATTAAAAAACACAACAAATAAATATGACTTTGTTTGGATTGGTTGTCATGGCAACGAAAAGTGAAAATAATGGCGTAAGTTTCGTTACATGCAGACTATTTTCAATAAAAATCATCGATTTATCATTAATTAAAATTATTATAATTATAATAATCATTAAATTTGATTTAATTTTATATCTATTATTCATAACATAATTTTTTAAATAGATTTTTCACATTACTATGATGTAATGTAGATGTAATGTAAAAACGGAACGTAGAGAACTGTTTTAACGACATGTTCAATTCATTTAACTAAATTGACATAAGACAGACTTGGTGCAAGACGATCTTATATGTGTTATGTTTATGGAGTTAAAAATATTTAACTAAATGCATAAAAGAATGATTTAAATAGAATTTGGTGCAAGTGGCCCTAAGCGCCACTTGCACCAACTAAATGAAAAATCAAAATTTCTATGAAAAATCGTGTTTAAATACAACTTAAATACAATTATGAAGTTGGTGCAAGTGGCCCTAAGTATCTTTCCGCTAATAAATGCGCATAACCCAATTCACGGCAGGTCATAGCGGCACTAAGTGCGGGCGCACAGTGGGGCGGGTATAATAAGGAGTGGTGAATATGTTTTTGTACGGACAACCAGGTAACATAAAATATCAAGCTTATAACTTAGTGATTTATAATGACACAGTTTTAAAATTTTGTACATAGATTCTTTACATGAAAATACTAGACACGTGGCTCGGGTTTCGCATAATACTAAAACGAAGGTTGTATAATTGAGCTATAGTGCAATTAGTAGGATTATTTTTAACGGAGGCACATTTACATACTAATTATGCAACTTTCGTGAAGGGTTCACAATGTTAGCATATAGAACCTCAGTGTGTGTCAGTGTTGTCAACTTGTCAGCGCTCACTACCCAAAAAGTTAATCTCATGTAACCCTTAATAACTCTTCTAACCTTTTATAATGGACCGGATTTCGAAAGGTTTGATCAACTGGAAAAAGGACCGTGCACCTCATAAGTATGCAGAACTCGTTACGACTTTTAAAGTCGTCCATTTATCGAATTGAATACTGAATTTGTTTCAAAACAGGTCAGCAAAAACAGCTATTAACGACGAGCTCATAACTTTAGGGCAATAACGAATGAAATAACGGTTATAGCTAGGTCCTAACAAAATAATTTGATTCAAGAAATTTTCTTAGCCACTTATTACGTCAACCAGAAATAAGTTACAGCTCTGGGACGATAACGAAAATGTATATAAACACCGTTGGATCAACTATAAAAACATTTTTATTTGAAAAGGAGCTTTTTCATTACCTCGGTTTGTATTAAATGATTTATTTTGTATTTTTAAGTTACAGACCTTTTATATTTCGCTACAATTAAACTGCCTCATGAGCCTAGTGGTCCTGAGCGCAACTGTTACGCTAGAGGTCCTGGGTATGATTCCCAGGGTGGGTAAATTAGTACCTAACCCTTCGGGGAATACCTACAGGCGTTTTGGTGTTTACGTTATGTTTTGCTACAATTAAAAACATACAAACTTGTTGCTGTGTTTCCTTTGTTTCGTTGTTGGATTAGTAAATTAATTCATAATTATCATTATCCTCTTACAGTTATGAACCTTTTTAAAATAACATTACATATTATAGCCTGTGTTAGCTGAAGAATTATGCGAGAGACCTCCTTATACATACACAATCGCCCACACCTGCAACAACTACTTGTAGTTTATAGCAATATTTGCTCCATGTGGGGATCGAACCCACAACACGTGGCGCAGAAGCTATCGCTTAGCCGCCACGCCGAACGTGTCACCAATATTACGCATCCGCTATGAAAGGATTTTGGAAATTTCCAGTCAGATTGGCAAAAAATAAATTAATGCAGGTAGGACCGCAAAGTACAGCTAGTATGTAATACTTTTCCTTTTCCCTGTACTCCTTTTTTAATGAAACGAAATCTTAATGTTTTAATCAATCAACAGTCCGTCCGTAATAAAAGTACGGTATAGCCTGCGGTCATTTTTGTCCAATGTCTTTAAACAAAAACTTGTTAACCTGGTCGCGAGTTCGCGACTGTCGCGGGGAGCTGTAGCCTTTTTCACCAAACCTTTTCGAAATACATTTTAAATTCTTGAACTTAATTAAAATTACTTAGAAAAGGGATATTAAATTACAAACATTTAATTTTTATTTCTTCGCGAAAGAAATATTAGTAGGTAGCTGTATTGTGTACTTAGATATTTTTCCTGGAAATAAAATAATAAAAGGATCTGAAATGGAAAATTGGAATACGAGTTATATTCCGTAAATATATAATTATAATGCTTCAAATCACCTTTTAATAAGTTGCTTGTTAAGTTACATTTAGGGCCACTTGCACCAAACTTTTAAAATATGTTTAAATTCAATTTAAACAGAATTTTTCATGGGAATTTCGTGTTTAAATACAATGTAAACAAATTTAAGAAGTTGGTGCAAGTGGCCCTTATTGATAAATTGATACGGATTGGTAGGTACTTAGAACTTCTTCTTCGAATGTTTTTCGAACACAAATATTCACTTTTACAATAACATTTTCCAGAAATGTATATTTTCGTTATTTGTGTAGTGAATACAGCCTTTTACTACTAACAAATAGGCCAGGCCCAAAGACCCGTTTCCAGGGCCAAAGATTCGTTTTAATGCTCACCAATTAGCAAAAGTCAAGGCTAAATAGTAGGTATTTTCACTATTAGTATTCCATACCATCATAAAATTTCTAATATGGTATTGATCTGGAATAAGGTTCTTTCAGGCATCCTACAAGGGTTCCTTTGGATTGATTATAAGAATGAAAAAGTATAATCTATTTATGTACTGAAGGCCGTTTGGGGAGGCAGTTTGACAGATTTCGATAAAGAAACTGTCAAACCACAATATTTATCTCTCACGTAGACTTCCCCTACGACTGTAAACCAGGACCCAAGGCCACAGTCTCGATAACAGCGACGAGCGGAGCGAGAGCGGCGGCTTCTAATAATATCACTCACTAACTAATCAACAGCGATACAATGACGAACTAAAATTTTGGCACGTAGGTCTTAAACTACAGGTACCTGCAGAATAAGGCCTACGTGCCAAAATTAAAGTTTTTAAGCGATTTCTATATTTTGTTTCGTCAGTGATTCGCTGTAGACATTTAGAGATTTGCAGAGCACAGCCACAGTATAGTTATATAACTATTATACACAGCTACCATGCTTGTCCGCATAGATTTATTTGGAGCCCAGTTCAGGAGTTCAGGAGAGAGTTGTCATTACTTAACATGCACGGGAAAGGTGTGGCTAAACAGCGGACAGCGAAAAACCTTTTCTAGAAAAAGGTTTCTTTTTGTATTTTTGGTATTTTCGGACTTCATGCTGCAATTATACATGTCCCGTTCTAGCCACTCCAGTGCCCGTCCGCTATCGCACCGCTTATTGCTGTGAACGGGAACACGGCCTTAGTGTTTTATTTCATTTCTTTACACTCCACCTCACACTCACTCTGTCACATAAACTTGTAACGAGGTAGACCAGGTACAAGTTATAACTCGGAAAGAAACGGTAATATTTCCAACTGGATACGACACCAGGAAGTTGTTGTAATAAAGGTAAGGAGGTCTGATTTCTGAAGGAAGACATCAAGAAGCGCTCCCACCTTTATCTCGTGTCATTGATCATTAAAAAGGCTATGTAAGGGTAGCTACATAAGACAATTTGTATTTCGTTCTCTTCTTACTACATTTTCATATCAAAGGAAACTAACAATAACTTTGTGTTAACAATTTAAGTGGCTGTAAAGCGGCCACCCAACAAAACTTGACTTTGAATATTTTTTTTTTTTTTATGTGATAGCAGGCAAACGAGCAGACGGATCGCCTGATGGTAAGCGAAAGCGATATTCAGAAAGTTGTTCCTTAATCATTATTAATTATTCATCACTATAGATAGATAGATAGATAGATAGAATATACTTTATTGCACACCAAAATAATGCTAAGTACAAGCTTCCAAGTATTAATCCTAGAATGGTACAATGGGCGGTCTTATCGCTAAAAGCGATCTCTTACAGACAACCTTTGGATGGACTGAAGAGAAAAGAAATCATTAACAAGGTAGTCAGGTGTACATAATAGAAACAAGAGAAACAATAGAAACAACCTATACTTATAATAAAACATGCAAACACATAAAATACAGAAAAAAATAGTAAACACTATAGTTAAAGCTTTGAAATTACACAACACAACAGTAATAATATACAAGTATTTTATTAATTTTGTAATCTATATATATAAAAGAAAGTCGTGTTAGTTACTCCATTTATAACTCAAGAACGGCTGAACCGATTTGACTGAAAATTGGTGGAGAGGTAGCTTAGAACCAGGAAACGGACATAGGATACTTTTTATCCCGTTCCCGTGGGATGTGATGACAGACCGAATTCCACGGGGGCGAAGCCGCGGGCAGAAGCTAGTATAATATAAAAGAAAGTCGTGTTAGTTACACTATTTATAACTTAAGAACGGCTGAACCGATTTCGCTGAAGATTGGTGGAGAGGTAGCTTAGAACCAGGAGACGGACATAGACTTTTTATCCCGTACCCGTGGGATGTGATGACAGACCGAATTCCACGGGGGCGAAGCCGCGGGCAGAAGCTAGTTAATTATACAATGATAATAGCACAGCTTTACCCACATTTCCCACCAAATTATATCAATCATTTGAGGGTCGCAGCGTGCATTCCATCGCAGACTCTTCAAATGAAGTTCAACCTTTTAATTTCAATCAATCCTATATACATAAATATTTTCACACCTGTCTTCCAATGGGATAGGCAGGGACTACACATTTCCAGTTGATAACCTTGTGTTACTATCAGTTGTTATCCTGGCACACCACTTTCGCGTTATCTACGTTTATTATTCTCCTCAAGCATGATCGTTGGTTTAGGGTGCTCTTAACCTTATCTTTTTATAAAACGTCTGCAATCTGGTTGTCGTACGTCTGCCTTCCTACTCTTCCATCCGTACTCGCCACGTATACTCGTTTCGTCAAACTCCGTTCACTTATCCTCACTACTTGCCGAAACCGTTCATTGTTCTCAATCGTTGGTACTACATTTTTATCACACCACACCGCTCCCTTATATATAAGATTACCCCACACATTCTTTCCAAAGTTCTCTAAGGTAAACATGAAGCTTTTTACTTAAATTGCACTATAAGTTCTATTATCTTAGTAGTCAGATTGTTGTATGTTTTACCTACCTCTTTTTATAATGTCCAAAAGAGAAGAAAAATCCTACTGCACGTTTCCACCTTATTGCAGTTCTGGTCACGCACAAAGGTCGTGACAAAACATACGTACATATATGAAAAAATAAGTTATGAAAAAGATATACACAACTCCTCGATACGCAAATAAATAGTTATGCTTTTATTCACTTTTAGTTTTAGATAAAAAACGGGTATTGTTGCAAGATAAATTTATATTTCTATGAAATAATAGTTCTTCTAATATTGCCCCTGCCACCACCTACTAAGTAGTACATAAGTAGTTTTAAAATTAACTGAGTAGGTGTACAAAAAGGCTGCTGCCACCACACCACTTAACTTAGTTGGGTTCAATCTTTCCGCCCACAGCCGAGCTACACCCTGACCTTACTAAAATAAAATATTTAAAAGCCATGATAAAATCTAAGGTAGATAGAACTCGTAGAACTCGTTGCCACTGGAGCAAAGAGGTTCTCGAGATACGAACACACACCAGAAAACTCATGACTTCCAATGAGATATGAGACAGTGAGTCGTAGGATATATAGATATAAGTGGCATAACGGGTCCTTATGGAAATCTATGACGAAGACCTTTTCCTATACGATGATGATGATGAAAAACAATTCAATGACTAAATATCAGAATGAACAATGAGTCCTGCCTTGAATTGGAACGTAGGTTTTTAGGGTATGTGTATTCCTTCTATGTAAAAGGAATTAAAGAAATTCCCACGGGATATGGGAAACCTAGATCATGTGACATGATATACCTACAGCTGGTATCGAATACTGTTAATTTTCTCTATCAAAATACAATTTTTGTATAAATAATATAATTCTGATTTTTATTTGTACGAAAATTATCGATCAAATCCTTATGTCACGCCGTCGGAAATAGCTGTCGACCCCGACATAAGTAATTGAGAAAAGCAAAGTGGAAAGGAAAATATATCGAAGATAAATCTTTCCTTTTGATTCTTTTCCTACATACACCCGGTATTCTGTCAAAAAATCTCAGATATTTTAATCGAAAGGTGTAGAAAGGATTCACGCATGACGTCCCTACAACATGTCAACCTTAATATAGCACCATCGTACTTTAAATCTGTATTAGTATTCTGTATTTATTGCGTCACTTCGGCGCTACGGATGAGTTTGATGCCCACACGGACCAAATATTTATATGTGTGCAAAGACTGGAAGAAGATCCTTATATGGGGCACCTTTTTTTTAAATAAAATAGAAATAGAAAAGCACTAGGGTTCATTCTTGAAACCCGGCGCGGTGGGAACTATTTGTTCTCAATGTTTATCATGACATTGAGAACAAACAGTGCCCGCCGCGCCTGCCAATAAGATTTAATCCAGGTTTTGCAGGTTCTTAACATTTTAGAAAGAAAATCTCGTGATCCAACTCGGCTTACTTACACATCCCGTAGATATACCTAAATAAGATATACATACTATCACGCCTGTATTCCCCAAAAGTTTTCGGCAGAGCTGTACTAATATAATGCAATTGTGCACCTAAAGTTCGCCGGTATGTATAGTTTACGCTATGTAATAGCCAATTGTCATTATCCCAAACTCCGAGCTGCTATTGAGAATTTTTAAACAAAAACCTACTAACGCTGCCCGACCTGAGAATCGAACCCAGGACCTCTAGGCTAATGATGCAATTAATATTATATTAAATAAGATATACCTACCTATTTTTTATACTAGGACAAATTCATAAATGATTGAGGTTATCTAATATTGGTAGGTAAATCACTTCATGCTCCAATCTGTATTTTCCATTGTATCTCAATTAGGGTTGTTTCCATATAAATTGTTTGAATTTATCTCAATTACTTTGTGAGTAAACTGGAGTTTATGGTAATACCAAAAAATATAATTAGGTAGAATTCAGTGGAAAATTTGCAGTCCAATAGCTCTTTCAAGTAAATAAATGGTCGAATTCGGCATACCCTTATCGAAAGCATCAAATCGACTCGAAAACGACCGCAAATCAAATTTTCGTCTTTCAGCTCACCTAATAGGTGTAAGTAGGGGGTCCAAGTTTATTTAAGTAAGCTTTTTAGTCAATTGTATCGTAGCTAACTATGTGTGTATGTAAGTAACTATATGTTTGAATGTCTTATGTGTAGCTTTCAATGTTGTACGCCAATTTTCGACCAAATCCTTGAGAACGTGTGGATGGACTTACAAATCTATTCAGTCCTATATATCGTCTCGACGTCTTTGAGCTCGATGCTTACACCGTTTCTAATGCTGCACGAATTGAAGAGCTTATGAGATTTATAGTTAGCGCTGAACTCTAGGCAACTAATTTGGGACATCTGTTTCCATTTGTGAATGGAATTTAATGCGATAGGGGGCAGGGTGGGTGCACATTTGTATTGAGTGATTGAGTCCAACATAGCCGAAGCTTTTAGATTAACCAACGATAGTTCAATTACTGGCGAAATCAACTTTTTTGTTTATCTTCCTTTTAAACTTTAACTATTTTTACAATATGCACAACTAAAACAGTCAATTTTAACAATTGGCACAATTTCTGGCTTAATAAGTAATTTTTAACAAAGGTTTTACTAGCATCTAATTTGTTAAGAGATTTTAAATATTATAGATAGATACTTACTTACATACTTTTTCATGAAAATACTAACTTCCGCCCGCGACTTCGTCTGCGTGGACTTCATAATTGTGTCCGACGTAGATAAAAAGTAGCCTATATGTTATTCCAGGCTATAATGTATATGTGTGCCAAATTTTATCTAGATCCGTTCAGCCGTTCTGGCGTGAAAGAGTATCAAACACCCATCCATCCATCCTCACAAACGTTCACATTTATAATATTAGTAGGAAGTAGGATAGGATAAGTAGGATTAGTAGGATAAAGCGTCTTATAAACTTCTTAAGTATAGCTATAATATGTTTTGTCTCCTTTCCCTATCACAGAATATTACGAACTGCCTCGGTAGTCTAGTAGTCTCAAGTACGACTGCTACTGATTTCATTCCCAGGTCGAGCAAAGTGTTATTGGGTTTTTCTATATAAATTATCACTAGCAGCTTGGAGTTTGGAATTTTTGCCCGGTTAATGACAATTAGGCTCGCCCCCTATTATTACATGTGACCTAAACAAAGCGGTGAACTGTGGGTGTACCTTAGTACACCTCTGCGGAATCCTGCGGGGAATACAGGCGTGATGGTATGTATGTCAATAACTCGTTATAAAGAAGTAGCAAATTTTCTAGAAAACTATAACTATGATGTAGCACGGTACTCATTTTAAAGAAAAGTTGTTACGTGTAGTAGGCATAATTTTTATCAGATTCAGGTGACCTTCGCAAACGGCGTCACGGCTTGTCATTAGATTTTGTTTTACGTAGGCCCGAGTTTTAAATTGCCGGCTCGTAAATACCTTTCCACATTTACGCTTATTTACATTGCAGAATTTTCTAGAGCGTCGCCGTTCTACAATACTGTTTCGAGGAAATGAAAACATTGTCAACAAATTGGATTGCAAATCATAAAAAAATAAAACGTCATAATAAACCTTCCATAGCTATGTGTTTTGTTTCGTTTTAAAATACATAAAATACCATCACGCATGTATTCCCAGAAGGATTAGGCAGAAGCGTACTAATGTACACCCACAGTTCGCCGGTATGTTTAGGTCTCAAATAATTGGGAGTGAGCCTATTGCCACTAACCGGGCACAAGTTCCAAACTAAGAGCTGCTACTGGGAATTTCATAGAAAAACCTAATGACACTGCTCGACCTGGCAATCGAAGCCAGGACCACTAGGTTAATGAGGCAGTTATAACGAGTTATTAGTGCGTCGATTCATAGAATAGTGGCTAGGGTTTCTAGTAACTATGTATGTAACTGCATGTATTAGGTATCATAAGAACTCAGTCGCGTCCAATTACGTGAACAGCACAATGTAGGTGATTGATAAGCTTGTTAGTGTTTAGTAGCCGGCTGACCCTCGGTGCCGACCGTATATGGCAATCAGGGTAATGTAGGCTAGATAGCTTTATAGTACGTACCATTGATATATTTATTAATCGCTCATATTCAGTGATACTATCATGGCTGTTGTAATAAATATGGAATCACCATTTGCATTAATTACCATTACTCTCTTGCAGAATGTTAGGATGCTTTACATAGCGTACTGATTTCCGAGACTTACGTAAATATAAGATAACTAGCTTATGCCCGCGGCTTCGCTCACATGAAGCTATATCAGAAGTAAAAATGGGAAAACCAACATTGATGATCGCTTCTTTGTTAGGGGTTGTATACAGTGTATATACTTTCAATGTACGGACACAGCTTTTTTACAATTTCATTTAAAGTCCGTACATTGAAGATATTTAAAAAAACAAGTGGGGTATGGTATTTAAACGTCTCCGAATCCGAAAATGTGGTTTTTAAAATTCTTGCCTGTTTGTCTGTTTGTTACGTTGGAGCAAATACTACTGATTAGATTTTAATTTTGTTATCACTGTTAGAAAGTATATACTCCAACTTAAAAACTGGTCAACTTCTTATTTCAATTAATTAAACGAATTCTGTGATACAGCTTGACCTCCCTGATGTATGGGTACCCATACAAAGAAGAGATCATCATTGTTAGTTATTGATTAAATTAGTTTTGGAATCCATTTCTAATCTTAATATAGCTTCAGGTGAGCGAAGGCGAAGGCACGGGCAAAAGCTAATATTGAAATCGAAAACCCACTTTACGGATTTATCGCATTATATTTGCGTAATTATATCTCGATGTGTTGGACCTTTTACAGCGTCCATAGTCACAGACAGACTGAATGAAGACGCAATGAAGAATATCAAGTTTATCAAAAAATGGTATAAAACCAGATCTGTACTTCGAGTCTCGGGGGATATGAAAAAGCGTCTGTTGATTCAAATAATTTGCATGTTAAACATTTGATGTTCTTCCCTCTCCAAAGTAACCAAAATGTGCAAATAAAATAATTTCATGGCAGTAATAAAAAAATATTTGCTTCGTCTCTTTTAGATGATCATTAAATGAAGCACTTAAGTGTTATTTATATTATTCTATGTAATAAGCGAGATCTAGATACTTGTGACTGTTTATTGCATAATTGCAATGAACAAGGCGTGTAGGTATTTACTTATTACGGCTTCGGCGACTATATTAATGCTGCTCTCGAGGCTCTTCCAAAGAAATGAAAAACGTGAGTGATTTCAATAGAAAATACTCCATACTATAAGATAACCACACAAATATATAATATATATTTAATGATTTATAATTATGTAAATGTATTTCCTAAATCTGATATCCATGATACTGAACCGTCTCATTAATATTAATTTTGGAAAGCCTTACAAAGCCTTACATTCCTGCACTCACATACCTATACACCGAAATTGCCTCTTACATATACACGTACACGCACTACACACACACATGCACACACACGCACTCACCACATACACACACACACACACACTACACATACACACACCACACACACACACTACACATACACACACCACACACACCATCCACACACACACCACTTTATTAGATCTAAAAACCGTGCTCACATTTTTTTTTTTTTATATACTTTGTTATTGACACTGTTATTGTAAAGATGAAAGAGACTAGTCTCCACGACACAATCCTAGTGTGGAGGCTAGTGAACTTCCTTTGTAAATCAGAATATTTTTAGAACAATAAAGTATTATTAAAGTATATAACGTAGGTATTTCGGAGCTAATACCATCACGCCTGTATACCCCGAATGCTTAGGTAGAGGCGTACTTACTAATGTGCATTTCGCCGTTATGTTTAACTCTTTAAGTAATAGGGGGAGCCATCAATGCCATCAATGGGGCACAAATTCTAGACTCCAAGCTGACACAGAAAATGTCATCGAAAAATCCAATAACACTATCCTCGGCCAGGGAATCGAACCCAAGACCTCTAACGTAGCACTTGCACTTGGGACCACAAGAACGATGAGACAGTTATTTGCTGTAATGTCAAATTTAAACATTCTTCAAAATGAATATTATATATGTATAGTTGTATACCTAATATAGAATTATCAATTGCCATTTAGCAAGTCATCTGATTTATTAATTTGCACGCAGATTTCTAGTTACAAAACAAATTTCTTGTAACACAACTTTAGCTCAATCTAAACTTATTAATAAAACTATTTATTCAGAGACTTTATCTAACAATAATACTTACTAATTAAGCTTTCCACTGGACTTAATTTTAATTTCGAGATGTCTTAAGAAAAGTTTCAAGTAATTAATTAATTAATCATTGTTGTATTTCTTTTGTCATACAAGGCCTTTGAATTTATCCAATTCAGTTGATTGGTATTGAAAAGTACTTAGTACAAGTCCACTTGTACACCTAAACATATATAATATGTGCCTACCATTAACGTAATTAATTGGAAGAAAGAAAATTATGATTACTTTGTTCAGAAATAAATCGTTATTTCTGAACAAAGGTGGGGTATTTTCATTATCTGAGGACACTATCGTATTTCCTTAAATAATGAAAATATCCCTCATAGGAAATCTTTTTGACTAAAAGCTTCCGGTAATATTAAATTTTGAATCGGCCGTTTCTAAACGCAATAAGTAAATTGCGTTCCGATGTTCGTGATTTGAAAACTACCCTATAACAATAAAATCCTCATCGCCCTATATTATTATACGGAATTAGCTATAATTGTTTTAGTAGGTAAGTCAATTAAATTTATTAATCATTTTAAGTCCATTCTTGAAGAAGGATTAATTAAAATCACAAATCCAACCCTAATTCAAATACTGATTGTCTCTGTAATACTTATCAGTAAAATTCTGAGATATGAGATACGATTCCGTTACTAAGGTACCTATTCTGTTATTATTTATTTTAGATTATAAATATAGGTAACCCTACTTTGCCAATGATTTACTTAGCTGTGCATCCGGGAAGATCCCGTTTTTCTCAATCCTGTGGGAATTTCCCAAAATCATGAACTGTCTGATGAAAATCTCTAATATTCAACAAACGTCAGCAATTTAGTAAGAAAAAAAATCCGATATCTAGAAATAAAACTATTTTTTACGGATTTTATCACGTTGTATTAATTTTATTTAATTCCCGACGTTTCGGATCCTTTACAGACTCCATGGTCACGGGTAGACTGTCCGATATCTTTTTAGAAGATGTTTAAGTGCTGTTTATAGCAGCATAACCCGGAGTCATAAAAATATGTGTTTTCACGTCCACATGTTGCTTCCCCCGTTGATAACAATCACCTCACAACGCCATTTTAACGATGGAAAACTACAACTCCTGTATCATGATGACGCATAGAAATGCAGTAAGTTGACTAAATATTTTTATATATTATTATGTTCTTAAGTTGTTCATATACTAGGTAAATTTTCAAATGAGGCAGGATGGCCAATCCAGAAACTATGTTTACAGAATAGCGAGAATTACCAAAAAAATTGGCTTTTTAAAAATCAATCAATCTCTCCAGGAATCGAAACGGTTGTTTTATTAAAAAGCACGCTGTATTATTTCACTATTTAGTATTCACTGAATTCTTTTGAACGTCTTGTCTGACTGGCTGGCGATTACCTTGTATCGGACTTTGTCCTAAAGCACTTTGATGTGTGTTTCGACTTAGGCGTAAGAGCCATTACCTCGCAGGATTGCTCCGAATAGCAGTCTGCAGTCTTAGTAACGCATCAGTCTTTTTGTGTCGCAGGTGTCCATGGGGCCAATGACTAATTAGTTTGAAGTACTTCATAGTACGAAGTAACTATGAAGTAGCTCGACTGCTCGTTTGGCAACAAAAACAAAAAAGAAGGCATAAATAAAAAAATAAAAAATAAAACAAATTAACTGTAATAAATTAGCTACGTAATAAAAAACAAAGATTTCCCGAGCGTGTCATAAATTTTGTGTACCGCTGGTACTAATATTACCTGGAACGTAAAGTTAATATTTAAATTATTGCAATTCAAATAATTAACGAATTTAATACAACAGCTACTAATATTTTAAAAACCTGTTTCAGTAAATATACTTACACAATCACTTTGTGTTGCCATGTTATCAACGAGCTAGTCATTAACAAATATTCACCACCACTTAATTAAGACACCTTTGATTTTCCCGTACTCTGAGTTCACACAAATAAATAGTATCAACATTAAAACTCTTTTTGTGCCTTTCTGAAGGTTTAAAATGTAATTATACCCTTTTTAATTAATTAAATGTGAGCTAAAAGCGTTCCAACAAAAAACAAGAACAAGAATTTTTCTAAACTCTATGGATATTCAAATACCAACGGGAACCTAACTGGTTTAAATAGTTTAACTTAAATTTAATAAAAATAAAACCTACAAAACTGTGTTTTAATAAAATTATTTAAACTTGAAAGCTTGCTAGTTATTACTGACCTTTTTTAAAACAATAAAAAATGATTCAGTTTTAATTAAAATGCATACGGATGTAGACATAACTTGAATGTGGTAAGGTGGAGCCTTTAATAATAATAATAATAATTTTTCATTTTTTTATAAAAATATTTAAAAATGTACCTAATATGTAAGTTGAAATAATAAATGAGAATAATAATAATAAACCCCCTCTGGGACAAGCGTTACCTCATCATGAGACTAACGTCAAACTGGAGGGTAGATTAGAATCGCTTTTTACAAACCTTAGACAATAAAACAAAAAATGTGTCATAAGGTTTAAAGAAAAGCGTACAAACCGCAGGGCAGCTTGTGGCGAGCTGATGGTGAGTGGCGACACTGCGGTCCTTATTGCCCCAGAGAGTCGGTCAGGGCCTCGTCTCCAGTTTGCCCATATTGGGTAGCTGGAGTGGAAACCCAAGAGCGCCCGCAGGACTTTCAACTCTGTCTTGCCTTAAACGGCTGGCCAGAGAGGGGCTGCCAGAGCTATATGCTTGGGGGTGGAAGTGTCTAATGGCGTAATAGCGGGGAAACCCAATCCGGGTCTCTTGGAGACTCGCGACGGTGAAACCGGGGCCACACCTCTCGACACCCTTAGCCGCTCACGCCGCTGTTGCCGCCTTTTGCCTGTACTGGCAGCTTTTCGGGGGGCCCAGCTAGTGAGTTGGCGAGTCACCGTCTGCCATCACTAAGGATATTTTTTCGAGGGTCAAAGGCAGACGCCGTTTTCTTCCGGCAATAGAAGTTATCGGTCCACCAAACACCCCATCCATAATCCCATTTTTTTTTTAATTCATACTTTACAATAGTCCTGCACCCGCCCGGAATACTTCATGATTGTACTTCCATAGTACAGTTGTGGAGTGTCCCGGGTGTATGTCCCATCCCATATTAGATTAAAGCTCTCCAAGGGGCCTCTGCGCGTTGGACCTGTGTCCCCCCGCAAGCCTTCCAAAGTACCGGATGTCTTCCTCACGGGAGGCATGCCGTGATACCCAAATGGAGATACAAATAATAATAATAATAAAAAATCTTTATTACACAGAAGTAAGTTACATTTTTTAGCTTAGTTTAACATGCACCAATATCAGTTAACACATACAGTTACAATATTTTATTCTACTAATACCTAAACTAGGAAAACCTGTATTATAGGTTATTAGTGTCGTTCTGTTGACGTTATTTTGAAAGTTGTGGTAGTCTGTTGTTCTAAGCTACTACTACGTTTAGTTACATATTGTAATTATATTATACATGAGCAAGGTTAAAAAGATCATGTATGTGTGAGGATGTGAGTGTATGTGGTGTGAAGAGAGTAATGTATGTAGGTAAGTGATGTGTACTAAGAGGGATAATATTTAAAGCAGTGCTTAGTAGAGGTGTAACTAATATATTCGTAATAGGTATAGATATTATGATCCGAGCTGTATATTCATATTAGATATATATATTAGTTTAGCGTAGACTATTACCAGATGTTAGTCAAATAATAGACACACCGAAAGATCAGTACCTACCTATATTATAGAGAAAGAGAATAATTCTGTATTCGTAACGAATAATAATACATAATATTGATATCGTACCTATTCTGAGAATAGTTACGATATCAATATTATGTTAGAGTTAACGAATACGTAGATAATATGAATCTCAAAATGGCTGACTAATATTTGACTATTACCCAGTAATAGGTATGGTATATGATATATATGGCTTGGTGAATATATTCAATAATAGTATTACTGAAATATCACCCTAATATAACACCTAAGTGATTTTAGTAAGCGCAAATGATTTGAGATCTTATTTTATCATGTTTAGCGTTCATATTTCGGGATGCCATGGCATGTCAGAACGTCCCGAAACATACTAATACGGGCTGTGACGTATCAATGAAATGTGAATCTTAACAGTGTTAAATGAGATTCAAAATCATCTATGATACAAAAATCCCTTGCTATGCCGTGCCGCCGGTTGTTGCCAGGCCTTAATAATTGCTTATAGGTTTCTTTTACTTTTCTGCCTTGCCCCACTTTACTTATGTCGACATTTACACGTAGATAGGTTTGCACTAGGTCAGCACGACTGTTAACGATCTTGATTCTCGACATGCAACGTGACACTTTAATACAAGTCTGGACTTGGTATCTGAACTGAACATTCAAAAACGCTAATGTTAAAATTATAGAAATATACTTTTGATCACTTTGATGTCGCGTAGTCTTATCATTTAAGTACCATAAAACGATTTTTATTAGGTAGGTACATAATAATAACGTACATTCACGCCCGTATTCCCAAAAGGTCAGGCAGAGTTGAATTAATGTATGCCATATAAAGGGTGGTGCGCCCTATTCAAAGTCCCGAGCTAAAAACAATGCTAAATACACTAAACACCGTTAAAAACAATTCCCGAGCCTGGGAATTGTTTTTAACGGTGTTTAGTGTATGCTAAAATTTAATTTCACTGTTATAATCGATAGTCTGTATTGGTTACACATTCTATGATCTATCTCTCGGAAATACTTTTTCTTTATGAGTAATTATAAACTCCGAATCAAATCAGGCTTTTTCCTCAGAGCACATTATATTTTTAAACGTTGCCGTACTCAAGGATTTTCTCCTGTATCGTGGATGCGTTTACAAACATTTTTCTTCAGCACACATTTTATCTTTTGCATTTGCTTAAGTAATAATAATCACAAAACATTAAACAAAATAAACAACAACAATATTATATTTTAATGATTACAAATGCCTTCTCAAAGATCCATTCCTTTTAATTTAATTGAAACTTCTGCGAATCAAATTACTCAGTCTCAGTACACAAACCAATACTTCAGATAATACGAACCGATAGAATTCATTTTTTTCAATTCATCCATCATTATGAATGATCCAAGACTGAGGGCGAAAGGTTATTGACCCTGTCCTAATTACTTCCGTTGTTTCTTTTTAATGAATTTCGTATTTTTCGTGATTTGCTGTTGTATTTAATTTGAACAAACTTTCATTTAATAACAAATTTCTTTAATTAAATTATTTTTTATTTTACTTCGGGAAGTATTAATAACCTAAACAGAACAGCCATAATATATATACCCCACACATCATAACTTGATCAGAGACAGTGGTGAGTAAGAATATGTAGGTACCTTCTGTTTCATGAAACAGAATTTCAAACAAGGATTTGTGAACATTTCACATAAGGCATAAATGTCTCTAGTCGTGCAAATTTGTTAATCCATTCACGAGTACAAACTGGCGCCCTTCACATCGCGTGGACAAGACTCGAAATAAGGTGTTGAATGCCCTGATTGTGTCAAATATTAAAATTACGAATGTAGTAAATACAGTGGCAAAGAGATAATAATAGAAATATTAACAAAGCTTAAGTCGTCTATGCGCGATTGACACGTTAACCACGTAAAGTTTAAACAGACATTGCATCTTTATATATATAAAAGAAAGTCGTGTTAGTTACTCCATTTATAACTCAAGAACGGCTGAACCGATTTGGCTGAAAATTGGCGGAGAGGTAGCTTAGAACCAGGAGACGGACATAGGATACTTTTTGTCCCGTTCCCGGGGGATGTGATGACAGACCGAATTCCACGGGGGCGAAGCCACGGGCAGAAGCTAGTTTTAGATATTTTAAAAAAAGCTTACCAGTAGGTATTCTTGTTAACCCTTCGTGCTAAGCTAAATATGCTTATGTTACGATTGGTTTCACGTCGGTAGTACAATGGGTGGGTTTCGAACCGACAACGACATGATCGCAAGTCGGACGCCCTAGCCATTACGCTACCGCCGCTTAAAGTTGCATAGATTCTTATTTAAAAATTCATCGTAGATATTATTTTATCTACACAATTTGGACATTAACCACTGTGCACTATAACTGGAGAGTGTTGAAACCTGAGTTGAAAATTATCTACGAATATAAGATTGCACGGGCGTCAATCTCAAAATATTATTTCGTTAGCAGAATGTTGTTAGCCCAAGCTAACATTCAAAAACATCAAAACAACATCATTTACATGCAATGCAAATTCAAATTTATACAAAAACATGACTATATACTTTAACTTTTCAAATAAAGCTACCCGATATTAAACAACAGCAAAAATGATTAGCATTTTACTTAAAACCGTAACAAAACTTTCCATTGAGTAGATTGATCCCGGGTTCGCGGCTTAAGCAGCCCGAATCTACCGCTTTTACAATATTGAAATTGCTATCTATCAAGTGATCAAGAGCCCGCTAAAATGTCAATCGGTAGAATGCCCCGAATAAATCCCCTTTTATACGACTGTCCGGGACCAGATAAACTAAATAAGAGAATTGCAAAAATACTTTTTGCTTTTAACGTAATGTAACTTTCAAAATCATGACAGTGAAAAGTTCATGGTAAGTACAAGCACAGATTACGAATTCTTCAATTTAAGTACAACTATTTACTATTACCCCTATTACCTATTACTATATACCTAATTAGTCGAAGTAGGCTCTTAGATCAATTTTATAAATCGGATGAGGAAGTGTTTGTTTAACAAATGTATGTGAGAGTAAAAATCGAATTAGAGATTGAATGAAAAAATGTACCTATAAATACCGCTAAGGTTTATAAATAGTGATAAATATGTAAGTAAATATACCTTTTCTTTCAGCCTCTCAGGCTACAAGGTTTGTATTCATCGGTGTTCTATAGGATCAATTTAAAAAAAAATCTTAAGTGCTATTTCGAATCAAGCGTAATGAATACAAGCTGTCAAATTAGCCTAAGATTTATAATCTTCAGTAAATAAAATCCCGCTACCTACGCTATTCAGCATAACATGAAATATATTTCTTTAGTGTGTGTGACGGTAGTCGGAATTACGAATCTCTAAACATGTTTTTCAATTCAGCGAAGAAATCCAAGCAGTTCAATATATCGACTTCAATCGTACTTATCATTTTCACTTTCATGTAAATACATAAATAAATCAGCTTGGCTATAAAGGAAATGATATCGGTTTTATAAATCTGACTTAACACAGGGCATATTATAAAATTAGGTATCTACATGGTTTTATTTTTATCAGAAATATATCTAGGTACATCGTTATATCAAATACCTATCTAATTAATTGACGGACTAAGTATACAAGGTAGATAAATGTCTGGAATTTCTCAACAATACAAAAAGAGATATATATTTATTATCGTAGACTAGCTTAATTGGCTAAAATCAAAATAAAATATGTTGAAGATTTATTTACTACATGGCTGTACTAAATAGGTAAATCTAAGCTAAGCTTAGGTTGAAGTCGACGAATCTTTTAGTAGGTGTAAGGCGTTTAATATTTTTAGATTAATCTTAATTACGTATTTATTACATTTATCTTTTTATTCTTACAGTCCTAAGCGCGGAATACGCTAAGGGTAGGTATTCATAACGTGGGAAAGCCATGTTTCGCCACGGGCCCACAGAAAACCGGCGTGAAACAACACTGACGTTGTGTTTCACCGAATGAGTAAGGACACCGGAGTCCTGAACCATTTTAAAAGGCGGGCAACGCACTTGCGACTCCTCTGGTGTTGCCAGTGTCCATGGGCAGCGGTAATGGCTTACCATAAAGTGATCCGTCTGCTTTTTATGGAATAGGGGGGCCCCTATCCCATAAAAAAGGTACTAGGCTGGGCTCGATTCCTAGGTCGGGCAAAATGTTTTTAGGTTATTTTTGAAACACTCGGAAACTTATTCGTATAATATCATATATAATCCGTTATGTTCTCAGTTTCAATTTGAATATGGCAATAAGCTCACTCCCATTACATCGAACCTAAACATATCGGCGAACAATAAAAACCGTACTTGCCTTCCTTTCCCTATTATTATGGCCAATGGGATTCGTGACATTCACCACGACTACTAGTACCACGACCATGACAGGGGAATACATGACTAGGTATATCAGTAATATATTTTTATGTATGTGAAATTATTGATAAGTATAATTACTAACAATATAAATTAAAATGTGCTTGTACTTTAAATTTGAACGTTAAATTGTTGTTCGTTATCTACATTTTTTAAATATTACATACCTCGTCATTTATCATAAACAACATTTCCATTTTTTCAAATCGAAAACAAACTTGAAGACTCCAATATTCTGCAATTTATTGGTATTCATTTTCAAATTTGTATGTTTCGGAGTTTCTGATAACGTGATTTGTTCAATAACAGGTTAAACCTATTACAAATTCCATACTCCCATCCATAAATAAATAAATTAAACCCTTTTTAATAAACAAATGTGCAGGTCAACCATTCATCATAATTGTTTGTTGATATGATATAAAAAGAGATTAATGGGATGGGATTAAAAGTTTAAAACATTGTTCTACGTGTGGGTTTGTAGCATTGGGGATTTTAAAACACACAGAGGAAAACACGTTGCTATGTTAATTTGCATAGACACCACCAGAAATAGGTCACTGAGCGGGTCATATTAATTATACATTCTGTCTTGCATTAAAATTGTATATAATTAGAAGAAGTTATTTTTACATAACGGAAAATCGTCATAGCCCGTCCGCCGTAGTAGTAGTAGTAGTATGTCGGACTCGGATCTCGGACTGACTAAAAACCATGACGGACTGTAGTTTTGCGTTCACTGGACCCTTACATTGGGCGAGACTTCGATTGGCATCCTACTCGAAGGCGCGAATATGGCAAACATGGGTACCGCCTGCTTACTAGGACCAATGTATAAGCGGGCAGCGGACTTCCCAAGCCAACCGTCCCGCAGACCACAGCTCATAGAATACGAAGAAGCCTACGTCCCAGCAGAAGCATTTAATAGACTTAGATGAAAGATTTTTTTTATGGTGATAAGAATATAATTGCAATGTTTTGACCAGAAATGACATACCTAGAGCAGGCCAGGGAAGCTATCATGCATCCCGAGACATAATTATGTCGTCTAATTATCTCGCGTCCAGCCATAGCTTTGGCATAATAAGATAAGCGACGACCAAATTATTTCGTGGCGCACATGTAAAATTTGGACGTAGGTAGTGAAAATCAGAGTTACCTTTGCACAGCTGCTCCAGACAAAGATTATTCAAATGACAAATGCTATTTAAACATTACCTATGTACTTAGATAAACTAAATGTATGCAGGTACCCACCTAGTACTCTCTACTACTCCTACCTCTGTAAATTATTACCTACTATTGTGATTGCCGTGGCTCACATGATTCGTTGACTTAATTAAATAGTAGCGCCAGTCAAAATACTATGAACTAGCAAATTGGTTTTCTCGTGCGTACAAGACTTATGTGATTTAGAATGAGAATGTCATAACGCGAAAATTTTGATTTGAGCCACTTCATTTCAGATTGATTCTATATATGAATTCAGTCAACAAATTAACCAATCAATGATATGCATTGCTCCTACTCGATAATCAGTTAGGTACTTACCCACACATTGGAGATATCGGAGTCCCTCTTCTACTGAGCAAGAATGACCTTAATGTGGTTTTTCCCGTTTGGACATAACCTATAACCCACCGCTTTCTATGGCGGGAAATATCCATAAGAATTTCTACATGGGATACAAAAATAGGTACACCAGCACGAGTAGGCAGTTGTTTGCTTACATGAGCTTTGGCTTTGCTAAATGAATTCTATTTCAGAAATAAAAATTTGGGCGGATATTAATGTTGTTTGCTGGCAAACACGAGTAGGTAGGTACAGTCGTCATAGTGTGCGGTAACTTACAAAAACATAATTCGTGATATCACGAGGTCAATAATGGGTGGGGTCTTGTTTGTATTATGGAAACACACCTAATTACCTAAGTGCATAGTTTTGTGGGCTATAAATATACGCGATCAAATTGTTGTATATCTATGAACCATATGGGTTTTTTTTATAATATTCGTCCAGCGAAGCTAAAAATACATAACGTTTTCAAAATGTACGAAATATTTGATAAAAATATTAATACTTCGGTACATATCAGGGACGAAACCATTTCTAATGTAAATGTTTATTTTGTGAGAAAGTTATAGCTACTCCTACATATGTTTTAATTGGGAATTGGATACGAAGTTACGTACCCAGGATGTTACCAAGGAGATTATGTCTGAAGCGGAGAGGGTATATATTTTTTATTTATATTTGCATAACAACGTAACTGCCTGATAGGTATGTGTATTGGTGGCTCAGCTGCAGGAACTAATCTCCTGTTTTCGATTCCCAAGTCATTGAGTACAGTTACAGTTTAACTGCAGAACTAAAAATGTGTTTTTTATATGAAGGAATAAGATTCACATACATACAAACACTCACGCCCTTCTCCCACAGGGGTAGGCAGAAACTATAGACTGCCACTTGCTACGATTCTTGCATGCCTCTTTTGCTTCTGCGACATTCATACATCTTCTCATACATACGCGCCGGTTGCGAGTACTACGCACCTGACCTTTTTTTCGGAATAAGATTCATATATTATAAAATTACTAAAGAATTAATACGGGTTCTAAATATAAATTTGATGTAGGGGAATTGCTGTCTGCTGACCATTTTAGCTCCAAAAAGGCCGTTTCATAACGTGTTATTGCCATTGAGAGAGAGGGATGCCACTCTACAATAAATAGCGCTAATCGTGTCTCACGACTATATTGCTTCTGTTCTAAATTGCTGTCATGTTTAAAGGTTTTTTAATAAAATCGCCCCATATTACATGGGATGGTAAATGTCAAGTTATCTAAACACCACCCAAACGTTCACCGAATGGAGTATACGGTGAACGTTTGGGTAGTGTATATATGTATATGGTGTTCTCGGTGGTCGGACCTCTGAGTAGCTGGCTACCATCCTTCCGTCGGAGTATATCGTACCTTTGATTGTGTTTCGTTCTTTTGCGCGTGAGAACATATTTTTCAGCTCGATTGCTGCGGCCATGGAAGACTCAGTCCATAAGAAGCTCTTATGTCTCAGCAACGCATCAAATGCTATTCTCATGTTGCAGGTGGCGATAACAACTAACCATCAGGTGGTCTGCTCGTTTGCCTGCAGTAAAAAAACTACGGAGGAAATGGTATGTAGGTACTTACATTTCTGAACATTCTAAAATTTCTCATTTTTTAATGTTTCTTTCATTCTTACGTGACATTTTTTATATAAGACGCGGTAAACACATTTCAAAGATTGGGAGATTCGGCGCAATCGAATTCGAGACTAACGGACGTGGGCTCCATACCAATGTATGTTCCCGTTTCACATCCGTGTTTGAGTTTAGTATTTCTCCCCACAAAGGCAACACATACCTACTCATTATCGACTGATTGAATATATTATTTGTATTGTTTACGACTAGATAACGGTGTTGTTTTTCATGAGCGAGTGTTACTTTAGCATTTTGTACACTGCCTGTACATCATCCTAAGATCGACTGGCAAAAATGCCCGTGGCATTAGGTCTTCCCCGGTATAAGCTTTGTATTTGCGGCTTGTATTGTGTTGTTTTTTTTTTTTGCTTGGCCATGAAAAATTGTTTCACTGTTCAATAAACTTTACTCATAAACAATAGTTCTTGTGGTCCGAAAACGCCTCGCCACATAATTATTTTGACTAAGGTGTGGATTTTGTGAATTTAGGGCTTGTATAGTTGGCGGGCGTAAAGAGTTAGAAGTTTGAATCTACATGAGATCCTATACTATATTATATACTACATACTTTTACTACTTATATACTTTTTGACAGCACGAGCCATATGGCATCATCGCTGTTCTTGGCAACATTTTACATTAAAACGTTTTCGGTGGATTTATTACGACATATAGGTACATACACACTAACTGGTTCCTCCTGACCCATAAAACGTTATTTCCAACTGTCTACAAAACAAATGCTATATATTATAGCAATGCATAAATAAAGCCGGTCAAAACAGTTATAATATCGGTCAAAACAGTCATTGTAGGTAGTATGTAAGAATCCATTTACTTTGATACTTTCTATCTTTTTTTATACTAGTTTCCGTCCTCGACTTCGTCTGCGTGGAGACTAGAATTCTGTCTAACCTGGTAAAAAAAGACTGCCAGAAGTCAGCTTTTTTTGTTCAATTGGTAGAGTATTTGCAAGATGGTTGGACCAATCCAGGCGAATATACGCAGCAGCTGAATTCTACAACCTTATAATCTACTTTTTACCCAATATAATACTTTCAATATAGGTTAGTATTCCAGAATTAGTATTACTAGTAAAGGAACCGGCTTTCATTATTCGGTGACCTACGCCGCTACGTGTTGTAATCAAATTGCTATCTAAAATCAGACGATTGGGTTGGAACACGTCGATTTGAAATCTTTGCTTCAAGTTCTATCGTTAGACAATTGCCAATTCCATTGAAATGTGTAATAACGTATAAACAGGGTTAAGTTATCTTAAAGTTCGTTAAACAAATAGATTTAATATAATTAACAAAAACGTTTTTGTGATACTGTTCATTATCTTTGTGCTGCGGGAGTCAAATTAACGAAAATTCTGTTTAAAATACTATGGTGTGATTTTAATATAATGAAATATTATATCTATAAGAGGATCTCATATACCTTTGAAGTTTACGAGCTACTATTTTTCATTAAGTATAACGAGTTCATCAAAGTATCTCGTCAGTCTAATTACAAAACGTACATTTAATATTATATTAGAGATGTTCAGAGACGCCTCATGATTCCATTGTAGTAAATTTTTACGAGCAGTAAAAGTCTAGTACTTATAAAGCTCTGACGTAATATATTAACTTGACATCTGACACTGTACAATAAAAGGGTACACATGTCGGCTTCCAGGGAAGTGCGCCCTAGGGTATCCACAAAGGACTAACGACGCAAAATGGAATTCGACCCAAATCACGTGCTTAATAAACTAAATTTGATCAGTCTGGATTTGGAATTATACGTAGGCATGTTTAGTTTAATACCTACTTACGTGTAGATTAAAACATTAGCATTTTTTTGGGTGTTAAATAATAAATAAATAAATATTCTCGGACATTTTTACACAGCACCATCTAGTCCCAAACTAAGCAGAGCTTGTACTATGGGTAGGTACTAGACAATGGATATAATACTTATATACTTTTTTTTTGTAAATACATACTTATAATACATAAGAAACACTCAGACGAACACAAACACTTATATTCATCACATAAATTTTTGTGTCCTGTGGGAATCGAACCCACGACCTCATGGTCAGCAGTCCGGTACTCGAACCACTAAACCACAGAGGTCGTCAAAATGTTAATACTATATTAAGTGCCCGCTGTAACCTAAACCCTCCCATTCTGATAGGAGACCTGTGTTCAGCAGTGGGGCAGTAGATATATAGGTTGCTGATAAAGGTATAGAATTGTTAGTTAAGACTTATCAGACTGATAGATACAAACAGAGATTCTGTCAAACCTTTCTATTCTAATCAGAAAAAAAACATTAAGTACATTATGTGAAACCCCTTGTGATAGGATACAGTTCCGCACTGCCATTGAGATTGGCATCTCGCAAGACGCTAGATACCTAATATCGGACTTGATCGATGGTAGGAGTCCTACCATCGATCAAGTCAGATATTAGGTATCCTACCGTAAGGAAGGGGTCCTACCGTAAGGAAGGGGTCCTACCGTAAGGAAGGGGTCCTACCGTAGGACCCCTTCGGGCCTGACTCGCTGATGATAGCAATTTGGTGTGTTTCGACTTATACACGTGCGAGCCAACTCCAGCTCGATTGCTGCGGCTCTGTAGTCTGCAGTACGTAGGGGAACTTAAGGGTCGGCAACACGTCAGAAACTCCTCTGTTAGCTCTTATGCCACGCTTGTTTGCCGACGTAACCGATATAAAAACGGACCATAAAATAAGAAAGCATACCTAATATTCGTTGTACAGTGCGATCCTATAAGAAATAATGATAAATCTAATTGGTGCTTTGACAAAAAGCTAAAGAAAAATCTGCTTGTTAGCAGCAAGTAGTGGAGGCATAGCTATACATTACTTATATCCTTTTTGTTCCCTAAAATAAGCGGCAAAGTAGAGACGGTCGTTATAACGAAGATACATAAATAAAAATAGTAGATATACGATTATACGACATTCATTTTTGATCACTTAGTACTGGAATACTAATGCAGCCCTTCACTTCCCGCATTCATGATTTTAATGATATCATGATGAACTTTCTAGTTTTAGTATTTCTGTAGATTTCACACAAGTTTAAAGTTTCATCTTCCACAAGTTTAAAGTTTCACGCAGACGCCAATAACAATTTACTTAAATTAATATTGAAAATGTTTAAAAAGGATGATATCATGAGTGAGGTTACCGGACGCCCAAACCCTTTTAAAAGGCGGGCAACGTACTTGTGACTCCTCTGGTGTTGCGGGTGTCCATGGGCGGCGGTTATCGCTTACCATCAGGTGATCCACCTGCTCGTTTGCCCCCCTATCTTCTTATATATATAAAAGAAAGTCGTGTTAATTACACTATTTATAACTTAAGAACGGCTGAACCGATTTGGCTGAAAATTGGTGGAGAGGTAGCTTAGAACCAGGAGACGGACATAGGATACTTTTTATCCCGTTCCCGTGGGATATGATGACAGACCGAATTCCACGGGGGCGAAGCCGCGGGCAGAAGCTAGTCCTATATAAAAAAATCAATTTAATTTTCTGCATTGCAACATTCAGAAAAAATGACCTCCTAAAATATTTGCTATTATATTAATACTGCTTTGACAAATAATTACTAATACTTATATGTGACTTGTAACGATATCACATTAAAATCTGTTAGGTATAAGAATTACAACTTATGTTGGAGCCCTATAAATAATAATCCTATGTCTAACCCATAAAACCCTACATAGATAAGATATTTTTAATTACGAACTCTTATTAATCGCGTTACTGATGGCAGTACATGATGCTAAATGATGAAGAAATATTAACAACTCTCAACTAATGGAACCACTCTCACTCACACATACGCATAAACCCAAACCAGTTAATTCAATATTCTCAGAGCCGATGCCCATCATATTATTGAATTTCTATTGAAATTTTAAAGGACAAAAATATTTAAGTTGCTTTACTCAACGCAAAGGTTATTTATATTATTTAATTTGATAAATCTATTAAAGAAAATAGCAAGGTCGATCACTTAATCAATCAAATTTTATTTGTCAACATAGATATTTCATTAAGATCTTAAATTTACCACGGTATTTGCGTTGTCCTTGCTTGCTTGTGAATAACGTACAAACATAGTATTGCTCTGTGGTATCGTTGCCTGACAACCACCCTTATATCGGAGTTAGCCTTAAAGTACCATGATAATTGTCTGTTTCTTTCTACTCTATATTCTTGAAGTTGGAAGTGTATCCAAAATTTTCTGTCGCACTTTGTTTAACTAATTATAAGCCTTAGGAATTTTTCTAATTAATGCTAAACAGCTGCAGATAAATTTAAAATGGAAACTTAACTTTAGCCCTTTTCTAAAGGTTCATTTAAAATTAAAATTGGTCTATCCTCGGAGCACTATTGTAGATCGGGAAACAATGTCAACTTAAGCAATTAGTCTGAAACTAACTGCGAACGTAATTTGATCCGAAATTGTTTATATCGAAACTTTTGGAGTGTCTCGCCTTGAACGATTCCATCGATATTTCATTTTCAATTTATTTCGTATCAATTGAACTTTTTTCAAATACGATACGTAAGCGTTCCATAATTAATTGTCATAAGATCGACATTAAGAACAGCTCACAGCAAGATACCCACCAACCAAACGTCTTTATCACGAACATTAGCACGAACCGACAAGGTATTGAAGTGAAGAAATGAAAAATTAAACATGACATACTTTCGACACGTTTGGCGTAGCGGCTGAGCGATCGGCTTTTGTGCCACTAGGTTTGGGTTCGACCCGCGCACTGGGCGTTTGAATATGTGAGAATTTGTGTTTGTATTTTTTATTCTTAGCGTAGGCAACGTTTAAAAAAACAAAATCCCATCACCCCTGTATTCCCGGAAGTTAACAGATGTGTACCTACCTACCCAAAGTTCGCCGTTAAACTTAGGTTCCATGCGGCGAGCCTATAGCAGTAAACCGGACACAAATTCAAACTCCAAGCTGCTACTCGTCCTGGGAATAGAACCAAGGACCTTTACCGTAAGAGTTGTGCTTAGTACCACTGTCTAGACTAAAGAGGCAGAACAGAACTGAAAAATAAATTATATAATTGTGAGAGCCTAGTGATATGACCAGTGGACTGCCAACTCAAAGGTCTCGAGTTCAAATCCAAGGCACGCACCTCTGACTTTTCGAAGTTATGTGTGTATTAATAGTTAATTATCACGCACTTAAACGGTGAAGGAAAACATCGTGAGGAAACCTGCACGCCTGAGAGATTTTCTCGACGGCGTGTGAAGTCTGCCAACCCGCATTAGGCTAGCGTGGTGGACTATAGTCTAATCCCTCTCATTGTGAGAGGAGACCCGTGCCCAGCAGTGGGACATTAATGGGTTGATTATGTTATGTAATGTTCGCAGCATTTCTTTTGTAGATATGATGTTGGTATGGCATACTTGTCGAAGTTCTTTGTACTTGTTATTATACTTCATATATTTTTATTGGTAAGCCTTTGCTAACGCGTTTCAGTCAGTCACTTGTTGATAACTGAATAACACGCTTTGTAAGTCTTCTCTCCTAAAAAGGTCCGACCAAATTTAAGCTACTTTATTCGATTGAGTAACAATCGAATGTGTTCATAACAAAAGTAAATAACACATCAATCGTATTTGAAGAATTTACGTGTAGCGGTATTTATATTATCCTTAGGTTATTTAGATCTGTATTCTTTTCTCAGATAAGTCATAATAATAAAGCATTTTATGAATTTTATATGCCTCACCCTTCAACGTTAGACTTTCATAAACGTTAAGCATCTTTTGTTTATACCAGAAAGTATACCTTACGCCCGGATCAATAACTATGCTCGAGGAACTTGCTCGAGGTTCAAAATGTATAATTTACATAGATATACAAATTTTTAATTTTAGTAGTTATAAGTAGGTCGTAATATGAGGTCCCATGGGAGACCTAACAAATTTCTATGGATTTATGCAATACGAACAAATCTATTAATACAAAGTTATATTCTGCACCTGATAAACGCTATAGTATAGTTAACGCTATAATATAGCATAGTTTGAGTGGTCAAATGGTCAAGCAAAAATTACCTACAAAATAATATTTTTTTTAGCAAAGGACCTATCATACTATTTGAAAGATCAAAGAGTCCAAGGACTTGAGATTCGGCAAAAGAGTCTTAGAATCAACACGGCTGCTCACAAACTAGCTTATCTCGCACGCTGGTCGAAAGGGATTGCTGAAATTTATTTTGCATCGCAATGCATGACTATCTCTGTAGTTTAGTGGTTCGAGTACCGGACTGCTGACCACTGGGTTCGATTCCCACAGGGTAAAAATGATGAATATAAGTGTTTGTGTTCGTCTGGGCGTATCATATAGGTATGTATTATAAGTGCGTATTGACAAAAAAATAAAAAAATAGATATAAGTATTATATCCATTGTCTAGTACCCATAGTACAACCTCTGCTTAGTTTGGGACTAGATGGTGCTGTGTAGATGTCGCAGAATATTTATCTAGTGATATTTTGAAAGAAACAAAGGCCATTTTAAAGATACATTAATGTATTTAATCATAGGAATTTTCATAGAGACAAACTGTTCCTCAGAACACGAATTACATGACGATGGATTAATGTTTGAAACTATTACTATCCCATTACAAGAAAGAGCCTTCTCTGAGCTTGAGTAGGATAAGATTAGAATCGCTCTGTTAGACAAATATTCGCGCCACAAAATAGTTTTGTCATCACTTACCTCGTGCTGAAACTATGGCTAAAATCGACATAATGCGACGACAAATCTGTTTATTATAAATCGCCAATCTTACATTAATATGACTGATGATATAAATATATAATTAAAATTGCGTAAAATTTCCGTGTCGTTAGAAAAGTTGCTACAAAAGTCAGAGAAACTTTAAAGAAACCTGAGTTTTATATAATGAGCTCTTAAAATATTGATCTGTTCAATATTGTGTTACTAGACCTGTACCTACCTAATGTTTATTATGTATATTCCTAAACATAAGTATGAATAAGACATAATAATAATAACCAATACATATTTTACTTTCTATATGCTCCAGTAATCTACGAATCAGATTATTCCTTTTAAATTTTCATCATAAAAGCGTCACACGCCAAATTGAGTTCTTTAATTAAAACTCATGTCAAAACCAGAGCATGGACCCAACATCAGGCCCTTTATTAATTAAATAAGTTACAAATAAGTAACAAAATGCAAAAAGATTTTTGCATTTTGTTAAATAATTTAATACGTCTTATTCTTCATGTAACAATAACTCAATATTCAAAAATATAAATTCGTTCACAAAAAAATATATAATATATATACTACATATACCTACGAAATAGTTATTTCTGCGGAAGTATAGTAACTATAAGTACCTACTTTTACCTTTTTAATAATAAAACATACCATCACGCCCTAGTCCCCTAAGGGTTACGCAGATGCGTACCAAGGTACACCAACAGTTCGCCGGTATGTTAAGTTCCCATGTAATAGGAGGCGAGCCTATTGCCAGTAACCGGCCACAAATTCCAAAGTCCGAGCTGCTACTGGAAATTTCATAGAAAAACCCAATAACACTTTACTCGACCTGGGAATCGAACCCAGGACCTCTAGCGAAGCAGTCGTGCTCAGGAAAACAAGGCTATTGAGGCAGAAAAAATACATAAAACATTACTATTAATTAGAAAAGTATCTTCCAATTTATTTCAATTTCTAGAAAATTCATATTTTTATTGACTTTTTTATAGCGTATCTTGCTAATAATTAAAATTATTGTTATAATAAAAACAGTTAGATGAACCAAATACATAATACATTTATTACCCAAAAAAAAGTACATACATACCAATTCTATTGCAATGGCTGACGAGGAAAGACTCCAGTTTGACTTTATTCTAACAGCGAAACTTCTCAGACTCGCGCGGCGCGGTGACGTCGCTATTGTGGCCATTAATGTCAACATATATATGATTTTGTGGTAGTAGCGTGTTCAGCCTGGCCCACTAACCTCTACAGACCCGGCTTAAAATGGGACAGATGAGTGAATGACGTCTGTGGCACTTCATCTGAACGTACTTCTGCAGAGACGTCATCGCGTCACTCTAAATGCCAAGGCAGGCAAGGACCGTTCGTGAAATGTGTGGTATGACGGGAAAGCTATGTCAATCTTTAGAACAATTGACATTTTCAATCCTTGTCATCTGTCAGTACGTCTCAGTAACACCGAAAGCCGACTATTGATACTTCAGTAATTCAGTTTTTCCTATTTCATCTATCACCTGGGCTTGATATCCTTGGGCACTAGCATAATTTCATTTATTCGTAAACAATTGACATGTGTTTGAATATCACATAATTATAAATATTATTATAATTAAATAAATTAACTTAATTTAATTCATGACGCATAAATAATTTATATTTAATAAAACATTATCTTATTTAGTACCTGTGAGTGTATTTTTTAATTTTATTTCTTGATTCTGTTATAATGTTTGACCCGTGCTAGTCTAGTACGGAAATACTTAAAAAGGAAATTTGCTTCAACGGTTATTGTTCAAATTCATCGTTTTCAATCGTTAAAATGTTAATAACTTTTGATAGAGTGAACCGATTTTAATGAAATATAGCCTAAATGTTAATCCAAGAAACAGGCTATGAATTCCTGTCCACTTCCTTCCTTCTTTCCAAATCTCTTCAGTAGTTATTATTTGACGCGCGGTCAAACATACAGACAAACCGACAGACAAACAGACAGACAAAAGTTCCAAAAATAATAGAAATTCAAGTTCAAGTTCAAATGTTTTTATTTCAAATAAGCTTTTACAAGCGTTTTTGAAACGTTATGATTCTAGTTGCACGGTTCCAAAAGGTCGATCCTATGGAGAAGAATCCGGCAAGAAACTCCATAGACACTCTTTTAAAATAAATAAATTACAAACTTCACTGTTACAATATTGCGATAAAAAGATGTGAGGACGTTGAAGGATGTCCAAGTTTGACCGAGGTCGACTATATTAAACGAAGATTCACGTTATTTGAGAACCCGATGTCATTTCTAGATAATAAATAAACTATGTGGTAAAAACGCACACCATCAAGCGACAAATGAAACTAGGTGTCTACTTAGACAACGTACACACATAATACAGTTTCTGTTGTGGTAAACAATACTAAACATATGAAGACATCTCGATATGTAAATAATATGGAATCTGTCAAAGCTATGTCCATCTACTTACAAGGTTCCTACTATAGCTACTAGTAACTGACCAACATGAAAATTAATAAGCTTAAATTAGTCTCTAATAATCAACAGTTTCATTTTGTCAGGGAGGCCACAAGTGCATCCGTACTTAACAACCACACATTCTTATCGTCAACGTTGTCCTTGGTTTTATAATAGGCTTTCTTAAGAAGAACAGATTTCACGTGCATTTTAAATTTCTTGCCAGTGAGATCGGTAACACATTTTGGGAGTTTATTGTAGAAACGCACACAATTTCCTAGAAATGATTTATTTGTTTTAGTTAGTCTAAATTTAGGTACCACTATTTTATGTTTATTCCTAGTATTAAGGTTGTGAAAGTCACTATTGACACTGAACTTCTGCAGGTTTTTGCGCACATACATTGTTTTCAAGGATGTAGAGTGATGGCATCGTAAGTATATTGATGTTCTTAAACACTTCTCTTAGGGAATCGCGAGGGCCCATATCGTAGATTGCGCGGATGGCCCTTTTCTGTAAGATAAATATGGAGTCTACGTCTGCAGCTGATCCCCATAGCAGAATACCGTACGACATAATGCTGTGAAAGTAGGCAAAGTACACGAGCCTGGCTGTAGCTACATCAGTGATCTGCCTAATTTTTCTCACTGCATATGCAGCGGAACTTAACCTGCTAGACAGGGCCGATATGTGCGCACCCCACTGCAACTTACAATCAACCGTAATACCTAAGAAAACAGTTTCATTAACTAGGTCAAGTTTGCTGCCTTCAAGAATTAGATTAGGTTCAATTTGTGGTACATTTGGTAGCGAAAATTTAAGACATTTAGTTTTGCTAGCATTAAGTAGTAAGTTATTAGCAGCAAACCATTCGGATAAGGATTTTAGACTCTCATTTACATTATAGAGATTGCTATCATTTCGATCGAAATGGATTGTGTTACTGATTCTGAGTCCCCCAAATTAGATTTTTGTAAATATAAGCAATGTACAGACACGGCTCACTTACATTCTTATTATATGTAAGATTATATTTAAGTAAAATAAATAGGAATGTGAAATACCTACAACATTAATAAATAGTATGTCAACTAATGATTTTCCTACCTTCAATTAATTATGCATTGAATTTAAGGATAAATAATCATCAACCGAATAAGTTAATATTATAGATATTTCTTTTTGTGTTAATTCCTAGGATAATCCCTATAACTAGGATATGACATACAAGTTTTTTTATTCATAACAGGCAAAAGGACTAGGAGCTAGGGTGCCTAATGCGCCAAAAGGCTCATAGTGGCCAATGGAAAAGAAGAGCCCGTCACTTTTAACTCGAATACACTCAAACAATAACTGACCTCGCCTTGAACTAAAATTCCAAGTACACATCGTATAGTCTTTTTGTTGATGAATACTTATTACAGTCTTTGAATTAGGTAGACACTGAAATATAATCTGATGAAATAATAAAATAATGTTAGTTTTGAATTTAGCTATTGTACTTTTACGTAAAGTGAATACTCGTGTATTTAAAATAATTTCTTCAAACAAATATCTCAAATTTCTGCAAACACTGAAAGGGTTTTTGAGTTCATGTTAAGATAAAGAGCTAAGATAGAGTCTTTACCTAAAACCAGGGGTTGCCAAACCACTAGTGGTGCACATGAACTAAAACATGGTCCGCAAAAGATATAAAAACCTTGTACTTAAAGTTACTTTTGATTAAAGTTTAATTTCAGATTGATACATTTTATTTTACTTCAAAGTTGTGGTCGCAGGGACTACAACTTAGATAACAACAATTTAATCAAAGTTGCCAAAAAAGGTTGGGACCCACTGCCTTGAACACTATAATAAGATTAAAGACAATCTCGTTTCTCGCTACCAAAGAGATTTAATATATTTATAGAGCGGCCATTGGGAATATTTCCATAGGTAGTAAAACTTTGATCCCAATTTGAATTGTTTTCGCGCCAATTTCTCACTTTATCGTTACACTAGACAGAGCGACTTGTTGCCAATGAACAAGATATAACGATTTTGATGATCTCTTAATAATTATTTAAATGTCTTTAGTCACAATAAATAAGTCCTAAAAATAATATTTTATGAGGCTCTACGTATATGAAAGAAAATACATGTGTTTAATAATAAAGTGAGATGATTAGATTTATTTCAGACGGCAGAATACAAATAGAAATCCTGATTTCAAAAGATGCTAAGTAATATTCCGAGTCGGAAATATGTATTTGGAAAATCGCTCTTCACATTATTGACTATAGGTACATTTTTATTATTTAGCTTCGGAATACTTCCACTTTAGAACAATATCCGGTGCTAAATTCAAATACAAAAGCATTTGTTCAATTCTGTAATACTTTTTTTCTATATAACCTTGTATTTAGGCTCTTATGTTGTTATTTTAGTGAAGGAAAAATTCGACTCGCAGGCAGGATTCGAACCTGCGTCTTCTGGTTTGATACACCAGACGCTATGACCACTAAGCCACCGCGAGTCCTACCTGCCATGTCGAAATTTGCCTTCACATTCTGAACTTACGTCTTAAAGGTGACGTCACTAACATCTATTGACAAGCAAATTACTTTGCCTCTCAACCGACACGACTTACCTTACGGTTAGTTCTATGTCGTACGATGCTACCATACCTACTATCTTTTTGTGTTTTTTTTTTTGCATTGTTCATGCTAAGATTACAAAGGCTCTTATGTTTTATCTTTTCGCAGACTTATAGATGGCTATGGCGCAAACGATTACTCGCTCAATGCTTGTTCTCATTCATAATATCACGCCTGTGCAACTTAAAAGTTTAGTAACAGGGAACGAGCCTAGTGCCAATTACCGTCCACCATTTTATTCTGTAGCCTAAGTAGGTATACCTATAACAACATTATTCTCTCCAAACTTACGTTTATTTCCCGCTCACTAATAAGCTCGTAAAAAGAAAATAAGAACTAAGAAAAAGGTTTCTGAAAATACTTATCATTATACGCGTGTTTAGTAGCTTGATACAAAGTAATAAATTGAGTATTCCAAATCAGTGGACTGCGATAATTCCAATATTTTTCCTCACCACTTGGATGAATCAGTACGAAACTTTATTAAGCCCCTTTTCGATAATGTTGCCGCTTAGAATGTATGTTCAATGTTTTTTTTCTTGTGCTGTGAAATAGGTACCTACCTAATATTTTTTTGTGTCTAACGTAAATATTTCAAATGTTTTACCAATTTTATAATAATTCACACTGAGTTAAGTATTGTTGAATCTTTTTAACATAAATTTACATAACCAAAATATTTTCTCTCTATGATTATTCCATAGACAATAAATTAAAAAAGTGTCAAATTCATGTGAAATAATGTGTTTTAAGGTATTACAAATCTTTACTACATGTCGCAGTTTCTTTGGGGTGTGGGTAAACTAGTGAATGATCCTTCTACGGCCTTATTTAATGAGCTAAGACAACGGATATTTAAAAAACATCATACTGATGTTCCTATCGATGGAGACATACTAACGACGGCAATCGCATCTCACAATGAAAGCAGATGCATCGAAATAACGGATGCTGCGAATACTTCTACGAGTTCTAACACACTTAGAAGACGCTCCCAACCAGAATCTCGTTCGACACATGTTCAAGTTGGAAATGGTTCCATCGGCTGTCGTCAAATAGCCGTCCAATGTCGGGGCTCACTGCACGGGAAGCAAAGTAAATGCACAGGCATCCCGCCTGTTCGTCAATTAGACCGCAGCATTGGCGCCACGAGTCCTGTCGAAAAAAGAGATGCCCACACTAAACCAAGAAAACTTAAGGTATGCAAAAAACACCGAGACGTAGTGACGGCTCTCCAAAATTGGCCAATCGAAGAAAAAAGATACCTCGAATCAAATACCAGCAAAATTAGTCAGTTGAAATCTTCTTTTACTAAAATGTTAACATGTTTGAAACTGGAAAAGATACAAAGTATACCACGCTATCAAGCACGAGAGAAACCAGTGTTACGATTATATCGATCCGCAAGTTTAGATATCATTGTAAATCAAGATAAAAGGCGGCGAAGACAATCTAAAACACGAAAGCCCATCAAGGAATCTGCTCTGAATACTGTGTGACGTCAACGTAAACTGTCATGACATTAATTATGTTCACCAACAAGAATAACACGGAACGTAATTTAATTTCCCATGTCGCGTGACAATTACCGCTACCCGACAAAGGTAAACATTGTTACGTGAGAAAGAAACAAGCCATCGTTTATTAATTAATGTGATCATGTTATTGTTAATGTAACCGCCAAAAAGATAAAAATAAAACTAGAAAACTCAAATTGAACACTTTAATTCATTAGACACACACAACTTCTGGGTATATACACGTCAATTAGAATCTGAGTCATAATTATAAACTTCGACACTCTAAAGTTATTTTAAGATACATACGTAAGCATATTTTTTTCAAGAATTTAGTTATACCAGCTAAACAAACTCGTGGCAGCACTACAATTTAAAAAAAAACGTACCCGCAACGACTAAAATATCGCCGCGCACACGACTACAACATGTGTAAATTGGTTTCAGTTTTCCCCAACTCGAGCCACTCTTGGATCAACGGGCCATAATTATCTTTTTGGAAAAATTAACACATATTATTAAAACCCACGGTAATCGATTCAGTGGCTGATTCTAAAAAAAACTACTTTCAGGTCTTGCGCTTATTCTGTTACAGATTGTATAAAGAGTTCCAAAATCACGGTCATATTACCATTACATGTTCAAACATAAATCTCATTCCAAAATTAGACCATTAAAAAAGGTACTTTTGAAGACTATATTTTTGTGATTTGTTTGCATTTTTCATGCTTAGATTATGAAGTTATTTTAGTGAAGGAAAAAATCGACTCGCAGGCAGGATTCGAACCTACGTCTTCTGGATAGGTACGCCAGGCGCTATGACCTCTAAGCCACTGCGAGTCCCACCTGCCATGTCGAAATTTGCCTTCACATTCTGAACTTACGTCTTAAAGGTGACGTCAATAACATCTATTGAAAGGCAAGATACTTTGCCTCTCAACCGCTACTTTTGAAGAGTCAAAGTAGTTGCACGGTTCCAAAAAGTGGGTCTTATGAAGAAGAGCCAACAAGAAACTCCATAGATACTCTTTTTAAAAATATATCAAATTAGATTACAATATTAAGCTTTACAACTTTGTTTTAAAAGTTACTGAGAATGATGCAGTTTGATGAGCAAGATCCATTCATTACTTATATATAAAAAAGGGATTGCCACAGCAAGTAAGAACGATCGTTATACTATTTCATCATGCCTGGTAAAGGAATTGGTGATGGCTCTGTGAAAAATAGCGATCCTTATCATCGCGACAATCCTTTAGACGCAAAAACGTCCACCATTCTCCTTTAAGTTATGGCTGTACTTAACAAAAATCTTTGTAGAAAACATTTTCAAAGAATAAACATAATAAGTTCGTAAATATAATAATTTTGATCATTAAAATAATTATGAACTTTGACTTGTGGAAAGTTAAACGTAAGTACCTTCATGAGAGAAGGTAGTCATTAATTTCAAAAACCACTTTACCGTGGGAGAGCCTTCCTTCGGCACGAATGGGCCGGATCAACCAGAGTGTTACCACGACCTCGCAGGAAACCGGCGTGAAACAACGTTTACGTTGTTTTTCGCCGAGTGAGTGACGATACGCCGAAATTCAATTCAATTCAATTCAATATCAATTTAATTCGGACCATAATCCATATTGTGTTAGTAATACAATTAAAAACTTAGCCTATGTTAGTACTATAATTAATTGAAACATTAAACATTAATCTCTCTAAAATGAAATGAAATGTGGAATGCGCTTCCCGAGTGAATCTTCGCCGATAGATATAATCTGGGTGCCTTTAAATCACGAGTGAATCGGTTTCTTCTAGGCACGCGCGCTCCATCTTAGGTCGCAGTGTTTGCTTAACATCAGGCGAACTGGCTATCAAGCGTGACTTACGCTATCAAGAAAAAAAGATGCCCTAACAATTTTAAAAGGCCGGCTACGTCCTCTGGTGTTGCAAGCATCCATGGGCGGCGGTAAGCGCTTACCATCAGGGGATCCGTCTACTCATTTGCCCCCATAAAATAAAATCGTTTCATGAAAACAACAAGAAGTATGTTCTTGTTCCACCGACGAAGGTATCACAAAACCTGGTAGGTGGCAGCAGGTGTAAGCTTTCACAAAAAGCAAACTTATAAACGCTTTTTTAAACTTTCAAAGATCTATTCTTGGATTTTCTATTTTCTCAACAATCAAACCCAGGATTACCGCCTGTAGTAATGTAATTTTCTGTTAATCAGTCAATAATCACTGTATGAATATTAACACTCTCATACACAACTTTAGTTGATCATTTACTTTACTCATTTTTTTTTTTTATTCTGGGACATTTTTACACAGCACCATCTACTCCCAAACTAAGCAGAGCTTGTACTATGGGTACTAGACAATGGATATAATACTTATATACTTTTTTTTTTTTTGTAAATACATACTTATAATACATAAGAAACACCCAGACGAACACAAACACTTATATTCATCACATAAATTTTTGTGTTCTGTGGGAATCGAACCCACGACCTCATGGTCGGCAGTCCGGTACTTGAACCACTAAACCACAGAGGTCGTTTATTTAGGTAATTAAAATTAAGATAAAAACAACGTGAAGGATTTCAAAGGTTTCCCTTCCTAATTGATTTAATTTCTCCGGGAGTCAAAAAGTTATGTTTTCATAAAACTCCGAATTCCAAGATAACGAATTAATTACAGAAACGTTTCTGTTTCTCTTTAATTGAATTTCTTAAGTAATGGTGTTTTATTTTCTCTCGTGTTTTTTTGTACTATTTCGTAAAACCATAATTTTATAACACATGTTATAAAATCAAGATCAAGCATGTTATAAATAATTTTACTCATTTAATTTTCTACCTCTATCGCTTTCCTTTTCTTTTTTACTTTCCTACAAATTTTATTCCTCCAATGTATTTTTATTTCCATCTTTTCACACCAATTCTCTTCTTGGATCCTTTGTTTTTTTTTGTATGTGATAGGGGAACGAACTAGCAGACGCATCACCTGTTGGTAAGCGATAATAGCATAGCGATAAGCAACACCAGTCAAAGTCAAAGTCAAAGTCAAATGTTTTATTTCAATTAGACCAGTAATACAGGTACTTTTGAAATGTCAAAAACTAGGTGCGCGGTTCCAAATAGTGGGTCTTATGGAGAAGAACCGGCAAGAAACTCCATAGATACTCCTTTCAACAAAGATTATAACATTGATTTATTTTACAATTTAGTTGTTATAATGTGAGAATCATGCAGCTTGATGTGCTGATAACAATTGTGTTATCAGTACCACCACCAGTGGAGTCTCAAGTGCGTTGCCCGCCTTTTAAAAGGGTTTGGGTCTCCGTTATCCTCACTCACTCGGCACAACACAACGTACGCGTTGTTTCACGACGGTTTTCTGTGAGGTGTTAATGTTGTATGTTATGTCAAGTAACGAAATTACGCCTAAATACACTAGTATTTACACACTAGTGTAACGATGTGATTAAAATGATAATTTATCAACACGACTCACTTAACTAGGTATTTTGCCCAATACACAAACTATAAAACTATATAAATTCCCAACTAATACAATGAAATGTATAAAGTATGTTAATTACCCGCGTGGAGGCCAAAATACAAAATTGAACAGAGAATCATTTATCACGGAATTTAACTTTTCGTTGAAGTTGAGGAGCGTTTTAATCCAATGACTTTGAAGGTTATGCAGCAGCGTGGAGTTGATGTATGGCAGATGCTTACAACAACAAGCTTTTCTGAAATATTTCACTGAAACGTCAGTTAGTCCCTTCTGACCTCAGCGCCCTTGGACAACAATAAATGACCAGCCTCTAAACAAACACACTCTGCCAGGATTAGTCCAATGTCAGTTAAATTGTTACTGGGAAGTCCGTTATTTAATTTTAAGAGTTTTACCAATATCTATCTAAACTGCCCCATTAGCCAAGTGGTCCTGAGCGCGACTGCTACGCTAGAGGTCCTGGGTTCGATTCCCAGGTCGAGCTAAGTGTTATTGGGTTTTTCTATGAAATTTCCAGTAGCAGCTCGGAGTTAGGAATTTGTGCCCGGTTAATGCCAATAGGCTCACCTCCTATTACATGAGACCTAAACATACCTGCGAACTGTGGGTGTACATTAGTACGCCTCTGCCGAATCTTCGGGGAATACAGGCGTGATGGTATGGTATGTTATACCAATATCTAATTGCATTGTTTATTTTCATGAAAGCAGTGATAGCCTAGTTCTATGACCGTTAGACTGCCAAGTCAAAGTTCTCGAGTTTGATTCCAAAGCACGCACCTCGTAACTTTTCGAAGTCAATGTGTTCGAAGGTGTGTGAAGTCTGCCAATCCAAATTTACCAGCGTAGCGCAGTATAGCCTAATCCCTCCACTCTGAGCAGAGACCCGTGCTCAGCAGTAGGACAGTATAATAGGTGGATTTTAGACGTTTTTTAGTTGGGTGGCAATATTCAGTTGTTTACAAGACAGTATTGAATAAGATACATTATTTAATCTATGAGTCTGGTTTGCAATAAATATATATTATCCTGTCCTACAGACAAGTACTGTTGTGTGTGACAAGTCTGTTCGATAGAGGTCAATTTAACAATTACATAGGCAAGCAAGGATCGTAATACCACTTAGACGCACCAATCCACTTAACGATTGATAGGCTGATCTGATTAAACTTTGGAAGTCGTCTATCTTATCTCGCCTTATTGTCCTAAACTGTATTGAATATTAATTTGCTTCTTTCTGAAATAGCGAGATTACCGTGTATTACAAAAGTAATAAATATAAGAACCATGAATACATTTGTAACTGTCAGGGATTACAACAAGAGCAAGTTTTGAAGATTAACACACATCTAATATATTCTTTCATCGAGCATGTTAAAGAAAAAGCCAAGCTTTAACATACCTACATTCAAGCCTATTATTTTTATTCCTGAAAGGCTTACGCTTGACCGCTAGTTCGCCTGATGTTAAGCAACACTGCGATCTACGATGGAGCGCACTTGCCTAGAAGAAACCGCCTACCTCTCATTGGGATAGGCAGACTCTATAAAGTTCCACTTACTACGATCCTAGCACACCACTTTCGCTTCATCTACGTTCATTAACCTCCTCACCCATGATCATCGGTTTAGGTTGCTCTTAACCTGACCATTTTTGGGAACGTCCACAATTGCGGTATGTTCGCCGACGTCGGCCCATTTGAACTCTTCCATTCCACTCACCACGTATACTCGTTTCGTCAATCGCCGTTCAGCCATTCTCCTTTCATGCCCTAACCAGCATAACATAACTTTATCAATCTTTGTTACTACATCTTCTTTCAAATGCCCTCTTGCACTACTCCCTTATCATGCTGTTCCTCACTCCATCTTTCATGGTTACCCCACACATATTATGTACTTCTCAAAGCTCTCATCTCTTTATTCTACTTTCACATTTCTTCTGCCACACCCAAATTTCATAACAATACATTAGTGTCGGCGCCACCACTCCCTCAATTACAGTCAGCCGTGCCTTTTTGGAGACTTTTCGCCTATTCATAAACGTGTGAACTGTATAGCGCCCCATACCCCTGATTACCGGCACTAACTCTTGCTTTCAATGTCGCTCTCGTGCTTACAGAGGTTTAAGTTGTAACTTAATACATTATAGAACCGTCACTCCAGAAAGTCGTAACAATTGTTTTTCCATTGTGTATTCGATTTTTCGTTGGCAACAGTGGCAACAGAGAACAAAAAGCTGTCTCACCGTAAGCACTTGGCAATCGGTGTAAAGAGCTGTGGTAGGATACCTGAAAGGCTTAGAGGTCATAACCTTAAGGACTGCTCTTTGTGCTCGTTCCAGTGGAAGCAATATAGTTTTAGGTGCTCCACCCCATACTGTATATGAAATCATAGCATCACTGCAAAAATATTTTAACTTCAACTTGAGTCAGTTCTGTCTCTAGTCGCTGCGGCTCTGGCCATCTGTAGTTTCTGTAGGCTCAGCAACGCATCAGCAAACCCTTTTTTTTTAAGTTTACTAGCAATGCGTATCGCACATTACTAGTATTCTTGTTAACCCCTCGTGGTAAGCTATAAGCTTGTGTTACGAGTGGGTTCACGTCGGTAGTGCAATGGGTGGGGTTCGAACCGGCAACCACATGATCCCAAGTCCGACGCCCTAGCCATTAGGCTACCGACGCTTCGTATTACTAATTTCCACTTACCAATGTCTTCTTTTGTATTACTAATGTCCACGAGCAGACTACTTACCATCAGATGGCTCATCTGCCCATTTTAATCTTAATCTAATCGAAACAGTATTTAATTCATAGTAGGAGATCCCCGTTTCCTCTGGTTTAAATTTATATTAACTTAATACCCACTTCTTATTCTGTGCCTCCTATTAAAAGTGCTCGGGTGTTAAAAATAGAAAATTTCCTATTTCTACTAATATTGCAAACAGTTACTAGGTAATTATAATCAACTTGTTAAACTTCTGAAAGGGATCATAAAGTCAGGCGAACTCATTATCTGTCACCGAAATAGTTGAATATGTAGTTAATGTTATAGGGAAATGTAATTTAGTTACGTTATTAATTATACTCAGGCTTAGGGGTTCAGGAACTTCTTCCTTAATCTCGGCTTTATCTAAACAGGTGGGACTGAATGGAGTGGCAAAAGGTTAAACAGAGCTTAAATTTTACCTTATGGTAAAAAAAAACAAATAAATACGAAAGTAGTTATATGTATCTACCTTTTTAGAAAGAAAACATAGAATTTTGTTTACGCCCCAACTACTAGATTACATCATAAAAGGACAAAAAATTCTTTTGTAAAAAAAGGTATTAAAACCCTTCTAGTAAAATATAATTAAATACAAATTCTCTTAAATTACCAGTTCCATATTATTCTATTTATTCTCCCAAAACACTATAGAACTTTATACGTATTTTATTAAAGAAAAAAGTTGATATTAGACTTATTATTACCGATCAAGGGATATAAACTCTGTTGGAATTGCGTTGATCTTATTTATTTTCTATACCCAAGAATCAAATAGAATAATAAGTAACGTCGTAAAACTTTACTGGATACATATTATTATGTAACTAAGTATTGGTTCAAACGAATCAACAGGATACAGAACCAAGATACAATGCTTTCATTGGTAACACAATCGACCATTACCAAGCTAAGATGTACTGAAGTTATACTAAGGTTTTCTATTATATATTCATACTAGCTGACCTGACAGACGTTGTCCTCTCCAAATTTCAACCAACCACCTCGAAAAATCAGTTTTTCCATATTTTTAAACTTAGCGCCATTGACCTCTGAATACCTTATTTCTGACCCATAAATTACTTAATTTAAAAAAATTGATGATGACATGATATTGACGTGAAGCATGGAAATATAAACAGACATACACATAGATAAAATCTATATACTAATATATAAAGCTGAAGAGTTTTTTTGTTTGTTTGCTTGAACGCGCTAATCTCAGGAACTACTGGTCCGATTTGAAAAATTATTTCAGTGTTAGATAGCCCATTTATTGAGGAAGGCTATAAGCTATATATATCATCACGCTACGCGGACGAAGTCGCGGGCAGAAGCTAGTCCCAAATAAATGTTTCAGCATCAGTAAAGATTAACGCACGTTGCAATTTCATTTTATTATACATGCATACTTGATAAATTCTTTGGGTATAGTATTCTTATGTTATTTAACGATTTGATTCGATGGAAACTCTTTAGTTTCTCAAATAAAGTGTGCGCACTGTATCTTTACTATAGAGGTTTTACATTATAAAATGAGTTACTAACTCTATGGCTGGATTATGATGATGATATATGATTACGATATGTCTGTTACCATGGGAGACTCATGCTTCGGCACGAATGGTCCGGCTCTTCTGAGTGATCAACGGCCTCACAGAACCGTTCATCGTATCATTACAGTACATCGTTCATCGAATGAGTGAAGATACCGGAGGTCCAAATCCTTTTAAGAGGCGGGCAACGCACTTGTGAATCCTCTGGTGTTCTGGGTTTACATTTGCGGCGGTAATCGCTTACCATCGAGCGATCCGTCTGCCTGTTTACCTCCCTATCCTATTAAAAAACCTATTTTCTATTATTAGAAAAAGAAGATTAGACTTTTCCTAGAACATATCCTTAGTTAGATAAGTTAGAATGAAATGTCCCTCAGAATTAAAGTAACACTGTAAAATATACCAACATTTAATGGTAAAAGTTTCAAAGTTCTCCACAAACACGTATTTCGTCGCAAAATATAAAATCCAATATTTAGCGCGTGACACTCATTGCTTTTGACACTATCTAGAAGAGCAGCACTTTTCTACAACATTTTCGTTGAGACAAGTTACTTTAAACAATTCAATAAAACTATAGGTAAAATAACAGGAAACCTTATCGCTAAACATAAAGACAAAAGCAGCGACGTGTAAAATAAGGCACGTGGCGCTACACATAAACCTATTTTGTACGCTCCATGTAAGTAACACAGCGGTACCTACTTAGTAGGTAATACTTAGAAGCATTCACGTTTGTTGCGTTATGTGTGCCGCTTACTTTATCATAAAACAAGTAGGGTTGCTATCGGTGAAACAATTATTTATTATTATTACCTACACAAACTATTATTACATGGTAACCCCAATACAATAGTGGTTAAAAAAAACAACTTACAGATAATACTTAAAAATCCATTTTTTTTATTTAACACGGATCTGTCCAAAAATCCTTAAATTGCCGAATATTAGTCCTTGATAATACATAGTATAATCACAGATAATAGAATACTAGTGAATAATAGACTAATCCACAATTGCGCTAGACACTGAATTCGACTGATTGATGTATCCGTGCCGTTAGATTTTAAAGCTGCTATGGCTCTTTCTACAAATATTTAGATATTGCTCTACATTGTATGACTCAAATATCTGCGTCTGATAAGACTATTAAGTACTGTGTAGCCTTTAAAAGATAGCCATATTCTCGTGAGTTTGTTTCAGTGTTTCTTCTCAGATAGGAAACGCCGGAATCATAGGTATGGGGTAACATAGAAAATGTGGATATTTTCAGACTTATTGCTCACAATACCTTGTCCCTCCCTGCAATGTCTTGTCCTTATCTTTCTGCAACTAAGCTTTTGTTGCAGTAAGAAAGAAACGCTTATATTTTACTATAAACAGTTTGTCGCGTTGAATGCTGAGCAAGACTTTTATTTCCTTACAAATCGGCTTCCCGTATTCTTGGAACGAATTTCATCAGCAGCAACTTGTCCAGCTATTCTTTTTATTAATGAAACTTCACTTTAAGGGTGGCGAAACTCATAAGTGATTTCGATACTTGCTGATTAAGATATAGCTATTATAATAACAATATTAGCCGATATCTATTCCACTGCTAGGGATGGGCCTCCGAATCACAGCACGATTATTAACGTGACGACGAATTGTCTTATTACTGATGATGAATTAATCTCATAGTAATCAATCACAACTGGAACAAAAATTATGTTAATCCCACCATTACTATTTATTGTGATTTATATTGTAGAAATACAAATTCTAGAAATGATCGAATATCAAATATCTACCTCTTTCTTTAAGACCAAAATATTATCCATGGATGTATATTATTCTATAAGTAACGTTATTTTAGTGAAGGAAAAAATCGATTTGGCGGCAGGAATCGAACCCGTGTCTTCTGGTTAGATGCAACACCACACGCCACCGCAAGTCCCACCCGCCATGTCGAAATATCTCTTCAATAGATGTCTTAGAATCTTTCTTAGAATAACTTACTTTTCAATCTTTCAAAATATGCAATAAGTATCACATTCCTTGACCGCAACAAACGAAAATATTTATAATTTCGACTATATTTTGCGACTTACTCTATTCATAAAAAGTACGAATTACAAAAGATCAATTAAAACCTGTAAGACAACCACAGGCAGTGGCATATTTTTTTTACCATCCTCTTACACAGCTGTACTTATCCAAACATCATAATTATGTTACGTATACCTTATCGAACTTGGATAGAATTTCGATAGCAGTTTATTGGTTATTTACTCTTCGTCTTCTTTGAAGCTAGACAGCGTAAATTTTGCGATGTGCATTAAAGAAAAAGATAAAATAATATGAGTTCTATATAAAAGAATAGCTGTAGCAATCGCATGGAACGTAATAAAATGCATGAGTACTGAACAACACTATATTTTTAGATGGTGTTTCATAACGGTCCATTTGTTACACAACGTCGGTTTTTCGTCCGTAGAACCTGTTGTGAAATTGCATCCACGTAATACATATTCAGTGTATCTGGGTGCACCGTAGTACACCACTAAGTTTTAAGGTGCGGTTGATTACGGTCATCCTTATATCTCAGCTGGATTTAGACCTCATCACCCTACTAGACTGTCCAGTCTATGCTCATCACCATGAGTATCTAGTCAAGAATCCTATTTGTATGTTTATTAATACTTTGCACATTGATGGTAGATACCTACATAATAAAATACATGTAAATATACAAATAACAATCAAAAGAACGCACTGGAAGCATCTAAAGATCCGATCTTTATTGGATACATATGAAAAGTACTAAAAATAGCTAGTATTTGACCCTCGCAATTATTAAAATCTTCGGACATAAACACAGTATAAACTGTGATACGGATAATAAATCCTCGCGTAGTCAAATTATGTGACGTCATAATAATAATTTACTGTCGTCGACGGCGGCTGACAAAAGCGGACGTGACTCGACTGAAAGACTTCGTAAAGGCTCCCGATTTGATTAGCTGACTTTTGGTACTTTACATCTCTTACAAGTCATCCTTGAAACCTTTTAAAAACACGCTCCTCCAAAAAAGCTCAGGATGAGAATTAAATAAGTCTGATTAAATAAATCTTTAGCATTGGCCCCGTTAAGACACTCCCTCAATTTTTCTTATTCAGCTTTTTAATAATAAATCTGCCACTTTTTATATTAATGTTTTGTTTTCACAATTTTATGATACTATTTCACGTGAACGGATGGAATACCGATTTTTTTTCGGGAGACCATGAAAAAATTATCTATAAATGTTGCCCTGGTCTAGTTATCAGCAAATATATCAAGTTTTATTTTTACACTCATCAATAGATAGTAAATGAATTATTAAATATTCTTGATTTATGTTACATGCAGTTTGATTTCAACTGCATAAGTTCGAGAACATTCTAAATTAGTTCGACACAAAATCTAATATAACGCTGAACGCGGCGGGCGTCCAATTTGTCTCAATCTCAGCAAACATTGCTTGCGTCAAACAGCCATCACTATTTAACACAGGGACAATACTACAACGAATCACCATATAACTTTGTTGTTAAATCGCTCCATGACACACCGTTTGACGAAGTTTAAAATTAATGTTGTGTGCAAAGCAATGAAGTTAGAATAATAGCCTCTCATTAAAAATCTAATCTCGCTCGACAACCTTTTCAAGTTCTCTTTGTTCTGAAATGAAAACACAAAATGACCATCCACCATAACCATCTGACCTCATATTTTTGTATCTATTCATCTGAAAACATAGACGGTGACTTAGTATCTATTCATTTATTAATAAGCAGACAAAATGGTTAAGTAACATGTTTTGTTATTAGTATTGAAATTTTTATGTGTCATGCTAAATGTCCAAGATTCACGCCAACTGTACCGATTTAGAACTTGGGTCATTAGATAGGTTATACCTAAATTAACACAGTAAAAAAACCTGTTTGTCTACTCCTCAAAGGCATGTCACTATGAGAAATAAGCAAATCGGTTTTTTACTTAGGTACGTAAATGGTAAATGTACTTAATAGCCTTTCCAGTGGCGAGTAAAAACAGCAATTAGATAGTATCTTTTGACAAGCCTGATGATAATTTGTGGAAAGAAGTATGTCGCTAAGAAATATTCTATTTAATTATCTTTTTAGACAATTTATGTAAACAAAAATCTGCTATAATTTGTGTGTAAATCTGTCATAAGTAACAAATATGTCTAACGCAGCTGAAGTAAAATATCGTCATTAAAGCCCGCCCTCTCATAACCAAACCACGTGTAGGCCTACAAAATGGGTGGAGGTAACTAAGCTTGGGATAACGGTTAAGGCGGTAGAAGATAGATTAATGATGATACATTACGGTTATTGTACCCGGCCCACGTGCTCAGGTACACGGTTGAGGTATAAAATGTTAGCAACCTCAGTAATCATAATCATATTATTAGCTGAGGTTCCAGCAATTTTCCAGCAATATTGGCACAATGCCCGTGGCATGTTGCTGTCTGTTTACCTTTGAGCTCAATGATGGTCTACTATTCGTCTATTGATGATTAAGGTGAAATGGACCTATTTGGCATTTGATAGACACACATTTTTATTTGTCTCTTGTTGTTTGTTTAATGTGAATATTATATAGCTAATGTCGCAATTACTACAGCTAAGAATCTAGAATGTGTCATAGACCTACACATTGCGAAAAACCAATTGTAATTTGAATTTGGCGGGCTCAGCAAAACGAGCCTTAAGGATTCTTTCTGTACGTGCATTTTTTAAAAACACTTTTTCAAGATTTGTAGATTGGTTATGTGGTGAGGTACCTAGTGATATTTGAGAAATAACAAACATACCATCACGCCTATATTCTCCCAAGGATTATGCAGAGGCGTACTAATGTACACCCAGAGTTCGCCGGTATGTTTAGGTCCCATGTAATAGGAGGCGAGCCTATAGCCTTTAAGCGGAAACAAATTCAAAACTCCGAGCTGCTACTGGGAATTGCATAGAAAAACCTAATAACACTTTGCTCGACTTGAGAATCGAACCCAAGACCTTAGCGTAGCAGACATGCTCAGGACGACTAGACTAATGAGGCAGCTAACATAAAGAAGTTATTTTAGAAATATCTATTTATAATACAAACAAAACTCTAAATAAGTCCTTAAATTCTTACGTACCGGTACCTATACAATTCATTCACACCCTGATAAATGCCTTTTTAGTACATACCTACAGATAACCCATCAATGAATCTATAAATTTTAATCGAACATTACAAAAGCTGTCATAAAAATATGATGCCGCTAGTGAAAGCAGAATATTACGACGGCGGCGATAATATCATTATATGCAAGAATGAAGCCTTATGTCTTAAAATCCTCATATATTATGCTCCCCATTCTCCATCTAATAAAAATGTCTCATGGTAATCCCAAAGCTGTAAATGTAGTTCGTGGATTTCTCGTTAGTAACTGTAATGTAAATAAGAAATAGTAATTAGACTACCAAAAAGGTCAGGTTAGAAGCACCCTAAACCGACGATCATGCAAGAGGAGGTTAATGAACTCAGATGAAGCGAAAGTAGTATGCCAGGATCGTAGCACGTACAAATATAGTCTCTGCCTACCTCATTGGGAGACAGGCGTGAAAATATGCAATGTAAGTCAAAGTTGGAATCCAAGGCACGCTAAAACTTTTCGAAATCATATTATTATAAATATTTAAATCAGTCGCGCTGGAACCCTGGTGGAGAAACCTGTGTGCCAGATTTTCTCAACGGTTTGTGAAGTCTGCCAACCCGCATTGGCGTGGGGTGGGTGGTGGACTATAGCTTAACCCTTCTCATTCTGAGAGAAGATCCATGACCAGCAGTGAGAGAATAATGGGTTAATAATATTAAAAAATCCGATGTCTACTTGGAGAATGTGTATTCATTTTCTACATATTCATAATAGTGATGTAGTCTACATAAAACTACCATTAACAATGGTGCGCAATCGTTGTCATATAACTGTCATAATGGTCACTCTATAAATAATAATATGTATTCTAATCGCACGCACCCACGCCAGTCTTATCTAAAAGGTCACAGAGAAAGCAAAGCCTGCAGTTTTCCTTGTTGTTGAAATCTCTACCATTATAATATCGTAAATCTGTCAGGTATCATCTGTCTGTTCATTAAAGATATTTAAAAAAAATAAGTGAGTTAGGGTATATAAACGTAACCAAACACAAAAATGTGATTATTAAAATTCTTGCCTCTTTGTCTGTTTGTTACTGGTTGGCGCAAAAACTACTGAATAGATTTTAATTATATTATCACTGTTGGAAAGTATGTGCTCCAACTTAAAAACTGGTGAAGTTCTTATCTCAAGTATTTGAACGGATCCGAACGATTCCTTTGAACTCTGATGCATACAGACCCATTCAAAGAAGAGATCATCACTGTTGGTTTTTGATTAAATTATTTTTGGGATCCATTTTTAATCCTTATCTAGCTTCACATAAGCGACGCCGCGGGCAAAAAAGCTACTTAGTACCTAATTATAATGCGAGCAAATGTAAGTGTAAATCTGGGGCTTCGGACTTAGCAGCTAACCTTGAACAAAAGTTTCACCCCGAACATACAAAACATTTTAACATATTTCTCCGCGTAGGGTCACCACTAGAAGCCAGTTATACTCTCAAAGTAGGTAAATGTGTTGATTGCATAATCATGTAAGGTCTCATTACCCCACAACGTGTTTTCAAATACATTCCATAATCGAAACTCTCAACTAATGTTTACTACTTATGATCGTATTTACTCTGAATGTGCTGAACTGAAATGGTACAAGTGTTATCTAAATAGTGATTGTACTTAAAATACACTTAGCCTTAAACTAAACTTTATAATACATAAGAATTATTTGTTAAGCACTACAGAATCCCACACATTTTTGAAATAGTTGTGTACGCATTCTCTTATATTTATCCTACTTTTTTTATTCTTGGTAGGCTTACGCTTGATCGCCATTTCGCCTGATGTTAAGCGACACTGATTTAGAATAGCAAATAGCAATAGTTATTTGTTATGCACGGCGGCAAAGTTGTTCTTTGGCGCGAGTACTTGTATTGAAACCTGAGCAGGCGAAGGATTCTAGGATTGAACCATGTGCGAGCGAATGGTTCAAATATAGAATCCTGAGCGTTGCGAGGGTTTCAAAGGTACGAGACGCAGAATAACTTTGCTGCCGAGCGAAACACACAACTTTCCACCTCACTACAGCGAGGAAAATGCTAGGTGCAAGAAAATCAGCAAATATTAAATGAGTTCGGCATTATGTACCGCTTGGACTAACTCTGCAGGTGTTATATTTATATGTTCATCGCTACTGCACTCACTCATATTATAAGATGTCTTACGATTTTATCAAAAAACATTCTAAAATTTATGATGGTAAGTGAATTGATTAGAGAGAAGAAAATTTTAAGTTTTTTTTCATGCTGTCGTCTTACTGGACAGTGTGATTATTCTAAAAATGTGATTGGCGCATTGACGTGAAATAAGTATTTATGCATTTTCAGTAGACCTGGCGGTATAGAAAATTATTGAATAGAAAGTTTCGAATTTTAAAAACACTTTCCACGCTAGCGGACAAAATGCACTTTTGCACGCAGTTTTCGAATGACAAACAGAATCTTTCCGAGCTTGTGAGGTGAAAAATATATTACGTTGGTAAGTAAACATAGCAACACTACGAAATTACACAGACATTATTATCACATATACTATTATGTTACGTACCACCTTATTATACCAAGACCTCAAGTAGGTAGGCACAACTTGCATTTCATAAGGACATTGTTATTTGAAATTGGATTTGAAGTATTTTTTATTTAATAAAGCTTACTACCAATGTGGGTCGCACATTATTAGTATCCTTCGTGCTAAGCTAAATGCTTGTGTCACGAGTGAGTTCACGTCCGTAGTGCAATAGATAGTTTTGTAACCGCCAACCACATGTTCGCAAGTCCGAGTACCTAGCCACTATTAGTCTACCACCCTAAAAAATTTTTAAAAAAACCGTTGCTAATGAATTGTTATAATATAGCGGATTTTCTTTAAAGAAAATCCTCTAATAATAGATGGCCAAATTCCAGTAGCAAGATGAGTATTTTCTTGAATCCCATAGAATATTATTATATTTCCGCTGCGACAAAACGTTCCTGGGTCCCTACACTCCTGTAATTTAATTCCATATTGCAACCTAAATCCTTTAATCGATTCAATACTGGTGGCATTCGATTACGATCCGCGATTACTATATATTTCTTGACGGAAGCCGTAACCGAAGGTCAGGGACGTGTTGGAGTAAGAGAAACCATTTCAAACAATAGTATATTGTGAGTTAACTGTGTTGTGGTAAAACTGACGTAAGTATGACATAATACAGACGATTTTAATCATAAACAAGGACACACTTTCGCCTTAGTTTACGAGGTCTCTAGAAAAGGTTCATCAATTCTGAAAATGAACCATTCGCTTGTCCAAAAGTTTTCTTTATGTATGTACATAGTTTTTATTATATTTGCTGTAATAATGTTGTAAAAGAGACCACCTTTAAATGACCTCGGCCCATAAAAACTGTTTACGTTTATTTTCATAAAATAGAAAGAGTCGTAACTATTTTTAATTAAGATTGCGTCCAGGATTGAGTCCATCAAAATGATTGTGAATGAACTATTTGATATAGAAATCTCATGAATCTTCTTTCCTCTGCTCGAAAATGACAAACCACTACGACCTTTCCAAACTTCAAAACGGTGGCCATGGCATTCTAAATCAAGACAATTAATAGGCTTTTTAATGCCATCATTATCATTACCTTACATAATTATTTTCTTCAAGTACTGCTGATGAGGCAAAGGCAAACAAAACATCATGAGGAATGCCATAAAACTCTCAAACCTAGCAGATACTTAGGCCCACTTGCACCACTTTTTAGATATGTTTAAATTGTATTTTAACACAATTTTCATAGTAAAATTGCGTTTAAATACAGTTTAAATACATTTAAGAAGTTGGTGCAAGTAGCCCTTAAATTGTTTAATTGATGGATTAGATGATAAGAATCGTCCTTCTATCTTATATCACTACACGAAAGCTTAGACATTTACATTTATGTTCTCTCTGTAACTTGTGAAGATATACATTGGATATAGCGATGATCCCCAAACCAGGCAACTCCTGTCTCTTTTCTTGTGGTGTATTTAAATTTGCAAACATTGTACATACATGTAAATCATTGCTTAAAATAAATGTTGTAACATCCTCGGATCAAAATAACACAAAAATTAAAATTAATTATACAAACAAAAATAATCTTTAGATATTACGATTGTGTGTGTGTGTGTGCGTTTGAGTGTGTGTGTGTGTGTGTGTGTGTGATATGCGAGTAAGTAGTTGGTGAGTTAAGCTTACAAATAGCAATTACCAGTGGCGTAGGTACTGAACTTCTGTCCATGCCGAGGTACGCGCCATCAGAGACAGTGGGCAGTAATAATATATTATAGTTGACCAAAGTTTAAACACAGCTCTTCATTGTTGAAAGTTGAACAGCTCTCGTAAATACATCGGTGCCTTTCAGTGATATCGAGTACCAGACCCTTCCATTTGTCTGGAACTTTGAAAATGCTTTGACTGATTTTAGGGTTGGTGTCCTAGGTGCTCGAGAGAATGACTACTAACTACTACTAATCATTACAATTTAAAGCAAATAATTAATATTTCTGGAAGAAAATAACGTTGTATATTGTGAATACTAATCTACTTCTAGTTAACCTTTGCATCCTACTTCTTACTATATAGATACTAGCTTCTTCCCGCGGCTTCGCCCCCGTGGAATTCGGTCTGTCATCACATCCCACGGGTACGGGATAAAAAGTCCTATGTCCGTCTCCTGGTTCTAAGCTACCTCTCCACCAATTTTCAGCCAAATCGGTTCAGCCGTTCTTAAGTTATAAATAGTGTAACCAACACGACTTTCTTTTATATATATAAGATTATTGGTACCTATAAACGTGACAATGTGTGACGGAGTATGGATGTTAGTTACTCTTTGGATCTGGATAACATTTGGCACAGAGATAGATCGTAGTTATAACACATAGGCTACGTTTAATCCTGCTCGAAACCAATTCTGAAGTCCAGGCCAACAAAGTCGCGTACAGACGCTAGTGTATAAAAAATTCATATAAATTCATTGGGAGTGATATTTTTTTTAAATCATAAGAATTAGAATTATAATTTCCTGGTCGTTTAAAAAAAAGAGTGGGTTTATCACCACTTCGCTAATCAATGTAATGCCTGAAACCACGAGATTATACTATAAAAAAAGGATATCATTAAATATTTTACTTTAGCATGCGGAACAAAAGAGGTTTATATTATTTTTCTGAATTGCTCAAATGATTGCCAATATACTTTAAATCGGAGTTGTAAACTTGTGCAAAAGGTGAAAACAGTAGAGCAGATTTAAATGTTTAATCATTTGTGTGCGTTCAACAGTGCGACAGTGACAAATAACTTTGTACTACAAAGATCGCGTTGTATTCTCGTGGGAATCTTATTTGCCTCAAAACGCCCTGTATCGTAACTGCATAAACATCTTAAATATATTATACTAGCTTCTGCCCGCGGCTTCGCCCCGTGGAATTCGGTCTGTCATCACATCCCACGGGAACGGTATAAAAAGTATCCTATGTCCGTCTCCTGGTTCTAAGCTACCTCTCCACCAATTTTCAGCCAAATCGGTTCAGCCGTTCTTGAGTTATAAATGGTGTAACTAACACGACTTTCTTTTATATATATAGATATTACACAACACACCCGATCAGGGCCGGATTAATCTAAAGGCAAAATAGACAATTGCCTGCGGGTGCTTGGAGGGCATCGCGGTTCAAGATAGTATTAAAGTGGCTAATAACAAAATACCAGCCCCTTGAACCAGCTGATAATTTATCAGGGTCTGTATCAGCTGGAAATACGTATCAGAAACCTGTGAAACAGGATTTTAAGCGCTATCTGCCATATACGTTGCGGATAGACTATCAGACAGTTTATCAGCAAGTGTTGAAAAAGTTCCTTAAATTTTGTCACATTGCTTTGAAGGAAAGAAAGAGTAAGTTTTTATTTTCGTACGCACGACACACAACAAACCTTATAAGTAACTTAAACTAAGATGTTACAATACTTACAGAGGTACATTGCTTAATATGGTCCAAAAAAACTAAATAATCTTGCTACTCCTTGCAGTCCCTCAGCCAGTAAAAAACTATCTCTAGTTCAGGTTTCTAGGTTTCTTACAATTATAACTATTTTCACATTATAGACAACTAGCTTCTGCCCGCGACTTCGTCCTCGTGGAATAGTTACTTGGCCTTAGCGTGATTATATATAGCCTGAAGCCTTCCTCAATAAATGGGCTAACTAACACTGAAAGAATTTTTCAAATCAGACCAGTAGTTCCTGAGATTAGCTCGTTCAAGCAAACAAACTCTTCAGCTTTAATATTAAGTAGATTATATATAGACAAACAGACAATATTGTATCTATCACGTCTGTATTCCCCGAAGGGTTAGGCAGAGGCGTACTAACGTACACCCACAGTTCGCCGGTATGTTTAGGTCCCATGTAATAGGGGGCGAGCCTATTGCCATTAACCGGGCACAAATTCCAAACTCCGAGCTGCTACTGAGAATTTCATAGAAAAACCCAATGACACTGCTCGACCTGGGAATCGAACCCAGGACCTCTAGCGTAGCGGTCGCACTTGAAACCACTAGACTAACGAGGCAGTTTGCATCTATAATTCTTTAGATATATTCTTATCCTGAAAATAAAATCAGAAAGATACATCAAAGCGCAACAAACATAACCGGAGAATATGTATACATATTTTATTTTGCGACTGCGAAGCAAGCATTTGCTGTTAGTTCTATACTTCACTTTATATTCATAAACATGCATACTCGTAGCGCAGTTCGCCACCTGGCCTGCCTTGCTGCGTAAAATAGATGCGGATAAATAGTTTGCTTTTCGACATTATTCATTTAGTAATTCGAATTTCTTAATTCTTTAGTCAGTAAATCTTGATATAAAACTGACTGACCTGAGAAACTCGTGCTATCTGATCTTTAGAGCCAATAGTCCAAAACAAATCGACCATTTTGACCATTTTGGGAGTATAGGTATTATGTGCGTACATATTAATATGAGATAAATTGATAAAACCTTCCGTTTTTGATGTATGCTAAAATTTAATTACGTGACTTCCAACTAAACTTTGACTCGCGGTAATTTGTTATATTGTTGTTTGTTTGGGAACATCAATTAACAGATTATAGGATAATTAAATTAAATTGAGAATATGCTGAGTTCGCAACTGATCCCAACACAATAACAGGTGGCTCGGTGTTTATTTAAAATAACCTGAGCATTACTAAAGTGGCTATTCACTCAAGCTTCGCCTACACGAGAGCCCATCTATTGTTTTCTTAAGCAAATGAGAGGCCTTACGGAGTGTCTGGTAGACGGTTACTACGTCAGCTTAACACCGGAACAGATAATGAAAAGCCTTGTCGCAGGTTAGCCACAACGTGACATCTTGTTTTTATTTTCTATAGCAAGTGGCTACTTAAAAAAAAAACAATATTCTTAGTAATTAGGTTTCTCCAATGAATATTGTGTAATATTCATTGGAGAAAAATAGGGGAGAGAGAGACAGAATACAAAGACCCAGAGAAGTGAGATTGAAATTATTAAAAATATGGCTTTACACTTACAGTGTGCTTACAGGATTCATTCGCAAAAATATTTTTAAAAATATGAAACGTCTCAAAAATACTGAAACACCTTGGTGTAGGTAGGTACTCCTACAAAAGGTATCCGAAAAATTAAAACCATTTCCCAAAATTAATTACCTCCTCACGCTGAAATCCAGTCACAGCTGAGGTGGTAGCAGGTGATACTTAATCTAGCTTACCTAATTTTATCGGCTTACAAATACTTACATATTGTTCATACAGAACATAAAGAAAGTTGGATTAATGATATTTTTATACACATAGATTTAAATATAAAATTTTACAAATTCCATGTAATTGTCGTTAAGCGTGTGTCAAAGAATAGAATGAATGTGATTGAGATTGTGTATAGCGAATTAGTGGCGTACGTGAGATATGAATGGTTAAGTATGTGGCTCGATACAATTCAATTTTTAATATTTGACTTTAAAAAATGCCTGTCTACATGAACTATGAAAGAGTTAATTGAAAAAAGAATGACTAGACATGCGACTGGTCGAAGATGGTTAGACAAAAGAAAGGCGGATAATTTCCAGATTAATCTGCACTCCGCTTAATCTCAGCAGCTACGGACGAGAAAATCAGATTGAAATGTATTATGTCGTACGGATACTTGGATTTTGTTGTTTTAATCCGCGCAGGCATCAATTGCTTGGGGCATCTCTATCTTGTAGGTAACGTATAGACTGTGATTTCCGTGTATGCATCACAACACTACATAGGTAGGAACTTAAATAACTTACATAAATACACGTTTGACCCTCCGTGACACTGGCTGGTTGCCCCGTAACATGTCTTTCTAAAAACAAAAAAAATCGAAACAAATAAGTATATAATACTTTTTGTCGATCTTCGGTCTCGCAGATATAAATACATTTATGTCTGTTTTCGGTCCAATACTTAATACTAACCGTAACAGTTAGAATAGTTATTGATGTCATTGAGTAAAAGAAAAAAAGCGCATGTAAACAAGTGGCTACATATCAAGTACTTAATTCATTTTATTGAGGTGCTATGTCTATAGTACTATAGCGACATATGTAAAGTGGTTGATATTTTGTTACCATTTTGTCTTTCGGATCTATCCCAAAGGTTTATTGCACGGTGTAAAATAAAAAGATTTACGAGATGATTTCCGTGTGACTGTGACTAGCTACTTTGATGTGTATGTCACACTGATTTTAGACAATGATAAATGAGTTATAACCCGTCGCGTCGGTGGCAACCGCAACCATTTCCTTCACACGTTAAAACACCATATTGAGGAAGAAGAAGAATGATTATAGAAACCTATTGTTCCGTTCAAATTCTTCAAACATGAAATGTGTATACAGATGTTACACATATGTACACACATGAGACAATATATCAATCGACAGTGTTGACCGCCTCACGGTCGATATTTCGTCTCTACAATACAACGTCAATCATGTTTCCATGCATACGCAATATCTCGCTTCGATATCTGGTTGTGTTTATCGTACTTATACGAAATCCGCTGAGTTTCAGATAAACTCTGACTCTTCTTTATGGCCAAACACATAATTGAGTAGCGTTTGATGCTTCTTAATTTTAAGATTAGATTTTCATGTTTTATTAAGGCCGGTTAAAGCATTGTTCTTAAACCATAAATTTTATATCTGGTACCACCTATATTCTTCGCAAATAAATAATTATTTCTTTCTTTCTTTTATTCAGTTTAACATATAGAGATAGAGACCACATGAGACTAAACGGTATCTTGAAATTGAGTAGAATCTGAGTCTTTGGCCATAAAAGACAAATTCACAAGACAATTAAAGCTGGCGTTTCCTTACTTAGTCATTGAAATATAAAAGTAACGTTCCCTCTGCAGATGTAACTACCAGAGATTTTATTTTTACTCCCAAGTTTTTACAGGAAGCCGTTTGTCTAACATGCAACACCAGCCAAACTCATCGCACTTATTTTAAAGAAGCTGCCGACGTTATCGGTACAAATATTTTCTTACGTGTACCGAAATAGTAAACCACAATTTACGTGGCACTTAACACTATCTGCGTCGATGTAATGAAGACGTGCGCTGGTATCGCTGGTATGTGAGTTTTATTTTTCCACCAATAACAGCCCAGAGTCTGTACCGGGATTTCAAAATTGGAGTATTGTTTCGATCATGGGTCTTACACATGTAAATCCATGGGTTTAAAAATAACTTTATATTATGAATGCGATAGTTAATTTGTTTGTTTGTTACGGTTTCACGCCTAAACTACTTAACCGATTTTAAAAGTTCTTTTTTCAATAGAAAGCTACATTATCAGCGAGTAACATGGGCTGTATTTTTTTAATTAGAGATCCGTACAAAAATTACAATAATGTAATCCAAGGTATCAACAATTTGTCTATAAAAGTCATTATTGACGTGCGCTGTCATTTTGATATTAGAAAATGTAGGTTTGGAGTAGGTATGGAGATCCCTTTGATACTTAACATTCAACTATGTCATAAGTTTAAAAAGTAAAAAATTAAGGCGAAACGAAATTCCAATAAGGAAAACAACAACAACAACAACGGCAACAAGACAATTTTTTATCCAGATTGGACCCAATTCTGAAGTCCACGCAGGCGACGTCGCGGGCAGAAGCTAGTAAAATATATAGATAAGTCTAAACTCTGCTTACATAAATTTAGTGAATCTTGAATAAGAAATATATCAACGATAAATAACTACACGCGTTTTATTTAATACATAATGCTTCAAACTCAGGAATGGCCAACGTGGGCGTTTTCTGTAAACAAACATTTTCATTTAGCGAAAAATGTAAATGTTTATTCATTATAGTCTTATATTAACTTGGATATTTTGTGAACACTCACATTTACTTTCTACATGTTCGCAAAACATTTTATGTAACAACGAAATAATTATTTGTATTCACTGAATAGTTTAGATAGTTTTCTTGGCTAAAATACTTAACCGAACGTAAAATTGTCCCAAAGGCCCCAACGCTTATAAAAGGCGGGCAACGCACTTGCGACTCCTCTGGTGTTGCGGGTGCCCATGGGCGGCGGTAATCGCTTACCATCAGGTGATCCGTATGCTCGTTTGCTTCCCTATCCCATAAAAAAAATATATAAGTATGAAAGAATTATGAAAATAAAAACAACAGACGGAGCTATGCAAGGCCGACAGACGGATAAGTTAAGATATATCACTGTTTTGAAAAGCGAAATATGTGTGCATGCTATAATTACCTGTAGACTTTATCCCTTTATCAAAGTTTAAAATTCTATTTTTTCTTTATTTTAATCTTATTAATATATCTTCTCTTCTTCTTCTCTTCTCTTACTATTATAAAATTGTAAAAAAGCTATGTTTGTTACGGGTTGGAGCAAAAACGACTAAATGATTTTAATTTTGTCATCACTGTCAGAAAGTATATGCTCTAACTTAAAAACTAGTGAACTTCTTATCACAATTAATTAATCAGATCTTGAGATACAGCTTGACCTCTCTGATTTATAGAGGCCCATAAAAAGAGGAGATCATCACTGTTGGTTTTTATTAAATTATTTTTGTAATCCTACTATAGCTTCAGGTGAGCGAAGCCGCGAGCAAAGGCTAGTATTATATATTAGCACCTAGTTTATAAGAGTACCTACTTATATCGGGTTCCTTGTCCTGAGGAATTCCAATATCTATTTGAGTATTGAGGATGCATGATAAGGAGAATATTGATACAAAATATTTCTCATCTTTATTTACAACATTTCTTATATTTAGTACATTTTAAAACAACTACTTACCTACGTGCAGATTTCAGATTAATTTACAAAAAAATCTTTCTGCTTACATAGTTTACAATTCTACACAGAGCGCGATCTACAGAGACTTCAATCGCAGAAAATGCTTCAACACATAAAAAACCGTTTCAACTGCACAACAATGGTTTATATAACATACCAGACGCAAAGATCTGTATACCCATAAATTAAATTTACGTAAACACACACTACAGTTCTGTTATTCTGCTATAGCAAATATACACAACTATTAAATTATTCTTAAGTAACTGTTTTATAAAACAATTTTATTAGTTAACATTAGTTACACGACAGAACAATATTGTAAATAATTTTCAATTTCATCACAGTTTTAGAAAATTGTTATTTTGTAATAACAACATTTTTTTAAATGAGTAAAGAGTCATACACTATTATTTAAAGAGATGATTTTATACGTATATATGAGTTGATACAGAATATTCATGAGATGTTCATGTGTTCGCCTAACCCTCGAGATAATGCGGCGGCTCACACTTGTAACTCGCAAGTCCGCTTCGGAGCCTTAAATATGTATAATGTTAGGGATCACCAAACAGTATGACAATGACTAATGTGGAGCTATGGTCTGGGATCACAGATATGTATGAAAGATATTATCTTTTATGACTAAAACAAGTAAAATTATTTATAAAACATATACATTGGTGGATAGGTTACACATATAAGTAGTATATAAAAGTACTATATGTTTACGGTTACACCGTAAACATATAGTACTTTTATTTACCTAGTTCTTATGATTTCGTAATTTCATTTTTATATGCCTTCAGCTGAGACATCCTGCTCAGTAATTATCATATATTTGAATCCGAAACAGAAATTATAATTAAATTTAGGGATACACGATACGCGTTTTCGTCGAAGCGATACTGATACCGATATAATTATGAATTTTTATCGGAGATACCGATACCGATACGAATGGTGAATATTAAAGGACTGTCTGCTGTCTGATATAATAAAATTTATTTAGAAAAAATACAAAACTTCGGGTATTAAAACTTTCAATGATAGATATGATAGGATAACATTTTAGTACTACAAAATTTTCAAAGTTTGCCGGGAACAGCGATGTCACAAGTTTTTTTGAATGACCACAACTAAATATTTGAAGCTTGTGTAGGTATATTTAATTGTTATACTGATTTCTGAAGTTTACGCGAATATTAGACATATTGAAATAAAACAACTTTACGGATTATATCGCGTTATATTAGTAAGTATAATACAATACAAATCCCGACGTTTCGGACCCTTTACAGCGTCCATGGTCACGGGCAGACATGAGTCTGCCCGTGACCACAACGCGCGTTTAAATACGTTTTATGAATAAGTGTAGCGGCAAGAAATATCGCTAAAGCTAATGTACTACAAAACACCGATATACATAGATATCGGTATCGGATGCATCCCACGAAAAATATACGTTAAACAAATGTATCAAAAATAAACAAATCTTAAGCATGAATATTAATATTGAATATCTTTGAAGAATATTGTCAAGATATGAGATTGATGAGAATCTGTAGAGTGCCGATCACGTTAATAATAAAATCAGAATAAACGATACGGTTAGGTACCTACAGCCTACAGCTGAAAAGCGTGTGAGCAAGCAGATTTACCCTTCTCGACCCCAAGGCGCCGATAGACGGTACAGATCAGCTAAAAATAATATTTGAAAATTTTCACGCCACGTATTTTTCATTCATATAATGTATGACATGAATATAATATTTCAAAAATAATCTTTTTACACCCTCCATCTCGATAGATACACAAATGCCATTGAATTTATATTGTGTACAGATTCTCAATTTTCCAGCATGGGGTCATGTGTAAAGTGATATTCGGATATACTCGTATATTGCTACATTAAATGCGGTTCGCAAACTGTTTAAATTCGGAACGCAAGCCCTCGGGGAGATCCGTTAAACTTATCGACGTTCACAGGAAACGATTTGGGTCATTTGACCGTCCACAATGACACAAAGTAAATCACACACGCTGTACATAACGGCGAACAAACACCTAAGTATATTATGTAATTAATATATACCTATCAGCAGTAATTTTACTACACACCAAAATCTTATGACTATTTTAAGGGTTATATATAAAAGCTAGGTTTGCTAAAAATATTTTATACACATAGTCGCTGTACTTTCTATATATTTTCACTAATACGTCTCTTTTACACATACATAGTATGTACACCCTTTTCAGGAATTATATACCAGAAAACATTATGTTTCTATAACATTATGAACGTGATTTCGAAATGTGAGACTTTGAACAGCTGTACTATCTTAATATGATACTTAGCGGTTTTATTAGGGTTGGTACTTAGCCTAAACATCACTCGTGAATACGTACCTACTAATATTTTACACGTGGCGACTCCCTAATGACGTACAGTTACGGAGCGGATAGGATGTAGAGCTTCTCAGTAGCCGCGAGCATAACATGCTCATCACGAAATAAATCATTTTTATTAAATTATGTGTTTAGAGAATAACTACCTAGCCGAGATAACATAGATAAGTAATTTTACAGATCGATAAAGTACATGGTTAGTACTTACTGTACTTAGTAACAAGCACATTAACTTTTAATTCAAACAACAACAAAAGTACAACTAAGTAAATACGACCACTAAAAACAAACAGTGTGATAAATTAGGTTTTAAAATGTTAATCCCAAAATTAATCTTAAATTGATGATTAAATAAATATTTTTGTTCATTTACAAACCCACATATATAGACTGAAACGTTTTCAAAGCAGCTTTACCTTGTAATAACATCGTCATATTTATATAGGCAAAAATTATTCAACGTGGTCTAAGCGCGTGGGTAGTTATATAATTATATCAGTAATGTACGTAATCAACGTCATAATTTTATTCATTATTTACACGTTCTTAGGCAATTATTTGTCATGGGTTCGATTCCCAGGTCGAGTGTTAAAGTGTTATTGGGTTTTTCCGTGAAAATCTCAGTGGTAACTTGGAGTTTGGATTTGTATCCGTTTAATTGCAATACGCACACTTCCTATGACAGCAGGCTCTGACATACCAGTGAACTGTGGGTGTACAACAGTCCACCTCTGCCGATCCCTACAGGGAATATAGGCGTGAAGATATTGTTGCATAAATACAGAGTGTTTATATAGTATCTTAGAATATAAATATGAGGTGCAAAAGTTTCGCAGTGAAAGCCTCTCAAGTTCCAACTGGATACTTTAACCTAGTTATGACAGCCGCTGATTTATCTAACGTTGATCTATGTGGTTTTCCTATAAAACTTATATTAAGTAAATATTTACTGCAATTAAGATGTAACTTTACCTTACTATATAATGGCTAAAAACTCAATTTTAAAAAGTCGTGCCGATGATACAGCACGGACTTAACATCTTTAATTGAGTGGCGTTTTAAAAAGTCGTGCCGATGATACAGCACGAACTTAACGGCATCTTTAATTGAGTGGCGTTTGAATATATGGCTATTAGCCTATGACGATATCTACGGGCACTCATCATGGGCATAGTCGCTCCAACTTTCCGAAGTAGATTGATTGTAAAATCAAAACTATCTCGCTATGTACCTACCTACGACACTTATAAGGCTTTTTGACCATAGGCAGTAAAAAGTGGTCAGCCAGCCTTCTCTATTGTACATAAAAGTCTGTGTACGCACATAAACTCTTTTTCCCAAGTAACACACTAATCTAAGTTCCTCCTAAAAGTTGGACGAACATAATAGGTTACATCAAATAGGTTTTTCGGTAGACAATTTATTGGACCGCACACAATTAGATCTACTTTCGAACAATGTATCGGTTAAAGTACCTTTTTGGGATCTTCCTCTGAACTCAAACAGTAAACTGAACCTTTATTCATTCATTCCGGAATGGATGGAGGCGTAAGCGTTGTTTCAAGCAGGTTTCTGTGAGGCCGTGGTTCACTCCGGTCGAGCCGGCTCATTCGTGCCGAAACATGCCGTAAAGCAATTTAGTTTCAATGCCCGTCCTTAGAAAAATATCAGATAAGGGTGACACATAGAAATTTAGTCACTATGACGGGTACGATCACCCCATTAACTGTTAAAGCTAATTTAATCCACTGATTATGAAATCTCAGAAACTTCTTCCTCATAGGGTTGTGCCATCCTCAAAGAAAAGATGCATCTACGTGGGAGGCACGTTGATTTGATATTCAAGGTTATTTTAATGGAAACCGAGGTGAACCTAGATTTCTATTAGAAGAACTATCTTCCTGCGAATATATATAACTGCCTCATTAGCCAAGTGGTCCTGAGCGCGACTGCTATGCTAGGGGTCTTGGGTTCGATTCCCAGGTCGAGCAAAGTGTTATTGGGTTTTTCTATGAAATTCCCAGTAGCAGCTCGGAGTTAGGAATTTGTGCCCGGTTAATGGCAATAGGCTCGCCCCCTATTACATGGGACCTAAACATACCGGCGAACTGTGGGTGTACATTAGTGCGTCTCTGCCTAACTCTTCGGGGAATACAGGCATAATGGTATGTTATGTCTTCCTGCGAACACTCTTGGCAGTCTGAACATGCTAACTTAGTTTACTCATTTTTGCATAAATACTTATAGATATAAAATATCACCAACTGAAACGAGAACAAAAAAAGGAATGAATGAATGTTGCCAACGTTAGTAATTCTACGCTACCTTACGTATTACGTATTCGTACGAGTACGGATGATATGAACATATTTCAGGTTTGCGGAAAACAATATCACATTTAGAAATGAGAGTTCATATTGTTTCACTGTTTGTCCATATTTGGCATATTTGGCTGTAATAACGTTGTTATTCGACATAAAACTACGCTGCATTTCTTTTCACCATCCAAAACAGAAACAACATCTTGAAACTTACTTAAATCCATTCGGTTCTTATAATACGTTACTTCTGAAAGGTAATATGATATTAATCGCGTAAACTTTTGGGCGATATTTCATTACAGTTTCCGACGCGCCAGAGACGTGACCAGAAAATATGGAACGATCTGTAATTACATTGGCTATAATCTGGGTAAGTATCTATAGAAATATATTTATTATAATGTGATTGATAGGATTAAACACAAATTCCATATTAGGCTAAAGATTTTAGCCCAAGGTTTACAAGTAAATAAATACATCCTACCTACGACATCGTTAATGTTAACAGTAAGAGCCAACTGTAGAGTTTGAGAAGAATTATATAATCAATAATAGTACGATGTTTGATAGCAACCGAACCTTATTTGTCTACCTACTATTTAAAATATGAACACCAAGTTTCCCTGATATTAAACCTTAAAACCCCATAAGATAAGAAGTATCCTATTATAAATTAATAGTTCATGAGACCAGCCAGAAGCTATTCAAAAATCCAAGTAAATTTAAGCTCTGCTAGGCTTAGGTCTCCTCTCAAAATGAGAGTAAATTCCTCAGGCAAGTTTCCTCCCGAAGTTTGTTCATTCATCACAAGTTTCTTCCCTTTCATGATCGTGAATAGTCAAAGGCCTTATATTTGAAATCGAAACTTGGCAGTCCAATGGTCATATCACTAGGCTTTCAATGCCTCCAAAGAGTATATACCTTATGTACTCCTTTATTAATAATCCTTTTTATTATATATGGTTGAATAAAATACGTGCGTACGTGCTTGCTGCCTTTTAACAAAAATGCGAGTAAATAGAATTCTGTGTTAAAAGAGCTCGTTAAAATACAGACACTACAATTACATATATATTATATAACATTTATTCTCGTGCATTTCAGTCCTTCCTAATGGCGGTACCACATTCGTGCCGCAAATAACCACGAGCAGAACTCGAATGTGTACCTTTTTGTCACAGAATTCCGCCCAAAGTTGGTTTGTTTATACTATGACAAAGGGTTCACTTCTGACTTTTACGACACCGCTCAGTCACTACGAGGTAGACAAACGATTGGTAATTGCTCATTAAAGCATTATCTCGAAGTGAGATGCTAAGCAATACCTATATAAATAAAAGAAGAAACTGATTGATTTATCAAGCCCAAACCACTGGGTTCAGAAACTTAAAAGTTTGACTTCCTACATGTAAGTTTCATAACGTAGGTATCCACTAAGGAATAAGTTTTGGAAACTCTGTCCTTAAGGGGATAAATTAAGGGATATAAGCCCATCTGATATATAGCTGATAAGTATTTGGCAATTTTGACATTGATTATTTGTGACATCAAGACGGACACAGAATTTAATGTTCTTAGAAACGAAATTGTACTAATATTTCTGCTCAAACATAACTAAAATTACAAATTAAATATAAACAAATAAAACTCAGTTGAGAAAATCAATATTAATTAGGTACATAATTTCGTCGATGTTCATGAAACTTGAGTGAAGTAAGTACAACCAATTCAAATAATTTCCGATTTGTAGCTTTGTATTTTATCCTTCATTAACAAAGTTTTCAATTTGTAACAAAAGTAACTTGTTAGGCTCGACGCGATTAAGGTGACAAGAATTCACGTTCACTGAATATTCAATTATTATATTGAAAATATATAGTCTACTTCCTTACATTGAATAACTAAATTACAAAGACATATAATATACGAATACCTTTTAACATATTACAATTTATTTACATACATACTCTCAATTGACAAATAACAAAAAATATATACTTAGTTACATACATAATTGACGAAATTTATCGTTGGTATCCCATTTAATACATACCTATTTGATGAACTCCCCATGAGACCTTTGGGAAATTACCCGAACCCACACTGAATCCCTGATTGCTAATAACTTTTATATTTAGACCTACTAACACACCTCAACTATATGTAATTATGGTTTCCGAAAACTACTTTACTTGTTTTTATGTTTAAAATCTGCTCACTAACAACAAATGTAAGGTTTCGTCTAGACGTAGTTATAGTAGAATATCAAATAAACTAGTCTGGATACTTCTTAAACAAGGTAATAACAAGATAATAATATTTTAATGTCACAAACGAAACTCTAAATTTACCCAAAATAACCACGCAATAAACGTTTATATAATTAGTACAGACTAATTAACATTGTATTTACAAAGTGTATCTGTACAGTACAAATTTAATTATGTATACCTACTTACAAACATAAATACTAAATGATTTGGTTCGCAGCATTAATTTCTAAATCCTAATTATTTAGATGTGTACTTATTCATATTAAGTACCAGTAAGCACCGCTTTAAGTTACAAAATTAAAAAAGTTATTTTCAATCCTATAGAGAAAGCCGTTTCCACTCTTTATTCACTCTCAATAAAGTCCAAAACAAACTTGAGTTGTATAATGTTATTCATTGCGCTATTTATACGATCATTATCAAGGAGTTCGCTAAGAGAATTCAATGAGTCGCATTTGAAAGCTTTACGTTTTGAATGGTCGTCTTAGCCGTGAATGGTACCTTCTGAATAATTCAAAGGTTCGCGACCGATGTGGTCGCGGTGCGGGAGCGCTACGCCTTTACCGTCGTGACGGGGTCTTGTTGCGTGCCCAGGGGGAGCACCTTGCGCGCCAGCCTCGTGAACGTGGAGCGGAACTGCCGGCTCATGCTGCAGTACAGCACGAAGTTCACCGCAGACCCCACCAGCGCCATTAAATCCATCACCTCGCCTGCACCAATTATTATTAATTTTACAAAACTTTCGCAATAAACGCTAAATAAATCAATCAATGTTGTCATGCCTATCCATCAATCGTGATAATAGGGTCGGAAGGGATATCTTATAGTCCTTTTTTCTATTAATGTATAAAAGCAATAGGAACCAATATATCTTACCAATGCACAATGTTATGAATTCATACCATTCAGTACAAGTTTAGCTATGTAATTTTTAATGTTCGCCAAAACACTAGTCTTTCCCGAAAGCAGTAGATTTTACCTATCTATTACGAAATCCACCTTTTCAAATTCATCAATCATATCTGTGACCTTTCATTTTGATAAAGTATGATAGATAATCCCCATTTGTAGATTTCAATTTTCGAAATGAAGTCTACTTTCGACATCATTTCGTTCTTAAATTTCGACTTCAAGTTTTTACTGATAGTGGAAAAGTTGCGCTTTACCTGTATGTTATCTACAATATTAACTAAGTTTTAGTTCCAAGATTTTCTGAACCTCGCGGAGTGTTTTTTTTATTATTTATATAACATTATTATTCTCGTGGACCTAAGCACAATTCTCAGTAGCAGCACGATGTTTGGGTACCTATGTTGCTCTATGTTTCTGCTTAATGGCAATAAAATCGCCACGGACCTAAACATATACGGCATGAGCGAACTATGGGTATAATAGTACACCTGAGCCTAACCCTTTACGGAATACAGACGTAATTAATGTTTTATTTAAATACCTGATTAGATAACTTTTAGACAAAGTTCAACACTTCCCAAAATAGTTTTAACTTTTAGGTATACTCTATGGTTTCACTTCCGCAAACTACTTTCAAGTTAATTTAATGAATAGGAATGTTTACCGTGTATATGATATACCTACATTTTTATTGATTCATTAAATTTGCTTTTGAATGTTTGTGAACTTTACTGCTTTACTTGCAGGCAGGCTGTATGTCGTCAATCATCTTGATATGTATAGGTACTTAATTAACGCTTCGCTCATATCCCAATAATTAATGGCAATAGTTAATGGCAATAGGCTCGCCCCCTATTACATGGGACCTAAACATACCGGCGAACTGTAAGTGTACATTAGTACGCCTCTGCCTAATCCTTCGGGGAATACAGGCGTGATGGTATGTTACAGTTTATATAACTATATAAACTGTAACATACCATCACGCCTGTATTCCCCGAGTGTTTTGAAAAATGCCGATAGTTAGTTAACTATCGGCATTTTTCAAAACACTCCAACATTCGATATTTATAAACCTGATCGATGTTGTATAAAGTCAATATCGCTGCCTGGTTTATAAAGAAGATACATCTATAAATTATTTTAAGAAGAAGATATTTATTTATGGAATATTTATTCCTCTTCACGTCGTTGCATCGTTACAAAAATAATGAGGAAACGTTTCCTATCATTTTCCGTACATATTACATACAAATTGATCTCAATGCCAAAGAGGAACGCTTTCAATCATTGTCAATCAAATTATGAAGCGCGATTGAACGTCACGTACATATGTTCAATACGAGTAAGTACATAGATATAAGATTAGACTGATTGAGATTTTATTTCCGTGTTTATAAAGTTGGTAAAATTCCTTTGTAGTGGTTGTCTCGAGACAAGATTACAAAATCCCACTATTAATTGAAATATACAGATTTGTAACTACATATACTTACATACAAACAAATCTATAAGTATATTGAAAAAATATTTTTTTAAGATTACTAGCGATATGGGTTGCGCGTTACTAGTATTCTTGTTAACCCCTCGTGCTAAGGTAAATGCTTGTAGTGGGTTCACGTCGGTACCTGCAATTATCGGTAATTAATTAGGTATATATATTATTTATGTCATCATAAATCATGTCAAGTCATAAATAATTATGTATAAAATTATTAAATTTTTGTCTTCTTATGGACCTCTAATTACGTACATACCGACGACCAGTGTGACGACCTGTGTGGTTTAGTGGTTCGAGTACCGGACTGCTGACCACGAGGTCGTGGGTTCGATTCCCACAGGGCACAAATATTTATGTGATGAATATAAGTGTTTGTGTTCGACTGGGTGTTTCTTATCTATACTAATATATAAAGCTGAAGAGTTTGTTTGTTTGTTTGTTTGCTTGAACGCGCTAATCTCAGGAACTACTGGTTCGATTTGAAAAATTATTTCAGTGTTAGATAGCTCATTTATCGAGGAAGGCTATAGGCTATATATCATCACGCTAAGACCAATAGGAGCGGAGCATCAATGAAGAATGTTTCAAAATCGGGTTTTTTTTTCCTTTTGAGAGCTTCCGATGCATGCGCTGCGTAAACGATTAAAGTTTCACAAAAATCATATATGACAGAGTTGTTTCTCTTTAAAAGTTCTAAAAAAAAGTCCGCGACAGCATATGTCTATCTTTTAAGGTTGGCTCACTATAACCTTTTTTATACTAACTTTGTTCTAAAATTCGTTTTTTTTCCTCCGATGCGTGCGCTGCGTAAACGGTTAAAGTTTCGCAAAAATTATATATGACAGAATTGTTCCTCTTTAAAAGTTCTAAAAAAAGTCCGCGACAGCATATGTCTATCTTTTAAGGTTGACTCACTATAACCTTTTTTAACGCTAACTTTGTTCTAAAATTCCAAATGCATTATTTGCGAAGGTGTTTTTATAAACATGATATTAATCCTTATCCAAATAAATACGTTATTGATCAGCCTTTAGAGCGTTTGTTTTGTATCCGAGCGGACCGAGCTTGGGTCCGCTCGGATCCAAAAAAAAAAGGTAAATGAGGATTATGTCCTTTAGGGCGTCCTAAAGGACATAATCCTGTTTTATTATTCCTGTTCCCGTGACATATTTTACTAAAGTTCCGCTCGGATACTCAATACGCAATTATCAACTAACAATATTGGCTATATCTTGAAGTGAGCTTCAATCAAAACATACAGCCGCTGAAGGGGATCATCATCTTCTTACCACCTGTCAAGTGCCACCTGCCAAGTTTGCTTGAACGCGATAATCTCCAGGAACTATTGGTCCGCTTAGAAAAAAACTTTCGGTGTTAGATAGTCCATTTATTGAGGAAGGCTATAGGCTATCATCCCGCTAAGACTAAGTAACTATTCCACGCGGACGAAGTCGCGGGCGGAAGCTAGTGTATTATAAGTATGTATTTACAAAAAAAAAGTATATAAGTATTATATCCATTGTCTAGTACCCATAGTACAAGCTCTGCTTAGTTTGGGACTAGATAGTGATGTGTATAATGTCGCAGAATATTTATTATTTACATACAAGCTAAGGAATTTAGCTGTAAACACTATTTGAAATTAGTTGTAATTAGCGTAATCTACTACGAATTAATTTAAGTGCAAAAACAAAACATAAATTCATTAAATTAACGGATAATAACGACTAGTAACAAGCCCATATCGCACTACAGATCTAAAGTCACGCAACGTGGTTTTATTTCTAAAACAACCGACTTCAGTGATTCGGTAACGCTACACGTGGTAACTAAATAAATGTATGTTTCCATTATATCAAAAGACATGACATGACTTAACATTTCATTAACAGACGTGTAGACTCACAATGTCTTTATTATTTATAATTACGAATGTAGTGCTCCCATAGTAGCTAAATTGCGAAAATTCTTAGGAGTCCCTACTCCGTCAGTAGGACCACTCATCTGCTAATGTTCTGCTCACATTATGTTAGCCCGGCTAGGCCATATAATTTTCATCGTAGTGTTTCACCTAATATCAAACTACGTTACACTAATTACCCAACTTCAGCTTTTAATTAACGGCGTCACTCATTCGTCTTACATTGTGGCCGCACACTTGGGGATCATACTCGTATATACGGCTTAGTTGCACCCTGATTACAGAGCTCTGAACTGAATCCTATAATTGTTTTATACTTACGCCCGTATATTCCACTTATTAAGGCACAATAATCAACCACAACCCGTTTCGTCTTTGAAACCTGGTCTAGACAAGTTGGTGAAAGTAAAAGGTATTACATAGAACCTAATTAAAAGTACTTAACTGGCGAGAAAAAGTTGAGTCTTTATATGCCTAATTAGTTTTTTTTATTGATTAAGACCGCAAACGAGTTTGTGAACCACCTGGTGGTAAGTAGCCATCGTCGCCCATAGACACCTGCATCAACTGAGGAGTTAAAGATGCATCGCCGAGCCCTAAGAGCCCTACGGACTGCATACTGCCAGAGTCGTAAAAGTCGATGGGGAACTGGCTTTTACGCGGAAATGTCGAAAGACACACCAAGGTTCTTTACTACAGAATCCGACGTAAGGGTGGTTTAAAGCCAGTCAAACCCTAAGAGGTCCTTAACCACCGAGCATGTCAGATGTTTTTTCGCCTCTTACGAGATGCTTATCTGAATGGCAGTTTGGAGCTGTATTCTAACCCGTCCCCCCCCCCACGGGAGATATTCCATAGGGATTATAGATTCATAAGGATAGACTGTAGATTCACATCATTTATGGAACTTTAATTTATTAGAGCTCACGCACACATTTCATTCATTGACTTTTACTTTGCAAAAATTATTATTAATTAAAATTATTTATTTATTCATTAAAAATTATTATTAATTATTTTAAATTATTTCGTTTCTAAATTGGTACGTATTTCAACAGAAAAATACCTCTTTTTTGAAAATGTAATACCTTGTTCTTTCTTCAACCCAACGTTATCTCGATCAATTTGTTATATCTTAACATGACTTGAAATAATCTGAATTAACCTGAAAGTTAGATCAATTTGATGCCAGTAATAAAGGTAGGTACCTACACTCTTATTACCAGCAACAAATTAATCTCCAATTACTTTTATCGCTCACTGAAAGACTCGTCGACAGACATAAAAAGTAAATGAAGTCATTAAGAACCAACAAATTCAAAATTAGTTTGTCGTGGGTTATTGTAATTCTATACAGTAAATACTGACAACAGTGGAATATACAACTTGTAACTGAATAATCTCAAGACCTCAAACACGTTAATTAGGATATAGAGGCATCCTATTAATACCGAAACCCTAAAGTCATATTGAGATACGTAAGCATATTTTTTTCAAGTAATTAGTTATACCAGCTAAACACAAAACACGTGACTGTACTACAGTCGTACACAAAACGACTACGATATCAGCGCGCACACGTACATAATAAAAAAATGTGCAAATAGGTTTCAGTTTTTCATAACTCAGGTTCCACAATTCAGGTATTGTAATCATCTTTTCGGGAAAAATTTACGTATATTAAAAACCACTGTAGCCGATTCTGAACAAACTACGTTCAGGCCTTGCGCTTGTTCTATAACAGGTTGTATAAAACTACTTATATAAAACTAAAAATCAATTTCATGAAATCAAGCTTCCGATATATCTAAAAGCGTTCTTGTTATAAAACAAATTTCAACAAGCACGAAACTAGTTCCGGTGTATAAACGCGACTTTGCATTCATAATGATTGTTAGTAGGACAAACAAACAATGCAATTCAAATAGTTAGAACTGTGTGATTGCTACTGCCCAGATGTTGAATATTCTATCAACCTATATCTACAAATCTATATAGACGCAGCCGTGTAACAATAACAGATGGCCTACATTCCCATGACATAATATTTTTATATATATAAATTAATTGATACCTTCGTTCATTCATCAACTGTTAGGTCCCTATAACACGTAAATAATATTCTCAAAAATAAATAGCTAAGTCCCAGCACTTTTTTTCGTGAACATAAAGATCAAAGATGTTGTAAAAATAGAACTAAATATATCACGATCCTTGTATGAGGTAAATGTACGTATAAACGATAGAAGGCACTGTGTATAAGGAAGTAATTACAGTATCGTAATAGTGAACAAATTGACAACTTTGCCTTCGTTCATATTGACTGACTACCATTATAGTACAGACTACCTATTAGGATACTCTTATAAACTACATATAACTTCACTATTAACTTAGGTACATTAGCACTCAATTTATCACTTAGGGAATAAATTATTGATCGATCTAACGCGTACAGTCAGACAAGAAAGAGACCTATCAGTTTGGAGAAAACATCGTTCGGAATCGGAAAAACGATATCAGGTAGGAATCGAACCTGCATCCTTCCGGTTAAGTACCACAGACACTTTAGTTCTGCACTAAGCTACCGTGACCTGCGTTGAATTATACACCAGTGCGATATGTACCTTTTAATTTAAACTTGATTTAGCGGTCTTTATCTAAAATCAGCGAATACACATTCAAGACTTGGACATCTCATTAACCGATCGTTATAATATACAATTTAGTTCGATTTTGGTTGTGTGTCATATAAGTACCGTATATCAAAAAACTTACCAAAAGCGTAGTAACATATTTGGAAGAGATGCGGCGCTATCGCAGTGAGGAGGCCGAAGAGAGCTTGTGGTAGTTCTGTGGCGAGGAAGAGCCCCAACAGAGCGACCAGCATGCGCGTGGTGCGGTCTGTGCGCCCTCCGCCCCCGCCCCCGCCCCCGCCGCGCTTACCACCATCCTCGTTCAACCGAGCTTTTTCTCCCTAAACATAAATAACATCAAAACAATATAATGGCTATTCAACAAGCTCATATTTCACTCATTATAACCCGCTCCATTGTCTCATATATAAGTATCTACTCGTGTCTAAAAGCATCGAGGTCAAAGTAACACAACAAAACAACTCACATTATCTTTTCATAGTTCTCTTAGTGTCATTGAGATTAGATTCCATTAGAAAATACTCAGTAGCACCTTGGAATTTACCCCCATTAATGGTAATCGACCCGCCCTTCATTAGAAACATGGCACCTAAACGTACCCGGCGACTGTGGGTGTAATGGAATAATTTTGCCTAACCATTGAACAAACATGCGTGTGACGTAGTTCTATAAGCTGTTCCTACAACATTATTTTTAGGAAATGCGAAACCTGAATACGATTTGTTCGGAATAAGTAACCGAATCGATTTCAATATTTTTAAACCATGTTAGTTATATTTCGATCCAAAAATATTTATTAAAAAAGGTTACAAGTGGACACCGAGCGACACAAGTATTTTTCCGCAATCATACGTGCACATCACTACAGGTCATAGCGGTACTAGGCGCGGGCGCACAGCGGGCGGGGGTAATTAAACATGGTGAGCATGTTTTAGTACAGGCAACCGGGTATCATAACAAGCTTATAGATTTGTGATTTTTCGTGATACAGTTTTGAAATTTTGCCAAAGATTCTTTACATCAAAATACTAGAAAAGTGTCTCGGATTTCTCATATACTAAAAGTAATGTTGTATACATAAGGATCTTTGAATATATATCACAAAAGTTGCAAAAATACAATCAACATGCTTGCAATACAATATACCTAATGCAAAATATTGAAGGTATGTAGAAGTGTGTGTAATATAGAAAGATTCTATAACGAGCACCAATCTCACTGCAAGCAGAATATACAATCTAGTTATGATGGAGGTGCCACCGATATTCACATGACCTGGTATCTACTTCAATTTCAAATCAGAAACTCAGTTGCACTGCATTTGACTTCTGAACAAAAACGAGAAACGCCACGTACCTCGTTAGTAGTAATCGCAGACTTTTTCAGTAATTTCTGTCTTCTTCTGTCACTCGATTTCATTTTGAGGATTAGTAACACACTTAGAATAGATAGCACTACACAAGGTATAAGTTTTATAAACACACTGTAAATCCAAAATATAGCCGTCAACAACTCGTTATTATCGGTCATCACTATGGCGTATTCGCGCTCTGAAGCCAGCGACGCGTTTGTAATCATGTTATCAGTACCACTCAGTGTAACGTTTTCATTGCCGTTTTTCGAAGGAATTTCTTGAATCTTCATCGCAAAATATATGGGTAGACATAATATCGGACACACGGCATATGCCACTGCTATAGCAATATTGGTATTTTTCTTGTTACACAACGTCCTATTTTTTTGAGGGAACTTTATTGCTATGAACCTCCAAACGGCGAGCGTGATCGTCAACCAAATAGATATCGTATGAAATGTTTGACTGAATATTGAGTGAAAATATACGAAAACAGCCCACGCATACGAATTTCTATTGAGTTCTGCGCATATATCTGTATAAATATGTAAGGCTAAAGGAATGTAGTCGATCATGACCAGCAAGTCGGCGACTGCCAGCCCAGTGAGAATAGAGTTGGTGGAAGAGATCATCTCTTTTCGGCTGAGTACAGCAATGTTGACGGAGTTGGCAGCACAACCCAGGAGGCAGATGAGTAGCGCGATGTAACCATGAATTCGAACATAGGCCCGTTGAAAATTCTGTCCCTCCGGCACGCAGTACGCCACTCCGTCGCCTTCAATACTCGACATCTTTACTTTCCTCTCTTGTTCTTCTTCCAGCTACAGGTTTGCGGGATACTTTCTATGACCAGCATGCATTGTCTGTGAAAGAGAAAAGGTTTACGTCAATTATTATAACAATACACCGTATACATTCAGGAATAATAGAAAAGATCCGGAAATCGAACCACTGTCACTCAAAAGATACAATCCTATTCTAGTAATAAATAAATAACATACTAAAATATAGCTACAGGAGGTTTTCTGGCTACTCGTTTGTTACCCGAATGTCGTGGGTATTTTATGTTCTTGCCTGCAGCCGCTACCATGTAATGGAATAATAATAAATAAAAGAGAGAACGCCTTCAGCAGCTCTGGCGCGACTTTTGTCCGATTGTCCGGAACGAGTGACTGAAGTATGTTGTTCGTATTTTTCTCCATGTCGGATAAGTGTCACAGAGCTCCGAACAGATTTTTAAAAGCAAACTCGGTTTTCATCTTGTAGCAACTTCCACAAGGTATCTTTTTCTTATTTGAACTAAAACTAAACTGCCTCATTAGCCAAGTGGTCCTGCGCGAGACTGCTACGCTAGAGGTCCTGGGTTCGATTCCCAGGTCGAGCAAAGTGTTATTGGGTTTTTCTATGAAATTCCCAGTAGCAGCTCGGAGTTAGGAATTTGTGCCCGGTTAATGGCAATAGGCTCGCCCCCTATTACATGGGACCTAAACATACCGACGAACTGTGGGTGTACATTAGTACTCCCCTGCCTAACCCTTCGGGGAATACAGGCGTGATGGTATGAACTAAAAAAAATTAGTTATACTAACTGTGTATATTTTAGATTCTTAGATTGAGATCAAGCAAAGTTATATTGAAATTTATATATACTTCAATTTTATTGTAAAATTGTCCTAAAAACCTCTAAATATGAATTCAATACCAATAATCGTATAAAGGGGCTTTTAGAGGATATTTTATTGTGTTGTAGTTTAATTAACGTTAAATTAGATTACGTTTAGTGGTGTAAGCTTACTGTTTCTTTTTTCAATTTTTCATATATGATTGTATTCACATAAGTAAGTAATTGTTACATTATTATTTTTGTATTTGGATGTATTTTGTGTTAGCTTAATGTAAAGAATTGTTGGTAAACCAAAAGTAATAAAGTAAATAAATGTACCTGATGTTTAAATACAATTATTAAAAATCTATATAACCCGATTGAAGCCGCGGGCAACAGCTACTTCATTACATAGTATAAAACAAAGTCGCTGTGCTTAGATCTTGAAAACTACGCAACGGATTTTGATTATGTTTTTTTTATCGATTGAGTTATTCAAGAGGAAGGTTTTAAGCTATTTAACATAACCTTACGACTCTTAGGAACGGGGCAACGTGGGTAAAACCGGGGGCGCGTCTCTAGTAATATATAAATGATACTATAAAAGTAACTGCGCAAACAATATTAACGTTGTTCTAGAAGGCTTAGTGACAAAGTTTGCCTACTAAGTTATCTCGAGTGAGTAAACTAGTTTAGATGATGCCAGTGGCGGCATTGTGGAAGATCCCTACTCAATGTACTCTCAGTAACCACAATAATGTGTCGTGAGGATAGCTGCATACTAAATTACATTCCAAACCATCTCACGCTGATACTCACATCCCGCGATATTATAATTACCTAATTTACCCCTTAGCTTAGCAGTGATAAAGGATTAAGTAAATTGAACTGATGTTTACTTTTCTACATAGCAAAGCCGACCTTTACATCTATCGTCGTACATAATCGTCGTTTCGAAGCGTCGGTAGCCTAATGACTAGGGCGTTTGACTTGCGATCACGTGGTTGCCGGTTCGATACCCACCCATTGCACTACCAACGTGAACCCACTCGTAACACAGGCATTAAGCTTATCACGAGGGGTTAACAAGAATACTAGTAATGTGCAACCCAAATTACTAGTTAGCTTTTTTTAAAAAAAAAACCATACAAAGTTCTAAAATCTTTTTTTCCTAATTCACTGACAATTGTAAATCATTCGCAATTATTAAGTAAAAGAAGAAATCATGAAACACAAATTTCAATTAAACCCTTTCATTACCAACAAATCAACTTGGCTTCGGAACTTGAAAAGAGCTAATTAATTCATTAAACTGACATTTTGCCTTGCCAATTACGAGTCACAAAAGTAATTTTATATTACCTACTATAGTTACGAAGCGAGGCTTTCGACGCTTGAATTTCATTTCTAAGAAACAGGTCTGTCTCCTCGGAACTTAACTTAATTTAAAATGTATTTTTTGTAATTATGTATAATAAAATAAACGAACGAACGATTCGAACAGAGTTATTCCAAATATATCCTATCCTACTAATATTATAAATGCGAAAGTTTATGATGATGGATGGATGGATGGATGGATGTATGGATGGATGTTTGTTACTCTTTCACGCCAAAACGGCTGAACGGATCTGGATAAAATTTGGCACAGAGATAGATTATAGTCTGGAATAACACATGGGCTACTTTTTATCTGAAGTCTACGCAGACGAAGTCGCGGGCAGAAGCTAGTAATAAATAAGTTTTACAACGGGAAGCTTTGCGCTGCGTCGTTGGCGTCAAATAATCGTCACTATTACTATCTATGTTGGTTGGTGGTGCCTAATGGCGCAAACGAAAAAGGGATTGTTAGTAGAGGATTATTGCTTGCAAGTTTGTACGTTTCCGAGAATAGCCACGTCAATTAAAATGGATAAAACAGATGAACATTGATTTTTTTTCGTAACGACTTTTTAGAATTAGATAACATAACATGTCTGTAACATTTTATCATATAAATGTAAGTAGTTACTATTAGGTAATTTTCGAAATTACAGTATCTTATTAGACTTATATTTTATGTGTTTTATACCTCAACACACGAGGTATTTAAACTAAATAGGTACCTACTTACATCATTTGTGTAACAAATGAGAATCACACTCGCATAACGTTCCCCTCTAATAAATACGGTTCGGTAAACATTAGTTCTCAGGACAGAGTAAATTAAGGGAAGTTTGCTGTCGTTTTCAAAGCTATAAAATGCAGAGTTTACACCAAAACCACATAAACAGAGCTCTAAAGCTCTGATTAGATTACACAAGTTTACAGTTCGTCAGCTTGTAGTTTGAAAACAAACATTTATTGAGACGCGCTGTAGATTAACAGTTTAGGCGATGTTATTTCAGCACCCATCTCCGTTTAAGTTTAGATTTTTTGTGAAACATAAATAGGTTCAAATAAATATTATAAACTTGCATTATTAAACTTAAATCCACCAGTAAACACCAGTAATATTGGCTTTTAATGGTATGTAAAACTTATTTGGGTACCCTTGAGAGCATATTCAGATTATGTGACGGAAATTAGGTCATTTCCACAATAACCTTATACAATTGTCTGTTATTTGGGCCTCCAGCGGCAGTGCGCGCGTCTTTGTGTTTTACGAGTATTCGCGAGTTATGACATTATGAAGTCACTTTGTATGTATCTTTTTGTATTTTTTCAGCATTTTCCATGCTAAATCTTAGCATAAAGTTATTATAGTGAAGGAAAAATTCGACTTGCGGACAGGATTCGAACCTGCGTCTTCTGGTTAGGTACTTACACCAGACGCTATTCCAAAGTCGAATTTTTCCTTCACTAAAATATCTTCACTTCTTTCGGCTATATCTACTTTTGAGGCATAAAGTGCCGCAGAAGAATGCAAATTATAAAAATAAAATGGAATAAACCCCTATGGAAATTGACGCGGTAATAAACACTTCGGCCATATTTATGATTGAAGCGCTGCGGTATACTACCTACTGTTATTTTTATCATAAATTCGCATTATCGTAAATTATTTTGTTTGTTTGTTTTATATTAATAACTTATTTAATTATACAGACGCCTCCGTTGAGCAATCTACGCTAGGTGTCTACAACTCATAAACAATGTTTTATAATTATACCGAATAAAATTATCTTTGATATAGGTACGACTTTCTAAAAGTACCTACCTAATAATATATTATTAATCTCCAACAAAACTCTAATTAATTAACCTGTGAAATATCACTGTAGTACTTTATACTCGAAAATATTCTGAAAACCGAGGAGAAAATTTTCAAGAATTTTCGCATTTTTTCAGACTGTATGCGATAACCTATTTATACGGCAACACAAATAATGAAATATTTGGTGAGGCAGTGTTAGTGTAGATAAGATAATTATCGCGATCCTCTCCTCATATGTAGGCATGGCTGGAGGCTATACCGTAATACCGTAATAATCTAATTAGAGATGATTATTTTAAATAGCCCTAACAGAATCGTTTATGTGAATAAACTAATAGCGGTTATGTAGTTACAAGTAAATTTTAGTAATTTTAAAGTTACACAACAACTTAAATATCGAAAGAAAGGAAAATATCTACTTGTAATTAATTCATAAAACTGCCAAACAATGAGAAATTGACGTTGAATGACTTAGCAAAAATCTTTGCATTTATAGGATGTTGTTTCTTTAGACCAAACTTGGCACAAGAACAATTTTCTGAACAATGTTTTCTTAAAATAATGTTGAAAAGAAAGCGGAATTCTACAAATCGTCTATTAGGCGATTTGTAGAATTCCGCTCGTGTTCCCCCAAACCCAGCTCTGGGTAGGACAGCAAATATGTAGTAACGCTAGTTAACCGTTAACCTACCTACAATTTATTGATTAGTGCGGGTAACCTCAACGGAATTTACAATAGTTCATCGAAACTAATTTCGATAATTTAGACTTCGAGTTCATACTAAGGAGTAAACATAGGTAACTATTGTATGTGGGTACATTTACGTCTAATATTTGGCAAAGCAAAATCTAAGGTTATATTATTTAGGGACTCGCGGTTATCCAGTAACTAAGCTGAATAGGTTTAAGTTGCCTTGCCGCGGTCAGACAACAGATGGATGATCATTCATAGCACATACAGACCCTTCTATGCCTCGAAGAGCACGTTAAGCCGTCGATTCCGGTTGTGGGAATATGAACATCTTAAGGCAGTTGTTACGGGTAGTAGTAAGAAGCCCGAAAATCCTGACAGTCAGTTTATCAGTTTATCAGTGATATTGATGTTGCCCAGATATTGGGTTGGGCTTTGTAAATACATATGTATTTTGAAAAAGCAGAATATTCTATTTCTTATTAAACTTGTACCTACACATTTTATATCAAATCTGACAGAATTTCAAAGAATTGATTGATTTGTCAGTATACAAAAATGTGTAATTATTTTTTCAGGAGCGAGTGATTTTTTTTGTTTAACTTAGGAAACGACATGCTTCGGCACGAATGGGCCGGCGCAACCAGAGTGATACCACGGCCTCACAGAAAACCGGCGTAAAACAATGCATACGTTGTGTCTCGTCGAGTGAGTGAGGATACCTGAGGTACAAACTCTTTTAAAACGCCGGCAACGCACTTGTAACTCCTCTGATGTTACAGGTGTCCATGGGCGCTGATAACCATCAGCTGATCCGTCTGCTCGTTGGCCCGCCTATCCTATAAAAACAAATCTTATTGAAAATTTAATTTAATTTCCTGTTGTTTTTCCACAAACCAGAGTCGGTCGGAGCATAATTAGTTCGTTTTATATAAGTACGTACCTACAAACTCGCGTCGTAATTAAGAATTTGACATCCATGGTTGAATAAGGGCATGAAGAGGCCAGAGTTTAATTAATCCGTTTTCCACCCTTATCTGTGCAGACATGTGGGCATAATCTGTCGAGAGTCGCTATATAAACAATTAACTTAGATTGAGCAACCCTGAGCCCGCACATAAATCTATTATTCCACATTGATACCTATTCAGTTTCGGCTTTAGATAGGACATCTTTTGGCTAGTCCTTTTTTTACGCGCTTATATAATTTGTTCACTAACTGTTCCCCGCAGTTTCACTCGCATCCCAAAGGACTGTTTGAGACAAGGTAGCAAAACGTTCTCCAAGATCCTATCTATGTCTACCAAAACCATTCAAAGTTGGTTCAGCAGTTTGAGCGCGAAAACGTAACACGGACAACAGAATCTATAATGAGAGTATGAATAAATGGTTGCGGTAGTGTGGATGCAAAGATTGAAGACGTGCCTTGAGTTCGTAGCAGCTGCAAGCGAGCTACTCACGTCGGCCACCAAAACTAATGGATTACCAAGACGTAAAATCAGATAAAAAGAAACTCTACTTTTAAAGTAACGTAAGTGCACGTTTTATATAGTGGGTCAGGTGGACAGTTGGACACCACACCACTGCGACTTCGATTCCCACCCGAGACAAATATTTGTGTTCTGCAGATGTCTATTTCAAGTGTACATAGTTGTTGTTTGTGTTATACGTGGGACACTCAGAAAGTTTTGAGAAACTAAATAACTAACTTCTATGAAAAAAATATTTTTAATTAATCTTTTTAAAGAACTCTCCACCAGCCTCTATACAAAGTTTCATGCGTCTGAACCAATTTTCAAATCATTTTTTCCAGTCCTCCACAGACACTTCTTCCACGGCCTTCTCAAACGCTGCTAGCGCGTCTTCCGGCGAATAAAACTGTATCCCTTTGAGCTGATTTTTAATTTTAGGGAATAAAAAGAAGTCACACGTAGCCAAATCAAGACTGTAAGGAGGGTGTCCCAAGACTCTGACCGGTGTGGAGTCCAGGAAGTCCCTCGTTTTGATCGCAGTGTGCGCGGGCGCGTTGTCGTGGTGAAGAAGGACACCGCGGAGCCCGATGTTCGGTCGCTTGTTGCTCATTGCAGAAAAATCTTCTGGCAAGCATTTTGTGCTATACCATACGGTGTTAATACTGTCTAGAAGTGGAATTGAAATTAAGTGAAGAAACTATATAGCGATCAAAATTTTTCCTGCGCTCCTCGATCGCTTCACTTTCGTAGGCGTTGGTTCATTTTGAAACACCCAAACTGTCGACTGACGCTTTGTTTCTGGATTGTATTGATAAATCCAGGATTTTTTAATCCGTACATTCTCTCCTTTTATCCTTATCCCATATTCTTGTATCATAAAACAAAGTAGGCCCCCCGCCGCGTCAGTCTGTTTGCCTGAACATAATAAAACCAAAAACAACTGAACGATTTTTCGTGCGGTTTTCACTGATACAGCAAGTGATTCATGAGGAGGGTTATAAGCTACCAACATATTTAATATTATTTTATTACGACCCCAAGGTACACCGAGTTCATAGCTCTTACTTAAGGATATTCAAGTCTTCTAAACATGAATTGATTTCAGAGGAATTGCTCAGTTTAGCTCACTGGTTTCTAGGTAAGATACTTACTTATACCTATGATAAATACTACGTTAAAATAGCCAAATTTTCATAAATGGCTACCTAACGTGATAAACATTATTTAGTAGTCATAAAAAATATTTAAAGCTACAAATCGGGCACATTTATTACGAGTAAAAATTCATCATTCATACTTGAATGCGTTCTTATTTCAATCTTTACTTAAATAATCAATTTATAAAAGCGAAATAATACCCAGCCGTTATAAAGCTCCAGTGAATTGACAGGTGAGTAGGTATCTTTCTAACTCGAAGTGGGCAACCGTTAAAAAAGGGTTGAGCGAAATTCTCCTCGAAACGGTTGTAACGTGGGTTGAAAATTAAGTTTGCTAGCGATACCTACCTAAGCAGTATTACAATGAAACAAAAATATTATTTATGGAACACAATAGACTGACCCGTACCTATTCCATGGGACCTAAACATACTAACGAACTATCGTTTACACCTCTGCCTAACCCATCGGAGAATACAGACGTGATCATATAGATTGGATTTTCAAACAATAAGCGTGCATCAACCATTTCTAGCAATTAATTTTTGTCGAAGCAAAATTTACCCTTCGCGATTGTGTGATAGGAATCGTATTCCTTATAATGCTTAAATAGTATCAATTCCATTCCATCCCACTATAAAATGTACGTAAATACTGAAATAAGCCTAAATAATCACGGAGAAGACATCCCGGTGATAAATTAAATCACGTCACAGACAAGAATTGTGTTTCCCCTTTTTTACGAGGCTCCACCAAAAGCCATTATTAAAGTGAGTGTAGGTAGTAGATATATATACATACCACATCAAACAAAGGTTCTTATACCTATATACTACGTCGTTTGTATGAAAGAGATTATGTTTTAGCCAGGTCAGTCAGATCGTAAGGTAGTTTTATGTGCAATTCAACTATGATAATGTTGTCAACTTTATTACACGCATCGTATCCCGTAACGCAGAAAATTGATCTAAGTAACGTGTTTGCCAATAAAAAGTTTTATCAAAGCAATTCCAAAGTACATTTACAAGGGCAGGTAGTTCAGCAAAGTTTGTTAATCGCATCGAAGGGTTTCATGCTGGTGTACTTACCTACTTAAACATACCTATTATCAAAAGTTCTCTCACATAAGGAATTCAAGTCAAGTTAGACAACAAGATTATCTTATATAAGTTATAAGTACCTATAGGTAATTCTTGGCTATAAACTTTGTGTATCTATAATCTATGTGCCAAATTTCACCCAAATCCGTCCAGACGTTTAAGCGTGATTGAATGTCAAAAATATCAACTTTCATCTTTTAATATTAGTAGGAGGAATTAGGAGTTGGTAGGTAGAATTTTTCTACTATTCGAAGTATTATATTATATTTGATAGGTATATTTTTTTAACTTTCTTCTTTACTCTACTAAATGGCTAGTTTGCTTAGAGAAGTTAGACACACTTTAATATCTTCTTAACTTGGGGCTTTCAAACAGCCACTGTGAATACTTTTATTTTTGAAATAATATAATATTACCGAAGCTAGATACATATCTGTCACCTAAAATGTTCAAAGACATATTATAATTACGTAGGTACTAATTATATCCCCAAATTCTATAGGCATTACTTATAATTTCTGAGCCTTCGTAGGTAATTCAGCATATTATTAAAGGTAGACATTTTAAATTTTATATTTACGCAGACACGTATTCTATCTAACTAATATACTTTTCCATTCTGATTATAAAATACCTAAGCGAATAAATGGATAAACAATAAAAGGCTTTAATCGTTTTAATTGTGTGACCAGAGGATTGTTTACTATCACCCAAGTCAGATTGCGTGTCTTAGTTGTAAACTACAAATTAACCACAAATCATTATAAAATAACGAAGAACTTATTCCTAATTGGCGGATCAACATTTAATTTTAGTTTAATCGCAGAATTGCAGTGTACAGACTCAGTGACATGGACAATATTGATTAATCAACTTATAGTGTAAAGAGCGTTAATCTAAATCTAATATGGGTGAAACAGCTCACTGATCAATCGACGCAGAGAGCTCTGTTCGAGAAGTATGTGGGTGATGAAGTTTAATTAAAGTGCGCTAGAACGTTAGGGACTTTCTCAAGGAATAGTCTTGGTATTAGTTAGGTTTACATATATAGATACTTATGGTGTACGCACCGATATACAGTTTAACAAACGTTTGAAAAAGTCTAGGAAAACGATAAATATTTATGTCTCTTTTATCATAAACATGTCCCCCCCCCCCAGTTCTCATTACAAGAGCAATGTTTACCCTCTAATACCTCGAGGGTGGATTTATCAAAATAAGTAAATATTGAGGCGCAAATACATAAAAACTTCTTTACTCCTACTCCTCTCTAAGAATTCCAGAACACTTCGATCAAATCTAAATTTAAGATCAGTCTTATACAAAAAAATACTATTGAAGTAGATAGTTACTGACGCAATAAATTCGTAAGATCCCAGTATAAATGATAATAATATAGGTATGAGAACTAGCTTTTGCCCGCGGCTTCGCTCACATGAAGCTATATTAGGAGTAAAAATGGAAAAACCAACATTGATGATCTCTTCTTTGTATGGGTCTGTATACATCAAAGAGGTCAGGAGCTGTATCTCAGGCTACGTTCAATTAATTAAGGTAAGAAGTTCACCAGTTTTTAAATTGGAGCATATACTTTCTAACAGTGATAACAAAATACAAATCTATTTAGTCATTTTGGCGTCAATCCGTAACAAACAGACAAGAATTTAAAAAATCAAATTTTTTGGGTTCCGAGACATTTATATGACCCTAACCCACTTATATTTTTTTTAATATTTCCAATGTACAGACACAGCTTTTTACAATATTATAATAGCAGCTAACTACCTCACTAGCCTTGTGGTCCTGAGCGTGACTGCTACGCTAGAGGTCTTGGGTTCGATTCCCAGGTCGAGCAAAGTGTTATTGGGTTTTTCTATGAAATTCCCAGTAGCAGCTCGGAGTTTGGAAGTTGTGCCCGGTTAATGGCAATAGGCTCGCCCCCTATTACATGGGACCTAAACATACCGGCGAACTGTGGGTGGAGTGGGATAATTTACACTATTTATGTAAAGACTATTTTAGTATTACGGTACTGCAATGTGGACGACACTGCGAGAGCCGGTCGGACAGCCATAGTGTATTATAACTTTAAACTTATAAGTTCCAGTTGTACTAACTATTTATGTACTGAAATAGTACGGTACGATTTTCCGCATTATCGTACGACTCGTTAAGGAACCCCGACTCCAAATTGAAACCTACTCATACCTCCCATCAACTTACGCATGACCCACTTCATTTAAAATTATAAATGGGTCTTATAAATTTAATATCGGATCTATAATTACTAAATAGCGATAAATTGGGCATAGTTTGCACTGCAGGATAAAGGCTTTCCTACCCTCTATACCCCTTCCATTCCTCTCGGTTGAGAGTCTCCTTAAATCGATCCTTCCAATAAAGGTCTAAATCGGTCCACCATCTCCTTCTGAGCCTGCTGCGACGTCGTCTAATGTTGTGTGGGCTCCACTCAATAGTGATTTCAGCCCACATGGGATAGATTATATGATCAGCCCAATTCCACTTAGCTTGTGGTTTTCTGACGTCCATGATAAGACATGATAAGATATTTAGGATAGCCTCTCTCTCTCCAAGAAGAACAAACTTATGTACATGTGTATTCCGTCTATACGTAATCTACGGTGCTCTGACTTGGTATATAACAAAACATCAGTAATCCGCACTGGGGGTTTACCAGGAAGCTATGGAGGACAGCATCTTAAGAGTTATATAAGGAACAGTATAATGCTCTTCAAAACTCAAATCGCCGACGATGCTAGGAAATAAAAAAATAACAAAAACTGATTATACAGACATTCGGACGCAAAACGCAAAATAATTTTCTTTGTTGCGTCTATTTGGGACGTAGAACCCGTAGGCGAAATGCAGAGAGACTTGTAAATGTCCCACTAAATTAAATTTATTCATAGGGCACAAAGGAGGCCACATCAAAAACATAGTACTAGGTAAGTAAACCTGACGATGTGTCACATTGTGACAGTTTCAAGAAGACCAACTCATTTCTTAACTAATTAACCTGAGTAATTAACAAAGGCCGCCGGTATCATGGCTAGTATATAGATTCTAGAGCTCACGTAAGGGATGATAGATAATAAATACCTTGTCCTTTTACGGAATTTTTTTGAAAGACATATTTTCTGTCAATGGATAAATGAACATAGCATAAGTAATTAGCTGCGCTACATCAGTACCTACCTATTTATCTATTATATTAAACTAGAAATGAATAGGAATAAACCACTACAGTGTAACTAATTACCACAAAACAGTTGAATCATTAAATAAGATGAAAATTACTGGAATAATTATAAAACTCTTTCATATTTAACGGACCTGAGCAATTATCTCAGATATATCTTCAAAGATCCTTTTTACCGGTTAACTCACGACATATACTTACTAAACATATTATATATAAAATCAACAATTCTAAACCCATTGAATAACAATTTTGTCATAACAAAGTAACAGATTTGGGCCCTAGGAAACGCCAAGTTGTAATTACTTAAATACTTTATAGTACTCAATTCTACATTCCACAGATTTCAGGGACAGCTTAAAAATAATTTCATCGATTGCATAAAATTGTTCGCTTACTAACTTCCTATTTCCTGTTTCAATGGATAGCTATTCCAATAGAGCATTATTTATTCCGTAACTTTTAAAGCACACTAGAAACGTGATACTGTGATATAGGTTTGATAGTTATGTAGTATGTTTATACTTTGTCATCATCATTATCAAAATTATCATTCATAAGAGGATGCTGAATGAAGACTCACTTTATAAATAAGTAATTAATTACAAATGGAAAATATGAACCCTCTTCATAGCTCTCGTCTCCTAGAGTTCAAAGTGCGGTTAAAAGTTAGAAGTAATACCGTTTTTGTTAGAAATAGGTATCTCAGCGGCAGGATTTCGGAATTGGGCTTGGTGTATAGAAATAGGCATAAGCTCCTATTACACGATTTACACGAAACATAAAACAGTCATCATCAAACATTAGATACGTTTCGTTGAACCTTCAACTGCCCCTTAAGGAGTTGAGGGCAAAGAGGTGGAATGATATAATCATATTTCAAATGCTTTTATAGGATCATCTATCCTTCATTGTTTTCCTTCATTCATCCTTATTCCGTCTATGATACCTACTACATTTGATACTACTTACTATGTTAATGTAATGTATTTCTTTATAATATTTTTAGTATTTATTAACTTAATTTGTCACCATTCTAAGATGAGAATGTGATAGAAACGGCGGAGTATCTTAACTACAAGAGTAATTTCAAACTACATAGTGTCAGAATCTTGTTAACCGGAAGTGCTTTAACGTATTCCAATCACGTGTCGCAGTAACTACGAACTTCTGGCTGGCAAGCCGTGTTGAACCTACCCGGCTTGCTACAACACTGCAATCACCGAATCATGACATAAGTAACATAGCTACACTACATCAACAAGAGGGTAATTGTTTCTCGTCTCAAACAAATACCATTTGCATTTCCCCTTGTCTAAAAATTTCGTAAATATATTAAGGCCAGCTGTTTATATAAGGACTCCCTAAAATTTGAAGCTGCGAGGTTGTGTATCCGAAAAAAATTTTTACTTTGTAATGATATTCGCTTACAAAAAAATTCACGTCTTAGGATTTTCACGTTTGAAATATCTTAACATGAAAGCAAAAGGTTGTCCATGTTACAAGAATTAATTGGATAAAATATCTTAAAAGCAGTTTTTGATATAAATATATTATGCAAGTGAACTGTAGGTATTAATATTTTATCCGAAATAATGTCTCCATTACTTTCCACGGTGAATTTTACCAAAAATATTTTCTTTAAACATTCTTTATACACATACTTTGTTTAGAAAAAGATAGATAGGAATATAGGTAGGATATATGATCTCGCTCTCATATTTATAATCCAACTGCATTCATCAGTTAGCAAAAGATTTGAAATTATTCATTAATAATAAATTTATGTGTTGTTGTACAATATTTATAAAAACCATCTCAGTGAGTTTTTGTAGATGTCTATTAATCAATTATGTAGTATAACAATTTCTTTCGTTTATCTTAGGCTTACTATACCCTTTCTTACTAATATTGTAATAACGTGTACAAGTGGGAACAAACCTACAACATAACGTAGGCTGTACCAATATTTGCTTTCTGAATTAGAAAAACAAATGAGACATTTTCATTCCACTTCCAATGTAATAATAGAAAGACGGCGAAATTGTATCATATTCTGTGTACCGGGCGTTATTGCCAATTTGCCACAAAGAATGAACTTCTAATTTAACGTTTAATGCATGTCTTTACCTAAATCACGGGGTTGTAAATTATTATATATTCTCAATGACAAGAAAGCGTACGCAGGCAGAATCAAAAGAGAGAGACACAAATCTTAAAAAAAATATTGTTACCTTTAAAAAAATCTAAAACATTTTTTAAGCTATTGCATAGCTTTTTTTTATGTTGGTATCAGCCTAAAAGTAAAACTACGCCTGCCAAGTGACAACGCTTATTCCAAACATAATAAATATATAGTTGACGTATTTGCTTCGGTACAGATGTTTTTTGGCTTTCATTTAAATTCTTCTTCTCTTCTCTACTATTATAAAATTGTAAAAAAGCTGTGTCTGTACATTGACGATATTTAAAAAAACAAGTGGATTAGGGTATGTAAACGTCCCCGAACCCAAAAATGTATTTAAATTCTTGTCTGTTTGGCACAAAAACTACTGAATAGATTTCAATTTTGTTATCACTGTAAGAAATTATGTCCTTCAACTTAAAAACTGGTATACTTCTTATCTCAAATATTAAACGGAACCTGAGATACAGCTTGACCTCTCCAATGTATACAGACACATACAAAGAAGAGATCATCACTGCTGGTTTTAGATCTTCAAGTGAGCGAAGCCGCGGGCAGAAGTTAGTTACAAATAAAAATACAACTCTTCTCTCTGTATAATATTAGTATAGACTACGAACATTTTTCCATATCTTAGCAAGCGATTTACAAAAAAAAACACATGTTTCAAAGGGACTTGTATCTAAGATTTCATAATCATTAAAATACTCTGGTAGACTTTTCCACTAAGGTGCCACGTACGGCAGATACCCAAATCTGAAAGAAATGAAAATAAATTTTCACCAAATAACTTAGAAATGAAAAGAAATATATTAAAAACCACTTCGTAGACGCTGCTACGAAGTGCTACGATTCGGCCTACGAAAGCGTAGAGGGTCAATGAGCGAAAAAATAAAATATTATTTTGAACTAGCTTTTGCCCGTGGCTTTGCTCATATAGATCATAATTCATTTATTTATTGCTTTTTTTTCACGTGAAGCTATATATTAGGATTACAAATGGATCCCAAAAATAATTGAATCAAAAGCCAATAGTAATGATCTCTTCTTTTTATATGGCTGTATATAACAGAGAGGTCAAGCTGTATATCAGGATCCATTTAATTAATTGAGATTCGAAGTTCATCAGTTTTAAAGTTGGAGCATATATTTTCTAACAATGATAACAAAATTCAAATCTATTCAGTAGTTTTTGGCCATCCCGTAACAACAGACAAGATTTTTTTAAATCACATTTTTGGGTTCGTAGACGTTTATATACTCTAACCGACTTCTTTTTTTTAATATCTTCAATGTACGGAAATAGCATTATTACGATTTTATAACATCTAGTGGAAAATATATTAGATAAGAGATTAAGACTTCGGTTGTAGGTATGTATAATGGCAAAAAATGAAAACGAGTGAAATAATTTATATCTCCAAGTAAACTTAACAAACGTAACATAAGAAAGAAAGTTAATATTTTAAATAATTAATATTACGTGGCGTAGCACCCACATGTAAATAGGTACTAAATAAAATATTTACTAAAAAAATAATTAAACTACAAATACATGACCTTGTTCTTGGATCCATGTCCCAAACATACAATATTAATAACCAATAATTCCGGGAATTGCTACTGCAAAAATACAGAACGAAAGTGTTACTGATAACGAAAAAAAACTAAAACATAATATAAATAATTATCTATGGTTCGTAATAATAAAAGAAAAACATTAAAAAATACCTCAATGTGGTATCTATTACATAAGATGGCTTTGCCTTTTGATTTGTTCAGCGGTGCATGCAAATGACGATATTTATAACGAGTGACAGTAATTATTATAATGATCATTAGGCGCACTCAGCCTTGCTTTTCATCTGGTAACTGGTACCTAATATATTTTGAATATTAATGAATGAATTATTATCTATATAGCTCAAGCGAACATGGGATGGGCTGGTAATAACTAAGCTGATCAACTGATCTGCAAGATAAGCTGCGCTAACTGCGGTCAGTGTGGGCATGGGTGACCATTCTTAACACATCGAGACCCATCCGTGCCTCGCAGAGCACGTAAAGCCGTCAGTCCCGGTTGTCATACGAACATCAATGACAATTGTTTGTGGTAGTCAGAATCCAAAAAAGCCTGACAACCAGTCTATCCTCCGAATATCGGTATTGCCCAGAAATGGGTTGCGGAGGTCTGACGGCGGTCGCTTCGTGTAAAATACTGATATTCAGCATCTGGTTAGACTGGAAGCCGACCCGAACATAGTTGGGAACCAACCAACACGGCAAAAAATCTTTTAATTTAATCAATGATCATTTTGCTCATGCCGCATTCAGTGCCAGGCCAGTGCACGCCAGTAACCATCAGTTTAGGAAGTCTTTGACACCGTTTTCAAATTAACAAAGTACATCAATGTATAACACTAATGTAGCAATTGCAGATGATTTTATGTTGTCTGAACTTGAAAGTCGCTTCATCTAGTCGTAATCATAATAAAATGTGTTAGCAGTTTAGCACAGCCATATCACAATATCCTACTAAATAAAAAAATATGTCAAACAATTGTGAAAAGCGATGACCCTGTTTTTGAAAAGTAATATACAGGATATAAAGGATATTGTATTATACGATCAGTATTATTTGTTTGTAATCCCGTTTTCGGAAAACGGCTATAACGATTTTGATAAAGTCTATAATATGGCTAATGACCCGGGCAGCTATGGGGTAATGGATTGAAAAAACGGTGGTACGACATACTTTAATGTAGTAGAAAAATAATAAGGCAACAAAGTGGTAGTTATATGAATTTATCGTTTGAGAAACTATATCAGGAATTGAATATTCCATAAAAATAAACATAAATTTACGGCAATGTTGGCACGTGGCATTCTGCTTTTCCTGTTATGTATTATATTATATGGTTGTTTCAAATATTTTTTGAATTAACAGTAAATCTTTTTTGTAACGATGGATTCCTTATCCTTATACTTATGTTAGTGAAATGAAGTTTCTAATACTGGTGGGTGATGGGATATTTCATAAAAAGTTAAAGAAAGCACAAAAAACTACTTATAATAATTAGAACGATCCGGCTAGCTTGATCCGGTTAGCTTGTCGGGTTCGGTTCGGTTCGGTCGGCTAGCTTGATGTCGGGTTGTCACATCGGAATAATAGAGAATAGACATAGATACAATATGGTCGTATACTTTTTTACGATCTAAAGGATATGATAACATTCGTCGTCTACAAGGTGTAATATACCTAGCTACATTTATTATCTTAATGATTAGTATCTCACCTTGCCCATGAAATTTTAACTAGTAAATCTATTTTTTAAGGCATATTTAACACTAAGTTAATCCTCGTTGTAACGAGATTTCTAAAAGTGCGTTCCTTATTGTATTGTCTTTTCTATTAACTTTTTTCTCATGCAGAGAAGAGAAAAAGGTTAGTAAATAGAAAACATACAATTAAAATCAGTTTGTTACTATTGAATAACAAAAAATATCTAGATGCATTAACTCAGAACTGTTTGGTCATAATTATACAAATCATTCGTACGACCACGCCTGTATTCCCTGAAGGGTTAGTCAGGGGTGTGCTTATGTATATCCACAATTCGTAAAGCTTAGGTCCCTTTTAATAGAAGGCAAGCTTATTACCATTAGTCAGGCCAACATCCAAACTCCAAGCTAAGTGTTGATATTTTAATAAAAAAACATAACTTAAAAAAATGTAGAACCGCCTTCAAAAAACTAAAAAATATGTTATGTGCGAAAGTTTCAGAAGTCGGTGCCATTGATGGTCGGATTCTACATTTTGATTGGTGAGCGATAGATCGTTGACGGAAATAACGAGACTACGAAATCTGTCTACAATTTAAGACTTATATAGTTTTCTCATGGATGCCATTATCAGAACTGGACCACGGAAACGGAACGGAAACACATGGGAAGCACTAACTTTCAAATGAAAAAAGAATCATTAAAATCGGTTCACTCAATCGAAAGTTCTGAGGTAACAAACATTTGATTTTATGAACATTTTTTTAATACATTGTCCACGTATAACTTCAAATTGGTTTTATAAATGAAAACTACTGGGTTAAACTATGTTAAATTTTATTGGGACCAAATGGCAGCTATTCCGCATCAAACTAAAGAACTTCCTTCTTTTTGGAGTCGGTTAAAATGCTTGTAACACTTCGCTCTAAATAGGAATTGGCAGTCGTACATTACAATCCCGAGTATTGTTAAACTGATAATGAAATGGTAATAAAAAAAAATATTTCTATCAGAACTTAAAGAATGGTTGATCTGCTAAGATTATTTCTCTGCTAAGCTGCTATTTTCTCTGCTAAGATTTATCAAAGAAAAAAAAATCTACTCAACAAATAAGTATTTTAGTCCTGAGGCATTGTTGTTCTCGCCCTTCGGAATGTGAGCAGGCACCTACTTCCCCGAAATCGAAATACAACTTTTATTTCTTTTACGTGAGTAGGTACGTGTTTCGATTGTCCAATTTTAGTATGTGAAACTAACAAGAGAGAGTTCTAAAATGTATTTTACTTTCGACTCTAACTTCTTACGTTAGTCTGTACTATAAAACACACAATGACATCGGCTGTACGACTTATTCCGTAGACAAGGTAAGTATAAATGGAAATGTATAACTGCCCACAAATAACTACATTTTAATGTCGTGTCATTTTAAAGTTACAAAAAAATAAATCAAGCACAGTGTAAGTAGGTATATATACACATGTATCTATACTTACTTATAACGAGCCGATGTCTATACATTATAGCTATTAAAGAAAAACAAATGCGGGGTACTATTAGAACAACAAAAGCCAAAACAACAATTTTTATAATACTAAATTATAGACAAATAAGTATTTGAAATCACCAGTGATATTTATAGGTACATTTAATCTTCTCCGGGCGCAAATTCAAACTAATTCCTAAATAGGTACCTACCTACAGACTAAAAATGCAATATTTTCCTCAAAGAATGGCTCAAATACGGCGAGAACTAAAACGACTCTTAAGTTTTGTTACCTTGATTGGATTTTAATTAATTAAGGTCAAACTTGCTTGTTTCAAGTTTTATTGTAAAAAATCCCCAAAATTTTAATATTGTATTCCTATCAAACTTACGAACAACTTATTTAGCATAGGTAGTTGATGTTTTGTAAAATATATTATATAGGTTCATACTAACCACACATTTTGTCCCAAAATATTTGGCTTTTCATCCTTCTCAAAGTCCGATGTAGTTGCTCTCAAAAAGCTATCACGTGCCAAATCAAACATTATTACTCGCATGAGTGCACTTTAGCAAGACACGCCTGATTAATATTTGAACTGTCTATATAATGTGAAATGACTTTGACAAGAAAAAGTTGGCTTGGTATAAATTTGACAAATAATATATTTTTATATTTTTTAATATAAAAATGAATCGCCAAATGTGTTGCTAAGCGCAAATCTCGAGAGCAGCTGGACCGATTTCGCTAATTTTTATAATATTCCTTGAAGTACGAGGATGGTTCTTACGCCAATAATTTTTTTTTAAAAGTGCCTGCAAAAGTCTTAAAACAACACTTTTCTATATTCCCATACAAAAGATTCGTAATCTTACATATAATAAGAATGTAAGTGAGTCGTGTCTATACATTGCTTATATTTACAAAAAACCTAATTTGGGGGACTCAGAATCAGTAACACAATCCATTTCTATTATTTTTGGAACTTTTATCTGTCTGTTTGTCAGTCGGTTTGTCTGTCAGTTTGTTTGTGTGTCTTCGGTGTGTCTTCGGTAGTTATCATTTGATGCGCGGTCAACCGCGCATCAAATGATAACTACCGAAGAGTTTTGGAGGAAGTGGACAGGAATTCATAGCCTGTTTCTTGGATTAACAATTAGGCTATATTTCATTAAAATCGGTTCACTCTATCAAAAGTTATTTTAACGATTGAAAACGTAGAATTTGAACAATAACCGTTGAAGCAAATTTCCTTTTTAGGTATTTCCGTACTAGATTAGCACGAGTCAAACATTATAACAGAATCAAGAAATAAAATTTAAAAAAAAACACAGGTACTAAATAAGATAAAACAAGAAAATAAAACAAAGAAATCAGAACCCATTGGTATTGTGAACGGGAATTGATTATTAATACAGTTATTCTAACTCTACTTAAGGCTAGCTTTAATTAATGCTTTCTTAATTATTGCAACATTTTATGGAAACAATCGAAAGAACGTTTGAAACAATAGAAAATTAATAACAAAATTGGTAAAAGTACATAAGGAGAAACTTTGATTTGAACCTTCCAATTTATAAATAGGTAGGTATACTAAAATCTTTATAAAATGATTTTTATATCACAATAGCGTAGGTAGGTGCCTACTCCATCCCATGTAATAAGTTCGAGCATTGTGATCCTAAATAAGCAGATATTCCATTCTTCCCGTTTGAAAGGGTTATCCAGATCTTATATGAAAAGTTGGATAGCGACGTACCTGCCTACTTTCAGGGTCCCCTAGAGGGTCATAACGATTCTTTTATAATACCACATATATACATATAAAGTCCATGTCATATAACGCTTTTCTATAGAATACTTCCTATATTATAATAATGTCCCTGTGCGGCGTTTATCTCCATTTTATATGCACGATTGTTACTTGATTGTAACAAAGGTACTGTAAAGACCGCTGCAATAAGGCGATAAGCAGCATAGGAATCAAATAAAAAATAAAAAATAATTTTGAATTTTATATGACACTAGCTTTTGCCCGCGGCTTTGCTTACGTGAAGCTACATATATTATAACAGGATCCAAAAATAACAAAATCTAACAGTGATGAACCTCTTCATTGTATGGGTCTGTATACATCAGAGAGGTCAAGCTGTATCTCAGGATCCGTTTAATTAATTAAGATAAGAAGTTCACCAGTATTTAAGTTGGGGCATATAATATATTATGTTCTTGTTAACAGTGTTATCAAAATTAGAATCTATTAAGTAATTTTTGCCATCCCGTAACAAACAGACAAGAATTTAATAAATCACATTTCTGGGTTCGGAGACGTTTCTATACCCTTACCCACTTGGTTTTTTTATAATATCTTCAATGTACAGACAGCTTTTTTACGATTTTATAGTAGAGAAGTAGAGATGTAGAAGTGTCTCGTTAAGGTTTAGTCTTGTATGAGCTAATACGAAAGTTAAACTATATACATATTTTCTACCTTTAATTATCTAGTAGAAATCCTGGTGCCTTAGTACTTACCTACATCGTGTGTTATCAATATCATTCTAAAAGTATATCAATGTTAGGTACCACCTACCTATCTATCTTTTGAGAATTTGAGAGGGTCACTTTAAATTATTTGTCATTAACTTAATTTAATGTATGGCTAATAACTACATGTTGTATTGAGTGCATGCCTGTAAAAACATTGTATGTAATAAATAAAATAAATAAATCTTCTTAAAAATAAAATAATGCACCCACGATTGTGCCATACGAAACCTATAGGTAAGTATGTTGAGAACAAATTACGAGGAAGACAATACTTACGTAGTATTATTTAATCGTTATTCCATCACAAAATTCGATCTCTCATAAACACAATCTTTAAAAAAACTTTATAGGTTTAGCATTGAAATGACTTCATAATTAAGATTATCGCAATCTTTATTCTGGTTGTTTAATTTCCAACGTTATTAGAGTCACTGAATTAACTTTGAGTTCAGGAAAACACATCGTAACTTTTTACGTAGAGACGATATCGTGTTTATATAGCGGTAAAGAAAAGCCAGTCAGTTACCGCGTGCTGCTGGTCGGCCGGTCTCACAGTGACTGTTGTACAGAGTACGGGCGGACCGCTCCAAACGCTCACTGAAACCAAGATACTGGCGGTCTCACAGACCACAACCCATACACTGAAGCGTTTTGCTTGATTAACAACGGTTACGCTTTAAGTCGGTAAATATGTTACAAGTGGTTTCAATAATGCTTTCGTATGAAACAATAAAGGAGTCTTTTCATCTTCAATTTCAGTTGAATTTGTTTTTTAAATCAAATGTAGCTCTCATTGTTGCTTCCTCGTACGTTTCCTCTGCGTATATAAATTGTTTTGTATTTACAAAAGCATTTCTGTCTCTACATCACCGACGAGAAGAGACGAGTTTCATTCGTGATTTAAAGACATCCAGATTATATCTATCGGGAAGCGCATGCCACATTTCTGCGATACACATAATAAAAGTGAACTTAACGCGTTTCGTTCGGGTTTTTGGAATAACCATAAAGAATTAAAAATAATAATACTAAGTCGGATGCAATGATCACTAGTCACGCCTCTATATGTTTAGGGTGGTCTAGGACTACAAATAAATTTAATCTGATTTATTACCAATAATTTTCAGTCGTCAACATTACTGTAGGTAGGTTACTTCATAAAATAACCTGAAGGCAAGTTATAGCGAGTTTCCCAGACCAAGTGACTAGTTAGAGAAAATTCAGGAGAAGAACAACAAGGAACAAACTTTGCCAACCCAAGGTATAAACAATACTTATCGTTTATGCTCGAGAGCATGGTTTGGGTTGAGTTCACTATAGAGCCTGAGGGCAGCTTTGTTGAAATGTATTCTTTGTTTCAGTAGGCTATTTTTTGTGTATTGCTATCGAATTTATCATCAAAGCAGATTTAAATAAAGTTTTGATAGCCAATGGAGGATTCATATTGTTATGAATCCTCCATTATCCATAAATAGAAGTTACCCTCGCTCGAGAATTGACAGTACTAATTAAATAATGAGTTATCCACACTATCTTGCGTTTTACGAAACCCGTTCGAATTGTGAAAACTCAAAAATCATTTCGAAAATGTTTACTTATCGTTTCAGTAGGTTTACTTCATTTATTAACGTCATGAAGTTTTTCATTACGCCTTTTTCCCATAGAGGCAGAAACTACAGAACGCCAATAATTGCTTACGATTCTTGCCTATTTTGTTTCGTTTATGTACAGTCGCCACCACATCATTGTAACCAAAACAGTCAAATTTTTTCAATCGATTTTCAATTTAATCTCTAAATTATAGAGTTTATTATCCATTGGGGAAATTTGACAGTTTGTGGTAACTTAATGTGCTGGCTACTGTTATCAATCATGAATTATGTTTTCAAAAATGGTCAGGTCCTTTTTGTGATGGTCAGGGTTGTGTGAATAGAAAATAATATACTGGGATAATTTAGGCATAGTAAGGGACTGAATGAAAGACGACTAACAAAAGGGATACGAGAAAGGGACCAATGTCAGTGCAAGTGTCAGCAGAAAGCCGTACACTAACCAACCTCAATGTGAGGTCAAGTTTTAGGTACCTATATCGGTTTAAAAAAACAAAAGTACTTAGATATCAAATTCATAATGCCGTTTAGTAACCAAATTATCTCGTGAGTTAATAAAATACAAATTTTGATTACTTAACTGTACCTACATATGAACAATAAATCTATATACTTAATATATAAAGCTAAAAAGAGTTTGTTTACTTGAACGCGCTAATCTCAGGAACTACTGGTCCATTTGAAAAATTATTTCAGTGTTAGATAGCCCATTTATTGAGGAAGGCTATAGGCTATATATCATCACGCTACGCGGACGAACTCGCGGGCAGAAGCTAGTAGTCAATAAAACCTTTAAGACCATGCACAGATTTAAAACATATAAAATGTAAAAGGCTGCTGCTTATTCTAAGGTAAAGAAAACCGAATATAGAAAAACTCAGGACAATGATAGGTACTATCGACCGTAGTAATTCCATTTTGGTTCAACCAAAATTCAGAGAAAATGAAACATGCACCAGATATTAAGTTACCACCGTTGTGTATGTGTAGGTATACAAACATAGAGAAAGAAAGACAAAAATCTTTTTTTGGTTCCAATTGCTATATTGGCATCCGTCGGTCTAATAAAGACCCTCATATTAGTTTTTCTTTATAGTAACTACACCAGTACAGACATCGACCTGTTACAATTTTAAGGTATTTTCGTTTCTTTTCTCTACTATTATAAAATTAGAAATTATTTATGCTCCAACTTAAAAACTGATGAACTTCTTATGTCAATTAATTGATCGGATCCTGAGATATAGCTTGACGTCTCATATGTATACAGACAGACCCATACAAATAAGGGATCATCACTATTGGTTTTTGTTTAAATTATTTTTAGGATCCATTTTTAATCCTATCTAATAGCTTCGGTTGAGCAAAGCCGCGGGTAAAAGCTAGTATGTACATAACATAACATAATGTATTCCCCGAAGGATTAGGCAGCGGTTGTTCGCCGGTATGTTTAGGTCCCATGTAATAGGTGGCGAGCCTATTGCCATTAACCGGGCACAAATTCCTAACTCCGAGCTGCTACTGGGAATTTCATAGAAAAACCCAATAACACTTAGCTCGACCTGGGAATCGAACCCAGGACCTCTAGCGTAGCAGTCGCGCTCAGGACCACTTGGCTAATGAGGCAGTTCAGAGTAGTATGTACATATACTTAGATTAGCTGTTTTGGGGGGGTTTCAAGAACCATTAGCATTCATTGAAAGTAAGTAGGAACTTTGGAAAACTTTCTTTTAATAGGTAGCATTTAGCACCTATAGGTATACCTACAACGTGTAGCTGAATAAACGCAAAACCTCAAACACGTGAATTATAATATCAAGTAAAAATTTTAATAACGAAATCCTAAAGTCATTTTGAGAACGGTAAGCATATTTTCAAGATATTAGATATACCAACTAACCGCAAAACTCATGGCTGTACAACAATCGTACCCACAACAACTACGGGACCTATCGCAAAATAAGAATTTGTGCAAATAGGTTTAAGTTTTCCATAACTAGAGCCACTTTTGGATAAGGAGGCCATAGTTTCAGGTATTGTAATTATCTCTTCAGATAAAACTGCCTCATTAGCCAAGTGGTCCTGAGCGCGACTGCTACGCTAGAGGTCCTGGGTTCGATTCCCACGTCGAGCAAAGTGTTATTGGGTGTTTCTATGAAATTCCCAGTAGCAGCTCGGAATTAGGAATTTGTGCCCGGTTAATGGCAATAGGCTCGCCCCCTATTACATGGGACCTAAACATACCGGCGAACTGTGGGTGTACATTAGTACGCCTCTGCCTAACCCTTCGGGGAATACAGGCGTGATGGTATGTATGAACCAGTCAGAACAGCCTTCAGCGATAATTTCTTCTTTTACCAAGGTCCACGTTTATACAACCTGGCTAACAAATTATTCTCAATTTACCCAACTACGACACAAGAATGTAAAAAGAGGGTCACGAAATAGCTTCTAAAACTTAAGTATGAGGATACAGAAAAACTACTTATCAGGCACAGAGACATTTAACACTCATAAACAGTCACACTCAGACGCATTTACCCACAATGACACACACACTCAAATTCAGACACGATAACCCACTGTCACTCACTCATCACATCCGTACACATCCATACACACCCCCACACAATACACAAACCACTCATCTAGCTCACTCCCAGATACGAATCACTTAATTGTTAAAGGCTATAATATGTCCGGGTGAAGGAGGCCAGGAGACTCATGACACATGTTTTTAACTTAGTATGAGCTCCTGTCTCCCTTCTATCTATATAATTGTTAACTGTAAACTGCATACATTGTATGGGAGAAATAAATAAATATTTTATTTTTTATTTATTTTTATTACTTGGACATTCACAAAGCCTGATTCGTGGAGAGATCTCAGCACCTCGATGTAACGGCAATCCACTTGGCACCGCTGTAAGGATTCGAGAACAGCCCAGGTTTCCACGGAGTCAAAAGCTTTCTCATAGTCAACAAACGCCAGGCACAGGGGCCGATTATACATACTCCTCGGACTTCTGTATAATTTGCTTCACTGTGTGAATGTGGTCTATGGTGCCATACCCCGTGCGAAACCCGGCCTGTTCTGGAGGCTGAAACTCGTCAAGTCTCCTAGCGAGATGATTCGTGATGACTCTAGAGAACAACTTATAGACGTGACTTAGAAGAGAGATGGGTCTGTAATTTTTATGAAGAGCTTTGTCTCCCTTCTTAAAAAACAGAACCACCACACCCCCATGCCACGCCTTTGGAATTCCCACGAATGATGGAATTAAATAGTTTTCGTAGCTCCCGGACTACAGGGGCTCCTCCTACCTTCAGGAGTTCTGAATTAATTCCTCCATCCTCACCGGGGGCTTTTCCATTTTTAAGCTGTTGTAGAGCCAACACGATCTCGTCGTGGCTGATGTCCGGCAGTTCGTCAGTGTAGTGGCGTATCAGAGTGGCTCTAGAAACGTAATTGTCTCGCTGTGGACGAGGAACATGGGCGGCATAAAGTCGGCCATAGAAGTCTTCAACCTCGGCAAGAATTTCCGGCTTTGACAAAACGGTCCCACCATCGTTTGTGGTGAGCTTCGTCAGGTGGCTCCTTCCAAGCTGCTGAGTGAATACTTTGGACCCTCGGTTTCGCTCTATCGCCTGTTCAATTTGGCGCGTATTGGAGCTCCGAAGGTCACGCCGTATCATCTTCGCAATTTTCTTGTTCAGGTTTGTCCTGTCTGACGAAGTCAATCGGGTGATTTATAAACCCCAATATAGAATCTATAAAATCTAAATCCAAGCCCAAAACTGCAAGACCAAAGGATACAGTGAGCTCGTTCTGCGTGAATCGGATTGCTAATAATTAACAAAAATGTAAGGTAGCTGTTAGTAATTTTAACATTAAGACGTCTAACACCTCAGTCATCCCGTGACCATGGATGCTGTAAAGGATCTGAAACGTCGGGAATTAAATAATATTAATAAAAAGTAGTTTCATTTCAATGTCTAATATTCGCGTAAGTGTCAGAAATCAGTAGTTACATACATGTCCCTGAGCTATGTAATCCTTAATTTCAGGCGTATTTATTGTGCTTTACGATTTATGTCCTACTTTGACATTAGGTACTGTAACAGTGACAAAAGAATAAACACAGAGGTTGTAATGTGCGGCTCGCTGTCTGGCACATTACATTAGCTTTTATTCCCACAGCAATCAGTAACACAATTAGCATCATTTGCCATCATAAATCAAAGAGCCTTGAGATTGTGACTTATAATTTGTGTGTGAGACGTTTGATGAAACGTAATGATGAAATCCCTATAATACAATTAGAGAAATAGGTAGAGAGCGAATTAATGATAGCATTTACATTGACTTGCCAATTTTTAGGTGCTGCAAGAAATAGTTGTTGTAGTACCGTGCCAAACATATTAAGGCCTATGATGGTCATAATATCCCATTAAAAGCAGATATAATTAAAACACCCTCGCGCACTGCAATCGCCAAAGTGGAAGAGTGAGAGGTGTGAATGTTTAGACGAAGAAACTTTTTTATATTCTTTCGATGATCGTATCTTGGAGACGAGAAACTCTCCCCGTCTAAATGGGCTTTTATAGTGATACTAGCTTCTGCCCACGACTTCGTCTACGTGGACATCAGAACTGGTAAATAATGTATCTCTGTGCTAAACTTAATCCAGATTCATTTTTATTTTAAGTATAGATATGTGATTTCGTGATTCATTTTCGTGCGAACAATATTTTCTAGGTCCATAAACTGATTAAAAACAGAATTATTCCATTATTATTTTGTTTTTGGACTATAACCCTACAATATTCCTAAAAATAGCTTCATAATGGATTTTATTACGCCACGGGAATTTTAAATCCATTTTACGTTGTGCACAGAATGTTAAATTACCGTACACAGGTATTGCCGTACGTATGTTTTTTTTAATTTCTGTGTACGTTATGAGTTTTCTTTTTATGGGATAGGAGAGCAAACGAGTCGACGGATCGCCTGATGGCAAGCGATCACCGCCGCCCATGGACACCCGCAACACCAGGGGAGTCACAAGTGCGATGCCCGTCTTTTAAAAGGGTTTTGCCTCCGGTATCCTCAGTCACTCTGTGAAACATAACATAAGCGTTTTCATTTCACGCCGGTTTTCTGTGAGGCTGTTTCGTTACCACTAAACGTAAATGAAATGCGATCGGTGTTCCGTCGTTGTATATGCGGCAACAAAACGTAGCAACTGACAGCCCAGTTGTCATACGCGCCGTACTCATCAAAGTTGGCGCCACTGTGTTATCTGTAGTCCGTTTCGAACGACACGTTGCTTCACCGAACAACGGATTCTCGTTATATTTGAAGATTCGGGCTGGTCATCAACGCGCGCGACTCTCTAGCTAGTCTTACCGTGAATCCAGCTCCTCGTCAACCCTAAGTCAACATCAACAGTCAACATCGGCTCGTGAAATCATCGAAAGGCGGCTCAGCGATAGCAGCGGCATACCAAGGTACGTGCGCGTATTATAGTTTGTTGCTGCTGTATTGCGGAGGGACAACGATCGTATTTTATCGTCAGACCCCAGTCTGTCCCAGAGTAGTATTATTCACCAGATCCCAGCTATTCCGGCGATCTATAATACTACATCTTTTTGGTGCCGAAACCCGGGAGCTCCGCCATTACATGTGTTTTATACCTATCATCGTAAAAGTGTATCGTAATTTCTGGATTCAATCGTATAAAACATTACATTTCACGAGATCACAAAAAAAAAAAAAACATTTTATAACACGTTTTTGAATCGCAAGTTAGGTAGTTTTCAGGGTTAGGTAAAAATTATTGTAGGAACACAATATTAGGCAATCACTCAATAATCGGTGCCTAATATTACTATCGGCCTATATTAATTTCCCAATCATAACTTGCTACATCAACTTTACTATTCAGTTCATAAAACAAATACATTTATTTTATTCATATTTCGAAACGGAGGTAGGTTATAGTCGTTCGCATTCGCTCGCTCGCAGTACATACCTACATCGAATTATACCAACCTACCTACAATTTCATCTTTTCCGTAAGCTAGCTACGGCCTGTTATTAGTTCAAAGAAGCATTATTAGTTTATTACATAGCAAAACGGAACATTAATTTTGTTGCCTAATTACCTTTTAAAATTAATTGTTACAGATATTAAGTCCATATTGTAAAAGTAATAATTAGACTCGTTAACAAAACATTATTAATTATCACATTGTTTTATCAGTGGGTGTCTACCCATTGCGAACCTAGGGAGTACCTATACACTTATTTTGTTTGTAGGTGTTTGTATTGTTTAGTAGGTGCTTGTATCCTCCGCTTAGTAATAACTGTTAGCGGTTTCGTTTTGTTTTCGTTTCGTAATATTGGTTGATCATAATAATGTCGTTATTAAGTAAACATTCTTCACGTAAACTCAGTTCTTTGAAGAGGACTAAATCGAAATCTGTTGATATTGAGTATTCGATTCATGATTTATCAACCTTGCGTAGAAAACGTACTATAGCTTATAAGCGGTTGTGTAAGGCTTTGGAGATCGGTTTAGTGACCACTAGCGATGACACCCAACGTGACCTGTTTCTGTCATACTGCCAGGAACTGAAACAAATCTCAACCAATTTTCAAGATGCCCATCTCATTATATTGGAACTTTTAGATGATCCGGATCACGAAGACAATGACCTCCAAAATAGTTTTGATGATATGTATTTTAAGGTTTTATCAATTCATCGCAATTTAACTAAATGTGAAAATTCGGTTCGTACCGATAATAGTGGTAGCTCTTCATCAAACATTCGATTGCCGAAAATCGTTCTTCCTAGTTTTAGTGGGGATATCAAACAATGGCCCATGTATTTTGATACCTTTAATTCGCTTATTCATAATTCTACTTCGCTAACAAAAACCGAAAAATTCCATTATCTTCGGTCGTCTTTAAACGGTGATGCATTATCAGTGATTAATACGTTTCCATTGACTCAAGAAAATTATCTTGATGCCTATCAAGCGCTCATGACCCGTTATCAAAATAAACGAGACTTAGCATTTTCATGTTGGAAGGACCTCTTAGCTATAAACTTTCAAACTAATAATGGTAGTGATTTTAGAAAATCTTTAGATTCATTTGACGAAAACTTAACTATTTTAAGAACCATTAACTTACCGACGCATCAATGGGATTTCATATTGGTATATCATATTCTGTCGAAATTGGATACAAAGTTACGTTGTAGTTTTGAGGAGAAGCATTCAGACATTGAATTACCTACATACGCACAATTAAAGACATTCTTACAGTCAAAGTGTGAGGCACTAACACGTGATTTACATTTTTTAGAGTCTAATAAAATTACTAAATCTGCCCAACATATCAAACGTTCTAATATTTCTCATACGCTTGTTGGTAGCATAGGTAAATCCGAAAACTCGTTAAATGTTGTCAACCCACAAGGCATTAAGTGTTCTTTTTGTAGTGAAGCTCATGTTATTTCCTCTTGTCAACAATTTCTTGATAAATCTCTTGAAGATCGTATGTCCATAGCGACCAAAAATAATTGGTGCTACAACTGTCTAAAGCCTTCACATCAGTTAAAAAATTGTAATTCCATTTTTTCGTGTCGTAAATGTAAACGTAAACATCACACCTTACTACACAAGGAGAACCAAGTTGAGTCAAATTCGACCACTCTCTTAACTTCCCAAAAACACACTACGGTTCTACTAGCGACTGCTATTGTCCAAGTAAAGGATGCTTCAGGCAATTTCCTATCGTTCCGCGCACTATTCGATTCTGGTAGTCAAAGTAATTTAATTACAGAATGTGCTATCAATGCATTGCAATTAAAACCCACTCGAGCTTCTATGAACATAAACGGTATCGGCGAGGTGTCTGCCTCATTACTCGGAGATATAACGTGTTCGGTAGGTACTAACAATAAAACTCTCTTTAATTTAAACATGCACGTAATTTCAAGGATTTGTGGAGATCAACCAATTGCTAAATTAAACACATCGGGTTGGTCTCACATTAATTCGCTACCATTAGCCGACCCGGGCTTTGACATACCTGGTCGGATCGACCTCTTGTTCGGTGCTGATGTATTTGCCGATTCCCTTCGTGACCGTCATATTAAAGGAAATTCACATCAACCTATCGCATTCGATTCAGTTTTCGGGTGGCTTCTTTTTGGAAAGACTCCTCTAGCATCCCATTCACTGCTACACACGTCGTCAACTGACAATCAATTAAATTCATTAATTCAAAAATTTTGGGAATTGGATTCATTGCCGAGGGCTCCATCATTAACTTCAGACGAGATATTGTGCGAACAACATTTCAAATCTACACATTCGCGCGATCCTTCGGGAAGGTATACCGTGCAATTGCCCTTTAAAGACGATTCTGAACCAATTTTCAGTGGTACCCGCGATTTGGCGTTGCGCAGATTCCACTCAATTGAACGTAGACTGTCACGTGATCCCGATCTATATCGTCAATATTGTGAATTCATGTCTGATTACATTAGTGCTGGTCATATGTCATTAGTCTCACCAGATGATGTAGGTAAAGGGAAATATTATATTCCTCATCATTGTGTTTTGCGCCCTGATAGCACTTCAACTCGCCTCCGTGTCGTGTTTGACGCTTCTGCCAAGGATTTAAATTCTCGCTCGTTGAACGAAAGTCAATTCATCGGCCTAAAACTACAGGCTAACATTTGTGAAATCCTCTTGCATTTTCGCGAACACGATATCGTTTTCATGGCAGACGTTCGCCAAATGTACCGACAAATTGCACTATTTCGCGGCCATCGTGATTATCAACGAATACTCTGGAGAGCTTCGTCTAGCGAACCTCTTCAAGAGTTTCGCTTGAACACGGTGACGTATGGCATTTCATCGTCCCCGTATCTCGCTTGCCGTACCCTGCGACAGCTTGCTGACGATGAAGGGGATTTATATCCGTTAGCCAAACGTGCAATTTTGTCGGACATATACGTCGACGATGTGGTCACTGGGTGTACCGATCTGGCTACGGCACATGAGGTGAAGTCTCAACTTATCGCACTGTTCAAGACGGGAGGATTTCAACTTAGGAAGTGGGTGTCTAACGATGATCGTCTTTTAGCAGACATCCCTCCCGAAGACTGTCTAAAGGGTTCTATTTCCTTAGATAACTCGGAACCAACTTGTCTTAAGGTATTGGGTCTCAAATGGGATCCGTTATCCGACTCATTTCTTTTTGAAGTGGAATCTTCGCAAGGACCATGTACCAAACGCTCGATTCTTAGCGAGCTCGCTAGAATCTTCGACCCATTAGGTTTTCTATCCCCTATTACAATTCAAGCTAAAAGCTTAATCCAGAAACTTTGGATTATCGGTACTACGTGGGACCAAACTCCACCCGACGACATTATCAGTACATGGCACAAATATCAGAACCAACTACCTCAATTAAAACAATTAATAATTCCTCGTAAATTAACTAGCAATAGTGTACACTTGTATGAATTGCATGGATTTTGTGATAGTTCCGAAACTGCATACGGTGCTGTAATTTACCTACGGCTAATAGACGTCAATAAACAGTACCGCACATTTCTAGTTTGTTCAAAGGCTCGCGTTGCTCCGCTAAAGCGAATTTCTCTTCCACGCCTTGAACTTTGCGCCGCGGTGTTGCTCTCGGATCTGTACAAATTCGTGAAGGAAACTTATCTGTCTCGTATTCCAATAGATTCTGTTTTCTTGTGGTCGGATTCAACGGTCACCCTCTCATGGTTGCGTTCTCCTTCTTATCGCTGGACTACTTTTGTTGCAAATCGTGTGAGTCACATCCAAGAAATAACACCTATTGAATATTGGCATCATGTGCCTTCTGCTGACAACCCTGCAGATATTTGTTCGCGTGGTCAATTTCCAAGCGAACTCCTAAACAATTCGCTATGGTGGGCGGGACCATGTTGGTTGTCAGCACATCACGAATCATGGCCGTCTTGCGTTGATAACGTCTCCCATGAAGAGCAGATGATTGTTGAGGCGGAAACTCGTAAATCACCCGTGTTAGTGTCTTCATGTACGACGGAAAACGATCAATCAATAATTGATTTCATCGTGCAGCGGTTTTCATCTTTGGAAAAGATAATAAGAGTCGTAACATATATTTACCGTTTTATTAACAACACTCGCAATCCAGCCAATGCTAATCGTCATAATTTTCTTAATTATTTAGAGCGTCATACTGCATTATTGAATATTGTTAAGCATGTGCAGAGTAGTGTTTTCGCTGAAGAAATTAATAAATTAAATTCACATCAAGTTTTAATGAAGTCATTTCGTAAGCTCAATCCGTTCTTAGACAAACGTGGTATCCTCAGGGTGGGCGGTCGTATTGCTAGATCCGAATTACAATATGAGCACAAACATCCTGCTCTTTTGCCATCTAATCATCCCCTTACAACTTTAATAATAGATTCTGTTCATCGGAATCATTGTCATACAGGAATTAATACGACTTTATATTTGGTTTTGCAACAATTTTGGATAATTTCTGCAAAGCGTAGTATTCGTCGATGTCTCGCAAAGTGCGTTTACTGCTACCGCACTCATCCTGTGCCATTGCAACCAGTAATGAGCGATCTACCTTCATACCGCGTTACTCAGGTAAAACCGTTCTCCGTGGTTGGCGTGGACTTCGCTGGACCATTCCGTATCAAGTTAAGTAAGCATCGCGGGGCTAAAATAGATAAAGCATATTTGTGCCTGTTTGTCTGTTTAGCCACGAAGGCCGTTCATCTTGAGGTCGTGTCTACGTTGTCGACGGACGGTTTCATTGCTGCCTTACGCCGTTTCATTGGCCGTCGTGGGCGATGTAATACCATACATGCTGACTGCGGAACCAATTTTATAGGTGCTAGAAACCAATTATCGAAATATATGCAGGAAGCGTCTAGCACAGAGAGAATTGAGTTTAAATTCAACCCCCCATCTGCTCCCCACTTTGGAGGTGTTTGGGAGATACAAATTAAGGCAGCGAAATCACATTTATATCGTATTATCGGTGATCAACTTTTAACTTTCGAGGAGCTGACTACATTGTTCGTTCAAATTGAAGCCGTTCTAAATTCACGGCCATTGTGTCCCATTAGTTCAGATCCTAATGACCTATCAGCCCTAACACCGGGCCATTTCCTTACGCTTGAGCCCTTGACCGCTGTTCCCGATGAGAATCTTTCTAACATAAATATTACTCGGCTTCATCGGTGGCAGTTGTTACAGGCTTTCCAACAGAATTTTTGGTCCAGATGGAAAACCGATTACTTAAATGGTCTCACTCAGCGCGCCAAATGGACCAAAGATTCTAAGCCTTTGAAGGTGGGTTCCCTAGTGATCATCAAGGATGACAATCATCCTCCCCTTTCATGGCCCCTTGGTCGCGTTGTTGAACTCATCCCAGGTGCTGATGGGGTCGTAAGAGTCGCTATCCTTAAGACTGCTACCAGTCAATCAGTTAAAAGACCTTTAGTCAAGCTATGCCCTCTACCAATAGAGGACTAATTACTTTCTCCCTTACACTACATTATCGATTAAGTTAGATTAGTAAGCTTTTCGGTTTAGTTAATTTTTAATTTTTTTGTTCCGTCTCAGTATAATTACATTTTTTTTTTGAATCCAGAAAATACCATTGCTATTTTGGTGGGCGGTATGTTTCGTTACCACTAAACGTAAATGAAATGCGATCGGTGTTCCGTCGTTGTATATGCGGCAACAAAACGTAGCAACTGACAGCCCAGTTGTCATACGCGCCGTACTCATCAAAGTTGGCGCCACTGTGTTATCTGTAGTCCGTTTCGAACGACACGTTGCTTCACCGAACAACGGATTCTCGTTATATTTGAAGATTCGGGCTGGTCATCAACGCGCGCGACTCTCTAGCTAGTCTTACCGTGAATCCAGCTCCTCGTCAACCCTAAGTCAACATCAACAGTCAACATCGGCTCGTGAAATCATCGAAAGGCGGCTCAGCGATAGCAGCGGCATACCAAGGTACGTGCGCGTATTATAGTTTGTTGCTGCTGTATTGCGGAGGGACAACGATCGTATTTTATCGTCAGACCCCAGTCTGTCCCAGAGTAGTATTATTCACCAGATCCCAGCTATTCCGGCGATCTATAATACTACAGAGGCTGTGGTTTCACTCCGGTCGAGACGGCCCATTCGTGCCGAAACATGGTTCGCCCACAGTAAAATAGTACAATCATTATTCTTCTACAACACTATCATATTAGTTTATTTTCATTTATTATTATATAGGTATTATTTTATACTTCTAAGTTTTTCCCAACATGCCGTTGTGATATAATTATAATTATTATAACCTGACTAACGGTTACTGAACCTGCTACTTATTTATATTTATCGCATGTTTTCAAAGTGTAGAAAGATTTCAAGAAAAAATAATTCTTTAAATAATTTCGATTGTTGTCAGACATAATAATTTTTCTAGGCCTAACTACATAATCTCATCGTATGATTCGGACTTTTGGCCAGCTTAGCGCTCCAGTCGCGCAACACTGCGGGACGCGCGTAGATAAGTCTAAATATTACGTTGATCTCATTCGTTCAGAGAATTTCGGTTTAAAGATCTTTAAGTATAAGAAAATATTGTCACTTAGGTACATGAGAACAATAGTTTTATAAATTACTAGCTTCTGCCCGCGACTTCTTCCGCATAGCCTATAGCCTTCCTCAATAAATGGGCTATCTAACACTAAAATAATTTTTCAAATCGGACCTGTAGTCCCTGAGATTAGCGCATTCAAGCAAACAAACAAACAAACTCTTCAGCTTTATATATTATTGAGTATTGAGTATAGATATAGATTAGAAATGAACGGCGAGGGTAGTTGTATAAATCATGCTACTAAGTTAAAATGTTAGCTACAAGATGCAATTTAACCCAAAAACACTTGGCAACATGAGAATCGAACCCAGAACCTTTATCGTAGCAGTCGCACGCAGTAACACTAGGCTAATGAGCACAGACTACTTAGAGATACTAGTCTGCTAATGAGGCAGCAAAAAGTATTGCTGTCAGAACGACTCAATATCTAACCTAAGCTCATTATCTGATCTACCTGCTTTTACTGAGGGGAAATCCAAGCTAATAGGTAGTAGGGTAAAACACCCAGTAGTCAGCCTTTTAGTGAGAATTTTTTTTTTATTCAGCTGTATTTTAAATATTAAAAACGTTGAATGAAAACAATGATTATTCTCAGAAAGGTTGGTTATTAAATTTACTAAAAAAGTTAACAAAACATTATATTTATAATAGAAATATATAAAAAATCATCGTTAAACAAAATATGGCAGTTTTCACCAGTAGTCAGCCTCATTTCTCCACAAGTCAGCCATGTCGTACCCTGTAGTCAGCCTATCACTTATTCTTGCATATGGGGGATATTAATTCTTAATTGCATTTTAAGATAACATATCTACCATCACGCCTATATTCCCTAAGGTTTAGGCAAAGGTGTACTAATATACACCCACAGTTTACCGGTTTGTTTAGGTCTAATCCGACCGGGAAAACTGCGGATAAATCCAACTTCGTGCTGCTACTGTGGACTTCATTGGAAAACCAAATCAAACATGCTGGACTTCAATTAGACCCCAGGACCTCTTGCGTAGAAGTCGCGCTTTGAACCACTAGGCTAATGAGAAAGCAAATTATGAGGAAGAACATAATACTTAATGGAAATTATTAAGATTGTAACTAACATTAGCGCTAGGCCGTGGTCCGCCGGGAAATACCGCCTGGTCAGAGGATCCTCCCTTTTGTTGAAGGGCCAGACTGGTTGAAGTTGGACACATCTCGTCCCTCCACACCAATAAACGGGCAAAATCTTTTTTATTATTTTCTTCCGCCTATAATATCACTGCGACCGCAATCGGTCTATTGTGATCGCCGATCGGTGAGGTACAGTATTCAGCGGTGCAAGGAACTGCAGGATTTTCTTAGGGGTGAGGTCCTTTATTTCATCCGGGCTTAAGGTGTTTCACTAGATAAGCACTACGCTTATGTATTAGCGAATCACGTTCCCCAAGAATTTGGAATGCCGTTTCATCAGCCTATTCAAAGGGTCGACAGATTTACGTATCGCTCAACCTCAGGTTGAACATGTGCTTCTTTAAGCAACAATGTTAAAACTCTCGTAAAAATGCGCAGATTGTTCCAGGGCTAGCTTAGCGCTAGTAAATGGGCTGTGTGACTTTTATTATAGGCGTTAATCAAGGCTTTGGAGTGGTTCATGCCTAGCGATTCCGTCCAGAGCTAGATGGCTTTCTGAAAACTGAAATTCGTAAGGACTCTTTGAGCTAGGGCTTTTCGTATTCCACAGAAGCCCTGATGTGCACTGATAGTCCCCGCTCTTGCGCGTTCATCAGCACGATAATTGCCAATGATGCACACATGACCCGGGCAAAATCTGTCACAGAACGCAAAAAAAACAACTGGCTTCTCTAATCATCACCCCATTTCTAATCAACGCCATAGCTTGTGTTTATTGTCTTCTTTTTATAAGTGGATTAGTCTTTTTAATATGATGGAATTCTATTGAAAGAAATGATTGCCATGCTAAAATAACCGGGCATAAATTCAACCCTAATAGTAAAGTCTTTAAGGTACTATTTTGTGCAACAAGACTAACGGCTGACTACTGGATTCTTAGATCCATTGTTCGGCCCCTGACATACGATTACTTTTGTATGCGGCTGACTACTGGTAAAATACACTTTTCGTCTTATAAGAGTTAAACCTAAAGTAATGAGCGAAATTGGGACTATTCGTCAATATCAACGTCTATATATATATCAACGTATATACTGTCAATTTCAACTGCATATAAGAAAATCATGAAAAAAATCGAAACCCAGTAGTCGGCCACCGAAATATCAATATAATAATCATATAAAATGCATGTAATAGTTAATTATATCGCAAAATAAACATTTTATAGTAAAACAGTAAAACAATCCACCACAAATTATAGCAAATACACACAAAAACATACTGAAAACTAGAACACGTTTCCTTAAGAAAAAAATTGTGACAGCACCGCGTCTAGTCATGTCTTGCGCAGCAGTGCAGTTAAACGATTGTAGCTCGTCAACCTGATATGCTATAGGCTCGTAAGTTTGCATATCAGCTAATGAGGAGACACGGATTCGATTAAACGTTAATTTAAAGGTGTAAATAAATTTCAGCACTATTTTTATGGAAATAATGTGTGTAAAGGCTGAGTACTGGTGCGGGGCTGACCACTGGGTGTTTTACCCTACCTACCTACTAAAGTTATTAAAAAATATAATGTTTCTTATTTGAACAAAAATTATGTAAATTATAGGTAAGTAGGTAGAATTAATTTGCTTATTCCAATAAGTAAGTAAAATCATTTTTCTTTTTAAACATCCATTTGCAATATTACATAAAAAACTGTTTGGTATTTTTTTAAGATACCTACGAACAATCTGAACTTGTTCATAAACTAGGTATTTATGATACCTATTTTTTTTTTATTATGGCGCCACACTTTTTGTGTATTTGCCAATGTCAAGTATTAGAGTAATCAAGTAATATTTCCCATCATGGGATTGTATTATGGTAATAAGGCACCACACTTTTTGTGTTCGCCAGTGTCAAGTTTATGTTGTTCAGTTGCCCGAATAAAACGGTAGAAACTTTATTGAGGCTATGATGGAGCTTAGGAGTGAACACAAAAAGTCCCGATTTTCAATTTTATATCATTTGCCTACACTCTCACACGTTCACGAACACTTAATGGTTAATTATCAATCCTAATTACACATTAAACTTCGGAGAAATTCAAGTTTTGATAAATAACAATATATAAAATCGACAATGTGCACTTTTCATTTTCCCGCCTAAACTCCTATACCTATTTGAGGACTATGTTAAGTCTTCTTTTTCTTCTTGACATCAAAATGGCGTAAATTCAAGTAAAAAACGTGAAAATTAAGTTTTTTGAATGATGATAATTGCTATACTACTAGGGATAGCTTAATGATTACACGTATTATTGAATAGATAGTATCAGTGATCTTCCATCCGATATTTCCTTTTGGACCACTGTCTTGAAAATCCTGTATATATAACATTATGGTGCTATACCAATGTATACCAATGTAATGGCTGTACATAATACAGTCACAATACTCATATATATTAGGTCTTTACCTATGAAATTGCCGTTTTGTATGAAAAAATTTAAACGATTTTTTTTCATGTATTTTTTATTTGTATTAATCGAAGTAATCACTCATGCAATCAATGCATCTTTGCCAACGCAGTGGCAGTTTGATGCACTTCTTAAACAAATCAGCTGGACGGGAGGCAACAAATTCTTCAAAGGCATTTTGTACTGCCTCTCGGGTATTGAATTTTTTTCCCGCCAAGAAGTTATCCAAATTCTGGAAAAAGTAGTAGTCTGTAGGCGCAAGGTCTGGTGAGTAGGGCGGATGACGGAGAACTTCCAACCCCAGTTCTTGCAACTTGGAGACCGTCTGCTGTGCAGTATGAGGTCGCGCGTTATCGTGCAGGAGCAGCGGAGACGAGCGATTGACCAATGCTGGTTGGAGATGTGCCAGCTTCTCCATCATTGTGTTCAGTTCTTGAATGAATGAATCACACCGGCGCTAGACGACCAAACAGTGACCATTACTTTTATAGGGGTAAGTTTTCGTTTAGGGCATTGTTTAGGTGCTGAACCAGGATCCAACCAACTTGCTGAGCGCTTGCGGTTATCAAACAGAATTCATTTTTCATCGCAGGTAACAATGCGGTTCAAAATTCCTTCATTTGTGTGTCTGTTGAGCAGTGCTAGGCACGTTTCGACGCGTACTTCGCGCTGGCGATCATTGAGTTCGTGGGGCACCCATTTGTCAAGCTTTTTTACATTGCCAATTTGACGCAAATGGACGAATACTGTTTTGACGCTAACGTTGAAAGCTGCTACTAATTCAGCCGTCGATTGTGTATCATCAGCTTCCACAATCGCCTTTAATTCGTCATTGTCGACCAAAGTCTTCGGACGACCGCGAGGTTCATTTTTCAGGTCGAAATTCCCAGAACGGAAGCGAGCAAACCAATAACAGGTGGTGCGTTGGTTTGTAGTGTTAGCTCCGTAAACTTCGTTGATGTTGCGTGCCGCTTGTGCCGCGTTGCTGCCACGACGGTACTCATATTCCATAATTACTCGAAATTTTAACGTATCCATGATGACGAAAAATATTGAAATGCGGTGAAAATGTAACACTAATCAATAAACAAATGACTACTTTTGGAAAAAGAATTCCATGTTTTCAAAATAAAATTAATTTGAAATTAGAATTCTTAGCCAAACAAAAATTATTTTGATTTGAAATGGCCAGTACTGCAGAACGGCAATTTCATAGGTAAAGACCTATTATTATGGAGAGCGTTGTTCAAGCTAGCTAGCTATTATTCGGGGTGGCGCCACTATTGCATAGCAAAAGGCCTTGGTTTCGATGAAAAAAAAACTATAAATGAATTTAGCAAGGCATAGACAAGCAAAAGGACGATCCTCAGATTAAGTATAATAATAGATATAGTCCTAAATTGAATGCAATATATCCGTCTTATTCTTTTCAATACCTCCTTTAGTGTAACAGAAAGAAGCCGACATACGATATTCAATTCTACAATTTATACATTGATTTTACCTCTTTTACCTCTTTTATGACGCCAAATTAAAAAGTTATTTAATGTCTTGACATTGTCTTGGGATTTGTCGATGACGTAAATCACATAATTTGGTCGCTATACATCAGATGTTCAAGCATACGAGTGTTCCGCTGCTCATCGCAAATAAATAATTAAAACTGTGATTATTTCATAGTGTAATGTGTTAAACCTCAAGACCAGTAAATAAGCATTGTCGTGCGCTATTGTCGTAAATCTCGTGCAAATTAGAAAGAAATTCATGCCGGAATCAGCAGCTTCCATCGGTAAGTTGACATGCTGTGGATATTTTTGTTACTTTGCATTGTTTTAAACTTATAAAATATAGGATTTTCAAAGGAATCTAGATAGTTATAAGTAACTGTCTTGGAAGACACAAGTTTTATGAACATTACACTTGTAATTTTAATGAATAAGCTATTTTTAAAATTGTGTTGCATAACAATTATAGTGCTGGAAGCTAGCTAAGCTAAAGTTATATTGATACCTGTTTGAGCATTTTCAAATAATTATGAATTATCATAGGGAATAAGAAAAGAGACTATTATACATATTATATATTCTATTTATTCCAGTTTTCCCCGCGATGTTGAAAGAAGACATAATAGTTTCATGCAATTGCACGCATTAATTGGGAATGGAAAAAATATCATCGTATTTGCGATATCTGTTGAAAATAAAGTCATTACGGCAGAAAGGTCGTGTAAGACTGCGCTAAATAAACTAAACAGAAGAGTAAGCTAATTAATATGATTGTCTGGAATAATTAAAATTTAAATGAATACAATTGTTTTTTATTTCAGTCTATTAAAGGGTCAGACCATTCTATCCCTTCTTTCCGTACTCGCCACGTATGACTCGATTCGCCTATCTCCGTTCACCCATCCTCTCTACACCAAACCACCTGAACATTCCTTTCTCAATCATGTTACTGCAATAGTTAAAGAAGGCATTAGTACGTTTAAACATAACTATGGTGACGACGATACAACTAAGAAACTCGTGTACCCATTTAGTCTACATCTTCTTTTTATCGAATCGACAGCAAAAGAAAATAAGTTATTGAAAAACATTAAACTAGATTGGTCCAGTATTCGTATAGATTTAGTAGTAGGCTTCCAGACACCCGAAGCTTACTACTAAACCTAGAAAAATAAACACTACATCATTATATTTTATTTTATCGATACATTCATACGGATTTTAATTTAAGGTAACATCAACGAACATGTTTTACATCTTCCTTTATATGAAAGTGCATTGCCCTAAACAAGCCACAAACTATTTCGACCGCCAGATATTTCAAGAAATCTTGAGGTAGAATTGTCATAAGTTTGAAAAATCAATAAATTAATGTTCATAATTATATTTTCGACAGGCTTACATTTTATTCTGAGAACTTGAATGTTTAAAATACATTAAAAAGTTTTAAGAAATGGTTGGTAGTGCTTTTTTGCAAAATATTGAAAACGATATGTTGGCCGAGGTATCGATACTATTATAACGTTACGAATTCTGTTATGGATAACGTTATTAGTCCCTGACGACCACAAACTACTGACGACCTTGGTTTTATAAGAATAGGGTTGCCATTTTGTCATTTTTTTAAATATAGCATAAATAAGATGCCGCATGCCATAAGCCCTTATCCCCTTCAAATGCACATAGCAATGCTTGCATGTTTCAGCATTTTGTGATGATTTTTTAATGTAGCGCCACACTGCGTATTTGCCAGTGCCAAGTAGGAGTAATCAAGTAGTTAATAATAGTTTTATTATATTAAGGCACAACACTTTTCGTGTTTGCCAAACCACCAGTGTCAAGTATTCAGTTGTTCTGCAGTTCAGTTACCCATTAAAACGGTGGCAACGTTATTGAGGTTATCTTTTTGTTTTTTTTTTGCATTTTCATTTCCATACTTCCTAAAAAATCACGATATTTTATATCATTTGCTTAAACTCGCACACCTTCACGAATATGGTTAATTATTATACACCATACTTAGTTACACATTAAACTTCGGAGAAATTCAAGTTTTGGAAAATAATATAAAATCGACAACGTCCACTTTACCTATTACAACATTTTGTAGATTTGGCCATTTTAACCTTTTGGACGCCGCACGGTGGGCTGAAAATCGGCTTTCATAGACTTAGGGATTTCAATTTGCAAGTGCCGGTTTTTTGGCCGGATATCGCTTCTATTAGTTATTACTATATTAAAAAATGACACCCGAGTTAATTCTGCACTTTTTGTGCAGAATTAACTCGGGTTTATAAATAGATTATAATTTAGATTATAGGAAGGGATTATAATTTTTTTAAGAAAAAAATGTATGAATCTGGTATTAAAAAGTTAATTATCTCGGAAACAGCAAGGAAAACCGTAATATCCTTACAGGTACTAATTATTTATGATTTTTTGACATAATTATGTCATTTATCGGTTATCGCTGCTAATTTTTTTTTAAATCGTCATATTATTTTTACATAAGAAACGGTTCCCTTTAGTGACTGAATTAAGAACATTGTCAATTATGAAGAATGTTATTGACCCAAATATTAAGATTATATAAAACAAGAAAAATATTTGAGAATTTGCTTTTGCTTGTAAATCGATATTGTAGCTAAAAGTAGTGTCAATCGTCAATTTTGGCCAAATTAACGATTGACCCTACTTTTAGCTACTTTAACGTTTATTAAGCAAAGTTTTTAATACTCAGTTGTGAATATTGTATAGCTAAGGGCGCAATTACTACAGCTAGGAATGTAGAATGTGTTAAAGACCTACAAATTGCTAAAAACCAATTGTAATTTGAATTTGGCGGGCTCAGCGAAACGATCAGCCTTAACTGACGAGGATATTGATATTTTGTACAATTTAAATAAAATACGGTAAACTACTGTTTTGGCACGTTACGTTTATTTTGATTTTTTTTTCTGTAATCCCTGATTTGTTTAGTAGCACTTATTTCGCATATTTTTCAAAATATTTAGCATTAAACTTGCCAAGTGAGTTGGCAACAACACTGTTAAAAAACAGTATGGTAAAATGGTAACATTGCATCGAAGGACGGACGGCCAGGGCCTACAATTTGCCGGCTGTTGCTTACTGTGTCAATTTATTATTTTCAATATGAATTCAATGGTTTGAATACAAGTGATTCTTTCAAAGTTATTGACACAAGTGCTTTGTTATAGTGAAACTGGACTAAGATAGGCAGTCGTTACACAAAATGTGTCAATTGATATTTTATATCTTATTTTCTATATTCTCTGTTTTAAAAACTGCTACCGGCTTAGGTGAAATAATTTACGCTATAAATGCTGGTGGACCGGCCCATACTGATATTTATGGAATACATTATGAAAAAGATCCATTACAAGGCAGAATCGGCACCGCTTCGGATTATGGTAAACAACTGGTTATGATCGGTAGAGTGAACCCCAAAGACGAAATATTGTACCAAACTGAGAGATATCACCACAGCACATTTGGCTACGATATTCCAGCGAACAGAGACGGTGATTACGTGTTAGTTTTGAAGTTTAGTGAAGTGTACTTCAATGCGCCTAACATGAAAGTATTTGATGTGGTTCTAAATGGAGACCACACTATTGTTGCTGACTTAGACATTTTTGACAAAGTAAGCCGTGGTGTAGCGCATGATGAATATATACCGTATTCAATCAAAAATGGTAAACTATATTACAATGAAGAAGAGTCTGATATAAGAGGTGGTAAAATTAAGGTAGAATTCATTAAAGGTTATAGAGATAATCCAAAAATCAATGCTTTGTATGTAATGAGGGGTACAATTGATGAAGTGCCTAAACTGCCTCCACTGGTGTGGCCAGAAAATGAAACTGAAGAGCCTCGGGATGAGGTTGAAGAAAAAAGCTCAAAGTCTCCGCGAGCCAGTGGTCCCAAACAACCAGATCCATACTCTATGGATGAGAGCTCAGTGCTGATCCCAGTTTTTATAACTATGGGTGCTTTCATTCCACTCTTGTTCTGCCTCTGTAAACTATAATTGACATGATTAAAACTCCTTAATATTTGTGTGTATGTATGCTGTTTAGTATATATATTTGTTGTTGAATAAGACTTATATTTCATTTATGTAATAGATCATCCTGACATTTCCAAGCACCTTAAATATTATAATATAGCTCAATGGTAATAGTACAAAACCTATAAATGTGAAATGACTAGTACCCGTCCCATGTTGTAATATTAATAAATTGCACTATGTGCACACATTATGTGCTGATCAGACACACTTTATGTAAATATATCATTTGAGTTTATTTAACATAAACCACTTTTATTTGTTGTATGAGTACCTACCTTTTAATCCTTACTCCATATTTAAAACACATACCTTTTGTGAGGCTAATAATACCCTTGTAACATTAATATTCTTAATTAATATGGTATTCAGGTGAAATTATTATTGAACTATTGAAATGAAACTACTTTTTACGGATTTTTTCGCGGTATATTGATATTATTTTGTTCCTGACGTTTCGGATCCTTTACAGCATCCATGGTCACGGGCAGACTGAGGTGTTGGACGTCTTGAGGTTATAATTACTAACAGCTACCTTACATTTTTGTTAATTATTAGCGATCCGATTCACGCAGAACGAGCTCACCGTATCCTTTGGGCTTGGATTTAGATTTTATATAATGGGATTCCAAGCAGCTGGTAAGACCCAACCATCTTCTCTATTGAAATTTGGGTGTTTTTTGATTTCAATAGCCCCACGAATCATCCTGGGTAGGAATCGGTTTTCTTTTGCGAGGACTTGTGGTTTATCAAATCTGATGTAGTGCTGGGTCTTGTCTAGGGTATGTTCACAAACTGCTGACTTTCTGGAACGGCGGTGTTTGACATCGGCAATGTGTTCTTTTACGCGGGTCCCTATGCCTCTTTTAGTTTGGCCTATGTATGAGAGTCCGCAATCACAATCAAGCTTGTATACTCCTGCATCTTGAAGAGGTATGTGGCACTTGACAGGTGGTAAGAACTGACTAATCTTCGTCAGCGGCTTGAAGTATGTTTTGATTGAAGCTCGCTTCAAGATATATTTGATACGGTGAGCTCGTTCTGCGTGAATCGGATCGCTAATAATTAACAAAAATGTAAGGTAGCTGTTAGTAATTTTAACATCAAGACGTCCAACACCTCAGTCTGCCCGTGACCATGGATGCTGTAAAGGGTCCGAAACGTCGGGAACAAAATAATATCAATATACCGCGAAAAAATCCGTAAAAAGTAGTTTCATTTCAATGTCTAATATTCGCGTAAAGTGTCAGAAATCAGTTTATTGAACTATTTCAATCAGATACATTATGAGATCACAGCCATCTAATCAGCATTATGCAATACCTTTTTGCCTAAGTAACATAAATTTTTAGGGTTCCGTACCAAAAGGGTAAAACCGGGACCTTATTACTAAGACTTCTCTGTCTATCCATCCCTCTGTCTGTCACCAGGCTGTATCTCAAGAATCGCGATAGCTTGACAGTTGAAATTTTCACAAATTATGTGTTTCTGTTGCTGCTCTAACAACAAATACCTACCTACTCAAAATAAAATAAATATATTTATGGGGGGCTCCCATGCAACAAACGCGATTTATGGTTCGGAACCCTTCGTGCGCAAGTCCGTCCGCACTTGGTCGGTTTTTTGCAAAAGCTATAGGTTTAGGTAGGTACTACATTGCATTGTTACTTTGTTACCTACATAGATACCTACCCATCCCGTCAGGAATCTATACTAATACTAGCTTCTGCCCGCGGCTTCGCCCCCGTGAAATTCGGTCCGACATCACATCCCACGGGAACGGGACAAAAAGTATCCTATGTCCATCTCCTGGTTCTAAGCTACCTCTCCACCAATTTTCAGCCAAATCGGTTCAGCCGTTCTTGAGTTATGAATGGAGTAACTAACACGACTTTCTTTTATATAATTACTAGCTTCTGCCCGCGGCTTCGCCCCCGTGGAATTCGGTCTGTCATCACATCCCAGGGGAACGGGATAAAAAGTATCCTATGTCCGTCTCCTGATTCTAAGCTACCTCTCCACCAATTTTCAGCCAAATCGGTTCAGCCGTTCTTGAGTTATAAATGGAGTAACTAACACGACTTTCTTTTATATATATAGATATAAAGCTGAAGAGTTTGTTTGTTTGTTTGCTTGCTTGAACGCGCTAATCTCAGGAACTACTGGTCTGATTTGAAAAATTCTTTCAGTGTTAGATAGCCCATTTATTGAGGAAGGCTATAGACTATATATCATCACGCTACGCGGACGAAGTCGCGGGCAGAAGCTAGTCAATAAAATATAAGTAATGAAACATTGAGGGTATACTTACCTACATAATTATGTATGTAGTGATGAAATAAAACAACCTCACGGTTTATATCGCGTTATATTACACAGACAGACATATTTCAATATGTCTGATATTCGCATAAGCTTCAGAAATCAATATGAAGAAATTATTTTTGAATCTCATAATATCTACAGAAAAGACCATTGGCAATGTAATACTGGCCAATTAGCAATTTTAATGTTTTCGTTCAATTTATTTTCTTTCCTTTCTAGGTATTTATTGTCAATAGATACCTACTTATGAAAAGAATAAGTACCTACCTATGGTATGTTACATTTAAGAATCCATGTAATTCTCAGTGGCAGCTCAGAATTCTATTATAGATACTCACCCCCTATTACCTGGGACCTAAAATACCGATATCGAACTGTCGGTGTAGTACAGTAACATACTTCTTAATTACCTTTGCCTACCCCTTGCTTAAATAATGGCGTCATGGTAGACCACGTACGTCAGTTAAATTTATCTAGGAATTTAGGAACTCGATGTGATACCTACAAGGTAGGTATGTAGGTAGGTGCGTACCTACTATAATGGTTAGTAGGTACCTAATGGTATTAAATAAAATCAGATTACCTACACTGAGTACATAAATAGGTAAGAATGTTAGATCAATATTATAAAATAATATAAATCCAGGTATTCCACGATTTCAGTAGTTTTAACAAAAACTTGTAGTTGTAACTTAACTGTAAATTTCTATGAAAAATTGTGTTTAAATACAATTTAAACATATTTAAGAAGTTGGTGCAAGTGGCCCTAAGTACTGGAAGAAGTCACTGACTCCTGAAACAGGTATCCTAACCTAGCTCTGGAGTCAGGGTTTCATCATTATTTGTCAATAAATTATTCTATTCTATTATCTTTATATTGAGTAGGTACAGTAGGTAGGTACCCCTAACTGGGTAGGTACGCGTGTCTGAACCACCGAGTTTTTATTTAAACTAGTACTTAATCTCATTTATGGTGTAAAGACAGGTTCAGAGACAGTTGGTAAGTACCAATAAGAACACTATGTTCATTGATCCGATCGGCTGTTCGCAATGGCTAACTTCAGACGCGAATTATTATTTCAGGGGTACTTAAGTACTGTAATACAAAAATTAAACGTCATTACTTATTGTAGGTGTTTGAAAAAACTTTATTTAATGAAGACAGTCTCTTAAATTTGCGATTGGTTTTATGGAATCATTATGTTCCACCCCACCCTGGTTCTTTTAGTAATAGTACTAGTATTCTATTATCTGTGGTAATAGGTATTCTATTATCTAAGAATAAACAAAAACTATATATCTTTAGGTACCATAATACGCAAGTAGTAGTTTATTCTTTATTTCAATTTTTTTTATGTTAGCACACAGCTAAAAGTAGGTAGGTAGGTACTGGGTGTCACTGAAGGTTCCGTATACCAAACGCATAGGTAAGTAATTATTTTGTGAATGGTCTCTAAACGGTTTTATGGCCCCCCATATTCTCTGCCTATTTTAATTTTTTGTGCAAGCTTCACGATCCTTCGTAACCTGGAACAAAAATAATTTCTTAAAAGAGGTACTTCTTTTACCAAATCTTTTTAATAGGTATATGTACGTATAGTCAATGCAGTATTTTGTCTAACTGCTGCCAGGGGCCTAGGGGCAAACCTATAAAAATTCACTATTTTTATTCTTCATCTGTTATGCCTAAGGGTCCCTGGATGGCCCAGCGATTGACTGTAGGTATCCCGCCGATCTATCAGTGGCGACGGATCAATTTTGATGAAGGGGAAACTGGACCAAAAAATGGTACATTCACTTGTTATTTGGATTTACATCATTGATGAATAATAACCAGTTATGCTATTCCATGAAATGGAAACCGATAGGAATCAACAAAGAATAAATGCTCCCACTACCGCCTAACTAAACGTTTAACGACCAATGGTTTAGGAAAAAGTACGCGTAGCAACAGTGTACAACTGATAACACTAGTAGGTATCACTAATAGGTACCTATAAGTAATACCTACTAGTACCTATAGTAATTAAGTGTGTTGTTTTCCTTGATAAAGTGGAATTTATAAGTACCTATAGTTTTATTTTCAGTAGCTATTAAGGTACATAATTATAAAGAATGAGCGAACTACGTCCTCCGTCCTCTAGAATTCAGAAATCTAGAATTCTAAATAGGTGAACCTACTGAACTTAAAATAACTAAGTATACTTATTTATCATTAAGCAAGTAGTAATGCCCAACACACACTTGGCTTTGGCTTGAACCCTTTGCACAAAATGAAAGTATTATCAGTCAATTACCTATTTAAAAATGTTGGTGGCATGAAATAGAATAAAATACACTTACGCATTCGACGTCCCATGCACTTTATATTCGCATTTTCCATCATTATTCTGGACAAATCCTCTTCTACACTTGTTTGTTATTGGTGGAGTTGTGACATTCGTGTTATTTGAGGACTCTGGCGAATTTGTCGTGGGTACATCCACTGCTGTAGGTGTAATAGTAACAACAGAATTGTTTACAGAATTCAAGGCCACTTCGGAATCCAGAGAAACAGTTGTGCTATTTTTTATTGTAGCTTCAGTTGTCTGCTCTAGTATTACTGTTGTAGATATATTTCCAGCATGTTCAGTCTCGGTACTTACACTTGTGTTTGTTACGTTTAACGGTTTTGGTGTTGTACCGTTCGTGGGTTTTATCGTCATTTCTGAGTAATCATAAGCGTAATCGTAATCCTGCAATATTAATTCATAAAGCACCATGAAATTAAATATTGGTCTTATGTCTAGATATTAACGATAAATCTTAACTGGTGGGTGGTGGTGGTTAAATTTGAACCCACAGTTCGTCGGTATGTTTAGGTCCCATGTAATAGGGGGCGAGCCTATTGCCATTAAACCGGGCACAAATTCCTAATTCCGAGCTGCTACTGGGAATTTCATAGAAAAACCCAATAACGCTTTGCTCGACCTGGGAATCGAACTCAGGACCTCTAGCGTAGCAGTCGCGCTCAGGACCACTTTGCTAATGAGGCAGTTGAATGACACTGAGAATTTCATATACCTAAAGACCCAGTAACATTTGACTAGACCTGGGAATCGAACTCAGGACCTCTATGGGTTATATCATAAAATAATTTAGTCATTTAAACCTGCATAAGTAAGTTACCAACATAAAATAAGTATAATTGTAATATATTTCTTACATACCACATATTCTTCCTTTCCACCTTTAAGTAACGCTAAGATATTGATGTTTTTCAAGCCAATTTGTACATTCAAGTCTCCTGTTTGCCTCTGGTCAAAACTGGAAGTACAATTTATTGTTTCAACTAAAATACAGCACAAAGTCAAAACCAGGACTATTTCTTTACACATTTCTGCTTTTTATTAAAATATGCAAGTACGCGACAACGATGAAGTGGGAATGGCGATCGAGTCCCGTAGACATGCGCGAGTGGCCTGATCCACCGGTTGCCCTGCACACTGCTTAACACAAAGTTATTTCCAACAACTTAACAGTTATTTCAAGTAACTGTGGGAAGGTCGATAGCCTCGGCCGTGCATTGCGTCTTTAGATTGCGTAACTATCGCAGATTCTGTATTTTATTGTAATCAACCGTGTTAGTTATATACGTATACCTAGGTATTCAGTTCATTCTTTATTGAATCATTTTTATAGCACATCCATTGAGTAATATTGAAAATATTTGTAAAAATCTCAGACCAATACGACGATTACCGACGCAGACAAGGATTTTAAATGACTCCATATAAAATCTTATGCATTACAGGGGCGATAGCGAAAGCTTATGGGCACGGCAGCTGCTCTGGCCCTGACATTGCTGTGATTGATTTAAAGTCCACGTGACTATCGAATTTATCATGCAGCTAAGAAGCCCTCTTACAGTATTTAAGTAGGTAAGTACATATAGAAATTATAGCTACATACTTACCTACTTTTTTATTCATTTTTCAACAACAATTTCCAATTCAAATAGGTAAGCACCTACCTACCTTTGTGTTGTAAGTAAAGTCTTGCGCACTGAAATGTAAGTACCCTACCCTAGTGTTATGTGAAAAACAGTTTCGGAAGTCGGTGGCGAAAAAAACGATCCGACCAATCAATGGCAACATCCGAAACTGTTTTCAACAACACAGGTAGTTAACATTGTTTTTTTTTGCTTTTGAATGCTTTACTTTTTACTGATTTTCATAAATTTACAATTATTTTTGAAAAAAACGCAATCAGATATTATAATGTCTGCACGTTTCACGGTATAGGTAGGTAGATCCTATGTAGGTAATGTAGATATTCATTATTACTTCACCTATTTAGAAGTAGTTACCTATCCCAAAAAAAGTCGCGTCATACGTCCATGGATAGTATCTGTCTGATAATTCGCGATTTTACATAACCGCTAGTTATTTTATAAAACAGCTCTATTTGTAAACCTTATGAATGACGTCCAGCTAGATTGTGATTCATTTTACAAAACCGCTACCTACCACATATCGTAAAGTGTTTTTACGAGTGTCAGCGATTATGTCGTAAGTACGACAGTTTATTTTATTTAACTTACAAATGTTATAAATAACATCCCATTACAAATATTTAACATTTTTTGCATTACCATACCTATATTAAATATCGAATTACATTTCGTAATAAGCAAAATAATACTTTTTTCAAATAGAAGATCGTTTCGCTGAGCCCGCCAAATTCAAATTACAATTGGTTTTTCGCAATTTGCAGGTCTATAACACATTCTAGATTCCTAGCTGTAGTAATTGCGCCATTAGCTATACAATATTCGCAACGGAGCATTAAAAACTTTGCTTAATAAACGTTAAAGAAGCTAAAAGTACTTTTTACTAGAGCTGACAGCTACTTACTAACAATTTAAAAAATAGATGTTTGGTGATTAGTACGACGGATCGGGAGCCGTGCGGAGCTGGACGTTAGAGGAATAGTGAGGGATAGAAGATAGTCAAAGCGTTAGAGAGATAAACAGTTACGCGGGCTGGACGCTTGAGAAGAAAAAAAAAACATCCATAGGAATTAATCTTATGGCTGATCGTTCACCTGAGCCCGCCAAGTTAAAATTAAAATTAGTTTTTCGCAATTTGTAGATCTATAACACATTCTAGATTCATAGCCCATAGTCAATTTTAGCCAAAATCTACGATTTCTTTTAGCTACAATATCGATTTACAAGCAAAGGTTCTCTAGTAATATAGTAGTATAGTAGCTTTAGTAATTGCGCCATTAGCTATACAATATTCACAACGGAGAATTAAAAACTTCGCTTAAAAAACGTTACAGAAGCTAAAAGTAGGTAGTGTCAATCATAAATTTTGGCCAAAATTGACGATTGACACTACTTTTAGCTACAATATCAATCTCTACAATATCAAAAAAAGCTACAAGTTCTATAATTCTCAGTTGTGAATATGTTACAGATTTACAAATTTTAAAAAACTTATTGAAATTTGAATTTGGCGGTCTCAGGTAAACGATCAGCTTTATGTGTAAAAGGAAATCAAAAATTAAAAATTTAAAAAAACCCCGCGCGAAAAAATTCGCGCGATTCACGTTCGGGAAGCAAAAGGAAAGGAAAGGATTCACATAATTAGAGAGCGGTCCCCCGACGCGACAAAATTTAATCAAAAAACTTCATACGTACTTACGAAGGGTAATAATTTCAAGATTATTTTTTTCTTTTTATAGGGATTCAGGTTTATTTTGGTGTCGGGGGTTTTTTTAATTTTTTAATTTAATTTGTTATTTCACACTTTTTGTAGGGACTCCTTAGTTATTTTGTTTAATTTCTTTTATTTTCTTGCGTTTTAAGATCCAGGTAATTTAGTGTTTAATTAGGTATTTTCTTCGTTTAGTTATTCAACTTTTGTACAATTATTTCATAGCTATTAGATATCTTATATCATAGTGTACAGTATTCTACTCAAAGAGTATAATAATATAGTTGATTCTACTAGTCAAGCCCTTTCATTTGATACCTTTATTGAGGGAGTAGTGATAAAAATTAATAAATTTACCATTTCGTGGAGGCGGCCATCTTGGATTTGAAATTTTTCAGTGTATAGTATTCTACTAGTCAGGCCCTTTCATTTGATACCAATATTGTGGGAGTTGTGAAAAAATATGTAAACCGCCATCTTGTGGCGGCGTTCATCTTGGACCGATTTTCATTAAACATAGCTAAGAACACTCCCGACTTATTCACCTTTCAAACAAAAAAAAACAAAATCAAAATCGGTTCATCCATTCGGGAGCTACGATGCCACAGACAGACAGACACACACACACACACACACACACACACACAGACACGTCAAACTTATAACACCCGTCGTTTTTGCGTCGGGGGTTAAAAACATCTGGTTTCATCAAACATTTGCTAGTCTGTGGTTCTATATTGACACATAACTTTGACATAATTTTATGACAATCTTGACACAACACAACTGACATTTACTGTAATTCACTACTACATAAACAAATTGTTTTCATTTTCTTATTATTGTTTACGCTTATGGTTATAAAACGCACTTATGAAGAGCTTACGTAGGTTCCATAGGCGATTGTTCACAGCTCCAATCGACACGTATAACGAAGAATTTATACGAAAATGATTAAGTTTTGGAAAAGTTCAGGTAAAGTTTACAGAAATGTATCAACATTATTTTGATGTGCCTTGTCCACCGTGTAAAAATGTAACCGACACAACACAGCACATCACATCTTTATTCATTTTAGCGAAAGGTAAATCGGGCTGTCCAGTAAGGCCTCCAGAGTCAAAATCCATAAGCACACCAGATATTAAGAACTTTATAAATACACAAATATTACTTGAAGAAAATGAAGGTAAGTACTAAAAAAGCAAGAAAGAAGAAGAAAAGAAGGTAAGTACTACAATGTTTAATTAGGGAAATGTTTACAAATTTGTGATATTGTTTTTCAGATCCCACAAAAATATTTGAAAAGAGTTCTAAGTTATCATTAAGTTTACATGATATTCTTGTTGAAAAGAAAGCTATCAAATATTTTATACAATTCATGGAAACAATAGGAAAAGATGCCCTCATTAAATGTTTGTTGGACATAGAAGAATTTCGAAAACATGTACTAAACTTGGGCAATGCTATTGAAAAGAGCAATTTTTCAAAAATAAACCGAACTAAAAGTTTAGATTTTCAGTGTAAAAGTGTAATAAACCAAAATGATAACGATGAAGGGTCACAAAGATGCAGCTGGAGAGAAATAAATGAGTTTACAAGTACTAGTGCTACAATACTTAAAAATGAGTGTTCAACAAGTTCATGTAGGAATATAACTGAATATATTAAATCTGATAAATCAGCCAGTGAAGTTAGTCACCCTAGTGATTATACTGAGGAAGCTATAAAAATATTCAAAAAATATGTGGCTCTAGAGGCTCCATACCAACTTGATTTGCCAGATAATTATAGAAAAACAGTTATATCAAATATATGCCAACCTGAAGGAGAGATTCAAGAAAACTGTTTTAAGCCAGTGCAAGATGTTCTCATTAATCAAATAGAAAATAATCATTACAATGACTTCATTAACAGCTCTTTCTACATTAAAGCACAAATTGACATTTTGACCAGTGGCTCTCTAAATCTTAAGGATATATTACATAATGAAACAATTTTGTTTTATTTCACAGAATTCTTGGAACAGGAATCTTGCAGGGTATTATTAGAATTTTTAATGGCTGTTATGCACTTCAGAGATAATTTGCTAAATAGTAACACAACAAGCCCTGAACAAGCTCAAGCAGATGCTGTATCTATTTATGAAAAATATTTCTCTCTTCAGGCAACACACCCAATTGGATTTCCAACTGATATACGGTTAAAAATTGAAAGTGATATATGCAGAGAAGAGGGTCCACTTCCAACATGTTTTGATTTGACATATCAAATTGTGTTTAAAACTTTGAGTCAGTATGTAAAAGCATTTTTAGAATCTGAGTTGTATTTTAAATACCTCTCAGAAATGATTCATTCAGTTGATAATATGTGGTCTTCCAGTCACAAGTCACATTCCGAGTGCAGCAGTGAATTTGGTATCAGCACTCAAAATAGTCTCCTTGCAATGGGAGACCCACTCTTTCGTAAAAAGAAACGCAACTTATCTGTACCTGACATGACTATAGACTCTAATCAGCTTTATAATGCTGATGCTTTATGGCAAAGGAACAGATCTGACGGCTTAAATCTTGGAAGAGTCAATAGTTTAGGGAGATTTGAATCTAAATTTGAACCAGATCCAGACAAAAAGGATAAATCTGTCTTAAAGAAAATGGTAAGCCGGTTTGTGCCAACAAATACATCTAAAGTGGAGGAAGAAATGGCCTGGCAAATAGCCCATATGATTGTTAAAGATGTAACGGATCTGACTATGGCCCCACCGGATAATGAACATGATGATATGTTATAATTTAACATAATATATACACATGTATTTTGTAAATTGGTAAATAATTAATGTATATAACTTGTAACTAATAAATCATCTATTTCACTTAATATTGTTAATCTTGTAGTATTTCTGTGATTGCTTGTTTTACATAAATCGTTTATAAGTACCTATACAATGATGCACACTTGATAATAGAAAAAAATATATTCTTATAAAAAATGTACATACACACAAAATAACAAATTGCAAAAAGAATACTACTATTGCTGTAATTGATCACAAAGTCGCATAGTTATTGATACTGGGTGGGATAGGTGATAGCTGTAACCTCGGTGGTTCTGAACCTAACAATGGCGATTGTTCATCATAAAAACAAAATTGTTTTTTTGACTCATTACTATAGGATGGCATATGTCTCCATTTATTCGTATTCCATTTTCGGTAAACAAGTGCATTTAGTAAAGCTTGCATAGGATTTGTTAATGCCTGTAAAATTAAATATTTCAGTTAATTATTACGTAGTTTTTACAATTATTGTCTTGAAACACATTTTTTTTATTATATACAGACCATTATGTACCATATAGTAATTATGACTTTTACAGGAATGTTGAACCACATTGTCCATAGAAGCAAGCCATTTATAAGATTTGGCATCCAACATAAATAGAATACAACATTAATCAAGAAAAATTTCAGTCTTAGTGTATCCACAACTCTTCGCTCTTTACTTGTAAACTGCAAAAAATAATTATATGAATTATGAATGTAAAGTAGGTAAAATACATTTCTAATTGATGGAATTTGTGAAGGTATTCGCTAGAGCCGCCAAAATTCAAATTTCAATTCATTTTTCGCCATTCGTCCAAACTGCCTTATTAGCCTAGTGGTCCTGATCGCGATTGCTAAGCTAGGTCCGATTCGCAGGTCGAAAAATGTTATTGGATTTTTCTATGAAATTCCGTGTAGCAGCAGCTCGGGGTTTCATAGAAAAAGAACAACAACAGACCAGCAAACTGTGGGTGTACATTAGTACGCCTCTGCTTAACCCTTCGGGGAATACAGGCGTGTTGGTATATGTTTTTGCAATTTGTAGGCCTCTAAACAAAGTCATGTTAGTTTCAGCATTACAACTCGAGAACGACTGGAGCGATTTTTATGATCTTTGACTTGTCTGATTTGTTCCCACCCCAAATAGCTATTTAAAACGTCAGAAAAATCACGAAAAAAATGTTTACGAGAGTCGCGAGTGAAGCTTCGGGGAACAGCTAGTATTTCTATATATTATTATCTTGTATTCCGCATTTAAACACGTTTTTCGATATTTTATCGACCTTCACTAATGAAAATAAATTGGTCACAAATGGCGAGCCTAGACAAATCAGTAAAATTATTTGTTCGAGGCTCGCATCAGTACTCGCGTCCCGTGTTTAATAAAAGTCGAGACACATCTATGTATCACCCTACGAATACTTGCCTGTAGTCTATACAATATTTAGAAGAGCAAGTCTCGTCTTTTACAAGTGACACTCGAATCTGAGAATCACTAAGATGCTACGAGTTTTTATCATAGGTAATATAAACCACCACAGGAGAGAACCGCATGGATTGACTTTTGGATTTGATTTGCGAGTTCTCGAATGTAATCGCTTACGATATCTCGCCGCTTGTGTTCGAGAAACTCTCCATGTCGCTTATTACTGCCCGGAACCTGAAATGTGTCATACATACTAAATTGCGAAAAATCATTTGAAATTTGAATTTGGGAGACGAGCGCGATCACCTTCACCACAGATAATAGAATGCCTTCACCTTTATATCTTATTAGTTAAGATTCTCGTGTCACAGTGTTAGTTACCATACTCCTCCGAAACGGCTTGACCGATTTTTTTGAATATTATATGCATATTCAGTAGGTCTGAGAATCGGCTAATATCAATTTTTTTTTTTGTGATAAATATTGTCCACTCCTAACATATAGGTTTCACGGGAGAGTCGACGGGGAAAGTAAAGTTAGGGATTCTCCACCCGTGCGAAGCCGGGGCGGGCCGCTAGTCTTTATATAAATAACTAGCTAAGTATGGCTTTCAGTGGTGTAGGAATTTACACAACACATATCTCGGATACACTTTGAGTTTTATAATCTACATGTATTTCAAATTTGTAGGCTTTGTAGTTATTGAGATTTTTATGATTACTCAGTGTTACTATACTAGTAATTCCATTTGGAATACTACTTTAACAAAATCCAGTAGGATTTTATATTTACATACTTACATAGTGCATAACACAGTCACACATCTCTACTATTATAAAATTGTAAAAACGCTGTGTCTGTAGATTGAAGATATTTAAAAAAAACCACATGGGTTATGGTATTAAAACGTCTCCGAATCCGAAAATGTGATTTTTAAAATTCTTGTCTGTTTGTTACGGGTTGGAGCAAAAACTACTGAATAGATTTTAATTTTATTATCACTGTTAGAAAGTATATGCTCCAACTTAAAAACTGGTGAACTTCTTATCTCAAATAATTTAATGAATCCTCAGATACAGCTTGACCTCCCTGATGTATAGAGGCCCATACAAAGAAGAAGTCATCAATGTTGATTTTCTATTTTTACTCCTGATATAGCTTCACATGAGTGAAGCCGCGGGCAGAAGCTAGTTTATTTCATAATATTAGTTAGTAGAACTACAAAATAGCCAACCAGGTACATTACATTTATATAAATATAATTTTATTATCTTTAAGACCATCATCATTACCATCAGAATTATTCTTTTTCTACAGGCAAATGTAGTTAATAAGTTAAGTAGTACCTGAGCAAGAGGAACTGCTACAGCCATTTCCACATCTTTACTTGACAATATATACATAATTGGGTTAACTATCATGACCATAGCAATTGGCATATAAGTAGCACAATAATTGGGCAGTATTTTGTATAGAGCACTTGTTACAGTTGGTAAGTTGTGACATCTGTAATTAAAATATTAACTTATTACTATACTATATTATATATGTATAATTTATAATATTATACATTTATGGTGATACAAATCATGTACGACCACATGAGCTAAAATATACTGCATAATGTACACATCAATAGTATGAGTTCCTAAATTCAGAACAACTATCTGCAGATAAGTATTTATGTGGAGTCTAGGATCCTGTAACGAGTAGCACAGCCACAGCTTAGGCATTGCATCAGGCCAATATATAGAGGTGTTCATTATTAGCTTTACTAGGAGTACTATTATATGATTTAGATATATAATTATATCATTAGATAGTTTAATTCATTTGAGTACTTTGATCTATATGTGAGAATTCTTCCCTTTTTATGAAGATAAAAACGAATGTTCATATATTATTACCAGATAATATATATTATAATTCATTGTTATATAATAATAATCAAACCATTATAATGTCCCACTGCTGGGCATGGGTCTCCTCTCACAATGAGAGGGATTAGGCTTATAGTCCACCACACCAGCCTAACGCAGGTTGGCAGACTTCACACACCATCAATAAAATCAATCAAGTGTGCAGGTTTCCTCACAATATTTTCCTTCACCATTTCAGCAAATGATAATTAACTATTAATATGTACATAGCTTCAAAAATTCAGAGGCAAGTGCCTTGGATTTGAACTCAAGATCTTTGACATGACAGTCCAATGGTCATATCACTAGGCATTGTTATAATAGTTTAGTACTAACTTTGCATTAGGTATATAAAGAATAGATAATCCAACACCAGTGGTGGCTGCGGGAAGTCCCCAGGCAATAGAGTGGTAAAGCAAAGTATGTGAATCCCTGCCTTTAATGGTCAACCATGTGTCTATTGCATAAAACAAGGTCCAAAACCAGGTCACTGTATAAAAGTATTGTGTCCATGCCTGAAAAAAGAGATAATGTTAGAGAAAGTCATAAGATTTATTATCTATAAAGGTTGCATCATAATGTAAATATGACACACTCACTGAAATTATGCTACAGAACAGAACGCTAACATCATCATCAGGCAAAGGCATTATATTCTTATATCTGAGCCATAAGGATGAGCGTACTAGAACACCTGGAAAGGAGTCACAGTATTAAAATTCTATTTTATTATGACCCCTATCAATTAATTCAGCAAAGTGTGTTAGGGCCTAGGGGGGGCCTATACAAGCTATATATTATGCAATGTGTCTGTAATTTTTTTAATTGATGGGTTAATATTTTCAGCAATAAGCAACTAAATAAAAAAATATAGCAGTAGGTTAATGAAAATTACCAAATGATGCTAATAAATCAGCAACAGCTAACCAGATAATAATGCGACGGCCACGTGTGGAATTTATCCCTCTCTGAAGGCGATTTATGATATCAGGAAAAATCTGAAAATTTGAACATTATCATCAAAATGTAATAAAAAAACCTTATAGGTAGGTACTACATAGTAAGCGGCGAATCCCATTTTACATCCCATGTATAAGCCATCTAAGACCGAGTACTAGCTTGTATCGGATGTAAAATAACCTTTTTTTATTTCTTGGCCAACAATACTACTTAGAAAACTAATTAGATAAGATACTCGTCTACCTGGTACACAGATCCTAAAATCCCAACCGTAGAAGAAATCAAACAAACTACATTATACGAGTCAGTGTTAAATTCCTCCATTACTCGAACTGCAAAGTCTGCCTTATTACCCGTGTGATGGCAGCAAAACGTTTGTATAGTAGGGTCCGACATAATTAATATATTTTAAAATGTTCTTCAATCTTATAGTAACATAATTATCCCAATTCTGTCGCGGTTGAGTAAGCAAGACGCATAAAAATAATATTTATTAGTTTTTATCAATCAACAAACAATTCTGAATTGTGAATTCACAACACAAATTCACTTCACAATTCATTCATTTGTTGAATGACAGTGACACTGACAGTTGACATTTTTTTTTTTATGGTGCCACGCCACACTATTTGTGTATTTGCCAAGAGGTTAATCAAGTAATAATTTAAATAAAGTTCCCAGGGATTATAAAATATTATGCACCACACTTTTGTGTTCGCCAATGTTAAGTATTTAGTTAATCAGTTGCCCCATTAAAACGGTGGAAACTTTATTGGGGCTTCGATGGAGCTTAGAGTGAACCTAAAGAGTCACGAGTTTAAATTTTATATAATTTGCCTACACTCGCACACGTTCACTTATCCACCATAATTACACATTACACATATTACACATTAAACTTCGGAGAAATTGAAGTTTTGGAAAATAATATAAATCAAGTTCAAGTTCAAATGTTTTTATTTCAAATAAGCTTTTACAAGCGTTTATGAAACGTTGTGATTCTAGTTGCACGGTTCCAAAAGGTCGATCCTATGGAGAAGAATCCGGCAAGAAACTCCATGGACACTCTTTTAAAATAAATGAATTACAAACTTCACTGGTACAATATTGCGATAACAAGATGTGAGGACGTTGAAGGATGTCCAAGTTTGACCGAGGTCGACTATATTAAACGAAGATTCACGTTATTTGAGAATCCGATGTCATTTCTAAATAAAAAACTATGTGGTAAAAACGCACACCATCAAAGCGACAAATAAAACTAGGTGTCTACTTAGACAAGCCACAACGTACACACATTTACAGTTTCTGTTGTGGTAAACAATACTTTCCATATGAAGACATCTCGATATGTAAATAATATGGAATCTGTTAAAGCTATGTCCATCTACTTATAAGGTTCCTACTATAGCTACTAACTGACCAACATGAAAATTAATAAGCTTATATTAGTCTCTAATAATCAACAGTTTCATTTTGCCAGGGAGGCCGCAAATGCATCCGTATCTAACGACCACACATTCTTATCAATTAACATAGTCCTTGGTTTTGTAATAGGCTTTCTTAAGAAGAACAGATTTGACGTGTCTTTTAAATTTCTTGCCAGTGAGATCGGTGACACATTTTGGGAGTTTATTATAGAAACGCACACAATTTCCTAGAAATGATTTATTTGTATTAGTTAGTCTAAATTTAGGTACCACTATTTTATGTTTATTCCTAGTATTAAGGTTGTGAAAGTCACTATTGACACTGAACTTCTGCAGGTTTTTGCGCACATACATTATGTTTTCAAGGATGTAGAGTGACGGCATCGTAAGTATATTGATGTTCTTAAACACTTCTCTTAGGGAATCGCGAGGGCCCATATCGTAGATTGCGCGGATGGCCCTTTTCTGTAAGATAAATATGGAATCTACGTCTGCAGCTGATCCCCATAGCAGAATACCGTACGACATAATGCTGTGAAAGTAGGCAAAGTACACGAGTCTGGCTGTAGCTACATCAGTGATCTGCCCAAAGACTACAATATAATATGGATCTGCCTAATTTTTCTCACTGCGTATGCAGCGGAACTTAACCTGCTAGACAGGGCCGATATGTGCGCACCCCACTGCAACTTACAATAAACCGTAACACCTAAGAAAACAGTTTCATTAACTAGGTCGAGTTTGCTGCCTTCAAGAATTAGATTAGGTTCAATTTGTGGTACATTTGGTAACGAAAATTTAAGACATTTAGTTTTGCTAGCATTAAGTAGTAGGTTATTAGCAGCAAACCATTTGGATAAGGATTTTAGACTCTCATTTACATTATAGAGATTGCTATCATTTCGATCGATTTTAAATATAAGTGAGGTATCGTCAGCAAATAATACTATATTCGATATCTCAGACATCATATAGGGAAGGTCATTAATGTACACGAAACAAAATTATTTGGTTTACATACTACTAGCGACCCTAGCGGATGATACAGGCAACCGGTGTTGTCTAATTCAATGTGTGCGTATCTACGTACAGTGCGTATTATGCACACGCTCAAGCGAGGATTGATAAAACGACTTGCACACAACTAACCAAACCAGAAATTAATCTCATACATAAAAGGAATATGATGCAGTATTTTAGCTGATAGGATAAAAGCTTCCGTGGCGTTACGGTGAGGTGACTGGAATCGAAGCACAAGCGGCGTGTCGTGAGTTCAAATCACGGTAGAGGAAATTATTTTTGTATCGATGTCATACTTTTTATATTTTAAAAAAGTAAATTGTGTAAACTCTTTTGGTGTTTTTATTTGTGTTGTATTGATTTGTTTGTTATTGAAATAAAACAACAAAAATGGTATATTAAAACATTTAATTAACTAAATAACGGATCGATTAATATACACAATAGAAAAACAATGTTATCGAGCCTCGAGGCAGTTATTATTTATTTATTTATTATTATACACACTACTCGTATCGTTACAGGATAACCTCCACTACAATAATGGTTGAAAAATCAACTTACAGTTAATCGTTTCTATAATGAAACGGTTACTATTTTATCAGTTATGAATACAAAGTTTTGTTTGATGGGTAAGGATGAGCGTAATATTTTGTTAGAGGTGATCAATTTAATCAAAAATAAAGACGTCAAGTAAGTAAATAAAAATTTACAAGTTAACATTTCACATCATAATAAGACAAAGTTATTTTTGTTGGATAAGGATGGACGTAATATATTTTGTCAAAGTATTGAATATAGGTATATGAGTATATCAATTTAATCATAGTAAAATAAAATGTGAATGTGAAATGTGAAAAAATGTGAAGTGAATCAACATGTTAGAGGAAGAAATTATGGCAATTTCTAACCTCAGGAACAATAACATCACTCACATTACAAAATGGCTACATATTAACTAAAGACTTTCATTATTTATGATACACACGTCGTTTAAAACAGTGTGATTACTTTTAAAATATAGTGTGAAAAATATAACACGTCATGGCAATTATTAATGTGTCGGCAAACCATCGTTATCAATTACCTCTTGTAACCTTCTAGGCATGCTGGCTACCATACTAGTGCATATATTGCTACCCCGTAGTGACTCCCAAGTGGACGTAACTAGGTCATCTAAATTAGATTTTGATCTTGTATTCGATGAGTCCCAGTTTAGCACCATGTGACCCCATAGGTTTTCTATGGGGTTTAAACCTGGACTTTTAGCAGGCCAGTCAATAATAGTCATGTTTTCTTGGTTGTCAAATCTTCTGTGCTGGTTTGCTGCATCGTAAACCAGCTGCACGCAAGTGGTTTCGCACGGTTTGTAAGCACACATTATGAGCTGTTGCGGTTATTCGGGTGGGGAGGAATGGGTCCGCTCTGTGCCTAGATATGATGTCCCGGAATCATTTGAAAAAATCGCCGATAGTTTTGGCCCACGTCGGCGATGGTCTACGTCACCGGAATCTGCAAATCGTCGAACCCATAACTGCACGGTTCTTCTCTGTAATAAAAAAGAAATGCTCAGAAACCAGTAAGTATATAAATGCTGATATGTGTAAATAAATATTAATCATAATTTAACATGTCATATTAATATAATTATAATACTCAAAACATTGATTCCAATGATATACCTATTATTTGTATCATCATTAGTAAACATAATTAATATTAGTTACTTAATTCGATTAATTGAATCTTAGCTCAAATCCTATGCCATAAATTTAATTTATTTATATATTGTGTTAAGTCAGTATTACTTATATATGACACTTTCCTAAATGAATTAATTATTATGTGTTTTAATATACTATATTAATTAATAATATAATTAATTATATTATATTATATATACATATTATTATATATATATTATATTATTAATTAATAATATACTATATAATATATAATTTAAAATTTACAGGCAAGAAGAGCATAGGTTCATAATGAAAATGTCCATAAATGTTACTCACCGATATCATTAATCGCCTCGCTATTTCACTGATATAAATGTTTTGCTCGTGTAATACAACAATTTCGGCCTTCTTAAACATCGTCTAGTATTCTATTATCTGTGACATCGTTAAATGTTGCATGATGAAGCAATAAAAAATAGGATAACACCGCACACAAATTATTACAGGAGTTGTAAGAAGCAATCTATGCTTAAACGAAGGTCGTAATGGTTAATGCAAATAGACGACAAATGACGACGTTCAATTTTTATAAAATAAAAAATAATTGAAAAATTGTGGGTAGCTTTGTCTACTAAGGACACAAAATAAAATGCTTAGTTAGTTTCGATGGCATATCTCAAACGTTGCAAAACTTCGATTGTCTTATGAACTGGATTAGTAACTTGTAAAAGATTTAAATAATATTATAAAAAGAATATAATTCGCAAGTGTGGTTTGATCATACGGCATTCGACTTACCAGTCAGAGACATTAGCAACGGTGCTAAAGCTGCTCTGGTAATATTGTTTGAAATAGTGCTATGCATTCAACCACACCAATTAGTAATAAGGACTATTATAGCGTGTTAGCCATGCCTAAGTATTGATGTAGGTGTGTGTGTAGTAGAACTCGCTCGCTTGGACGTTAGTATGCGTACTGATTTACATCGTCTTATTAGTTTACGCACACAATAACAACGGCAGTTATCCTTGTGTTGATGTAAACTAATTAGGTGGTTTAACTGTACGCTAAGAAAAGAAAAGGGCCTAAAATAGAACCCTGGGGAACACCAATTCTAACTGCAGACCCGGGAGATGTGACTCCATTTATGCCCACTTTTTGCAGCCTCTTAGAAAGATAGGAAGACACAAGCTCCAAAGATAGCCCTCTTATACCGTAGTAGTTCAATTTACGGATAAGCGTATCGTGATCAACGCAATCGAAAGCTTTGGAAAGATCACAGAAGATACCTATAGCATCCTGTGAACCCTCCCAAGCCTCTAAAATGTGAGAGACTAGCTTTGTACCAGCATCAGACGTTGACCTGCCTTTCGTGAAGCCAAATTGCTGATCATGTAAGATCTTGTTTTTGTGAAAATGTGCTATCATTTGATTAAGCATAAGCTTTTCAAATATTTTACTTAAGGCAGGGAGAACAGAAATGGGCCTATAATTACTGGGATTCGCTTTACAGCCTGATTTGAAGATAGGAATAACTTTACTATGTTTCATTAAGTCTGGAAAGGTTCCTGTCTTAATACAAAGATTAAATATATTTGTAAGGATTGGAGCGATATTTTCAATTATTGAATTTAGTGCTTTAACAGATATGCCCCATAAATCTTCAGTATTTTAAATATTTAAACTTTTAAACGCTTTTATAACCATAGGCGGAGATACTTGGCTAAACTCAAAGTTTGGTATGTCTCTTTTGAAAAAATTCTTTGCTAGAGATTCTGCTACTAAAGGGGACGAATCTAAACATTTCGTGACCTCGATCGGGACATTAGTAAAGTATTTTTCAAAAGCTTTTGCAACTTCCGCGTGGTCTGAGATTATTTTATTGTTTACTTTTAAACTCAGATCTGTGTCCTGTTTTCGGTTTTTATTAGTTTCCGCATTTTTTATCCTCCACACTGTTTTAATTTTATTATCGGATTTGTTAATTTGACTGCTAATGAGTTTCGATTTCGCTAGAATGCATACTTTTTTAAAACACTTAGAATATTGTCGTACATAATTATGAAAACCTTTGTCAGAGGTTAATGATTTTTCATAGTACAGTTTGTAAAGAACATCTCTACTTTTCCTAATGCCGTTTGTGGCCCATTCATTAAATTTACATTTTTTACGCTGGGTAACTCTTCGAAGAGGGCATGACTTAATAAATGATTTACATATTATATTGAATAGCTTATTGAAATTTATGTTGGGGTCATTAGAAATAAAATTAGTGTTACACAATTGCATTGTAATTAGCTCGTAGAACGAACGTAATTTATTTTCTTTCAGAGATCTAACCAATATGTTTTTATTAATAGGTGGCCTTTTGTTAGTCTCTATAGAGATCAGTTGTCCCATGTGATCCGATCTAACACCGCTAACTATTGAAGAGCCTTGAACTGCACAATTTGGAAAAATATTATCAATACAAGTATTGGAAGTAGCAGTAATCCTAGTAGGTTCATTAAAAATTGGTTCCAAATTAAAAGAATTGAATAATGCTAGAAATTTACGTTTTTCAGGGGATTCTATTAAAATATCAATGTTTATATCACCACAAACAGATATGTGTTTCTTGCATTTAAATACTTTTCTAAGAACATCTTCCATTACTATCAAAAATGTTGGAAAACTTGAAGATGGTGGCCTATACACGCATATGATAATATAGTTTTCTACTTCAGCACATGCTACCTCACATAAGCGATCAACAGAGCACGAGGTGATGTCTTTTCGTTCTTTGAATTTAAGATTATTGTTACATAGAATTAATGTTCCGCCACCCGCGGCTGTTATTCTGTTGTACGCACTGGCAACTGTGAAGTTAGTTACATTAAATTGCATTGTCTCAGGTTTTAACCATGTTTCACAAAAACATAAGATGTCAATGCAATATTTATCTACTAAAAGTTCTACATCTAAAATTTTGCCAGAGAAGCGATTTATGTTCTGGTGGTAAAGAAGAATGCTATCGTTATGCCTCTCTATTGTCGGTTGGGAAAGTTTAAACAATCTATCACAGCATTATTAGTGAGGCTAGATAATACTGATTTGTCACTAAAAATCACAGATTGTTGGTTGGGAAAGTTTAAACAATCTATCACAGTATTATTAGTGAGGCTAGATAATACTGACTCGTCACTAAAACTAACTAACCTATTCTTTGGTATATTTTCTATCACAGATTGAATATTGTAGGCTATCAAAGAAGCCATCACGTGTTTACATCTTTTGGGAAGAAACATAGCTTCACCAGTCAATTGAAAGCCACTAACAAACTTGTTTGTGTCAAAATATAATAATTTATCACCATGACGACATGTCAACATATAAATAATATTGTTTAATTTATGAACATAGTCATTTTCTTTATCAGATAACAAATGGGAGTAAGGCAGAGCACAAATCATAATTTTTCCGACATTCAAATTTAGTAAGGCAGAGATCCCATTAACAATATCTATTTTTTTAACCCCAATACTATTTCCTATAAGTAAAACAATGTGTGATTGACTATTTAAATTGGAATTTACAATCTTGTCGACAATAAGATTAAAATGCAGATTGTGATGACAGTTGTTAGTTACACAAAATTTCAATATATTTCTGGGACTCCTCAAAATTTACATTTCTTTCATCAATTCTGAATTCAATGACATTATGTTAAAGCACAGTATAATTATATACAATAATTATATTGTGGTTAAAGGTAGTTAGATATCTACATATAATTGCATCAATTATTTGCCTACTTTTATTCGACATTGTTGCTTTGAGTCCCAATTCACTTATTTCCTTTACTCTTCTATATGGCCGAACCCTTGATGGGCGTTTCTGTATGTGAGAAAAATAAAATATATATAGAAGCGTCCGAAACTTTTAGAAAAACAAATACGACTGTATTATCCGTAAAACCCTAACCAATATTTTGAATGTTTTCTTGCCCTGGCATCCGCAAAATTTCCAGTAGGTATAAGTTGGAATTCCAATGATATAAGAAGTACTATTTTTAATTATATAATGTCATTGCGGCATTCCTATCCTTGGTTCTCAGTGACTTGTTGTTTTCGAGATAGGTACCTTACATGACCGAAGCTAAGAATGCCTGGGATAGATAGCATTTTCCCGAATGCCGACCCATCCTTGAACCCTTTTTTCCAGAGGCCGCTCTGTAGTTTGATACGGAACGAACTAATTAAACCGTCAATCAATACTGTAGAGCAGGGAGTCAGGGCTGTGGCTACAAGCACTTCCGTCTTCTAACATACTTATGTATCTACTTTGTTGGATGATTCAATTTTAACCAAGAAAATAATGAAAGTATACAACAAGACAATTCTCCTATATCCGGGAACAGTGGTATCCAGTTTAGCCGTGGACGCATGACCATGCAGCTATGACGTGTTGTCGCGTATAATTACGACAAACATTTTAAGACTTCGCTCTCTGTCCGTCTGTCCATCCGTCTGTCTGTCACCAGGCTGTATCTCAAGAACCGCGATAGCTAGACAGTTGAAATTTTCACAAATTATGTATTTGTGTTGCCGCTATAACAACAAATATTAAAAAACCGGCCAAGTGCGAGTCCGACTTGATAATGGTAGGTACAGAACCCATCGTGCGCGTGTCCGACTCGAACTGCGCCGGTTTTTATTTTAGTTGTCGGGTTTTTGTACTTTCATTTTATTTGACACATGTATGTGACTCGTACCACCCTTAGATATTTTGCATTAATACTAATCCAAAGACACCTCATTTAATAACCCCTCGTGCTAAATAAAGCTAACTGCTTGTGTTACGACTTACGACTGGGTTCACGTCGGTTGCACAATGGGTGGGTTTCAAACCGGCAACCACATGATCGCAAGTCCGAAGGCGGCGGTAGCCTAATGGCTAGCATTAGGCTACCGCCGCATTATTTGGGACAAAGCTTGTATGAAAGGGTTTTCTGAAATAGTCGGGAAAATTTACGCAAGACAAGCTGGGCACGCGTTGCTAGTATACTAAAATTTTAATGCACGAATGCTTGCCTTATTTATATATTCATCCCTTTAAATATGCAAAACCAAATTGGAACTAGTAAAACACATTAGGTTTTAATATTACTTAGTGCACACACAAATTTTAATAGATGATGATTAATTTAGATACAATTGAAATTGAATGTTTGATAACAAATGTTACACGAATGCAATACTGTACACATACAATATACATACTTAGTACAGATATAAAATAATTATTTCGGTATATTATCGGTCTCTGGTAATGGTATAACAGTTAAATTATGGTTAACGGAAAAACAAGGATTGATCGGATCTCTGATTTCCCCGGGATGGGGAGTACAATCTAAAGGTGCTGATTTATTATGATTCAAATCGATGTCTTCACCAGATAACCGAAGAGCTGTTGGTTCATTTATCGCTGTGTTATTTTGAATTAATGGGACACTTTGGATGCTTTCACTAGTAACGTCACTTAAATTAGCAGAATCACTATTAATTAGTGGAGGTTCTGTCACGTTGTTCTCTGATGCAGTGTTTAGGAGAATTGAGCAAGGTATAGTGGTCATAAATTCTTTACCAGCTTTTGTGAGGACCGTAATTGTGCACTTTGTGTTGTCATTCGAGTTTTCGTTAATGCCTGAATCTTTCACGTCGGCTTCAGGAGTAAACGAAGTAGCGATTGAACACGGAATTGCGAGCACTTCTGTTTTGTTATCGTTACTTATAGATAAACTACAATTCACTAAATCCGCTAATATAGAATCAGCAACGGGAGCAGTATCGTTGGCCGGCGCAACAGCTACCGGCTGACCTCTGTTGTCATAAATGACGGTATGGTGATGATGCCCAGTGGACCGGGCTAAATTCCAAAGAGCTAATCCAGTTAAAACTGTTCCAATGCCAGCTCCAGCGATACCAACTCCTGTCAGGACATTTCCTGAACGACTTACGCCTCCATATCCTTTACCATAATTTCCGAAGTATCCCGGTGCTTGAGAACCGTACCCAGGGTTATATGGTCCATGCCCACCGACACTTCCATAGTGAGGTCCATAATTCGTATACGGAGGTGGCGGCCCTTGAGGGTGGTAATTGTTTCCATTATTATGATAATTCTGACCACTGTTAAACGGACGATTAGTATCACCTGCTCTATATCCCGGATATGGTGGAGGTGCTGCAGCAGAGCCAATCCCTCCACTACCATGCTGTTGTGTTTGTTGAGGATAACCACTTATACCAGATCCCTGTTGTTGTGGATAGCTACTTCCAGACTGACCACTCCCAGATAATCCTGATCCATGAGACTGTGGGTACCCAGATTGACTACCTCCTGTATTTCCTGATAATCCAGTTCCTTGCGGCTGTGGATATTTATTGGCATTTTGTAGAGGATTTCCAGAGCTTCCAGATAACCCATTCGAAGATGGATAAGAATGGCCGGGTTGGTTATTTGAATGTTGTTGCTGTCCAGCTAAATTGTTGGACGCACTACTTCGTTGAATATTATCTTGATTTATCGCGGGCTGTCTTGACTTATCACCAGATAGACCCGTTCCACTAGATGGATATGAATGACTTTGACCACTTGATGGCTTTGATTGCCCTGACGAAAGAGTGTGCTGCGTGTTTGATTTTTGAGCAGGTCGCTCTTGCCATCCAAACAAAGAAGGTTTCGGTGCAGAAGCTTGTGGATAACTAAAGGATGTAGGTGCCGGAGGATTATAATTTGTCTTTTTACTAGAGCCACGGCCTGATCCAGATCCTCGACTTCTACCGGAGGTTTTTCTACCATCGACACCAATAATTAATAGAATCGTTAAAGCAGTTAATATATATTTTCGATTCATTTTTGATCGAGTGGTCAAAAATGTATAATTTTAAAAACACACAGTCCTACTTGTACAAAACGCGTCAGCACCACGCCGTCGTATGTCACACTGCGTCTCGAACGAACAAGTAAATCAACCTAAGCTTATTATGGTCGTCGAGTCGCCCATATTGGCCGCCCACCCTATTGCGCACTACAGTGGGATCTACCTATACAATGTTAATAGGTATTGTGTTGTGTTATGACCCTATGTAGGTAACGCTTTAAATAAACCGTGCGATAACAACATGGTCTCTTTCGTGGAATCAATACTCTGGAAACCCAAACAACAGGGCACAAACAAACGTAGGCTAAAGACGAGGCTGATGCCTAATCAATACTTCGTGATATGCTGAATTTTCCTTATGTTATAAATTATGAATGCTGTAGAAACAATATTTAATTAATTATTAGTATTCTGTTAAAAATAACTCGGACAACCTGAGCTTTGGTGCTCTTATTTCTCTGAGCTTGAATTGCCCACATAAACGTAATACCAAAAAATCACCTTTAACCCAAACAATATTTTATCAAATTGTAGTATTATATGGATTGAGATAGGAACCGTTGATCTAGGTTCCCACCGTACCATTTCGTCTACTACTACTTCACTGGAAAATAGAAATAAATTACCGTAAATGTCTTCTATTGATTAAATAGTGTAATTGGCTTCGGCCGTTCTATTTAATGTACCTAATAACTAAATAAATAATTAAAATTGTTTCAAACTTGGTTTAAAAAAGTTATCAATAAAAGGAAGGGAAGGAAGCCAATGCAATTGCATTGGCTTCCATTTATTTCCAGTGAAGTATTTTGGACGAATTGGTAGAACAGGAACCACCTAGATTAATGGTATCGCAATCCAAATAATAACACACTTTGAATAAATTGTGTTTATTGAATTAGGATTTATTTTGCTATGTATTACTTATGTTTGTATTGGAAATTCGGTCCTTAACTATAATTAAAAATTGTTTCATAATAAAATGTTTCTTTTTTAATGTTAACATATTGAATAAATAATACGTTCCTTCTAGAAATACAGTGTGGTCACAGGCGAGATACAAACAAGCTATACATTGGTTAATAGCCGGAAATTACTCATCCACACCAGGTCACAAGGGACTGAATTCCACGACAATTTGCACAAAGTTTAAGTTGCGGTATTGGACTCTCTGGAAAGAACAAACAGTACACTTTTCAGCGTTTCATAGTTAGCGTTAGACCGTTTTATCTTTCAGCTCAAATTACCACTCTAAGAAACTCTGCGAACACTAACTCAATGATAGGTACCAGCGGACAGTAAACCGTGATTATATTATAGCTTTAAAAGGACGACAATAAAAATTAAACAAAAACATAAAAGAGCTCTAGTCCTCGCATCTGGTCGCCCCGTAAGTTTTACTATCTTTAGCCTATCTAATGTTATTATTTGATTAGATTTTTGTCAAATCACCTAAAATATTACTACACTGTAAATGTATTAAACATAGGTAGGTATATACATATATCGTAGTAGAATTGTATATATCGCTATTTTACATAACTGCTAGCTGTTCCACAAAATAGCTCTGATATGTAAAATAGCTGAATAGCGTCCAGCTGAAGTGCCATTTTGATAGGTTTATCAAAACCGCTACCCATGTTTGTTTTGCAGAATAACGTAATTGCAGTTACGATAAGCGTTTTGTGTAAAAAAAAACCTGTAACATTTAGTTATATTTTGACGGATTTTCGCAACCAAATTTAGTTTTGACGGAGTAAATTCGGGATGAAATATGTTTATATTGGTTACGTTAGGTTAAAACTGTGACCAAACGACGCAAGAGCCGAGCGAGCGAAGCGAGCAGGGCCGCGGCAGCGTCCGGCGATTGCCAGAACTTCTTCTTCTATCTTCTTCTATATTATTATTGTGCATAATTATATAGAAGAAATTTGGGTTACCTTGACGAACTTAAGCCATTGCTATGTCACAAAACGTCCCTAGCGCTGAATTTGGAACTAAAATCTACAATCCAACATTTCAATTCACGCTGAAATGCACTGTTTTACAAGACAGCTAAACATCAATCCGCTATATTGAACAACGCATAAGGTTCATTCCAAAATTAATTGCAGAACTGCTGAATACCATTCAGCTATTTTACTTAACAGAGCAGTTGTGGAAAGCGGCTAGCGATTATGTAAAATAGCGAATTACACAATTCTACTGCGTCATAATATACAATCACTAAACATATCGCATGACAGCTCCACAAATCATAAAATAACTTGGTTTTTTATGGCATAGGTATATACTTATGGGGGGCAAAGCAGACGGATCGCCTGATGCTAAGCAATAGCGCCGCCCAAGCACACCCGCGACTCGCAAGTCGCAAGTGTGTTGCCGGCCTTTTTAAAGGGTTTGGGCCTCCGGTATCCTCACTCACTCGGCGAAACACAACGTAAATAAGTAATAGTAATGTGTAAATGTTGTCATATAGTAAGTATACCTACCTGTACTGAGATTCTTAGAAAGGCATATTTTATTATTTTCATACTTATTGTATGCCTCTTTTTAATCCGCAGTGTGCTATAAAGCCCTCGCAAACTCAGCCTCAAATACTCACTCGTTAGAAATCTGTAACTTTCTCCCCTTTAGTGAACAATCTACTATTTCAGCTATTTTTATGATTTAATCTTTTTCTTTTAATTTCACTACTTACTTAAAAAACTGTGCCTCTAGTAAAAATGGGTATAAGTCCCATTTCCTCCAAATATGTCTTATAGAAAAGGGGTTTTCACTAGAGGCACAGTTTTTTTCACTGTAGCAAAGGGCAAATGGGGGTAATCACGACTTGGAGCTCGGGTAACGGGTACAAGACAAAAAATATTTATGTTTTTATCTCTATGTACAGTACAGAGGCGGACTTAATGCTGTAGGCATTCTCTATCAGTCGACCACAGTGCGATACGGAGACAAAATGTGGCAGAATGCATTATCTGGGCTTTTCTGGGTGTGTTGATAGGAGAATCAATACATAAACTACATTTAATATACCTACATACTTATATATAGCTACGTGATATATAAACCTACATAAATACTCAATAAATATATAATATATAAATATTCAATATAAATAAATTAATATTTAATTAATAATGTGAATCATTCTTCTGTAAAGGTACCTACTAAGCTACCGGTAATACCTACTTGTATGTATACATACAAATATAATTATCCTCTTATGATTACTTATTAAAAAACACTTAGATAGATAGCTTATCATCTACGTCATTCGATTATCTTCTCTATAAACTAAGTTTGAAGTGATAAATGCAATCAGAAATCAATTAAAATTCTTGTTCAATTGTTCTCATCTCCAAATACGCAGCAGGCATTAAACAAAAGAATTTTGCAATAAAATTAAAGCAAAGTTATCAAAATGATTATATTCGTTACGATTTTCTGTTTTCTTGTCATCACTTGTAGTGCCAGGCCTGACGTTGATGTTCAGCCACAAAATGTAGTGACAGCTCCACCTAATTGCCCAGACGGGCAGACTTGGGTCAACGGAGCGTGCCGCGATGTTTGGAGAGTTACGGCTGCCCCTACTAACGTTGTTACAGTGCCACCTAACTGTCCCTCAGGGCAAGAATACGTTAATGGGCAATGTCGCGACGTTTGGTTAAAGTTTTTTGGCGATGAGAATATACTCGGGTAAGTTGTTTTCAGTATTTACGTTTATTATAATGTCATAATTAAAAGACGTCTCGTGTCTTTTTGTATTCCCGAGACTTTTTGTAAGTTAGTTGTTTTGTTTTTTACTACGTAACTACTGAGTACACAACACAATAAATGCGTTTTGTCGTTTATTATTATGAATTAGTAGATAGGATTATTACTAACTTTGTTTTATAATTATAACAAGAAGATTTGATTGCTGTGTGTGAAAGAAATAAACATATCTATCAATTAAAATTCAGTTAAAATTATTACCTTCGAAATAACCTTCGTAGGATCAATGATTGAATTGTTTTTTTTTCGAATATTATATATCTAAACCTTTCCCAAGAACTGTCGCAAAATCAACCAAATTGACGACACGTTTGGATGGCGGCTGAGCGATAGGCTTCTGCAACACGTGTTGTGGGTTCGATCCCCAGATGGAGCAAATATTTGTATGATCTACAGGTCGTTGTTCCGGGTCTGGGTAATTGTGTATGTGAGAATTTGTGTTTGTAAACGCACCCATAATACAGGAGAAAATCCTAGAGTGAGACAACAATTAAAAAAAGAAGTAGTAGGTAGCTTCGGGTTCCTGAGAAAAACTGACACAGAAACAGAGAGATAGACTCATAATAGGATCAGATTGTCGCTTACCAATACCAACAGGCGACGATATGTACCTACCTATTACAATAAAACTGTAACTGTAAATTACTTGACACTATTCGTTCATAAGGTGACCGCAACAGACTTTTCTATAATAAAATTGTAGTAAATAGGTAGTTACAAATTTTTCAAACCTGTAAAACGTAGTACCTACCCAAGTAGGAGGTTCTCAGCGGTGGACTGCGTGTTTGTCCCACGGAAAATCTGTGGCAAATTCGTTTGAAATAGGGCCACGCCCCTTGGTGGGGTCCGGTGATTGTACCACAGCCTGTCATAGTGATCTCGATCATAGCGATCATGGCTGTGAATGACACCTATGAGCAAGCGATGAAAAATGTGGTTTTTAGTCGGCACGACTCCGACATAACTAATTATCTGCGAGTACCTATAAATAGGTACCATGAATTCAGTACTTACCTATGCATTTTTGTAATCGTTACAATAAATCAAGACAATAAAAAACATTTAGCATACACTAAAAACACTTTCTTTATGTTTTCGTGTCACGCTTTTTTATGATTTAGAAATTATTGTATACTCCTACTTATTGTTATTAAAATGTGTACCATCTGCCCGATTTCAGGAAAATCCAATCACATTATGCCGAATCTGCACCGCAAAATGTAGTGAGCGTACCAACTAATTGTCTCCCTAATCAGCAATGGATTAATGGTGCCTGTCGTGATGTGTGGAGACGCACAGCAGACAGTAAAAATGTAATTACCGTTCCGACTAACTGTCCTTCTGGTCAAGAATACATCAATGGCCAATGCCGCGAAATATGGAGAAGGTACTGAATAACAGTTTTTTTTAAATAATTTATACAAGTAGGTACGAACATTGAAAGTACAGTAGCCGCTCGATCATCCGGCACCCGATTTTTTCCCTCTATTTGTCGGAACTGCCGAATTATCGAATTTGTATAGGAAGTAAAAGCTTTTTACACATGTACCTACAATGTAAAATAAAGTCTACATATCATAGATTCACAAAAAAAAGCAAAACAAACACGTGGCTTCACAAAGTGAATAAAATATATAAATATATTTTATTCACTCACTATGAGGAACACTAATATAACAATTACTAACGAAAACATTAACGCGCATACCTGTAGAAATTGTGCTGACACTGAATGGTCCTGTCCCACTTTAATTAAAACCGATAGCATAAAATATTTAGGTATCACACTGGACTCGAACTTAAACTTCCGTAATCATATTGATATCATAAGCACTAGAGTACGTAAATTAATATTTATTTTTAAAAGTCTACGTAATATTGCTGACTATAAATTAATCAAACAGGTGTATCTAGCACTGTGTCAACCGATAGTCCGATACTTACCTATTGCATAACTGCCTTGGGTGGTGCTGGGAAAACAATTTTACTTCCCCTGGAACGTGCCCAAAGAGCTATTCTAAAGGTTCCTTCCGCCCATTTTTATTTCCTACGCATCAGCTTTACACGGCATGTAAACTATTAACGGTTCGTCAATTATTCATTCAGCACATCTTACTAAAACAGCACACGGAACTCCCATTTAACCCCGTACCCTTAGACAAGAGAAGGAAAGATTTGGTCTGTACCTACTAAAACTAAATTTAACCATGCATTTTCTAACAGATTCTACATATTCTTAGGACCATTTATATATAATAAAATTAATAAGATACTAAACATACACAGTGTAAGTTATAAAAAATGCAGTATTATAGTTTCGGAATATTTAGAGAATCTCAATTACGCAGACACAGAGAAGTTGTTAGAAATTATAAAATAAGTTAAAATTACTTATTTAATGTATACTTTAGTTCTATTATCCTTTGTTTTTTCTATTAATTTAATTATGTCTCTTCAAATTTGAAAAAAAAAAAAAACAATAAACACGTAAAGCGGTAGCCTGAAACACAGGTTTAACCTAGTTCAGGCAGGCTGTTATGTATTTTATTCGAGCTGACAAATGAAAAAATGTATTTAAATTTTAATATGCCTTTGTTATATCTTAGGATTACTTTTAGATTTAGATAGATATTATTAAGTATTATTTAATCCGTTTTGTAAGTTTTTTTTTGGAACTATGTACTAAATATTTGTATCATTGAATAAATTGAATTGATTGAATTAAGGTTAGGCCCGGACTGCTGAGCGAGAGAAACTACTCGAACCCGCTCAGTAGTCCGGTGTTCAGCTGTGTAAAATGCTGGATTATAGAGCGGGCTACCTGAGTCCCATAATGCCGGACTACTGAGCGTGCCGGATTATCGAGCGCCTACTGTATTATCTATTCATTGAGCTAAAGCTCTCTCTCTCTCTCTGAAAAGGCTGAGCATTTGCTAATTACAAAATGACTTTTTACAAAAGCCATAACTTATGTTGTCTTTTCTTCATGCTTAATGACAGCATCAGCATGATTTAGATACCTATATAGGTATAGTATAAGTAAATAGGTACTTTAAAAAAAAAACTTTGCTCCCACACTAGGATTTTCTCATGTATCGTGGGAAAGCAGCTAGTTTTATATAAAACTAAAATATGCTATGTCAACCTATCGGCACCTACCGAGATCTCGCAAGATCCAGATCCTCAATATCGACATTGAACATTTTGTATTTGCATCCATTTTAGGGATTGCATTTCCTATTAAAAGAATATAAGTTTGTAAGGAACACAAGTAAGACTCGCACTTGTCCGGGTTTAATCCTTTTGAGGTACGGAACCCTAAAAGAAGTTTGCAGACTATAGCAAAGCTGACTGCCTGCGATTGCATTTTAGTAACACATAAGGAGAAACAGTAAAGTGAAAACCGTACAACTTACTGATAAACATTTAAGATAAAGCTTAACTTTTACCTTTAACCCGTCTACGAAAAACCAACTGCCTAACCCTTCGGGGTTACAGGCGTGATGGCGTACTAAAAAAGAAGGGTAATAATATTTTTCTTTTAACGATGAACGAAAAAAGTTTATATTGATATTTTTAATCGTGTGTTTGTTATTTTTTTAACAGATCTTATAAGGAATAAAAGTAATAGTTACTTAGATATTTATAAATTAAGAAGTAGAAATAATTTTAATAATAAATGATGTATTTATTATTTGAGCTCTTTGATACTCACAAAGCAAATATTTCACCTGCACTATTTCGCAGCGTGCAGCTGTCGGCCGCATTGGTGTGATCACCATAACCTACCATCATTCCTGTTTTCCCCAAAGGGTTAGGCAGAGGCGTACTAATGTACACCGACGGGTCGCCGGTATGTTTGGGTCCCATGTAATAGGGGGCGAGTCTATTGCAAATTCTACACTCCGAGCTGCTACTGGGATTTTCATAGAAAAACCCAATAACACTGGTCGGACCAAGGACCTCTAGCGTAGCAATCACGCTAAGGACCACTAAGCTAATCGAGTAAATATTCCAACTAGTGATGGGTCAAGAGAACATTCGCTTTGCCAGGATAAAAAGTTTGATTTGAATAATAAACGTGAGAAGTGAACTGTGACACTCAACAAGTAACACACAAGTCACAACACAGTGCACCAAAGGGTTATTATATTAGCAAATTTAGCGGAACAGGGACAAAGAATCCTCCCTTACCTAATCCCCACCAAAAACTGAAATAATATAAGGCACGTTTAAATGTATAAGTATACGAATTTACAGACATTTTAAAATAAGGATATAATGTAAAATAAACTCTTCATACCTACTACTTATTTTCGACGTACAGACTGCAGAAAAAACAAACACAGGAATAAACATTTAATATTTATTTCTAAAATCACAGGAAGCTTATATTAAAATCACAGTTTGCATTCAATTGATGTGTTCCCTATTAAAGGACCGGTCCTTTCGGAAGACCAGCATCGATTTGCCGTAACTGGCAGTCATGCTGAGATTGGACTGATTTGTAGATAAGGTTCACTTGGGTACCATAGATCAATATACCCTCTAATGGGTACCACAATTTAGTTATTATAATGTATACGTAAGTAGTTATTATTATTTCCCTTACTGTATTTCAGGTCTCCTTTACAAACAAATATAATTTTATATTCTTCTTTATCAAGTGCAGAATCGAATAGGTATAGAGTTAAAGACACATTACATCTTGCTGATTTACCACCGACTTCCCAACGATATGAACTCAAAAAACAATTATCTCAAGAAATATATTTCTTTAAACCACAGAAGTATTAATAAATAATTCAACTTAAATCAGAAACATACAAATACAATCATTTTCAGAACAATGTAAACAACAGTCAGCTGATTTGGAGGCAATGATTTAAAAGTATAAAAATGCAATAAAAAAAATACTTAAAATGGCTAAAATAATTAAGAGTATTTGGTACTTGAATAATAGGTGCTCATAATTATTCTACAAAATACAATATATACTATTCTTAATTAAATACAAAATTTCTATGATGACAAATCGTGTTTAAATACAATTTAAACACATTTAAGAAGTTGTGGCAAGTGGCCCTTAGAATACTCTTAATTATTTTAGCCCATTTAGGTATTTTTTTATTGCATTTTTATACTTTTAAATCATTGCCTCCAAATCAGCTGACTGTTGTTTACATTGATCTGAAAATGATTGTATTTGTAGGTTTCTGATTTAAAAATCAGAAACATACAAATACAATCGTGTTTAAATACAATTTAAACATATTTATGAAGTTGGTGCAAGTGGCCCTAAGAATACTAATTTATAATCACAGTATTTATTTTATTTTAATAATTATATATGGGACATTTTTACACATCACCCATCTAGTTCCAAAATAAGCACGGCTTGTACTTACTATACCTAATACACAGTTTGGTTCAATAGATAATAAACTTCTCAGCATGCGTATGCATCTCTTAGGCTGGTTTTAGAGTCACGCTGACCGTACCATTATTCTAAAACGCTTCCTAGACGTTCAAATATTTCGGCTGTCAGCGCCGACGGTCAGCGTACGATCAGCGTGACTCTAAAACCAGCCATAGTAGTTTGTGTTCTCAGCAAAGAGTCCAGTGGACTATCTGAGGGCGGACTAAATTTCCAATACAAACATACTTAATACCAAAATAAATCGAATACCACATACTCAAACACAATTTATTCAGTGTGTTATTATTCGGCAAGCAATTCTTGATAAGTTTACCATATTTCGTTTGGAACGATTTTCCGGTCATTTATTTCCAGTGAAGTAGTAAGTAGTATTTAAACGAAATGGTACGGTAGGAACATAGGACATCTCAATCCGAATAACACAATTTATTAAAATATTGTTTGGATTACGATTTATTTCGAGCAATTCCAGCTCCAGCGTTAAAATTGTCCTTGTTAACAGCTAGCTATTTTATGTAACCTGTGGATAACGTCGTGAGTAGTGTATTTGTTACTTCTGTTTATTTATTACTATGTGTAATGTTTAATGTACTGCTGATTGTTAACCCTAATAAAAAAAAATACTTAAGAAAGACACAGACAAACAGACGCTTATGATCATCACATTAAGATACGAACAGAACACCATAATGCAACTGGAGTTAGGAAATATACTGCCATAGGCCTCCACGAGACAGGCTCAACCTTGTATGGAAGTCATACGTTAAGTTATGTATTTGAATTACGTAAATTTAAATTGTCTAAAAACACCTGTAATAAATATCATGTACATTTTATATGGTTAATAAACATTATTCTTATTCTTAAGATTTGTGTCATGTGGAAATCGAACCCACGACCTCGCGATCGTTATCTGACCACAGACATCGACCATCGTCAACCACTTACCACGTTCACTTAGACTTAGAAATTTGCATGCTAACGAAGAAAACACTTCTTCAAAAATTTTATAAAGTGACCTATGTGACAAATAAAGACATACTTTTTTATGGTTGTAAGTTTACAATAACCCGTCATAATTATTATATTCGGTGGTGTGTTGTGGTGATCACTGGGATCACTATCGACTGAGGCACGTCGAATAATCGCAATTTAGATACACCTTTAATATCATTTTACCTTTATCCATATCAGGTTTTCTAGGTAGATACTAACCATTGCAATTACTATGCTAATAATATTTATTAACTATTTTGCAGTTCACCGAACCTTATAGAAAATTACATCAACAATTTGAAGGAGCTTCTGATCAGCAAAGAAAGACAAGCTACGGCAGCAAATCTACAGAATGTTATAAGTGTACCCAACCAGTGCCCGGCCGGCTACAGACCTGATGCACTAGGAGTATGCCGCGAAATTTTTTATAATTAAATAGAACTGAAATTCGTTATCCATGGTTCTCTTTGGTTTCGTAGACGCGCAGATATGACTCGATAGCGAAAACGCAGCCAGGCTTGACAGCTAAGCGAAAAAAACCTCTTGTCTACCTAGCAATTTGGAACCAAAGTATTTATGATTATGACATCATGTCAAGCTATGTGTTTTGTCCAACTGCTATCAAAATATACCTACTTACCTACGTACTTATGTATTTTATTTTACCTTTTACTCTACCGTTGCTAGTGTCGAGGTACCGAGCTTACAATACAATTAAAAGGGGTTATATCGTATAACTTTGGCATTTATTGAGGGGCGAAACCCCTAATTCATTACAAGTCAGTCTATCAAGACTCGCAGACTAGACACTACTACGTCAGATATAAAATATATAATTTAAATTGATTGTTTATTCTTTAACAAGCCAGTCAACCCTTAATATTGTCGCCTTCTTGGAGCGGTCTCTACACTACTGACCTTAGTTGGGATAGATGTAGGTGTTTGGTGTGATTTGCTTGCCTGTCATTCTTCTGAGTCTATATTCCTATCCTCGCACCTATCTATAAGTACTATATATTTTATCCACTGCTTGAAACTGTATACTTTTTGCTAAATAACTGTTATAAGAAGCCTATTTTGACTATTCACAGCGCCTTAAAAACTTTGCTTATTAAACGTTAAAGAAGCTAAAAGTAGGGTCAATCGTAAATTTTGGCCAAAATTGACGACGATTGACACTACTTTTAGCTACAATATCGATTTACAAGCAAAGGTTTTAATTCTCAGTTGTGAATATTATATAGCTAATGCTGCAATTACTACAGCTAGGAATCTAGAATGTATGATAGACCTACAAATTGCGAAAAACCAATTGAAATTTGAATTTGGCGGGCTAAGCGAAACGATCAGCCTTATCGGATATAAATTAGTTTCTAGATTTTAAAAACGAAATCAAAATTCTTTTTTAAAATAGGCACTATACAATTTAAGAGTGGATCCGCATTGCAGTTCAATCGCAGATATGGTCGTCATTATAGCAACTATCTCAATTAAATCTTATTGGTGTACCTCCAAGCTAAAATCCAAATCTACTGAATAAACTGAAATTCACTTTGTCTCCTTAATTCCACCGAATGTTTACTTAACTAGAAGGAAAGTTAATTAATTATTTACTTTGTGTATAGAAATTGCGATTGCACTGTAGTGTGGAGTTGGAATTCGTATCATCGGCTATAGTTAGGTGCCGTTTGCGTTTGTTGTAAGTATAGTTTTTGTGAGGTCGATTTAGATTTTGCAGTGGTTTGGCTTTGTGAAATCAATTTGTCTTGTACGGATTATTAATACGATACGATTACGACCGAAATCGGATTCGAGATACCTTTTTATATATCGGACTTATTTACAGGACATTTTTATATACAGGATACGATTACGCTCGATATACCAACGGCCGATACACGGCCTCGCAGAAAACCGGAGGGAAACAACATTATTGAAATTTGAATTTGGCGGGCTCAGGTGAACGATCCGCCTTAGTTGTTTTTTTTTTTGTTTTTTTAATTATGGCGCCACACTTTTTGTGTATTTGCCAGTGTCAAGTAATCAAGTATTCAAAGAATATTTCCCATCATGGGATTGTATTATGGCACCACACTTGTGTTCGCCAGTGTCAAAAGTTCAGTTGCCCCAATAAAACGGTAGAAACTTTATTGAGGCTTCGATGGAGTTTAGGAGTGAACCCAAAAAGTTTTCCCCGATTTTCAATTTTATATCATTTGCCTACACTCTCACACGTTCACGAACACTTAATGGTTAATTATCCACCATAATTACACATTAAATTCGGAGAAATTCAAGTTTTGAAAAATAATATAAAATCGACAATGTGCACTTTACATTTTCCCGCCTAAACTCAGATCCGCCAGTTGTTAATTTGTTATATTGTCACTACTTAAGGGGCCGTCCTAAAAATTGACGCATTTTAGTGAATTTTGTTGACCGATTGTGAGGAATCTACAAAGAATTTATATAAAATTATTAATTATTTGAAAAGAACTGTTCTTAAACCTGGCACAAGTGGAAATGGATTTTTCAATTTACTTCTATAATAATCGTAAATCCCTTTTATTGACAACTCCTTTTCCCAAAAAACGCGTTTCGAGTGAAGTTTGATGATCGGTTTACAAGAAAATATTAGTATTACTGAATATTAAAAAATACTATAAAAGCCAGCATATGCTCTACTTGGCACTAGCGGAAGCACTTTTTTCAATTTTCATACAAAATATAGCAGGAAAAAAATATTTACGTAACGTAATTTTTCGTGAAAATTGCAGACAAATATGTATTTTTTTCTATTTTTTAGAAAGACATTTTGATTATTTTTTAAATTACTTAATAATCTTCAGTTATCCCTCTAATAGGATCAAAAAATCCTTTTTCAAAAAAAAAATATTTTGATTTAGTAAATCAAAGATGAAAAGACCTATAATTGTGCTATAATATCGAGCGCGCAAAGCCGCTCGCGCCAGTCACGTTTGGGCCTTCCCAGCGAGAGGACGTATCGCTTTGTGTCACAGGCGTGCGCTTGTTTGACGTAAATATTTTCCCAAATTATACTGCGATTAACACAACTTGATACGTTGATTATTTTATAACTTCTAATTTCTAGAAAAGCCCTATAATATAATATGGTCTGGTATTTTTTGTAGGAAGTATGGGTAGTACAAGTTTATCATTATGCTGATTACGAAAATGTTTATTTTTGAAATCCAAGATGGCGGACATTACTTTTCTAAATAAATTAATATGGGTGTCAATTTTAAAGATTTTCAGGGGCTGATTACGAAATTTATATTAATTTTGAAATCCAAGATGGCGGACATTGCTTTTCTATATAAATTGATATGGGTATCAATTTCAAGGATTTTCAGGGGCTGATTATGAAAATTATTGAAATCCAAGATGGCGGACATTGCTTTTCTAAATAAATTGATATGGGTGTCAATTTCAAAGATTTTCGGGGGCAGATTACGAAAATGACATTAATTTTTAAATCCGAGATGGTGGACATTGTTTTCCTTAATAAATTGATACGGGTGTCAATTTCAAAGAATTTTGGGGGCTGATTACGAAAATGACATTAATTTTTAAATCCAAGATAGCGGACATTGTTGTTCTAAATAAATTGATACAGCTGTCAATGTCAAGGATTTTCAGGGGCTGATTACGAAAATGCTTTTCTAAATAAATTGATATGGGTGTCAATTTCAAGGATTCTCAGGGGCTGATTACGAAAATCATAATTATTAATTTTGAAACCAGAGATTAAAATTTGGTTAATTTTTTTCAAGTTAAATATGAACTGTTAACTATTTGTGATTTTTTTGCATATTCCTAGATATTATTATACAGTTATTTTAGTGATGGAAAAACTCGACTGGGATCAAAATTTGAACCTGCGTCTCCTGGTTAGATAAATCAGATGATCACTAAGCCACCGCGAGTCCCACCTGCCAGGTCTAAATTTGCATTCACATTCTGAATTTACGTCTTAAAGGTGACGTCAGTAATATCTATTGAAAAGTCGCTTCTTTTTTGAAGAACATCCTACAGCCTGATTGTACTTGGGATGTAGTTCCTTTGGAAACGTACAGTAGTTCCCAATCTTTTTGGCCGGGCAGAGGTTGTTGCACCCGCCTTCGTGCGCATGGTACAGTCAAGTGGAAAATTACTAATGCAATTATCCTATTTAGTATTAGATCAGTAAGTAGATAGATTTTTATTTTATACATTGGCATAACATAAAATACATTAAAAAAAATATTTATTAATAAAAACAGGCGTAGTAAATTCTCAGTAGGAGCTCGGAATTTGAAATTTGTGCCCGGATAATGGCAATAGGCTCACCCCCTATTACATGGGACCTTAACATATCGGCGAACTGTGGGTGTACATTAGTGTACGCCTCTGCATAACCCTTCAGGGAATACAGGCGTGATGGTTTGTTATGTTCGAGGTACTTACGACTGCGACTGCGTGTGATTGCGACATTAAGTATAATACCTATAGCTCTCAAGAGTCTGCCACCGAATTTCTAATACAAACGTAATACCAAGTTATATCGTAAGTAAAACACAATTTATTGGATTACGATTTATTATGGTATTATGTTTTTGCCGGCAATTCAATCATTCAAATTTAGACAGCGCAATGCTTGGTAATTTACTAGCTATTATAACGCGTTATATTTTACTAGCTTCTGCCCACGACTTCGTCCGCGTAGAGGAGATATAGGAGATAGATATATGAGGATATATAGCCTTTCTCAATAAATGGGCTATCGAACAATGAAAGAATTTTTCAAATCGAACCAGTAGTTCCTGAGATTAGCGCGTTCAAGTAAACAAACTCTTCAGGTTATATATTAGTATAGATTTCAAATATGCCATGATATACATTACAAACAAAATTATACAATCATTACAAAGCTATATGTTCATTAGTCAAAAGCAACCTCATCTTACAATAAATTATTTATAAGCAAAGGTTTTAATACATTCAAAGGTATGAATATTGTAGTTATCGCCGTGATTACTACTGTAGTACAAAATTAATGTCTTATGTTGGTCCTTCATTAGGCACATTCTACGTGCATGGTAAATTATGAAAAACAAATACTAGTTCTTCAGACATCTCATCTCACACTTTTCACGATGAAGTGGAGCAAAGTTAAACTACATACCACAATTAGCACAGATGTACATACAACCGAGCGGTTTCAGTCGTGACCAAAATGTGTTTTGATAAACATTTAACAAAATATTACGATTTTGAAGTGCCTAGCAAAAGATAAAACTATCAACCCTCCAAAGTAAAAGTTTGAAAATTCAAAATCCCTGAAACACATTTTTTATGATGAGTAGCTACATATCTCATTTTCAAATACCTACCTTTAAAAACTATTCACCCATACTAATAAGTACATTAACCTTCAGGCTTCAACCCCCGTTTCCTACCCTTAAAATGTAAAAATCCATAAATCATTAAACTCGTCACTAGGTATTTATTAGTAATCAGTATCTACAAAAATTACAATTTTTAACCCCTATTTCCACCTTCAAAGTTTTATGTTTTGATGTTTATTGAATATTGTATGTATAAAAATATACTAAATTAAAAACAAAATTGAAAATACAAAAAAAAACTAACGAGAATAAAACTAGAAAATTAATTTAATGAAAGGATCAACATTGTTTATAGGCTCGTACGCTCGATCTGCAGCCATGTGTGCGTGAAAAGCGCACACAAACATAGAATTTACCTAAACTCGATCGAGTGAATTTTTAGGACGGCCTCTTAACAGAAGTAGCAGAACTCCTCAGAATAAGTCTCTTCGTGTCTTCATCGCACATCTGACATTGGCAGATGGCAGATTTGTCGAAATCGGCACATTGCCATTCCTAAAAATTTAATTGAAGTCATAGACTTGACATAAGTGCAATTGACAGTTTATGTCAATGTCAAATCAAATTGCCAACAACACTAACTGCACTGGTACTGTACTACTCGTATCGTACTTGATTCTAACAATATTCAACAATAGAAATCCTTGAATATCCAACTCAATGCTCAGTATTTGTTATAAACCCAATTATTACGTTACACACTGCAATAAATACAATAATAATGGCACATTGTTATTTTTGGTGTAAAGTTTTATGACTCATATGTACACTCAAATGAACGTTTTACACTGCTCGTCTAATTGATAAAGTTTAAGTATAACATGTCTGAGAGAAAGGGCACTAAAGCTTTAGAGATATGGTGTAAGCGCTTAGTCAAAGACTGCCCAGAAGTGCAGATAGATAACATGACGACATCATGGAGAAATGGGATAGCATTTTGTGCATTGGTTCATCATTTCAGGCCAGATTTAATGTAAGTCTGTTTACAATTCTCTTAGTTACACATTGTTTAACTATGTATTTAACTTATAATGTAAAAACACCAGTAATTCTTGCCTACCTGTGAGTCCTAAGATCAGTGTATTTAGGAAATGTTTTTGTTTCATTCTTTTCAGTGATATGTCAAAGTTGAATCCTGAAAACATATATGAAAATAATCAATTGGCTTACAATGTGGCCGAGAAGCACTTGGGCATTCCTGCACTATTAGACCCAGAGGACATGGTTGAAAATGATGTTCCTGACCGATTATCAATATTGACTTATTTGTCTCAGTTCTACCAGCGCTTAGGTCATACAGGTGAAATTTAAAATTATATATATTAATTACAGCTTAGTTAATGCAACTCGGTGGTTGTCACTTTAGTGATTAAGTGAAGTGTAATCTAAGTTGAGTGATCTAAGTGACTTATTAAAATTTTGCTTTGGTATGATTGCTGCTTGATCACTCAAAAATAATGTAATAAATTGAAAATAATCCCAATATATCACAAACTGCAAAATTAATTTAAAATTTATTTTCAGTCAATACAAAAGTACCTGAAAGCGAGTCTAAGGTATCATCCCAAATAACCACCATGGAATCATCTGTTAGTACAAACTTACTATGTATAAATATTACTTTCTCAATGTCTTTGTGCAATGTTTGCAGTTAAACTGGTGTCTACTTTCTCTAATTCTTTCTATCTTACACTTATCTTTATTAATACTTTATAGGCACCCATAAGATTTGGCAAGACTGGTCTAGACAAATGTGCAGCATGTGGCCTGCCTGTGTACCTTGCCCAGCGCCTACTTGTCTCGCACAAACTGTACCACAGAAGATGTTTCCGTTGTTCTAAATGCTTAGGACATTTAAATACTAAGAATTTTGAGATTCTAGAAGGATCTGAATTTACCTGTGATAGTTGTAAAAATGAAAAGAATTTATCCAAATACCTTAATAATAATATTCATGATCAAATGGGAATGCTGGCATTTACTGATAAAGTATCACTTGAGACTAAAATAGCCCCAAATGATGAGCCAGTCAGTCCAAAATATAAAGCAAGACCACAATCCATTTTAGGTGAGTGTATCATAAAATTTATATTAATCAAATAAGCAGAATTATAAAACATTGCAAGTGTATTAGTTTGCATTTATGTTTGTGTGATGACGCATGTGATACCAGTAGCCCCAGCACGAACAGTTTTAAAAACATATTCATATCGAAATCGAGAATAATTTGTATAAGTAGGAGGTTAATGAATGTAGATGAAGTGAAAGTGGTGTGCCAGGATCTTAGCAAGTGTAGTCTCTGCCTACCCCAATGGGAGACAGATGTGAAAATATGTAAGTATGTATGAGATTTGTAGCAGAAAAAAACTCATTTGTTTACGATACAAATTTAATAGTGCTTCATACTTGTGCTACAGCTCTGGGTGTTTACCTCAAAAATGCTAGTATTTGAAAATGACAATTATAAATATGTCTCAACCTTATGTCTTTCTTTTTTCAACATTTTTATTTTTCATTTATGCACCACTAGAGAAACTTGCATGTTGGTATTTCTGCCAATGATATCATGATAATGGTTTCAAACCAAAACTTATACCAAATTATTGGTTACCAATTGTTTTCACAATCACTAGAAAATTTGAGATTTTATGAATGAGTTACACCAACACATCAAAATATTAGCATAAAAGTTAAATTGAATTTTACAATGTGTGTACTTTCATCTAAATCACTCCTGGATTTCCAAAATTATAGTGTTGTAAAGTTTCACAGCTTTTTAAATTCGCGTTCCTTCGCCTGCCACTGCGATGACGTCACACTGGTGATTGTCATGTCCGATTGCGGGCGTCGCGACGCGTGCGGAATTTTTACATTCATAAAATTTGATTTGTAAAGTGGTTTGCATTTTAATTGTTTGTGTTAGCGGTTACTTTAAACATTACCTATTGTTTATATTAAATTAACATATTGATCCAATATATGTATTTAACGTTACCTACGCACGTTAGGCGTTAGCGCGGTCGTTAAGTCGAATTTTGCCGCGGTGGCCGTACTTTTTAACGTATAATCATCAGTCATTTTTGAACATAGGAAAAAAATATGAAAAGATTATATTTTCTCGAGTTACATATATTTAAATATGCTGAAATTTTCAGTTTTTTTCTAAATGTGCGGTAAGCGATGCATTTTGGTAATCTATCGGGTTCGGGTGTGTCTGCTTTTATGTTTGTTGTGTTAGTGTAATCACCAATTACATTTTTAATTTAATAATACTTCATACTAATGTTAAGTTATATTGTAGAAAAAATAAGCATGTTTGAGAAAAATATAGAAAAAGAAACGAATATAGACCACAAATTCTCAAATATTTCATTAAAAGACAATATTACTAGTAAACCTGAAGAACTGTCCACTACTAGTAAATCTCTCTGTGACATTGACTCGAATTTATTACTAGAAAGTGTGAAAATGGAAAATGAAAAACTGCTCACTAACAATGTTCCAGACAGAATCTATAAAAGTAATATTGATAAAGTTAATTTCCTGCAAACGCAATTAGCTGATGACACAGTAAATATTAATAAAAATTCAAACAAAAATGATGTGACGGAAACTAGAAACAAAGACCAAGATTGTATAAATAATGAATATAATACAATTAATATAGAAGAAAGTACAGATACCTGCAGCATTATACGCACAGACAATAGCAATATAACAGATGACAACAGGATAGCTAATAACTCCTCATCGAATATAGACATTCCATTTGTATCAGAGCAATCTTTAGAAATTGAACAAGATCAAGAAATTAGTATAACTGTTCCTCCTAGAAGAAAAAAACAGAATGCATTACAAAAAGCTCTGACGTCTGTTATAAACAAACAAAAAGAAAGCAAGTTAAATACAAAAGAATATCCAGACCATTTAAATCCATTCTCTGATGATGAAGAGGAGGTAATGTTTTAAAATAAGTACCTGTTTTCTTATTTAACCTGTACAGTTTACCATGGCAAGACCTCCCCCGTTTAGGCCTATGATTTCTCCATGGTCTATCTGCACAGTCTCATAATTCGTTATGGACTACGGCAGATAAACGATCATTTCGATCTCAATTAAAAGAAAATATGACTTCTGTGAAAAATACCAGTGTTACATACAAAGTTTCTTTTTTAAGATTTTATAATTTTTAGGATGTTCATCAAACACCACCTAATAATGTAAGCACGAATCCTTTTGGTAGTAGTGATGAAGAAGATGACGAAGTCCCGCCAATAAAACACATGGCTAAGCCAGAAAATGTAACTGGAACTCCCATGTAAGTATCATAATTTTAGAATAACTTTTGTATGTAATAATGTTTCATTACAGTTACTGAATATTTATACTTACAGTCGAAAACTATTACTGAAGTTTTTTTTTTTAGCAAAAGGCTTATAACTGTTAATCCATTCTGGTCTGATGGCGAAGAACCATCGTCAGATGAAGATACAACTCACACAAAGAGGTTAAGTGAATTTATACTAGCTTCAATTTTGACTTCATTTTAGTAAGAAGGTATAATAGAATTTGATTATTTTCCAGCTCGATGTATAGATCTTCTATGGCAACAAGTACTCCGAATCTTCCTGGAAGTACGCCTCGACGGAAAAAAGCAAAAGCGCCACCGCCGCCGCCGGCCATCTCCATATCAGAAACGCCGCGGCTCCAAAACCCTTCCACCTCTATGGATGACGTGGCTAGCATATCTTCCTTCAGCTCCTACAATTCTACAATGAACTCTGATCAAGTTAGAGTTTTTATTGTACTATTCATGCATACTAATGATTTCTAATGATACTGATTTTCCTTTTCCTATGACTTTCCTGTAAAATCTAAGATTTACCCACTCTTATGTGGTGGTAGAAGTCTGAAATATTCTGTGATCATCATTCATATCGATGTTACATTTTACGTTAGAGACACGGTTAATGATATGACCCAACCATATATTAGTACAAGCTTCTGCCCGCGACTTCGTCCGCGTGGAATAGTTACCTAGTCTTAGCGTAATGATATATACCCTATAGCCTTCCTGAATAAATGGGCTACCTAAAACTGAAAGAATTTTTCAAATCGGACCAGTAAGTAGTTCCTGAGATTAGCGCGTTCAAGCAAACTCTTCAGCTTTATTAGTATACTAGCTTCTGCCCGCGACTTCGTCCGCGTAGCGTAATTATATATAGCCTATAGCCTTCCTCAATAAATGGGCTATCTAACACTGAAATAATTTTTCAAATCGAACCAGTAGTTCCTGAGATTAGCGCGTTCAAGCAAACAAACAAAAAAACTTCAGCTTTATATATTAGTATAGTATAGATAAGAAGTATAGATATTCATAAAGACATATATTAGTTCCTGCAAACTGCCTCAATAGCCAAGTGGTCCTGACCGCGACTGCTACGCTAGAGGTCCTGGGTTCGATTCCCAGGTAGTAGTAGTAAATTCCCAGTAGCAGCTCGGAGTTAGGAATTTGTGCCCGGTTAATAGCAATAGGCTCGCCCCCTATTACATGGGACCTAAACATACCGGCGAACTGTGGGTGTACATTAGTACGCCTCTGCCTAACCCTTCGGGGAATACAGGCGTGATGGTATGTTATGTATGTATGTATTTAGTTCCTGCATTACTGTAGAATCCCGTCTGGTGGTCTGCTTTTCTTCACTAAGGTAGTTTTTAATTGACATTCGATACTTATATCTTACAGAAATCAATTGGTAAAATTACACCAACTCCTAAAAAGAGACGTCCCGCACCCACTCCTCCAGATAGTGTGTCGGGCGAAAGCTTGGAGAAGGGCATCAATTTTGAAGGTATGAAAAAGCCCATTCTAGGCATGCAAGTTGAAAACTACAAGCTTAAAGACTCAGTTTCAATCAATAGATCTTTGCAAGGGTCTTTATAAACTTCGCGTTGGTATTTCCGTTCCGCATGTTTTTTCCAGTTTTTATTTTTAATCGACTTCAAAAAGGAGGAAAATGAGGGTTCTCCCATTTATAAGATCGGCAAGGCACTCGTGACTCTGGTGTAGCGGGTGCCCATGGGCGGCGGTGATCGCTTACCATCAGGTGATCCGTCTGCTCGTTTGCCCCTATCCCATATTTCTCTCAAAACTCTGTTATAATCTATGACAATAAAAACATAACTTGTAAAAAAACCAAGTCCCGCAACTCAGTTCTTCTATCGTAAAAAGTTGTGAGATCCATGTAATACCAAGTCGGTCAATTAATTCAGTCCCTACTGAAGGGTCCTTCAATTATTACGTAATTAGCTAACCTAACAACATCTTATAGTGACCATATATCAATATTAAAAGCCTTTTATGTTTTAAATAAATAGATTAACTTGGCAATCGCACTAAACAATATAATTAATATAAGATGTATTACTTGTGTGATACATTGTGTTTTCATGGTCACTCCAAGGTGTTGTTATGTTAGCTAATTACGTAATAACTTAAGACCCCTTAAGGACCCTTAAGTAAGTATACTTAATCTGAGGCTTAATCAGATTAAGTATACTTAATCTGAGGTAGGGACAAAAAATACATCCTAACACCGTTCAACCGTACAAATGACGTCATTTGGCACTTACGTCTGTTTAGAATAGAAAGAACTTCAAAGTTGCAAATAAATATAAAAATGATTGAATAGGGTCGCTCTGGGAAACTTAATACCTCCGAAATAACATAGCTTATCTGAAGTTATCTGCAACTGCAAGTGGTTTTGCCCAGGTAAATTTTAATATTAAAACTCAGTGTAAACGTGGGCTTGTTAATGTTTCGCATTCGTGATATTGTCCTCAGAGTAATTTCGATATTTTTGCATAAGAATACTTTAAGTTTTATGACCACGCGGCTGTTCGCAATCGCTAACTTCAGACGCGAGCTGTTATTTCGGGGATGCCTACTATAGGCTCATACTTCATTTTCACAAAGCAAATAATTTTGTATAGCAATATGTATTCTATAAAAAACGATTTTAAAGAAACATTTGTGCAACAGCTGGAGGGCGCAAGACAAAGGGTCCAGCACCAGGTCTGCCTCTCCCAGAGCGGCGCGAAGTAAAACTCCAGATGTCATCGGAAGAGCTACAGGTCCAATTGGATCTGCTGGAAACACAACAGCTAGGCCTTGAACGACAAGGAGTGCTCATCGAACGAATGATTCGCGACAAGTGTGAGGGTAAACATATTCGTGCACATTTATTTCTATACAAGCACCATTTCTAACCTCTTATTTTTCCTTTTGATGCTAAACCTACAGATTTATAGTTAATTCAGTTCCGGTGTAATTGCGTTAAAAATCTTTCTTTAAGTATATACTTAGCAAGTAGGTTCATAACTTGTAAATTTCTAATTATGCTCTATAAATTTGATTATAACTATTTTCACAAAGAGATATTCGAGAAAAACTGTTTGTTTATGAACTTGAATAAATATTTTACCATAAATGTTGGACTGATAGGGACTATTCTCATTTAATTTAAAATGACTATCCAAAGGTCTGTGTACATTATAATAGCAGTGGGAGTTTTTTTTTTTCCGAGTTAAACTTCTATTTTGACTGAACTATTTAAGGTTTCTCCATAAATTAAAAGTCTCACAAAATCTATTGCTTTTCTCCATTGTATCCCCAGATTAGTATTATACTTAATAAGCAATTAAAGATATTAGTATGTTTCTGTTACAGGTGATGAAGCGGATATGGTACCACAAGAAGAAGTCGAAGATTTAGTAATTCAACTGTGTGAATTAGTCAATGAGAAAAATGACTTGTTCAGAAAACAAACTGAATTGATGTATATGTAAGTACACACAAACAACACGTTATTTGAGTTTCAATATAGCTAATCGTACTAAGCATGTACCCATGTAATGCATTGTGGAGGGCACTAAGCCCCTGTTATAAAATTATAAACTAGCTTCCGTTCGGAATTCACTTAGTCTGTCACTTAGTCTTTATCAACGATAAATTATAGATAATTATAATAAACCACACCAATGCCACGCTCTAAAAGTAAAAGAAAAAGCGACGCTTGCGTCATTTTAAAATCGCTAGCTCATTTCTCATTTCTCACGGGCGATTTTGTTCAAAATTGTTTTAATTTTGAACATCATTTGATTTTAATTAATATCTTAGGCGATATTAATTAGTACTTAAAATAACTCCACATCGAAATAATGTCAATTATGATCAAATACCACGCGCGCCGGCCGTATAGAGGAGATGCATTGATGTGGTTTATTATAAAGTATTTTAGTGTAGGAGAAATTCGACTGCGGGCAGGATTCGAACCTGCCTCTTCTGGTTAGATACACCAGACGTTATGACCACTAACCCACCGCGAGACCAAATATTGAAAAGCAAGTTACTTTGCTTCTCAACCGACATGATTTAGGTACTTTGCAGTTAGATCGCAACTTATAATATTTAAATACATAATTATTTAGACATAAAATAAAAAGTGCAATAAATAATGAAGGCTAAATATAGTTAGAAAAATGTAATTAAAATATCATTATTAAATTATTAATGTATGTATAGGTACATCTCCCTCTCTCGTACTTAGCGTTGCTGTGCCCAACAGGGTCCATAATTGGTTCTTAGTTTTAAGCTTACCATCTGTTAAATCTTATATGTACATTATGGAACGCAATAAAGAATTGAATTGAATTGAATTGAATCGATGAAGTATGATGCTACCTTACTTATTAACTACTATTTTGTAATTTCTGGTGTACCTGACCACAAAACTTAGGTTCGACTCCTGCCCGCAGTCGAATTTTTCCTTCACTAAAATACTTTGTAATCTTATTGTGGAAAATGAAAAAAATAAAAACAAAATGATAGATAATTGATTTTTGATTGGGAAGTGATATGGTTCGTTGATAAAGATTGAGTGACAGAACAAACTCCACGCGTTCGAAGCCGCGGCAGAAGCTAGTTAGTTATAAGCTTGTTATTGTTGTCGCCTTTACCCCCGCCCCGCTGTGTGCCCACACCTAATGCCACTATGACTTGCCGTGACTTGTGTTGTACGCGTATCATTGCGGAAAGATACCTATCGCTCGGTGTCCCAATTGTAACCTTTTTTAAATATTTTTGGGACAAAATATAAAATGGTGTAAAAATTTATCGATTCTGTTACTTATTCTGAACAAACTATATTCAGGTTTCGCATATATACTGAAAATAATGTATAAATGTACAATGTTTCAGACGACGACAACAACGTTTGGAACAAGAACAAGCTGACATTGAACATGAAATTCGAATTATACAATCACGACCTACTGTTAACCGCATCGATGCTGATAAAGTAAGAGGAACCGACACACAAAATAAGCCACATAAACTTGGTTAATGATAACATTTAAATATTTTTCAGGCACGTGAAGAAAAGTTGGTGCTACGTCTTGTAGAAATTGTTCGCATGCGCGATGAGTTGGTACAGCAGATAGATGCAGAAAGGCGTCGAGAGCGCCAAGAAGATCTTGCTATCGCGGCTTCAATAGCTAGTAAGAGAGGTAAATACACGATATTGTATAATACTATAAATACTTAATTTTAAATACTTATACACCTACCCATTGAATTTGGCTTCATTATACGGAGTGGCATATTATTGAGATGATGATGAATTTAACATCATAATGCAGAGTATTTTTTAAACCAATCTAATAACGTAAAAAGCGCTTAATCAGTGACACCTTGTATATACAGATCTCAACGTGATGCTTTTAAGAATTTAAAGCTTAAATATAATTGTTTTATTCATTTCAGCACAAAGAAATAGTGAATCGAATAGTTCATCCATAAAGTCAGTAGAAGTATTACCAACGCCCAAAAAAAGTAAAGTGAAGGATAAAGTTAAAAAACAATTAAAGAAAGCCAAGCACACATTGATAGCAAAGAAAAAAGAAGATTCAAGTGACCGCAAGGAGGAGAAGGATAAGGAAAAAAAGTAGTGATTACTTTGTCTGTTGCAGTACTATTAATTACATATTTTAATTAATTGTAATTCACAATTTTTGGTACTGTTATTTACACTCTATGATAGCGCAAAGCGTTCTTACGGAAAGTACTTGTAAGACTGAAACATTCCACTAAATATTTATTTTATTTTTATTTTCTTACGGCCGTGCGGCTTTACTCATACGTTTATAATTATCATCTGCGTGTAGTAACACAGTTTTTCCTCTATCGTTCGAATTTAAAGATTGAAGACACTTAACGGCGTGGCGATAAGTAGATTGGATAGCCGAGATTTCTTTTTTGTATGGCAAAATTGGTCTCCACGTCGTCATCTTTGTTGTAATAGGCGCGAGAAGGGTCAGCGAGACTGAATTCACGCGCATCCCAGCCCTTCCTATCCTCGCCGTTTTAAAACACATTACCGAAACGAGACAACAGGGTGTAACTATAAGCATCTTATTTATTGAGAAAATTGACATTTGTGAATTAATGGAAGTGACGACGATTATGCTTTATCGTAAACATGCGTTTTTGCGTAAGTTGTAATAATGCAGATCAATTTCTAGCTACGTGATACAATATGTATCAAATAAAAGCTATTGTACATTGTGTGTGCTTTTAACAAGCGGCAGAAGCCGAGTTAGCCTACAAAACTGCTAGCCTATACTTCGACTTTTAATTGTATTCAGTAACTTGACAGTTCGAAGAGAAATAATGATACCATACCACAATACAACTAATAGTGTTGGGGTAGTGAATGATTTTGCGTAAAGATTGATTGATAAAAATGGTTTAATATAAAATTAAACTAAAAAATCGTAAATAAGATGTAAAATATAAGAATAATTAATCAAAGTAATTTTCTTTTCTATTTTCTTCTAATGAAAACCAACCAAAAATAAAAAATATAAAATTTAACTTTTTTTACTTTTGTAATTTTTGACATTTTATAGATTAACTTACTACTGAAAAACAAATTCTACTATTTTTAATAGATTATATTGTGTTTTGAAGACTAGCTATTCAATATACATAAAAGTTTGTTCATGTTAGTATATTATTTGAGTTCATTCAATTTCGTTCATTCTTTGACCACTTCACTATATTTTTTTTGTCAAAACCTGGTAACCCGAAGTAACTGGTAAAGTCGAAGTATAGCCCTTCACGTAAAAAGCTAACAACAGTTTAAGTTATATAATTATAGAAAATTATATTTATCACGTACCTCTCGGATACTTACTTCAGTAATACGCGAGTTATTATTTATTAATTTCAAAATTATTGGGAAGAATGTTGCTCTTTTTGCAACAAATGTTGAACTGTAAGAACAAGTTTGTAATAATTTCATTATCTAGGATGAGAAAATGACGTGCCAGAATAATTATAAAATGTTGTTTGGACAGTTATCTGTTGAATATCTTTTTTTTTTTAAAAAAAGGTTACCTTCTGGCAATGCCGGTCGCACATTACTAGTATTCTTGTTAATCCCTCGTGCTAAGCTAGATTGCTTGTGTTACGAGTGGGTTCACGTCGGTAGTGCTATGGGTGGGGTTCGAACCGGCAACCACATGATCGCAAGTCCGACGCCCTAGCCATTAGGCTACCGACGCTTTAATATTTCGTTGTATGTACCTCTGTATAGTAGAGGATTGCATAATGATTTAAAATTTATGATTGTAATGGAAATCAACACAATTTTGCATAAATTTATGTTTAAGTTTTGTAATGTTTATCAAAGTAGTGACTTAACTAAGCTAACTAACTTGTTAACGAAAATGTTTTGTCAGTATTTCAGTACATATATATTTTATCAGTGTAAAGATTCAGATGCAATTCTAATGGTGCACCCACGTATCTTTGACTATCTATCTATGGACCCGCCTCTCATGATCTAACGCGTTTATAAAAACTGTTTCCGAAATCGATTCATTTTGATATCCAGTGCTATTAGATATTTTCTTTGTTACTTTTTCAGATCTACAAAAGACCTTTTAAAATGAAGTAGGTGTGATTGATAAATAATAAATCGTATTTTAAAAATAATTGAAAATGATTTGATATTTGACACAATGCCCTGCCTCTCGGGGTGTTTCTTCTAACACCTTATTTTCTGTTTTCGTTATCCGGCTCAAAGAAATAACGAGAGTACGGCACGGCATACCATCACGTCTTTATTCCCCAATGGGTGAGACAGATGCGTACTAATGTATAGTTCACCTGTATGTTTACATTGCATATAATAGGGGGCGAGCCAATTGCCATTAATCAGGCATAAACCCTAAATTTTATAGAAAAACTCATTGCTCGACCGGGGAATCGAACCCAAGACCTCTAGCGTAGCAGTCGCGCTTCTGACCAGAAGGCAGTTAAAATACACGCGACATAATGAACAAAATCGTATTTGCTCTTACTTATATCTCGTGGGAAACAAAACGCTCTATCTAGTGTCATTCCTCATATATCACCCCGGCAAATAAAATAATCAAACTAATTGGTATCAAAGTATTTGTAACAAAACGTCCCCAATATCCGCTCTATCTATACTAATATTATAAAGAGGAAAGATTTGTATGTATGTAACGAATAAACTCAAAAAAACTACTAGGCCGATTTCGAAAAGTCTTCCACCATTTGAATGCTACATTATTCAAGATTAACATAGGCTATAGAATATGTATTTCGAAAAACTTAGGGATCTCCCACCCGTGTGTTTATTTTCCAATTACATAATATGTATTTATCTATAAATTTATAATAATTAAATAGTTTCTTTCTTTTGTATTTAATTGGCATGTAATGTATAACAATGAGCGCATTGCATTGAAAATATGTCGCAAGATATTATAAAGGTGTGTAATGTGTATGGATGATTTCAATTTTGCAAATAAATCTATACTAATATATAAAGCTGAAGAGTTTGTTTGTTTGTTTGAACGCGCTAATCTCAGGAACTACTGGTCCGATTTGAAAAATTCTTTCAGTGTTAGATAGCCCATTTAATGAGGAAGGCTATAGGCTATATATCATCACGCTACGCGGACGAAGTCGCGGGCAGAAGCTAGTCTATATATATAAAAGAAAGTCGTGTTAGTTACTTCATTTATAACTCAAGAACGGCTGAACCGATTTGGCTGAAAATTGGTGGAGAGGTAGCTTAGAACCAGGAGACGGACATAGGATACTTTTTGTCCCGTTCCCGGGTGATGTGATGACAGACCGAATTCCACGGGGGCGAAGCCGCGGGCAGAATCTAGTAATTACATATAAAATTAATTTGTAATCGTTGTTACGTTTTTATCCATTCTTCCTAAAATAATCTATCGATATAAAATATCGACATAGTACTTCCTAATTATTTTATTGTCTTTTACGTTCGTATTGTCGTCAATTCTTGTATGTTCACGTATTTGACCTATATGTGTGCTTAAATTGTGTTAGTGGTTAAGATTTTGATATGTGTGAGTTCGTAGTGATACAAAATGATTATGAGTATATGTGCAGCAATGTCTATGTAGTGTTTCCTCCCCCCGCACCAAAAGTGACAGACTTTTTTGTTCATAAAATTAAGCGCGTTACTTGTCCAGGGATAGATAGTCAAAGCCATGTATGTATGACGTGACATGTTAAATGCATGTATGGAGGTAAATAGGCTATATACCTACATACATATATAACATGTCATACTAAAGTAGTTTAGTTGGTAGTCTATGCGCGAGATTAGAGAGAGCTCATGACGAATTTGGAGACGGTGTTTTACGCAACCTGAAATTATAAAAAAAAAATGTATAACAAAATTAAATGTTAGTGATATTGGAATCGATTTTTTCTCAGGCGGTTTCTTCTTTGGTGCCGCGTAGTGCCTACGCAGTAGGTATCTATTACAAAAAAATATCACAAAAATGTGTTTTAGGCAACCTGGAATTATTATATTCCCAGTTTCAGCTGCCGGCGAGTGCCCATAAGCTTTCGCTATCGCACCTGTTTCATTGCATAGGATTTTCTTATTGCTGCCATATAAAATCTATGTCCGCGTCTAGCTGTTATAATAACCATCGACTTCGTGAGGGACTTCCACACGAATTTTCGAACATAAAAAAATGCTAAAATTGCAATTGAAAATAAATATACTTAATAATTCCAGGTTACCCATATGGCATAGGTAACGTACTCAGCAGTACCGAAATAGTCTTTCTTGCAGACTCGATTGCAGTATCACTAACATTCAAGTTAATTATACAATTTCTATAATTTCAAGTTCTCTAAATTCATCATCACCTCTTAGGTTATTTCACTTGGACCAATAACATTGTTTTACTCTAGTCTGCTAAATGAACACCGTAGATCATAATAATTTCGACTGGTTTAAATAAAACACTTATTAGTAGGTATATACAACATATAAAAATAAGCGCAAGACCTGAAAGTAGTTTGTGCAGAATCGATTACTTGAGTGTTTAATATGTGCTAATTTTGCCCGAAAAGATAATAACAACAACTGAAGCTATGGCCGGGTGAATATTTGAAAAATATTAGAACGTCATTAACATCATCCCATAGTTAAGAATGCAGATGTTTAAAACTACACTTATGATATTGAAAACATAATGTACTTACACCAATGCCGTCAACAATAACATAAGAAAAAAAAAACCATCGGAAACTACAGACTATATTTCGACTTGTCTTGTAATCAGTAACTTGACAGTTCGAAAAGAAATAATTATACCACAGTACGTCCAATAGTGTTGGGGTAGTGAATGATTTTGCGTAAAAAATGAATGATAAAATGGTTTATTAGAAAATCAAACTAAAAATTCGTCAATAAGATGTGGAATATATCAAGAATTAATAATAATTACTGAAAGTAATTTCCTTTTCTTTTAATAGAAACAAACCAATAAGCCGCTGCGCAGAATACATTTTAAGGTATCATAGGAGAAGATGGGAAGAGCGCGGGTGCACAGGGCCCTCACCGCGGTCACCCGCGCGCTGTCTCCTATCCGCTCGCGTCCTTGCAACTGTGTGTGTTACGTCCGTATGTGAACCACACGCTCATTGCGTTCTGAGAATACAGTCGAGATCAGAATCGTTCATTCCGTTTTTGTTATTTTGTATGTATTGTGTTATCGGATTGGAAGACATTATGCAATAAAGTAGAAAAAAAATATCGAGCAAGAATATATGGAAATTGATAAATTTGACTGATGAATTGTACATTCGTGGAAGCGAAATGAATCGGATGAATCGGAAACTGATTTTTAAGACGAAGACGATCGTTCTTCTCATGGAATAGACCTGTGACTTTTATGGAAGGTAAAATAAATAAATATTTTTGATATTTATATTATGTTATGCATATGTATAAAATAATAATCTATCTACTTACTGATCTAATACTAAATAGCATATTTGCATTAGTAATTCTCCACTCGACTGTACCATGCGCAAGAAAGCGGTCGCAACAACTTCAGCCCGGCCAAAAAGATTGGTGATAACTGTACCTTACTACTCAGACACAAATTCTACAATTCTTAATAGTTTATATTGTGGTTTTCAAGACAATTTATTAAATATAAATAAAAAGTTGGTTCATGAAAGTACGTTATTTAAGTTCATTCAATTTCGTTCATTTACCTCACTACCTTTTTTTGTCAAAAACTGAACCCTTTAACCGTCAAGATACTGAATACAATTAAAAGTCGAAGTATATAATGTAAAGTAAGAGTGATAAGAAGAATGATTAGTTATATAATGTTTGAATATTCACCCGGCCAGTGGCATCGAGTCATGGAAAACTACAAAAACTAAACAAATGGTTATTGTGTTCGTGTGCATGCCAATTAGTCGTTGGGAGTACGACTGTAGTACACAGCGACGAGTTTTGCGTTTCTCTGGTATAACAAATTTCTTGAAAATTTTATGCTTTCGTCTCAAAATATGTTCTAATTGACGTGTTTAAGATCTTGCGCTTATTCAGTTAAAAGTTGTAGATATAATTGACAACATTTTCATTTTTGTTTACATCTGCAAAATGGCATATTTGTAGTGATGGGCCGTAATTAGTTTTACATTCGGTTTAACCGAATTACGGCAGCTCAAATTAAAAAATGCTGTTTAAATGCCATCCTATGCACTATCTTGACTCTTAACTGAAATTAATAAAAAACAAGTCTGTAGGTAATAAGTGAAATATTTTTTTTTAAATATTAAACCTAAACTCGTATGTGATAAAAACTACATTAAATTTGTTCGTCTTCATTTACGGTGGGCAACTAGAGGTGTGTAACTCAGCTCTGAGTCAGCTCAAAGAGTCAGATCGCACGGGTCTGAGCCGTTGAGTCACAGCTCAGCAACAAAACGACCGGCTCACGGCTCAATTCAAAGAGTCACTGAGCCGGCTCACTCACCTGAGTCATGAGCTGATCTGCAGCTCGCGTATTTTTGATGAGTTACCCACCTCTACGGGCAACACACTGACTCCTCTGGTGTTGCAGGTGTCCATGAGCGGCGGTAATCGCTTACCATCAGGCGATCAGTCTGCTTGTTTGCACCCCTGTCATAAATAAAAACTCATGTCATACCATCACGCCTGAAATCCCCGAAGGGTTGGCACAGGCGTACTAATGTACACCCACACATTTCGCCGGTATGTTTAGGTCCGATGTAATACGGGGGCGAGAACATAATACTAATATAATTTAAACATATACTAATCTTACATAAATATAATAAGAATGTATCTTATCTGTCTTATCTAATCGTGTCTGTACATCTATACTTCTATACTAGTTAATATATAAAGCTGAAGAGTTTGTTTGTTTGCTTGAACGCGCTAATCTCGGGAACTACTGGTCCGATTTGAAAAATTCTTTCAGTGTTAGATAGCGCATTTATTGAGGAAGGCTATATATCATCACGCTACGCGGACGAAGTCGCGGGCAGAAGCTAGTAGAATATTTGCAAAAATACTAATTTGGCGGACTGAGAATAAGAAACATAATCCATTTCTATCATTTTGGAATTTCTGTCTGTTTGGCTGTCAGTTTGTCAGTGTGTTTGAACAAGCATCAAATCATAAATACTGAATAGATTTGGAGGAAGTGTAAAGGAATTTAAAGCCCGTTTCTTGGATCAACATTTAGACTATATTTGATTCAAATCGGTTCACTATCAAAAGTTATTAACTTAAAAGTAAATCTCTTTTCCAAGTATTTTTGTACTAGATTAGACGGGTCAAAAATACAACAGAACAAGTATTCAATTTATTAAATACACTTACAGGTACTAAATAAGATAAAACAGACAAATCAGAAACTATTATTGTGACCAGGAACTGATTATTAGTACAGTTATTCTAACTCACAGGGCATCACGGGACACAGGATTTATCCAGAGGGTACCGGCCGGTGTAAAAACTAAATGTTTGAGTACGGTAAAGGTAAAGAAGTAAACAAAGAATAGGTAATGTTTTCTCTAGAGACTACGGACATCTTTATTTCCGTAGTAAAAAAAAAAGTCCCTAGGTAATAAAGATCTAGGTCCTAGGGCATCTGTCGGGCCAGCTAGTCTTAAATAAAAAATCTTCGCTCTATATATGATTCGCTTATTTGGCCTAAGTATGTAAACAAGACACTCCTGAGAAACCGCGGAGAAATTGAACCGAACTTCGCCCGAAGTTCGTATTCCGCTCAAACCAAATTCGGCCCATCCCTACATATTAATTAGACTTTTTAGTTTTTTATTATTCTCCGAAATGGAGAACTATAAGAAACAGTTTTTTAATGATTTTGAAATGTTGTCAATTGTTACATAACCTAAATTCACTATTTAGAAGGGCTAAATAAAATTGTGACGCTAAAAACTAATAATATTTATTTTCTAAGACATTAAAAATTAAGACATTTTTATGACAATTATACACACTATTACCTACACCAATTAGTACTATATAAATTTGTAAATATTCTAATTCATTATCATAAGCTTTGCAATAGCTAATCGACACGCGAACATAACACTACAAATTCTCATAATAAATACGGCTATCAATCAATTTCAAATACCTACATTTATTTATTCTATAACAAAAGAACAAACAAATCATCTAATAAATGATTTCTAAAAATTTTGATTTATGATTACAGTAAGTGGAACTATTTAAAAACAAGGCTATGCAATGGCAATAAAAATTCATTGCAGTTAGCTTCACCAATTGCTCTATTGACCTGATGCTGCCATATCCACGTTGCAATTTGTAAATACTATAGGTAAAAGTACTCACACTACAAAACTACTGGACTGTTATAGTATGAGTGGGTTACCAATACTATTAGAACGTACAGGAAGAAAGCATAGATTAATATACCCTCTAGAAGAAAGATCTTTCCGGAGTAAGGAGAAAAATATTAATGGTTTTTTTACCTATACTAGACTTTTTATGAAAACTACACGTTTTATTTTAGATATAAGACAAAATACAATTATTTAACTTTTATTCAAAAGCCAATTTCATTCTTTATTATAGGTATAGTTACTTTGATAAAATCTAGAAAAGTTAGCAATATGAGAAGCTGGTATTATACGAAGTTGATGTATTACGAGATAATTTGATAAAATATTGTTTGGATTACGATTTATTTTGGTATTACGTCTTTGTGGGCAATTCAAACTCCGCCGAACGCTTAAGCTTGAACATTCTATGATTTTTGGGACAGCTAACCGAATATTCAAACAAAATTTAATACGAAAAAATGCTCCTTAGGGTACTATGTTAACCGTAGCACTCTGGTAAACAAGTTCATTCGCATAGAACCCAAATTATAAGACACTAAAAAACATTTTAGAAAGTTGATCATCCACCAGTTTTTGTTTCTTGGCATACCTCGGACACCCCATAGCCAGGCATGCCTATTCAGCGAGATAACGTTCGTACAGACGCAAATAGTACCTAATGCACACTTAGTTTGGGTTAGCAGACAACAAAATGCTGTGAGTTTAAGAACCTGGGAAGGGACGTAAAGTGGTCATTCTGTGTACGTATTACTCTGTATCACAAACAGAACTTGTCGTTTCTACTGTGTAGAAGTGTAAAACACGACACAGCATAACAATTATTGTCCGTAATATGGTTGCCAGGACTATAAATAGAAAAGCCGGACAACGATTCATGTAGCCGCATAAGGACATAAATTTTGCCCTGAAAAGCCACACCGGTTTTTATTAAGAAAAAACATGTAATTTTCGTGAGTTTCTCGCGTTCTTTCGTTCGGCATCTTTTGGTTGGGCGGGGTTGAACAAAAGCCGGACAGCAGAGGCGGCTCGTCCTAAGGAGCGCTGGAGCGGTGAACTCCCAAAAAAATTGCTCAACAAAATGTGTTTTTATGTATATTTATATAAAAGTATTTATAAATGTATATTTTACGTAAAAAACGGATCGATTTACTATTACCGCTCTAAACTGCATTGCGTAATACGGCATTATCTACTTCTTTTTTAACCAACATCAAAAAAAGAAGGGATGTTCTCAATTCAGTTGTATTTTTGTGAATACCCAGGAAAAATGTTCACGAGCCGCCTCTGCCGGACAGGCCGATAATTTGCCTATAAAAACCGGACATCGGGCACGTTGGATTTTCGACATAAAGTTTTCAGGGATCTGGAGGAAAAGTTGTATTCCTTTTTCAGGTGATCAGCTTTCGGATCCCCAGTAGCTACCACATTAACCCAGGCTTGGAATTTGTCCTACTTTTGGCGGGATGCGAATTTGCAGGATGAATCAAACCAGGGCTGAGACCTACCGCCAATGGGAACCAAAGAGCTTGGAATGAAAAGTTCCATGCCATGAGGCACCACATCAGCGACAGAGTCAGCAATAGCATTAGGGTCTTCCAGCGAGAAACGAAACTTGTCCCCATGGGTAGGATGAAAAGAAGGTCCGCATCCCATCCCAGTCCGCTGACCCGAAGCGCCAAACACGGCGGAACCCCTCGGTGCGAGACCGCAGTCGACGCGTGAGTGGCACAACGCTTCGATTCAGGCAATGGTCCGACGAACCATGATGAGCTCCGACGGTCACCTTCAAGCCTTCCGGATGGAGGACGGAGGTCAGCAGAAGATCCAACAGTGAAGGCGTATGGTTTTCCACATCTCGCCATTTCGCGTAAACGAAGAAACCATCTGTGTCAAACCATAGGCCATGGCAAGGGCATGAACAGTTTTACCCGCGTGGTCAGTTTTCTGTGACAGAAGCCATTCAACGGGATGTGCGTTGAAGTCTACGAGAATCACAATCGTGGCGGACGGGGTCGGTCCTAGCACTGAATCAATGGCCAATTCGACGGGCTCGAAGAGTCAGTTTATGAATTTCGAATCCAGTAGAAATGTCCAGTAGTGTGCTACATTCGTTGCAATAACGACGTTTTAGCGAGCAGCAGAAGTAATTAATTTAGCCAGATTTAATAAGATTCGCAAAGTTTTGGTGACAGAAACTTGAGCAAAAAATACCTAATTTTATTTTTCGATTATGGATATTAATAGTAATTTGTTTTTATTTGATAAATGTTCCTTAAGTGTCTCCCTAATCACTAAAACATATTTTTTACATCTTAAAAATTTATATATTGATATCCTCGAATATTACCAGGGGTTGCAAACCATCGTTGTTTGAATTTCATAAAAATATGAATCGCTTTATATAAAGTTATTTAGTGAAGGAAAAAATCGACTCGCAGGCAGGATTCGAACCTGCGTCTTCTGGCTAGGTACGCCAGACGCTATGACCACTAAGCCACCGCGAGTCCCACCTGCCATGTCGAAATTTGCCTTCACATTCTCAACTTACGTCTTAAAGGTGACGTCAGTAACATCTATTGAACGCTATATCGCTTTATATAGTTAATACATATTATTATTAAAATTATAAATTATATTTAAATGTTCATTTATACCATTAATTGTAAATTTTCGGTCTTTCTGAATCTTATAAATATTTTCTCCCAATTTTCTTAATTGAAATATATTTGTGTCGTTGAATAGGAAAATTGATTTCAGTGTAATTGATAAATAATTTTGATTGCCAACGGCATTTTAGTGTCTCTAATGTGAATTGAGGTTGTTACCTCACCGCCTTAGCCCAAAGCCATGAAACACATGGCTGTGCGCCGGGTACTAACCGCGCTGCTCAGGCAGCCAAACTCACCACATAGTGACGCTTAAGAAGTCATTTTTAATTTAATTTGAATAAGTAAAATAAGTTAAGTATAAATAAATAAATTATAATTATTGATTTATATCGATGTAAAAAGTAGCCGAACACGTGGTTTGGAGGAAAATACACGACTTAGGATTAGGAATCACCAAGACTATCTACTATTTAATTTCTAGTGATGACTTTTTTATATAAAAAATATATATAGGTATATTTTTTTATATAAACCAGTTCGGTCTGGTCAGTTCTAACCTAACTTGATGTATTAAAATATCTTTCATCCCGAATTTACCCCGTCAACATTTAATTTAACTGCAAAAATCATCGGTCAGCTTTTTACACAAAACGCAACGTAACTGCAGTCCACCGTGCCGAAATCGAAGTAACGTCATTCTAAAAAACTTGTGTACAAAACGTGGGCAGCGGCTTTTTATAACTGTATCGCAATGACAATCCTGGACCTTGTGTTGTACTGCTATTTTATTTAACAGAGCTATTTTCTAAAACAGCGTATTATACAATCCAACTTCAAGATATATATCATTGATACCATATGATAATCACAAACTTAAATACTAGTGATGATACAAATGATGTTTAAAGGTTCACTATAAATGTGCATAGTTATTGTCAATTTCAATTCGTAAATTACTCTGTTTAGACTGACCCAATTTATCTCTTAAGTCATCAGATTTTTTATGCTTTTTTGATTTTAATATTTGACGCAAATCACTCTGGACACGCTCTGAACTTACATTACTGGGTTTCATATCTAGTCTAGACCATACACTATTAGTGTTATTCACTTTGTGTACTCTACTCATAACATTACTATCAGAGTTGTTTGATGATTCATCACTTGAAAGGCTTTCATTAGCTTCCAAAGGAATAACTTTTTCACCTAATCTTGACCGTATATTATATTTGTTCTTGTAGATATCATGTTTTTTAAATTTATCTGATAGTTTTGTGTGTTCCTTTTTACCATAATTACTTACAGAATTCTCTACTTGGATTGATAAAGCTGAATAACCATCTGGTTTTTTGGAATATTGTGAAGCTATCTTTTTTTTTTGTCTTGATTCTTCATCATCTGCATGCATTCTCATTCTAGGAGCTTTCAATTTAATTTTCCATTCCGCATCTGAATCACTATCTGCAGGATTTTCATTGTTGTACTCATCACCACCAAAGTGGCGCTTTCCTAATCGACTAGCTAAACTTTTATTTTTAATGTTAATAAACTTATCTGGTTTGTCTTCATCATCTTCATCCCTATATTTAGGCTTACGTTGAAAAATTTCTTGGTGGTCATAAACTCCCCATGATTTACACAGATCACCCCAAGGATTCTTGCTTATGGCTTCCATACCTTGATCATAATGATCATTGACATTTTGACTTTGTGATTTCTTTTTAATTATTTTCTTGTCCCCATTTGTGGCAAATCTCATTAATATCAAATCTTTTTTAGGATGTGGCATACCTTCTCGCCAGTGATTATTTGATTTACCTGTCAACATATCTTTCAAATTCTCATTTTTTATTTCCCTGGAATGAACCAGCAATGCTAATGCTGCTGAAATGTGATCCTGGCAGACAACATTACCTGAAAGAAAAAAAGCCGTAATGATTATTTTTTTCGAAAAGTGTGTCTATTTGTTACTTATTGACAATTTAATTACTTTAAGAATTTTTTTAAGTACTGGATTTAAAATCGACTAAAGGACATAGGTACTTTTAGTTCCCTAAATTAGCTTTTTTTATAAAGAGAAGTTAAAATGAAACACAAAATACACAAAAAGTCTCACTAGGATTGTAGATTGATCTAAATTGACTGAAATAATAGTAATAGTAATATTAGTATCTATTTTTATGCATACATAGAGATCTAGTAATTTTTCAATGTGGTTATTTAAACAGGAATAAAGAATGAATGAAAAAATGAATTTTAGAAGAGACAAAGTTTTTTTTTTAATCTTTTATGTGAAATAGGTTGCAATCAACCTTAATTGATTTTGATTGCAATATTAATTTCAGTTTTATACCTTCATGCATTCTTGGGGAAAAAGGCCTTGAAAGACTGCAAGATGGACAGGAAAGTGATCTTATAAGGGTTCCATTCTGTTGTCTATTAAGGTATGGAACCCTAAAACAGAAATTGTATGAATTTCAGAGTTGATGAAATAGGCCTTAGATAAATAAATTCAATATAGCTTTTTCGCCATGGCAAAACAAAATCGGGCATTATTTTCTTGAATATGAGTTCCGTCATGGGCTGGCATCGATCCTGCGCGGAGTCCACGCAATATCCTTCACGTGTATGGACCAGATATTGTAAGTGAATCCAGGAAATGTTTGGATTGGTCCATCCTTTCTGATTTTTTTCATTTACAAGGAAGCAGATTCATCTCAAACTACGTCAACGTCGTTCGCGGCAGACTCGAATGTAAATGACAAAATGATAGGGGGCGAGCCTATTGCCATTAACCGGGCACAAATTCCAAACTCCGAGCTGCTACTGGGAATTTCATAGAAAAACCCAATAACACTTTGCTCGACCTGGGAATCGAACCCAGACCTCTAGTGTAGCAGTCGCGCTCAGGACCAATGGGCTACTGAGGAAAAAAATCTTAGCAAAAATTAAACTATTACTCACAATGTCAAACACATAAGTAAGTAGATAGGGGTTTTATTATGGGATAGGGGAGCAAACGAGCATACGGGTCTGATGGTAAGCGATTACCGCCGCCCATGGACTGAACCTGAATATAGTTTGTTCAGAGGATACGGCCTCTGAACGAACTATATTCAGGTTTCGTATGATTATTATGATGATTATGATTAAATTAATAGCCGTATCTTATTCTCACAACCTAAAAATGATAGCGATAACACGTCGTAATACAGCCTCTGAATAAGTATGTAACTGAATCGATTGCAATAATTTTTACACCATGTTAATTATATTTTATCCCAAAAATATTTAAAAAGTTACAAGTGGGACACCAAGCGACAATAAGGGCCACTTGCACCAACTTTTTAAATATGTTTTAAACACAATTTTTCGTTATAATTTTGTGATTAAATAAATGGATATCATTCAGGTTTCATACAAAGTTGGGCCCAAAATGCAAAGTGTCAAGCCAACGGAAAAGTTTGTTTTTAATCTCTTTGGAACATCATTCTAAGCATTTGGTACTATGACACCAAAGCGGTAGAACCATTACATAGCTACATAAGTCCGAAATAAATGTAAACATATCATCTAAGTATGTAACGTGTTCTTCTTTAGTGCTTCATTCCTTTTTTGCCATGACTGTAATTCTGTAAGTGTGACTGTAATATTAAAAAAAAACCTTAAGTCCGATTTTCTGCTTAGATCATGAGTTTAAGTATATTTGTGTTCATATTTTGTGCATACTAATATCTTGTGGAAGGTTACTAATCCTCACACAATGGCAATGGCAAACATGTTCGTAATATTATATTTAATTATTTTATTAATAATGTGAAGGGCAAGGTGTGTTGCCCTTCCAACCAAAGGGAGGATCCTTCAACCAGGCCTTTTTTTTTCTAGTACCGAAAATCCTCATGGATCGTCCGCCACTTTGGGGACGGCGGGGTGTCGGACTCGTGCCGACTAAAAACCGTACTTGCCTTCTCTTGCCCTATAGCCACGGTCATGGGATCAGTGACATGCATCACGACCTTGACAAGCTATGATCCAGCATGGGCTGGACCCCTTCACAAGACCCTTTAGACAGCGCGCGTGCACCGTACACGCGCGACACCTACTGGGGCCTAACCTAACCTAACCTAACATCCGGATCCTTGCGACGACTTGCGCAACTCCTTCCGCGGCCAGAGTGGCCGCCTGCTGGTGCGTCCTCCCCCTCGCCGTGAGTAGCGTGTCATCGGCGTAGCACGTCACACCAACGCCGGGGCGGGGGTGGTGTTTGAGCATCACACTTATTGTTCTTCTATGCTGCCAGCTCCTTGATCTTGACCTCAACCTCTCAAAAAGAAATGTGTGAAAAGAATTTTATAGTATCGGCAACGCACGAGTGATACCCGTCTCGTGGTGTTGCAAACGTCCATAGGCTACAGTAACCGCTTATCATAAGGCGGGCGCGGGCCGTATGCTTGTTTGGCACCTTAAAAAATAACAATTACAAACAATGAAATAAAGTATAACAACGAATGCTCTCAAGTAAATTGTATCCTCTCGGGGGTGCCGCATGCCGCGTGCTGGGTCTGGTACTTGTACCTCTTACGCTTGCCACATACGCGGCTTTACTATACGTGAGTAATAACCGCCAAACGGCTTCAGCAAACCTTCAGCACCATCTAACAGACGTAGAAGTATGGCTTGATCATTGGCGAAACAAAGCAAACCAAAGTAAACAATTTCTACAATGAGGAAATACCGCAAGTTGAAGATGCCAAATACCTGGGCGTACATTTGGACCGTGGCCTCACATGGAGGAAGCACATAAAAAGTTGGATGCCGTAAGCCCATATGGGCTTGAGGATAGCCTTGTAGATTGCCATTTTTCTGGCACCGGAGAGTCACGAGCTGCGTCCTAACAACCAGTACATAGATCCCATAGATCGCATGGGGGTGTCAAGTTGTTTCCGTTTGCTCCAAATGTGCTTCCCCATGTGTTGCTTACAGAAGTACAGTCATGGCAAAAAATTAATGACGTACTAAATAACTCATGTACATACTTAGATGATATGTTTACATTTATTTGGGACTTATGTAGCCGCTACAATAATGGATTTATAATTTTAGTGCCATAGTACTAAATGCTTAAAATGATGTTCCAAACAGTTTAAAAACTTTTTTTTTACTGGCTTTTTTACTTTCTTTGTTGGGCCCAATATAAATGGTCTCCTTTAAACATATAATAGGTCTTTACCTATGAAATTGCCGTTCTGCAGTACTGGCCGTTTCAAATCAAAATATTTTTTGTTTGGCTAAGAATTCTAATTTCAAATTAATTTTATTTTAAAAACATGGAATTCTTTTTCCATAAGTAGTCATTTGTTTATTGATTAGTGTTACATTTTCATCGCATTTTAATCTTTTTCGTCATCATGGATACGTTAAAATTTCGGGTAATCTTACATATAATAAGAATGTAAGTGAGCCGTGTCTGTACATTGCTTATATTTACAAAAAAACTAATTTGGGGGACTCAGAATCGGTAACACAATCCATTTCTATTATGTTTGGAACTTTTGTCTGTCGGTTTGTCTGTAGGTTTGACCGCGCATCAAATAATAACTACTGAAGAGATTTGGAGGAAGTGGGCAGGAATTCATAGCCTGTTTCTTGGATTAACATTTAGGCTATTTTAAATTCAAATCGGTTCTCTCTATCAAAAGTTATTAACATTTTAATTATTGAAAACGTTGACTTTTAAAAATAACCATTGAAGTCAATTTCTTTTTCAAGTATTTCTGTACTAGACTAGCACGGATCAAAAATTATAACAGAATCAAGTAATAAAATTAAAAAAATACATTTACAGGGACTAAATAACATAAAACAAGAAAATAAAGCAGATCAATCAGAAACCATTATTGTGACCAAGAATTGATTATTAGTACAGTAATTCTAACTCTACTTATACAGGGAATCACGGGACATACATAGGATTTATCCAGCGAGCACAAGCCGGTGTAAAAACTAAATATTTGAGTAGGTTAAAGAAGTAAACAAAAAATTACAACTTATTTTCTAGCGGACTAACACGACATCGTTATTACCTCAATGAAATTTGATTCGATAACAGGTGTCATTTTGAGTTGACAATTTTGACAATATTATTGTTTTCTTCTTTAAAGCATCCAGCCATATAGTAACTCATTTTATAATGTGAAACCTCCATAGTGTAGATACAGTGCGCACACTTTATTTGAGAAACTAAAGAGTTTCCATCTAATCGAATAATTAAATACATAAATAAATATAATAATGAAAAAATGCAACGTGCGTTAATCTTTACTGATGCCGAAACAGATATTTGAGATTTTAATCTATGTAGGTATGTCTATTTATATTTCCATGCTTCACGTCAATACAATGTGAACAAATTTTTGAAATTATGTAATTTATAGATCAGAAATAAGGTATTCAGAAATCAATGGCGCTAAGTGTATTACAAATATGGAAAACCAAATTTTTCGAGGTGGTTAGTTGAAACTTGGACAGGACAACGTCTGTTAGGTCAGCTAGTTATGGAATATGAGTACCGTCGTGGCAGCACCGCGGAACAAGCGGCACGCAACATCAACGACGTTTACGGAGCTAACACTACAAACCAACGCACCACCTGTTATTGGTTTGCTCGCTTCCGTTCTGGGAATTTCGACCTGAAAAATGAACCTCGCGGTCGTCCGAAGACTGGTCGACAATGACGAATTAAAGGCGATTGTGGAAGCTGATGATACACAATCGACGGCTGAATTAGCAGCAGCTTTCGACGTTAGCGTCAAAACAATATTGGTCCATTTGCGTCAAATTGGCATAGTAAAAAAGCTTGACAAATGGGTGCCCCACGAACTCAATGATCGCCAGCGCGAAGTACGCGTCGAAACGTGCCTTGCACTGCTCAAAAGACACACAAATGAAGGCATTTCGAACCGCATTGTTACCTGCGATGAAAAATGGATTCTGTTTGATAACCGCAAGCGCTCAGCAAGTTGGTTGGATCCTGGTTTAGCACCTAAACAATGCCCTAAACGAAAACTTACCCCTAGAAAAGTAATGGTCACTGTTTGGTGGTCTAGCGCCGGTGTGATTCATCACAGCTTCTTACCAAACGGGGTGAGCATTACTGCAGATGTGTACTGTGAAGAACTGAACACAATGATGGAGAAGCTGGCACATCTCCAACCAGCATTGGTCAATCGCTCGTCTCCGCTGCTCCTGCACGATAACGCGCGACCTCATACTGCACAGCAGACGGTCTCCAAGTTGCAAGAACTGGGGTTGGAAGTTCTCCGTCATCCGCCCTACTCACCAGACCTTGCGCCTACAGACTACTACTTTTTCCATAATTTGGATAACTTCTTGGCGGGACACAAATTCAATACCCAAGAAGCAGAACAAAATGCCTTTGAAGAATTTGTTGCCTCCCGTCCATCTGATTTCTTTAAGAAGGGCATCAATAAACTGCCACTGCGTTGGCGAAGATGCATTGATTGCATGGGTGATTACTTCGATTAATACAAATAAAAAATACATGAAAAAAATTCGTTTAAATTTTTTCATACAAAACGGCAATTTCATAGGTTTACCTATGAAATTGCCGTTTAGGTCTTTAGACCTAATATAAGAAGTTGGTGCAAGTGGCTCTAAGTATCTATTTGCAAACATACGCACACAATGCAAGTCACTGCAGGTCATAGCGGCATTAGCAGGGGGCGCATGTTATGGACAACCATACAAAAACATAACAAGAATATAATTTGTGATTTTTTGTGATAGTTTTGAAATTTTTTACATAGGTTCTTTACATAAAAATACTAAACAACAATAAATAATTAAAACAGTATTAGTTTTAGTATATGCAAAACCCGTGACAAAACGGGTTTTGCATATTCTAAAACAATGTTGTTTAAGAGGTAAAAATTTAATGAATTACTGTCAAAATTTGGCCACCACGCTTATTCTAATAATTTGGTCAACAAATTTTGGGTTAAACCTAGACTTACATGAAGCTTCATCAATCCACTCTAATGACAATGGCTTATAATCTTCTAAATATTGGAATATTTCTTTGGTAGTGAGTCCATCAACACCCTTTAAATTTAGGGCATCAAAACGAAAATGTCTCTCATTTCCACTTTCTATACCAAAATTTGAATAAAGGTCATCTATTTGCCTTTGTGTAATAACCCTGTTGCCAGTAAGATTTAAACCAAATCTCTTTGCACGTTCTTCTATTTTTGAAGCATCAACTTTTTCCAACTTTTCAATAATTAATCCTGATCTGTCAGCTTTATATACCTGTAAATTGCAAGTGCAAAAATAGTTGTGAAAAATATTGTTAAAAACAAAATTTACCTAATCTTTTTTTTATGGAATAGGGGGGCAAACGAGCAGACAGATCATCTGATGGTAAGCGAGCCATGGACACCCGCAACACCACAGGAGTCGCAAGTGCGTTGCCCGCCTTTGAAAAGGGTTTAGGCCTCCGGTATCATCACTAGTGATAGAAAAGACTCGAGCCTTTTAGCCCTAAATTTAAAGCTTACTAGTCTTTTTTAGACGGACTCATAAAATAGAAGTAATAAAAGCTGCTTACTAAAAAACAGCTTGTGCCTTTTTTAGGCTTAGGCTTTTTATAAAGCTCGAGCGATTTGTGAAGATTGACTTCGTAATAGGGTATTTTACACCATGTAAGAAAAAATATAAAAATGCATGTTTATGATAGATTTTTAAAAAAGTAAACGAGAAACATTAGTATTTATTTATAAAAATGCAATGTAAATTTTATAATTCAATTTCAAAAATAGTCTTTTAATCTGTTTTAAAACGCCATCCGCCATATTGGATTCCGACGTGATGTCACTCCGATAGTAACTTGACCTTAGAACTCGACGTTACTTGGTCTTTTGCAGTTGTATTGTTTAATAACGAAGTGACGTCACAACCCGAAGTAGCATGGCGGCTAGCGTTTCCTCGCGAAAATTCAAAATCATAAATTAAAAATAGTTTTTAAGGCATTTTTCGGTTTTATAAAACTGAAATAAAAATTCTACTGGTTCATTACGATCTAAGGATTAATTTAAAACAGTTTTCAAAAAAAGGTGTAATACCCTATTGGAACTCTAGCTAGTATTGTGTTTAATTTAAATAGCCTTAAATCTCTCTTGAGGCCCAGGTTAATGGGTTTTCTATTTTTACTCCTGATATGGCTTCACGTGGGCAGAATATATATTTATAATTTTTATAATTTCAAGCTTTTGTTACAACATTACCACCCAGGCCCAAATATAAGTATTTGGGTAGTAATGTTGTAACAAAAGTTTGAATTGTGCGGGAATCGAACTCGCGACCTCAATCGGTTACAACTTTGACTATATGGATTTACCTATAGTCAAAGGGGTAACAATAACCACGTCCTCAGAAGAAATTTATTTATACTTTGGCGTAATATTATGAATGATGATGATGACATCTGAATTTATTTTATAGTTAGTTAATTTAGTTTATAGTTTGAATATTAAATTTAATTTAAAATCAAATATTATTTTAAAAACCTTGTATTTATTGTTAATTTTGCATTGAAGTATATTTTTGATCGAGAAGAGCCTACGAGGATTAGAATTGAAATTCGTTAAACCTAAAAAAAGCTTAAGGCTTAATTAAAAAATGTTAGTCTTGAAAGAAACTATTAACTTTTTAGAAAATAATATTTTTTTAGGCTTTAAGGTTCATGGGGCAATAGCCATAATTAGAATTATCCTCGAGGGCTTTAGAGTTATATATCCTTTTAGCCTTCAAGCCATCGCAATAAAGCGGCGAGTCTTAAAAAAGGGCTAAAACGCTCGAGTCTCTTCTATCACTAATCCTCACTCACTGGGAGAAACACAACGTAAGTGTTACACGCCAGTTTTCTGTGAGGCTGTGGTATCACTCCGGTCGAGCCGGCCCATTCATGCCAAAGCATGGCTCTCCCATGGTAAAAAGGTCAAGTCTAGGTGGAGTGGGTAGATAAGTACAGAGACCAAGGTTCCTAAGAACGTGCAAAATTGTTACCTATTTTGGTAGGGTTGTCACAATAGGTTAGACAAATTAAACAAAACATTTGTAAATATAGTTTTACATAAAACAAACAAACAGTTATATTTTCGGATATTATAATAATAATAATAATAACTGGCAACACTCGAAACGTCAACAACAAAAAAATTCTCTCCAAATATTTATTTTAATTTACCGTACAAAATCAATTTTATCCATATATTATACCTTTTTCTTTTAATAACTAACCTACCGAATTAATATCAGAAACCTAAATAACAGAAACCATGAAGAAAAAGAGGAAAAACGTATAAAATATAACAGTGACATTTCACTGTCAGAATGCCACAACATAACTGGAAAAAATTGTGAAAAAAAATGTTGACGAGAGCCAGAAGTAGACAAATCGCACGCCCACCACCCCCGGACTCGTCGCTCAGCTCCGCCTCGCCGCCGCCGGAACTCGGACCACCAGTGACACCGGCAGCTGCAGCCGCGTCGAGCTCAAGCGACGAGTATTTCTCCCCACCGACGTCGCCACCACCTGTACGTCGGCCGGGAAGAGGCCGGCCACCGAACGGCATGGGATCCAGGGGCCAACCGGCCCCTAGCCGGGTCCCCGCTGCCGGTGGTTGTGTGCAGCGCATGAAATGGACTCTAAAAATGAATGAGAACGTCATGCGCGCATATTACAGGGCTACAGAGGGGGGAACTAACCTCACCGCGTACCGCGATAGGATGCTGTCTCTGTTCCAGGAACTTGAACCAGCCATCAGCGTCTCGGCCCAACGACTGTCGGATCAGGTGCGGGTTATCCAACGGAATCACAGATTGGACGACGCCGCACTTGATAGGCTACGCTCAGAGGTACTAAACAACCGTATCGTCCCTATCCCTGTCCCTGCACAGACCGCGGTACATCCGCTAGCACGCGATATTATACAACCGCGGTCAAATGTCAACGATAGGGAGGGAGACGATGGGGTTGTTACGGTAAGTAGCCAGTGCAACGACCGATTGAGGAGCGCACTGGAGGATGCGATTCGGGACTTTAGAACTGCTCCCCCCGAACTTAGGCCTCGTCTACCTCGCTTGCCTATGCATGGAAGGAATAGGGCGTTGGTGTGTGCCCTGGACTCGCTGCTTGGTAGTTACTTTGAAAGCAGCGAAGATCTCTTCGATACTCACTCGATAATGTACTGCGCGGCTGTTGCGGCGTGTCGTGTAGCTAATGTCACATTTCCAAAATGTGACAATTCTACACGACAAAAATCCGCCGTACCGGCCTGGCAGCGCAGGATCGAGCAGCGTATCGAGGGGACCAGGGTGCTCATCGGCAAACTATACTGCTTTAGGGAGGGCAATACTCGACCTAGAGTGATGCGCTTTGTGAGGCGGGCATTCTCGGGGACTGGAATCAGGCCTCAAGAATATATGCCCCGTGTCGCGGAGCGCATTGACTTCCTGAAGCAGAAGGTCTGTGCATGGGCGAGCCGTATACGAAGGTATAGGCGACGGGTTGAGCGGTATACCCAGAATCGCATGTTCCAGAGCGATCAAAGGTGGGTGTATAGAGCTTGGGAGCGACCTGACCAAACTGTGGTTGATGGAAGCCGCCCAGATGATGATGCCACTAGTACATTCTGGCGCAACATCTGGTCGGTGCCCGTCTGCCACACTGAGGCTGAATGGATGCGCGATGTTGTGCGCGTGTGTGGAGCCATACCGGAGATGGAGGCAGTTGTAATCACTGCCTCAGATGTAGCCAGTGCAGCCCGTTCGGTACCGAACTGGAAATCACCGGGGCCGGACGGACTGCACAATTTCTGGCTTAAATGGCTACAAAGCTCACACGCGCGCTTGGCATCGCAATTCCAGTCGGCCTTAGAGTCTGGATCGCTACCACAGTTCCTTACAACGGGAATCACCCACCTGCTCCATAAATCAGGTGATGCCGCGGAACCCAAAAATTATAGACCGATCACATGTTTACCGACGGTCTATAAACTTCTTACGTCCATTTTGAGAGCAAAAATTTATTATCACATAGAAAAAAATTCTATTATGTCAGCCTCCCAAAATGGATGTAGGAATGGGTCCCGCGGCACCAAGGAGCTTCTCCTCATCGACATGGCCATAAGCCAACAGGTCCGTCGATCCCGAAAGGATCTGTCAACATGTTGGATAGATTATAAGAAGGCCTACGACTCGGTGCCGCATACATGGCTCATGAGGGTGCTGGAGTTGTATAAAATAGATACAACTTTACGCACCTTCCTGATGTCATGTATGGGGCAGTGGAGAACTGTTCTTCGCTATCCAGGATGTAGGCAGATTCAAGGGAACGACGAACCCATTGAGATTAAGCGGGGAATATTCCAGGGCGACAGTCTGAGTCCACTGTGGTTTTGTTTAGCCCTGAACCCCCTCAGCACCCTGCTGGAGGGTACAGGGCTGGGCTATACGTTGTGGAGAGGGGGTCAGGTAATATCCCACCTGCTTTACATGGATGATCTAAAACTGTTTGCCTCCACCAAATTGCAACTGATGGAGTTACTAAAGGCAACTGAAACTTTTAGTAATTCCATTAGGATGGAGTTTGGTGTAGATAAATGTGCGGTCATGCATGTAAGGCGGGGCGGGATTGTGGAATCTGAGGAACTACAACTCTCAGATTCTATAAACCTGAGATCACTCTCCGCAACTGATACCTACAAATACCTGGGAATGTCAGAGGGGTTAGGCATTAACGGGGCTGACATGAAACAAGCGTTGCAGGAGCGCTTCTTCGGCCGCCTGAAAAAGGTACTTAATAGTTCTTTGTCAGGCGGCAACAAGGTGCGCGCCTTTAACGGTTGGGTCATGCCGGTCCTGATGTACTCCTTTGGCATACTCAAGTGGACCCAGACGGAGTTGGACGCCTTGGATAGGAGAGTCCGGTCGCTGTTGACCGCAAACCGGATGCATCACCCACGTTCGTCTATCATGAGGCTGTACATCCCGCGGAAGTGCGGGGGTCGAGGTTTTTTAAATGCTAAGACCCTCCACAACCGCGAGGTGTGCAGTCTCAGAGAATATTTTCTCAAGGCTGACGTGGGTATGCACCGAGATGTGGTCGCAGTGGACAAGGGACTCACCCCGCTATCTTTGGCTAAAGAGAACTGGCGCAAACCTGTGGTGCTTAGTACCAACGACCGCAAGGAAGTATGGCAGAGCAAGGAGCTTCACGGACGCTTTTTCCGTGCCCTTCATGGGCCCGACGTAGATTTCTTAGCGTCCGTGGCCTGGCTACGCTTCGGTGACCTCTTCGGGGAAACCGAGGGTTCGGTCTGTGCAATTATGGATGAAGTTATGCTGACGAACAACTACCGGAAGTATATCATGAAAGACGGGACGATCGACATATGTCGGGCATGCCATTGTCCCGGTGAGTCTATCAGGCATATTACTTCTGGGTGTTCTCGTCTGGCTAACGGTGAGTATTTGCACAGGCATAACCAAGTGGCCAGGATTATCCACCAGCAACTTGCTTTAAAATACGGCCTTGTGGATTCTGAGGTACCGTATTACAGGTATGCGCCCGACCCAGTTCTCGAGAATGACCATGTCACGTTGTACTGGGATCGATCTGTTATCACTGACAGGACTATTGTTGCCAATAAGCCTGATATAGTGGTAATAGATCGATCAGCGCGCCGCACAATGATTATCGATGTCACCGTCCCGCATGACGAGAACCTCGTGAAGGCTGAGAGAGAGAAACAATTAAAATATCTCGACTTAGCCCACGAGGTGGTCGCCATGTGGGATGTGGACTCGGCCATCATTGTACCGATAGTCGTCACGGTCAATGGACTTATCGCCAAGAGCCTCGACCAACACCTCAGGAGGCTCGAGTTGGATGGCTGGGTTAAGGGCCTGATTCAGAAGGCAGTACTCCTTGATACGGCGCGTATTGTGAGGAGGTTCCTGTCTCTGGGGCCCTAACCACCGGTAGCTTGGACCCTGCTCCCCATGCCGGTGGACAACTATTTTTATATTTTTAAATGTTTTTATTTCTTTTATATTAATATTTAAAAATGTAAATGATATGATTTTAATGAAATAAATGGAATAATAATAATAATAATAAACATTTATTTCAGACTAGGTCCATATTATGTTAGTAACAAAAAGTAAAAAGTAATGGTATACACAGCAATGCTATTATGCTATCAACTATGATTTTACACTACTGTGCGCAATTAAGTATAGATCTGTAATTTTTATAATCTAAGGTAGGTATGGAGTTGTATTTGTTTCGATGTATAAGATATTTGTATATCTAAGTCGGTATTTACCACATTTAATCAATAATTTAAATAATCAAGTTATTATACTTACTCAATAGTCTTTTGCATAACAAAAATAAGAAATGTGGGAGTGAGGCAGTGAACGGAAGTGCAATTGAAAGGACAGAGTAAATGTGTGAGCGAGTCAGTGAATGTGAGCAATAGAGTGTGAAAGTGGGGAGAAAAGGAATATGGCGAAAAAAGAGGTTATAGTGTGGTCGCGTTAAGACAATTGTATTAAAAAATATTTAATTAAAGTAATAAACAGTTTTGTTGTGCAGTGCCGTACTTTGATTTCTCCACAGAAATGTTTTTCTTCTTTACATTATTGTTCATGCACACACACTGTACAGTAAACCATAATAGCACTTAAAAAAACACTCCACACTCAACAAGAACAATTATAGCATGATATGTGTCTAACAACAATTTCAATCAGCCCTGAGTTTCGGCATGCGCTGAGCCAGTCTAAACCGGTTTTGCTCCGTATGTGACAGGCAGCGCGTGCTTACGCACACACGCGCCTCACGTTTGTAGTAATGTACCTATCGCAGCGCAGTTGTATGAAGCTTGGTATCTGTATACTACACTGTGTCTACGCAAAGCTCTCATATAAAGTTACTTATTAAATTTCACATAAATAATTGGCCGCTAAACATGTTTAGGAAAACATCATCTGTAGTATAATAGTACTTACAAATTGAGGTTATTTTGAGATAAATACAAAATGAGTCTGGTAATAATTTCAGTATGAGAAATTATTGAGATTTTGAAGATGTCTTTTCATTTCATTTTCTTTCAAGAACATACATAACATACCATCACGCCTGTATTCCCCGAAGGGTTAGGCAGAGGCGTACTAATGTACACCCACAGTTCGCCGGTATGTTTAGGTCCCATGTAATAGGGGGCGAGCCTATTGCCATTAATCGGGCACAAATTCCTAACTCCGAGCTGCTACTGGGAATTTCATAGAAAAACCCAATAACACTTTGCTCGACCTGGGAATCGAACCCAGGACCTTTAGCGTAGCAGTCGCGCTCAGGACCGCTTGGCTAATGAGGCAGTAGTTCAAGAACAACAACAAATAAATACAACTTTGTTTGACTTGGAAGCAAAAAGTCAAAATAATGGTGTGTTTCATATATACATGCAAAGTTTTTTAAATAAAAATCATCTAATTACCTAATTAATGAAGTCATTAAATAATTATTCAATTTGATTTAATTTAATAACTATTAAACATAATACACCTTTTTTCAATAGATTTTTCGTGTTACTATGATGCAAGGAAGAAATGGAATGAGGAGAACTGTTTTGTTGAAGAGTTAAATGTATTTAACTAAATTGATATAACATGTTTAGGCGAAATCTGTTTAAGGAGTTATAATGAAAAACTAATTTAATTTATGTTAAGAATTATTTAAATAGAATTTGCTCCAAGTGGCCCTTTGAGGCAATAAGACCTATGGACAGTACTCTGACCAATAGAAGTGAACAAAAACAAGAGATCCTTATATTTCTGATCCAAAGTGACCAAAGTCAGATGAAGCAAGAACTTCTATTGTTTTGAAATCGATTAGAAATAAAAAGTAACTAAGGTAAATAAACTAGCTGCTTGCTTACCATTGTACAATCGTCATCGTAATATGAAATAAGTTCTTTTGCATCATCAACAACCATTGCGTTATCATCACTCATTTCACCATCTTCTTTATCCATATTTCTCGTCTTAGACCTTAGCAACTTTTAGAGAATAATTTTAACTTCCATCCAAGCACCACCAATCGTTCCAAACACAGGTTATTAATTATCACAGAGTACTTTATTAGTATAATATTGAAGTAATTACATCAGAGGGGGAGGGAAGACTCAAACAAAGGAAAAAAATGTTATAGCGTTAAAATTAAAATTCTTGGAAAATACCACGGCAGGGGTGAAAGAATTATTAAATAGCAATGTACGACAGACAGTATTGTACTCTGGGCCTGACAAGCTGACAAGGCCTGAACTGAACTGACAGTTGACTGACACTGAGCCTAACGTGACTGTCTGACACTCCTTTTTTTAGATTGGACTCTGTGGTCCAAATCAAGAAAGGAATATGCACTGGATGTTGCACTCAGAAAATTCGACGAAAACTTGAAACTACATAAATATGCATATCTTGCATATTTTCCTATAAGGTAAGGTAACGTTATTCTATTTATAACCAATTTAATTCCTTTTTGTTAAATTTAATAAAAGAGTCTTAACAACTGTGTAGGAGCTTTGAAGCTAATCTTATTTTAGGTGTTGACATAAAAAAACACGCCTTCATCATCGTGCTTCTTGGACAGGTTGCCGGAGGCCACGCGGGGCGCGCGTAGGACGGCGTGCCTGCGCGGCGTTGCTGCAATAAGGAACTTCACTCTTCTCGGTCAGTGTGTAGCCTTAGGGGCCGTCCGCCAAAGCATACGTACTATTTTCTCTTTATTAATTACTAGCTTCTGCCCGTGACTTCGTCCGCGTAGCGTAACGATATTATTATTATTGGTAAAACACACTAGCAGCTAATTAGCTGATGCGTGTGTATCAAATAGCTTGGAGATGTTTTCCTTATCAAATCTGTTCTTGAAGCAGTTCAATGTTGGAGCCATCACAATGTTTTCTGGTAGTTTGTTCCATGCTGTTACCACTCTATTAGGCTTAGAAATGCTTCCTTGGTTTATTTTTCGATGAGTTTTTCCAAAGTTTCAAAGGGTGACGACGCGTGTTTATTTTCGTTCGGCTTAAACATGTACTTAAGGCTAGGGACATCATAGTGATCAGAGAAGATTTTATAGGTTTCAATTAAACTTCCCCTCTGTCTCCGCTGTTCTAGTGTGGTGAGGCCAAGGTCTTTGAGACGCTGTTCATATGGTAAATTGCGCATTGAACGAACCATCTTGGTAGCTCTTCTCTGAACGTTATCAACGAGGTTGATGTCTTTTTTGAAGTAAGGGTCCCAGATTGCGTATGCATGTTCAAGGACTATAGCCTTCCTATTTATAAAGCCTATAGCCTTCCTCAATAAATGGGCTATCTAACATAGAAATAATTTTTCAAATCGGACCAGTAGTTCCTGAGATTAGCGCGTTCAAGCAAATAAACAAACAAACTCTTCAGCTTTATAAATTAGTATAGATATAGATTAGTAGATAAATCAAATCAAATGTTTTTTATTTCAAATAAGTTTCTACAAGCGTTTATGAAACGTTATGATTTGCACAGTTCCAAAAGGTTGATCCTATGGAGAAGAATCTGGCAAGAAACTCCATGGACACTCTAGGTAGACAAGAGATGCTTCGACAGAGGACGGCCGAACGGTTAAAGAACAATCAAATCCATCGAGACACTGTTGTTAATGAGGGTCGTAGACCCCCTTGTAAGTTCCAGAAGGATAATCTTGTCTTTATACTCGCATTCTCAGGGTAAACTGGATTCTGGTATGCGGGGGCGCTACAGAGTTGTTAATGCCCTTCGCAGTGACCGATATGAATTTTAACGCGAAAAACGCGTATGCAGCCGCCCAGTACATGGTCCCCTGGAAAGGCGAATAGACCCCTGAGATGTGTGCGACTTCTTTTTTTGAAGATTGGAGTCTACCCTTATACTTGCCTTTGAAGAGAAGGAAGTACCCTGTATGTGCCCGCTTTTGAAAGAGAGGGGTACCTTGTATGTGCTTGCCTTTGAAGGAAGAGGTACTCTGTGTCTACCTGCTTCTAGAGAAGGAAGTACCCTGTATGTGCCCGCTTTTGAAAAAGAGGGGTACCTTGTATGTGCTTGCCTTTGAAAGAAGAGGTAGTGTGTCTACCTGCTTCTGGAGAAGGAAGTACCCTGTATGTGCCCGCTTTTGAAAAAGAGGGGTACCTTGTATGTGCTTGCCTTTGAAAGAAGAGGTAGTGTGTCTACCTGCTTCTGGAGAAGTAAGTACCCTGTATGTGCCTGCTTTCGGAGAAAGAGGCACCCTGTGTGTGCTTGCTTTCAAAGAGAGAGGTACCTTATGAAGTCTTTCCGCTTATCGGCGAGCCGTTGGGGGAGTACACACTCCTTTTTCCCCCGACGTGGAATGCTTTTCACTTTGTGAAAAGTCACTGGAGGAGTACATGGCCCTTTGCCTCCAGTGTAGGTAGGAAGCTCTTCAGTATGGGGCCCGTACTGAAGAGCCCCACTGAGTGGCATAGTCGGTTCCTAACCGTAACTAAGCCGCGTAAGTGCTCAGTGTCTCTGTATAGCTCCTAACCTTTTTCATTTTACTCGTTCTAAGTACTTGCATGTTGGTCTGGAATTTTGGCTTGTGAGCGACGCGATGATCACAAGTTGAAAATTTCAGGACCATTTTCTTTGATTGACTTATGAAATTACTAACCTGGCTCGTCCTTGATACTTGGCTCTGTGATAATCGAGTACTTCTTTCAGAAACCATTTGATAGCCATGACGAGAACTTGAATTGCGATTCAGAGATGAAGGGGCAAGGACCCCCTTCAACACCTCAACCGCCTTCAACTACCGCGCCAGCTAGGTCGTTGCCTAGACTGATTTCTGGATCTTCAGACGATGACTGGCCTGGTGAGGACACCAGGGTGTCAGGAGAGGCCGTGTTAGCGGACTAACGCCATCTTGGAGCAAAATCGTATAAAAGGCGAAGCAAAACGGCGCTCGCTCATAATCGTTCGAGACTTCGTGCGGAACGGACGTAGTTTGCTACCTACCCTCAGTAAATTTTATTGTCAAAGCTTATGTTCAAATAACTTTTAATTGTTGTTTTAAGAATTAAATTTAGATTAGATACTTCGTGTGTATTTTTTTTAATTCAATCCGCTTCTGATAGCTAATAATATCATAAATTCATGATATTCATCTTTAGTGATCTTTAGCAATTATTATAATTTGGTCTTACATTGAACACGAAAATAATATCGATATCGATTCGAAATCGTAAACAAACACTATCACATCATTAATTAAAATGACAAAACAAAAGAGGGACATAGTCTCGCTACACTTTTTAAAATTCGAGTTTTATGCATTATGTCATAATATATATAAGGCCTATAATTGCCAAAAAACGGTAATTCTGCATCAAGACCTATAATTGGAAATCAGAAATGGTGACATCCTATTGGATGATATATAATTGAAATCAAAAAATGACATTTTGATGGATATTTCAAATTTAAATCTTACGTGTATTAGCAGAAGGCTGATATTGTTAGTAAAAAAAATTTGCTAGTCTCGTGGGGAGTGCGGATAGTCTCGTGGGGAGTGCGGGTAGTCTCGTGGGGAGTGCATGCTTGAACTAAACGATTATTTTATACTCGATTATTGAATCGGTAACGTCCTCGATCTTTATTAATAAATTGTATTATGTGATTTAAATAGAAATAAATGAACTTTAATACTTACATACGGAAAATAACTCCACCTTTATCTAAATAAGATATTAGATATTTTTTTGCATACATTAACTGCACGTATATCGGTATTTACACGGAGCATTTATGATGACCTTACTGAGCGGAAACGATTCTGTGAATGAAAAATCGATTTCGGAAACAGTTTTGATAAACGCGTTAGATTTTTTAATCCACTACCTTGACAGAGGGGAATGATCATGAGAGGCGGGTCCTTATAGATAGATAGTCAAAGGCTCTATCGTAAAAATATATTATTATACTCTTTGGCTCTATCTCTTAGTAGTTTGTGGTAGGAACGAACGATTCTAATCTACTCAATCTACAAAAAAAAGATGAAATAGGAGTAAGTTATGTGAGGTCAAGCTGTGTGTTGAACTGTAAATATTATTAGGGTTCTTGTCTTGTCTCGAAGTCTTTGAATAAATTGGAGAAGATATTCTTTTTACTTACTTGGCCTTAGGTGACCCAAGAAGTCGGTACCATATCAACCTTCGGCTATTTTGACGCCGCGGGCTTTGATAGGTCGTCTTGGGAAATGTCTTCTTATGTTGATATGAGTTTAGAAGATATCATTAGAAAGAAAAGAGAAAACACAAGGTGATCATATTTTATGAGTCTCATCGGTACTGTCAGTAGATCTGTGTTGTGTATTTACTTTGTACTTGCCTTGCATTACAGGGTAGGGAGTAAAGCAAAAGCTAAGCAACCTCATAAAAAGCTCCCAATAATAGATGCAAGAAATAAGATAATTTCTAAGAAACGCACTCAAATTACTGATGCTAGGGAAAAACTAGCACAACTTGCTAAACAGAAGGATGCAAGATTGAAATTAGAAAAGATACGGCAAGACAGAGTAAGTACTGACTTTCAATTAAAGATATTGATAGCATGAAACACACATCATTCAAATTACAGTACACCCGAAATAACCGTGCATCTGAAGTTATCTACAAGTGGTATGGCTGTAGTACAATTTGATATAAATACTTGCAATATTAAATGATTTGACTCTCGCAGAGGTTAGTAATGGCCAACTTCAGACACACTGTTATTGAGGTAGATATTGATTTATTTTTATTGAGCTATGGTAATCAAATATGTTAACCCTAGATAGATAACCATATTTCACTGTAAACTAAACATAACCATTTGTCGATTTGATGCATGTTTGAATAAGCATTGTTAAAGATTATGTAGTGTAATATGTTTATAAATGTGCTAATATCTTGTAATGTACAGTATTTATTTGTACAGTAGATACCCAAATGAAAAATATTAGGGTGTATAATTAGATAAAAGATGAAAAAAAAAAATGAAAAACTTAAACATTTAGGAATCTCATCCCTCAGTGTTGTAATTTTAAAATGTTTTAAAAATAAACTTTTATCAATCTCTATAAATATAAAATTAACTTTTTGTTTATTTTGGCTTCAAAGGCACTCAGGTCAGGTGCCAGAATTGTGCCCTCCACAAAGGGGATTTTTGCAGCAGTCGCACATTGACTTCTAATTTTGGATGGACAAAGGGCTAATTGGATGGGATGGGATAATTTTCTTTTATTATATTTGTTATAGCATCCTCTGCATCACTGTGCTCTCTCATATTCTAGTAAATTGTCTTCAGTTTCACTGTCTGACCCTTGAATCTCTCCATCGCTTGTTTTATGCAACAATCAAATGATTTCTGCAATGTCTGCCTGAATTTGTGACATCATTATGTTTTTATATCATAACCTAAAACAAATTTAAAAAATGAAACTATTCACAAATAAGACACAAAAATACATTTTAGTATAAGCCGATAAACGAACACTAAAGATAACCATAGTCACTTCAACACAAGGTAGGTAAATCCTGACGAAAGTATTGCACTTACCTTAGTGATATGGGCACATCCTACAAGCTCCAAGTGCCGACTGAGTTGGCAGGAAGGATGAATTTAGTAACATGAAAAACAAATGTTATATAACGATTTTTCAAAATCGATTAAGTCTATTCGATGTAGGTTATCTATCTAGGGTTAAGTGAGTAGGTGTAACATTAATATAGAGATATAAATTATATATTATTATAAGTTAGTTATGGGCTATTTATTTTTTCTGTTGTTTGCTTAAAGTCTCAAAGGCTTTCATTTGATAATAATAAATGGTTTCATGTTAGTTATATGGCTTGTCATAATTTTTGTGCTGTTTTATCAGGCAAGAACCTCTGGACCATTAAGAAATACATTTACCCCTAAAGGTAAATTTATAAGAGCACTACCAACGAAAGAAAGAGGTAAGTAATTTATACAATAATAATAATAAATAAAAATAAAAAAAACATATATTTAGGGCCACTTGCACCAACTTCTTAAATACGTTCAAATTGTATTTAAACAAGATTTTTGATTTAAGTCAAACATTCGTCTTGCACCAAAATAATTTCCGTGTTAAATATGTTGAAGAACCTGTCAAAGTTAAATACGCTGAAGACCCTATTTATATATTTATGGCTGTTTATTGAACTGTCATCTGATGAATGGAGTTTATTTTGAGATAAAATACTACTAGAAGCCTTGTAATAATTTCTATGAGAGATTATTCACCTATTTAAGATTATTTTTTCATTTTATCAAATAAAAAGCACAACAAATAAATATGACTTTGTTTGGATTGGTAGTCATGGCAGCGAAAAGTCAAAATAATGGCGTAAGTTTCGTTACATGCAGACTATTTTCAATAAAAATCCTCGATTTATCATTAATTAAAATTAATTAATTATAATAATTATTAAATTTGATTTAATTTTATATCTATTATTCATAACATATTTTTTTAATAGATTTTTCACATTACTATGATGTAATGTAAAAACGGAACATATATAACTGTTTTATCGACATGTTCAATTCATTTAACTAAATTGACATAAGACAGACTTGGTGCAAGACGATCACAGATGTGTTATGTCTATGGAGTTAAAAATATTTAACTAAATGCATAAAATAATGATTTAAATAGAATTTGGTGCAAGTGGCCCTTAGTACTTGATCAGTAAAAAATAAACACATGTACTATTTGAAAAGTCCATAATTTGGCAAGAAAATAATATTACTTTATTTTATTTTTTCCTCCCAAAATATTTGGGCACCTTCATTTTATTATAAAATAAACTTTATCATGTCCTATATCTTACATAATTTTAAAAAAACTGCAGCTTATTCCGTGGTAGTTTTGAGAAGTAAACAAAACAAACCTATGACATCTACAACTAAGGCCATCTTCTACAGCCAGCTGGCGGTCTTAGGTCGTTTAAAACAGTGATAGAATAGTGATACAACCATTGAACTGCCACATCAAGTTTCGAGTTCGAATCCAATGCACTCGCCTCTGACTTTACGAAGTCATGTGCATATTAATTGTTAATTATCACATGCTTAAACTGTGAAAGAAAACATTGTGAGGAACCTGCAAGTCTGCCAACCTGCATAAGGCTAGTGTGGTGGACTATAGCCCAATCCCTCTCATTGTGAGGGGTGAGACGTGCCCAGCAGTGGGACAGTGTAATGGGTTGAGTCCCCTGTCATATCATTGTCATGGTATATAATATACACACCACTTTCCTTAAGTGCCCAAGGCCTCCAATAGGTTAATAACTGCCCTGGGGGCAGGCTTATGCCGTTAACCAAATCGAGACTCGGAGCTGCTACTGATAATTTCATAGAAAAACGCAATAACACTGTTGGACCTGGAATTTGAACCGAGGATCTCCAGCATAGCAGTCACAGTCAGTTCCACTAGAGTAATGAGCAGTGATGGAATGGTAGAGTTCATTCACCTAAACTTATAAGACAAAAACGAAATGTGGAGATTTCCGTATGACAACCTTTTTTCTGGGACGAAAATTGGCTCGAATTTAATAATACATAATATACAGGATGACTGAAACATGCGACAAATTGAAATTGGAGGTTCAGTAACCTTTAGTTACTCATTTTAAAATGTAATTTCAATAGTCTAAATTGTACAAAAAATAAATTTATTTTTCATCATAAATGGTGCGAACTAAGTTATTGTTTTCGCCCGATCAATCCACTATGCAGATAGTTACTATGTGAAGAATAGCAACGGTTTGCACTAAAAATCATATACATTTTTTTACTATGCAAGAGAAAATAAGTAGTAAAAGCGCATGAGACATTGCCAAACTCTTTTCGAAATACTAAAAAAGTATATAAATATTTTCCATCACGTTGTGCTCTAAATTTTTTTTGTAACAGACTCATATATTTTAATTTGTCACATCTATTCATTTTCATCCTGTATTTATTCAAACAAAAAAAATAGTATTGTTAAAAAAACTTTCAGTTCAAGATAAAAGTTTATATTTATATGTAGAGATTAATAGCACTTTAATTATCAATTCTTAATTTAATAAAAAACAAAATATTAAAAAAAAAATGTTGCCAAAATTCCAATGGGTCAACCCATAAACAACAATATGCAAATAAATTGTTTATTTGATCAACTTAAAAAATATAACATTTCTAGTAATAGGAATCTCCCTTTAAAGCAAAGCATTGCTTGTGCTAGGAGATTCCTTTCTTCCGACAAGTTCTGTATCAAGTTATATTCTAGTTACCTTTAAAGGAGGAGTATGTAGCTATTACAATTTAACAAAAAACCTAAGAAATTTGACAAGAAAAAGGTTTTGAGTATGGCAGTCCATTAAATGAGTATTTATTGGACTGAATTTTGTGTTTATGGAGTTATGGGTGGCTTATGGAGTTATGTGTTATGGACTCATGGCCAAAAGGCTACAAAGCCCATTTAGCTCATACTAATACGAAAGACGAACTACTGTACAATTTCAATGACGAATCGCACGGTATAATTCAAATCCTTAAATAAAATCCTTGATGATGTCGTATAATATGATATCTAAAAGTTGATTAATTATGTTGTATAGTTTTCACAGATTCTTCACGACAAGTAGTTTCCCTGCCTTTAAATACATCTAAAATAGGCATAAGGCGACAAATTAACTCGGGAAGATTCTCTGAGGGCAGGTCTATTGAAAAGGCAATATTTAATGGTAATTATCTTACAAATTATAAGTATTTACACATATGATTTACTCATGAGAAAGTATTCACTGTGGAATACTTTCTAAATTATATTATTACTAACTGACCCGATTCTGAAACTAACGTCACTCAATTGTTTTGCCTTCCCGGAACCCCTTCACTAACACTTAAACTTTATGGTATGGTATTAAAGTTCAAATTGACATTTAAGTATTATTACGAATCTTTTTTAAGGGAATATAGAAAAGTGTTGTTTTTAGACTTTTTCAGGCAATTTTTTAATATTTTCTCCGTAAGAACCATTCTCGTACTTCAAGGAATATTATAAAAAGAGAATTAGCGAAATCGGTCCAGCTGCTCTCGAGATTTGCGCTTAGCAACACATTTGGCGATTCATTTATATATTTTAGATATATGTTTATTATTATTAATATTACTAATTAATTATATTAAGAATTTTAAAACTTATTATTATTTATTTTACATATTACGCTTAAAGACAAGAATAAACAAAAACCAAAACCAATACTTAGAACTGTAGAAAATGATTTGGAAATAATTGATGACCCCATGGGAGATGAATATGTGCCACCAAAGCCATCTTCACTAAATCGCAAAGCCAGCTTGCAGCTCAAGATAATAGCTCATAATAATGACATTCGTGAAAACAGAATAGCCTCTATTCACAGGTAATGAATTGTACCATACTTTCAATTTAAAATTTCTCTGAAACCATGATCCCACAACTATTGTAAAATTGCTAAATCGAAATACATATACATAAGTATATAATATTATCTCTACTATTATAAAATTGTTAAAAAAACTGTGTCTGTACATTGAAGATATTTAAAAAAAACAAGTGGGTTAGGGTATGTAAACGTATCTGAACCCTTTAAACTATATTGTGATTATAAAAATTCTTGTCTGTTTATTACGGGTTGGCGAAAAAACTACTGAATAGATTTTAATTTTGTTATAACTGTCAGAAAGTATATGCTCCAACTTAAAAACTGGCAAACTTATTATCTCAATTAATTGAACGGATCCTGAGATACAGCTGGACCTCTCTGATTTATACAGACCCATACAAAGAAGAGATCATCAATGTTTTTTTTTTCATTTTTACTCCTAATATAGCTTCATGTGAGCGAAGCCGCGGGCAAAAGCTAGTATACTAAGTATATTTTTAAGTAACAATGTTTATACTTACTCTATACACAAAGTATTGTCTATGTTTTTTATAAATAAAAATGTAATTTATAGAACTACCGTAATAGAAAAGGAGAAGAGCCCACCAAGACCACCGTCAATTCTAAAAAAACGTCCCATGGCTGCCTTAAGAAGTGACACAAAGGCCCACAAATCTGAAAAACAACATTTGGAATACAGAATTATAGTGAGCAATTTACGTAACACTGTCACTGCTGGAGACATTGAGGTTGGTATTATGGAATTGAGGTTGGTTTTCTGAATGCGAAAGTATACAGGTGTCCCAGACCGAGTGGTCCAAAATAATATCTGGAATGTGTGGTCATACTATCTAATAATGCGTATATCATTGGGCTTTCCTCAGTAGTACAGAAATTATCACCATTAAAATAATATATTTTTAGCTAGAATGTATGCCATTATAAAGAGACTATTCGACAGAGAACCTTCAAATTCGCGACTGCTACGCTACTTGTCCTGAGTTCGATTCTCAGGTCGAGCGGTGTTGATGGGGTTTTCTATGAATTTCTCAGTAGCAGATCGGAGTGGTTAATGGCAATAGGTTCGCCGCGTATTACTTGGGACCTAAACATAACGATGAACTGTGGGTGTCCATTAGTACGCCTCTGCCTAACCTTTCGTAAGAAACAGGCGCGATGGTGATACCTGCAGTCAGAGCCGGCTCATGAAAATTTTCTTGGGTGTTCACAAAAATACAACCGAATTGAGAAAATTATCTCCTTCTTTTTTTTGATATTAAATTTATTTTTGGTTAAAAAATAAGCAATTTTTTGCCATATTCCGTAGTTACTATTTATCTATAACTGCCTCGCTGGTCTAGTGTTCGTTGAACGTGAAAGCTGAACACGAGGTCCCGAGTTCGATTCCTAACTTAATAAATAAACTTTTAAATTAAAGTTTTCTATTTCTAACTAAATAATTAAACTTTACCTAATTATTTAGTTAGGAATCGAACCCGGGGCCATACATTTTTAACTATATTATTATTAAAAATCATATTTATATTCAAACAAAACAAAATTGCATAGGCGTAAAAAAAAAGTAATATTCGCGCCCAAAGTGAATTCCAATTGACGTTTATTTGTTTGCTTATGAGTGACAACACGGCGCGATATCGCGCGTGGCGTGCGGTGAGATTTGGTAAAGACGCGCAGGCGCTGTTTCGCATTCGCACTCGTTGAATTTCGTACTTATTTGTTGTAAAAAAAATTACTTTTACTGAACTTTATAATTAAATACATTTAATAGGGGCGCCAACTACTGGCGCTCCACTCGGTGCAACTTGACGCTAAATCTTGTAGGTACCTATTTCAATACTGCTTTCTGCTGCGTCCAGTTTAGAGCGGTAATAGTAAATAGATCCGTCATTTCTTACGTAAAATATACATTTATAAATATAAAAAAGACATCTAATTAAAGTTTTTTCTTGGGGGTGCACCACTCCAGGGAAAAAACTTTAATTACTAGCTGCAGCCTTATGATTCTATAATTATATCTATTGCGGGTATCAGCTAGTATATTACATGGGGCACACTAAGGCCCACCTGCACCAACTTTTTAAATATGTTTAAATTGCATTTAAACACAATTTTTCATAGTAAATTTGTGTTTAAATACAATTTAAATATAATTAAGAAGTTGGTGCAAGTGGGCCTAAAAGTTTTTCACTTCTAGCTAATCGGAACTATTTGAATTTCGAATGTTATATTTTTTTAATCGTTGCAACCTACTTAGTAATAAAAAAAAACAAATGGCGGGATATCATTTGTCAATTGTTTTTATCACCATCAAAGTTCTACGTACGAAACGAAAATGGAATTAAGTCGAAAAGATTTTTGAGCGATGATTTTTTATGATTTTAAAAGTTCTCTCTCTCCGCAAGACTGTGCCGCTCGTCTTCAAAATGCTTTTGGGAGAGAAGCACCTTGTTTGAGCACCGTGAGGCGATGGTTTGCTGAATTTGAGAGAGGTCGAGTTTCTTTACATGACGAATTTCGTGAAGGGCGGCCTTCAACTGCCGTCAACGAAAATAATGTGGCTACTGTTAAGCGGCTAATTGAAGAAAACTTGCTGATTACCTATGAGACAATTCGAGGACTATTGGGGATTGGTATGAGCCAAATTCAGAAAATTTTACACGAAGAATTGAAAGTTCGGAAACTTTGTTGTCGTTGGATCCCTCATGAACTGACAGCGGAGCAGAAGCGGTTTCGCGTGGAATGGTGTTCACAGATGCTACTGAAGTACGACCACGGACATTCTAATGCTGTTTATGAGATTGACACAGGAGACGAAACGTGGATTTATTGTTTTGAACCCGAAAAAAACAGCAATCTTGTGAATGGGTGTTTGAAAATGAGAACAGGCCAACAAAAGTGAGGCAGGCGAGAAACGTAAAAAAATGATCGCTTTGTATTCTCAGCTACGGGTCCCATCTGTACAATTCCACTTGAAGATCAAAAGAGTGTTAATGCAGAGTGGTATTCTACCATTTGTTTACCCAGGGTGTTAGAAAAAAATCGCGAAAGACGACCTAAAAGTCGCGGCGTTCTCCTACAGCATGACAACGCTTCTTCACACACGGCTAACAAAACAAAGTCATTTTTAGCTGCCGAATAAGTACAACTCGTCACCCATCCTGCGCATAGCCCCGACCTACCGCCCTGTGATTTCTGTATTTTCCCCAAAATCAAAGATTTGATGAGAGGTTTCACTTTTACCAACTCCGAAGAGGCAGTGATAGCGTTCAATCAGCACGTAGAAAACACGCCTTCAGATCTGTGGTCCTCCTGTTTTAAAAAATCGTTCGATCGCATGAAAAAATGATTAAAATGTAAAGGAGAGTATTTTGAAAAGCAATAAACATAAAATTTTGGTTAAAACATGTTGTTTTTTTAAGTTACGCAAAACTTATAGTGTGACCTACGTACATACTAACTGATATCCGTAGTGTACTTGTTGACTAAGGGCCACTTGCACCCATTATATTTGCTTAACATAATCAACCCATTATATGTCCCACTGCTGGGCAAGAGTCTCCTCTCACAATGAGAGGGATTAGGGATATAGTCCACCACGATAGCCTAATGCGGGTTGGCAGACTTCACACGCCATCGAGAAAATCTCTCAGACGTGCAGGTTTCCTCACGATGTTTTCCTTCACCGTTTAATCGCGTGATAATTAACTATTAATACGCACACAACTTCGAAAAGTCAGAGGTGCGTGCCTTGGATTTGAACTTGCCTTTGACTTGGCAGTCCAATGGTAATATTACTAGGCTATCATGGCTTTCTATATTTGTTTATTCTATATTTGCTTAGATGTGTTTAAACTCAATTTTTCGTCAAGTGGCCCTAAGATACTCTAGCGTTTATCATCGCAGACTAACCAAGTAGTGGGAAAATTCTCGAGCATTACCTGCAGAGATAAATAAAACTATAATGTTATTTATATATTTATAATTTTATAATACTAATTTACGACACTGTTATATGTTACATAATGAATTGTTGCCACATAAAATAATTCAGTATTATTTATTAAACTGGTTTAAATTTTCAACTTTTTAATGATAATAATATATTATTAAGTTTCTAATTCTTGTATGAAGCTGCTCCGTCCGACGTCAAAACGTCGACACCGGATGTCGCTGAAACCAGCGTTATGACTCTACTCCCCGCAGGAGTCATAGCAAAAAGCGGAGCGATTGCTGTTTTTGTGTTGTAACGCATGAAAGTATGCGTCACATCCACGATCCGCAAATTATGTAGTTTACTTCTTTGTTTAAATACACAATGGTGTGTGCGTCTTGTCTATGTAAATAAATTTATTTTCTTTCTTTTATATTTAAGGAATTGTTTGGAGACGTTGGAGGCATGTTGGAGTCACGATTGGTTCGGCCTGGCACTGCAGAAGTAATTTATAAGACTCAAGAAGATGCTCAAAAAGCGGTTGATTTATATCATAATAGGCAGTTAGATGGTCAGCCAATGAATTGCCTTCTTGTAACTCCAAGATCACCTTCTGCAACCAGGTAAAAATATTTAATGTTATACAACAAATAGCATAACGGGGATTAATCCTCGTCCCCCATCCTTCCGGCACACTTGGGGCTAATAGTTTTTTTTGCTGTTTTCCCCCAGCGGGGACAATGGGACGGGATATACCACATATCCCCCAGAACTTCAAACCCGCTGGCGGCTAATGGTTTTTTTTCCAGTTGTCTCGGCCGAGGTTAGTGACCACCCGCCGGACAAAGCCATGTTGCCAAGCGACCTAGCCTAAATGGGTCGGCCGGCATAGTTGCTCCAGTGCTGTCAGACCGTCTTGTGCCATACGCCAACACAACGTATCGGGTAGTTAGTCGCGGAGAAGAGTCACCTCGAGGACCCCAAATTTATACAAATATTGCATTCGCCAATCGGATGTTTGGAAAACGCTGCACAGCCTTGACGTGAACAAAGGCAATGATCGAGACGGTATTCCAGCCATAGTTCTGAGAACATGTGCGCCTGAGTTGACTCCAGTGCTGACACTCTTTCGTCTCTCTCTTGAGACTGGTCAAGTGGCAAAATCGTGGAAGCTTGCTAACGTGCAACCTGTGCCCAAAAAAGGTAGTCATGCTACAGGCCTATTTCGGTCTCGTCCATACTCTGTAAGAATATGGAACGTGTCCTTAACAACAGGCTCCTGCCGCACCTAGAGAATACCTAGCGAATAATCTCCTTAGTGACCGCAATACAGATTTCGCCGAAACCGGTCTACTGGTGACCTTCTAGTGTACGTCACACATATCTGGAGTGAGGCCATCGAGGGGAACGCGGAGGGTCTTGCCATCTCTCTCGACATAAAATGTTTTCGACAGGGTCTGGCATGATAGCCTTATTAGCAAGCTTTCATTGTATGGCTTGCCCACTGGTTTCGTAGCTTGGATATCAGACTTCCTGAGGATTCGATCGATACTATTTGTCATTGATGGCTGCTCGTTCGATCGAATGGATATTAATGCTGGTGTTTCCCTAGGGGTCAGTACTCTCTGCGACACTCTTCCTACTTCACATCGATGGTCTGCTGAAGCCCGGTATCTTTGGGTACGCAGACGACTGCACTGTTGTAGAGAGTTACACAGCCAACGCACGGACCAGGGGACCGGAAATACAGTTTCTAAGAGTGGCTATGGTCGAGCGGCTGAATTTGTCCCTTCGGGTAGTCTCCGAATGGGGCGATGCAAACCTGGTCATATTCCACGCTACCAAGACCCAGGCGTGTCTGTTTTCCGCCAAAAGGAGCCCATTCTAACTGGCTCCTACTTTCCGAGATGTATCTGTGCCGATAACTGACCACCTGGAACTCTTGGGCGTTACTCTGAGTCCCTTAACTTCGGCTCCTATATAGAGTCAAAGGCTCAAGTAGCTGCCAGAAAGCTGGGTATCCCCTCGAAGGTGCGCCGTTACTTCACGCCGGAACAATAGGCATGATAACACATTTTGAAAAACTGTTTTATAATGTTTATTATGTACTTACATAATAAATGTTTCTAAACATTATAAAACAGTTTCAGAATAAGATTTTTTCTAGAGAAAATAACAGTTAAGAACGAAGAAATGCATTTAAGTTTTTAAATTTAAAATTGGCGTTATAACGCTTCTTAGTGTCATGGTATCCCGAGTGACGTCACGTTTGTATAAACAGAACGCAAACTTTTGACGTTTGCTACCTAGATGCTCGATTGCTCATTGATTAAACATGAATTCAAAAGTTTACAAGTCTTGCGTGGTCCCTAGTGTGGTAGGTAACACATCAATTAAAGCTCCTGATAAGTTGTTTCTGTTCGTCCCACAACAGAACCAATTCGTGACAAGTGGCTTAAACTTGCTAGGCGAAATGCAACATCAATATCACCCAGTAATAATCTTTATTTTTGTGAAGATCATTTCGACGTGAGTATTTATTTCACTTTGAAGATTCTAAAATAGTGTGTACCTTGGACAAGCCTAAACTTAATTCCATTGTATATACAATATTTTTATAGGTTAAGTTTTACCTTGCACCAATGTTTCAATAGATTTTTTATAACGATTACAGTTGCCAAATGATAATTTTATGGAATATCATGTGGGATACGTATCACATATCGTAACCGAACGACGTAACATAAAAGCGCAAAGAATCACCTTACTTAGGTAATGGCTTTTATGGATATTTGTTTACACAAGTGTAACGTCATGCGCTCTGATTAGTGTCTAATATATCATGGCGGGCGTCCGTATTTTTCAGTTTAATTTTATCAGAATAAATAATAATCTCTTACTTATGAGGCCGTCCTAAAAATTCACTCGATCGAGTTTAGGTAAATTCTATATTTGTGTACGCTTTTCACGCACACATGGCTGCAGATCGAGCGTACGAGCCTATAAACAATTTTGATCCTTTCATTATTAAATTAATTTTCTAGTTTTTTTCTCGTTACTTCTTTTTTGTATTTTAAATGTTGTTTTCAATTTAGTATATTTTTATACATACAATGTTCAATCAACATCAAAACATAAAACTTTAAAGGGCGGAAATTGGGCAGAAAATTGTAATTGTAGCTACGCATTACAAATAAATACCTAGTGACGAGTTTAATGATTTATGGATTTTAACATTTTAAGGGGACGAAACGGGGTTTAAAACCTGAAGGTTAATATACTTATTAGTATAGGTGAATAGTTTTTAAAGGTAGGTATTTGAAAATGAGATATGTAGCTACTCTTCATAAAAAAATGTGTTTCAGGGTTTTTGAATTTTCAAACTTTTACTTTGGAGGGTTGATAGTTTTACCTATTTCTATGCACTTCAAAATCGTGATATTTTATTAAATGTTTATCAAAACACATTTTGGTCACCACTGAAACCGCTCGGTTGTATGTACATGTGGTGATTTTGGTATGTAGTTTAACTTTGCTCCACTTCATCGTGAAAAATGTGAGATGTTTTAACTGGTATTTGTTTTTCATAATTTACCATGCACGTAGAATGTGCCTAATGAAGGACCAACATAAAACATTAGTACTACAGTAGTAGTCACGGCGATAACTACAATATTCATATCTTTGAATGTATTAAAACCTTTGCTTATAAATAATTTATTGTAAGATGAGGTTGCTTTTGACTAATGGAATATAGCTGTCATCTTTGGGCGGATGCAAAGTACTTGGGCCATTTGACTCAGTCCAAAGACGCCTTATAAGGATTGTCGACGACCCCATCATTACGTGTGATATCGAGCCCTTAAGCCTAAAGAGAGACACACATAGGGCGACGAACCTTATGTGTGTTCTACAGCCTATATTGCCCTACATCGTAACACTCGCATAAGATCTAATAATATTATTATTGAAATATCTACTATTACCGTCTGGACTTTAAAAGAGACCATGATTCTCTTAGTTTATTTCGATGTTTCTTCTCAGAGGTCGTCAGTTAGGAAATGCCGGCGCCATCTAGTTAAAAAAAATGTAAAACATTGACATGTAAAAGTGTCTTTAAAAGATCTATTTACAGAAATAAATATCATTTATCATTTACTAGCGACCCGCCCGCGGTTTCACCCGCGCTGCCCCGGTCCTAAGAGTCGTAGAGTGATGTTCAATAGCTTAAAACCTTCCTCTTAAATCACTCTATCTATTAAAAAAAACCGCATCAAAATCCGTTGCGTAGTTTAAAAGATCTAAGCATACATAGGGACAGACAGCGGGAAACGACTTTGTTTTATAATAAGTAGTGATAGTGATATATGGACTGTGTTCTGAGCAATTAATTAATATAGTACCCACGGCCACATGTTACCATCGCACGACTCGACTCGTTCGACTCGTTCGAAGGTGAAACACACACCTTCAAACTAATATAATCACGTACTGTACGTTCCCAAGGAACTTCATCCCAAGAACAATCAGACTGTGGGATGTTCTTCAAAAAAGAAGTCACTTTTCCATAGATATTACTGACGTCACCTTTAAGACGTAAATTGAGAATGTGAATGCAAATTTAGAACTGGCAGGTGGGACTCGCGACGGCTTAGTGATCATAGCATCTGATTTATCGAACTAGAAGACGCAGGTTCAAATTCTGATCGCAGTCTGTTTTTTCCATCACTAAAATAACTTTATAATCATATCTAGGAACGTGCAAAAAAATCACAAAAAGATAGTTAACAGTTTATATCCATCTTGAAAAAAGTTAACCAATTTTTAATCATGGTTTCAAAATTAATATGATTTTCGTAATCAGCCCCTGAGAATCCTTGAAATTGACACCCATATCGATTTTTTTAGATAAGCAATGTCCGCCATCTTGGATTTAAAAATTAATGTAATTTTCGTAATCAGCCCCCGAAATTCCTTGAAATTGACACCCATATCAATTTATTTAGAAAAGAAATGTCCGCCATATTGGATTTCAATGTTTATATCATTTTCGTAATCAGCTCCTGAAAATCCTTGAAATTGATACCTATATCAATTTATTTAGAAAAGTAATGTCCGCCATCTTGGATTTCATAATTAATGATTCATAAAAAAATCGATATGGGTGTCAATTTCAAGGAATTTCGGGGGCTGATTACTAAAATGACATTAATTTTTAAATCCGAGATGGTGGACATTGTTTTTCTTAATAAATTGATACGGGTGTCAATGTCAAGGATTTTCGGGGGCTGATTACGAAAATGATTTTCTAAATAAATTGATATGGGTGTCAATTTCAAGGATTTTCAAGGGCTGATTACGAAAATCATATTATTTTGAAACCAAGATTAAAAATTGCTTAATTTTTTTCAAGTTAAATATGAACTGTTAACTATCTTTTTGTGATTTTTCTGCACATTCTTAGATAAGATTCTAAAGTTATTTTAGTGATGGAAAAAATCGACTGCGATCAGAATTTGAACCTGCGTCTTCTGGTTAGATAAAAATCAACCGCCAGGTCTAAATTTGCATTCACATTCTGAATTTACGTCTTAAAGGTGACGTCAGTAATATCTATTGAGTAGTCACTTCTTTTTTGAAGAACATCCCACAGCCTGATTGTACTTGGGATGAAGTTCCTTTGGGAACGTACAGTACGTGATTATAATAGGTCTTTACCTATGAAATTGCCGTTCTGCAGTACTGGCCATTTCAAATCAAAATAATTTTTGTTTGGCTAAGAATTCTAATTTCAAATTAATTTTATTTTAAAAACATGGAATTCTTTTTCCAAAAGTAGTCATTTGTTTATTGATTAGTGTTACATTTTCATCGCATTTCAATCTTTTTCGTCATCATGGATACGTTAAAATTTCGAGTAATTATGGAATATGAGTACCGTCGTGGCAGCAACGCGGCACAAGCGGCACGCAACATCAACGACGTTTACGGAGCTAACACTACAAACCAACGCACCACCTGTTATTGGTTTGCTCGCTTCTGTTCTGGGAATTTCGACCTGAAAAATGAACGTCGCGGTAGTCTGAAGACTTTGGTCGACAATGACGAATTAAAGGCGATTGTGGAAGCTGATGATACACAATCGACGGCTGAATTAGCAGCAGCTTTCGACGTTAGCGTCAAAACAATATTGGTCCATTTGCGTCAAATTGGCAAGGTAAAAAAGCTTGACAAATGGGTGCTCCACGAACTCAATGATCGCCAGCGCAGTACGCGTCGAAACGTGCCTTGCACTGCTCAACAGACACACAAATGAAGGAATTTTGAACCGCATTGTTACCTGCAATGAAAAATGGATTCTGTTTGATAACCGCAAGCGCTCAGCAAGTTGGTTGGATCCTGGTTCAGCACGTAAACAATGCCCTAAACGAAAACTTACCCCTAGAAAAGTAATGGTCACTGTTTGGTGGTCTAGCGCCGGTGTGATTCATCACAGCTTCTTACCAAACGGGGTGAGCATTACTGCAGATGTGTACTGTGAAGAACTGAACACAATGATGGAGAAGCTGGCACATCTCCAACCAGCATTGGTCAATCGCTCGTCTCCGCTGCTCCTATACGATAACGCGCGACCTCATACTGCACAGCAGACGGTCTCCAAGTTGCAAGAACTGGGGTTGGAAGTTCTCCGTCATCCGCCCTACTCACCAGACCTTGGGCCTACAGACTACTACTTTTTCCAGAATTTGGATAACTTCTTGGCGGGAAAAAAATTCAATACCCGAGAGGCAGTACAAAATGCCTTTGAAGAATTTGTTGCTCCCGTGCAGCTGATTTCTTTAAGAAGGGCATCAATAAACTGCCACTGCGTTGGCAAAGATGCATTGATTGCATGGGTGATTACTTCGATTAATACAAATAAAAAATACATGAAAAAAATTCGTTTAAATTTTTTCATACTAAACGGCAATTTCATAGGTAAAGACCTAATATTAGTCCGAAGGTGTGTGTGGTTACACTGGTTACCTTCGAACGAGTCGAGTCGTGCGATGGTAAATGTGGCCGTGGGTACTATATTAATTAATTCCTCAGAACACAGTCCATATATGTGATAAATGATATTTATTTGTGTAAATAGATCTTTTAAAGGCACTTTTACATGTCAATATTTTAAATTTTTTTACGAGATGGCGCCGGCATTTACTACCTGACGACCTCTGAGAAGAAACACCGAAACGAACTTAGAGAATCATGGTCTCTTTTAAAGTCCAGACAGTAATAGCAGATATTTCAATACTAATATTATTAGATATTATGCAAGTGTTATGATGTAGGATAATATAGGCTGCAGAACACACATAAGGTTCGCCGCCCTATGTGTGTCTCTCCTTAGGCTTAAGGGCCCGATACCACACGTAATCATGGGGTCGTCGACAATCCTTATAGAGCTTGGGGTCCTTATAGGGTCTTTGGACCGAGTCAAATGGCCCAAGTACTTTGCATCCGCCCAAAGATGACAGCTGTACTCCATATGGAACAAAACTTGTTGAACAAAAATTATGCAATCATAGCACCTATCACAAAGCTATGTTCATTAGTCCAAAGCAACCTCATCTTACAATAAATTATTTATAAGCAAAGGTTTTAATACATTCAAAGGTATGAATATTTTAGTCATCGCCGTGATTACTACTGTAGTACTACTGTCTTATGTTGGTCCCTCATTAGGCCCTAGGTCCCTCATTAGGCCCTAGGTCCCTCATTCTACGTGCATGGTAAATTATGAAAAACAAATACCAGTTCTTCAATCATCTCACATTTTTCACGATGAAGTGGAGCAAAGTTAAACTACATACCAAAATTACCACATATGCACATACAACCGAGCGGTTTCAGTCGTGACCAAAATGTGTTTTGATAAACATTTAATAAAATATCACGATTTTGAAGTGCCTAGAAAAAGATAAAACTATCAACCCTCCAAAGTAAAAGTGAAAATTAAAAAACCCTGTAACACATTTTTTTACGATGAGTAGCTACATATCTTATTTTCAAATACCTACCTTTAAAAACTATTCACCCATACTAATAAGTATATTAACCTTCTGGCTTCAACCCCCGTTTCCTCCCCTTAAAATGTTAAAATCCATAAATCATTAAACTCGTCACTAGGTATTTATTTGTAACTAGCTGACCTGAGAGACGTTGTCCTCTCCAAGTTTCAACTAACCACCTCGAAAAATTTGGTTTTCCATATTTGTAATACCCTTATCGCCATGGACCTCTGAATACCGTATTTCTGACCTATAAATTACTTAATTTCAAAAATTTGTTCAAGTGGTATTGACGTGAAGCATGGAAATATAAACAGACATACCTACATAGACAAAAATCTCAAATAACTGTTTCGGCGTCAGTAAATTAAGATTAACGCACGTTGCATTTTTTTTTATTATTGTACATACATATGTGGTATATTCTTAGGCTATATTATTTAATTATTTGAATAAATAGAAACTCTTTAGTTACTTGCTCAAATAAAGTTTGCGCACTGTATCTACACTATGGAGGTTTCAAATTATAAAATAAGTTACTATATGGCTGGATGCTTTATAGAAGAAAACAATAATTGTCAAAATTGTCAACTCAAAATGACACCTGTTATCGAATCAAATTTCATTGAGGTAATAACGATGTTGTGTTAGTCCGCTAGAAAATAAGTTGTCATTCTTTGTTTACTTCTATAACCTACTCAAATATTTAGTTTTTATACCGGCTTGTGCTCGCTGGATAAATCCTATGTAGCCCCGTGATTCCCTGTGTAAGTAGAGGTAGAATAACAGTACTAATAATCAATTCCTGGTCACAATAATGGTTTCTGATTGATCTGCTTTATTTTCTTGTTTTATCTTATTTAGTCCCTATAAGTGTATTTTTTAATTTTATTACTTGATTCTGTTATAATTTTTGATCCGTGATAGTCTAGTACAGAAATACTTGAAAAACAAATTGACTTCAATGGTTATTTTTAAAAGTCAACGTTTTCTATAATTAAAATGTTAATAACTTTTGATAGAAAGAACCGATTTGAATTTAAAATAGCCTAAATGTTAATCCAAGAAACAGGCTATGAATTCCTGCCCACTTCCTCCAAATCTCTTCAGTAGTTATCATTTGATGCGCGGTCAAACATACAGACAAACCGACAGACAAACCGACAGACAAACAGACAGACAAAAGTTCCAAAAATAATAGAAATGGATTGTGTTACCGATTCTGAGTCCCCCAAATTAGTTTTTTTGTAAATATAAGCAATGTACAGACACGGCTCACTTACATTCTTATTATATGTAAGATGAGTAGCTACAATTATAATTTTCAGCCCAGTTCCCACCCTTTAAAGTTTTATGTTTTGAAGTTGATTGAACATCGTATGTATAAAAATATTCTAAGTTGAAAACAAAATCTAAAATACAAAAAAAAAACTAACGAGAAAAAAACTAGAAAAATAATGAATATAATGAAAGCATCAAAATTGTTTATAGGCTTGTACGCTCGATCTGCAGCCATGTGTGCGTGAAAAGCGCACACAAACATAGAATTTACCTAAACTCGATCGAGTGAATTTTTAGTACGGCCTCTTAACATCCGGCGCTAAATTTTAGTGGGGGACAACAGGAAAAAAAATCGAAAGTTAGGCCGAAGAGATGGGGAAGAAGAGGAATAACCCCGGAAGACTGGTGATCCATACAGGAATTGCCTCATAAGTTTCAGTCTGTCAATGCTGTTACATTTCTAGAAAATGCACAAGTAATACAACTATACAAAAAATATTACAGCAAATTAATATTTATATTTTACTTTTTTGTTCCAGAAGCAGTAACAAACCTGCATTATATAGCACCAATTCAAACGTAGAACCTGATATTTCTACATTCCATAAGGTCCTTTTCAGTAATTTGTAGAATATCTGAACACAAAAATTTTAATTACGTTATATTATCTCAATATATCCGGCCGCACATTTTCAGAACTTTCTGTCCAAAAACCCATAAGGTGCCTAAATTCGGTACAATTCCGACAGATTAAGGCCGAGCTTACCCGCGATTTGTCACTTCGAATCATTGTACTGATATTATTCTCTTTCAAGTATTTTAGTGAATCAACAAAATTCAAAATTCAATTTTCTTAGTTAAGGAAGTGTACTTAATAGGGTATACTTTATTACACGATAAGCACACTAAATAGATATTTCCAAGATCTGCTGTATTATCAATGAAAATCAATGTCAGTTAAAAAAATTAAAACCGGCCTATAAAGATGTTTCTGTATGGCGCTGGTAACATGACACGTGTGACGTCAAACACAAGTTATTTAGCCTAGTTTACACGAGGCCATCGGTGGCTGCCAGACTATTTTGCCTCGTGTAAACAGTTTTTCAAGCCAAGCCAGAGCTGGCTGCCAACGCTGGCGAGAATAGAGCGCCCGTCTATTTTTCAAGCTAGTGACTGGCGCCAGCATTACTGGCTTCGTATAAACTCTGCTTTAAGTTCACATAATTAAAACAAAACATAACCCCCAACATAAACCCTGTTTTGTTGTGGTTATTAAAGTTTAGTTAAAAAATATATGAAATTCACTTCAGCTGCTCTGTAACTAGAGTGGTGGTCTCTTTAATAATTTAATAACAGAACTAACACAAGAAATTTCCGCCATCGCGCTGCGTGCGCCTTGCGTACAATAATAATCTTCTCTACATAATGTTAAGGGTTAAGGTTAATTTTCTTTTCAAAGTGATCAACGTTATTGCTACCCATTGTCGTATATAAGCTTTATAAGGTTTAAATTAAGGTCAATGTTAATTATTTTATATTATTATTAAATTATTGATTTAAATAACTGCCTTGTTAGACTAGTGGTCCCAAGTGCGACTGCTACGTTAGAGGTCCTGCGTTCGTTCAGTGTTTTTGGGGTTTACTATGAAATTCTCAGTAGTAGCTCGGAGTTTGCAATTTGAACCCGGTTAATGGCAATAGGCTCGCCCCCTATTACATAGGACCTAAACACACGGCGAACTGTGGGTGTACCTTAGTACACCTCTGCCTAACCCTACGGTGAATACAAGCGTGATGGTGTGTTTCATTATTTTACGAATTATCATTATTAACAGGACAACACAAGAAATGTAAACATTTTGGATTCTTTTTAGTTTTTGTAGTCATGTCATCAGTCGGTAACTGATTCGTACTTATTCATTGCGGGCGGTAGTATGATAACTGTTTTGTTCCTCACATTTTGTCTAACTGCTAACAGGTTTTTGCTTGTTGTGAAACCGCAACCCAATAGGATAACATGGCAGTTTACAATAACAATTGAGAAATAACATAACAGCGTAATTAGTTATCGAAATGTAGCCGTTTCGCCACCACTATCTGTAAAAGGGCAGCTGAAGTGAATTTTAACATATTTTTAATTATATGGATAGAATGGTGTACCTAAATGTAAGCGGTATGCAGTATCACAGTCTGCAAATACGTCTATAAATAGTAGATAGTAGTAACACGAAAATTTTAATTTACAACATTTCTGAGTGACCATAGTACCTACCATAAACAAAGGTTAGTACAGTTGGCGCAAAATAACGAACGAAAATGGCGGATGCGCAATAGTCGATTTTCAGTACATTTTGCACGCAAATGCACTGCGGAAACTTTCCCCCTCTCCGTTAGTTTTGGGTCAAGTTATTTTGCGCGAATTATACTTAAATAATTCTTACGTGGTGCACTGCTGTTTTTGAATTGCGCAGCAATCAGTGTTATTCTCAAAGAAAAGTGCAAATTGTATTTCAATGAAAATATTAACTCTGTAAATAAAAAACTAATGACTTAAACTCGACTTTTATTTGTATTCAGTAACTTGACATTTCGAAGAGAAATAATGATACCACACTAAAACTAATACCGTCTTATTACAAAACATTGCTTAAATCTGGTTTTAAACCAGGACTAATAGATCTTGGTTTGTTACAGTACTAAAGATAAAACGCGGTACATTGTGTGCCTCTTACAAATCCAAGACTATCCGAGGATCAGTTAAACCGCAGATTTTTTTTTTAATGTATTTGCCAGTGTCAAGTATTAGAGTAATCAAGTAATTAGAGTATTTTCAAAGAATATTTCCCATCATGGGATTGTATTATGGCACCACACTTTTTGTGTTCGCCAATGTCAAGTATAAGTTCAGTTGCCCCAATAAAACGGTAAAAACTTTATTGAGGTTCAAGTTCAAGTTCAAATGTTTTTATTTCAAATAAGCTTTTACAAGCGTTTTTGAAACGTTATGATTCTAGTTGCACGGTTCCAAAAGGTCGATCCTATGGAGAAGAATACGGCAAGAAACTCCATGGACACTCTTAAAATAAATAAATTACAAACTTCACTGTTACAATATTGCGATAAAAAGATGTGAGGACGTTGAAGGATGTCCAAGTTTGACCGAGGTCGACTATATTAAACGAAGATTCACGTTATTTGAGAACCCGATGTCATTTCTAGATAATAAATAAAGTATGTGGTAAAAACGCACACCATCAAGCGACAAATGAAACTAGGTGTCTACTTAGACAGGCTACAACGTATGAGGCTTCGATGGAGTTTAGGAGTGAACCCAAAAAGTCTCGATTTTCAATTTTATATCATTTGCCTACACTCTCACACGTTCACGAACACTTAATGGTTAATTATCCACCATAATTACACATTAAACTTCGGAAAAATTCAAGTTTTGAAAAATAATATAAAATCGACAACGTGCACTTTTCATTTTCCCGCCTAAACCCAAACCGCAGTTTTTTTTTTTTTATTATGGCGCCAAACTTTTTGTGTATTTGCCAGTGTCAAGTATTAGAGCAATCAAATTATATTTCCCACCATGGGATTGTACTATGGCACCACACTTTTTGTGTTCGCCAGTGTCAAGTATAAGTTGTTGAGTTGCCCCAATAAAACGGTAGAAACTTTATTGAGGCTTCGATGGAGTTTAGGAGTGAACCCAAAAAGTCACGATTTTCAATTTTATATCATTTGCCTACACTTTCACACGTTCACGAACACTTAATGGTTAATTATCCACCATAATTACACATTAAACTTCGGAGAAATTCAAGTTTTGAAAAATAATATAAAATCGACAACGTGCACTTTTCATTTTCCCGCCTAAACCCAAACCGCAGTTCATCCATGGTTCAAATAAAATCCACAGATGATAAGCAATAAATTACAGTCTTTCATTCGTTCTTACTGACTTCATTCCAAGTGACGTTCTGTTTCTCTAAACAATTATATCATCGTAACACTTGAAATTAGTGACCGACCGAAACATGTTATTTTGCCGAAACCGAAACCGAAGGTTCGGTTTCATTGTAGTTTCGGCCGAAACCGAAACCGAACCTTTTATAAAAAAAAGTTTTTAAAAACTCGAATAAATGTTAGTAAGCCCATTTTTTTCTAAAATTAGTATCTCGCCGACCTATAATTACAGGTTTCTACTTTCAAAGATTTATCACAATGAAATTTCAGCACAGTTACAGAGGTTCTGTTTGAAAATTTAACTACCCTATAAAGTGAAAAAAATACATTATATGTAACACAAAGTTAGCGATTTTTTAATGGTGGTATAAAATAAAACAAATTTATTATTAAAATATGATGCTCATATATTATGTTTATTTATTTTCAGTTACTTACATTTTAATTATACTCACAAATATCACAATCAGTTAGCCAGTAGTTGTTTTAGACCATGCAAGGTTTGTTTTTTAGGCTCATGGCTACCGAGTGAAAACGACCTGTTACACAGTTTACAGGCAGCTTTCGAAACGTCAGCTGTAGATTTCTCAAAAAATTGCCAAATCGGATGTCTTTCCTTTTGTGACATTTTTTACCTAAAACAATAAAATTAATAATTTTATTTTACCGGATTAATCGCGTTTACTATTCATTATGTGTACAACCAAACCCAGAAGCCCAACACTAACCCTAAGCGTACGTTACTCGTAAATCGTCAAAATACCTACTCACACCATTACATTACTCGCAACATTACATTAACCTTACACGTCTATATTAAATTTAAATTAATAACTATTCACCTTTCATTTTATTGCATAGGCAGGTACCTACAATCGTTATTACATTAATAGTACACGCAACTAAGATGAATTTTAAACTTTAATGAAGCAGGTACTTAACCTTGACACTTACACATTTAAAATTAAATATATTCGTCAATAGGTTAGCAAACTATTAAAATAAAGCGTTAAATATTAACTATGACATGACGAATTAACAACAAAAACAAACTAAAATACTTGATCAAACTATTTACCATTATTAGCGGAACAAACACAACACGTATTGACACGTCTACACGAGCAAAGTAGACATGTGTAGGTGATGCGCGTAATATTACTCGGGTGATATTACTTCACAATGTGATGCCATATTACGCATTACGCGACGAAAACTAACAACACACCATCACCCGCGCATTTCCTATAATAGAAGAGTGCGAGTGTGAGGAGTGATGAAGTGATGTTTGATGTTAAGTAATGTTCGTTTCTGGAACGTAATTTCGCATTCTGTTCTGCCTACTCGAATCGACTTCGCGCGACGCGCGGTAGAGTGAGACAGATGGACGTTGTTCCACAAGTTAGATAGAGAGACGAGATAAGGCGAAGACAAGAAACGTTCGTGACGGGTGACGGATTTTAAGCCGTAAGTTTTTTTTTTTTTTTATTATGGCGTCACACTTTGTGTATTTGCCAGTGTCAAGTATTAGAATAATCAAGTAATAATTATTTCCCATCATGGGATTGTATTATGGCACCACACTTTTTGTGTTCGCCAGTGTCAAGTATAATGTTCAGTTGCCCCAATAAAACGGTAGAAACTTTATTGAGGCTTCGATGGAGTTTAGGTGTGAACCCAAAAAGTCACGATTTTCAATTTTATATCATTTGCCTACACTCTCACACGTTCACGAACACTTAATGGTTAATTATCCACCTTAATTACACATTAAACTTTGGAGAAATTCAAGTTTTGAAAAATAATATAAAATCGACAATGTGCACTTTTCATTTTTTCGCCTAAACTCCAAGCCGTAAGTTAATATGAGGTTTATTTTTATTTAGCCGGGTTTTTACCTATGATCACTTGTATTGTTTACATTTTTTTGAGTCAGAACTATGTAGTTGGCGAAATGCATTTTGTTGGCTAGATATTCTTTAAAATTAATATCACTTCAAAGTAATAGTACAGTCGAAGTACAAACATTATCAGATCGTTCGAATACGTCGCGTAATATTTCGAGTAATGCGTAATGTTATCGAGTAATATCACCTGACCGAAAAAGTAATGTTGCATCACATTACTTCATATGGTGATGTTTTGCGCATGTCTAGAGCAAAGCGCACTGATTTAGGTAGTTGCCGGCGGAGTCAGGCGAGCGACGCCATATTGCCAGCCGTGCCGAGCGCGCCCGACGTTAGCCGAGCGCGACCCGAAGGTACGATGTTGTAAGTTTCGGCGCGGCCGAAAGGTTCGGCCGTTTTTGGCCGAAACCGAAACTCGGGCCGAAACTTGATTTTTTGGCCGAAACTGGCCGAAACCGAAACCGAAACCGAAATTTCGGTCGGACACTACTTGAAATGCTTTAATAATTATTTATCAATACAAAATTATATCATAAATAGTTATTTCTGTATATTGTAATCTCTTGAGCAAGCATAGCTAATACTTTTGACGCGACTTTATAATCAAATTGTTATATTTTTCTACAACTCTGAGTGAAACGGAATTAAATGTCGCGCGATATCCATGACGACAAAAATGTTTGTTTGTTTAAAATATTTACTAACTAATAAATGGTCTTGTTATTTGGGCATACTTCTCTCTCTTTAATTCAGTACTTAAATTATTATGTGGTTAGGGAGACTGTTTGTGGTACGGTGTGTATTGATAAAAATAAAATAATCATTTTTTATTATATTATTTAAAGTATTTGTCAAAAGAATTCACACGATAACGACGTCTAGCATATTGCTGACATTGGACAACGACCAGATTCTGGCTATAATAAAGTAGTTTCAAGGTAAGTCCAAAGATAAACTATACTTCGACTTTTAATCGTATTCAGTAACTTGACAGTTGAAGGGTACCAGTTTTTGACAAAAAAAAGATAGTGAGGTGGTCAAAGAATGAATGAAATTGAATGAACATAAATAATGTACTTCATGTACAAACTTTTTATATGTTTTTATGTTAAATGTAATAACTTGTTTTCAAAACACAATATAAACTATTAAAAATTGTAGAATTTTTTCCTCAGTATTACGGGAAACTATAAAATGACAAAAGTAAAAAAATTTAAATTACTTGATTTTTATTTTTGGTTTCTTTCTAATAGAAGAAAATAAAAAAGGAAATTACCTTTATTAATTATTATTAATGATTCTTTTATTTCACATATTATTTACGAATTTTTACTTTGATTTTATATTAAACCATTTTTATCCTTCATTCTTTACGCAAAATCATTCACTACCCCAACACTATTAGTTGTAGTGTGGTATCAATATTTCTCTTCGAAATGTCAAGTTACTGAATACAATTAGAAGTCGAAGTTGGTTTAGGCGGGAAAATGAAAAGTGCACATTGTCGATTTTATATTATTTTTCAAAACTCGAATTTCTCCGAAGTTTAATGTGTAATTATGGTGGATAATTAACCATTAAGTGTTTGTGAACGTGTGAGAGTGTAGGCAAATGATATAAAATTGAAAATCGTGACTTTTTGGGTTCACTCCTAAACTCCATCGAAGCCTCAATAAAGTTTCTACCGTTTTATTGGGGCAACAACAACTTATACTTGACACTGGCGAACACAAAAAGTGTGGTGCCATATTACAAGCCCTAAGCAATCCCATAATGGGAAATATTCTATTTGATTAATCTAATACTTGACACTGGCAAATACACAAAAAGTGTGGAGCCATATTAAAAAAAAAAAGTCGAAGTTTATGGGAGTGGTTTAACTTTGGTACCAGAGATAATCCTAGCTTTGGAGATAAACTGCGTTTTGTAATAGCGTTTTATTTAGTTCATAGTTTAATCATAGTACTAAAGCCGGTACTATAGATAGTCCATGTTTTTGAATAAGGCCGATTGTGTTGGGGTAGATAATGATTTTGCGTAAGAAACGTATGATAAAAGTGGTTTATACTTACAATCAAACTCAAAATTCGTAAATGAGATGTGAAATATAAGAATTATTAATAATAATTAATAACAGTAATTTCCTTTTTTATTTTCTTCTATTAGAAACTTTTTTACTTTTGTCATTTTATAGATTACCTTACTTACTGAGAAACAAATTCTACAATTATTAATAACTAGCTTCTGACCGCGGCTTCGTCTGCGTGGACTGCAGATAAAAAGTAGCATATGACATGTGCTACTTTTTATTTTTATTCACTTCATTATTCTAATGTAGGTATCTAGTAGATTCTGATTCATCTCAGATATAATGGTTACCAAGCTTAAATTTCACTTAATTGACTGCATTCTATCATCTAAAGACAACATTCGCTTCCAAAATCAAATGAACTCATTGGCAAAGATTTACAATCCTGTTATAAATGTTCAGTGGGATGCCAAATAAGGTAGATATCGACCTCGAAGTTCAATGAACCGTGTACAAAGACAATTGAGACCCTAATGAGGCACAAACAGGGATTATTGGGATACAACTGGGCCTTGTGGGTACACAAGGACCCAAAGCTTCGGGACTTAACGTGTTGCTGGGATACCGTAAATTATACAGATAAGCAGATAAGACAGTTAAATTATGGTGTTTACAGCTGTATTCATGTTTTGTTCTGCCTCGTCGAGCCTTATGGGCCCACCAATACCTACGTCCAAAATGGGTGTCTTTGGTATAAGTCCGCCTTCTGAGTGCAAAAATCTTGATTCGGTTCTCAGGTTGCATAAATGGATGATGAGATTTGAATTACAGTATTTTATTAGATTATAGTCTGGAATTGTGTTATTCCAGACTATAATCTATCTCTGTGCCAAAGGCCAAAGGACATTGCTCGTCGTCCATACATAGCTCGCCTAAGATCCAACAGGGAGGTGTATTTACTTTTTGGGTTTTATATAACGTATTATTCGATTGAACCTAAATTATAACAATCATCTGTCAATTCATCAACTGTCAGTGTCGATATTATTGCTCATTTCAAACAGCGCTTTCAATCGTGTTTTTTGTTATGCCGTATTATGGTTGCGCGACATCATAGCGGACTGTTTGTAACTAAAAATCATTATCGTATCAAGTTTTGAGAATACTGACGCTTTTCTGTGTCAAACTCTTATTTTAAGAGTGCTGTTACAAAGGCTTGGCTGTATGAGCTAATACCTTTGCCTATTAAAAACCTCAAATTACACCAAAAATAATAGAAATATCACCGAGGGGAGTTTAGGCGGGAAAATGAAAAGTGCACATTGTCGGTTTTATATTATTTTTCAAAACTTGAATTTCTCCGAAGTTTAATGTGTAATTATGGTGGATAATTAAACATTAAGTGTTCGTGAACGTGTGAGAGTGTAGGCAAATGATATAAAATTGAAAATCGTGACTTTTCGGGTTCACTCCTAAACTCCATCGAAGCCTCAATAAAGTTTCTACCGTTTTATTGGGGCAACTCAACAACATATACTTGACACTGGCGAACACAAAAAGTGTGGTGCCATATTACAAGCCCTAAACAATCCCATAATGGGAAATATTCTATTTGATTAATCTAATACTTGACACTGGCAAATACACAAAAAGTGTGGCGCCATAATAAATAAAAAAATAATATATCACCGAGGATTTTGACGGAAGCTAAGGACGGAAGTGAATACTTTTTAAAATGTTTTCGAAATTAAAAGTGTCCGTTCTATTGAAATATTTGTAATAAATATAAACTATTTTTTATTTATGATTTTAATTTTCGCGCGGAAACTCTAGAAGCCGTGCTGCTTCGGCTCGTGACGTCACTTCGTTAGTAAACAATACAGCTGCAAAAGACTAAGTAACGTCAAGTAACTATCGGAGTGACGACACGTCGGAACCCAATATGGCGGATGGCGTTTTAGACATTTAAAAACAGTTTAAAAAAGACGATTTTTGAAATTTAATTATAAAATTTACATTGCATTTTTATAAATAAATACTAACGTTTCTCGTGTATTTTTTTTAAATCTATCAGAAACATGTATTTTTATATTTTTTCTTACATGGTGTTAAATACCCTATTCTTTAAGGCGGATCCTTCACCTGAGCCCGCCAAATTCAAATTTCAATTTACGATTGTACTACTTTTAGCTTCTAGAATGTGTTAAAGACCTACAAATTGCGTAAAACCAATTTAAATTTGAATTTGGCGGGCTCAGTTGAACGATCCACCTTAAAGATTTAAAACTTGAGTTTTGGACTTTTGGGGAGATTTCGAGGACGTTTTGGGGACACTGCCAAGCCAAAATCTGGCATCACTGCCGTGATGCGTATGCATTACTATGCATCTCTTAATAGTCTGTCAAAGACTAAACTAATATAGTTGTAGGTACTGTACAAAGTCTGTGCTGCCGTGTGGCTTGCTTGGGCGCGCAGGCGCCATTGTTGCTGGCTGGCCTGCTTGCCGCCATTAATGTCCTGTTGGTTCAGTTAATTCACGTCAGTTTACCTGAAACTAAACGACGAAAAGCGTGGCGTGGCAAATAGCATTTTTCAGAGCAGTGATTTTTGGATAATACATCGTTATGGGCGACCGTAAGTACTGAACTATACTCAAGCAGCGCGTTTGTAACGACTTGATAAACTTTTGTTAATATTATTTTAAATCTATACTAACAGCGGGTGATTATAGCAGTGGATACTCTGCTCAATATTCAGTGCCACCGCCTAGCTTGGCTTCTGGTGAAAACAATTACTCTGGATCTGGACAAGGTTACCAAAGCAGTTATGGTTCTGGACAAAGTCAAGATTGGAATCAACCAAGTTCGGGTGAGGTTATTTTTTTCTTAGTGCTACTTTGCAAGAATCCTTCTGAGCGCAAGTGCTAACCTTAGCATTCTGGCCACTTCATTTATTGATGATGACGAAAGTGACCGTCTAACCTGACCCCTGGTAAGCACTTGCGCCCCGGCAAGCATTGGCGCGCGCGTTATTATGGTTTGCTGGACACTGCATACATCTTAAAACCTCAACTAACATTGAAGTTAGATTGGTAGGTACTCAGAAGTAATCTAGATTATAATATGTTAATTATGTGTAAATTGATACCTATCATCATCCTTGGCTTTTCAGATGTCTGCTTTCAGTGAATTAGCTTTAACTGAACACAGTCAAATATCTGTGTTTTACACTCAAATTGATTGCCTTCTGCAACCCAATCCCTGTCACAATCAAATATGATCTGGTTGTATGGCTTTTTGGATTTACAATAAAAAACTATATGTATAAAGTTCTCCTTCAAAAGTTAGCAGTCATTGGTTAAATGCTACTACATTTTAAATGTCATCATCTACCCATTAAATTGTACCACTGCTGCACATGGGTCTTCTCTCAGAATGAAAGGGTTTTGCCTGTAGCCCACATGATAATTAATTAAGGTCAGGGGGGCTAATTCCGGCATAGTTTTTTTTCGACTTACATTTGAGTGCCCGTATCCGATGAACGTTTTGATTTATGATCAATGATATAGTCTCATGAAAATAGTAATGTTTTAAATTTTCAAATACCGTGATCTTATTTAATTAAACTATCACCAGTGCTAGGATATTAAACTTTTTTTAAAACTTGGCCAGTAGACGGATTTTTCCTTCTAAATCGGGAAAATCCGTCTTACTGGAAGAATTACTTGAAATCTTTAGTGGTTTTAAGAAAACACATACTAGTGAGACGCATTCGTAAATGACAGTCAATTCTGTGCTTTAAACTCTTAAAAATAAAGTCTCTGTCAGGTTAAATACGTAAAAATCTTTTTTGGGGGCTATTTCGGCATGTCTTTACAAGCAGGGGTGGTCAACATATTTTAGTGGAGCATTATTAGCTCATTTCTTATTATTAATTAAATAGGTATCGCTATTTTGCACAAAAATATTATAATTTTAAGATTTTTTCTTATGCTATAAAATATTGGGTGATTCGATTTATGAGAGTGCAATCATGTTATTTGGTAATTACATCCTAATAAATGAACATATAGATTTTTATTCCCATAGTATTCTTGTGAGATAAACTAAATTTATGCTAACGACGTCGCGGATAAAGTAAACACTTCAATTTAGCAAACTTAAGATAAAAGCACACAGAAAAATATGTAATTAGGTATCTGTAATATGTAATTACCTTCATAAAATAAAAATACATTGTTGTTATCGTAAATCGTTTTAATTCAGTAACAAACTTAAAACCTATCAAAATCAAATGGTACTTTAGTTTTAATAAGTTAACAATCAGTCTCATTATTATATAATAACTTTAAAATCAACTAAACATAAAAATATGAGAAGTATCAAAGATAAACAATATAAAAACAAAAAATCTTCGCTTTTTAACAACAAGCCAGATAGCTGTCAAACGCGAGCCTGTCGATGAATAAAAAAAACAACAACATTCACAATAGAACTGAAACAGTTTAATTAATCCAATTTAGTAACAACCGAAAAATCTAAATTCACTATACATACAACGGCTATTTGTGATCATAAAAAAAACAAATTCAGAAAAAAATATTTCCTTAAAATTGATTGTGGTGGTGATTATTCTGTAACTGTTACACAAATTATATAATATCTGCGCTCTTTCGAATGAACTTTCTTTAAACTCCAAGTAAGTAGATATGCTGAATATTGATTGGTTCTCTATTAAAAAGTTGGGAAAAAAAAAGGTTTACGATCTCAGAAATGGGGCAAATTCGTCATATGACGATCTAGCCCCATTCAAAATGGACGGAATTATGCACTTAACGATTTTGAAGTTATAAATTTGTTACGTTGAATAATCTAATCATTTGCAGCGTTATCTTGCAAAATAATACACGAAACCTTTACAAGGACCCTACACTATATATATTGAATTCATTCAACACTGTAAGTTACATGATTTTAAACTTACCTTCGAAAATACAGCAGCGTAGGACACTCACATTTCACTTTCAAAAAGTAACTAAACTTTGAAGACTGTTTTACCCATTTTTATAGCGACTAACGTCATCTAGTTACTTTTATTTGAAGCTAAAAGTAATACTGTTTTACCGACAATTCTACAAACGCTGCGACTCTACTGCAACGAGCATAATTTCTAGTAGACGGTTACGCCCCATAGACGGAATTAGCCCCCCTGACCTTATATTTACACCTTGGATTCAAACCCAAGACCTTTGACCCAGCACCCGACCCCTAGGCTATCACTGCACTATCATTTTAATATATTGTATTATATTTATCAGGTGGTAACTCTTATGGCACTGGCCAAGGCCAAGGAAACAGTTATGGTCAAAGCTATGATTCCAACTATGGTAGTGGAGGTTATGATCGTAGCAACACTGCTGGGTACAATGTGAGTGGCAGTGAACGCGGCAGTAGTTACTATGGAGGTGGTGACCGTGGAAGCTCTGGCTATGGGGGTGATCGGGATCGTGACAGACAAGGATATTCTGGAGGTGGAGGAGGCAATGGTGAACGTGGAGGGTATGGAGGAGGTGATCGAAGCTACAATAGAGAGGGAGGGAATAGAGATGGAGGGTTTGGGTAAGTGTCTTTACTTAATACTTTTTGTAGATCAATATTTATAAAATCAACATTATTCAGGTTATGGTTCTATTTTTCCCAGATAAACAAATTAATTTCTGGTCATTAAATAGAAAAAAAAAATTATGAGTTTGTAAGAGTGCTCCAGTAATCTGTGTGATTTTGAATACATTAACATAACATCCATTTCCCAACTTAGGATTAGCATAGACTCTCAGAAATAAGGCTTGAGCGAGCATGCTTAAATATTTGCTCTTCTTATAAATAACAATAGAGCAGAGGTTCTCAAAATGGGTGTTAAACAAAAGAGTTGAAAATAGGAAGCAAGAAATTACTTGTTTAATCAGACAGTAACATGTATGGTGAGACATGCTCCTCAGTTTCCAACTTAAAAGTGACTACTTACAGTATATGTAGTGAAGATCAGGCCAATTTGACCACAGCATGTCTGCTTTAAGCAGCCCAATCTGAGCTAACTAAGAAAAGAGAAGAATATCAGAACTTCAAAATACATGTTCAGGTTTTAGTCATTACAGAACATCAAACAATCCTACTTCCTCCTAATATTATAAATGTGAAAGTCTGTAAGGATGTATGGATTTATTTTACTCTTTCATGCAAAAAACTTTACAATAATATAGCCCATACATCAGAATAACACATATATATATAATAATATATATCGCTATAAATCATTAAGATATTTCGTAATGGGGCCAAAATAAAATGATAGGTGTTAAGTAAATCTAAAGGAAATCTGTCATCTGCAAGCTAGGTATTTTGGCGTGTGGTGCAAATACTGTAAAGTTACATGAATATATGGTGGAGTTGTTTCTCCTAAACAGTTCTATATACATATATCTTTTATGCATATCATGTGCGACACCCCAGCAATTTTTTTGTTAATATGCTTACTATCGAGGTTTTGCTTATACCAATAATTTGTGCTCCAAATCATGTAATACCAAAATATTGAATCATATTTATAAGGAGGCAGTCTCTTTTTGAATGCACACTGACATGTACCTCTTCACACTTTAACGGCTAAACCGATTTAGGTGAAATTTCGTATCGAGATACTTTGAGGAAGGAAATAGGATAGCTTTGATCACTTAAATAATCCCTAAAGAGGGTGATGGAATTTACTATGAAAATGCGATTATATATTATGGATCACCTATGGATTAAAGTATATTATCCGGGCGGGCGAAGTCGCAGGCAAAAGCAAGTTAACTAGTTAGTTAACTTGCACAGATAGTTTAAAACCTCTTTTTGTAAAACACCGATTTCTTGAACAAAGACTCGTCAAAGGGTGCTGCAATAATGCTTTCGACAATTTATTATCCATCTAACATTCTCGTGCAAGAACTTAGTTTTAAGAATTTTTAGTTCTTTTGGTGCTGCCTACTCCAACACGTGTAGTACTTACTAAACCTTAGGGCCTGTGCACACAACGATTTTTAAACGCGCCGTCGACGAATCGAAAATTATTTATCCTGCAAATCTCTACAGGCTGCGTCTGACTTGACGTGCGTATCGCGTCTGTATCGCTACAAACACGCGTCAACGGCGCGTTTATAAAACGTGGTGTGCATAGGTCCTTATCTCAAATACCCTGTCGCTTCCCAGGCGAGCACTTGGCAGATGATCCATGATGATTTTCCATTACCAAAAAGGGGTTGTTTTAATACTTAATTTGATTATGCATTGAATAAAAGATATTTACTAAATATTTTTTAGTTTGTTAATAATAACATTTTTATTTATAAGAAAACATATAGATATATATTTTATGTGCATCCAAAAGCTTTCAAATCAGATGTAATAATTTTTGAATAATCAATCCCATCAAAAGTTTCGTTTTGGATTTAATTCACTCACGTCTAGCGCTGGGTCAATATTACAATTCTAATGATTATTTTCGCTAAGATAAAAATATTGCATATTATTATTTGAAAGTTTTATGAACATTACATTAAGTATGATCGACTTTAAAACCATTTATCTTAGTAAATTTTGTTCAGCAGAAATGTTGGATAAATTCTTGGGAAAATTTTATGAGCCACAAAAATCGGACAACTTAGGAGAAAGAATTTGTCTTAGTCATATTTAAAATGGTGCTGGATTCTCTATTAGTGTATATGATATGAGATTAATTTACCGTGTCATATTCGAAAGGGCCAGTCACATAATGGTGCCAGTCACATAGTAACATTTTTATCGTTCGTTTTCGTTTTCACACTTTGCGGTATGGCCTAACGGTGACTAAAATGACATAAGGTGCTGAGACGGAGACACTCACAGTAAGGCTAGACCACCAATCTAAAGTTGCTCAGTGTGTTATGGAACATGCTATGCTCTGAATCTATAGAGGATAATCAAACAGAGAACCAAAGATACCGACATAGCAAACGGAATTAGTAAGCTGAAGTGGCAGTGGGCTGGCTATATCTGTAGACGAACCGACACCCGCGGGGGTAGACATGTTCTTGAGTGAGACCGCGACTCTGCAAACGTAGCGTCGCGGCCGTCCTCCGGCAAGATGAAGTAATGATATGCGAAACAAAGTTCAGTGTATTTAAGGGGACACATACTTTGTTGCCCCTTTGTTGAATCTTATAATTATAAGAATAATATTATATTCGAATAGTTGAGTAACACCGACAAACTCGAATAGTGTACTGTAGAAATGCATTGACTTTGACAGAACTAAAAAGACAAATTCAGAAGCAAAGAATTAAAGATTTTTGTACCTCTTACAAAATTTATAATAATTTCAGTGTTAACAGATGAATTATTCACTTTCCTTACAATTGAAATATTGTTTAATATGCGTTAGATTAGGTTATTGTCTTCTTATTAATTTTGTGCAGACAGTTTCCTTCAGTGATGAACTGATTATAGATTGATGAGGTGACGGCTGACAGGGATGAATTAAAGATAAGGACTGCGTCGACCCCAAATAAATTGGGACGATGGCATGAAGATGATGATGATGGTGTCAATTTCTTTCAGTAAATACGAAAAATCAGAAATCAAGCGTCTTAATTATGTAAAATTATACTAACAATTTAAAGTGTATTTCAGAGCTCAGCACCACTGAATGTTCGAAACCATGTGCATATGAATAATTGTTAGATATTATTATTTCGTGGCGAAACTTGCATGCCTGAAAAATCTTCTCGTGTGTGAAGCCTCTAATTTTCCTCTCATTCTGAGAGGAGACTCAGAGTGTGAGAGGAAAGTATAGAGCATTGTGATAATATAATTTGTCGATAATAGTATATAAGTATGTAGCGCGACTCAATTTTAAATGACATTTACACTGGACATGGCGTATCTGATTAATAGTAACTCACGCAAAACATTAAATATTATTACATCAGCTATCTGCCAGTGAAAGTCCCGTCAAAATCGGTCCAGCCATTTCAGAGATTAGCCGGAACAAACAGACAGACGGAAAACAATTGTAATAAATGTTGTTTTGGTATATGTACCGTGTATACATACATCCAAATGCACTTAGTAAAAAGCGGTTATTTTAATATTACAAACAGAGACTCCAATTTTATTTATTTTTATAGATGTATAGATTGTTTTGCGTGAGTTAACCCCAAGTGATTTTGCGTTGGTGTTTTTTTTATATAATTACTCGGTGTAAAGACAAAAAGGGGCGTAAATGTTTCGTGATTATTGTCCGTACTAATTTTGATATTTTTGTACAAAACATGTGATTAAAGCTGCACGGCTGTTCGGGAGGTTAACTTCAGACGCGCGCAGTTATTTGGTACGTTTTCAGTCTTCTGCTACAAGAAAGTCTTACTTAGCCTAGCCATAAAACAAAAGTCAACGGCTGGGAAGTTGAATTGGTGTTGTAAGGATTAAATGAAACATTTTATGGATATTATCGCAGTATATTGATATTGCTTAATCACGACGTATTGGATCCTTTACTTACAGAATCCATCGTTACGGGCAGAGTCGGTGGAGACGATGTTCATTTCTTGTTCCAACTCCTCAGTCCAGTGCGTGCCAAATAAAGATTTATTAAATTTTGGGTTTGGGTTTGGCCTGATGCAGCGGGGGACTATCTTTTAAAATTTGAAGATAACTTACTACCTATTCAGAATGTATCGAGGAGATCTTGGATCTCAACCCTTTACGCCCGATTTTGGAACTTAGGTTCGACATTAGATGATGCAGTTCCAAATCTTCCAAAGATTCCAAGATTTACAAATATTGGTCACCCACCATTTTCGGGTATTAACCTGAAAATGGTGGGTGACCAATATTTGTCGACAAGAATGTTCCGGAGAAATCCGTTGTCGTACGGTGCAAGGCACAGCGCTGTGGCGTGCGGTAATCCTATGGTAATATGCATAGAATTAAAATACTTAAGTCTAGAATTTTTATTGCTGCACTATTCTTCTCATAAAAACGTTGCCCCACAAGAATTTGTCCCCAGTATTGTTGGTGCGTTTACAAAAACGAATAATTTCAACTTACACAAACTGGCAGACCAGGAACAACTACCTACCTGCATACGCTCATACGAATATTTTTCCCCATACGAGGATCGAACTCGCGACACGTGGCGCACTCCGAACGTGCGTTTGGATAGAGTACACGACCTAACAAAATGTTTTATGTCCATTTATATGTCTGTTTAACACGCTCTAGCTGCGTAGGTTTCTTTTAAGCTGCAATAACAAAAAGTGCTCAACTTCGTTATTAAAAAAGTATTTGAAACGACTATTATACGTTCGACGCAGACATCTTATATATCTATATATATAAAAGAAAGTCGTGTTAGTTACTCCATTTATAACTCAAGAACGGCTGAACCGATTTGGCTGAAAATTGGTGGGGAGGTAGCTTAGAACCAGGAGACGGACATAGGATACTTTTTATCCCGTTCCCGTGGGATGTGATGACAGACCGAATTCCACGGGGGCGAAGCCGCGGGCAGAAGCTTATCTTATATAAATATAAAAGAAAGTCGTGTTAGTTACACTATTTATAACTTAAGAACGGCTGAACCGATTTGACTGAAAATTGGTGGAGAGGTAGCTTAGAACCAGGAGACGGACATAGGATACTTTTTATCCCGTTCCCGTGGGATGTGATGACAGACCGAATTCCACGGGGGCGAAGCCGCAGGCGGAAGCTATCTATATATATAAAAGAAAGTTATAAATGGTGTAACTAACACGTAGTTACACCATTTATAACTCAAGAACGGCTGAACCGATTTGGCTGAAAATTGGTGGAGAGGTAGCATAGAACCAGGAGATGGATATAGGATACTTTTTATCCCGTTCCCGTGGGATGTGATGACAGACCGAATTCCACGGGGGCGAAGCCGCGGGCAGAAGCTAGTTTTTGATAAATGTCATAGCCAAACGTTATATCAAGGAATGGTAGGGATTTTCAATTTATTAATATACCTACCTATACCTATAATAATCGATTCTGAATAGTTTCATAAATAAGTAATTGATTTTTATTTAAATCTAAATGAACATGATTTGAATTGTTTTTAAAAAGAGCGATAGGTCACAGATAAAAGAATACTAGTACAGATGCCTCATCCCATACAAAGAAATGGGACCTTCCTATCGGGCGAGATTCTTCGGGCAGAATTGTTTTTCTTTTGTAGGCGATAGATGTCGCACGTAACAAGCAAGCGTTGCATGCGACATCTATCGCCTCGGGTTGTATATCAAGTGTTTACTATATATTTAACCAATAGATGGCGCTGGTGCGCCGGGATGTAGGTAGGTACCTAAAGTTGCTACTTGTTGTTATTACGGTCGCTCACCCCGAACAGGTACCTACCTCCTTCTCGGTCTCGGTAGCGCGTAGGTACTTATGTAATACATTTATTTTATAAAACTACCTATCTTCTTACGCGTAGTTTATTTTCGTTATTATTTAACGTAAATTCATGTCAAAATGTAGGTGTTATTTTCAAGGTTTCTCAGGATACCTACTGATTTCATAAATGACATAATATATTTTTAATGACGGACATTATTTTTTTAAATATAAAATGACGTGGGTGTCAATTTCATAGTTTCTGATTGTGAAAAAAACAAAATGTTTAAAATCCAAGATTGTGAACATCTAATTAAATAAACTTTTTAGCTTTATAATAAATAAAAAATAATATTTAATATTATAAAGCTAAAAAGTTTGTTTGTTTGGTTGACCGCGGAAATCTCAGGAACTACCTACTGGTTCGAATTTAAAATAGGTATCTTTTGTGTTAGATAGTGCATTTATCGAGGAAGGTTATAGGCTATAAAATATCTTATAAAATATCACGCTATGACTTATAGGAGCGGAGCATCAATGAAAAATGTAGCAAAAACGGGTAAAAGTTATTTCTTTTGAGGGCTTCCATTGCGTGCGCTGCGTAAACGAAGTCAATGGCTGCATAATATACCTAGGTAGGTACCTACCTATCTATCTGTTAAGGTTGACTCACTACCTATAACCTTTTTTGTTGTAGGTACCTAATCAAATTTGTTCTAAAATAATGTATTATTTGCGAACGTGTTTAACACAACAAAAGTGTAGTATATACCTACACTTTTGTTGTGTTATGGATTAATATCATTAATCCATAACCAAATAGGTACTTAAATACGTTATTCATCACAAGTAGGTACCTACTTACCTATTTAATTTTGAACAGAATTGCCATTGACATCATTTGGTTCGGAGATACTTATCATAGTTTTAAAATAACTCCACGACAAAATAATGATCAAGTAGGTAGGTCGGTACCTAGCCTACCACTAGCGCTGGCCGGCCGTTTAAAACGAGACTTTGTCGCGGTTTACTAGAATACTTTCTAAGTAAGTAGGTAGTTTAGTGATGGAAAAAATCGACTGCCTGAAAATCGAGCCTGCGTCTTCTGGTTAGATAAGTACACCAGACGACCACTGAGCCACCGCGAGTTTAACTATTGAAAAGCAAGCTGCCTACTTTGCTTGTCAACCGACATCTGTGACGTGTAGGAACCTACCTACCTATTTAGCCAGAAGACTCTACGCAGTTTCAATTCCGCCCTTCAAAGTTTCCTATACTTATAGCATAGAAAAAAAATGCAAAATATTACAAAAAAATAGTTTAAGTACTTACTTAATTGATTATTTTGGGCTGGGAGGTGACAACTGACAAGTGTCTCCGTGATAAAGACCGAGTGACAAACCGAAATCCACGCGAGCAAAGCCGCGGGCGGAAGCTAGTTCTTATATATCTTTATCGCAAAATGATAATAAAGTTATTGTATAAATATACCTAGGTACCTACCTACCTACCTACTTACTTACAAATGCTTACTACCTACCTACATGTCGCACTCGCAACGCAACTCAAGTGGAAAGGCAACGAGATCTTCCCGCAAAAAATAAAATATACCTAATATTTGGAAGAGATTACTTACTAAAAACACAGAGTAGTATATCTACTCATGTGCTAAAAACTAGGTAGGTACCTACCTACCTAGTTGCTTTAAAAAATAATTTTAATGTTACGAAAACAAACATGATTTTCCGACCTGCTACTAAATGCAAGAGAATTTGTACCAAAACAGACTTGTTTTAAAGATTAATTTTAAAATAACGAAAGCAAAAAATAAATTTGTGACCTGCTACAAATAATTTTAAGGGAATTTATACTTAGTCACTAAGATTAGAGCTTATACTGTGTAACTCGTTTGCCTCGCTATTTATACCTAAGTACATCACAGTCATCAGTTCATCACAGACACATACATGCAGCTAGGCGGCCTGTGAATTTTTTTCATGGGGTTCACAAAAATATTCTAGTTTTTGTTGAACGTGACAGGTGAACATTATGAGGTCCAGGGTTCGATTCCTAACTAAATAATTAAAGTTTTAAATTAAAGTTTAATTTAGATAGATCTATAAATGTTTAGTTAGGAATCGAACCCGGGACCATACATTTTTATCTAACATAATTATAATACATATACCTAAGGGTTAGGCAGAGGCGTGCTAATGTAGGAACACTCACAGTCTTCAAATACTCGCATGCATAGAAAATTGATCCATATGTCGATACACCCAACGTGCATAATCGTATTGGCAAAAAAAAACTTTGATCTACGAGTATTTTCAACCCGCGCCGCCCGCGCCGCCGCGACGCGCGCCGGACCGCGCCTTACGCGGCGGGCTGTGGCTAGGGTTACCAACTCATTGTCGGTCAAAAATAGTAGGTAGTTCTAAAATTATTACCCATAAAAATATAATAGATAACGAAAACATGTAGTAGTTTTGCCTACTAATACTTATACTTTTTCAGAAATATTGTAGGATAATATTTATATTATATAATAGGGTTAGAACCCTAGCTGTGCCAAATACTTTCAAGTAGGTAAGTACCTACCTATTTTGATACTTGGTTTTTGACACTGGTAAGTGTATCTCATCCCTACGCGCATACATATGACATCATGACAATGAGTAGATAAACGTATCTACTCATGTAACGTAAACACGCTATAGGGCTTCCCGCCCACAGTATTTTAATTTCATCTACCTACCTACTTGCATAGCGTGTGAGCTACCTACAGCAATGAAAACCTCTTACTATTCACTACAAAAGCTTAGGTACCTACTTAAAAAGTAAATGATAACGTAAATCTTATTAGATATGTACCTAGGTACCTCTACCTACCATTTTAAATATCTAAGTACCTAACATAAGTAATTATTTCAATATGATAGGTAAGTACTTCGTAAGTACATAAGTATGTAGGTAGGTAAGTAAAACTAGTAAGTACCTACTACGTGTCTCACTTTTTTACCCTATTCACTATCAAGGTAGGTAGGTATTTTGTTCTGTAGAAGAAGCGAAATACCGATCTATTAAAAAAAACAAATACTTAAACGTACGTAGGTACTAGTACGTATAGGTAGGTACCTACTTAATATTCTTCGTTCTCTGGTAGGTATATAGGTACTATGGTATATGTATATGTATAGGTATGCTTACAGCGTTCAAACAGCGCTCAAAACCATCACGACACCGTTCGTTCGTTACGTAGGTAGGTAGGTACCTACTACGGCGCATTCGCAGCTGTCGGACTACCGAGTGTATATCTACCGAACTCGAGCGAGACGCGATGGTATGATACCTACGACTCGCGTTCCGTTCCATTCCGACCGTCTGCATGATGCATTTATTGATGATAGAATACTGATATTTACCTATTTTGTGATATATATATATCTATACTTAGTAGATACCTACTTGAACTATGTAGGTAGCCTACCTTTAACTAGCCTACCTTTTTTATTATGTAAGTATAATCGGTACAAGGCACCTACACGAAGGTAACCCTACCTATTAGGTGTAAGTCGCTTTCTAGGTACCTACCTATCTAGGTATGTTCGTGTTGTCATCATAGTAGACTATCGTATGTATTAGTGCTTCGCCCCCGATGGTACAAAAAGATAATACATCATTAGAAAAACTTCGTCTGAAATATAATATTCTTATAAAATAATACTTTATTTTTAAAAATATGAGAAATAATTATAGACTCAGAAACTGCGAACAGCGCCATCTTTTCTTTTTGTAAAATGAGCGAAAACTGCCCACAGAGCCATCTATTTACCAAAGAAAGCGAGAATCACGAGGATTTAATTGAATATCATATAATCGAAGAAATTAGACTTAAATTATATTGTCCTATGTATAAACATTTGATTTAAGTAAGTACATATTTTTTTAAGGTCTTTCCTCGTAAGAATTTCGAAGCCAAACACACGAGGTTTGGGAATCGATACATGCAATGCCATCTATTAACAATTCATTTGAACTATGTTTCATTTGTTCGGGATGAGACCCCATGGATAGGTGTCACGATAAAATCTACATAATTACATAAATACATAATAATTTACTTATCTAAACCTACCAATAAATATGATTTTAGGTATATGTCGACAAAAATATCGGATGGTTTTGTTGTCTCAATAAGTTTGTTTTTGTTCTCACATATTAATAATGTTTTTGATATTATTATATACTTAAGTTACCATTACCAGAGTATTAATTGATAAAGCGTGACATTAATAAATGATGTACCGTCAGGTTCAGAAGTCCAGTAGCACCTCAATGATCATATTCGCCACACGATTCTATGAGTAGCTATGTGTTTTTTCACTGTTTCAACGCAAACATTAACGCGTCATAAAGTGTAGCTACGAGAAGTTGATGTTCAGTAACGCAAACATTAAACACAGAGTACAGTATAATACAGTCCTTTTAATGAACATAGATGAAGCGAAAGTAGTATGCCAGGATCGTAGCAAGTGGAAATCTATAGTCTCTGCCTACCCCAATGGGAGATAGGCGTGAAAATATGTATGTATGTATGTATACAAACGTAGTGCTAAAATTCGATACCATTGACAAGTAGGTAAGTGTTAGCAGAGACAGGAAGCGCATGACTTCACCTAGGTACGTGGGTTACGATCGGGTGGGTTCGAAACCCCAGTTACTCTTTTCTTTTTGTTTATTTAGTACCCGTTTTTAAGATAAAATTAGCTCATCTTAAACTACTATTGTTCAGGTAGTTTATATTACCTTTTTTGTTCACCTCTTCGCAACTGTCACTATGCGTATGGCGTCACTTTTTAGATGGCGATGTTAAGATTCTCCGGCAGTCAATGACCTCTCTCAATACTATTGTTGTAAGTTGAGTTCAAGCAGTCTGGATTAAAGTTGTTAGTGATATTCCTATTGGTTTTATTGAGAATTCCTTAGGAAGATCAGAGTTCATCCGACCCCGACCAGTTCATAAACAACTATAGAAAGGAATTATAGCAATACTATAATAAAGTAAGAAAAAAATGATTTTATGGTATTGGTTTATTTATGTTTATTAATTAATAAATCTATATACTAATATATAAAGCTGAAGAGTTTGTTTGTTTGTTTGCTTGAACGCGCTAATCTCAGGAACTACTGGTCCGATTCGAAAAATTATTTCTGTGTTAGATAGCCCATTTATTGAGGAAGGCTATATGCTATATATCATCACGCTACGTGGACGAAGTCGCGGGCAGAAGCTAGTAAGTAATAAAATGAAACAAGTGAAAATAAGGTAGTTACAGTCCGTTTTTTTGGACTTGTCTTTTTTGGTAAACAAACCCTTCCCGATGCGAAAATCACAAGTTTTTCTTTAATCACGCACTTGATGTAGGAAACGATTTTATTAACACTTACACTATACACAAACACTTTGAATTACACCAAAAACTGCTTCGAAATCACTATAAAAGTCTATTATTTTTAATAAAAACGAAATTTTATGTAATTACATTTTCACAGAATAAAATAATCATGACAATTTGACATTTCAAAACTCTAGATTATCTACGAATTTTAGGGGATGTGACAAAATAATGAATGATTTTGATTTATGTGAATGAGCAAAAAATCCAAAAAGTCCTTATCTTCACAAAAATAATATTGTGTACAATATTATCCATAGCATTTTTTTGCTATTTCGCATACTACGTTTTTAATCATGAACCCTGTGCTGACATTAAAATATTAAATATTACAGATGGAATTAACAAGAATTAGAATTAAGAACAATAATAGTTGTAGCTAGGAATTTTGTCTAGAAGGGGCAGACATTCCGTTGCGGACCACAGTGACGACGTTGTTCCCGAGGTGAACGGCGTAGAAATGAGTGGTGGTTGAAGTCTCAAGGCCAGAAGTACTGCTCCAGGACCCGACGGCTTGCATGGCAAAGAGTGGGTCCCGGCCTTGGCGGCTCTCGGGCCTCGATTGAGGTAGTTCCTTAGCGCACGAGGGGCCAATTCCACTCCGATGGAAAACGGGGAAGCAGATCCTCTTTGCAAAGCCGGGACGCCCTGCAGATTCTCCGTAGGCATTCCGATCCTAGTGCTGCTCGTCAATGTGGGCAAGCTAATTGAAAGTCTTTGTGGACTGCCTTGTCGGGCACCTGGTGGGGGTGGGTTTACTCTATCGGGTTCAATGATACTGCATCAGATGCACCGAACCAGAGGTTCATAATACATGTGTGTCGGAATCTGATGACTCTTCAGAGCCATCAGATTCTGACAAGTCGTGTATTTTAGAGGAACTACTAATAAATTAATGTTTTGCAGTTGTCATTTTATTTCTTCATATACACTTCACACATTCACTTCATATTTAAAATTAAAAAACAAATCAGTACTCGTCAAGGTGAGAATCATTCAGTCTTGGCTAAGAGTATTTAGTTCAGTCATTCATTCATGATTTCCCAACATTATCTAAACCACTATCAATTATCTCTGGTTACTAGGACGCCATATTTGTTTACCAAAAAAGACAAGTTAACTGGGATAGACTGTATGTGCATATATTTTTTATATTTTCTTTTATTATGAGGTTATAGCTTAAAATTTCGTTTTCGCAAAGAAAAGATGATTAAAACTTAACCACAACTTTACAGTATATACTAATACTAGCTTCTGCCCGCGGCTTCGCCCCCGTGGAATGCGGTCTGTCATCACATCCCACGGGAACGGGATAAAAAGTATCCTATGTCCGTCTCCTGGTTCTAAGCTACATCTCCACCAATTTTCAGCGAAATCGGTTCAGCCGTTCTTAAGTTATAAATAGTGTAACTATCTTATCTTATCTTATCTTGTGTGGGGCCGAGACAGCAAGGCCTCAGACCACTTCGACCCAATGGGATCTTTTGTGCTTCCCCTAGATACCTAATCCTAATCCTCCCCCTGTTCTTCAAACAGCTCTTCCATAAGCTTTATAATGAGGCCTGGGGGTATGAGTCTATAGTCCTCTGGTCCTGGATAACCCTGCCCCAAGAGGCACATTCGCTTTCTAGCCAGTGCATCGCATGTACACAGAAGGTGTTCCATGCTCTCAATTTCCCTTTTACAGGCCCTGCAGGCTGATGTCTCCGTCAGACCCATCTTTTGAAGGAGAGTGTTAGTCCCGAAATGTCCGGTCAGCGCCCCCATCAAGTGACGGGCCTGTCGCCTGCTTGAGTTCCAAATGGCATTTTGCCATGAGGAACCTATGAATTTCAATAGTGTAACTAACACGACTTTCTTTTATATATATAGATAGAAATAGATATAAAGCTGAAGAGTTTGTTTGCTTGAACCCGCTAATCTCAGGAACTACTGTTCCGATTTGAAAATTTATCTCAGTGTTAGATAGCCCATTTATTGAGGAACACTATAGGCTATATATCATCACGCTAAGACCAAGTAACTATTTCACGCGGACGAAGTCGCTGGCAGAAGCTAGTCTTAAATAAACTAACTATACTTAAACAGGATTACGCAGCAACTGAGTCTTTACTAACTTACATCGATTAAAATCTATCAATATTACACACTCATACACACACATACACGCTCGCGCGCGCACACACACACACACACACATCCACGTACACAACATATCCACCACTCACTCGCACACACATTACTATCACACACCGTTCTTTAAATATTGTATTATTCTTTATATTCCTTATTCTTTATTTTCTTTAACCAGATAACTAATAATGTATAACAACAGCATAGATCGTCACAGTCTACTCCTTGTACAAATCTCATGGAACCAGAATCTTATTATATGTGTACAGATTTTTGCAACTTGAGTGTATTCCATGCTATTCTACTAATAACCCGAATTTTTACACTATTGTTAACACCATCTATCTGTACTTTACTGCAAATAAAGAAGAAATTATTTATTATTAAACTTATTATACAGCCGGAAATTAATTTAAAAAACAACACACATTATAGGTAAATATTACAAGTCGAGATTATTAATATTACTACCTAATAATTATTATAGTAATTAATCCAACTAAACCAATAAAAGACAACTAATAACAATAACAGAAACGTTCGTAAACCGCCGCACTGACTAACAACGTCATACTGTTTTTATCAATCCAGCAGATTAATTTCGTTTTAGATTCACCCTATTTTTTTATTTTTTGTAACTATTCTTAAGATCAAACTTTAAATTAAAGAAACATATCCCTTGCATTGCCATGAGTCATGAAACAACGGCCAACTAATGATTAAGAAGTGCGGTATGCGTGCATGTGTGTGAAATATCATTATGGAAGAAGGTTGTAGGTGCGACTAGTTTTATTTGCAATAGTTTTACGAAACTGCTACTGGACTTATGAACGCGACCGTACGTATGATCAAAATTGAATTATCGATTAACGACGGACGAGAAGTCTACGACGACACTCGCACGCTCGCTACCGACCACAGACTACTAAGAGCCTACTGAGATGCCTACTTAGACCTATGCTACTCCCTTGCCTTTGTGACGGTGTGCGGTGTGTGTTTTAATGATTTTCTTTTCTCTTTTACGGATTACTTACTTAGGTAGGTACTGTATAAAATATAGATATGCTTATCTTACTATTTCGATATAAAAAATAGTTTTGTCTCGTTCCAAATCTAATTCTTAGAAAGTAGGTAATTGGTCCAAACTAAACATTTTCCGTCCAAAAACCCTTAATATTAGGTCTTTACCTATGAAATTGCCGTTTTGTATGAAAAAATTTAAACGATTTTTTTTCATGTATTTATTATTTGTATTAATCGAAGTAATCACCCATGCAATCAATGCATCTTTGCCAACGCAGTGGCAGTTTATTGATAAAGAAATCAGCTGGACGGGAGGCAACAAATTCTTCAAAGGCATTTTGTACTGCCTCTCGGGTAAGTATTGAATTTTTTTCCCGCCAAGAAGTTATCCAAATTCTGAAAAAAGTAGTAGTCTGTAGGCGCAAGGTCTGGTGAGTAGGGCGGATGACGGAGAACTTCCAACCCCAGTTCATGCAACTTGGAGACCGTCTGCTGTGCAGTATGAGGTCGCGCGTTATCGTGCAGGAGCAGCGGAGACGAGCGATTGACCAATGCTGGTTAGAGATGTGCCAGCTACTCCATCATTGTGTTCAGTTCTTCACAGTACACATCTGCAGTAATGCTCACCCCGTTTGGTGAGCATTACTGCAGCAACTTACCACCAAACTGACCATTACTTTTCTAGGGAAGTTTTCGTTTAGGGCATTGTTTAGGTGCTGAACCAGGATCTAACCAACTTTCTGAGCGCTTGCGGTTATCAAACAGAATCCATTTTACATCGCGGGTAGCAATGCGGTTCAAAATTCCTTCAATTGTGTGTCTGTTGAGCAGTGCAAGGCACGTTTCGACGCGTACTTCGCGCTGGCGATCATTGAGTTCGTGGGGCACCCATTTGTCAAGCTTTTTTACCTTGCCAATTTGACGCATATGGACCAATATTGTTTTGACGCTAACGTCGAAAGGTGCTGCTAATTAAGCCGTCGATTGTGTATCATCAGCTTCCACAATCGCCTTTAATTCGTCATTGTCGACCAAAGTCTTCGGACGACCGCGAGGTTCATTTTTCAGGTCGAAATTCCCAGAACGGAAGCGAGCAAACCAATAACAGGTGGTGCGTTGGTTTGTAGTGTTAGCTCCGTAAACGTCGTTGATGTTGCGTGCCGCATTGCTGCCACGACGGTACTCTTATTCCATAATTACTCGAAATTTTAACGTATCCATGACGACGAAAATTATTGAAATGCGATGAATATGTAACACTAATCAATAAACAAATAACTACTTTTGGAAAAAGAATTCCATGTTTTTAAAATAAAATTAATTTGAAATTAGAATTCTTAGCCAAACAAAAATTATTTTGATTTGAAATGGCTAGTACTGCAGAACGGCAATTTCATAGGTAAATACCTTTGACTATCTATCCCTGGACAAGTAACGCGCTTAATTCTATGAACAAAAAAGTCTGTCACTTTTGGTGCGGGGGGAGGAAACACTACATAGACATTGCTGCACACATACTCAAAATCATTTTGTTTCGCTACGAACTCACACATATCAAAATCTTCACCACTAACACAATTTACGCACACATAGAGGTCAAATACGTCAACATAATATAAGAATTGACGACAATACGAACGTAAGACACTAAAAATTATTAGGAAGCTACTATGTCGATATTTTATATCGATAGATTATTTTAGGAAGAATGGATAAAAACGCAACAACAATTAAAAAATATTTTTATATGTAATTATTTATTTGCAAAATTAAAATCATCCATACATAAGGTATGTATGGATGATTTTAATTTTGCAAATAAATATTTTTTTTTAATATCTTGCGTCATAATTATTTTCAATGCAATGCTCTCATTGCATGCTAATTAAATACAAAACAAAGAAACTATTTAGGACTAGATGAATACATACTAAGTTATTGGAAAATAAACGCACGGGTCAGAGAAATCGCTAACTTTTTCGAAATATATATTCTATAGCCTATGTTAATCTTGAATAATGTAGCATTCAAATGCTGAAAGAATTTTCGAAATCGGCCTAGTAGTTTTTGAGTTTATTTGTCACATACATTGATACATACAAATCCTCTTTATAATATTAGTATAGATAGAGCGGATATTGGGGACATTTTGTTACAAATACTTTGATACCAAATTGTTTGATTCTTTTCTTTGCCAGGCTGATATATTAGGAATGACACTAGACAGAGCGTTTTGTTTCCCACGAGATATAAGTAGGAGTAAATACGGTTTTGTTCATTATGTCGCGTGACTGCTACGGCAGAGGTCCTGGGTTCGATTCCCCGGTCGAGCAATGTGTTATTGGAGATTTTCTATAAAATTAAGGGTTGATGTCCGATTAATGGCAATACGCTCGCCCCCTAAGTACGCATCTGTCTAACCCTTCGGGGAATAAAGACGTGATGGTATGTCGTTTTCCGTACTCTCGTTATTTCTTTGAGCCGGATATCGAAAAAAGAAAATAATGTGTTTGAAGAAACACCCCGAGACGGCATAGTGGAATTGAATAACTCCACTTACAATTGGAGCTGCCCGACTGGGGAAATACCTACACTTTGCAGAAAATAGTAGCCAAATAAAATAGCACTGTACTATGTTGTGTTCCTAACGGTGAGCAAGATCGCCAGAGCTCCGCGAGGAAGTGTTATGTTGGCAGTGAGGGTACCGGTGTTGTGGGTTGTCTACCGGGTGTGAAAAGATTTTTACAGGGTCTGCAACGGGCGTTCATATAATAGGCTACGGTAACCACTTACCATCAGGCGGGCCATGTGCTGGTTTTCCACCTAAGCGGTAAAAGCAACCCCAGACCTTCAAACCGTACCGTATCTTAGAAATCATTTTCAATTATTTTAAAATACGATTTAAATATGTTCATTTATAAATTCTTTTGTCAACACATTTATCCGCAACGGCTTAAGCTATTATTTATCAATCACACCTACTTCATTTTAATTGAAGGTCTTTTGTAGATCTGAAAAAGTAACAAATAAAATATCTAATAGCACTGGATATCAAAAATAATCAATTATCTTAGTTACGTCATTTCCAAAAATGTTATTTTATTAAATTTTATAAAAATATAGTGATATCATAAATTCATGATATTCATCTTTAGTGATCTTTAGCAATTATTATAATTTGGTCTTACATTGAACACGAAAATAATATCGATATCGATTCGAAATCGTAAACAATCACTATCACCTCATTAATTAAAATGACAAAACAAAATAGGGACATAGTCGCGCTACACTTTTTAAAATCCGAGTTTTAAGCATTATGTCATAATATATATAAGGCCTATAATTGCCAAAAAAAGATGAAAAAGGTAATTCTGCATATAATTGGAAATCATAAATGGTGACATCCTATTGGATGATATATAATTGAAAATCAAAAAATGTCATTTTGATGGATATTTCAAATTTAAATCTTACATTTATTAGAAGAAGGCTGATATTGTTAGTAAAACAAATTTGGTAGTCTCGTGGGGAGTGCGGGTAGTCTCGTGGGGAGTGCATGCTTGAACTAAACGATTATTTTATACTCGATTATGGAATCGGTAACGTCCTCGATCTTTATTAATAAATTGTATTATGTGATTTAAATAGAAATAAATGAACTTTAATACTTACATACGGAAAATAACTTCATCTTTATCTAAATAGGATATTAGATATTTTTTTGCATACATTAACTGCACGTATATCGGTATTTACACGGAGCATTTATGATGACCTTACTGAGCGGAAACGATTCTGTTTATGAAAAATCGATTTCGGAAACAGTTTGTATAAACGCGTTAGATTTTTTAATCCACTACCTTGATAGAGGGGAATGATCATGAGAGGCGGGTCCTTATAGATAGATAGTCAAAGGTAAAGACCTATTATTAACGATGCGATTATAACCTCAAATAATGCGACTCTTTTGCAATAATACTATTCTCCAGCTGTAAAATGATGAATGTATTAAATCTAATACCTAATGATTTTAAATATACCACATAATTTTCCGTTGCTATTGGTTTCGGGGCGAGCAACAGCGACAGAACAATGTCCTTTGAAGTCTTTCCCCAGTTTTCTTCGACATTATTCTCATTAGTACAACCAATTTAATATACCTAAGCTAACAAAATATAGATGGTGCATTGATGCCCACCGTTTTAAAACAAAAAAAAGTCATGTTAGTTATTTTAGTGAAGGAAAAATTCGACTCGCAGGCAGGATTCGAACCTGCGTCTTCTGGTTTGATACACCAGACGCTATGACCACTAAGCCACCGCGAGTCCTACCTGCCATGTCGAAATTTGCCTTCACATTCTGAACTTACGTCTTAAAGGTGACGTCAGTAACATCTATTGACAAGCAAGTTACTTTGCCTCTCAACCGACACGACTTACCTTACGGTTAGTTCTATGTCGTACGATGCTACCATACCTATTAACTATCTTTTTGTGATTTTTTTGCATTTTTCATGCTAAGATTATAAAGTTATTTTAGTGAAGGAAAAATTCGATTCGCAGGCAGGATTCGAACCTGCGTCTTCTGGTTTGATACACCAGACGCTATGACCACTAAGCCACCGCGAGTCCTACCTGCCATGTCGAAATTTGCCTTCACATTCTGAACTTACGTCTTAAAGGTGACGTCAGTAACATCTATTGACAAGCAAGTTACTTTGCCTCTCAACCGACACGACTTACCTTACGGTTAGTTCTATGTCGTACGATGCTACCATACCTATTAACTATCTTTTTGTGATTTTTTTGCATTTTTCATGCTAAGATTATAAAGTCATTCACAAAAATTGCGTTCGTCCTTAAATTCTCAAAAAAACAGTTGTTTTTGATAATAATATTACTAGATATCTATGTGATGGAGCTTGCTCCATACATAGAAGGCCAAGGCCTTCCCACAGGGAATTTTGAATAAAGCTTTGGTTAGCGGACATAAAAACCTTAAAAAATCGATTGCAGACAACAATTATACCAACTAGAAATGTCTAGTATGGCAAAATCTTGTAAAGCGCCGCGATTCAAAGATATAAGGAGTAAAAGTTTTAAAGGTAACGTTGCCAGAAGTAGGTTAGGTTAGGTTCGAATTGCTCTGCTGGGGTCGCGGAGGAATGAAACCTCGCTCCCGTAACCCCAGCAAAAAGTGGTGAGGCGAAACACCCGTGTGGTTTTAGTCGGTAGGTCACCCATTCTGGGTGGAGTCCGACACACCCCGCCGCCTTCCCCGGGCGGCGGATGTCCATGAGGATTTCCACACGCAAAAAAAAAAAAAAAAAAGTTCGAATTGCTGGTATGATATGTCCATACCAAGGTCAAACTCTTATTCTGTCAAGTGTGAGAAATGGGGTAATAGGTGTGTAGGTGGGTAATAGGTGTGTAGTCATAATCGCCCACTCAACAGATGGCGCCATAGTTGCCCTAGAATTAAATAAAAAACAATATGTCAAAAGGCGGTTTTATTTGTCTACAAATAGTTAATATAGTTAACACATCACGGCACTAAGCATTACCGGTGGTTAAATAGAAGCATAATAATCTTAGAATGTTTTACCTGTTCATATCATAAAGAATAGGATTTTATACGACGGCTCTTATCATTTCTCTTCTTTTGTTGATTGTATTCTAATTTCCATTAAATAATAAACCAGAGTCGCCCTTAAATCCCATTCATCAAATAAACTTGTAAGAACAATTTTGCAAAAATATAGTACATACTTGTAAGAGCATCCAATATATTTTTTCAGGATTGTCTTACATGTTTCAGGGTTCTGTATTACTGTTTATACCGCTAGCATGCATGTGTCAATAAATATTGTAATATGTAATAATAACACCCAACAATGTTCTAAGATTTTCAAGGTATTAAACATTATGGTAAAGAAAAGGATGCAACACATATGGACTAAGGTCACTTAAAGTGTACCTAGGTGTCAATTCATCTCCAACGGCGGTACAGTCCCCAGCCTGCCCAGTGTACTAAACGCTATTCTTATTGTTTTAGTGGCGGCGGCAGGGGGGGTGGTTATAATAAAGGTAAAGCTCCTCGCGATGAGCGAGCGGTGCTGTTAACATTTTATTAATTTGTAATTATTTAAGGGCTGCCAAACCTGGTATTATATTGGTTCACTGGTAAAATAGACCTGTGGTTGTGTGCGTATTTTATACCGTCTGCGTCCTCGGCTATTATTGTTATTTTTAAGTAATTATTTTCATGTGGGTTTTGAAGCTTGACAAATCCCTAAAGTGTAGTTGTGAATTTTCATTCTGTTGTAAAAATGTACTAATGTATCGGGGAATCTAATAAAATGTACCTGTCATGAAATTCACTCCATATTATGGAGATTTCCAAGGCGCAGCTTCCGGTTACCATTACACGTAAAAAGTAAAACAACATTGTGGGTAAGTGGATTGCGCATGGTTGCTGGTTGTGTATAAGGTGTGAAACGAGTGGTTCAACGTACCTACGTTATAAGTAGTCAACATATTTTTTTTTATTGCAACGTTCTTCCTGCGCCTTGTATTGGTTGAAATACTCAGATTGTGGTTTGTCGCGCAAACACGACTGGTAATATTGTTGGTTGGTTCTAAGATTTGCGTGCCATTAGATTAAGTGTTATTAAGCAACGTATAAATACCAGAAACATGTATATCGTTTTGGCAGCCCTAAATGAAATTTAAGTGAATGTGTTATTGGAAATTGTTGTCATCATACAATCTTCAACGGTTACTAGAGTTAGTTCAGTACCTGCCGATTAATATGGCACATCGGAAACAAGAAAGAGTTATTCGATTCAATTCCGTTTTGTAGTGCGCTATCTTTGTCCTGGACTTCGTCATGTTTCATCAGTTGCACTCCGTTAGCGTACCTATGGTTCTTAAACATAATTTCTTAGTGTATAGAATAGTAGCTTATGAATGATAACGTTCCTTGAATCGTTGTATCGTAGTTGATGATATGACATAAACTGATATCAAATATATATTTAATTACATTATTATTATATCAAAATTACTGACGGTGTGCAGAGATAAAACTTTACGTTCTACAAAACCGAAGCTCGTCAATTCAGCTAGGACATCTCTTTCTCGGTTACGGTTTGTCATATTAATACGCCTACGCGTACTACCTACGCGTTAATATCTGTGCTATTAAAAACATTCTGTTACCTCAGCTCTGTCATTTGCCAATTGTGAGAGTATGAAGAAAATGCAACTATTTTGTGAATATTTCGAAATGTTGGTCATATTTTAAATATTTAATGATGTTATATGAAATTGAACACTGCATAGTATTGTTAAATGTATTTTAAAATAATCCCAACGACTTTATATCTATCTATCTATACTAATATATAAAGCTGAACAGTTTGTTTGTTTGTTTGCTTGTTTGAACGCGCTAATCTCAGGAACTACTGGTCCAATTTGAAAAAATATTTCAGTGTTAGATAGCCCATTTATTCAGGAAGGCTATAGGCTATATATCATCACGCTACGCGGACAAAGTCGCGGGCGGAAGCTAGTACTCTTATAGTTTGCACCAACTATTTAAATAAATGGCTAATTGAACATACAAAGCGTTTTCGAGATAAAAAAAGAACTAGGTGCCCACGGTCAATAATGTCCCTTCGGAAAACAGTAATTAAATCAATATTTATCTGCAGGTGGCGGCGGTGGATTTGGTGGAGACAGGGGTGGGGGTGATATGGTTACGCAAGAAGATACTATCTTCATTCAAGGAATGAACCCTTCTACAACCGAAGATGAGTTATGCCAACATTTTGGATCCATCGGTATCATTAAGGTAATATTGATAACTGCTTAAGAAAGTACATATAGTAACTAAAAGTATTTACAAAAAAATCGTCATTAGACATAATTTTTGCTAATGCTAATCCACCATCATCACTCCAAAACATGATGGATCATTTTAAGTTATTATTCTATTATATACAGACCGATAAGAAAACTCAAAGACCAAAGGTATGGATGTATAAAGATAAAGTATCTGGGCAACCAAAAGGAGAAGCCACTGTTACTTATGAAGACTCTAACGCCGCATCTTCGGCCATTCAGTGGTTTGATGGAAAAGACTTTAATGGAGCTACAATTAAAGTCTCTCTTGCTCAACGACAAAACACGTGGGGTGGTAACAAAGGAGGAGGCGGCGGAGGATTCCGCGGTGGTCGTGGGGGCGGTGGAGGAGGCCGTGGCGGTGGTGGTGGTGGTGGGCCCCGCGGAGGCGGCAGTGGCGCTGGCGGCGCTGGTGGTGGCGGCGGTCCGCCATCTGGCAATAGAGCTGGCGATTGGAGATGCCCGAATCCGAGTTGTGGTAACACAAACTTTTCTTGGAGAAAAGCCTGCAATAGATGTAACGAGGAGAAACCAGAAGGTGACGATGGTGGAAGTGGCGGACCACCATCAGGTGGTAGCGGGCGTGGGAGCGGCGGCCCGCCAGGACGTGGTGGCCGCGGTGGGGGCAGGGGCGGCGGCGGCGGCTGGGGAGGCGGCGGCCGTGGTGGTGACCGAGGCGGTGACCGCGGTGGGGACCGCCGTAGCTACGGGAGCGGTGGCGGTGGAAGTGGTAGCGACCGCGGGAGTGGAGGCGGCGCGATGAGGAGTGACGGCGGGTAATTAAAATCACACTATATAATACATATATAATGCTTTGTTTATCAACATGTACATAGATGGCCTAGGCGGTTGAATTCCTTCTGCAGGAATTCAACCGTGAGACAAGCACTCAGAACGCACAGAAATAGATGCCGTCCGATGTACCGCCCGTAGAGCGCGGGCCACTAGTTATGTATATGTCGAAGTTGATTGTATAATACGTCATTGTACTTAACCGCTTTTATAAGATAGCTCTGTTATGTAAAACAGCTGTACAGCGTCCAGCTAAATTGTCATAGCAACACGTTTACCAATACTGCTATAGTACGATTCAAACTTAATGGCGGCTCGGAAGTTAGGTGCGAGTGCTGGTACGCGCAGGTTCATTCAATGCATGCGTGTCTGGTACTGACGTAACTTACACACTGAAATGCGGTGATACATGGTACGAGTGCGGGTGAGCGACGGAGCGCGCGGGGATATGCCTCGCCGCCACGTCCCCCTATGCCACGCTAATACTTATTATGCCACGAGCGCCGAATTTTGGAACTAAACATTACAATACCGACGCTATTTTACTAAAACGCTATACGTAAATGCGCTGTATTGAAGAACGCAAAACGTTCATGCGACACCGCGTGTTGAATGAAGGTTAAGAGGGAACACTAGTGGGCCTTTCTCCATACAAACGTATTCCTCTGTTTTCTTCGTGGATAATGGCTCTAGAGCAATGATTTTTTCCCAAAATATCTAGGGCGTGCTATTACATGCCCCTATTAATTCCTTTTTTCAAAAAGATAATTACTAAAAGAATTATAACAATCCAAAAACTCGAAAAAATGGCCCGTTTTTATTGCCATGTTCAGACGACTATCAGACAAATTTTGGTAAGTTTTTAACAAAAAGTAAAACAATAGAAGCATAGATATACTTTTCCTCTAAATTTTGATGTAAAAATTTTTTGGATCAGTCCAGTTTTGATCGAGAAAACAGCGGAATACGAAAAGATGTTTAGTGAAGATTTTTGCAGGTAAAATCAGCCTGAGCTGCAATTGTCCTTTTCCCACTTTACGGGTGGAGGTTGGAGTAACGACGACGGCAATAGTTTCTTCAAATACCTATTTTTCAAATTCCTCGCGACTAGAGTTCCCTCTTAAGGTTGAAGGGTAACAATATAAAACTGCTGAGTCGTTCAGGTGTTTTACACATAATAGAGCTGTTTTGAAAAAAGTTACACAATTTAATTGCAACATATATTTATATTATGTTGTAACAGGAAGAATTTCCGAATGTAAATTGCTTTTTATACTCGAGGGTGCTGTTCGGTTTATAGTTCACCTTTAATCTCATGCGCATCATATAATACCGTCACGCCTGTATAGACTCCAAAGGGTTAGGGTTAGCAGAGGTGTACTAAGGCACACCAACAGTTCGCTGGTATATTAGGTCCCATGAAATAAGGGGCGAGCTTTTTGCCATTAACCGGGCACAAATTCCAAACTCCGAGTTGCTACTCAGACTTTCATAGAAAAACCCAATAACATTACTCGACTTGGGAATCGAACCCAGAAGCTCTCGTAGCATTGGCACTCAGAGGCGGCTCGGCCTACGGAGCGCTGGAGTGGTGCACTCCCAAAAAAATTACTCAACAAAATGTGTTTTTATCCAAGTTTATATGTATACTTCTGCTGACATTTCAGTGAGCATGACAAGCTTCACTAAAATACTTTATAATTAGTGCGTAATCTGCTGTAATTGTGCGCCGCATAAAAAAACTGTGCGCTTTGTAGTTTTAAAAAAAGGGGAAAAACAATTCCTGCTGGAGTAACGTTCTTCCAGCAGGAAAATTCTAAACGAATGATCTGAATGAGAAATATTGTATATGGGCAGAGAGCTTATATTTGTGCGTCTTCAGGTTTTCGAGATATTGCATTTCCTGCTGGAGTAATGTTTTACAAAATCGTGTATCTCTAAACCCATTGCATGTGTTTCTTTAGAATAAACACACACGAGTAGCTCTTTATTTATGCGTATTTGTGACAGAATTAGATTTAAGAAAATATTTATAATTTTCTGCCTCTTTAGCCAAGTGGACCTGAGCGCGACTGCTACGCTAGAGATCCTGGGTTCGATTCCCAGGTCGAACAAAGTGTTATTGGGTTTTTCTATGAAATTCCCAGTAGCAGCTCGGAGTTAGGAATTTGTGCCCGGTTAATGGCAATAGGCTCGCCCCCTATTACATGGGACCTAAACATACCGGCGCACTGTGGGTGTACATTAGTAGGCCTCTGCCTTACCCTTCAGGGAATACATGCGTTATTAAATAATATTGCTAAAACTCAAAACGATGGTGTGTTAACTTTGACGGCAAAATACAAGAAACCGACTCAACCCAAGATATGTATGTGTAAATCAAAAATTAGTGCGTTTATTCAAGAATAAATAGTGAAAATATTCAGCTTGGAATGTTTGGCATTATGTAAATATAAGCAAAAAACTAAGCATGTAAACAGTGGCTGGTTCTCTGACCAAATTCGGACCACAAAAAAGCGACGCATTCGTACATATTGGTGACCTTCTTAACTTTACCGACCTTCCGGTTGAAACGTTTCATGATTAGGTACACTGAAGTAGAAAAGAGGTAAAGCAAGAACTTTTTATTCGATTATATTCTACTAATTGTTTCCGAGTATTTAATCATGTGCAAAGGCACATGATTAAATACTTACATTATAAAAAGTAGCTTATGTGCTATTCCAAGGTATAAGCTATAGTACTTTATTTAATAATTTTATAAGAAGAAAATGTGCTAAACCATGTTTCTTAATAAAACCTAAAAGTACTCATTTCAAAACATTTTATTGAATACAGCTTTTGACTTTATTGTATTTTGAACATTTATAGTAGGTATACTTAACACATTATGTTAAACACATATTAAATATTCTGCGACATTTTTTCTCAAAACCATCTAATATTATGATTGATTTGTTGCCATATTTACGTTAAAAGGCTGATCGTTTCGTTCAGCCCGCCAAATTCAAATTACATTTGGTTTTTCGCAATTTGTAGGTCTATAACACATTCTAGATTCCTAACTGTTGGTAATTGCGACATTAGCTATACAATATTCACAACTGAGAATTAAAACCTTTGCTTGTAAATCGATATTGTAGCTAAAAGTAGTGTCAATCGTAAATTTTAGCCAAAATTGACGATTGACTAAGGTCAATTAGACTAGGGTTAAAGAAGCTAAAAGTAGGCTTTTAGCTTCTTTAACGTTTATTAAGCAAAGTTTTTAATGCTCAGTTGTGAATATTCTATAGCTAATGCCGCAGGTACTACAGCTAGGAATCTAGAATGTGTTATAGACCTACAAAATGCGAAAAACCAATTGAAATTTGAATTTGGCGGGCAGAGCGAAACGATCAGCCTTAAGAATAAAAATAATAATTTCCACATCAACAAGCTCTTTCATTTGATATGGTCATAAGGTGCATTCTCAACGTTTGACCGCGACTGTACGGACACAGCTTAGGTATAATACGTCCAATAAAGAAGGTCATCGATATGTACGAATCCGTCGCTTTTTTGTAGCCATTCGAATTTGGTCGGATAACCAGCCGATGTTTACATGTTTAATTTTTTGCTTATATCTACATAATGCGAAACATTCCAAGCTGAATATTTTCACTATATATTCTTGAATAGACGCACGAATTTTTGGTTTACACCTACATATCTTGGGTTGAGCCGGCTTCTTGTATTTTGCTGTCAAAGTTAAGACACCATCGTTTTGAGTTATAGCGATATTATTTAATAACGCATGTATGTACGCTTTTGATACTTTTTATGGTTAATATAAGCGTCAAGAAGAACCGAATACAGTTTTCAGCTGGCTTATAAGTTTACTCATTTCGGCGCTGCGATATTTTTTCTGGTTTTCAAAAAGCGCTATTACTTGAAAATTATAAATATTTTCTTAAATCTAATTCTGTCACAAATACGCACAAATAAAGAGCTACTCGTGTGTGTTTATTCTACAGAAGCACATGCAATGGTTTTAGAGATACACGATTTTGCAAAACATTACTCCAGCAGGAAATGCAATATCTCGAAAACCTGAAGACGCACAAATTATATTTTTGGCGCACATTTATGCACAAATAGAAGCTCTCTGCCCATATACAATATTTCTCATTCCGATCATTCGTTTAGAATTTTCCTGCTGGAGGAACGTTACTCCAGCAGGAATCGTTTATTTCCAAAATTACAAAGCGCACATTTTTTTTTATGTGGCGCACAATTACAGCAGATTACGCATTAATTATACGTTCCACTCATATCACTCTAGGAGCTACTTTCCTACTAGGGTAACAACGTACACGAACTAAATAACTAAAATTTTCTAGTTTGAGAAAATTGCGATTTACTGTTAAGATAATTTTATTGGCTTTGGGTATCTTTACCTTTTATTTTATGCTTAAACAAATGAAACTCTGTCGAAGCATAAAATATAAAAATAAACCTAGTTATCTAATTTATAGATAATTATAGATAGGAACGTATAAGTATTTGTGTGTTAAGTCTTACTGCACAACCAATTATACGTAAACACCACATGCAAAATTATCTCTGTATCAACATCTGTTATATAATTTTAAAGACTTATTTATATGGACTTAAATTCTAGATAATATATTAAAGACTAATTAATAAATTAAATTATTAAATAAAAAGTAAGAAGGAATGGAGGGAGGCCTTTGCCCAGCAGTGGGACAGTACGGGCTTCCCGCTTCCTTCCCTTTAACCCATCAAGAATTAACATGCTCAACAAAAGTCCTTATTATATGGCAGTTACGATATTTAATAGGTTACCACTTGATCTCCAAAACGAAACAAAATAAATAGTATTTAATAGAATATTTAAAATATACATAATACCTACAAAAATGCTTTTACTCAATAAAATAATATTTAAAAAAATAAATATAACATCCAATATAATAAATATCATTAATAAAAACAACATGATATAAATCTAAATAAATCGCATATAAGTAATAAAAAGTAATATTATGACTCAATAAGCATAATTTTATATTACAATACAGTCCTACAAATTGATTTGTATTAATAAGAATAAAAATTGTTTGTATTTTTAAGAATTATAATATTGTAATATAATAATTATAGAAAACGCAATTTACTTTCGTAAATTCTTCCTGTTACACTTAACATTATGTATACATTACTGGTAGCCCGCTCGCGGTTTCACCCAAGTTGCACCGATCTTAAGGATCGTAGCGTGACTTAATAGCTTGAAACCTTCCTCATGAATCCCTCTCTATTGGTGATAACCGCATGAGAATCAGTTTAGTGTCAACTTTTTGAAGGGTAGTTTTGCAACATTTATTACAAAATTTTATTACTTTTAATTTACTGTAAGTTTAAAAACGCTACTACCATAAACTACGAAGATTCATTAATTGTCCCCCTTCACACCACCTTAGGGACTGAATTTCAAAAAATCTTTTGTCCTCTTGTATACATTCGTTTTTGTCATAGGTCAAAGGACTGTTTTTTCGCCGGATTCGCGGTGGTTTATGGTTTATAATGAATGTGTGCACATGTATCTGACGTAGGTCCACCATAATAAATTCCAACCAATTATATCCTAAAATGATGTACCTTGGACTAAAATGAAATGGGTTGGAAATGCTACTTCATGTTCATAATGTACTAACTTATTATGGTGGCTCTACGGCAGCGTATGAGAATATAGTCATAATAATTCCAAGCCAAAATCCAAGTGTTATTTGACAGAGATCTTAAAATTTATTAATGTTTGTTTCTTTTCAGTGGCAGAGATCGTCAGAGACCGTATTAAATATTTAATTTAATTTTTTTATGTATAAGTTTGCATTTGAAACTTTAATGTTAACTAAACTTTGTAGAACGGTAAAATGATTGCAATTTCAACAAGTAGCGCCAATGTACCCAAATACGGTACAGGCACTGAAGTAAAATAAAAAAGATGACCAACAAATTGTAGAGCTCACACACTACAACTACTGACCAATGTCCCTTGCCAACGTATAGTCGCCAGTTACTAAAAACTGTCAAATTTCCCCAATGGATTGACTATTATTTGGAAATAAAAAATTTTGATTATATTAATTTTAAATACATTAGTTGAATACCATGATGTGCTGACGACATGTGCTGGTAAGAAATAAAAACAAAAGATATTAATTATTCTTTCCAGATGGATAGAATAATTAATACATATCTGAAATTTACCTGATAAGTTACAAACCTAACAAAATATACATCAGAAACTCGCTATTGTTCAATCAAGTGTAAAGTTATAAAATGATTTTCTTTAGTGAGCAAGTAGTTTTGACGGGTAAAGTTTAATTATTGGTTAAGAAACTTTTTTAAATACAAAATGTTAAGGGTAGTATTACGTAATGTAAAAATTGACATGCAATCATTAAATAAGTTAGTAATATCTGTGAAATATGTTTCATTTTTCAATATACTTACCTACTCAGGCTTTCACTCCCAAAATCCCAATCAAGTGATTTAGGCGAATCTATACTAATATATAAAGCTGAAGAGTTTATTTGTTTGTTTACTTGAACGCGCTAATCTCAGGAACTACTGGTCCGATTTGAAAAAATATTTCAGTGTTAGATAGCCCATTTATTGAGGAAGGCTATAGGCTATATATCATCACACTACGCGGACTGAAGTCGCGGGCAGAAGCTAGTCGATAATAAAAGTGTTCTTTTGCAATCAAATGTTTATTTACAACTGAAAATAAAATATACAATTCGTATTATTTTTTTTGTTTCTTTGGTCTATATTTGAATAATTCTTCCAAGCATTAAATTCAATAAGTACTTGCTATTTTTAATACGTAACAAATTATATTTATGTACAATAAATAAAGTAAAGTTGTAGTTTTAGCTCTAACGTTTTTGGAAGCTAAATATCTTAATAAGGACAAAGCCCACGACGGTGGCAGCGGCGACTCCTATTCCCGCCTTCCACCATGACGAATTGTCCGCCGTCAAACTGGCAAAGTGCTTCAAATGTCTAGAAAACGCAATGTTTAATTACAATATAATAAAATTAGTTAAACATTGTATGAAAGTATACTTATACTGACCTGTGCTTGCTGAATAAAATCCAAGCAGCTTGAAATTGACTGACAAAGATGATTAAAATAACGGTACAGAAATTCCAGCAATTGTTTAAATAAAATAAAATTTAAATTATAATAATAGTAAGTCTTTATGGATTGTTTTATGTAAACAAATACTTTAATCAGTGCTAGCAGCATTATGGCGTTCAGAATAATGCTTTTAATTATGCACTTTTGACAATCTTTGTCCATTAAGAATAACTGTCTAATGGGTGCATAGTCGTCCAGGCTGAGGCAGTAGGGAATTGAAAGTTCCAAAATTTTAATAGTGCTGATTCGCGGGCTTTGAGCGTTTAGGTCTGTTTTTTATCTCCGACAAAATTGACACATGCAAATTTACGTAGTACGTACGTCAGTTTTTATTGCTGAAGAAAATCTGCTCAGCTGTTTGAAGAACCCTTTTCTTGTTGATGAAGCGAAATAAACAAATTCCAAAATCTGATCGATTCAAAATATGAAATTCCGTCACTTGTCAATGATATTACAAAAAATCCTACAGCATACAACGATGTATAGTTCGCGCAAAGTAACTTGACCCAAAACTAACAGAGGGGAAATTTTGCGCAGTGCTATTGCATGCAAAATGTACTAAAAAATCGACTACTGCGCATGCACCATTTTGGTTCAAGTTTTTTGCGGCAACTGTACGGCAATGAAATTAAATAGGTACTTAGTTAAAAAAAAGAGGTAGACATATATGTTATCTTCCTTAAAGCGTGAAGATTCGTTTGGTGTAGAGGTTAGACGTATTTACTGGAACAGGTTTTTGGAATCAGTAGGTACTTGCTTGGACGTCTAAATACTCAGTATCAAATCAGCGTTCAACGCGTCTCGAGTATTTTGTAGTATCGACTAGACTAGGTACAGTAATCCCCAATCTTTTTGGCCGGGCTGAAGTTGTTGCACCCGCCTTCTTGCGCATGGTACAGTCGAGTGGAAAATTACTAATACGAATATCCTATTTAGTATTAGATCAGTAAGTACCTAGATAGATTTTTATTTTATGCATAACCTAATATAGTGAAGAATATTTATTTATTTAAAGCAGGGTTACACCTTCCATAAAAGTCACACCTTTATGAAGAGGTCCATTCCTTCGGAAGAATGATCGTCTACTTTGTCTTCAAAATCAGTTTCCGATTCATCCGATAGATTTCGCTTCCTCGAATGCACAATTCATCAGACAAATTTATCAATACTTCTGTCGCTTTCCTTATATTTTTGCCGTTTATTTTATATCTCCTTTATTACATAATGCCTTCCATAAGTTTAAATTAAAATAAATATTGATTTATATTTTTGTTACTTTGCTTTGTTCCTAATATTTTTATACGAAGTACTCTCCAATCTTTTTGGCCGGGCTGAATATAGGCGCGAGCCGCTACGCAGAATTTATTTTAAGTTATCATAGGGGAAGATGGAAGAGCGCGGGTGCACGGGGCGTCCAGCGCGCCATATATAAGGATCATTTTCCAACCCTTATTTTGGGTAGGAAAATGAGCCTTATATATGCCGCCCCGCTTCGGGAATCCGAGACAGTCTGGGCTCTTCGGCCAGGTGGCCAACATACCGATGAAAACCACTACCACCTTCCATTTAGCGGTGGGATCAAGGGAATCGCTCTCGTACGATCCGCAATACCACCGCGGACGCCCAAAACCACTGTTCCTGGGCATAGGAAATTTGTCTTGTTGCATACCGTACTTCTCATTTATAAACGTCAATCGTTTCACCAGCACAAGCACCGAAACCCCAAAAAACCAACTGAACGCAGAGCCCGAAACCACCTTGTGGGGATGGGTTAGAATACAGTTCCTAGTTGCATTCTATACGGTTCTCGTAAGCGAGAAAATATCCGACGACTTGCTCAGTGATTGTACGTTAACCCAATTGAACCGTATAAAAAAAATTGTTAATGCTGCCAACACTGAATATTCAGGGAAAATATTTATTTCAGAGATTTCCTCCGCTTTCGAGAATTGTAATATTATTTCATAAAGCAATGATAGTAATGTTTACTTACGGAAATGCTGCCATGGTGGCAAGTTTTATGAATACGTCATGTTTATTTTCCCTAATGTTGAACAACTGAGGTGGCAGTAGTTGGTACTTATTGCAGAACACGTCTGGTTGAAGGATATACTCCTGTCTTGCAATTAGTGCATCACCTTTAGTTCCTACTATTAATACAGGAATATGACTTTCGGCGAAATATTTCTGTGGAGTAACAAGCTTAACTTAACAATGCGGTAGCGGACAGTGTCGTAAACGAAAAACGACTAAGTACGTCAACATTACATATTTCATAAAACACTAACGATGACAGTCATAAATTTGTAGATACATACATACATATTATGTACACATTTGGAATGTGTGAATATTTAATGACGTAAATATATTTTAGACATCGCCGTTAACTTCATTTTCATACTTTCAACCTAACATGAAGCTATTAAATATTAAAAAAGGTTTTCCGAAGATCAGCTTTCAAGACGTGGTATAGTTCGCGTCACGTAAAAAGAACGCTGAGAAAGTGGAGGGAGTGTGTTGGCGCATGGGTACTCTCGCGCACGAAAGTACTAGGCCTATTGTTTTATTCTTAAACTAGCCTTTCGCTCGCGGCTTCGTATATTGGTTATCGGTAGGTACATTGAAAAATATATTAGATAGAATATCAATATATAGAATTAAAAACATGTTTGATTGGGTGTAGAATTTTTTAAAGTAATGTTGAAACTGCTTCCTCGTGGGTGACGTGAAAACCAGTGAAACTTTTACAAGTCGTTTCACTGTAGACTCGGAACATTTTGTTGCTTCTGCAGTCCGTTTCATACATTTTTTTAAATAATCAACTGCATTATTATCAACCTTTCTCTTCATAAAACAATATAAGTCACAATTATATAACAATATAAATCATTTTTCTATGTAAAAGATTTACACGAAAAAAGTTTTTAATTACGAAATGGTTTTACAGTAAAACTGTAATTAAAAACTTTGGTCCGGTGAGCCCGTCTAGAAGCTGTTACTGATTTGGAAGCGCCGTATGTGGTGACAGATGCGTTTCTCCATGTTTCGACCGCGCGGCCATTGTTAACCTTTACCTATAATTTTCTGAATATTTGATCTACGAATTTGCGACTTTCATCGTTAGTTTTAGAAATTCCTTCGTCATGTTGACGTAGACGTTTTTCTTCTACGACACTGTCCGAGCAGTCTAAACGGGCACTATTTTAAAGATTTAATAACTGAGAATCACAATTAACAGGCATCACAATTATTCATCTTTTACGGTACCCGACCACGCATTGTCATTGCTCAGAACAACGAGTGTTGATTGCAAATGCAACGTAGTGTTAAAAAAATCAGTAATACTTTTGGAATAAGAACTTAAACAAAAGAAAATGGGTATTCCTGCATTTAATAACTTCCGAGTGGTCTAACCATCTAGTCAGTGGCTATCCCTTAATATTTACAGCGTATTTTCACGCTTCATCGCGTTTTAAAATGACAATAGAATCAAAACAAAGTATGTAGTTCTGTAGAGAGGAAAATTATCCAGTGAAGGTATACCCTTTTTCTAATATCTAATATAAACTCACAATATATATCCTAGCGATATATTCAAAGGACCGGCTGGCAGCAACGTCGTACACAAGACAAGCAACATCGCAATTGACTTCGTGAGGCTGCAGTGGATCCGAGACACGAGTTATTGGTATCTCTTTTAATACTAAATATTTTTCTTGACCATACACCATGACAGTATTTATACAGCTATTTTCCGTGGTATTGCTGTCGCCCCGCTCATTGGCATGCGGCTTTATTTTCTAAAATGGAAGTTAAAGTTAATCAATCACATTTGAAGTACTTAGATGGATTAGTACTTAGGGATTTTATGTGTATGAAATAAGTATCTCAGATTCAGACCTTATGTGCTATGCCAAGGAAGCTTCTACAGATAGACGTCTTCCCACATGACCTCGGGCCGATTATATGGCATTGGTAAACATTACGACTTGATTGTTTCTTGGCAATGTCAACTTTTTTTTCACGAGTAACTGGAGAAAAAGATATGATCACATTAAATAATATCCGCACTCTCTATTTAATAATAATCGGGTTCTGCTGCAGAATTTCATCTAGATTTCTAGGGCTAGGTTTTAATGTGTTGAGGTTATTAACTGACGTACGCGGCGCTCACGAGCAAAACATCTGCAGCGTACGTCGGTGTAGCTGTGCGGTGTCCCATAGAACGTTGTATATTATATATTCGTACGCTCCACCGGCGTCAGCGTAGCAGGAAATCAAGCGTTAGTGTATTATGTGTGACCTTCATTGTCGAAAGACAGATTTCGTAGTCTCGTTATTTCCGTTATCGATCTATCGCTAGCCACTCAAAATGTTGAAATAAAATAAAGTAAAAAAAGTAAAACCGCCTACAAAAAAAAAGTACCTATGTGCGAACAGTTTCGGAAGTCGTTGGCGATATAAAAGATCCGACCATCAATGGCACCGACATTCGAAACTGTTTCGCACATAACATATTTTTTTGTTTTTTGAATGCGGTTTTACTTTTGTTTTAAAGTTATTTATTAAACATCTTTTAAGTCTCGTATAATATTCTCTGTATCATCTTTTATATATATAAAAGAAAGTCGTGTTAGTTACACCATTTATAACTTAAGAACGGCTGAACCGATTTGGCTGAAATTAGACATAGGATATTTTATCCCGTTCCCGTGGGATGTGATGAGAGACCGAATTCCACGGGCGCGAAGCCGCGGGCAGAAGCTAGTATAATATAAAAACTACTGAACAGATCAATTAAGCCATCAAATTCAGTTTTTCAGGAAATTTAAATATTCGTATGAAAGTCTTTTTAGTGTACGGGTACATTATCTCTTAGACTACTCCTTATAAAACCTTATGTATCTTTTTAACCACAGACCGACCAATCTGTAATTTAGCGACTAATTAACAACTAATTCTGGGCGCAAATAGATTTCCACTCGGTGCTTTGGTTCTCGTGATATAGTGGTGAGTACTTTCGGGCTGGGCCCCCAGACTATCCTTATAACTTTTGAACCAGACACCGACTAATTATGTAATTAAGACTAATTCGATTATCGACTAATACTGGATACATACAAATTTCCGCTAGAAGCTTTGGTTGTCGAGATACAGAGGTGGCTTAGCCAGAAAGAGTGCTTTTGGGTGGGCCCCCTTACTATCTTTATAACTTTTGAACCTTGAGCGGACTAATTCCCATATTTCACGACTAATTTCAAATAATTTGTGAATAATTCTCCGTTTAATCAGAATTCAAAGTGGTGATGGTGGCCCAGCCAGGAAAAGCCACTCTAGAACCGCCTAGAATCCGAATTATAGCAACAGCTATTTTAATTATTTTCAATTAATGCAGTCATTCCGCCACCGCGTAAACTTAGTCTTATAGCATTTTGTACCTTTCTTTATTTATTAGTCAGAACACCACACTAGTGTTATACCATTTTTCACGATTGTGACTTGGACATGTTTTCATTCGGCATCACTAAGCTTAAAAGAGCTGTGTTCAATAATTTGTAAATTTCCTCAAAAATAAGTAGTTCTCAATAATGTTTATTAATGTATAATTATCTTATTTAGTTTAGTTTAATTTAATTCTATATTATTTTAGGTATATTATAATATATTAATTATTATTGTAAAGCGAGATCAAAACAAAAATGCTGTGCTTTCCTTTAATTTAGATGCATGCAATTCTATCTTATTGTAAATGATATATGCCATGAATGTTTTTGTGTGTATTTAAATTTATGTGTATTTATTTAAATAAATAAATAAATACGTAGGCTGTTCCAAAAAATTTGCATTACTAAAATATTTACTAACAATACACAAAACACACTAATATTTCTTCAGTCTTCTCATTTATCTTTTTTAGCAGAAGCACAAGCCCTACCTCGACTTAATAATTCTAAAGTTATTTTAGTGGAGGAAACATTTGACCACAGGCAGGATTCAAGCCTGGTTTAGGTCTGGTTAAATACACCAGACGCTATGACCACTAAGCCACTATTGCAAGTAGTAATTTTAACTCTAAGAGATTTTGAGCCATTCGGGACTGAAATCTCGTCTGAACACTTGCATTACAAAACGTCGGGACTGAAATCTCGTCTGAACACTTGCATTACAAAACATTATTAATATTAAAAAAACTATTCTTTATTACTTACGGCAAACTATTTCTTGAGTAGTGTTCTGTGAATCCAAAAGTTTCAATAATACCTCTTTTAGCAAAGAAAACTGTATTACAAGACTTAGGGAGCATTATTATCGCCTACGTATATCACTAAATGTAAATAAAATGATTGTTATAATGTATTGATTACTTGTAAAACATTCATAATTATGTCGGAGCGAGATATGGTTACGGATGGTCTGTTGACTAATCGAGACGTACCATACTACTCCTACTGTCCCACTGCTGGGCACGGGTCTCCTCTCAGAATGAGAGGGATTAGTCTTATAGTCCACCACGCTGGCCTAGTGCGGGTTGGCAGACTTCACACGCCTTTCAAGAAAATCTCTCAGGCATGCAGGTTTCCTCGGTGTCCGATCATTAATTGACAAAAAACAAATTTTCAGTTGAAAAATAACATTTGACAAAATTATACTTGATAAATTTATTATTTTACAAACTATTGTTTAATTAACTACTCATTAGACAATGTATTTACTAAAAAAAAATATTATGCTAAAACATTAATTTACAAATTGATTATTGTTTTAAACAGTTTAGTTGGCAAAACAACTTAAAGCATAAATAACATTTGAGAAAATGCATTGCTTGGTAAATATTATATTGACCAAAATCATGTGTCATTCAATCATATAACATGTTTAGGGTCAACTGAAACAATGGCTTGTTGGGTTATTTATTTCGCTTAATTCAGGCAGTGTGTATCCCCCCGTACTAGTAAGTACTGTATCACGGGCGGATAGTCTTCCTCGTCCTAAGAACAACAAATTCTCACAAGTCCATTTAAGTTAGGTAAACAGATCAAACTGTAGTGATATTACATGCGTAAGATAACTTAATACATAGTTGGTTGATAATAATAATAATAAATTAATAATTCGTAATATTTGTATGACGTGTACGCGTGTGTGGATGAGTATGTGCGTGTGTGTGCCTGTTTGTATGTGGGTATAGTTATTGTGTTATGGTAATTGTGAGCCTTTTATTTATTTATATCAAGTTTTCCAAGATGTTTTCAGTTTTATTGTAGTCTAATGATTTTAAAAATGTATCTATAGTCTTTTTACATGCTTGTTTATTCAGATTTTTTTGTGAAACGTTTTTGCTAATTTTGTTATAAAGGCTAGGAGCAAGATAATTGTGAAACTTATGAGCACATGATGTCTTATATTTGGGCAAGCTATAAACTTTATCTGTTCTACGTCTCGTTGTAAAGTCTGGTTTGATTATGTGTTGAGTAAGGATTTCTAGTTTGATAAATAATTTACGTACAGACAAGACTCCCAGTTCTGAATATAATAAAGTTGACGGATAGATGTATTTTTTACGGGCCATAACTTTAAGAATCATACGCTGAGCTCTTTCAAACTATTAGCGTAGTAGTTTTTGAGGTTCCACCCCAGGCTTTCAGTCCGTATGCTAATACAGACTGACACAGTGCGAAGTAAACATTTAGAAGTAGCTTAATGTCACATGTATTCCTAATTGTTTTAGAGATATAAGTTAATTTTCTTGCGCGATTACTTAGGCTAACGATGTGTTCTTTCCAGTTTAAGTTTTGGTCCACTATCACCCCAAGATACTTTATGGAATTAGTTCTAGTTATTGAGTTACAGTGACAGGAGCTAGTATTATCACAAATATGTGCTTGAACAATGATGAAATTTGGGGGAGGTTGAGTTTTTGCGTTTATTGTAAATGTGATAAATTTTGTTTTATCGAGATTAAGTGTCAGCAGGTGATTATCTAGCCATGAGGTTACAGAAGTAAATCCTTCATTTGCTGCTTTATTTACATCTTGCCAGGTGTAAGAGCTAAATAATAAAACTGTATCATCAGCAAATGTTATTATTTGGCCTTTGCGTAAGTGCATATTGCAAAGATCATTGATGTAAATTAAGAACAGCGTCGGACCCATCACACTGCCTTGCGGTACACCAAAGGCAACATATTGTTCATGGCTTAGGCTGTCATTAATTTTTACGACCTGTTTTCGATTGGACAAATAATCCCGAAAGAGTTGAAGTGGTATTCCTCGGATGCCCAAGCTCTCGAGTTTACAGAGGAGGATTGGAACTGAGACGGTGTCGAAGGCCTTTGCTAAGTCCAGGAATATACCTAAAGTTTTCTGTCCTTTATCCAGGGTTTCGACTATATATTCTGTTAACTTATGCAAAGCGTCTGTGGTAGATATTTTTTCTCTGAACCCAAACTGGTTACCTGACAGAAGTTTGTGGATCTCTAGATAATAGGGTATTTTACACCATGTAAGAAAAAATATAAAAATGCATGTTTATGATAGATTTTTAAAAAATAAACGAGAAACGTTACTATTTATTTATAAAACTGCAATGTAAATTTTATAATGCAATTTCAAAAATCATCTTTTTTATTCTGTTATTTAAATGTCTAAAACGTCATCTGCCATATTGGATTCCGACTTGATGTCACTCCGATAGTTACTTGACGTTACTTGGTCTTTTGCAGTTGTATTGTTTACTAACGAAGTGACGTCACGAGCCGAAGTAGCATGGCGGCTAGCGTTTCCGCGCGAAAATTCAATATCATAAATTAAAAATAGTTTTTAAGGCATTTTTCGGTTTTATAAAACTGAAATAAAAAATCTACTGGTTCATTACGATCTAAGGACTAATTTAAAACAGTTTAAAAAAAGGTGTAATACCCTATTTGTATTGATTGATTATAAGTGATTGATCTCTTATTTATTAACTTCTCTAGTACTTTTGAACAGCTAGACAGAAGAGAGATTGGTCTGTAGTTCGAAACTATGCTCCTATCTCCAGTTTTGTAGATGGGAACAGTCAGCGCCGTTTTAAGCGCGTCTGGAAAGACTCCTTTTGAGAAACACTCATTAAATATAAGCGCTAGTGGTATGACAAGAGTATCTACTGCTTTCTTAATAAATATTGTGGAGATTCCGTCCCACCCCGAGGAGTTTTTAGATTTTAAGTTATATATTATGATTTTTATCTCCAACTCGTCTGTTGGGAGAAGCATAAAAGAGTTTAAGGGTACGGTGTTTAGATTTGGTCCACACTGCTTACTCAAGTCTAACTCATTTCTGTGAGTCCTAGATAAAATAGTGTTTGCTAATTTACTGCCCACAGTAGCAAAGTACCTATTTATATTATTTAACGAGTCTTCAAGGGTCAGGTTTGTGGATAGAAGCTCATAAGGAATAACTTTTGGGTAGCTATTCAAGTTACACATTTGTTTAACTAAGCCCCATTGACTTTTTAGGTTATTTTTAGTTTTTGCAAATTCTGATTTGAAATAATTGTTTCTAAGGTTTTTTAACAGATTATTACATGTATTACGGTAGCGTTTATAAGTTAAGGTTAGAATTGGGATTTCAGGGTCTTTTCTTAGTTTTTGGTGTAGTTTGTCTCGGTTTTTCATGCATCTGCATAGTCCTGGTGTAATCCAAGGCTTTATGATTTTCCTTCGCCTAGGTTGCTTGTATGTAAGTGTAGGTATGAGTTGATAGGATTTTACTTATGGTGGTCAAAAAAATATTTGTCATAGCATTTGGATCCTCCATATACAACTGTTCTTTCCAGTTAATCTGTTTAAGGTCTCTGATAGCGGCGTCATAGTCCGTTTTTGTGTAGGAAGTGTTTCTTTTGGGTTGTAACGATAACATAACACTTGAGTGATCAGTTAGGGTTGAATGACAAACTATAGTTGTACTTTTGAGTTTAGTTTTCAAGAAGCAGTGATCTAGGCAATTTGATTCCCTCGTAGGAGTCTTAGGTAACGTGTGAGTGGAAAGCAGTCCGTAGGATGCAAGGAAATTAATGTATTCTGAGGATTTGGGATTGAGATTTTCCAGGCGCGTGCGCTGCATATGATGCAAAAAGCACTGCATACCCTAGCAGTCACGGATAATTTCGCTGATCAAAGAGCATACAATAAGTACCTAAAGTATAATTAATAAATCCGTAAATCGTGGAATTACTAGAAAACTCCTAAACGCTCCAAAATAGCAACGAATCGCAAGGACACCTAATAATCTCATAAGTCACAACGCGCTTTACTGATAGGCGCTTTACACAAATGAACGTACCTAATGTCAACTACTGCGGCTGCCAACGGCAGGAAACGGCGAATAAAAAACGTTCGCATGTAGTGGTAGTTTGGTTATATTTTTGTGTCTGTGAACTGCACACATACATGAATTGCACGGGCGGAACGTGACCAGCTCCAGCCGCAGGCCCGCAGTTTTTGTTCCGACTAGGCTCGGGAGTAATCGGGAGACACTCGTAAATAATCGGAAGTCTTCGTCTAACTATAATGCGGCCAAGTATTATTGATGGATTTCTTACCTAATCACGTAAAGAAAATGATGCATTTTTGTTTAAAAAGGTTTTCAACTAAAAGTTCTCCGTAATTCCGGTTTAAACTTCTAATATTTTGGATATGAACTGAAAAACTTTTTGGTCCTATGTTAAAAGCAACCCTGCAGCTTTCCGGCATGTCAACAGCTGTGGCGTCGCCGACATTGACAAATTCGTCAATGTCCTTTGAGACACTTTGTATATCAACCATATTCTTTATATGTTGACACAGAAATAAATCTAAAAGCAACGACACAGCAGTGACAAGGTACCGGAAAACCAAAAGTTACTAACACAGGGAAAGTGTGTGTGAGTCAGTAGAGATAGAGTATGTTTTGATGAATAGTGTATGTGCAGGGGTGTAGTGTAATTTGTACAACAATAAACATTCTTGGTTCTAGACAAAAATGCACCAAATAAATTAATTATGAAACTAAGCATGCAGATTTTTAACACTTTTAAAAGAGAATATGTGATTTTTTTTGCGAGGTTATATACAAAAGAAACTATTAGAAACTTAGCTAGTCATTTATCTTCATATAAGTGGTCTATGTCTGCTTCAGATTTAATTAGTATTTGTTTTCCGCCTTCAATTTTTCTTAAAAATACTTTTCCAAAGGATGTCCAACAGAATTTATAACCATTCGTTTTGGCCAATTTCCTAGCAAGGTAAAATAGGTGTTGGACTTTCGAGATTAGGCTCTCGGATAGGTATATTGGTTTAGGCGGCCCATCAATTTTAATATGTGTCGTGTTCAGCTTACTTTCGAAATTAGTTTTGTTAAAGGTCCGGGCACTTGTGATGACCATTTCCTTAGTATTAGTCGAAGTAAAGTCGACAATGATTGGGATACGCCTTCCTTCTTGTTTAGGCGGAATAAATCTTTAATTTCATGACGTTGCATAGGAATTCCGAGAACAGTTGCTGTTTGTAAATCGATTTTGTGTAGTTCTTCCTTAGTTTCGCCTTGTTTTTTTGGAATATTCCTTATTTCCGATTTTGACAAGCTCATCACTCTTTCCAGGTTTTCCACTCGATCTTCTAGCTGATTAATATAATTACGGTCTGATTTTCTATCAGTTTCTAATTTTTCGGTTCGAATTATCATATCATCATATTTCTTAGATATTACATTTATTCTCTCTTTTATTTCATCGTTTTGGGCGATAATTTTCGTCATTGCTTTATGCAAGGCTTCTAACTTGTTGTCTGACTGAGATGTATGTAACTCTAACAGCTTACGAATCTCGTCCATAATAGCAGAGCTGTCGTCATCACGCTTGAGTTTGCGCGTAATTATATAATCATTTTCAGGCATCGCTTGGTTCAACCTAGACCCAGCTACAGTACTCGGCACAGTTTGAGTGCATGCGCTTGGTTGAGCTTCAGCTTCAGTGAAGGAGTTTGTCTTCGGTGGTGTTCGCTTCAGAGGCATATTCTTAGATTATTTCTGGGGTTATATTTAAGTAAAAATAATAATAAAAAAGCAGATAAAATATGTTAAAGCTGCAGTATCGATCAAGTGTTTTTACAGAATGTATAAACAAAGCAATAAAATAAAAAAAAGTATATATAAAATTCAAAAAGAGTTGCACATCTTGGGAAGCGATCGTACATGTTTATAACTGAAAGTCCATAATACTGTTTAAAGTCGCCACCACGTCTTCGCTAATGGTTTCTAAAACAGCTAATCGATTTCGCACTTGTGAGAATGTAGGTCCGGTAGTTGAGGAGTTTTGACCATATAATTTTGTGTCGCTGTACGTATTCTGACTCACCGTCAACAGACGAATAGCGTCGAAGTAACTGTATGACTCATTGTGTGTTGGTTACTTGCAATATGATTTCTTGAAGGTATTGTTATTGTTTTACTTATTTATTTATTTTTAGAGAATTTCCTTAAATTATATTTAGGCACTAGACATTTTTCACTTGTATTATAACTTTGTTGCACAACTGAAACTGATGAACCCTAAGTTCAAATAGTGGCTTTATGGAGGAATTTGGTGTACGTCTACTTCGAGTGCGCGCGGACGTGCGAAATTGAATACGACGTGCGAATAATTAATACACACATGACTTCGAAAAGTTAGAGGTGCGTGCCTTGTATTTGACCTTTGACTTGCCAGTCCAATGGTCATATCACTAGGCTATCACAGCTTTTCCTCCGACACATAGTAACAAAAAAAATATTAGAAATCCTTCGGTTTAAACTTACTGTGTATAGCTGTCTTCTGCGTGTCGTTTTCCAGAAAATTGAATCCAAGATAAGCTAGATAGGCGCTTGTATTTTGTAAGTCCACCAATGACATTAGGGTCCAACGACACATCCATCCTTGTAAAGTCAAATATCCCTGTAATAACAACAGTAAAATAAATATTACAACCCAAGAGTGCACAAGTCATCATAACCATGTTTGGTATGGTGCCCAAACATATACGAAATATATATATATATACAGGCGGGAAACTTTTCATATACAGGTGAGATTATTCACAACAAATTGACCCCCCATCAACCGGGTTTCACAGTGAGCGTTGACCGAGATATCAGGACGATTCGGGAGTATTTTCTTAAGTTTCAGACTTGTTACCAAAAATCGATATACTACTCTGTCAAGAAAATACCGGGAAGAGATCAATAATACACAAAATGTTTGTTATTCATCCAAATTTATTTTTTCACTTTCAAAGTATGCTCCTTCAGAAACGATACACTTACGCCAACGAATAATCCAATCATCAACACATTTTTTAAACGCTGTTTCCGGAATTGAGTTCAGTTCTCGCCGCGAATTCTCCTTTATGTCTTCTACCGATTGAAAACGAGGGCCACGAAGTGGTAATTTGAGTTTAGGAAAAAGAAAGAAGTCGGCTGGAGCCATATCTGGTGAATATGGTGGTTGCTCGATGGTATTTGTTGAGTGTTTGGTCAAAAATTCGTTCACAATGATGGCCTTGTGTGAAGTCGCATTATCGTGGTGCAAAATCCATGAAATTTCTTTCCACAAATCTGGCCTTTTTCGTCGAATTTGCTCTCTTAAACGCCGCATAACGGTCAAATAATATTCTTTATTTACCGTTTGACCATCCGGCAAGAATTCCGAGCGCACAACACCGCGATAGTCAAAGAAAACAGTTAACATGACTTTGACTTTTGATCGACTTTGGCGTGGCTTTTTCGGTTTCGGTTCTGTTGGAAAGCCCCACTCCGAAGCTTGTTGACTAGATTGCATGTCAAACTCGTAAACCCACGTCTCGTCACCAATAACAATGCGTTTCATGAATGTTGGGTCGGAATTGACTCGTTCTAGTATGTCCTCAGCGACTCTCATGCGATTGAATTTTTAGAGAAAATTCAGGTCTTTTGGGAGTAGCCGAGCGGAAACATGTTTCATACCCAAGTGTTTGTTTAAAATGGTACGGATCGACTCATGAGACACAGAAAGTTCGGCGGCTATCTCTCTCAAAGTTAAATGAGGAGTTGTTTTATAAGCATTAAAATTAGTTACGAGTGTTTTTAGGGTTCCTTAAGTAACTCAAAAACAAAAAGCCCTTTATAGGATTACTTTGTTGTTTGACAAAAATCTTTTTTAAGTTTACATATGGAGAAGTCACTGACTTCTATAATATTATATTCTACTAGCTGACCCGGCGAAAAAGCATTTTTTCATATTTACTCACCTTTTAAACCTTCCCTGGACTTCCATAAACATTTCATAATTACAGACCCATTGCGCTATTGCCGAGCTTTTCCAAAATATTCGAGAAAATTATTCATACTAGATTAGCTAAATTTCTGGATACTTATAACATTCTAAACACTAGTCAATTTGGATTCCAGAAAAGGAAAACTACATCATTAGCAATATTTAAACTTTTTAAAGACATTTGGGAAAATATGAACAAAAAAAAGAGATGTACAGCGCTGTTTCTTGATATGTCAAAAGCTTTTGACTGTGTTAAATTTGATATACTTTTGAATCAATTAGAAAATATTGGTATCAGAGGTACAGGCCAAAAACTAATAAAATCTTATCTCGATAACAGGATGCAAGCCACAGTCATTGACACTTATGACAAATCGATTAAAACAATTGTTTCAGTTCAATCAAGTTTCGAAAAAGTATTATTAGGTGTTCCACAAGGAAGCATCCTAGGCCCATTATTATTTTTAATTTATGTAAATGACCTTCCTAACATAACCAGTCATCCATGTGTTATGTATGCTGATGATGCTAACATTTTTATATGCAAGGATGATTTAAATGACTACGAATATAGAACCAAAATAAATAAAACATTAACAAATATAACTAATTTTCTAAAATCAATAAATCTAAAAGTAAACCTTATAAAAACAAAGTTAATTCAATTCAGAAATTATAAAAATAAACCATCACAACTAAATATATATCAATCAAACACAAAAATCGAAGAGGTAGAACAAATTAATTTTCTTGGTGTCACAATAGATCAACACTTAAATTGGAAAAGCCACATAGAAAAAAATAACAAAAAAATTTCAAGTTATTGTTATGTTTTATCTATTTTAGTTGAAACAACTTCATTACACATTGCGAAATCTGCATATTTTGGTTACGTGTACCCCCTTCTAACTTACGGTGTCATATATTGGGGCAATTTCTGCGAGGTTCAGTCCACATTCGTACTTCAAAAGAAATGCCTACGCGTTATCTACAACATGCAAAACACTGAATCGTTGAGATCCATCTTTTGTGAAAAGGGTTTCCTCACTCTAACTGGTATATATATTTTAGAGCTGTGTTTATTTGTCAAGCATAATATTCACTCCTTTAGTCCTAAGTGCATATCTAAACCCAATGTACGTAATAAATACAAATATGATTTAAACTTGCCAAATATACATAATATGATTTATTATAAAAGTACATATATCACAGCCATACGAGTATATAACCACTTACCTGTAGATTTAAAAAAAACTAAATGGTAAATTATTCAAGAGAGTTTTAAAAAAGTGGTTAAAAATGTTTTTTATAATATGCATGAATATTTTGCCAAAAAATAATAATTGTTATTGTCTTCAAGACTGTTTATAAGATTGTTAGCACAGACACCTATGTTTATTAGATTTTATTATTTTATATTGCTACACCCGACTGGGTAGACTGTTGAAACCTACCAAAAATTGTTAAACACCATTATGTACACAGTTTTAAGCAATAAATATCTTTGACTTTGACTTCAAACCCAAAATCGGCCCAGCCGTTCTTGAGTTTTAGCGAGACTAACGAACAACAATTGATTTTTATATATATAGATGATACACTGGACAGACTGTCAACGTTTCATTGCGGCACTTTGATTTTCGCCATTTTGGCACTGATAGAAGAAGTAATCAATAACGGAACCAGTTTCAGGGATCAGACAAAATCGATAACTTCATACTTCCTCATAAATGCAATGCAAAAAATTCATAAATGCATTCTTCTTCATACCAAGCGTCATCCGTGCGGGGTAGGTAACATCCATTGTCTAGTACCCATAGTACAAGCTCTGCTTTTCAGTTTGGGACTAGATGGTGTTGTGTAAAAATGTCCCAGAATATTTATTATTATGATGGTACATTTTGTAATGTGTAATTGAAGTAAAATCTACAGCAGATGTGAAAGTGGTACTGGTCGGGCCTACTTTTTAAACCAGCGCACATGAACCACCTACACCCAGCGGGCATCAAGGCACTTAGAAAACAGAGTTTAAAGTTTTCATAAAAAAAATCTTAATGTAAAAAAATCTTAAAATACATTTATATATGTCGAATAAATTATAATACCTTATCATTTGTAGGCACAGTATATCGTAAATTATGCCATGGTATTCTAGGACAGCAGGAGAACACATTTTTCAATTCTGTTGGGTTCAGCATGCCATCTTTGTCCTTGTCGTACTTTTCAAACAACTGTGTCAGAAATTGCTGACCTTTGTATGACAGTTCAGACGTGCAACCTACGGGTACCTTAATACTGGAATGAATACAATATATAAATGTTATTTTAAGGTAATGCATTACAATCTAATTTTAATATTACGGAATAAATACCGCCAGTTCCCACTGGCCGTATTTATTCCCAGCCTTTGTTAAAAATGTGTGACTGTGACCTTGAAATAATTAACATACCTACTATTTAAGGCACTGCTATACCATTTTGAATGATTTTTATCCGAGAAACAGTAGTGTTAACTACTTTAAAAAACGTATACCTATTAAGTTTTAAATGGTGCGCTCAACTGTGGCACGTTTCACGCAGTTTCTGTGCCAAATACCGCAGGCCTGCTACAGAATCGCGTGAAACGTGCCACAGTTGAGCGCATAACCGCTGTACTATCATATGTACGAGGAGTCACTGATAAGATTGATTACATCTTAAAGCGTGCTTCAATTAAGACTTATTTCAAGCCACTGAATAAGATCATTCAGTTCTTACCACCTGTCAAGTGCCACATACCTCTGCAAGATGCAGGTGTATACAAGCTTGACTGTTGTATTGCGGTCTCTCATATACAGGGTGGAAACTTTCAGCGGGGCAGTAAGGGGAAGTACCTTATCCGTTGCAGCTACACGAAAATGGTCTTACGAGACTATCCATATTTTTTTACGGGATTTTGATCCCCATTCACAGATTAAAAAAAATTACAGTTAGCAAAAAAATAGCCATTTTACACAAAAACATTTTTTGATGCCAATCGATCCTGTTTCTAATACTGATCAAAAACTTCTATGGGACCAACCATCGTTGAAGTACTCAAAAAGTCACAAATTGCAAAAAACTTTACCCGTACATTTTGTATGAAAATGTTACGCAAAAGCTTTTTAGTAACGTAATAATAATAAGTTTAAAAACAATTCAAATTTCGAACTCGATATTAAATAAAAAACAATCTTGACCGTTTGTTGCGGAACAGCTCTGAATGTGTTGTGAACTGAGGTTGTGAATTTTACAATAAGTGCATAATTGGACAGCTATTGATAAGAGAAAAATTTCCTCCAATTTAGAACGTTTAGACTGCTAGAAGCATATTATGTAAACAATAAAAATACATCGGCTGCGTTAGAATGGTATAGGATCAAATATCCAAATCGTCATGTGCCAACCAGAAAGGTTATTACAAATCTTTTAAGACATCTTGCACAAGTGCGATTTTCTGGAGTGGTAATGGTGGAATTTTATGAAGGCACCTTGAAATCATCATCATTTATAACAACAGAATATTAGTGAGTCTTGAAACCTCGTCGATGATTTACCACTGTCTGAATCAAGAAGAATGATTTTTCAAAAAGAAGGCGCTCCACCTCACCACAGCCGCAGTACGCGTTCTACTTTGAACCGACAGTTTGGTGATCAATGGATCACCAAATGGACATATTTGGTGATCAATGGACACATGGTCCTATTTCTTGGCCAGCGCGTAGTCCAGATCTGACGCCTCTAGATTTCTTTTTGTGGGGCTACCTGAAAACTGAGGTTTACAAAAAGCAATATGATAGTGTTCACGAACTTAAAAGACTAACTAACCACAATTTTGTATGGAATTCATACAAATAAATTGTCAGCAGCCACTAGGTCGGTACAGAAACGAGTCAATTTATGTACCTATTCGTCAAAATGGCGGTCACTTCGAGCACTTAATATCGTAGGACAAGAAACAGCAAGATTTTAAATAAGAATAACATCATCAAGTTATGTTAGTTAATACAAAAAATATTTTTTGTATTTCAGTTACACAAATTCTTTACAAAATGTAAGGGAATAGTTTTTTGCTATTTGGGACTTTTTGAGTACTCCAACGATGGTTGGTCCATAGAAGTTTTTGATCAGTATTAGAAACAGGATCGATTGGCATTAAAAAATGTTTTTGTGTAAAATGGCTATTTTCTTGCTGTGAATGGGGATCCAAATTACATAAAAAATTATGGATAGTCTCCTAAGACCATTTTCGTGTAGCGGTAACGGATAAGGTACTTCCCCTCTGAAAGTTTCCATCCTGTATAGGCCAAAAAAAAGGATCAGTGTAAAGGAACATATTATAGCTGATGTCAAGCACCGCCGAGCCAAGAAGTCAGCAGTTTGTGAACACGCACTTGACGAGGCTCAGTCAGCACTATATCAGATTTGACAAACCACATGTCCTTGCAAAAGAAAATCGATTCTGATTGTAGCGTGTGTACGCAGTGTAAATAATATACCTACTTTATAATATACATACATAAGGTAAACAAAACATAATTCATTGAAAACTTTTTCTTGTTGATTTAACTGCATCAGTATTCGGCAATATCGGCCGCAGTTATAAAAATTGTTTTCAATACATCGGCTTTAGAAAGTTGTAGCTTTTAAAATAAATAATAATTATTTCAAAGTCATTTGAAAAAAGTGGTACAAGTCTAAAAAGTACTGGCAGTTTATTCGAATTTAATACTTACTTAGTATATAAATAACTGTGACTCAATTCCAAATTCTCCTCATACCCAAACTTACGAAGCACTGTCCATGTTGTTTCATTTCTTCCTCTTTGTATAAATAAACAATGTAAGAAAATAAACCCTTTTATGGTTATACAATCATTTTCTATACCACCAGCAATATTTTGAGCAATTACTGATTTTACTTCATCTAAAACCTGCAATAAATTGTAGCTGTCTAATGTGATAATTAAACTAATCAAAATTCAGTTTATCTATACCATCACATCTGTATTCCCTGAAGGTTCGCTGATATTTTTAGGTCCAATGTAAAAGGGGACGAGCCTGTTGCCATTAACCGGGAACAAATCTCAAACTTCGAGCTGCTACTGAGAATTCCATAGAAAATTTCTTGGTGGGAGTGAGTGAATAACTAAAGCCGGAACTATGAAATAGGAAAGCGTTTATGGTAAAAGAATCCTACTTTTTTCTTATATTAACAAGCTGAACTTTGTGTCTCGTACATACATAATTATGTAGTTATAATAAAATAGAGATGTCGACTGTATTCAAATAAAAATATAATTTTGACGCAAAGAGGTTGTTTCTATATCTCGTAGATGGGTCTCGAAAATTCTAGTTATGTCCTACAAGCACGTAGAAAATTCAAAAGAACTCTCGAACGCGAAACTCGCGTAATAACCATAGTTCATGACCGGGCTTAAGGTCAATGCCCATAAACAATAGTCGACTAATACCTTTTTAAAATCCAAGATGGCGAGCCATTTTTTATTATGAATATAACACGGGTATCAAAACCAAGGTTTCAGATTTTGACGAGTTTGACGGTACCAGATCGGCGGGACATTTGCGTAGGCCACATAAAGACTCTCGAGAGGTTAAAATAATGTCAGATACTATATCAGAAATGACAATTAATCAGTAAAAATAAGTGTAATGGCCTCGTTCATCAGAGTGGCTCAATCCCATTATTTGTATCATCATTAACAAGCATTATGAAACAAAATTGCCATCCGACACTCCTATTGGTATTGGTATTTGTAACACAGTACTTCCCCAGGTATAGTACATTTCTGATATCACAGGAATCACTTACTCATGACGTGCCTAATACCACTCCTCCAAAACATATTGCAAAAAAATATTACCTGCAATTGCAATGGTGAGTCAAAACACTTCCGTTGGAATATTGTAACTTCATAGTCATCTAGAAGGCCATCACCATCTAAATCACAGATCTTGAATATCCTGGTTAAAGCTCTTTTGCATTTTTCGGTAAGCTATAAAATAATAATCTTCCATTCAAGCGCCAAATCAATTCAAAAACGTCCAAGCGCGAAATGTTAAGTAAGGTGTGTATGCCTATACACAGAGGTGAAGCTACGCTCGTATTCAGATATTACAGAGTCAGTTTATGGACAGCATGTTCACTAATAAAATTGATATGCAGCATTACCTGGATGTGGTTTTCTCGGGCAGGGCCACCAATTTGAATTCTGATAGAACAGAGAATTAGTCGCTAATTAATCGTGAAATATGTGAATTAGTCGGTCCGTCGTTCTACAGTAGTCCGGGGCCCTGCCAGAAAGGAGTCTTCCTGACTAGTCCTGACAAACGACTCTCCATAACTGTACAGTCTCGACAATCAAAGCATCTATTATCTAGCTGAAATCTGTTTGCGCCCAGAATTAGTCGTTAATTAGTTGAAACTAGTCACTAAATTACAGAATTAAGTCGTCGGACTGTGGTTGACGCTGACGCGAGGGCATCACTGTAACGATGGCGCGGGACAGCGCTAGGGCGGGATGAACTGCCGTTTCCTCGCGAAACTGAGGCACGGCGTACAGAGCTCCGCCAGATCCTAGTGGCGGAATGGAATGCAAGACTTTCGCAATCCAGCGCAGGCCACGTCACGATAGTGGCGGTCAGACCCGTCATGGTGGCCAGAAAGACGCCATGGTACTCTGTTTACCTACCGCTGACACAGGTGCTCTGGTGACATGGCTACTTTAGAAAGCTCCTGTTATTATTTCTAAATAGCTCACGATTAATCGCAGAGTGTGCTAAGCCTTACGTGGGAGTCTGTTGTTGAGAACTTTGATGTGAGTCCATAAAGTGTTGCCAGGGCCCCTGAGTGGAAAGTTACGTTTCGTTTCCTGAAAAGTAACATTTTTGGTGCAAAAGTTACATTTTGGGATCTATGACGTCGAATGACCTTTTTTTTTTTTTAGCTCCTGATTTTTCATTAATTGTTAAAAATTTGAGTTCAATTTGGATGCGTTCGTGTACTGTTTGCAATAAAATAAAAATCTAGTATTACTTACCTCGTTGTTCTCAAAAGTTACGAAAAATGCCTTAATTATAAAAATTACTTACATGTTACGCGAGGGGGTCAAAAGTTACGAAAAATGTAAGAAATGTAACCATCTGGCAACGCTGGTCCATATGCAAAAACTGCATAAATCGTATAATAACAAGTTACAACAACACAGTTTAAAATTTTTTACTGTCTTTTTTTAAGATCACTAGTAAAGTGGGTAGCAATTACTAGTATTCTTGTTAACCCCTCGTGCTAAGCTAAATGCTTGTGTTACGAGTGGTTTTCGAACCCGCAAACACATGACTGCATGTCCAATGTAATTTTATATATACCACCAATACCACTGTAATTTTTAGCATTGAGTAAAGAAAATAAATAACAAAACCTTTTGAAACATCAATTTGTAAACAATAACAATTAGTAAGAATATTATAATACGATTTTATAATAGTTGAGACTTTTCGCGAATAATTTAATAACAGATATTTTCTACTCACCAAATATCTTTTAAGCCACAGACCTATCTAGCAACCAATTTCGAATAATTCTGGATGCATACCCAGATCTCCACTAGATGCTTTGGTTGTTGAGATACAATGGTGGCTAATTCGTGAGTCCATGGTTTAAAAGTTGGGTGGTCCAGCCAGACAGGACTTTTACCACCCAACTTTTAAACCATGAACCCACTAATTCGCAACTAATTCTCTGTTCAATCAGAATTCAAATACGTGATGGTGACCCCAGCCAGAAAAAGACACCCTACCTGGTGCCGATACATGTAATCTATGATCACTCTCTTTTCTGTAACTAATGTTACTCTTTCTCTTTTCTATAACATTAGTTACAGAAAAGAGAAAGAAGAGAAAGTGTGTCTCTAATAAATCTCACTTTAATAATCATAAAACAAACATGCTTCCTCAGCTGATTTTTTCGACCATTTCTTATTTTCCTAGTAGACAGCATATAGAAAGCCACTGGTGGTTAACTAATAATTAGGGGCCAATACCTCTTGTTCTTCAATACTGTAAATTGGGTTGATAGGGTGCAGCACAGCCTTTTGTGCATTGTAGAACATCTCCGACACATTTATAAGTGATTTTGCTGAGCATTCTATACATCTATCCACTTCTGGATATTCTTCAGCAATGTCCCAAATATTCTGTAATAAGTAATTAATTACAAAATCTACTTTAGTGTAAATTACTACTACTAGTTTAAATTATAGGACATCTGCAAGGAAAGCTGTGTCTCAAATTAAGAACCAAATTGATATTTAATATATATCTGTCTGTGAATTTAGTCTTATTCCCGACATAGAAACACAAAAAGAGATATTTTATAATGTGTATACTTCTGCTTAATATATATAATATGCTTCGATCAACAATACCAACTAGATAACGGATCACATACAAAATTATACAGCAAATATTACACATTTGTATAGGTACTACTCAACTGAGAAAAATGTTTTAAAACAGTTTTAATTTCTACCTAAATACCGGGTGTCTCAAAAGAAAGTTCACATTTGTTTTGGTTATTGCGTGAACGCAACTATTCTGAGAGGCGCGGGGTCGGTATTAGTCGATAATCGGTAGCCTGGCTCTTGGGAATTTAGTCGCTATGGAGCGTTTCTCGGGAGCGGACCGTACGTTGTGCGTACGCGAGTTTAATAAAAACGGTAATTCGGCGACTGTGGCGCGCAGAAAATTATGCAGCATTCGATATATTCGTCACTTGAATGATGCGCCAACCACTCGACTGATTGCAAGATGGGTCGAGAAGTTTGAAGAGACCGATTCAACACTTGAAAAACCAAAATCCGGGCGTCCAAGATCTTCGAGAACGGTCGAAAACGTAGACAGTGTCGCCCAGTCTATTCGGGACGATCCGAACCTTTCAATTCGGAAGCGTGCTGTGGCCTTAAACGTGCACAGATCGTCATTATGCCGCATTTTGCATAAAGATTTAAAACTGCACCCATACAAAATTCAGTTGGTACAAGAATTAAAGCCTCAGGATGCTGGTCAGAGGCTTTACTACGTAAACCAGATGATTGAGCGCTTTCCAACGTTTACCAACATCTTGTTTTCGGATAAAGCCCATTTTCACCTTACTGTATGTTAACAAGCAAAATTGCCGCTACTGGAGTGCAACCAACCCAAAACAAAAACATCAGACACCCCTACATTCACCTAAAGTCACCGTATGGGTCGCAATGTCGGCGCGAGGAATTATCGGCCCTTATTTTTTGAAGATGGAAGGGGACGCACAGTTACAGTCGATTCAGAGCGTTATGTGGAGATGTTAGACGACTTCTTCGTGCCTGAGCTACAAAACTTTCCTGGTTATAACCAAACAACATCGTTCCAGCAGGACGGAGCAACTTCACACACGTCCAAAAGGTCTCTGGCAAGAGTTCGTGAAATTTTTCCTGGCAAATTGATCTCCAGGAGAGGTGACATAGGTTGACCTCCACGCAGTCCCGATTTGACACCGATGAACTTTTTCCTGCGGGGTTAACATTGCTGTCAAGCAAACTAAATGAAATAGGAGCTCACATCTCAAGTTTTTTGCACCAACCATCAGTTGGTATTGTTGATCAAAGATATACTGCTTGAAGCAAACAGTAGCAAACACACTGAGTGCTGAGTGCTAGCAACACAAACATTGTGATTGCAAGCCAGTAAAATCCACAGCATATTAATATATGTAATACCACAATAATGTAGAACTTACATCAATAATAGAATAGTCAATTAGGTCAATCTTATTTCCAACAAGAATTACAGGTTTCCTATAATCTTCAGGACAATTTTCTCTAACAAAAGGCAGCCAATATGATGCTATTTTGTTCAGCGTCTCTTGTCGCTCCACTGAGAAAACTATACATATTACATGAGCCCTTTCTATTTCTTCTCCTACTTGCTCCAATGTTTGTTCTGTTACTGAAATTATTTTACATAATATACTTATTTTAAAAAGCTTTTGGTAGTTATGTATTTATTATTTTTATTGTACCAACATTTATGTCATCTTTCAGGACAAGTGACTACTAAGTCTACATAGAAAACTGTATGCCACTGTATGACCTATTTCTATCAAACAGATTCAGTTAAGTATACAATTTTCATTATAATTTGAATTTTCCTTTGCAGGCTACACATTTAGTTTGACTACATTATAAATTAAATGAGTGAATTGTTAAACCATAAAGATTGATAATACCTATATACACAGTGAGAAGTATTATACCCTGAATCCTATTTTGATTCTAATAAATGTTGGAACCTTGGAGCTAATTCAAAGCTAGTAGGAAATTATAAACAATATAGGTAATATTGTTGGCTTTATAACATTGGCAAAAATATGTTGCTTATTTGGTTATGTAATTTTTTGTTGTATCAGGTTAACATTCTAAAACAAGTATTTTGCGCCATTTAAGCCATACGACGGTTTTCTCACAACACAAACCAAAGACCGCCACTTGCTGCAATTCTTAGAACCTACTTCTGCTTCTTCCACATATATTTTTTTTCTTACCAAGGCAAATGACCAAGTAGCATTTTACGAAATTAGACGAATACATGTATGCGATATTGTAAATTTTATAGTAGCTTGTTCCTTCAAATCAAAACACTTATTTACAAAAGATACGTACGACAAATATCTATAATGTTAGTTGGAACTTGTTCTGGTGTAACGTCTGCAGGAATTGTAATTTCCTCGGCCTTCGGTGGCACATGTTCAGTAAACTCTTCAGTTACTAAAGAAAGTATAAGTGAGGTCTTTCCGACCCCAGGTTCTCCTAGTAGTAGAATTCTAACTGTACGCGATAAGGACTCGAAAACCATCTTGATATCTGTGAATGTGTTAGATTACGTATAATGACATTTTTATTGAAAAATAATAGCTAGTGATTCTAATTGCTTGTCTTGAAATTATCTTTCACAATAAATGCAGCCGGAATTTCGAAATTGTTAGTAATGATCATATTTAATTTTATTTTTCACACACATCAATAGAACAGACAGATTACAACCACAGACTACTAAGAGATACTAGAGTAAGTATATTACAACTGACTCATAGATTATAAATTTTTAAGTGGATATTTAGCATAGACTATTCACTATTCAAATTTCAATTGGTTTTTCGCAATTTGTAGGTCTATAACACATTCTAGATTCCTAGCTGTAGTAATTGCGGCATTAGCTATACAATATTCACAACTGAGCATTATAAACGTTGCTTGTAAATAGATATTGTAGCTAAAAGTATGTATAATCGTTAATTTTGGCCAAAATTGACGATTATACCAAAACTAACGGAGAGGGGGAAAGTTTGCGCAGTACATTTGCGAGCAAAATGTACTAATAAAACGACTACTGCATCCACCATTTTGGTTCAAGTTAATTTGCGCCAACTGTACCTCGGCTGTTATGTAGTATGTGTGTATTTTGCTAAGCCATCTACAAATTGCGAAAAACCAATTGTAAACTGGATTTTGGCGGGCTCAGCTAAACGATCAGCCTTAAGTCGAGTGACTTTAAAAAAATTAACTTAATTAATCGCTCAGGATCTAAACTACTCCTTTGGTCAGTAGTAATATATCTTGCAGCAGAAAAAAGCCTCTCACATGGAACAGATGTTCCAACTATGCAAAAGTATTTAAGGAATTTCTTTGGTGATACCATTAATATGTAGTATGTTTGATTGGAGGGGTTTATGGATCGATTCATTGAATCGATGTAGGGTTCAAAATCGATCTGAAAAATCGGTTATATTACTCTAAAATTCTCTAAATACTAAATTTTTCGATTAATCTACTCAGGCTAGGCTGTCAAGTTCACGTTGCGGCATCCGGCCCCGGCAACGCGGTGATTCTTCGAAGGTTGAAAATACTCGTTGTTCGAAGTATTTATTTTGCCGATACGATTATGCGCCTTGTACTTATGTATGAAGATATGAATCGATTTTCTATGCATGCGAGTATTTTTTAATCCACGCACAGCGCGGCGTCTGGTGTTGTGCCCGCGTTAAACTAGGAAACACTTTATACTTGCAAGTTTTTCTCGCCCATACCAGGGCGCCCTACTTCGATACAAAGCCCCGGTTTTAATACCTAGTAAAGTAAATACGTCACATCCCTAGACTTCAGTGTGTCACACTCAGAACTCACAGAGAACAAAGAAAGATACTAGTATCTCTATCTCTTAGTAGTCTGTGAACATAATTATGGTACGGGCGTATAAGGGCGTATATGTATATTATTAGGTATATACCTCAGTATATACTCTTTGGTACGGACAGCGGGACACTAGGCTTGTTCTTGCTCGGACTATGAACGGAGCGCTCCGTACGAGTACAATCGTTCAAATGTACTATTTCGGTCTTCTAGTACTATTAGTACAGTAGCTCACTGAAGGAAAAGTGAACAAAAATAATCACTGGGTTCCTATACATAAAGTACAAAATAGCTTTGTTCTTGCTAGTGAGCGACGGTTAATAGTACAGTCGTTCAAATGTACTAGTCGATTTCAAATGAGCGGTGAGGGGACGGAGCGTTCCGTCGCTCACCGCTCAGTTCGTTGCTCGTACAGAACTAGAGAGCCAGAGACTACGACGAACGACGACGTACTAAAGGAATGATGTACTAGAATGGAAAAGGAATAGTTCGTACTAGTCTGTGTCGCGAATCAATTCCTAATAGTACATAGTACATGTACTACACAACTCTACGGGACAGGACAAACAGGACAGTCCTTACTTCAATGGGACAGTCGTCAGTCACAGTCAGTCAGTCAGTGTAATTGTACCTACAATGTAATGAATGTTTACCTATCCTACACTACAACTAATTATACATTCTTTGGTGATACTAGTATAGTATCTCTTAGTAGTCTGTGCTTTGGTGTATCCTGAATATCCTGATCAGATGTGTATGTGTATCCAAGCTATCCATGTCAAACATATCGAATTTTGTACAATTAAAAAGTATTTTTATGATCCAAAAGATTATCTTGTAACAAAAACATGGGGGAAATAAACAAGAGACAAAACGATTGGGATTCTTCAAAAGGTGTGAGAGATCCTGTTAAAACTTTAGAGGTTAGTTCAGTTTTACTTATTTCAAGTACGAAACCTACTCTACTCTCTTTTTATCAGCTAAAACTATAAAAAGCTAATTCGGAATTCCATTCTTACTGAACATTAGATTTTGTCATACGTGCTAGGCTTGTGTAGTACATGTACTATGTACTATTAGGAATTGATTCCCAACACAGACTAGTACGAACTATTCCTTTTCCTTTCTAGTACATCATTCCTTTAGTACTTCGTCGTTCGTCGTAGTCTCTGGCTCTCTAGTTCTGTACGAACTACGAACTGAGCGGTGAGCGACGGAGCGCTCCGTCGCTCACCGCTCATTTGATCTCGACTAGTACATTTGAACGACTGTACTATTAACCGTCGCTCACTAGCAAGAACAAAGCTATTTTGAACTTTATGTCTATGCGCGCAGTGATTAATTTTGGTCACTTTTCCTTCAGTGAGCTACTGTACTAATAGGACAGTACTGTACTAATAGTACTAGAAGACCGAACTAGTACATTTGAACGATTGTACTAGTACGGAGCGCTCCGTTCATAGTCCGAGCAAGAACAAGCCTAATACGTGCAGATGATTGAAATTAGTTTTTGAATGAACCCTGTAGAGCATTGGTTCAGTCAGTTCTGGTTTCAATTATTGTAGGTACTGAAATATTTTCTCTAAATATATTATATTTTCGCTCGCTAAAAATTATATTTGCTCGTAATCTAAATAAATTATATTAAATTAAAATTAAAATATTCTTTATTGATGCAAATAACCTTTTTTATAGTACCAAGTAATGCTTGGTTACTAACTAAACTGGTTGGTTATTAACCAAAGCTTGGTTATTAACTAAACTGCTTCGTTAGTCTAGCGGTCCTTAGCGCGACTGCTACACTAGAGGTCCCGTATCCGATTTCCAGCTCAAGCAATGTATTGCTATGATAATCTCAGTAGCAACTCAGAGCTTGGGATTTGTTCCCGGCTAACCCTTCGGGGAATACAGGTGTGATGGATGGTTATTTTATTCTCTGTTACCTAGAAATTTAAAGAAGTTATTTACAAATACATATGTATATGTAATTATGTATATCTAAAATTTTGCATTCCAGGACAAATGGAAACTAGTTCCTTCTTTTTTACAAGTGAAAGGTTTAGTTAAACAACACATTGATTCTTTTAATTATTTTATTAATGTTGAAATCAAAAAAATTGTGCAAGCCAATGAAAAAGTGTTCTGTGATGCTGACCCTTTATTTTACATTAAGTATCTAAATGCATATGTTGGGACACCAGATCTAGAAGAAGGATACAATGTTACTAAACCTACAACTCCCCATGAATGTAGACTCCGAGACATGACATATTCAGCACCTATTACTGTGGATATAGAATATATAAGGGGCAATCAGAGAGTAATAAAAAATAAACAGTTGATTGGAAGGTATGTTATTATTATGTATATAATTTTTACTATTTTACATTCACATACCTAACTACTTTGTTCACATGATTCATATATAGGTTTTAGGCGACCTCTGTGGTTTAGTGGTTCGAGTACCGGACTGCTGACCATGAGGTTGTGGGTTCGATTCCCACAGGACACAAAAAATTATGTGATGAATATAAGTGTTTGTGTTCATCTGTGTGTTTCTTATGTATTATAAGTATGTATTTACAAAAAAAAAGTATATCAGTATTATATTATCCATTGTCTAGTACCCATAGTACAAGCTCTGCTTAGTTCGGGACTAGATGGTGCTGTGTAAAAATGTCCCAGAATATTTTATTTTTTTATTTATTTTATATAAACATCTAGGCACTTTACATCATCACTTTATTCTAGAGGCCACAAGTAATGATCCACTTTTTGGCTTCTACCCTGCTTCCTGTAAATAAATTAAGACATAGTATAAACACAGGGTTCTTGCATTAGATCATTACACAGGAAAAATGTGTTCATTTTCCCGAATTAAAATTTCTGAATAATATTAGGAACACCTAATTTTGGTTACTGAGAATTTGAAAATCAGCAAATGACAGGTTTTGTGTATTTTTTCAGTTAAAAAAACTCTGTGGCAGAGCCACCATAATAATTGCCAACCAATTATATCTTAAACTGATGTACTACATGTGTGCATAATCACAGTATTACAATATTTCCTACAGTAGCGCAACGCCTTTGATGTCGCGCGATGCCGCCGCCAGTGTAGGAACTTACGCTGTCACATGCAAATATGCTAGGGTTGTCACCAAATGGGAAATAAAACAATTGTGATTATTACTATTATGATGTAATCATTTTATTAATATGTACATCTATACTATACTAATATATAAAGCTGAAGAGTTTGTTTTTTTGCTTGAACGCGCTAATCTCAGGAAATACTAATCCGATTTGAAAAATTCTTTCAGTGTTAGATAGTCCATTTATTGAGGAAGGCTATAGGCTATATATCATCACGCTACGCGCACGAAGTCGCGGGAAGAAGCTAGTTCAAAATAGTTGTGATTATTAAATCTAATGTAATTGTTTATTCATAAATATATATTTACGTATGTTGCACTGCTAAATATTTACGTGACTCTTTATTTTTGGATGTTCTTAATTGTCTATTATAAAATTTAACTACGTAATGTATTCGCATTCGGATGAACAATCTGATAAGAAAATAATGAGGAAAACATGAAAATGGCTGTGATTTAAATTCTACAGTACCTACTTAGTATTTTAAATAATCTATCTAAAATATTGTTTCCAACAAACGAGTGGAAATAGCCTAACATCTCTCACCAATATATTCACTCATATCTATCTCTATCTGCTTCAGCATCAAACCCTGATCACAATCTATTTACCTATAACAAATTCATTTCGACCATTTAAATTAATACAAAAACGGAAGGTCTGCTATAAATAAGTGAGGAGTTGGGTATCCTGCAGATTTCAGGACATGCTTCAGCATCAGGTTAAGGTTACTGATCTTAATATAATTGTTAATTGAAAACATTCCAGTGAGTTCAAACCCGCTACCTCTGCTGTTACTTAGTGAGGAGTTAAGTATTCTGCAGACACCAAGTTATGCTACAGCATCAGGTTAATATTACCATGTTCTTGCAATATTATTGAATAAATAGAATATACAATTTCACATCGATCAGACCCGTAAAAGCTGGTTTAATGCCTTCATCAATTAGAAAATAGCTCATGATCTTCAAACGGCTCAACCAATTTTTATAAAACTTGTCTAAGAACCACCGCTGGAAAACCAGCTTTCCCATAAAAAAAACGCATCCAAATCGGTTCTCCCGTTTAAGAGCTACTAGCTGGCCAAAATTGTGTGCACAAGTCAGTTTTGTCTTAGGGTTTTTTCATTTGTGTACCATAGACATATGGAATATTCCAGACGCCAGGAATATTCCATATGTCTATGGTACACAAATGAAAAAACCTCCCTCTCGTCCTGGGGAAATCTATGAAACTAAGTCCTTCTGGGATTTCGATGTAGATTTACATCCATACACAGAACAGTTTGTGCGCACCATTATAGAATATGTTAGTATAATAAAATGGGAATAAATATAATGATCACCAAATCTAGTAAATTGATCACCAAAATGCTTTCCAAAATAGATACCTAATTGGTTTAGGTTAGGTTAGAACTGTGACCACAACGCACGAGCGAGCGAAGCGAGCGAGTGCTAGAGCTGAATTCTACCTATTATACTCGTACCTACATCGTTGGTCAATTTATTTATATTTCAGATCTGATCAGATATCAGATATATCAGATATTTTATTTTTGATCAGTTACTATTTTTGTTAATATAAAGTGATTTTTTGCCGTTACATTTTACTGGATCTGGTGGTTAGTTAAACATAAGCCTAATAAAATTATTACACAAAAAACACGCCCGCGTCTGCCCTTTGCGCTTGATACCACAAACTAAGCGTGTTTGTGGTACGCGGCCCGCGCCGCCCGACACCCCGCGAATTCCCCTCCGTTGCTCTGCGCAAGTACATTCGTCGCGCTACTGTAGGAAATATTGTAATACTGTGGCATAATGTAGTTATATAGTTATGGGCCATATTGATGTATAGGTACATAAATATGCATCATATACATTCTTACCTAGTTATGGCCCAACTAGGTAAGGAAATAATGTGCATTGATTGTGACTGCCACAGAGCATACTCTCTGGTAGAGCTGGTTTTTTATGATTACTGATGTACTAAAGTACATATTTTGTAATGTTTATAGAAAACACCTTATTATTTTATTGAAGCAAAAATTTGCCTCATTAGCCAAACTGCCTCAAGCAAAAACTGCCTCATTAGCCAAGTGGTCCTGAGCGCGACTGCTACGCTACAGGTCCTGGGTTGGATTCCCAGGTCGAGCAAAGTGTTATTGGGTTTGCTATGAAATTTTAAAAGTTAATGGCAGTAGGCTCACCCCCTATTACATGGAACCTAAACATACCGGCGAACTGTGGGTGTACATTAGTATGCCTCTGCCTAACCCTTCGGGGTATACAGGCGTGATGGTATGTTATGTTAAAAATTTGTTTGTTTAAGGACAAGGGTAAATATAATATATAAATCTCAAAGTTCTCATATTCATTGCATTCAAATTCTACTTTAGTGGTTTGGAAAAAGACATCGTGAGAACATTTAAATCTGTAAACTTGCCTCATTAACTGTCACAATTACAGAATGCCATTGATGTTGCGTTCTTCAAACTGTGTGCTGACTAATAAATCAGATTTTGAGCTTGCACAACTAAATGAGTGTCCACATGATCCTGGTGGTTATTTTATTATTCGAGGTATGTTTAATTAATGATATAGGTACATATATTATATTATGCTGTATCAACTGCAGACTTTAATGAACTGAGAACTCGATAAAGATCATCAGGTGGTGGCATCAATTCAGCTGTCGACAGCACAGTAATAGAAATCATATTATTGTGTAATGCTTATAACTCCATTGCTACATCAAGCGAAGGCTCTTAGGCTCGGCAATGCATCAGCAACTCCTCTGGTGATGCAGGTGTCCGACCGGTGACTATTTACCATCAGGTTGCTTGTGTGCTCGTTTGCCGACATGGACACTAAAAAAAATATACATATTAGAGCGATTAATGTCGCCGATATTCAAAGACGTAACATTTGTTTATAAAACTTACAGGTCAAGAGAAAGTAATTTTGATTCAAGAACAGTTATCTAGGAATCGAATGATAGTAGATGAATTCAAAGGAGCAATACAATGTCAAGTTACAAGTTCCACACATGAAAAAAAAACTAGAACTAATGTAATAGTAAAAAATGGTAAATATGTACTAAGACACAATGCCTTGTCTGATGTGAGTACACACATTATTTAAGATAGGTTACATGTAGGAACTGTTGCATGCAATGTAGTAGAAAATACATTAGGAGAGAACTGGGGGGAAAGTAGCGAAAACTACGTAAATATACATTTCTTTAAAAATTGTAGTGATATACATAATATGATGAGATAAACATGTTAATACCAGCAATAAAAAATAATTTATTGTCCCTGCGACTAGACTCCAGAAAAGTAACTCATTCAAATACCAATGTACTTGTACAATACAGTCCCAGTAGCATTCAAGACCTGAGCCAACAAATTTGTCTTTTGTTAAGCAGAAACGATGTCATAAAGGCTTTGAGAGATTATATGGATGACAGAAATGTTTGTTATTTAACTGTTTTAATGAACCTGGCTACTTACTGCCTTTATAATTATTATAGATTATTACTATTTTTAAGTCTGACATAAAATTCTGTTTTTTTTTTATGACATTTCAACGATAGTAAAATTACAGACCCATTTCTCCTCTAAGTCACGTCTATAAGTTGTTTTCCAGAGTCATCATGAATCGTCTCCTTAGGAGACAACGAGTTTCAACCTCCGGAGCAGGCCGGGTTTCGCACGGGGTATGGCACCATAGATCACATTCACACAGTGAGGAAGATTATACAGAAGACCGATGAGTATAATCGGCCCCTGTGCCTGGCTTTTGTGGACTATGAGAAAGCCTTTGAATCAATGGAAATCTGGGCTGTTCTGGGATCCTTATAGCGTTGCCAAGTGGACTATCGTTACATCGAGGTGCTGAGATCTGTTGTTTACGAATTAGCCTTTAAGAATGTTCAAGTACAGGGACAAGTCTAAACCCATTCAATTGCGCAGAGGCGTGAGACAGGGAGACGTAATATTTCCAAAACTGTTCACGAGCGCATTGGAAGACTTGATTAAGATGTTGGACTGGAAAGTGCATAAACATAAACGGCCATTTCATCACGCACTTACGATTCGCAGACGACATAGTCCTAATGGCACAGTCGCTAGAGGAGCTGCGGCAGATATTATACAGCTTAGCATCAGCCTCGCAAATAGTCTCAGTGTGAAATTGAATAAAACCAAAGTCATGTTCAATGAACACATTGACCTTGAGACTTATTGCTGTAAATGGTCATCTTCTTGAAGTTGTTTAAGAATATATTTACCTCGGGCAGAGTTTGCAGTTGGGTAAAAACAACTTTGAGGAGGCCAAGAGGAGGATCCAACTAAGCTGGGCAGCATTTGGAAAACTACGTCAAGTCTTCTCATCACCCATACCGCAATGTTTCAAAACGAAAGTTTGCGTCCTACCCGTGATGATCTACGGTGCTGACGTGGACACTCCACGTCCACCACTTTAAAGTCGCTCTACGTGCTTATGGAGCATGCTATGCTCGGAGTTTCTCTGAAGGATAAAACCAACAACAAGGTTATCCGACATAGCGCACCGAATTAGCAAGATGAAGTGGGAGTGGGTTGGCCATATCTTCAGAAGAACCGACAATAGCTGGGGTAGACGTGTTCTTGAGTGGAGACCTCGACTTGGAAAATGTAGCATAGGACGCCCTCCGGCAAGATGGAGTGATGATTTGCGAAGGGTTGCTGGTGGAAGCTACAAGCCTAGGACAGTGCGAAATAGTGCACATTGGAGGAGGCCTACGTCCAGCAGTGGACTACTATAGGCTTATGATGATAATGAATGTTAATAGTTTATATAACAATTAATTGTATTAACAGTGATTGAATGACTGATGTGATGATGAATGTTTCATGATCGATGACATTACATACTGATTCATGACATTCAGTTTAATTTTTTAAATTTATTTATAATGGAAATGTAAATATTAATATCATGTAGACTAGATAATTAAAGATACATACACAGCTTTAAACGGTCCGAAATTTTGAGAGTTTTATGTGGTCTACCTACGCAAATTTTACACTAATCTGGTATAGTCGTGCGACTGGTTGTTTGGATCCCTACTTTATGTTCACACAATGACTGATGCATGAGGGCCGTCAGATAGGAATTGTCTATCAAAGCCGCTATGTCTCTTTCTTCAAAAGGCCATTTCAGACATTGTCTTGCATTGTAACTCACATACCTATTTGCTACTAAATACTGTGACAAGTACCTACTGTAACATTGACTTGTAAAAGTGTCATTAAAAGATCTATTTACATATATATATACATGATTTATCATGAATTTATTTAAACATTTTACCAACTTACTGTTGGCCAAAAATCATGTTAATCAAAACTTATGAGATTGTTTATCCTATCTGACTAATTGATCTGAGTTGGGGTGTGAAAGGGATTTGAGGGTATGTCGTTTCTTTTGAGTTAAGTATTTTGTATGGTACTTATATATTTATATATTTCAGGACATACCTATTGCAGTGGCCTTTAAAGCTATGGGTATCTGTAGTGACCAAGAAATTATGCAACTTATTGGTACTGATGATACAGCGCTGAAAAAGATGGCGCCTTGCATCATGGATTGTCATAATTTAAAAATATTTACTCAAAATCAAGCTCTTTCTTATATTGGAAGCAAGCTGAAGGTTAAAAGGTATTTTTTGTTTCACTAATGCTATCTCTATTTTAGTTCTTGTATAAATTGATCATTTTTTTATAATGCTACAGGTTTCAGACGGGCAATGCCAAAGTGCGTACTCCCATTGACGAAGCTCGAGATCTTTTAGCGACAACAATTCTAGCACATGTTGCAGTAGAAAACTACAACTTCTATGTAAAAGCCATCTACCTAGCTATAATGGTAAAACGAGTGATTGAAGCTGAGACCAATAAAGCTGCTATAGACGACCCTGACTACTATGGCAACAAGAGACTTGAGCTAGCTGGTTCTTTACTTGCTTTAATGTTTGAAGATCTATTCAAAAGATTCAATTGGGAATTGAAATCGATAGCAGACAAAATTATACCGAAAGTGAAAGCGGCACCATTTGATGTTGTCAAACATATGAGGCCGGATTTGATTGCTAATGGTCTTTTTGCCGCCATTTCTTCGGTAGGTCGAAACGCAATCCTTATCAAATTAAATTTTAATAGTCCTCTATTTTCACTAAAGATATTTACTTGGTATTTTGAATATTCTAGGGTAATTGGACCATCAAAAGGTTCAAAATGGAGAGACATGGAGTTACTCAAGTCTTAAGTCGTCTTAGCTACATATCAGCCTTGGGTATGATGACGCGGGTTAACTCTCAATTTGAAAAGACTAGGAAAGTATCCGGTCCACGTTCTTTGCAACCTTCACAGTGGGGTATGTTGTGTCCATCCGATACACCCGAGGGTGAAGCTTGCGGTCTTGTGAAGAATTTGGCACTGATGACACACATTACCACTGAATGTTCAGAAGAACCCATCGCTAGGTTGGCTCGTAATGCCGGTGTTGAAGATGTAAGACTTTTGGGTGGGGAGGAAATAAATCATCCCGGTGTCTACATGGTATTTCTCAATGGTTAGTAGTTTACTAATGTAATGTGTAATGTGAACCAACGACGTTTTAAAACTATAATCATATTTATTTATGCAATTTTTATTCATAATAATGTTATTGTTTCTAGGTAATATACTAGGTGTTTCAAGACAGTACAAAAGGCTTATTAAAGTTTTTAGAATGTTCAGACGGCGCGGTCTTATATCAGCTTTCGTTTCAATTTATCCCAATCATAACCAGAGAACCGTGTATATTTGTAGTGACGGCGGTAGACTTTGTAGGCCTTATATAATTGTAGAGAAAGGTTACCCACTAGTTCAACAATTTCATATAAACGAGCTAAACAGAGGAATAAGAAAATTCCAAGACTTTTTAAACGATGGTCTTATTGAGTACTTAGATGTAAATGAAGAAAATGATAGCCACATAGCTACTGTTGAATATGAAATAGATCCATATGTTACTACACACTTGGAAATAGAGCCTTTTACTATTCTGGGCGTTTGTGCCGGTCTAGTTCCCTATCCCCATCACAATCAGAGTCCGAGGAACACTTACCAGTGTGCTATGGGTAAACAAGCTATGGGTAAGTTGACCGTGTACATAATACCTTGTATTTTCGATACACTTTACTAAATAACATACTGCGTTCTTAATATATATAATATTTTAGGAACTATTGGCTACAACCAGAAAAATAGAATAGACACATTAATGTACAATTTAGTTTATCCACAATGTCCAATGGTTAAGACAAGAACGATAGAATTGACGAATTTTGACAAATTGCCAGCTGGACAGAACGCCACAGTGGCAGTCATGAGTTACAGTGGTTACGATATCGAAGACGCCCTGATACTTAACCGGGCATCTATTGATCGTGGATACGGCCGGTGCCTTGTGTATAAAAGCGCCAAAACTACTATGAAGAGATACAGTAATCAAACTTCAGATAGGATTTTAGGGCCTTCAAGGGATGCCACTACAGGAAAAATTATTAGAGCTCATGAAGTTCTTGATACGGATGGAATAGCAGCACCTGGCGAAATGGTTGAAAACAGACAAGTTTTGATAAATAAGCAAATGCCTCCTGCTACTCTGAATCCCGTCACGCAGGGCCAACCACAACAAGTGGATTACAAAGACGTTCCTATCACGTATAAGGGTCCGGTCGAATCATACATAGAAAAAGTTATGGTGTCTTCAAACTCTGAAGACGCTTTTCTGATCAAAATACTACTGCGACAGACTCGAATTCCCGAGATCGGTGATAAATTCAGTTCCCGACACGGTCAGAAAGGTGTTACTGGATTGATCGTTCAACAAGAAGATATGCCGTTTAATGACAGAGGCATTTGTCCCGATATGATCATGAACCCACATGGATTTCCGTCTAGAATGACTGTTGGGAAAACTATCGAATTGTTAGCAGGGAAAGCTGGGCTGATGGAAGGAAAATTTCATTATGGTATGGTATACTTTAAAAATCTTAATTGTAAATTTTGAGAGATTTATTTTGTAGCCTTGGTATTTTGATTGCAGGTACTGCTTTTGGAGGATCTAAAGTTCGTGATGTCTGTAATGAATTAGAAAAACATGGATATAACTATCATGGTAAAGATATATTTTATTCCGGTTTAACTGGAGAACCTCTAGAAGCATATATCTACTCTGGTCCGGTAAGAAATTGTGCTGTAATGTGTAAACATTAAAATAACCTTATCATCTACTATAAAACTGAGCGATCCACTAAAGCGTAACGCTCACTAGGAAAATCCGCGTATATATGCAATTTTATAATTCCGTTTTATTTTTCAAATTTTTTCAATATTACAATTTTATGCCAGACATACATCGCACTAGCGCACGTCGAATCGTGTGTGCGCCATACAAATTCCATGCCGATATTAGTTTTATGGGAAAAAGAGCATTCTCTTTCCGTCCCCGCAAAAAGCTTTAAACGTTTATTTCTAAGAGCTTAGAACTGCCTCATTAACCTAGTGGTCCTGAACGCGACTGCTACGCTTGTGGTCCTGGGTTCCATTCAACGGTCAAGCAGTGTTATTGGGATTTTTTATAAAATTCTCCGTAGCAGCTCGGAGTTTAGCTCGGCCCGTATTACATACCAGCAAACTGCTGGGTGTACAGTCGAGTTCATTAATATATTGGCAATGTCAAGGATTCAAAATATTGTAAGCATTTGAAAGCTCGACAAATTCTCTCTATGTTTGCTCCTATTGGTCATAGCGTGGTGTTATATAGCCTATAAACTTCCTCGATAAATGGACTAGCGAACACAAACATATTTTTTCAATTCTAATCATCAACCAAACAACTTTTCAGCTTTATAATATTATAGATGTTTTATTGATCTGGAAGGACTTATCTTATCTTGTGTATTAGGTACTAGATAACCAACACTTAATTTTTTGAGGTTATATTGTTTTTAAACAAAGTGACGATGATTTGTAATCTTTCATTTATTATAAATATTTATACATTTTTAAATATTTTTATAAATAATAAAAAGAACATTTAAAAATATAAAAACATAGTAGCCCACCAGTATCGGAAGTAGGATGCAAGCTACCGGTGGTCAGGGCTCCAGAGAGAGGAACCTCCTAACAATGCTGGCCGTGTCCAAAAGTACTACTTTCTGTATCAAGCCCTTGATCCAGCCAGCTAGTGAGAGCCTCCGTAGGTTGGTCGAGGCTCTTGGCTATTAGACCATTGGCTGATACAACGGTTGGTACAATGACTACCGAATTCACCTTCCACATGTCGCCAACATCCTGTGCCAAATCAAGACACATACTTTATTTCTTTTTCGGCTTTCACAAGGTTCTCGTCATGCGGGACTGCGATGTCGACAATCATTGCACGACGCTCTAAACGATCTATCACCACAATATTGCTTATTGGCAACAATAGTCCTATCAGTGATCCTATCGGTCCCAGTATAATGTAGTATGACCATTTTCAAGAGCTGGGTCGCGCACATACCTGTAGTACGGTACCTCCGACTCCACAAGATTGTATTTCAAGGCAAGTTGCTGTCAAGGATATGTCTATGCAAGTACTCCCAGAACCAGAATAAAAGCCCGTAGTGTCCTACTGCAGGGCAAAGGCCTCTCCACTCTATGTCTATTGCTGTTAGAGATTAGTCTTTTTGAGAGTCCAGCTCTTCTGTCAAACACCATGTATGAGAATCGTATGTGGGTATATGTATGTAAACGTCTCCGAATCCAAATATGTAATTTTTAAAATTCTTGTCTGTTTGTTACGGGTTGGCGCAAAAACTACTGAAAGGATTTAAATTTTGTTATCACTGTTAGAAAGTATGTGCTCCAACTTAAAAACTGGTATACTTCTTATCTCAAATAATTAAACGGAACCTGAGATACAGCTTGACCTCTCTAATGTATAGAGACCCATACAAAGAAGAGATCATCACTGTTGGTTATTGAGCTTCACGTGAGCGAAGCCGCGGGCAGAAGCTAGTTTAATAAATATTGATAATGTCTGAATAAACATAACATACCATCACGCCTGTATTCCGAAGGGTTAGGCAGAGGTGTACTAAGGTACACCCACAGTTCGCCGGTATGTTTAGGTTCCATGTAATAGGGAGTGAGCCTATTGTAACCGGGCACAAATTCCAAACTCCGAGCTACTACTGGGAATTTCATAGAACAACCCAATAACACTGCTCGACCTGGGAATCGAACCCAGGACCTCTAGCGTAGCAGTCGCGGTCAGGACCACTTGACTAATGAGGCAGTTACTTAGTTCTGAACAAACATTTAATAAATATTTTATTTTTAAGGTATACTACCAAAAATTAAAACACATGGTGCAAGACAAAATGCACGCGCGCGCCCGCGGTCCGCGTGCTGTCCTAACCCGACAGCCAACTGAAGGTCGGTCACGAGATGGCGGTCTTCGTTTAGGGGAAATGGAACGGGATTGTCTTATTGGATATGGAGCAAGGTAATAAAGCATACATAAGGTAAAAGCATAAATATGTAACTTGAATACGTGTAAACGCGTTTAGATTTATTTTCTTGGCTGTGTATGCTAAAGATGCTTCTGTTTAGACTGAGTGTTCTTCGGTAAATACTTTATTACTTAGAACAGTATTTGTAGTGTGTGTTTTAGTTTTATACTGATCTTAGTAAATTAAATTTTTTTGGAGAGCTGCTGGTCCCTAGCAACCTGTAATAATCAACTGAGTAACCTGTATTAAGCAGATACAGATTGCGTTCTCAATACATTTGGAATAAGGCCTAAGTGAGGGAAGAGTTGAGCCTGGAAATCAATTTAAAAAATATACAAACTTAATAATGAAGAACACCATTGACAGTAGATATCAGGAATGTTGAGTATATTGAAGACTACGTACATATATTTGTGTCATTTGATATCTTTCAATAGAGCGAAGAACTAAGCTAAATGTAACTTAATGAAAAAGATTTTCAAAAGTCGACCCAATCCCATTGGAAATTAAAGCCATACTACGTAGGCACGTCTGCATGGCTTTACCTTCATAATTTCCTTCATAAGGAATGGTACTATGAATGCGCACTACCATGCCTTACTTATGCTTCTCGGACATGTCCAGATAATCCACACAAACACTTGGCATAAACATCTGCGCAAAAGTTAAAGTGAAGGAGTGAAGTCTCCAGAATCTAAAACTAAGTGAGACTTAGATATATATTAAGAAAAATTACTAACGTAGATGTAGCAAAAACAATTCTGGGTGTGAAGTGGAAATGGGTAGGATACATTCAAAGAATGTGTCAGTTCCGATTGCTCGGACAGTGCCCTGGAAGAAAAACGACTACGTCAACATTACGAAAGAATTTGAGAACACTAACTATGAAAGTTCATCGATGCAAATTCGTAGATCAAATATCCAGAAAATTACATATAAATCTTTACCCATGGCCTCGCGTTCGATACATGGAGAACCGCGCTGCCACGTAGTTCACTTAAATGGAGCATAATAGAGGTCTGATTATTTTTGCTTACCACTGTTACGATTTCGAAGAAAATGTGCAATGTTGACGTAGTTGTTTTTCTTCTACGACACTATATCCGAGCAATCGAAACGGAAACTCAAGCCAAGGATACACTAGGGGACAAATGTCCCACGACATGTCAAGCGAAGCCGGCCGATTTCGCCTGACATATCTGGCGATGAGCGACAATATATACAACCTATGTTGGAATAAGCGCAAGACCTGAGAGTAGTTTTTTCAGAATCGTGTACTGAATCGATTACAGTGGGTTTTAATTACGATGCCTGAAACTATGGCCCCTTGATCACAGACATGACAGCCACCAGTTCGGAATTTAGCTGGTACAACTAATTTCTTAAAAATAATACGTTTACGTAAAGTAGGTAAAATTTAAAACTAATAAACATATTATAGAACTAGCTTTTACCCGCGGCTTCGCTCACCTGAAGCTATATTAGGATTAGAAATGGATCCCAAAAATAAAATGAATCAAAAGCCAACAGTGATGATCTCTTCTTTGTATGGGTCTCTATACAGCAGTGAGGTCAAACTGTATCTCAGGATCTGTTTAATTAATTGATATAAGAAGTTAACCAGTTTTAAGTTGGGGCATATACTTTCTAACAGGGATTACAAAATTAAAATCTATTCAGTAGTTTTTGCGCCAACCCGTAACAAACAGACAAGAATTTAAAAAAAATAATGTTTGGGTTCTTGACGTTTATATACCCTAACCCACTTGTTTTTTTAAATATCTTCAATGTACAGACACAGCATTTTTACAATTTTATAATAGTTGATTTATAGAAATAAGTGAACATGTAAGGAATCAATAATGGTATTATTATTATCTTGGGCTTCTATGAACACTTTAAAATATTAGTACATTACTGCCGCGGTCTATAATGACTACTTTGCTAGTCGCGCTGATGATGGTCGACAGCGCAGCTCCAGGCCGACACAGCGCGGTCAGCGTGCAGCAATCGATGGAAGAGCTGAGATAAAGGCCGAGACCGTAGGTCGAGGCCTTTACAGCGAGGACAACAAGGGCTGCAATGATGGCCAAGCTGAAAGGCCTAGAGCGTAGCTAAGCTAGCTCGAGGCAATCATAGCGTGACCAGCGAAGCAGTCATAGTGGGCCAAGGTTTATAGTGCTTTACTCAAAAATGCAAGTAGGTACCTTATCTTAATAAAACCAGCAAGTAATTTAAATAAAAAATATATTTATATCCGTCTGACTGTTAATTGATTCAATGTTAAAGTGCGTGGTTCTGCATGCACTTTAACATTGAATAGGTATTCCAGAGAGACGAAGGCTTCATTTTGTTGGAAAGATCATTGAAATACGCAAGAAAAACATTTTCGGATATAGATTTAGATTTCCTACTGATTTTCCACTGCACAATTTTTTTTAAGCTAGCTTTAATTTTTCCTTTCAGTTTCGCGGTATCAAATTTTCAACCACTAATTTAGCTTCATCTTTAATGTCTGGGGGTGTCAGTTAAACACATTGAATCGGAAGAATTTTCGCTTTGAGAGCTCATTTTTAGCAAAAAAGTCACTAAATAAAAACAAAATTTTCGCTGAACCGCGCTTTTGTTACCTACTTCTTTGTTTTATTTTTTTGAGCAATGGTAGTTGAACCTATACAGCCTAATATGAAATTATTTTTTTTTGGATTTGATTTTAAAACGTTGAAGAGTTTAGGCGGGAAAATGAAAAGTGCACATGGTCGATCTAATATTATTTTTCAAAATTTGAATTTCAAGTTTAATGTGTAATTATGGTGGATAATTAACCATTAAGTGTTCGTGAACGTGTGAGAGTGTAGTAGGCAAATGATATAAAATCTAAATCGTGACTTTTTGAGTTCACTCCTAAACTCCATTGAAGCCTCAATAAAGTTTCTACCGTTTAAGACAAGGCTGTATGGTTCAAACCTTTGCCTGCCTTTTGGCGAATTATATTAACAACAACAATAAAACGTTGAAATGTCAAAATAGCGGCCGGCAAAATATTGCCGGCCTGTTAGAGCGGCCAGCCAAACTTTGCCGGCCGCTCCTTGAAACAGAACGGCAAGGTCGACTTTGCTCAAACAAGGTTGTCAAAATAATGACCACATTACATGCATTTTTGAGTAATAGTACATTACTGCCGCGGTCTATAATGACTACTTTGCTGGTCGCGCTGATGATGGCCGACAGCGCAGCGTAGCGCAGCTCCAGGCCGACACAGCGCGGTCAGCGTGCAGCATTTGGTGGACGAGCTGAGATAAAGACCGAGACCGTAGGTCGAGGCCTTTACAGCGAGGACAGCAAGGGCTGCAATGATGGCCAAGCTGAAAGGCCTAGAGCGTAGCTAGGCTAGCTCGAGGCAATCATAGCGTGACCAGCGAAGCAGTCATTGTGGGCCAAGGTTTGTATAGTGCTTTACTCAAAAATGCAAGTAGGTACCTAATCTAAATAAAACCAGCAAGTAATTTAAATAAAAAATATATTAATATCCGTCTGACTGTCGTTTTAGCATACTCGTTAAATTGTGGTAATTTTTAATGTTCATATTGTGCTTTATCAGAACCATGCACTTTAACATTGAATAGGTATTCCAGAGAGACGAAGGCTTCATTTTGTTGGAAAGATCATTGAAATACGCAAGAAAAACATTTTCGGATAAAGATTTAGATTTCCTACTGATTTTCCACTGCACAAATTTTTCATATGCAAGCTTTAATTTTTCCTTTCAGTTTCGCGGTATCAAATTTTCAACCACTAATTTAGCTTCATCTTTAATGTATGGCGGTGTTAAACACATTGAGTCGGAAGAATTTTCGCTTTGAGAGCTCATTTTTAGCAAAAAAGTCACTAAATAAAAACAAAATTTTTGCTGAACCGCGCTTTTGTTACCTACTTCTTTGTTTTTTTTTTGAGCAATGGTATTTGGAACTGTACAGCCTAATATGAAACAAAATATATTTGGATTTGATTTTTAAAACGTTGAAGAGTTTAGGCGGGGAAATGAAAAGTGCACATTGTCGATCACATATTATTTTTTTAAATTTGAATTTCAAGTTTAATGTGTAATTATGGTGGATAATTAACCATTAAGTGTTCGTGAACGTGTGAGAGTGTAGGCAAATGATATAAAATTGAAAATCGTGACTTTTTGGGTTCACTCCTAAACTCCATCGAAGCCTCAATAAAGTTTCTACCGTTTAAGACAAGGCTGTATGGTTCAAACCTTTGCCTGCCTTTTGGCGAATAATATTAACAACAACAATAAAACGTTTAAATGTCAAAATAGCGGCCGGCAAAACATTGCCGGCCTGTTAGAGCGGCCAGCAAAGCTTTGCCGGCCGCTCCTTGTAACAGAACGGCAAGGTAGACTTTGCTCAAACAAGGTTGTCAAAATAATGACCACATTACATGCATTTTTGAGTAAATGTTATTTAACTTACATTTTGATGAAAAATGTTAAGTAATAACAGAAGTAAATTGTATTCTTTGATATTGCAGTATGCTACTGATGGAGCGCTTGATGCTGGCGTCGGACGCGTTCAGCGCGGACATCTGCGGCGAGTGCGGGCGCCTTGCGAGCCGCGCCTGGTGCCACGCCTGCCGCTCCTCGGCAGCCGTCTCCAGCGTCGATATGCCTTACGCCTGCAAACTGCTCTTCCAAGAACTAGCATCCATGAACATAGTCCCCAAACTTACCCTCAAGAAATATTGTTAACTTGTTAACAGTAATTACAATCGTGCGCTTGTAACATTATTTGTTCGAATTTAGATGTACTAATATAATAAATCTTGAAAAGTTCTATCTCATTATTTGTTTTCACATAAATAATTATATATTTTTTACGTGACCCTTGCGCCTGCCTGGTCAGTTTTAGGTAGGTACTTATTTTTTTAACCTTTTGACCGCCAGAGCAAAAGCGCTTCGCCGTGCCCTCCACGCCAAGCCGACAAATTCAATGAAATAACCTTGAAAATAGTAGGGAGTCCAAAATGTTATCGATAAACATAATAATTTTCGTCTGAAATTTGTGAATAAACAGCTTATAACACAAAAAGAATATTTATTTAACCTCATCTCCTACTGTAAAAAACTTAAGACCACATTTATAGCAACTATCAATAAAAAAATCAACCTTTTGAGATACAAAAATACATATAAAATTGCAGCAAGTTACAGCACTATTCTCTATCAGTTACGCGGCCATTGGCATGTATACATGCCAATGGCGCGGGCAACCATCCTTTTTTATAATTTCTCGCTTCTGATTAGGGATGTGTAGCTGTATATTATTATAACTTACCGAATTTATTTATTAAGTTTATATGAACTAGGTATCATTGTGGAGTGATTATTTGTGAGTATCAAAATAATAATTATTTACAAAAAAAAACAAAGAAAGTATCAATAACACAATATAGTAAAAAGACATAATTAACCTTTTTTTTTAGTCTGTAACTGTTAATTTCGGATAGATTCACAGGACTTTTGCTGTTAAACAGCCAGTATTATAGCGGGTTACCTAAGCTACCTACTACTTTAGATTTATTTTATAATAAAAAACTAATTCATAATCAGTCTTTTATTTACTTATTTTATTTTCATCATCAAAACAACTATTATCTTTAAATAAAGGGAGTTGCATTAAAACTACATATTTATTTTCCAATCATTTAGTTTAATAGAGTTTACGAGTTATATTTTCAAATATTAGTTATTTATGTAGTTCAATTACCATAATTTGATATGACATAGCGACAATTTGTATCATAGGAATATTCTAATAAAGGCACTGAATAGACTTATTAGGTAATACATTTTGAAAACTGCTAAATAGGTAAAGTACAGTTTTTTAGAGATAAGTACTTATACACTTTCATATTCTTAAAATAGTTGCCTTGTAAAATGTCACATGAAACTTAAAAATATAAAAAATCAACAATCGTATATAATTATGCTCATTAACAGCCTTGTACTTATTAGTAAAATGTCACATGAAAATAAAAAATATTACAAAATCAACTCATCATCTTCAGTGCCTTCTAGAATACGCAATAGTTCTTCTGTACTAAATAACTCTTCACTTGCCATTTTTGCAATTATAATATTGGCAGATCGAAAAAAATATCGAAAAAATATTTTTTCAACTTCCCAGCACTTAAAAACATGGCACGCGCTTACGACGTCACGAGTCCGACATCTATTCATGTCATGAGAATAATCAAAAATAATCAGAATAATCAAATAATAAAAAATAATCTTGAAATTATAACCCTTCGTAAGTACGTATGAAGTTTTTTGATTAAATTTTGTCGCGTCGGGGGACCGCTCTCTAATTATGTGAATCCTTTCCTTTCCTTTTGCTTCCCGAACGTGAATCGCGCGAATTCAGAATTGATGTGGATGGCGCGTACATCGCCGCGACGCGCGGGAGGGCGTAAAGTGGGCGGAGCGTAACATATTCAAGTTTGGCGACCCGAGCGGGCAGACACGCGAGAGCTAGAGAGCGGTCCCCCGACGCGACAAAATTTAATCAAAAAACTTCATACGTACTTACGAAGGGTTATAATTTCAAGATTATTTTTTTCTTTTTATAGGGATTCAGGTTCATTTTTGTGTCGGGGGTTTTTTTAAATTTTTAATTTAATTTGTTATTTCACACTTTTTGTAGGGACTCCTTAGTTATTTTGTTTAGGTATTTTCTTCGTTTAGTTATTCAACTTTTGTACAATTATTTCATAGCTATTAGATATCTTATATCATAGTGTATAGTATTAGTCAAGCCCTTTCATTTGATACCTTTATTGAGGGAGTAGTGAAAAAATTTAATAAATTCACCATTTCGTGGAGGCCGCCATGTTGGATTTGAAATTTTTCATAGTGTATATTATTCTACTAGTCAGGCCCTTTCATTTGATACCAATATTGTGGGAGTTGTGAAAAAATATGTAAACCGCCATCTTGTGGCGGCGGCCATCTTGGACCGATTTTCATCAAACATAGCTAAGAACACTCCCCACTTATTCACCTTTCAAACAAAAATAAAACAAAATCAAAATCGGTTCATCCATTCGGGAGCTACGATGCCACAGACAGACACACACACACAGACACGTCAAACTTATAACACCCCGTCGTTTTTGCGTCGGGGGTTAAAAATAGGTAGTTCTTTTCATTAGTAGTTTTGGTGTGCAATCAAAAATATCTTATGTATAAACCCAAACACTATAACAATATAAATAATTTTAATGTAGCTAGTTTTCATGACATGGACTCTATTGAAAATCATTGTTTTTCAAGCTAATCCTTAGCAGGAAAAATCATCACGCTTTGAATATTCCGTAAGATTATTTATTAAATTAAACGACTTCATAGATAGAAAAATACTTTAATCAATGTAGTATAATCTATGAAAATTTCTTGATATTCTTAATTTAAATAAACCTTAACATCTTAAAACTGCCTTTTATGAATACAAAGCAGATCCACATAATAAATAACACAAACACATAAAATATACCATTGAATGATAACATTCTCATCATAACGTAGCCAATTGTAATCCATATGAGAAACGCGTGAGAACCTAGTCGTCGCAGAGAAAGGCGCGCAGGGAGTTCCTGACTTATAATACTCTGATGATTTGTTGTATCCTTCACATATGTATGAATTGTACAAGGGCTCTGTAATACTTCACGGGCTATAAATCCACATAAATCGTTCCTATTCCAAAGTCTGGTAAACTGGCACCCATACTGTAAAATCAAACAATTCCTTTGTGAATTGTTATGGATATGAAAGTGGGATAGAGAGGCAAAAGGAGACCAAAGAAAAGTGGATTGGTTTGATATTATGGAAAATGGAGTTAATAATGAGGTGACGTCTAACTGGTTTAAATTTGGACAAGGACAAGAGAATGATAAGTTTTTTGCACAAACGCACGCATCTTTCTGCAGTTTCTGTACTGCTTAATAGAATAAAAAACTGTCAATTGCGTGTCGGACTTCGGTGTCGGTTCGCTCCCATATTACCGCATTAGACAGCAAAATCAAGTTGGTTATAATAAATGAAAAAGTTAGATTTTAAAGCTATATAAAGAAGTTTCTCTTAATAAATAATAGTTAAAAAAAAACACGCTTAACCGAACTGAGAAGTAGATCGTTTACCTTATCTAGAAAAGCGTGTTTTTTAGATTTTAATCTATTATGTATTTATTTTATATTTTTAGTTCGGCTTATTTGATAATTTGTATGGCTCTGGGGATACACAAGATACTTAAATACTTTGAAAATTTGAAGACTAGCTCCATCGGTTTGGCTGTAAAACCTATGGTCCACATAAAATAGACATTTCAGTTTGCAAACACTTCATTACAAATGCTATGTCAAAAGTCCCCGTAGATGCCGCTTGTTCCAGTTTTTCGTCTATTTTGACTGGACTACAACGTGACAGACGACAGACAGACAGTGGGACGCGTGATTGACAGCAAGAGGGTTCCGTTTGAACCCAACAACAAAACTAAAAGTATTATAATACTTACGATTTCATTTAATCTTGAAGCTATTTGGTACAGCATTCTCACTAATATAGTGTTCTCATAGGACGTAATTGGCATTAAATCAGGATCACCCATGTAGTGAATTTTTGTAGGATTGCTGCGGAGCTGAAAACAATAAAAGAATTCAAATATAAAAACTTGTGCAAAATTAATTACTATATTTTGACTTTTTTTTATTATGGCGCCACACTTTTTGTGTATTTGCCAATGTCAAGTATAGAGTAATCAAGTAATATTTCCCATCATGGGATTGTATTATGGCACCACACTTTTTGTGTTCGCCAGTGTCAAGTTTATGTTGTTCAGTTGCCCCAATAAAACGGTAGAAACTTTATTGAGGCTATGATGGAGTTTAGGAGTGAACCCAAAAAGTCACGATTTTCAATTCTATATCATTTGCCTACACTCTCACACGTTCACGAACACTTAATGGTTAATTATCCACCATAATTACACATTAACCTTCGGAGAAATTCAAGTTTTGAAAAATAATATAAAATCGACAATGTGCACTTTTCATTTTCCCGCCTAAACTCCATACTTTGATTTTTAATTGTATTCAGTAACTTGACAGTTTTTTTTTTTTTTTTTTTTTTTTTAATTATGGCGCCACACTTTTTGTGTATTTGCCAGTGTCAAGTAATAAAGTAATCAAGTATTCAAAGAATATTTCCCATCATGGGATTGTATTATGGCACCACACTTGTGTTCGCCAGTGTCAAGTATAAGTTCAGTTGCCCCAATAAAACGGTAGAAACTTTATTGAGGCTTCGATGGAGTTTAGGAGTGAACCCAAAAAGTCGCGATTTTCAATTTTATATCATTTGCCTACACTCTCATACGTTCACGAACACTTAATGGTTAATTATCCACCATAATTACACATTAAACTTCGGAGAAATTCAAGTTTTGAAAAATGATATAAAATCGACAATGTGCACTTTACATTTTCCCGCCTAAACTCAACTTGACAGTTGAAGGGTAACCAGTTTTTGACAAAAAAAAAGATAGTGACGTGGACAAAGAATGAACGAAATTGAATGAACTTAAATAATGTTCTTACATGAACAAACTTTTTATGTATATTGAATAGCTAGTCTTCAAAACACAATATAAACTATTAAAAATAGTTGAATTTGTTTCTCAGTAGTAAGTTAATCTATGAGTCTTACGCAAATTTCATAGATGAAAAAATTCAAAATTTTAACAATATTTCTGAAAGACTCCTCAAAATTAACATGCATTCAGCACTTACTATCATTCGTTATTGTTGCTTTGGACCCCAATTTAATTATTTCCTTTGCTCTTCCCCTTTATTTCCATAAATCCTGATCCTGAACTTTTGGTAAAAATTGACAGTATCATACTCAAAACCCTATCCAACATTTTGAATGTAGCTTTGGACGACCGAGCCTGGACACAAGCTTCCTTGCCCATCCGTTTTGGAGGCCTTGGCGTCCGAAAAATTTTCAGTATAAAGTTTACCGGCATTCTTATCCTCGGTTCACGGTACCGAGAAATTAACCAGGAATATCCTAGCTTTGTCACTGGTTGATTTCGACATACCGTACGTAACCGAGGCTAAGAATGCTTGGGGTAGCATGTGCCCGAATGCCGACCCACCCTTGAACCCTTTTTCCCAGAGGCTGTGGGATGAGCCGCTCTGCAGTTTGATACGGAATGAACTTATTAAAACGTCAATCAGTACTGCAGACAAGGCCCGCCTGCTGGCTGTGGGTAAATGGGAGTCAGGGCTGTGGCTACAAGCACTTCCGTCTCCTAACATAGGTACTATGTTGGACGACTCAACTTTCCGGATCGCTGTTTGCCTTCGTCTGGGAGCTCCTTGTTGTGCTCCGCATCGCTGTCAGTGTGGTGAAGCTGTCGACAGCCTCAGACACCATGGTTTGTCTTGTAGCAGGAGCGCAGGTCGCATAGCGCGACACGCCAGTATTAATGAAATCATACGTCGTGCTCTTGCCACTGCCGGCGTTCCGGCCATTTTAGAACCGAATGGCCTGGCCCGCGACGATGGCAAGAGACCGGACGGGATGTCATTGCTACCTTGGAAGATGGGTAGGCCTTTAGTGTGGGACGCGACATGCGTCGACACTCTTGCGCCATCCCATCTTCCTAGCTCGGCGGGTTGCGCCGGCGCTACTGCTGCAACTGCGGAGACCAACAAGCGGCGAAAATATAACAATTTTACTAACTGTTATATTTTTGAACCGTTTGGGGTCGAAACGCTAGGACCGTGGGGTCCGAGTGCACTTTCCCTCTTTAAGGGTATTGCCAAACGTCTGAACGACGCTTCACGTGACCCAAAGGCTGGCGTATACTTTGGTCAAAGAATCAGCATTGCCATCCAACGTGGCAATGCAGCCAGTCTTCTGGGTACCCTACCGGCTGATAGCGATGGGGAGTTCTTTGACGCCCTTTTTTAGTCTTATTTTTCTAGTTTTAATTTAGTTAGTTTTTGTTTTATTTAGATATTTAGGTAGTTATTTTAAGTTATTTAAGTTTTAGATAGTAATTGAACAGTTATATTTCTTATTTAAACTATTAAATATAATCTATAAATAAATATAAGCTGTTATGGCTCTTGAAGTTAATCTATAAAATGTCAAAAATTACAAAAGTAAAAAAAAGTTAAATTTATGGTTTTTTTAATTTTTGGTTGGTTTTTATTAGAAGAAAATAGAAAAGGAAATTACTTTGATTAATTATTCTTATATTTTACAACTTACTTACGATTTTTTAGTTTAATTTTATATTAAACCATTTTTATCAATCAATCTTAACGCAAAATCATTCACTACCCCAACACTATTAGTTGTAGTGTGGTATCATTATTTCTCTTCTAACTGTCAAGTTACTGAATACAATTAAAAGTCGAAGTATAATAGTTCAACTTTTAGTCTAGGGGTCAAAAGTAGTTCGTCTGTCGAGATCAATCTCAGCAGACGTAAATGAGCATCTAAAATCCTAGTAGACCTACATCAGTATACTTGGGTCTTTCCACATATTTTTCAGTAGTAGCACCAAGTTTCAATTTGTATACAGTTAAATGGCAATACACTTTTTGAAGGATCTCACCAATAATGTCAGTGTATGTCTTTCTAGGGCGTCACCTCGGAGTCCTCGGATTCACGGGCATGTCAAGCGTGATTTAACCAATTAAAAAACATCAAATAATTAATTCAGGCAACACACCTTATTATATCGTTTGTAGATGGTAACTCTGGATTTACCAGAAAATTAAATATTTAGAATTAAACTTTTACCTTATTTGTGATAGAAAGTGGGAAACTAGTAGTGTTGACATAAGAAGAATGTTCTGAAGAATTTTCTTCTATCATAGGCTCTGGTGGTAGCAGTAAATGCTCATTCAACTGAAAAATTATCATATTATTAATGTTATATTAGATATGTTTGTTTTGTAATTTGTTAAGATAATTAATGCTATAAATAAGTTTTTACATAAATTTCAGGGTAATCAGTTGCGTTAGTTTCTACGTAATTGCGTGCGTGTGAAGATTTTTTGTAAAAATTATAACATTGTTTTAATCTCATGCAACTTTAAAGAGAATATTAGATGCCTACTGAAACACAGTAGTTTCTTTAGTCTCAATATGTACAGTACACAAAAATCTGAGCGATCTACTACCTATAGGCCGACCGTTTAACTCGCGTATCGCTTGCGCGGTAAGAAGGGAGCGGGTGGAGATGTTAGCGGATGGGTGAAAGAGGTGCGCGGAGCAGAGAGCTTACGTCAAGTGCGGCAGTGCGCTGGCTGTGCTCGCAGCGCGCGGTTGGTATTTTTGTTACGGACGCTTGGACATTAACGCACAAGGTATACGACTGCCAAGATAAATCTCAAGATGAATCGCTCTTCCAGTTTTGCGAATAAAATTAACAAGCAAGCTAAACAAATAGCATAGAAAGAAGAAGAAAGAAAATAAATTTATTTGCTTAGACAAGACGCACACACCATTGTGTATTTAAACAAGGAAGTAAACTAGGTAGGTACATAATTTGCGAAAGTATGCGTCACATCCACGCAAAAGGCCAATCGCTCAGCTTTTCAGTATATTCCTTTTTTAAAGCCAGAAAACAAGATCATAATTTTACAGAGTATCTTGAAGACGTAAACCTAAACAAACTTGTTGCTAAAGCTACAGGACTTTCGGTGACTACCATATGTAAAATAATAGAAGAAGGAAATGAACTGAAAGATGAACAAAATAACGTAAATTTTAAATCACCAAAAAAATTAAACAAATCCGAAAGAAAAAAATTGAAGTTGACAGTTTTACAGAGGGCGTTGTTAGAAGAAAAAGAACTCAATTTTATACGGTTTTTAAGAAGGTTCCTACGTTAAAAATTTTGAATGCGAAACGCAGAGAAGAAGGAATTTTAAATTGTGGCCGAGAATATTTGAGAACATTGATTCATAAACTTGGCTTTCGATTTAAGAAATGTCAATCTAAAAGAAAATTACTGATTGAACAACCAAACATCGTATCGTGGCGGTGGCATTATCTTAATGCGATAAAGAAGCACAGAAGAGATCAAAGAAACATTGTTTACCTCGATGAAACATATGTCAATTCGTCATTAAATGTACCAGCGTGTTGGCAATCCAATGAAGAACGAGGTATGCTGTCGCATACTGGCAAAGGGCCACGTTTAATTATTGTACATGCTGGTGGACAAGCCGGATTTATCGATGGAGCTCTTTTAATTTTTAAATCAATTTTTAAATTAAGATATGAAAAAAAAATTTTAAATTAAGATATGAATTTTGTAAACTTCAGCAAATGGACTAGAGAAAAGCTATTGCCAAATTTACCGGCAAATTTTAAGCTCAGTTATTATTATGGATAATGCCGCATACCACTCGGTACAAGAGGACAAAAAGCCTACAATGACATCCACAAAAGCCACCATGCAGACCTGGCTGCAAAGACACAATGTTGAATTTGATACGTCTTTAAGAAAATGTGATTTATTGAATTTAATTAAACAACACGCAACAGAAAATACTTACAAAATACTTAGATGAAATTTTAAAGGCGGCAGGTCATGAAGTCTTACGACTGCCTCCATATCATCCGGACTTGAACCCAATCGAATTGGTTTGGGGGGATATCAAAGGACAGCTCGCAAAAATTGAAATGGATTCTAATTTAGACAAAAAGAAAAATACACTGGAACAGTTATTTGCCGAATTCTCTGTAGAAAAATGGGTTAACTGCGATAAACATGTACAAACTATTGAAGATGAATATTGTCTACACGATCGCATCGTTGATGAAGAGATGGACCGATTTATTATTAATTTGCAAGATTCTGACTCCTCAAGCTACTCAGACAGTGATGATGATTCAAGCGATATGGATATAAGTGACGAATAGTCCTATAATTTTTTTATCTGTGGTTAAATATTTCTTAAACGGAGTTAATTATTGTTTTATGATTTTGTACCTATGAAGCTATTATAAAGTATTTGTAAAACTTAAAAATAAATACTTAAAAAAGATACATATTATTTTATTCTTTACCAACAATGTCTATCCCGAGATAAATCTTTGGATTATTGACTCCGTGTGCGTTACCCGCCCCCGCTCCCTTCTTACCGCGCAGGCGATACGCGAGTTAAACGGTCGGCCTATAGGGCCCATACTTTTTATGTTCAACATTAAATTATCGTTATCATACTGCATAATAATTTATAATTTATGCGCTTACATAATGTGCACTCGACGAAATCAATCATCAAATGCGTCAAACTTATATACTTATTACTTATAATATATAAAGCTGAAAAGTTTGTTTGTTTGTTTGCTTGAACGCGCTAATCTCAGGAACTACTTGTCCGATTTGAAAAATTCTTTCAGTGTTAGATAGCCCATTTATTGAGGAAGGCTATATATCATCACGCTACGCGGACGAAGTCGCGAGCAGAAGCTAGTATACTTATATAATACTAGCTTCTGCCCGCGACTTCGACCGCGTAGCGTTTTAAGAACAAAATAATACCAACACGACTTTCCAGTCGCCAAATAGTAGTTGTAATTTTTTGTTTATCATATAGCAAGTAATTACCCCAAATATATGAGAAAAATGATGAAAGCTGGTGGCCAAATAATTTGGTACTTTCTTAGCTTCTTCCAATAAGGCTATGTCCTCGTCTTGATCTTCGATCATCAAAAAAATCTTTATTGCGCCCCATATACCTAAAAACATAGTTTCTGCTTTAAATATTTCATTCGACTATACCTAATAGTAGAAATCAAAAGAATCTAATCTTAAATTGAACACCCCTCCAATGTCTTTAATTAGCTCGCATGCAAAGAATTTATATGTCGCAGTAGAATTGTATAATTCGTTATTTTACAAATCGCTAGCCGCTTTAGAAAATAGTTCTGTTACGTGAAGTAGCTGAAATACGTTCAGCAGTTTTGCATAATTTGTGACCTTCAACTCGCGGAATGGAATGAACGTTTTGCGTTTATTAATGTAGCGGATTGGTGTTTAGCTGTCTTGTAGAACAGTGCATCGTGAAATGAAATGTTGGATGGTAGATTTTAGTTCCAAAATTCAGCGCTTGAAGCATTTGTGTGGCATAACAATGGCCTATGCTCGTCTAGTTAACCCAAATTTATTCTATACAATTATGCACAATGGCTACATTTCGGTTATGGCATTCGCCGTCCGCTACCGCGGTCCCGCTCGCTTCGCTCGCTCGGCTCGTGCGTCGTTTGGTTACAGTTCTAACCTAACCTAATCAATTTAAACATATTTCATCCCGAAGTTACCCCGTCAAAACTATATTTAGTTGCAAAAATCCGTGAAAATATAACTAAATAAATATTTGTTTACATATAACGCTTATCGCAACTGCAAATAAGTCATTCTACAAAACTTCAAAACGTGGGTAGCGGTTTTGATACTTAAACTTATCGCAATTCCAATCAGCTATTTTACATAACAGAGCTATATTGTAAAGCAGCTAGCAGTATTGTAAAATAGCGAATTATACATTCTACTACGACATATACAGCATAATTATTAGACAGGATTTTCTTAACGCCATGTTAAGAAATCTCTGTCCGACCCGTGAAGGTATTGTTAGGTGTCGAGATCTAGTTCTATTTATACATATTATATAGTTAGATACATATAGCTTGGCACCGTTAATCAAAGTTTATTAATCGCTAATACGCTACTAAAAAAGTTAACTTCTTAGAAAGAAACTTTAAAGGGTTACATTTTGTACACACGTGAGCAAAAGTAAGATTTTTGATCTACTTATAAAAACTGTTGGTTTGGGCTCTGGAAGTTAAAAATTAAGTTAAAAAATGAAGTTAAAAAGTTTTAGTCATCTGGCATAATTTGGATATTCGCGTTCAAGAACATTAATAATAATTAACTTTTTGTGATTTTTTTGCATTTTTCATGCTAATTTTCATTCTAAATTTCATTTTCGGCGTTGATCCATCCAACTATGTTAGGGTCAAATTCCAGTCTAACCAGATGCGGCTGAATAGCAGTATTCTACACAAAGCTACTGTCATCATACCTCCGCAAACCAATTACTGGCCAAAACCGATATTCGGAGGATAGACTGGTTGTGAGGCTTTTTTGGGCTTCTGACTACCACTAACAATTGTCATAAAAGTTCGTATGACAACCGGGATCGACGGCTTTACATGCTCACCGCACGGAGAAGTCTCGATGTGTTAAGTATGGTCACCCAGCCACACACTGGCCGCAGCGAGCGCGGCTTAATTCTTTTGCTTCTCCCACATTCAGACATCCTCTCATATACGCGCCGGTTGAGAGCACTACTCACCTGATCTTTTTGAAGGACCTAGGCAATAAGATCTGCGTATTTTCTTCTAGACTACCTCTTCCGACGCTGCCTCTGACATTCGCCTTATAAATTCCTTTCATTAATCGTCTTTCTTTCACTCTCTCATGTCCAAATCATCTCAGCACATTATTTTCCATAGGTGTTACTACATCACCTTACATCTTTCGAAACATTTAAATGAAAAACAAATAATATCTAACAGTACCTTGATTCCGCAGACTCAATCTTTTATTGAATTCCTCTATGTTATTTTCCGCGGTTATCTTTGCAGCCACGATTCTTTTTACTAATTCAGAAGCAAATGCTCGCATACTATCGCTCCAAATGGGTTGATATTCAAAATTTACCGAAAGATTGAACTCTGATATAGCTTGTTTAGCTATAGTAACCCATTTATGTAACGAAATGCCATTGTAAGTATAACTGTAAAAACAATTTTTTTATTCATTTAAAATCAAATCCCATATTTCTTGTGATGATTATCCATATAAAAATACATTACCTCTGTTCAATGCCTGAACTATTGTAGCTTGTATCTGGACTTGGATTTAGTCCTGAACCACTGTCAGTTATAGCTTGTTCCAAATTCCATAAAATAGGATATAGGTGCTGTTGAGAAAATACCTGAAATGTAAGATTGAAATATGTTTTACAATATTTTAAAATGTTTATGTTATATTCTAATTAGAACATAACATACCATCACGCCTGTATTCCCCGAAAGGTTAGGCAGAGGCGTACTAATGTACACCCACAGATGGTCGGTATGTTTAGGTCCCATGTAATAGGGGGCGAGCCTATTGCCATTAACCAGGCACAAATTCCTAACTCCGAGCTGATACTGGGAATTTCATAGAAAAACCCAATAACACTTTGCCCGACCTGGCAATCGAACCCAGGACCTCTAGCGTAGCAGTCGCGCTCAGGACCACTAGGCTAATGAGGCAGTTCTAGTTAGTTAGTACTAATTAGAAATAAATACCTAAATTAAAATTAATTGTAATAGCGTTGCCGGTAGCATCATGAACATTCCGCCCGTTAAAATAAAATAAACAATGATAGAAACACACCGGGGCGCACTACAAGTTTGATGAGCCACGCCCAGGGGGGGGGGGGCACTTAGAACATGCATCACGTCAATAAATACAGACATTTTTTAATGCTCAGTTGTGAATATTGTATAGCTAATGCCGAAATTATTACAACTTTGAATTAAGAATGTAGTATAGACCTACAAATTTCGAAAAACCAATTGTAATTTGTTGTAATTTGAATTTGGCGGGCTCAGCAAAACGATGAGCCTTAATATGTGCGGGAATTTAATTCTGTATTAATAGTATTATTTATAGTATTTATTGTACAGACCATTTATGACATGTTTGGTAAAAAATATCACATTATTTTATTTCAATAGCACTGTAGCTTATGGTAACATTGTTGTGAATACTTTTCATATTATTTAACTGGCAACATTAAACAATATGATCGCTGAAACTTTTGTTTACTTATGTTAGTGTTTCGTGTTCATTTTATGATTAATTATTTGTTTTTTTCAGTGTTTTGTCTACTTCAAACTTCGAGTTAAGATCTCTTCTTCGTCCTGATATGAGATTATATTTGGAAACCAATATTAATTCTACCTATAAACTATAAACAAATGAAAACGTATACCTGTAATATATGTAATAACTATCTACCTACCTATAGCTATCTATAGAGCGTTTGTTTGTTACTATTAGGAAATGCAGATGTCGCTTCATAGCTTCAAATCGGTATGCCTCGAATTGGCTCAAGAGGGCTCTCTTGTACAACTATATTATTATACTCTTTGGTCACGCCTTTGTTTACTTTGTTAGAACAATGTAATGGAAACTTTTTTTCTACCAATAAATGTGTCTATGCCAAAAAAATTTACCACAGACCATGTATAATTTGAAATATTAGTCGATTTCTATGACGAGAGTGTCAGTCGCCATTATTTTTTTGCGAAATTTGTTGCGATTTTTTTTCCGAAATCGAGATAACTTTAAGTTGATTTTTTAGTGTTGTCATAAATGGTAGATTTACTCTAGTTGGCTATGAAAAAAACTTGCCAAAGAGAAATATGCTCTAAAAATTACAAAAAATATTTGAAATGGACAGGTAGTCTTGGGACCGATCGGTCCCAAAGGCGCTATAAGCAATAATTTCATGTCCGTTGGGACCGATCGGTTCCTGTGCAGCCCAAGGGCCCAAAAATGCTAAGGTAGGTACCCGCATCTCTCTGTTCGATCGAGCAACAGAGGTGAGGGCAGGGGTGGGAGAGTGGTCTATTGTGACAAAGAAATAGAAGAAAGACTTTAATTATTTTTTACACTAGCTACAATTCGATTCTTCTTTGTGTGGTCACAGTTCCAAGAATACCTAACCGATGTTTATATTTCTTTCACGAACCTCAATTCTTGTTTTATTACTTTTACAGATGCGAGTAGTGCATTTTCTAATATCAACTGCTAAAAGTGATGAATTTTAGTATTCATTGGAAATGATTACTAAAGATGGATAATTATTAATCATTTCCAATAAATCACATTTAGTGTAACATATGTAGGTAAATATTAGCCGCCGCGCCAACCCGATTTTGAATCTGTAATATCTTCAAAAAAAAAAAATTGTGAGTTTACCTACATTAAATGCCCAACGTAACTTACTTATTTAATTAGATAAGGAATAACATATTGGTCTAAATAACTACAAAAGTATAGCCCACAAAAAATCTCATGGTCACTAAGGGACTGCGGACTTTAGGTCCGCAAACGTATACGTCTGTACCTACATAAGTACAGACGTATGCGTTTGCGGACTTTCTTGTAGATATTTTTGAGATACGAGTTCCGTAGTACATTTTAATATATCCCTTAAGATTTGATTAGCCTTCCTAATGAAAGCGCATTTTTTATTAAAAAAATAGTTTTTTTTATATTTCCTGTAATTTTGCCACAAACTGCCACAAATCTGTTTTAAACACAGTTGGAGCTACGTGACGGTGTGTGTACGACAATTGTGTAATTTTAAACTACTGTGCAAGGTATTCCAACAATGGAAGACGGCGATGTGATAACTGTACTGTAACACTAGTTGCTGATGATTGATAATTGTGGCCACACACGTTCGATTAAGCATGCGCGCAAAAATAACCGAGCGGCAAAAAATATTGTTTTACATATTTGTTAGGTTGCATGTACACGCGCCATGCAAAATGTTGGTTTTAAACTTGCATGCATAACCGGCAGGCAAACCCTAGCGTGTATGTGATAAAACTGTACAGTTATCAGCGCGTACACGCGCGCATAACTGACATGTATGGCAGCTATAAGTAGGTATAACATGTATGTATGTATTATATAATAAACCGTCCGTAAGAAATTGTTTGAATGATAGTGAAAACCGCATCAAAATCCGTAGCGTCGTTTAAAGATCTAAGCGTACAAAGGAACAGGACGGACGCCCGCAGTGGCTTTGTTATATACTATGTAGAGATAAAGACTGTTATCATAAATATTAAGTTCCTAACCAGTAAGTAACCGGTTTTGCACTACTGTCGGTTAAATGTTTATAAACTAGGTGTTTCCCGCGGTTTCACACGCGACCTAAAGTGACGTAACGGTTACCTCGATTATTAACATTATAGATACAGTGACGTAAAATAACTTGAACCAAAATGGCGGATGCGCTGTAGTAGTTTTTTAGTACATTTTGCTGGTAAACGTACTGCACAAACTTTCCCCCTCTCCGTTAGTTTTGGGTCAAGTTATTTTGCGCGCACCATAGCCTATTTTACTCAGGGATAATGTAGCATTCTAAATGCGAAAGAATTTTTGAAATCGGTCCAAGTATTCTTTACAAACACAAGTCTTTCCTGTTTATAATATTATAAATAATAATTATATTAATAAATACAACAATACTACATACCTTGCCCAATCTAAACAACATGACAGCATTTTTATAAGCAGTAAGATCTAGCCTCATAAATCTCAATAGAACAAGTTGGAAGATACATGTGTATGATGGAAAATTTTCCGCAATGAATTGAGTAAAACTAGCGTCTAGGGCATTCGTGTATGTGCCTTCTTCTTGGTTGTTATTAGAAACTGGAAACCTAAAACAATATTATTATTTATAAACAATTCTTGTTGCTCAATATTTACTAGTGAACCGCCCCGAACAAAACAAAAACCCCGCTACAAAACCACTAAACGTTGGTAGCGGTTTTGTTAAACATATCGCAATGACAATCCAGCTGGACGATGTAGTTATTTTATATAACAGAGCTGTTTTGAAAAACAGCGTATTATACAATCCTACTTCAACAATCATGCATGTTTATGCGGAATCAAAAAGAGCTTTTTAAAACAGCAAATGATTTAGTTCCTCGGAATGGGCGAGACCCGCACAGGCCGGTCCTGAGTATTTTAAATTGTTAGGTAAATTACGGTTTTCTTTTAAAACTAAGTTACATGAATGGTTATGTCCAAATCATTTCTATAGTGTAAACAGATTTACCTAGAAATTTTACATGCAATGAATACTCTTAGCAAAACGTGTGTTCTCCTATGTACCTAGGTATTGTTAAAACAATGTTGATCCCATGTTTTATGCAAATAAATGTAGGTATATTCCATTCCAGAAATGGACATTTCCCCAAAGTAGATTTTTCTAGGAAATTCCCAATTATTCTTTTCTTTTTTTGGTTTTGTCGTTCTTTCCTTCGTTTGGACTATTACGAATCTTTGAAATAAAAAATTGATAAGTCGCCCAGTCGTTCTGCAGTGATACGCTATCTAGTCTGTTTTTTTTCTTTGAGACAAAACTCACATTACGTGGGAGGCCAGATTTTTTGCATGTTTTTTTTTTCTACGAGATAAAAAACAGACTACCTACCTATAAGGAACGGAATTTCACTTTTATTATTGTATAGTATAGGTACACAACAATTTTAATAGTGTTGCTACGTATTTTTTTATATATTATGTATAAAGGTAAAATCATCTTACCGCTCTTGAGAAATATTGTTGTTAACATATCTCCAAGGTTGTATAAAACTTAACCATAGTTCCATGACTAGTCTAAAAGATGCGTCAAGCGGCCAGGTAGTAACCAAATGTTTAATATAATGGTAGGCACGAACACACATCATCTGTCGAGCGTATTTTCTTAGTGCTGACGACCTGACAGCAGGGTCTGATATGTGTTTGGCCGAAAATGAATGCAAATGTTTTACAAGAACTCTTACTGTCCTTACTCGTTCTGGACTTGAAGATACTACCGAGTAATTTCTTTGGTAAATCTGTAAATTAACAAAGAGTAGTCATTAGAATTCAGACAAGTGTTTCAGATCATCATCAGTTTCATTTCGACCTGATGATGCTGATACTTGCAAATAAAAAACCCGACTGCATAAAAACACTTAAAAAAAAACTAAAAAGAGAAAAACAAGTCTAGTAGGTAGTCCAGATCTATGTAAAGTAATATTGAATAACTACACCATTTAAATGTTTTCATGATCGATAAATACATAAAATAATAAATTATAACGTAGAATAAAGTCAATCTTGCCGTCGGGACCCATTCGAAATCGTGACCGTCTCTAAAATTCCCAGTAATGGGTCCCGACTGCAAGATTGACTTTATCCTACGTCCCTTCGGCAGTCGGGTAATAAAGTTACTCTTAATTATTGAGATCAGACGTGTGACTTAAAAAAATATTAATCGGCATATTTCCAGAATGTAACCTAGAAATTAGGTTGGAAAACTGAAATATGTCCTACTTCAACATTTCTGGCACTGAATTGCTCCACACTCATCCATATATCAATAAAAGCTTGTAAAACTGTTTCCGAGCGCCAAACTTCATTACGTGACTGATTTTGTGTTGTGGCATGCTGATTACTCATGCTGGAGCCAGATAAGTCAGGTATTAGCAGCAAAGACGGAGAATATAAGGGCCTGAAAAACGATAAAACTATACTTAATTGCAGCCTGTAGGTACATAATATATTTTTTAGTCCAAACCATTCATACCAAGCAAGTGCACTGAGTACAAATAGGTTTATAAAATATTTAAATAACTAGAAATGCCACGAATATTAATTCGCTTACTATTATTATATTAGGTCTATTCCGCCACTTTGTGTTAGTTATTTTGTAATCCGCGTTTTTTGTGTGGGCGGAATTCCGAATACCAAATTATGAAACATATAACTACTTACTTAAAAAGTTAGTTTATTGCTTTCACTGCAAATTAGACAAATAGCGATATTTTTAGTTTCATATACTTTTAAAAATAAACAAGTGTAGAATGATGCGTGCGTGACACGAATAATTTGCAAATGAAACAAATACCAGCTCGTGCTACAACGCACTGCACGCACAGGTCGCAACCAGAATATTCGGCGCTTCGGCCAAAAGCGAGGACTGTTATACAGTATTCGGCACAACCACTATTCGTGGCATCTCTTGAAAGAACATACATAAGGTACAAACTATTTTCATGATTAATTTGTCATGATCATTGATGGTCTGGTTATTAAGATATGTAGTTACATAGTTACAATATCTAATATGCTTAATTCCTTAAAAAAATATAAGGAAAAGAGTACTTGGAGTCTTGGGGGAGGCCTTTGCCCAGCTGTCTGACAGTAAAGGCTGATGAAAAAATTGCAAGATATATTACGATACATTACGGATAGTCTGTTGACTAATCAGGCCGACAGCGCCACCTGGTAGTACTAAATAGTATCAATTACGACACAGTTGGAAGGGGCAATCACTGCAGTGGTGAAGCTGAGGTGCGGAGACACTAGACATGCGCAAAACATCACCCTATAAAGTAATGTGATGCAACATTACTTTTTCGGTCAGGTGATATTACTCGATAACATTACGCATTACTCGAAACATTACGCGACGTATTCGAACGATCTGATAATGTTTGTACTTCGACTGTACTATTACTTTGAAGTGATATTAATTTTAAAGAATATCTAGCCAACAAAATGCATTTCGCTAACTACTTACTTACTTAGTTCTGACTCAAAAAAATGTAAACAATGCAAGTGATCATAGGTAAAAATCCGGCTAAATAAAAATAAACCTCATAAAAACTTACGGCTTAAAATCCATCACGAACGTTTCTTGTCTTCGCCTTATCTCGTCTTTCTATCTAACTTGTGGAACAACGTCCATCTGTCTCACTCTACCGCGCGTCGCGCGAAGTCGATTCGAGTAGGCAGAACAGAATGCGAAATTACGTTCCAGAAACGAACATTACTTAACATCAAACATCACTTCATCACTCCTCACACTCGCACTCTTCTATTATAGGAAATGCGCGGGTGATGGTGTGATGTTAGTTTTCGTCGCGTAATGCGTAATATGGCATCACATTGTGAAGTAATATCACCCGAGTAATATTACGCGCATCACCTACACATGTCTAGGAGACACACTTTACATCCTGAGTTTGACTTGTGTGCACGTCGTGATTCTGCCAAGTGTTTCTTTATAAATTGCTTTACACTTTAATAATCGTATCAGACAAATGTCTTTGAGAGTTTCTTGTGGCTTCTCACAATGATAGCACTAGTGAAGTCACGAAGGGCTGGCGTATTGGGGGTTGTCTGTATTGTAGAATTTACGTACAAAACGACTACTGGAAGTCTGATAAAATGAGAGATTTAATGTTATTTTAGTGAAAGAAAAATTCGACTCGCAGGCGGGATTCGAACCTGGGTCTTCCGGTTAGATCTTATCTTGTGTAGGGCCGAGGCAGCAAGGCCTCAGTGCACTTCGACCCAATGGGATCTTTTGTGCTTCCCCTAGATAATCTATTCCTCATCCCCTCCCAGTTCTACAAACAGCTCTTCCATGAGCTTTATAATGAGGCCTGGGGGTATGAGTCTGTAGTCCTCCGGGCTTGGATAACCCTGACCCAAAAGGCACATTCGCTTTCCAGCCATTGCATCGCATGTACACAGAAGGTGTTCCATGCTCTCAATTTCCCTTTTGCAGGCCCTGCAGGCTGATGTATCCGTCAGACCCATCTTTTGTAGGAGAGCGTTAGTCCCGAAGTGTCCGGTTAGATACACCAGACGCTATGACCACTAAGCCACCGCGAGTCCTACCTGCCATGTCGAAATTTGCCTTCACATTCTGAACTCACGTCTTAAAGGTGACGTCAGTAACATCTATTGACAAGCAAGATACTTTGCCTCTCAACCGACACGACTTACCTAGATTTAATGACTACTAAATGTGTATAGTACTAAAGACAGGTACTTAAAAACATACTTAAAAATAAGAAGGTAAACAAGGTCTTCTTTTTTTATGGGATAGATATGAGAGCAAACGCATCACCTGATGGTAAGCGATAACCGCCGCCCATGGACACCCGCAACAGCATAGGAGTCGCAAGCGCGTTGCCCGCCTTTTAAAAGGGTTTGGTCCTCCGGTAACCTCACTCACTCGGCGAAACACAACGCAAGCGTTGTTTCACGCCGGTTTTCTGTGAGGCCGTGGTATCACTCCGGTCGAGCCCGCCCATGCGTGCCGAAGCATGGCTCTCCCACGTGAATGTTATTATGCTAACTATAAGCTAATTAATGAAGAACATAATCACATTATACAAATACATGCAGGAAATAAGAAAACAGTACCTATTAGCTGTTTGGAGAGGTGCAGCCATGGGCACTTTCCCTGTGTAGTTAGGAATATGTGGCAAAACAGATGTATTAGGGTCGACAGGCAAGAAGTGCATGAGATAATCACATGCCAAAGCAAAGTATGCACTGCTCCAGTTCTCCCAAGAGCTTGTTTGCTGGCTGTTACTGACAAGGTGCAGGGCAAAATTAATGATGTAATAGTCAAATGGATCTGATTATATTATGTAGGAAAATATATTCTTAGCTGCTCAGAACTTGATATTTGCTTGAGTTACGAACTCTCAATGCAAGTAATTAGCTGTTATATAGTTTCTAAAGGAAAATTATGTGAAAATAGTTTATCTGCTTTTAATATTTCATTACTCCTATGGCATAGCATGTGAGCTGCATTGACATTGAACCATATGTGTTATCAATTGCAATACATATATTATTTTCATTATTTTCTTTCAAACTCGGTTTTAAATAGTGCAAAATTATCTTTCATTTTTCCAAAAATGCCTGATATAAGATCAGATTTTAATTTCACCATTCCGAAAACGAATATTTCACAATAACCTTCTCAAGTCATGGTAACAATCACATTACATAAATTAACCACTGGCTTATGGCAAAACTGAATTACAGTACTTTCCAATCTTTTTGGCGGGATGAACATAGGCGCAAGCCGCTGCGCAGAATGTATTTTAAAGTATCATAGGGAAAGATGGAAGAGCGCGGGTGCACGGGGCACCCACCGCGGTCACCCGCGCGCTTCCATGCAACTGTGTGATTGTTACGTCCATATGTGAACCACACGCTCATTGCGTTCTGAGAATACAGTCGAGTTCAGAATAATTATTTTCGTTTTTGTTATTGGTAGCTAGTGTTGTTGCAATTATTGTTCGTTAGTGTTTTTTTATTATTGTTTGTCGTACATGTTATCGGATTGGAATGCAATAAAGTAGATAAAAAACATCGAGCAAGTATATACGGATAGCGACAGAAGTATTGATAAATTTGACTGATGAATTGTCATTTGTGGAAGCGAAATGAATTGGATGAATCAGAAACGGATTTTGAAGACTAAGACAATCATTCTTCCGACGGACTGGACCTCTTCATAAGGTGTAACCCTGCTTTAAATAAATAAATATTTTTGATATAATATGGGTATTATGTTATGCATATCTATAAAAAAAATCTATATACTTACTCATCTAATACTAAATAGGATATTTGCAGTAGTAATTTTCCACTCGACTGTACCATGCCCGGCCAAAAAGATTGGGGATTACTCTACACAAAAGTCTTTGAAGCTTCGCTATCGCCTAGGTAGCACATAATGCCAAATAATGTTATACTAGGTATATAATTAGGTATTTAAGAAAAGTAACTTTGAAAGCATGGGACAAATTGATATGGGTCCTTCAGTAACCTTACTATTCAGTTTAAAATAGTAATTTTAATAATCTAAATTGCACAAAAATATAATTATTTGTCATCTAAGATGGTCCATACTAGGCTATTGTTGGTAGGTAGGTATGAATTATCAGATTTTAATAAAACTCAAAAATTTCAAGCATGTTCCAAAATATGTGTGCTGAATCAATTCGTCACGGAGTTAGCTACTACTTGAAGTACGGCAACACTTCTTTAAAAATCATTTACATACTTAAATAGTACCTACTTCTTTTCTATTAACAAGAAAAGTAAACTCTTCATAATACTAAAAAGTACATATAACTATTTTCCTTAATCATGTGCTCTTAAAGTTTCTTTGTTATATACTAAATTATAAATATTAACTAGCTGTTGCCCATGCTTTCAGTTGCATCCCAAAAGGATGCATGTATTTATTATAAATCAACTTCTACTTGGTGTATCAAGATGAAACATGCACCAGATAATAAGTTAAATCCCAGCATTACAACTATGTAACTGCTACAAATTTTGTGTAGTAGTTTCTGCATGCTTCGTGTACAAAGATGCGGGCGCATAAACAATTTTATTTAAGTGTATAATGGTGTCACACCTATTAAATTCCAACCTGTATAACTGACCTCAAACACAATTATGATATTAGAGGTCTTGGAGTTGGGTTAGATTCCCAGTTTGTCAGTGTCATTACATCAGAGCTTAACTACCATACTATTGGGACTGCACTAAAATAATTATAAAATGTAGAAGGATCACATGTAAGTTTAAATGTGTGTAGTTATATTATTAAAGGATACTGAGTGCTAAAGCCACAACATTAAGTGATTGAGGATCCGTGACTAGCATGTCAGAGTAAAACTGTGGGCACCTCCCCCTTTCCAGAGTCATTTGTAAGTCCAGCTGAAATTAAAAAGTCCTGTGATTAAGGTGGAAATTTTATTTAATTCTATTGAATATCATATCTATGCATGTACTCATTACTTTAGACTTAGGTTTTTTTCTCAAGCAGACCGATCATCTGATGGTACATGATTACCACTGCCTATGGACACCTGCAACACCAGAATAGTCGCAAGTGCATTGCCCACCATTTAAAAGGGTTTGGGCGTCCGGTATCCTTATTTAGAATGGTTATGATACCACAACAATATATTGTGTACATTTAATGTGTTTTTGAAAAAATCGCCTTTCCGTTTCTCCAAAGCTTGTCAAAACATACAACACTGTTACCCTAGAAGCAATACTTTGTCTACTTACTGATTCTATGTCTACTGTTTTGTCTGTTTTGGTCCGAGTTAGTGGTTAGGGATTTAAAAAAATAGGTATCTTAATCTTTAGATCCAAAGAAAAAAGTATGAACATTATAACTCAAATACTTACAGGTAAGGCATTCAAAGGCAGGTTGTATTTTAACTGTGGATCAGATAAAAGCTTATAGCATAACCTGAACATTGGACCCAGTGGTTCAAAGAAAGTGATTAATGCCTCAAATGCATGCTTCTTAGCATCACAAGTAACTATCCTTAATCCCCAGCCATTGTTGAAAGTATTTGAGAATATGCTACTAATTAATTGAGGGAACAATGCTTGCAGATCTTTGTTTGCTGTTGACTGGTCAATAATTCGCGTTAATTCATCCAACTTTTCTTGTAAAGGCAAATTAAGACATGTGTAGAATTGACTCTGCAATATTTTTTTTAAAATTAAAGTAACGACACAATACTACAATTAAACTGAATTACATTTTGCGGTTGTTGTTACCATGATATCGTGCGCCATTATTTATTTAGTTTTGTACGTATTTATTGATAACTCTGATTTATTTATTTTGTATTAAATATAATAGTTGTAAAATCAATAGAAATACATACAATCTGATGCACAGACTAAGACATGGTGCATTCTCTTAGAACATAATTGCTGGAACTGTTTTCGTCTCGCGCCATCTAGTGCTGATAGTTGAAGCATTTAATTAAAATCCTCGACAATGTTGCTATTACTAAAAAGAATTTTATGTTCTTGAAGAATATATTTTTTCATTTTATTATAACATCATTTTAAAATAAAATATAATCACAGAAGCATACGATTACATTATTTTGCTAATAAAACGTCAGTAAAAGTAATTAATTTGGCTTATAATAGCAAGTTACTAAAATTTATTTAATGACGGCAACTTTCATGAACACATTTAAAAAAATTAACAAATGACAATAAAAGATGTCTGCCGTTTTGATGCGCACAGGCATTTTTTTATTCATCTAACTTTTTGCGTTACTGAGTATTATTTTATACTTGTAACTAGCTTCTGCCCGCGGCTTCGCCCCCGTGGAATTCGGTCTGTCATCACATCCCACGGGAACGGGATAAAAAGTATCCTATGTCCGTCTCCGGGTTCTAAGCTACCTCACCACCAGTTTTCAGCCAAATCGGTTCAGCCGTTTTTGAGTTATAAATGGAGTAACTAACACGACTTACTTTTATATATATAGAGAATAGCTTCTGCCCGCGGCTTCGCCCCCGTGGAATTCGGTCTGTCATCACATCCCACGGGAACTGGATAAAAAGTATCCTATGTCCGTCTCCGGGTTCTAAGCTACCTCACCACCAATTTTCAGCCAAATCGGTTCAGCCGTTCTTGAGTTATAAATGGAGTAACTAACACGACTTACTTTTATATATACCGGAATAATTTTTATTCAGTGCGCAAACTTTGACAATTGATACTTAAACGACTTTTATTAAACACCAATTTGTTATTTTGATATGTCTTAGTACAAAATATCGAAGTTATCGTTAACGAAAGATGTTTACTTTAAAACTGATTTTATGGTTACTCGCTAGCACACGGCAAAGCGCGCGCGCCTTAGTACCTACATCAGCTGTACACCGGCGCGTGAGTCGGCTGGCACACGTGCATATTGTTATTATTGCGAATAGATATTATGTGTCCATATTTTGCTGATTTCAAGCCGGATAAAAATTTAAAAAAAAAATTGTACTAATGATGGGAATGTGTTCTATTACTGATACTGAACTACCAAAATTTTTTTGCGCACTGCTTAAAAAATATTCCTGTATAGAGAATAGCTTCTGCCCGCGGCTTCGCCCCCGTGGAATAAAAAGTATCGGGAACGGGATAAAAAGTATCCTATGTCCGTTTCCTGGTTCTAAGCTACCTCTCCACCAATTTTCAGCCAAATCGGTTCAGCCGTTCTTGAGTTATAAATGGAGTAACTAACACGACTTTCTTTTATATATATAGATTGCTTTGAAAGTTGTTTCATCGCTATTGGTGTTGAGTTGAAGTATCCTCCGCTGTAGCTGTGCTCTTGTGATTGACGTCGAGTTCTATCTATCGTAACCCAATATATATATACGTACCTATCTATAATTATATCTAGCTATTCAGAATTTCAACTATGTGCACCAGGTGGTGCCACTTTCTTAGGCATAATTTTTTCATTTGACATACCCATCTATACCCAAATATACATATTTTATTTTATTTTATTTTATTTTATTTGGGAAAATAAACGGTTACACATTGCAGTATGGTTAAAAGCTTAAAAATAAAATGATAGTACAAATGTATAACCCACAACATTTTCCACATAATATAAAGAAAAGTTAAACTAACAAGAACATCGTGCGATGTAAAATAAATAAACTGTGGAGTATGACTTATATGTAAAAAGATCAGTAAAGGAGACAACAATAATGAAAAGAGAAAAAATAGAGCTATGATTTTAAATTATTATGTACTTAATTCTGCTATGGTTTTAAGAGCAATACTTCTAAATTTCCCAGCTGAAACAGCGAAGAACTCAATATCCTGGAAAATTTTATTGAACTGAGTGGTAAGACGTCGTAGGGGTGCTCGCGAGCCCGCGTTTGATCGACAAGAGGTCACAGCAAAGAGCGGTCGCGCACGCACACCCCGACATATAGTTGTTCTGGGTACTACATAACTTATTCTATTACTTATATCCATACAATCGAACGAATTATTACATAAATGAAACAGAAACATCGATTCCAACATTATACGTCTAGATTTAAGATTTTGAAGTTTGAATTTATTCAACAAATCGCTATAAGATGCATACGTACGAAAACAACGGTAATGCATGGCCTTTAAAAATTTGCGTTGTACTTTTTCTATCATATTAGAATATTTGTCATAGAAGGGATTCCACACTGGGACTCCGTACTCCAACTGAGACCTAACCAGAGTTTTAAAAAGATATAAATAAGTGCTAGGTCGTTTAAATTCCTGAGTCGATCTCATTACAAACCCGTACATGCGAAAAGCATTGTTCACAATTTTAGTAACATGAGCATCAAGATGGAGTTTGTCATCTAGCAAAACACCAAGATCACGAACCACTGTTTCTCTAGTCAGATCTATATTGTGCAAGGAGTATGCATGTTTTATTACGTTTTTATTTTTAGTGAAACTAATGCAATGGCATTTGGGTATGCTCAATTTAAGTTTATTTTTTACACAATACGCAGATAGTCTATTTAAGTCTTCCTGCAGCAGTAAACAATCGCATGGATTATTAATCGGTCTAAAAAATTTTAGATCATCTGCGTATAGCAATAATTTAGAATTTTGAAAACACGCACTTATATCATTAATAAACATAACAAACAAAAGAGGACCCAGTATAGAGCCTTGAGGAACACCAGAAGTGATATTTAGGGTTGCAGAATTAAAACCGTTTATCACAACTCTCTGACATCTGTTAAAAACGTAAGAAGAGAACCATCTTAGTAGGTTGCCACGTATGCCATTAAAGGCAATTTTACTCAAGAGCAATTGATGGTCCACTTTGTCAAATGCCTTTTGGAAGTCCGTGTATATAGTATCAACTTGAATACGAGAATCCATACTGTTAAATAAATAGTCAACAAAAGTAATCAGGTTAGTGGTAGTTGATCTTTTTCTGACGAATCCGTGTTGCTGTGGAATAATATTATTATGCAGTAGAGGATAAACTTTATCATGAACAAGTCTCTCAAATAACTTTGAAAATACCGATAATATCGATATAGGACGGTAATTTTCGATATCCTGTTTAGGTCCCGACTTGTGAACAGGAGTTACATTTGCTAGTTTCCAAGCTTGGGGAACGATTCCTTTTGAAAGTGATAGATTAAAAATAAATTGTAATGGTACACACAGATTAACGGCGGTCTTTTTAATGAATACGACTGGTAGGCCATCTGGTCCTGGGCCTTTTGACGGATCTAATGCTTTTAGCGCACTTAATATTTCATCAGCAGTAAAATGAATGCTACTAAGGAGAGAACAGTTTTCAGAGTAATGTCCATACTGCGATGAAACACTGTGACCCAAAGTGGATGGCTCATAAACAGAATTGAAAAAGCTTGAGAACAAATTGCAGATGTCTTCAGGGTTGTGGGCTGAATGATTTCCATACTACCATATTAATCTATGGACTAAGACTACTACTACTAAGCAAAGAGTATATTATTATAGTTGTACCTACTAAGAGTACTAAGAGAAAAGAGATATTAGAGATATGCTTTTGATGTATTTGTACCCACACAGACAGACTATAAAGAATTATAGTCTAAAGATAGGTTATATCGATATTTATTTTTTTCTCTAGATATCGACTTTGATATTAATATATTTTAATAAATATCGCAGTATCGATATATCGTTTTTTTTTCACTTTCGACGTCAGTTGTATTTACTGCACTAGCTGTCCGCTTTTTTTAATTTATATATCACGACCCGCCCGCGGTTTCACCCACGCTGCCCAGTTCTTAAGTGTCATAGGGTTATGTTAAATAGTTTAAAACCTTCCTCTTAAATTACTCTATCTATTAAAAAAAACCGCATCAAAATCCGTTGCGTAGTTTAAAAGATCTAAGCATACATAGGGACAGACGGCGGGAAACGACTTTGTTTTATAATAAGTAGTGACTAGGATATCACAGCTTTCAAGCATACATAATTAATCTGAGGTGTAGTGACCGTATGCATGTGTGACTCTGTGGTAGTGACAACTGGTGTGAACGGGTGACAACTGACAACTGACAATTGTGACCTCAGAAGTCTAAAACATAGTCTGAGCGTGTGATACTGTGATGTGACCGTGTGTTTTGAGATTTTGGTTGAAATTAGATTGCTTGCTAACGTCCAAACTCCAAAACGACTGAGAAATTGAGATTGAGACTATAAATTCTACTTGTACCTGTATCTCTCTCTCCCTCTTGTATCTTGTAATCGTAAAATCAAAATACTTAAACACTTCGGCATATATAATGCACTGTTGCCTGAATTTAACAAGACTTATAATATAATATTCTGTTTCTTCACAATTATAAGTTGACATTATTAGTGTATTTCATAGAATGACTTATGATTGGTTTGAATCTATAGGGCGTCCACGGTTTGTCGTCGCACCTATGGTCGATGCCAGTGAGCTAGCTTGGCGCCTTCTCTGCCGCAGACATGGAGCAACATTGTGCTATACTCCAATGTTCCATAGTAATGTTTTTACCAAAGATCCTAAGTATAGGAAAGATAACATGCAGACATGTGAAGAGGATCGTCCACTAATTGTCCAAGTCAGTATTTTTTTTAATTCAGGGTGATTGTCACTAGTTTTTTTTTCCTATAGTTATAGTAATGCCTCGTTAGTCTAGTGGTCCCAAGTGTAACTACTACGCGAGAGGTCCTTGGTTCGATTCCCAGATCGAGCAGTGTTATTGGGTTTTTATATGAAAATCTCAGTAGCAGCTCGGACTTTAGAATTTGTGCCTGGTTAATGCAATAGGCTCAACATACTGGCAAACTGTGGGTGTACATTCACCTCTGCTTAATCTTTCGGTGAATACAGGTGTGATGATGGTATTTTTAATTTGGTTTTAGTTCTGCGGAAATAACCCTGAAATAATGGCAGCTGCAGCAAAATTGGTTGAAATAAAATGTGATGCCATAGATATTAATCTTGGATGTCCTCAGTCTATTGCTAAGAGAGGCAAATATGGATCGTTTCTCCAAGATGACTGGGAATTGCTACAGAAAATTGGTAACTAGTCTAGCATTTTGCTCTGGAACCTTAAATATGTTCTCTTCACACATGTAGTAGGCTATTTGTTTTCTAATAGTGAATGTTATGATAACAAATAATGCAACTCATATCTCCATCAAGTCCTGTATTATGGACATGATGCAAAAACTTGGTTGGGTTTGGCTTGGTTTTGGACTCCAGGGTCATTAAGGCCATTGTTGAATTAAGTTTAAAGTTTGAATATTCACTGTTGTGTTAAGAGAGAGCAATATATTCATCACAGTAGAAAATCTATTAATTTGTTTAAATATTTTACACAGAGGGTAAATCTTTGCTTATTTCAGTAAAGGCTATGTCTGAAGCAGTATCTGTACCTATAACTTGCAAGGTGCGAATTTTTGACAGCATAGAAAAATCTGTTAATTATGCGCTCATGTTACAAAATGCAGGATGTAACATGCTCACAGTTCATGGCAGAACAAGGGATCAAAAAGGACCATTAACGGGTATTGCTAGTTGGGACCACATCAAAGCAATCAGGTGTGCATACAATGCATATTCCTAATTTTTAATAAATCTACATAATTATTATATGTAATACTTAATATCAGACCATATTCAATCATCTGGGCCCAGATTTGGACTGCTACAAGACATTGTAAATTTTGATTTCTAAACAAGCTCACATGATGCTTGTGTTGATGTGCTTCATACTTTTGCATTTAGCATTGTATTGGAAATTATGTCTTTATTCTGAATAAACATAATTAAGTATAACCCAGCAAAACCTAGCCAGCTTTCAGCCTTCTAACCTAGCTAGATAATTTAATGTTTTTATTTTTAGGGAAGCAATATCAATACCAATGCTAGCTAATGGAAATATTCAATGTCTAGAAGATGTCTATAGATGTTTAAATTACACTAAAGTAGATGGTGTAATGAGTGCAGAGGGAATCCTTACAAACCCTGCCCTGTTTGAAGGAAATAACCCACTGACATGGGAGGTGGCCCAAGAATACCTTGATTTGGTGGAAAAGTACCCTTGCCCATCATCTTACATAAGAGGTCATTTATTTAAAATATTTCATAAAATGTAAGTATAATTAAATATCCATGATTGTATGGATTTAATATTATGTACTTACATACATTAAATATAACCTGTTATCTTACAGTATCTGTGTTACTGTACTTTTATGTTTTTTAATATGGAATATAAAATATGCACCTTTATAGATTTTCATTTGATGAAAATAATGAGGACAGACAAATTTTGGCAACAGCACAAAACTTGGAAGACTTTAGAAAAGTATGCTTAAATATTAAAGATAAATACTTACCATATCATGAAGGAAAAAATAATTTTGAAGATAATGATAATATATCTAGAATTTGTTTCAATTTAATATTACCTCCATGGATATGCCAGCCATATGTTAGAATGTCACCTGAAGAGCATACACAAAAAATGGAAAAATTGAACACTATGCAGGTAACTGAAATAACCATAAATAAATGCACATTATGTTGATATATTTAACAAATGTTAATAACAGTTCTTATTTGTAGGATAGTGTTGGTGATAAAAGAATGTTTGAAGATATTGATGGAACTGCAATATCACGAAAAAAAATGAAAAAGTTACGTAGGACTATGAGGAGACCAGAAAAACAAGACTTACAACAAATTACTGGCAGGAGTGGTGAAATCTGTATGAACGAAAATTGTCCTAATCCTCTAGTTAGTACCTGCATAATTTAGTTGTCTTAAGTATCATGTTGGTATTCAAAATTGGATCCTAACTTGTGATATTTCAACAAATGATACCCCATGATGAATCATTTTGCTTGATATGCTGATTTTTTTTATTTGGAAGAATGTTGTGACTTTGTGTCATTTAATTATCAGTATCACTTTGTTTTTATCATAAAAGTGTTACTGGCGCGAAAGAACCGAAAGTGGTGTGCCATGATCGTAACAAGTCGAAAGCTTTAGTCTCTGTCTACCCCTATGGGACATAGTCGTAAAAATATGTATGTACGTTTTCTGCCAAAAACTGTTGTTTATCTAAAAAAACTATGACAGTAAGCAAACGCCTATACCATCACGCCTGTATTCCCCGAAGGTTTAGGCAGAGGCGTACTAATGTACACACACAGTTCGCCAGTATGTTTAGGTCTCATGTAATAGGGGGCGAGCCTATTGCCATTAACCGGGCACAAATTCCTAACTCTGAGCTGCTAATTAGAATTTCATTAATATTGTATAGCTAATGTCGCAATTACTACAGCTAGGAATCTAGAATGTGTTATAGCCCTACAAATTGCGAAAAACCAATTGTAATTTGAATTTGGCGGGCTCAGCGAAACGATCAGCCTTAATGTGTATATTAATTTCACGTATAGGTGCGCGAACATCTGGAACATGTAGGTCATACAAATATTTGTTCGACATTTGTACAATCAGAGATCAGCCTACACTAAAAATTACAAAAATAGGTTGGTGGGTACCTGTTTGTTGGTACCTAAATCTGTTTGAGAGTATGTATAATTATGTACAATTAATGTATGATAAAATCTTATTTCAGGGTGGGAAATGTCAGTACCAATTATGTAAAAAATGTTGCAGAAATAAATGTTATGAAGAGGATTTAGATTGTAAGGGCCACAGGATACTGGTACATACTAGGCGGGAAATGGCTAAAAGGTTTGCCAATGATATCGATATTAAAACTAAAAGAAACTTCAATTAGTTTGTGTACCGAACAATACTTAAATTATGAAATATTTGATGTAGGTATCTGATATACCTATGTAATGTATATAAAATAAATATATTTTACACAACTTCAAAGGCTGAGGTAGTCGATCCTCCAAGTTTTATTCTTATAGTTTTATTAATAACTACATACATGTATCTATCTTATAACATTAATGTTTGTGAATATGTATTGCCATTTAATCCTTTCCCTGCGGGCGCACCGTCTACGAATCCTGCCCTGTAGACGGGCTTACCAAAAAATAATTGCTTCCCTGTACCGCAGGGTGATTACCTAAGGTGGCGACCGGTGGCTATTGCGAAATCGTCTCTGTCATACCAAAATTCGTACCACACCGACTGTGCTTCCCCTAGTGAGGAAATGGGCACTAAAAACGCAACCCAGAAACTGAACCTCGTTACAAAAGCTCTATGACGATGTCCAAAGAGGAAAATGAACTGTCAAAGATCAATCAGACAAATTCTGGTTTCTGTGTAGTTATATTCTGTTATTTGGCTTTGAAAAGTAAACAAAAAGTAAAACAATATTATTAACCATTACTATATAAAAATGTAGTGCACGAAGATACAAAATTTTGTTGATATTGTTTTGAAAAAGTTTAGTTATAATATTAATCTGCATAGAAACTAGCGCCGGTGGTAATCGACGTTACTTACGAGATCTAAGTTATGGTACCTATAGAAAGATTAGAAAGTATCGATATGAGGTATCGAAACTTTTTGTGTTGGTACCCTGATAACTGAATATTTGAAACTTGGTTTCTGCCTCTTTCTGCCGTCGGTTGCCCTTGGCGCTAGTTCGTATAAAGATTTCATTACAACACTACCTGTAGCTTGTTTCTTCATAGCAAATACGAATTTGCACTCAAATTTCCCGATTGCATTTAAGAAATTTTCGAAAACAAACATGGATTTACAAACAATTACAACACCGGTTTTGGTGGATTTACTGAGCTCCTCCAAAGTTAGCCGTTTAGAAAGGCCCGATGCTTCGCAGGGCATAGAATTGACCGTACAAACGTGAATTCACTACTAGATAAATCATCATCAAATGACTCACCTGTAGCGCTACTTGCATACTAGTATCAGTCTGTGATAGCGGCGCGGGTGATTAAAATGAGGATATCTCGAAACTGTTGCAAGGATACGAACTGTATAAACTTTATATCGTTGGAATATACATTCAATAAGTTATCTTACTCAACTAAAATCAAAATATATCACTGCGTCAGCAAATTTTGCAAAATTATTGCAAATAAATATTTATAATTATATAAATAAACCATTTTCAATCAACAAAACAACTAACGCCATCAGCTGTTGGAACTTAAACAATGAATAACACAACGCTATATTATATTAAAACTAAAGAGATAATATCACTGCAACAGTATCTTCCTTACCTAAAGAGTTCGTAATTAATCAGCGATTGTGCGTAGATAGATACGTACTTACGATAAACATTTACAACATCATAATATTACAATTTTAACCTCAAACATTAAATTGATAGAACGAAGAATTTGACAATAGGGTATTACACCTTTTTTTGAAAACTGTTTTAAATTAATCCTTAGATCGTAATGAACCAGTAGAATTTTTATTTCAATTTTATACAACCAAAAAATGCCTTAAAAACGATTTTTAATTTATGATTTTGAATTTACGCGCGAAAACACTAGCCGCCATGCTACTTCGGCTCGTGACGTCACTTCATTGGTAAACAATACAACTGCCAAAGTCCAAGTAACACGATTTGTGAAAATAATGAGTTATAATGTTTATCATTGGTGTCTTGTGCCTGAATGCAATAATACAAGTGTAAAAACGCCACAAAAATTGGGGATTCAATTGCTTTGTGTATCATATCCATTTTAAGGCGGATCGTTCGCCTGAGCCCGCCAAATTCAAATTTCAATTGGTTTTTCGCAATTTTTAGGTCTATAACACATTCTAGATTCCTAGCTGTAGTAATTGCGGCAGTAGCTATACAATATTCACAACTGAGTATTAAAAACTTTGCTTAATAACGTTTCTATAACGTTTATTAAGCAAAGTTTTTACTGTACTGTACTGAGTATTAAAAACTTTGCTTAATAACGTTTCTATAACGTTTATTAAGCAAAGTTTTTAATACTCAGTTGTGAATATTGTATAGCTACTGCCGCAATTACTACAGCTAGGAATCTAGAATGTGTTATAGACCTACAAATTACGAAAAACCAATTGAAATTTGAATTTGGCGGGCTCAGGTGAACGATCCGCCTTTAATTAAGGTCTGGCTTGCTATCCGGCAAGCAATTTTTATTTTACATCACTCTGTAGTTGTAAATCATTATTGTGACAAGGAAAATTCGTATAATAACTATATTCGTATTAGTACACTTATTCTAAAATGAATATGACTATTTACTATTTGTGTTACTATTTGGCGAGCCTCGCCTGAGTGAAAACGAAATTTTAAATTGGGGTACGTACCTACAGGTTTTTTTCTAGAACCTAATATGTTGTTTTTATTACCTCAATGAGAAATTATTCCATTACTACGGCTGTCATTCGATGATTAGTTGCCAATTTTTGAAATTATGACAATAATTGTTATCTCCTTTTTTAAGAAGTAGAGTACCTACCGAACTCATTTTTTATTATATAAAACCTTGATTGTGTAGATACAGTGCGTACCGTTTATTCTAGAAACAATAATTTCTAAAAATCTACAAAAATGATGCAAAGTCATTACCTACAATCTAACTTTGATAATCAGAAGTAACTTATATAATGAGTTGGGTTTTCAAAAGAATTCACTAAAAAGTTTGAATAAAACCCACAACGTATAGGATTAAATAACATTTTCGAAACCTCCAACTACCACACAACCTACACATATACACTGACCTGCAAGAAAATCAGGAGGCTGCATTTTGTTCTACAAGACACATTACATAATTGTTTAATAGGTTTCGATTGAAATTCAGAACAAATTTCAGAAATGGCAATCGCAGCCCGGACTGATTTTCTTGACGTGTACAATTTTATTTCTCCCTTTTTGAGTTACTCTTTTATTCATAACGAATTTATTGAACTAGGTACCTACGCAGTGTGCAGGTTTTTTTTACATCAAGTAGAGCAGATAATAATAATAAACAAAATGGTGTGAGGGAACAAGAAATTCAGAACAAAAATGGAAATCGCAGCCCCGATCGATTTTCATGTAGGTGAGTGGTTAGGTGTCAAGTCGTGTGTCAAGACGATAAATCTTCGCGAGCCTTCTTAGAGCTCTGCTTTTAGCTAGTTTACATTATGAAGACTATTTTACATTATTGAAGTAAAAATCCCACAAACTTTACAAAAAATGTAACGTACAACTTTACAACAATGAACTAAAAACGTCGTATTTTTATTTAATACTAGCTTCTGCCCGCAACTTCGTCCACGTAGTTTTATAAATAAATACTAACGTTTCTCGTTTACTTTTTTAAAAATCTATCATAAACATGCATTTTTATAAATAAATACTAACGTTTCTCGTTTGCTTTTTTAAAAATCTATCGTAAACATGCATTTTTATATTTTTTTTTACATGGTGTAAAATACCCTATTACCTATGCACATACGCAACTTTTATCCAGGTCGGGCCCAATTCTGAAGCCCACGCTCACGAAGTCGCGGGCAAAACGCAAAAGTTATTCTTGTAAATTTTACGAAGTTTGGTTCGTTCGGCTACATTATTGTAGAGTAACGTGCTATCTTTTAATATATAAAGATATCGCAATGTAGAAAATAATGAAATTGGCGGGGACAGCTATTATTAGAAATCGTTACCGGGGTTAGGAAAGATGCGCGCGCATTACGTTATAAGGGCTTGACTAGTAATTCATACATAGTCCTGTTTATGTTGTTGTTGCCTTTAGAGAAATATTTAGTTTTGAATGATACGGATTATTTTGGGTCTTTTTCCTTTTTTTAAAGTTATTGTTGACTAAAATTCGTGAATAAAATAAATAATCGATGGACAAATGCTGCACTTCTCATCAATCGCGACGTCCTCAAAGGAGGTTACATGGACTTCAGCTACCGCTTAACTACCAACAAATTATCGGTTGGGTCGTCTTATTAGCAACTGGTTCGTTGAATTACTTTATATTGATCATGATTCAGTTTGATGAATTGAAAACCATATCTTTAGTGATCTTCACAGTGTTGTACGTTACTCACGTAACATCGCATTTAACCGCATCGCTCATGGATCCCAGTGAATCAGAACTAAGAAAGCTGGCAGTTTACAATGTTCCCGAATTTGATCGAGAAGTTCACGCTCATGTTATTGAAAATGGGAGATGTCATCTCTGTAATGTACATACAAGCAGCAGGAGAACTAAACACTGTAGTATATGTAACAAATGTGTTGACCACTTCGATCACCACTGTAAGTGGCTCAACAACTGCGTCGGGCGGAGGAACTACGTGGCGTTCATTGCATGCGTCACTACGGCATTGATGTTATCCACATTTACGTCGTCGTTGTGTGCAGCAGACATTGTGGTATTTTTTAAAAATCCAAAATATTTAAGTAAAGAAGCACAGAATTTTATTAATTGTAGTTCGATAAACACCATGGTGCCGACGACTTCAACTATTTGTAAGGGTTCACTAGCACTTATAATATTTTTAGTCATATTTTGCGTAACGGCGTCGGCAATAGGATGTGCCTTATTGCATTTATGTTGTTTCCATATATATATTTATTTTCTAGGAGTAACAACATATGAATATGTTGTATCAAGTGGAGACTCTCAAGGACTTTACAAATATCCCAAAAGATGTAAATGTTCATGGAATGTAACCAAAGAATTGTATACTATTAGAAAATCTAAAAATAAAAGAGAAAGCCTAGAAAATTCTGAAAATGGATCAATGGCAAGCAAATTGAATTTAACACATTCAAATACAAATCTTCAAAGTGGAGAGGCCAGTGTCATAAATTTAATAAGCGTTTTAATTAACAATGAATTAGGTAAAGCTAAGAAAATATTCTTGTATGACAAAAACAAAGTACACCCACATGATGCAAATAGTAGATAGCCCTGTCTGATGTCATAATCGGTACCTTATTACTATCAGTAGTCACAACTGAAATATTGCTTCAACTAGGTACCTGATTGGATTTTCCATTGACACGGTAGGTAGGTACAGGTTTTGTAGGTTGATATTTTCACAAATAACTTATGTAAACAATCCATAACACCTGTAAGTACTGTCGAGGCCGGGTAAGATAATGGGGGGTTGGTGAGTTTAATTAAATACTGCACAATGAGAGCGAACACAGTTCGTTTATTACTCAAGGAAAAATTCTTATAGAATATGACAATAATAAAATTCTTTTCTAGACATTTGAAAACTACTTACTTTTTTGTTACAATGTACTACGTGCCTGGGCGCGCACCATAAAAACTCTATAATGCAAACTCTTACATCAGCTACGCCCCTGCATTTGGGTAAAAGAAGGCAATAAAACATAAAAAAAAAGTTTTACCCAAATAAAAACAAAAAAGTAACTAACTACCTGCCTATGTCCTAACTCGAAACATTAACAGGCGAAAAGAATTCATTTACAACCATGCATGAGGCTCGCCCCTCAAAGCAGGATAGTCTATGGCATGTGTTAGTTAAGTTATCATTAAAAATTTACAAAGCTTTAGCATAATTAATAAATACTACATGCCATAAACTTTGACGCACCAAAACGCCTGAAAAACATGCGCCACGGCCTCCTATCCAATGATGCTTCAAAATTAATTACATTGAAAGCTAAGCATCATGCCTGAAGGGTTAATGAGACTGAATATAAAAAGAATCAACATCATATTCAAAAACTTTAACTTCTTCTAACGCAACTGAGTCAGAGAGAGGGAAAGTTTAAGAAATCATAATTAATCCTGTCATGAATTCATTCCGAACTATAATTAATTAATTTCCATGACTAATCTTATTACCCCTCTTTATTATAATATTATATAATAAAAATAAAAACATCATGCTGAATCATATGTGTCCAACTCAGACACCCTTCGCAAGGACTATGTCCATTTCACGAAGTCGATACAGCATGTGCAGGGTCCCCCTCCTGCTAGATAAAATAAATCCCTCTAAAATTTTTATATATTCGGAATGCCTTCAACCGAAAACGCAGTGGCATCTTTTCCCTCTCTTGGCTCGTTCAGACAGCACATCAGGCAGCTCATCAGATATGAAAACAAACATACAAAATTTTTAATATTAAATATTCTTCTTTTACCAAGCAAAATTAATGACCTATATATATATATTATGAAGCAATCTATAATCTAACATGAAAAGGCTTTAACCTATTTACATGCACTATATCTCTATATCGACTATTATTTATTTTCCTAACTACATAATTCACATTAGAAATCCTTCTTACAATCCGATAAGGTCCTTTATATAACCTACACAATTTTAAACTTTTACCGTCTATTCTCCTAGGAGTATAAATCATAACTAGTTGGTTAGGCGAATAATTATTAACTTTAACTTTCTTATCATAACTTAATTTCTGTTTTGTCTGTGCTTTTCTCAAGTAATGCTTTTTGAGATAAGAAATTTTGAAAATCATGCCTTCCCACATAATCAATTATACAATTTCGCCTATCAGAATTAACAACCATAACAGTCTGGAATAAAGGTTCCCTAGCATAAATCATCATGTGTGGTGATATCTTAATGCTTGACTGTTTACTTGAATTATATGCATAACCATACTAAGGGTACATAACTACACCAATTCCTTTGGTCTGCAGAAACATACATAGACAACATTTGTGTTAACGTTCTGTTAAACCTTTCTACTAGACCATTGGTAGCCGGATGAAAAGCTGTAGTAAAGCGAGATTTACCACCAAAATATTCAACAGTATCTTTAACCAGATGTGATGTAAATACTGAACCTCTATCCGAAATAACTTCTTTCACCCCTCCAAAACGACAAAATACCTCTTCTATCAAGAAATCACTAACTCTTTGGGCTGTAGCCCTAGGCACTGCCTTGCAAATTGCATACCTAGAAACATACTCTATACAGACAATTATATATTTTGTTGCCTCTCAATGACTTTCTGAACGGACCTAATATATCTATCCCTACCTTCTCCATTAAATGATTCACTAAGATAGGTTGTAATTGAGCTACTTGCCTAACCTTTTTCCGCTCCTGACATAAACTACAACTCCTAATATAATTTTCAATTTTCTTCTCTGCATCTTTAATAAAGTATTTATCCCTAAATTTGGTTAAAAATGTGTTACAGTACCTACCACTCTTACAGTACCTACCTATTTCCGAAAGGTTAGGCAGAGGCGTACTGATGTACACCCACAGTTTGCCGGTAGTGTTTCCGATCCTACCAAACACTGAGCTGCTACCTACTGATACGTAGGTCACACTATAGGTAAGTTTTGCGTAACTTAAAAAAACAACATGTTATAACCAAAATTTTATGTTTACAAAATACTCTCCTTTACATTAACATTTTTCATGCGATCGAACCATTTTTTAGAACAGGAGGACCACAGATCTGAAGGCATGTTTTCTACGTGTTCATTGAACGCTATCACTGCCTCTCCGGAGTTGGTAAAAGTGAAACCTCTCATCAAATCTTTGATTTTGGGGAAAATAAAGAAATCACAGGGTGCTAGGTCGGGGCTATGCGCATAATGGGTGACGAGTTGTACTTTTTCGGAAGCTAAAAATGACTTTGTTTTGTTGGCCGTGTGTGAAGAAGCGTTGTCATGCTGTAGGAGAACGCGGCTTTTGGGTCGTCTTCGCGAATTTTTTCTAACACCCTGGGTAAACAAATGGCAGAATACCACTCGGCATTAACACTCTTTTGATCTTCAAGTGGAATTGTATAGATGGGACCCGTAGCTGAGAAAAAAAACGCGATCATTTTTTTACCAACGTTTCTCACCTGCCTTACTTTTGTTGGCCTGTTCTCATTTTCAAACACCCATTCACAAGATTGCTGTTTTTTTTTCGGGTTCAAAACAATAAATCCACGTTTCGTCTCCTGTGACAATGTCAAAAACAGCATTAGAATGTCCGTGGTCGTACTTCAGTAGCATCTGTGAGCACCATTCCAAACGAGCCCGCTTCTCTCCGGTGTCAGTTCATGAGGAATCCAGCGACAACAAAGTTTCCGAACTTTCAATTGTTCGTGTAAAATTTTCTAAATTTGGCTCATACCAATCCCCAATAGTACTCGAATTGTCTCATAGGTAATCCGCGGGTTTTCTTCAATTAGCCGCTTAACAGTAGCCACACTTTTTTCGTTGACGGCAGTTGAAGGCCGCCCTTCACGAAATTCGTCATGTACAGTCGCGAAACTTGGCGGTCGACCATTTTACTAACAAAATCCTTTGAACATCTATCGATACGTCAGGTACCCCCACATTTCAATTCCGCCAATTAGGATAGTTTAAAATGCGAAAACTCATCATACGATTTAATAGAAATTCAAAGTATCAAGTAACGCGCATAAAGCTCAAGGGGATATCAGCGGGGTGAGGGGAAGGGAAGATAACGCACAGCACGCCCGCGCGCTCAGTGCAAGCGATTTTAGCCTTAAGGGTGGTTCACCGCCAAGATTGTCGATAGTACCTAAAGAAACTCGACCTCTCAAATTCAGCAAACCATCGCCTCACGGTAGGTACTCAAACAAGGTGTTTCTCTCCCAAAAGCATTTTGAAGACGAGCGGCCAGTCTTGCAGAGAGAGAGAACTTTTAAAATCATAAAAAAGCATCGCTCTAAAATCTTTTCGACTTAATTTCATTTTCGTTGCGTACGTAGAACTTTGATGTGTGATAAAAAGCAATAGGGTATTACACCTTTTTTTATTTCAGTTCTATAAAACCGAAAAATGCCTTAAAAACGATTTTTAATCTATGATTTTAAATTTTCGCGCGGAAACGCTAGCCGCCATGCTACTTCGGGTCGTGACGTCACTTCGTTAGTAAACGATACAACTGCAAAAGACCAAGTAACGTCAAGTTACTATCGGAGTGACATCACGTCGGAATCCAATATGGCAGATGGCGTTTTAAAACAGATTTAAAATGACTATTTTTGAAAAATTTACATTGCATTTTTATAAATAAATACTAACGTTTCTCGTTTACTTTTTTAAAAATCTATCATAAACATCGATTTTTATATTTTTTCTTACATGGTGTAAAATACCCTATTGACAAATGATTTCCCGCCAATTGCTTTTTTTATTACTAAGAAGGTGGCAACGTTTAAAAAAATATAACATTCGAAATTCAAATAGTCCCGATTAGATATAAGTGCAAAACTTTTAGTGTGCCCCATGCTTTGAATGTATCATCGCCTATTATTTTGTTGTGCACCCAGTGACGATTTAAATTACACCATAAGTGTGGAAGACACCTACGGTGTCACTTGTCAGTGTGTCACTGAAATCGTGAATCGTGTAAAACGAGAAAAACTAAAGCTCCGTATAAATTAGGCGCGGCAGCCGCGCGAGCCAATGTTCGACCAGAGTTGACGTTCATTTGCCGCGCGAGCCAATATGTAGATATAAATTTAGTTGGACGTGACAGCCGCGCGCGGCAGGCGATCCATCACGAACAGACCGCGGCGGATAGTCAGACCAGTTCATTCTTGTAAACCTGCGAGTATGGACGCGCGTGGTCGACTGCCGCTTTCATTGTGATTCACCATCTTATTTGTAAAAAAAATAAAAGAAAAAGGCGTTGGTGGGTGAAAAAACTATATCTAAATAGATCTATCTTAAAAAATCTTTAGCGCTATACAATTGTATTAGTAAACGGCACTTTTCGTTATCCATTTTTACGTATTCGCCGCGCGAGCCAAATCACCAAAACTACAACCGTCCCCACTGCGCGCGAGCGCTCCTTTGGAGCGGTCTCAAAAACCGACAGCGAGCGGATCGCCCCGCGGCACGTTCGAGCGCGGCAATGTTCGCGTCGCCGCGCGCGGCGATCCCGTCTACATAGAGCGGGGCCGCCGCGCGCGCCAATGTTCGATGGTTTGCCGCGCTTAATTTATACGCATCTTTACTCTAAAGGTAGGTACAGTACTCGCCAATCTTTTTGGCCGGGCTGAACATAGGCGCGAGTCGCTGCGCAGAATACGGTATCTTAAGGGAAGATGGAAGAGCGCGGATGCATGGGTCACCCACCGCAGTTCCTTCGCTGCTTCCTTCTCGCTCGCGTCCTTGCAACTGTGTGAAGTGTGTGAGTGTTACATCCGTACGTGAAACACATACCTACGCATTGGGTTCTGAGAATACAGTCGAGTTCAGAATCGTTAATATCGTTTTTGTTACTGGTAGTTAGTGTTTTTTTTGTTATTATCGTTATTATTGTTCGTAGTGTTTTGTTATTATTGTTTGTCGGTATCGTGTTATCAGATTGGAAGACATTATGCAATAAAGTAGATAAAAAATATCGAGCAGGACTATAAGGAAAGCGATAGAATTATTGATAAATTTTACTGATGAATTGTGTCTTCGTGGAAGTGAAATTATTCGGATGAATTGGAAACGAGTTTTGAAGACGAAGACGATCATTCTTCCGATGAAACGGACCTCTTCATAAGGATGTTACGTTCATGGAAGGTGTAACCCTGCTTTAAATAAATAAATATTTTTGATACATATGTATTATGTTATGCATATGTATAAAATAATAATCTATCTACTTACTGATCTAATACTAAATAGGATGTTTGCATTAGTAATGTTCCACTCGACTGTACCATGCGCAAGGGGCGGGTGCAACAACTTCAGCCCGGCCAAAAAGATTGGCGAGTAGGTACCTACTGTAGTTAGTTTTATCGTTATTTATCTCGTTTTATCTTATAGGTAGGTAGGTACCTACCTAGTTTTTTTACTCGCAAAGTGAAAACTATAGGTAGGTATGTCATAGTAGAATTGTATAATTCGCTATTTTACATACTTAACTGCTAGCTGCTTTACAAAATAGCTCTTTTATATAAAATAGCTGAATGGCGTCCAGCTGGATTGCCATTGCGATACGTTTAAAAAAACCGCTTCCCACGTATACTTAGTTGTTTTGTAGAATGATTAACTTGCAGTTACGATAAGTTTTTGTGTAAAAAGCCTATGACATTTAGTTATATTTTGACGGATTTTTGCAACCAAATTTAGTATTGACCGGGTAATTTCGGGATGGAACCAATATGTTTATATTGGTTATGTTAGGTTAGATCTGTTACCAAACGACGCACATGCCGAGCGAGCGAAGCGAGTGCGGCCTCGGCAGCGTCCGGCGAGAGGGTATATTGATCTATGCCGGCGAGTGCCAGAGCCGAAATGTAGCCATTGTGCATAATTGTATGGAAGAAGAGCATAGGCCATTGACTTCAGCTTTATAATATTAGTATAGATTATTAATTTTTAAATTTTAAAATCCAGATCCTAAAACTGTCAAATCATTGTTTTATTAAAACCCCCATATTTATAAAATTAAAAACCTAATTATTTTATTAAGAGGGTTAGTTTTTAGTCATTTTATAATAGGAAATAATAGGCAGGGATGAGTTATCGCCAAACAAAAGTGATTTATAGCCAATTGGTTCCACTTTATTATTTATAATAAACTTGTAAATTTTTATACATCATGAAAGTTAACAAACATGTAGTAGGTATTTAATTAAATTATAATATGTGAAAGTTTCTTTCAAAATTTTTAATCAGACAGTCCTTGTTTGCGCGAAACTTAAGTTCTATTGCATCAGTGATGAGTCATTTGAGTAGGTACTCTAATGTCAATGTGTCGTAACATTGGTAAAGTCTTGCGTAAATAAGGAATTTGTCGTACTTCAATTTATTCACGTTTGCGGCGGCGATTCTGCTCTTCCTGAAAAATAATGTTTTGTAATGGAAACAGAGAAATATGAACTGATGTATTTTTGAAGAAATTGGACGTATAGGTGTATTGAAAAAGTACCTTTTGTGATAAAATAATGAGCAGTCTTCGGAACATCCCAATAAAATCAATGAACAACTCTAGAGCATGTTGTACAAAGTCCTTGCTGCCCATTCTGCGTTTCTCAATGATAAGTTGTGTATCAAACAGAACAAAGCCACACATGAGCATTAATCCAAGATACAGATGAGCCTGTAAAATATAATGTGTTAAATGGTGTAGATATATAAAAAATGGGTTTGAAGAATTTACTATGGAGCCTACTGGTCACATAATATAAATAAACTTTTAAAACAACATTGAAAATCAATTTATAGATTTTTTCCAACTGACTGATGTGAATTGTAACTTTGATAGTTTATTGTGGAATCCTGAAATTACATTTTATTTTAATATTCATAGATTTTTTTACTGTCACAATATATAGCACTACTGGACATTAATATACTAATGGGCAATATAAAAAAATAGCAGTTGCATGCCTGGCATTTAATTTCTCAAGTGTGGCTCATAATTTGAGTACTTATTTGGTTTTTCAATAATGATTCTGCTGACATGATTTCTTAATTATACAAAAAAACATTGAAAAATCTAAATTAAACTAACACAACCCAATGTAACCCTAGTTTATCAAGGAAAACATTCATAAAAAGACACAGGGTCTTGACCAGCCCATTGCCTTATACCTACACCTGTTCATACCATGCACTATCAATCAGTTTTTAAAATTAGTGGACAAACATTTATCACTATAAAAAAGCATGTTAAAAATATAGGCAACAACAGTAGGCAAGTAGACTTCAAAACACACTGTAATAGACATTACATCATCAAAAAGATTGCAAATTTATAAGCTTGAATATTTGTGTTTGATGTTTGTAAATGGACCTAATGATATTGTAGAGTAATAAACAGATAGAGTTTTGAGTGAAGTTTTACTTTTTTTGGTAAGTTGGCGCCATCTGATTTTGGCACCTCAGCACTCAATATGGTACAGAAGGCCCTCTATTAGACTCATGCTTCATAAAAAAATGGAAAATCTATCTCAATTCAATTCACATCATTTTATTCCAATCAATTAAAGATCATAATTATGAATTGTATAATTAAAATAGGTAAAATATAGGTAAATATATATAAAATTAATTAATAGTGATCATGCCTCTGAATACTTTGTTTGTTTGTCATCACATTAATCATAAAACAATGGTTATTGTAACGACAGTCAAACCCATTCGCAAACACGCTCAGGATGGTGTCGGAGGTGGCCCGGAGCCTGCGCCCCAGAGATGTGCACCGCTTTCGAATCGTCGTGTAGAAACAGTCCACACGGGCGTCGGCGAACATCCCTGACGCGCTGCAGTGCCGGGGGAGCCCCAACAACACCCTGAACGCATTATTATACTGAACACGAAGAGTGTTGTACTGCTTCTGGGTATATGACCCCACAGGCTCGCCGTGTTCAGGGACGTACAAAACGCTCTGAAAAGAGTTATTTTGATGGCCCCTGGATAATGAGCAAACCTGCGGGTGATCATATTGGCCCTCACAGACAACACTCTCCGTTCCCTATCGATGTCCGCATCATCCCTCAGGTCAGAGGTCACGCTATGCCCTAGATATTTAAATTGTTGAACCCTATTTAATGTGACACAGTTCAACCTGATATTTCGAAATGAAAAATTTAACTTGAGAATTGTTCTCCCAAGTGCTGAAGTTTTTAAGTAGGTAAAGGCATTACTAGCCAATACTGGCTTAGCTGGAATTGTATCTATAAACCAATTTCAATGAGGAAAAGGTTCTCAATGTGTATATTACTATACAGGGTGGCGATTTAATCACCTACATCCTTCTAGCAGGTGAATCAGACCATGAAATACCCATATCTATAAAAAAAAACATAATTTAATTTTTCTTTTGTTGAAAAAATCTATATATGTATAATGCAGTTTTATTTCAATGGCTAATATTTGAATTTCAGTAAACAGTATGGAATAAATTTACTTACTTGATGCAAGAAGTATGACTGCACGAAGATATTGAATAAACTCATGAGTGACATTGATGTAAGCAGGGTCATAAGTGTTCCTCCCAAGAACAGGAAGCTACCACGGTCGGCTAGCATAGCCGCAATAGAGAAGCACACAAACACCAATGTAGTCCCCAGGAGAGCTGTCACTATGATGGATGGATCAACAAAGCTCACATACTCCAAAAGTGGCCCCAGACTCATTCCTAAAAATATACACTTTGTTTTATACTAGAGCATCACAATTTGAGCAAAATGTTATAAATAAGCAAACAAAGAAAAATATTATTTATCTAGATATAGCTAGTTACCTGAAGTAAGACCAAATCCTAAGAGGTAACCAAGACGTAGATTTGTATTCTTGCCATTGTCAGGAGTTGCAATAAGCATCAGCATAAGACCGGCCCCAGCAATAGCAGATAAAATACCAGCTTGAAACCAAGTAAACATATCAACATATACCCCAGCTAAAGCTGAGCCACATGTCATCATCAAGGTTCCATACACATTTTTTAAATGTTGACGAACCGGTGGTTCTCTGAAATTCAAGTTATGAATATGTAAAAAAGTAGGTAAGTATATCATTGCCAATGCAAGGCCTTTCATGGCCTAGTGACATAGGGTGACTCTCTTGCAACAGTTTCTACTTGGGCATTCATACTTGGCAATGATAACTAAGCATAATACCTATGCAATGAAGTTTAATTTTCATTTTAAAAACAGAATTCCAATCAAACTAAATACCTACTATACTTATGTGTGCGTGTGGCGTAGAATGTACCTTGTACTACAATCAACATGTTCTTAAATGTTCTAGAATGATGTATGTAGTACTAATTATTGGACCTCGTAGTAATAGATTAGTTTGGTTATAATGCGTATGCACAAGTAAATAAGGAAAAACGGAAAAAAGAAATGTATTTGTTGGAATACTCACAGACGATTTTGAAAACTGTTGACGAATGTTTGAAGATTTGGGGTCATGATGACAAAATATGTAATGAAGGTTGTTTGTTCTATATCCAAAATCCCAAAACTATAGAAAGTAACTTCAGTCTTTAAATGCTGTAAAAGTTGCACGAACTAAAATGGTATGAGCAAATTATTTTTAGAATGCGCACAAACCAGTCTTCGAGTCCGAAACAATGGTGATTCTGATTGTGATTTTGTTTGATGAAATTCCGAATTCCAGATTGCCAATATAAAAAAATACTGAGATATGACACATCGTCAATACCACAGACTACTAAGAGATACTAGTATGTCAATACGTCATCATCTGATATTCTCGATAGATTTGAAGAAGTTGTATACTGTAACTTAAATATCCTACCAAAGACTAGCACAGCCACTTCTACAATTCTAATTCTTAGGGATTTTAATCTAAATATAAAAAAAAGTTGTTTGATACTTGATTTGTACTGATATCTACCTGAGATAATAGAATAGAATAGAATATTCTTTATTGCACACCAAAACAAATGGTAACCCATGGTAGGCTCGCTAATGTGAGGTCTCATGTGAGGTGGTAGGTATAACAATGGCAGACAGTCTAAATGAAGTTCATTCAATTTCGTTCATTCTTAGACCACACACTATCTTTTTTTTTTGTCAAAAACTGGTAACCCTCCAACTGTCAAGTTATTGAATACAAAATAAAAGTCGAAGTTACCTTTTTTTACCTATCTACTCATATCTTTGACTATCTATCTATAAGGACCCGCCTCTCATGATCATTCCCCTCTGTCAAGGTAGTGGATTAAAAAATCTAACGCGTTTATAAAAACTGTTTCTGAAATCGATTTTTCATAAACAGAATCGTTTCCGCTCAGTAAGGTCATCATAAATGCTCCGTGTAAATACCGATATACGTGCAGTTAATGTATGCAAAAAAATATCTAATATCTTATTTAGATAAAGATGAAGTTATTTTCCATATGTAAGTATTAAAGTTCATTTATTTCTATTTAAATCACATAATACAATTTATTAATAATGATCGAGGACGTTACCGATTCAATAATCGAGTATAAAATAATCGTTTAGTTCAAGCATGCACTCCCCACGAGACTACCCGCACTCCCCACGAGACTACTCGCACTCCCCACGAGACTAGCAATTTTTTTTTTTACTAACAATATCAGACTTCTTCTAATAAACGTAAGATTTAAATTTGAAATATCCATCAAAATGTCATTTTTTAATTTTCAATTATATATCATGCAATAGGATGTCACCATTTATGATTTCCAATTATAGGTCTTAAATGCAGAATTACCTTTTTCATCTTTTTTTGGCAATTATAGGCCTTATATATATTATGACATAATGCTTAAAACTCGGATTTTAAAAAGTGTAGCGAGACTATGTCCCTCTTTTGTTTTGTCATTTTAATTAATGATGTGATAGTGATTGCTTACGATTTCGAATCGATATCGATATTATTTTCGTTTTCAATGTAAGACCAAATTATAATAATTGCTAAAGATCACTAAAGATGAATATCATGAATTTATGATATCACTATATTTTTATAAAATGTAATAAAATAACATTATTGGAAATGACGTAACTAAGATTATTGATTATTTTTGATATCTAGAGATCTATTAGATATTTTATTTGTTACTTTTTCAGATCTACAAAAGAACTTCATTTAAATTGAAGTAGATGTGATTGATAAATACTGCATATACCCTCTTAACCACGAGAACTAAAGTCAATTAATACACATAAATATATATACTAAACGACACACGCTGACGACGCACAACACACGCAGCTTTCCCAGACTTGTATACTCATCCCAGAACACACGCAATCCGAAGGCAAACACACACACGTTCACACGCACACACACACAACACACACACACGCACTCACATACACACACGCACGCACACACGCACGCACGCACGCACACAAACGCGCGCACACACACACAAAAAACACACATAACGCAACATAACTCACATGCATGTTTAAAGTGGATCGTTCACCTGAGCCCGCCAAATTCAAATTCAATTGGTTTTTCGCAATTTGTAGGTCTATAACACATTCTAGATTCCTAGCTGTAGTAATTGCGGCATTAGCTATACAATATTCACAACTGAGCATTAAAAACTTTATACTTATTAGAATTGTCTTGTATATGAGTAGCAACGTATTTGTCATAACACCTTAACACTTGGGTGAGAGCCTGGTGATCCGTAACACAGGGTTCCCCTAATACGGACTCCAGTCTCTCGCAAAGGAGCTTTTAGTTATATAATGCTATGTTACCTAGACCTAAGATGTCATGAAGCCAACCTTTGTGAAGAGAGAAATAAATTTTTGATTGATTGATTGATCGATTGATATATAATAGCTTAAGCCGTTGTGGATAAATGTGTTGACAAAAGAATTTATAAATTAACATATTTAAATCGTATTTTAAAAATCATTGAAAATGATTTCTAAGATACGGTACGGTTTGAAGGGTTTCTTTTACCGCTTAGGTGGAAAACCAGCACATGGCCCGCCTGATGGTAAGTGGTTACCGTAGCCTATTATATGAACGCTTGCAACACCTGGGGTATCACTCGCCCGTTGCCAACCCTGTAAAAATCTTTTCACACCCGGTAGACAACCCACAACACCGGCCAACATAACACTTCCTCGCGGAGCTCTGGCAATCTTGCTCACCGTTAGGAACACAACATAGTACAGTGCTATGTTATTTGGCTACTATTTTCTGCAAAGTGTAGGTATTTCCCCAGTTGGGCAGCTCTAATTGTAAGTGGTGTTATGCAATTCCACTATGCCCTGCCTCTCGGGGTGTTTCTTCAAACATATTATTTTCTTTTTTCGATATTTGGCTCAAAGAAATAACGAGAGTACGGAACACGACATACCATCACGTCTTTATTCCCCGAAGGGTTAGACAGATGCGTACTTAGGGGGCGAGCCTATTGCCATTAATCGGGCATCAACCCTTAATTTTATAGAAAATCTCCAATAACACATTGCTCGACCGGGGAATCGAACCCAGGACCTCTCGCGTAGCAGTCGCGCTTCTTATCATATTAACGAGCGCCATAATGAACAAAATCGTATTTACTCCTCCTTATATCTCGTGGGAAACAAAACGCTCTGTCTAGTGTCATTCCTTATATATCAGCCTGGCAAAGAAAATAATCAAACTAATCGGTATCAAAGTATTTGTAACAAAACGTCCCCAATATCCGCTCTATTTATACTAATATTATAAAGAGGAAAGATTTGTATGTATCAATGTATGTAACAAATAAACTCAAAAACTACTAGGCCGATTTCGAAAATTCTTTCACCATTTGAATCCTATATTATTCAAGATTAACATAGGCTATAGAATATATATTTCAAAAAAGTTAGTGATTTCTCTGACCCGGGTGTTTATTTTCCAATTACATAGTATGTATTTATCTATACCTAAATAGTTTCTTTGTTTTGTATTTAATTAGCATGCAATGAGAGCATTGCATTGAAAATAATTATGAAGCAAGATTTGTAATTCAGTCGTAATTTGTTACACAGTTGAATGTTTACTTGCTCGGATAAAGTTGAAACCCACAGGTTTAACAGTATCGTTCTTATGGGAGATATTTTATTTCTATTATTTATAATATTAGTGTTTTATTCAATAGGGTGTTATTAAAAAGGTGTGTATGGATGATTTTAATTTAAATAAATAATTACTTATAAAAATAATTTGTAATCGTTGTTACGTTTTTATCCATTCTTCCTAAAATAATCTATCGATATAAAATATCGACATAGTAGCTTCCTAATAATTTTTAATGTCTTATAAGTTCGTATTGTCGTCAATTCTTGTATGTTGACGTATTTGACCTCTATGTGTGCGTAAATTGTGTTAGTGTTGAAGATTTTGATAAGTGTGAGTTCGTAGCGATACCAAATGATTTTGAGTATGTGTGCAGCAATGTCTATGTAGTTTTTCCTCCCCCCGCACCAAAAGTGACAGACTTTTTTGTTCATAGAGGCTTGTTCTTGCTAGGACTATGAACGGAGCGCTCCGTACTAGTACAATCGTTCAAATGTACTAGTTCGGTCTTCTAGTACTATTAGTACAGTAGCTCACTGAAGGAATAGTGAACAAACATAATCTCTGGTATCATAGACATAAAGTTCAAAATAGCTTTGTTCTTGCTAGTGAGCGATGGTTAATAGTACAGTCGTTCAAATGTACTAGTCGAGTTCAAATGAGCGCTGAGCGACGGAGCGCTCCGTTCATTCATAGTCGAAGTACGAGCGACGAAGTACTAAAGGAATGATGTACTAGAAAGGAAAAGGAATAGTTCGTACTAGTCTCTGTCGGGATCGGGAATCAATTCCTAATAGTACATGTACTACACAAGCCTACATAGAATTAAGCGCGTTACTTGTCCAGGGATAGATAGTCAAAGACTCATATACTACTAGTCTAGTATCTCTTATTTTATTAGTCTGTGCTCATATAATATAATAATCATAACCTTAAATCTCGTAAACACGTTGTGTTTTTTCTATTCAATAATTATTTTATTTTTAATGTGAGCTAATCACAGAAACAATGGGGAAGAAAACAAAAGTAGGTAAACAGCGGAAAGATAAATATTATCAACTCGCTAAGGAAACAGGTATGTTATTATATTACCTAGTGTTATCTCATTTTTTTCTGTGATTTTATGATTACATTACATCAAAATATAATAATGTGGTTTCAGGTTATCGCTCAAGAGCTGCATTCAAATTGATTCAATTGAATCGAAAATTTGGGTTTTTACAAAAGTCACGAGTATGCATCGATTTATGTGCTGCGCCTGGTGGGTGGATGCAGGTGGCGCATCAGAATATGCCTGTATCAAGTGTGGTCATTGGAGTCGATTTGTTTCCGATTAAGCCTGTTCCTGGTTGTATCGCCCTTACTGAAGATATAACAACAGAAAAGTGTAAAACTGCTATAAAAAAGGAAATCAAAACATGGAAAGCTGATGTTGTTTTAAATGATGGTGCCCCAAATGTGGGTTTGAACTGGATTCACGATGCATACCAGCAAGCCTGTCTTACATTAAGTGCTTTAAAATTGGCCACCAATTTCTTAAGAGAGGGTGGGTGGTTTATTACTAAAGTCTTTAGATCCAAAGATTATCATGCACTATTATGGGTATTGAAACAATTTTTCAAAAAAGTTCATGCCACTAAGCCACAGGCCTCTCGTAATGAATCTTCTGAAATTTTTGTGGTCTGCCAAGGCTATATTGCGCCAGATACTATTGACCCTAAATTTCTCGATCCCAAAAATGTATTTGAGGACTTGGATATTGTAAAAAAACAACACACTAATATTTTACACCCGGAGAAACAAAAGAAGGCTAAAGCTGAAGGCTATCTAGAAAATGATTATACAACTCATCACAAAGTACTTCTCTCACAGTTTTTGAGTGAAGGCCAAGACCCAATAGATCTACTTCAAGGATGCTCTGAGGTAAGTTATTTAATTTTTTAAGGAAATAATTGGGCAAAATATAATTACAAATGATATTATATTCTCATTTTATATTTACAGATTGTGATTGACGATAAATTCATTGAGGGACACCCAAAGACTAGTGCAGAAATAAAAGAATGCTGTAAAGATATTAAAGTTTTGGGCAGAAAAGATTTAAAAGCTCTGCTTAGCTGGTTTAAGCAAATGAAGGATTGGAAAGCCTCACAGGTGGGTATGAGAAATTTTTGAAAGATTTCTATTTGTGAATGTCTGAAATGGTAGTAATGATATAATATCACTACATATTATAAAACAAAGTCGCTTCCTGCTGTCTGTCCCTATGTATGCTTAGATCTTTAAAACTACGCAACGGATTTTGATGCAGTTTTTTTTAATAGATAGATTGATTCAAGAGGAAGGTTTTAAGCTATTTAACATCAGGCTACGACTCTTAGGGATGGGGCAGCGCGGGTGAAACCGCGGGCGGGTCGCTAGTATTATTTATAAACATGGTATAAAATTTTATCAGGATAATTCTTTATAATAAATTATTTTCCAGATAGTTAAAACAGATACAAAAGAAGTTGCTGATGACACAACTAAGGAGGAAGCAGCAGTGGATGACGATGATAGTGATGTTGATGCAGAGATTGCAGGGTTGCAGGTAGGTACAATGTTAGACGAACTTGTATCTTATATTTCCTATTCAATTTGTATGGAGCAAGTATCATTCAACTTTATATTTCAATTCATAAGTTTTTATAATTGTTACAATTTATAACAGTACATATTTTAAACAATACTAATAATAATTATATTATGTTATTAAAATGTTTTAATTGTATTATAAATAATGTGTTGTGGAACCTAAAGATTTGTAAATAAGCTATTAATTTCTACAACCAATAAAATGTCTAATTCCTTAAAGTTTTGTATTATACATACATGTTTTTTATTTGTATACTGTAGGACCAAGAAAGGCGTCAGTCAAAACGAAAACGGAAGCAACTGAATAAACAAAGACAAAAGTTGGCAGAGAAAATGAACCTAAAAATGGTACTCAAAGGTGATGGTGGGCCTATCTTGGAAAGTAATGACATGTTTAAGCTGTCGGACATAAAGAATGCTGAGGTAAGAATTTAAAAAATATGATAAGTACCTACATAGCTTTGCCACAAAAGGAGTAGTTAAAATAAATATTATGATTTATTTTTACCAATCTAAAAATAAAAGGTGGACAGTATAACAAAATAACTATATAAGTATAGTGTCAATTTATGTGTGAGTAATCACATTTATCAAAGTATTGGCACTATTTAATCAAAGTATGATTTAAAATTTGCGGTATTAGGGTGCTGGGCTATAAATTTGGATATTTGTAAAGCATATGCTCTACATGTCCAACCTATTTCTAGATATGACCATTTATGGTCATAATTATAATCAAATCTGATAATCAAATCTGATCAATATTTTGTAACATCTTTGTAACACATGAATGCAAATAAAGAACTTGAACTTGAACTTGGAACAAATTTTTTCTTGAAGAGAAAAAAGATTTTTTTTGTCAATATTTATTATTCATACAATGAAAATGAAATGAACAGTTGATGATGATGAACAGAAATATGGTTGAGGTACAACATGATCACTGAATCAGCTTAATATCTATTAGAACATATCAACTCCAAGTTGCTGTGAGTATTTCCTCAAAAGGCCCTTTGCAGACATTCTCTTACATTGGGACACTCATGTAATCAATACTAATAACATTAAATTTAAAATTAAGAAAACACCTGGTGCATGGTCATGTTTACCATGTCCTTGCAATATCATTGAAGTAACAGGATAACAAAATTCAAAGCGTTCAGACCTGATAAATAAAACCGAGATCTGAGAGTGATTTTATCTATGACCAAATCATAGATAAAATCACTCTCGATCAAATCACCTTAAACATAAAAAATAATAATTAAAATCGGCCCATTAATTGGATAGACAGACACACGTAAAATTTATAACTTTTTATGCTGGGGATTAAAAAAATTAAAAGTGTTGATAAGCACAGCCTGATCTGTATCTTCTCAGAGGGCGTCAGAAAATGCAGACCCCATCCAGTACTAAAAATTGAAAACATTCACAAATATACATTACTTTTAGTATATTATGCGAAATCCGTTTGTAAAGAATCTAGGTTGGTATTATATGTACAACATTTCAAAACTGTATCACGAAAAGTCACAATTAAGTTATAAAGTTTCTTATGTATGTTACCTGGTTGTCCATACAAAAACATGCTCACTACATCTTATTATACCAGCCCTTGTTGTGCGCGTGTGATTGCGAAAACAAAATTAGTGTTGCTCTGTGTCTCTCTACTTGTAACGTTTTTAAAATATTTTTGGCAAGTATAACTGCCTCATTAGCCAAGTGGTCCTGAGCGCGACTGCTACGCTAGAGGTCCTGGGTTCGATTCCCAGGTCGAGCAGTGTTATTGGTTTTTCTATTAAATTCCCAGTAGCAGCTCGGAGTTTGGAATTTGTGCCTGGTAAATGGCAATAGGCTCGCCCTCTATTACATGGGACCTAAACATACCGGCGAACTGTGGGTGTACATTAGTACGCCTCTGCCTAACCCTTCGGGGAATACAGGCGTGATGGTCAGTATGTACGTAAGATATAACATGGTGTAAAAATTATTGGAATTAATTCAGTTACTTATATTGTCGATGGTTTTATTAGATTTAGATGCTTCATAAAAAAATATTGTAGACAAATGTAAAATAAGACACATATTAATTAATTAATTGCACAAACATCGTGCGTTGTTAATTAAAGGAATTGGCGCGCATGGTAGACCAGCAACCTGATATAGTGGCAGAAGCTAGTGATGAATCTGATGATGAGTTCAAAGTGAAACAAAAGTATCTTAAGTATGATACAGAGTCATCGAAACTTGATTCTTCAGGCCTCTACTATAAGGATTCTGACAGTGAACTTGAAATGGAATCTGATTCTGATACTGAGCAAGACCGGGAGACTTTGGGTAAATTTTAATATCTTTTTATTATAAGTGAAATGTCTTGAAATTTAATTGAATTGAAAAACTGCCTCATTAGCCTAGTGGTTCTGAGTGCAACTGCTACGTCAGAGGTCTTGGGTAGGATTCCCAGGTCGAGCAAAGTGTTATTGGGTTTTTTTTTTACGAAATTCATAGTAGCAGCTCGGAGTTTGGAAAGTGTGCCTGAGTGGGCAATAGGCTCGCCCCCTATTACACGGGACCTAAACATACCGGAGATCTGTGGGTGTACATTAGTACGCCTCTGCCTAATCCTACGGGGAACATAGGCGTGATAGTATGTAATAAGCGAAATGTGGTATTTGTTACAGAACACAAATGCATAAAAAACAGTCAGTCTTAAGAGGCCGTCCTAAAAATTCACTCGATCGAGTTTAGGTAAATTCTATGTTTGTGTGCGCTTTTCACGCACACATGGCTGCAGATCGAGCGTACGAGCCTATAAACAATGTTGATCCTTTCATTATTAAATTAATTTTCTAGTTTTATTCTCGTTAGTTTTTTTTTGTATTTTCAATTTTGTTTTTAATTTAGTATATTTTTATACATACCTACAATATTCAATAAACATCAAAACATAAAACTTTGAAGGCGGAAATTGGGGTTAAAAATTGTAATTTTTGTAGATACTGATTACTAATAAATACCTAGTGACGAGTTTCATGATTTATGGATTTTTACATTTTAAGGGTAGGAAACGGGGGTTGAAGCCTGAAGGTTAATGTACTTATTAGTATGGGTGAATAGTTTTTAAAGGTAGGTGTTTGAAAATGAGATATGTAGCTACTCATCATAAAAAAATGTGTTTCAGGGATTTTGAATTTTCAAACTTTTACTTTGGAGGGTTGATAGTTTTATCTTTTGCTAGGCACTTCAAAATCGTAATATTTTGTTAAATGTTTATCAAAACACATTTTGGTCACGACTGAAACCTCTCGGTTGTATGTACATCTGTGCTAATTGTGGTATGTAGTTTAACTTTGCTCCACTTCATCGTGAAAAGTGTGAGATGAGATGTCTGAAGAACTGGTATTTGTTTTTCATAATTTACCATGCACGTAGAATGTGCCTAATGAAGTACCAACATAAGACATAAATTTTTTACTACAGTAGTATTCACGGCGATAACTATAATATTCATACCTTTGAATGTCTTAAAACCTTTGCTTATAAATAATTTATTGTAAGATGAGGTTGCTTTTGACTAATGAACATAGAGCTTTGTAATGATTGTATAATTTTGTTTGTAATGTATATCATGGCATATTTTAAATCTATACTAATATATAAGCTGAAGAGTTTGTTTGTTTGTTTACTTGAACGCGCTAATCTCAGGAACTACTGGGTCGATTTGAAAAATTCTTTCATTGTTCGATAGCCCATTTATTGAGAAAGGCTATAGGCTATATATCCTCATATATCTCCTATATTTCCTCTACGCGGACGAAGTCGTGGGCAGAAGCTAGTAAAATATAAAGCGTTATAATAGCTACTAAATTACCAAGCATTGCGCTGTCTAAATTTGAATGCTTGAATTGCCGGCAAAAACATAATACCATAATAAATCGTAATCCAATAAATTGTGTTTTACTTACGATATAACTTGGTATTACGTTTGTATTAGAAATTCGGTGGCAGACTCTTGAGAGCTATAGGTATTATACTTAATGTCGCAATCACACGCAGTCGCAGTCGTAAGTACCTCGAACATAACATACCATCACGCCTGTATTCCCTGACGGGTTAGGCAGAGGCGTACACTAATGTACACCCACAGTTCGCCGATATGTTAAGGTACCATGTAATAGGGGGCGAGCCTATTGCCATTATCCGGGCACAAATTTCAAATTCCGAGCTCCTACTGAGAATTTACTACGCCTGTTTTTATTAATAAATATTTTTTTTAATGTATTTTATGTTATGCCAATGTATAAAATAAAAATCTATCTACTTACTGATCTAATACTAAATAGGATAATTGCATTAGTAATTTTCCACTTGACTGTACCATGCGCACGAAGGCGGGTGTAACAACCTCTGCCCGGCCAAAAATATTGGGAACTACTGTACTGTACGTTTCCAAAGAAACTAAATCCCAAGTACAATCAGGCTGTAGGATGTTCTTCAAAAAAGAAGTCACTTTTCAATAGATATTACTGACGTCACCTTTAAGACGTAAATTCAGAATGTGAATGCAAATTTAGACCTGGCAGGTGGGACTCGCGGCGGCTTAGTGATCATAGCATCTGATTTATGTAACCAGAAGACGCAGGTTCAAATTTTGATCGCAGTCGAGTTTTTCCATCACTAAAATAACTTTATAATAATATCTAGGAATGTGCAAAAAAAACACAAATAGTTACAGTTCATATTTAACTTGAAAAAAATTAACCAAATTTTAATCTCTGGTTTCAAAATTAATAATTATGATTTTCGTAATCAGCCCCTGAGAATCCTTGAAATTGACACCCATATCAATTTATTTAGAAAAGCATTTTCGTAATCAGCCTCTGAAAATCCTTGACATTGACAGCTGTATCAATTTATTTAGAACAACAATGTCCGCTATCTTGGATTTAAAAATTAATGTTTTTTTCGTAATCAGCCCCCAAAATTCTTTGAAATTGACACCCATATCAATTTATTTAGAAAAGCAATGTCCGCCATGTTGGATTTCAATGTTAATATCATTTTCGTAATCAGCCCCTGAAAATACTTGAAATTGATACCCATATCAATTTATTTAGAAAAGCAAAGTCCGCCATCTTGGATTTCAAAATTACTGTCATTCTCGTAATCAGCCCCTGAAAATCCTTGACATTGACACCCGTATCAATTTATTAAGGAAAACAATGTCCGCCATCTCGGATTTAAAAATTAATGTCATTTTCGTAATATGCCCCCGAAATTCCTTGAAATTGATACCCATATCAATTTATATAGAAAAGCAATGTCCGCCATCTTGGATTTCAAAATTAATATAATTTTCGTAATCAGCCCCTGAAAATCTTTGAAATTGACACCAATTAATTTATTTAGAAAAGTAATGTCCGCCATCTTGGATTTCAAAAATAAACATTTTCGTAATCAGCACAATGAGAAACTTGTACTACCCATACTTCCTACAAAAAATACCAGACCATATTATATTATAGGGCTTTTCTAGAAATTAGAAGTTATAAAATAATCAACGTATCAAGTTGTGTTAATCGCAGTATAATTTGGGAAAATATTTACGTCAAACAAGCGCACGCCTGTGACACAAAGCGATACGTCCTCTCGCTGGGAAGGCCCAAACGTGACTGGCGCGAGCGGCTTTGCGCGCTCGATATTATAGCACAATTATAGGTCTTTTCATCTTTGATTTACTAAATCAAAATATTTTTTTTTTTTAAAAGTAATTTTTGATCCTATTAGAGGCATAACTGAAGATCATTAAGTAATTTAAAAAATAATCAAAATGTCTTTCTAAAAAATAGAAAAAAATACATATTTGTCTGCAATTTTCACGAAAAATTACGTTACGTAAATATTTTTTTCCTGCTATATTTTGTATGAAAATTGAAAAAAGTGCTTCCGCTAGTGCCAAGTAGAGCATATGCTGGGTTTTATAGTATTTTTTAATATTCAGTAATACTAATATTTTCTTGTAAACCGATCATCAAACTTCACTCGAAACGCGTTTTTTGGGAAAAGGAGTTGTCAATAAAAGGGATTTACGATTATTATAGAAGTAAATTGAAAAATCCATTTCCGCTTGTGCCAGGTTTAAGAACAGTTCTTTTCAAATAATTAATAACTTTATATAAATTCTTTGTAGATTCCTCACAATCGGTCAACAAAATTCACTAAAATGCGTCAATTTTTAGGACGGCCCCTTAAATACTCATGGATGTTGGATTAGTTAGAGCGTTTCTCGAAATTTTTACGCTTTCTTCTTTCCACTGCATTACTTTGTCTTCCCTTATTAGAGTGCACTTAGGAAATGTATTTGCATAGAATATTGTTTTTTTTTATTAAATAATTATTCTTTAACTAAACACAACATTCGTGATAATTTATTTTTACTTTGTATTTTATTAATAATTTCATGTTGTATTTTAGCTTTCTCGGATTCAGACACAGAAAATAAGAAAGTGGACAAAATAACGAAGCTCAACACCTTACGAAATAGTCAAGTATCTAAAACTGAGGTTATACCTAAGAACCACCCATTGTTGACGGACTTGGATAACACTGATCCAGTTTCTAGACGCTCTATGAAGGCAGAACTATGGTTTCAGAAAGACAGTTTTAAAGATATTGTTGAAGATGATGATGAAGGTGTTGATTTAGATAAATTAGTGGAAACATTCAAAGAAAAAGGCAAAACAATTGCAGATGATAGTATAGCAGAAGAGGAAAAAAGTAATGGTACAAAAAGAAAATTGGATGATGATAGTTCTGATGAGGATTCATCAGACAGTGATTATGATGTTGAAGATAATGTAGCTCCTGCTTCTGGAAATGCTGGAGCAAAAGCAAGTAAAAAAGATGACTTTGAAGTAGTTTCACAAGATCCAGGTATGAATGTTCGGTAACATTAAATAGGTAGTCAAAGTACTTGGTTATTACTTAATTATAGTATCTATCTATACTAATATATATAGTCACGAAAAATACGCGCTTTGTCGTGGAAAATAGCCCGCTATACCATATATATCTATACTAATATATATAGCTGATGAGTTTGTTTGTTTGTTTGCTTGAACGCGCTAATCTCCGGAACTGCTGGTCCGATTTGAAAAATTCTTTCAGTGTTAGATAGCCCATTTATCGAGGAAGGAGTAATGAAATGTGTTTTTAATAAATCCCACACCAGTTAACTACCCTATTGTTTATTCACTTCATATTATATTACACATGAATGTCGTTAAACATTACAGTATTTATTATATTACTAGCTTCTGCCCGCGGCTTCGCCCCCGTGGAATAAAAAGTATCGGGAACGGGATAAAAAGTATCCTATGTCCGTTTCCTGGTTCTAAGCTACCTCTCCACCAATTTTCAGCCAAATCGGTTCAGCCGTTCTTGAGTTATAAATGGAGTAACTGACACGACTTTCTTTTATATATATATAGATTACATTAAATCTATGATTTAGTGAATATTATTAATTAACTTACAGACCTAAAACGCCTAAAGAAAAATCTAAAGATGGATGCAGAGGCACTTGCTTTAGGCACGATGATAGCTACATCAAAGAAATTTAAAAGAGATCTTATGGACGATGGATGGAATCGCTACGCCTTCAATGACAAGAATTTGCCGGATTGGTTTGTAGAAGATGAAAAAAGGCATATGAAGAAACCAGTTATTGTGCCAGAGGTAATTATCAATTTCATTTAATTTTATTACAGTTTGGTTTGTCATCCATACTGAAATTATAAATGAGCAAGTGGGATTGAGAGGGGATGCTTTGTCTCTTTTCGCAAAACTATCGTCACGTCACGTTCCTATAGTGCGACCTCTGTCTAGCATAAAGTTAAAATGCTTATAACTTCCTTAATTAGCTTTTGCCTCTAAAAGTCCTTTGGATGCGAGTGATACTGTGGGCATCAACAGTTATTGTATATATTAAATATTATTAATATATTGGTTACAGAAATACACAGAGGAGTATAAGAATAGATTACAAGACATTAATGCTAGGCCAATCAAGAAAGTTATAGAAGCTAAAGCACGAAAGAAGAAGCGTATGATAAAGAAAATGGAACGTGCTAAGAAGAAGGTTGAAGCAGTTATGGAAAATGCTGATATGTCAGAAAGAGAGAAAGCTCAGCAAATCAAAACATTGTATAAAAAGGCGCAGACAGATGGAAAGAAAAAAGTTACCTATGTAGTGGCAAAAAAGCATACTTCCGCCAAAAGGATGAAACGCCCTCAAGGAGTTAAAGGACATTACAAGGTAGTCGATCCTCGTATGAAGAAAGACTTGCGCGCTCAAAAGGCCAAGGAGAAAACAAAAGGTCGCGGTAAAAAAGCCCAATCTTCTAAGAACAATAAAACGCCTCCAAAAAAGAAAGGCAAAAAAGCGAAAGCTAAATAATAAGGTGTAAACTTTAGAGAATTTCGTTTATATAGTTTATATAATTAATTGTAATCGACGATTTTGACCAGAAAAGTGGAGGCGGGGAATGGTGCTGTGCCGTTGTTTTGATTAGACTGTCAATAACGAAAATATTCTTGTTTATCGTGTAAATAAACGACTTATATTCATGGAATTATTTATTTCCCATTTTATTGAAATTACAAAACCAATTTTCCTAGAGACAGAAACAGCTACATAATTTATTTTATGGCTGACACTTCCTTTATGATTACAGGCTGTTAAAATTTTCACCCTCAGTGGATAGGTTTGTGTTATCATTACAAAGATTATTTTTACGACTAAGGTCAGGGTGTTATTTGAATCCACGTGCGTCATTCGCCGAGTTCAGGGACATGGACACGCCATATAAATGATATCACTTCGCTTGGTGGCCTTGGTGTCTAATTCTGATTCGCTCTAACTACGCCGTCTGCTTACTAAGTACTATTGAACGACGGTACCTACAAGTTCTTATTGTTGTTTATGAGTGGTTGCGGGGACTTGTTTCTAATGTCCGAAATAGTTAATAAATATTGTACCTGCCTATAAGAAATTTGGAAGGGAATAGAATATGGTGTGAGGTGAAATGAAGGGAGGAGACCGTGGGTAGGAGTGCGTGGGAGGTTGGAGGCAGGCGGCAGGCGGGGCGCTAGGCCGGGCTATATCGAGCGCGCGATCACGGCCAAGGCCGCGCATCGCCGTCATCGCTCCCAACTCCACTCCGACCGACCTTCCGTGCCCCGTACCCGCGCATCGTGTTCATAACTAAACACAAGTGGATAACAAAAACCTCATCGCAACAATCGTGTTATTTAGCCGAGATGGCGTGATCTCTAAAACCAGGCAGATATACCTATTTTTACCCGACTGCCGAAGGAGGAGGGTTATGTGTTTGTTAAGGTAGGTATCGGAAAGTCTACCCCATGATTTGGAAGCAAAATAGTAAACGTTGCAAATAATAAATCGTTACGCATAAACATGTATGACACATTTGGCGTAGAGCCTGAGCGATCGCTTTTGCAGTACGTTTCGCGAGTTCGATTGCCACACGAAACAAATATTTGCATGACCTTGTAACGCAGATATTCAGGCTCTAGGTGTACTGACATCTAGAGCCTGAACATCTGCGCTATAAGGTTAAATGTTCATATATATACTGATATAATTATGAACATTTATTTTAGTAAAAGCGCACTCACGATAAATATAAAATCCTAGTAGGGCAACGTTATAAAAAACAGTCATAGGTAATCAGGGTTATCAATTTTGGGCAGCAATGCCTATTTTTAAAATTAGGTTCTGCTGTCTGAATTCGTAACTTTATTATTCAAAAATAAGATATTGTACTTATTGAGTAAATATGAATGTGCTAGTTTTCATTTTCAAAACTACAGTTGGACCGAGGTAAAAGTAGCATTGAATTTACACATTATTTTAAAGTTATAATTATGTGTATGTAAGTGAAAAGATAAAAAAGAGTTTCCACTTGTTGTTTTCATGAGTGGCACTGACACAAATGGCACTACCATTTATGTTATTTGAGTAAGAATGTGGGTTTGCAGTGATGTCCGCAGCTGAGGCCTTTGTGGCTGAGGCGCAGCTCGCAGGTATAAGCTGCCGAGGTGGTGTAGGGGCACGGGCGAGGGGTGGTGCGGCCTCGCCCTGCCAAGGTCCCGGGTTCCATTCCCCTTGGCCACGCCACTCATCCCTACCTTCGTAATCTTCCATAACGATTCTCGCCTCCCGGTACATTATCATACCTACTTAGTATGTAAGAAATTTGATTTGCCGCTTAGGTTTTCTTAAAAATTTTAAGTGTATTATAAGAACCTATGTAAGTATTTATTTCGGAAACTTATTTTTTTCTTTTGTAATTATAGGCTTGTCCGAAATAGCCAGAACAGAATAACAATAATAATACAAATGAGTTTTACGTGGTAGTTAGGTGGCATATCATATTTCAAGATGGTAGCAATGACGGCACCATTTATCTAATTGAAAAAGGTTATAAGTATTAAATACACATAAACAGACGGTACTTATGTAGGCTATTTATAGTCTCACTCATCATTAGGGTTCCTCTTACCTTGACCTTTTCGTTCCAGAATCCTAAAAAGTATTTCGTTCAAAGTACCTAGCTGGTTCTGTATTAGTAAGTCCCTAGGTAGGTAGGTATGCAGATATAGAGAATAAGTGCCGAATATAAAACAATTGTTTGACGCCCGATGCACTCTGAACTTACCAGTGGTTCAACTGTGTAGTGAGTGATAGGATAGTGACCACGGAAACTGACTTCTAATATACTATACTATCTCCTATGTTTTATATTATAATAGAGTTACGGAGATAAGTGAGTGGTAGAAAGAGAATGACCTGGCCGCCAGTGGCGTAGCGTGTCTTGTCGGGGCCCCGTATAAAAAATTTGCTTGGAGGCCCTTATATGGGGGTAAAGATTTTTCACAAAAGAAAAAAAAAATATTGTAGTGTAGTAGGTACATTATGTATGTCATCGTTACGCTATTGACTTATTATACCTTATACTAAAATATACCTCTAAATAGTTATGTCGGTTAATATGTTTATGTACAACATAAAAAAACTTAATTACCGACATAACTCATTAACGGCCACCTGTCCCTAAGAATTGTTGTAACGACCCTCAAACCGACAATCCATCCATTCCATACCGACATAACTCATTAGGTTTATTTTTGTGTAAAGTATATTACTTGTATATATTGTATTAATTATTATTAATTTCAGACCAAGTCAACAAACGAAATTAAATGCATCAGTAGCATTTACGGTGACTCAATAAGCAGTACTCAACTGCTCACACTACCTTTATTATAGTGACGAGACACATCGGGCCGTGGATGGATTGTCGGTTTGAGGGTCGTTACAACAAATCTTAGGGACAGGTGGCCGCCCCCGCCCTATAAAGTTTGCATTTTAGTGCGCGCAGATAGGGTGAGCGACCACGTTCACGGTCAGAGTCGCGGAAACATCTACCAAACAACGGCGAACAAAGCTGTTCTCGCACCGCGTTGACAGTTACCCGCAGGTGAACCACGATTAACATCTCGCCAGATGGTCGTTAGTCGAAACGGCCATCTAAATAGGTCCACAAGGTGATGCCATTCTGGTTACAAATACCATTCAGACAGACATTTTACGGTTATGGCGCGACAATAAAACCTGTGACGAACTGCAGACATGTACTGTTGTCGCCATATACCTATATAACCTACCTATATAAGCTTTGTCAATTACTTCATTATGTCATATATATAATGTTAACCAACTCAATTTAAATATAATGTTTTGTGTTCCGTGTTTTTTCCCTCATCCATGAAATCATGTGGATTCAGGGAATAAAGCATTTCAAACATTTTTAAAAAGGAAAAATTAAATCTAGTGGCCTTAAATATTGTTCCCTTAATCCGTTTCGTTTAATATAAGTAGAATATTTTAATCCAAGCGTCCGTCGTTGTGTTGGGGGACCGCTAAGTACTATCTAAAATAGTATGTAGAAAAATACAAAATATAAAATAGCAGCTATAAACAAAGTCGCGCTACAAGACCGATTTTCTACTGCGTTGCGGTCCCCCGACATTACGACGATTAAAATGATATTAAACGTAAAAAAACGATATTAAGATTTTTTTTTCTTTTTAGAGATTTTTGTATCGGGGTTCCTTAAATTTTTATTTCATGCTTTTTAAACTGAAATTATTGTCAGACACGAACATCAACTATCCCCACAATCCCGCAAATATTCCGGGAAGAAATTACCTCGCCCATATCAATACTTAGATGTATTTTCTTAGATATCTTTGCCATCAACAAGAAAAGAGGTGATGATTTTCAAATGGCTCAGAAGATTTTCTTGATATATAAGTAGGTACCTACTTAGCTAACAATACTCTGGATGAACACTCATAATAAACAAAACCAAAATTGATCAAGATCGATTTACTCGATCAGGCACTTTGTATGATGCCACAGACAGACACAGATTTCATTATACAAACTGACACCTCTGTTTCGTCAATTGTTATAAATAAAGATTTTAAAATGGCATAGGGCCAATTAGTGATCCTATTATGGTCATTCAACGTATACCTAAATATAAACTAATTACTATGTTAGAGAGCCGTGGCAGTTACCTATCAACACACAAAAGATATTCAGTTATTTGAAGACACACTTTACACTGTGAATATCTTTTTTTAATTTGCAATTTGCACCTATTTTGTTTGTTATTATGTTTTTTGTACCAATAATACATTTATGTATTGTTGAGCGAGCTAACGAGCATTATGGTCGCGCGGGTTCGTCGACCAGCCGTGGCCGCCCGCCGCCGCGCCGCACGCCCGCGCCGCCCGCTTACACACTGCACGCCACGTACCTATTTGACCGATTACAAACCTATTGCAACTTCAACACTCAATGAAACTTACAATTCATGCTCGTACGCGCGTGTTAGTAAACACATAGGTACTATGCATTGTTAGATAAAGTAATATAGGTACTGAAGTAAGCATCATTTGAATAGTTATAATATGTAACTATCCACCTACACAGCTATGTAAGTAGTAACAGTAATTATCCTTCTTATTAAAGATTGAAATCATTACCTCCAGATCTTATTTTTAAAGTGTCAAACCTCAATATTAACACTGTAAACAATTTAGGTATTATAGTTTGTAAATTTGGTCGAGTGTCGTCTCTCTAAAATTATAAACCTACCGACCTATTACACTAAGATATAAATATACAGTTATCCAGATGTTACTTAGAGTCAAATTTAATGATTTGTAAAGCGGTCTGCCAATTTAGTGTGTGTATTGTGGTGGAGGAAAAGGGGCCGCGGGCCGCGTGCGGTCGTCGACCGAGGCCCTTGACTCGCGCGCGGTTCAGCGACACCGGCTGACACCGCGCCGCACGCCGCCGCCGCCGCCACCGCCGCCGCTACTCGCTAGCGCTCTGCCCTCTCTTGGTACTACATTGCTACCGAAACTCTAATTCTATGCCTATTCATAATAGGGTATTTTACACCATGTAAGAAAAAATATAAAAATGCATGTTTATGGTAGATTTTTAAAAAAGTAAACGAGAAACGTTAGTATTTATTTATAAAAAAGCAATGTACATTTTATAATTCAATTTCAAAAATAGTCTTTTTTAATCTGTTTTAAAACGCCATCTGCCATATTGGATTCCGACGTGATGTCACTCCGATAGTTACTTGACGTTACTTTGTCTTTTGCAGTTGTATTGTTTACAAACGAAGTGACGTCACGACCCGAAGTAGGATGGCGGCTAGCACTTCCGCGCGAAAATTAAAAATCATAAATTAAAAATAGTTTTTAAGACATTTATCGGTTTTATAAAACTGAAATAAAAATTCTACTGGTTCATTACGATCTAAGGATTAATTTAAAACAGTTTTCAAAGAAAGGTGTAATAACCTATTCCTTGATTAACTTTATGTCCATGGAAAATATTTATAAATTTAAAACCAATAAAATATGAAGCGGCGGTAGCCTAATGGCTGGGGCGTCGGACTTGTGATCATGTGGTTGCCGGTTCGAAACCCACCCATTGCACTACCGACGTGATCCCACTCGTAACACAAGCATTGAGCTTAGCACGAGGGGTTAACAAGAATACTAGTAATGTGTTGGGGCACACATTACTAGTATTCTTGATAAGCCCATTGCTAGTAAGCTTTTTAAAAAAAAATATCTCAAAATATTTTACAGATAGGTATACCTATATATTGATTGAGATTTATTTCACATTTGCATTCAACTTCTATTGCACAAAATTACATTCATCAACACATATAGAAAGTAATTTAGTGATAATTTCATAAAATGAGGATATAATTTTTTTTATTCACTGAAACTTTCACGTCAAGATCCAGGATCCAAGACAAGATCCAGAGAGAAAGGAAGATAAGTCTACATCAAATAGCATTAATTGTAGTACCTTTTACCGGATATGCCTTCGCATTTTATTTATTATATAGTAATAATATGGTTACCATGAAATTGTCATGAAAGACGAAGAAAGACATAATATATCGAGACATAGACATCCAGTCATGACCGAACAGTGGGAGCTTAGGTCTGACGGTAGTCACTTTATGTAAAATAGTGGTAAACAGCCTAATACAGTTGAACTTTATGGAAGCTGACCCCAACGTTGTATGGGAAAGGTCAGTTTGTTTGTTCTTTAATTCGTAGTTGCGCACTTTTACGTAAATATTTGTAAAATTATTAGGAAATAAAGGAACGAAAATCTTTAAGCCGGTGAAAGGTGTGTCCGTCGCAAATAACTTGCTCGACTAACTAAAACTTTACTCTAAGCATAACCTACTTACGTATTTGTACCTGCCTGCAGTGATTTCACTACCAGATTTATATCAAAATATACAACTTAATACCTACTTATTTTAAGGAAATTTAACTCAATAAGCTAAATAAATCAATACAGTGGCATTGTTATGCACAAACTTTCTCTTATAATATTATAACTATACACTAAGTTAAAAAACCCAGTCTGATCGGAAAGGGATCGTGGTATCGTGTCCTTACCGCAGCAAAATAAGACAACTTGAATATTCCTGGAGTAAAGTCAAAAATTGTCTTAATAGATATCCAAATTGCCACAATTACCGCAAAATCTAGCAAATTCTTAAAATGTGATAAAACCGTTATATGCCTTAGTATGGTACATACCCTGGGACGGTGTCGTTGCCACCGTAAGTATTGCCATTTCAGTCTTCTCTGCTTATAAATATTTCTTATTGCGTATTTTTTCTTGTAAAGTGAAAATGAAATAAATAAATTAAAATTATATAAATAAAATTAATGAATAAAGAAAATTATATAAATAAAATTAATGAATAAAGAAAATTATATAAATAAAACCGGATCTCGATACCTAACACATCATTAAGACAAAACTAACGATTTTAAGGAAGGCGAAGGTTTTATTGGATAGGTGTATTTTGTAATTATATATTATCAAAATAGTATTATAAGGAAATGTATATAGGTAATGCCTTAAATCTACAGGAAATTTGTGAGTGAATTTAATAATTTTCCCAAACAGGAATCGGAAATTTAAAATTTAAAAAAACGTTAGGTTAGATTAGAACGGTGACAATACAACGACAGAACCGAACCGAATTGTCTAGGATGATGTACTAAGTTTCTTACATTTCCAGTAACATTATTATTATAGTTTAATTAAAAAACAAAAACACGATAATGGCAAAATATATTGTTTTTGAATTTTTATCTCTAACTTGCTGCAACCACACACAATGTCATTAATTTCAGGAGAAGGAGATAAGTACATAGTTCCATTTCTTCTCTACAACATGGAATGAAGCCTTATGACTATGCCCCAATAAAATACAGATGTAGTATCTATCATATATTATTTTAAACTTGAAGCCTACCCAAACATATTTTATATAAAGTGGGTAAATTAAAGAAAACATTAAAACCTTTTTTCGAGAATGGGTTACATGTTATTATGATTTTGTTAATATAAACACTGGTGAGTAATAATCATTATCGTGGAGCAACAAACACAAACTGGTTAGAAGTACTTCCCTAGTGTGTACGCCGTTTAGCATATACACGCTATCTACATCATCTCCATCGTCAATGTATGTCCTAAAAATTGTAAACATTCCGTAATCGTGAAAGTACTTTCTTACACGACGTGTAAATATATTATATTCAGCGTGTGCGTATCAAATTTCGCAGCATAGGGCACGAGAGGTGGTGTCGGCTGCGCGGCTGCGCCTGCGCCAGTGAAAGTGGGTTGCATGCAGCGCCATTACTTTCAGTTTCTCTTGCGCGCACGCCCGATCGTGGGCTCGTTACAATAAACATCACATCCCGTCGATTTCTCGCTCTGCTAAATTTCACCTTTTCCACTCTACTGTCGCAGCTCGCGCAGTGTAGTTTGACCTGTTGCGATTTGGCCGTAGAAAGCTATAATGTCGGTTTTACGGTAAATTAGGTTATTAGAACTCATTAGAATGGATGATTACGAACTTTTGAATTGTTTTCTATGTTAAATAAGCACAAATATATGTTATATGTTTATTTCGTCAGTAACTTTGTTAAATTTATTTAGTTTAAATAGAATATTTTAATGTGCTTTAAAAACGAACTGTTTTAAAAATAAATTTTACAATCTTTGCCGGCCATTGAAACTAAGTAAAGGCGTTTTACTACAAAAGAGAATTTAATACTTTTTATTGTGTGTATGGCGTAGGCAGGGTATGTGACCTACTTAGTATGTACTAAAGTAGGTAAATTAGAGTACTCTGCTGACACTTTATGATCCCTGGCTTAACCACAAATTTACTTTCCACTGTATGCAAGGATATTTTGCTAAGTTATTTTGATAAGTCGCAACAAGATATCAAATGATTAATGTAACTAATAAATGTTATCTTGGAATATTAGAGAGTTTTGTTACATAGTTAAATTAAAAAAATAACATGCAATAAAAAAGCGGGATTAGCGTGACGGTAGACAGCGACCTAGATAGTTCTAAACTTTCGACTGCTCCACCCGCGCAGTTCCGTCATTGTATGTTCATCTTATGACTAAAATCCGGTTTACATTAAAAAAACAGTCAAATAGCTTGTATTTCTTTAATGTTGTGCAGTCGCATTTTATAGCAATTTTTATAACATTTATACGCTTTATTCATTATCAATAGAGGCAAACATTACCCCACAGTGTAACGAACTTATCACTGTTTGTTTAAAAGACTCACCCATATTGAAAGAGTTCTCGAAGTATTTACTGTTGATATTGTTTACATATAGTGCCTACATCATATTAAATATTGACTGGAAATAGTGCCGAATTGTGATATCTTGAACTCGTTTAAAAAGCTCTTGGATGCTTTCAATTAACTCGTTTCATATTTTACGTGAATTATAAACATAGTACCAAGCTCGAGTAGTAAGTGTGTAAAGAAAGGAGGTAATGGATACGTGCTAAGCAGCACGGCAAATGTTCGCTGCGTTGCATCCGAAAAGAAATGAACGAAAATGAAAGTGTCCCACTTCCCCGTTACCTCACCCCGCTCGCTTTCTCGCACTTTTTTCTATCTAATCTATTAGCTACAGTTGTTTGTCAGTTCGTTTGTATCCGGAAGCATTCCTACTTTATTTTGCGGCATACATCAGAATAATAAACCAATCTACGTATACAACTTGATACATAATACATCAATGCACATTGTTTACCCTTTACTTTTGTGTTTGGGTTAACAACAGTTAGCGACTTAGGTCTATCTATAATAATTATATAATGCCAATGCTTCATTAGAAATCTATCACCAAATAATTAACAAACAAAGGGTAAATGGAACTGAGACCCGATTCCGTCTCCTTCTTAGGTTTACGCAAGTGATTTTAACTCCATATTATAATTGTATATAATTAATTTTAAATCAAATTTAATTTTATAAAATAATAGTTTTAAACTGAAGGGGCTGCTTCTTCTGCTGCATGCTTCTGCATGTTTCGACGAAAAAACTACATTACAATTACGATGCACACGAGTAATTATTCAACGTAACAGAAACCACCGCGCCTATATTCCCCGAAGGGCTAGGCAGAGATGTAGTTACTAATGTACACCCACAATTACCGGTATTTTTAGGTCCCATGTAATAGAGGGCGAGCCTATTGCCATTAACCGGGCACAAATTCCTAACTCCGAGCTGCTACTGGGAATTTCATAGAAAATGCTGTTATTCAATACTAGTATTATTATATTGTTTTTTTTTCACCTAGTAAGTGTGCTGACACAGCAATAGAAAGTTGGCAAGTGTGGCGCCGCGTTGTGCTGCCGACCGAGGAGCCGGCCACGTCTGTAGCGCCGCGAGAAAGTTACCTTCTGTTATATAAAAATATATTACCATATTAAATGTAAAAAGACACCAAGTAGGTATAATAGAATTGTATATCGCGCTGGTAATCCTCGGCGGAATAGAAAAGAGATGAGTTTTCATAAAACAAAATTTTGTCCTGATAATTATAAAAACACTAAATATGTACATACCATCATGCCTGTATTTCCCGAAGGGTTAGGCAGAGGCGTACTAATGTAAACCCACAGTTCGCCGGTATGTTTAGGTCCGATGTAATAGGGGGCGAGCCTATTGCCATTTACTTAGGCACAAATTCCCAACTCCGATCTGCTACTGGGTATTTCAGAGAAAAACCCAATACACTTTGTACGTCTTCTTTATTCAACTTTATACTCACGTATGGTGTGGGTATGTGTATGATATTAATTAATATCTACTTATTGGTCTTTGATAAATTGCAGTAGTGTCCTGTCGACAACGCGTGGTAATTATACACACACATGTGCTGGTGATTGGCAGCTTGATGATCAATATTCTCTCCCAAGAAGAGTTCAAAGAACTGACAAGTTACGTTAAACGAGTAGGTAACCTTTATAATCGCTCTGAATAAGAGTCGGTACGGGATAATTTACCTTATTCCTTAAAATATCCTATTTGTATGCAACTTCAGAGCGACCTGATAGTTACCTAACTACACTATTATGGGAGAAGAGACTAATGATCTTGATCTAGAATATGTATTAACATCCCACCGAAGTAAGAATGCCTACTCGAAAGTTCTGTGTAGTATTTACTCAGGATTGCGACTGATAAATGGCGATAAGACGCGCCCGTACCAAAACAACATTATTACATATTATATAGAAATAGCCTTAATATAGAGAATGCAGAAATAGATCGACGTGACTGGATCTGAATATGATTATTATCAATGTTTTTCAACAATTAATATTTGACTGGTTTCTGACACTGACACACGCGAATAGGTAAGGACCTATTAGACCTTAAAATAAAACTACCTATCATTGGTTTTATAGCGTTATATTGATATTATTTAATTCCCGACGTTTCGGATCTTTTACAGCGTCCAAGGACCAACCATAGCCATAGGTACTTACATTACAAAACAACTTTATGAGAATACCTTTAAAGAACACAAGTACTTGTAATTGTTAATAATCAGTCAATGAAATTCATAAGACTTATAATAGCATTTAACACAAGACGCACAAAGTCGCATCATGACGCCTACACTTTGTGGAGAAACAAAGTTGATGAATGAAATGAACCGTATTATTTCCCGTTTTGAACACAGTAGGCACGTACCTTCATTTCAACCTTTGAGAGATACAAAAGAACAGTGTAGAACCAGGTCGACAACCTCGAGTACGTTACACGACACGGCTTTTGACATGAAAATAATAGGAAACGTACGCCTATTTATAAAAGAAAGAATCTGGACCAATCCCATCATTTATTATTACTATTTGAATTCATACTATTTGAAACGTAGGTAGGTAAATAATAATTGTTTAGAATTGCTCTGTCTTGACAACAGCTGTGAGACTTCTACAGGTAATTGCGTTAGTCAATATCTGTCGTAACAATTAAGATGTCAGTGACGCAGATGTTTAGACCGGGAGGGTAGTCAGTTGCATTTAGCAGTTTGGTGATGCAGCACCATGTGTTTGGTGTGTGTAATATGCGTAATTATGCGCGTGCGACTAGCGGCCGCGCTAGAGATAGCCGCAGGTCAGCGACCGCCGCGAGGCCGACGCCCGCTGACGTAACGTTACGCGAATTCCGACGCCCCCCGCACCGCTCGCAACCGCCCGCCACTCGCATCGACCCAATTCCTTCGAAGCCACTTCATTTGTGCATCGCTAATTATATAAAACGACGTTGCACTACACTGCCAAACATGTTCTATTTCTAATTTAATCGACGATTTATTTTGGGACAACTATTTAAAATACGCAACGAACTAGTTAAATAAGTATACACACCGCAACAGCAACAGGAGATTCTCATCATGGTTTTTTAAAAACTTCGCCATGAAAGAAAGCAAGCAACCAGTCGATTCGTCATAGGACAGGATCCTATGACGAATCGGCTGGTCGCTCTAATTGTATGATATTTTGACATTTCGTGCCTTACGCCTATGTCTATTTTATTTGTTTGTGATTTTATTATATAACTCAATCATAAGTGACCAGTAATATTCAATTCTAAATAATAAGCTCATGAATACCTACATTACAAATTTTGTAAACGAAACAAAAATCAATCGTCAGTGAGGGTCTTAGGTTCATTCACCTCGTGCACGTTAAGGCCTTGGGTTTGCATTGCGTGAGATATCGGCAACCTTAGAAAACTTTTCGGCAAATACTTATCCAATTTTGGAAGGATTGTTGTGAAAGCAATATGTGAGCTTATTACAGTACTACTACTACTACTATTTTACTATCTAATAATATTAAAAGTATCTAAGCGCACGTAAAATACGATCTACTAACGTAATTATCATATTATGTCGAAACATTGCGACAAATAACATTGTATAACTTTCTAGTAATTTTATTTCAATCAGCATTATCAACATTGGTTTTGCCTTTTACCCATGATAATGTTGTACTCGGCTTCCAGTGTACCAGTACCAGTACTGCAATCAGATCTAGTAATTTCAGCGACAATTTGATGTTTTTATGATTTATTAGGTTAAGAATTCCATCTTCTTCCATCATTCATCATTAAGTGAGCCTAGGCTGTTTCCGTTAGTAAGCTCCAAAAAGTGGCCATAATTTCAATGTGGGCAACAATCTAAAATAAGTCAACGTTCTGTCTTGATAATCTTGAAGTACTATTTTCTATACCTATAATAAGTCATGATTTTTGCTCACCTTTTATTTCCCATGATGATACCTACGCCGCGTTGTATTAAATACGTAATATTCATATTATCTCGCAAAGAAATTAAATATTATAATGGTATGTTCGTATAATTTAGTACCTATATTTGGTCCTTATTTTGTGTACTCTGGCTTTTTTCGTCATGTGTGGCTCTATTGCGTGTTTCGCTGACGCAAGTGGGCTTTAACCGGTGTGTTATTTAGTGATGAGTCAGAAATGTATTCACGCATCAGTGAGTGTTCTGTGACAAAACCGCACTGATCAATGAATAATGATATACATTAACCACCTTTTGTTTTTATTAAGGTTGAATAGTAGTCGACCACTGACGTTATCTACAATAATGGTAATGTATGTACACGTGCACGTCACTCATAACTCGTTTTTTCCTCATGCTAAAGCACAACTAGTCAACAATCTATACTATATCTACACTAATATATAAAGCTGAAGAGTTTGTTTGTTTGTTTGCTTGAACGCGCTTATCTCATCTACGACATGGCAACCTTCAAGAAGCGAGCCTATTCTTTTCTCAAAGGTCGGCAACGCACTTACGACACCTTTGGTGTTGTGGGTGTCAATGGGATGCGGTGATCGCTTACCATCAGGTGACCCGCTTGCTCGCTTGCCTCTCTCTTCTATATAAAAAAAAATACTAATATATAAAGCTGAAGAGTTTGTTTGTTTGCTTGAACGCGCTAATCTAAGGAACTACTGGTCCGATTTGAAAAATCCTTTCAATGTTAGATAGCCCATTTATTGAGGAAGGCTATAGGCTTTATATCATCACGCTAACGGGGACGAAGTCGCGGGCAGAAGCTAGTATAATATAACAATACGACACCACGTTCGGCGTAGCGGCTCAGCGACCGGCTTAGAATAGATCTACAGGTAGTTGTTCTGAGTCTGGGCGTTTGTGTATTATTTGAGAATTTGTGTTTGATAACGCACCCACGATACAGGAGAAAATCCTCATGTCCCCAACGTTATAAAAAATAAAACACGGAATCTCCTTTTGCATAAACACGTAAAATATAAGTTATCATTAACTTTTTTTGTGATTTTTTGCATTTTTCATGCTAATTTTATAAAGTTATTCAGTGAAGGAAAAATTCGTCGAATTTTTCCTTCACTGAATAACTTTATAAGTTATCATTACTAGTACTATGTGAAGATAGGCTATAGCCACGTGGTTATTGTTGGTCTCGTGTTGTAGGTAGTTATGCAATGTGTTCCGATCAAGTCTTGATTGGGTCATCGTTGTTTACGTATCTAGTCTCTTAGCACTGCGGATAACTAACCGGTCCCACAGTGCGTCGTTTCTATAGGTTTTACGGTGATGCCCTAGCTAGCTAATTGTAGTTGTCTAGATTTATAATATAGCTCTACGAATAGGTTGCGTATTTGTTTATATTCTTCTTCTTATGAATTATTATCTCATTATATTACCTATATCTCTTCTCTACTATTATAAAATTGTAAAAAGCTGTGTCTGTACATTGAAGATATAAAAAAAAACAAGTGGGTTAGGGTATATAAACGCCTCCGAACCCAAAAATATGATTTTTTAAATTCTTGTCTGTTTGTTACGGGTTGGCGGAAAAACTACTTTTCTTGTCCCTTAAATAAATAAATAAATAAACTAATGAATAGATTTTAATTTTATTATCACTGTCAGACAGTAGGTATATGCTCCAACTTAAACACTGGTGAACTATTTATCTCAATTAATTGAACGGATCTTGAGATACAGATTGACCTCTGTGATGTATACAGACCCATTTAAAGAGGAGTTCATGTTGGCTAATCCATTTTTACTCCCTTCATTTGAGCGAAGCCGCGGGCAAAAGCTATTATTTATATAATATACATATATTTTTCATTTCTCATACTCGGAAAGTAGGGTTTATTTGATCTGAATAGCGGGTGGAAAATGCTACTTCCCACCCTTGGGCGGGAATAACTCCTAGTATTTACTTTCCTCCCTAGGGTGGAAAATAATTTTAAAAATAGAACAAAATTAGGTTAGGCCTCAGCTGTAAAAAATCTATCATAATTAAGAAAAAAAATGCTGCGGTCTTGTGTGTTTATAAACGGCCAGTTTGAATTTAAAAGAAACGCGGACGGCTGAGCCAGTGACGTGTGTGTTCCATAATTAAAAATTTAAATAGACTATGACAATAATTTGGCGGGATACTAACTTAACTTTTGCTATATTGAAATCTTTATTATAAATGAGTTCAAGTTATTCTGACATGTTGACCCCAGATTTTGTTAAAGACGAGGCAAATACAGTAATCGAAACTGTTACTATTTTGTTTATTAATGTTTTTAAATTAAATTTTAAACATTAATAGCATATTAAAAATAATTACTTAATACTGTTACTATTATCAATAAATATTTACAAAAAACTACTATTTTTTACTTTCCTTATATTCGAAATGAAAAATTCCTACTCGGACTATAGCCGCCCTCGCTGCGCTCGGGCGTCTAAATACCTTGTATGATTGTATGGGTATTGATTCCTTTTCACCCTTGTGTAACAATCTACTATATTTATCTCATTATGACTAATTGTAATATGACATAGTGTTATTATCATACGACGATAAAGAAGATGAAATAAATGTTTAGGAAACTTTGGAAAAATACCTGGCGAAATACCTAGGTATTCTAGTTTTAATTTTAATATTTTATAATCGTTAACGTCATTGAACCAACACTAAAAAAACTACGGGTATTGATTTTTGTCCTAGCCATGTTCTCCTTTTTGTACTCCGAGTCGAATTCGTCTCAATAATAAAAGACAAGGTCACCCAGCGTTACTAGTTTTTATGTACCAACGTGTTACCGGAAAAGTTATTATATCAGGACTTTTATATAGTTCCTACACGTCCGTACTTTAAACTAAAAAATAAATACTTTGAATTTTTGGTTGCACCAACTTCTTATGTATGTGCTTAAATTATATTTAAACACAATTTTCTATTTTCATTTTGTGTTTAAATGCAATTTAAACATATTTCAGATGTTGGTGCACGTGGTATTTAATTACTGTATTCAGTAACTTGACAGTTCGAAAAACAATAATGTAACCTACCATAGTACAATTAAAACTAAAGTGTTGGGGTAGTGAATGATTTTGCAGAAAGAACGAAAGATAAAAATGGTTTAATTTAAATCAAACTAAAAATGCTTATGTAAAATGTGGAATTTAAGAATAATTAATTATTAATAAAAGTAATTTCCTTTTTTATTTTCTTCTAATAGAAACTACCTAACTAAAAATAAAAATCATGTAATTTATATTTTATTAACTTTTGCATTTTATAAATTACCTATGTTATTACTGAGAAACAAATATTCTACAATTTTAATAGTTTATTTTGATAAATATAAACTATGAATTAAAAGTTGTTATAGCGCGTCGTCAACGCTCTCTCGCAAAAATTTAATTAAAAGTTAGCTAGTGCTTTATGCTTCAATGTGGAGAATGAGATAGATACCTAATAATAATTTAAAACTGACTTTCACCCGCGGAATTGTATGCGAATAATAAACCAGCTACCTAAAAGGTAGGTATAATAAATGCTGACTTACCTAAAATACGAAACCGAAAGAAGACGAAGAAACTAAATAAATTAATCAAACAATTAAACCAAATTCCTAAATATACGGGGAAAAATTATATAGTACCTATTATTTAATAAATTATATAGTAATATAGTATTATCAGTCTCAAAAACTGATTTTTAAAAACTTGTTATAATGTTAAAGCTCAAGAAACATAACGAAGAAAATAATTGAAGTTCTTGTACAATTTGGTCATATAAAAGTGATGGCTCCGAATCACATTTAAATACAATACCTATGTGCAGCTATGTGTGGCTACGTGCGGCTACGTGTCTTGCGTAGCATTTGTCGCCGTAGCGAAGGGTGGTTACGGACTTGTTAGTCCGTACTTGCTAGTTAGTGGTGTTCCACGTTGTGTCATTACGGGTTCAAAATACCTAAACATATAGTTAAATTCCAATAATGCAGTTCAGAAACCGCATGAACTATACCAACCAACATTCATTATCAACATCATCATTATATACAGTGTTTATTGTTAACAAAATGGCTCTTTCTAAGAAACAAAAAGAACAAGCCTTAATTATGAGTATAAAAGCCGAGTCATTATTATTACTGTCTTTAATGTTCTCATATAAATACTTTATTTTTTACTTGAGCCATTGTTTTATATTTATGCGATTAAATAAAGTAAAGCAATGAGTGTAAACATACATATTTATAATATATGGCGCAGCGCTCTTATCCCGTGTTGATTTGTTGTGTACCTATATAGTACCTATGCGAATTTAGGATACCGGGAGCAAAATAACAGGTTAACTTTATACTCATACAGACACGCTTTTCTACCAGCAAAGCCAATAAAAGCAGAAACTATAGACCGCCGCTTGCTACGATTCAAAACTTGTTGTTAAATTATTCAGATAATCAAGACAAACTGCTAATTTTTTATTGATTTTTTAAATTTAATTACCATTATTTTCATTGATTTTTTTTTAATATGTACCTACCCTAATTAAATTGAACAAAATTGAATGACAGAAACATCACCGAATATTCACATTTAGACTAGAATTATGTTTTAAGAAAACTTTCTCGTTAGCCTATAGTGTATATTTATCCAATATTGATTGATGGATTTCTTTTAATTTCGATAGACTTTTTTAAGCAGTATCTGCTTATGGTCTTATTTTTTACGGTATTTATCAAATATTAATAATTAGGTATAATTTGGTATAAACATAAGAATACATTTCAAACCAGGTCGTGTCATCATCAATCATCACAAGGTATGATTAGGTTACAAAGTTAATATGTTCCATCGTTTATACAATTTGCGGTATTTTTTCCTTTACACATATTTAGCTATGCACAACAGACAATGGAATAATGATAATATAATTTATCTAATTTGCATTTAAAGCGATAATGTGGCTTATAAATAAAAACATGTGTTTACAATAATTATACAATTAAAGTTGACCTTGTAGTAACAGACGTTTTGCGTCAGCGTATCATCAAATAGTTGTATTTTTCGCTGCGGTCACGCAATGTCACCCTCCATCCGGCAGAGACGCCGCGTCCGCGCCGCAGCCGCCGCCGCCGCCCGGTCACATTCAACATAACAAAACATCAATTGACACGTCGACCTACCTGCCCCGACCTTCCCAACTGATCTTAACTTAGGTTAAACTACATGATTACGTACTTTAAATTCGTACCTACATCTGTTACCGTTTACCGTTGAAAGTAATAGATTGGGTCCATTTTTACTATCTTCAAATACATGGCGCTAAAGCTTTTTGTAGCAGCATCATTGTTTACAGTTTTATCTATTTGTAATGTGTTTCTTTGTTCCTAATAAACAATTTATTTATAAAAAAAAACTTCAAATACAGAATTGGAATGAAGCACTCTTGAGACGTATATAAGCCTACTTCTCTCATTAGACCGGTGAGAACGGCCGTTTAACATTTAAAGCGCTTATAATTAACAAGATCGCACTAGATTACAAATTGATAAGCAAATGAATAATTCCCAATGCCTGGTATGTATAACTATATAAGTATATCATATGTACTCCAGTCATATCCTCACGTAAGTGCTCTGACAATTAACCGATTGTTGTAAGGGGGCTTCCCGGGTAGAACATTGTTTGGTTTTATAAGTTACGAAAATATTTTATATATATTTTTTAAATTAATCTTATATTTCTATTTTATCAGTTACCAGTGTATGTAAATTGCTTATATTTACAAAAAGAAAAAATCCAATTTGGGGGGCCTGAGAATAAGTAACACAATCCATTTCTATCATTTTTGGATTTTTTGTCAGTCTGTTTGTCATTGTATTTGAACACGGATCAATTCAGTATGAGTAAGTGGAATGGTATTCATAGCCTGTTTTTTGGGGCAACATTTAGGCTATATTTAATTTAAATGGGTTCACTTAATCAAAAGTTATTAAAATTGTAACAATTGAAAACCTTGAATTTGAAAAATAACCATTGAAGTTTTCCGATCTAAATTTTTCTGTACTAGACTAGCACAGCTCTAAAAACATAAAATCCTGTACCATATGTAAAAAGACACTCATAGGTACTAAATACGACGGCTAATAGCGGCTGAGCGATCGGCTTTTGCGACATGTGTTGTGGGTTCGATCCCCACAGGGACCAAATATTTGTATGATCTATAGGTTGTTGTTCCGGGTCTGGGTGTTTGTGTATGGTGTGGATTTGTGTTTGTTAATGCACCCACGATACAGGAGAAAAACCTAGTGGGGTTTTAAAAAAAAAAGAAAATAAGATAAAACATGAAAATAAAACAGATAATTCAGAAACCATAATTGTGCCAAGGACTTGATTATTAGTGCAGTTATTCTAACTCTACATAAACAGGACTTTTGGACTCAGCCGGTGTAAAAATTATGATTAGGATAAAGAAGTAAACAAAGAATTACAACTTTTTCTCTAGAGACTAATACGTCGTTACTACCTCAATGAAAATTTGATTATTTATCAGCTGTCATTCTGAGTTGAAAATTTTGACAAATTATTATCTTCTGCCTTACAGCATAGTAATTATAGTAACTCGTTGTAGGGTGTGAAACCTCCATAGTGTAGATACAGTGCGCACATTTTATTTAAGAAACAAAATAACATATTATGAAAGTTTATGAAGCAAATACTACATAATAGGAACCAATAATAATTGCAACCCGCTTTAGAAAAAATACTGATGCCGAAAGAATTGTTTGAGATTTGTATCTCTGTATTTCTGTTTATATTTCCAAGCTTCACACAAATACTGCTGAACACATTTTTGGAATTAAACAATATAAAGGTGATCAATCAGAAATAAGGTATTAATTCGTAAATATTGTATTTCCTACCTATTTCATACAAGTATTTTGTGTCTAAAATCACATAATTATTATGATGATATTATGTCAAGGAAATTGTAATACTTTTTTTTAATTAGAGCAAGTACAGCAAAAACTAACAATTTTTAGAAATTTTGTCCCTCTGTATACACGCATCATGCAAAGATGAGTGCATGGAACTGAATGCAGTTTGCACCGATGAATTGCCAGAGGTCTAAGTTAAAATGTCTCCATTTTACTGCACTTGATTTTAAATTCCACGAAGTCACTAGCAAAAGCTTGTCATGAATAATAATGGAACGCCGCGGAATAGACAAACTGAAATTGAATTGTACATTTAAACTAATTGAATTGTAATTTATTGTGCAAACTTAGAACAAGTGCATTTCAGGGACTTTCCTTATACCTACGAGCCGGTACTTACGCTTACGCTTACAGAGATTACGCTAATGCGTCTAACATAAAACGTTAACGTAAAACTGTGTCATAGCTTTCCTCAGAAAATAATATAAATTGGATTTCTTGAGGGTAACCTTCAATTTAATGGATTTTCAAATTACTCGGCAGTAAGAGGAATCCATCCAAGGCCTTGGCGAGGGAGAACCATCATGGGGGTTTGATCCCACACACCGATCCGTTCACTAAATGAGAATGTTTGCACCTACGATGATGTCGTTTTTTCCAATTCCATGGGAATTTCCCAAAAACGGGTGCACTGGTTTAGGCAGTACTGCAATTTTATATGTATGGTAGTTATAAAAGATATCTATTATGTAAGTATTATGTACCTATAAAGTTATTTAGTGAAGGAAAAATTCGACTCGCAGGCAGGATTCGAACCTGCGTCTTCTGGCTAGGTACGCCAGACGCTATGACCACTAAGCCACCGCGAGTCCCACCTGCCATGTCGAAATTTACCTTCACATTCTGAATTTACGTCTTAAAGGTGACGCAGAAGACGCAGGTTCGAATCCTGCCTGCGAGTCGAAATTTTCCTTCACTAAATAACTTTATAAAATTAGCATGGAAAATGCAAAAAAATCACAAAAAGTTAGTTATCAGGTATGGTAGCATCGTACGACATAGAACTAACCGTAAGGTAAGTCATGTCGGTTGAGAGGCAAAGTAACTTGCCTTTCAATAGATGTTACTGACGTCACCTTTAAGACGTAAGTTCAGAATGTGAAGGCAAATTTCGACATGGCAGGTGGGACTCGCGGTGGCTTAGTGGTCATAGCGTCTGGCGTACCTAGCCAGAAGACGCAGGTTCGAATCCTGCCTGCGAGTCGAATTTTTCCTTCACTAAATAACTTTATAAAATTAGCATGGAAAATGCAAAAAAATCACAAAAAGTTAATTATGTACCTATGTTTAATAGAGCTCTCTAAATATATTTGTTTTTAAGTTTGTCAAATACCTTCTTCACACAGAGGGAGGCAGCAGCTATACTTTGAATTGACTCAAATAATAATGCGATTTAGTGGCAACAGAAATGTTCATTCATAGTCCACTATATTATGTGCGTAGTATGTGTGTATTGTTAACATTATAATTAATTAATGAGTAGTGCAAGTATTCGTAGCGCATGCATGTCATTAAAGTTATTATTTAACATAAGTTAAATATTTAACATACGTATTAACATAAGTGCAACATTTTTATTTAAGGGCAAACTAAGGACTTCTGTCTCATGTCGAAAGGTAAAGTATTATAGGTAGTTAGGTTTAGGTAGTGTAATTTTTTATTCATCAAATTTATTATTTGAATTTCATACCTTCCTTATTGCAGTAGTAGAAAATTTCGTAGACGGACCCCTAACTAAGATAATGAAACGATTATAGCTATGACGAAGTATTTCACAGTCACGAGTCCACAGATGTTTTTTAGACTTTCAGAACGATGATTAATAATTTGCCGCATCCGGCCTCAAATTATTTAAGTCTAGATGTAGTATAGCCCAGACGCTTTACGAATGATATGGAATTTAATGTTATAAATGTAGAGTGCATTCTGGGTTTTTCATGTAATGCGTGTCTACGTAATTTATTTGAGATTGTTGTATGCAGTGATATGTTATAGACACGTGTAAAGTTAATTGCGAAGCAGGGTGCACGCGCGACCTTGCAGCGTGCGCTGGCGCAGCACAGGCGGCGGGGCGCGGAGTGCGGGCCGCGAGAAATGCGCGCCCACTACGGTGACGTGCCGCCTCGTTATCAGCGGATGCCGTTTATCGCAAGGTTGCAGCGTCCACGTGTTGCTGACCATTATACACGTTGAGCCTGCTTTCTAGCTACCTTATGAAACGGAACTTGTAGGTAAACACGGCAACTAATAATTACCTACACTTTTCTCAATTCACCAACGCCCGTAATGACCGTCGGAGACCAACGCCATACATTTTACATTGTGTCTATAATACGAAATTTGATGTAAAGTGAGAAAGTAGGAAAAATACTAGAAAATAATATTTATTTAATAAAATATTTTCTGCCCATTCTATCTTCAATGGGGGCTGGTGGCCCTTTACATCCAGGGGGCGCTGGCCTGCAGCCCAAAAAGTCCGTATGAAGATCCGCCCTTGGGTTGGTTGTCAGATAGTGCGAGATCCGTTCCTCGTACAGCAAATTAGTCCCATTATTGTGAATACTAGCTTCCGCCCGCGACTTCGTCAGCGTGGAATAGTTACTTAGTCTTAGCGTGATGATATATAGCCCATAGCCTTCCTCAATAAATAGGCTATCTAACACTGAAACAACTTTTCAAATCGGACCAATAGTTCCTGAGATTAGCGCGTTCAAGCAGACAAACTATTCAGCTTTATATACGTGGGACACTCAGAAAGTTTTGAGAAACTGAAAAACTAACTTCTATGAAAAAAATATTTTTATTAAATCTTTTCAAAGAATTCTCCACCAGCCTCTATACAAAGTTTCATGCGTCTGAACCAATTTTCAAAACATTTTTTCCAGTCCCCCGCAGACACCTCTTCCACGGCCTTCTCAAACGCTGCTAGTGCTAGCGCGTCTTCCGGCAAAGAAAACTGTATCCTATTGCTGATTTTTAATTTTAGAGAATACAAAGAAGTCACACGGAGCCAAATCAGGACTGTAAGGAGGGTGTCCCAAGACTCTGACCAGTGTGGAGGAAGTCGCTCGTTTTGATCGCAAATTGCGCGGGCGCGTTGTCGTGGTGAAGAAGGTCCCCGTGGAGCCCGGTGTTCGGTCGCTTGTTGCTCATTGCAGAAAAATCTTCCGACAGGCATTTTGTGCTATACCATTCGGCGTTGATGCTGCTTTGGTCTAGAAGTGGAATTGAAATTAGGTCACCCATCAATGTGAAGAAACTAGCGATCAAAATTTTTCCTGCGCTCCTCGATCGCTTTGCTTTCGTAGGCGTTGGTTCATTTTTAAACAGCCAAACTGTCGACTGACGCTTTGTTTCTGGATCGTATTGATAAATCCAGGATTCGTCACCTGTCACAATGTCGTAAACGCGCCGTGACGAGCCTGCATCAAATTTTTGTATCATATCACGGCACTAATGCACACGGGCCTGCTTCTGAGCTTCGTTGAGGTTGTGCGGTACCCAGCGGGAAACTATCCTCCTTACGCTAAGGTTCTCGTGCAAAATCTTGTGAACACTTCCTGAACCAATCAGCAGAGTATGCTGAATCTCTTCGTACGTAATTCGTCTGTGTTCTTGAATTAAATTTTTTACTGCCAACACCACACTTTCTTCGGTGACAGCCGTCGTAGGACGACCACTCCTTTGTTAAAAGTAAGACGACCACGTTTGAACTCGCTATACCAGCGGTAGATGGTTGCTTTTGAAGGTCCTTCATCCATAAAAGCAATTCGAAATTGATCAAATGACTCATCAGGTTTTAAGCCACATTTGAAATCAAAAAATCATTGCACAAAAATGTTCTCGATGTAGATCCATTTTTTTATGAGACAAGAAAATTTTAATTGGCTCTCAAAAAATGCGGAGGTTTGAAAATCGAACAGTGGTATTTTTACTTTTCTAATTCTAAATAATCGAAGTTTTCAAAATAATTACAAGTGGCTAGTGTCTTAATAGTCTAGTGTCTTTATAGTCTTAACGGTAAAACTTTTTGTCGCAATACTTTCTGAGTGGCCTGGTATTAGTATAGATAATAGGTCTGCTTTCGTAAAAACAAATATACACGTTGAACGTCCTTCGTTTTTCATTGGTTAAGAATATAGGTAACTTCACTAGGCAACTTCAACTAATATTATTTAACTTATTAGTCAGTCAAGTCCATATGTTTTGCATTGCAAAGTGTTAAGACGTCACCACTGTCATTGTAGCTTACCAGGGTGACTTTTAATTAATTAGCATCATTTTAACCTTAGTTTAGAAACTACTTGTGATTATATCTTTAAATAAGTAATATAACCATAAATCTCGGCGGTTGGTCACTGTAAAAAATTAAAGTCGAAATCTAATTCATATTTATTTTATAAAGTGTGATTTTTTGTGAAGATGTATTTAGTTATTTACGTAGATAGAAGTCATGTGATTTAAAATCAGCACTAGATATTTAAGCTAAACTATAATGCTCATTAATGCAGGCACCCAACAATTACAAACAACAAACAATAGCAAGATCTCTCTCTATATCCACCAATTATAGCTGGGCCCCGCGGTGTTACGCGTTGATCTTGTTTTCCCAATGTGTTATGTTATGAATTGTTATCTTATAAAGTACGTAACTACAAAATTTTAAGGTTGTGTGCATTTCAGTTACTGTGATAAGTTAAAGTCAGCGCGTAAAGGTGCCCCGTGCGGCAGACGTTTTATATTTTTATGATATTTCAATCTGTAGTGTTTATATCGCAGGTTCTTTCATAAGCAGTCATATACGCATCGCCCTCGCCTTTACCATAAATCACAAAAGAAATGGGGACCGAGGTCGCAAGATTATATCAGACAGGACTCAGCTTCGCTCCACCTTCTTGTAAAGTAAGTACTAACGTAACACTTACACATTGTATTCTAATTTAATTGTATAGGTTACTAGCTTCTACCCGCGACTTCGTCTACGTGGATTTGACAATTCAGGGTCCGACCTAGATAAAAAGTAGCCCATGATATTGCCCATTCCCCATTTTAGACTATAATCTATCTCTGTGCCAAATTGTATGCAGAACCGTTCAGCCGTTCTGGCGTGAAAGATAACAAACGTCCATTCATCCATTCATCCTCACAAACGTTCGCAGTTATAATATTAGTAGGATTATGTCCTTTTGAGAGAAACATTATTTTACATGAACTCTTTTATCGCTCATGAAACTATTTCATACCTAAGAAACACCTAGACTAATCAACGTTCAAACTAAAACCATATGTATTAATTAGTTCTATCGTCCGATACACAACGTAAGATACACAGATAGACAGACATAGTACGTGTTTATTTGTGAAAAACAAAAAATATAATATAACGCGTCGGCTTGCAAATATATATATTATGTATATAGTTTGTTGGAGGCCTATAACCAGCAGTCGGATAAGGAGGGCTATAAATGATGATGATAAAGATAGTCGAGCTGTCGGCCAATCTATATACAAACGAACGTACATATACAGGATCATGGAAGGAGTATATGGGCTTCTACACAAAACTGCGATGCGACGTCGCGCTACTTTCACATCATAATTTCTATATATCTATAATTTCATTTCATTTCATATAATTCATAATTATCTCGTAATTTAATAAATAATCTCGAAGATTCGTTTTTAACTCGTTAATTAATAATTAATCTCGTAGATTTTTCCGGCACGACGTAGCATCGCAGTTTTGTGTACAAGCTCTTATTACATGGGCAGGCAATAGGTTTGCTAAACAATAATTTAATGATTCCATTTTCATTTTCTTGGCATACCTTAAGAGGCCGTCCTAAAAATTCACTCGATCGAGTTTAGGTAAATTCTATGTTTGTGTGCGCTTTTCACGCACACATGGCTGCAGATCGAGCGTACGAGCCTATAAACAATGTTGATCCTTTCATTATTAAATTAATTTTCTAGTTTTATTCTCGTTAGTTATTTTTGTATTTTCAATTTTGTTTTTAATTTAGTATATTTTTATACATACAATATTCAATAAACATCAAAACAAAACTTTGAAGGCGGAAATTGGGGTGAAAATTGTAATTTTTGTAGCTACTCATTACTAATATATATACCTAGTGACGAATTTAATGATTTATGGATTTTTACATTTTAAGGGTAGGAAACGGGGGTTGAAGCCTGAAGGTTAATGTACTTATTAGTATGGGTGAATTTCACTAAAATGCGTCAATTTTTAGGACGGCCCCTTAAGGGGGTGGAATGAAAGTCCTATGTTTTTGCAAATCTAAAACTGCATAGAAAACGCCTTACTTATAATATTACGCCTTACTTATTGTGCTATATCCCTACTAATATTATAAATGCGAAAGTAAATCTGTCTGTCTGTCTGTCTGTTACGCTTTCCCGCTTAAACCTCTCAACCGATTTTGATGAAATTTGGCACAGACAATCTTTAGACCCTGAGAATGGACATAGGCTATATATCATCACGCTACGCGGACGAAGTCGCGGGCAGAAGCTAGTTATAAATATATTATTATACTAGCTTTTGCCCGCGGCTCGCTCACCTGAAACTATAATAGGATTAGAAATGGATCCCAAAAATAATTTAATCAAAAACCAGCAGTGGCGTGACAACAACTCTTCTTTGTATGGGTCTCTATACATCAGAGCGGTCAAGCTATATCTCATTATCCGTTTCTTAATTATTTGATATATGAAGTACACCAGTTTTTAAGTTGGAGCATATACTTGCTAACAGTGATAACAAAATTATAATATATTAAGTAGTTTTTGCGCCAATTCCAAGTTCGGAGACTATCTTCAATGTACAGACACAGTTTTTTTACATATTTATAACAGTAGAGAGAGAAGAGAGAAGATAAGATATTACTATAATTTAAAGCTCAAATGTGATTGTAATTTTGGAAAGGAGAAAACTGAATTTACTCGGGGATTCGTAAGTAATTTATCATGCACAGTTATCTAGTATTTCCTGCTCTTTATTTATGAACCATTAATCATAAGGATTGTAACTTATTGTTTAATTGTAGCAAATGTAGGTATAGTACTTACGTCACATAATTATTTTGTCACCCTGAAAATAGTCTACTTCTGAGAATAGGGTCTGGCAGTATGATTCAATGAAAGTGTTTCATACAGTTATTTGTCATGGTCATGGGCACAAGTAATTAGTTATCTTATAATGGTGTTTGTTGATAGTTAGCAACCGGAGCAGGAGTTGTTCAAGTGTCGTTAGTTCGCAAGCGGCGAGGGCGGGCGCGCTGCCGCGGTCGTCTCAAGATCAAGGTCGTGCGGCAGACGTGCGGCAAGGTCACCTGGCTCCCTCCCCGCCGCCCCACCGCACCTCGCCCCGCCGCGCGCTCGCCTCTTGTGCCTCTCACGCGCGCAAATATTTGCGACCGTCTGTCCTCCGCGACCGATACGCCGAGGTCAGCCCGTCAACAGACCTTGAAGTAATATTATCCGACCTCTCCTGCTTGAAAGACAAGATCGTATTATTATCGGTCACTTTAATAAATCCGTAAAATATAATTTGTGTAGGTACCTCTACTACATACAGAGTAGATACCTTTGATAGGTACCAAAAAATAAGTAAACTATGGTTCAAGTAAACCTAAATGAATAGAGAACATTTTTTAAACCGAATTCAAAACTGGAGGAGGTTTTTATTGATCGACACAAGAAAGGAATAATAATTTATGAAACAAATTTTTGACTTTTTTTAGTGTTTGTTAGAATATAGGTACCTGTTCTCGTTATTTTCTACTAGATGGTCTGATATGGTTACACATCGTGTTACACATCCTACACTAAGTTAAGGTACAGTGCATCACCACGATCGCCAATCGTTGTTAGATTTGTGTTCAATGGTGAAAATTCTATCCACCTAGTTCTTATTTATTTTCTTGTTCTTAGTTATTTTGTATGAAACTTGAAAATAGTGCTTTCGCTAGTGCCAAATAGAGCATAATTATGCTGGGTTTTATAGCATTTTTTAATATTCAGTACTACTAATATTTTCTTGTAAACCGACCATCAAACGTCACTCGAAACGAGTTTTTTGGGAAAAGGAGTTGTCACTAAAAGGGATTTACAATTATGACAGAAGTAATTTGAAAAATTAAGTCAATTTTTAGGACGGCCCCTTAAAGTTTCAATGTAACAGTGGAGTTCATAATTGAATGATTTTCGTCAATTCGTGTTATTGCAATATAATTATATGCTACTGTATTATAATTATATAAAAGACATTTGAACACAAGCATGTGGCGAGTCTGGCCAGCGACACGGAAATAATATGGCTGTCTATCGTCTGACTCACTGCCTGATTCTGCAAATTGTGTTTGTAGGGATATATCTAACTGCCTATAGAAGAATTTATTTAACAACTACCTACTATAACTACAAAGAAAATACACTAATACCGCCTAAAACGCGAGATAAAGAGGTGGGTAGGTAGCCATCTGGGAAAATGCCAAACAAAACACGTCATGTTTTCTAACTTGTTTGTGCAATTGCATATTATGTCCATGTGTTATTTATCTTTATCATATTTATTATTAATCCTGAACTACTGCCCTATCCCGAATGTTCTATCTATAATATAGACTTGGTGAACAGCAGAGCAGTTCTACTGGATGTCAGACTAATTTAGATTAAATGATCAATTATCTCAGCAGAAGAAAGCTCAAATTGGCTCATAAATTCACGAGATATATATAATTACAAAATATTATTTACTTTGAACAAATGAGCTTTACCATCTAAAAGCGTTTTTAACAAATCACATACGGTATTGAATGTAGCGCCTTGTAAATAAATTTACAATTCAACTTTGTTTGTTCAAATGTACATTTTTAAGGACACCTTTCATTATTCACAAGGATTTTAAAGAAAAAAGACAATGAATGTCCATAGACAAAGGTCGCGTAAGAATATTGAATACGTTCGCTTATATTCACCTTGAACTACGTTCGAAATTAGGTATCTACGTCGTAGGTTCTCATAATGGAGGTTAGCATTAAGATCTTTTACTCATACCACCTGATGGTAAGTGGTGATCTCCGCCCAAGGACACCTGCAACACCGAAGGAGTTGCTGAGGCGTACCTTCTATAAATAATAATTAAGTACCATTTTTTTTTATAAAGTGGTATGAAGGACTGGTCTCCCCGCGACTTCAGAATTGGGTCCGGTCCGACCTAGATAAAAAGTAACCCAAGTGTTATTTCAGACAATTATCTATCTCTGTGACAAACTTTATCCAATTCCGTTGAGCCGTTCTGGCGTGAAGGGGTAACAAACATCCATCCATCGTAACAAACTTTCACATTTATAATATTGATAGGATAGGATTATGTAACTTTACAATGGTGGACGCTAATTACAAAAGTCATGGATATTGAATAAGGTCTAGTTTATATTGAGTAAATAATACCATGCGATGTGTAATGGTTGCGGTCATAATCGTAACTTTTTCATTATGGGTCTCCTCGGGCGGTGCTGATGAGCCTCGCATATGCAGCATTGGGGCCAAGGTTCCTATGAATTATGTAGTATATGGTATTATTCGGGCGGGATGTGTGTCAGTGCTCCGATTTCGCGGTCATAACGTTAATAATAGCAGCTGAAGGTTTCATTCGACAAGAGGAGGTCACTTCTCCTACAACTGTTTCCGGATTATTCATTGTAATTCTAATTTAGCTTGCTTTGAAATTGTTTTTAACTGCTGCTAGCTGTTTGTCCAGTACCGTTTACACGTTTCTGGTAAGTAATTTGATTTCTACCCATAAATGGCCGACTTTTTAAATAAAATTCCAAAAACTATGATTTACACTCTACGTCTCTCACTCGTATTTTATTACAATTATTATTACACATTTTGTTAATCAAGTTAATTAATTTGATTTTATATAATAATATTAAGAAAAATATAAGCCATTGACCACGGTTACACTCAAAGGGACCACGGTAGCCTTTGTCCGTCTCCGATGTCCAATCTATTGCTTTAAATAAATTCATCATAAATGGTTCAGCTTTTATTTATGAAAACGTAATTAACAGACATACTGAATAACTTTCGCATCTATAATATTAGGTTATGGATTATGTTATCCGTGTTTTTTCTTTTCTAGTAGATAGTAGTTTAAACCAATCAATCAACCAATTAACCAATATGTTTGGTCCCACAATAGTCTAACAAATGTTTTTAATAATTTAATTACTGTATAGATATTATACTTCTAATATAGATTTAATAAATTCTTATTTAGGTACTGATCTCAATACAAACACTTTTTAATGATCAATTTATCAAAAGTTGTTAGAGCGTAGCAGTCATTATGAGCACAACGTATTAGCATGTGGTTTTCAGATTGTTAACAAAGAAGTGTAATTGTAGAACAGTGGTAAACTAGGACATAATATTTATATGAAAGGCGGCATGCGCGGCGGACAGTGTCGGCAGTCGGCTCCCAAATGAGGTCAGTGGAACACGAGGCATTACACTTGACCTCTTTCCGTCGAGTCCTTACCTCCGCCAGACCTTCACACTTTTTACAACGCTTTTACGAGCTAGGTCGGGCCAATTAAGTTTCGTCGAATGGTCGCATTTAACAATGACGCCCCCGTTCCGACAGCATTGGGGCAGATGCAATGTGCGCCCGCGCGGCCCTACGCGCTGCGCTCGCAAGTCGCACATACTTGACACACATTTGCGTTTCAATGACTATTGATATTTGTTTTTGTTGAGCGTCATATGCATATTATCTTCCAATCTATTATTATGTACACATGTATGAATTATCAAACTGTGATTACAAACAGACTTACTAATTGCCCATTTGTAACTATAAAATACAGGTTTATATAGTGTGACGCAAGTTTATTGCTTATATAAGTAAGTAGAAATGAAAACTTCCGTGATTTTACGACGTATTTATATATCATGTTTAATATAAACGTGTATCTATATCTATACATCGATCTATACTCGTATATAAATGTTAAAAAACAATAATTAATTAACGAATGAAGCCGTAGGTTTCACAGTTTCTGAAAATGTAATTAATCGAAAAACGAGGTAAATGCGGTAACGTTGGGAACCCCGCGAGTCACAACTGGTTAATTTAGTCCGGTTTGCTACATCGGTAAAATAAAGGATGAAAAATAATGTGTAAGCACAAACAGTGACCTTGAGTTAATTTGTAGGCATATTATATTTTTTTCGCAACTTCAGAATCACAAAGATAAACAAGGAAGAGGTAGGTCTTGAGCTCTACGATGACTTCGACGAGGTAGATATGTAGATTGTAGCATTCCTATTTACTCATACTCTACTCTAACCTTCAGTCTCAGTATTGTTACAATGTTTTTTCACAATAAGGTATAAAATGCTGTCTATACTCTAGTTTACGATTGCGCAACTTTATTTTTAACATTAACGCATGACTAAATCGACTAAACTTGGTACGACATAAAAATACTAAGTAATATAGATTAGATTAGCATAGTCCACTGCCTTTTTTATTTATATGCAGTATTATTTTATGTCATCTACGAATGTTTTTATTGTTATCTAAGTAGGTAATACTGTAAGAATAGAGAATTCTATATTTTCATGGAATAAAATTTGCCTAAATGCCACTCAACTTGATAAATAAAATAAGTCGAGAACTGCGATATGATGTGACAAAGAACTCGCACAATATCTTCCTAGAACAACACTTTGTTTGTACAGCATACAAAAGGCTCTTTCATAGGCAGTGGGCGTCGGTTAGCGATACTTTATCGTATACTTAGTTAAATATTTTTTGCTGTTTTCTGTATAATAAATGGTGTCACTATTTTATTTTTATAACTCTCGGTCTAAATAAGAATGATATTCTATTCCACTTGTTACGAATTAATAATGAATTTGAGAGTCATATTCACATTGATTTGTGATCAAAAGACTAAGAAGGCGATAACTGTGGAACTAGATATTAATATTAAATTTCAATAAAAAAAAGCTAAATGTCTTAATCAAATTTTATGTCGCATTAAGCCTACGTCCAGCAGTGGACTAGTATAGGCTGATGATGATGATGATGATGATGAAGCCCCGGAAAGTGAGTGTGGATTCAACATTATGATATAATAAATAGCAATTTGCAATGTTAAGTAAACAGAGAGTGACAGCCCTGGATGTAAGTGCATTGTGATAAGTCAGCGAAAGTCAACAAGCGTTAGATAATGCGGGCGCGCGCGGCGGGGCGCAGTCCAGAGTCTCCGTGCTCTATCGTTCAAGATTAAGGTCGTTCGGTTAATGTCGCACGTTTCGCTCCGGGGCTATCACTCTTTACTATAATATAATTCAACACACAGCTTCACATGACTTTCGTATCGCTTTCATTTCCAGCATCGATGAGATGTCTATGATGTACCTATATGAGGGTAACTTTACGTGCAATTAATGGGCAAATAAAAGAATGATGTTTTAAATTTTATTATAGAAGTTAGGAGATGGTTTCTGGTTATATCTACATCACTGATTAAATAGCAGATAGAACAAATCGAATCTACTGCTAAGGTTAAATATTATTACTGGTTCTAAAATTACATCCCTTGGTTCGCAGTCATATATAACATTTGTACCTCATCGCGTCAACGCCGAGTGTACGTTTGAGCATGTTTATATAGTAAACGTAAACAATTGAGGGCTGCCTTGCGAATGTTTAACAAACTTTGTTGCGCAACAAAAGGCGAACAATGGCGGTAGGGGTGATGTATTGCCATAATATGGAGCGACAATCGTGATCGGATCGCAAGTCTCTCACATAGCTTGCACTTGCGTAAATAATTACAGCAGGTTGATTAGATCACTCCGTTGGTCTTGCCTATAACCTTCTCCAACACAGCTCTTCCACGATATATAATATACATGGATGGTAAAAAAATCATTTCTGGTATTGAACAAAAGTTAATTTTAGGATTACCATCCCATCCGCGGAATACAATCATACAATCTTTCTGGAATTTTATTAATAAAATAATGACGAAGAGGTACTTCCTGGACTTATCAATACTTAGCCGGTTTTATATCAAGTGTTCTCGGTTAAAGTACTGAGCGGAAATACTCAGAAACTATTCGAGTGTTAGTCGTCATGTCATGCGTTAATTAAAGTAATGAAGAGTATGTTTCTGTCTGTCGCGGATGAGTCAAGAGATCACGTGGCGACAGATTCTAGTTATGCCTCTGACAAAAAGTAATATACCACATGTTGATTGTTGTATTTCGTCATACATTTCCGAGTCTGATAAATAGCTAAAAATATGAGAATGTCGTAAATTAAACCGCCTTTAATATATTTCACAAACATACATTTATGCATATGACCTTCAATCTTTTCCGCAATTCGTAATCTTTTTGTGGAATATCTTGTGGTTGTTTGCGAAGTATAAATAAAATCTTATGGTGATTATTAAATACCAGAAATCGTAGTTCCTTAAGTTTTATAACATAACCTTGTTGCCACAACGCGACGTAAGCACTGGTAATGTATAAGAAAATGCGGGGGTCACAACGAGCAGACCATGAGAGGTGAGAGGAGGGGAGTTGTGTGCTCGTCGTTGTCGAATAATATTTTTTCGCACACGCAAGGTCGAGGTCGAATCGTTTGACTTCCTAGATCGGCGGCGAGCGACCTCGCACCGCATTCGCCGCGAACCGCCTGCTGCCGCCTGCCGCTGGATCTTCCGCCCGCCCCAAACAAAGAGGACTACCAAGGCCACAATTATTCATACTTAAAAAATTTAAATGAATAAACTAACATATTTTGTATATATGATTAGCTGTTGATGATGATTTTTACGTTATGTAGATGTAGAACATCAGAGCGATCGACAATGGCGTATTAATCGATATTTATGATTGCGACGTTTTATATAATTATTATATGGGTACAGTATATTTTATATTAAAACTATTGCTATTATGTCACAACATTTAGTATTTCAGTTTTACAAATAAACGTTGTGTAAAAATGTTTATCTTAGATTTTTGTTATCTGATATTGTTTAAATAATGATTTTGACAGTTCCTCATCATATTGCTTCGTGTCTTAACTAGAATCGCAAAATGTGTATGCGGATGAAAATATCCAAGGTCAGGCTCAAGGTCTTGCTACTTTTCTGATTAGGCGATAAGACTGAGTAATGATATAGCAATTTAGAACTTTTGTGTTAGGTAGCACGTTCCAATTTAGTTTGAACAATTGATATCTGAATATATAGCAATAACGGCATTTGCTGATATTTTTTCGTGTGCAAGGTTAAAAATTACCTATTATTACCAGAGCTCGCTCAGCAGATATAGGTATCATGACGTATATAATGATTTACATATAACCTATGTATATCATGTGATATGTACATATCATTTGGTATTTTGCGGATATAAATATCAGTTGTAATTTTACCCTAGTACTGTGTATTCATCATCGAAAGACAACCAGTCAGGCTTTTTGGGCTTCTGACTCCCACTAACAGTTGTCATAGAGGGTCGCATGACAACCGGAACCGTTGGCTTTACTTCGCTCGCGGTCTCAATGTGTTTAGAATGGTCACCCATCCACACACTGACCGCAGCGAGTGCAGATCAGTTGATCAGCTTAGTTGTTACGTAGCCACGAGCCACTAGTACTACATATGTATTACACCTACATCATGAACTACAAATAGTGGTCATACTTGCGATGCTGGAGGCCCTGGGTTGTACTCCCTGGTCAGTTTCTGTTAATAAATTTTAATATTTTTAAAGAATTTGATATGCGTAAGATTTAATTTACCAGAGGTTAATCTATCTATATATATAAAAGAAAGTCGTTTTAGTTACACCATTTATAACTTAAGAACGGCTGAACCGATTTGACTGAAAATTGGTGGAGAGGTAGCTTAGAACCAGGAGACGGACATAGGATATTTTTTATCCCGTTCCCGTGGGATGTGATGACAGACCGAATTCCACGGGGGCGAAGCCGCGGGCAGAAGCTAGTATAAGATAAATGATATTTATTTCTGTAAATAGACACTTTTACAAGTCAATGTTTTACTTTTTTTTAACTAGATGGCGCCGGCATTTCCTAACTGACGACTTGTGAGAAGAAACACCGAAAAAAACTCAGAGAATCATGGTCTCTTTTAGTCCAGACAGTATAGTAGATGTTACAATAATAATATTATTAGATATTATGCGAGTGTTACGATGTAGAGCAATATCTGGACATGCCTTTTGAAGAAAGAGTCATAGCAGCTTTGAGCATCAGGCATCGTGTAGCTCAACCATTATTTAGGGAGCTCAACGCCAGCCCAGCTTAAAATTGGGGAACCACTTAAAAAATGATAAATCCTTTTTTGCTTGTCCTTCATATAAGGGTTATTGCTCGCGGTTTCACTCGCATCCCAAAAGGATTTGGTGTGATTTGATTCATCTGCCATACGTGTTCGGGTTCGATCCCTACATGGAGCAAATATTTGTATGATCTACAGGTAGTTGTTCCGGGTCTGGGTGTTTGTGTATGTGAGAATTTGAATTTGTAAATGCACCTGTACAGAAGGAAATCCTAGTGTCCCCACACTAGGATTTCCCAACGCTATTTAAAAAAACACTAAGAACTTAAGAAAAACCGTACCTACGTAAGTATATAGTTACTCTATAAGTCAAATGATATGATAAGTCTTGTAAGTTTTATCAAATTGTGTTGTAGGCTTCTTGACGTAATATTTTTTTTCTTATTACATAACTGTAATCTTAATTAAAGAATATTAACACTATTTACGTAAATTACATGTATAGGTATAATATATAATATATTTATAGTTAGTTAGCCTTCTTAGTTATCTTTATGTGTTTGTAACCTCAGTCGCAAGCATCCGCGATCGTCTTACAAGGATCTTGTAAGTAATAAGTAAATCATAATTCATAATATAACAATGTCGTTGCTGGAAGGTGAGGCACGCGGCAGAGCGACAAGGATGAGGTCAATGAAACACGCCGCGTCACAAATTGACAAATCCCGTTTAAAACCATCCTACTCGCTGTTTCGAATCCGGGATTTCATTCTGAATCCAACTCAGGGTGTGTCTGTTAGGGTTGTCAGTTGTTGTTGTAGGGTTGTGACGGCCGGGCCAATGCCACGCGACCTTGTCATATGACATTGGCGCGACACAGACGCTTCCTGTTATCTCATTTACGATACTTCTCGCCACTCGCGGCCGGCATTAATCATTATTGGAACAAAGAATGACCACTCACGGTAATTGTAATTAACACGCGTTGACCTTGACGGACTCATTATCTCGGCCACCTCGGTCACCATACTATACGACGTCACAAAGGACTTTATTAACTGTGTACGTAAATAGGAATGTTTTCCTTGATTATTGTTTTTCTGTATATGTATAAATGTATAAGTTGAAGTCGGATAACTAGGAAGTTAATACACATTTTTATCCATACTCAAAAGATAAAATTATATGAGTTAGGTATTGATAGTGCGCACACATAATATGTGGGTAAAATTCCAGATCAGTGACATGAAACTGAATATCAGTATTTTAAGTTAAGTTTTATTGGCCTCTCCAACGAAATATTGTTAATATCTAGTATCACATAAATTATTAGCAGCTTTACTTTGCAAGTCATACTACTAATAGGAGTTATTATATAAGAGCAATATAATCCAAACTTATCTTTATAATATTTCTCTTTTTCTGTCTGTATGTCTGTCCACGCAGCACGGAAAACTACTGCACTTCACTATTTGTATTGCTTGTCAAAATAAAAATCTAGTGCATGTTTCAATTTGATCTGCCGCCTAGAAGACGAGTTTTGGTAATTAAATCCTTTTGGAACGCAAGTGAAGCCGCATGTAATAGCTAGTCTTTCATAGTTTTCTTCTTAATAAGCCATTAGGCTCTCATTTGTAATACAATATTCATAACACTCTTAACAGTGTAAATAATATAAATATTATTAAATATATTTAAATATATTAAGAATACAATTATCATTAATTTGTATGTGTATGTACAGGACATACCTTTAGTACTTTTGACAAGGTAATAAATTACAGAGATTTAAACGAACATCCAATAGTAATAAAAGAACTAGCATTGAATGATGGTAGGTCGTAGAACACCATAAACGTTTGTCTCGGTTCAGCTGAAGGCCAGATGGAAAACCAATTGGAGTGCCACGTGCCCGAAGGTAACGGAATGTGTCAGAGAATAAAACAAATGCAGTAAAGGGCAAAATGTGACGTTACTCCAATAAAGAGTGCGCAGTGGGCACTGCGCAAACATGTTTACCAACGTGTTCTCAAAGTTCAAGGCCCTGGCAATGACCAATGAGAAACATTGTATTTTCTTTACGTGAAGGTCCTTTCGAGGACAATACCCGAGATTTTTCATTAATATCAATTATTACGGGTGTCTCTGTTGGTGTGGTGGCTCAGCGATCAGCTTCTCCACGGGTCGTAGTTTCAATTTCCGTGCGGTACAAATATTTATAGCCTACAGATTCGGATTCCGGGTTATTTCGAGGTTTATGTTTGTGTGTGAGTGTATATTGGTTATTGTAATGGTAATCAATAAATAAATATTCTGGGACATTTTACACCCAGACGAACACAAACACTTATATTCATCACATAATTTTTTGTGTCCTGTAGGAATCGAACCCACGACCTCATGGTCAGCAGTCCGGTACTCGAACCGCTAAACCACAGAGGTCGTCGTAATGTAATGTAATGGCTGGGTTTTTCGACCTGGATTGACCCATAGCTTGTAGCTCTTACGGACTGTATAGACAGTAAAGTGTATTTCTGCCTGGTTCGATTACCAGATTGAGCAAAGTGTGGGGTTTTTTATTAAAATCTTTGTAGCAGTTCAGAGTTTGGGATGTATGCCCGGTTAATAGATAATAAGCTCGCCCTCTATCACGGGGAACTGTGGTTCTACATTAGTATGCCTCTGCCTAACTCTTCGGGGATTTCAAGCGTGAATGTTATGTTATGTATTTCTGCTTACAAAAGAAAAAGCTAAGTTATTCTGAAATATTTTATGACGGTTAATAAAGCGGTTTTTGCGAAAGTTACATGATAATATGTCCAAAGGCGCAACTGCCATACGTAATGCGAAATTTAGGTCAGTATTACCCAAGGCGCTGAAAATTATTGTTCAATCGGCAGGTGCACAGAGCGGACCACCTGGAATCAACATTCAAGTGAACGAGTGTAACCTCGTTACGAAGAACTGATTACAAAAATTCAGGTGTTCGATGAATGTGAAACATCAGCATTTTATGAAGCCTGCACACCTCTGTTTCGGGTTTCAGAGTCTTGCTTTTTATCTAGATCACGCAACGATTTGGAAATTTACACTCGCCGTAATTACAAATTTCAAATGAAACATTATGAAATAAGAGATAAATTATTAATTAATCGATTTCTTCTAGGCAACCGCGCTCCGTCGTATTTCGCGAACTGGCGATCAAGCGCGCGGCGCAATTATGTCGCTTTGTGTTATTTAATTCAAAAACAAAACATTAAAGTAGTTTCATCTCAATGTCTAATATTCGCGTTAGTGTCAGAAATCAGTAAATTATCTAATTAGTATCTAAGTTTTTGACTCGTGACACACACGTGTGCCTATTGACGCATGTACAATTGTACAAGTTGATTTCATCAAGTCAATACAGTATGTTTTTAGTAAAGCCAATGAATTTAAATTCAACTGGACATTTCTTTCTTCTATATATTCATGAATTGTCGCTTATCTTCATTATTATGTTTTTTTTCCTCATAATTGGATTCTTTTTGGGTGAAATAAATTTCTTAAACCGTAAACCGTAATTGCAATCGGTGTTAAAGCTACAATGCTGCATTTTATATTATAAAGAAATGTAAAAACTTCATTTGTTTTTAAACGTGTAGGTATACGTAATTAGTTTTAATCATGTTCACAATATTAAAAAATCCTTTAGCAACAAATTTTTTACGGCTGGTCCATCCTTATTGTATATTTCTAAAATAATTTCGTGAAAAAAATTGAAGGTCAAATGAACATTAGTCCTGGCCTTGGTATCATTTCAAAGTCTAGAGGTGATCTCAGACGCGACTTACAACAGCTCATTTAAATTACAATGGTTTTACGTTGTAAAATACGAATATGTGAATATATAAAAATATAAGTTTAAGGGTAAATGACGATAGTCTTTAAAATATATCAATTCATCACATTTAAGTGGACGTGAATTTAATGTTTTGTTTGAAACGTCAATTCATAGATGACGATGATGATGATAATCTCCTAGATTAATGATAAGCCAATTGCTGTTAGTTGATCAAGCTATTCAATGATATTTTATTATACAAATCCTTCAAAAATGATATCTAAAAATATTGAATATAATTGAGCTCCTGACATTGTATGGGCTTCCTGTCTATTTACATCACTATAGATTACCTTCACACAAGCGGGTTGAGGTCAGCAGAACTCACCGCAACTACAAGAACGCAGCCGTCGTATTGACGTCTTTTGTGAATTGATTTATGATGTATATAGTACAGTAGACAATGGAGAGTAAAAACGTAAACATTTACTGGAACTATCTTGCTGCAAAGCAGTGATAATATGAAGTCGTCGGTGTCAAGAGCGGATCAAGGCACGCACTTGTGACATTTCGAAAACATGTGTTGTGTACAATGTACCTACTCATGTACTCATCATATTATTTATGTCGTATTGATAACTAACACTCGCATTGGTCTTGCTAGCGTTGCGGATTAAAAGCCTTTCTCCCTTAGAATGAGACCTAAGAGGAGTCCAGCTATGGGTAACGGTTTTGCCACTTTGTAAATTATTATGTTTTTATGTTTATTTAAATCCGTATATTATACAAATGACACGATATAATTGAATATTGAATACCTACTTAGTCAGAATAAAGGAGGGTAGATGTCGCGTCACGTTACGGAAACCCGACACCGCGGCGTGGAGCTCTCTAGGTGCGCGGGCGCGGGTGACGGGCGCCGCTGACCCTGACTCTTGAAATAGTCTTCCGCATTAACGCTGAGAGCAAAAATATCGCATGATGCTGCTTTCAAGGCTGTCTATACCCACACCCCCGCCGGGCCTTAAAAGGCTTTAAAACTACCTCATAATGCCACGTTGACAATTTAGGAGACGTCTTATTATCACCTGTCGGTTATATGTACATGATTTCGTACATCATTAAATGCAATGTATCATACAATAATGGCTTCCTATTGCTGTTCTCGATAATACAAGGTCTATGCAAATATTGCCGCGGAACAAACGAGTGAATGTCAGCTTAATCTGGGGCCGGACTAAAGACACGGTTTAATTTACTTAGTTATCCAAAGTTATGTAATTGAATTGACTACAGGCGAAGTACTAGTATTATTCACGGCACCAATGATATTTCGAGGATGACTCCCTGTTTTGATCGAAAAATGTGTCCACTACTTGCCGCCTCACTTACCAACTTACTTTGACATATTACGTGTTAACTACATTGAAAGAGTGTGCAATGTTAATCTGTTGAAAACTGTTATAATCACAATTTCATACATACTATTTTACTACTAATAACTAATAATATTTTGAATCAGGCCAATTTTTTTAAAAACAATTACGTTAATTCTAACGTTTTATAGGAATTTTACTTCATATAAAATATTATTTTAATGTAATTGTAATATTTATTACATACTCTAAAAATATTCCCAATTTCTTGTATTAAAATTTATAGTAAGTACTGTGAATTTATCATGGCTATGGCTATCAATGTACCTACAGTATAGTTTATCGTGATATATAATAGTGTTAAGTAGTACACATTGCGAATGCCACAAAGACCTTCATGTGACTTCGACTAAACCTTCGTAAGACCTTTCTAAATAAATCTACGAACATTGTGACGTTTATCGTACTACCGGGCGACTTTTATTATCAACAACTGATATATTTTAACAGGCAATTACCTACGCGTACCTACATTCAATCAAAGGTTGCGATTCGGTTACCTGAAAGACGTAGGTGCAACTATGTATATGTAAGTATAATACTTTTTGCCGATAGAATTAATTACTTGTTAATGTACGTGAATATTTCTACGAAAATACGTCAAGACCTTGTGTTCTATTACATACAATGTTAGTTGCGTATGTTCAGTTGTAAATCACTAGTGGATCGCAGCTGTAAACAGACTGCCCACTCACAGCAAAAGCATTTCTGAAAAGTGCGCCTTGAAAAACGAATAACCTGGTTGAAAAAAAACATGTTTTCAGTGCCAAATTTTATAACAGTATCTATATATTCCCGTTTTTTGAATAGTTCGTTTTTAAATTACGTAACTAAAATATAGTTTCCCTCCATCCTTACTATTTATCGTTATACATATTTTATTTTTTGATCGATATTATATTATTTCTTTATTTTTTTTCTAAAGCTCAAACAAATACTTATTTTATGAGTATTAAGATAATAAATAAGTCTTTATAACATACATATATCATCAGAGTAGGTTTAGCAAACAGTTAATAATTATTATATTAAACTGTAATAAAATCTAGAGATTTCAGCCGTCGCCGTCGAGTAAATCGAATAAATGAACCAACAAAGACATGAACCCACACTTTAATCTATTTAGCAAACAGGCGAGCAGTACGGATGCAATCTTGGAGGTCGCGACGATCAGCACGAAACTTAGACGCTTTAGTTGAAATAAGCTTAACGTTATAACTATGATGAGTCAAATATAATACTCACGGAAAAATCGTTAAAAATTTCCAATAGACTCTAAAAGTCTATTTAAAATGAGCTTTAGTCCAGCGACGGCGTAGCGTAAGCATTTTGCGATAATAATTATGTTTTGCGTCTACGTGCTGTCTAAGTGGCGTTTACACAGAGTAAGAAGGTGTCTACGCGATGTCTACGCGTTGGATACGCGGAATCTATGCAGCATCTAAAAGATGTAGGTCTACGCGACGGCTACGCTATTGCTACGTAATGTCTAGGCGATGGCTACGCTATTGCTACGCAATTGCGTCGCAATATCTACGCGTTGGCTGTACAGCTTCTACCCGGAATCCACGCAGTGTCTACAAGAGTATGCTATACTGCACATAGCGTAGGTTTGACGAACGCCTCGGATGAACTGATGCCATTCGTTGCAGCCCTACTAAGCTTATGGGTATGTTGTTGGTGCTGAAATATACAATTATAATATACGTTACGAGTTCCGTTTATTTGAAATTTGAAACTAATCCATTTTATGTATTCTACGATAATATACAAACGAGGTGTTAATTTACACATGATTGTATTTTTTGTATTATGTAACCCTATAGTCAGCTGGAAGCATCGCATCTCACATTCATAAAAATTTGCCCCTTTTACTTTTCCTCTAGACCTGGTACAATGGCACAAACAAAACGTAAACTAGATTATTCTAAAATACACCTGGTTATTCAGTATTTCCAAAACAATATATTCAATTTTAATACTTTTCTGTGTTAGGTCTTACGTAATGGTTTACTGGATTATACTGATAATGTGACATTTTGTTAGAAATTATTTGAGATTGAAAAAACAGTAAATACAATTGTATTATTTATGTTGGATTGTAATATTTTTTATGACGTGTAGGTAGGTACATATTTCTTGAGTGGATCTCATGATTGCAGCAGCGCTCACGTTGCGGCGACATGGCGGGCGCACGCAGTTCGCCACGTGTCTGCGCGATAACCGTTTCTGCGTCGAAATCAACACGCTTCGCTTATACGAACTATGTCTCCCCATTCTTACATTAATGTTACGAATAATTATTACTCCACAAATACAAAGACACGTTTGAAATAGCGGATGGGCGATCGGCCTCTGCCAAATCGAATCAAATATTTGTATGAATGACTGAGATGAGAGAGTTTGTGTTTGTAAAAGCACCACAGGAGAGAATCCTAGTGTGGGGCAATATTTTTTTATTAAAAAAACACGGCGTAGATAAATATAAAGTGATTAAGGTACGAGATTAACGTGTCTGCATCATTATCGTGAAAGAGAACACTTTTGTTTTCTAACACTGTGTTCGTAATTAGACTGTAGGTATGCGTCAACTTGTAAAAGTAACAGGGTATTGGTATTTAATTCCATTTCTTTGTTTAGGTTGACATATAAATTGTCTCTCAGTTTTAATCGTTTTCGTTAAATGTTTTTTTAAGTTTCTAATTTTGTAAAAATCTGGCGTAAAGGCGGTCGTTGCGCCCGACGTGTTTCTTTCTGTTTCCAATTTGTCATCCGCTGTAAAAAAGAGACTACAAAAAGGCGATGAGCAAAGTAAGGCAATAAATTGTAAAGATCCAAGTGACGTGGTAAGAGCGTGAAATGCGGGTCGGCGACCGCGAAAAATCACCTCACTGAGTTTTGTGTTGCGCTGAAATGCTACAAACTCTGTTTTTGATACACGGGTACTACTGAAAATAAGGTCATGAAAGTATTAATACTAAACTCAACACAAGGCGTCTTAATAAAAAAATCCTAATCATAAACGGTGACACTTACGCGAATATTAGACATGGAAATGAAACTACTTTTTACGGATTTTATCGCGTTATATTGATAGTAATTAATTCCCGACGTTCCGGATCCTTTACAGCGTCCACTACACCACACAACTTTACGACTAACCAAATTTACGACGATTCCAGTGGATGTTCCTTAAAAAAGCATTAAATCATTAAAAATTTCAAACCATTAAAAAATATTCATTAAAAAATAATCAGCCACATCGGTTGAGCCATTCTCAAGAGTGATGATGTTACATACACACAGTAATTGATTTTCATCTGTATAGATGGTGGATAATTCGAATATCACCCACCAATAATTTAATTGGTATTTGCAAATAGCTTAGTGTTCACTGTGTCGAGTGGTGAAAACTAATTTTCAATCAAGCTACATGAGTGAGTGCTAAACGCACAAGCAGCGATGCGTGGCCGCGCGGCCCACTGGCCTGCTCCACATCTCTGATGATTGTATGTAGATTTTGTAAGTCATAAGTCAAGCCGCGAGAGTACGATGACAGCATCCATCCGTTTTCTCCGCCCATTGTACAGCGGTGGCGCGGGCGGTGTCTCCGACGCGAGCGCACGCGGACTTGCCGCGCCCTGCCACGCGCCGCGCGCCTCGCGCCGGACTCAGTGAAATTGAGGCGATATCACTTATAATACGACCACATGTACTTTCTGTCCTAGTGGCCAACAAAGATGGTAACTATAAACCCGTTTCTTGGCTCTCCGATGTTAATGGCCGCTTTACGTCAAATTAACTTTTCGGTTCGCACTTCAAGGATATATTGCTGCAATGATTGCGTAGTTATATCGACAAAAATCATTCAGTTCCTACATATGCGTCATGTATAATTATACACTTTAAAGACTTACACATTTAAGTCATTATGATGTTAACTGTCAACATGACAGCCGTAAATAGATTAGTTAGGGAAGTGGAGTAACTAACATTTGACCTCAGGCAGGCTTCCAGTTCAGTACCTATACGAGACGAGCCATCTAAATATATGGTAATTCAATATTAAAAAGGAAGAAGTCCTTTCTCTTGACATTATTTTGTTCACCCAGCGCGGCTGTAACTCGGTCGCCTCTGGCCGCAGCCTAAGAAAGATTTCTCTCGCGTGCCCGTATTTGGATTCAGGTCATTTTCAACTCACCTGAACACATTCTAGTCTATTTATGATACAAGACGAAGACTACTAGAAAAAAAGAAAAATCATCAGATAATATTTTTTCATTTATTTTATACCTACCTAGGTACTTAGAACAATCTCCCGGTGGGTGTCGTGTGCCTCGACAATATCGTTTAGATTAGAACAAATTTGAAATAAAAACAAATTATTGTAATTCTAAAATAAAAATTCATGAAAGAACATATTTTTTAGTTTTAGCACAAAAGCACGTGTTCATACATGAACTGGGCACGCTGTTTCGTTATCAAATAAACGTTACTGTACACTGTAACTACGCACTTTCTCGCTTTATGGAATCTTGCTTGATAGGTACAACATTTTTTTTATAAAAGCTTACTAGCAATGTGTTTCGCAAATTACTAGTATTCTTGTTAACCCCTCGTGCTAAGCTAAATGCTTGTGTTACGAGTGGGTTCATGTCGGTAGTGCAATGGGTGGGTTTCGAACTGGCAACCACATAATCGCAAGTCCGAAGGCCTAGCCATTAGTCGTATTGTCGTCTAGAAAACTTAAAAATTTGGTGCGGAACGTCTAACGTCTTATAAACGTCTTCGGTTTCTAAGAATAGTACAACATTTTTGTCTTCTTCGAACTTTCATAATCATGCCCCTTACTAACCTGTCGAGTGTCGTGTAACCAATCAAAAGACTACAACTTATTAGATGAAATCATGTATTCCTTATTGCAGTGTTTTAAATGTTATATGATATAATTATATGTCACGTAATTAGTTGCCAAACATGCTGTTTACAAAGTGAACAGGTACTTAATTCGCTAGTATAATATATATAAAACATTAAATTGTATGTACATACGTACATAAAATTAGCACTTGACCTCGGGACGTGAGGCGTGGTTAATGTTAACCGTTGCTTCCTGGTTAGCAACTCAAAGATCGGGAAATCGTTAGAATGTCAAGTTGATATTTTTGCACGACCATGAACACACAAGGTCGCTACAATATTTTGCGGACGGCAACGATAAGCATGTAGAAAGTGATTTCGATCGACTGACGTTGTTTTGGCTTTATTCCAAACTAACATAAACTGCGATGTGAACTAAAATAATTCCTTTTGTCGATGGATGCCTATACGAATGGATATTTTTAAGTCATCGGTTGGCATTATAAAATCGAATACTTTTTACCAATTAGATTCAATAGCTAAAAAATAATCAATTATGTACAGTTATTTAATACTTACATTTACATAGAAAATGGGTATACCTACTATAAATACGATACTTATAATTTAATAATAAAAAAACTATATTTGTTACTATTTTGGAAAAATAAGTATTATAAAATTGGATTGATTTATTTCCATGCCATTTATAAAAGCATGCTTAAAAATAAATAACTAGATCCCATCGAACTCTGTGATCTATTTGTTACACAATTCGGGTATTTTATTATCTCGACGTGTCATGTTCTAGCACTTATCTGTTTCGTAGTTTACTTCAGCATAAAACAATAAAAGTATCGGTACTGATAGTAGCTGAGAATTGTCGAGACGTTTCGTTTAAATAAAATAAGAATGTGTTAAATTGTAACTCATCGACTCATAATCATAAGCATTTAATTATGGTGTGATTTACGTAGTAGCAGTGTTGCGTACGCGGAAGTGGCGCACCGGCAGCATCGGTCGCGGCGCGGCGTGAGCTCGCGGCTCGCCACTATCGGTCGCTACCGGTATCTAGCTGCGTTATCTCGCGGGCACCTCCGTGGAGGTCACACGTTAACGTCACGCTGATAACGATTTGCGCGGTGACCTTGTCGCGCGCGCCGAATCTCAAGGTCGCTGCTATTTGTACAGTCAGATAGACGAGCGTCCGCCCGCGCCCGCGCCGCCGCCGCTCGACCATCTGCGTCACCCGGACTTGCCACTTTATTGACTATTATTTGCGGATTGCGGAGGCCACCCGGTCGACTCTTCGTTCTTTAACTATATTTTTAACTTATGACATTTTTATAATGTCAACGTCTTTTGTACTAAAAAGTACGTTTCAATTAACTGATATTGATTAATGGACTCGCTCTTGACCCTATTATCTTTAATAGTCAATGTCAATCTCTGTCTTGACACCTTTGTCAAATTTATTTGCTTCGCATTTTTGGGACGTTCTGAAGTTTATATTTTAAAATAATGATGACAGATCTGATAAGTTCGCGGTAAAATACATGTCTCAGCTCACATGTGTCAACTGGAACAACATTTTAGATATTTATATTGACAGAAACTCCATTTAGAGCGATTTTAAGTCTTCATTTCCTACTTCATTGTTATGTATTTGCCTAAAGAGAAATAACCTTTTTATTGTATATTTTCAATCACGGAAACGTTAGGTTGGTTTTCCACGTGCAGACCAGTAAGTAATAAATATTGTTAATACAATACAGGTGACCTCGCGACACGTCGCGGAAGCGTCCACTTGCAAATTAGTATATATTCAAGGACAACATGGACATCAATGAGATCCAATTAACGATTGTTATAAGTGACACGTCACACATCAGCAAACAAATAATGTTTTCGTCCTGTCTTGTAGCAGGAAAATATAATGTAAACGATTGTATAGATTAACAGAATACGTAGGTACAAGTCATTGTCTTAAAAATGAGACGTATGTATCATACAACCGTAGAGGCGTAGATGGTGTGAAATGGATAATTAATCACATTTAGATATTTATAATTAAGTAATTTTATACATATAAGAGTTTTAATTTTTATGACAATAATGCTATTTATGTCAATTTGGTCGAATTCTGTAGAGGGATAGCAGTATAAGAGTTTAAATTTATAATTATTTTATATCTTACTAGCTTCTGCCCGCGACTTCGTGCGCGTAGCGTGATGATATATAGCCTATAGCCTTCCTCAATAAACGGGCTATCTAACACTGAAAGAATTTTTCAAATCAGACCAGTAGTTCCTGAGATTAGCGCGTTCAAGCAAACAAACAAACTCTTCAGCTTAGATTGAACGTTGGTTGATGCACTACGCTGCAGTGCTAACTACTACGTATATTTGTATATTTGTTATTTTAGTTTTCGTTGTGCGGGCAAGCGCTCGGCCGCGGCTCGCGAGTCTCGACCACTAGCCGGAGCCCTGACGCCGCCGCCGCGTCGGCCAATGTCAATGTCATTGTCGAAATCACGCCACGTGCCTTTGCCACTTGTCAACAACACCCAAGTTGCGTGATATTTCGTCATTACATTACTCTTTTACTAAAATAACGCGCAGAATATTTTTTTTAATTGTTCAAATAATTTATTTATTATTCATTCAGGTAAAGAATAGATCTATAGTTTAAATTCAATTACATTTCAGTGCGCAAATCCTTATAAGCCTGAAGTGGTATACTAAAACGATTTTTTTTGTTCAACGTTTGAAAAGTGAAAACACAGTGAATTGAATATAATATAATATTGGTAAACCCTTGTATGAAAGCGCGTAAGAAACATGTTTTTTTAATTATCGCAAACTAATTACATTTATCCAGGAAAGATAAAGTTGGTGGTTTATTCGCGTCGGTAGATGTGAACTCGCCGAAGCTGCGGCGGTGTGGCGTGGTTACGCAACCCGTGCGCTGCCGCGTGAAGTGTGAAGTTCAATGTCACATTCGCACACAAGCACACAAACTCCTCATGTATACTACGCGAACTAGATATATATACATAAAGTAGTGTGAGTGAGGTAATGTGTGAATAACAACAGCCAACCCGTTACTCGCCTCTATCAGAACTTCCCGGAATAATTCGCGAAAATACCATTTTCCTTAGCGCTGTATGCAACATTGATACCGATTTATATATCTTTGTGCAAGGTCATGGTAAAGTCAAATAGATATTTTCAGAATGCTATTCTTTATCAATCGGAACAACTCCACAATATTTGCTGTGATGCACTCTATGTTGGTACGTTGTCAGCCATGTTCCGCATTCTTTCACAGCAATGACGACTGAAAGTTACCGTTACACTTTGCCTTATTATTTCAGTTGAAAAATTTAAACATTATGCAACGTATTATTATAATTCTTTATCTATTCTCTTATCAATTATTTTAAATAAATGATGACATTTGTGTACTATAGTTTATCAATAAATTAACGTGTACCTAAGTAATTAATAAACTTTAGATACCTAACTAAATGTTATAAACTTACTTTTAATAAAGATAAATATGTAATAATCGTATTTTTTATATAAATAGAGAGATTTCATCAGTTCCTCGATAATCGACATCAATTAGGGGACATCGCCTACAATCAAACAAAGTAGGTAGTAACATATAGCTAGCTTTAATATGAATTGTTACATCGAGAAATTTAAGAAAATAGTTGATATGGTATACTGTATTTGTTTGCACTATGTTTCATCGAAGAATTTAAGAAAATTGATGTTATCGGCGAACTCGTTAGATCCTACAATAATCTATAAAAACCACGAGGGAAAATAGTTATAAAAAATTACACAAATACCAACACTATTTTATTGTTGACATATAGGACAGCATGAAAATTTAAAAAAAATAGGACGCTGGATGATGCTGCGACCTCTGCGACGATGAAGCGGGATAACGAATTAATATAGGAACTAGGTATGTTAATTATATAATCATAGTTAATAGAAAATAATAACAAACATTGGAGTTATGAAATGACATACAGCGCTGATGACGGTAGGAAGACATTCCATTATCCAATTAAATTTTCCCATTTTACCTAAATAAAAGTAATGTTTACAGTTATACGGCAATATAAATACATGACTACGCTTTGAAATGCCCTTGTCTAACGATATTTGGCAGCGCCGAGGGCGCCGTGAAGGGCACCCGCTGTAGGTCAAGGGCGGATGTAGGTCTCACTGACCTACATCCTCGCTAATACGCCCTTACGAGGTCACACAACCGATCAAGCCTATATGCCTACTCAACTGCTTTAATTTCACTACTTTTAAAATATTCTCCCCAGGCCCTAAATACAGAGTTATAATAAGTATGTTTCACTACTTGTAATTCATTTATGTAGGTAAATATTGAATACATTTCTACACGCAATTATTGTTTGTGTAATGAATTCGTTGTTGTATTTTGTGCGCAGTTTGGTCACAGTTCTAACCTAACCAATTTAAACATATTTCATCCCGAAATTACCCCGTGAATACTAAATTTTGTTGCAAAAATACATGAAAATTTAACAAAATGTCATAGGTTTTTTACACAAAACGTACAAAGCTATTTTGTAAAGCAGCTAGCAGTTATGTAAAATAGCGAATTATACAATTCTACTACGATATATAGGTGACAGATTTTTAAGGATAAATTCAAGTTTGGCGCCGAGGACTCGCTTTTTTCTGTTTTGACATGGCACATTATAATAATCTGTTCTTTTATAAAATGATTACAATCTGCATAGTACTCTAATTTGGTTTTAATTCAACTATAGATCGAAACTCTATGCAATGCTATGCTTGTCTCTCGCTAGCGGGGCTAGTCGTGTGGATAAAGCTTGTTTTGTATGAGACTTCATTCTTCAGTGGATGTTTACAAACAAACTATAAATCATCTATTTGACACGTGTTCACGACACTGTCGTGCCATTAACGTGGATAAATATAGACGCCTTACAATATTATACTTTATATTTATACTTTTTGATGAATTTTAATATATAAATTATATTTTCATAAACATTTTCTATGTAAAAATAAAATATAAGCAACTAAAATCCACCCTTATTCAACTTGTATGTAATGTATCAGTATAATACATAGCGAGGAACAAATTAATAAACGAATACTTAGACAGATTATTTTTATGGACATCAAAAAAGTTGACTACAAATAGAATCTTACAACAAAAACAAAAAAATATGGAAGTTATAAGAATTATTTATGCGGAACAGAGAGCATACTGGAAGAACGCTGTGATAGCTAGGAAGCCCATACAAATTCTATACTTACATCTTCTGTCAATCTTAAAATGTTAGAACTTTATTAATCGGTTTCTATATTTTTTTAATTATACTATACTAATCAATGACTTTATATTATATGTTAAGAAAGCCCTGTCCAACCCGTGACGGTATTTATAGATATTGGTATATTTTTTAATTTGTTGACAACATTCAATTTTCAAGCAAAAAAAACCTAACAATTTAAAAAACAAATGAAAATGATAACTAGAATAGCAATACCACCATCCCTGGATGCCAAACATACTAAAGACTATCACATTTTAAAAATGGCTGCATTTTGGCGAAAAATCCGCAGCTTAGGCACGCGATCGTGAATTTTAAATTTGATATGTTTAACTTGTTATGAATAAGTTTCTTATTTTTATTTTGTAATGTGATAGGGATACCTATATGCCCCTTTCGGATCGGACAGGGATTTTTCAACATAGTATATGTATAGTTTTAAAAGATATGAATTACATAAATAAATAAAAAATTACAATAGGGCTGTTAGTTTTAACAAACAAACACCACTCACCATCCCGTTTATTATGATAGGATTTTATTGTATGTTAGACATTACATACATTAACATACCACCACGCCTATATTCCCCGAAGGTTTAGGCAGGGGCGTTCTAATGTACATCCATAGTTCGCCGGTATATTTAGGTCCCATGTAATAGGGGGCGAGCCTATTGCCATTAACCGGGCACAAATCCCAAACACTTAGCTGCTACTGAAAATTTCACTTGTATAATTTAATACAATAATTCAACCTGTATTATGGTACTATTTATTTACTCATCGCGCTCTGACAACATTGCCATCATTGGTCAATGATAATAATAGCACAACGAAAGTTCTGTCACAGGTTGAAATTAGAATAGACGTCATAAGATATATATTTGTATCTAATCAAAACAATATGCGTGCCAAATTACCTGTATAGAATATAAGTGTCGCCTATATAACGTGACACAGAAAATAAACGCATGTTGGTGCAATGACCGAATCAGTCTGCGTTAATAAATAGTCACGGACTCAATGACAGTGTCTCTGTAATAATAGTGAGTCTGAATGATTTATCCTCTTCTTCTTCTTCTTCTCTTCTCTACTATTATAAAATTGTAAAAAAGCTGTGTCTGTACATTGAAGATATTTAAAAAAAAAACAAGTGGGTTAGGGTAATATAAACGTCTCCGAACCCAAAAATGAGATTTTTAAAAGGGTTTGGGCCTTTTTTTTTTTTTTTTGTGCGTGTGGAAATCCTCATGGACATCCGCCGCCCGGGGAAGGCGGCGGGGTGTGTCGGACTCCACCCAGAGTGGGTGACCTACCGACTAAAACCACACGGGTGTTTCGCCTCACCACTTTTTGCTGGGGTTACGGGAGCGAGGTTTCATTCCTCCGCGACAAAGGGTTTGGGCCTCCGGTAACCTCATTCACTCGGCGAAACACAACGCAAGCGTTGTTTCACGCCGGTTTTCTGTGAGGCCGTGGTATCACTCCGGTCGAGCCGGCCCATTCGCGCCGAAGCATGGCTCTCCCACGATAAGCTAATTTATTGTAACATAATTTATCGAAACAACCTAGTTACTCCATTTAATTGACATAATTTCACATTTCAGGTACCTAATTAAGCATAAATTAATGAATATACTTATAATAGCTCACAGTCTTGTTACCAACATTTTTTTAAAGCGTACTATCAATATGGATCGCACATTCCTAGTATTCTCGCATTATTAGTTACGAGTGGGTTCACGTCGATAGTGCAATGGGTGGATTTCAAACCAGCAATCACATGATCGGAAGTCCGACGCACCAGCCATTAGGCTACCGCTGCTTCTGAACAATATTACTATAACATACATTATTATTATGAGCTACTTTAGAGATTCTATCACTCTATATTTCCGTAGGTAAATTACTTTTTGTAATATAAATAATATTAAAGTTGAAGTCTCAAATACCGATAAAGACGCAAAAAAATGACATTAATTATTGACACGAGCGCGACCGTGTCACCTTCACACCTTTTGTATATAATTAGCTATTCCGCTGACAATATACGTAATAATTTTAAACATTCGGCCAAATAAATAGGAGCTTTGTTGGGAATGGCGATCAGCTCCACGTAAGATCTTCTTTTCATTTTTTACTTTTTACACTGAAGCCAAACCACTTCAACCATCTTTATCAACTACAGAGTACCTACAACTACTGACATTTTGCTGACAGTTCGATAACTAACCGTGGCAATCGATTCGTCTTGTAGGGTTATATTATTTTGAAGTGGTTGCATATTAGTGGTCGTCGCTTTATACACATATACAACTGGTACCAACTAATTTCAAATATATTATTAGGTATCTACGAACACAGGAGGGTTCATGGTAGCGTTCCGTTTGGAGGTCCCAGAGCCCCTCGATATCCCCAGCCTCCTCATAATGTGCGGGAAATGGCCACCGTGTGGTTTTAATCGGTACGAGTTCAACTTATCCCTTTGGTATGCATGAGGAATTCCACACGGGGTAAAAAACAAAAAAGGTGACTACAAACGACCTAACTGGCTTGATGCGGGAAAACGACTGCTACGCCGCGCAAATGCGCTTAGTTAACACAATTTAAATAAAAGTGTCAGCATATGTCTATCTAGTTTGTCCTGAAACTAATTATTAAATGCGCCAAAGCAAATAAAAATGACATCATGTTAAATAACTTATCAGATCGATACTTAATTACTAGCTACTTACTGTATAAAATATCACAACTAAACTGCAAACTTACCTACATAACTTTGGATAATTTTCAGGACTAGCAAATTTTTTTTCAAATTAAACCTGAATCCTAATAAAATGTAGTAGCTAGAAGTTAAACCAATATGAACGCTATCTCTTGGGTATTGCGTAATGTCTAACATTTGGGTCGCGTAGGCAGTTTTTATTACAATATTATGTTTGCAGACAACGCTAGTCGAAGCGACCCCGCGGTGACCTTGTCGTGACCTTACCCCCAGTGCTCCCCGGCTCCCGCAGCCTGCCCCCCACGGCCCTCCCAGGACACGGTGGTAGCTACGCAACCTTGGAGCAATCAGGGAAGCTTCTTGAATAGATTTAATTCAAATTCGTGGCTCTATTTGTAATTCGCACATTGGATGGTGTTGGAACACTTGATTCGAGTCATAAAAAAATTAAATTGTAAAATAAAACATGGCAGGTAGGTACGCAAAAAAATCAAGAGAGAAAAGTAACGTGTACATCCATGAACATGGAAATTATTGTAAAGGGATACAGAAATCCTATAAACATCTTTATTTATGTTTTTCTTACCTTTTCTAATTTTCCGTTGCAATATAAAAACATAATATAACTTACGCCTGTATTCCCCGAAGGGTTAAGCAAAGTTGTACCTTTGAACAGCCATGATCTTGAATATTCGTACGCAAATTCGGACAAAACCCGTAGAGAAGACCCTAACCCTTCCAATTAAATAAAAAAATATTACGTAAGCCACAAAAAATATTACATTTATTGTGCAGTTTGAGTACAGTGTAAGTTTTAAATATTCATAAATTCAAATACATATGTGTTGAACGACTTACGTGTATGTAGGATTGTAGGTCCATAATAAGTTTAAGCAGAATAATATAAATTAAGTAAATTACTAACTAATTATTCATGTGCACAAAAATGTGTCACAACGTAATTAAATAAAATTATTATAATTTATATTATGTACCTATGATATACTTTCCACTTTGCCTTGTGATCGTACACAATTCATTGCCTCCACACGACCTAAATTCCCGACTAAATTATCTAAACATCAAGGCCACTGAGGGTCGGATAGGCTTTTAAGGACTCAGACAACGATCGATTTTTTCATACGAGGTCACCTCAATATTAGTACTTACATTTGGTTCACAAAAAGACAATCTTGTTAGTCTGGCATAAATTCGCCTACGCAGTCGTACTAGTTTAGTATTGTTCCACGTCTTTAGTGGAAAGAGAAACACCTAAAGGAAATAAGAAATTGGGAGGAAAGTTTTATTGAATGATTTATCATTAATATTGGACAAACTTCTACTACTCTTTACTTGAGATAATTCTTCAAAAAATAATAATTATATGATATAACTTCTTTTTCGGATGGAATAGAATGAGGCGTAATTCTCCGTCCCACTAACTTTGTGCCTTTCTACCTTCACCCATATTTTTATGTATGTTAAGGTTTGACCATTTTATGTCACACGCAACATTTGATTGAGCCCGTTTGATCAATTATTATTATGAACTTAATATTTTTCAAATCTTTGAAATATTGTTCTAAAATGTCTTTTAATTGTGTATAAAAAATATGGGATTTTTGTGGTTAGTTATAAGTTTTTGTGAATAAAGCAGGTTCATGCAAAATTACTACGCGTCTACGCGCCTACGTCTACGCGCTACGCAGAACTACTCCATTCAAAACATCGCTACGAATTGTAACTGCTACGAACTTTATTAATTTTACTGCTAGTATCTTATTTACAGTAATAGGGTAGACGATGACGTGAAAAAATTTGAAATCATGTAATATATGTAGTTCTAAGATATATTTTCCTGAAAAACGAGTATAGAATTTGTATGGCGTACAGTCGGTACACCTATATTGTTCTCTATCTTGCAATGAATGGATTGATAAATGAAATTTTATGTAAATAAATCTTTTAAAGGCACTTACAAGTCAATGTTTTTTTTTAACTAAATGGCGCCGGAATTTCCTTATTGCGATTTTAACCTCTGGGAAGAAATGCCGAAGCAAACTCTGAGAACTTTTCAATTCAAGAAAGTAGTATCACAACATACCTACTTAATCTGTGAGTGTTACGATGTAGGGCAATATTTGAACAGGCCTTTCCAGAATGAGCCATAGCAGCTTTGAGATGACCTGTCCTTACTGCTCAACGACCTGTCGCACAACGATACCAGATCAGCAATTTGCCTTGTAGGCCTAGTAAAATACTGAAAACTGTCAGTAAAACTTTATTATAAATCTTATGCGTGTTATATTTAGACATTCTTACGATACGATTGAAAAAGCGTTTAAAAGCCCTCATAACCCTACATTTGAAAAACCAGTAGGTAACGACGTGCGACGTAGGTATTACGTACATAACCGAAAAAGAATTAAGTATTTATACAATTATTTCTCCGGAACGTGGATAAAGGTCACGTCCCACGCAAATCTAGGGTGTTATCGGGTGTGAGGGGTGAGGTGCGGGGCGATCGGGCACGCGCGGGCACGCCGACCTTGCCCGGCTGTGACTCTGCGACCTTGGAGCCGACCGCCCGCGCCCCGCGCGCCCCTCCGCCCGCTGGGGGTGGAAGCACCACCCGCACGCCCACGCTCACCCCTCGCCTCTATCTCCCGGTCTCCTACCATCTACACCTCGTGCAAAATTTAATACTTACGTACCTACCAATATCCATATAACTGCAAGTGCTCAAGAAAAGACCGCGGAACTAAAAAATATAAATAATACTCAAAGCTCCCGACTAAATGTAGGTTGTGTAGATGTATGTATAGATAATATTTTATCTAATATGTATTTATTCTGCTGATGCAAAGTTACAATATTGGCTGTGGTGATTATGGCACATTAGCTGTGCGCCATATCCAAATGTCTAGACAATATTAAGTTATTAACGTTAAACATGTCCTGTTTCCGCGTGAAACGAGGCCCGCCCGGGTTCGCCCTCGCCGACACAAGGTCGTGGGCAGCCTTATTCGGGGTTTTCCGTATACCTACCGCCTGAAGGTCTCTGACATTGACTATTTACAGAATAACAAACATACTATGTATAACAATGTTACAAGCAACAACGAGTCCATTTATTTGTGTACTTTTGAACAGTGAGATAATGGCAACATTTTAAGAAGTGTAGGCAATGAGGGTATTATTTTATTGTGTTTCTAGTCTATTACTTACTATAAATAAGGTGGAAGCGGAGGCAGTCGAGATTACTTGTTATATGGAATATATAGAATTTAATAAAATCCTATTGCAGCTGATGCAGATGGAAATCTTGTCGTAACAGTCTCGTCTCTCGTCTCGTCTTATCATGATGGTAAAAAAAAACTTAATTTAATAAATATACTACTTAACCAGATTTACTTAGGTTATAGTCATCTGCTAGATAGTATTCATTTATTTTCTTCTATCACTATAACGGCCACATGGGAGTATAATTCTAAACTTCAAATCAAGTAAGAGCTGTTTAGAGATTTCTGGTGCAATAATTTCCAGGAACAAGATGGCGGTGAAAGGATTATATACTTACTCAGATACCTAGTTGAGTAGTGGAGGCTGCGATGCTGGGCGCGGGGTGGCTGGAGTGTGAGGCAGGGCCGGGGTTACGCGTGGCAGAGCACGGGCGGACGTTGCATCCAGCCCGCGCGAGTCAAGTGCACGGCCGCGCATTGCGCCGGTGCACCCGCGCCAAATGTCATGCGCCCAGCGAGCGACCACCGACCGGTCAATAACATCGAACCACGAATATCCTGCTACATTTCATACCATAGCTACAAGGAATTTGGTGAATTGATGAATATCTATTTATCTATCATTGACACTACCTACTGATTAGTTACGTGATATAAACTATAGTTATGTATTTCATTCGTTTAAGTAAATTAAAATTTTTGGCCAAGGATCACATTATTGAATGCTATCTCTAAAGTCTCTTTAAATTAGCTCCTGCCTGTGCAATAAACGATATTATGATCTCCAAGCGTGTTGGTATTTTTAAAGTTCGGATAACTATTCACCTATATTACTGCTAAATTAACCTAAACATACCGGCGAACTGTGGGTGTACCATAGTACACCTCTGCCTAACCCTTCTGGGAATACAGGCGTGATGGTATGTTATGTTATATTATAACAGGAACTTATACATTTTTATGCCTGAATAGGTACGTTTTACATTATATAGGTAACGATTTCAGTATTCCGTAATGACGCAGTATTTATCGAGCTATTTTCAGGGCGATATGTTCATAACACCTCGTTGTTTTGTTCCTAAATAACATTCCCTAGCGGATGGCGTTATGACGACCTTTTATTATTTATTTTTTAAACTATGCGAAAAGAAAGTAATACGACTGTATGAAGGGATGTTGCGATCTTAACGAGCGTAATAAGTGATCTGGGTCATTTAGATCCGCTTGTAAGAAAATCGTATTGACCAGTTATCTGTTCAAGAACCGGTCTGTATACTTTATGCATCAATGAAGTAGTATACTGAGAGTAGTATTTTACTTCCTTGAATATTCAGAATGGATTCGTAGGGTCAATAGAAGTGGAAGCGGTAGTACTAAGATCCGGAAGTGCACCTTGGCAGGTCGGCGACCGCAACGCGCCCTTCTTACAATTATTTAAGTAACCTTTCATATATCAGAGTTATTCGTATATAACTCAGTACCTTCTACTTTTAAAAGGCTGCACTATTTTTCTTGTTCTGGTCATTGATTCCACACGGTCTATTTAGGGTGGTCTTTAATTATACAAGTAAAGTGTAGTCGACTTATCCGATGACTTCCATTGACTTGTTTTTTACCGAAGTCGTCATAATAACATTGTATGCATGGCTAAACTAATTCTGGTTTTTTTTTGTGAATGAATAAAGTTAGAATATTCATTTTATGTTCATTCGTGTTCGGGTTGTTTATGGGATAAATCCTAACTTATTGACAGTATTGGTTATAGACACTAGTGTCTATGTGTGATTTGGGTTTCCAGAATTGGGAATAATAATAAAGGCTTGGGAATGAAATACAAAAGTAATTTTTACAAGATTCTTTTATTTTAGTTCGACAACCTGTCATTATATTAACAAACAAATGACTGAGCACGCTCACATACGCACATACAATACACACAACAAACACACCGCGACCGGCGCTGCATTGCATTTATAAATTACACTTATATAGTCTTAAATTATTTTTCAGTCTATTGCGCTCTCCTCGTCCGGCGCCGGCCACGCACTCACGCGTCCTAATCAAATTATCACATATAATATATTAAAACGATCTGCGAACGATTACTATTAACTAGATTATTTAATTTAAAGTAGGTCGGGGTGGGGTGGCGGAGACAAGTGGCTCCGCGGGCCGATCTCACGCTTCCAACATCTGAGGCATGAAGGAGCGCGGCGGTGACGGCGACTTCTTGGAGAGGTTGAGAGGCGCGTCCGCGTCCGACACGTCCACCTGCAGCGCCATGACGGGCTGCGGCGCCGGCGACGCGCCGCGGTAGCACGCGAGCAGCCCGCCCGCGCGCAGCGGGCAGCCGTCCGCGCCGCCCGCCTCGCCGCGCCGCATGTACTGCTGGATGATGTCGGTGCGCTTCAGCTGCTCGGGGGTCATGCGCGGCCCCTCCATCAGGCTCTTGGCCAGCACGGAGTGCGTGGAGGACAGGGAGGCGCGCAGCGGCCGCGGCGAGTGCGCCGGGTGCGCCGGGCTGGCGGGGTGTGGGTGCTGTGGCAGCTGCGCGGACGGCGCAGGCCTCACCACGCGCGCTTCGGCCTCACCGGTGTCGCGTCGCATCGCACGGAATTTCTTGTGCGGTTTATACGCCTCGTCCATAAGTGAAGTGGTGTGGTACAATGGTGGTGCTTCTAGCACACGTTTCAGCACGGGCATATCATCAGCCGTGGGAGGTGGCCGTCTGTCGTCCGAGTGTTCCTCCAGTGAAGATCTCGGGCTCGAACAGCCCGACCCGGGACCGACTATTCTTTCGTGCTTTTCGTTTCCTGACTCAATACCAGAATCTGTTGGTGAATCCAGTTTACGGTAGCGAGGTGGCGGGCGAACTGGCGTAACAGTGAGACCGTTATGAGCAAGATGTGCTACGCCGAGTGCTTCCTCATCCACAGAACCACGAGAGTCGAGTCGCCGGCGGCCGGCTAGCGTGGCAGCCAAGAGTGGTGTGCCGCAATCTCCGACGGCTTCGCTGGACTCGCTGCTGGACACCGAACCAATGGGGCTGCGTGCAGACTCATCAGCGCCAGAATCACCCCATGACATGACTCCCTCTTCATCAGTCCACATCTGCTGCCTTAGTAACTCTTTGTGTTCAGTGCGAAATACAACTAGTTTTTCGGTATGAAGTGTACTTAGAGTGCGGAGATCAGGAAGCGTGTCCATTAATTCTCTAAGGAATCCTGGTCGATCAGGTCTGTTCTGGGCGATTACTGTTTGTAGACACGCCTTGAGTCGCGCGTGCATTCTTTCTACAAGTTCAACGTTGCGCAGTCCCGGCCTGTCTGGCGTGATGAGCACAATAGCGCAAAAAAGACCGATTTCCGCATCTGTTAGGTTCATCGAGTTCATGCGCTCGGCGAATTTGAAAGTTGAATCCACAAGGAACCTTGCATTGGCACCACTTTGAATGGAGTCTCGTTTCATGACTTGGCCATTAAGACAAATTATACTATTGAGTGGCGCGTCAAACATACAGATTAGCCGCACAAATAATGCATCAAATAGTCCACTTTTAAGAAGCGTAAACTTGTCGTCCTGGGTGAGCAGCTGGAAGCCAGGAATGAGTCCAGCAAAGTCTATTACGCCACGAATTACGTGCGCAAATCGCTGAGAGAACTCCTTCTCAGACTGTAACTCTGGAGCCGGGTTTAGGGGGCAGGCCTATAACAAAAAGAAAATATATCTTATTTGTTGTTCTTGTAAAATGAAGTGCTGTAGATAAATTATGATGTGATAAGTTGACAGACATTATGATAATAACATAAATAAAGTAAGCTCACCAGAGTGGGTTGGGAGTAGGTGGGACAGTCACGAGCACGTGCGCGCATAGCGGCGACGCGGTCCCGCGTGAACTCGCAGGTGTCCAGGTGAGCGCGCACCACGCGCGCCAGCAACCGCGGGGCATCGTCCAGCTCTGCTGCGGCTGCCTGTTCATTTGCTCGCGACGTCGACGATTGTTGCATCGCCGCAAGTATGCGCGCTTTTTCGCGCTTTGGAACGCGTCCGAATCGCACGGCTGTAACAAGAGAACTCAAGTTTAATTTATGAACAGTGTGCCATCCCTAGTTCGAATTAAAAAGCGAGTACATAATGAACTAACAACGGGAATGTTGCGCAAGGTCGTGTCTAAACATACACGGGGTTGCAGCTGTCGTCATGAGCGCGCGCGTGTGCGGGTGCACCGCGGGCCATGTGCACGTGCAGCTGACGCCACGAGGGTAGAGTTCATCGGCCGTCGCATCGCATGACCCACCCTTGTCTGGCGCGCCAAACTTTTACTAAATCCGTGGGGACCCGTCAATACGTTGTGGTTAAGTGAACTAGTTCGAATTACGAGTGACAAAGCGCGAAATGCGAGGTCGCGCTAAAAAGTGTTACGACTTTCTCGCGCTAAGCACCGGGCGCCAAAATGTAGTATGTCCAAAGGCGGGACGCGGCGCTTACAGCGTTTCTGCGCGCACGTCGGTGAAAGTGTTTGCGTGCATGCCGCACGGTTGAAAACGAAAGCGGAGAGCGCCCTCTCGCCATTTCTCCCGACTTTCGCTGCGCTATGTGGGCCGCACTAGATGCACGATCTCATTGTTCACAATGACCAAATCTGATTTTTTGTATGACGGCTTCTGTTCGACTATAGGTGTACCTTATATATATACTTTTATTTATGTTCAGGTATTTAGGTAGTAGTACCGTTTATTTAGGTAAAATTATAAATTAGGTATGTTTTTGTGCGAAATAATTTTCTACCGAACATAGCATGTAGAAATTATTAGAAGTTGATAATAGATTTCTAAGTTATTTTATCTCAGTTATTATTGCTGTTCTGTCTGTTTATCGAGTTTACTTTGTAACATTTCCTCATTGGTAGGTAATTTGTTTTTAATAAATATATTTTTTTAAATTATGTAATTGTATAGGTACAAGCTTACACAAGTACCTACCTAGGTCACTAGTGTTCCCCTCGTACAGAACCTAGGGACTCGTTTTTGTACCTATCTAATTAGTCTGATGGCTTCATAAATAGGAATTATAAATTATTACTATATTTTATTTATGAGTTTATATTCCTGGATTGACTGATTTTATTATTTATTTCATTTTTAAATAAAAATATTGATTAAGTACCTGTATACAATTTCTGTTACGTACCTACCTACCTACCTATACTATTCGCGATGTCCATGCTATGAACTATGATATGCAAATGTAGGTATAATTTTGTGAAATTATGAATTACATTTATAGAAATAAATCATTTTAATTATAATATATAGATAATGGTTTATAAAAAATACCTACGTGCATTGTGATATTTCACAACCCCGTTGAGGATTCCTTTGAGGATTGGTAAATCTTCTCCCATATCTGATACCATTACATACAGTTTTTCACTAATTATCTAGTTCACAGCCAATGGCCACTGATAACTTGATATTGGTAACTTAATAGTTTTAGATTGATTTTGAATTAATCACGAAGTAGTGTCACATATCACAATAAGATAAATTATAATTCGCACATTCACTGTAATCCAATTTGAAGAAGTAATAATCCAATATATGTAGAGAGTTGGTCGCACCGCAATATAGTCAGCGGCGTATTATACTGGAGCAGTCACCGTGAGTAAGTATCGCGATCTCGTACCGAACTGCGGAGCGACTTATTAACATAGCGATAGCAAAGAGGGCTGACGACCGGTGCGTGGGCCGGACTCCCTCGCACTGCGCCGCGGCGCGCGCCGCGCCAACCTTGAACTTGACGCGGAGGGAGCGCGGCCCGCGGGAGGGGGGCGCCGTCAATAAACTCCGCGCAGGCCCCTGCCCCCGCGTCAGCCGGCCCCTCTCCATCACTTGCGCCACCTACCGTTCGAGCCTTGCCGTTTTAAGGTGACATGGGAATATTACGGTCGCTTTCCAAATTCAGTCTTGGCTAATAAAAGCTGCAATCATTTCTATACCACATTGCGCACATTGTTATTGTTTCATTGCACATGACGTGTTATGATATTTTATTCTGACATACTTTTCGCTTTCGGAAAATGCCACGGTATTATTAAAGTTAGGTAGGTAGGGACCTACTAAATAAACAACGTGAAAGCGACGCCTATCTATTGCGTATTATTGCGTATAATAAAATAAATATACATTTTAAGTGTTAGTAAAGTTGTTGTTACCTATCTATTTTTATCCTCTACAATTAAATTTGTAGTTGTAAAGAACACTGACGGTAAACTAGTGAAGGTGGTGGTGATTAGAAGATTTATTAGTAGATTTAAATTATTGCGAAGTGGTTTTTAATTTGCCCGAATTTAATGGATTACTACCTATTTGTATCGTATCTACTTCCTCAAGGACCAAGGTAAATATGGAAGCTTTATTAAATATAATTTAAATGCAGTTTACAAAAGATAAAAAAGAGATACCTACCTAGATCAAATATACTAATATAAATAATAACTAATTTAAACTAATATGGTTCTAGCAGAAATATACTGGCGCTAGCATCGCCAGTTTACATAAATATGCGCCATCTGTTATCGAGTGGCGGTACTACACCAGTCACTATGAATGGGATTTCAGACGGTTTCTGTTCATTGATAACTTTCATAGTCCGGTTTTTAGTCTAATCAATTTAATCCATTAGAACGAGAATTATATTTTTTGTACTATGCGTGCTAATTGTGCTTCGAGAGGTTTAATTTACAGTTTTGAAATGCTACAACTTTCATCATAAAACAAATGATTATATTTCTTTTAAAATGTTGGTTTTTAGGTAGGTATTTAGGAATTCAAGATCATGTATTTTTTTATTTAAGTTAGTAAATAGTTTTTAGATATGTATAGAATATTTGAAATTTATCTAAAATGTAAACTTTTTATAAAAAAAGTACAGTAACAGGAAATTGTCTAAGACATAAATAAAACATCTTGGGAAACTAGTGAGGGCAACGTACTTCATTACGAAAGTGAAAATATAAATTTCACTCTCGCGATTACGAAATGTGCCTTTCTCTGCTTTCACCGGTTCAGCCTGCGGCTTTGCTAGCTCGAGCGGGTGTCGCAACGAGCGGAGCGGGGCGGCGCGTTGTGTAGCGCGGACGTCGACCCGCTTAGCGTGCGCTCACCCGCACTTGCATAACCGACCTCCCACACCACAAGCTATGCCCCACGCCCCGCATCCCCGCAACCGTGTCGCGCGAAATAGGATCTGTCCGCAGAGAAGCACGCGCGCGCTCGTCGCACGTCAGGGCGCGCTCGTGCGGTACACTTGGCGACTACACTCCGTACGCGTACCCGACCTTCTAGCGCTAATTGCGTATGCATATTGCAACCCACCGTACGTACCGCAACATGTTACAACGTAATCACCTTGCCATATAACATAATTCATTTCAATAATTCAAAATTATGAGATCTCAATTTTACAATATCAGTAAATTTTAATAATAATTTAGTGTACCTAACTGTTGGATACATTTTTGGATGAAAATACTGTAATAAATAAGTAGGTACCTTAGACTACAGTTATGTATATTTTTTCTAGCAAAAGATCGCACTTACGTGGTTTTAATCTTTGTTTATTTATTCCAATATTTTCATCTCATAGTGAAGTTATCAAAATAAAAATATTATCAACTTACCATCTCTGCTCATGCCAACAGCGATGCATTTTTTCAATCGGCAATACTGGCACCGATTTCTGTTGATCCTTAGGATGGAGCACTGCTGATTTTTTGTGCAAGGTCTGTATTGGATCTTCTGTTGGATGGATCGCCTGAAGAAGCCCTGGGGATCACAGCGGCAGTTAGAATCGCGCTCACTGTCTGAGCCGTCGTCGCTGGAGCAGCCCGAGTCACTAGACTCGCGGCGCGCCTCCAGCATGCTCACCAGCACCGAGTGCCGCTCGCGCAACTCAGCGCCCGCGACGCACGACATCGCACGCACCATTCACTACCACTGATTGCCCACTAGCACCACCACTCTCCTTGTCGCTCGTTAACAGTGACGCGACGTTTATGTGCAATAAGGCTTTCGCGCACTGCACCGACGCGGATGGCGGCCGACAGCAGACTGTGCGGGCGCTGCGTCGCGCGGCGCACAGTTACTCGCGCGACCTACTTGCCGGCCGCCGACCCACCCGAGAAAGTGAGAGTGCCCCCGGCCCCCTCGCGCGCTCCTAACGGTCCACGCCGCTCTAGAATGCGTCGCTGCCGCTGCACCGGTGCGCCGGATATAGGCCGGGCGCATCCCGGTGGCGTCGCGGCGCGCGGCCGTTCACCCTAGGTCGTCGACCGCTCGATTGCACAACCGCGAAGGCTCCCCCGCATGCCCCTCGTGCCCGGGAGCCGGGCTGCAGCCCGCTCAGGTCATCGTCCTACTCTACGCCGGGTGACGTCAAGCATGCGTCACGGCCTACCTCAATGCGCGCGCGCTCCCATAGGGGCTGCACTGCACACTGGTCCAATTTAATTAATAGATCATTATACCACAATGCGTATGTTTATTTATGGTTTTCTGTTCCCAAATACTAATTAATACCTACATAACAATTGTTTTTTACTTCTTTTTGTTTAGCAACTTGTTTACATCATTATGGAATTTGATAAGTAATTAGCATAATTATTTAATAACTAATAGCGAAGTCATTAAGATTTTCATAGTATTATAAATATATCTGCTCAATACGAATGAACTAAAATGATACTTTAGTAAGTACCTACATGAACATAATAAAGTTCTACAAAGATTAGTTTGACTCTTGACATAGGTACCTACTGTGAAAATTTTTAATACACTTAAATATCGTAATGTAGGTATCTCGTAAAGATTCATTAGTCTATTTTGACGACCACGTTAAAATAGACTAAGAATCTTCATCAGAGAAGATTACCAAATCTTCTCTGTTCTATATTAAAAAAAGAAAATATTTGTTTTTATGTTTGTAATGAATAAACTTAAAGAGTACCTAATGCACTGATTTTAAAAATTCTTTCACTACTAGAATGTTACATTATCATCCAGTAACATACATAGTCTATATTATTAATTAATCGAGTTAGCATAACTTTACTTTAGGCCACCAATGAAGCCGCGGGAAACAGCTAGTGTTTTCATAATGATGATGCTCATCAACGAGCGAGCGCGGAGGCTGGTGCGGTAAGCGAGTGGCGCAAGCGGGCCGCGCGCTGTTCGGGTCGGTGGCCTAATTTCGCGCTGCCATCGATCCATTGTGCGCTGTGCGAGTGGCCCATAATTGGTCGCAGCGCGGGCAGTGACCGGCCGCGCGGTCATTGACCTGCTGCCGCGAAAACAAAACCCCCCGGCTCGTCTGACTCTTAGCAATTTTTTACGCATTACTACATACCATACACTACACGTAAATAAATTAAATAATAGTATTATAGTATAGGTAACTAATTTGTGAGGAGGTACTTTTAAGTTCCAACAATAATTTTCTTACAATTGGATAAATGGCATGGTCTGGTTAGTAATTAACACAGTGACTCCTTTTCAAGTTCCAAAAATAGGTAATTTGTTCTATTTGTATCCCGTTCTCAATAAATCTTATTAGCACTGTATGTAGTACAATCATTATAGGTCATTTTGATATTGAATAATCTTAAGACTCAGATATATTATTATTGTATGAAATAGCATATGTACCTTCATTTTATTCTTACACTTTTAACTAGGTACAATCTTTTCGCTGTATTATAAAACACAGTTTCCCAGATAACTTAATCACATATTTAAACTATCATATGTGCACAGAGAAAGAGGCGTTTGCAAAAGCTTATTAATAAGTTTATTCGATTTTTGTATGTTATGGTATTATTTTATTTGTTTTATTTCTTCTACTTTTTTAAATAAAAACTGCCCCACACTAGGAAATTCTCCTGTATCGTTGTTCGTGGTGTCGTGGTAATTCATTTATAAACAGAAATTATCACATACACGAACACCCAGACCCTAAAAAACTACCTGTACGGCATACAAATATAAGTTCCGTGCGGGGATCGAACCCAAAACACGTAGCGTAAAAGCCGATCGCTCAGTGGATACGGCAATCATGTCGATATTGATACTATACATAGATTTATTATATATTTATTGACGAATACAAGTTAAGGGTTTACGTAATTAGACCTATGTGTTTATAAGTCATAAAAACTATAATAAAGTATTTTTGTAGGTAACAGTATGTAGGTCAATTAGGTACTCATGATCTACACTGGCTTGTAGTTCCACTGCTTTTGCCAAAACTGGACTTCATAAGATTAGATTCGCGTTAAGTGATCGACTGACGTTATAATTTAAATTATATATATCATTATAATATTGATGTAGATCACTTCCTATACTTCTGTACCAGTTTACATTTTGCTAAAATCATCTAAGTATATGAGTAATAGAGTCTAAAAAATATGAATGCGTATAGATAGATATTATAAGTATGTGCTTTAAGCTCTATTTACTGTACGGTAGTTAGTTGTAACTTGTAAGACAGTGACAAACTGAGCGGCAGGCGGGCGTCGAGCGGCAAGGTGTTACCGCGCAGTGTGACGACGACTAACGGTGCAGCGGACAACGACTCCGCTAACACCGGCTCAAGCTTAAAACATGCTGACGCATTGCATCGCTATATTTTCGAGGAAGCAACCGCAAACCACCCGCTTACGGTTAGCCTTACGTGCCTGGCAGGTCGCAGATGTTTACTTGATAACACACGTCTGACTCATGTCATTGTGATTCATTTCCCGTTCATGTATCGCAGTTTTATTCTCAGTTAATCACGTAACTCCCTTATGTGAATTGTTGTCTTCATTGCATTACGCTTATTATGTTAAACGTTCCAAATAATAAATCACGCAAGTATTATAAAAAAAACATACTGATATAAAAAACGGATGGTCTATTGAATTTTATTGACGTATAATATTTATGACGTACCTATATCGCACGGATAAAATAGTAAACTAACTTATTAAGAGATAGACAAGAATCAAGTTACACTTATGCATAGTTTTTTATTAAATCTATATGATTTTTGTTCTTAGAACTATAGATATTTTTGTTTTACAGACTGTATAATGATAATTAAAATAAGACTTAATATAATTGCCAATAACTAAACAAGGGGCCTAATTATCGAACACTCTTTCGCGGTCTCCTAAAAAAATTATGTCTTGACTTTAGCCCGTACCTATGTATTAAAATATACATATACGTATACGTGTACTAAAATGATGAATGTGTTGAGTTTCGAAACTAAGTAGGTAAGCACTACTAAAAACATGTAAACAAAAATATTGACGTCAATTAAAATTTGTAGTAATGTGTGTAATGTTGTAGTGTTATATTCCGTATTATATTATTATGTAGATATAAATGTTTATCATACGAGTCATTAACAATCATGCACGCTTTGTGCTAATATTTTTCTAAAGTATTTGTTTGAACCTATAATATTTTTTGGAGTCAAGTTCGATATAAATACCTAATATACACTAATCGGTCAGGAAGTTATAAACGCTAGCGCAACGATCAGCTAACGATGTTCTCAATATATAATATGACTGCTTGGAGATCAACGAACTTTTGAGCTGACAGTTCAAAAATAATGTGGGTTACGTTCACGTAGCGTGTACATTCGATGCCCGTAAAAGTTGTTTACGGCGAGGAGAGGCGGCGCGGCGCGAATGTGCGCAGCGCCAGGCGCGCCAAACCAGCAAGCGAGGTCGACGGCCGCTCGCCCTACACCGTAGAATTGGTGCCGAAAAAATAAGCGACCCACAACGCACAGAAATTATGTCGGTCAACGACGAGAACAAAGAAGTTGGTGAGCTCTTCCGACGCGTAGCAACGGCACGAACCGAATTATTGGGTAAATTGTTATTTCATGACTTAATTTAGAATTCCGTTTAGATTTTGTAATCTTCTATAATGAATGTGATAAAGTTTGTATTACTGTGTTGCATTGCAAGTAAGTTTCGAAAAACATTATTTTGAATAGAATGGTAAAACTAAACATAATTATTATTGTTTATTTAGTCAGTCTTGCCGGGCGTCGATGTCTTCCAAAATAATGATCTAATTTGATAAAAAAATATGACAGCACCAGGTTCGTCACCATCTGTGCGTACGCTCGAACACCCCCCTCATATTATCGTTATATAAAAATTACACGCTCGCTCTTCATCGTCATTCATTCAAGTAGTTTCTTCTCGTAGTCGTATCACAAACCAGTGGCAGCACTGTGACGCTACGTTTGGCGCGACATCTAGTAGTGAGTAGCTGAACCAATTTTATCAGTTTTTATTTCCTCCGCTAGCTGGCGCTTTAGCGATCGTGGAAATAATTTTTATGTTCCTCGTCTGCAATATATGGGTACCTACTTTGCTCTTTAAAATGCAGATTTTATAATCAGTAGAATAAGTTATTAGAATTTTTCCATAGTATGATTAATGTAGTTATCACGATTTGCACTATTCCTTCCAAGTTATACAAGGCAGTCGTCAGAAGTGAAAGATGCATAAAAGTATTATGTAGGACATACAATGCAGCAGACATCCGCGGCCCTGAAGGACAAGCTTTGTCTCGAGTCTTCCTCGGCCGAACTAGCAACGCCCAAACCAGTTTTCACAACTTGCACTTCAATCCCTGACATCCTTGCTTTCACAACCGTATGGCACTTTTTTTAAATTATTAATTGAGTCTTCTTAGTTTAGGACAACATAATTTAAAGGTAATTTACACTTTGTAATGAGTGCATTACTATAATAATGTTTATGAGGAAGTAATTATAGCGTGGACTTCAATGCTCTTGAACGTTCACCGGTCACGTAATTGTCTGCTTTCACTAACAATAACTTCAAGAATGCAGGTAGGTATTCTGAGTAACTTTTCTCTTTATTCACAAGTTTTCTATTATTAGCTGTATAGCTATAGATAGGTACTTTATTAAACTTATCAGTCTCATCACATTCGTCACAATAGATAGGTATTTAACGATATCATGTATACGTAATAAATACGACTTGGGTAGGTAAGTAGGTACAATCCAAAGTTAAAAGGTGACAACAGTTTCCCGTGTGATAGTTCCGGCGGGCCGCGGGCGCAGGTATGTTTAGAATTGGGGCACAAAGGTCTGACCGCCCTGTTGCCCGAACAAGGCCGGCAGGTACCTACCTACCCGTTGACCCAAAACCCATCATAGGGAGTTCACACGTGTTTTTTATGGATTAGTTGGTAAACCAATCTCGTGAGTCGCGACGATGTTTGTTGATGTGAATTAAATTAACATTTAGGACAGAAATAAGGTCATCTGGTTGGGCTTTGTGAGGCGAGTGCACAGAGATTGTTTTCCGCTGTCGCGACCTTGGTGCTCAAACAACTCGCACCTGCTGCGACGAGGCAACAGTTCGCTCGGGGGGCACGCCTCGGCGTCGCCGCCGCGTCACCCGCACACGTACTTCCTGCTTCAGATTTTCAGTCAGGCTACCCGCATGCGTGCGTGAGTGACTCAATTAAGCATAAATAGGTACCTACATATTTAAAAAGAAAGACGTGCTCCAGACATTGTCTTCTATGTACCTACGTATGTATTTAGTTCGCTATAACGACGGAGTGGTAGTGGCAGTGTTACGGAACAGTGGTGCTGGTGAACATTTTAATAACGGCAACTTATACATAAATAGGAAACACACAAATGTAGGATATTTACCTTGCAACCTTCACAGGAATGCACGCCGTAATGAAATCCACTGGCTTTATCGCCACAAACGCGACACAGCACCGTAGTGCCGTCAAACTCTGCAACAAAACACAGAAAACGGTTAGAGAAACCTTTATACGTAATGTGCGATAAACTTTATGGACGTTTCAAAGATTACGGCGTTAGTTAACTCGTGCCAAACATCCTGAGTTGTATTACAAGGCAGGCGTGTGTAACAAACATTGAGGCGATTGCACGTGACCTTGCGCCATGCGCCATCTTATACTCACGCGGTTAAATTATTCGCTGATTTGAGAAGAGCTGACAATTTTGACAGTATGAGCTATTTCCCATCAGACCGACGCAAAGATTCTTATTGTACCTTATATTTATGATAGGCCACTTTGATTAACAATCATAATGAATATTGAATCATTATTGAATACTAGGCATGTTTCAGAATGTGTTCTCAAGACGTTCTAGAGATTCTCGACAGACATGTACCTTTTAGGGCTTTGCCTACATTAGTTAGTTATAGTTAGGGGCTTAACGATAATAGGAGGTTTTAACTGTAGAAGTTTAGGACATAATAATCATTCGAAAATGGTATCTAATCGAATCAATCTTAATTATAGATATTATGATTAATGAGACTCCAGAGATTAGTTTAAATTTACTAGTTACAGCAGTAGGTACCTATCTACCTACTAACACGTGAGTTGTGATCACGTGAGTACCTTACCTACCTATTAGCTCTGCTTTGTTTTCGCTCATAACATAACATTACACGATAAGAGATTTCACAAGCATTTTTTACTGTACACTGGCTGGTGTTCGAAATTCATACTTTACTCCATTTTGGTGGAACAGGTAAAAAAAGAAGTATCAAATTGATTAGTGTTGTTGAGTAAAGACTCATAATCCAATTATGTTCATAGTGCGTGCCTCAAGGTGACAGATTATCAATAAAAATTTTAGAAAGTCTTTCAACTCACATACCTACCTAGTCAATGACCCCATCTTCGTAACAAACAATGTGAAGAAAAATAATAATCCCAGCACATAAAGCTACTTAAATAAACTATGTCCTCTAATCATAACCATAATAGGTCCAAAGTTACGTAGGTATTCCTATTATTATTCAATAAGTTAATTATACTGATAATTAATATACCTAGGTGTTATCGTTGAGTGAATATAAAGTTGACAACCCATTAATGAACTTAGTACCTAATAATGATTAATAGGTCAGTGATAGGCCATCCCTCGGGCTCTCGGCAACAACAGGTGTGACGGGGCATCGGGTCTGCGGCCGGGCGGTCGGGCGTGTTAGTTGTCGGCGCTACCAGGGACTGGTTCAGCCGTCGCCCCCGACTGCTCTCACTTTCCTCATCCAGCCGTCATTTGTTTATTTGTTAAGGGAGCGGGCTCACCGGGCCTTTTGGAAGAAACTTTCTATTTCTGTCGTACACCACTCGGCGCGGGTCGACGTTCGATGCCGTCGCTTTCTATAGATGTTACTTTCTTTTTGTAGTTACTTAGTATGGTTGTCTTCGACGCAATAATTTTGGTCTCATCTTTGGGTATGTTATTAACATTGCCTAGTGGCGACTGCTCCGTCGAGTGGGGATCACAATAGTGCAGGGAAAGCAATGAAGACGTAACTGGTGCAGTTGCAACAGAGTCAGTAGCGTGCAGCCATTTCTCCTCATATGATGCAACGCGCGTTTTTTCTGGCTGGCGTGTGAGAGTCGCTCGTTCGTTACGTCAATTAAAAGGCGAGGAAAGTGCGCGAGAAAGTCTCACGTCCACGTAACGCGAATGCCGACTGAGCAACCGTGCAAAATACTGACGCGGCCACTCCGACCGCTGCGGATCTGTGTCACGGCGATGTTTGTTTGTAAATAATTAGTACTTAACGATGATCAGAATCACGTCTCACACTTTATTTCCTCGTTTTTAACACGTTTGTTTGAAGTTTTATGAATTTGAGTGTTGGTTAGATCTGAAGTTATTTAGTTACCTACGTGGTTGATAAGGTGACTTATCGTTTATCATAATCAGTTATGACACTTATGACTTAGGATTAGGACTATGACGCTTATATGAGCAAGCATGTAATATTTGTGTTACCGGCTATTAGGTAGGTAGGTAGATATATTGAGAGAAAAGTAAAAGTAAAATGATGACGGCGAGATAGTTGTTGTCGCCACGTTAAACCTGCTTGCTCGCAAACTATTAGATAGGTACTATTAGCTAGGTATCTAGTTATCTACGTGTTTCATATTACTACTGCTTTTCTTATATCATCTAATAATAATTGCAAAAATGGTATTGATCATTAATAAAATATTTCAAAGGGTTGATGAGTGATTCAAGTATTGTGTGTAACGATTAATTTTATTGTTAATTTAGGCTGACATTTTCACGGGAAGAAATCACAGAACCAATCGATTATGATGCGAAATATCATTAGGAAACGATTTTAATAGTTGAAGGGCTCCCCGCAGTCATGGCAAGGATCGAACCCCATTGATTTGCTCTGAAAATAACATTGACATTGTTGTACAGTGCGTTTATTTTACACAATGCTGGTTAATTGTTTCTCGGTGGGCCTTTTAAAAAGAAATGTTAAACATTCCATCCATCAAATATTCGTTCTGCAGAGCTTTGATATTCAATAAAAATATTATGTTCGATTAATAATTGGAGGTGTTTATTTCTGTTGAATTGCACCCTTTCATCATTAATCAGATTTTAAGAAATAATGTCGTTAAAATTAATCTAGCTTGAAATGTACGGAAATTATATTATTATTAAGTTTGTTCCACTTAGATAACTAATAGGTATTAATAGTTACGATTCTCTGATATAATATGGTACCATCATATTTATTAATTATGTAAGTACCACCTACCCATGCACATAATATTCAAGCTAAAAGATGAATGGTATTTACATTGAATTTATTTTGAATGTTTATGATAAAATACCTACCTAGGTACTTACTAAATAAATACTTTTCATTGATGATTGATTCGATTATCCAATGATTGATTTAATATCGGAACAATAATATTTTATTTTATAATTATGTAAAATTATGTAGGTACTCATAAACTCTGACATAAGTAGGTACTATATAATTAAAGGTTCTTCTACTTTAATATAGGTAATAGAAAAATTCGCTATTTTCGTGTTTATTTTTGTTTAGGTACTTAATAATTTTCCCGGTACACGGTGTCTACCCAGATGTACCTACCTATGAAGGTAGCATAGGTACACCTGGGTAGGCATGACGTGAATAACGTAGAAATAAACGACACACTAGCTGTAATAGATACCTACCTACTGATTATGCAATAATTTTTATTTTTACATTCTACTAAGTAAGCAACATATAAAAAGTTGTCTTCGCATCAACAACAACGATGACAAAACTAGATGACAACAAACACAATAAAATAATGTAAATAAACAAGTAAATTATTGTAAAGGCACTACCTATATGCAGCTCGGGTTCCCGCTCCTTCTGGACCGAGTTCATCATATTATGGTCAGCCGGCGTAGGCGCATCATAACGCCCGTAGCTACTATCAGGAGACATCACTAAAGTCATTTATATGAATGTGTACTTAAAAACTAATTATTTTGTCCTCCCCCGCACTGCACTACACGTAAACCACATGGAGCCCGCTGGCTTTAGACATTGAACGTCGTGCGCGCTGTAACACTGAATATAGGACAGGAGTGCATGGGCCGAGGCGTGCGGCCGGCACGTCGAGGGATGAAGGTCGCTCGTCCCGCGATATAGCCGCTGCACGCGCCGCGTGCGTTTCACTCGAGCTCGATCGACGAACTGAGCGAGTGCCGCGCGCGCTCCTGCTCGAAGCCGCGCGAGTCTCCCCTTAAGAGTGAAAGTCTGCAAAAAGATCAGCGCTCTGTGCGATACAATCGGTTTGACGACGAAGCGTAGCTGGCTAGCGAAATTCGCCTTTATCGGTCGGCTAAGCTTGACGTTCTGCGCTTCAGAGCGAGGATCGGTGCGCTTCGAACTCCGGTCTCCGAGGTCATTGCCGCGCCAACGGTGGACCAATCGCGAGCACGCGCAGACGTGCGCGGCGAGCGATTGGATGGCTGACGACTACGCTCCCCGCGGCCCGCGCTTCAGCGCGAGTTCGAAGACCCGAACCTTGCGGCTCACCGCGGCCAAGGTCGCGCGAGAGCGGCACCGAAAGAGAGACTAGCCGAGCGTTCGAGTGGGACGTAGACGTTGCCGGTTGCGTCACACTACAAAAATATTTTTGGTGATGGAACGCGACTGAACTTGAACACGAAATCGAGCTAAATAGTGCCAGGCGAGCGCGGTGTAGGTCGCCGCGTGACGGACTGACCCGCTGCCGGATCGCCCTGTTTGCCTGCTTCCCCTAACACACACTTCCGGGATTGTTTATCCATTATTTTCAAATTAACATGTTGTAGGCAACTTATATGTAATTAATTAAATTTTAATTTTCCCTAATTCATATTTGTAGCTGCCTACCTAATTACTGGGTACATGAACACAATGCAACTAGGCAGAAACAAGCATGACTGTATCTATGTACTTATATCTATAATAATATACCTAACTATATAGGTACCTATCTACTCTGGTGAGGTGGGTAGGTATTGTTATAAAAATAATCTTTGCCAAACAGTTGCAAAAACGTGACGAAACATTTATTTACAAATATTGTGTAACTGATACACGTGATCCGGTAGTATCTATCTGTGTAGGTAGCTCTCCATTTAAGATAGATAATTATATTAAAATCACTAACAGTAGGCACCTAGCCTAGGTAGGTACCTATGATTAGATTCTGTTAAGAACTGATTGCCTTAATGTAACTTCGATTAATTGGTAAGCTACTAAGTATTACTAACTACGTAACTTGTAGGTACTTTGTGTAACTCTGCATAATACGTATTTCCTACCTTCTTGTAATTGATAAACAAGTTTCTTTTAACAATAGTAGGTACATAAACACGTCTTTATATAACACTGACGTTACAATTATTGTGATAGCGGAAGATTCGTTCTTATTTGAAGCATGTTTAGGTGTTTATTCGCTTGCGCGGGTAGTTATTTACGCGAGATAAAACGACTGGCAGTGGGCGTCACGGCGGGTGAACGACCTGGAAATTTTGGCGCAGGCCGGTCAAGGCCACACTCTACAGGCACGCGGCGCGCAGGCGCTCCAATGCCGCCAGCCTACTGACACAGGACAACCATCAGCCATCACATTACTTTTTTCGACACACTTTGTTTCAATTATTATGTGCCTAATTGACAAGTTACCTACATAAAACTATAATAACGTATGTTGCTAGCTATAATCATAAGTCAGATGAAGTGGAAGAAAAATTGGCACAGCGTTTACTCGCAAAGAAAGTGGAACCAATATAAGTAACATAGCTCCTACTACCCATACCTTTCTTACTGTGAAGGTAGCTAGGTACCTATTTATACTTTTAGAACTTTCGCCCGCGACTTCCTTCGTATAGAATTCTGTATACGATAATTAGGTACCTACCTACTAGGTATTTTCAGGTATGTGTTTTGGTATACAAAACCTATCTGCGTCCTACTAACGCCTAACTGAAATACCTAGGTGTCCTATATATTTGCATAGAATTCAAATAGGACATTATAATTAGGTACCTACTCCCATTAGGTAAAGGGTTCGGACTTTGAGCTTAGACGTGCGTTACGTAGGTACTGACGTGAGTGTGGGACTGCAAGGTGTTTTAGTTTTTTATCACGATTATTTCGCTCCGATACTTTCACATTTGCACAAAAGGAACTTTTTAAAGGGTTTCGCAAAATAACCTTCCACGTGTACCTACCTACGTTTTTGTGTATCCTTCAGTATAGGTACCTACCTACGTAGGTAAAAAATTCATTGCTGCACACACACCTACACGTAGCTGCTATGTTCCCCGTCCTACTTTTAAACGCGTTTATGCAATAGGTAATTTTCTTCAATATCTTTGCTGTTCAGTTTCTTGCCCATTATGGATTAGGGATGTACTTAGGCGAAACACTGAACGACCCCTAACCTACCTAGGTAAGTAGGTAGCACATTTTTATCCGGATATCAAAAAGTTCATTTCTAATTTAATTGGACACATACCTACATATCTACCTACAAATAAATCTATGTAGGTACCTAAATAATAGTAAACAAATACTTTTATACTTTATTACAACATTCTTCAATAGGTAGGTAGGTACTTATCTTACCTATTTTTGTACTTAATAATTATAAGTACCTTCTAGTTTTTAGTAATAATTATAGGTTTTTAAATAATTAGGATTTTTAATACTTATGGCAAATGGTAACTATACCTATAAAGGTAGGTATTTACTTAGTTAAAAGTACTTGTAACTAGGTAGGTAGGTACCTATACGATGTTAGTTTTCGATTTAAATCTTTACAAGTTACAATTTAAATAAGAGTAGCTACCTACCTATATGTTTAATTGAAATTCATTGTTTTACAAGATGCACAAACAGAACCTTACAAAGTTAGCCAACCTAATATTCATTAAATACCTTCCTCCTCCTTGTTCCTTGGTCTCTGGAGCCTGACACAAAAAAAAAACTAATAGCAACATGTGTGCCGATTAAAACGTGAAAGTGAATACGATCCCAGTTTTTTACTTCCTTCCGCTGCCCTCACTTTTAATATCAGGGTGCGAATATCAAATGTCACAGTCAGCTTTTACTTAAAACTAACACAAGCATGATACTGATCACACTGCTATTGAAATAGAGTTCATAATTCTGTGATACCCATAACCCAAAAAGTAAAACCAAGCATCGTCAGTCGGTAGCCACATGTATAGTTTTATATTGTTCAATGTGACCACAATATCGGCGAGACAATGATCTCCACGGATCGACCATTTTTTAACGAAGTAAAAAGTAGACCGTATGCTGCTTGCAATTTATGGTTTCCATTTTTTTGTTTTTCCGGATGATTTAAAAAAAGTTAGTGTATGAGCGGTTGATGAGCGGAGTTTAGCCGACGTAGATATCTGTCAGCGCAATTTAACAGTCAATTGTTATTATTGTGACGTTCATTCGTGGTATTTAAGGACCATTATTCATAAAGTTGATTTACAAAATAAAAGGCTACAATGACTGAGGGGCCGGTCGGCCTTCCCTCGTCGACCGAAGGACGCAGGGACAAAGCGAGCGTGCCAACCCAGTCTCCTGACAAACGGGACTAAGCATTATATTTACATCCCATCCAATATTCCACTCATAAATTAGCTGAAAAACTTTCCAAAGACGTAATCATTGTACATCAACCCTTGTACAATTGACGACCGCAAGGGCATTCGTTGAAATAAGTCAACTTTTCCTTTATGAACTACCTAGGTAGATACCTACCTATTTTATTTAGAATGATACAGTAGCGTGATCATATCGTGTCAAGCAAGTACTTAAATAAGAATCTACGTTAAAATAAATTAGAATAATGTTTTAATTATTATTAGTTGATCATGGTCTCTAAATATGGTGAAATAATATGAAACTCAGATCGCTTTCACGCACGTGCTGTCAAAACAAAGTAGAAAAATGTATCGCAATATTATTGTAATTAGATACTGGCGGCCTGGATTCGCTGAACAGTTCTGCGAAGTTAAAGGAGCCTCGTTGGCAATTCGGTCAGAACGGAATGGAGACCGAATTCATGTCTGTAGCGGGCAACGCGCGGTCAAGGCCTCGCTGAGACGGCGATTACAGCCGGTGCGCATCGGAAATACGAACCGACCGCCAAACCTTTTGTTATTGTAGCCATATTTGACAACTGACTTGCGTAACAAATACATAATAAATTCTAATGTAACGTTCTTAACAAATTTTGTAGGTAAGTACCTGCCATCCCTAAATTTTTTTATGATAAATTATCCCTATTTTATTATATCATAATCAAATTCAATGCACTTTATGTTTTCCAGAGACAAATCCGAGTAGTACCTGCCTAGGTGGGCCACTTGGATTGGAATTATGGTACGCCAGAGTATAGACTTCTATAACGTTTATAGACAGGTACGGCGGTTACACTTAGGCTTGCACTTGCACCAACTTTTTAAATATGTTTAAATTGAATTTAAACACAATTTTTCATAGAAATTTCGTGTTTAAATACAATTTAAGAAGTTGGTGCAAGTGGGCCTTAGGTTATATTTATATTTTATTAATATTCCGATTAATTAACATTATATGTATAGTTAAGGTACTTAGCAATTTTCTTTTCTTTTGATGTCTAGTATAAATGTTTTTATAAATTAGAAGTAGGTAGGTAGCTACGTAGCGGCGTAGCGGTGTCGCGTGGCGAAGAGTGCCGAGCTGTGGCGAGTTTTTCCGAAGCACTGCGAGGTCAGTATGAGTCAATTACCCCAAGCGAGCTGTTGGGGTGCCCTTGTCGACGACTCTGCGCCCGCGCCACCCCAGATAGGTCGCTTTTAGGCACCTAATTACGCATAAAACACATACCTACCTACTTACGAAATACGAAGGTGTATAAATAATTTCATGAACTAATAGGTATCCATCTATTATGGATGTAATTTTCTTGAGTACATATAAAAAAGGACTAGGTATAAATAAAATTATATATTTATTTATACGAAGTTATATTTAATTTATATCCCACTATGTAGGTACCTACCTAATATAGTTTTCACGCATGCGACTATTAATTTCTAATTATTATTTTCTATTTGCCTATAATTTGTATTAAATGCACCTTAATGCATAATTTAGTCATTGATTTATTATATATTTAGCTATAAAACGTAGCTATTTGTTCGCCAGTGTATTATTACCATGAATAAGCAAGCATGACATACAGGCCGTGTGATCCGGACGCTCTCAATCATGGCTGACCTCGGCTGATTCGGCAACCCGTGCCAAGGCCAAGGTCAATTCATCGGGTGTGTTCAATTAATAGCTCAATGTTGAAGGCTCAATGCCGCCGGGAGCCCCACACAAAGTATGCCTAAAAATATTAGGTAAGTAGGTACCCTAGGTACCTGTTCCGTGGACATGGAACAAGAACTTTTACATTTAATAAGCTTCATTTAGGGTTTAGTACTGAGATACCAGTATTAATATTTTTTAGTTATAATAAAAAGAACAGCCAATTCATCCTATCAAGGAAAAACAAAAAACTTCAGTTAGGCCAAACATCTTCATCTCTACTAGGTAGGTGTTACAAAATCGTAAAAAAAAGCTTGTCTGTACATTGAAGATATTTGGGAAAAAAAACCTATTAAATTCTTGCCTGTTTGTACGGGTTGGCGTTAAACGAATGAATAGATTTTAATTTTGTTATCACTGTTAGAAAGTAACTCCAACTAAAAACTGATAAACTTAATATCTCAATTAATTGAACGGGTCTATAGGTCTATCTACCTCAGACAGGTCAAAATTGAGGTAGATAGACCTATACAAAGAACTTCTTTGTTCTTTGAAAGAAGAGATCATTACTGTTGGTTTTTGACTAAGTAAATTATTTTTGCGATCCATTTTTAATCCTAATATAGCTTCACGTGAGCGAAGCCGCGGGTAAAAGCTAGTGATTTAATCATTATACTACTGCCTCATTAGTCAAGCGGTCCTGAGCGCGACTGGTACGCTAGAGGTCCTGGGTTCGATTCCCAGGTCGAGCAAAGTGTTATTGGGTTTTTCTATGAAATTCCAAGTAGCAGCTCGGAGTTAGGAATTTTTGCCCGGCTAATGGCAATAGGCTCGCCCCCTATTACATGGGACCTAAACATACCGGCGAACTGTGGGTGTACATTAGTACGCCTCTGCCTAACCCTTCGGGGAATACAGGCGTGATGGTAAGTATGTTATGTTATGTTATTTAATAATTATGATGATCTTTATTTATGTAAGTCAATTTCAATAAAATAATTCAATATAATAGGTTTACTGATTTGTATGTTATAGCTAAAATTGTGTACGTATTGCTTAAATGATTATTTGAATATTTCAATGTTATTTTTCCTATTTAAAACTGAATTTTCAAATAGTATTTATGGCTAACAATATGACGTAATTCAACCTTCGAAACTTGGCAAAAATCATGAAACACGCAAATGAGAGGTTACAATGACCCAGACGTGATTCAATACTTAGAACTCATAAATGTATTTGTGGTCGTCAGTCAGTATTATTACACTAATTGTTGGTACGTAAGTAGGTACAATTATCGTTATATATATAGTTAGTTAGTTATTTATATATAGTTCCTGTAAATTTAAATTTTCTTATCGCAAACTTCCAAACATTTTTGAACGGCCTCGCGGAATAAACTAGGAGCACTTCCTCATTCGAATATCGGAACATGTCAATGTCAAACTGTGCTGATTTAGCTGCAATGTCAACCTCAAGGCAAACCTCCGACACGAGGAAATGGAATGTTAACTAAATCTAATTGTTCTAAATTTTTAATCCTTACTCAGCAAAATACATTCAGTAGATGTTATACCTATCTCGTAATTATACAATTCTACTGCGACTTATACAAAATGCCTGGGTATACGTAGGAATATTATTATTATGGATTATAATACTGGATAGGGACCTCGAATTGCGCATTGTTGTTCGAGAGGCATTCGCCAAACAGGCACAGCGTAAACATCGCGTAAACCGCGTCTACGCTGCGCGTACGTTCGACGAAGGCCTCTGCAGCTCTGCCTCGACTCTCGCTATACGAACGTGCTACGCGAAGGGCCCCATGACCATTTCATGTATAAAATCCCTTCTGTGGCTATCTAAAAGAGAGTAATAATTATAATTGTAAAATATATGTATTTGCCGAACCAGGTATTACTGCAAATAGTATTAAATTTATGCAAGTACATGAGGTATTGTGCTGATAAAGGAGCCTTTCTCCTCTCGGTCACCTCACCTTGATATTTGCATTAAGGAGAGACTTCCTGCTTCTACAGAGGACGATTGTGTGTTATTATTTTATTAACACAGTCATCGCTTCATCTGTAATGTCATTAAATTACTATAAAAATGGGACATGGCATGTTCTCCATCCTAGCGAAACGAGTGAAATGCGAACGCGCCAAATAGAGCATTGAAATCGGCTATTGGTCCAAGACTTGTGAGCTTAGAGCTTGTTTAATTATACTTTACAAAACGTAACGTCTCGTGAAGTATAGGAGAAGTGTTGCGCAGTGAGTCTTTGCGTAATCAGAGCATCGCGGCGTCCCCCGCGCGGCGATGATGCACCTCATTGTATAATGTTAGTTAGTGGGACTTGTGTGCGCTGCGCCCGCGCTGGCGGGCGGTACTCGCTGAGACCGTATTATGACGTGTTATTGCCATCATTTTCCGATTGAAAGAGATGGATGCCGCTCTACAGATTAAAAAGCGCTATCCCATTCTCACAACCTAAAAATGATGGCGATATTACACGTCATAATAGTACGGCCCCTGTTCACTGTTGGCGCGGGCGCCGCGATGGGTTGCGTTGCACTACTCACCTACACTCCACACTGAGTGCAACAATGAGGAAGTGTATGCTGAACATTTCCTAGTGTTACATTTACTCGCCCTCATTATAGCACCTTGAGATCATTTTCAATGAAATAAAACGGCTAAGAATTTGTAAAATGACGGTACAATTTATACATTTTTCCCAGACTAAAAGAGTAGAATTAATTCATTTTTATAATAATGTATTATGGCAACATTTAGGTTATGTAAGCAGCGAGCTACTAATGTTTGGTAAAATCGATAGATAAAGACAACATGGAAGGCAACATGTTATTCTGGATCACTCTGAATTTTATACATAATTTATGGAGAACTTGAACTCGAACTAAATATCTACGTAACATTTTCATTTTCATGAGTGTATGTTGGCTCTTTAATATAAATTACAGTCATGTATAACATGTACCTACGCAAAAAGGTTTCATTAGAACGATTTTTATAATTTCATTTCATAAAAAAATACATAAGTAAATAAACATAGAACCTCCTCTCTTTTAATTTGAAGTCGGTTAAAAATACGTTGTAATGCCACATATTACTTATTCCAAAATATAGGTAGGTTTAAAATGAGTCTGAAAAAAAACCTATTTGAATTAAAGGAATATATAAGATTTTTTTTGATAATAATGTCATAATTGGGTATTGCTTAAATACTTTCTTGAGCAATTTTAATTTATTTCGTTACGCTTCAATGACAAGACATTATTGAAATGATGTATGGAAAAACAGGCGGGAAAAGCGCCACGCGGTATGACGCCGAGGGCCCCGGCCCGCGCGGTCCTCGGGCCGAAGTCGCGAAATATTGCGCAGCATTAACTCCTGAAAACGTGTCCGAAGAAAGTTCACGGCCGCGCGTTGACGTTTCCACCTGCCGCGCCCCGCGCCCGCGCCCGCGCCCGCGCTCGCGCTCTCACAGCCACGCTTCCGCCACCCGCCCAGCCTTCCAGCGCGCTCGGCTACACTGATATTGCCTGGGCTGAGCCAATCAGAATCACATTTCATGCTTGATAGATAAATAGACACATTCCTGACACATTTAGGCACCAACACTGTATTTCAAACTAGGGGCAAGTTAGTCACGTATACGCCTAAGTATTACAAATCGAATGGAAACAAAAAAAAAATATGTTGGTGCCATAACCACATATAGCTAGCACCTATTGTTATCTTTATCAGAAAATCGTTTTTTTTATCTTTTATCGGTTACGGTTCAAGGCTTCGCGTTGTCCGATAGGCGAGGGTTATATTTATGTGTATGAAGGATGATCGATTCGTTTTGAACATATATATTATCTAAGGCTGTCAGCAGGAGCTGTGAGATTAGAGTGGGCGGCTGGTAGGGGCCGGGGAGGCATCGTGGCCTTGGCTCGTTCGTTGGCCGCGGCGGGCGCGCGGCGCGTGTACCGGCCGCGATAATTTCGGCAGTTGCGCGCACGAGTCTACTGACCCCGTCGTCGTTGTTTGCGACGCAAATGATCCCCTTGACTTTATTTAAATCACCCACTCCGTCAACCGTTCAAATAGATAGTAAGTACATTTTTTAAAAACATTTTTGTAAAAGAGTTACCAACGTACCTAGTACGTATTTCTATTTGGCAGTGTTTATAAAATGATTTGATCAATTTGGTTAGTACCCGCTGACTAAAAAAGTTATTTTAAGGGTTACTTTTTATTGACTATATAATATACTAGCGACCAACCCGCGGTTTCACCCGCGTTGCCCCGTCCCAAACAGTCGTACAGTGATATTAAATAGCATAAAATCTTCCTCATGACTCACTTTTTTTTTTTAAAAAAAGCATCAAAATCATTGCGTAGTATTATGGATCTAAGCATACATAGGGACAGACAGACAGCAGGAAGCGACTTTTTTATACTATGTAGTGATGGGCGTACCATTATACATAATAAAAAAATTGGTTTATGGGTACTTATGTGTTTCATGAAATTTAATCTGAATTGAAGAACTATTCTGAAGTCTATTGAAGAACATTCGCGGAGAAAGTGCTGCGCATTACCTATAACCAACTTTCGTTTTATAAGAGACCGGTTCCAATAACTTTTTTCTTCAGTGTGCCCCCACGCCCCACTCTGGTATCTAAGTACACTTTACCAGTATAGGTATATTAATAAGTTAATGCAAGACCATTGTTAGCAACGTCTTGGAATAAATATTTAGAGTAACCATAGTTTTATATAATATTGACATTGAGATACAAAACTAGTGTACATACCTATATTAGCTTTTTAATTAAACAGTATTACAGTAATAATAATACGTGACTTATTTATTTTCCTCGCAACTGAAACCGCTTTTGTACGGTTTAATTATGTAAGTGCTGTAAAACTGTAGTAGGCTGAAGTCCATTACACTGATTAACATCATTTACTACGACCATTTTGCGTAGGATGCCATAACCATTATTGGAATTGCTGTAATTACACTATAGTAGAGAATAATCGGCTGTCTATACATGTTACCTTCTAATTTAGTCTTTGGTAGCGGGATTCGAGTGTAATATCATGCACAGTGACCTCTTTGTCAACAAAAAATAACAATAAAGCAGTCATTCAACCTGGCATATGTATTATTAAAGGTAGTTAAAGAGGCTATACGAAGTTTTCTTTATTTACCGAAAAAAATACAATGGCTGTTATTGGAGCAGATTCGATTTTTGGCAATCAATAATTTGCGCGGTTGCCATTGTGAACAGAACACACTTCCTCATGTCCCAGCTGGCGGAGAAACGTGGCATCGGCTGCACCTTGTTATTAGTGCACACTGGGCCGGTGCCAACATTGTTATTTACATATTTAAACTCTTTTGTGATCGTTTTTTATAAATATATCTACATTGGGAAAACATGGCATACGCATGACCGCCGCGTGCCACCCGGCACATGTTACAATCTTAGGGACGTAATCGAATGTTTAAATAATTTTTCGGCCTGCATATCAAGTTTGAAATCAGAAAATGGGTCCTATAATTAATTAGAGGCCCTGGAAAATGGCTGGCTCTAAAACTTTTCAGTTAAAAAAGCCCACTATGTTGAATAATATTTTTTATTGACTATAAATGAAACTTTTAAAATATGTGCATATTTGTATCATATGGTAATCTTCTGTGATTTAAAAGCTCTTGTTGGTAAATTAACCTCAGTATCCTTTTACCTCAGCCTTTTGTTCGAATTGATTCCCACTTTATCTTTCAGTTTTTAGTTTTAAACTTCATAAACGTCTTTGTCTTCCACGCATTCCTTTTTCTTCTATTTAACTTTCTAAAAAGAACTTGTTATAGCGTATCAATGCTCATGCTCATTTAAGTAATCACCTTTGTTACATTATTACGTATGTGTCAATATGTCACTGTTTATCTTCTGTTACGTCCGAGTTAGCGAAGATAGAAAAAGCTACCTCCAGTTTTCTCCAAACTTCCTCAGAAATTAAGAACTTGATTCCATTGCTTTTGGAAGGTAACCTTCAATCTGTTAGCAGAGAGTGGGAACGTGGGACTGCCTGGTGGAGTCGGCGACCGCGCGCGCGTGCACTCAACTCCGCGAGTGCGTGTAACGGTGCACCACGTTCTTGCTGTGCCCCTCCACTGCCAAAGACTTCGAATCGAACTTCTCGAAAAACTGTCACCACAGACCACAGGACTTTTCAATATTATCGAAATCGTGAAAAACAGCCCAGTTATAACCAAATCGATAGTCCCTGACTTCCAAACAAGACTTGCCCTTGTCTCGCGGTGTGGCCTGCGCTATCGTGTTTTTCCACTAACTTGGGAAATACACTATATAGTTTCTTAGAGAATGCCGACACTCTAAGGAAAATATAGACACTACTCGTACTCAGTCATCGGTATTTTACTTTTTATCTGGCAACGCGCGAGTGATACCCCTGGTGTTGCAAGCGTCCATAGGCTACGGTAACCGCTTACCATCAGGCGGGCCGTATGCTTGTTTGCCACCTTAGGGGTACAAAAAAAACTAAGTTCAACATTAATATGGTTACAATCAGAAGAATATGGGGCAATCCTTTGTCCAGCAATGGGACAGTACAGGTATAAAAAAAATAGATGTACGTTTGTATAGAAAGAAATCGACAATAAACAGATAATTATGTATTGACACCATGAAGGAGTCTTAAACCACAATGATAAGAAACCTTTGTCCTGAGCAGTAAAATTTACCACCAGTAAAATTTACATTGACCACCGAAGGTCCGAAATTGTGTTAAAAGATTTACTGGTGAAATTACTCTTCTGCAGTCTTGTTAAATTCGTAGAAAGGTTTTTATAGAGCAGTTAAGTTTTTGTGTAGTTATATTGTTTCAAGTCTTTTGTTTAATAGCAGCATTACAAATATTACAATAATGTTGTCTATATTATGTTCAGGGATAATAATATTCCCAAAAAATAGCATCAGCAGTGTGACAAGACATGTTTTTATTTAATTAACACTTGGCTATGGATCTCGTAAGGAGCTGTTTATCAATTTTATTTTTGTCACAAGGAATTGGGATTTTGAAAATTCGATTTCCAACCAAGTCCTGAAGTCATCATAAGTTTAGGTTAAGTGATTGGACGTAAGTATCGTGACCCATATTGTCAATGGATCAAGGAGCAACGAGCAAATTTAAAACCATCTGCTGAGTAAACAATAGATCAATAGAAATCTACTAACCCTTACTCCCAACTTCCTTTCAACTTCGATTTCAAAGGTTCAAAATGTATACAATCTGCGTAAAAAATGCAATCCGAATAGTGTGCTCCTATTGTCAAAAAAACACGATGCGATTCGACCTACCCTTTCTTTTCATCTCGGATTTCACGAACAGGTAACGTCCAAGTTTTTGTGCAAGTTTTGCAATATCTAACTCTTCTGAGAGATTGAAAAAATTAAAATGATTGTTTAATCGAAAGCTTTTTGGGGACAAAAAGTGTGAGGATTGAATCTTTTACAAAAGTTTTTTAACTTCCTTTTGTTAGATTCGGCTCGTAACCGACATTCCCAGATTGTTGATGTATTGTGTCCTCGCTAAACGATATCGAGGCCGAGGGCTGCCCTTACAAAGATTCGTATTAATGATAAAATATCAGCGGGATGCCTTGCAATATTTTCACAATATTGTATTCTCATCATTTAAAATCAATATATTTTTCAAAATGAGTGCGATAATATTTTAACTTTTGATATCATAATAAAAATAATTTTTTACTGTATTACTTACCAGCATTAACACCAAGATAAAACAGCTGTAGGAAATTATAAGGAATATAACAAAATTCCTTAATAAGTTTTGTACTTAGGCATAGTTTAGAGTATAGATATAGTGAGTTTTTGCACTGCAAACTTGATATAACGTGCTGATTAAGTTATCATCACGTAATTTTGTGTTCGTGATTCGTTGACAAAAGCTCGGCGGGATCAACGAACATTATTTGTTTAATGTAGTGTATACTTAGCGACTTATTCTTGTGAGACAAATTCTGTTCTTTTCCTCAATGTGCATTTGAATAGGCGTGGCAGGGGCGACGCGAATGTCCATAATATTGTGTATGCGTATGGAGTCCATTTGGCATTAGTAAGCACGATTGCACGACAATCGCGGCATGATTACGGCAGCCGCGAGCTGCGAGCGGGCATAGGGCGAGCCCCGTTAGGACGGGGTGACTGACTCCACCACTGCAACCTGGTGCATTGTGCTCTAACGAGAACACACCATTATGTGCAATCATATCAAGCGAGCCAGCTAACTTTACCTCCTTACGATCAAACCTGAGGTCGTTGAGTCGGTCGGTGACACTTACCTGCAACAAGGAAAATCAAATATTATAGCTACTTTGCATTTTGTCGTTAACTTTTAATCTAAGTCTGAATCAAAACTAAAATAAACTGCTCGCGACCAGTTTAAAATTTTGGATCGTTTGGTACCCAGGAAAAGATACAATGAACTCAAAAGTAGTCGTTATTTTTATGGCCTGTGTGGAGGCAAACAACGTGGCCATTCACACTGCATGTCACTTTATATGCTAATATAGGTATTGTTTCTAAGTCAAAGTCGATTAAATGTTGTGCATATATTACTATTGAAATTTTAAGTAATATATATACTATACTCCTGAGTTGGCACAGGAAACTGTAAGGTCAACGCACGGTATGATGTCGTTCACTACCGAAGGTGGCTACTGAACCTGGCCAGGCGTCCTTGAGCCGCCTCTGAAATCACCAACGACTAACGAAGGCGGTTACTTCACATCTCACCGTGCTGTAATAAGCACACGATGGCGGTATATACGAGTAGGTAGCACAAGACTTTTAACACACACTAAGGTAAGATCATACACTGAATTCGGCTACAAACACACCCAACCACAGAGTCAATGTACTGTGATATAAAAATTAATCGCATGAGAAAATAACAGGTCACGTTTTATTGCCATTTTTTTTAATAATTAGGTAATTAGTGCACAATAATAACTATAATGTCATCAAGTTGCTTCATAATAATCTTATGTATGTCACGTTTTAGCGCTCTGTGATGCATGTTCTTATTAAATCTTGTCGACACATGATCATTTATAATATAAGTGCAAGGGACGAGTTAAACGATCGAGAAAACCACGTAAAATAAACAAGGAAGACGTTAAATGTGTTTGTAACACGAACGTGTCCTCGATCATTTCAAAGAAGCCTTAGATAAGCCAATTAGCTCAACTCAACTCACGAATAATTCATCTAAAAACTTGCATCCTTCATATTTTTTAGTTTGACTTGAAACATAAAGATAAATAATTATTATTTACAGTATTCAATGAAATGCCAAGGCCAGGACAATTCTAAAGTAAAATATTGCAAGTATTTTAACAAACAAAATTCAACTCCAATGTAAGAATGACTAATTTCCGGATAAATTTTTGCGATTAGTAATAGAACGACCGGTGAGAAACCGAGGTCGGCGGGTAATAATAAGATTTATATTATGTGTGTGAGGCCTCGGGCCACTGACCGCTGCCGAATTTCAAGGTCTGCGAGCATCGCGCGGTAAACAAGTGCCGCCATACCTATCTATACGACACGTTAACACGTAGCATGTAGCATGACTTATATTATCAAATTTACCTACAACACGTGATAATATGCGCCACCAATCCTAAATTAGGCACTTTTGTACGCAACATGTACCTACTTGATAATAACTTTGTGTATCACCCCTTCACCTGCAATATAGGTATACTAAATTCGATAAGGGTTTAATTTTCCATTAACCTGTACCTAAATGGGGTTGAAATTGGATTCATATTAGTGGATTGTTTTAGAATATTGTAAAGACGCAATAAATGGAAATCAAATATATCCTTGAATTGAAAAATAGACAAAGATAGACCGCCAAAAGTTCAATACCATATGTAAATTTAAAACTATCTTTATACATAAGGGTCACGAATGTTTAAAAACGACGTTAACTGAAATAACTCATTACGCGATATAAAATATATTATAAATTATTATTAAAGTAACAAAAAATAATAAAATAAAATTCAATGTATTATTTAGATGATTACATTAAACATATTACTACGACGTAGTCAGTGCTACGGGGTTGCTACGCCACTGCTACGCTTTGATAAAGGTGGCTGAATGAAGTGGGGCGGGCGAGAGTAGTCACTGGGCCATTAGTGAGGACGACCAGTAAGGCATTTTCGAGTCGAGGTCTCTGGGAAACGCGACCGCTACAATTTAGGGAAATGGCCCATTGGTTACGGGGCCGTGCTACGAGCTGTATTTCAAGTTTGCGTTTTTATTTGATCACTAGATTGTTTTATAATAATATTGTTTGATAGAATTGCACTCGTCAGTAAATAAATGATTTCACGGTTTTTATCGATAATTGTTCTAAAAACATGTTAACAAAAAAATTTAGGCACTTTATTTCATACATCTAGAAACATCGTGGAAAATTCAATTTATACTTTTATATAAAGTTCAATGACATTTTATCATTTCTCCTTGAATTTATCGCTATTGTATGCCAAATAATTGTCTTGCCAAAAAGTCTTTGTTATTCACAAAAAAGAACAAATCATTTAGTTTTTGGCTACATACTTGCGAGTATTTTATTATTTGTTCTTCATTTTAGCGAAAGGCATATTTTAGCACTTTATTTATACTTTCAAAGTGAGTTCAAACTGTATTTTTTCTTGCTTAGTCTCGTGAGTATGACGTAATGGGGCTATCATCATGTTTAGTAGAAAATAAGGCGGCGGCTGCTGGCGCGCACATGTTGCTGTCAATGTTCAAGAAACACGATCTGAGGCTATTTCTTCCTGGTTCATGGCTACGTCACACGATCGAATATCATATTAGCGTGATTTTCAGGCGGTTGCGCGACAAAGTGCCGACTCTGTCATCAGATGTCATTGCCCTCTTTGAACTTTCCACTCGTTAAACTTGATTATCGACACACGATCGGCGTGAGCTGTTTTATATCCAGTACGTAACATACAAATAGAGTCTCCATTGAAATTATTTATCATTTAATATTATTTAAGAAATTCTTTCAATAATTTCAGATACATACGGCGATTCATGATAAAAAAAATTTAATGCAAACGAACCCAATTTAATGTTTTTCTACGTTAAAGTTTCCCTGCATTGTCCTGTTAATCCAATCAAAAGCTATTTTTCTGTCACATCACACATGCAATTGCGCCTGCCGTAAAACTCGCAGACCGCAGTATATATTCATTTTCCTATATAGAATACAGTATGTAGGCAATTCATAGGTAACGTCTATATACCGGTTTAGCGTGTACCATAGTTACTCGTAGATAATGTCATACGCATGCGTGTCGCGTAATCAGACAGGATTCGCACGGTGGCGAGTGCAAGCGGTGCATCGCAGGGTGCAACGTGGGAGCGGGATAGAGTGAGTTCAATGGTATTTGATATAGTGCAATTGAGTTCTTTAACCCCTTAGCCTACCTGCGATTCTTGCGAATGAGGCAGTCCGGCCGTTGTCCCTGACTGCGCCACTATCAAGCACGTAGCTTTATAGGTCGCTGCTAGGTGTTGTACCGTCAGCATATTACTACTACTATTCATACCATTTAAGATTTTCGAGACCATCCTGTTAGGGTAAAGGCCAAAAATATCGAAATCCCAAAAATAAAATACTATCCGAACAGTGGGTGAAATAGTATCCCGATTGAAAAAAAAATATTCTAGCTTTCGGAAAATTAAAAAAAATCGTTCCATTATAAAATTAAGAATAACCAAGGATAAAAAACAACTTTTGGGAAATACTGTTAATTGTAAGGAGTTAGTTTTTATACTTATGATCGTTTATACTACAAATATGAATGATCATTACAGTTTTTTTCCCAAAGCTGTTCATAGCTCTGGGTACGACATCCCCCTTTTGGATTGATACGTCATTTTTCATATAACTTCAATTGTAAATTAAGTATGTTGAATTACATTCACATGAATTGTTTAGAAACTACGTTCTTTCCCTGCATGACTATTATTAGTAAGTATTATGTAAAATGTTGGATTTCTGTTTTAGAAATTTGTTAATTGCAGGTAATTTAAAGTATATTTTTATCTTCTCTAATATTGTTTAATGTTAACAAAAACTCAGCAATATAATATTACAAATGGCGCGGAATTTGCAGACTGCAGGGGCTAGTGATGTAACCACCTGAACATGCCAATCACGTCGGTTGGCAGCTAGTCGCATGTCAACTATAATCTAGGATTTTAATAATTCGCAGCAGGTGTGTACGGCGACGCGAGAGAGGGGGGAGAGGGGCACTGGACTGGTTTCCGTTGTTTCGCAATAACATGGGTTCAATGACGCCTCCGTACTTATAATTGTTGGCATGTCATGGACGAGTACTCGACCCCTTCACTTCTATGTCGTGTGTACCGGCCCTGAAATATCTCCACCTGTTAATGATCACGTAAACTTTTACGCTCTACTTATAGTTCGGAAAAAAGAGTAAAGAGCACCAGAGTTGTCGATCGTACCAAACGAACTGTAACCAGATACCTACCAACACTATCTAATGCTAACTTATTTTTTGCGGTCTAATTAGACCACTTAATATGTATCAAAACATATAAGTTAAAATGTAGAGAAAAATAATGAGTTTTATTATGTTCTTTTGTGACTGACAATTTATTCGTAGTAAAATGTTAACTTTTAACGGATAAATGACTATAATATATATTGGATAAATCATGTTTATTTCTAATTGTTGTCCCAAGATAAAACCGCGATAGGAAGGGGCGACATGCCTATACTGACCTACAAAACCGATACCGAAGAAAGTCAACAGAATCAATAAATAATGCATATACAGAATAAATAGTAATATTGTTTTGATATTGACCTCTATAACAATCTGGAACGCACTCTACTCTATTATGTAGTTTGAAGTAGAACGAATTAAGTTAAATGAATTTTCTAATTCCGGAATAAAGTTCTCGAGATAGATAAAATTGTTTGTAAATAAAATATGTCCAAGTGGTTAGTCGTGAAAGCTGTAAGTCGAACGGGTGGCGGCGCCGCCGCCGCGGCGTTGACCTCGCGCCGCGAACGACGACCCACCGCCTCGAAACAACTACACAAGATACATCCAATTCATATTTCAAATAGTCTAGCTCATAGTCCTACCTGATATACATATGTAGTAGATAATATTAATAGCACACAGCGCCGTTTATGCCTTACTAATCCAACCCCACCGACCCAAACGACTGAGTTAGTACAATTACAAGGTAGAAGTTATGTGTTTTACGTAATTAAAATTACTTATAGGACAATAATAAAATTAAGCATTTTATTTTAATGGTACATAACAAAAAGAAGTGTTTCTTGTACGCTACTCATTTGTAATATGTACCTACTTTGGTGCAAATACGACGTTAATGGGTCGCACACGTTGTTGTAAAAGTTTAATATGATGTATAACTTGCAGTAGAGTGTTGTGTTGTGTTGTGTGCCGCGCAGTGTAGTATGTTTCGTAACTGGCGGCCGTGGTCGATGACTCCGAACGTTCTAGTGCTCACATCTCTCCGCGTTACGTAACCGCGAGAAAGTTGACATCCGCTCGTGGAACGTTCCGGCCAACATTTTCAGTCGAGAGTCAACGCACTGCGATGCACCCCAATTAACACCGGTGCAACTCCCTCGAATAACTCATAGTAGCGCTAAACACATCAAAATTGCGTAACGCGTGGCATACCACGCAATATCATCATCTGGTAGTGGTAGTAGCAGCACATTGACAAGCTTTCAAATAATTGTTAAGGACAATGTAAACAACTTGTGGCATCCTAATCTGTGGTAGCTAGGTTTCCACTAAAATGCTGCTGTACGGTGTTTATCGGTCAATTCAATAAACCGAAAGGCGTCATCAAAATGATAGTTATCTATAGGTATTAGTTGCATTGGTAAATAAATTATTATCTTTAATGCAACGTGACATTTTAGACATTTTCCTGAATGGCCACGTGCATATTATTTAAACAATAAGTAATATTGACGTACAGTACGCCCTTCCTGCAGTAGTAATAATAGCTTGAGGCCGTAATAAAATGTCACTGTCACAGCGTTATCAAAACCGAGGACATTTTTATATAATTCTGGGTCATTGTACCGAAGCGATGTTTTGTTCGGCTTATCGCAGCTATGCTATCGAGCTAGCAATGTATGCCACTGATAATACACTGTAGCCTGTTCCTTTGTTTGTCTGAACGAAACTACATTGACTCTGACTGCCTATGAACTTATGTACATAGATACACTTTAAATCCTGACATTTAAGGTGAAGGGTAAGTTAAGGTTTAATATATTTTTTTATCCTACTGGACCGTCATGGCGTTGAAGGCCTAATTTTTTTTTTATTATTGGCATTTTTTATCTTTAAATAGATTTTTATAGAATATCGATACATTACGTACAAACTACAAACTACCAAATCTGGTATTTACAAGTATTACTTAGTGATGTTCGACTACGTTCGTGTTTGGCTGTAACAGAAGCATATGAGATGATTTCGTCGACGTATCTAAGACACATGTTCAAAAAGGTCCGTGTCAATGGACTTCTTATAGTGAACTGACATGAGTCAGTGCTTGGCGTACCGCGTACAGTCATAGTGCGCCGGAATCTAGTGTGACAGAACTGACGAACAATTTAAAACTTGGAACCGACTACGTCGTCAAACAAAACATACTGAAAAGAATTGATTATGTTCTGTGTATCCTAATAATAATAAGCACATTATGAGCATGCGTGAAGCGTAAGAGAGATGACAGCCACAGCCATGAAGTAGAAGCCCGTAATGAATGAAGAAAAGAGAGCTACACTTACGCCGCCGGTGCACACTCTACATAATATAAGTCTATACTCATACAGACATACTGAAGATAAGATGAGCTCTAGCTTGTTAAACGTATTCTGTGTATAAATATTATTATAATTAAATTCTCGTAGGAAAATAATCCATTGTTGCTAAATTACTGACACCGTTAATAGTTAATAACAGATTGTACCGCTGCCGCCTTGTTTTTATGAGTTATTTTTATCATAAATTTTCTTGTCACCTTAGCGTGACTACGGTACGCTCTAGGCTAAAAATAAGATTCATTGTAGTCCAATAAAGTTTAATTCCATAAAATATTTATATAGCGCCAATGTATCGCGATTGCGATAGAAGCCGCGCGGGCGGTGCGCGGCGCGTCGAGGGTGACTGACCTACTCATAGCAGATATTTGTACAATTGTGTTTGTAGATTCGCTCCAAGGACGCCGTTTACGTCAGCCGGGGTAATCGACTATTATGGTATGATAGAGATCGAATCACACCGATTTTATCTTTATTTCGTACCAGTAGAGTCGGTTATGCAAATGTAAGGAAGATAGCAAGCGCTACAGATAGAAATATGTATTTGTTAGTTTGGACGGATGATAATTTAGAGGTCAATAATACCGGATGAAATCAATAACCACAGCCAGTGCGCCTTTCTATATATACGACTGTATCTGTCGCCTGTCTCTAAAATGTGTTTAGATATAGGTAGGTATGGTGTGAACATTTCTTAGATATAGATTAGATCGCGTGCAGTGTCAGTGTACGTAGCTGAAGTGGAGTTACAGAATGTGGAAGCGGCGCGGCGCGTCACCCGCGCGACACTATGACGACCAGCGGGTCATTAACCCTTCGCACCCGCCTGCTGAAAGCGTCCGGCGTCGTCGCTCACCCTAATACAACCCTCCGACGCCTAAAACACATTTGGTAAAATGCCTACGATGCGATGCACTTTTCGAATGAAAATCAGTAACATAATATGTTTTGTATACGATTTATTTAGTACACAGGGACAAACAATATTACGTAGGCAAGTTTTAATAACGTCTCCTATGTTACGTGCACATGTGCATCAAAAAAATTCCAATAATCTTACGCAACGCATTAATGTCTTGCCTATAATATAATTACCGATGTTACGTCAATAGGTGATACGATCATACGACATCTTGGCTTAGCAGGTTAAACGCCTTCACACGCTCGCATCACACAGACGGTAATCTGAACCTATCTGCTTCAAGCGCACGCAGTTTATTGTTGCATTCCAGTATTTAGTCACATAATGTGTAACATTTAGTGACAAGATGCAGATAGAAAGACAAAATAATATAGGTATCTAGGTAGGTATACCAACAGTTAGCTGAGTCAAAATATAGCTGAATCCGAAGACTACTCATGAATTCAGGACATGTCACTGGATCCCATAAGCGTGCCTGCGCAGGATTGTTCTAGACTAGACTCATACAGTTAGCTAGATAACGGCACCCAACCGTTTCCGCGTTCACGCAATCCCATCTGCATTGTATATTAGTTACTAGCTTCTGCCTGCGACTTCGTCCGCGTAGCGTGATGATATATAGCCTATAGCCTTCCTCAATAAATGGGCTATCTAATAATGAAAGAATTTTTCAAATCGGACCAGTAGTTCCTGAGATTAGCGCGTTCAAGTAAACAAACAAACAAACAAACTCTTCAGCTTTATATATTAGTATAGATTAATATTTCTCTGTTTTCATTGTTAATCTTTGTCATTTGTGAAGATTATATTCGTACTGCGTTCATTTGCTAATAATTTTCTAATTAATAAAACATCTCATTGGATGACGTGTATAAATAAATCAATTAATCAACTTTCACAACCAATAAAATGAAATTAAGTTTCTTGATAATAATAAATACATAGTTACAATCATTTTTATAATGTTATGCAACTTATTTGGTTTAAGTACTATTTGATTTATTATGTGATAAATAGAAAATTATTACGTGATTTTACGCATAGAATTAAGGTATTCCGAAAATTAATCGGTTAATAAAATAAATTGTTGTTTAACTAACTACTAAGTAATGAAATTACTTTTACTATTTAGAAAATTCATAAAACAACATTTTGTACATTTGTCATATGCCTCATTAGTTTCCCTCAGAGTTAAGCTGAAAAGAGATTCCAAAATTAGTGCATACAGAACTCTAGCAACTTTGTATGAAGCTCGTAATATGTGTCGCAGCGCACGCTTTTAATTTTCGCGCCACAGTTAGCCGATATAGGGGAGTCGTGCACGCATCGGGCGGGCAACGACCGCGGGAACTTGTAACTACATCCGGGGGCTCAGGACCGTACGGGCGTAACTGCCCTGACTTTCAACGGTGTTACGTCGTTGTTTACCAGCGCACTGTTACCGAGCGCTTTGAACCCACACTCGACTGGGCACAGGCGTTCCTCGCAATACTGCACCGATACCTTCCGCATTATAACGTGCCCAATATATCGTCAGCTCTTATTTTGCCCTATTCTATTAAAATACTATTGCGTCATTTCATTACAATGAGGGCCATTCATATTTATTGCCCTTAATTTTATTTGTTTTGTAATAGAAACAATATCATATCTACGTACCTATTTAAACACCAGTCGCCACTGTGTCCCATTTATAAATCATAATTAGGTATAACAAAGCAATATTTGGGAGTTACTTATTAAATTTATTATTTTTCACATGTTTATGCAAATAATTATTCTATAAATATTAAAATAAACAAAGCGCGACAGCTACGCTGTACTTAAAATCGTGTGTACCATCTGAATTGTATAATTTATTTATACTGTCAAGTTTATTAATGTTAAACTTGTGGGCTGTGAATGCCCTTTGCCGGAAGACGTCATTGCTGCAAGTCATGCTCGGAGAAAGGCCTGAGAAATTTCCCCGCGTTACGACATCGCCCCGAGTCAACCGCTGGAATTAGCGAACGGGCAATACGATGGAAATGGAAAATCGCGAAGTGCAGCGGGGAGTTGGGGCGGCGGCCGCTCAGCGGGGAGGGGTTCGGGCATTCGCGTGCACTGGCCTATATGCAGTGCGACGACACCGGCGCCCGGGAGCGATGCACTCTCTAAGTACATACTCGTAGTGCCGCGTACTCGACGCACACTAAGGCACACACCTATTTTTTCTATGTGCCGCGGTGTAGGGCGCCGTCGAGTCTCTCTTTACATAAAAACTTACATGAAAAGAAGACTTTCAAAGCTGGAGAAGATTGAAATGATGATGCACACGCAGTACATTACCTACGTATAGTTAAGGGAACGCAGTCAAATGAGTGTTTACAAGGAAAAGGAGAAGAAAAGCTGCGTCCTTTCATATCCTTAAAAAGATTTTCATAATTTATTCTACACAAAAACTTGAGTGCGTTGAATCGAATTCAAGCATATTTAGGTCTTATCAATTAAGTAATTATAATTCAAAATAATAAAAGATCCGATGCGTCTTGTCAGCGGGCAATGAAAACTTTCGCAATCACCGGAAATCCCGCCTAATGTGGCAGTGGGCAAGTACGAAAAGTTTTAACCATAACAAGTGACACTGCACTTTTTACGCATGCAAGTGGCAACAGATAACCGTAAAAGTGGAACGGATATTGGTGCATTACAATGGAATATGCATGCGTGCAATGGAGCGGGGTGACCGTGCGGCGGCGGCGTGCGCGCTCGACACAGGGTGCGCTGACGTGCCGTGTTCCGGTCTGGATGCGACTGACTCATGCTCGCACCACCTACGTATACATAATATTACGCACACAACCAGCCTACCAGCCAACTCATTGATGAAGTGGTTGCGAGCGTGACTCTAGCTTTAGGTCGCCTTAGGTCGGAAACTTAGGTCGGAACTATTCATTTGTTATGTTCAAATATTCTTGATTTAACATCTGTTATCGTAAAGGAGCAGGAAGCAGAAAACCGGAAATGTTAAACTAATAAAATTTATTCGTGTTTTGATAAATATGAATACATTAGGGCTTTGAAACAAAAATATTAACAATGAATAAATTTTTAAGAACCTACATTACATCATTTATACTAATCGATACTAATATTATAAATGTAAAAGTAACTCTCCTTGTTTGTTTATCACGATTACACACTTAAAAACTGATGAACCAATTTTGAATAATAATTTATAGATAGATGGTATAGAGTTAGATTTGATCTTGGAGGCATACCTAGGCTATTTTTTGACTCAAAAAGTCCCTTAGAAGTTGACTTCATAAAAAATTTGAAAAGTTATAGAGTACATAAGTAATAAATTGTGTAAACCCAGAGTATAAACCAAGCATTAATAAAAGAATGTTATTTTAATGATTTCAAACATTTACCATTCAAATTGACGTTTACGACCAACCGTGACGTACCCTGTATAGACATTCTAGGCCACAAACTATATTTAGCAAAGCTTCCTCAAACCTTGGAATCGAATACTGTCAATGTGTTTTAAATTTTAGGTAAAACTCAACCGTCGTAATCGTAAAATGTCCATTGTGAAGCAAAATTGTCGACTGAGTGTAATCATAATGTACAAACCTGCTATTATATAGAATTCTTTAAACGTTAAGTTACCTATATTTAACTAACTAACTAATAAGTACGTTTAAATTTGCTATTATCAGGCATAAATAATTAAACTAAAAATCAGAATTATGAAATAGATAACGTTTAATGTAGGGGCTTACAAAGAGCAAAGTTCAATGACCGCTTACGTAAATTTCAAGTTCAGAAGGTCACAAATATTCAATTAAATTATTCCAAACGCTCACCTGCCGTTTGTTGATGCAGCAGTATATTTTCACTGAGAGCTTCCATGGTACTTAATTATACATTGAGGAATATAATAGTTGCGCGTGATGTTGCCCAAGTTATTGTATGTATGAGTTAAGTTGTTAGGTTATAACCGGTGCGAGACCAACAACGCTTTGGCGCGAAAGCAAGCGGTGAACGCAGGGTAAACGCGTGGGCGAGAAACGCGCATGCGCCCCTGTGACGTCAATGGACAACCCCCATATACCCCCTCCCGAGTAAGGTTTATTTAAAACCCACGATATTATTACTATATTGTGGAACAAGATTGTGATTATGTAAGCTTTTATAATGATCATCTTTTTTTAAAATATAGGAACTAACTAATTAAAATTCTTCAACGACTTGTTGCTACTTACACGGGTGTCAGAAAATATAGGTAGTTGTTGAGTTCGTTATCCTATTTTTGTAATTTAACACGTACCTACTAGGTACTCATTGATTTGTACCTAATCGAATAGAAAAATATTTTTTTAAAGCTGTTCCAAACTTAAACTTAATTACTACATAAAATAAATTAAATTCTACATAAAATTATATTGCAAAACAATTTTAATAAATTTTGATTAAATTATTTTTATTTGGTTTTCTAATCTGATTAAAGAAACAGTATTGTAGAAAATAAATGCCAGCAGGTAATGTTGTTGGCAATCTGCGAATGAGGCGAAGCGATTGTGGGCGAGAGGGGTCGGCGCAGTTCATGGCCAAGCGGATCTACCACCCTGATCCCACCCTGCCACCCTGCCTCTGTTCTCGCGGCTCAACCCGCGGCGCTTTCTATTTTTAGTTCCCAGCTTAATGTTAAGCGCACAATATCACATAATTTAGACCGACCGCGACCGAGGCTGGTGCTACTAAAATCAAATTAATTAAAAAATGAAAATGAATTAATAAAAATCCTACATACCTGTCTACTTATAACTTTCTAGATTAATGGAACTCCAATGTTTTACGTCAACGTTAAACGTAATAAATGGGAACCTATGTAGTTAATTAGGTGTGTATATTGGGAGTAAACTGTCACAAGTCAGTAGTACCTACCTACGGTCTATTAATGAAGCTCGTTGCAACTTCCTAGGTACAGTACCTAGAACCTAACTGAGCAACCTTCTTTATTATTATTTTATGACAGATATTTTTTTAACACCTTATTTTTATGATATTTTTCTTAGATAAGAAACAAGCATATAGTCTCTTATTATTGATTAAATGAAAAGCATTCTCTAAGTATAAATAAAAATATAAATAATTTTCTACACTTCAGACACAAAGTAAAAAAAAAGTACATGATTATTTTTGTAAATATTATTATGTTCGCCAGGAAAGCTAGCGACATCTATTCAAACTATTTGAAACGATCTACTCGGCGCTAGATGGCGCTGTACACAGTTTACTTCCTCTTTCAGTTTCAGAGTATATTATACTGTAATCTAATGTTGTAAAATCTTAAACAATTAAAATTTAAATTATCATTTTGATAATTAAAATTATCAAAACGATTTCCAAATACATATTTTTATTAAGTATAATTAAGTATACAATTTTTACAAAGTAATCTCTGGTCCTTGGCATTGCTGGCATTGTGTGATGTTTGTGAACGTTCTTTTGATTTTTGTTAATTAGATTTCAATTACGATTGTGCTTCTATAAACAGAAATTTAGGTAGGTACATAGGTACTAGGTATGATAGTCATACTAGTTTAACATTCATTATTTAATATTTCAAGATTCTTATGTTAGATACCTAGGTACCTATTTCTTTATTATAATATACATATTTATTACTCAAACAGCATACATTACGTAATATAGTGGATTATAGTAATTAACTTATTGTTATTGACATAGTTTATCTTCTGTGGAACTAAATAATAACTGGTTTAATGAATTAATAGGTAGTGTATAAGAATTTGTCTGGGTAAATATCGAGGTCCCGTGAACCCATTCCGAAACAGTACTAGGCCACACAATTCCGATGGCCCGGAAAGTTTGGCGGGGTAGGCAGGGCTGAGGTCGATGACCTCCCTCCCTAACCTACTCTGGGAATATTTAGAGCACGTAGGCCGCGCTCCCGCTTACCGTCGATACAGCCTGCCGCATCTAGGTCAACACTGACTCATGGTGTTGTGAGTATGACCCACTATACCTACTTAATCATCAGCGGCAAAGAGTAAGCGTAACATGCAAATTTATTTCAATAGAATATAAGATTCCATAATAGGTACCTACCTAGTTTTGCTAATAGGTATAATAGTTTTGTAAATGCTGAACTAAATGATCTCCTAAAGATTGTGTTCATCGCCAATAAAAATTGTGTTAATAGTCAAATCATGTTAGAGAGCCTTAATTTGCTAGAAGTAACCTTAATGATATGAAAACCTTAAATTTTATTATGTGGCAGTTCTATATAGACCGTTTTATCATCATCTGATGATGCATGTTCAGTATCTTCCTATATTTTTCGAAAACCTATGCTCTTGACGGCTAACCTTTTTTGTTATTTCGTTACGTTGATTATTGTTCCTTGATTAGCATAACAGATAGATTTAGAGCTGTGAATCTAAATCTAAACCACAGATAATAGAATACTAGTAATCTAAACTAATATATTATTACCTATAAAGAGGAAAGATTTGATTGTTTGTTTGCAGGCTCTGAAACTACTGGACTGATTTGAAAAATTATATCTCTATTAGAATCCTACATTATCGCTGATCAACATAGGCGATAGAAGGTGTTAAAATGTATAATTTTTGGATTCTTTGTTATAAACCCATGCGAAGCCGGGGCGGGCCGCTAGTAGAGAATAAAGATACACAGAATTTTTTACGATGACGTTCCTACTAACATTGATGTAAATTCAACGAGTGGGAGATTCAAGGTGCATTCATATTTTCAAGGCAAAATACTTCAATTGATAGATGGCACACATTTAAATGAACGTAGGGGCCTACCTATCTGGTTTATTATATTAAGTATGTGCTACGACTTATAAATCAGAGACGTATCTTATGTTAGCTAAGTAATTATCTGTAAGCATATTTGTGTACCTTGGTACCTACATTAAATGTATTTAGATAATTTCATTTACTGTGAAGTATTATGTAACAACAATGTATAACAGTAACTATTGACGTACGCAATTGAATGTGTTAAAAAGTTACACAGCCTGTCCCTAATTTGTGCTAACACAACACTTATATAACCACCGACAGGGATAGTTTGTACGCGTATAATTCTTATTATTTCAATTGGCGACATAACCATAATATTTGGCAAAGTTAATTAGAATAGTGTTATTCTTGAAAACGAATAAAAAGTTACATCTAACTGAGTCATGACCCACTATTTGTATAAAAAATCAGTTAGCTGAAATTACGGACAATGTTTAAGTACACGAACGGGTCGAGTCTAAAAAAAATGAGGTAATGAACACAACGTTCGGCACTCTTTACGAAGTTTAGGTTCGGTGAGCGGTGGGTTAGCGGGTTACCGGAGGAGGACTGGGCGATTCTGATTATAAGAGCATGGGCTTCATATAATATGGTCGCTCCTACAGTTATTAATGCTGCGATTTGCTCTAACGTAAATAAAGATGTGGCAGTATTTATTAAATTATAAACACGTGCTAATAAAGACATATATTTTTTTCATTCTGCAGCCAAAATTTTTAAAGCACCGTTTTAGTTAGTCATTTCATAAAGCTGTTATGTTGAAACGATGGGTATTTTCCGCTGAGTATGCCTGGACGAGAGGTTGTCCGCGCGATATGACGCGAGCGCAGATCAAATTGGGGTCAGGGCGGCGCGGGCGTCGACCCGCAGCCTCTCGCAGCCGCCTCCGGCCCGCGCCACCCGCCATCGCCACCGCAACCTTCTACCACCCCACTACCCTTACATTATGTCCTCAACTCATTCGCGAATTTTCCATGATACTTTCGCTAAGTTTGCGTGTATTTTATTTACGTTTATTGTTACATTTCATTAAAATAGGTGTTTGTATATAACATCAAAATAACATTTATTGAAGTTCAGTTACTACACCTACCGGATCCGAATTAAGCATTTTTCAGTTATTGGAAAATAAAAAAAAAATGATATCGCAGTAGGTAAGCAGTGATTTATTGAGTTTTAATTAAATGATTTTTTTTTAAATAATAAATTTTGTAAATTATACGTAACACAAACTACTATTAGTTAGTTAGGTACTTAGTAAAGTTGAAATTAGTTTAAAGAAATGTCCTCATCTATACGTCTTGAATTTTGTTCCATATGTCGTAAATCAAATAATGAAATCACTGTTTTTTGTAAATTTTCAAAACAGAAACGCGCAATAAAGTTTAATAAAAGAGGTTCCCACATAAGTGGTTTATCTCTCTTATAACATTTTTCGCCTTAAGTATATTAATTATAGGATTCAATGCTGAATTTTCGGACTGATTACCTATTCTAAATCAATACTTAATACAAATTTCAAAACTGTTATACGCATAATAAGTATATTCATTATTTTTATCTACTTTTATATGTAATAAAATAATTCAATTGTTTGGAAAGAAGTATGTAGGTACAACTACCTACCGTATTACATAAATAATAATTATTGATGAATGGAACGCAAGACAGAAATCCTTTTGTAATTAATAAGTACCTAGTGGATCAACTTATTATAGGTAATAATTATTACGTTTGATCTCTTAAATGTTTTAAAATAAACAATTAAGGTTACCTACATACTTAGTGTGACTTTACAGGTACGGATTTAGTGTGATTTAAACAGTTATTTGTGTGTGGGGAGCGCGGCGCGGGGCGGCGAGCGTGACCCAATTGCAGGCGGGTGAACGAACTGGAGGCCTTGATCGCAATACCGAGCCCGCGCCGCCCGCGCACCCCGCGCCGCGCCCCCCCGGGGCCCGCCGCGTGCTACGTACGTCACATCGCACGCACGTTACACGCAACACATTGTTATAATAATTATTTGTTTAAACAAATCATGGTTCATTAAAAATATCTGATTTTTACGACCGTACTGTCTGTAACAAGTTTAATTGCTCTGATTTATTCCTTTCAGCCATGCATTTTTATTTGAAACTAATCGTTTTATAAAAGCAACTAGGTACCTACCTAATATCTATTCCAAAAAGAACCCTTTTTAATAGATACTTCCGTACTTATATTTGTATAAAAAAATACAATTTATCTACTGGGATTTGAGTGTAATTCAGATATTAGTAAGTATAGCTACCGCTGATACGATACGAAGAAGAAAAAGTGTAGATAGGATACTAAAAAGATTTTTGAATTTGGGTAGGTAACTACCTACCTAGGTAAGGTACCCAAATTCAAAAATATTTTTAGTTCAAATGGCAAAGTAATAACCAAAAATAAGTCAGGTGTTATGTAAGCCTAAAATGCGTATAGAACTAAAACGAATCCTAGAAACAATATTCTGTTTAGGTTTGCAGGCAAGAGTAAAAGAGACAGTCAAATCTAGTTAGCGGCTGCGCACTCAGAATAGAGCATATCTTACGAAATACGGATTGTCGCTGTTGGCGGCTATGGAGGTGTCGTGAGTGAGAGTGGGACAACAATATTTCAAGGCTCCATGTAGATTATTATTAGAGTATCGGCGCTAGGTTATTCCGAGGCGACCTAGATAACGCGCGGGGCCGTTGACCGCGGGCCCTCCGACGGTGCGCGCGGCCTCCAAAATAAAATGGCATTCAGCGATGGGCTCCACTTGCGAAACTCGACTCGACCATGATGTCGAGCGCAGATACTCACTCGCTCGTCTTTGCGAATAATGCAATCATTATTTATTGACTAATACATGTATTATTTGAATGTGAACTGCCTTTACATTGTAAACGTAATTGACCAGAGAATTGAAATAATAAATTGCAAGCTAATAATATTACTATTATATTTAAAATGCCCCTAACATTTTCAAAATATTCTAGATAGGTAGGTATAGCCTATGTTAATCTGGATTAATGTATCATTCAAATGATGAAAAAGTTGTTGAAATCGGCCCTGTAGTTTTTGAGTTTATTCGTTACATACCTATATACAAATCTTTCCTCTTCATACTATTAATATATTATATTTAAATATTAATTAATATTCTTATTATAGTGCCTATAGAATATATTATTATATTATTAGATGTTGATGTAATATTTAGGTATACACAATATGCATAAAGAATATTGTTACTGGATTTTGTGATAGTAGGTACCTATACTTGTATGAAACATATAAGTCTTATATGATATAACCAAGTATATAGGTAACCCCTAATAATAATTTTATTATAATAATTTATTTATCTATAATATGAATTTAACAGTTTAAAGTTCGACTCTGTTAGTAGGGACGAGGCAAGGATACCGAGTAGCAAGAGAAGGAGGGGGGAGGGGGCGGTGATTAGCGACGTCGAATATAGCCGGGAAGGCCGAGGGCAACGAACTCCGCTTGACCTAGATCCGCGAGCCGCGCCGAACGGCCCGCACTGCTAGCGCCCGCCACTCGCACGAAAGTGAAATATACAATATTTAAATCCTTTTAACCTATTATTTATTATTCGATAACATAAGACGAGAGAATACCTATCACATAATGCTACAGGTGATTTGAAATTGAAACGTATGTGAAAATCACTGTTATCATAGCTCTCGATTAGCAAAAAATCGAAAGGTACACAATAACATTATAATGATCCAAACATTCACGGCACGTTCACATCAGCACATGTGGAGAGTCAGCCAGGATGACAGATGTCACGATCAGCTGATGGGCGCTCACCTGCGAGGACTCTGCCGAGCAGCACATCAGCGTCGTTGGGCGGCGCGGGGGGTGGCGACTCGGTGGCGGCACTGGGCTCCAGGTGTTGGCGATGGCACTCTGTCACAGTCATGTCGGGTAGCGGGAGCGGCGGGAGACGCATGAGCCGCGCGGATGGGGCGCGTGCGGCCGGCGGCGGCGTCAGCGCGAATGGCGCGCGGCGCTTGTTCGCTACGCCGCCCGTGGGGCGCTCGTAGACGCCGCTACGCGCCGCCCGCCCCTAACAACCCTTAATACGCCGGTATCAGCACTGAAGTTTCGTGCTTCCTTGTTCATCCTTCAATTTTATTTATCACAGAAATTAACTAGCGGGGATCGCTTATTATATCTGTAGTATACATTCGGAAGTAGACCATTTCAAATTCGCGTTCAGTATTATGGATTGAATACTCCTTATTTAAGTGTCCCAGAATATTTTATTTTATAATAGTAGAGATAAGTAAAATGTTCCCTTTACTTACACCAGTAAACTTACTACCTAGTACGTAACCTTAACTTAACTAAAGGGGATGTTTGCTGTAACCATTAAAATGATGCTGTTCTAGGCACATTAAAGTATGTATTATGTTCAATCTTCATTTAAAGTATTTTTATTTTATCTATATACTATATCTTCTTCTTCTTCTTTTTCTATATACTTCTCTATTTACTATTATAAAATTTTAAAAAAGCTGTCTGTACATTGAAGATATTTAAAAAAAAAACACGTGGGTTATGGTATATAAACGTCTCCGAATCCGAAAATGTGATTTTTAAAATTCTTGTCTGTTTGTTACGGGTTGGAGCAAAAACTACTGAATAGATTTTAATTTTATTATCACTGTTAGAAAGTATATGCTACAACTTAAAATCTGGTGAACTTCTTATCTCAATCAATTAAATGAATCCTGAGATACAGCTTGACCTCCCTGATGTATAGAGGATTAGAGGCCGATATTTCGTTTTTACTCCTGATATAGCTACACGTGAGCGAAGCCGCGGGCAGAAGCTAGTTACTCTATAATATTATAAAGAGGAAAGATTTGATTGTTTGTTTGTTTCCGAAACTACTGGAACAATTTGAAACATTCTTTTACCATTAGGAGCCGACATTATCCGGCTAATTTTTACCGCAGGAAAATGCTTCATTCCTACGGAAAAACGGGCGAAGTCGGGCCGGGAAGCTATTTTTGAAATATGATTTTAATTCTTTTGCCGATAGAAAAATCCAAAATATCAATACATGCACATCGGAAATGCCTATAACCTAGTGAACTGAAAACCTAAATCTAGAATTGGCGAATCATTCGTAAGCAGAGTGGCGAGTTTATAGGCCAAGGCGACCAATTATTCTTTAGGAGTCCGCTCTGACCGTGCATCATTACCTCGCTGTAAATATCACATTTTAACGACTTTCAATAATGAACGGATGCTCACATTTACGACTCGAGCTACCTTCAGTCTTTATTTTATCTACTACTATAATTAATAATTAGTGGTACACGCGTAACTGTATGATATCTTCTAGTTTTAAGTTGAATCAATATTAAATTGAAAGCTCAGCAGATTTTACAGAGATAACTAATTTAATACTGGTTTGATTTTGAAGATTAGTAACATTATTATATGTTACAATTGAGAACTAGCATCATGAACAGTAATTATTGCTCCCAACACTATACTTAAGTAAAATATGCAAACAGTGTTCACGAGGTCAGAGTTCGGGTTATGCTGCAGCCGGGCAGCATCAGGTCGTGCTGACGTCAGCAGCGGTCACCCACCTCCGTTCACCCCCCTCCTCATAGTGCAACCCTCGTTCTACATTCATGGTGCACTGGTATCGCCGATCTCATGCATCCAAATGGACATTTCACATTTCAAATGAAGAGAAATTTGTGACTTGCCTTTGTTATTGAATACTATAGTTAGGTATTGTGTTCCACTTTTCAAACTGGATTTTCTCTTTTATTTAGCACTCGAAAGCGCTTAGTGTTGTTTAATAACATTTTTATTACTGATAACTAGCTTTTGCCCGCGGCTTCACTCACATGAAGCCATATTAGGATTACAAAAGGATCCCAAAAATAATTCATTCAAAAGCCAACAGTAATGATCTCTTCTTTGTATGGGTCTATAAATGTCAGAGAGGTCAAGCTGTATCTCAGGATCTCTTCAATTAATTGAGATAAGAAATTCACCAGTTTTTAGTTTGGAGCATATACTTTCCAACAGCTATAACAACCGCCAACCCGTAACAAACAGAACACCAGAACATTTTTGAGTTCGGCGATGTTTATATATACCCTAGCCTACTGGTAGTTTTTTTAATATCTTCAATGTACATACACGGCTTTAAACGATTTCATAATAGTAGAAATAATAAGACTATGAATACAACTAAAATGAATGGATTATAATTAGCTAGAATTAAGATACGTTGTAATAAGAAAGCTTAATGTAATATAAACATGTTGCATAAAAATAGCGTGACATATAGCACTTATTTTCACAGACTTTATTCATTTTGTAAGTTGATAGGTTATTAATTTAGTTTGTAAACAGTATTTTAAGTAATTAAAGATTACTTAGAAGCATAAAAAATTGGGAAGTAATCTACTTTATTGTTATACCTGACACTATTTTCTTATATTAAATACCTATTTACAAACACTGCAGAGTGATTTTTATGAGTATGTATCTTTAATAGCTATACTGCCGAAGGGTTAGGTAGAGGTGTAACTATTAAACCTACATCTCCAGTTCGACGGTTTGTTTAGCATTCCAATCCAAACTAAGTGCTTCAAAGGAAAAACTACTAATACTTTGCTCGACCTGGTAATCGAACCCCGGACCATCACTGCAATCACGGTTACGATCGATCACTAGACTTAGACCTTAGGCAGTTCAGTATATACATATTATAAATTTATAATACAAATAAGCGAAAACAACTACTTTTTCTTTCATAATAAAGTTGCTTTCATTACAGCAACAATAAATGTAGGTAGGTTCTGTATATTAGATAGCGGTAATTAAGGACAGTATACCTCTAATAGACTTTACAAAACGTTGACAGCAAATTAGTTTAATTACATCTGCTGACTTATCTGTTTGAACCTCGAATAACAGCATAGATCAGATACTTGATTTCTAATTCTCACGGGCAGTATTAAATGTAATACCAAGGAACAAATAACTTCATAGAATACATCAACGTAAATTATACTTAGTTTAGGAGCCAAGCATGATTTAACGACCATCCAATTGTATTCTAGGTAAGTTATCTAGTTCCAATAATTGACAAGATTAATGATTTAAAATAATTAAAGCCATGTTATGTACAATTCAGGATTATTATGTATTTTTTTGGAGATTTTCCAGTAGCTCAGCAGTTTCTATTAAAACTATAACCTTATGAGTGTGACGTGTAACTATTTTATTTTTTATATGAATGATGACTTTGTAAATTTAGTGTACGATGGGAGTTGATTTTTGTAGATGGGGTGGAATTTAAACGCATTCAGGGTTGGGAATGGTGAGTTGGTGCTTAGAAGAACTTTCTACTGGCAGGACGTGACAAGCGTAGAAGCTCCAGTCGACAAAAATAACATCTTCATCTCATCATGTAATTTCAATGGTTATGTCGCAAAAGTACTAGTTGCCATCCACCAAGCTGTGTACATCTGAGATTTTTTGAAAAGTTACATCTAGATCATTTAACAACAGAACTACAAGTGGTACTCGTAAGCGCAAAACAGGTATGTATGTACTAGACTGGATGGTTGTACAGTCTCATAATAAACTCGACGAAACAGGCTTAGAAGTGGACCCACGGGGTTCTTGACCTCGGCGTGGAAAGTGGACCATAATGACAACACCACTTTCATTTTCGCACAACTCTCACCGACGCGCGTTGAGATCGAAAGTGTACTACTTTAGTGGCTGCGTGCGCGCATCTACCCCCTCCTTTCTCCCCCCTGCAGCCCGCGCCCCGCCCCCGATTTAACTTTCCTATGTTGGACGCGCTTTCTTCTGATAGCGCCGCGCGAACGGCACTTGTGCAATTCGCTTTCTAATTGCATTGTGATTGCAATGTGACTGATGATTGTTAAACATCATCTCACTGCCCCACTTTCCTGAGCAGCCATATTGTCTATTATAATTGAGTGTCGCCATTAATCCATCTCATTTTAATTCATGAAATTGTTTAGAAACTAGTCATGGTCCATGCGTGCGAGCATTGCACTTATTAAAATACTCGCACATAATTACAAGCGCATAATTAGCTCCACGGATATTGGGTTCCTATTGCAGTGTGAGGTCCAGGATTATTATTAAACTTTCAGGATTGGTGAAACGTAAACTCTATACTTTCCGATATTTTTTTAGTTTTATGTTTTAAATTTATATTTTTATAACTGATGTGTCAGAGGTCATTGACACGTAACCGCAGTTATAAAACAATTAAGGTAAGTGGGACAGGAACACGGATTTTCAATATTTCAATAAAAACACATGACGCAAAACGGATACGAACATGTTTGCCTACAATAGAAGTTTTACATGAGTCCATGCCTACTTAATATTTATTTACAGACGTCTGCAAAAAATATGACATGTTTGTTTATATGTAACGGTCACTGTAATTGTGTTTGTGGGTTAAATTTTTAGCAAAAAGTATTTCATTCAAACTCGATATCTTAATGCGATTAATTTATTATAGGTATAAAACTTTTCACAACTAGATAATTTAAAAAACCAGTATTCATTTTTTTAATAACACTACCTGAGCCACTGAAGATAATTTCCTGGGATGATTATGTCGGGAAAAGATTAGGAACATTTCAGTACTGTACCAAAGTTTGGATTCATGTAGGTTTTTATCACATAGATTTTCATAATATCTATGGGTATTACAATACAACCTCGCCTGCTCTTTCTTTTTGAAGAACTAGAGCGATCATCCATGTCTTGCTTTGACTATCTATCTAGTCAAAGATGTCTTGTTAGATCTTTTTTCTACATTCGTTTTTCATCTGTACCATACAAATTGACTGTATTAGTTCATTGAGTAACTCAATAAAAAAATGGCAATAAAAATAGTCATTAACTATTAGAATATTTGAATAACAAACGAACGTTATTAGTTCGGTCGGTCAAGCGTGGCACGTAATGAATATTGATGCATTAGAATTACAATTTCGCGCATTACAAATAGTACCCGGTCCCGGATTGTTGTTCCCGTAAGTAGGACAGCCAGTTCATATGGCACCATTCACTCACTACGTTTTTACATAGAATAAAATCATCAAGATTGGCGCTATAACTTGACCCAACAAGTCAGAGCACTCGACTGCACGTTTTGTGTAACGGGCAAGAGACAAATATTCGATTACCCTCGAAAAAAATATTCGTGTGATACATAGATATTTGTAAATTCACCGATGCACAGGTCCTGCATGTTCTGTAGTTCACAAACTGTAAAACTGTACTGCCTATAAAATTGAAAACCGGATAAGTGCAAGTCTTACTCGCGCACCGAGGGTTTCGCAAGTTGCGGCCGTACTAAACTCTTGTAGATCGTTCGTACATCATATAGATATTGCCCATTTAATAGGGTTCCGAACCTCTAATAGAAAAAAAGGAACTCTTATAGGATCACTTTGTTCTCCGTCTATCTGTGTGCCAAGAGCAAGACTAGGTTTTCATAGGAACACGCGGAGGTACCTAATAGTTTTTCGTAGAAAGGGGAGAAGGCATTAAGTTGATACCTGGATCTATAGTCCCTTGAAGCTGTAAAAATAATTAAGATTAAAGTAAACGCTATAAAATACGGCTATTTATTCAGCATATTTTGAAACTTAAGTATCTATACCGTATAAGAAACGTCTTGTTGACCTAGAACCCGAAAATCATTAACTTGTAGTTATATCACATATATTTTGTTATTAGAAACGTACAATAAAGAATTATATGGTTTTTAGTACGGAACTTTGCTTGAACGCGCTAATCTCAGAAACTACTGGTCCGATTTGAAAAATTATTTAAGTGTTAGATAGCCTATTTATTGAGGAAGGCTATAGGCTATATCTCATTATGCTACGCGGATGAAGTCGCGGGCAGAAGCTAGTTATATATAAATAGTTTTCAACGGTTAATTATCCTACCATGGAAAATAGTGTCGAAATAATAAACAGGTCACACACAGTCAACCGCTCGTTTGTGGTTGGACAGATTTCGTCAATTTCAATTTCACCGTTTCCCGTCTTACCATCTCGTGTCCTAAATTTGGCTGCGGGCTGAGGACCAGTATTCAATGTAAATGAACCATTTTTCTTGCGGGTTTCACTCTTGCATATACATATTGTATGATGTGTCACAGGAAATGACTTTACAACTGAACTACATACAACTCGCTTTTGTCTCGGTTAACGGGACTCGGTATTTTATCATTCAGGGTCGCGCGACTCATTTACTTGGTCATAAAATATCGTAGTGAAGGCTATGTTAGTCATATTTTCGATTTAATTTGACCGTGTTTTGTAATCAGTTGTTTTTCTAAATACATATTCGGTGTCGGTACTTGCTTTTCCTTATTCTGCCGCCGTTCTGTCTACCGCTATGCATTGTTTTTTGTATTTAAATTGCTTTAAATTCAAAGCAAATCTTATTTTCATTTATAATAATTAATAAGCATCGAATTGTGTAGTTTATTGTACTGTCAATATGATTAAAATTATTAATTATCGTAGCAGCCCTATGTAAAACAGGGCGGTTGTCGCCACACAACTATTATTCAAGATAGACCTCCATATTTAATTATCTATACGTTCTAGAACATTTTTTTTTATTGATCACACTGCTCATATTTATATTTTTACCTACATGTTACGTATTAATACGACCCTAGGCAATGAATTCGATTGTGTCAGATAAAGCTAACCGTGTCGCACCGAGGATCTAGGTTTTGAGCGCGTAACTTTGTTGATCTGATGAATGTTGGCAGAAATGTATGTATGTCAAATCGTAAAGAGGGCGACAGCGCGACCCACTCTTGTTGTTTTTTACCGTTAGAGTTCCTGAAGTAGCCTGTATACGTAAACATAAGTAAAATTCTGAGAAGATTTCAGACGACAATTCATTGACCAACTTAGTTCTTGTTCCAGGGATGTAAATAAACTTGACTTGACGGTTGGCAGTTTACGGACAGGTTTAGTGGTTCGAGTACCGGACTGCTGACCACGAGGTCGTGGGTTCGATTCCCACAGGACACAAATATTATATAAGTGTTTGTGTTCGTCTGGGAGTTTCTTATGTATTATAAGTACCTATGTATTGTATATACAAAAAAAGTATTTAAGTATTATATCCATTGTCTAGTACCCATAGTAAAAGCTCTGCTTAGTTTGGAACTGGATGGTGTTGTGTAGAAATGTCACAGAATAAAAAAAAAAAAGATTTTGAAATACTAACCATTGGAAAATGAGAAATAAATGTACACAGCAATAAAACTAAACTGTTCGTTTTATGAGTACATTGTTTAAGATTAACGAGTACAACTAACTGTGGTTTCACGTATTTGTCGTATCGTTTAATAACTATTTATAACTGTTTGATTGAGAAGGCCATTTATGTAAGTACTATTATTATTATTCATACCTACTAACTATGAAGTGAACCGATAAGATTTACAAACAATTGTAAACAATAACGACCATTCGATCCCATATCGTAAATCGTAACCTTGCATGAAAAATACTGAATACTTAGTATCTATTTATATAAAAGTATAGTGTACGCTTTAGTCTCATGAACTGAAAGTAACGCCAGATGTATGAGACAGGTACCGGGGCTAGTAGCTGGCCTCGAAACCAATTCACTTATGAGTGTGTGAGCCCGTTTTTTTATTAAATTTGTAGGGAATTCGTTATATGCGCACCGCATTTCAACTAAGTAGTATATATTATAGCAAATTCACATTCAATTTGTTACAACTTGTAACAGCGGTTATGGCATTGATGTTATAATAGTTATGTTGTATATAATGTGCCATTAAAGCTAATTAAATAAAACAAGTTCAGTAACAACTAATGAGTAAAACAAGTGATTCACTTCGCGTATTTTTTTTAAAATAACGTTGCCGCACTCTAGGATTTTCTCCTGTATCGTGGGTGCGTTTGTAAACACAAATTAGCACATATACAAACAACCAGACCCGGAACAACTACCTGTAGATCATACAAATATTTGCTCCGTGTGGGGATCGAACCCACAACACGTAGCACCGAAGCCGATCTCTCAGAGAGATCTCTGGCTTTCCCAATAAAGGTATCTATTGTGTACTCATCATTTGTAACGCAACGAAACAACATAGTACGTAGTTCTAACTGTTCTGGTATTTTCTATAATTGACAGAATTATAAGAATACTAGCTTCTGCCCGCGGCTTCGCTCACGTGAAGCTATCTCAGGAGTAAAAATGGAAAAACCAACATTGATGATCTCTTCTTTGTATCGGCCTCTATACATCAGGGAGGTCAAGCTGTATCTCTGGATTCGTTTAATTAATTGAGATAATAAGTTCACCATTTTTTCAGTTGGAGCATATACTTTTTAACAGTGATAATAAAATTAAAATCTATTCAGTAGTTTTTGCTTTAACCCGTAACAAACAGACAAGAATTTTAAAAATCACATTTTCGGATTCAGAGATGTTTATATACCCTAACCCACGTGTTTTTTTTAAATATCTTCAATGTACAGACACAGCTTTTTTACAATTTTATAATAATCGAGATACCAGAACATTTAGAATTACTAATGTATAACTAAATAAGTAACAGTCAACAAGCAAGTTCTTTTAAAGTATAAACTTTAATAGCAATTAATTACCCCAGAAACTATTTTCGAAAGTAATGATTCATATATTCATTCAGCTATTTTGTTTTCTGCTACAAAAATTAAGTGAAATTTTGTCCGTTTAATTAAATACACTGCCATCTAATTTGATGCTGAATGAACCCGAAATCAGAGCTAACAACAATTTACATTTACTTCTATAATTAAGCAATTCATATGTTTAAAAGTCATTAGCTAGTATTTGTCACCTCCGATGTACAGTGCAACATGTGGAGGTTTTTCTTTGCAACGAAAAGTAAGAGGTTTGGGCCGACCGGGCGGCAGTGCGCAGCCTTGATCGCACTGAATTGGCAATATCCTGGAGCTACGAGAAGCCCGATTGGCGAAACCTTGCGACCTGCAAAAGTCGGTCGATGAACTCAGCAAGGCCGGCCCGTTGCCGCATTCTTTGTTCGCGCTGTCGCAACCCGGGCTCCAGGCGCAGCCTCGGATCACTTTATTAAGCCTTCACTCATCTAAATTATAATTGCTCATAAACATTGTCTACAATCATTCCCGATGGCCTCATTCGGACGGACGCTGACGTTGTTGCGGGCGGTCTATTAAATCCCGAATTGTGTTTATAATTAAACCAAGGAAAGACGTTACTGGTATTTCCTAACGTTTGTAAACATGACTAAAGACTGTTTTATTGTAAAAACGGTAAACGAAGTTGGTTTTGACAGTAGTACAAAACAATTAGTTATTTAATTGAGCTCAGGATGATGTTGATAGATGCGTCTGTAGAGCTTTATGAGAAATGGTTTTATAGGCCAAACTTTTAAATGTAGCATAGAAAAATATTTCTAAATAATTACGTAAGCAGTACTTGATATGTAGGCAAGTACGTTATATTTACGTAAGATGGGGCCTATTCAATCACTAGTTACTACCGTCTGCCGGTTACATAAACCACGCGTACCTATTGCTCACAGCTCCAACGACTTCGCGAACAACGATAAACGCTTTCATTGTTCCACAATTTGATGATGTCACGTTAAGGAAAACCGAATGCCCTGTTTCTAGGCGGTGACTAAAATATGAATAACCTTAATATAGATACTAAGGACATAAAGCTCTATACCTACCATAGAAATACCCAAGGAATGGGAATAAATTTTCTACCAAAAGGGTTTTCCATAAAAATAATGGTGCATACTATTATATCGTTACAAATATTTTACTTATATACTTAATTTAGTGTTTTTTTCTACAGCTACGCAAATAAACAAAAACCCTGAGATATAATTAGTTGGTATAACGTTACTTTTTAAATCCTGGCCATGTCGGTCGGTGGCTATGTCGTGTGATCGCGTACAAATAAAGGCCATGCATTTACATTTGCTACTTGAGCGTTATTTCGCAGTTATCGTAATAGGTTCCATGGCCAAGTTGCAAAAAGCAGCGCGTGCGCAGGTAAGTCGTCGACGCGCCTTCAGCATTGAAGGTGCGGGAGGGCGCGGGGACGAGGAGGGCCACTTTCACCCAGCGAGGCTGCGCGGGCGTCGACCCCCGTTGCCCTACTCCGCTGACCTACTATGAACTAACCGAAACACTGTTCACTTTCATTTTTGCCGAGACTATCATTAGGCTCGAGGATGCGTCTTACGCTGTCTCGTCATTGTTGCAGCATTATTGCGAGAACATGTTCAATTTTTGCGCTCGCTCATCTAACAACCGTGGAGGGAGCGTTGTGGTCGCGGTGCAGAGATAGCTGCCGAGAGTAGAGAGCTGGTGACGGCGCGGGCGGCGGCTTGCGTAACACTTGTTATTGGTGAGAGTGAAAGTGGTGAGCCGCTGCTGTCTCCATACTAATGAGCGCGAAACGGGTGCGTTGGACTCACTCCGGAATATGCAGCACTGGGTTAAAGTGTCACACGACCACTTTCCGACCACTTACATAAGTTATAACTTTTGCTTTTGAATGGAGAAATTACAAACAATACGCACGAGTAGACTTGTTGTTTGTTTTGAAACTCTATATGATGTACTCTAGTGTATTCTAAGTGAACGTACTGGTCGCGATTATTACATAATTAAGAACAACTAGTAACAACCCATGTGATTTACGAAAATTCAGTGTCTCCTACGTGCTTATTTAATTATCTTACTAGCTAGATCAGTTTTATATGCAATTACATAGTAACACCTGAGCGCGTTTAAAACTAATTAATATCATAATTTCTTACTCTTGACTTTGAATAATCAACTAAATCAAGGTATGCAAATTAAATTCAAGTATTTCGACCAGTAAATGCAGTGTGATGTTATCAAACGACATACATTTAAATTCCGCGCCAATTTGTCGTTCGGTAGTTTCCGTGGGTATTCGGGCGGACTCGGGCTGGCATCTCTTGTAGTCGTAGCGCTTTGCAGCGACCTCGAGCGATGCAGGGCAACGAACGCTGACTAGGCCGAATGTATTACAAAGTCCGAGGCGGCCGCGGCCGCTCCCTGCCACTCTGCCTTTGAGATCCAGCCTAGGTTCGCCTCTTACCGCACGCTGATACCTATACCTATGTATGTCTGTAACTCATTAGATCAAGGTGAAACCAACAGCCTGTACCTTGTGCTCTAATAACTACCTTTCAGTGGCCTAGGACATTGTTATTGGTGCCAATCAATTTATGAATAAAGTTTTCTTCAAACCATAGCTTGCATATTTTGGGTAGGTAAGTTTTGTTACAATTCGTGTTAACTAGTCGAGAAGGAAAACGAAACATTCCTAGTAATAAGTGTTCATGAACAATGGTAACCATATTATGTAGATAGATAGATATAATACCTGTACCTACATGATAGATAGATAGAATATTATATAAATAAAAACTGAACAACAAGCAAAGATTATTTCTAGAATCTTCTGATAATTTTATTTTTCTAGAAGGTTTATGAAGATTTTTGGAAGTTTTTCATTTAATGTCTCACATAAATATAAGTAAATATGTATTGCTATGAGCTATGACCGAACTACGCAGACTGCCAAGATGGAAAAGCAAACAATAAATTGTTACAAAGCAGGATTGGCCATGGAGCAGCCTGTTATGTTACTTTACACGCAATTTGCCGCTGTAAATGGAAATGTAGTTGTTTTGTAAAGGGTGGGTGTAACGTAGTTGTAAAACAGGTCGTAATAAATTATTATTATGAGCTTCCAGTTCAACGACTTTAATGGTTTTACTTTCTATGACGACGACGAGGGACAATATTACGCGCAATCAGGCAAGTATACAGACGGAAAAAATATCTAGTGCTTACAGTTTGATCCAGTTTAATCAAATCAGATTCATAATTTGATTAATTTACGCTGCTTTATATTTCCGGACGTAATACACTGTAATTAAACGAGCTCTAACGTAAATATTTTGAATCAACTTTGGTAAACATTATTGGAATGGCATTGGTTTGTGATTGTATTTGTGCTAGCTTGTTTCTACATCTACGTTTTAATGTTACCGTCGCATTGGTTAATTGCGTAAACAATGTGCCTAGAAAAACTTTTCAAAGGTTGAGGTGCATTATGATAGCACTATCTATCTATGGTGTCTCATGTTGAGAAGCAGTGTGCCACAATAATTCTCGAGTTGTTAAATTTGCGAGCGTTAGAATTTGCGCGCGCCGCACGTTCGCAAGATAAGTCAGTCAGGGTCGGCGCGGTGCCGACGGCCGGCCATGCACCCGCGGCTTGCGACACCGCCCGCGGCCCGCCCGCGCCCCGCCCGCGCCCGCTAGCACCGGCCGAGCTCAGCCAACATAAACCATGGGGAAAACAACAACACCCACGCCACACTGCTGACGTGTCCTTACCATATTATGAATGCATATTGAACTGCGCTAGTTCCAAAATGCTGTTGCAAATTTATTGCAAGCAATAGTAAATCTATAGCTAGGTAAATACAAAATATCTAAATGGTCATGTTAACCACTATTGTGAGTTACACGATTGATTGATACCAATTTATAACGTGTTTACAATTGAACCGGACATTAAAAGGTTGAAAACAATACATTAACCGCTGAAAAAACAACTCCGGCAGCTCACAGCTGCTAATCTGGAATTTAATGTTGTTTACGTAGGCCCTTACATCGGTATTCACCGTTCAAGCAACTTTATTCACTTTTATGTTTCCTACTTTTTTTCTTCGTAATTAAGGCACATAATATTTGCGTGCGTGCCGTAAAATTGCCATAACTATTTACTTACAGGTTTGTAAGAAAGTACTCTTACTGCTTCATCGCGTATTTTGATTAGTCTACAGCGGAGAAAGTAGTTATTTTATAATTATTATTAATGGTATTATGTAATATAATAACAAACGCGAAGATAGCTGTCTGAATTAAAGACAGTGTCAAGAAATTGAGCGGATAAATTAAGAGGTAGTATTTGCAGCGGGTTATGTATGATTAGAGGGTGGAAGGCAGAGTGGCGTGGTGGTGGCGTGGCGGTGGTGTGGTGTAGGGAGCGACCCACTTGCGGGTCGTCGCCCGGTCTATATTTAGCGGCTCCCAGCCCACACGATGCATCCTGCGCTTATTTTCCATTGCATTCACTATCTCATGCACAACGGATAATCCCCTTCACATTCTTATGTTTATTTTCAAACGTGTTCGTGTCAATTTATCGCGTAAACATTAGTTTTACGTCGCCTATTAACTGTAATAGATAATACTTTTACAAGGCTAGTAAATATAAACAAAGGCTGTCTAACGTTTATCAACGTGTTGCAATCGCAAACTGTGTAAGATTATGTTAATTTTTTCCATGTCAACATCGTGACATGAAATACGGTTTTTATAGAACAAAAGTGGTAGGTAGGGAGAGTTCTTCTTAGAGTTCTTTCACAAACGAATTTGACTGGACCTAAAGTATCTACTACGAAATATTCTTACATACATTATGTCAAAAATATACATCTTACCTTTCTTACGAAACAACCCTTAAAGGCAAGCGTTAAGGGCGATCCGATCACACCACAAGAACTGTACAGTGCTTGTACGAAAAAATAACCTGCAAGTCTGCAACTTACCTGAAACAATACAAAAGTCATCTATTAGTCAAGAAGTTCCTTTGTTTAAAGAAATGAAACAGCAGACGGAGATTAAATTGGGTCACGTTCTTAATTTATAAAATGAAATATAAAAAAAACCCACATTCTGTATATACATATACGTAAATACGTTCCAGTTATATACGTAGTAAAGTGTGTTATTTAATCCTAAAATATAAAATATTTCCGTAACCAACTTTTTGACTGCATGAATCAGAATACGCAGGTTAATAAAACACTTCCACCTATATTTGAATTCCAGGAATAAAGTGAACTTATTATTATCATACAGTAAAACACTTCGAGCTAGCTTGCTGCTGTTGAAGTCAGCGTATTTGCCTAATTGATCAAATACATGTAGTTCAACGTGTCACATTATTCAATTTTGTTCCTTATGACGGTAATTATAAGGTTGAAGCTCGTATGACGTATGTGGGCACTCGAGTCATTACGTTGTCATCGTCCTAATTTTGCAGTGTCCTCGTTTTTGAGGTCAGTCTCTATCGGGGCAACGAACTCGTGCCCTTATCGCGGAGGGAGACGCGGGGCGCGCGGTGCGAACGGCTTTACAACTCTCGTTATACACTACAGTTATTCTATTCTACGATAGATGGCGTTGCAACATTCTAGAACATTTTGTTTTTAGTAGATAGGTACTGGTCTATTTTGAAAAGCCTATTTGAAATTTTTCGTATGGTGAAAAAATCTTTGGTACTTATTTAAGCTTTAATACTTACTACTTAGTATAATTAATAATATTATCTACCTATATAAATTTACAATGCATTAAAGAAGCCATGTATTTGAGTTGCAATTGAGAGTTAACAAGTAGTCGACGTAACGTTGATTAGAGGGGTGCATCCCTATCGCTCCGATAGATATTAGTAAATAGTACGTAGACACGTCGTCAGTCGGCGCATACGGTTCGTAGTAGATCGTAGCAAGTGGCTATGCGCACACAGCTACATGCTACGTGGTCTACAAACTCGTAGGTACGGGCGCGGGTCGTTGGCCGGCAACCAGGGCAGCCTTGCTCTGTCCTCCGCGCCCTATTTCTGTCGCCACGGTGCGCTCCCTCCCCGCCGCGCGCTCCGCTCGTTTCCCCTCATATCCCTATATATCCTCTAAGCTGAAAATTACTCCAATTTTCCCACTGTAAAATCAGAGTGATTTTAAAAGTTGCAGCTAGATTGCTACTAAAATTTTAAAAAAAATCTTAACAATTTAAAATATTAGATATGTAGGTATGTAAATTGATTTCATAATTTTTATGTAAAAACGAGTCGACTAAGTGTTTGACACACAATTTTTATCGATAAACTCATAATATTGCAAGGTTGACGTCATTATAATCATAGAAGTGTTGAGGATAATTTTGTGTTACTGCTAAATTTAGAATTATAATTATAATTTTAAATTATAGGTATTCTCTGAACACATACTGCGCATCAATGAATGCACATGAACTGTATCTATTATTCCATATAATTATATTATTTGACAAATTGTATCACAATTCAAAGTTAGCACGTATTTACCACGTACTCATAATTTCTTCTTTGTTTCTGAATAATTCTTAGGATTTAACGCAATTATAGTGCGAGGCTCGTTAAGTTGTGTTTATCTCAATAAGTATTATGAAAACCCTCAATGTTCTTACGTGTGGCAACGTCTTTGTAACGAAGTTTATTATTAAAGGCATTGTATAACATGTTCGATTGTAATCAAGTGTCGTCAGTGCATGACACTTATGTACGTATACATAACTACACTCACACATACACTACGCTATGTACATATATGTGTGACGTGGCGCGGTGAGTGGCGTGTGACGTGGGTTGCGTCAACTTTTACTCGCACTTTCTCGAGCGGCGCTTGCGCAACTTTTGTACAGCGCAATACTGGTTCACTCGCCTCGACGCGGTGACAGCATTTCTCTTCCACTACCATTTACTTACGTCTACCCATCGCAACACAACTAGTAAATTCCACATCATTATTTATGTTTTACTACGTTACAGAGTTTTATTACTCGACAATATGACCTTAAACTTATTATTAACGTAGGACCAACCATTCTAACACAATAGACAAAGAATGAAGCCGATCAAGCTAAATATGGTAGACGTGTTGGTTCTTTGTACACGATCAAAAGCTAAAAGTTTTTGCATTTATTATGTACCTATAATATTTATAAGGCAAGTAATAGAAACAATTCAATGAAAAGTTAGTGGTAGGTAACGGGACGGCGGCGGCGGGGGGAGCGGGCGGTAGTGGAGGGGGCAGCACGCGGTACGTGCCCCAGTTTCGCGCGGGTGCATGAACTCTAACGAGGTAAGGCCACCGACCGAGGCGGGTGTTAATGTAAATAGTACCTTTCGCTTATCGTATTACGTTATGTTTTAGCATAGACTACATGATTCTCGATATATCGTAACGAAGCACCTATCTAGTGATACCACATGGAGGAGTCGGGCGTGTGATGCTACATCCAGCTGCGGAGCGACCTTCGCAATTATCGCCCTCGCAAGATATGACACGCTTCTGCAGTGATGTTACTATTTACGTCCATTACTAAAAAAATAACACCCCTAAAATAAAGTAAGAAGTTAATCCGTAAATCATTCTGTGCTTCAAGCCACATTATTATGAATGTTCGAGACGTTGTTATAATATGTAGTAAAAATTTCTTAATTATGCTGATGCTGCTTTAAATGAAACTAAGTATGTGTCTATAGAAATATAGCTAATATTATTAATATTGCACAGTAATATAAATTTGAATAGCATTGACCGAATTTGCACTGCAGCGTTGCTAATACATACTGGTATTAGCCTTTAAATGCCTTCGTTATTCCAATCACTATTGTTATTGAATTGTAATTGCAGTAAACCCTGATTAAATAGCTACTTATCTTTTAATAACATTATTGTAAAGCTTGATATTTATCGTGACATGGTTTGGCGGCCTTTTATATTTAATTTTTATGGTGTCGGGGCTTTTTACGATGTGGGAATGACGTAAGAGATATGAAGTAAGCTCGTCAATGTCATATTATCTTGTCGCCAGCTACGAATTAGGAGGGAAACCTGAATATCAAACATAGATAAGTAAATACTGCTGGCTAGATACAAATATATCAAAGTTTTACTTGAATTCACCTTAGAAGGGTGGTAAAGACAAAGCAGTTATTCGTACACATGTAGGTCAGCGGGAGACCACTGCACACGACCGAATTTGCACATCACAAACACTCGCTATCCTAAAATAGAATTCAACAAAATTTTCCTACGCAACTGCTATTTTAGTAATACGACAGTTTTCCGCCTCATACATTAATATGGTGCAGATTTTGCTGATTAAGTATAGATAATATTTACAACTTTGTTAAGGTAGGATTCGTCTCATAATAAGAATATTTTTTTATCGAGTTAGTTTATTTTACTCCATGAATATAGACGTGTCACATCACAATAGGCTCAGCGAGGCCCAGTCAGTTCCAATTTGTGCTGAGCCCGTCCGAGTTCAACACGGGCTCACTTTTTAGGTCATAATATTGTAATGGTGCCATAAAACAAGTATATTTATACAGGACTATATGATTATGTGAGACGAAGGCAATAGAGTGACAGCTAGGCTCATGAATAATACAATTGTATTGGAATATAGGTCAAGCCGTCGACGGATACGTAAACTGCTGTAGCCACGGCTCGGGGAGGGGGGAGTAATCTTAGCTTAAGTTCTTGCTTTGAAAACTAGGACAGGCCACCAATAGAGACGCAACCGTGATGTCCGTGGGTGGACAAACTATTATGCAGAAAGACCTTTGTTGGATCGCCTAGATACCGCGCGGATAATCTAAAAGTATTTTTGCTCTAAATGTGGATCAGTTTCAGCAAACTCAACAGGCGAAATGTGACTTATTATATAAAAAAAGTTCCCAAACAACCGTTAATTTAACATTTTAACTACCTACCAATATATGCAATCAGTCAGTGTACGGGTGCGCAAACATTCTTCTCTATTAAACAATGTGAATATTTTGTGCAGGATATAATATATCAATACAATGCATGTGTGGAAAAGTAATCAACCTGTATTTAGGACAATGAACTTCATCAAGAACTACCGATAATTGTGGTCGATACTAAAGTAATTATCTCATTAAATTTTCGAACAGATACCTAGGCATTTATCTTGAAATTAGCATAATGATGCACGCATTTGCATTACAAGAACAAAAAAATCAGGTTCTGACATTATTGTTACTGTAAAATTTGCTATTACTTTCAAAATTGAAGGATAAACATAGCACATAAACAGAAACACACATAAATAAAGGACATAAGAATTATGCGCTTACGACAACCCGAGATCGAGGATAATATTATCAACATGCTTATCGTTACTGAAAGATCAAATTATAACGACTTGGTACCCACAGAAGCTCAATGAAGTATAAGGAAGACAAGCATCACAAACAATATTTGCACTACCTTGAGATAATACTTGCTGTGTACTATCTATGCTAGATATAAAAATAAAGTACATATATTTATATAATGTACTTTAAGCTGGGCACTTCACAGTTTACACAGGACAGTAGCATAAAAGAATTAAACGCGACTGCCCGAAATATACATAAAAAAATACAACAGTTAAAATTTTACAATAGGTAGGTACCGACTCCTACCTCATAGCTACGTAAGTGTTGTAGGAAATCTAATTTGTTAAAGTTTAGGTATGGTTAAGTTTTGCAAATAAGATTGGTTGGTATACTGTTGTTTTTCATCTGTGGTATAGTTAGACCGTGTCACTGGAGGTTAGATGGTCACCTCGTCCCCTCCCCCCTCCGCTCAGCACCGCCTCCGTCGCCTTGTAGGAGCAACAAACTCTGCAAGGTTGCGCTGCGACCGACTCCGCTATCGCTGGCTACAGTTACGATATCGCGCGCCCTTCTCCGGCAAACTACTATATTTTATTATATGCTGTCATATCGATGTTATGTTTGAAGGCCTTAGGGATTATTACACCTTTATTTGTAAGCTAGTATCTACATAATGTATTGTAGATAGGTACTTATTGGCATAAAAAAATATCGGCACCAATCTGGTTGAGGTGACCATACCATACGTATCTAGCTACCTAATTGATATTAGGTACCTATTTTTTTTTTAATTCATTAGAATAGATATTTATTAGAAATATAGGTATTTACTACTACTTATCCTTTATAAATAAGAAGGAAATCATATTTCTAATACACTTATTGCAACAAAATACACAACAGTTCAGATTCATTTCTCATTCACATTACCGCTTGAGCCAGGCGAGACGGTGACACGTAATGCCATCTATCGTCGAGTAGCAAAACTAGTGCTCAGTCTCATAAATAGGTACATCCGCAAAGATATTTTAAATAGAATAAAACAAGTTTTAAGTTATGTAAGCAAGCAGTGAAATTAAATACATTCCTATATAATTATGTTCATTCGGCAAGACTTATATTACCGGACTTCATAAGACTAAAAATAGATAGGTATTACCTACATACCAACTCAAAATGAAAAAATAATAATAATTAAATCTGCAAATCTCTGGAACAATAATTATCTAACCAATGATGAGCTAAGTAATGAGTACTTAAGTCGAAGCACTGATTATGATTCAAAGAGAACGATAACCATTACTATTATTTTTAATATAAAAAGAATACCTATAGGTAGATACCTACCTATGTACAGTTAAGCAATAGCTCGCCAGGTATTTACGGGGTTGTCAAGGTACTTTACCTAGGTACCTTTTAAGTGACTGCATAGTTTACGCTCGCAACTTAGATTGTATGACCTTATAACAGTCTCCGTTGAGAACTTTAGAAGCGAAGGTTTTGGACAGGGCCGGATTATCCATTAGGCAGTGTGGGCAACTGCCTAGGAGCCCCGCATCAGCTGTGGGGCCCCGCGCCCGGAGAAAAAAGTTTTTTGTACATAAATGAAGGCACCTGATTAGTCCATAACTATCATCGGTCCAGATAGGTGGCGCTGTTGTCGACATCCTTTGGAATGCGATCAAAATCGCGGGCAGGCTTGTTAATAAAATTGCATTATGGTAGAAAAAAAAATAATTTTAGTTTGAAAATAAAGGGGCCCAGGCATTGCCCAGGGGCCCTGATATAATTAATCCACCCCTGGTTCTGGTAGCAACTGTTTCTTAGTTACAAATCATAGGTAAGACTTATAACACACTAATTATATTCGCCATTAGGCCTGCCAGGTCAGAACGCAGACCTATAACATTACACATATACTAGTTTAAAAAGAGGCAGACCACAGGTACCTATCCTTAAACCATCTATTGGTATAACCGTACAAATTTATTAGCATTAAAATCTTCGTTAATTACTATACCTACGTTTAAGCTACTCTGCTTCTCATTATCATAATATCAAATCCCAGTCATTATGTGATATTCATTCAGCTGAAAGAGTTACTAACTAAGGTAATCCTGAAAAAAGAAGTTAATACAACACACTTCATTAATTGTAATTTTATGTACTTTATGATACCTGCCTACTCGATAGGTAGGTTCGATTCTCAGGTCGAGCAGTGTTATTGGGTTTGTCTATGAAAATCTCAGTAGCAGCTCGGAGTTTGGAATTTGTGCCTGGTTAATGTCAATAGGTTCGCCCCCTATTACAAGAGACTTAAACATACATCTCACCAACATACACCTCTGCCTAACCCTTCGGGGAATACAGGCGTGATGGTATGTTATAAGTGTAATCGATTACAAATACATAATTATCTAACTAAATTCTAGAATTCAAAGACAACTTAGAATGGTTGGGTCTATATACCTATAGTAGACCGTATCAAACCAAAATACCCATAGCGTTGGATATGAGTCAGAACGTCATTTGTTGTAAGGGGAGCGACGACCGCGAGTGAGTGGAGTGACGCATTTCTACGTGCCGCTTGCACACGCAACACATCGCGACGCTGACGTAGCCCAACTGTTTTATTTGTTTATTGGTACCGATCCGGATTTATAACCTACATTAATTTTGTTTTGAGTACGTCGCCCGATACTGCCCGATAGATAGTTAGGTAGGTAATTGTCGAATGATTAGTTGTTTTCTTAATTTTCTATGTAGATATCTACCTACCCAAATAAAAATTCACTTTTAGTTAATTTTGTTATTGTTTTTATAGTTTTTTTTTCAAGGCGTAACTTCAAGATAAGATATGAATATTAAACTTCCCGAAAAAGCTTGGTTGACAATACCCTATGTCTTTTCATTAAATATTGTAAATACCTGTGTAGGAAGGCAGGTGATACCTACCTTCTAGTTATTTAAATGCCGTAAGTAATTTTTTTTTTTTTACACAAGTTACTTACGAGCTGTGGGCAAAACTTACAACTGAGTGGAACCCACATAACGTTAGACGACGTCGCGGCAGGCCCAAAAGGAGATGGCGGGATGAGCTGGACATCTATTGTAAAGATTGGCCACAGAAGGCTCTACACCGTGAGGAGTGGAAGAAGGGTAGGGAGGCCTTTGCCCTGCAGTGGGACGAAAGAAAAAAGATACCTACCTAGCAAGCAAGTAGCAAGATAAATTAAAATTTAAATAAGAATTGATGTCTTATAAAACACATGTTCTTATGTTTTTTACAAGTTAATTTAGGATACCTAGTTGTGCTTACTTTTGTAAAATAAGAATTGAATTCCATTTTTATTATATTGTCAGGACATCAAGTTAGTTAGAGAGAGACGCGTTAAGTGGCGCCATCTTTGAAGATGGTTTTGAAACGAAGTTGCATAGCAGCCTTCAAGTAGCGCCATCTAGTGGAATTTTCCGAAACGACGCAGGCTGTATAAGGTTAACATTTCGAAGCAGGCCTTGAGAACGCTACTAGGTATCGCTTTTCACAAACTGTGAGTAAAAAATTTTGTATTTTTTACTTTTTTATACGTTTGTTTTATTACATTAGTTAGGATATTACGTTGCAAAAAACTAATATTAGTACATAAAATGCAGTGTTTGTCTTTTTCACTTGTAGCGAATATTCCTCTCTAAGTATATGTGATAAGTATTTTAAAGGAAAAACGTAACTCATTCATAATGCACTATACAAATTATATGTAGGTAAGATAAAGAATGATTATTGTACGGTGAGAAATATGTTTATCACCGTAGAAAGAAGTATAGCGAGGCAATGCCTATGTACAGAAGGGCAAAGGAGCTCTTCAAGTTATCTCTAATCAGTATCAATATCAATGTACGTAAACATTTTCTGTCACGAGATGATGGCGCGGCGCTAAATATGGTCTGTCTGTAAAAATCAGCAGAATTCAGTGCTAATTTGCAGATGTGTGTGGAGTTCTAACTTCAAATAACTACGTAATGTAACCTCCAGCCGACTTTCGGACTATCGTCCGGAACAAATACACGACTGACCTACAAACACTGGCGAATACAGAAGATAATGTCAGCCATCCTTTTTTAACATCAGTATTTCAATATGGTGCGGAAGAGATGGAGAATCTTGTTACGATGACGAGCCTCCGCTCTCAATGTCAAGTTCACCGATTATTATTAGTGCTCAATGCCACAAAACACACGCAAGCATCATGGCGGACCGCCGGACGAACAAATAAACTGTAGAGGTGATTTTTCCTTAAACTATGCTATAATTACGAACGACGTAACTGGACACAAAAAAACCATATCTGAGTTCTCGTCATTATAAATTAGCATCCAGTCAACACGTTTGAAAATACCATGGACACAAGAATGTAATGAAAAAAAAATGTAATTAGAAGTATAATATTTTACAACTCAATTTTCGATATAATTTACCGTGATGAAAAAATAGGTAGGTACCCTTTGACTGTTTTTGTTTTATAAAACACTAGCGACCCGCCCGCGGTTTCACCCGCGCTGCCCCGCTCCTAAGAGTCGTAGGGTTATGTTATATAGTTTAAAACCTTCCTCTTATATCACTCTATCTATTAAAAAAAACCGCATCAAAATCAGTTGCATAGTTTTAAAGATCTAAGCATACGTAGGGACAGACAGCGGGAAGCGACTTTGTTTTATACTATGTAGTGATTAGTCCACACTCTCCTGTATCGTGGGTGCGTTTGCAAACACATACTCTCACATACACAAACGCCCAGAACCGGAACTACTACCTGTAGATCGTACAAATATTTGCTCCGTGTGGGGATCGAACCCACAACACATGTCGCAGAAGCCGATTACTCAGCTGCTGTGGTCAATATTGATTTATAATGAGCAGAGAACCTGCATCTGGAATGATCTCCAAGATATCATTGTGGATAGTGTAGAATAATATCTCGTATGAGTAGCCATTGACATGGCCATTGAGGTGAGGAGTCAGAAGTCTTGAGTGAGAATCTAGGACTTCCTCGGACTTTTCGAAATAACGTGCATAACACTCTATTACACGCTGTAGGACACCATCACGACGGAACCTGCACGCATGAGAGATTTTCTCAACGGCGTGTGCAATCTACTAACCCCTCACACTCTAAGAGGAGACCCTTGCCCACCAGTGGGACAATATGTGGGTTGATGATATTGATGTGCCTTTATGTATACACAGACATGACATATAAATCTTTCCTCTTTATAATAAGTATTAGTATAGATAAACATTAATTTCGTTGGTACCTAAGTGCATCACTTGAGAATGTCTGAATCGATTTTATTTCAGGAATATTGAAGCTTAAATCGAATCGAGCTTAAGCTTAAAGTGGAAATCTCTCTACCCCAATGCCTAACTCATTGGGAGACAGGTGTGAAACATGTATCTATGTGTAACTTCTTAAAAATCGGATCGATATTATATGTCTTCAAGTAGATCACAAATTTATCACAAACAAACGAGCAAGTATTTTTATGGCCTTCTAAATTTCAGTCCATTTCAGGAAATGCTATGTAGACTTAGTTTTTGGCGGAAGTTTGCTGGAAATTTGCCATTTGGCGGTTAACACAATGGTAAATATAGGTAGCAACATGATAAATATATTACTTAGCATCGGTTCCGTATATATTTTATATTATATTATTTGTATTATTACTTTTATTGAGGAAAAGTAGAAAACTTAAATTTTCCAAATGACCTATGTAGGTACTACTATTCCCTCTTTGAACTTTTGATTTAACTATGTCTCACAAAAATGTCTCCTTATGCTGTTCGTAATCCCACGACTTACCATAGGAACTTTTTATAAGTTAAGTACAATTTTAATGTTACATAATATAGAATACGTAAATAATCTAGTGTAGCATTTTTACATCATTCTTTTTGCAGAAACTTTGTGCTAGAGTTGTATTTTACTTATTTACAATTTTATATCAATGAATGAATGCGCAATAAACGAAAAAGAGAGGCTCGTGGCTAAGTAGTGTAAGTGCGCTCACCGCGGTCAGTGTGTGGATGGCTGACCATTCTTAATACATCGAGGCCCCTCCGTGCCTCGGAGAGCACGTAAAGCCGTCAGTCCCGGTTGGCATACGAACATTTACGTTTTAGTCAGAAGCTCAAAAAAAGCCTGACAAATAGTTTTTCCTCCGAATATCAGTGTTGCCTGTAAATTGGATTGCTGAGGTTTGATGGCAGTCGCTTGGTGTAAAATGCTGATATTCAGCCGCATCTGGTTAGAGTTACCACAAAGTTGGGAACAAAGTCGACAACACCGTTGGAAAAAAAATGCCGGTGATGTTTTGTGGTACTAAAGTTTGATACAAGCTACTTGTGCGCACTATAGTTCCCCGTATCCCTAAAATAAATTGTACCTAACAACTTACATGGAATTACTCACGTAAATAAATAAATAAATATTCTGCGACATTTAACACAGCACCATCTAGTCCCAAACTAAGCAGAGCTTGTACTATGGGTACTAGACAATGAATATAATACTTATATACTTTTTTTTTTGTAAATACATACTCATAATACATAAGAAACACCCAGACGAACACAAACACTTATATTCATCACATACATTTTTGTGTCCTGTGGGAATCGAACCTACGACCCCATGGTCAGCAGTCCGGTACTCAAACCACTAAACCACAGAGGTCGTCTGTAGATGTTGTGGCAGTCAGTATTGGATAAGGAATGATATCGAATTATAGTGGGTGAGTGCAGCCGCTCCAGTGGGGTGCGTCGCGACGTGGCCCGCCACGCATTCCCTTGCAGTATTGATCGGCCGTGACTCATGCCGCCCTTGCCCGACATTCAACTTCCCACCCCAAACCCCCATTGCACGTCGCGTTATCGGCACTCGATTGCTAGAAGCGTAAATAATTGAATACATTGTATTTTTGGACAGTTTCCTACTAGGGTTTCCGTGGGGAATTCCCGTGCAGATTTCCCTTAAATTATTTCGTCTGTGATTATTTAATAAAACCTCCGTCCAAAACCGATCTTCATTTTTAAAAGAATCTCTATCTATCCGAAGGTAAAATTTAAAATGGTGTGACTAGAATAATTTACGGCTAAAAAAATAGTATTACGCACAGAGTAAAGTACTTAAAATAATTGTTTACAATTAAGTATTGTAGCGTGTTTTAAGGAAATGCAACTATTCGTAAATTAGTTCATGAATATTTATTCGTTATGATCTTTGATAACTAGAAAGAGCTCGGCACACGCACACGGCTTCTAACTACTTAAATCAACCACGCTCCAGCCCCCTTCTCCTACATATCTTCGTGTATCTTGGCTATAAGCACTCTACCCTCATGACCAGGACACCCTACTAACTTTTATTTCGTTATTAGATCGAAGGGAAAGACACAAGGAGGGCTCACAAGTTTATGACCCACGTCTACCTACACGGATATTGTGTCGTAATGGTCTGAAATAACAAAATATATTTCAACGTACTGACACAATTATTGGTACTGATACTTTAGCTTTCAAAAACAATGATAGGTATTAAATCCAAACTTGGCACACATGTATAGAAGCTGGTATAAACCAACATATATACAAACTGTGCAGTTCTGACAATATTACATACCTACATAATATTTTTTTTGTAAGTCGGTTAAAAGTGTGCTTTTAAAAACCAATAGGTAATCATTATTTTATTATTACGAATGTCACTTGTTATTACTGTCAAATTCAACATTAAAAATTGAATAGGAATATCGCTATCTATGGCTATGTATTATAATAAATACGATTTTCGTTGTTACATTAGCACCCCACAAACTTCCGCAGCTGGATAATTTATAGATACATTTCAGAAGAAGCTACAGGCACACACAGAGCACGTGACTTCATATATGTAGAATCATGAAGTTGCTATGTGTTGCGTCAGTTACAGTATACGACTTGGAGCTTCCTGCGAAATATGTAACTTGTAACAGCTGTAACAGTTGTATTAAAAAAACGGATAATATATAATATGTAAATATTTTTTATACTCTGTTGAATGAACGTAACGTTTTAATGAATTGGTTAAAAATAGTAAATGTAACGTGGCCGTTACTTGCCTAAGTAATGCAACAGTGGCGTAGCAGTGGCAGCACCGCTGGCACACACTTTCCGTTGCGCGAGGGTATGGCCGCCCGGATCGATTCCGCCCCACGTTCACGGTCAACGCCCTCCGCCCGCCCTACGCTTCCGCGTCACCGGCACCACCGCGCGCCCTTCCCCCACCCCCGCGCTGCCCCCCAACACGCCACGCTAAATATAGGCACCTCGATCTACACGACCCTTCAGTCCGCAGTTACGAAACGCAATTAGCTTCACTATTTTGAGAGAGACAGGCATTTCGTCTCCACTTGCAAGACAACTGTTTAAGTTTGTATTGAAATCTATTAATAGGTTAGTATGCACATACATGCACGGATTACACGTTGTTATTTCACTAGCTGTATAAAGTTGTTATAAAATCCTGTTGAATATTGATTACCTATATTGTTAGTTACATTATATTTTTGAAATATGATATTGTTATAGAAATAGGATTATTTTATTTCCGTTGTTCCCGACACTTTTACACCGTACTAAAAGTAAGAGAAAACTGAAACATTCAACGTTCAATACGTACCAATTTACTATGGATTATTTATATTGAGCTTGTATGTAAACAAATCTAGGGATTTTTCACGTGGGAGAGCCATGCTTCGGCACGAATGGGTCGGCTCAACCGGAGTGATACCACGGCCTCACAGAAAACCGGCGTGAAACAACGCTTGCGTTGTGTTTCGCCGAGTGAGTTGAGGTTACCGGAGGCCCAAACCCTTTTAAAGGCGGGCAGCGCACTTGCGACTCCTCTGGTGTTGCGGGTGTCCATGGGCGGCGGTTAAGCGATAACCGCCATCAGGTGATCCGTTTGCTCGTTTGCCCCCCTATGACATAAAAAAAAAGGGAACCATTTCATGACCTTATTGTATTTGTATAACTCAAATTCTAAAGTTGTATCCACACAACTGTACAGACCTAAGTGGACAATTAAAAAGTTGATGCCTTTTTCTTCAACGATACACATGATCTTATACGGTATCAAAGTTAAAAACAAAATATGTAGCGTTATCAATATTTAATTAGTCAACGGTTACATAATATTTATGCTATGTCTACTAAATACAATGATATATTACAATATATGATTTGCCTGTGTCGTAATATTGGGCAAAGTCCTTCATAACATAACATACCATCACGCCTGTATTCCCCGAAGGATTAGGCAGAGGCGTACTAATGTACAGCCACAGTTCGCCGGTATGTTTAGGTCCCATGTAATAGGGGGCGAGCCTATTGCCATTAACCGGGCACAAATTCCTAACTCCGAGCTGCTACTGGGAATTTCATAGAAAAACCCAATAACACTTTGCTCGACCTGGGAATCGAACCCAGGACCTCTAGCGTAGCAGTCGCGGTCAGTACCAGTTGGCTATTGAGGCAGTTAATAATAAACTCTAAGAAAATATTTTAAGGTTGCCACGTTTTACAATTACTATTGAACCCGACCCCTAACGCTTAATAAAGTTTACGCACTTTACACTTTTATTACAAGCTCGATCCAAGTTATGCTTATTTCTATGCATATAGTTCAATATCACAAAGGCCTGTTACAAGGAAACTGCCTATTGTTGTTAATCATAGACGCGCCTACTTGCGAACCTTCAATGACTTGTTTAGATTGCAATAGGACGCTGCGCCTCCCGAGAACTGGTGCGGACGCCCGACCCGGGCTACTCGACCAGCGATACCACTTTCATAGAACACGCTTGTGTACACATATCATCAGGTTAGTAGAAAATAGTCCACATCTATCTATACTAATATATAAAGCTGAAGAGTGTTTGCTTACGCGCTAATCTCAGGAACTACTGGTCCGATATGAAAAAATATTTCAGTGTAGATAGCTCATTTATTGAAGAAGGCTATAGACTATATATCATCACGCTAAGACCAAGTAAGCTAGTGTTCTTATTTAGCCGATTGTATGAAGTTTAAATAAACCGCGGAAAGGGTGCAGGGTTATTGACCCTCTAAATTTACGTACGTAGCAAATTAAACATTGTCTAAGATGATGCTGGTGGTATTATCAGTAACTAATAAGCTCAAACACTAAAATAGTAATAGTGAATGATAACTTTGACGAAAGGAATTTAAAGAAGTTTTGGTATGAATTGGTATGTGTTTATGAATCGAAAGTTTGTGGATATCAAACTTTTCATACACACCCGTAAGTAGTATTTACATTCAACTTCCATTGCTATGAATTTTTTATGGTAAATAAGCTCAAATAATGAAATGTTAGAAAGTTTTGTTCAAAGTTATTTAAGCGAAAGCTCAAATTACAGTACGGCTTCAATAATCGCAAAGAACTAATCTGAAAAGGGTGTGCTGGCTAAAGAAACTGTCAAAACAATAATATTTGCGATATAAAAAGCCAACCCGGAAAACTTTATCGCGACAGTTATAATATAAATAATAAAGATTTGACTGTAATAAGGAAGCTCCACTTCAGGATAATATTGTTACGTAATAATATTTCAAAAGAAGCGAATATCGATTGTTATTCCCGAAGCATCCCTGCAGACACAAGCTCACTAGTACATTCCGCCGCCCCGACACAGTATAACTACGTTATAGACAAATAATACAAAAACTGCGTCAGACGCGACGAGGGTCCTCAGACATGCTCTATATGTATCTATGGATATAGGTACATTGCAGTGAGTGGGTGAGCAGAATGCAGGCAAAGCCAACTGAATCTCGGAAAACTACCGACCCAGTCTAGACATGGGGGCACTTCCCCTCGACATCACCCCGCCCGCGCCCCGCTACCCTGCCCCGCTACCCTGGCGCTTTCACCACCAACTTGCAGACATTAGAAAAAGAGAACACCCTGAAGCTTTTGAGTGACGCGGTGTGTAACATGCGAACAAAAAACCTGGGGAAATGGAGATGAAAAGTTATAAAGGATGTTTTCAAGAAGCATTTCAGATGAGCGCTTTGTACCTAGTGGGTATAATAATGCTCTACTTTCTTAGGTTGTAACAAAATGCTTCATATCTTGCAGTAGCATGTAGATAATGTGCAGAGTGGACGTGTTTACTTAATTGGTTATATTTTTAATAAGTAATTCTTAACATTATCATCAGAATAAAAGGGTAACCTCTTAATTAATGAGAGGCAATCATTTAATTTTTTAGCATTTTTATTTTTTGTTTATAACTAAGTTAATACTTAGAAAAAATAAAATAAATTTTCCATAAATTTCTTTACCTCAAAATTATCAGTCTTAGAGAAACCATGTAAGTATTTATATCGATGTGTGTGTCAAGATATGTCAGAATGGTTAGACTAACTAAAGAGACCATGGGTCTGTCACATCGCTATGTAATGTATGTTGATAATCATATAATCATAAAAGTTAAAGACGTATATATACAGTTGAAATGGTATTCGTGTACCCCATAGCTATCACCTTGAATTAGGTAGACAGTACAATATGCATGATTGACTGTACTGCAGTGGGTTAGTGAGAGTGAATTACACCCGAGAGGGGGCTAGGGGGCCGCTGCACTGCGAGTGGGAGGTGGGGGGGGGGCTTGCAGACAGGGTGGATGGGTAGTGTGGGGCCAGACGGGAGAAGCCCGACGCACCTCGTTTCCGCACCAAAGTGTAGTGTAACTGAACACAAATATACGCTTGCATGTACCTACCCACTGAGGGTAATCGCAAGGTACAATAGTCTGCAACATTGCAAGCCAGCTGAAAACACTTTTACATATTTGAACGGGTTTTTCTATAAACTTTAGTTGAATAATCCCAAAATTACACTAGCAATGTTTACTACATTCTGCTGGCAATTTCAATTTATATACAGTTAATTTTTTTCTATATAATCGAGGTGGGTCATAAAACCGGACGATACCCATGTCGACCGACCGATCGAAAGAAAATGAAGTATCGTGAAAAATATTCACATGATGAAAATCAGCGCCATAGCACTGTATGGCACTGATTTAATAAGTAACGGGAATAACTTGATAATTATTATCATATCCTATAAATTATGTTATTTATTTCTGTAACTATAGATTGTTAAACTCACATTTATGAGTTACTATAGATCTGCGCGTAGCTTAGTTTGTGTTAATTTTTCCGAATTTTCCAATGGATTAAAAAAAAACTTCCATCCAAACCTTGACTTTGCATTAAGAACAAAAAATAAAACAGCCAAGTCGAGCCAACGATCTTGGATTATTATTTTCGGCAATTAATTTTTATTTAATAGATTTTTTTTTTCAACGAATGTAATAACAGCTGAAATTTCCAATCTGTAACTAAATACTATAAGAAGTTTCAAATAAACTCAATATCATGAAAGGTCCTTCTATAAAGTCTAGTTGTTGAAGTGAATATGTGTCGCATTGGAGGGAAAGCAGTGATAGCCTTAGGGTATGACCACTGGACTGCCGTGTCGTAGGTCTCGAGTTCGAACCCAAGGCACTCACCTCTGACTTTTCGTAATCATGTCTGTATTAATAATTAATTATCACTCGCTTACCATGGTGAAGGAAAACATCGTGAGGAAACCTACATGCCTGAGAGATTTTCTCGATGGCATGTGAAGTCTGCCAACCCGCATTAGGCAAGCGTCGTGGATTATAGCCTAATCCCTCTTATTCTAAGAGGAGACCCGTTCCCAGCAGTGGGACAGTATATGGGTGGATTATGTTATGTTATTATGTTAGAGGGTAATACCTGATGGCCTTATGGAGGGATACATACAGCTATAGAAGTCTGGAATTGATCCGTCCTGCCTGACGATATCTACGCATGCAGCAGTCATCGTGAATCTCAATCGCATTATCGACCTAGTGACGCACTTCGATACTAGATTAGCTGACAGTATACTTGTTGCCGCCTGGCCGGAGAAACATAAGGTTTTAAATATGTACCTAAGGACCCTTATCGATTAAAACATTATGTATACATAACGCTATAACATTGCTGAACATATAAACAATGATGTTGTAAGCTTTATTTATTTCTAGCTAGGAAGGAAGCTATTTGCCAAATTCCATTTTTCTACGTCTTATTTTTTTTTAATTTAATTATTGATTAGCAAGTGAGTGAGAGTGAACTCGTTTTTACATAAATAGATGCATTTTAAATTGCCATTGCTACCATAATATTGCTTTGATAGTCATTTTAAGTAATATTTGGTGATTAGAATAGTATATTGCTATCAGAACACAGTTGCAGTCAACAAACCAGTAAGTAAAGAATATTTATTTCCTCCAGATCCCTATTCTTTAAATAACACAGTATCTTTAAATACCGATCTCTATACCTAAGTAACATTGATTTTGATACGCAAGTCTGAAAGAAAATCTCTCAGGGGTATACAATATGAAACACGGGTTTGTATTGCGAATGGATCTTATACATGTATAATTATATCTAATACATCGGTATAATCGAGTTAGATAGCGTGTCCCTGACCGATGGGCCTTGGCCGCGGACGTCGACTCGGCGCTCGTGTTGCAGCCCTACTACTGCTTCTCACTCGGGCGACGCATGCACAGATTCATTGTCACATCAACAATTAAATATCACAATTATATCATATCAACGAACCGCAGTCTGTTACTGAACATCTTTTGGAAATTGCTAGCCGGCACCAGTTTAGGCTTAGATATTACATGACAGCCTCATCATTAGGTGTCCCGAGCGTGACTGCTACGCTTGAGGTTCTGTGTACATTAGAATTGGTGTACATTAGTATCCTTCGGGGAATACAGGCGTGATGGAATGTTACGTTATGTTTATATTAAACTAGCTTCTGCCCGCGATTTCGTCCGCGTAGCGTCATCGTCGCCTTCCGCAATAAATGGGCTATCTAACACTGACATTTTTTTTCAAATCGGACCAGTAGTTCCTGAGTTTAGCGCGTTCAAGCAAACAAACAAACAAACTCTTCAGCTTTATATATTAGTAATATAGATAATACATAGGTTTGTTTTGCTTTTTTAAATTGGGGATAAATACAATGATTACCAAATTTAGTACATTGATCATCAAAATGCTTACCAAAATAGATACCTAATTCTACCTATTATACCTACTTTGTTGGTCAATTTATTTCTATTTTTTAATTTTACGCTAAAATGGGGATTTATTATGGTGATCAGTTACTATTTTTATAAATAAAAAGTGATTTTATGCCGTCACATTTTACTAGATCTGGTAGTTAATTAAACATAGGCCTTTTAAATTTTACAAGACCATGTAGTCCAATATTAATATGTAGGTGTTACCATCACCGTAGTAGAGTCATGGCGGGGTGCTGCCAACTATATCTTATAATTGCATCTTAGATTCGTAATATTTTTTAAAGATCTGGTAATCGGAATGCAGCACATACATGTAAAGATAACTACCTTTTTGTAAATTTTAAGAAACCCAGAACGGAATTCTTTGTTGAGCTAAGATCTTAAAAAGGCTGAATCGGATTCTATAAACCGGCCGAACACAGTCAGAAAAACCTATCCGGTGGTGGAATATAATATAGTCTCCTGACCCGGAAAATTCCTGGCGTCATTGCTTTTGCGTAGCAGTAGTTTTCCAATATAAAACGTATGCGCAAGGTGCCTTCCAGCGTACATTATAGTTTTCCTAAAATATTTTTTAGATAATGTGCAGCCCCGTCTAGATTTCTTACGATGCTACGGGAAGACATAGCCAGAAAAAAAATCAAATTTATATCTTGATTTTTACGTTGGGATAAAAATATATGCCTACGTGATATAAAAGCGACTTGGACACTTAGTAGCGTCCGTATTCTGAGGATCTTTCTCCCGTCATTGATCGCTACCAAACGCCGCGCCGTCGAGATGTTAAGAAAATTCTACCGGTTCTATGACTCACTGATTAATATAAATTGATCTAATTGTGTTTTGTGTCAGCAATTCTTTTGCTTTCGTAAGTTTTTTGTATGAAAGAAAACATTGATTATCGAAAACCGTTAGTTTGATGCTTATTTCTTTTCTGTTCTACGACTGTTGAAAAATATACTCTTAAAGGGATAATGTTAGTTGCTGCCGGGGTACCAAACATTTAAACTTCGTTTGGGGTTATAGTAAAATTGTAATTGGCATCGTACCGAATTGATTTTCTCTTCTTCTATTTCTTATATATGTGTAAACGTGCCATTATAATGTAAAATAATAGTTGGATTCACCCGCTTAAGAGAGCTGGTAAGCTATTATTGTATCGACCCTCAAGAGTAAGAAAATCGAGCATGTAAAGCTTATTGGTGTAGTTTTTCCTAAGGCGGCTGCGGCGGCGTGTGCAGCGGGGTCAAGCGCCGGGCGCGCAGGGGCGGGTCGTCGGCCGCGGGGCCGGGCGGCGGGCCGCGGGTCGCACATCAGTATGCGCAAACGCAACACACTGCAAAAACTGACTGCGCCCGCGACCGCGCCTGCACATCACTGAATTGATGCTACATGTTTCCATTATCATCTTTACTGCCACATATGCTACGTGCTTATAATATTAAAACTGAATTACAAATAAAACTGATATTCACACTGCGACAATTTAAAACACAATTCATTGTAGGGATAAACCAAAAACTAAATTAACTGGCTAAACGATTTATTTATTATTAATATCACAACACTTTTTCTCCAATAATAATAAAAAACTATTTCATTTAGCTTAATTTGCTATGAATGAATGGTGTTCTAACAAATAATAACTTACGTTTAAATGGAAGTAGAAATGCGTGCAATTACACACTACACATTAAATACTGAGGTATATTGCTGTAGTCTAGGAACTCCGAGGCCTAATACAGGTTTTCCCGATACGTAATTATCCACCTGTAGGTAATGCTACGTGTCCGCCGGGCATTACCTGGCTGTGCGCAGGCAGCGCCGGCGACGGTTAGCTGCACATTTTCACTCGCACTTTCCACTTGGAGTCGATGCACCCCTAACATACTCAACTGCTCATTACACCACCACTTCTCCGCATTCCTTCTAATTACAACTCATAGCTTTTACATGTAAGCAATGCTACATAAAGGGCCCCAATGGATTAAAAAATAGATCAAACGATGGACATGAATTGATTTGACATGAATGTTTATATTTTTGGTGTAAAATACATAATACAAAACTGAATTTTAAATTTTATATATGAACAATAAATAAAATATACCTACTCGACACTTTACATTTAAAAATGGTTAACATTTTTAAATGTAAAGTGTGAGGTTTCGGTCAATGGCGAGCGATGACACCGTGTATAGCCGCCGCTCACTGCATCGCAAATCATTCTGAATTCATACATCAATTTACTGACGCCATAAATGTTATTCGTTTAAATTTAAATCCAACTATGTAGCCATGTTGATATATAAGGTATAGAAATATTTATCTCGAAATTATAGGTATATTTAAATGCCTTCAATGCATATGTATTAGACAAATTTGAAATTTAATTTTAACTTTCCCAAATAACTAATTGGGTTTCATATTACTACGCGTGAAAAATTGGTTCCTTGCTACTAAAAACCAATTCGATTGCCGTGAGTCACCACCGTATTTTCAGGCTCGAACGGAATTTCCAGTAGATATTGATTAAGACACGTCATGATGGTACATTTCCTGGAGAAAAACAAGATGACACATACATACGTTTCCTATTCCCTATTTCGAAGGAAGCTTTTCTTAAATTACTTAAAATCAATAGCTATGAAGGTTTATTCAATACCGTCTTATGATTTGAGAGCTTTCAATCTTCACTAAAAGATAATGACAAAATAATAAGCTTAGCATTTTCACTTAGAAAACTTTCAAGACGTGTTCTACGCTCGTAGCAATGGCGTAGCGGTTGGCTACGAGTTCTCTAGAGCATTCATCGACGTGGTCGCGTTCACTTGCAGGTCACTGGCACTGCTCGGCCACTGCACCCGACTTGCTTAGACACTTCTAACATTGCAGGTTTTTTTTTCTATTGCTAACATTCCCAACCCGCTGCGTCCAACTTTTATAATGTATATACTGCACTAGCATCACTGCGCTCACTAAACTAGGTACTTAGGTTGTTGACTTTGGATATTAGATGTTTTATTAAAATGGTTCTTGTTCTTAATTATTTTAGTTTATATTTGACGTAATAAGAGCTACCAATTTCCATTATGGTTGTTTGAAAGGACATCTCCACGTTACGTGAACATAAAATACATATAATTGACTATAAAAGATTTTTCTTGCATTGTTATCAACTGAAATATCAAACAGTTTATACAACTAGGGTTTATTGTATTAATCAATCACTCACATTTAATAAAGCTAGCAAACACTCATGCGCAAGACAAAATTTTCTTTTTTGTAAATATGATTAGTGAGGGAATTTATATGAATGGCAAATGCAAACAATAGAAGTGCACGCTGCCCCGTACAGATCACACATAATGAATCACTTTCGCGGACGAGTTGCGCTAGCGCAGTAGAATAGCGCAGAAAGTGCAAAGCCCAGATGAACTTCGCTCTACTAAGTGGGCTATGCAAATATAAAAAATATTACCATAATTTATTTTTTTGGCCCATATTTATAAGTATCTCTATTTTTTGAAGATAGAAAGAGATACTGGATCGCAAATAGTATACTTACTAGAAAAGACAGAAATTAAATTAGTTTGTACGGATTTTATCGCGTTGCGACCTAGTGATTCATTCAAGCTCAGCAGCAGTTTTTTCATGGGAGTTCTCACATTACAGGTGAGTCGTTAGTCAAGACAACGCACAGGAGCAGTCGCTATCTAAGCAAACATGCTCTGAAATAGTCGGGACGGGATCTATTTCCCGGGCAGCTGCGTGCGTTCGTTGCCCCTGCGCAGGGCGTTAGAAGTGCAACGATCTCTGCAATTATCGCTGCGCCCGCGCAACTCTAAACTTGAACTGCGAGCAATGCGCCGAGCGTGCACCTCACCTTCACTGCTTAGAAAGCAACGCCTATTACGTCTAACGCTCACTACTACAAGTCTCGCGTAATAACCGACTGCAACAAGTAAAAGCGAGAGCAGTATGTAGTCATATCAATAATAAGTGTTGTTAAGTTTTTAAATTCAATCATCATCCGGTTTGTGCAGGAGATGACCGTACATTGTTGACAATGTTTCTCGATTTGTTCCCACGCTTTCCCATATTCAAACTCGCCCAATAACAATAATTAAGTGTCTCAATGACAATAAAGAAAAATATTTGCATAAGAGGCTGTTATGATTATCAATCAAATTGGGCTGTATACATCTGCAGGCTGCACATTACAATTAAGTGAGTGTTATTCAAAACATCTCACCTGAATGAAAAACGACGTTTTGTCTTGAGATGGCTATATTATGTCCTCGTAGTGCAATTTATAGAGAGAATTTCGATGCTTATATACCTACATATGCATATAATATTGTATATTGACAAAAAATAAGCGTACGAATATCATACAAAAACCCAAGTATTCAACCGGACGGACGCAGATTCGAACCCTGTCTAAGAACGAATGTTTCTTCCTTTAAATTTTTACTCTTGGAATGGTTCAGCATGCGTTGTCTTGTTTTTTTTATACTTAAACGAAAACTGGCTAGAAGTTTTCTTATACTGACAATAGTAAAAACTAAGTAACTCTTCTATTATAAGATTCCTTGCGTTCTAGTATCTTTATCTTCTATATATATATAAAAGAAAGTCGTGTTAGTTACACTATTTATAACTTGAGAACGGCTGAACCGATTTGGCTGAAAATTGGTAGTTTAGAACCAGGAGACGGACATAGTATACTTTTTATCCCGTTCCCGGGGGATGTGATGACAGACCGAATTCCAGGGGAGCGAAGCCGCGGGCAGAAGTTAGTAATAATATATAAAAATAATATAATATAATACATAATTATAATAATTATAATTATAAAATTGTAAAAAAGCTGTGTCTGTACATTGAAGATATAAAAAAAAATTGAACGGATCCTGAGATACAGCTTGACCTCTCTGATGTATACAGCCCCATACGAAGAAGAGATCGTCAATATTGGTTATACCATTAATACTCCTCATATAGCTTCACGTGAGCGAAGCCGCGGGCAGAGGGTAGTTATACATAAAAATATAGTATACGTTTTTCATATCTTCAATTATTTAAATGATTGGTCTGTGCCGTTTTTAATAAAGTAAATAAATAAATAGTATAGATGCATAAATATATCTGCATTTTGCTATTGATATATTCGGCACGTGTGTACAGATGTTCTTTACAGCATATAGTACCTATAGGCATTATGTTATACCTATGTATTATGTTAGTGGGAGAAAAGTGCATTTAGATCTCTTGTAGAGTTGTGTTGCCCTGGTACTTGGTTGCACTAAGCTGCATTCTCGCTCAAGCGCCGTGCGCCGATTATGCGTTTGCGCCATGCAAAATTTTCTTAATATTACTAATGTGTGGTTAAAAAACGAAATAGACAAATATTAAAAACACAATATAAGTCCACATTAGTTTATAAAAAAAAGAAATTCGGTAATAATTAGATTTGGAAGGAGGTAAGGGAGGCCTTTGCCCAGCAGTGGGACGAAACGGGCTAGGAAAAATTGGATAATAAAAAAAAATTATAAACATACATAAATGTCATTATTATGTATTTTTTTACAACCTAAATAATTTTATTAAGTAGTTTATTAATTTCATCCATGCATACTAACGCTTTGATACTACGTGAGTGAAATCACTAATATCATTGTGAACTGTTAAGTTTCACTACTATCTACCAGGGCAACTGAACAAGCGAAGAGTTGTCACGTGCCAAGTAAATGGCGCAATGCATTCGCATGCAGTTCGAAAGAGGTATCGTCACCTGCGAGAGTAAAAAGGACAGCTTCATTATGTGCATGTGTGCATTTATGTACATGTGTTCATTTACTGCCAATGCGATAATCGTGTGTAAATCGCATCAATTCATGTTTGTATGTGTTTGGATACGAACACAGAATTGGCTGGCTATAAACTTTGTTATGTGCATGCATGACATTGCTTGATTTTCTGTACCACGGACTGACATGATTTCTTAAAATGAAATAAGTAGACCAAATAATAATGTTTTTTCTTTTCAATTCCCATCAGGAAAAGTAACGAAGCACATATTGTTTGTGGAGAAGTAGGTAGTAAAAATTGTATTTAGTGTCGGATTCGCTGTTAGGGCGTCAATATTCACAAGAAATTACATGACATGATATTTCTTGGTTTTCGAATGGAACCATGTAGTGTAGGTAACTGGAAAATGCAGTCACTTAGTTGCACTAAACAAATAGCAACAATATTAAATTGAAAAAAACTCCCTAAGATTTTTTATCTTACTTAAAATTTTATTTCCTTCCTAGCAAAAGAATCGACAAGTCAAACTGTCAATCATCAATAATTATTAATAATCGATACTTTTCTTTACAGTACAATTAAAAAAGAATAACATTTAAAGAAACAGCCGCTATGCAGCTCGCGCACACGACGTATGAAATGCATTTCTGTACGTACGTATTATTCTACCTTTTTGTGCAATTGACGTCGCAGTGACGACGATAGGGCGACGTGGACAACCGATCGCCTTGCACGTTCTGATCTCCTGGTGCTAAAGGTTCGCACACTACACAACCCTTTTCTGGTCCTAAAAACAACTGATAAGGAAGGAGTTTTCCGATGTGTGCTTGTAACATTCGACTACTATGACATAACATACCATCACGCCTGTATTCTCCGAAGGGTTAGGCAGAGGTGTACTAATGTACACCCACAGTTCGCCGGTATGTTTAGGTCCCATGTAATAGGGGGCGAGCCTATTGCCATTAACAAATTCCTAACTCCGAGCTGCTACTGGGAATTTCATAGAAAAACCCAATAACACTTAGCTCGACCTGGGAATCGAACCCAGGACCTCTAGCGTAGCAGTCGCGGTCAGGACCACTTGGCTATTGAGGCAGTTACAACAATGATACTTTATTATATATAAACATGTCCTTTAACTGCAGTTGCAGATTGTATTTTTCCGACTTGTTTATAATATATTATTTTGTTAAACGCTTGCTCATTTCTTTTGTCAAGACCTTATAAATAACGAAACTAAGATGAAATCATATGAGTTATTGAATTTCACACATTTACTAAAAATTGAATTTTCCTAAATTCCGTAAGGCTTGGGTTTTTACAGACTAATTTAAATTAGGAACTCTCTCTGTAACTGACTATTTGTATGTTAGGTACGATTTCACGCCTACACCATTGAACCAATTTTTTATATAGAAACAGATAGGACTAGAAGGATATAGGGTAAGTTTTGTCTCAAAATGTATTTTGGGATGCGAGTAAAGGCGCACGCACATCTTGAATCTAATTATTATCCCATAATCAAAGAAAATTCGGTTACATATTTTTATAATTCGCATTCCAATAGGTAGGATAAAAATATTGAAGGATATAGTGTGTGTAATGTTTAAAATATATAAGAAACCAATAAAATAAGAACATTTTAGTTGCAAAAAGTTCAATGAAACTAGTTCAAATTATCAGGGAAAGTTAACAGACGATGTGCCGCGCCCAGCACTTCGTGGCCTCCAGTTTAATTAATTAAACAACTCTTTTATATAGTTCTATTGATACAAGTCTTGAATTCTTCAAAAAATAAAAAATAAATCCATTTAAAAACATTGAACAAGCCGAAAAATCGTTATTTCTACGACCAATGATAATAATTGCACTATTTATAAAATGGTAACAAAAGAAAAAAACTAAGGTTGTTAATAATTATTCATATTATTTGTTCTTTATTCAGTTGTATTGCCCGTTTGCAGCCGAGTTTAATTATAGTCGGCGTGTTTAGGGAGCTCTTTATTTTTACCCGGCCGTTGACCCACTCATAACCGACGTAACAACGTTATAAACACTTCTAGCCTGGTGAGCTATCCGAAAAAGTGAATTCGATAGAACATTTTCTACAGTAGAAAGTATGTGATTGCTAACTTATTATTTAAAATTTATGAATAACCAGTTGTCGCCCATGGTTACACTCGCGCCCCCAAGAAGATTTAAGGACTTATGATAATTCCGCTTCTAGGCGCCGTATCACGATAAAACATCCACTAGGTTTAAAGTTAGACCTCCAGAAATATAACTGAGAAATCCACATCCAACTTCATGCAGTAATGTTTGCGTGATGCGCGGCAAAGCAAAAATTCTAAAGATAATAGTTTTAGCCCATATTTTTATCTTAAATATCTTCTACCGTGTAGGTACAGACTTCGGTTTGTTACAACGTATAGATAGATTATTTTAGTTTTTCAGCATTAGCTGGTGGTCAATACAAAAAACATACGGGTATCTCTCGCTTTCCTTGTTGCCACCCACGCCCTCTACCTATATTGTTGTCCATCGAACAAGCTTATACATACATTGTCAGCTATACGAGTACAGTATCCTGTCCTTGGCCACCCTCCGACTCCGAGCCCAAGGCTACTGTCTGCAAATAACCTTGTTGCGAATACGTAATTGTAATTAACACTAATTACATTGGGTGCCAATTAAAGCTTTCAAATTTGATAACAACAAAAATTAAAATATTAACTGATGTATTTGTACTATCTGAAGACAGTAAGATACCTACAGTTACTTGTTTTTTGTACGTTATTCAGCTACTGACTGTCCACTATTGGGCATAAGCTATCTCTCAGCATGGAAGAGAGCTGTAAGGCTGTTACTTCACTTCTTGGCTTACTGCGGGTTAGATGGAATCTTTTAAAGTCTTAAATGTGTAGGTTTCTTCAAAATGATTTGCCTACTTCCTATTCGTTCAGGGAAACGCTATGAAAATAAGTGCCATCAAACAAGTATCAATCGCTATGCGTTTCATAAAATAAGAATCTCCTAACCAAGATATTATTTAATCAGAGGATAGTTGTTTCATTACGAAATCATGGGTAGGTTAGTTCTTTGAAACATAAGATTTCCTCTTTTGGAGAAGTGGAAAGTTTTAATGGGATGGTTAGCAAACGCTAAAAATAGCTTACTGAAGATAAAATAACGCTGAAAATAGCGCACTGAAATCAGGTTAAAAAATACAATCTCATTAACAGCATAAACAAATTATGATGCGCAAATGTTACACTTGATAGTAGTAGTAAGAAACCTTGAACATGGATATTAAATTCAATTCCGGGTGCATCCCAGCTCGGATCGATCGGCCGTGACCATGGCAACGCGGAGCGGAGTGCGTGGGTCAGGGGCGCCGCACCCGCCCGCTTCCATGTTCGCTCGTCTAACACACTTATTCAACTGTACTACTTCCTAAAGTTCCTACTGTCTTCCTCCTGGCTTCGTCACCCAGAAGTACATTTTTGTGGTTTGAGGCGTTAAATTCATACTGTGTAGTTTATGTACCATGCTTTTTTCAGTTCGATAATAACAGGAATAGGTATATATATACCACGAAATAAATAAATATATCTTATACAGGGAATGGACATCCCGACAACATTATGTACTGAGTCTTTTTCTCTTTCAACCTTTATTTTTTTCTGTCTGGCTCTCTGTAATGGGTTCAACTAAATGATGCAGTTTAATCGGCTTGCCTCAGTCTCTTGCTCAGATGAAATGAAACATTGGCAAGTTTATTTAATGGATAATTTCTGCGGACAAATTAAGTATGTTTTTTTTAAAACAACTTTTGAAATTTTGACAGGTCTTTGAAACAATATGAAAAGCTCAAACACATTATGAGTAAGTTATACAATTTTTATTATGAATAAGTCACAGACGAGGGACCAAATTATTGTAGGAACTTCGCAATTCCGTAGCCGTTTTATTCTTTCAAAACTATTTGAGCGAATTGAACGGAAGTTTTCACCTACAGTTATATAGTTATTTAGGTGAAGATTGTAAGTTTTCACGCAATATCATAAAAGAAACTAACTACCAAACTTTATATTCTCTAAGAATTCCAATTCCATGAATAAATTAAGGATAATTAACATATAAAACTTGTTTAAAAATGTTTATTAGGTTATTTAGTGCAAAATCTGGATATCTATAGAAAAACTTTAAATATCTTAAGTTTTTCTAAAGATCCATTTTGGTTATCCATCACATGATGGGTTAGATAATTATGTATATTTATACACCACAGTTCTCCTATGTTGAAGGGGGCTCCTGGGATGTACCGATATTTCTGCGCCAAATTCGTGGTTTCCTGTAGGACTTTGGGTCCGCCCTATTATCTGGTCCTGCCCACTTCCACTTCCTTCTTGCAACCACCCTGTCTATATCGGTCTGCTTGGCACACTCACGGATTACCGTACTCCGGGCTCTGTCTCGGAGAGATATTCCCAACATAGCCCGCTCTATGGCTCTCTGAGTGACCAGCAGCTTAATTATGGTCTATCTAGTCTCCGCGCCATACACGATGACAGGCAGGACGCATTGTTCAAATGTACCGCGCTTGAGGTATTCCCTTAAGTATATCGGCCAGTTGCTAAAAGCACCCCATCCTAGTCGGGTTATATCAGTATTAGAGAATGATGTCTCTAAATAATTGCAATAGAGGTCAGTCCATGGCAGAATAAGATTTTGCTTAGTCAGTCAATACCATGTGTCAAGTTACTGCGACAATTTGTATACTCTGTAATCCAACATTTTTATGAGGGATTCAATTTAAATAACTAGTTCACCTTGGCAAAATTAAACATGATTAAAAATATATATTAATCAATCTGAGAAACTATGTACTTATACCTACTATGATTACATTATGTTTTTATTACGTTAAAGGCATAAGGCACCTCAAACAACGTTTGTAACATTGCTGATTTCTTATCAATGACCTTCATACAACTCTCGGACTTGCACAATCAAACAAATACAAAAGTATAATACCTATTTCCATTTTCTGATATTGTCTACTTGGCTTTGTTTTTGTGGGTTAAATTCTCTTAATTACGCGTGTGTGTCTGATTAAGAATGAATTTAAATATTTAGAAATTAGAAACAGGCAACCAAGCATCCGAGTATCCTCTTATGCCGTATTCATATTAAACCTAAAACATACCTAACACTTGGGAAAATCTCTGTGTAGGTTAGGTTGATATAAGTGAATTGGTGCTTGTGCATATCTAGTAAGTATTTTGAGGCTTTTCAGTTTCAAACCGAAGATTTCATAAGGATAACTGTAATAACTGTTGTGTACAGTCGGCACGCCAGATTCATAAATTTGTAATCGAAAATTCATGGAGCACGTGCTTCAAAAATATGTGTGACCATGACCTCTGCTCGGTCATAGCAGCGAGGGTGGCGCGGGCGAGGGACGGGTTCAAACCGAAGGACAGCGCGTTTGGGCGGGAGCGGGAACCTCCGCTAGCCGGGGCTCAGGGGGCGCACACCGCCAAACATTACACACCAACAGTTCACCTCTAATAAACTTCAACAGTTTCCATACCAACTGCCAAAGACCTCCGCAGAACGCCTCACTAAGCAATTAGTAGGTTTACGAATGAGTTGTTATGAAACAATTTATAAGTGTTGCGAGTGACGCTTTGCGACCTCGGCCAAGGTTGCGAGCCAACACTTCCCTGTGTACTCAGTCGTTTATAGCGTAGATACTTATGTAAATCTATACATGGTAGGTATAATAGCGCAGAGCAATCAAATCACATGCTCGTTTATTGTTTTCCGGGATATTTTTTAATAAGCTTGTAAGGGCAGTTTTTGCTCTATCTGCATTGATTTTTATTGTGTTTCCGCTGATGCTTCCGTAGTTATTAGGAAAACTATTTATGTATTTAAAGCACAATAAACAGTACCGGTATATTCCTATACATTTATGGGACACGGTGACTGTTAAGTTATTTTTATAAAAACGATTTCAAACACGTGCTTGCGTCGTATGTAAACTGTCCTTCAAGAACTATTATCGATCCAATAACAGGGTCGTTAAAAATGACGCTATTGTTGGGTTGAAATCTTACTACCTATATGTAATATTGTAATAACGCGTGATAAATAATTAGATATAATCTACCAGTATCAGCAGGAAGTAATTTGCTCTACAGAAGGTTACTGTGATAACACGTAGTTTGCGCGATAGTTAAATCTTTGCACACACTCGTTTTCATGAAAATTATAGGGCAAACCTTCAGTTGTAACCTTGTGAAGCAAAACTACGATGACTCCAAGATTCAACTTATTATCATATGAATATAATTATATATACCTTCTCATAACATGTGTATATTTTTTCTAATCATAACAATTTTATTTTACGGGGTTACCTACATTACAATCACTGACCATTGAAGGAAAGCCAGAGGAGAAAAAAAAATGAAAATGGAAAATTCGAAAAAATCTCCATTTGGTACAGCTATGATTTATGGAGAAGAGCATGAAGTATATCGCGTGACTCATATGACGGATTGCTGTCAAATCGTTTAGTGCGTCCGAGAGGGCTTCCAACAAGTGGGGTGCAGGGGTCGCGCGCACCTGCTGCGCCCGCGACGCTGACATTGCCAGATAAGATACGGCTATTATTTTGTCACAGCTATCGGTCCAATGTCACAGTGACCTTAATGACACCAAATGACGCGCCACACACGTTCGTCGCAGTGACCTTGCGATATTTATCTAATCTTATTCGCGAAAATGTTGTTAGCACGATTATTTTCCATATATGTCAGTGTTTACATAGAATGTATGTATGTATAGAACACAAAGGAACAGATTTTAAAATTTTCAAGTTCAAGTAACAATATCATACTGAGGATAAAGTATAATACATCGTTACGTATACCTAGGTAATACCTAAATAATTTAGTTTATGTAAGTAGTCCATTTCTATATGTTACAAACAGCGGAAACGGCGATTTGAATATTTTGTAGGTTTAAAAGTAATAATGTATAAGACCTGCTTTTATTTAAGGATGGATAGATTTAGGTCCGGATGTTTCTGAAACATGGGAAAGCGACGTAGACTAATATATTTTTAGATCATCACTACGGAGGACGCACGTGCGTCTTTGAACTAAAAACGTGAGCACGTCTTTTCTCTGTTATGGGGTCAACGTAACTGTTCAACAACTACTGGTTATTTATACGTTATTTTTGTTCTCCTTACAGCAATAGGGTATTTTACACCACGATAGACTTTCAAAAAAGTAAACGAGAAACGTTAGTATTTATTTATAAAAATGCAATGTAAATTTTATAATTCAATTTCAAAAACAGTCTTTTTTAATCTGTTTTAAAACGCCATCCGCCATATTGGATTCCAACGTGATGTCACTCCGATAGTAACTTGACGTTACTTGGTCTTTTGCAGTTGTATTGTTTACTAACGAAGTGACGTCACGACCCGAAGTAGCATGGCGGCTAGCGTTTCCGCGCGAAAATTCAAAAATAGTTTTTAAGGCATTTTTCGGTTTTATAAAACTGCAATAAAAATTCTACTGGTTCATTACGATCTAAGGATTAATTTAAAACAGTTTTCAAAAAAAGGTGTAATACCCTATTGTTATTACACAAATGTAATATTGCTTTAAATATATTTTACTTCCTGTACCAGCTCTGGTGTACTAGTTGTTAAATAGCCTAAAACCTTCTTCATGAATCCCTCTGTCCATTAGTAAAAACTGTATTAAAATCCATGATGTAGTTTTTGAGTTTACCAGGTTCACACAGACGTTCAAGTCAGGAGGTCAAGGAGGACTTTGTTCTAGAGCTTTGGTAGCCGCAATTATGCTGAATAATATAATATGTTTTGATACGATTTATTAATGCCAAAAAAAAATGTGAGTTATTTCGGTACATACCTAGCGACTAAGTTTTTTAAAGTGTTTTTAGAATTCGTAATATGAAGATATCCTAAAAATTCAACTATTTAGGATAAAAACTAAAATTACAATTAGCCATGATCTCGTGCTCGTCAAAGATTGACCATTGATGTTTAAATACATCCATACAAGGTTAATATCATTTGTGTTCATCTTGTTTTCTTGGTATAAAATAAAACTAACTAAAGGATTTGATGATTTTCTACAAGTTTATTTGATACTAGCTTCTACCGGCGGCTTCGCCCACTTGAAGGTCAAAAACCAACAGTGAGCCACCCATACAAAGAAGAGATCATCTCTTCTTTGTATGGGTATTTGTATGGGTTGTCTCTATAAATTAGAGAGGTCAAGCTGTATCTCAGGTCCAGCTTTTTTTCAATTTTATAATAGTAGAGATGAAGATAATATATTATATATATTTTTTCTTTGCATTTTATATTTTTTATTGTTGATCTAAAATCTAAATAACTTTCCTAAAACTTGATTGACACCAGGTAGTATCATATCATATTATGATATTACATTGCCTTAACTCGCCCAAATTCTAAATGTAATTTTTAACTATTCGCGTCTAGGTAAATTTTGGTACATTCGTACACAACATTATTTCAGAGCCTATGACAGTGACAGCCAAGCTGACCACTGAAGGGATTTCAGTTATTCATTTTTGGCACGGAACAATTAAAAGTTTAACAAAACGCACGTTCAGTCCATTGTAGTATTGGTTAGAATTATTGTGTGTTCTAATTAATTAATCAATACAATAATACTTGTGTCGTTTATTTAATAAGTGCGACCTTCATCACGCGTTGTCATCACCCGGAAATTGCTGTGTGGCAGTAGTGCGCTGTTACAATTTTCCGAAGCAGGAAGTATGAATTCACCGCGGCCAAGGCGATGTTAAATATTATACGCAATCATTTTGCTATAGGTATACCTGAAGGGTAATTCTGATACTTAAAAATGTTCAGATTATACTTCTTATCGAATCGTCGTAAATGCCAACATTTTTTTTATTTTCTAGTCGGTTTATTTTGTGATCTCATTAAAATTGGCATATTCGTTAAAGTATTCTTTATATTTATGAGTAAAACACTATTTTTTTTTTGTTTTCGAAGCTTTGCCCCCCTCTAGGATTTTCTCCTGAATCGTGGGTGCGTTTACAAACACAAATTCTCACATACACAAACGCCCAGACCCGGAGCAACTACCTGTAGATCATACAAATATTTGCTCCGTGTGGGGATCGAACCCGAAACGTGTCATCCACGTTGGGACTTGAGTGAAATTATATTTGGAAAATTATTTAAGTAGGTAGGTACCGGAATTACCGAAGGTCACCGCCAAATGTTACCTTAATATCACTTGATCTTCTTATGTCAAGTTAAAAAAAGTAGTTTATTTGCTTTTTTCTACTCTTGGTATTTGTTTTAATTAATTATGGTTGACATTTAATTTAATCTGCAAAGTAGTATATTTTTGTATAACTATCCTTTTGTCGTGTGATGTCATATTCTTCTGTGAGAAGTTGTCTAATGATTCTTCATTAGACAACTTCTCACAGAAGAATATGAATATGGTAAATATCTGGATGACGAGGCATTGTATACCTACTCAGACCTTATTGAACGGCCTTAAAGTGGAAGAGGTTATCAATTCGTTTTTATTTACGTCACTGGAAAATTTTAAACGCCGTAAGTTTATGATTCACGTACTCAGAATAAGTATAAACAAGGTATAGTGTATTTTAAAGATCTTCGATGGATGCTAAACAGTAGCTAAACAAAGGCGACGATTTTTCAAACTCCGAACTGCTACTGAGAATATCATAGAAAAATCTAATAACACTGCTCGTCCTGGGAATCGAACCGCTCGCTCTAGCGTAGCAGTCGCGCTTACGACCACTAGTTAAACTAAAAGTTACTCAAAATCTCAAAATTCTATACCAGTACCTAATTATCTACATAGCTGAAACTGAGTCTAACGTTACGTATGTGGGTTAACTTTACAAACCCAGTTACTGGTTTTTTTACATCATAAAGTTTCAGTATTAAATATAGATTAATAAAATCTAGTAAGCTTAACCAGTGTTAAAATCAAACAAAATTGCTAACTTTCCGTGTACATACTCGTAATGGCATGCTTCCTACAATATGATATGCTACGTTCGCGTAGCAGTTTAGGACTATTTGTGTAGCATTATAAATTTCTTGTTCCATTTGATAAAAAAAATTACATAAAATTACAGTATTTCGACGAATCAAGTAAACTTTAGCGCTTTTTACACAATACATCATCTTTATTTTCGACTGTAGCTGCTGCGTAGACATTGCTAGACTAGGCCTCAATTTTCGTAGTACATGTTAAGTTGTGCGTTTAAAAGGGTCCATTATTTTTACTACGCCTTATAAGAAACCCTATCGCATATATTTTTTTAAAAAGCTTACTAACAATGTAGGTGGGTCTTACATTACTAGTATTCTTGTTAATCCCTCGTGCTAAGCTAAATGCTTGTGTTACGAGTGGGTTCAGGTCGGTAGTGCAATGGGTGGGTTTCGAACCGGCAACCACATGATCACAAATCCGATGGGCGATGCCCTAGCTACCCACTGCTTTAATTTCACTTCATACAACTTTTATTTACTCAAAAACCTATCTTGCATAATATTATTGGATATATAATATGTATAAACGATTGTTTGATAGAAAATCATTATACAAAATAAATAAAAATTAATTACGTATGTATCAAAGATATAGTTGAGAACTCCTTCACTGGTTTTACTGATTTATTTTTGTTGTTGGAACCAGCTTTGCATGAAAGAATACTTTTTTTAATTAAATCTACCGGGACAGTTGGTTGGGAAACTTTACGGAGGCGAAGATAGGGGCACGTCGCTAGTTCAATAATTATTTAAAAGTCGCGTATGGCAGCCCACTAGTGTCAGCCTATAAGAATATTTTTTATTTCTTTTATTGTCTCATTGATAATAAAAGTATATAAAAATACCAATAAAAACATAGATACAGGTTAACTCGTAAATAGGGGTAACTAGGGGAAGCACAAAAGATCCCATTGGGTCGAAGTGCACTGAGGCCTTGCTGCCTCGGCCCTACACAAGATAAGATAAGATAAGATAACTCGTAAATATTAGAGATTTTGTAATTATATCATATCATCATATTCGTTCTAAGTATTTATTTATAATCCCCGTATGTTTTATAAATATTTAAAGCACGCTGTATAGAAGCTGTATAATAGAAGGAGATCATAGAAAGGATGAATCAAAGAAACCTAAAGAAACTGATGTCATCGAACCCCAATTCAATTGCGATGAGGACTTAAGGACGGTGACAAGAAACGAGGCTTTTCTCGCTCACCCCGAGCAAAACCTCGTTTTTTGAATACCAAATTAATATTATATATTTTCTTATGTTTTCCCAGGAAACACTGATTTCATTTTGATTGATTAACTGAGAATATAATGTAGGAAATATTTGTATACCTGGCTTAGGAAAAACCAGGGATCAATAATTATTCAAAATTAATACGTAATCGTACTGACTGGTACTTGATTAGAAGCTTGATTGGAAGTCTTTGTGCCTACCGGACAACACACTGTTGCGGTCGTATGACGAATACCATGGCCGTAGCCGAAAAGGAAATGCAGTTCTAAGCCGATAGGAGACCTACCTATCTACATACCTGCCTCCTCCTCAGCTTCAAGTGGCGAGTACGACCTATTTCGATGTCCAAAAAGGAGGATAATAGTTATCTCCGCACCGCACCTAATTTTCAATTCTACATGGAAATATAAACAAGTCTACATAATACATGAAAGTGTTCTGTATGGTTTTAGGTCACGTTCAAGATGACAAACAGATTTAAATGGTTCTAGTTAATATTTATAATTTTGAAGAAAACCAGGCACATGATTGCGTCTTATTTTCTTGCTAGTTCCTGCGCAATTCAAGGTAATATCCCGATAAACAAAGAAGTGCATACGATAAGGGAAATACTTTTTAAATTTTTTAACCAATAACTATGCAAAACGTAGAGGTGCTTGTGTATGTTGGTGGCGGCATCCAAACGAATGAGTGTATTTAGTTGTTCTTATTCTTGATAGGCTTATGATTCGCCTGATGTAAAGCGACACTGCGATCTACGATGGAGCGCACTTGCCTAGAAGAAACCGATTCACTCGTGATTGAAAGACACCCAGATTACATCTATCGGGTAAGACCCACTCGGGAAGCGCATTCCACATTTCAGCGGTACGCATAATTATAAAAGTTACTTATATCCAGCATAAATCGCTTGTCGCTTTTTTGTTCTTCTGGATATGTATATTTTTTTCTGTGACCCCTTTAGTTTGAAGGCTTTTCCCACTACTGGGCACGGGCCTGCTCTCAGAATGAGAGTTAGGTTAGGTTAGTCCTATAACCTTTTGTTGGTAGACTTCACAGGTTGTCGAGAAAACCTCTCGAGCATTCAGATTCCCTCGAGATATTTTCCTTGAACTGTTTCAAAATATTTTTAGCTTATGTGTGAATTACTAACATTATCTAATCGAGGATTATTACTTACAAGATGGATCTTTTTTGATCTACGAATAAAAAAAATTGATTGGAATTAAAATTGAATACACTACATTTGAAACTGAATATGTATTGTTGTCGAGTTTCTGACTTCTTTTTACCAATTATTCCTTTTCGCCACCATTATCCTTCGTCTATTGGTTGCGCTTTCATCATTATCTTTTGGTTGCGTGACTGCAATTCTAGAGGTCTTGCGTTGGATTCCCAGGACAAACAAAGAGTTATCGGGTTTTTCTCTGTAATTCTCAGTAGCATCTCGGAATCCGGGAATGTCAAAAAGTTCCTTCCCTGTTACATGGGACCTAAACACCGATAAACTGTGGGTATACATAAGTACGCCTTTGCCAACTCACAATACAAGAATACAGGCGAGATGGTATCTTATGATCTTTAGTTGCTGGCAGAGAGCTAAACGGGAACACAGAAAAGAACATATTGTACAAGAACATATTGAACCTATCTAATAACTATGACACCAGTGCCGCGAGGACCGCTAATTTAGTATTCCTCTGTGATATCATATTCGCGAGGCTGAGATAATATAATAGGATAACGGAAATAGAGACTAAGATAATATCAAAATGCACTTCAACAATCCTTGACGAATGTCTTTAGTAGAACTGACCTTCACGACTCGTATCTTTTATCATTGACAAAAAGTACATTGAAATATATTGTTTAGTTGTTATCAATGTGTTGTGTAATTGTGGATACTAATTTAAAGGTGTAAAATGAGAACTGATTGATTTATCCCTCTGGATTTGTATAGTGTTACATTGTGAGGTGACCCCATTGAATATACTCACTACATACTGTTGGGACTGGACTTCTCATAGCATATCTCTTTAGGTACAGCTTTTATCATAAGGGTGTTTCAGATAGTCGACTCCCATACCATTATGTCGTACCATGATGACTGCCTCATTAATGTAGTGGTCGTAAGCGTGACTGCTGCACTAAAGGTCCTAGGTTCGATTCTCATTCCTAATTAAAAATAATTCCCAATTATAAAGTGATTATAGGATTAGTAGTAGTAGTAGTAGTAGTCAGTAAGTATTATAGCTGTATTTCAATGTCAAATATTCGTGTGATGTCGTCAGATACTTGGTACAATTTCTCGATAAAAAAAGAAGAAGAAAGATCATACCTATAATTTTCATCAATTTCGTGAGACAATGTGCAACTCCCGTGACGTATCGGCATGGAAATATAAAATCAGTGAATGGAGAAAATCCGAAGGAACCGGACACATATGTAGTTATTAAGTATACATTTAGTACAAATTGCCTCATTAGCCAAGTGGTCCTGAGCGCGACTGCTATGCTAGGGGTCTTGGGTTCGATTCCCAGGTCGAGCAAAGTGTTATTGGGTTTTTCTATGAAATTCCCAGTAGCAGCTCGGACTTAGGAATTTGTGCCCGGTTAATGGCAATAGGCTCGCCCTCTATTAAATGGGACCTAAACATACCGGGGAACTGTGGGTGTACATTAGTACGCTTCTGCCTAACCCTTCGGGGAATACAGGCGTGATGGTATATTATGTTGTTTAGTACAAATCATGATGAAAAATACTAAAATAAAACATTTTACGATCACATTCAGCTACAGCGTATTCAGTGTTCAAGTGCCAAGTTGAATGAAAAAGTTTACGTCAAAATGCGCAAACTTTAACGGGAACAACATTTTTAATTTTCTTATGGCCAGTGGCCTTTATGTCACAGGCGGAGCGCTAATCATCCATCCAACCATCATAATCATTGTTACTTCTAACACAAACAATTAAAAAAGCAGGTGACTGTTATTGTGTCGATATTTGCAATGCATGTGTTTATAACAAAAATGTTTTGCAGAATTGACGTCAAAATAAAATGACCATGACGTAAACTTTGTTGACGCTCTACTACTGAAAGTAATACATTATATAAAATCAAATAAGATCTATGAAATACCGAACAAGTTCATGATTATTGTTGATGTTTGTAGCATATCTGGTTGATCTTAATTTTTGGGTATCTTACCTAAATCTGGAATGGAGCTCGACGGTTCCTCGAAGGATGGTGGCTTGTGAAGACGCGGCGGCGGCGGTGGCGGCGGCGGAGGTGGCGGGCGCATGCACTGGATCACCGAGTGCGTCGGCGTCATGCTGGGCGCCGCCAGCAGCACCGGCGCGCGGAACTCCTTGCCCGGGGGCGCCGGCAGCTCCAGCCTCCTCGCTCCAGGAAGCATCTCCGATTCGTATACGATGTCCATTGGCTCACGTTTAGGTGACAACTTTGGATAACACTGCATCGTTCCTTAAATACTGATCAGTCACACGTACTTATATTGCTTGTCTATTATAGTCTCGGAAAACTTTTAATACCGGCTACTATAAAACTATCAATTTCTCCACATAAGTATCTTTAGTAAATTCACATGCAATGCGGAAATCTTCTTATACATGGGACATTTCAGCGCATTGTTTACGTCGATCGTGTGCGAAGTTGAAGGGCAAGTGTGCCGGCCAAGCGCCGTAGTTCGCGCGGTTTCGTGCGTGCGCGGCGCGCCGCTCGACTCGCGAGACTCGTTCGCTCGCCGCGGCCAACTTTCTCTCACTGGCGTGGCGGGCGGTCGCAGCCGGACGAAAGTGAATCTGCAGCGTGCGCCCCTCGCCCTCTCCCGCCCTCAGGTGTCCCTGCACCGCCCGCCCAGCGCCGCCGCCGACGGTGCCGCTGCAACGCCCATCCGACATCAACTTTAACCTTAACTGTGACCTTTACAGGAGTGCACTGCACTCGCTATACGACACCTAAATTTACATGTAATTCGTCGTAAATACAGTTTTATTTTTATTTCAAATAAATTCAACTAATTCAATTAGCACAAATAGGTACACCCACAAATTTATTTAATACATACACGGAATAATTTTATTAGATAAAATAAATACGTCAACCAAAACAAGGCAGAGACCGAGTAATGAACTTTTTGTTATATACGAATTAATTACGGTGCACGTCGCCCTTGAACTTGAAGATGGTGACGTAAGTAGTAATAATTATTTAACGCTTGAATTGTACCACAATTTAGGTAGTCATATAGATATCGAATATGGATAAATAACCTCTAGTTGTTTTACAAAACAGCTCGGCTATGTAAAACAACTGTACAACGTCAGGCTTGATTTAAAAAACAAAAATATTTATATTTTTATATTTTGGAACTAAGCTTTGAGTATTTTACATGACCTACGCAAATGTCATGCTGATCTGGTGTCGTCGTACGACAGGACGTTGAGATCCCTAAATAATGTTTGAGCTAAACGCTATGCCTGATGTATGCGTGCCGTCAGTTAGGACAAGTCAACTCAAAGCTGCTATGACTCTTTCTTAAAGGCCTGTCCAGATATTGCCCTACATCGTAACACTCGCATATTATCTAATAATAATATTATTATAATACTATCACTGTCTGGACTTTAAAAGAGACCATGATTGTCTGGGTTTGTTTCGATGTTTCTTTTGCAGAGGTCGTCACTCGTTAGTTAGGAAATGCCGGCGCCATCTAATAAAATATAAAAAAAAGTAAAACATTGACGTCTTTAAAAGATTTATTTACCGAAATAAATATCATTTATCATAAGATTTCCTACAATCTAAGTTTCATTTCAATTATGTTTCATACACATGATTAGTCAGCGTAATTCCTGAAAGGGTGTTGATGATACTGAACAGTACTTAGCATTTTAAATATTCCCAAAGTTAAAGATAATATAATTATTACTTATCCTTTCAAGGAATTTCGGTGTATTATGTATCAGGCTGGTCAAGATGAAGAATGGATGAAGGGACTAGACCCACCAGAGGAGGGCCGTCTGATATGATACACTGACGGTTCGAAAACAGAGTCGGGTACAGGGGCGGGCATATATGCAAGGGACCATAAGGTCAGCCAAAGCATGGGCAAATTAGCTACAGTTTTCCAAGCGGAAACATATGCTATTCTTGCCTGTACACAACAGATGGAAAGTACCACAGGTAGGTCCATCTACATTCTTAGTGACAGCCATGCGGCACTCATGGCCCTGACCTACAGGATCGATTCAAGGCTGATCATGGACGCTGCCCGAACTCTTAATGAGCTGGGAAAGCGAAACAAGGTCAGGCTTGTCTGGGTCCCTGGTCACAGGGGTATTGTGGGCAACGAGCATGCCGACGAGCTGGCTAGGGAAGGTTCTGGAACCCCACTTATTGGACCGGAACCATTTGTAGGACTGGCCCCAACCACAGTCAAAACGGCATTTCGGGAGTACGCAAGGGCGAGGCACATGGATGAGTGGTTAAGCCTCACGGGACTTGCTCACTCCAAGAAATTCATAGCTTCCTCATCACGATGGCAAAATGGCAAAACGCTCTCCTTCAAAAGATGGGTCTGACGGAGACATCAGCCTGCAGGGCCTGTAAAAGGGAAATTGAGAGCATGGAACACCTTCTGTGTACATGCGATGCACTGGCTAGAAAGCGAATGTGCCTCTTGGGGCAGGGTTATCCAGGACCAGAGGACTACAGACTCATACCCCCAGGCCTAATTATAAAGCTTATGGAAGAGCTGTTTGAAGAACTGGGAGAGGATGAGGATTAGGTATCTAGGGGAAGCACAAAAGATCCCATTGGGTCGAAGTGATCTGAGGCCTTGCTGCCTCGGCCCCACACAAGAAAGATAAGATAAGATCAGGCTGGTCATAAAATATTACTTATGTGCATATCTTTAACAATATTATGGTCATAAAGACAACAATATTGGATAGAGCCAAATTAACGTAAAATTAAAACTTATTTTATATTTGGAGGGATTATTATTAATGGTTGGAGTTAAAATATGATATGGGTCTTGCTATCTGTTTCATCAACTGATTTATTTCTTAGACTTCATTAATTAGACATGCCCAAATTTCAATCTATATCTTATTGTAACCCGGTCAATGTTAACTTCGACAGATAAACGTAACCGCTGTTATCACTTCCGCGAAGGCAAGGAGTGATACAGTGTGCTCGATCGATGCCCACTGGACGACGGAGCACGCTCACTGATAACGGCTGATAACAATCTAATAGATAACACACCGACTGGACACAAGTAATACTGTTATGTGCTTTATAGAACTGTTTTTTATCGCCAATATAAGATAATACACGTTTCTTTTATCATTCTCATGACGTGCACGATAGGTAGATTTGTGAAGCTGATACAGCATGATGCTTATTTGATTGTGCAGTCGGTATCTTAAACATACTAAGAATACATATTGTTCGTAGATTTCCTTATCGCCTACCTAGTGTCATCACTATAAGTTGAACAGTAGAAAAATCTAGAATGAGTGCTCTGTAATACAAGCGGTTTCATTGATATTTCTAAAACTTTTACAAAAGGACAAGACGAACCTCTAAGATGAGTCAGTGAGGAATACCATCTAGTCACAACATCTCTCGCACCACATACACATACCTAATGTATAATCAACAGTATGTGTTACGAAAATTAGTATAAGTACTTAAAAAATATTTAAAAAATCAGTCACATAAGTATTTAATAATATTTATAACTTAATTTTACTATTCAAGCCACTAGCGATGCAGTTTAAAGCATATCTAATTGCTGTATGTGTTACTGTTCTATGATTTAAATCTAGATATATTATTTGATGACATTTGGCCGTAACTCTTGTGAGGTTAATATTTAATTAATTTAAGAAACATATTTATATTACTAAAAATATGTTTCTTAAATTTGATAGATTGGAGTAATTATGTAGGTATTTTTACAGATATTGAATTGACAGTCTATCCCGGAATAGCTTGGTTTTTAATATTAGTCGTTTAAGTAGGTACTAAGTATTACGATGTAAATCATAACCAGCAGTCTGGTGTTTCTCATTAGTTTTAGCCCGTTAGCAAATAGTAGCAAAAACAAAAAGTAGTTGTTGTGATCAATATTTCTCACCACCATTTATTTAATGTAAGCAATCAGTCAGGAACATTTATATTTAAAACGTCTCATATTCCTTTTTGTGGATTATCTAAAATGATTCTTTTCATAGATATTTCTCATGACGGCATGAAAACCTAATAATTACGATAAAATTCATAATGAAGAAGCAGTAGGTACCTATCAGACTAATCCATTGAACTAGGACACAGACATTCGGTTCGGTACACAAAGAATAAAAATGAATACGAAACGCTTCAATTTTCTCAAATTTAACACTGCATTTTGAAACATAAACATGAGAGGGCGGCGGCGGCGGCGGCGGCGCGCGGCGGCGGTGGTGTTCGGGGTGTAGTACTAGCATTAGGTGTGCGATGTGACTTTGGAGGGTGAGAGGGGGTGCGGTGCAGTCGCAGGGTGCGCCGAGGTCACTGCCACCGGCGGCTCACGGCCGAATTCAGCGTTCACGATTATTTTGGCGACAGGCTCACTGAACTCTAGACTACAGACTCAACATTATGATTACTTACTAATTTACAATTTCATTTCGTACGAACGTCAGTTGGGAAAATTAGACTCAGGATGTCTCAAATCAAAATAAATTTTGATAGTAAAGTTGGATCGTCACCTCCAGCAGGATGAAAATTACCTACTTATTTATATTTGGTTTCAAGCATGAAAACCGAGCATTAATACGATCCGTCTAATTTTACAACTTATATATATCTTTTTTAAGATGTAATGTACCAATGTATGTGCCAATGTACCTTTTTTAAGATGCAGAAAGTTTAAATAAATAAATAAATAAATAAATATCTTCTAAAGATATTTCTAGAATTATATTTCAATTCCAATTTTCTACATCTACGTAGATTAAAAACTATAACTTTTACCGTCATGAGCTCTAATGAGTTTCATCAACGACTTGATCGTTTCAGAATCTTAATGGACTTAGAGTACTAATAACATTCTAAATAGGGTTTTCCGAGAGATTGGAATAAGTCTCAGCTAGTTCATTAGGAAAAAGCATTTATTTATTTATTCAAGCAAATATAAAAGCTAAATTACATTGTTTTATCGATAGCTTTTTATGGCTTAGTGTGTTCGGGAGTGAAAGTTAGATGTCATGGAAGGGCACCAGGACACGACGCCATGGGGTGCAAGGGTGGCCGAGACGGCTGCGCCGCACGCATGCGCATGCAATGCTAAGCATCGCTCCTGCGACGACCTACGCTTACACCAAACACACTCCTTTAAATATAACTGTTTTTCCTAAAGAGTTTAGCTCCTCGTTGAATTGATTGAGTAGGTCTCTATCATCTGTTTTAGCTGTAAGTTATCCTACATTAATAAAATAAAAAATAAAATCCTTTTCAAATTTTACAAAAACATCACGCCTGTGTTCCCGATAACCTACAAATTGGCAATCGGTATAGCTACATATTAGATTAGGTTCCATATAATCATAGAACCTGTAGCGTAGCAGTCGCCCTATGACTACCTAGATTCATTTATTTAAGTAAATACGAAAAGAAAAAAGGAATGACAAAAATAAAGAAATACCATAATACTTATTAAACACTGAGTGCTTAGGACGCAGAATGTTGTAATTTATCTTCTATTACACAACTATCCAACACGACATTACTATCGCGCCTATAAGTGTTAGGTAGACATTCAAAGTACACCTCTTCCATTCACTGGTATGTTTAAGTCCCATGTATGTATGAGTTCGAAAGGAGTGGAAGAACGGTAGGGAGGCCTTTGCCGAGTTCGACCCTATTGGCATTAACCGATCGCCGAGCTGGTACTGGTACTTAGAAATTCATAGAAAACCCAATACCTTCTATAAATTAAAATGAATAGAGGATAATGTGCATAGCGTCGGTGTGAGTGCAGCCTGCAGTGGCAGCCGCGGGCGTCTCGGTCTCCCCGATCAATATGCAACGTCGGGACATGAATTTCTTCTCCTAGACATAACGGGTCCATTGCACTAATTTACTTGACTCCACCCCCTTAAATTATATTATTGAAGCAATAAATTGACATACAAAATTCAATACTTATAATAAATGATCCAATAAGCTGAAAAAGTGTGTATTTGTAAAGACAACAAAACAATGTAAGTGTAAAGAAATATGTAAATCATTAGCATCAATTGTATATACGCAATTCATGTATTCACGTTGACAGTTAATTTTATTTTTAAGCCCGAATGTTGCTCAGTGCAGTTATTTTTGGTTGATCTGATCATAATTTTATAAAGTTTGGAACCTTGAAGAGTGCAGCGGTGGAATGCCCTCGTGAGGGTACCTCAATGTCGGGCTTTGGGTGCCAGTCGACGCCCTCGGTTTCACTACCCCCGGCTGCCGTACTTCGCTCTATACTACCTCAACTATGTTACAACTTTGTAAATAAACATTGCCCTATTATTTCGTTGACTCACTAATATCTCACGCACTAATCTAGAAAATAATAAAAAATACAATCAATGAGCAGGGTTAGTCATACCTAATGTTATTAACATTATGTAGGTGTTATTATGATATAAAATGTTGGGTAAGGTAAAACTATATAATATTTTTCCAAAACTAACACAAATAACTGGAATGATAAAATTCTTGTATAGTATTGTAAGTCTATCAATCAGACATATTTTCTATAACAAGTGAATTGAATTTCATTTTTTTTTTTTGGAAATCCTTTATGAGTAGGTAAGGCAAAAGGGGTGACGGAGAGGGTGGTATAGGATGAGGGAGGGGGTTACTCAGCGCATGCCGAGGCCGAAGTCTTCGCTGTCGTTGACACGGGCCGAGGACACACTCTCCAAGGTCGCTCGGCCCAAAACAGCGGCACTCAGTAATCCCTTTATTAAAGTTTGACTCTCAAATTTGACGCAACCAAATAAATTTGTGTAAACCGAGCTTGGGCGTGTGTAAGAAACGTCAGAGAACATAGTTCAGAAGCCAAAAGTCATCAAACTCTTCTCTCTAAAAGACATAAGTACGAGCAACATACGATACGACTCATTCGATTTGTGCAGTGGCTGCGTAGCAATCGGTTGATTAGCTGCAGCGCTGCGGGCCGAATCCGGTTCCGATATTTATACCACCATGACCATGATGATCCTGAAGATAGGGACATTTGGGTTAACATACGGCAAACCTAGTTTTACTTGATCGCAGAAGTCCATATTTGGACCATAATTAATTGGCAGCAGAAGTGTTAACGTTATGTACATTTAATATACCTATACAATATCCTACTAAAATGTTCACAGAAATATTAGCACAAAGAAAAAAATCAGCCCTTAGCCCTGCTCTCCGGTCGCCTTAACATATCTAAAAATTCAACGTAAACACAAACGTGTATGTAATGATAAATTAAACAATAACTACAAGATGTGCTAAAACAATTTAGTAATTTAAATAGAAAGTTATACTTAGGGCCACTTGCACCAACTTCTTAAATATGTTAAAATTGCATTTAAACACAATATTTCATAGAATTTTCGTGTTTAAATTGTATTTAAACACCTTTCAAACAAGTTGGTGCAAGTGGGCCGTAATCTAAGATAATTTTGGAATATGTTAGGGTTTCGCTAAGTCTATGGACAACGTCACGGTCGTGGCGCATGTCACGTATCCCATGACCGTGGCTATAGGGCAAGAGAAGGCAAGGACGGTTTTTATCGGTAGTGGTACGAGTCCGACATCCCACCGACGCCCCCTAGGTGGCGGACGATCCATGAGGATTTTCCGTGGGTACTAGAAAAAAAACAACCTTTGTTACATACAATAATAGTCACATTACAAATGAACATTCTTGCGGTTTATATTCATATTTTAGATACTTTCGTTAGTTTTTAATTGACGAATCAAATCGTATGATATTAATGTTTTTTTACAAAGAGTATTGAACGATACGACTCGTTGTATCTAGTTATACTTTAGGTGCCTATTTATATTTTCTGAATACTTTGAAGGACGTTTTAAATTCGAAGAGCAATGAACGCTGAGGTTGGGGTGTGGGCAATGTATGTAGTAGCCTTCGGGGTTAATATTTTCTTATTACATTTACTCAACAGACTGTTCATATAATTATCAATTGGAAATAAATTATTTTAAGTTAAAATAAGTACCTACCTACTGACCTTTTATGATGACTCAGTGTTCGTATGTAAAGGTTGAATGATATATATAAATAAAAAAATATCATTATATTCAGTTCAATAATAAATCATCAAAATATCTCATTATTTCAGAAACATCAATTTAGTCTTCAGTCGTCTCGGATATATTTCAGAAATTTTATTGTAGGATTTTCTTGGCGGTTATTGTTGTCCCCGGGGTTTCACTTGCGACCTAAACTGATGTTAAGCTTTCACCGATTTTTTTTCACACATTATATTTAGTTATTCTCAGTCCATGACTGTCAACATATTTTTTTTAATTTTCTCGTTCCTAAGTTGAAAGGATAAAGACCCACACGTCCCCTTCATTTATATACATAGCCTTCATAACCCCCTAAGAGTTGTAATTTCCAAAAATCGTTCCTTAGCGGATGCTTTCGTTATAAAATAAACCTATATACAAATTTCCGCTTGCTAGTTTTTTTAGCACTTTGTAGTTTTGTCTGCGCGTTAATAGATCTGTCTTCTGAGAGATTTTACAAGTATAGATAATTTAACAGTAAGATAGAACCTTACTGTTACCCGCAGTTTCACCCGCCCTTGATTACTGTCTATGTATAACTCGGGTCTTGGCTTTTATGCGACGTAGCAAGATGTAATGTTTACACATGCACCACATTTTAAATAAGACCTCCAACAATATAACCGTTAAAACTATTGTTTTGGCTTAAAACCCCTTGTGTTCTTAAATAACTACCTCCTACAGCAGTTACGATTTTATTATATTGTATGATGTGATTTCATTAAAAATCAAAACTGCACAATAATGACGACAGTCATAAAACAAAATATCTTAACAGCTAAGTATGAGTAAATTTCGACATTAGGTACAAACATAAATTACCAAAATCGATCGGTGGAAATGATTGTAAATCAGAGCAGTTATAAAACCGCACACAACGATGAGCAATGATAATGTACTAGTCTAACTACTACACCTACAAAGAACAATCAATACATCTGTATTAAAATAAACTGGTCATATAACAATGCTCAATAAACAATGAACGAGACATTGTGAAGGTCCTTACACTGCAGGTTCAAGGCTTGCCGGCCATAACTTACTGCTATCGTTATCGCACGTCCTCGACAATAGCGAACAACTACACTGCGTACCTACATCATGTTATTTACCAACATTATATGTACACCAAGTATTTTATTGTACATTTTGTACAAAATTTTATGTCGTAATTAATTAAATAAAAAAACTCTAGTGGTCCAAAGTCGATTTCAAATGCAAGGCAAATCATCTCTGACTATTCTGAATCTGACGAGATTAATAAGTTATCACTGGCATAAACGGATGGCTTAATACATCGTGAGAAAACCTGCACGCCTAAGATATTTTCTTAAAGGCGTGTGAAGTCAACCAAACCCACAGTAGGCGAGCGTGGTGGCCTTATATCCTAACCCCTCACAGCCTGAGAGGAGACCCGTGCCCAGCAGACGGTAACATCGGGACCGGACTACAATCACTGAAGGAAAACAGCGGGTGTTTACATCAGTAGTACCTACCTACCTACTTACATAGTTATAATAAACGAAATAGGTACCTACTAATGAGAGGCCTCGGGCACGCTAAGTAATAAGTAAGGTAATTAACCAATCTGCAAGACTTACAGTTAAACTGCGCTTACCGCGGTCAGTGTGTGGATAGGTGACCATTCCTGGTGACCCGTGCGAGCTTTACGTGCCGAGCACGTAAAGCTGTCGGTCCTTTGTAATACGAACACTGACAACCAGAATCCAAAAAATCTCAAAACTGGTCTATCCTCAGGATATCGTTATTACCCAGAAATTGGGTTGCAGAGGTCTGTCTGATGGCAATAATTGGTTCATATAAAAAAAATATTCAGTCGCATTTGGTTAGACTAGAAACCGACTCCAATATAGTTGGGAAAAGCTAGGAGGATGAGTACAAGATACATACAGTACAAAATAAGCTAAGGTCTCAATAACGAATAATGCGAACGATTCAATATCTATGCGAACCAACTTCAACCACCTCGCCAAAACATGTTTACTTTCTTATTTCAGGTCAATAGCAAATTCTAGAATAGAAGGGGCTGCAGTAGTCTGGTGGCCCCCACACTAAGGGTGGAAGGAGGGTTACGGCGCATCGTTTGAAAGGGCAACTGCAGATAACGCAGGCAGGTCCCAGACAGTCAACGTCCCGATGCATTCCCGGGCCCGCACCCCGCACCGCCGCCGTCCGCTCCAACGGGAACCCGTATCCGGCGCGCCACGCACCACGCTTTTTGCAACGCTCCCATCTTACCGCGCCGCGCCGCGTCGCCGCCGCCGCCGCCGCCCCGCTTGCCGCTCTCTACTCCCGCCAGTTCGTTGAGCTAATGAAAACGATTACTCGCTCGCATACTTGAGACAATGAAACACTCACCCCATATTAATTTTCTGTTGATTTGTTCGATTTAGTAAATGTTACAACGCTACTCATACATTAAAATATTACTCATATATTAAGTACATTTTTTTTTTTATGGGATAGGGGGGCAAACGAGCAAACGGATCGCCTGATGGTAAGTGATAACCGCCGCCCATGGACACCCGCAACACCAGAGGAGTCGCAAGTGCGCTGCCCGCCTTTAAAAGGGTTTGGGCCTCCGGTAACCTCAACTCACTCGGCGAAACACAACGCAAGCGTTGTTTCACGCCGGTTTTCTGTGAGGCCGTGGTATCACTCCGGTCGAGCCGGCCCATTCGTGCCGAAGCATGGCTCTCCCACGTGATAAGGTGATTTTTAAGGGATAGCAGGCAAACGAGCATACGGATCGCCTGAGGGTAAGCAATCACCGCCGCCCATAGGACACCACCAGAGGAGTCAAAAGTGCGTTGCTGGCCTTTAAGTTGTACATAAATATATACTTACTTATAATACACTACATTTGAGCAATTTAAATAAATGCAGAATTTTTTTAAATCTTATTAACAAACTAGCTGACCTGAGAGACGTTGTCCTCTCCAAGTTTCAATTAACTGCCTCGAAAAATCCCATAGTAAAAAGGATTCTGGTTTTCCATATTTTTAATACACTAAGCGCCATTGACTTAATTTACATTACTACTACTATTATTATTAAATGACCCATTTTTTATTTATTATACGTAGATACATACGTGGTATATTATTTTATGATTTGTTTAGATGTAAACTCTTTAGAATCTACACTATGGAGGTTTCACATTATAAAATCAGTTACTTGAAAGCTGGATGCTATAAAGAAGAAAAGAATAATTGTCAAAATTGTCAACTCAAAATGACACCTGTTATGGAATCAAATTTCATTGAGGTAATTACGATGTCGTGTTAGTCTTCTAGAGAATAAATTGTCATTGTTTGTTTACTTGCTTACCGTAGGGTAAGCAAGTAAACAAACGCGAGTAGTCAAATATTTAGTTTTTACACCGGCTGGATAAGTCCTATGTATGTCCCGTGATGCCTTGTATAAGTAGAGTTAGAATAACTGTACTAATAATCAATTCCCGTTCACAATAATGGTTTCTGATTTCTTTGTTTTATTTTCTTGTTTTATCTTATTTAGTACCTGTGAGTGTATTTTTTAATTTTATTTTTGGATTCTGTTATAATGTTTGATCCGTGCTAGTCTAGTACGGAAATAATTATAAAATAAATTTGCTTCAACGGTTATTGTTCAAATTCTACATTTTCAATCGTTAAAATGTTAAGTAATAACTTTTGATAGAGTGAACTGATTTTAATGAAATTAAGCCTAAATGTTAATCCAAGAAACAGGCTATGAATTCCTGTCCACTTCCTCCAAATCTCTTTGGTAGTTTTCATTTGATGCGTGGTCAAACACACAGACAAACCGACAGACAAACAGACAGACAAAAGTTCCAAAAATAATAGAAATGGATTGTGTTACTGATTCTGAGTCCCCCAAATTAGTTTTTTTGTAAATATAAGCAATGTACAGACACGGCTCACTTACATTCTTATTATATGTAAGATGAGTACTTACAAAGACTCCCAAAACTGTTTAGTTAAATAAATTGTAAGTGGTAGATACATAGTTAAAATTTAAAGAAAATAAATTCTGTCGTTTAAAAAAATTTGACCGAAGGTACTCTTCATTGCCACTGCCGATACCGAGAAAATTATAACTAAGACTGCGAAGTCATAGGATTCAAGTAGGAATCCTAGGTACTTACGCTCCTCGAAGTCCTGGAAATTACACACTACGTGATGAAAAACACAGTGAGAAATAAAAACTCTTTTAGTCTAACAGATTTTCTCGACATCCGCGGTGTTTGAAGTCTGTCATAAAATTATTTTCAACTAGCTTCTGCCCGCGGCTTCGCTCACGTGAAGCTATATCAGGAGTAAAAATGGAAAACCAACATTGATGACCTCTTTTTTGTATGGACCTCTATACATCAATGAAATGATGAAATGATATTTATTTCTGTAAGTAGATCATTAGAGACACTTTTACAAGTCAATGGTTTGTTTTTTTTTATAGCTAGATGGCTTCGGCATTTCCTAACTGACGACCTCTGAGAAGAAACACCGAAACAAACTCAGAGAATCATGGTCTCTTTTAAAGTCCAGACATAAAATAATGCAAATAATGTGAGTGGGACAATGCAGGGCAATCAGGGAGGTCAAGCTGTATCTCAGGATTCATTTAATTAATTGAGATAAGAAGTTCACCAGTTTTTAAGTTCGAGCATATACTTTCTAACGGTGATAATAATATTAATATCTATTCAGTAGTTTTTGCTCCAACCCGTAACAAACAGACAAACAGACAAGAATTTTAAAAATCACATTTTCGGATTCGGAGACGTTTACACACCATAACCCACGTGTTTTTTTAAAAAATCTTCAATGTACAGACACAGCATTTTTACAATTTTATAATAGTAGAGATAGATATTTTAGAGAATGACTGATTAGCGGATAAAGTGTAAGTATAGGAGGCAAGTGAGTTAAGCAGAGCCATTCCTAGAACATATTGAAAAATTATTATGTTAGTTTCATTTAGCGTATTTTTAAAATAGAGAGTGTTTTTTGCCAATTATCTTTATTTATCTTTCTTCGGTTTGCACTCAATCTATAATTTACTAATTTAAAAATACTCTATAAAAAAATATAATTATCGACCAAAACCGTATTACTTACCACCATATCGGCAATCAGTTGCAAATCCCAGTAATCACGAATATACTAAGGAACAAGCAGAAATGTTTTGAGACAACAACATCTCCAACAACACCTCTAGCGTAGCAGTCGCACTCAGGACCACTTGGCTAATGAGGCAGTTTGACACGATAGTATATTAATTCGAACAATTATAAATGGGCCAAATTCGAACAAAACTTTTGCGTTTGCACTGTTTGGTTAGGATAAAATTCCATGAGACATACCATGTCACTTCTTTTCAAATTTAAAGCTGTTATTAAATTATTTCTATCAGAATCGTATCGAACACATTCCATCAATAAATGATGCAAGTCTTCGATTACACCACATTCTTCAATATTTGGGGCCTGAGATTTGACTGTTACAAATGTTAGGATGCTGCTGGTACATACGTCCTTATACAAATACTAGTGGTATTTGTATATAAACAGACATATGTTCTGTAATATAAACAGGCTGCTGGTACATACGACCTTATACAAATACCACTTGGTTCTGTAATATAAACAGTAGACGGCCACTTCTGGTAAAATGTAGCGGAAGAAGTGTCGATTAAAGGAAATCTAAAGGGATATATCAATTAAAGGAAAAAATATAAGTATCTATTAATTTAACCAAAACTTTGTTTTTAAGTTTATATTGACATAATAAAAATGCCGATAGTGTAGAGTATATATTATTTGAGATTCTTTCTCAAAAAAATCAAGCCGATAAATGCTATGGCGTCTACTGTCGACACGATCTGTAGCACTTACGTGACCTGGTGACATTAACCTTGACCTTTCTAAGTTCTGACAAGGTTAATGGAACATTATAAAACAAAGGTTTAATTATAATGCTGCAAATCGGTAAATAATAGCTTAGTAGGTACTGTAGAGACTACTCCAAGAAGGAGATAATATTAAGGGTTGACTGGCAGGTATCAGACTAAAGAACAAACATTCAAAATATTGAAGTAGAATGTGTAGCAAATGACGTGCAGAAAAAAGATTGTGATTCCTTTATTGATTTTCTTCTAATACAGTTCTATTATCTCTTGAGCATTTTTTCATTAAAGTAAATCCCCCTATAATTACTCGGTTCCTCGACAGTACCTATCCTCCTGTAATTCGTGTATCCTCTTTTAATATATTTTGGTATAAATAGATTTAAGTAAACCTTGAAAGTGAAGTGAGAGTAAATGAAGTTAACTTTTATAGGATTTTCAACTGATATTATAAGTTTATTATTGGTTTACTGTATTAGGTAGTACAAACTTAGTTTATTTCAGTAAAATAAAGTACCGGTCTACCTCTTTCTACCCGAATAATGCTATACAAATACAATTATATTTCCAGGTTTCCCGTAGTAGAATAAATGTATATTTTGTAGACAATATATACAAACAACGGGACATTATTTCCTAATTTCGTAATTTATAATTTGTAACCACAAGGACCAAGGAGGATTAATGAATTCCCATGAATTACCTACTTGGTTTATGATTGAGATTCGATAAAGTGTTATTGTTTTTCAATTTTTTATGATAGATATAATTCGTATATAATGTGTAAATTTTAGAAATAGATTAATGATACATCTTTATCACAAATTAATATCAGCGTATTGTCTAACTCTATCATGGAACTTATTTCTGACCTTGTTTTTCTATTACTTTCTCGGTTGAGGACAAAGGTCAATACTGATTTTGATACGTCACCATGCTGCCAATAGAAGAGTCCGTAAGAAATGGCAACATCCACCTCCCGGCTTTTTTACTCAATCTTTCAATGAACATTAAGCTGGTATCAGAGCAAAGCGTCGAGTAAGCGTCGGTAGCCTAATGGCTAGGGCGTTGGACTTGCGATCATGTGGTTGCCGGTTCGATACCCACCCATTGCACTACCAACGTGAACCCACTCGTAACACAAGCATTTTAGCTTAGCACGAGGGGTTAACAAGAATACTAGTAATGTGCGACCGACATTGCTAGTAAGCTTTATTAAAAAAAAACCGTTCACCAATCACCATCCTGAAATTATTCTATGTTAAATTGTTATATTTTTTTTCTATTGCAACCTAAAGTGGCGTAATGTTTAACTCGATTAACAATATAGCCAGCCAGTTTCAACTTTCAACTATTAGTTGAAAGAATTTTTAAAATCGTTTGAGTAGTTATTGAGTTTATCCCATTATAAATATTTTTTCAAATATAAAGATCTAAATCTTTTCTCTTTATAAATTATCTTTAGATGTTATATCTAAAATATAGTATTTTATTAACATAATTAATTATCGTTATTATTACATTTGGTCCACTTTATTTTATTTCCTATTGTTATTCAAATTAAGTTTTAAAATCGCTGTAGTGATTAAATTAATTGACTTAATTACCTTAAAACTTGATAAATACATCTTGGAATCTTGTAATTAGCAAATTTCAATTATATACATTTTGTTATTAAACGTTTATATAGCCTGTAAGTCTTCTATAAAACAATCTAAATAAATTAATTATATGTAGTTGATTGATATCAACTATTACTATCTTTTAGTTTAGTTACAGACACAGACACAAGTTGATACAATCTTAGGCCCACTTGCACCTACTTTTTATATATGTTTAAATTGCATTTAAATACAATTTTTCATAGGAAATTTGTGTTTAAATACAATTAAATATATTTAAGAAGTTGGTGCAAGTGGGCCTTAGTCTAAGCCATTTAGTATTGCACCAGCTTGTTCTGTCCCTGGGCAGTACCTAATCAAAGTAACCTTATTAGGTAGGTACCACCTTGATTGCAAGAACCTAAGAACGAAGAAGTGCTTATAATAAACCTCTTATTCAATAACAAAATGCATTTCGTATATTGCCTAGGTAGGTAACAACGATTTTAGAAAACTAACCGAAACAAAGAAAATCTTGAATAATAATACCAAGTTCCAAGAAAAGTTATTTTACTACTTTAGATTTCATTTATATACGCTGTAATAATAAGTAGTGTATATAATCAGTTAATGTTGGGTGGTCAATGTGGTCATGTTGCAATAATTATGAGAACATATGACAACAAGTGTCGTCAAAGAATCCTACATTAGATATCCCCTAAAATGCGTTCGCCAGCCCATGTACAGAGTGGAGTGATATATTTTTTACAGCGTTGCAACGAAACGTTTCAACAATATTTTTAATTTAGCTAGGTCTCTACCAATCTATCTACATTTTGATTTAGTTCCTCATTACGTCGCTTGCCTGTTGCCAAGATATACTAGGACTTGGAGCCCAGCAGAGGCGGTAGGGGGGATTGCGCGGAGGCTGCGCTGCGCGTGTCAAGGCCGCGTCCTCGACCGTGACCGCCCGCGCTCCCCGCCTCCCGCACCCTTGGTTCTGCGGCCCCCGCGTTTACCAATAAACTTGCTACCGAATTCCTACATAAATACTCATACTTTAGAATACAAAAATATATTTTGCAGTGCTTTATTTATGTTTTGTTTTAGGCATTACATGGCTCTACACACCGCCAATCGTAAAGGGGAACGCTGTGATCCGCCTACCTTAGCTAAGTATATCTTATATATGAAGTAGTGTCCAACCAGACTTTTGTAATTTAACAATTAGGTATTAAAAAAACTGTAGTTTTCACAAGAACCTACCTATTTACTTACTATGTATTACTACAGGATATACTAAATCTGTAAACTGTACCTTCTTAGTACTAATTTCGCTACGTTTTTCACGTTTTCAAAAATTCTTAACCCTAACATGTGTGTCAGTTGTAGAATGGTATGAATGGACTTTAACTGTGTTTAAGCGTTATAGTAGGTCACATATTTGATTTAGGATTCAGGACCATCCCCAGCAGTGGAAGAGAGGTAAGTACAGGCTTATTAATGACGTTGGAGGAACATTCTGAATAATATTTATTTCCTTTGTAGGACAAAGGAAAGAAATATTATTCAAAATGTTCTATCCTTATCAAACAAAAATGTTCAATTCTAAAGTTAAAATTATTTTTATCGAATCACCCGTGAGCGACAACGTGGCTGATATATATTTGATATAATAAATGAAATATAGTTGATAGCATTTAGTTAATCAAACAAAATATTTAGTTACAAGTAGGGCCTGTATGCTTGACATCATAATTAAATAAGTAGATAAAAAATATGAAAGAAAACATATCGATCATCGTTTAAATCATATCTTACATTACTTAACTTACATATAAAGAATGTAAGTGACCCGTGTGTTTTGACATTGCTTATATTTGCAAGAATAAATAATTTGAGCGACTAACAATAAACAAAAACACACAATAAATCAGAAAACATTATTGTGACCAGGAATTAATTATAAAAACAATTATTCTAACTCTACTCATACAAGATGTCACGGAACATAATATATGTACTGTATAGATAGGTTATATATAACCAGCGGGCACCAACCAACTGCCGATGTAAACACTATGTTTTTACATCGGTAGAGTGAAGAAGTAATAAACGACGTCGCTATTACCTGAGATTATTACGTTATTACCTTCTGTCATTCTGAGTTGAAAATTTTTACAGTTACTGTTATCTTCCAATATAAAATATACAGCAACGAGTTTCCAAAAAAATATAAAATAATATAACTACTACGCATGTATGTATGATAGATGGTTATGAAGCAAAAAATAAATAGGTACATTGGTTATTTAACTAAAAGAATTGCAATGTGCGTTAGAGACAATACTGATGCCGAGATATTTATTTCAAATAGGTATTTATCTCTGTATTTCTTTTTATATATCCAAGCTCAAAACGCCAATACTGCTGAATAAACTTTTGAAATAAACAATAAAGTCGTTAGTCAAAAATAAGGTTCAGCAGCGCTATGAAAATTTAAAATACGGAAAACAGAACAGAGTCCTTATTTCTATGAGATTTTTCAAGGTTAAGGTTGATACCTACTAAGTTGGAACCTGGACAAGACAACGTCTGGTGGGTCAACTAGTTCTCAATAAAATTGGTCTTATTGTGTGTATGTACAACACGAAGTAAAACGCGAAGAATATTAAAATAAAGACATTAGATTGACTCCAAAATTAACTAAAACCGTTACTTATGCCTGTTCAACTTTTACATTAATGTTCTATTTCCCCATGTCAAATCGATGCCAATTCACGACCGGTATCAGATACTCATTTAAAATTTTAAACTGGATATTGAAAAATCTTTCAAGCTTTTACAAGTAGGTAGGTGCAAAGTAGATGCAAGTGCACCAATAAGTCGTGTTGATGCTACATTGTTGAAACATAAATTATCCTAAATTCTGATCACAGCGGATCGCTACCACGTCTCTGATATACCTACATAGGTCTCTGGTCTACATTTATGACATATGCGAGGTATTAGCTCTACGTATGTCATATTGCCAGCTTGGCTTGCAGAATCATGTCGTATCATTAACTTTTAATGGATAGACTCTGTCAGGACTGCCAGTTCGCAGTAAAGTTAGATAAACAAAGTAAAACTCATAGGAAACAATAATTGAACTAGTGGGGCTCGGTTTGGTACTCAAGTCGTTTTTTCTTACACGTTCCGCAGGCAATAATTCATAAAACTACATATATATCATAAAAGGTATCATCATTTAATAAAAATTCTCCGCGAACACATAATATTAACATAATAAATCCCAAGACTATGCGTCACCATCAATGTTGCCGTTAATTGACAATCATAACTACCTATTTTCCCGCACTTCAAAAATAATGAAGTCGCTTCGTTAATTTAGGTCGATAAAAATAAGTTCAAAATATTGTTATACTTCAGTATGTAAATAGATTATTGGTAATACGGGCCTATAAAACATAAAGTAGACGCCTACGCAAGGCAATACACGTGCCGCGTTAGGGTCATGACGCGGTGAAGGTCGCGGGTCCCGGACCAGCCTTCTGAAAATAAGCGCCTCGGCCGACGACCCCGAGGAAATCTTCCAGGGCACCTGACCTTGACCTTTACACGCGCACGCGCTGTCACCGTTACATAGTGCCCTGACCCTGTTACGAAAGGAACATCGACTTAGGTGCCAGGTGTATTATAAATTGTACTTACGGAAGTGCGAAGACACGCTTTACTCACTACTATACTTTACATGAACTCAATTATTTAGCAAAATTTACTAACCCATTAAACTTCTACCAGACTTTTTAAAACTCTCAAGTACGATTATTTTGAATTAACGCTCTAGAAATAACTGGTGTGCGTATCAGACTGAACCAAAGTACGCAAACGTCATACTCACGTTGACTTTTTATTATTTTTGTAAAGCCTATGTTACGATTAATTATATAAATACTTATTTAATATTTTTATATTGTATGTGGGCAATATAAAAATTTGCAGGCATTAAAGTTCTTTTAAAATTACGTCGCATAGTTATAGCCTACGATCCATACTTCTAAAGGGAGGCACAGGTGGCCCCCGTGATTGTAATTGTATCTGCCTCTGTATACGTTTGATGGCAATGTTTCCTACGTTAAGACCTCCGATATCGACGAGCAAAATAAATTGAGTTAGTTTTAAACTTTTCAGTAATCAGAGTCAAGTCCCCCGGAGCAGGCACGGAAGTAAAATATTTGTATTTAGCCTGATTACATAATATACTATTATTAAGGTGAAAACTCAATGATGATACTTTCGTATAGATCATATGACATCAGCTTCTAACTCAAGATTTCACTCTGAGCAGTCTGAGCAGTTATTGCCCACAGTTTCAATTACATCCTAAAGGATTTTTGTTTCATGTCGGTAATCCACAAATCATGTGAAATATTTTATTTCTTATTGGTTTTGGAATTTATGACTTTAATTACCTAATAAATTATTTAAAATTAAATAAAGACATCATTAGAAAAAAAAAATTTAAAAGTATCAAATTAATTAAATAAATCATTTTTTAAACTCATTATACGCGAACTGCATTGTTCTATGTGAATAAACGTCTTGAAACCGAATTAAGAAGCTATTCAGTGTAAAGACCTGAATAGTTTCTCTATTTCAGTTTCAGCACATGCTGGCAGTTCGAATTAACAAAAATGATCCCGCTTTTCTAGACTATAGCCTAACCCCTATCATTCTGAGAGGATAACCGTGCCTAGGCAGTGGGATAGTAAGTAAATTATGATGACGATGATGAGGCAAGAAAAGTGTCTCCGTTTATTAGTGTCTTGCCGAGATTTAAATCTATCTTATCTATAATATACTCGTATATAAAAGAAAGTCGTGTTAGTTACTGCATTTATAACTCAAGAACGGCTGAACCGATTTGGCTGAAAATTGGTCGAGAGGTAGCTTAGAACCAGGGGACGGACATAGGATACTTTTTATCCCGTTCCCGTGGGATGTGATGTGACAGACCGAATTCCACGGCGGCGAAGCCGCGGGCAGAAGCTAGTATATATATAAAAGAAAGTCGTGTCAGTTACTCTATTTATAACTCAAGAACGGCTGAACCGATTTGGCTGAAAATTGGTGGAGAGGTAGTTTAGAACCAGGAGACGGACATAGGATACTTTTTATCCCGTTCCCGTGGGATGTGATGACAAACCGAATTCCACGGGGGCGAAGCCGCGGGCAGAAGCTAGTTAATAATAATTTAAATTAATAATAGTTTAAATCTATACTATCTATACTAATAGATACATAAAGCTGAAGAGTTTGTTTGTTTGCTTGAACGCGCTAATCTCAGGAAGTACTGTTCCGATTTGAAAAATTCTTTCAGTGTTAGATAGCCCATTTATTGAGGAAGGCTATATATAATCACGCTACGTGGACGAAGTCGCGGGCAGAAGCTAGTTAATAATAACAATAAACATTTATTGCTCAGCAAAAAATGATAGATAGAAAATCTAAAGTCCTCTACTATAGGTGGTGTCTAGTCTTTCGGTTTACATAATTAACATAATTTCATTTGTTTTTACCCGACTGCCGAAGGAGGAGGGTTATGTGTTTGACGTGTATGTATGTATGTATGTATGTATGTATGTCCGTTCCTATGTCCGCTCGTAACTATTCAACGGTGCAACCGATTTAGATAAATGATACCTCATTAGATTTGTCTTGATGGCACGAGTGTCACTGGGTACATGAAATTAAAAAAAAACAAAATGGCGGATTTTATGCGCTTTAATGCGTGGGCTGAAAAATATGTTTTGAGCATTCCGTAACAGTATTGTATAAATCTTGCACAAGTAAATAACACACCTTAGTTTTAAATTAAGCGTCTGCAGATTTTTCGTAGATTTGCACTAAAAATCCGGAAATAAGTTACGTAATTAAAATAACTAAAAAACCCGACTGCATAAAAACACTTAAAAAAAACTAAAAAGACAAAAACAAGTCTAGTAGTCCAGACCTATGTAAAGTAATATTGAATAACTACACCATTTAAATGTTTTCATAATCTTGCAGTCGGGACCCATTACTGGGAATTTTAGAGACGGTCACGATTTTGAATGGGTCCCGACAGCAAGATCATGAAAACATTTAAATGGTGTAGTTATTCAATATTACTTTACATAGGTCTGGACTACTAGACTTGTTTTTGTCTTTTTAGTTTTTTTTAAGTGTTTTTATGCAGTCGGGTTTTTTAGTTATTTTAATTATTATAATTCATTATAATCATGCATGGTGAAGGAACTTTAAAAAGACCTTTTGTTTGGAATCACTTTACACAATGCTGCAATGTTTTAAAATTTGTTTATCTAACCAGATTTTTAATCGCTGAATAAAGCCGTTAAAGCTAAAGTTACCCGAATACTAGTATTCTATTATCTGTGGCTGAATAAAGAAAATTTGTTTTTTTGTTTATTAAGTATTATGTAATGACGAAAAGTAGGTAGTCTAAATTCAAACAAAAGGTAACACGTTTCTTGCAAAGGGAAAATGATTGTATTCTTGTTTACCTTATCATAATCATGTAAAACCAAAAATCATTATCTTTATTTTGTAACTAAAGGACAACTGCCATGATTGTAAATGTAAGTAGGTAGTCCGATTACCTACAGTACGATTTCAGATATCTTCAAACATGTTGCATTAGAGTCATCGAATGAAGATATGAATAGGTAGGTATTATGTAATGACAATACACAACCTAAAGCAATAAACCTTTGATGGTACTTATATGTACAGTCGCGAAACTTGGCGGTCGACCATTTTTCTAACAAAATCCTTTGAACAACTCTCGATACGTCAGCCACACCCACATTTCACTTTCGCCAATTAGGATAGTTTAAAATGCGAAAACTCATTATACGATTTAATAGACATTCAAAGTATCAAGTACCGCGCATAAAGCTCAAGGGGATATCGGCGGGGTGAGTGGATAGGGTGATAACGCAAAGCACGACCGCGCGCTCAGTGCAAGCGCCAAGATTGTCGATAGTACATCCTTTTAAATGAAAATAATTAATAAAGTTTTTTTTTCATGGAGAATTACAAGACACTCAAATAAAATATATCAAGTAACTCGCTCTGTTACTAAAATGACCTGTTAAATAAGCTACGAAATAATATTAATTTAATTCCCGGAAAGTCTGACTTTTCTTGAATGCAGGGTCGCTTTCGTGGATCCTCCAGCAGGTCCTGATCTGTTATAGAAGCTACTCGTGGTCCATCATCAATTGTCATACACACATAATTAATTTTCCAATATTCTTAAAAACATAACCATACCATCATGCTTGTGGGTTAGGCAGAGGCGTACGTAATGTACCCACCAATGAGATAACATAAGATAATCGCACTATAAGTTTTGCGTAACAAAAAAAAACAACATGTTATAACCAAAATTTTATGTTTATTGCTTTTCATGTTGATTGAACGCTATCACTGCCTCTTCGGAGTTGGTAAAAGTGAAACTTCTCATCAAATCTTTGATTTTGGGGAAAATACAGAAATCACAGGATGCTAGGTCGGGGCTATGCGCAGGATGGGTGACGAGTTGTACTTTTTCGGAAGCTAAAAATGACTTTGTTTTGTTGGCCGTGTGTGAAGAAGCGTTGTCATGATGTAGGAGAACGCGGCTTTTGGGTCGTCTTTCGCGAATTTTTTCTAACACCCTTGGTAAACAAATGGTAGAATACCACTCGGCATTAACACTCTTTTGATCTTCAAGTGGAATTGTACAGATGGGACCCGTAGCTGAGAAAAAAAACGCGATCATTTTTTTACCAACGTTTCTCGCCTGCCTTACTTTTGTTGGCCTGTTCTCATTTTCAAACACCCATTCACAAGCTTGCTGTTTTTTTTCAGGTTCAAAACAATAAATCCACGTTTCGTCTCCTGTGACAATGTCATAAACAGCATTAGAATGTCCGTGGTCGTACTTCAGTAGCATCTGTGAGCACCATTCCACGCGAGCCCACTTCTGCTCCGCTGTCAGTTTACGAACGGATCCAACGACAACAAAGTTTCCGAACTTTAAATTCTTCGTGTAAAATTTTCTGAATTTGGCTCATACCAATCCCCAATAGTCCTCGAATTGTCTCATAGGTAATCCGCGGATTTTCTTCAATTAGCCGCTTAACAGTAGCCACATTATTTTCGTTGACGGCAGTTGAAGGCCGCCCTTCACGAAATTCGTCATGTAAAGAAACTCGACCTCTCTCAAATTCAGCAAACCATCGCCTTACGGTGCTCAAACAAGGTGCTTCTCTCCCAAAATCATTTTGAAGACGAGCGGCACAGTCTTGCGGAGAGAGAGAACTTTTAAAATCATTAAAAATCATCGCCCTAAAATCTTTTCGACTTAATTCCATTTTCGTTGCGCACGTAGAACTTTGATGTGTGATAAAAAACAATTGAGAAATAATTTCCCGCCAATTGTTTTTTTTATTACTAAGAAGGTTGCAACGTTTAAAAAATATAACATTCGAAATTCAAATAGTTCCAATTAGCTAGAAGTGCAAAACTTTTAGTGTGCCCCATGCATGCCCCATGTATTTCCAAAAATATAACAGTTCCATAACCAATTGAATAGTTGTCTCCAAACTAGGTCTAGCCTGTCACGTGGAGACGTTGAGATCAAGTATGAACATATAATTTGGAAGCGGCGGTAGCCTCGGACTTGCGAACATAATATGGTTACCGGTTCGAAAGTCACCCATTGCACTACCGACGTGAACCCACTCGTCACACAAGGATTTAACTTAGTACGAGGGGTTAATAAGAATAATGTGCGAAAAGTAATGTGCAACATTGCTAGTAATCTTTATAAAAAAAAACCGATACCATATGATTATTATCATTTGTGACTAATTTGACTAAATGGAATAAAAAACATAATGTATAGGTCTTCGCCAGTATGTTTAGGTCCCATGTAATAGAGGGCCAGCCTATTGCATTAACCGGACACAAATTCCAAACTCCGAGCTGCTACTAGGAATTGCATAGAAAAACCCAATAACACTTTGCTTGACCTGGGAATCAAACCCATGACCTCTAGCGTAGCAGTCGCGCTCGGGACCACTAGGCTAATAAGGCAGAAGTTCTTAAAAACATAATTAAACATTTCCCATTATTGTTGACTACCGAAATGAAACTTTAGGTGTAGGTACAATAAACATTTAGTTGTTTTCAAATAAACAATTTTTTACAAATTTTATCGCGTCGTATTGATTGATATTATTTAATTCCCGACATTTCGGATTGTTTACAGCATATATGGTCTCTTCTAGACTCTTATTTGTCGTTTGTACAACAAAGCCAGTCATCCTATATGCATACCTAGGTATTAGTGGCGCAGACCGTGGGCGGGTGAGTACAGCCGTCGCTGCAGGGGAAGCGAACGTTAAGCCTTTCTGCAGTTCATTCGCCGTCTGGCCTCACCCCTGCAGACCGCCCACCCACCCTCCTAGCCGCTGAGCCAACTGCACGCTTGCCATATTGCAAGCCAACACTTTCCACCTTCTACATCTACCGCATTCACTATACCTACACGAAAAATAAACTTACACCTGTTCATCCTAAGAAATAAGTTTGAGCAATGCTCGTAAAAGATGCTTATTTTAAAGCTTTATTATGAACGTCCAATAGAAATAACGATGGTAATACGAGTTCATACGGTATCAACGATATCAAAAACTATCAGGCGCTTGGTGTCATTTATTGGCTCATAAAGAGGTTTTACCATTTGTCCGGTAGACTTGGCCATAAAAACATAATATCAAAATAAATCGTAATTTAAACACAATTTATTCAAATTCTGTTACTATTCTGATTCGGATACCGTTCATCTAGGTTCCTACAGTACGATTTCGTCTACTACTTACTTACTACTTTATTGAAAATAAACGATCGGAAAATCGGAAACATCGGAATCTAAAACTACATCTCATCATAATCTTCGTACTTATCAAAAACTACATGCAGTTACAATTTTTTGTCTACTACGTATCGCTAGAGCGGAGTAGAGCGATGGAAGATTCTCTCTCCCTTTCCGCCGCCTCTTGCTAGCATAAATTCGTCAAACCGGAAAAAGTGTTCATATCCGACTTTGTTTTCGGCTCAACAACAACATGCACACTCTGAAGAATCACTTGTGCCAGGCCCAGTAACATCGAGATCCTCAACTCATTTTGAACAAGATAACCAAATAGAAATTGAAAAAGAATATAAACATACTTCTTCGGATTGTGCAGCTTCGGGAAAATTAAAAGAAGATACTTTTGGATAACCCACATATTAGACGGTTGATAAGAGATATATTTTATCGAAGCTTGAAAACAGAACACCGAAATCATTAGGTTAGGAAAATTACATTTTTTTTTGCAATCATAATTATACCTATTTACAATTAGTACAACAGGATATGTTGTCAAATTTGAGAAATCTTTGGTAGATCCTCATTTACATTCTTAATTGGGTGGATTTCTTGCAAATCTCAGATATTTTAGTGAGGAGCAGGGTGAAAGATTTCGCTAAGATAGTCGGGTAATGGAAGAAAGATTCCAAGGAAGGTGGTACGCCCAGATGGCAGATTACTGCTGGAATCTTTGCCGAGACCTTGGCTCCAGTGGAGCTTGAATTGCTCACAAAAACGAACGAACGATTTAGTTTGTATTGGAAATTCGGTCCACCGCCAATTAACAAAAGTCAGGAAAATTTGTCATTGTTAACATCATTCTCAGCCCACATCGATTCTATAATTTAATGATTATATGTATTGCTCTCTTTCTGTTATTATAAGGGGCGGCAAACCCTACAGGCCCAGGGCGCTAAATCTTAAAATACGCCTGTAGCGCCATATCAGCCTACGTCCACTGCTGAACCGCCTCCCCCAAAGAGCGCCAACCATCCCGGTCTTGGGCAGGTCGCATCCATCTGCTGCCAGCCACCTTCTTTAAATCGTCGGTCCATCGTGTCGCAGGGCGTCCCCGATCTCACACTACGCTTGCCCAAACGCGGTCTCCGTAGCGTAGCGTAGCGCCATCTGGTGAGATTAAAAACGGTAGCCCTCAATATGACGTTTCATCAAGTTTCTTCTCAGTTTCTTTCACCAACATCGTATGTGTTTAATTAATACAATTTAAAATGTTTAGGAAGTTGATGTAAGTGGCCCTTTACACTTGAATGCGAGACTAGCGCCATAATGTTTCAATATTGAGCGGTTATTGAGTGAACTAAATTCGATTGGGATTGAATTACCAAAAAACGTTAGGTACCGGTTATTAATTTTCGTAGTGGAAAAACACGAGCGGCTAGTATCCTAGCTATCTTCGTATATGTAACGACTCAATCGTAATATAATCCAGTCCTAACGGATTTGTCTTCAAGAGTACGAAATCGCCTGACAGGTAAATTGACATTGGAATCGGATTGCGTTTGGAACGGAATTGGATTATTGTCAAGAGTTTTGACGGGGTAATTTCGGGATGAAATAAGTTTATATTGGTTTGGTTAGGTTAGAACTGTGACGGCGGTTGTACGTGGGGATCGTGCGATCCATGGCCCTGTATGGGGCCGCGGTGTGGGCGGCCGACCTGACGGCCCGCAGCATCGCAGTCCTGTGAAAGCCGCAGAGGGTCAGAGTCGTCCGCGGCTATCGCACGATCTCCTACGAGGCGGCCTGTGTACTGGCCGGATCCCCGCCCTGGGACCTGGAGGCGAAAGCTCTCGCGTCACTGTATCGGTGGCGCGAGCAGGAGCGGACGCAGGGTGTGGGACCGGCGCAGCGGCAGATCGTACTGCGTCGGTCAGAGCTCCAGCGAGTCCTAGTGGCGGAATGGCGGGACAGGCTTTCACGCCCTACCACCTCGTCACCATCGAGGCGGTCCGGCCAGTACTCGAGCGCTGGCTCGGGAGGAGGCACGGCTCCCTCACGTTCCGGGCGACGCAGGTGCTCTCGGGGCACGGCTGCTTCGGGAAGTACCTGTGTCGCATAGGGAGGGAGCCGGACGCCCGGTGCCATCACTGCGTCCATTGTCGGGAGGACACGGCGCTGCACACGCTGGTGGAGTGTGCCGCTTGGGAGGAGCCGCGCCGTGCCCTCGTCGCTGCGGTGGGAGACGACCTGTCGCTGCCGGCCGTCGTTCGATCTATGGTCGGCAGCGCGGCGTCTTGGGATGCAGTGATCGCCTTCTGCTGATCGAAACTGTCATCTCGCAGAAGGAAGCTGCGGAACGGGAGAGGGAGTGCGCGAGCACTAACCCGATCCGCAGCCGGCGCACCGGACGTCGGCGGAGGGCCGACAATGCCCTCTTCCGGCCTCCATAAATGGGTCCGGGGGTGGCAGACGCGGGGACGTCCGCCACGCCCCCCTTATAGGACCCGAGGCGGTGGCGCATAGTGTTCCACGCGCGCCCCTCTAAGGCGATGGGGGGGAGTCCAACGCCTCACTCCCCCCCTCCACAATCTGCAGTCGGGGCCCGCTGCGGCGGGCCGGCACCAGTCGGGGGCCGCGGACGAATTCTCTGTTTCCCGTAGCCCCCGACGCAAACGTGCAGGAAGGAACACCGTGTGGTTTTTAGTCGGTAGGTCACCCACTCTGGGTGGAGTCTGACACGCCCCGCCGCCTCCCCGGGCGGCGGAAGTCCATGAGGATTTTCCACACGCACAAAAAAAAAAAAAAAAAAGGGCCGACAATGCCTTCCAGCCTCCATAAATGGGTCCGGGGGTCGCAGACGCGGGGAAGTCCGCCACACCCCCCTTATAGGACCCGAGGCGGTGGCGCGTGTTCCACGCGCGCCCCTCTAAAGCGATGGGGGGGAGTCCAACGCCTCATTGCCCCCCTCACAATCTGCGGACGGGGCCCGCTGCGGCGGGCCGGCACCAGTCGGGGGCCGCGGACGAATTTTCTGTTTCCCGTAGCCTCCGACGCAAACGTGCAGGAAGGAACACCGTGTGGTTTTTAGTCGGTAGGTCACCCACTCTGGGTGGAGTCCGACACGCCCCGCCGCCTCCCCGTGCGGCGGAAGTCCATGAGGATTTTCACGTATAGATGCCGCTGAAGGCGACTGGCCGGCGGTACACAGATTGTGCCGCCAGCTATCGAGTACCCCAGCTCCAGTGCGCCCACTGTTGGACAGCGGCGGGGCCGTGAAATACTCCGCAGCCGACCGTGCGGAGATTTTCGCCGAGCACCTGGAGCGTCAATTCCAGCCGAACCCGACTGACGACACCGAGCATGTCGCAATGGTCGAGAGGCACCTTGGAGACTACTTCGCCACGCCGATAGCCTCTGACGAAGACCCCGTACACTTGTCCCCTGGCGCGGCCTGACGCGCCAACCTGAAGACGAAGCTCAAGAAGGCCCCCGGCACCGACGGGATCACCAACACAGCGCTGCGCCACTTGCCGCACCGAACCGTGGCAACGTTGGCGCGCCTGTACACCGGGATCCTACGGATGGGGACATTCCCCAGTACTTGGAAGGAGGGGCGCGTCATTATGCTCCCGAAGCCGAGGAAGAACGTGCTGCGGCCAGAGAGCTATCGGCCGATCACACTACTGCCCACTATCTCCAAGGTGTTTGAGTTACTCCTGTTGCGACACTTGACACCACACATCACACCGCGCCCAGAACAGTTCGGGTTCCGCGCGGAACATAGTACGACGCTCCAGCTGTCGAGGGTACTGCACCTGCTGGCGACAACCGTCAACAGGAAGGAATACGCGGTTGCAGTATTCCTCGACATGGAAAAGGCATTCGACCGCGTATGGCACGCTGGCCTGCTATATATAACCGCTTGCTATATATAATGCTTGTATAACCGAAACAATGTTGGATAGTAAACAGTGCATTTCAGCGTGAAATGGATATCCATTTTACAAAACACCGTAATGTGCACTGTTTTACAAAACAGCTAATCATCAATCCGCTTTATTGATGAATTCAAAACGTTCATTTCATTCCGCGTGTTGAAGGTCACCAATTATTCAAAACTGCTGAACGTCATTCAGCTATTTTAGAGCTATTTTGTAAAGATGCTAGTGATTATGTAAAATAGCGAATTATACAATTATACTGCGACATATGTACATAATATGATCTTTTTAAGTACGCCAATATATTAAGTATTAATTTTAGTTTTATGATTTATTTTTATTATGTAAATTGTGTGTTTTACTATAATAACTACATTGATGATAATTTGATAATTTCCGTATAACCTTTGTATCAATCCAAGTATCTACTTATATTGTAATGTAGTAATGTATTTTAGAGCATTTAGCATAGAGCGGCATATTTGGGCTTACCCCTTTGTCAAAGTACATTGGTCATATGACCATGGACGTTTATCAAAAACTAGTTCATTCGATCGCCGCCATTGTCACATCACAAATAAATTTAAATATCTCCCAGAATATTATTACTCAATTGTTGTAGTGATTTCTTCTTGTTAATTAAATAATCGAGAAACCCAAATGCCAAAAAAATCCGACCTGGTGAAAACTTGGAAAAAAATTGAAATTCAGGAGGTAGGTACTCTAGAGATTTTTATGAGCTTTATGTGAGGCATTAACAAAATCGAAGTAAATAGGTACCTACCACGAAGTAATTTCATTATAAAAACTAGCTTCTGCCCGCGGCTTCGCCCCCGTGGAATTCGGTCTGTCATCACATCCCATGGGAACGGGATAAAAAGTATCCTATGTCCGTCTCCTGGTTCTAAGCTACCTCTCCACCAATTTTCAGCCAAATCGGTTCAGCCGTTCTCAAGTTATAAATAGTGTAACTAACACGACTTTCTTTTATATAATACTAGCTTCTGCCCGCGGCTTCGCCCCCGTGGAATTCGGTCTTTCATCACATCCCACGGAAACGGGATAAAAAGTATCCTATGTCCGTCTCCTGGTTCTAAGCTACCTCTCCACCAATTTTCAGCCAAATCAGTTCAGCCGTTCTTGAGTTATAAATGGTGTAACTAACACGACTTTCTTTTATATATATAAGATTCGCCCCCGTGGAATTCTGTCTGTCATCACATCCCACGGGAACGGGACTTCTGCCCGCGGCTTCGCCCCCGTGGAATGCGGTCTGTCATCACATCCCACGGGAACGGGATAAAAAGTATCCTATGTCCGTTTCCTGGTTCTAAGCTACCTCTCAACCAATTTTCATCCAAATCGGTTCAGCCGTTCTTGAGTTATAAATGGAGTAACTAACACGACTATACTAGCTTCTGCCCGCGGCTTCGCCACCGTGGAATTCGGTCTTTCATCACATCCCACGGGAACGGGACAAAAAGTATCCTATGTCCGTCTCCTGGTTCTAAGCTACCTCTCCACCAATTTTCAGCCAAATCGGTTCAGCCGTTCTTGAGTTATAAATGGAGTAACTAACACGACTTTCTTTTTTTTTTTTTTTTTTTTTATATATAGATAAGATATAGATAAGAGATGAGAAACAAAACGTTTAAAAAGGAGTGTTCTCACCTTTGACTATCTATCTTTATGGACCCGCCTCTCATGATCATTCCCCTCTGTCAAGGTAGTGGATTAAAAAATCTATCGCGTTTATAAAACCTGTTTCCGAAATCGATTTTTCATAAACAGAATCGTTTTCGATCAGTAAGGTCATCATAAATGCTCCGTGTAAATACCGATATACGTGCAGTTAATGTATGCAAAAAAATATCTAATATCTTATTTAGATAAAGATGGAGTTATTTTCCTTATGTAAGTATTAAAGTTCATTTATTTCTATTTAAATCACATAATACAATTTATTAATAAAGATCGAGGACGTTACCAATTCAATAATCAAGTATAAAATAATCATTTAGTTAGAGAGAAACTAGCAAATTTTTTTTTACTAACAGTCTAACATATTCAGCCTTCTTCTACTATAGGTAAGATTTAAATTTGAAATATCCAACCAAATGTCATTTTTTGATTTTCAATTATATGTCTTAATGCATTTAAGCTTAATGCATTAATACTTATTATTTTAACGAAATACAATTTTCACAATTTTTTTGACAATTATAGATCTTATTGTAAAACATATAAGGCTTAAAACTTTAACTTTAAGAAGTGTAATGAGACATTTTGTTAATAGCCAATAGGATGTCACCATTTATGATTTTCAATTATAGGTCTTAATGCAGAATTACCTTTTCATATTTTTTTGGCAATTATAGCCCTTATTTATATTATGACATAGTGCTTAAAACTCGAATTTTAAAAAGTGTAGCGAGACTAGACAACTACTGTTTTGTCATTTTAATTAATGATGTGATAGTGATTGTTTACGATTTCAAATCGATATCGATATTATTTTCGTGTTCAATGTAAGACCAAATTATAATAATTGCTAAAGATCACTAAAGATAAATATTATGAATTTATGATATCACTATTTTTTTATAAAATTTAATAAAATATCATTTTTGGAAATGACGTACCTAACTAAGATTATTGATTATTTTTGATATCCAGTGCTATTAGATATTTTCTTAGTTACTTTTTCAGATCTACAAAAGACCTTCATTTAAAATGAAGTAGGTGTGATTGATATATAATAGCTTAAGCCGTTGCGGATAAATGTGTTAACAAAAGAATTTATAAATTAACATATTTAAATCGTATTTTAAAAATCATTGAAAATGATTTCTAAGATACGGTACGGTTTGAAGGTCTGGGGTTTCTTTTACCGCTTAGGTGGAAAACCAGCACATGGCCCGCCTGATGGTAAGTGGTTACCGTAGCCTATGGACGCTCGCAACACCTGGAGTTCTCGCCCGTTGCCGACCCTGTAAAAATCTTTTCACACCCGGTAGACAACACACATAACACCGGTACCCCCACTGCCAACACAACGCTTCCTCGCGGAGCTCTGGCGATCTTGCTCACCGTTAGGAACACAACATAGTATAGAGTTATGTTATTTGGCTACTATTTTCTGCAAAGTGTAGGTACTTCCCCAGTCGGGCAGCTGCAATTGTAAGTGGAGTTATTCAATTCCACTATGCCCTGCCTCTCGGGGTGTTTCTTCAAACACATTATTTTCTTTTTTCGATATCCGGCTCAAAGAAATAACGAGAGTACGGAACACGACATACCATTACGTCTTTATTCCCCGAAGGGTTAGACAGATGCGTACTTAGGGGCGAGCCTATTGCCATTAATCGGGCATCAAACCTGAATTTTTTTTAAAAACTCCAATAAAACATTGCTCGACCGGGGAATCGAACCCAGGACCTCTAGCGTAGCAGTCGCGCTTCTGTTCATATTAACGCGCGACATAATGAACAAAATCATATTTACTCCTACTTATATCTCGTGGGAAACAAAACGCTCTGTCTAGTGTCATTCCTAATATATCAGCCTGGCAAAGAAGAGAATCAAAACGTCCCCAATATCCGCTCTATCTATACTAATATTATAAAGAGGAAAGATTTGTATGTATGTAACAAATAAACTCAAAAACTGCTAGGCCGATTTCGAAAATTCTTTCACCATTTGAATGCTACATTATTCAAGATTAACATAGGCTATAGAATATGTATTTTGAAAAAGATTTCTCTCACCCGTGCGTTTATTTTCCAATTACATAGTATGTATTTATCTACACCTAAATCGTTTCTTTCTTTTGTATTTAATTGGCATGTAATGTATAAAAATGAGAGACATTGAAATAAAACTATTTTTACGGATTTTATCGCGTTGTATTAAATTTTATTATTTCCCGACGTTTCGGATCCTTTGCTTGGAACCCCATTATAGAATCTATTAAATCTAAATCCAAGCCCAAAACTGCAAGACCAAAGGATACGGTGAGCTCGTTCTGCGTGAATCGGATCACTAATAATTAACAAAAATGTAAGGTAGCTGTTAGTAATTTTAACATTAAGACGTCCAACACCTCAGTCTACCCGTGACCATGGATGCTGTAAAGGATCCGAAACGTCGGGAAATAATAAAATTTAATACAACGCGATAAAATCCGTAAAAATAGTTTTATTTCAATGTCTAATATTCGCGTAAGTGTCAGAAACCAGAATGAGAGACATTGCATTGAATTTTTTTTTTAATATTGTTATTGTGAATTGAATATTTAGAGGTGTATATAGATGATTTTAATTTTGCAAATAAATAATTACATATAAAAATAATTTGTAATCGTTGTTACGTTTTTATCCATTCTTCCTAAAATAATCTATCGATATAAAATATCGACATAGTAGCTTCCTAATAATTTTTAAAGTCTTTTACGTTCATATTGTCGTCAAATTCTTGTATGTTGACGTATTTGATGATTGAATGATTTTGAGTATGTGTGCATTAATCTATGTTGTCATTCCCCCCCCCCGTACCAAAAGTGACAGACTTTTTTGTTCATAGAATTAAGCGCGTTACTTGTCCAGGGATAGATAGTCAAAGGTTCTCACACGGTAAAGTGTGACTCATGTGACTGCTAGTGATGTGACGTATGATGAAAAATATAATAAAAAACCTACTAAAATTAATGTGAAACTTGCACTAGAATACATTATCTTGGTACTATTTGGAATCGCAATTATTGGATGAAAATGATTTAGTAAGTTACTTTTTACATGTTTTAAGTTTATAAACTATGATAAAAATTCGGAATCGGTAACATTAAGTGCCTGGTTTATTAAAAAATATATAACATAATTTTCTAGATATTCTGTTATATCTATTTCTATTCTCTATGCTTAATATATAAAGCTGAAGAGTTTCTTTGTTTGTTTGTTTGCTTGAACGCGCTAATCTCAGGAACCACTGGTCCGATTTGAATAATTCTTTCAGTGTTAGATAGCCCATTTATTGAGGAAGGCTATAGGCTATATCATTACGCTATGCTGATGAAGTCGCAGGCAGAAGCTAGTACCTACATAAAGGACATTCGTGATATTGACTAAATTATTGTATGATCTTTAATTGTAATGATGATTTTTAAAATGAATATTTTTTTTGTAAATATGTTAATATCGCCGTTTTTCCCCCGAAGGGAAAAAAACGGTTATTTAGGTTTCATCTGAAAGGCTTGACCCACTTGAGATAAACCTCTTGAACATCACACAACATGGTGTGGGGGGAGTGCTGGCTCGTCAGCGCGAAAGGCTCGTTGTGTCAGTAAAGTTATAAGAACGGAGGCTAAGCCGACAGGGCGTTAAATCGGTGGGTCAAGCCTTTCAGCTGAAATCGAAATAACCGTTTTTTTTCCTTCGGGGGAAAAACTGGGATGTATTTATTATCTGTCGGCGCTGACGCATGCGTACTGTGAATGCCATTTTGAGTATTTGCTAAATAAAAGTGATTTGGGGTGTTTAATATTGATTTAATCACACTGTTGAAAAATTGTCTGACATTCTGTTTATACTGGTAGGTAGTATTGGTATAGGGTTTGTTTCCTTAAAATAGTGTTTTAAGAAGGTTTTCGCATTGCGCCAGTTCCCTTTTTGGAGGACTTCATCCATGTCCATATTTTTGTTAATCCAGTTGTCGGAAGAGACTGCGGATCGGAAGCTCCCTGGTGTGGTATTGATTTTGGCTTTTGCCAGTAAGAGTCTTATCCAGTTAGCTAGCACCGTTTTAGAGGCTGCCTTTACCCTTCCTCTAGTTGTAATGAAGAGATTAGATATCGAGGGATTTGCTTGTCTCCTAGTCTTTGAGATGTTGATGAGTACGGGGATCCAAATAGCAAAGGTCGAGTTGTTTTGTGTTACCTTTGCTTATAAGCCATCCGGATTGACGATAGGCAGAGCTATCGGTTTTTGAGCCAAATTATGGCCATAAGCTTCGTCATGAGCTTCGAGTTGTTCTTGATTTATATGGAGCAGTGTAAGATCATGTATACGGCGACCCGATGCGAGGAGTAATAAGGTTGCTACGTGTTGAGACACTTGAAATAGGTTTGTTTCATCAATGTGCTGTTGTAATATCCATTCTACTAGGTCACTTACTAGCCATGTGTTAGGTTTGTGGGCAGGGGGGGTTCTTAGGGCAATCGCTTTAATCGTCTTTTTTACTAGAGGGTGATTGCTGATGGATTCGCTACTTGAAGGATCACCGAATGTTGCAACTGTGGATTTGTGAACGAGAATCGTTTTAACTGATAGTTTCTTTATATTATAAAGAAATATCAGGTATCTTGCCAAGTCAGTCGGTGTTGCTGCAGAGCAGTTGACACTGTTTGCTTTGCACCACTGTAGCCAACTCTTCCAGGCCGTTCTATACGTTTTAAGCGTTGACTTCCTCCATGCTGATTGTAAGATTTCTTTTTCTGATTTGTTCCAATTTTTTATCTCATTTATTAGCCTCCAGCCCGTATTTTCCATACCTCCAAAGATAGGTTCATTATGTTGCTCGGGGGTAGATTCGTGTTGAGGTCTGTTAAGTGAGCTTTGAGATTCCTGATTCTCAGTGGTGGCCTTATTATGGCTCTTTTCTTTACCTCGGGTTTCCAAAAGGCTTTGTTCCACTTTGGGCATATTAGAATGTAATGGCCTTGAGAGTTCTTCAGGTGTTGAAGAACACGAGGTATCAGGGCTGGAGGGGGAAATAGCCAGGCTAGGTTGTATTGCCATTGTTTGCTGAATGCGTCCGTGTACTCGCTGGATTTGTCTTTCGCATCTTCGCTCACGTATCTCTTTACCACGGTGGATCTCATGGATGCGAAGAGATCTATCTCTGGAGTTCCCATCTTTGTGAAGATAACTTTTTGGATGACTGAGCTTAAGTGCCATTCCTGTTGTGGTTTCCGCCTCGATAGTCTGTCGGCGAGTCCGTTGTATCTTCCCGGGAGGTATTTTGGAATGATTTCGATCCCGTTCTTTTGAGCGGTATTTAAAATTTCCGATGCGGTCATTAGGAATCTTAGAGACTTCGTCCCCGCCTGTTTTCTGACGTAAGAAGCTGCGGTTCGATTGTCGGTTTGAAAAATGACCGTTTTCCCGCGGAGGTATGTGGTTTCTTTTTTGAGGACTTCCAATAATGTCCATAATTCTTTTTGATTTGAATGCCAGTGATTTTGACATTTTTTCCAGCTGCCTGATAGATTCTTTTTGTCCAGTGTTGCACCCTTCCCCACGTCGGATGCATCCGTGGTCAGGAACGCAGAGGGTGGATTGATTTGGGTGACGGAAGATTGGTTCAGATTTTCCAACCACCAGTGAAGCACGGTGACGACTTGTTCTGGTAGTGGTGTCATTTTGAATTTTTGAATCTCCGGGAGTTTCCTGGAGGCGATTTGTATCAACCTGCAATGCAAAAGGCCGAGGGGAATTGCGTTAGAAGCAAATACTAGTTTGGCGAGAAGTTTCTTTGCGTCCAGCCAAGACCAACGGTTTTTATGTATAATGTTTCTGATAGTTTCGGTTATATTTTCGATTTTGGGTATAGGTAACATTTTCCTGTTTAGATCCGTGTCCCACAGTAAACCCAGATACTCAATTTGACGTCTGGGTACGAGGTCGGTCTTCGCTTTGTTTATGTGCTACCCTAAGTTTAAAAAAAACTTTTTCTTTTCTTTCTTTCTTTCCTAAGTCTGTTAGAGTACTGCTAACCAGGTGGCTTGTTCAGTTAGCGTTTTAGCGCTTTGGTGCATTAATAGAAAATCATCTAGATAGACGACTACTTTGATGTCTTGTTTTCTAATAAGGCAGGCTACCCAATTAGATAACTTTGAAAATAGTGACGGGGCACTGGATAAACCAAAAGGAAGGCAATTCATATTGAACATTTGCTTGTAATTGAACATTTCCATAGGGTAAGAAATCTCTTATGGGATTCTTTAATAGGGATATGATAGTAAGTATTTGATATATCGATTTTTATAAGGTAATCTCGTCTTTCTATTATTTGTGCAACCTTTTTCAGGCTTATAAGACGGAATTTTTGCTTGTGAATAAAATTATTTAGTTTTTTTAGATTGAAGATCATTCTATGAGAGCCGTCCGATTTTTCCCTTAAAAAGATAGGAGACAGAAATCCTCTTTTGAATTTATTTGGGCTAAGAACTTTTAGTTCTATTAGTTGCTTGATTTGATGGTGCATAAGGGTAGAGGATTCCGGTTCAAATCTTTTCCTGTTGATGTTGGTTAAGAGAGAGAGAGGTGGTTTTCGAATGAAAGGTATTCGATAGCCATTTAAAATATTTTGTAATGTTTGTGGGGCTCCGAGTGATTTACAGATGGAAATTTTATCGCGGAGTTGTCCCGCTACGAAACCTTTAGGTTTTCTTCCCAGTTGGTTGTTTGCTTTTGGAATACTCTGCCTGTTTTGTACGTCGAGGTGGATGTTGAGGTTTTTTTGAGGATTTCCAGTGCGGCTGCGTTTTGTTTGTCTTGTTGGTAGAGCTCGTTGCAAGTCGAGGGCTTTGGTTTTTTTAACGACGTAGCTGGTTTTTTGTAAAATAATTTGTGCGCCCCTTCCTCATCCTTCATGACTTCATTTAGTTTTTCCTCTGAGAAGAGGTGGGTCTTTGACGGCGGAATGTCATGGAGAATATCATTAAGGACCTTCTTTTTGTGATTCTTTTGTTTGCATTTTTCATGCTAAGATTATAAAGTTATTTTAGTGAAGGAAAAATTCGACTCGCAGGCAGGATTCGAACCTGCGTCTTCTGGTTTGATACACCAGACGCTATGACCACTAAGCCACCGCGAGTCCTACCTGCCATGTTGAAAGGAGACAATTTTGCTTGTTCGATGAATAGGCCCCCTATAAATTTCGGTGTATAGTAATGAAACATATATTGATCTATTTCTTATAATCTTTAGATTACAATGGTATAGTTAGATAGACATGGTTTAACCGGAATACTGAGAAATACGACAAAAATGTGAACATCAAAATAACCTAAAAATCAGATCTAAACTAGAGGGCTTGTCAAAAATACCTAATAGCCATCATTATAATTTCATAGTCGTCTCTTAAAATAAGTATTTCATGTAAATACTAGCCAGGTAAGGTCTTGTAAGTAAGTACTTAGGTCTGTTTATTATAAGAAGAAAAAACACATTGTTTAGGTATGCAACATAAATATTTATTAATTAAGTATCATCATTTTCGAAATCATCTCTTGTAAGTAGTATCTCATCCAAAAACGATGCAGGTGGTTCAACCTCATCTTGATGCCGTGCCCACGATAAATACCACACTACAGACATTACGTGTGCAGAGCGGCCAACAGTACGTCTACCCACCAAACAATTGCAACAATATCCAGCAAGAGCAGCTCTAGTGTTCGAAATCAACGGCTTTCTGGAATATATGCCGCAGATGCCTTAATATAATCTTTGAAATAAACCAATGAATTATGAAGAACACTTTCACGCAACTTATAAGAAACGGAAAATCTGAATTCTTTTTTGACATTTGACAGACAACACAAAATGACAGATGCATTTGCACAAATGACATTTGTTACTTCATTCCGTTCCACTGTAGGTAATATTAACCTAGTTATTGCTAAATTATTTTAACATAAATAAAATAACTAAAATGAGGTTCATCTCCCCAACGGATATATTTTTATTTTACTTTTCGAAAGCCGATAATTACTGTTACAATAACGCATTGCAGTACAATATTTGTATTTTCTGACATGAATGTTAAAAACAATGCTTCATTACACGCATTGTTTGCAATGATGACCAGAACAGGATACATCTAACCGCAAAATGTATCAAGTTTTCACCTTTTTATTATTGTTTTATGATCTCGGTTAGACTTTACAAAAAAACATGCCCTGTTTTCCATAATAAATTAGTTACATTTTGATTAGCATCACACGGTTAATAAACGTCACCATATCCAGTGGGCCTAACAAAAATTGTCTCCTTTGCCTTCACATTCTGAACTTACGTCTTAAAGGTGACGTCAGTAACATCTATTGACAAGCAAGTTACTTTGCCTCTCAACCGACACGACTTACCTTACGGTTAGTTCTATGTCGTACGATGCTACCATACCTACTAACGATCTTTTTGTGATTTTTTTTTTGCATTTTTCATGCTAAGATTATAAAGTTATTTTAGTGAAGGAAAAATTCGACTCGCAGGCAGGATTTGAACATGCGTCTTCTGGTTTGATACACCAGACGCTATGACCACTAAGCCACCGCGAGTCCTACCTGCCATGTCGGAGTGCCATTAGGGACCTTGTTCGTGGATGTATACGTTTCGCGTCGAGCCTGTATTGTTTCTGCTCGCCTGCCACAAGTGTACTGGAGGAGTTGGTCGGTGATTTTCCTGAATTTAGATTCGCCGAGCAGTTTGCTCTTAATTTCTTTTTTTGGCTCCTCGCTCAGGTCTTTGAAGACGTCTTTTAAGGAGTCTCTTTGTAGGAGGAGTCCGTGAGTAATTGCACCTAGGGTCAAGTCGAACTTCTCCAATTGTGCTAGTGACTGCCAGTTTGGTGTGTTTGTGGCTAGATGGTTGTTCACTTTCAGAGCGCAGAAAGCCGGTGTGGCTTGAAAATTTTGTTGCACGTCTGCATATCTTATGTTTTTCCAGCTGTCATCACCGAAGCGTTGGCAGTTTACGGCCTGTTCTACCAGCTTAGGGTTTGCTTTTGCGATTTTGGGCTCTGATTCGGATGTGGTTGGATTAAAGTCCCATGAATCTTCGTTTTCGGCGTGAAGATTTTGAGAGGGTCCCGCAGTCGGTATTAAGTGAGCGAGCTCCCTCTGAGCGTTGGCGATTGAAAATCTTAACTCCGTCTCACGAGTGGTAGAGATCGGGTCCTTGCGGGGTGTTTGAGGAGAGACTAGGGCTTGCCATGAGTCCTCCTGGATTGTGGATTGTGTGTTAACCAATCGATTGAATCTGCTTCAGATTCAATCGATTGGTTAAGCTCATCTGTTTCGTCTGGCTCCTCGTCTTGTACCGGTGACTTATTTAAGCAGTCCACCCTCTTAGTTAAGTTTTCTAGAGCTTGTGTTTGCTGTGTAAGTAGGTCCATCATATTAGTGAGCACTCCTAATTGCGGATTATCCCCCTTGAATGATTTAGGGGTGGGTGATAGGGGTGATGATTGATTTTCGTCCGTTGCTGGCCTCTTTTTGGGTTTTGGGTTTCCGTGTTCGGAGTGTTCACGCCGCTCTGTTGATGTTCCCCTTACCGCTCAAGTGCTTAGGCTTAAGTGCTGTCACAGTATCCATGAATCTATCATACGCCTGAGAACTGGCATGGATTTTTGACATGATAGAATGTGGTGAATAGATGATTGCTCTGCCGAGAGGCCATTCCAGTAAAGTTCTTCTAGCGGCTTTGTAGGCTCTTTCTGATAGATGTCCTTCCGCTCCGTAGAAGATTCCTTTTATTTCATCAGTGGCGAGAGCAAACCGTAATTTTGCTTCTGTTGTGGTGCCGATATTGTCTCCGAAGAGTTCTTGGTAGTAAACATCCATTACCACCCAAGATTTCCAGTCGCTGGGATAGTTTCTTTCGATTGCGGCAATCAGTCCCCGGAAGAATGGTTCTTCGTCGTGTAGGACTGCTCTCTCGGTGAGTTCTTGCATAGTGGTTACCACCACTATCTGTAACCCGTGTTTTTTGGTTAGGTGTGCTTTAAAACCGTGTCGTGGTATTGTTAAGACGGTATTGATATGATTACGTTGATGAGACATATAGGATAATATTACGGGCGTAAAAGCTTGTAATAGTCTCTTGCAATACATAAGCTAATGCGACGCATGAGTTGGTGTGACGCGTCGCGTGAAACTATACTACACATATTATGTAGTGTCCGTTGATGCGACGCATGCATTAGTTGATGCGACGTACGCACCCATGGATGCGACGCATGTATTTAATTGATACGACGTACGCGCATGCTGGTGCGACGCATGATGCGACGTCGCATGGATTCTTTGTCGCATGAATTTCATGACGACGAATATGTTGTATGAGCTCTCATGAATACATGAGAGTACGTTGGATTTATGGTAAATCGCAACGCTTCGTGGTTGCACTCGTAACGAGGTGACAACCGATTTATAGTAGGCAATCAGTTGAAAGACAACTTGATTGTTTGTAGCATGTGCGGGCGCAGCATGCGTATACCATGTCATATAAGCGATATCCTTAACAAACTAAGGACACTTAAAATTTTGTAACGTTAAAGTACTTACTTGTAATATATTGCTGTTTAATACGTGTATAAGTATATTTCCTTAGAGTTTATATACTGTACTGATAGCGCCGAAGTTCAAAAGCGTACTGAAACAACGAGCCTTTCGCGCTGACGAACCAACACTCCCCCCCACACCGGGACGAGTGTTGCCAGTGAAGAAACACCTGTACACCCGATAATTCACTGAAAACACAACTAGATGGCGCTGATGTTCAAGAGGTTTATCTCAAGTGGGTCAAGCCTGAAGGCTCGAACACCTAAATACGTTTCTCTGGATTACTTTTACAGGCAAAGTTTAAAATTCTTGTCAATTTATTTATTCACAATGTTTTTAGCTAATTCTATTTTATAATTTAAGAATATGATGTAGGGTAATAATTGGAAATATTTCCTTATCAATGAACCCACTTCAATTTAAACAAGGGTATTTTGTAAATCTGAAACAGTTAATAATAATATATAATAAATATTCTGCGACATTTTACACAGCACCATCTAGTCCCAAACTAAGCAGAGCTTGTACTATGGGTATTAGACAATGGATATAATAAACAAACACAAACACTTATATTCATCACATAAATATTTTTAGTTATGAGATATAATTCAATACATTCGTCTTTAGAGGAATCTTTAGTAATTACTATAATTTGGGTTTACAATGAACACGATATCGTATAACGTACCGATATCGATACGCAATCGTAAACAATCACTACCACATCATTACCTGTTTGAACTGATTGATTATTTCGTACTCGATTACTGAATCGGTAAAGAACTCGATCTTTATTAATAAATTATATTATTTGATTTAAATAGAAATAAAGCAACTTTAATACTTACACATAGAAATAACTCCATCTTTTTCAGATGTTTTTTTTTTTTGCATAAATTAACTGCACATGTCGGTATTTTCACTGAGCATTTCTGATGACCTTACTGAACGAAAACAATTCTGTTTCTGAAAAATTTTGAGAGATCATGCGAGGCGGGTTCATTGGATATATAGTCTAAGGTTTAACATGAGAATCTTTAATTAATAGACCAATATCGATAAGTTCTTTTATATCCTTTGCACCAGTTAATCCTGTTATTTACGGGATAATCACTGTACGTCTGTACACAGAATCGCAATATGGTCATTTAATCTGCGGAAAAAGTTATTCGATTGCTCGGTCTGTGTCATCTCCATATAATAAATGCTCAAAGATTCCTTTGTATCGATTCAAAATATCCGATAATCGTATCATGGTCTACTGAAAAGTATCACAGCGTATTGCATCACTAACATCACACAACGCAACATAAAAAAAAATTGGCCGTCAACAAAGCGTCAATCGTCAAACTTCAGTTGCAAATTTATGAGATTTTCGTAGTCTTACTGTATGTTTGTACTCAAAATTATATAAATTATGCCGAAGAATAAAGGAAAAGGTGGTAAAAACAGGAGGAGAGGAAAGAACGAAAATGAAACAGAAAAACGTGAGCTGGTTTTCAAAGAAGATGGACAAGAGTACGCCCAAGTCACAAAGATGCTCGGTAATGGCCGCTTGGAGGCCATGTGCTTTGATGGCATAAAACGTCTCTGTCATATCCGAGGCAAACTACGAAAAAAAGTGTGGATAAACCAAGGTGATATAATATTAATAGGATTGCGAGATTACCAAGACGCAAAGGCTGATGTTATCTTGAAATACACTCCTGATGAGGCAAGGAATCTGAAGACGTACGGAGAATTTCCAGAGACAGTTCGAATCAATGAGACTGTGGTCTATTCTGTGGATGGCCTGGATGAAGATATTGAATTTGGAGATGAAGTAAGTTCAGAAGATGAAGCTGATGCGGTAGATGCTATATAAAAATTAGCACTATTTATGTATTACAGTAAGTCTATGTAAATTTGTTTTGCTGTTATGAATAAATATGTCTTTGTGGTTTTATACATTTAGTTCTCAAAATTATTTCTTAAACATACCTAAATTGTCAAATATTGATATCCTTTAGATGAACAGTATTTCACTAGAAAATGTAAGTGTTTATAAAACATGATTAGAGATTCATATAAGATTATTCAGATATTTATATCAATGGTTTCATAAAATATTACTCAAATTATCGTTCAACATTCCTTGAAATAATCCCATTTGTCCCACATGATAAATGATATAAATAAGGAATGTACATATATATACCTATGTATTAAATAATTATATCAACAAAGTCAACTGTTATTATTTTTCCATTGTCCTAGGTAACAAGTATAGGTATATACTACTAGTATCTTAGAACAATTTCATTCTGCTATATATATTATACAATAAACATACAATGATACTCAACATCATTGGTTTTGCATTTAGGTAATTAATTTTTAAATCTTTATGCACATTAATATGTTATATCTAGTTGATAATTGTTATAATAATTATTTGAAAGTCTGGACATATCTTAATACAAGGTGGCGCAAAAGTCATCCCTATACATATTGGAAACTGCAATATTGTTTGCAAATGGTGATAAATGTCAGTTCAGCGTGGACATTTGTGAAGTAAACCGATACAAAATACACACAATAAGACATGAGTTGATAAACTCCTCAAGAATGCAGAATAATTGTTTCAATTGGCATTTCTGGGTCACCTAATGTCTTGTTTTGGTAATTTGTACTGGCCTGCAAGACCACCATCTTAAAAAATTACAACCAAAGAACATTGGATGACTACTTTTGCGCCACCTTGTACCTACCAAATCAGGCCTGTATTCTGTATTAAGTTATTATTTGTGTTTGATACATTAATTGTTCCAGATGAGATGGGTGTTGGTGTCCTAACTAATGAACAAAGCAAAGTACTGTTTGAACATTTTATAAATATTAATTTTTTTACTTCACAGACCATAAAATATGGATGAAGCAACCCAATATTATGCTTGGGATGCAGTCATTGAGATAATTAACTTTTTAAGTATCAAAAACTTCTAAGTACTGCTGCTCCATAGTAAAAAAAAACTTGCTAAGGGCAGGGCGAGTCAGACTCGCCCATGAAGGGTTCCATAGCAGCAAGGCACCTATTACAGATTTATTATTAGAAAATAATGATTCACGGTTTATGCTTGGTTTATGTTTATGAAATTAAATGTTTTTTTTATATTTGAGTTGATTGAATGAAAGGTAAATTGCGGTTTACGATTTATGACATATTAAAAAAAAAACTACATAATAGATCTCGTTCAATTCAATTTTCGGTGGAAGTTTGCATGGTATGTACCTACATCATATATTTTTTAGTTTTATCATTCTCTTATTTTAGAAGTTACAGGGGGGGGGGACACATTTTACCACGTTGGTAGTGTATCTCGCGCAAACTATTCAGTTAAGAAAAAAATTATATTACAAACCTCAATATCATTTTTGAAGACCTATCCATACCATAGGTACCCCACATGTATGGGTTTGATGAAAAAATAATTTTGAGTTTCAGTTCTAAGTATGGGGAACCCCCATAATTATTGTTTTATTTTTATTTTTATGAAAATCTTAATGCGGTTCACAGAATACATGTACTTACCAAGTTTTAACAGTATAGTTTTGTTTTGGAAAAAAGTGGCTGTGACGTACGGATGGACAGACAGACATGACGAATCCATACGGGTTTACGTTACGGGAACCCTAAAAATACTGTCAAATTTTCAACTGCATCCATATTTTATTGAATTATTAGTAGGTAGGTACCTATGTAGTTAATAATGCCATCACGAATCAAGTGTTATCTAAACATTCATACATACACTCACGCCTTTCTCCCACAGGTAAGCCCGTAAGCGGAAACTAGACCGCCACTTGCTACGATTCTTGCATACTTCTTTTGCTTCTGCGACATTCATACATCTAGATTAATTAATAATCTTTAATCATAGGTTGAAATCCCCCAAAATAGCTATCTACCGTTCCTATTCTTTTCCGACGCTAATTGAATTACTTAATCTATACTTCTATACTATTAAATAAAGCTGAAGAGTTTGTTTGTTTGCTTTAATGCGCTAATCTCAGGAACTACTGGTCCGATTTGAAAAATTATTTGAGTGTTATATAGCCCATTTATTGAGGAAGGCTATATTTCATCGGGCTACGCGGACGAAGTCGCGGGCAGAAGCTAGTATCCGGGCGGGCAAGTAAACTAACGCTCGCCGGGCCTCTCGTTACCGTTCTTGTCTCCTCCAGCATGGCCGGGAGCGAAAGCACGTGGCAAGCAGAGGTATGTACTCTGTGGTGGAGGTCACCGCCACAAAAGATGCAGCGGAAAGAGAGAGGGAAGCTGCTTTCACTCTGCCTGAGCAAGTACAGTAATCCCCAATCTTTTTGGCCGCGCTGAAGTTGTTGCACCCGCCTTCTTGCGCATGGTACAGTCGAGTGGAAAATTCGAGTTATTCCCAGTTGTCCCCACCGTCTTCGTCTCCAGTGGTGACAAATGGGAAAAAATCCCAGTTGTCACCAGGCGTGGCGCCTCAGTGGTGACAAATGGGAAAAAAATCCCAGTTGTCACCAGGCGTGGCGCCTCAGTGGGGACAAATGGGAATGGCCACTCTTTTGTTCCCAGTTGTGACCAGTCACCAGATGGGAAAAATAAATAGATACGTTGGGGACGTATCTATTTATTTTTCCCATCTGGTAAGGTAAGGCGGGCCTAGAGCTGAATATAATATACAGGAATATTTTTTAAGCAAAAATTTTGGTAGTTCAGTATCAGTAATAGAACACATTCCCATTATTAGTTCAAAACTTTATTAATAAAAATTTATTATTAATTAAAAAAAAATTTTAGCCGTTTTGGCGTAAAGCTTGGGAAATATAAACCGAAATACAGAGCTAAAAAAATCTCAAATTAGTACCTAGTGATGTGTAAGATACCTTTTTTTTTTTTTTTAAAAAAGCTTACTAGCAATGTGGGTCACACATTACTAGTATTCTTGTTAACCCCTCGTGCTAAGCTAAATGCTTGTGTTACGAGTGGGTTCACGTCGGTAGTGCAATGGGTGGGGTTCGAACCGGCAACCACATGATCGCAAGTCCGACGCCCTAGCCATTAGGCTACCGCCGCTTAGATAAAATATCTGGAATACAAAATGCAAAATACATTTAAATTAAGTAGGTATTTCAGATACCAGATGCAAATAACTTTCTGAGAATGGTATCTGAAATAGGGAACTACTAGATATAAAATACGTATCTTTTGAATAGTTTTGTAAAAAATCATTTTAAATGAAAGTATATTTGTTTACATTAATGTCTAAATACCGTGAAATATGCCAACTTTGCCAATCAAAGTATCTTTGCCCTAAAAGCAATTTAAGCAAATACACGAATATAAGGAACAATTATTTTATTTTTATGACAACATTTATTACTTGGGTGGAAAGTTGATTATATTTGTGACAACACTGGTGCTAATTCTGTAGTGGCAAACTAAACTAAACTAAAATCCGACTAATTTTAGTTTAGTCGTCATTGCTATTCAGATAACACGCGACTAAACTAAAATTTGGTTTGACAGGACTAATTTTATTTTAGTTACTCAATTTAGTCTAAATAGGGTAATACACCTTTTTTTGAAAACTGTTTTAAATTAATTCTTAGATCGTAATGAACCAGTAGAAATTTTATTTCAGTTTTATATAACCGAAAAATGCTTTAAAAACTATTTTTAATTTATGATTTTGAATTTTCGCGCGGAAACTCTAGCCGCCATGCTACTTCGGGTTGTGACGTCACTTCTTTAGTAAACAATACAACTTGTCATATTATCCTTCCTCTAAGATACAACTGCAAAAGACCAAGTAACGTCAAGTTACTATCGGAGTGACATCACGTCGGAATCCAATATGGCGGATGGCGTTTTAAAACAGATTAAAAAAGACTATTTTTGAAATTGAATTATAAAATTTACATTGCATTTGTATAAATAAATGCTAACGATTCTCGTTTACTTTTTTAAAAATCTATCATAAACATGCATTTTTATATTTTTTCTTACATGGTGTAAAATACCCTATTGTCATTTTGGTATTCTGTTGTACATGTTTTACGTCAAATTACGACTTAAATTGGAAACGTCAAACTAATTGTAGTCGTCATAGAAATAGGTGTCTTTAAACTAAATTTTATAGTCGTAGGCGGACATTTGTAACAATTTGTAAAATGATCAAGTTAATTTGTTCTCAGTAAACGGTTTTTCGTGAGTATATTGGCAGACTCTTCCGAATTCATTAGAGAGGTAAAATACTCAAGGCAAATAAAATAATTCTTAAGTACCTAAACGCGAAAAGTTATTTTTCAGAAACTATCAAGATTAATAAAAAAACGGATTTGATAATACTTTACTTTATTGATAATAATTTAAATTATTATCAATCAAGTAATTATGTAGGTACCTACTCTGTTTTTTTTAATATGGCGCCACACTGCTTGTGTATTTGCCAAGGTAAAGGCTAATCGTTTACCTGAGCCCGCCATATTCAAATTACAATTGGTTTTTCGCAATTTGTAGATTCTAGATTGATAGCTGTAGTCATTGTGCCTATAGCTATACAATGTTCACAACTCAGTTGTGAAATTGTATAGCTAATCAGCTCAGATCTACAAATTGCGAAAAACCAATTGTAATTTGAATTTGGCGGGCTCAGGTAAACAATCAGCCTTAAGTATTTGGAGTTATCAAATAATACTAGTTCCCATCATGGGATTATATATTATGGCACCACACTTTATGCTATAATATTTTCACAAAAAATATTTTCATTTAAGATTGTCATTCGTTCATTACGATCTTTCATAATCAAGTTCTTAGATAGGACCGTCTGATCGTGCCGAAGCCCCATAAAAGTAAATTATAATACTTAAGACTGGCAACATCATATCATAGTCAAGTAAAATAAGGCTTTAAGGACATGTATCCAGGGCCGTTAAATAAATTAATAAAAAAAAGTCAACTAAAATAAGTCGTGTGAAATTCGATTTTGGTCGGGCTTTTAAAGTTTTAATTTGGGGATTGCTTGTCGAAAACGGTGAAGGAATACACGTGCTTTTGTGTACGCTGCGAATCTTTTCGATTATAGTGTAACTTTCTATTGTTAACTGTGAATCTACAGTCGAATTTATTCGTAGTATTTGTGTGTCTATTATTGTTAAGATCATAATAAGCTTAAACATTTATGTAAGTATTTATTTTATTGGTTCACGATACAAAAATGACTAAAAACAAACCGCCTGACCCTCCTGACCCTCCTGACGATCAACTTTTTGAATATACCCCTGTTTGCACTGTCACCCTACCAAATGCTCAGACTGTAGAAAATGATATGGTTATAGAAACGGAACCATCTAGAAGGAAGAGACCAGCTCTCTCCCCTCTAACGTCGATTACGAACCCTCCAAAGATCGCTAAAAATATAACCGGCAGACAAATTTACACCGCTAAAGACAACCCACCATATGTCGTTCATGTTGCACTAATTGACCAACAAACTTCTAGCACTACACTACACCCGATTAAATTTGGAATGTTTTTGATGAAAAATAACATCGGAAATGTGCGCCCAGATGGGGTTAAACGATTAGGCAGGAACCGCATATCTGTTGAGTTTAAATCTCATCAGGATGCTAATAGCTTTATATTGAACGATGCTCTTTCCCAGAATAATTATATTCCCACATTCCCCAATTTAATATTACCCGTATGGGTATAGTTAGAGATGTTCCCACGGAGTGGTCAGAAGAGGAGATCATACAAAATAATAAGGTCCCCACTGGTTGTGGACCTGTAATCAAAGCGAGAAGATTGAGTCGTAAAGTCCATTCCTCCACTACAGACTTATCTGACTGGAAACCTACACAAACGGTGGTTCTTACATTTGACGGCCAGATATTACCAACGCGGGTTTTCTCCTTCTACTCGTCTCTTGAAGTTGAGAGATACATGTACCCTACGACCCAATGCTTCCACTGCTGCCGCTTTGGGCATACACGCACAGTATGTCGTTCAAAACCACGTTGCTTAAAAAGTGGCCAGGATCACCCTGGTGATGGTTGTGACGTTACCCCTGATAGGGCTTTCTGTATTTTATGCTCAGGATGTCACTATGCCAACGATAAAGGCTGCCCCGAACTAGGTCGACAGAAAGGAATTAAAGCTCTAATGGCTGAAAAGTCCATTTCATATGCGGAAGCAAGTCGGGTCTTCCCACCTGTTTCTAGATCTTACGCCGAAGTCTCTAGAGTAACTGTACCCTCTCCAAACACATCTACACCACAACGCCATAACCTAGGCTCTCAAACTCCTAAATCATACCGGAAAATAGTCTTTCTTACTCCTAAACCTCGCATTCCTCTCTCACCTAGCTATGATAAGAAGGCTCATCATGAACTCACTCATAATTACTTTTTTTCCCCATCTAAAAATGGTTGTGCGTTTCCTGCAGAAGGGTTTCAACAGCCCTATATGCAGAGACAAGACAGACCCGAAGCCATCTTAAATACAATAGCAAGCATGCTGATGACCATACTATCCAATACGACACAAAACCTACCTGAACACGTTGCGTTAAAACTTACCTCAATTTTAAACTATCTCAATCATATTCCCCCCACTGATATTCCTTCAATGGAACACGAGGAGTATTACTCACAAGAAACATGAATTAACGTATCTAATTAATAAACATAAACCATTAATCTGTGGAATAGCTGAAACGTGGCTTACCCCTGATAAAAATTTTAAAGTCCCGTACTTCAGCAGTATCCGCCAATACAGACCTGATGGATATGGTGGATGTGCTTTGTTCATCAATAACAAAGTAACATTCTCCTCTATTACCTTACCCTCTATTAGTGATAACGTCAACGTTGTCGCTGTAAAGGCTGAGGACATAAACATCTTCTCATTTTATATTGCACACCCTCACAATGATGATCTTATGTATATTAGAAATCTGCTAACTAGCGCAACCGGTCAAATATTTGTAATGGGAGATTTTAACTGTCACCATTATATGTGGGGGTCTGATTCCTGTGATAGTTTCGAATTAGGTCTAGCAGATTTATTGGATGATCTCAACCTATGCATAATAAATGATGGTAGTACCACCCGAAGGTCTGCGCTGGGACAAAATAACAGTTGTGTTGACATAACATTCTGCTCAGCCAGCATAGCCAGCCTCTTTATTTGGGGCCGTTTGGGGACAACCTATGGAAGTGACCACTTTCCTATCATAATAAAAATCACTTCTAAAACTATTCCAGATAGAACCTCCCCACCTCTATTGAAATATCAGTTGAACTCAGTTGACTGGGACCTTTACGCTAAAATTCTAGATTCAAGAATATCTTCTCTTCCCCAAGTCAACACTAATAACAGTTTAGAATGCTTTTTATCATTCTCTAAAATAATTTCATGCACTGCTGATGATTGCCTCCCAAGTAAGAACCCCTCATCGGGGAAAATCCCTTCTCCTCCATGGTGGGACAGGGAGTGCACTAACATATTAAGGGCCAGGAATGAGGCAGGAGAAACCTACAACAGTGACATGAATCCAGAAAACCTAATTAATTTTAAACATATACTGGCTAAGTCTAGGAAATTATTTAGAAAGAAAAAGAGGGAAGGTTGGTTAAAATTCTGCGATTCTCTGAACCCACAAACCCCAATATCAACAGTATGGGAAAAGTTGAAGCGATTTAGAAGTGGTTTAACATCAACTCCGTCGAATGCCATTTCTGAAGAGTTAGGGTATCTTTCTTTACTAAAATTGCTCCAGCCTATGTTCCTAGCTCAGTCGAATGTGGCCCTATTGATCCAGTTAACATACCGTGTATTGACCCACTAGAATCACCATTTTCCTTAGAAGAGTTAGAAACAGTCCTCTCCCATGTAAAAGATTCTGCTCTGGGAGTGGATGGATTCCCCTACTCTTTTATTTCCAAAGCGGGAAAAAAATGTTGGCAATATTACCTAGACCTGGCCAATTTTTGTTTCACCTCCGGCTACATTCCCGACGACTGGAAGATTCAAATCGTTATTCCTTTATTAAAACCTGGCAAAGATCCGAATGACCATTGTTCATATAGACCTATTGCACTGTCGTCCATACTAATAAAACTCTTGGAACATTTAATAAAAAATCGACTTGAGTGGCTAGTAGAAAATAGAGGGCTACTGCCGAGGACTCAATTCGGTTTTAGGAAAGGTTTGGGTACAGCAGACAGTGTAAGCATCCTCTCGTCTGAAGTTAGACTAGCCCTTAGCAGGAATGTCCGTGGTGGCTGTTTTTCTCGATGTATCTGCTGCTTATGGTTGTGTCCTCCTCCCAATTCTCAGGCAAAAACTGCACGAGCTGAGTATCCCGGCGAGGATTTGCCGTATCATATGCAGTATCTTTTGCAGCCGTCTTCTTCATTTAAGGATCCCTGGGGGGACTCCAGAAGTAAGAATGGTTTGGAGGGGCCTCCCTCAGGGATCAGTTCTTAGCCCCCTCTTATATAACATTTATAAATCGGACCTGCATTCAAGCCTAAATTTAAATTGTAAAATTCTTCAGTATGCCGACGATGTTGCACTTCTGGTTTCCAACAATTCCATTCAGGATGCTGCCCTTTCCATGAACGTTTCCCTTTCCTCCTTGAACCAATAGCTCTTCCAACATGGGTTGTCCTTAAGCGCTCCTAAGAGTACAGCTGTCATATTTACACGCCGACGTTTGATTCCCCAAGTCGAGATAAGTATAGACGATCAAACCATCCCAATTAAGAACAAAGCTAGATTTCTAGGGGTGTCCCTCGATTCTAAATTATCAGGAATAGACCACATTAACTATGTTATTAAAAAATGTGAACGCTCCATGTCGGTACTAAAGGCTATTGCTGGAGTTTGGTGGGGAGCTCATCCACACACTCTTAAGCTAATTTACAACTCAATAATCAGAAGTGTGATAGATTACTGCAGCTTTCTAATAGAACCATGTAATAAGGAAGCGCTTCATAAATTAGACTCATTACAAGCTAAATGTCTAAGAACCGTAATTGGCGCAATGAAATCTTCTCCTATAAATGCTCTTTTGGTCGAATGTGGTGAGCCACCCTTATACTTAAGACGGCAATATTTGGCTGATCGCTTCCTGTCCAAGGTTTTTGCCTTGTCGACCCATCCCTTGCTCCCCATCCTGGAACAAATTGTCATTTCCTTCAACTGCCCTTACTGGAATAACAAATCAATTCCTCCGTTGATACATAGTTATAGAGAGATTAAACTCATCTCCACACCTGTTTGCCAAAACCCCACTCTTCCCGTTTTTTCTTCCGCATATGAGACCATTCATTTCAAACCTAAGGTTGTGTTGGGCCTTGGAATAACTAAAACTTCTCCGAACATAAAGGATCAGTTTCAATTAGCTTTAAAAAAATACTGGGAAGGTTGGCACTACTTCTACACAGACGCATCTAAACTATCCCAGTCAGGGTATACAGGAGTAGCAGTATACTACCAAAATTCAAAAATATCGCTGTTGTTCCAATGTCCTAAAGAGACTTCCGTGTTTACAGGGGAATGTATTGGCATCATGGAAGCCCTGGAGTTCATTAAAGCTCATAACATTAAAAAATCTGTTATATTCTCGGATTCACGTAGCAGTATACAGGCATTAGTTCAAAACCAATTATTTTCCAAAATCCACAGCAAAATTATCATTGATATTAAAAATTTATTACTTACCTGTTCTAGAAAGGATTTAGATATTGAAATTGTCTGGGTTCCAAGCCACTCTGGGATTTTGGGAAATGAATGTGTTGACGCATTGGCAAAGTTCGCTTCGATAAACCAAGTTGACCGGAAACTTTACTCTATTCAAAACTACGATTTACGAAATAGTTCCAAAGACAAACTACTTTCAGCATGGTCAACAGCTTGGAAGGAAAGCTCAAAAATTAAGGGTAAGTATTATGCCAGTATACAATCCGATATCCAGCGGAAGCCTAGGTTTTTTAACTACCCAAAATTAGACAAGAGAATTGTTTCGTCCTTGTGTAGAATGAGACTCGGTCACTGTTGTAGCCCAGTGTTCCTAGGGAAGATCCGCGTTCGTGACAGTTCACTATGTGAATGTGGTCTTGATGAAGGCACATTAGAACATTTCTTCTTTTCGTGTCCTTTAAATTCCAATTCCTTAGACCTGTACTCGATACTCCCATCAATTAAAATTCCTCTTCCAACAAACTTCCATTCCCTCCTATCTCAATTCTCTCCTCCTATCATCAAAAATGTATCTAAGTTTCTTATAGATAATAATATTAAAATGTAATGTTTATCTATGTATTTCATTTTGATATTCATTATATATGATTATAATAACAAGTATAATAATTAATTTAGTTATTTATTTTGGATTCTAATTCAATGTTACTCACACCATTGTATTTTGTCTTAGCTACTAACTACCTACCCTAAAGACAAGAAGTTTGACAGTGACACTGGCAGATTAGTCGACACCGACTCTGTTGCCATAAAAAAAAAAGTTTTAATTTAGTTCGCCGTAACAACAGAATACGTTTTAGACTAAACTAAACCAAAATTGGTAAAAATTTAGTTTGGTTTAGTTTGGTCAGTTGAACAACAGAATTAGCACCACTATCTATCGCATTCGTTTGAAAGTTTATTTACTTGTAACCTGTCAGAACTTGACGAGTGTGGGATATGTTATTGCGGGCAAATTTTTTAAGCAGCGTTTGTGGATTGTACCTCATGGCGAAAACTAGACATGCGCAAAACATCACCTTATGAAGTAATGTGATGCAACATTACTTTTTCGGTCAGGTGATATTACTCGATAACATTACACATTACTCGAAACATTACGCGACGTATTCGAACGATCTGATAATGTTTGTACTTCGACTGTACTATTACTTTGAAGTGATATTAATTTTAAAGAATATCTAGCCAACAAAATGCATTTCGCCAACTACATAGTTCTGACTCAAAAAAGTGTAAACAATGCAAGTGATCATAGGTAAAAACCCGGCTAAATAAAAATAAACCTCATAAAAACTTACGGCTTAAAATCCGTCACGAACGTTTCTTGTCTTCGCCTTATCTCGTCTCTCTATCTAACTTGTGGAACAACGTCCATCTGTCTCACTCTACCGCGCGTCGCGCGAAGTATTTTAAATATAGTTTCATTATTCAGGACTTTATAAAACAAAACTTTTGACGATAGGCAAAGTTACCCTAAACTATTCAGACCCATCCATGCCAACATTGCCGTTATCAAAAATCACTTAGGGTTGTCACTTTTAGTTATTTTGATACAGGTTGAATCTCAGAAACAAAACGTCCAACAACTCAGTTACCTACATATTTTTTTTACTTTTAAAATAATTTAATTTTAAATGTCCTAAAATATACCTATATACCTATTCGTTATATTTATATAATATAGAGGTGAAGTTTATTATTGTATATTTGTTTATTTATATGTGGCTTTATTATTCCTGGATATAGAGTGTATTTCATTAGGATAGAGGGCAGCTTTTCATATACATCTGTAAATCCACTTAACTTTAATTTAATATTGTTTTTTTTTATTTCAAAAAAACAAACAGAGGTCTAGACTGAAGACGTGAAATAGGGTCCCGAGCATATAAAAATTACTCCGAAGATATGTTAAAGCTTGCATGCGCAGCAGTTGCTTATTATTACACTTCACCCCTATATTATAGAAATATAACGAATATATTTTATGACATGAGTAATGAATTAAATTATTTTAAAAGTCAAAAAAATATGTAACTGAGTTGTTGGACGTTTTGTTTCTGAGATTTTGCGTTAATTCAACCTGTAACAAAAGAACTAAAAGTGACAACCACAAGTGATTTTTGATAATGGGCAATGTTGGCATGGATGCGTCTGAATAGTTTAGGGTAACTTTGCCCATCGTCACAAGTTTTGTTTTATAAAGGCCTGAATAATGAAACTACTTATATTTAAAATACTCAAGAATTGATATTCTATAACATACAGTAAAATACACTTACCTGTGTTTTCGCCATGAGGTACAATCCACAAACACTGCTTAAAAAATTTGCCCGCAATAACATATCCCACACTCGTCAAGTTCTGACAGGTTACAAGTAAATAAACTTTCAAACGAATGCGATAGATAGTGTTGTCACAAATATAATCAACTTTCCAACCAAGTAATAAATGTTCTCATAAAACTAAAATTGTTTCAATTTGTGTATTTGCTTATAAATTGCTTTTAGGGCAAAGTTATCTTGATTGGCAAAGTTGGCAAATTTCACGGTACCTATATGATTTTATGAATAGGTAAATATATAAGTATTTAATTTTGTTTGGCCTTTAGGCACGAGCTTCAAGTACGCAGGATTAAAACCTGCGTTCTCCGGTTAGGTCCAATCCAACAGGGGCCCTAGTCTGCTATTTCAATTGACTCAGAATGACCGTCCAATGGCACTAAATGACAGATTTCGTAGAGAAAACTGTCAAAAATCAACCATTATGAAGTCACTGAATCACAATTCTGACACAACTGAATAGTAGACTCGGCACCCTGTTCGAACGACGTTGCCTCACATTTACGCATGCTAAACATTTTAAGTCGGCAAACCATCAGACAATCCATCTCTTGGAAGGTACCTAAGCAATTATATAGGTACGCCCATGGACACCTGCGCCTACAACGGAGGAAAGCCCGGACCCGCAGTGTAGTGTTTGTGTTTCTATATCTATTTCATAGATATAATGACACTATCTCACATACACAAGTATTAGCGGACAACTTGTCTTGACAACTGACAGTTACGAAATTGGCAGTGAGACCATGCCTTTATAATTATGTGCCGAGAGACATACCCGGCGGTAGTCTGGGACGGGACGAAGGCTGTGCTTGGTGTATTGGTGAGCCAGTGTAATAAACATATTATATGCGGACCCTACAAGTGGCGACGAGGATGGGATACTTCTAGTTATTGTAAAGATAATTGTTAAAACCATAAAAATGGAATCGTAAGTAAACATTGAAACAATGTTAGTGAAGGTGCAGTAATTGTAAGTATGTAAACAACATATTATTATGGTATTGTGGTATTATTAGGCTTCGGATACTTTTATTGAGGCTTCGTAAATTTATTATGTATCTCAATAGAATATGAGATTGTATTCCGAGTTACATAATAAAATTTCAAACATGATATTTCAAAATTGGCGGGAACGCCTGATTGAGAAGATAACCATAGACATTGTTCTTGTTATCATAATTCGCCAAAAGGCAGGCAAAGGTTTGAACCATACAGCCTTGTCTTATTATAACCATAGACATTTGATATTTTTATTTTTTATTTCTAATGATGCCGAAGACAGTTAATATGTACGGGTAGTACATTACTTACTATAAAAGAGTGTTGCCATAACATGAAATGGTAGATTTTTAGAATAAAAATAAATAATAAAAGAATATTTATTAACAGGATAAAGATGTTCCACCTGCTTTACTGAAATTAAAGATATAAACATAATTGTGTGTATTCTTTAAATATATAAAACATTATATGAAAAGTAGTCTGGCTCACCTAGAGTCGATGGCGTAGGTGTGCGTAATTAACAACACATGTACGTCTTATATGTTATTTTATTTACTAACTTAATTACAACGTATGTGCATACATAAGCAACCCTAATGCGAACTAAGAGGTGGAATGGCGGGGCCTTCGCACTCCTTTGTCCTTCAAGCTACCCTCGCACCCAATGGCTTGCGTGGCTGCCGATGGTCGAGAATTATCCTTGAGAGCGATCAGCGGGGCCTAAGGTTCCTAGCTATGGAATGGATATTTGCATGAATCTTCGCGGTTTATATTGGCGACAGATTGTATGTGTGCAGGATCTTCATTATACACATCTGTAGTAACGCTGTGACAACCGTAAGTGTTTATAGATGGCGTTAGTTTTCTATGATGATTCCATAGAATTCCATTAGATGTTGCAATCATTGCGATGACTAAAGTTACTCATCTTGCTAACCGATAGATAGTGCTTTGCTACAGGGTAATATAAATGATTAGATTTTATCCATGAGTAGTTAGTCCAAATGGGCTTCCATTAAATTGGAAACGGTTTAAAGGTACCACCCAGGAGGAAAAGTAGTCTAAATGGGCTTCCATTAAATTAGAAACGGTTTAAAGGCACCATCCATGAGTAGTTAGTCCAAATGGGCTTCCATTAAATTGGAAACGGTTTAAAGGTACCACCCAGGAGGAAAAGTAGTCTAAATGGGCTTCCATTAAATTGGAAACGGTTTAAAGGCACCACCCATGAGTAGTTAGTCCAAATGGGCTTCCATTAAATTGGAAACGGTTTAAAGGTACCACCCAGGAGGAAAAGTAGTCTAAATGGGCTTCCATTAAATTAGAAACGGTTTAAAGGCACCATCCATGAGTAGTTAGTCCAAATGGGCTTCCATTAAATTGGAAACGGTTTAAAGGTACCACCCAGGAGGAAAAGTAGTCTAAATGGGCTTCCATTAAATTGGAAACGGTTTAAAGGCACCACCCATGAGTAGTTAGTCCAAATGGGCTTCCCTTAAATTGGAAACGGTTTAAAGGTACCACCCAGGAGGAAAAGTAGTCTAAATGGGCTTCCATTAAATTGGAAACGGTTTAAAGGCACCACCCATGAGGAAAAGTAGTCTAAATGGGCTTCCATTAAATTGGAAACGGTTTAAAGGCACCACCCATGAGGAAAAGTAGTCTTAATGGGCTTCCATTAAATTGGAAACGGTTTAAAGGCACCACCCATGAGGAAAAGTAGTCTAAATGGGCTTCCATTAAATTGGAAATGGTTTAAAGGCACCACCCATGAGGAAAAGTAGTCTACATGGGCTTCCATTAAATTGGAAACGGTTTAAAGGCACCACCCATGAGGAAATGGGCTTCCATTAAATTGGAAATGGTTTAAAGGTACCACCCATGAGTAAAAGTTATCTAGATGGGCTTCCATTAAATTGGAAACGGTTTAAAGGCACCACCCATGAGGAAATGGGCTTCCATAAATTGGAAATGGTTTAAAGGTACCACTCATGAGTAAAAGTAGTCTAGATGGGCTTCCATTAAATTGGAAACGGTTTAAAGGTACCACCCATGATTAGAATTAGTCTAAATAGGCTTTCATTAGATTGGAAATTGAGATTATGTATGGCTATGGCACAGCACTGCTGTGTAGACTGTAGGAGATTGCATTGCATGGCACAAAAAAAAAATCTATAATAAAATACCAGATGACATTAAAAAAATATAGAGATACTGCTAACCTCGTTCTGTAACAACATTAATTTGTACTCACATATTATATTGAAAAAAAAAAAATGATCCATGAAATAACCTATGAAATAACCTAGGCTGAATGGGTTTCGATTAAATTGGAAATGTTTTTTAGGTGTAGGATTGATAAAACCGATGAACACATAGTATAGATATAAAATTACGTACAATTGTAACGGGCCGATTTTTGTGAATTGTAGACTGATATGACGGTCTTTATTAGAGAGAGCAACTTATTAGATAAAATTATTGTAGCGTGCACTTCTTCAGGGATGTTGTGAAAAATATTTTAACAAGGGAGAGTAACATTAGGTAAAGTTATAATAGTAGCAAGTGATGATTGATTGACTGACTTTAGATGTGGTGTCTTGAAAGTTATGAGCAGGGGTTTTACTTTTAAAAAAGGTTACACAAGTGCTTAAACAAGATGCAGAAAATTATATTAAGTTTATACAAGATGAAGAAACAAAAACGTGTTAACATGTGCTAGTAAGGGCAAGCATTATTTTTAAAGCTGTCCAGAAAAGAAAGAAATGTCATAACATAGTTATGGAAAACAACTATTTAAAACTAGACTATTTACAAGAGACTCAGGAAAAGTGAACAATGACATAAAAAAGTAAGTTGATATAATAAATGGAATAATAATATTAAGAAGAAAATCAATAAAAATAAAATAGTTATTGGACACAGATATAACTAAAGATAAAGAAGATAAGGAAGCGGCGGTAGCCTAATGGCTAGGGCGTCGGACTTGCGAGCATGTGGTTGCCGGTTCGAACCCCACCCATTGCACTACCGACGCGACGTGAACCCACTCGTAACACAAGCAATCTAGTTTAGCACGAGGGGTTAACAAGAATACTAGTAATGTGCGACCCACATTGCTAGTAAGCTTTAAAAAAAATGATGTGGACCAATTTCCCGGTTATCTTCTATTGTATTAACATAATTATTCATAAGGATAATAGTGGCGTAGATATATATTTGTTCAGCAGCGAATAGGTATAGGCTGATGATGATATCTTTGTTTGAATATAAGGCATGCATGCATACTAATGTCGGTGTATTAAATGTGACCTTTAGTATGTGAGAAAAGTGTGTGCAATAACAACTACACAATTAATACCAAGAAGAATTGCCTGAACTATATTTACGTGTAACACAGAACTATTAAAGCTACATAGTGAACTACTTGTGATCTTCTTTCTCTTCACTCTCATTTCAACCTAACTTCAACTTGAACCATCATTTTTGTGGAGTGTACGAAACCGAATAGTACCTATTACAAATTGTATCATAAATAAAAATAGTACTGATCTGAGTTGAGGCAGCAATGAAGAAGAATGATGAGCAATGTTGTGCTTTTATATAAGAAAGTCTTAGAAGATTTTAATGAAAATGACGCATCGTTATAATAAGTACCTATATTTACAAAGTCAGGAATGTGAGATTCAAAACTAATTGCACCAAAACCTGTAGCAATATCTATGCACGGCATTAAAAAAAACAAGCAAATTAAATCACTAATATTAGGTATCTTTTAAAGAATCAGTGGGTTTAAGTCGCCATTGGTTTATTAGAACCATTTTCTACAAATAATGAAATCATCATTTAGTAGGTAGTCAGTTGATAGTAGTTACAATCGGGTACGTAACGGGTGTTTGATTTGTTTATTTTTTTTGAATTTAATTAAATAGTATAATTCTCTATTTATGCATTTAAAATTTTAGTGGGAGTGCAAAAAACGAGTGTTAGTACTTATAAAACTTGTATAGCACAGTGAGTAGTGACATCATCTCAAGGAAGTCATAAGTATTTTGTTGTGTTGATGGGAATTTTGTGCAATATTGTTATTTTCCATACAGTACCTTATTGACCGTAGATGAACAGTGAAATAGAGTGTCAGAACAAAGATACAGAGAAGTGTCTTCAAATAAGCTAAATTACGAATACCTCATTCACTCAGTGACCGAAAAATGACCAGTGGAAACAATTTGATTTTGTTTTCAAAAGATAGAATAGGGATATGATTCAAGTAAGAGACTTCTGAATTGGAAAAGGAGAAGGGAAAGTATGGTTAAGTAAAAGCTGAGTAGCCAAAAACTTAAAGAAGGAGATAAAATGTGTGTATGAGAAATAGAATAGCGGATGAACTTATCTCTAGTTTAATCTTACACCAAATGTGTTTGAACAAGCTTTAGATGGTGACATCATAGTAAGAAAGGAAGAAGCAGGATATACCTATGCTGTATAGAAATGTGGTTTGGTAAAAGGTAGAAGAATAAAGGAAACTATCTTTGTGAAGATATGGCTAATCCTATCTGGGACGATTGTTTCAGCGGCTCACAAAAAAATAAAAGTTACACATTTATGTTTTGTGATTTGAAACTAGCGGTTAAGTTTTTAATTTTAACTTATGCAAATATTGATACCTATTGTTTTAATTTTGTGAGTATCTCTTGATATAAATGTTATCTGCCAGTGGCTGACTAGGAATTTAAGGTTATAGCAAAGTAGAAACTTGCCTAGAGGCTGAAGGTTACAAAGGAGCGCGGGTGGAAGTTATAATCTGTAATAACTCATGACAACCAGACGGGGCGCCGATGAGGTGCTGCCTGTCTAAAGCGCTGTTAACATTTAATCAGCCACTGGTCAAATAAAAATATATGAAAAGGAAGGGATGTAGTGTTTGTGTTTCTATATCTATTTCATAGATATAATGACACTATCTCACATACACAAGTATTAGCGGACAACTTGTCTTGACAACTGACAGTTACGAAATTGGCAGTGAGACCATGCCTTTATAATTATGTGCCGAGAGACATACCCGGCGGTAGTCTGGGACGGGACGAAGGCTGTGCTTGGTGTATTGGTGAGCCAGTGTAATAAACATATTATATGCGGACCCTACACGCAGTAACCGAGGAGGAACTGGCTGTTACGCACAAATGTGTAAACATACACCAAGATTTAATCTATACTAATATTATAAAGAAGAAAGATTTTTATGTAGGTTAGTATGTTTGTAACGAATTGGCTCATAAACTACTGAGCCGATTTCAAAAATTCTTTCACCATTTGAATGCTACGTTATTCCAGATTAACATAGATTATAGAATATTTTGCGGCGGGTGGGCTGCTAGTGTGACATAAAGGTAGACCAGCCAGTGAGATATCAAGAGGTCGTACCGAACAAACTGACTATTTTCTTTTCTCGCCTTTTACCTTTCGCTCATCGTTCACATGAGCCCACAAAATTAAAATTTCAAGAGGTTTTTCGTAATTTGTAGATTTATAAAATAGGTACCTATTCTAGATTCAATGCAGTAGTAATTGCGACATTATTATATAGGTACATAAAACGTTAACAACTGAGTTAAAACTTCTTCCCAAATTCTCGTGTCGTTTTGCACTAGGTACTTTTATCTACCTTAAGGCGGATCGTTCACCTGAGCCCGCCAAATTCAAATTTCAATTGGTTTTTGTTCTAAATTAGTTAAGTTCTAAGTTAATTAAGTTTTAAATCGATATTGTAGCTAAATTTAGGTACAATCGTCATTTTTGGCCAAAATTGACTATTGTACCTAATTTTAGCTTCGTTAACGTTTATTAAGCAAAGTTTTTAATGCTCAGATGTGAATATTGTATATCTAATGCCGCAATTACTACAGCTAGGAATCTAGAATGTGTTATAGACCTACAAATTGCGAAAAACCAATTGAAATTTGAATTTGGCGGGCTCAGGTGAACGATCCGCCTTATATAGTTTGATATCCCTCCGTGTTCCTTTCCCTACTTCTGTAAAGACTCTTCTTTTTTCTTTTAACCCCTCCATATACAGTGTTTTTGTACTAAGTAAGTATTATAATTTTTTACACATTCCTGATCCTGTTTCCTTTTTTTCCAAATTCCTTTATATTGTCTTTTCGCGTTAAATGTTTCCTTACCTTTACATTCAAACAAACAAAAAACAAAACTTGACGCTGGCGGATGCACCCAAGTGCTAGCCAAGATCTCATGAATAGGGGAAAAAAAAAAGGAATTTGTCGGGCCCATTTGAACGATCCGCCTGTCCGCCATATTATCCAAAAATATCTACACGGGCAGGATCTCTTGCAGGATCCATGCTCTACTCTATGGGATTATTAGAAAGCTTAAGGCCGATCGTTCACCTGAGCCCGTCAAATTCAAATATCGATTGGCTTTTTGAAATGTGTAGGTCTACAACACATTTTTGATAGGTACAAGTAGTAATGCCATCCTTGCACCTAGTACTTCAATATGCATAAATTGAGAATATAAGAATGCAGAACTAAAACCTTTGCATAAGAATCCTTATCCAGCCAATAACTTGCCTAAACTGTGCCAACTGCTAAATTCGACGATTTACATTACTTTAAGCTACAATAACGATTTTTAAGGAAATGATTTAATTGTAAATATTGAACCTATACTTAGGCCCACTTGGGCACTTGCACGGTGCACCAACTTTTTAAATATGTTTAAATACAATTAAAATATATTTAGGAAGTTGGTGCAAGTGGCCCTTAGTGCCGCATTTACTACTGCCATAAATCCACAAACTACTAAGAGATGCATACGCATCAGACGACAATCTCCGAAGAAAAAAAATCGGCCTTACGAAACCTCAAGAATAGAATTTGACAAGAACAGATTATAAAGACATTTCTTACACAATTCCTTTTTAATTTTTTAAAGCACTTTTTAGTAGGTATCGAATATAAGGCTATTGGCTTTATTTAGATGAAACTGGATAAAAGGCTTTTAATATTCTTTTCCCTATTAATGCTTCAAATTAAGACTTCAGATTAACATTTGAACTAACCTATAACTATTGAAATACTTTGACTATCTATCTATAAGGACCCGCCTCTCATGATCATTCCCCTCTGGCAAGGTAGTGGATTAAAAAATCTAACGCGTTTATCAAAACTGTTTCCGAAATCGATTTTTCATTAACAGAATCGTTTCCGCTCAGTAAGGTCATCATAAATGCTCCGTGTAAATACCGATATACGTGCAGTTAATGTATGCAAAAAAATATCTAATATCTTATTTAGATAAAGATGGAGTTATTTTCCGTATGTAAGTATTATAGTTCATTTATTTCTATTTAAATCACATAATACAATTTATTAATAAAGATCGAGGACGTTACTGATTCAATAATCGAGTATAAAATAATCGTTTAGTTCAAGCATGCACTCCCCACGAGACTACCCGCACTCCCCACGAGACTATCCGCACTCCCCACGAGACTAGCAAATTTTTTTTACTAACAATATCAGCCTTCTGCTAATACACGTAAGATTTAAATTTGAAATATCCATCAAAATGTCATTTTTTGATTTCAATTATATATCATCCAATAGGATGTCACCATTTATGATTTCCAATTATAGGTCTTAATGCAGAATTACCGTTTTTTGGCAATTATAGGCCTTATATATATTATGACATAATGCATAAAACTCGAATTTTGAAAAGTGTAGCGAGACTATGTCCCTCTTTTGTTTTGTCATTTTAATTAATGATGTGATAGTGTTTGTTTACGATTTCGAATCGATATCGATATTATTTTCGTGATCAATGTAAGACCAAATTATAATAATTGCTAAAGATCACTAAAGATGAATATCATGAATTTATGATATCACTATATTTTTATAAAATTTAATAAAATATCATTTTTGGAAATGACGTAACTAAGATTATTGATTATTTTTGATATCCAGTATTAGATATTTTATTTGTTACTTTTTCAGATCTACAAAAGACCTTCATTTAAAATGATATAGGTGTGATTGATAAATAATAGCTTAAGCCGTTGCGGATAAATTTGTTGACAAAAGAATTTATAAATTAACATATTTAAATCGCATTTCAAAAAAATTGAAAATGATTTCTAAGATACGGTATGTTTAGAAGGTCTGGGGTCTCTTTTACCGCTTAGGTGGAAAACCAGCACATGTCCCGCCTGATGGTAAGTGTATATATAGTGTTAATGTACCCTATTATATGAACGCTTGCAACACCTGGGGTATCACTCGCCCGTTGCCGAACCTGTAAAGATCTTTTCACACCCGGTAGACAACCCACAACACCGGTACCCCCACTGCCAACATAACGCTTCCTCGCGGAGCTCTGGCGATCTTGCTCACCGTTAGGAACACAACATAGTACAGTCACAGATAATAGAATACTAGTAGTACAGTGCTATGTTATTTGGCTACTATTTTCTGCAAAGTGTAGGTGTTTCCCCAGTTGGGCAGCTCCAATTGTAAGTGAGTTATTCAATTCCACTATGCCCTGCCTCTCGGGGTGTTTCTTCAAACACATCATTTTCTTTTTTCGATATCCGGCTCAAAGAAATAACGAGAGTACGGAACACGACATACCATCACGTCTTTATTCCCCGAAGGGTTAGACAGATGCGTACTTAGGGGGCGAGCCTATTGCCATTAATCGGGCATCAACCCTTAATTTTATAGAAAAACTCCAATAACACATTGCTCGACCGGGGAATCGAACCCAGGACCTCTAGCGTAGCGCTTCTGTTCATATTAACGCGCGACATAATGAACAAAATCGTATTTACTCCTACTTATATCTCGTGGGAAACAAAATGCTCTGTCTAGTGTTATTCCTTATATATCAGCCCGGCAAAGAAAATAAAAAATCAAAATGAAAGAATCAAACTAATTGGTATCAAAGTATTTGTAACATAACGTCCCCAATATCCGCTCTATCTATACTAATATTATAAAGAGGAAAGATTTGTATGTATCAATGTATGTAACAAATAAAGTCAAAAACTACTAGGCCGATTTCGAAAATTTTTTCACCATTTGAATGCTACATTATTCAAGATTAACATAGGCTATAGAATATGTATTTCGAAAAGTTTGCGATTTCTCTCACCCGTGCGTTTATTTTCCAATTACATAGTATGTTACACCTATTTATCTATACCTAAACAGTTCCTTTGTTTTGTATTTCATTATCATGCAATGAGAGCATTGCATTGAAAATAATTATGACGCAAGATATTAAAAAGGTGTGTATGGATGAATTTAATTTTGCAAATAAATAATTACATATAAAAATAATTTGTAATGTTGTTACGTTTTTCTCCATTCTTCCTAAAATAATCTATCGATATAAAATATCGACATAGTAGCTTCCTAATTATTTTTATTGTATTATACGTTCGTATTGTCGTCAATTCTTGTATGTTGACGTATTTGACCTCTATGTGTGCGTAAATTGTGTTAGTGGTGATGAATTTAATATGTGTGAGTTCGTGGCGATACAAAATGATTTTGAGTATGTGTGCAGCAATGTCTATGTAGTGTTTCCTCCCCCCGCACCAAAAGTGACAGACTTTTTTGTTCATAGAAATAAGCGCGTCACTTGTCCAGGGATAGATAGTCAAAGTTGAAATAGGATATAAATAAAAGAAAGAATACTTTATATTTTTTTATTTTCCATTTTATCATAGTCAGGTAGTCAGGTACATTTTACCCATTTTACCTTTAAACCTTTTATTGCATAAATGAGGCAATTTACCCTTCAATATTCCAAATCCAGAAAATATTAAGAGCCATTTCACAAAATGTAAGCGCTCGAGTTTAGGTAAAAGACGGCAGCATTGTGTATGTGTGCGTAGCTACCAACACATACCCAATGCAAACAGCGTAGCGCGAGTGTCGAGACGGACTGTACAATCTTGAGCCATCGCGTTATAATTCTAATCCTTGGTTTATGAAAGAGATTTATCAAATGAATTATTTTATTTGTTCAGTCTATTAAAGTTTTGTAGACGAATGAAAAGAACACAACGTTGTATTATGTAAATTAAATAATAAAATATACTCATACATTAATATATACTTTACATAATACAATGTTGTGTTTTTTTTCATTCGTCTACAAAACCTCGTAAATTGCAATTATTTACAATTAATTAAAAGAGACAACAGACAATATTATATTGATAATAAATACTATTCAGTACCGTCAATAGATGTCTGTTGTCTCTTTTAACTAAGTACCGGGTTACGGTAACATAAACATAATACCTAAATTAATAAAAGTAAATATAATTTTCTTTTATTTTATTAACCAAAAATATACAGGTTACTGTCCTAAAAAATAAAAGATATAATTAATATAGTATCTACTTATAAACTTCTTGTTACAAAACATATTTTAAGAATGATGTAATAATAAGTAAGTACCTACTAAAAGTATTTACGATCGATTCCGATAGTTCCAATGATTCGTGAAGGTCAGCGTCTAATGCAAAGGGATCATTTCCCTATAAAATAAAAGAAATTATTATTATAATACCTACTACTGAATAAACTTCTGTTTTAAGTTCTACTATCTTTTTGCTATATAAAACTTACCATTTGGCTGAAAAACGCAAAAAAACCCATATTAGCAAACTTTGACCATGAAAAGTATTTTTTTGCAATTGTCAGATCGATGGGGACTTTTCACATTTCATTTATAATGGTGTTCCGAACATACGTACAAAATTCAGCTCTATGCGAATTTTAGTAACCTGTCCACTATTTGCTGGGCTAACTTGACCGGAATATTAGATACATATAAATATTATGTAACTACTATGTCACCGATTACTGTGTTTATGAATCAAACAAAAATAAATATTTAGTACCTCGCTTCTGTTGCTTTCTATAAGGCTGCAAAATGTTTATTTTTCCTTTTTTTGATACAATGGTAAACGGAACCCTTACGCCACATTGCTAAAACGAATAAAGCATAAATATATAAAATAACATAACATACCATCACGCCTGTATTCCCCGAAGGCAGAGGCGTACTCATGTACACCCACAGTTCGCCGGTATATAGCAGTCGCGCACAGGACCACTTGGCTAATGAGGCAGTTACATATAAAATAGGTATTATAGTTATTGTATAAACTACTAAAATAATACTTTACTACATGTTGATAAAAAAAACTTACCTAATAATAAAAAAATACGAAGTGTATCAAAACTTTGCAGTCGTAGTATAATAATGCGTTCACGATACGTAAGCTCATAAATCGGGATGCGGAAAAAAATGACACAGGTCCTTCCTCGATGGGCTCTCGAGCCGTACTAATCGGTGCCTGCTTGTGCATCGTAATTTATCTAATATTAGAGTGATTTTAATAACGTTATAACTTCTAATTAAATAAAGGGATTTTAATGAAACTTTGGAATTAGATTTGTTAAAAGACATAGTTTATTTTGTCATATTTTTTTAAATGTAATAACGCTTTATTCTATCCAAAAAATCGGGATAAAATAACAATAATAACGTAAAAATTGGCTTAGCACTTTATTTTTTTTCTAATTTATGTTCTAAATTTTCGAAATTCTATTACTATATGTGACGACAAGATTATATCGGCTAATGCTTTGTGTATTTTTTCTGTCTTATTTATTAGTATTAATGATAGATATTGGAGTCCGAAATATACTCTGCGATGATTTTTCAGTAAACTAGTTGTGGGAGATTAATTACCACAAAATAAACAAACTAGTTTTTCTAAATCTGTTTCTATATGTGTCAATACGAAAGGTTGGTTTAGTTGAATACATTTCAACAATCAAGCAAAGTATTTCCTAACATGGTAAACTAAGCGACTGAAATGTTAGATATTCTCGCGAAAATGTAAAATGGCTCTTAACATTCTTCTCCATGTCAAAATATTAGTTGATATTGTTTATCTTCAATAGGTATTGAAAGTAGAGGGTTGTTAATAATCTGAAATAAACATTATAATTAAATAAAGTTGTACATATCAATTTAAAATTATAAGTTTTTCATACAATGAGAGGTCAGCTTAGTGTACTAGAAAAGTACAGCTATGCTTACCTTGTACAGAACATACTTCAAATAAAATAAAATATTTTTAATAAAGGTACAATGTGAGAGTTACATTTTATTTTGTGAGTTTGTATATTTAATGCAAACCTGTTGACTATGACCAGGATAAGGTCAATCAATCCTGTACCTATATATATTTACATAAAGGATATTTTTTGTCTGATAGGATATATAGTTTCAGAAGATATCAAGATACGAATAAGACTATCAATGAAGTTGTGGTACGTAAAGTGGAAGAAGACTGCATGACAAGCTCTAAGCATGCAGGTTTTTTAACAGCATAGGTATAATGTGTTGATTATTAGGTTGTCGTAGAATATGATATTGAATAATTATGATATCCCTAGACTCAGAAATAAGAATATTATTGTTATTTCAACTTACCTACTAGTTTCGATGTTAGGCGCAGTAAGTACTTAGGTAAATAATTAGTGTAGTTATAAAGTAACAATCTCCTCAATAGTTGTTATTGATGTTGGGCTTATCCAAAGAGTATAATAATATAGTTGGCTTATCCAACCTTACGACCCGAAGAAGAGATATTTCGGTCAAAAATCGCTTTTCAAATTTATTCTCTGAAACATACAGTTTGCGGAACTCGTCCACTAGAACTTTTTGTTGTTCGTCACACGGCAAACACTACACAGTTGGAAAGGAAATCACAACAATTCGACAGATTTTCATCTACTGTTACAGCACAGCACTTGTTGAACATAGCGCAAAAAGTATTACAATACATACAAGTGCATACGATCAAATCAACGAAAAACATAATTTGATAAAATCTAATTGGTTGGTTATCTACAAAAAAATGGCGGCAAATAAGATTTGCAAAATAATAAAATATCTAGGCGACCGAGGGGAATTCGTAAGGGAGGGGGGTGAGGTAGTTGTCAAAATCTATTCTTGAGCCCATAGACACTAATGCCAGTAGATTTTGCTCTAAGATTGTAGCCCGTGCATAAATCTAAACTATTTAAGGTAATTTTAGAAACGCACAAGTACCTACAAGTTGCGAAAATGCAATTGAAATTAGAATTTGGCCGGTTCGGGTGAACGACCAGCATTAATAGAGTTTGGAGGGTAAAAGACACAGTAAAAGAAACTAGGACTCTCGTGTCACAGCAGACCTCTATGCTCAGTTGTGAATATTGTATAGATAATGGCGCAATTACTACAGTTAATAATCCAGAATGTGCTAAAGACCTACAAATGGTGAAAAACCAATTGTAATTTGAATTTGGCGGGCTCAGCGAAACGATCAGCCTTAAAAATCGTTAAGGCGGATCGTTCACCTGAGCCCGCCAAATTCAAATTTCAATTGGTTTTTCGTAATTTGTAGGTCTTTAACACATTCTACATTCCTAGCTGTAGTAATTGCGGCAGTAACTATACAATATTTACAACTGAGCATTAAAAACTTTGCTTAATAAACGTTAACGAACCTAAAAGTAGGTACAATCGTCAATTTTGGCCAAAATTTTTTTTTATGGGATAGGGGGGCAAAGGGGGGGCAGTTGACACAATTTGCCTCCCACTTCCGACACCAAAATTACTTATATTAAAAAAATATATATATTAAAAATAACATTTCAGGAAACGAAACGTAGGTACCTTATGACTCTGGCAACACTGGTAATTTTGCCATTTGCCAATATTGTACCTGAGTTTAGGCGGGAAAATAAAAAGTGCACATTGTCGATTTTATATTATTTTTCAAAACTTGAATGTCTCCGAAGTTTCATGTGTAATTATGGTGGATAATTAACCATTGAGTATTCGTGAACGTGTGAGAGTGTAGGCAAATGATATAAAATTGAAAATCGTGACTTTTGGGTTCACTCCTAAACTCCATCGAAGCCTCAATAAAGTTTCTACCGTTTTATTGGGGTAACTGAATAACATTATATCATACTTGACACTGGCGAACACAAAAAGCGTGGTGCCATAATAGAATCCCATGATGGGAAATATTACCTAATTGATTAATTTAATACTTGACACTGGCAAATACACAAAAAGTGTGGCGCCATAATATTAAAAAAAAAGTACCTTCACTCACCCTGAGGACTCACCACTCCCAACTCACTTCATTCACTTCATCATCAATTCATCAGCCATATTGAATTTTGTTGTGCTTCGAAAACATTGTGAGCACGTGGATTGTTGGATTTAATTTAGTGAAATTTGGTAGTAATATCAGTTATTTAACTTTTCGGCTTGTTTTCATTTTATCATTTTAAAGTGGAAGTATTCTTTCTTATATAATAAAGTAAGTAACTTTTAGTTATTTTGCCGGCGGCATGATACCTCATTTGGATCACAGGAATTGTATTGTATCTACACAAGCCCATAGGTTGAGATTTATGTGTACACATCTTATGTGATAAATATTGTAATCAAACTTATATAAAATTATTAGCATCTCAAATTTTTTTTGGTGTTGACACGCTTGTAATTGCGTAACCTTTCATTTATGGTTTCACATTTGCTTACGTGTTGCTTGTGAAGGTTTATTCATATTGCTCGTGACCCTCACCGAACATTTATAACTTTTGGTCGGGTATCGGAATAGTCCAGTGGCACATGGTTTTATAGTATTATTAGCACTGGAGCATGAAAGCAGGTAGTATCACAAAAAGAACTATAACGGTACCTACAGAGACTGACTACGAAGACAGTGTTCGTGAACGGGAATTCGTGGTCGGATTTGATAAAAGTAAAATCCCCATTTGCTTTTCACATAATCTGAAAGCGGTATTTCTCGCGATTGAGTGTTAAATTTTTTCTAGAAAGGTATTTTCTAATTTTGGTGATGCTCTAGTTCGATAATAAATAAACACGCGGAACAATAACCTATTATATTAATAATCATGCTCAATTTTTTTAGAAGTGTGTGAAGCAGACAATCTCAATATTGATAATAAATAATAATACAATCCCTTTTCAAAAATACAATATTTACAAAGCAATTTATTTACAGAACCTGCATATCTATTAAATATGCTAAATTGTTATTTATTTACATGTTTCAATTACATGTTCATAAATATACATATTTATGGGTCATTTCCATATTATGTACTTAGTTATGTTTGACTAAGCCCAAATATTATTAGTATGTACTGTAATTTTAAATTCATTTTAGTCAATACTTTCAAGAAAGAGTAAATGTATGGTGATAAATGGCACACACAATATATATGTATATATCTTATTTCAATATTACTTACCATTATCACTTCACTTCCTTTGTCATAACATAATACTATCAAGATTTGTCTCACATAATACTAAGTATCTTATTTTTAGACAAGTACATATATATGAAAACTTGTTCAAAAATGTTTTATCATTGTGAAATGTTTTATTGTTAATTCATAATTTTAGTAAATAGAAAGAAAGAGTGGACTAATTAATCAATTACCCATCAACTCCTTTATAAATGAAGATGCAAAATGGTTTCCCTTGGACTTGGAGGCCTTTACAGGCTTTATTTAATTAATCATTTTATTAATTATATATTAATTTTTAACCTATGTTTTGAGCTTTCACTCTCACATACACATGGTAGTAAATGTAAGGTTGGTGGATCACAAGATCCTAACAGATGCTCTATTACACTGGACCACCAATTGTGTTATGACCCAGTCCATTAAATGAGATTAAGTACCTACTTACCGGTTTCTGAAATATATTGATATTCAAATAAAAATTAATAAATATTGGTAACATCTCTCTTTTTCTCTCTCTTTGTTTTAGATTGTTTATAAAAGTGGCTAATTATAATGGCCCCTTGTCGTCAATTACTGTTGTGGTCAGTCCCATCTATAGCTGTTTTATTGGGAATATTTTGGTTCAGAAAAAAGAGGGAATATGCAAAGTCTGACCCAGGTGGAAGAGAAAGAATAAAAAGCTTGAAAGAGGAGCTTGCAGAAGTACTGAATGCTCAAGCTGAAGCACAACGAACATCTCCATTGGGGAAAGCAGAGCGTTCTATTATTAAGTCAGCTCCTATTGACATTATTCCAAATGGTAGCAATTCCCAAAGATCTTCCCCATTAGAATTGACAGATGAAGAAGTTGATATTGAAATAGAAAAAATTATTAGGAAGAAATCAATTGAAAAAGAAAAGCGGTTGTCAGCTGGTTTTGACAAATTTAATTCTACGAGTTTATGCACTAAAGGAACATCATTTAATGTTAATACAAAGTCACCTAATATGTGCTCTACACTGCCAACTGGAATCAATTGCTGTAAAAACAAGGTTGATCATTCTCCAATTATTGTGAGAGCAGGCAATTCAAATATTGTACATACTCAGGAAATGCCTGGAAAATCAGAAGAAGTCTTTTTACACCAAGGTAGTACAAAGTTGGAAGCTATTGCATTTGAAGTTAATACAACTGAAGGTGGACCTGTGGGTGATGCTGAAAACTCAAATAATAATAATAATGTTAATGTAGTTGATGAACCTAGTGATAGTAATGACAGCGATAATAGATTTTCTACAGCACCAAGTAGACACATCTCAGAAAGAGATTCTGCTAATCATAGTCCAGTGGACCCTATGCTAGCTAGTCCATCTATGTGCCACTTCTCTGATAACCACAGTGAGGTAGGTATGATTTATTAATTTTAGACATATACAGGGGGACTGGTGTTTGGTTTAATTATAATATCAGGCTTATTGAAAATGATAATTCAATATAATTTGTGCACTGAAAATATAATTTAAATATAAACTTATGAAATTGTTTGTCCTGAATGACTAGTCTAGACAACTAATGGCCAGTCCCAATAATCAATCTGAGGCCGTATTATGACGTCTTATTGCCATCATTTTCCGAGTGAAAGAGAGGGATGCCGCTCTACAGATTAAATAGCGCTATCCCATTCTTACAACGTAAAAATGATGGCGATAACACGTCGTAATACAGCGCCAGTTGGTAGATTTGCTTACTTTTACATAAACACATCTCTTGTAAGCTTATAAAAAAAGCAAATATTCAAAAAACTTTGCAAGGGGCAAATTTTAAGGGGAAATTTATATGAATATCTTTATATCTTGAAATTAGAAATGTGAAAATTTGAATTGCATAAATATATAAATGATGGCAGCAGATGGATGCGAGCTGCCCAAGACCGGGGTGGTTGGCGCTCTTTGGAGAAGTCCTACATTCAGCAGTGGACGGCAATAGGCTGATATGACGATAAATGATAGATAAATATTGATGTATTTTAGGGGTTTTTAATTTTCCCATTACAAAGCCTAAATCAAGGGGTGAAACTTAGTGTTTTCATAAAATATACAGTTTTATAGAGGTGGAATTTTCTATAATCATAATAAATAATGATGTGTATCAGAGTTATTGGACTTTCGCATTTTAAGGACTGAAAGTTTTTAAGGTTTTTGTCTGTATTGGTTTTTTTAATTAGGAACTTAAAAATATAATCTTTATATATTAATGGATACTCTTTTAAGTATTAAATTAGTAATGCGCACATACAATTTGACATCACAAAATTCTATTTATACCCCACCTTAAAATAATATGCTTATGTTTATTTTGTTTGGTTGAGTCAACTTTGTAAGGACATTAAAAAATAACCAGTCAAGACTATTTAATTTAGAGCCTTAGGACCTGGAAGACTCATAACTTATGTATACAGATTTTTTATTTGCTTATGCTATTTCTATTTCAGGGTTCAAGTGACAGTGGTAAAGGCTGCTCTGAAGCAGCCAGTCCTCCCCCTGCCAACATAAATATGGTTCCTTCCGAAACTGCACTTAGAATACATCAATTTGTTATATCACAGAGCCTTGTTGGGCTCTTAATAGGAAAACATGGGTCATTTGTTACTCAAATTAAATCCAAGACTGGTGCTAGTGTGTATGTTAGAAGACATCCGGATTCTGTAAAACAAAAGATTTGTGCAGTTGAAGGTAAGATTTAGACATCATCATCATCACATGGGTAGTATTAAGACAATATAAAGGAAATTTTATTATGTTATCCATAACTGTTTCTAGCAAGTGATCATTATAACATAACTACCTGAGATTTAGACTTATTTATCGGAGAAAAATAATAATAGCTGATGATGAGCATACAGTTCACACTTAATTAAAACAAACCCTTTTTTTAGGAACACAGAGTGAGATTGAAGCAGCTTTAGAAATGATTAAGGAAAAGTTTCCTGAAAAAAAATTCCCCAACTTTTCCTTACAAGAAATTAGTGCAGAACTTTATCAAAGATTAGTTCCCCTTGTACCAGAGTTTCTACAAGTAAGTTAATTAAATAAAGAGGCATTGCTTATTATAAACATACACTCACCGGCACGGAAACTTGGCCACCAAGAATTTGTCGAATAAATTCTACTAAAAAAATAAATTTTCACTATATTATGGGTCGATGCACTAAATTAGTGTATTTTTAGGTTTTTGTAAAACAGTTATCAAAAAATTGATGCACCAGCAGTAATCTTAAAAAAAATAAGCAGTTTCACAAAAATAAAGGTTTTAACACTGTCAATTTAAAAACACCACAAAATGAGAAATAACCATAATGTCTTAATTGTGTTTGCATTTTAATATCGGGTGTTTCCTCCCCTAGCCCTGATAACAGCTTCCATTCGTTCTGGCATGCTTTGGATGATGTTTCTGATCTCAACTTGTGGTATGCTTTCCCAAGCGGTCAGTGCTGCATCTCGAAGCTGGTTCAGAGTTTCAGGCGGGTTGGAGGAGGACTTTATTTTTCTTTTAAGCATGTCCCAGATATGCTCTATTGGATTTAAGTCCGGACTACGAGCTGGCCACTGCAATTTTTGAATACCAACCTCTTGAAGGTATTCTTCCACTTAATGTGCAACGTGTGGGCGCGCGTTATCGTGCATTAGGAGGAATTCGTCGTACCCAATAAACCCCGAATATGGTAACACGTGTTCCTGAAGGACCTCCTCGATGTATCGTGTCGCCGTTAATCGGTTATCGACGATAACTAACTCCGTACGAGCATCGGAACTTATTCCTCCCCAAACCATTATAGAGCCTCCATGAAAACTAACAGTTTGTGTGGTAGTAATGGGTAAAAACCGCTCTCCTCTTCTTCTCCACACTCGCTCCCGACCATCTGGAGCTCGTAAAGCGATTCGACACTCATCTGTGAACAGAACTCGAGCCCACTGCTCGTGGGTCCAGTTGACGTGTTCTCGTGCGAATCGAAGTCGAGCTACTCGGTGACTTCTTAGAAGTTCTGGGCCACGAGCTGGTCTACGAGCTCTTAAGTTCACTTCCTCCATTCGTCTCCTCACTGTACGTTCACTTACATTGACACCTCTTATGATTTGGAGCCGCTGGCGTATCTCAACAGCGGTGAGGTAGCGGTTTCTCAAAATTTCCAGGACAATAAAGCGGTCATCCCGTGCTGATGTGCACCTGATGCCTCCGCTGCCTGGTCTGCGGGAGTAGCGGCCTGTCTCCTGGTATCGTTTAAGTGCATACTGCATTGATGAACGAGGTACATTCAGCACAACAGCAACTTCACGCTGTGTCAGCCCTTGTTCGATTAATGCTACAGCTTGTGCAACCTGTGATGGTGTTAATGGCATTTTTTTTGGCTAGAAAACACCTTTAGTTATTGAATTAACAGTAACATACCACAATAATTGAATGAATTAACAATAAACTTTCACAGAACAGAAATTTAAAACAGCAACTTAGTCGCTCAGATGACCCGATTCAACTAAAACTTAAAAATAACGTCATATTGCACTCAAACATGGTTAATTACCCTCTTGAACTAAAGGTAAACATTTTTTAGACCAACCTTCATAATAAATAATCATAGGAAACACTTAAGCTCTTGTTATCGCGAAATACGCGCATGGCCAAGATTCCGTGCCGGTGAGTGTACTTTCACTCTTGTATGTGATTTGATTACATTATGTAGCGTAAAACAAATATCCTAATTAAAATGCAAATGATAAAATGGATCTTTAAATATCAAATCCATTGTGGACATACAAATAACCGATATATAATATTTTTTATGAACATTGCTAAAATGTCTCAATTACAGCTTGTCGAATCGGTGAACAATGACACAATAATGACGTGTCTGGTGAGTGCGGGCCATTTCTTCCTTCAGCAACCTCTTCACCCCACTTTTCCGTCTTTGCACGCACTGCACCGTCTCATGGCGGCAACATATCAGAATCCGGATGTACCTTCTCTGCCACGTCCTGTCAAAGGTACTATGCCAACATTACACCTCATTTAAATTTTATTTATTTATTTCAGAGATAGAAATGACGTAATCAAGACACTCTTTTTTCTTTTAAAGGCCTTCTACACGGTCGAGACCAACCGCCCACCATCGTGTCCTTGGTTGGGTTGATGTAAAAATGGATAGTGTCGAAATCGGTTGACCTACCAATCTTTGGTCGTGAGCGCAACCCTCGCGACAGGTTGCGTCCGTGGTCGGGCCCGACCGTCTGGAACGCTGTCAGCCCACGCGAGCGCTTCAGTAACAGACTGACAACCGCACGGTTGTCAGTCATAGAGGGCGCATGTCACCGCGCAATAATAAATAAAATGAAAGTGTCTTGATCCATTCTTAGAAAATTCTGAGTCTTCAGAATCAAGGATCCTTAAAATATTGAGATGGTTCAAAGTAATTGGCTCTTTTAGCCTCAGTTTCATCCACTTTCTTTTTTTTATTTGTTTTTCTTCTTCACTCAAGCATAAAAAAGTTATTTGCCAAACCCACCTTTTGTTGCTTCGAAAGACAAGGAGCCATATTTAGCAGTAGCTACGTCTTTACGCTTTGAATGCTGGAGAGAACTGACAAGTTGCGTCAACCACCCGACCATGAAGAACGATCACAAAAATCGGTTGACCTGACCAAGGACACGATGGTCGGCGGTTGGTCCCGACCTTGTAGAAGGCCCTTTAATAATTCTTGGAAAAGTTTACGAATTTATTAATTTTAGAGGGTTCGATTTGTGCCGCTCCAACGGAAAACAACTGGTATCGCGCACAAGTGATATCAACATCTGAGGAGCATGACACATCTGTTGTTAAACTAGTGGACTTCGGTGGATACCTGACAGTAGACAATGATCAACTTAAACAGATCCGCTCAGATTTTATGACACTACCCTTCCAGGCAACAGAAGCTATTCTTGCTTTTGTAAAACCCTCAAACAATGGTAAGTTTCTAGATTCTATAATTTATTCCAGTTACAACGGTTTATATTACTGATAGTACATAAATAAAATACTTATAGCAGATTAAAAAAATATATAAAATTGAAATTAACACAGCACCAGTCTCAATACTGATCTCAATGAGATTAAAGTTTGGTCTAGTAAATTTGGAATTGAAGTAAATGTCAATAAGTGTCAAGCCATCCTCATTGGTAGCTCATTCCACCTAAAAAGCCTTGATGTGAAGAACCTTACTCCTATTTTATTTAACCACTCCGTCATTCCTCTCTCAAAAAACATCAAAGACCTAGGCTTGCATATTGACGACACGTTGGGACGAGCAAGTCACTCAAGTGAGTCAGAGCGTGGCGGCCACACTGCGATCTCTATAGGTTCAAGCATTTTCTTCCCCCATGCACTAAAACCCTCTTGGTCCAGTCCCTCGTGCTTCCTGTAATAGACTATGCAGATGCTTGTTACTGTGATTTATCCCAAGAACTTCTGAACAAATTGGATCGTCTACTCAATAATTGCATTCACTTCATTTTTGGCCTCCGAAAGTATGACCACATATCCCTCTATCGTCACCAGCTTAAATGGCTTCCTATCCGGCAAAGATGATCCCTTAGATCTCTTTGTATGCTTTTTTCTATACTCAATGATCCTGGTTCTCCTGAATACCTCAAAAGATTTTTCCAGTTTCTAGGCTGTTCTCATAATCGCAACCTTCGAGCATCTGAAAATCTCATACTTCAAATCCCTTCGCACCATACAGGTTTCATCTCAAATTCCTTCGCTTTCTCTGCTATAAAACTATGGAACGGTCTTCCTCTTGACATTAAAAAAGCTCCGACCAATTTCTCTTTCAAGTGTAAAGTTCGCGAATACTATTTGAAAGTCGCTGAATTAACTTTTCTTATATCATTTTGATAAATTCTCTAATAACGTTGTTATCTGGCATAATATATATATTTATATATATATATAAATATTTATTTAGTTGAATTATACGTATTTATGTATTTTTGTGTATACGATAATATTATTTTGCATTCGAGTGCCTGTGACCGCACTTGATAGAATAAAAGTAGAAAGTTTGCGAGAATTGGATGTACAAGAAGAATACAAGAGATACGTGCGAGAGAAGACAAAGGACATACTCGATGATATGAAAGATTATAGTATAGAAGAAGCCTGGGAGTGTGTAAGATCTAGTATGGTGCAGGCGGCCACAAAGGTTTGTGGTGTGGTGCATAGGAAGAATGGAAGGAAAAAGAATGACTATTGGATGGATGATGAAGTAAAAGAGGAGGTGCGAAAGAAGAAAGAAGCTTGGCTAAACGTATTAGCTTACAAAGCCAAAGCAAGAATGAATCAGGCAACAGATATAAAAGAAGATTTGGAAAGAGTGAAGAAACGTTACACCGAAATGAAAGCTAAAGTAAAAGAGATAGTAAGAATGAAGAAGAATGAAAAAGAGGAACAGGATAGTAGGAAATTCTCCGATAACTTCACGGCCAATGTTAAACTGTTTTGGAAGCAGGTAAGATTGGCTTGAGGAGTTAAAGGGGCATCGAATATGAATGTCATTAGAGAAGAAGGTGGATGCTTGTTGACTGAATAATGTAAGGTTTTGGAACGTTGGAAGGTATATTTTGAGAGTTTATTTAGCCGGCAGGATAGTGTACAAAGAGTGAGTGACTGGGTAGAAGTGTGTTCACCGAACTCGGACATAGATGGAGATAATGAGAGTGAGATTGATATGGATGAAATTATAAAAGCACTGAAAGGTATGAAAGTTGGTAAGGCGGCAGGGTATGATAGAGTGTCTGTTGAAATGCTCAGAAGTGGTGACGGGGTGGTAGCAAGCCTGTTGTACCAGCTCTTTTATATATGTTGGAGGTACGGCCAAGTTCCGGGTGACTGGTGCAAGGCCGTTATCGTTCCACTATATAAGGGAAAAGGCTCACAGCAGGAGTGTAAAAACTACCGCAGCATTAGTCTTTTGAGTGTTGTCGGCAAACTGTATGCTAAGGTGTTGATTAATAGAGTGATAAGAATAACAGATGAGAAAATATGGGATGTTCAGGCAGGTTTTAGAGTTGGGATGGGCTGTATGGATCAGGTCTTCTCCCTAAGGTGTATAGCCGAAAAACATCTGGCTAAGCACAAGAAAGTCTTCTGCGCTTTCATTGACTTGGAGAAGGCCTATGATAGTGTGTGGAGGGATGAATTGTGGTCAACGCTGGCTATGTACGGAGTGGACAGACGCTTGGTGCGGGCACTGAAATCCCTTTACTGGGATTCTAGTGCCTGTGTTAGGCTAAATGGGGCGTATTCAGGCTGGTTTGGCATCTCCAGAGGTGTCAGACAGGGCTGTGTCGCGTCACCGTGGCTGTTCAATCTATATATGGACAGTTGTTTGGCAGACTTAAAAGAGAGTGATTGTGGGTTAAGAATGGGTGAGTTACCTGTCAAATGCCTTCTCTATGCTGATGATCAGGTTCTGCTTGCATCGTCAGCGGAAGAGTTGCAAGACATGGTGACTTTAATGAATGAAGCATATAAGCTGAAGGGTATGAAAATAAATGTCAGTAAAACGAAAGTGATGGTTTTTGAGAGAGAGAAAGATGTATGTATGTGTGATGTAAAGATAGAGGGTAAGAGGGTGGAGCAGGTGAATGAGTTTGTTTATTTGGGAAGTGTGTTTACCAGGGATGGAAAGATTGGTTTAGATGTGGAAAGGAGAGTGAATACGGGAAATAAAGTGAATGGTGCTATGCATGCGGTTGTGGCTAATCAGTCAGTGTCGAAAAAGGCACGGTTGGCTATCCACAATGGTGTGCTGGTACCTACACTTATGCATGGAAGTGAATGTTGGGTGTGGCAGAAGAGGCATGAAAGTAGAATAAATGCGGTGGAAATGCGTTCCTTGCGAAGTATGTGTGGTGTAACTCGGAATGATAGATTGAGGAATAGTGTGATAAGACAACGTTGACACGACAGACTGAAAGACATCATCTTTCAGTCCGCAACGTTGTCTTATTTTCGTTGTGTATTGACTTTAGTGACACGAATTGAAAGGAATATGCTGAGATGGTTTGGACATGTTGAGAGAATGAATGAAAGACGATTAACGAAAGGAATTTATAAGGCACATATCAGCGGCAACGTCAGAAGAGGTCGACCTAGAAGGACCTACACCGATCTTATTGGCGAAGTCATTCAAAAAGGCCAGGTGCGTAGTACTCGCAACCGGCGCGTATGTATGAGAAGATGTATGAATGTCGCAGAAGCAAAAGAGGCATGCAAGAATCGTAGCAAGTGGCAGTCTATAGTTTCTGCCTACCCCTGTGGGAGAATGGCGTGAGTGTATGTATGTATTTTGCATTACTATTTGACTCAGATATTTATTTTTTTGTACCTATTTTTAACTTTTTCTCCCAAACCCAAAGGTTTGACTGGTAGAGAATGCCATATGGCATAAGTCCGCCTTATGTACTACTTTTGTGCATAGAAGTATATAAATAATTAAAATAAATAAATAAAAGTTTCAGAAAATAGTTTGTTCTATGATGCTTATGATGTATTCTTACTAGGCATGGAAATGATTGCTTCTTTTCATTCATTTTTGTTTGATAACATTATGATTATTTTTCACAGTGATTATACATGCGAAATTTCGAACACTGCTACTTTTTGTCCACAATGAATGGTCATTCAAAATCATTTTTTCGCCACACTTATATTGAACAAAATGCGATTTCATTAAAATGCTATTTGATTGAAGTGCATTTTAATGAAATCGCATTTGAACAGGCTGAATGATTGTCAACAGGCTCTGTGAAAAAAAGTCGAAGGTGTGACATATGAAAATGATTTTAGGTATGTGATTTTTCACATAATATCTGTGAAATGTTCCATGCCTAATTCTTACTAGTATGAAGTTTACTTACATAGAGGACACTAACTAAATTACTAAAATTAACTCTGATCATTTCAATCGGAACCTTATAATACCGGTATTTGCGTACATGAGTGTGGATAACAATATTTATTCAACGTCGTGAATTCACTCTCGTAGTTTGTCTAACCAATATGCAGTCCACTGTGCGTCGTAAAAGTGACGACTTCAGAGCCACTTGCGTGTAGCTTAATAGTGGCACATTTAAATCACCCGTACAAAGCTCACCAACAAGCTCGCTTTCGTTATGTCGTCTACATTGAACAAAAATAGTATGAGATTTTACTTGAAATTCGGATGATAATACAAAATATCGACTTCACAATGCCACAATGTACAAATGTTGAATACCTACTGGTAACTAATTGTTAATTTTGACATTATTATCATGTTACTAGAACCGGAGTGGAGTGGCGAGGCTCTTCGCATAATGGCCGGTTTGACGGCGGGGCAGTTATTACATGCCCAAGTAGCGGGCTATGATGAGGCTGGCCTTCCACTCGTACACCTCTACCTCACTCTACACCCACAGGTAAGTCAATATTTTCCACGTGTTATAAATTCATCAAGTGGGTAACAAGAATAACAATTGCATTTATCTTTATATTTCAGCAAGTAATTTTCCTAAATAGGGAGTTAGTGGATCGCGGCCTAGCAGAATGGGATGTTCCGCCTGACTCATGAGCACATTGTGTGTTGGCTGGCTGAGCCTGCCGTACCAGCCGGCCCCGCCACTTATGTGTTAAATACTGTAATGACGCTGATTAGTTATATGGTATTGCATTTTGTTTGACATAATGTACATATTTTTTACATTTGAGACTTAATAACTTTTGCTGGCTACTTTAGTATAATATGTTAGGTCTCTCATTGTGCGTTGTCTACTTTTAGTCTCACATTTTATTTATGACTTGTGACACATAGCTTATAAATTAATAAATGTTTCCCTTCTATTACTTATTTCAGTTTTTAGTTATATCCTAGTTTAATCTAATAGATACGGTAATAATGCGATTATACGTTAACGAATTGTGATTACCAACAAGCTTATGTGTAGAAATAATAATGTAACATCCTATCTTTAAATAATATATAACATGTTGTCTTAAACTCCCCCAACACAAACACTTTAAATACAGTACAGAACTATAATAAATCGTAGAATAAAATAATTATGCCGCAAATGTTATATAAATAATTTAAGAACATTTTTATTGGATACATACCCTTACAAGGGTCATAATCCTACGTTTTTAATATAACAAATAGCAAGGTAGTCTATGGAAAGTTCAGGATGCTCATTATAATCTAAGACTCATTTGTTGCCTTTTGCAGCAATCATATTAATAAAGCTTGGTACACACCAATTATTCGGATTTATGCTTAAAAAATTTGCCTTTGAATTTCTGCAGCTAAAATCACCTCCACTGACAATGTTTTTACTTACACGAAATAATTATTTGTCACAAGTAAATTCATTACTTCTTTTGTTTTTTCGTTGAATTACGAAAATTGGTTGTGACAAAATAGTATTTTGTTTATGTCATGAAATGGTAAATCCAACTCCAATTTTAACTATTTGTGGAAGACTGAAAATGTATAGTAGTATGTACAGTTATTGCTAAAATGTAAAATACGTGTAAAAAGTACAATATTGCGTGTCCGACGACTGGTATGACGGATTTGAGTTTATATAGTGTTTCTTGTTCGATTCTTTGACAAGATGACCAGAATTTTGCATTGAACTTTTTTATTAACTACCTTTACCATGCCTGGTTAAATATTATTACTTGCAATGCATTTCAACAGCTTGTTAAAGAATTTAGATGCCCTTTTTGCAGTCAATTCGCGTGTTCCTTTTCTTTCAGATGGCACTAAAGAATCCGCATTAGCATACTTGTTAACCCGAGGAATACAACTAGTGAAGCTTCGTGGTAAATCTTTGATATCATTGACTTATAATGAGCACGTTGATCATCCTGACATAGTTTTATTAGTGTATATAATAGATTTATACTTAGTGTAATAAAAGCAATTTGATATTTCGTTGATGTAGTGAATCCAGTATTTTAATACATAATGTTGAAAAATAGAATTGTTTGTAGATATAATGTGTTGTATGAGTATGCATACTATGGTATATTTCTATAAAGAGCCCGAACAATACACTTGATTTGCTTACTTTAGTTTATTGTATAAACTGTGTTTGATGTAATTTAATAGAGTTAGTTAATTCAATAGCAGAGGCATCTGAGTCTAAATTAAATAAAGGTTAAGGATCTTTTTTGAACATCTTCCATATAAATCATGTTGTTTTTTAAACGCTATACGGGCTCTAATTTATTAAGGTGTTTTGAAAAGTTTAGATTATTAATTAGTCTCCGTTTTACAGTCGCGCGTCTGCTGATATAAAATTAAGTTATGAAATAACAAGGCCAATTGGGGTATCTGGGACTGTACTCTACCTTTGTTATACGATGATCGATGATATGGTTTGCATTTTGTTAACGTCACTGTGTATATACCTAATTTAAAGCGGTTAATTTAATTACATTGTTTTAAAAATAAATGCGTATTTTTATTATCCAATAGCGCTTAAATGATGGGTGAAAAAAAAAACAATAATTGTATATAAATTGCGTTTATTACAAGATGTAATATAAAAATAATATTTTTTCTTATAATTAAGTGCCCATTCCATATATATATAAAATCATATGTCAACAATTCTTAGATAATATAAATACAAATCTAACCGTTTGCCACATTTGATAAGTGTATAAAAATTAAACAATTTACTTGACAGTAATCAAAGATTATCCATAGATGACGATAAATTCGTATACAAGTTAAATGAACCAATTTGAACTTTACATTTTAGTTTCTCATAACAAACATATTTTTGTTACAAAAGAAAATCGGAAGGCAATTCAAAATTTAGTGAAAGCGGTAGTGGAATCAAGTCATACTTATTGTAGCCCTACAAATATATACCTATTATTATTTTTGAATAAGCGTTGCCCCACAACATAATTTATCCTGTAACGACGGTCCCATTTTATTGACACGCGATCGCTCAACAACTGCGATAATCGAGCTGTCAGTAGTGAGAGTTCTACGAATCGATTATGATGTTTTAAATATTTTTACCAATTGCTAGATTTGTGGACGCATTCAATATACAAATCTACTGATAAGTTAACGGGAAGCAAATCGTGGTTAAGTTGTGTTATTAAAACTTTGGCGGAATTAGTTGAACAACAAAGCAATTTCTAAATGGATTATATTTAGCTGGGACAATGATTTGTATATTTACAAAAAATACACCTAAACCCCACAGGTACTAGTCCGTCTGCCCCTCAATTTTGGCCCGCCTAAAAAAATGTATATACGTTTTAATGGGAAAATCAAAATAAATTTAATATTTTTTGATAACGATAACTGATTTATTTAATAAATAAAAGTACAGTCAGACAAAAATTTCTTAATTTACTTTATTATAGTAGTGTTAACACTGAAGAACCGCCATTATAACGTTTATTGATTCAATCGATCTTGTAATAATTTTGATATGCATCGTGCTACTCAGGAGACGCAAAGTACCATTTCGGCAAGGATGTCAAAATATTGACATTTAATTGATAGTTGTCAATTATTGGTAGTTGACATCGAAAAGAGGCAGGTCTATTGATGCTTTTACTAAAATGACTATATTTATATTTTAGTTTTTAAAATTCTCACGATCATTATATTGAGTTTTGCCATCATTATTATACTTAAATTTCAAATATAATTTATATGATTAATATATTTCAATACCTGAACTTGGCAAGTTTTTTATAATTTTCATTTTAGGCATGGCGCATCTTACAGAATGGTCAAAATCGAAAACTGCAAATATTTAGACATGCTTAGAAAGAAAAATTGTAATTAAGAATAACAAGTACCTAGGTAATTCTATATCACTTGTAGATTAAGTCATTTAGGTAAGTGCTAGCGAAATCAAAATCATCATCATGTAATACATCAATTACCATCAAAATGAATTTAGCGGTTTAGGCATGAAACCGTAACAAACAAAGTAACTTTCGCATTTATAGTGTTGTTATAGATATCATTTTCAATTTCTAACGATATTTCTAGAATTTGTGGCCGGTTAATGGCAATAGGCTCGCCCCCTATTACATGGGACCTAAACATACCGGCGAACTGTCGGTATACTACATTAGTACGCCTCTGCCTAACCCTTCGGGGAATACAGGCGTGATGGTATGTATATAACAATATTTCTGCTCACACTTTGTATGTACTTGACCATAGTTGTTTAACGGAGCGAATGGGTACTATAATTTTGCACGGGGCAAATTTTGAGGGGCTCATAGCAAATAAAAGTATCCTTTTACTGCAATATGTGAACGTGCAATAAAGTAACGGCATCGGAAATTTCATAAAATTATGTACCCTTAATAATAAATTACTTTGGTAGTAAGTGAAACCCTTGTCCTGAATTATAAAAATCATATACGATTAAACAATTTTAAAAATTATAATATGAAAAGAAGAAATATTCATATATTTTTCAAATGAATTATATTAATCTTTAATACCTACATTGTATTATATTCATGCAGTCAATATGTATTAATTTCAAGTCCCCTTTTCACACACACACAGAGAGATTTAATATTTGTAAAGAACAAATATTATGTTACAATGTAAGCAAAGGCTTATTCTATGAAACATTTCCATAGGTACATTCCTCTGCGTTCGACATATTGCTCACGGCTAGTGCGCTTTTTGCGTGTAACGTTTCTTTCCGAATTTATTCTAATGCAGAACCAATAATTGAACACTGAACGAATCGTTTATCATTTTTTTTTCAGTGTCAAATTAATGTTCGGGTCGTTAGAAAGTTCTGTTACCAGTAAATGCTCGCTATTTGGAAGAATGGCTTGAGATTTCTGAATGTTCATGATAAAAGCACTTACGCAGAATCAGTTTGAAATGTAGCGTCTAATAGGCATGATGACGGTTAGCAAGAATTACTAAAATAATATGTTCATATACTAAAATATAATTAATATGTTTAGAAAAAAATATTTATTTTTATTTATAAGACGGGATTATTAATTTATTTGATAAAATAAAACTCCAAAATACACAAGTCCGCCATGTTCAGTTGAACACCAATCAGATTCAATTACGTCACATCTATGTTGAACTGTCACCGTCACGTAAATTTCGTACGAATTTCGACGATCTCCGCGCTTAAAAATTGTTTATTATGTATTTCCTAATTGTATATTACTTAGTTTTTTGTTCTACGACTTGTTAAGAAATTATTAAGTAATGGAACAAGGGTTTTACAAGGCAAACAGCTCTAATTTGCCCAGAGTTGATTTGTTAATGCATGCTGGGGCAGTTCCTGGCATCAAACCAATACTCTGTTCAGCAGAATTTAGAAATGTTAAAACTACAATGTAAGTATTATTTATTATTAAATAAAAACTATATTAAAATTACTGTAACTATACGTTACAATAGTTAAAAAAATAAAATCACTTTTAAAAAGCACAGCTTCATATGTTTAGTTTTAATAATGTTTTTATTTTATAAAATATGCTATCAAAGCTATCTCGGGTTTGGACTACATTGAAATATATTACAACAAAATATTTATCCAATAGTAAACCTAGTTTGCAATTAAATACTGGAGTATTTGAAAAGTTTGAAAGAAAAGGAAGCTGCAAAACTGTGTGGCTTAATCTCGCCGTGCAAGATTAAGCCACTTATATCTTATTGTTTTGTTGTGTGGCACGTAAACAAATAATTTATCAGGGTATTTTTTTGACGTATTATCACACTGGGGAACAGCACACCACTTATACACTTGCGAAGTCATGTCTAAATAAAAATTAACAAATATAGCATCTGATAAGTTGTTTAATCTCCTATTGTGTACGATGCCAAAACATTGAAGTGACGTCATAAGCAGACGCCATGACACCAGCGACCGTTTTCGCCCTAATTAAAAAATATTGAATTAAAATCGCATTTTTGTATCAAAAACCATGTTTTATTGCAGAAATAATTTATTTTTCGGAAATAGTATAAACATAAGAATATTTGAGAACAGTTTTTGAAAATCAGTCATCATGCCTATTCTATAGTACCTATGTGCGCAAATTCGCTCTTCTTCACACGTATTTATGTAAGTAGCAGTGGAAAGCGACGCTTTGATTCACGTAGATACGCGCAAGTTCGCGCGACGACGAACGGTGCGCGTGCACCATTCCGAAGAATTTTCTCGAAGACGCATATTTTTAAAATATCGATAGGAATTACTATCTGAATGCTTTGCGTAGATAGGGGTCAATTTTTTTTTAGATGGACTTAAATTCGCTTTGGCCGTATCAGTAGTGTGCCTTAAAACTAGGAAATTGAATAATAAATCCATAGTGCCATACTCACTTCAACGTCATGTGTATAATGGCGTATCGTCCAACGTGATAAGTTGAAAACTATTGTGGATGTATGAATATATACGAATAAATGTATTAATGTTTTGCATTAGCTTTATATAAATGTAAATTAAACTCTTTTATAGCTCAAATCTAATTTAAAAAAACGAGAAAACATGCTTATTGTTTGTGTTTCTGTTGATATATCCCATATGTTTTTAAGGTTCTTTTAGAAAATACTAATTTTGTATTTAGGCACAGTTTATGGAATACAGGTTGACTTCGAAAATATGTGACATTGAAATGGGAGGTTCAGTAACCTTTACTTAACCTTTACTTACTCATTTTAAAATGTAATTTCAATAATTTAAATTTTATAATAGCTTCCGCCCGCGACTTCTTCCGCGTGGAATAGTTACTTAGTCTTAGCGTGATGATATATAGCCTATTAAGAAATCCCATAAAAATCGCAATAAAAGGTAGCCTATGTCCTTTCTCAGGGTCTAAAGATTGTCTGTGCCAAATTTTATCAAAATCGGTTGAGAGGTTTAGGCGGGAAAGCGTAACAGACAGACAGAGTTACTTTCGCATTTATAATATTAGTAGGGATAAAATAACTACATATATCTACATATTTACAGCATTCGCATTTTTTAAAACAAAACCATGAATTTCTAACAATCCGTGAAAATTGACGAAAACGCGGGCTGTTTGTGAGTTTTTAATATCAAACAAAAATAAGCACGGCGTCAAAAACACATCCACTCTCCGCAGGCGCTTTCGCGATTTTAGTTTTGCGTCAAGTTTACACAGTGAAATGTGAGTGAAAAAAACAGCAGTTTATAGTTTTATCCAAAATTTGCGGGCCCGAAACTATTTCAGTCATGAAATTGTTGATGAAACCAATGGCACTAATTCCTAATGTAAATCCGGCTTTATATATCGTAACCCCCTAGTATTTAGTAATTTAGGGACAGTTATTAGGTAGGTATACTTCACATCTGAACATTCAGTTAGACCCGTACCTGTGTGTGTGTAGTTTCCCAATTTTCTTTTTCCAGAGGAAATGAATAAAAATGTCTTATTGACATCCATATTATTTTGTACTTTCTCTACAATCAATTAGCGGTCTAATAATATACACCACTTTTTAATGCTGTGCACCATATTACAGTTCACGACGATTGTTTAATTATTACATTGCAGACAGTGAAAGGCTTAGTTTGTTCATAATGATTCCCTAAATAACTTTTACTTCTCCGGTTCTGACAAAACATCAACACCCAAATATTCAGAATTTTAACTTTGGAAAAATAATTATATAGGTACCTTAATAAGATAATACTTAGTGACAAAAATATAGTAATTATAAAGTTGCAGTTCAAGACCTGCCTGATAAATGTATTTTATTTTTGTTTGAAATCATAATCTACGATAACAACAAGGCGAGCAACTAATTAAAAATATTTGTGCTGCCTCAAATATCACAATATTTTACATAACATGACAATAATCACCTTTACTCATAACAGAAAAAAAAAATTGTCTACCGTTCCACAAATTCGCCTATTTAACGAGAATAGCTTAACTCCATACATCTGCTGAATATTTCTTCATTGACTCAAGTTTCTTGATAAACTGCACAGCTTCTGATTCCGTGCGCCCGCCCTTTTCTTGGATGGCTTTCAAAACTATATTCCTTACATCAACAGCCATATTCTTTGCATCACTGAAACCAAACAAAATACATTTTTGGAATAATTAGTCATGAATATAGAATTTTATTTAAACAAGCGAGTGGATGGCCCAATCCAAATCTTTCTCGGGATTTACCGAATGTAAGAAACATGACATTTTTAGATTTTTACGTATACGGATATAAATAAGAATTTGAAATCGAACCGAATACGTTTTTAAAAATCAAATAAATGGTGGGTTCGGTTTTAAATAAATTAATTAATTTATTAATAATCTAAATTAGATCGTATGTGGGTTTATTTTCCATTGTGTATTTTGTTTAATTTTACGCTTAATTCCTTTCCTAATCTGTAGATTAAGCATTGTAATTAAGAGACGAAGCGGTTTTCACTAAACTCTGTAGATTTGACATTTTGTGATTTTTTTGCATTTTTCATGCTAAGTTTATAAAGTTATTTCGTGAAGGAAAAATTCGACTCGCAGGCAGGATTCGAAACTGCGTCTCCTAGCTAGGTACGCCAGACGCTATGACCTCTAAGCCACCGCGAGTTGGGACTCGCGGTGGCTTAGAGGTCATAGCGTCATGGCAGGTGGGCCTGCCATGTCGAAATTTTCCTTCACATTCTGAACTGACGTCTTAAAGGTGACGTCAGTAACATCTATTGAAAGGCTCACGTCCTTGCACGAGCCTTTGACTTGAGGACAACTTGACGTGAGCCTTTCAATAGATATTACTGACGTCACCTTTAAGACTAAGACGTCAGTTCAGAATGTGAAGGCAAATTTCGACATGGCAGGTGGGACTCGCAGTGGCTTAGAGGTCATAGCGTCTGGCGTACCTAGCCAGGAGACGCAGGTTCGAATCCTGCCTGCGAGTCGAATTTTTCCTTCACGAAATAACTCTGTAAAGTTTAGCTGAAAACCGCTTCGTCTCTTTTTAATCCTCCGAACATTTGCTTGATTAGAAAGGAGAGGTACTGAATTTCATTGCTTTGTGTGAAGTAATTGCGATAGCGCGATGTGGTTTAAAGTTTGGATTCGTATCGGGTACGTTGCTGCGCGTTTTCGTAAGGTCTATTTAGATTATTAAAATTTTAATATAGGTATAAAAAAATGAAATGTAATTAATTATTATCTAATAGTTACTCACCCACAAATGTAGAAATGTCCATTACGATTACCGATAATATCCCATAGTAGGTCCATATCTTTCTCTAGCAAATGTGTTACATAAACTTTATTAGCCTGATCACGAGAGAATGCAAGTTTCAATTTAACATCACCGTTATCTTCATATTTTTCAAGTTCCTAAAACAAATATCGAAATTATAATTTAAGCTTATCATTAACAATTATTATTTTTAGTAATATACTAGGTTCCGCCCCCGGCTATTCCCGCGTGGAGTTCGGTCTGTCACTTATTAAACTTTGAACACAAATTTACTTCGAAAAATTGTGTTTAAATATATTTAAGAAGTTGGTGCAAGTGGGCCCAAAATTTGTATGAAAAATTGTGTTTAAATATGATTTAAACACATTTAAGAAGTTGGTGCAAGTGGCCCTAAGAGTAGAACAAATTTGATTACTATAAAAAGTCATCCTTCCATCCTTAAAAGATACACTTAATATGCTGTCACGATTTTCTTTTGCGTTTTCCTTAACTTTTAAAGGGGAACAATTCCTTCATATATGATTTTTGTTTAACATTCACTGTTCACGCACCGCACGTAACGGAAGCTCTCCTAAGAGTCCTAAGAAGTATTTTTTCGCGTATCGTCGCCGTGAAGTAAAATCGTCGTAAAGCACAAATTTTTGGATTATTGTTTTATTTGTTTTTTGGAAGAAGGACCTCGTCAAGCACCATTGGAACAAACATAGACAGGTCAATAATAATCACTTCTGGTGATTCTAGTGCCTGTGTTAGGCTAAATGGGGCGTATTCAGGCTGGTTTGGCATCTCCAGAGGTGTTAGACAGGGCTGTGTCGCCGTGGCTGTTCAATCTATATACGGACAGTTGTTTGGCCGACTTGAAAGAGAGTGATTGTGGGTTAAGAATGGGTGAGTTATCTGTCAAATGCCTTCTCTATGCTGATGATCAGGTTCTGCTGGAATCGTCAGCGAAAGAGTTGCAAGACATGGTGACTTTAATGAATGAAGCATATAAGCTGAAGGGCATGAAAAAAAATGTTAGTAAAACGAAAGTGATGGTTTTTGAGAGAGAGAAAGATGTATGTATGTTTGTGTGATGTAAAGATAGAGGGTCAGAGTGTGGAAGAGGTGAATGAGTTTGTTTATTTGGGAAGTGTGTTTACTAGGGATGGAAAGATTGATGCAGATGTGGAAAGGAGAGTGAATGCGGGAAATAAAGTGAATGGTGCTATGCTTGCGGATGTGGCTAATCAGTCAGTGTCACAAAAAGCACGGTTGGCACGGTCCACAATGGTGTTCTGGTACCTATACTTATGTATGGAAGTGAATGTTGGGTGTGGCAGAAGAGGCATGAAAGTAGAATAAATGCGGTGGAAATGCGTTCCTTGCGAAGTATGTATGGTGTAACTCAGAATGATAGATTGAGAAATAGTATGATAAGACAACGTTGCGGACTGAAAGATGATGTAGTGACACGTATTGAAAGGAATATGCTGAGATGGTTTGGACATGTTGAGAGAATGAATGAAAGACGATTAACGAAAGGAATTTATAAGGCGAATATCAGCGGCAACGTCAGAAGAGGTCGTCCTAGAAGGACCTAAACCAATCTTATTGGCGAAGTCCTTCAAAAAGGCCAGGTGCGTAGTACTCGCAACCGGCGCGTCTTTATGAGACGATGTATGAATGTCGCAGAAGCAAAAGAGGCATGCAAGAATCGTAGCAAGTGGCAGTCTATAGTTTCTGCCTACCCCTGTGGGAGAAGGGCGTGAGTGTATGTATGTATGTTGACATGTTTATGTTTTAGTGATGCTTCACGAGGATTTATTTCCAAAAAATAAATAAAATAAGGAGCCGTGAATTTGTGTTTTACGATGTTTTTACTGCACGGCGACGGTATATGCAATATTTTTCATTGATGCTCCGCTTCTATCCGTCGGAGCGTGATGTGATATAGCCTATAACTCCTCGGTAAATGGACTATCCAACACAAAGATTTTTTCAATTCAATCTATTAGTTCCTGAGATCAGCGTGTTCAACCAAACAAACTTTGGGGCTGTATAATATTAGTTATGTATAAGCCATACTTTCATTTCCTTTATAATACAGAAATAAATAAAAGTGGTTTGGGCTATGTCTGGAATAAGCTGTTTCAATGAAAATACGACTTATTCAATTAATCCTCAATTATAAATTAAATATTTGGAAAACATAAACAAAAAATGTCAGGAAGATATTCATTTGGTCATGATGGCCAAGAAGATGAAAGTTATAGCATTACCAATTCATAGTTATTATCTAAGCGTTTGACAAGAAAATGTCGTTATCAAATTACCTACGAGTGGAGCGCAGAGCGATCCGTGATTTGTCGGTTACAGTGTGTGGATGTACCCCGAAAATTAGCTTTGAATTAAAGGTCGGTAAATTCGTCGCCATAGTGTATAGTTTCTGCGGGAGCATGGTTTCATCGATAAGAAATCATTCAGAAAGGTCAAGAACTCTAGAATATCGACTTGCATACCTAATACAGTACGGTGAAAATAAAAAGTGGCTGCGCAATGAGCCATTTTACGACCAAATCAGTACCGCGAATGCACATCAATTTGCTGTGAGTGGCGAAGTTGAGGTCGATTCGTTGCCTCACTCAATTGTAAAGTACCCCTTGGATACAGTCGGTGCCACAAGTGCTGTGCGTTGTTACTACGAATTTTTTTTTTTAATTTCTTTTTTGTGGTTTGTTCTATTTATTTTCTTTTCCTTACTCCTCCCGAAGCTAATCACGGGGCTCGATGACTACGAAAATAGCGTCATCAAAATTAATCCGCCATTTTTATGTTCAATCACATCGTAATCTTATTTTTGGAATCTTTCTTATTTCGGATGGAGCTCATTTCATGTCAACGCATTTATTACGAAACAAGTCTAAGGAGCCGAAAGAATAGAATTAAGGCAGATTTACAGCTGATTACAGAGCATGGATTAGCTGTCGTCAGTGCTGGCGCCGAAAACTGACTCATACTATTTACACGCAGTCAGTATTTCGTCAGTAGTCCAGGATATTTCTTTTGGTGTACACACGTTCGTAAAGTCAGTGCGGAAAAATGAATTCTCGAAAACAGCAAAAAATCTAAGTTAATAATTTGTTGAGAAAATTTACCTTTGTGATGATGCAAGAACTAACTGGTATGTTAGAAGAAGAGATATCAAAACATAAACGAATTTTGGTAAGAAAATGGATAGATGATAGAGATAAAACTGTAGGTTCTGCTCTGTTGTTAACCCAGTTGAGAATGGAAGATCCTAGGGATAACAAACTGGCTTTGAGAATGACGCCAAAAAACTTTGACGGTTTGCTTATGTTGTTATCAAATTCTATTCAGCGTCAAGACACATTTATCAAAGACGCCTTGCCAGCCAAAGTGAAACTCGAGATTACGCTGACATTTTTGGCTTCTGGAATGTCGTTTCGAAATCTCAGTCACTTTTATCGTGTATCGATTCCATCTATTTCTAATTTAATACCGGTGCGACGCAGCGTGGTCGCTCTACAATACAGCGGCAGCGACTGACTTCAGCATTTACACATTACACAGCGTCAGTTGCGCTGGCGCAGGTGGCGGGGGGAGCGCCGAGTTACTATGTACTTCACATGAATTAAATCCTATGAAACCTCGTCTCTCGGTCGCCACCAGGCGCTAGTTTAAGAAATATTACTAGATTTTAACCCCTGACGAAAAAGAGGGGTGTTATAATTTGTAATTTGTTGCATCATAGCTCCTGATCGGGTGAAACGATTGGTATTTTTTTGTTTGAAAGGTGTTTTATTCGAGTGTTGTTAGCTGTTCCAAAAAAAAACCCAGCCGTTTGAAAATCATCACCTCTTTTCCTATTGATAAAGAGATATAAACAACTTAACAAACATCGCGACTATGTTTACGCTAAGGATAAGGATGGCTGCTTATTTATATTTTTTACTTTACTACTTACTATTTTAAATAATTACCGGTTCCTTGACCTAACGACTCTTGGATTAAAATATTCTACTTATATGTAAAGTATATTACTTATTAAATTTTTGTTTCCTTTTTAGAGATGTTTGTGTCGGGCCTTTTTTTAATTTAATTAAAAATAAATTTCTAATAATATTGACAGTTGAAATAACTGAGTAGGTACTTTATTATCTGTTGCGTCTTTAGTGCCATAGTTACTAGCTTGAGGAAGCACAGTCAATCCATTGTACGAATTTGAATATAACAGCAATGATTTCATAATTTTCACCGGTTGCCAAATTAAGGCCATGTGCACCAACTTCTTAAATATGTTTAAATTGTATTTAAACACAATATTTCATGGAAATTTCGTGTTTAAATACAGTTGAAACACCTTTAAGAAGTTGGTATAAGTGGGCCCTAGATAGCCAAAGTGAGTAAGGAAACTAAATCTTCTCTAAAGTGTGTGTTCACCTTAGGTGCTAGCAAAGAAATCTATATAACCTTAATACCTCCAAATGAGACGGACGGCTGATTTTCCATTATGTATTGGGCTGTACAGTAAGGAATATTTATATCGCTATACTTTCTCATTTTAGCTTATACATTGTGCGCTCAACAATTACAATATCGGGAATCCATCAGTTTCGAGGCCAAGCCTTGAGGCGTTATTCGCTATTACTTAATAAATTATGGATAAATGTTAAAAATATACAGTTGCTAGTGTCTTGGGTACGTCACGAAAGAAAATCATTACACTTACCTCCTGATAAATGTAGTCTTGACCACGATGTCTACATCCGAAGTATAGGATGTTATCCCCAACTTCCTTACCATTTGCACGCGCATGGGCGCGTTCTTGTATAAATCCACGGAAAGGAGCTAAGCCCGTACCTGGACCAACCATTACAATCGGGGTTTGGGTTTGCAATGGTAATCTAAAGAAAAATATAATTATAATTACATAGGTAAAGTAGTGAACTAATAAATAGCGACATTCAAAAAGGTATTCGTTTCTAACTGAAATTCCCCATTATCTTTTTACCTAAATTGAGACTTCCTGATATAGACAGGTACCCGAGGAAGTGGCTTGCCAGGTTCAGGTTTGTTTTCTGATAACCAAGTAGTAGTCACACCTTTGTTCACGCGACCAGTAGGAGTTTTATATTTCACAACTACTGCCGTTACATGAACTGTTTCTGGGTATAACTGAAATCAAGGAAATAGGTATATTTAAAATACATTTTGCATACAAAATATACGCAAAAACAAAAACAGGTGAGTACCTTCGGACTGGATGAAATTGAATAATATCTTGGTTGCAAACGAGGCAACAATTCACACAAATGGTCTAGTGATGGTTTACATGATGATATATCTTCCAAAATATGTACAATATTTCTGCAAGCATCTACAACAAATGACTGGTACATAGTCTTGCCTTCTTGTGAATTGGTTGCCATTAGCATTAATTTCTTCTTATCCTAAAATTTAAAGAAATATATTACATGGTAAGAAGTAGCATTGGCAATAGGCTTGCCCCCTATTTATTACATGGGACCTAAATTTACCGGCGAGTTGTGGGTGTATATGAGTACACCTCTGCATAGCCGTTAGGGAAATACATATAGGCATTATAGTGTGTTGTATTAGTAAGTTTAGTAATTCAAAAATGTATCACTAGGTTAGGCGGAGGTGTTTTGATGCCCACCTACCATCAACCTACAAGGTCCCATGTAATACGGGCGAGAATAACGCCATTAACCAGAAATAACGAGTGTGTCAAAACTACGCTTATCAAACGTCTAGAACTCAAGACAGTCCTAACTCTAAGCTGCTTATTAGAGCTAGAGGCTTACTGGAACGTGGTAAATGATTGATATAATATGTAGTTGCTTACTTCTTCATTTGAGCAATATTCAACAAGCTCTCTCAATATGTGAGTTCGCGGTAATGCCGTAATCTCCACATAATGTGAGAGTGCAGTGCGATAGGAGGTTGGACAGGGGAAAGGATGTTTCTTGCTGCTTTCTTGATCAGTATTGATTAGAGAGAATATTTCATCAAGATTAGCCCCAGTTAGCTGGCCCAAACGCTCCACCAGATTATTATCATTTATTGGGTATACAGCCACATGGTCCCCTGTAAAATTTATTAAAGTTTATTTGAGGTTGAAAAATAAAATTGATTTGTATTTTCACTGGATATACGTTAATTGTAATAATTTGGCTGACCTGCTTCATATCGCATTTTTGAGTCTGATATATCTAGTTCAACATGAATACAAGATCTGTCACCTCCTTTGTGCAATTCTCTGTTAATTGTTATTTGGGCTAAGAATGGATTTTTGGCATCATATGGCCTGCAAATATAAAAATAAATAAAATTGTATTATTATCATTTGACGATATGCTCACATAGCCTAGACAAGACAAAAGCTGGGCGGAGTTAGCTATCGTTTTCTGATTTCTCATTCATATAATTGTTACATTGGGGTTAATAAGGCGAGTTTTCATATTTAATTACACAATGATTCATTAGCTGATTCCTTTCACTGCTCAAGTGAAGAGTATTGTTAGTGCGACCACCGACAACAATGAGTTGTTTCGTTCTGTCAACCTTTGTCGAGTGCAGGCAAACGGTTGCAAAGCTTGCTAATTATCGATTGATTGTTCGTGACAGACCGTGAAAAATCGTTTTAGCAAAATAGAAATACATTTAGCAATGCGAAACAATACATTTTTAACGCGAACATGGTGACGTCCCACTTTAGCCGGTGGTTTTCAAAATTCATTGATATGAATAGTAGAAGAATAACCAAGTTTGAAATAAAAACAAAATCGAAAAAAACGAGGTATTCCATGAAGCACACCCAGACGAAGCACACCCAGACTAAGCACACCTACAGTATTCCACTTAGCACACCCGTAAATGGGCTTCAAATAAAAAAATAAAATAATTAATTTCCTATTCCACGAAGCACACCTACGAATATAACTCTCATAGTGCGGGGACTAAGAAATAAAAATGTCGATAGAACAAAATATTTATTATTTAAAAGACTAACTTAAATTTCAAACATCATTCAGTTTCATTATAATAGTGTGACACAATATTTGTCATTTTTGTAATCTTAGTACCTATTTAAAATCACAGATTGTTTCCTAATTATCTTTCCAAAAAACTTATTATTTTTTTACAATGTTTCTATTATTTTCATTTTTTGTTCTCTTAATAAAATCACAGATTGTTTCATAATTACAATAAAAACTTAAACAAATATCAAAAACATTGTAAATATTGTTTTACATAGAGATCTATATTGAAGTTTTATAGCTACCTGTTTAGTGAATAATAAAAATACTCTAGTTTTATGTAAAATCACAGACTGTTTAAAATCACAATTTTTTTATTCAATTTTTGTTATTATACACTAACACTTGTGTCCCCTTCCGGCCAAGTACGTAATTAATTGATGGGTTAAAATTTCTACTACTTGGACCTGCCATCGGCTCCATTATTTTGTGAATAAATTGCACGAAAAACAGAAAAAATAACAATAACAAGACCGGCGCACAATTGCATACACTCAGCCCGTGACGTCGCGATAGTGTAATGAGAACTAAGCATGTAAACAAGTTCTGGAAACGCTTGGCTAAATTCGGGTTGGCTCGGGAATTCAATGGCGGGCGCACGCGTAGGCTATTAGTGCATCATGTATACGTCTTATCTATGGGACTTATATATGAAAATTACAAGTATTGTATCACATTATTATAATGAAACTGAAAGATGGTAGATATTTAGGTTAGTCTTATAATTAATATATATCTATCGACATTTTTATTTCTTAGCCTCCGCACTATGCGAGTGATATTCGTAGGTGTGCTTCGTGGAATACTTTAGGTGTGCTTCGTCTGGGTGTGCTTCATGGAATATCTCAAAAAAACAACTGAAAAGTATGAAACAAAACATGTCCAGGCTGTTTCTGGACATTGTTTTATCCTCGCTCCAGTTTATAGCCGCAGTCGCAAGCCAACCTGTGACCTGCAGGTACCGAGCTAAGCTGCAGTAGGTGTGTTTAACGTGTGGCTCTTTCTGGCTGGACTACCATCACCGATTTGAATTCTGATTGCGCAGAGAATTAGTCGCTTATTACTCTAAATTAGTCGTGAAATATGGGAATTAATCCGTGGTTCAAAAGTTATAAGGGTAGTCCGCGGGTCCAGCCACAAGCCAAAGCACCTAGCGGAATTCTGTTTGCACCCAGAATTAGTCGAAATTAGTCTCTAAATTACAGAATTGGTCGGTCTGTGGTTCAAAAGATATTTGCGATAACATTTTTAACCATACATTCTGTACAGGTGAGTAGAAAACACTTTTGTTGTATTTGAGATAATCTTACATATAAAAAGAATGTAAGTGAGCCGTTTCTGTACATTTCTTATATTTACAAAAAAACTAATTTGGGGGACTCAGAATCAGTAACAACATTTCTATTATTTTTGGAACTTGCGTCTGTCGGTTTGTCTGTGTGTTTGACCATGTATCAAATGATAACTACTGAAGAGATTCCAAGGAAGTGGACAGGAATTCATAGCCTGTTTCTTGGCTTTAGTCTATTTTTAATTCAAATCGGTTCTCTCTATCAAAAGTTATTAACATTTTCACCATTGAAAACGTTGAATTTGAAAAATAACCATTGAAGTAAATTTCTTTTTCAAGTATTTCTATACTAGACTAGCACGGGTCAAAAATTATAACAGAATCAAGTAATAAAATTAAAAAAATACACTGACTGGGACTAAATAAGATAAAATAAGAAAATAAAGCAGATCAATCAGAAACCATTATTGTGACCAGGAATTGCTTATTAGTACAGTTATTCTAACTCTACTTATACAGGGCATCACGGGACATACATAGGATTTATCCAGAAAGCACCAGCCGGTGTCAAAACTAAATATTTGAGTAGGGTAAAGAAGTAAACAAAGAATGACAACTTATTTTCTAGAGGACTAACACGACATTGTTAAGACCTCAATGAAATTTGATTCGATAACAAGTGTCATTTTGAGTTGACAATTTTGACAATTATTGTTTTCTTCTTTAAAGCATCCAGCCATATAGTAACTCATTTTATAATGTGAAACCTCCATAGTGTAGATACAGTGCGCACTCTTTATTTGAGAAACTAAAGAGCTGTGCTGTACCTACTGTAAAAAAGCTGTGTCTGACTCTGTACATTGAAGATATTTAAAAAAAACACATGGGTTATGTATATAGGTATATAAACATCTCTGAATCCGAAAATGTGATTTTTAAAATTCTTGTCTGTTTGTTACGGGTTGGAGCAAAAACTACTGAATAGATTTTAATTTTATTATCACTGTTAGAAAGTATATGCTTCAACTTAAAAACTGATGAACTTCTTATCTCAATTAATTAAATGAATCCTGAGATACAGCTTGACCTCCCTGATGTATAGTGGGCCATACAAAAAAGAGGTCATCAATGTTGGTATTTCATTTTTACTGCTGATATAGCTTCACGTGAGCGAAGCCGCGGGCAGAAGCTAGTAATTAATATACCCAAAGAATATACCACAAAAGTACCTATGTATAAAAAAAAATTGCAACTTGCGTCAATCTTTACTGGTGCGGAAACAGTTATTTGAAATAGTTTAGGGTCCCAAGCACGACTGCTACGCTAAAGTTCCTAGGTTCGATTCCCAGGTCGAACAAAACGTTAAGTAAGTAAGTATTATGTTTTTCAATTAACTTCCTTCCTAACAGCTCAGAGTGTAATACTGCACTAATTATTATACTAAAGTAAGTAAATCAATTCTTAGCTTCTATTTCATTTAAATATTTTCATTGAAATAAAACTGTGAGAAGAAGAGCCATCGCATGCCTTTTTACAATGTGAGAGATAGGGACCCAGTATTTTCATGTCACCATCACAATGCATTGACAGAGCTTAAAGTTTAAAAAGCGACAAATTAACGATTTCTTTTATCTTACACACAGTTCCTACTTCAACAATTGATAAATAATTTCGAAGTGGTCACAATCACAATTCACAGATAATTCATATTAGTCATTTTAATGTCATTACAATGTTCACTTTAATGTTTCACATTAAAACACATTGAAGTTTTAATGTGAATATCAGCTTCTTATAAAATGTCTATGTCACTTTCATTTAGTAAAACCGCCAAATCAAGTAGCTAATATCTACTATTATAAAATCGTAAAAAAGCTGTGACTGTACCTTGAAGATATTAAAAAATAACAAGTGGGTAAGTATATAAACATCTCTGAATCCGAAAATGTTATTTTTAAATTTCATGTCTGTTTGTTAGGGGTTGGCGCAAAAACTACTGAATAGATTTTAATTTTGTTACCACTGTTTGAAAGTATATGCTCCAACTTAAAAACTGGTGTACTCCTGATCTCAATTAATTAAATGGATCCTGAGATACAGCTTAACCTCTAATTTATAGCGACCCATACAAAGAGATCATTACTGTTGGTTTTTATTAAATTATTTTTGGGATCCATTTCTAATCCTAATACCTAAAGCTTCAGGTGAGTGTGCGAAGCCTTGGGCAAAAGCTAGTTTAAAATTATAATAACAATTCATAATATATTTCAGAGTTCTTATTCAATGCGAGGGGACTATAGTCCAGCACACTGGCTTAATGTGGGTTGGCTGACTGCACATACCATCAAGAAAATCACTTGTTTAAGTGAGTGATACAATATGTAATATAATTAGGTATGAGAAAATATTTTTTTCTGTCTCAGGATTTTAGGGGTGTAGTCATACCTAATATCATTATGAATTCCTAATGTCATAGGAATAGGTAGCATAATTAATAATGATATTAATTGTGCTACCTATTCCTATGATATAACACCATTATTCTTATACAATATGGTACTTACGGTCTTTGAACTTGCAATGAATGCAATCTTGCAATTTCACCAGTGAATACATTATTTGGTTGTATGTCCTCAGGAGCATGAGTTACAAGCCTGAATTGTCTTATCAATTCCTCTTCACCAGTGCTCTCAATATTGAATTTCTCACAAACAGCTGGCCAGAATTTATCTTTCCATGTAATGAAATCATCTTCAATGCTGTAATTTGTTAATTGTTCTTTTTAATTAAGACTGTAAAAGCCCACCAATAGTGAACTCATTTAAACAACTCTGACTGCAGCTTGCATTAGTTACTACCTTTTATTTCTATATTATTACATACTTCATTACTACATTCTAACAAGAACCTTTTTGAGTACAATAAGTTAAAATGTGTGTCACTTGTAGCTCTGTATGATTGAGTGACTTAACTACCTGTGCCTATTCTCATTATTACATAACTTAATTTTTCATGTCATTCTGAATGAAAATGGATATACAGTACCCCTGAAATAACAGTATGCATTATTTCATGTTTAATTAAATGAAATTAAAACTTACTTACTTAAAATTCATGTTAAATTAAAACTTACCACAGCGAAACCACTTGGGGACAACTTCTAGTGCACACTGTATTTCGAAGGGACTGTACGCACTGTGATTTAAAATTTTAATTTAATGGACCTACACATACTTTAAATATAAACACAATGTACAGTATAGAATATTGTTGAGTGCAAAAATGACTATGTATACATACTTTGCATCATCATCCCCAAGACCAAGTTCATATACTCGAGTGGCACCAAGTTCTTCTAATCGCTTGTCCAAATAAATAGCTACTGCATTGTAATGTTCATAAGTCTTGTTGCCAAGGCCAAACACCTGGAAAGGTATTTATTAAGAAGATCATGTAGGTGTGTACTGAATGAACTGAATAAAGAACATAATATCATACCCCACAACGTAATTTCTGCACAGATGAACCTAATAACACTCTATAACTAAATAGACGAGGTAAATTAATAAACACATTCATAGTTATTTTATTATGTACTTATTTCAGTTTTCTGACTATCCTAAGACACACAGTATGCAAATCAATTAAATTAGTACACTTGTTCACAGCATTTGAGCTGATTTACTGTTTTAAATTCATATCTTACAATAATAGGGTTCATTAATTGTAAATAATGTAGAATAACTTGGTATTGTGCATATACCTATCGCACTATCATATATTTGTATCGTTTTTGTATTTCATTTTGTAAAAAGAAATATCACATTACACAGGTTATGTAGCTTCCCGAAAACGTATGATACAAAAGAGGTTATCGGGAATAAAAAACTGTTCTTTCGTTAAAAAATATTATAAACCCTACAATAATTACAAGGAACACTTCTCGCAACTGGACTTCGTATCCAGCTGGCCTGGCAGCTTCATCACTTCAACTTCAATCAATCAAACAAATCAAGTTCAAATTCAAAACCTTTAGCCTAGTTCAAATTCACTACTTATTTAACCGATACCGTACCTACAAAAATTGAACTGTCAAATTGTCAATGTCAAAGTTGTTAATGTCAAAGTTGTCAAACGATAATCAAGAAACCATAGATTAAGGCTGATCGTTCACATGAGCCCGCCAAATTCAAATTATAATTGGTTTTTCGCAATTTGTAGATCTATAACACATTCTACACATTCATAGCTGTAGTAATTGCGACATTAGATATACAATATTCACAACTGAGAATTAAACCCTTTGCTTATAAATCGAGATTGTAGCTAAAAGTAGTGTCAATCGTCAATTTTTTCCGTTGGCACTGTTTTAGGTAAGTTTTTGGCTCAGGTGAACGATCCGCCTTTAGGATATACTAGCTAGATAGAGCCTGAAATTGAATATAAATATCCATCCTATTCTTTTCAATAACTCCATTAGTGTAACAGAAAGAAGCCGACATATGGTTGTCAATCTACAATTTGTACATAATTGAAACGTAAAATGTAATATAAAAAATTTATAATAAAATAATCAACATAAAGTACGAAAAAATATCATAGACTAATAGACCAATATCGATAGATATCGATAAATTATTTTACGTCCCTTTTGCACTAGTTATTACTCTATTATTTAGGGGACTGTACCTACGCAGAATTTGCGGCTCCTTATGTTTATTTAACCTGAGCAAGAAATGTACCTACAAGAAAGACAGGAACGTACTGTTACGTGCTTTGCTTGTAAGCAGCAAAGTAATAGAAGAAAATTTAACTTAATAATGAAATTTAACTGAGCATTAAAAACTATGCTTAATAAACGATAAAGAAGCTAAAAGTAGGGTCAATCGTCAATTTTGGCCAAAATTGACGATTGAAACTACTTTTAGCTACAATATCGATTTACAAGCAAAGGTTTTAATTCTTAGTTGTGAAACTTGTGAATATTGTATAGCTGATGTCGCAATTACTACAGCTAGGAATCTAGAATGTGTATAGACCTACCAATTGCAAAAAACCAATTATAATTTGAATTTTTTGGGCTCAGCGAAACGATCAGCCTTAAACCTATATCTTTTCAGTCAATAGCTCGCGAGCTACACAACTCTACAATAATTATATAAGTCGCAGTAGAATTGTATAATTCGAAGCGGCGGTAGCCTAATGGCTAGGGCGTCGGACTTGCGATCATGTGGTTGCCGGTTCGAACCCCACCCATTGCACTACCGACGTGAACCCACTCGTAACACAAGCATTTTAGCTTAGCACGAGGGGTTAACAAGAATACTAGTAATGTGTGACCCACATTGCTAGTAAGCTTTTTTTAAAAAAAAAAAAATCGCTATTTTACGTAACTGCTAACAGCTTTACAAAATAGCTCTGTTATGTAAAATTGCTGCATGGCGTTCAGCTGGAATTCCATAGCGATACGTTTATCAAAACCGCTACCCACGTTTAGTAGTTTTGTAGAATGACTTATTTGCAGTTACGAAGCGTATTGTGTAAAAAAGCTATGACATTTGGATATATATAAAATATAGTGTAATATAATATTTTACTTTAGATCTAAATAGTAAATACTTAGATATATTATGTCGCAGTAGAATTGTATAATTCGCTATTTTACTTAATCACTAGCCACTTTAGAAAATCGCTCTGCCTGCTATGTAAAATAGATGAAATATGTTCAGCACTTTTGCATTATGGGTGACCTTCAACACGCGGAATGGAATGAACGTTTTGCGTTCATCGGATTGATGTTAGCTGTCTTATAAAACAGTGAGTTTCATTGTAAAATGAAATGTTGGAAGGTAGATTTTAGTTCCAAAATTCAGCGCTAGTGGCGTTGTGTTGCATAAAAATGGCGTATGCTCGTCTAGATAACCCAAATTTCTTCAATACAATTATGCACAATGGCTACACCGGTTCTGGCTGGTCGTTTGGTCACAGTTCTAACCTAACCAATATTAAACATATTTCACCCCGAAATTACCCCGTCAAAACTAAATTTGTTCGCAAAAATCCGTGAAAATATAACTAAATGTCATAGGTTTTATACATAAAACGCTTATCGTAACTGCAAATAAGTCATTCTACAAAACATTTAAGCTGGAAGCCATTCAGATATTTTTTAGAGCGATTTTGTAAAACAGCATGCAGTTATGTAAAATAGCGAACTAAACAATTCTACTACAATATATTATACATAATTATAGTCAAAGATTTTTAACTATATTATTAATATCATTGAATAGGTATTCATTAAAAATTAAAAATGACATTTTATTGTTATACATGGGTGCACCGTGCACCCATGTATATTACGAGGACATTTTTTTAGAGTCCCCCTTTATCTTTATAAGAGCCCCATAAAAACATTTTAAAATATTTTTTATTATTTATTGTTTTATATTTGTATGGCTTTGGGTCAACGATGAAAGATGCTTATGTTGTGAAAATTTGAAGACAAGCTCCAACCGTTTGGCTGTAAAACCCACAGAACAAAAAATACAAGTTTTCTGTTTTTTATGTTCCGTGGTACCTAAAACCTATGTGATAGACGACGGATAGACAGACACGTAGGTGACAGTAATAGGTTCCGTTTGGACCCTTCGGGTACGGAACCCTGAAAATACTACACCTACGTGAAAGTAAAATTGTAAGTTGATACCACTTATTACTAAATGCTGGACTATATGTAGACGCCGGCGTCGGCAAAATTAGCTTTGCGACGCCTCTTTCATTTCCCAATCAGAAAGAAAACGATAAATAGAATAAGATTTATGGGCGCATAGGTATACGTTTTATTGCTAATACATTGTTGACTAAAATATTTATGTCAACAATCTCAAATTAAAGTAACCGATTTTGTTGACTTTTAGCACTTTTCATTACATTGTTATTCTTTATTTCGAGGCCCTACAGACGCGAGGCCGCCACTGGAAATAAGAATACTTACAGCATAATTTAAACCAGTTAAATCGGGTTCTCCATTCTTTATCCATTCATAAAACTCCATAGAATTATCTGTGGGATCTCCTTCACCATATGTTGCCATACAGAACACAGCTAAAGAATTCGGGATCTCTTGAAGTTTCATGAGTTCTTCCTAAAAAATAATAAGTAAATTATTATTACCTACTACCTACTTACAATATACCTAAGTATGTAGTAATCAAAAACCAACAGTAATGATCTCTTCTTTGTATGGGCCTCTACACATCAGAGAGTTGAGAGAGAGAGAGAGAGCTGTATCTCAGGATCCGTTTAAAATATCATCAATGTATAGCTTTTTTTATAATAGTAGAGATGTACACAGTTGTTATTTTTATGTAGGCAAGTAATTTATGAATAACTGTTACTATCTTTCCTTGCACGGTGACAAGAGAGGGGTTTTGTGACTAAGTAATACTAATAACTACGCAGACCAGCCAATCTGCAGACTTTTCAATTTGGTCGGTTCGGGTCGTTGGTGGTTGATGACCATTTTTATACATCGAGACCACTCCATACCTCGGATAGCACGTAAAGCCGTCGGTTGTCATACGAACATACATGACGGTCGCAAGTGGTAGTCCAAAGCCTGAAAAGCCTGACAACCATTCCCTAATAATTATATCGGTAATCGGTATTGTCCAGAAATTGGGATGCGGATTGCGGAGGTCTGACACTGCGTGCCAAATACGTTACAATGAGATGCTAAGCGTGCTGTTATGGTGTGAGTGGACTTTCCATGTGGTAGCGTGGCTACGGCCCGGGAGCGTCCTAGTCTAATGCCTCCTCTACACAATCGGCCATGATGGGCGATTACACGCGAGCACGACCGTGTAGAAGGGCTACTTGCCTGTAGTCGCCCATCATCGTCCTTAATCGTCGTCATGGTTGCGGCGATCGGCGACTTGTCGGTTTTTCGGGCAATCGCTTGTAGTTGGATGCGCGTGCCCACACGATCGCCGATCATTCATTCACCGGAGGACAGCGAGCCGTGCGGACGTCGCGTTGTGTTTTTGTTTATAAATAGGAAAATAAAAATTATAATTGTTTTCTTCTCTTCTTCCATTTTTTTTTTTCACAACTTTTCGTTCTACTACATTGATAAAATGATTGTATACGGAAATTAAATTCATTAATTCATGGTAGCTGCAGCTATAACCTCCAAGTCCATCTTGAAGGCTTGCCGCTCAATAAATGATCACGGACGATCGTGTGGATGCTTGCACAATGATCGTGACGATTACCTTCCCGATCATAAACGATCAACGAGTGCCGGTCATGGCCGATTGTGTAGAGGAGGCATAACACAGTCCAAGCAAGCGCGAGGCATAAATTGCCTAATATTCCCGTCACAAGTTTCTGGCAAAAGATAATAACTGTACTTAAGTTTTTCTAATGAAACAAAAGTCTATGAAGTCAGGAAGGCGGGGCTAATACAACATTCCCCTAGTCCCTGAAGAAAAATTACGTAGTGGTACCTACGTATTACGTAATTCATATTTCGCAAATTAAGGCGGAACTTTCAGCGTCAATCGGTTTTCGAAATTTGTAGATCTACAACACATTTTAGGTTCATATCAGTAGTAGTTGCGACATTTACGATACAACATCAACTGAGAACTAAAACCTTTGCTTAAAAATCCTTGTCAAGCCAAAAGTTGCCTAAAACCGTGCCAACGGCTTCGATTTACACTACTTTTAGCTACAATAAAGGATAGTTGTTCATTCTCAGTTGTGAGTACTACTGTTCAGTTAATGTCACAATTACTCTGTCTTGAATCTAGAATAATAAGTTATAGAGCTACAAATTGTAAAAACCAATTGAAATTTGTATTTGGAGCGCTCAGGTGAACGATCAGCCAATTCTCTCCCGATCCGCAGTAGACGCACCGGCCGCAGATAGACCTCCGGCCTCCATGAAGTCCTCCTGCGGGCGATTGACCGATAATGGCCCTAGGCGTGGCGCGCGTGTTTCGGCACGACCGTGTGCTCTAAAATGCGATGTGAGGCGAGCCCTCGGTCTTTGAAGGTCCAGCGAACACGGCCACATGAGAATTTCCCGTACAACAAACAAAAAAAGGTGAACAATCAGCTTTAAATATTAATAACATACCATATCGCATTCTTCGGGGTCAGCAACCATGCCCTTCATTTTGTATCGTATGCCCTCTTTGGCAAGGCGACCAGCAAACTCTTCTCCAGTGCCCGTTTGGGATCCATAAAATACCACCAAACTTCTTCCAGATGATTTTAATTTATTTATGAATGAGTTTTCTGTAACTTGAATGGATCCTGCAGCCCTGCGAGAAATAACATTTTGTTAACACTGATATTATATTATATACATTAATATATAAAGCTGAAGAGTTTGTTTGTTTGTTTGCTTGAACGCGCTAATCTCAGGTACAACTGGTCTGATTTGAAAAATCCTTCAGTGTTAGATAGCCCATTTATTGAGGAAGGCTATAGGTTATATATCATCACGCTAAAATCAAGTAACTATTCCACGCGGACGAAGTCGCAGGCAGAAGCTAGTAGTCTATATGTTTCACTGTGCGTTCTGTATTGATGAACTATTCACTCAAAACGTTCGTGAAATTCCGTGTGTTGAAAGTCATCAATTATGAAAAACTGCGAAACGTCTTTCAGCTGTTTTATCAGCTGTTATGTAAAACAGCGAAGGTATTATTTAAACAATGTCACTCCGACATATTCCGTTATAATCTTTAATGATTTGTATATGTCGTAGTAGCATTGTATAATTCGCTATTTTACATAACTGCTAACTGCTTTACAAAATAGCTCTGTTGTGTAAAATAGGTGAATGGCTTCCGTTTTGTTGTTTTGTAGACTGACTTAGTTGCAGTTACGATAAGCGTTTTATGTACAGTACTCTCCAATCTTTTTGGCCGGGCTGAACATAGGCGCGAGTCGATGCGATGCTGCGCAGGGTATCATAGGGGAAGATAGAAGAGCGCGGGTGCACGGGGCACCCACCGCAGTCACCCGCACCGCACGCTGCTTCTTTCCCGCTCGCGTCCTTGCGCAACTGTGTGAGTGTTACAGCCGTACGTGAAACACATGCGCATTGCGTTCTGAGAATACAGTCGAGTTCAGAATCGTTCATTTCGTTTTTGTTATTGGTAGTTAGTGTTTTTGCTATTATCGTTATTATTGTTCGTTAGTTTTTTGTTATTACTGTTTCTGATTATCGTGTTATCGGATTGGAAGGCATTATGCAATAAAGTAGTTAAAAAATATCGAGCAGGAATATAAGGGAAGCAACAGAATTATTGATGAATTTTACTGATGAATTGTGTATTCGTGGAAGCGAAATTAATCGGATGAATCGAAAACGGGTTTTGAAGACGAAGACGATCATTCTTCCGATGGAACGGACCTCTTCATAAGGGTGTTACGTTCATTGAAGTTGTAACCCTGCTTTAAATAAATAAATATTTTTGATACATTTTTAAACGTTTGTTTTTTAAACGTAAACGTTTTGTAAACCTCGTTTCGTAGATGGTATGTGCCACAGATCAGAATACAGGCAAGTGACGTCAACGACCCCATTGCAGCGCCATAATGTCAAACTAGCGTTTTGGCGCGCTGTTTAAATATTGAATTTTTAATTTCATATTTTTCAGTAACTATGTACCAGTATTTAAATAAAATCTTTTACTGGGTTCCTTAAACTCTACTACATAATATAAAATGGATTTTAAAAACCTGTCAAATAGCCTATTGGTTAGGTTAGGTTAGAACTGTGACCAAACGACGCCAGAACGGAAATGTAGCCACTGTGTAGAACTGAATGAAGAAATTACGGTTAACTGGACGAGCTTACGCCATTGTTATGCCACACGCGCCCCTAGCGCTGATTGGAACTAAAATCTACCATTAAACATTTTCATTTCACGATGAAATGCACTGTTTTACAAGGCAGCATAACAACAATCCGCTATATTGATGAACGCAAAACGTTCATACCATTCCGCGTGTTGAAGGTCACCAATTATGCAAAAGTGCTGAACGTATTTCAACTATTTTACTATAGATATTTTATAGAGATATTTTCTAAAGCGGCTAGCTTTTATGTAAAATAGCTATTTCTAACTAAGACTGCCTCGTTAGTCTAGTGGTTCCAAGTGCGACTGCTACGCTAGAAGTCCTGGGTTCGATTTCCAGGTCGAGAAGTGTTATTGGGTTTTTCTATGAAATTCTCAGTAGCAGCTCGGAGTTTGGAACTTGTGCCCTGTTAATGGCAATAGGCTCGCCCCCTATTACATGGGACCTTAGGACTAGGACTTAGTACACCTCTAACCCTCGTTCTTCGTGATGGTATGTTATGTAAATATTAATAATTAAGTATGTACCTGTTGCTGATATGTAAGTATGTCTAGTTATTTATTATGTAATAATTAGAACCTTCAATTAAAATTCCACAAAGTTAAAAGTTAGGTATTATTTTTAATTAAGGTCATTATGTTGTTATTACCTAATTATTCAGTTTTTTTTTCAGGCAGCAAGGAAGGTTAGGTCGTGCAATTTTTTTGGCACACCCGCGGGGTGACGCTAAGTGGCCGTTAACTAACTGGCGTTTCCTGTCAATATATTTCGTTTATATCTTAGGTACAGTAAAAATAAAAATACCTACATAAATAATGTAAATAACATAACATACCATCACGCCTGTATTCCCCGTAGGGTTAGGCAGAGGCGTACACCCACAGTTCGCCGGTATGTTTAGGTCCCATGTAATAGGGGGCGAGCCTATTGCCATTAACCGGACACAAATTCCTAACTCCGAGCTGCTACTGGGAATTTCATAGAAACACCCAATAACACTGCTCGACCTGGGAATCGAACCCAGGACCTCTAGCGTAGCAGTCGCGCTCCGGACCACTTGGCTAGTGAGGCGGTTTATTATATTTTTTAAATAATGTAAAAAATACTCCAAATTTATTTTTTTAAATTAAATTCACAACGAGTGTCGGTAATCGTGAAAGGGTAACTTTTTCGAAACCTCCGATTTAATTACTACACCACATCACGTCATAGCCAAAGCAGTCTTTTTGACAAACAAAAAAGATTAAGTAAGTAGGTAGGTATACCTACATACAGGTATACAGGTTAAAGACAGACATTGCTTTGTTGCATTGGTTATACGCAGATTTGCCGATGGGGTTCACAATGCACTAATTATTAATTTATTGGGGGAATATAGGCGCGACGGTATGTTATGTTACTTAAATTCGCCCAGCTAGCTGTCTTGTTTAGGTAGTATATCCTACTTTGTACATTGGTATTTGGTATGTAAGTACCTACGTAGGTAGGTTGGTATTTCCTTGTGCGTAAGTTGACCACACTGATTTCATTTTTTTTCGCGAATATTAAATTTATTTATATCATGATAAATTTATTAGTATTTATTGAACGCTGTGATAGGTCTGAAACGCATAGGTAGGCTAAGAAAATAGTTAAAAATACTATCAAATCAGCCCTCGGTAAATCTCTGCTACTCGTAGAGGCAAGAAGTAGGTAGGTACTTACAAACTTACTTAAGTACTTTTTCACGTGGCTACATTGAGTGCTACTCGAACTCGATTGTACCTACCTCACTATTTATCATTTAAGTAGTATAGCAAGCAACTCATTTCATTACCTAAGTAGGTACCTACCTACTTCTTTCAATTCTGTTTTACTTGTCTCGCCTCGTTTCTTACTACTATTTGCTGATTTTGGATTACCTATAGGTAGGTTTATTTACTGTTTATATAATCAAATTTATATGGAAGGTAGTTAGGTGATATAAAAGCTCACTTACTAATTTATCACGAAATATCAAAAACCATAGTAAGTAGGTAGGTAAGTACAATGCTTAAAAATTTGTAGATAAGTAGTTCCGCTAACAAAAGATTAGCAATAACGAGACCAATGCTGGTAGGGTTAGTCCCGGAGGACCCCGATTTATTTTTATCTTGATAAACTCAATTAAAAAACATCTTACCTACCTATGTTAAATATTTTTTTATTACCTACAACTTAAATTATAATATGTAGGTAGGTAAGTACGAACGTAGATGTCCGTCCTCTACCTAAAATTTCTAATCCTTCTCTTCCGAATTATTTTAGACACATATCTATTCTCCCATTCCTCTCTAAAGTGCTTGAGGCTTTTGTCGATAAGCTATTGTCTGGGTTTGTTCACCGAAACAACCTTATCAGTCCTTTTCAGTCGGGTTTCAGACCTGGGCATAGCACAGTCTCTGCGCTGCTAAAAGTGAATGGTGACATTAGACAGGGCATGGAAGATACGAATGTCTCAGTATTGGTGCTTATTGACTTTTCTAATGCCTTCAATGACGTCAGTCATGATTATTCTTCTCTCTATCCTCTCCCACTTTATCTGAGGCACTGGAATGGTTCAATTCTTATCTACGTGGGCGGCAGCAGTCGGTTCGCGTCGATGATTCATCGTAGAGCTGGTGTAACCGACGCTGGCGTTCCACAAGGCGGTATTCTTTCTCCATTGTTATTTTCTATTTTTATCAACTCAATCACTCACTGCCTTCGGTGTGCGTATCATCTTTATGCCGATGACTTGCAACTGTATGCCCAATCGCGATTCGACTGTTTGATGTTATCTAAATCCCTATTGAGTTGAATAGGGATTTAGATAACATCAATGATTGGTCTCTTAGATTTGGTGTGACTGTTAACCCTACAAAGTACCAGGCGATCGTTATTGGTAGTTCTCGAATGCTCAATAAAATTGACCTTACATCCCTCCCACCAATAATATTGTAGTTAGTAGAACGGTCATCCCAGTTAGCCTAAGCGTTAAGAATCTTGGTTTACACCTAGACTCAACTCTCAGTTGGCAGACTCAGGTTTCTAATGTAAGCCAAAGAGTCACTTGTTCACTCTCTCTCTCTCACACACACACACGCCCACATAAACACACACGCATACACACACACACACACACGCATACTCACTCATACACACACACATACACGTGCACACACACTTACACAACATAATCACTTAGATTAAGCCTATAATTTAAAATAGCTACCAATATAAAAATTAAGTTTTAAGGTAATGTTTTCGTTTAACAATTTTGAATTGTTTTCTTTAGTTATGGAAGAGCGGAGTCTTCTACTACAGGCTTTTTTTGCTTAAAAGAAGGCTCCAATCACAATCTCACTGTATGAATATTGTTAAAGAAATAAACTATTTTGTATTTGTATTTGTATTCATTGCGATCTCTTAATAGGTTGAGGAACTTTTTACCATCCAGGACGAAGACAATGCTTGTGCAGACTTTGATATTCCCTATCGTTGATTATGGGGATGTTTGTTATTATGATCTCAATGCAGATTATCTTAATAAGCTGGACAGACTTCTCAACAACTGCATTAGGTTTATATTTAATCTTCGTAAATATGACCATGTTTCTAATTATAGGCTCCAACATCACTGGTTGCCCATTCACCAGCGTAGAAGATTGCGAGCTTTAACGACGCTTTTCTCCTTACTTAACACTCAAAACCCTCCTTCTTATTTAAGTCCTCACTTCCAATATTTATGTTCTACACATACTAGAAATCTGCGCTCTGCTAGCAATCTTCTCCTTCACTGTCCCCCTCATAGTTCTGATTTCATTCACTCCTCTTTTCATATTCAGTCCATCCTTCTTTGGAATGAGTTGCCTCTGGAGCTCAGGTTGGCTACCAGTCGCCAGTCGTGAGACATTCAAAAAGAAACACAGTAAGTTCTTACAGGATAGAATTCTTGCAGAATCATTATCACACAAACCATGATTATATATATTTATATATTTTATGTAAATATAATATATTTATATTTCTTAACTGCCTCATTAGCCAAGTGGTCCTGTGCGCGACTGCTAAGCTAGAGGACCTGGGGTCGATTCCCAGGTCGAGCAAAGTGTTATTGGGTTTTTATATGAAATTCCCAGTAGCAGCTCGGAGTTTGGAATTTGTGCCCGGTTAATGGCAATAGGCTCGCCCCCTATTACATGGGACCTAAACATACCGGCGAACTGTGGGTTTACATTAGTACGCCTCTGCCTAACCCTTCAGGGAATACAGGCGTGATGGTATGTTATGTAAATATAATATATTTATAATATATATTTCTTTAGTATAAATAATAATAAAATTAAGTATACTGTAAATTGTTAAATACGTCTTCATCTCCCTTTTGGGACAATGTTTGCACCTGCCTCATCGTATCTGCACCACCCTATGGTTGACTAGTAGAGAATGCCTAATAAGGCATTAAGTTCGAATAAATAAAAGTTTAAATAAATAAAAAATAAAATAATAACTTTAAGGATATTGCTTGCTTCGTTAAGGTAAAGAGGTAAGTTTAGATTTATAAAAATATTTAGAGAATACGATAATTATAGAGTCTCCTAGAGCGATTACAGGTTTTAATTATTATCACAACTTAGTTATTTTTTCAATACAGAAAATCAGATGGAATACTTAATAATAACAGATTGCAATGCTATTTCGGTTCAGGTCACGGTTCCCGATCAGGGTAAGTTCCTACCTACTCAGGGTATAGTCCTGCGGGTAACACCGCGGGGCACAGTAGTGAAATACCAATTTAACTCGTCAATCGCCTTATACTTAATTCATAAATGAAAGATAGCGTCTAATTATAGAGGGCATGTATTGTCGTTCTGCATCTTATCTTCTTTTCTTTGTACTATTCGCTAGCATTTCTAGTCGAACTGCGTGTTATATTTATACCTAAATGCAATCTCACTTTATTACTTACCTTCGTAGGTATTATAAAAATATTTCTTCGTGCCTCGTATCTAAATGGAGAGGAGGGAGAGGTAAAGCGAAGCACCAGCCCTGAGTGAGGCTGAGGCTGAGTGAGGCTCGCCCCCATGTAATAGGGGGCGAGCCTATTGCCATTAACCGGGAACAAATTTCTAACTACGAGCTGCTACCGGGAATTTCATAGAAAAACCCAATAACACTTTGCTCGACCTGGGAATCGAACCCAGGACCTCTAACGTAGCAGTCGCGCTCAGGACCACTTGGCTAATGAGGCAGAATGATATTATCATCAGCCTATTTACCATCCAGCACAGCTACGCACGGTTTGGATTCGAAGTCGAGACCATTATTAGACTAAAACTACTCCTTTCAAGTCAAAGACAAGCTTTGATTTCTTAGGAGACTGCTGTTTATTTGTGAGCGTCCAAGCAAAAAGGGTTTAGTTCTCGACATTTAGTTTCCGAGAAACCTATACTATAACTAGTATTATATTGGTACAAAATTTTTACTAATTTTGGTTTAGTTTATAATCTACTCATCTACTAAATTAAAAGCCCGACCAAAATCGAATTTGACACGACTTATTTTAGTTGACTATGATTATGATGTTGCCAGTAAATTTATTTAATTTAGTGTTTCCAGTCTTAAGTATTATAATTTACTTTTATGGGGCTCCGGGGCTGGGAATGGGGCTGCAGAGACTCTCAAGCGGCGCAAATATAGTAACCTTTCTGGTAACTATATTTTTGAGCCGTTTGGGGTCGAAACGCTCGGGTCGTGGGGTCCGAGTGCTAGTCTCCTTTATAAAGAACTTTCAAGGAGACTAGTCGACAATTCGCGTGACCAGAGGGCTGGTTTGTTTCTAGGGGAGCGTATAAGCATTGCCATTCAACGTGGCAATGCTGCCTTCCTTGTGGGCACGTTACCAGACGACAGTGATGCCGATGAAGACTTTGACGCGTAGCCGCGCCGCAGTTTTTTTAGTTTTAGTTTATATATATATAATTAATATATACTATAGTAGACTATAGTTATTGAATGTTATAGATCTACAAATTGCGAAAAACCAATTGTAATTTGAATTTGGCGGGCTCAGGTAAACGATCAGCCTTAACCTTGGCAAATACACAAACAGTGTGGCGCCATATCAAAAAAACAGAATAGGTACGAGACAGAAACGGAGTAGATAATATTTTACTTGATTGATAATAATTTAAATTATTATCAATCAAGTAAAATATTATCTACTCCGTTTTAATGTAAAAAAATGGCGTCTGCAAACAGTGCTACGAAAAGAGCTAATAAAAAGCAAAGAGAGCTTTTATTAGATTGACTATCTCTAAGTCCTTCCAGACGAATCCTTTCTTGATAGTTTCTGAAAAATTACTTTTCGCGTTTAGGTAAGTACATAAGAATTATTTTATTTGCCTTGAGTATTTTACCAGTCTAATGAATTCGGAAGAGCCACAATTACATTATTCTGCCATTATAATCACGAAAAAATGTTTACTGAGACCAAATTAACTTGATCATTTTACAAATTATTACAAATGTCCGCCTACGACTATAAAATTTAGTTAAGTAGACACCTATTTCTATGACGACTAAAATTAGTTTGACGTTTCCAATTTAAGTCGTAATTTGACGTAAAACATGTACAACAGAATACCAAAATGAGTAACTAAAATAAAATTAGTCCTGTCAAACCAAATTTTAGTTTAGTCGCGTATTATCTGAATAGGAATGACGACTAAACTAAAATTAGTCGGATTTTAGTTTAGTTTGCCAATACAGAATTAGCACCATTATCTGTGCCTTAAGGGACGACGACGATATAGAGAGGGAACGCAGGGCGTTGTGTGTGAGGGGCAATATGCTCGCCCGCAGGTTCGCTCGTTGTACTACTAAAGTCAAAGTAACCCTTTTTAGGTCGTTCTGTCAATCTTTTTACACGAGCGGCTTGTGGGTGTCGTATACGCGTCGAGCCTACAATGACCTGCGCGTCCAATTCAATAATTCTTTCAGAATGCTGTTGGGACTGCCATGGCGCTGTAGTGCGTCGGGAATGTTCGCAGAGGCTCGTACCGATGGTTTCCACGCCATCATGCGAAAGAAAGCGGCCTCCTTACTGCAGCGCTTGCATGGTAGTGACAACAGTATTCTGAAAATGATTGCGGCTAGATTTGACTGCCCCTTCCAGCAACATTGGGTGGGGACAGTAATAAGCTTAATATAAATTATAAAAACATTATACTAACAATACTAACCTAGTATTAAGCACAATTGTTACTAACAAAAATACTAACAAAACTATGGACTTTCTTTTTATGGTCTGAAATAAACTTATAATAATAATAATAATAAGCTTGCGCGCTCCAATGATTCTTAGGGCTATGCCGGTAGAGTTACTCATGCCGGTTAGGTCTAAGTTGAGGGGTCAGACAAAGAGAGATACAATCCAAGCCAAGGTGGAACAGCGTACGCCGAGGGCTCCATGGCTAGGGGAGGGCTTAGTCTTGAGTATGCGGACTCTGGACACTAGGGGAAATCCAGTTTTAATCTACCCTTGCTGCGGTGAATGCAGGGCTCTGCCGTAGTCGACCGTTAATGTCCCTTGCTGCTCGTGGGATCAAAATGATTACTAGATCTAAAACAAAAAAAGCTTTACAGACTAATTTGCCACATACGGATGACGTATACACGCAAGCTTCGTCACCATCTTCCACGAAATCTCTTTTCTCATCAATACCATCCTCATCCCCATCCTTTTGTGTTTCCCCAACTCCATCAACACCATCATCATCATCAAGTAGTATACAGTCAGCGGATGTTGCACAGGAGACAAACTTTGTCAGCAAACCTGTGCCCACCACTAGTACTGAAACAAGCCGTAGGAAATGGAGTATTGAAATGAATAAATTCATCCTACGTACTTACCTTCAACTAACTATCATGGAAACAGACACCAACGCATATCTACCACCCCTTCACACAAAATTCTCGGAAAAATTCCCTAACATGCAAGTAAGTAGACAAAGAATAGGCGACCAGCGTAGAGCTATAGTGCAAAAGAAATTACTGCCACAAGACACAATAGACAATATTTATAAAGAGGTTAGAGCAGAATTACAAACAACCCAGGCTCAAATACAACAACACTACGCACAATTTCAATTAACAGCCAGCACACAAGCAACACAACGCATGAAATGGACAAATGAATACAATGAAGCCATAATTAGATCGTACTATAAAATAACACAACTTGAGACCAACATGACAGCTTACAGAAAACAACTACATGAAGAATTTATAAATCTATATCCAAACTTAGCGCACATTACAGAGCAACGCATATCTGATCAAAGGAGAGCAATTATCAATAATAAATACATTAGTAACGTAAGACTAACAGACATTAAAAAACAAGTAGCTGAAGAATTGAAGTATACAGATACTCAGTCAGAACAAATTAACCATGAATACAACACATACTCACAAAGAAATTTAGCAGATCTATATGAATACAATAATACACAAAATACACACCGCTCAGACACACGATGTAGCACACAAACAACAAATTTACTTCTACACAACAGCATAGATACTGATTTAGAGACTCAAACACACATAGACGCACAGAATACGGAAAACATATTACATACGAGTACTGAAGACAATTTCCTTAATAATATAGAGATTGGACAGTTTAATCCTACACCAAATCATCTCAATGAGACCAGGCTAGAAATCAACCCAGAAATAGAGGACACTTTTCAACAAGCTCAATCATACTTTATTAACATACACCCCAGTAACAGACCTTACATCCCTAAACAAAAGACATCAAAAAAGTTTGCAGCCATAGTTAAATATATTAACACAGTCATATTCCCTAAGTACGTTAATATGGATACCGACTTCATTAACTTGCAGAACATTATTTACTGTGGAGCATGGACAGCTGCTAAATGTAATGGAGCAAAAATTTCACACCTTCCTCAAAATGAACACCAAACACGAACACACAAAAAACCAAATTGGCAAATCAGACTAGAAAAGAAAATAGGAAGCTTAAGAGCAAATATAGGTAGATTAACACAATATATAAATGGTAACAGAAGTAGAAAAGTAGTTACAACAATAGAAGCAATAAAAACTAAATATCAACTACACGCACAATATGAGAACACGAACACACAAATGGTACATTTCCTAGACACTTTGAAACAAAAACTTAATGCGGCCTCTAGTAGGCTGAAAAGATATGTGACATGCACAAATCGAAAAGTTCAAAATTCTAAATTTATCAACAACGAAAAAATCTTCTATAGAAACTTAGCAACATCAAACAGAAATAATTCCAATCAAAACTTAGAAACACCTTCTGCCAATTCACTACGAGATTTTTGGGCTAACATATGGGAAAATCCCATACATCACAATCATCATGCAGACTGGATCAACGATACGGCAACACAAATACCAGAAATGGAGTTTGAATTTATCCCAATAGAAATATTCATAGACGTCATCAAGCGCACACATAATTGGAAATCACCAGGCACAGACAATATACACAACTACTGGTATAAAAAGTTCACGAAACTACACCCGTACATCCACAATCATCTTAATACATTCATTCAATCACCGCACACACTACCGACATATATAACACACGGAGTAACATACATGATACCTAAGGATACAAATGATACCATAAACCCGGCTAAATATCGACCCATTACCTGCCTACAAACCCTATACAAAATCCTAACAGCCTGTATCAGCGAAGTAATCTATAAACATTTAGTTAAATATGACATATTAGCAGAACAACAGAAAGGATGTCGTAAGAGTAGCCAAGGATGCAAAGAACAACTTACTATTGATGCAATTACCATGAAAAGCGCCGTTAAAAATAAGAAAGATATCTATACAATGTTTATTGACTATCAAAAAGCCTTTGATTCCGTCCCACATAGCTGGCTCCTTCATGTCCTAAATCTTTATAATATTCACCCAACATTAATCTCGTTTCTTAAAACTTCTATGCTAAACTGGCAAACTGTTCTCAAATTAAATCAAGCATCAACAACCCTGACCACTGAACCAATTTCTATACAACGAGGTATTTTTCAAGGAGATGCTTTAAGTCCATTGTGGTTCTGCTTAGCGCTCAACCCCCTCTCACATTTACTTAATAAAACTGACACCGGATTCACACTAAGAAGCAGTGACACACAAACACAATGTACCTTATCGCACTTAATGTATATGGATGACATAAAGCTTTACGCCAACGATAAAAACACTCTTTACAAGTTAGCTGACACAACACAACAATTCTCCAAAGATATCTGTATGCAGTTCGGAGTTGATAAATGCAAAATTCTGGCAGTTAATAAAGGTAAAATCCAGAGCAGCAGGTACACACTGGAATCGGGGGAATCGATTGAGCCGATGGATGAACACAGCACATATAAATACTTAGGTTTCAAACAGTCCAGACAGATACAACAAAAAAACACTAAACAAGAACTGCTCAAAAAATTCTCTTATCGCTTAAACTTAGTCCTAAAAACACACCTAAACTCCAAAAATACAATAAAAGCAATCAACACCTATGCGATACCCATCCTCACCTACTCTTTTGGAATTATTCAATGGTCTAAAACTGACATTAAACATCTACAACGCACTATAAATACACACCTCACCAAATACAGGAAACATCACCCTAAATCATGCATACAAAGACTGACACTACCGCGTCTTGAAGGGGGCAGAGGGCTGATAGACGTCCACAACCTACACAACAAACAAATATTTTTACTTAGAACTTACTTTCACGACAAAGCCGAAATCTCACCGCTACACAAACACATAATAGAAATTGATAAAAAACTCACACCACTCAACCTACAAGACAGAAGTACACAAGCAAATGAACACCTAACAAGCACACAACAAAAAATCATATCATGGGCTGATAAAGCTTTACACGGAAGACACCGAGCCTACCTGAGCCTGCCATACGTCGACAAAGCAAAGTCGAACGAATGGCTTAGGAGAGGTGAGATGTTTCCCGAGACCGAGGGCTTTATGCTTGCAATCCAAGACCAGATTATTGCAACACGTAACTACAGAAAGTTCATTATAAAAGATCCTAACCAGCCGACTGACTTATGCAGACACTGCAACAATGCATCTGAAACAATTCAGCACATTACAGGAGCTTGTAAATCACTTGCACAGACTGACTACAAACACCGCCATGACCAAGTAGCCTCAATCATACACCAGCACCTAGCACATCAACATAAATTAATAACTGAGATCAACCCATATTATAAGTATAAGCCAGAGATCATTTTAGAAAATGCACACCACAAAATCTATTGGGACAGAACGATAATAACCGACAAAACTATACATTACAATAGACCCGACATCACCGTTCATGATAAAACTAATAAAACTGTTTATTTAATTGACATAGCAATACCAAACTCACACAACATACAGAGCACAATATCTGAAAAACTAAGTAAATATCAAGACCTTGCCATAGAAATTAAGACTCAGTGGAAAGCACAAACCGTTCATATCGTCCCCATAGTTCTCTCATCCACAGGTATTGTACCAAAATCCTTAACAGAAAGCCTCATCACCTTAAATATGCCCATCTATACACTCCACATGCTTCAGAAAGCCACAATTCTCAACACCTGTCGTATCACCCGAAAGTTTCTCACATCCTCTACATTATCTTCAACCTACTCTATATAAACTCCCCCTCACACGCTTGGCTCCGGCCCGCATGTGAGGTCTCTAATACTCTCTTAAAAGGAGAAGAAAATTAGATAAAACAAAAATAATAATAATAATAATATGCGCAGTTTGGTAAAGTTGGGTGTAAAAACTGCATTTTGCGATTTTAATTGATTATTAATGAATGCTCAATTATCTACAAGTTCTTATAGTAGCTGACTTTAAATGATGTTTCTAAGTACCGGAAAGTGTAGTAAAACAGTGCGTACCAGTGGTGGGCATGTACCTACTTTGAAAATGATTCTTCTCAAATTGAGTAATTCGTCAACTCGTCCCACATGCCTACGGCCCATTTAGGACGAGTTGCAGAAAATGAAAATAAATAATATTTGCATTCTGCAACTCGTCCCACGTATTTTTTGTATGGAACTTTATCAACGTTTGTTACAGTTAGTAAGACAAGTTATAACAATATTTTTTTTGAGAATTTTTATATTTTACTTTCATTTTGTTCATAGATTATTTTATATTAAAAAACCTAATGACTAGGGCGTCGGACTAACGATCATGTTGTGGCCAGTTCGAAACACTAGCATTGCACTACCGGCGTGAACCCCCTATTACATGGGACCTAAACATACCGGCGAACTGTGGGTGTACCTTAGTACACCTCTGCCTAACCCTTCTGGGAATACAGGCGTGATGGTATGTTATGTCTCTCATACCTTTTTCATTTTTTTATGATTTTTCCTATGAAATTATCTACTTCATAAAATAAATAATTATTTGAGAAAAAAAAGCCTAATTTCTTTCATTTTTGCTCCGTTTAGTAAACTGGCTCCTTCATGCAGTTTTGACCTACATAAACATTATTATCGAAGTAAGTGCGGTAGGTATATTCTACGAAAAACAAGGTTACGGCCATTATACCTAATCAAAAGAGTCGAGCTGTAATTCAAAAAGTACCCCCAACCCCATTCTTCACACGATTTTGTGTTAGTAAGTGATATTAAATTAATTTATTCAAAGTTGCGAATTTCAACTGACGACCTCCCAAAAAAAACAATCTCGAAGGATACTATTTTATTATTTTTATATTGCTCTACTAATACTGTAATCGCCACTCCTTGATTTAGACTTCAGCTTCACCGCTAAACCGGCTATCGAGTGGTAGGTGGGTACCGACCTTTGACTATAATCTGTCGTAGTAGAATTCTATAATTCGCTATTTTATATAATCGCTGCTAGCTGCTTTAGAAAATAGCTTGGTTATGTAAAGTAGCTGAAAAACGTTCGACAGTTTTGCATAATTAGGGACCTTCAACACGCGGAATGGAATGAACGTGTCTTGTCGAACTGTGCATTTCATCGTGAAATGAAATGTTGGATGGTAGATTTTAGTTCCTAAATTCAGCGCTAGGGGCGTTGCGTGGCATAACAATGACCTATTCTCGTCTAGTTAACCCAAATGTCTTCTATACCTACAATTATGCACAATGGCTACATTTCGGTTCTGGCGTCGTTTGGTCACAGTTCTGGCCTAACCTAACCAATTTTAACATATTTCATCCCGAAATTACCCCTACAGAACTATATTTGGTTGCAAAAATCCGTGAAAATATAACTAAATGTCATATCTTTTTACATAAAACGCATATCGCAACTGCAAATAAGTCATTCTACAAAACAACAAAACGTGGGTAGCGGTTTTGATAATCGTAGATATCGCAATGGCAAATCAGCTGGAAGCCATTCAGCTGTTTTGCATTACTTACAGCAATTTTGTAAAGCAGCTAGCAGTTATGTAAAATAGCGAATTATACAATTCTACTACGACCTATCCAAACTGACCTTCGAACTAAAGAACTTGCGCGTACAACTATATTATTTTAGGTACTCTTTGACTTGCGCTTTTGATATGGGTGAGCTTTATAATTTCATCTACGCAGTCAATTGTACAATACCTACTTACATTGATAAATAATAGACTCATGCTATTATGGCCACCGTTACTATATTATAATATAGTACTCCTACTATTTTAGAGGCCCCACTTCTATTTTTCTGACAAAAGTATATAGTAGGCAAAACTACTATATTTTAAAGGCATCAAACTCAAAGCAATAATATTCGTTTCAAAATGTGTAGGTAAGCGTACAACGAAACGTCATTTTTTTTTTTAGATTTATAGTAAGTACAGGTAAAGTACTACCTTTCAATTACTTCGATAATACCTACTATATTTTTATGGATAATGATGTTGGAACTAATATTTATCTTAATTTGACCGACAAAGAGTTGGCAGCCCTCAACTCATAGAAAATTTTTTTTTCGACCCTCTGGAATGTCAAATGTTGTCCGTTTTGTCGAACAAGCTAGGTAGGTACGCCACTGATGATGATGATATTCAAGCCCATTTTTAAACTATAAGTATAAAATGTCATTGTGTTCAAGCAATAACACGTACGCACTCTTACCTTCGTAGGTACCTACATAATTAGCACTTCCTAACCCTGACCGCTAGATCACCAAACGAATTTGGAATTTTAATGACTAGTAGATTTGTCCGTGCCTTAAGCAGACCACACGCAATCGAGGCATGAGTCCGTTATATAAAAATGTACAATTAACTAAAATCCGATTTTGGTCAGAAATCGTATTGTATCGATAATCCAAACTGGACAAACTGATTTCACAAAACTAAGCCACTACAAAATCAACAATCACCTCACGAAAACGTGATACAATAAACTCAAATAGTAGGTACCTGCCTACTATTCAACAAATAGCCGATTATACGAATACAAACAGCACCGCGGAATCGCAATTGCTACACACAAATAAAATATACATGTGGCACTCGGGGACTGCCGCGGTAACGCTATTGCATAGCATTTTTTATCAACAATTACTACGAGTAGCTGACCTGAAAGACGTTGTCCTCTCCGAGTTTCAACAAACTAAGTCGAAAAACTCATAGAAAAAATGGTTTTCCATATTTTCAATACACTTAGCGCCATTTACCTCTGAATACCTTATTTCTGACCGTTTTGTTCACATGGTATTAACGTGAAGCCTAGAAATATAAACAGACTTCCATAAATAAAAATCTCAAATACCTAACTGTTTCGGCATCAGTAAAGATTAACGCACGTTGCAATTATTATTATTAAATAACCCATTTTTTTATTTATTATACATATTATAAACTTATATAAACTGCCTCATTAGCCAAGTGGTCCCGAGCGCGACTGCTACGCTAGAGGTCCTGGGTTCGATTCCCAGGTCGAGCAAAGTGTTATTGGGTTTTTCTATGAAATTCCCAGTAGCAGCTCGGAGTTAGCAATTTGTGCCCGGTTAATGGCAATAGGCTCGCCCCCTATTACATGGGACCTAAACATACCGGCGAACTGTGGGTGTACATTAGTACGCCTCTGCCTAACCCTTCGGGGAATACAGGCGTGATGGTATGTTATGTTATACATATTATTATTTTATGATTTGATTAGATGGAAACTCTTTAGTTTCTCAAATATATTGTGCGCACTGTACTTATCTACACTATGGTGGTTTCTTATTATAAAATAAGTTACTTTATGACTTATTGATTTCTGAAGCTTACGCGAATATCAGACATCAGACATATTGAAATAAAACAACTTTACGGATTATATCGCGTTATATTAGTATCAATTACAATACAAATCCCAACGTTTCGGACCCTTTACAGCGTCCATGGTCACGGGCAGACTGAGGTGTCATGCGTCTTATCGTTGTATTTATTGAACGGCTCCCCTCCATTAACCCTTTCACTTTTATATTAATCATTTGTTATTTGATTCATGCAGAATGAGCTCACCGTATCTTTCTGTCTTGCAGTTTTGGGCGTGCATTTAGACCTAATAGAATCTATAATAGGGTTCCAAGCAGGTGCCAATACCCATCCGTCCTCTCTGTTGAAATTTGGGTGCTTTTTGATCTCAATGGCCTCACGAATCATCCTGGGTAGGAATCGATTTTCTTTTGCAAGGACCTGTGGTTTGTCAAATCTGATATAGTGCTGAGCCATGCTAAGTGCGTGTTCACAAACTGCTGACTTCTTGGAACGGCGGTGCTTGACATCAGCTATGTGCTCCTTTACACGGGTTCCTATGCTTCTTTTTGTTTGGCCTATATATGAGAGACCGCAATCACAGTCAAGCTTGTATACACCTGCATCTTGTAGAGGTATGTGGCACTTGACAGGTGGCAAGAACTGACTGATCTTTTTCAGCGGCTTGAAATAAGTATTAATTGAAGCACGCTTAAGGATGTAGCTAATCTTGTCACTGACAAGATTTGCACCGCCGTTCCAAGAAGTCAGCAGTTTGTGAACACGCACTTGGCATGGCTCAGCACTATATCAGATTTGACAAACCACAGGTCCTTGCAAAAGAAAATCGATTCCTACCCAGGATGATTCGTGAGGCCATTGAGATCAAAAAGCACCCAAATTTCAACAGAGAGGACGGATGGGTATTGGCACCTGCTTGGAACCCTATTATAGATTCTATTAGGTCTAAATGCACGCCCAAAACTGCAAGACAGAAAGATACGGTGAGCTCATTCTGCATGAATCAAATAACAAATGATTAATATAAAAGTGAAAGGGTTAATGGAGGGGAGCCGTTCAATAAATACAACGATAAGACGCATGACACCTCAGTCTGCCCGTGACCATGGACGCTGTAAAGGGTCCGAAACGTCGGGATTTGTATATTTGTATTGTAATTGATACTAATATAACGCGATATAATCCGTAAAGTTGTTTTATTTCAATACTTTATGACTGGCAGCTCTAAAGAAGAAAACAATAATTGGCAAAATTGTCAACTCAAAATGACACCTGATAAGGAATCAAATTTCACTGAGTTATTTACGATGTCATGTTAGTCGTCTAGAGAATAAGTTGTCATTATTTGTTTACTTCTTTACCCTACTCAAATATTTAGCTTTAACGTTACGGATAAGTCCTATCTATGTCCCGGAGTGATTCGTCAACTCGTCCCACATGTCTACGGCCCATTTAGGACGAGTTGCAGGAAACGAAAAAAAATAATATTTGTATTCTGCAACTCGTCCCACGTTTTTTTTGTATGGAACTTTATCAACGTTTGGTACAGTTAGTAAGACAAGTTATAAAAATATTTATTTAAGTATTTTTAGATTTTACATTTGTTTTGTTCATAGATTATTAAATATTAAAAAAAGCCTAGCCGACTAAGACTAGGGCTTTGGATTTTCGATCATGTGGTGGCCGGTTTGGAACTCACCCATTGCACTACCAACGTGAACCCACTCGTAACACAAGGATTTAACTTAGCACGCGGGGTTAGCAGGAATACCAGTAATGTGCGATCCACATTGCTAGTAAGCGTATTAAAAAAATATTAAAAAAGTAAGAACCTAAAAAATATTATTTACAATTTATTATATAATATAATATATTTATTATACAAAACCAATTTATTGCTTCATTTTACAAGCAAACTAGTTAAGTGTTATCCGAAATTAATATGAATGGTAGACACTTATGACGGTGGTTACTTATCAAGTAGATCAGGCCTATGAATTGAATGAAGATACAAGAAAATCTTGTGTTTTTTAGGGGACTACTTTACGGGAGATTATGAAAACGGCTTATTCAATTGTCTGTTTATTATGTTAAGTTACACGTGTGTACCCTAGCGCTACCCGGGTCGGACTGAATACATTACAAGATGGCGGGCTCGCCGTGTCCCTACACTAATCCTCCCCTTTTTTAAGAATTTTTGCTAAAATTATACATCACAAAATAAAATATATCACCGCAGTACAATCATAATTATCTTAGCTTAAGGTATACATTCATCTGAGGGCATCGTATTTACATGGTTAACTTACACTTGTTGCATGAACTGGCGTTGGTTAGCATTAGTTAGAGTTTGCCCCAATGCAGTTGTTGTTGAGTCCAATTGTTTTTGAAATAACTTTTTCGTGTGTCTTTTATATTGTTGATACAAGACATATAGGTATAATATAATCACACTTGCACCCATAATCGCGATGATCACATAAATTTTATCGATTTTGTTCTCCATCTCCCTTTGCGTAGTGCTTGCCGAATTTGCGCCGTTTTGTGCGATAATAACTTCTTGCTCTTTGCTTTGGTTTTTACCCACGATATTTGCGAATATAGCTATTGTTGGACTGGGTATAAACTTAACGGCTTCGACCGATGCAATGATTATTATTATTATTATTAAATGTGGATCTCGCTTGTTACCAACCTATGTGCATAAGGTTAAGTTAAAACTGTAGGGACACGCTCGCCGTGTCCCTACAGTTTCAATATCAATAAAACATAATACTACATATCTTTGGACACGTGCGTGACTTAAAAAGGGAGTATTTCATCTTTTCTGTTTTATTTACATATGTGACAATGTTGTGAGGATTAAATATTCTCTACCAAATATTTCTTTTTATTATTTCCACACCAACAATTCCGCTACTGATTGTACCTTTTCTAATTTTGATAGTTACGTGGGACGATTTGCAGAATGCAAATATTATTTATTTTCATTTTCTGCAACTCGTCCTAAATGGGCCGTAGGCATGTGAGACGAGTTGACGAATCACTCATGTCCCGTTATGCCCTGTATAAGTAGGCAGAATTAGAATTACTGTACTAATAATCAATTCCTGGTCACAATAATAGTTTCTGATTGATCTGCTTTATTTTCTTGTTTTATCTTATTTTAGTCCCTGTAAGTATATTTTTTTAATTTTATTACTTGATTCTGTTACAATTTTTGACCCGTGCTAGACTAGTACAGAAATACTTGAAAAATAAATTCACTTAAATGGTTATTTTTCAAATTCAACGTTTTCAATGGTTGAAATGTTAATAACTTTTGATAGACAGGACCGATTTGAATTATAAATAGCCTATGAAACAGTGTGCGTTACCCTAGCAGGAAAGTAGCTCCTAGAGTGATACGTATGATTAGTGCGTAATCTGCTGTAATTGTGCGCCGCCGTGTAGTTTTGGAAAAAAACGAGAAAAATGATTCCTGCTGGAGTAACGTTCTTCCATCAGGAAAATTCTAAAAGAATGATCGGAATGAAAAATATTGTGTTAAGAAGTTTACTAAGGCATTTATTATGTCATTCACAGAAGTATTAGTGGTATTTAAGTCTTTTTGCGAATTTAACAAACATCCATCAACTGGAGGAGGTATATTAAATTCGTTTACAAGCTTATTGTGTGCAGCGCGGTCATAGCCTTTAGAAGTTACAGGTGGGTTACGACGTTGAGAGAAAACGTTTTTTTGTAAGAATAGGAAGTTGACTGAGAAGGCAAATCTTTAGTACTAGTTGTTGGTTGCGAGGTTAAAATATCGGCATATGATGCTGTGACTGGTTTATGGAATTTTACAGCTTCTGGATAAGATATACAGCTTTTAGCCATTGTGTGTTTTATTTCTGTTTGTCTAATGTATTCTGGGCACGTCTTGCTTGTTGCAAGATGGTGACCCTTACACAGGCAACAAAAAATTTGCTGCTCCTCTACGTTACATGTGTCACCAGTGTGGCTATGGCCGCACCGGAAACACCTGGGTTTACCTCGACAAACAGATTTGGTGTGACCAAACCTACAGCATTTATAGCACTGCACTGTTGGGAAAGTATAAAGTTCTACAGGCAAAGAGTTGTAGCACATAAACACTCTCTTAGGCAGCACCTGACCATCAAACGTGACTACGACTGACTGAGACGGCTTCCAAGATGGAGTGTTGTCTATTACAATCTTATAATTTAGTCGGCGAGCTTTAACAATTTTTCCGCAGCCTTGCGGAACGTTTATATTTTCAATTATATCCTCTGGAGACAGATCTGTTGGAACCCCTTTAATGAGGCCCATTCTGGTGGTGCATAGGGTAGGAATAAAAGCTTTAAATTTATTATTTGATAGTATGGTGGAAGAAACGAAAGAGTTAGCGTCCTGAAAAGTTGTGAATTCTAAGGATATTCTGTTTCTTCCTATTTTTTTTAATGAGCCGTTTACAATGTTCATAAATTTATAATTCTTTAGAAACCGACCAACTGTAACCGGGTTGAGGGTTGTACCAACCGATGCTTCATCCAGCTGTTTTTGTATGTGAACAGAATATGGGGACGAATCTGATTCGTTATACAAATTTCTACCCACTGGTGTAAATGTTTTGGGCAAATTTCCACTTTGAAGGGCATCTTGTTTCGGTTTCTCATTTGAATTATTGAAGGAATGATCAGAGTCCTTATTTTCCCTCACGTGACCGGATTCTGTGATGGTTGAGGGTTTAAAAAATCGAACGCTATCATTATCGAGACAACTGCAATCATGTGGAGAAGGCTTTGCATCTGTACCAACCCTGCGTTTCCGTTTTTTGTTGCAATTCTTGCAAACTTTTACTGATTTGGATCGTTTTCTGCTAGTAGAAGTTATGGAACCATCAGTATCCATACTTTCATTGTTGGAAACGGTAACATAATGACTAACCTGGAGGTTTGAACCTCCAGGATCTACAATGTCAGGTGGTTCATTCATATTTACGTGAAATAAAAGATAATATGTACAAAAAACTTACCAAATACTGCTTATCTACACGAATCTACACTAATACTAAAATATACACCATACACTAAACTACCTACTCTTGGTTATTTAAATTAATAAAACAAATAGGAGAAAACCAAAACACAGCCGCGCTCATTGAAATTTCCCGCCCTTTTCAAATGACTACTTTTGGAAAAAGAATTCCATGTTTTTAAAATAAAATTAATTTGAATTTAGAATTCTTAGCCAAACAAAAATTATTTTGATTTGAAATGGCAAGTACTGCAGAACGGCAATTTCATAGGTAAAGACCTATTATATACCCATTACTGGGAATTTTAGAGACGGTCACGATTTTGAATGGGTCCCGACGGCAAGATTGACTTTATTCTACGTTATAATTTATTATTTTATGTATTTATCGATCATGAAAACATTTATTCAATATTACTTTACATAGGTCTGGACTACTAGACTTGTTTTTGTCTTTTTAGTTTTTTTTTAAGTGTTTTTATGCAGTCGGGTTTTTTAGTTATTTTAATTATTTATAGTTAATGTTGTGTGACTTGGCCGTTGACTTGTACCCTTGTTGTAAATTCAAATATAAAGGTGAATGTTCAACGCATTTGTACACAGATGATTACGTAGTATGAATGTTCGTTGAGAATATAATTTGAACATTCTTTATACGTTAGTGGGTACAAGTCAACGGCCAAGTCACACAAGAAAATAAAGAAATCGCAGAAAGGAACCTTAGACTTGGCACGACTTTGTCTAGATTTCATTACTTTTTAGAGATAAACAAGCAGCTCCATCGAGACATGGCTAGTTTTTTACAGAATGTTTTTGATGGGATTTCTCTTTTTTTGTAGAATCGTGGGCTTTTTGACATCAAATGAAGCGGCCCACCAAGTTGAATATTTTTTGTGAAGGCGATATATTATGTCGATATCTCTAATAGTTTGGTTGGGCTCTTGTGTTTTCTAATCAGGGTCACCAGGTACTCCAGATCTTCGATTATCCTAGTTTTTGTAGTTTTCCCTTTATGTGGCCATTAAACCCTAACTCTGTGCCAAATTTCAGGTCTCTGAGTTTATGGGAAGTACTATTTCTATTTTGATGATCATGAGTGAGTGAGTGAGTGTCATAAATGCGAATCTTTACTTTAGCTTAACTTCGGAACTAAATGACCTACAGACTTGAAATTTTGGATTTTCAGTATGTGATTATAGCTTACTGGAGGCCAAAAATTTCTACGTTCTGGTCTTATCCAGAGGTTCTCAAATAGGAGCCTGAAAATGCGGAGAAATGGTTCCAGTAAAGGATGGTACGGCAGTGTTTGCTTCGCGCTCAACTTGACGGGGGCACTGCCGTGCCCCCAGATAAGTAATTATGAATGAAGTCATTGCGAACCAAAATGGCACATTGATATCACTGAAAAATAATAAGTAAGTAATCATACTGGTTTCTGACACTTACGCGAATATTAGACATTGAAATAAAACTATTTTTACGGATTTTATCGCGTTGTATTAAATTTTATTATTTCCCGACGTTTCGGATCCTTTACAGCATCCATGGTCACGGGTAGACTGAGGTGTTGGATCCGATTCACGCAGAATACGGTGAGCTCGTTCTGCGTGAATCGGATCACTAATAATTAACAAAAATGTAAGGTAGCTGTTAGTAATTTTAACATTAAGACGTCCAACACCTCAGTCTACCCGTGACCATGGATGCTGTAAAGGATCCGAAACGTCGGGAAATAATAAAATTTAATACAACGCGATAAAATCCGTAAAAATAGTTTTATTTCAAAGTAAGTAATCATTTCATCAAATGAAAATGAATGAAAAGTAGTGTGTGTTTGTAGTATTCCCCAATGTGTTATTAAATCAATAAAAAAATTAAGAACCTACGTCAATTACCCTTTCCAAAGGACTGGTTATCCTGTTATGTTTGTGTAAAAAAAACAAATAGACTGTCTTGTTGACTTTTCCCATGACGTCGTTAAACAAGGTACATAGTAATCCGAGGTAGTTATGTAGAGCGTTTAATAGATTGTATTCAGTAACTTGACAGTCGAAGGGTTACCAGTTTCTGCCAAAAAAAAGATAGTGAGGTGGTGTACGAATACCTAAATTAAATTGAACATAATGTAGGTACTTACATGAATAAACGATTCATTTTAAATTTAATAATTTGTCTTCAAAACACAATATAAACTATTAAAATTGTAGAATTTGTTTCTCAGTAGTAAGATAATCTATAAAATGTCAAAAATGACAAAAATAAAAAATATATAATTACATGACTTTTACTTTTGGTTTGTTTCTATTAGAAGAAAAGTACTTTTATTACCTAATAATTATTCTTATATTTCGCATCTTACTTACGAATTTTATATTACTTAAACCATTTTTATCATTCATTCTTTACGCAAAATCATTCGCTATCCCAACACTATTAGTTGTACTCAGTTGTAGTGTGGCTGTCTGTGGTATCATTAATTTTCTTCGAACTGTCAAGTTACATAAATGTGATTAGATTTTAAGTCCGAAGCTATAATAGATATTATGTACCTACTACTATATAAAGGAGAGGTATCTCGTCTGTCGTCTACAGATAATTATTATTTTCTATTCGTACCTACGTAGTACGTACGGTAGAGGTGCACAGATTCAACAAGGAAACAGAAGGTAGGTACTCATACTTTTTAGGTATTGTGACCGTGTGCAGTAAAATGGATGGCTACGGCTAGTGTTACTTGACTGATCGGTTCAGTGGATGATTATATCTATATCTAAGTTTATACTATCGGATATATATTTTTTGATAATTGGTAGGTATGTGGTTACTATCTAGATAAAAACAATCTAAAACATCGACTTGTAAAAGTGTCTTTAAAAGATCTATTTACAGAAATATATATAATTTAGCATCATTTATTAATTAAGTAGTGTAGGTAATTACTTATTCAAATATAGGTAGGTAGGTTAACAATACCTACTTTACATTTTATTTATGTATGCAATAAGAAAGTAAGTAGGTAGGTACATTAATTAATTACACTTACTGTATTGAATATTTGCTAAGTAGTATTTCATCTTTTTTGTTCTCCTTTTTTGAGTTATATAGCCACCAAATGGTGCCTCCCAATAAAATAACGAGCACAACAATATCAAAGGTGCTAAATAATGATCCTCCGGCAGCAGCAGCAGCAGCGGCACTGGTCGCTGCATCCTTTAAAACGTCCTGTGCGTTGTCTGACATTTTGTAGGTTATGTACCTATTCTTTGCGCGATTTATATTACGTGGTAATAGTCACTTTGTTGATTACGATACAAGGTCACTTGACAGACGGATAATTTTCGGAAGAACTTTATCGGTACATTCAGCACCCGAACGTTTCGCGACACTATGTACACTGCACTGACAGAACACACCGAAGTGACGTGACAGTTTGTTTCTATCTAGAAGGTGATGTGTGTTGTGTGATGGAAGTGGAACTTAGTGAGTGAACGAGAAAGATAAATTCGACACGACAGCAATAACGAACACAACCGAATAAAACCGAATTACCGAAGATAGAGACAGACGGCGCAACTCCGCGGGCTGCGTATGGCCGCGTACCTAACATAAGCGAGCTGCGAACTTTTTTAGGCCTCTGGCAATACACTTTCAATTTCAGTTTATTACGCACTTATGATAAATGAAGCGACTAGCGACCGTCTGAATCCTCTTAATTACATATATTATGTAGTAGTGCGATAGCAAGTTATAAAAGTACAATGGCCGATTCAACATTTAAGTAAACATGAAGCAGATAAATCCTAGTAATGAACACAAACGCTTGCCACCGAGACGCGGCCAACGGCCAATGGTAACGAGGACGCGAGCAAGATACCTACCTATCTCTCGACCACTGTTGGTATTAGCATAGATACCCTGTGGTATCAGCACGGAGGCACACACCGCACACATGACCTTACTCAGGAGCAACCGTATAACCGTAACTATGCACAATTACCTAGCTTAGCGATTACGGCGTGAGAATGAGAGAGAACCCATAGTTATAATACCTACCTACTTATATAATTTATTAGTACCTAGTACTCCTAGTAGTAAACAATGTCCTTTATTATTTAGGTATTTCGGTACCTTATGAAATAACTTAGCAACATTAAAAAGTTTACAGCTCTATTTTAAGTCAGACTAGCTGTGCCCGCGACTTCAAGCTTTCTTCTTAGCATTTTTAATTATTTACGCTAATTATTTTACAAATAAGACACGGACACGTTCGTTTTTCCCCACAAACCGCGACGTGCCAGGCCGCGCTTCCCCAAAGGCTGCACAGGGTTCATTGTGTACGGCCCGGTGCTTGGCAAGTTTCTCGAGTTAGTTTCATATTTTGTAATTACTGCGTAAATGTTACATCAGAATATCTCTAATATTTTGTCTGTTGTCGCAAAATTATAAAACATTAGCTGCCCGGCCCGGCTTCCCATAGGAATGGATCATTTTCCCAAGGTAAAAAGTAGCCTTATGTTCATCATGATAATGTCGGCTTCTAATGTTAAAAGAATTTTCCAAATCGGTCCATTAGTTTCGGAGCCTAATCAATACAAAAAATAATCAAATCTTTCCTCTTTATAATATTAGTGTAGATTCACATATAATTCCTGGATATAAACTTTCATCCCCTCTTCCCTATTGTTATTTTTTACCCTTGAGGGTAAAAGTTTTACAAACTTTGAATGTCATGTTTATATATATCGAATCAACAGCCTAAAAAATAAGATTCAAGCTACTGGGCCTCTCGTCGAATGTGTGGACCCTCGACGAGTGGCATGGGAAGTAACGAGGAAAGGAAGCAATGACTGTGTGTGGCAACATTACTCGTCATGCCGCACGTCATTCTCCTCGTCGTGCCCACCGCTTGCTATTTTGTCGGTTTTTTGCGCGCGAGTCAAAGGACCGGCGATACGAGCACGAGTGGCTGGCTAGAGGTGTAACTAATATTATTCGTAATAGGTAGATACTCATAGATATTATGATACGACCTGTATATCCATATTAGTATATTATTAGTCGGCAACGTCAGAAGAGGTCGACCTAGAAGGACCTACACCGATCTTAGTGGCGAAGTCCTTCAAAAAGGTCAGGTGCGTAGTACTCGCAACCGGCGCGTATGTATGAGAAGATGTATGAATGTCGCAGAAGCAAAAGAGGCATGCAAGAATCGTAGCAAGTGGCAGTCTATAGTTTCTGCCTACCCCTGTGGGAGAAGGGCGTGAGTGTTTGTATGTATGTATGTATATTATTAGTTTAGCGTAGACTATTACCAGATATTAGTCAAATCGCGGTGACTTGCGCGGCTGTGTGCGTCGATAAGGGCGCTACGGGAAGTTGCCGCACGGCTGTTAAAGTATGACGGAAAATTTAATCACCGTTTCGTTGTGGTAATAATATAATAGGCAAACCAGAATTATGAATATTAAAGAATATCATTGCGCGAGTAGAGCAGTGAGTGGGCAGAGGGGGCAACATCGCGGCAAATAGCGGCGGCGCGAAGAGCATAGCGATGAGCAGCGCAAGGAGCATAGTGTAGCGGCCGCATAAAAATTACGATACTTCCATACAACTTTTCATCCCCCCATTTCAATGACTTTTCGCAATAAATAGTAGCCTATGTCCTTTCTCAGGCTTTACACTATCTGTGTACCTACCATATCGGATCAGTAGTTTTGGCGCGACACAAACACAAGGCGCGAAGAGCGACGCAACACTAAAATTTGTGTATCGACTTGTCGCCCGTTTCGTTCTCCCCTTGTAACCCTCACCTCATCAAGCACGGGTGTCGAGATATCCGCTTTGTTTCAACCGTACCCAGTCTACCCTAATATCACACCTGTACCTATTCCTCGAAAGGTTAGGCAGAGGTGTACTATGGTACACCCACAGTTCGCCGGTATGTTTAGGTCCCATAAAATAGGGGGCGAGCCTATTGCCATTAACCGGGCACAAATTCCTAACTCCGAGCTGCCACTGGGAATTTCACAGAAAAACCCAATAACACTGCTCGACCTGGGAATCGAACCCAGGACCTCTAGCGCAGCAGTCGCGTTCAGGACCATTTGGCTAATGAAGCAGTTTACTTGATTTAGTATTGCTAAATTTTATTAAAAAGCCCGTACCGTGTGTCCCACTGCAGGGCAAAGGCCTCCCCACTCTTCTTCTACTTCTCTCTGTCGATTGCTCTCTACCAGTCCCTCTGAGTGACTAAAGAGTCCAGCTCATCCCGCCATTTCCATCTGGGTCTGCCGCGTTGGCGTCTACCATTAAGTGGGACCCATTGCGTTTTCAGTTTGTCGCATTGTTCGTCTGACATGCGACAGATATGTCCACCAGCCCAGTTCCATTTCAGCGTGGCAGCTTTCCAAGTGACGTCTGTTCATCTTGGAACGGATGGCTGTATTCCTAATCCGGACAATAAGTTTTGTACCCAGAATACTCCGTTCCGTAGCTCTCTGACAAACCTCGAGCATGGACCTCAACTCTTCTGTCAAAGACCATGTTTGAGAACCGTATGTGAGAATGGGAAGAATGCATACCTCCATGAGTCACCGCTTTAGGGATAGAGGCAGAGGCCCTTCATAAGATCTTTCATGATCTTCCAGGCATTTTATGTGCGATTTGCAACTTCATTATTCTGTCTGGAAAGAGACTATTTGACCCAGATAAAGATACTCATCTACGTACTCAATCTTCACACCGCCACTGCGATAATGTGTTGCGCAATTGCGCACTGTTGTCATCAACTTACCTAGTATTTGACATGTTGTAAAAGTTGTTGTACCTACATACTAGTCGCTTTCCTGATAATGTACCTAATGCATTTTATCTAGATGAAAACTGAGACTGAAACTGACAAAGGCTTTTGAATAATCTACGAAAGCTAAATAGACTGGGAGCTAAATTCTACACACTTCTCAATTATTTAATTGATTGATTGAAGGTGGTCGGTAGTAGAGACCACGGCGGAAACCAGCCCGCCATCCAGAAATGCGAATCACGATCACCTTTACAAACGTTAGTATATCACTTTGTTATTACATATTATTATCACGAATGGGCCGGCTTGGTCGAAGTGATACCACAGCCTCACACAAAACCGGCGTGAAACAATGCTTACTTACGTTGTGTTTCGCCGAGTAAGTCCCAGCGATTCGGCACAAATACTTGCCGAAGCAGCCATGGCATGCCTCCACAGCACCTGCGTCAGCCGAAAGTCAGCACGCCGTGACGCCTGTCCACCCACTCTTTTAGAATTCCCATACCTATCATATTTCACCCGTATGTCTTAGCATTATTATTTTAATTTGACAGCTGTTTTAGTTGCAACCATTGTAAAAGAACATAATTAGGAACGTAGGTACTCGTACATAACTTATTTATAGTGGTTAGCTAAAATATTAATGACCTAACAATAAAATAAAACTGTCATGATTTTTATACATTTTTAATGATTGAGCCTAAGAAAGGTAGGTACCATACTTACGTCAAACAAGTTTGGTAAAACAATACTAGGGTAGGCATTATAAATAATTAAAGGCTATAAAAATACTTCATTATGGTTAGAACTTTTACATCCTACATATTGTCGACGTAAGTATAAAAAGATTTATCGAAAACGTCCATTCAATGCCTGGTAGAATTTAATAAAGCGCCATTGCATCCCACAATCTTTCCGGATAGTACCTACCTACCTAGTTACGAGAAGTGCCTTTAGGTAGTAGGTAGGTACTACCTACCTACTCTACGGACGTAAAAAACGTAATAAATCTTCAATATTAGGTAAGTACCTATGTGGTGCATAAGTATGTCCTACTTATTACTAACATAAGCATTTAAAATTTTCCACAAACCGTAGGTACCTATCATAGGTCCCTTTAATTCGTGCTCCTTTTTTACACATAATATACAATTATACACCTACGTATTATTCCAGTGCCAAGTGCCTTTGATAGGTTTAAGGACGACCCTGTAACTACAAAATAGTAAATGAAATGAAATCAAAATTGATTTGCTTGAAGTATGGTATATAAAAGTTGGTCATTATACATATTAGAAGTCTCACATACTGCGTCGGAAAAGATAATACAATGTGCCCGACATGCAAAATCTTATAATTAAATTTTAATATTACTTATCGATTTATTATACATAACTTATAAAATTTCATGTCACAAGAAAATCTTTGAGCTTATAAAAAAAAAAAAGTAAATAAGTGTACAATTATTATGTATCAGTCGTAGGTACTTTAAAACTCATGCTTTGGTACCTATAGGCGAATTTGCGACGCATCACTAGAATTGTGTTTAACCAGGCGCGATTTATACCGATTCAATATGTTAGATTTAAAATACATGATATTGCGGAAAAAACACGTCGCCCTCCATTTTAATATGTATGATTATGTGACGCAATAACAGGTCAGAAACTCAAGGTGACGGCCAGTCAGCCACGACGTGCTACGACCGCGTCGCCCGCTTTAATCTTACCTAGCTTATTTATATCTTACTCTTGTAAAAGGCAATTTTATACTAGTCTCTCTAAAGGTATACAAAACCTTTTTATGGTGCTGAGAAACCTCATGGATCGTCTGCTGCCAGGGAGGCGTCAGGGTAGGTCAGATTTGCATTGGGACTTGTTATTTCATTTGCCACGATCCCGACAAACTGAGGGCCAGCAATCATCAATCATTGGATCAAATTATCAATATAGTCGAGATGCCATACCATGAGATGCAATATAGTCACAATCGTGGTATGGGAAACACGCGCGCCGCTTAGGCCATCGTGTGGTCATGGTCGAACTGACTCGTCAAATCTATCATCCGCAATCTATTATCAATCCGGAGTTCTCTGTTAATTTCATTCGGCGCCCATTGCGTCTACTACGGATCACATAACTACTATACATACCTCGTTTTCAAAAATCAAATAATTATTTTTCGATCCACTTTTTTGTTTTGCCGTCTTGCCGACTATACTTAGGTACCTACTGCAAAGGCGAATCAAGCGACACCTCATTTATTAATATCAGCAGTTTTTGATCTACATAAATTGGATTGCTACCCAGGATGATTCGTGAGGCTATTGAAATTTAAAAAAAACACAAATTTCCATGAAAAAAAAAGGAGAAGATGGTTGGATCATACCAGCTACTCGGAACCTCATTAGGTATAAAATAAATTAAATCTACTTAAATCCAAGCCCAAAACTGCAAAACACCACATAGGTACCGCGGATACAGTGAGCTCATTCTGCATGAATCGGATCGCTCTGCCATTTCGTCCAAAATACTTCACTGTAAGTAAATGTAAGCGAATACGTTTCTTGATAATTTTACCAAGTTTGGTACGATTATCCACCATTTCATCATCATCATATCAGCCTATTGCCGTCCACTGCTGAACGTAGGCCTCCCCAAAAGAGCGCCAATTATCCCGGTCTACGGTCGTTTATTTCCAGTGAAGTAGTAGTAGATGAAATGGTACGGTAGGGACCTAGATTAACGGTATCTCAATCTGAATAATAAAATAATGTTTGGATAATAATTTATTTTGGGGGGAAAGGAGTACCGGTATCACAGTGCGCCGCGGGTATCTCTCCCTGTCCTGTCCTCTGTGCTGTGGTGTGGCCGAGGAGTGGACGGCGCGTGTCCGTTTCGATTGCTCGGACAGTGTCGTAGAAGAAAAACGACTAGGTAACATAACATACCATCACGCCTGTATTCCCCGAAGGGTGAGGCAGAGGTGTACTAAGGTACACCCACAGTTCGCCGGTATCTTTAGGTCCCATGTATAGGGGGCGAGCCTATTGCCATTAACCGGGCACAAATTCCAAACTCCGAGCTGCTACTGAGAATTTCATAGAATATCCAATAACACTATTTTATATGTACACTAGCTTCCGCCCGCGACTTCGTCCGCGTGGAATAGTTACTTAGTCTTAGCGGGATGATAGCCTATAGCCTTCCTCAATAAATGGACTATCTAACACCGAATTATTTTTTCTAATCGGACCAATAGTTCCTGAGATTATCACGTTTAAGCAAACTTGGCAGGTGGCAGGAAGCTGAAGGGGATCATCATCTCCTTACAGGTGGTAAGAAGATGATGATCCCCTTCAGCGGCTTGTAGTATGTTTTGATTGAAGCTCACTTCAAGATATAGCCAATATTGTTAGTTGATAATTGAGTATTGTGTATCCGAGCGGAACTTTAGTAAAATATGTCACGGGAACAGGACACGCTAAATGAGGATATGTCCTTTAGAGCGTTTGTTGGGTCCGAGCGGACCAAAGCTCGGTCCGCACGGATACAAAACAAACGCTCTAAAGGCTGATGAATAACGTATTTATTTGGATAAGGATTAATAATATCATGTTTATAAAAACACCTACGCAAATAATGCATTTGGAATTTTAGAACAAAGTTAGCATAAAAAAGGTTATAGTGAGCCAACCTTAAAAGATAGACATATGCTGTCGTGGACTTTTTTTTAGAACTTTTAAAGAGGAACAATTCTGTCATATATGATTTTTGCGAAACTTTAACCGTTTACGCAGCGCACGCATCGGAAGCTCTCAAAAGGAAAAAAAAACGAATTTTAGAACAAAGTTAACATAAAAACGTTTATAGTGAGCCAACCTTAAAAGATAGACATATGCTGTCGCGGACTTTTTTTTAGAACTTTTAAAGAGGAACAATTCTGTCTTAGATGATTTTTGCGAAACTTTAATCGTTTACGCAGCGCATGCATCGGAAGCTCTCAAAAGGAAAAAACCCCGATTTTGAAACATTATTCATTGATGCTCCGCTCCTATTGGTCTTAGCGTGATGATATATAGCCTATAGCCTTCCTCGATAAATGAGCTATCTAACACTGAAATAATTTTTCAAATCGAACCAGTAGTTCCTGAGATTAGCGCGTTCAAGCAAACAAACAAACAAACAAACAAACAAACAAACAAACAAACAAACAAACAAACTCTTCAGCTTTATATATTAGTATAGATTATGGAACGCAATAAAGAATTGAATTGAATTGGTTCCACTTTGCTCGACCTAGGAATCGAACCCAGGACCTCTAGCGTAGCAGTCGCACTTGGGACCACTAGACTAACGAGATAGTAAACGACTAAGTACGTCAAAATTGCAAAGAAATTAGTAAAACACTAACGATGAAAGTCACATAGAGGTACCATTCTTTTTGCTAACCACTGATACTACTTCAAAGAAAATCTAGACAATATAAACAGAGCCCTAATGTTTGGACTTCCCGACTTACAGAACTTAAATGCTATGGCCGCGCGGTCGATACATTGAGAACCAGTTCTCTTATACCTACGGAGCTTAGTTAGTAGAGGTCCCATTCTTTTTGCTAACCACTATACGATTTCGAAGTAAATGTAGACAGTGTGAATAAAGCCCACGACTATCTACTGACTGAATGACTATTCGATTTATTGGGTCTAGGCGAAATCCTATCCTACTAATATTATAAATGCGAAAGTTTGTGAGGATGGATGGATGTTTGTTACTGTTTCAGTTTTCACGCCAGAACCGCTGAACGGATCTGGATAAAATTTGGCACAGAGATAGATTATAGTCTGGAATAACACATGGGCTACTTTTTATCTGAAGTCCACGCAGACGAAGTCGCGGGGAGAAGCTAGTCAATTATAAATTGTCGTTTTTTATATTACTTCCATCCTCACAAACTTTCGCATTTACAATATTAGTAGGATAGGATTATAAAATTTATAAACCTGAAGAGTTTGTTTGTTTGGTTGATCGCGCTTATCTCAGCAACTAATGGTTCGAATTGAAAAATAATAAGAAGTAAAGTTTAATCTTATCTAGCTACTGCCTACATTTTCTTCGATATCGTGTCAGTATCTACTCAGCAAAAATAATTGGATCTCTAAATAAGCTCCGTTTAAGAGAACTGTATGGCCGCGCAATTCTAAAAGTTTCGACCGTAGCATTAAATTGTACAGTACCCTTAAAGGCATATAGCATTCAAGTTCTATAGGTTGAGAAGTCAAATACAATTTAATCGAATGTAGTATCTAAGTGGTTTTTTATGGAATAGGGGGGCAAACGAGCATACGGATCACCTGATGGTAAGCGATAACCGCCGCCCATGGACACCCGAGGAGTCAAAAACGCGTTGCCCGCTCTTAGGGTTTGAGCCTCCGGTAACCTCACTCACTCGGCGAAACACAACGCAAGCGGTTTCACGCCGGTTTTCTATGAGGCCGTGGTATCACTCCGGTCGAGCCGACCCATTCATGCCTCAGTGGCTCAGTGGCTCTCCCACGTGTAGAAAAAAGAATGGGACCTCTGTTTTATCCTCATCATTGTGGTATAGACACAGTAACCCGGCGTGAACACACAACGTAAGTGTTTTCGCAGAGCGTAAGTGAGGATACCAGAGACCCACACTTAAAAGGCGGGCAACGCACTTGCGACTCCTATGGTGTTGCGGGTGTCCATGGGCGGCGGTAATCGCTTACCATCAGGTGATCGTCTGCACCTTTGCCCTCATATACCTACCATAAAAAAAACACGGCAACACGGATACACGATTTTGCAAAACATTACTTCAGCAGGACTCATTAGCCACATTAGCCAAACTGCCTCATTAGCCAAGTGGTCCTAAGCGCGACTGCTACGCTACAGGGTATCAGCTCATAATGACAACTTCTCAAAATGACAACCGATTGCAAAATGTCCACTTCTCACAATGTCAACTTCTTAAAATGACAAATTCGCATAATGACAACGCCACGTAGTTTCCACTTTAACAAGGTAGGTAATTTGAATGTGTTAATAGGTATAGGTAGTTATACATATACTAAGGGGTGAATGAATGATGATGAAATGTTTTTTTTATTCCTATGGCAAATCAATGTTTTTTTTAGTTTATATTCTTGTTTTTCGAAATGATGATTGTGGTGTTTTTTGTGTTTTTGTTTAATATGACACACATAATACAGTTGATTGATTATAAGTTTTGGTATTTTATTTTTAAAGTTTTTCAGATATATACACCTACATATATACCCCTTAGTATATGTAAGAATAAGAATAATGTTTATTAACCATATAAAATGTACATATATAATACAGGTGTTTTAGACAGTTGAAGTTTACGTACTTAATTCAAATATCTTAACTTATGACTTCCACACTAGGTCGAGCCTGTCTCGTGGAGGCCTATGGCAGTATATTTACTAACTCCAGTTGCATTAAGGTGTTCAATTCCGTACAATAAACACATTTTTTTAAAGGATAATAACATTAATAATTTTTAGAGATAAAAAACATTACAAAATATAAGCAAATCTTTTTTTTTTAAATAAAATACCAAAACTAGGTAGGTTTCCTTTATAAAGTAGGTTGCACCGTACATTGTGAGTGTAAGTTGATATGAGTGATGTGTGTGCATGTGGGGGAGAAGGGGTATGTGTGGTTGTACCCGTTTGGGGTGTGTAGTGACTTTGTGTGGGGTGTGTATGTGTGCATATATGAGCGAGTGAACGGGTTTATTTAATCAGTAAATAATAAAATAAATCAATATATAGGTAGGTACATAAATACATTTTGAGTGCATTCAACCACTAAGTAGGTACCTTCTATTTTCATACCTCTTGTTAAAAATATTCTGCTTTATTGTCATATTACGATTTGATTAGTTATCCATTTATTTTTCTAAACACATGCATAATGAATGGAACATACACTTGCAATGTTCAACAATAATTACTAAGTTTTTCATAATTAATTACTAAATCTTCTCCTTCGATTGAGATCAAGAATATTAAAACACGCCACGCGTGAAATCCGCACTCGCGTAGCGTCAGTAAGAAACACGCCAGGCGTGATTTGCAGCACATTCGTACGGTAAAATATGAAAACACGCCTAGCGTGTGGGCGCCGCAGGCGCGTTACATTAACGAAAACACAAACGTGTGTGTTTTCCAGCAGCCAACGTGTTAATTACTCGAATAAATTGCTCAGTGTCATGGTATGATTGGGCTAGAAGCCATTTATGTATAATTTTCTTGACTTGTCTTTTCCTGCAGGTTTTTATGTCACTGACTTTGGTAATTTTATTATATATTATGAACACAAGCATAAATTCCTGCATTTTTTGTGCAAAGGTAGTTTTAACGGGAACAGGTGGACAATTAAAAACGCGGCGTTTGAGGAGTTGTGGATATTCAGGTGACTGGGTGACTATTGCATGCTGTTTTTGGACTATTCTATGCATGTATAACTGACGGACGTTTAGCTCAGACGCTTCCGAGTACAGGAGTCGAGTAGGATATCTGAACGGCTTTCTATACATAACCTTTAGCACTGATCTTTGGGCTCTTTCAAGTTGCATCATAGTGGATATGCCCACTCCACCCCATACTGTAATACAGTAGGTGAGGACTGATTCGCATAATCTCAAATATACTAGATTTAAATTTTTTTCGTCTGCTGCATTACGCAATAGTTTCATTATGTGTATCAGTTTTCTTGTCCTCTTGGCTACTAATTCGATGTGTGATTTAAAGGAGAGGTTTTGATCAATTATGATTCCAAGATATTTAGTGTGGTCTACCTTTTTTATTTCGTCACAGCTGCAAGAAGACTGTATACATGTTGATGAGTGGATTATGAGTTTAGTGGGAATGGTTGGAGCCGAAGCTGCGGTTTTATGGAAGCAGATGTAGTTTGTTTTTTTTTATATTTAGAGACAGCAAATTGTAATCTAACCAGTGCTTGATCTTCGTCATAGTATTTTGGGCCACCTCAGTTACAGATTTCCAAGATTTATGGTGGAAAAGAATAACCGTGTCGTCAGCATAACAGATGATTTCTGTGTTATAGGATATTGTTCGGTGTATGTCGTTCATATATATGAGGAATAGTGTTGGACCGAGGACACTGCCTTGTGGCACTCCGAATTCAACCTTGTTTTTATTGCTTATGCTATCTCCTACTTTCACACATTGATACCTATTTGTCAGATAGGATTCGAACCATGTAAGCGGAGTACCTCTAATGCCTATCCATTCAAGTTTTCTCAGAAGTATAGGAATTGCGACCGTGTCAAAGGCTTTCGCCAGGTCTAGAAAAACTCCAAGGCACTTATTATTTTTATCTAGGTGTGATGTCACAAGGTTGGTCAGCAAGCTTACAGCATCTTCCGTGGGTTTGCCACGTCTGAAACCAAACTGCTTACTAGATATTATATTATTATTTTCTAAGTAACATGTCAATCGATGGTTTACTATTTTTTTAAGGGTTTTGGAAAATATTACTAACAGGGATATGGGTCTATAATTGGCAGGGTTCTGTTTTGAACTATTCTTGTGAATCGGGCTGATGACAGCCTCTTTCCATTTATCAGGAAATATCCCAGCACTTGGGCTAAGGTTGAGGATGTGTGTAAGTGGTGCTGCTATTTCGTTTTTTACTGCTTTGATAAGTAGAGGTGTGATACCATCAATTCCTGGCGCGCTGTCAGATTTTAGATTCTCTATTATTTTAACTACCTCAATAGCGTCAGTGGGTTGCATAAAGAAAGTTAAACCTAATGACTCTCCTAGATTCAGTTTTGAGATCACCGTGTCCTTTGTTTCATTAATTTCCGAAAGTATGTTATTAGCAAGACTTTTACCCACCGAAGAGAAGTATTCATTACAACTATCAATTGAATCTTGCGGGTTAGTTTTATATTTTAATAAGTCTGTAGGGTTGTTTTTATTATTGCTGTATTCACTTAATGTCTTTAATGGTTTGCCATAGTTTTTTAGTATTTCTTTTATTTTCCTCCAGCTTTTGACTGTCATAATCACGTTTTAATTTATGGACAAGATTAGTAAAGCAGTTTCTATAACGAGTATATATTAGTTTTTTGGTTTTATCGTTGGGATATTTTCTGCTTTCTATGTGTAGTTTGTCTCTATGATTCATGCATCTAATAAGTCCGGGGCTAATCCAGGGCTTCCAGGCAAAATTTGAACGGCTTATTTTCTTTTCTATCGTGTTTTTTTGTACTGCTTCTGATATAATTGTGTGAAATTCATTTACCTACTGCTAGGTTGAGGTCCTGTTTTTTATGTAAGTATAACTATTATAACATGTATACTATGTATAACTAGCTACCCCTATTACCACATTCAAATTACCTTCTCGAAAACCTGAAGACGCACAAATTATATTTTTGGCGCACATTTATGCACAAATATAAGCTCTCTGCCCATATACAATACTTCCCATTCCGATCATTCGTTTAGAATTTTCCTGCTGGAGGAACGTTACTCCAACAGGAATAGTTTTTCTCGTTTTTTTCCAAAACTACAAAGCGCACAAAATTTTTATGTGGCGCACAATTACAGCAGATTACGCACGTTCCACTCATATCCCTCTAGGAGCTACTTTCTTGCTAGGGTAACGTACACTACGACATCGATCTATGTAACTGCAAAATAAGTAGGGGAAAGTGGGGGGATTCGTACACTTTTCACTTCGAGCCCTATAGCAGAAAAACTAAACGTTATTTGGAAATAATTTAAGCATTGCTAGATTGCTTATATATTTGCCTACAATGTTCCCTTAGACGACTTGTTCATAGAAAGAAGCGTGGCCAAGTTATGCCGATTAAAAAAAAAATGGAAGTCGTACGTATGTACCCCACTCATGGGGTAGCTTCGTACATTTGTTGGGGTACCTTCGTACATTGTGGGGTGCCTCCGTACATCATGATTAATAATGCTATTTATAGAATATGCAAAGTTTATTATGATCAAAATTTCACAGAATCAGCCTTGGGTGCTTAAGTACTTAATAATAGGATAGTTTTAAATACTTTACTTTGCTTCTTTTTGGTTTACTTAATATATCTTTACCCGATATCAAATTTAATGCCCTGTTCATCTCTTTAGCCCTTTGTTTTCTCTCTTAATCTTGCTTCTTCAACTGTTTTGTTTTTTCTATTTCTTCTATCCTATTTTTTTCGGGAGTATCTATGTAAATCCTAGATTTACCAGGCTGTTTGCCTTTTTGGACTTTAGGGTAGCGTCGGATCATTTCTGGCGTTACTAATCCTTGAGCAGATGTAGATGGCACATCAAGTGGCTGCGCCAATAAAGACAGCGAGTGTGCCTCAGGTCTCGGTGATAGATGATCTTCTTAGGCAATATCTATTTCTTCTGGAATGGCTTGTTGCACATTGTCATCAGGGCCTGCAAGATTGTATAACATATGTGGGGTACATTCGTACAGTACAGTACAGTAGAAGATAAACACATTTAAAGTTGCATCGAAAAATTACTTACGCGAAGCGAAAACATGTATCGTCCTGTCACATTGAAGCCGGCGGCTGCACTGGTGAGCCATTCCGCGGTTAGATTACGCATGTGAGTGGGCATCACACACAAAGATACGAAGGCGCTACTATGTTGCGTATTCGAATTATAGCCGTTGTACGAATCTCCCCCACCTTCCCCTAGTGTCCGACCGAAATTTCGGTTTCGGCCAGTTTCGGCCAAAAAATCAAGTTTCCGCCCGAGTTTCGGTTTCGGCCAAAAACGGCCGAACCCTCCGGCCGCGCCGAAACTTACATCGTACCTTCGGGTCGCGCTCGGCTAACGCCGGGCGCGCTCGGCACGGCTGGCAATATGGCGTCGCTCGCCTGACTCCGCCGGCAACTACCTAAATCAGTGCGCTTTGCTGGTGTAGACGTGTCAATACGTGTTGTGTTTGTTCCGCGAATAATGGTAAGTAGTTTGATCAAGTAATAGTAACTTTGTGTTACAAATAATGTATTTTTTTCACTTTATAGGGTAGTTAAATTTTCAAACAGAACCTCTGTAACTGTGCTGAAATTTCATTGTAATAAATCTTTGAAAGTAGAAACCTGTAATTCTAGGTCGGCGAGATATTAATTTTAGAAAAAAAACGGGCTAACATTTTTTCGACTTTTTAAGGACTTTTTTTATATAAAAGGTTCGGTTTCGGTTTCGGCCGATACTACAATGAAACCGAACCTTCGGTTTCGGTTTCAGCAAAATAACATGTTTCGGTCGGTCACTAAAAATAAGTAATTTTGGTCGAGAAGCAAAGTAACTTGGGATTGCAATAGATGGAATCACGGTGGTGGCTGTAGTGGTCTTAGCGTGTTTTCACCTAAGCGACCGTCGGCGCGGCCAAGTTTTGACACAATTTTGACAGAACTAAGTTTGTAAACTAACTAAAAATTCATTGCCTTTTCACAATACTCGTCAGTTTATAATCTCAATGTATTTGTCGTAGTAGAATTATATAATTCGCTATTTTACATAACTGCTAGCTGCTTTACAAAATTGCTCCGCTATGTAAAATAGCTGAATGGCTTCCAGCTGAATAGCCTTTGCGATATGTTTATCAAAACCGCTACCCACATTTTGTTGTTTTGTAGAATGACTTCTTTGCAGTTGCGAAGAGTTTTATGTAAAAAAAAAAACCTATTACATTTAGTATATTTTCACGGATTTTTGCAACCAAATTTAGTTTTGACGGGGTTATTTTGGGATAAAATATGTTTGAATTGGTTAGGTTAGAACTGTGACCAAACGACGCACGAGCCGAGCGAGCTAATCGAGCGGCCGCGGCAGCAGCCGGTGGGTGCCAGAACCAAAATGGAGCCATTGTTCATAATTGTATAAAAGAAAATTGGATTAACTAGACGAGCATTAGGCCATTGTTATGCCACACAACGCACCTAGCGCTGAATTTTGTTACTAAAATCTACAATCCAACATTTGATACATTTCACGATGAAATGCACTGTTCTACAAGACGGCTAAACACCAATCCGCTACATTGATGAACGCAAAACGTTCAAATCTAATTCCATTCTGCATGTTGAAGGTCACTAATTATTCAACTGCTGATAGTATTTCAGCTACTTTCCTAAAGCGGCTAGCGATTATGTAAAATAGCGAATTATACCATTCTACGGCGACATATTCATCATAATGATTGAAACGTAATGATTTTGCAAAGTAGTCTTCTCAAGAAATAATTAACATGACATATTACATATTTTTTATTCTTATAAAATACAGAACAGCATCAGTTTATATGATGCCGATTTTGTTGGCAACATCTAATGCGTCATAGTCCCTGGCAAGCCGTACGTACGCCTTCTTCTTACCATCAGGCCTGAAATAACAAGGTGATTATTGTGACAACTAAATACATTATTTATAATATTATAAATTAGGAAATATATTGTTATCAGAGATGTGTTTTTATTGATATCATTCTCTATCAATGAGATTCCCACAAATATATCATCATAATTATAAATTTCCTTAATGACAGAGTAATAGATAATGCTTCAAGATTTCGTTACCTGATGAGGGTATTAACTTTTGCAACATTGATGTCATAGAGCTTCTTGACTGCAGCCTTGATGTGGTGCTTGTTGGAGCTTGTGTGAACAATGAATACCAAGGTATTATTGTCCTCAATTTTCTTCATAGCCGCTTCAGATGTCAGGGGATACTTTATGATATTATAAGCATCCATACTGTAACAAAATGAAAGTTATACAATAATTACTTGCGACTTTGTGTTCATTTATTTATATTACTCTTGCCAGGTTGGTTTAAGTGATTAACAGGACAACCATATTATTATAATCACTACTCTATATAATTATTAATACATATATATACATATACATTAATACATACACTTATTACAAGATAATACATAAATGTAATTCCTAAAATTTTATGTTTTAATAGGTTCACTAACATCTTATAGAAGATGTTATTAAACTGAATGATTTTTGAAATGTGTCTTTACAATGCCTACATGGTTACTGAAAATTCAGGCTTCTAGTATAATCCACAACGAAGTTATGGGGGCTCGTAAATGGGCTGAACTCCTTCGAGAAAAGGATGGTACGGCCGAGCCGCTAGTTTTTGCTCGACTTGGCGGGGCACTGCTGTGCCCCCAGATAATAGTTAAATCAAATAGTTGAATGGAATTCTTGAATGCAGTTAATAGTTAGTAATTATATGCTTATAATATCATACACAGATACATATAATTATATACATTCACAGGTTATACAAAAATACAATACTATGAAGATGTGTATGTGATGTGTATTTAAGTGATCAAAATATATGAAACAGCTAGAACTAGGATAGAGTAACATAATCATAAGGACTTTGTTGGCTTCTAGAAGATCTCATAAAATGGACTTACCGATTCCTCTTAGGAAGTGATTTCCTAGGGTACTTCGGGTGCCTTGGAGGTTCAAAAGTTTTAGGTCTGCGGAAGTGCACAGATGTGCGAATCTTACGTACTCGTTTGCCATGTTCACCTTTGACAACCTAAAAAAAACATGATTATAGATGTATATTACATACAAAGTTACAAACACATTAAACAAAACTATTTCAATTCAACCAAAATTCAGCAAAGAATTTGCAAAAATAAATAATAAATGTGATGTTACAAAAATGTAACTTGAGTAGTGTACAAACATAAAGAATAGATTGTGTCCTCAACATTACATACATATTGTAAAGTGTGTATCCATACTAATATATAAAGCTGAAGAGTTTGTTAGTTTGTTTGTTTGTTTGGTTGAACACGCTAATCTCAGGAACTACTGGTTCGATTTGAAAAATTCTTTCAGTGTTAGATAGCTCATTTATCGAGGAAGGCTATAGGCTATATATCATCACGCTAAGACCAATAGGAGCGGAGCATCAATGAATAATGTTTCAAAATCGGGGTTTTTTATCCTTTTGAGAGCTTCCGATGCATGCACTGCGTAAATGATTAAAGTTTCGCAAAAATCATATATGACAGAATGGTGCCTCTTTAAAAGTTCTAAAAAAAAGTCCGCGACAGCATATTTCTATCTTTTAAGGTTGGCTCACTATAACCTTTTTTATGCTAATTTTGTTCAAAAATTCGTTTTTTTTTCCTTTTAGAGCTTCCGATGCGTGCGCTGCGTAAACGGTTAGTTTCGCAAAAATCATATATGACAGAATTGTTCCTCTTTAAAAGTTCTAAAAAAAAGTCCGCGACAGCATATGTCTATCTTTTAAGGTTGGCTCACTATAACCTTTTTTATGCTAACTTTGTTCTAAAATTCCAAATGCATTATTTGCGAAGGTGTTTTTATAAACATGATATTCCCTTATCCAAATAAATACGTTATTCATCAGCCTTTAGAGCGTTTGTTTTGTATCCGAGCGGACCGAGCTTGGGTCCGCTTGGACCCAACAAACTCTATAAAGGACATAATATCCTCATTTAGCGTTCTTTTATTATTCCTGTTCCCGTGACATATTTTACTAAAGTTCCGCTCGGATACTCAATACTCAATTATCAACTAACAATATTGGCTATATCTTGAAGTGAGCTTCAATCAAAACATACTACAAGCCGCTGAAGGGGATCATCATCTTCTCACCACCTGTCAAGTGCCACCTGCCAAGTTTGCTTGAACGCGATAATCTCAGGAACTATTGGTCCGATTAGAAAAAATCTTTCGGTGTTAGATAGTCCATTTATTGAGGAAGGCTATAGGCTATCATCCCGCTAAGACGCGAAGAAAGTCGCGGGCGGAAGCTAGTAATTTATATTTTACTAAACAACTTGCTTTTAATATAAATGCTCATATGCTATAACAGTTAAATAGAATTGTTACCTTATATCTGTTTCATAATAAAATTTGTGATAATTATCAAGGGGCATATTAATCTCGTTAAATCCAAAGCCTGGTATCTGCATGGTTTCAAAATGCAGTACTATGACTGTAGAGCCCACTAGTACAGCCAAGAGGGGAGGGGGGGATATTCAGTATGTTTCTTAACAGAGTAACATTAAATAATAATACTTTCAAGTGTATCAATAGATATCTTTTTGTGTTTTTTTTTTGCATTTATTCATGTTAAGATTATAAAGTGGCAAAGTAACTTGCTTTTCAATACATGTTACTGACATCAAATTCAAGTCAAATTTTTCCTTCACAAAAATAACTGTATCAATAGATGTCTCATTTCTCAACAGTCACAGATGATTAAATACTGGAATTTTAGTCATTATTTTTATTTTAGTTTTCTACAGAACATTCATAATAGACCTATTTCGTAAAAATTATGAATTATTTTATTTCATCCAGCACTGTGGATTATGATAACCGTGTGGTGAAATTAACTGTATGTTTTATAAGGTCTCTGTAATGTGTTCATACAATTATGTTTGTATTTCGTGTCCATTTTGTTGATAATTGTTTTTAGTGTTTTATGTACATCAGATGTCAGTTGAGATCTCTCCTCCAACCTGATATTAAATTACAACCTGGAAACCAATATTATTATTTACCTAACTATAAATAAATGGAAGTATACTTTTATATATTTATATCTACCTATAGCTATATTACCGATTACAGTGTTAGATGTTAATTGTTAAGAAATGCAGATGGTGCTTGGAATTGGTATGCATTGAATAGGCTAAAAAGGGCTCTCTTGAACAATCAGGTATCTATAATATTGTTATACGCTTTGAGTATAGTATAGTACCAATGAGATAGATTAACAGCCATGAATCAGAATGAACACTCCCATATTTGTGGGATGTTAAGGAACTTTTAATAAGTAGACTCAATAAACTTGAAAACAACAATAGGAAGGGTTGCAGCTCACTCATGGTAATTCCTGAACAATAAAGCAGACAAAATATCTCATGACAATGTTAACTTATGGTCAAAGAGTTGCTCAGTTTTGTTACCCTATAAATTAAATTACACTCCTCCTATAAAACATTGGACTTTAGAAACTATGAAATAAATTCTTCTCCTTCTGTAATGTTGATATAGGAGCTACACAATATTAGATTATTTCACTCAACCATCTCAGCAAACTTAAGAGTAAATACATATAACACTATTTAGCTCTTTCATGGTGATCATAAAACTACATTCAGTTATGTTACTCTTACACCATACAAGTAGGGCAAAGTACACATGTATTTATCTTTGTGCATAGAAACATGAAACTTATGATAAAAATGGGAAATTATAAGGTAATAATCCCAAGATACAGGTAATCCTTCCTAGTTCGGAGGCAAAGGCTCCTAAAATTGTTCGAAGAACAATGTAATAGTTATGTTTCTGATTTGCATTTTTTGGAGAGAATATAAGTACCTATTATTATTATAATCATTAAATACAGTTACAATTTTAATGAATTTTGTGCAACATGCCATCCATCAAAAGCAAAGGATGTGTATAAGATATGTAACATACCTTCCTCTGAGCTTTCAGAGCCTTGGCAACAGGTTTCACCACTTGTTTCTTTTGTCCTTTGATGCCAGTCTTCTTGGGCTTTGGTGCTATTTTCAACTTGGTGGCTGCTGGTTTCGGTTTTGGCCTGGAGGCAGCAGCAGCTTTCTTAACTGAAGGCTTTGCACTAGATTTGGCCTTCAAGGCAGCAGCCTTAGCAGAGCCAGGTTTGGCAGTAGGTGCTGCTGCTGGCTTTTTTTCAGTTGGTTTAGTAGCAGCGGCCGCTGGCTTTGCAGCTGGGGCCGACGCTGGCTTAGCAGCAGCAGATTTCGCCGCTGGAGCAGCTTTAGGTGCAGCTGCTTTAGGGGCAGGTGCCGGAGTCTTAGCTGACGCCGGTTTGGGTGCAGCACTTGTAGATGCAGCTTTTGGTGCAGCAGCAGGAGTCTTAGCTGTTGCAGGCTTCTTTTCCGCGGGCTTTGACCCGGAAGACCCTGTAATAAGGACACATATTATTATTAATAATAATACATGAAGCCAAACCTGTAAAATCTTTGAGCCCGTTTGGCCACTACTGCAAGAAATTGGATGCAGTTTTGAATTGTATTGCTGGAGCTTACTTATAATCTGGTGCAGATTTCATTTTGATACGCATACTTGTAAAAAGAAAATGCATAAGCGACAATATAAACCACGGGCGAGAAACGGCCAGGTTATGAACTGTTAGCACATAACCTCAATTTGTTTCTATTCCTAGTGAAAGGTGTCAAAACATAAATCACACATTTATAGACTCGTAAATAAACAGTAAATAAGTCCAAATTACAGTGCACACGTAACTAATATGCTATACGGCAAACTTCATAACAAGTACCGCGTGGCCCACATGAATACGAATGTCACACAGATCCATCCCGAATTCCAGATCATTTGAATTATGCTGAATGTAAGTTGAAATGAACTCATTAACTATTAGCTCTTCATAATCATATAAATCACAATTCACTACTAAATTTCCACAAAATGGAAATACGTACCGGATTTCTCAGGTTGCTTCTTAGGAGGCATCGTGACAAAAAGATGGAGGACTATTGGATGTGTTGCAAGATCACATAATATTTTAAGATTTTTACGTTGGCAATGTTTTTCTTTTTCCCTAAGAGGCAGTGCTGTCAGGTCAGATTTGCAAAATTACAGTGTTTTGAATGAAAATTACAGTAAATATTAAAGCCAATTCTTAGATTAAGGATTTACTAGATAGAGCCTGAAATTGAATATAATTTAACCTATTCTTTTCAATTCCTCCATTAGTGTACCAGAAAGAAGCCGACATAATTATGGTTGTCAATTCTATAATTTGTACACAATTGAAACGTCAAATTTTACCTCATTTACCTCATTATGACGCCAAATTAAACAGTTATTTATTGTCGATGAAGTGTCACATATTCATATTCATTTATTTGCTTTCCATAATGTGTATAGTAGATGGTAAAATATAATATTTGTGACAATAGGGTATTACACCTTTTTTTGAAAACTGTTTTAAATTAATCCTTAGATTGTAATGAACCAGTAGAATTTTTACTTCAGTTTTATAATTCCGAAAAATGCCTTAAAAACTATTTTCAATTCATGATTTTGAATTTTCGCGCGGAAACGCTAGCCGCCGTGCTACTTTGGCCTGTGACGTCACTGCGTTAGTAAACAATACAACTGTAAAAGACCAAGTAACGTCAAGTAACTATCGGAGTGACGACAAGTTGGAACCCAATATGGCGGACGGCGTTTTAGACATTAAAAAACGACGATTTTTGAAATTGAATTATAAAATTTACATTGCATTTTTATAAATAAATACTAACGTTTCTCGTTCATTTTTTTAAAAATCTATCACAAACATGTATTTTTATATTTTTCCTAAAGCTGGCGCAAAATAACTTGAACCAGAATGGCGGATGCGCAGTAGTCGATTTTTAGTACATTTTGCATGCAAATGCACTGCGCAAACTTTCCTCCTCTCCGTTAGTTTTGGGTCAAGTTATTTTGCGCGTACAAGGTGTAAAATAGGTACCCTAGGACCCTGTTATAGGGCACAACAAAAATCTTAATTCTAGTTTTATTGTAATGATATTAATGAATTTTACCTTATATTATATTAATATACATTTTTATTTATATTAATTATAGAATTCTAAAGAACTAATTATTATTTATATTTGTGTGTGCGTGTGTGTGTGTGTGTGTGTGTGTGTGTATGTGTATTGTACTAGTATGTATGTATGTTAATTAATATATTATTTTAAACTAGATATTCATTTATGATGTAATAGCATTTTAGGATTAGGTATTTTAGTAATTCTTTTTTAAATTTATTTTCATACACTATATTTTTGATTGTGTCAGGTAGTTTATTATATATTTTCACACACATTACAAGCGGTCCGGAGTGAAACATGGTAAGTTTAGAAGTAGGTAACGCTAATTTATTTTGATAACGTAGATTTCGTTGCTGCAGTCGTTGGTCCTTCTGTAATGGAAACAGCGATGGGTTTTTTTCACGAATTTACACACTTCAAAAAATGTAGATATTTGTTAGTGTTAGAATTCGTAATTTTTTAAAGTAAAATTTACAGCTAATAGTTGGATCTGAAATATTGGCTAGGATTCAAAAGCATTTTTTTTTTGTAAAATAAACAGTCTTTCTGCGTCCACACTGTTACCCCACACAAAAATACCATAATTAAGTCTCGAGTATGCATATGCGTAATATGCTGTCATAGCGGTTTGTAGATCGGTGGCTCTCTTTAGTTCGAGTAAAGCGTACGTAAAACTAGATAGTTTGCTATATGTGTTCTGAATAAAAATGTCTTACAGTTTATGTTTGTGTCGATAGTCAAGCCTAACAATGTAATGTAAACTGATCCACGCATTGCAGTTTGATGTTATTATACGAGTAGTTTATCTCTAGTTGTTTCTTTTGATACGGTCTAAACTGAATTAATTTAAGAAGAAGCAGAAGCGGCGGTAGCCTAATGGCTAGGGCGTCGGACTTGCGATCATGTGGTTGCCGGTTCGAACCCCACCCATTGCACTACCGACGTGAACCCACTCGTAACACAAGCATTTTAGCTTAGCACGAGGTGTTAACAAGAATACTAGTAATGTGTGACCCACATTGCTAGTAAGCTTTTATAAAAAAAAAAAAACATTGGTATAATCGGTCGCTTAATACATCAGATGTTCAAGCATACTGTTCCGCTGCTCATCATAATTTATCGCAAATTTATTATCAAAACTATTATTATTTCATAGTGTAATGTAATAAATCTAAAAACTAACTAACTAACCAGTAAATAAGCAATGTCGTGCGCTATTGTCGGATGTAAATCTCGTTTAAATTATAAATAAAATCATGCCGGAATCATGGATGTTTTTGTTACTTTTGAATTGTTTCATACTTATAAAATTTAGGTTTATAAAAGGAATCGAGATAGTTTTAGATAGACAAAAGTTTTATGAACATTACACTTGTAATTTTAATGTACTTATTTCGCAATTTTTCGAATAGGGTATTACACCTTTTTTTGAAAACTGTTATAAATTAATCCTTAGATCGTAATGAACCAGTAGAATTTTTATTTCAGTTTTATAAAACCGAAAAATGCCTTAAAAACTATGTTTTTTTATTTTATTATAATTATTATGGCGCCAATCTTTTTGTGTATTTGCCAGTGTCAAGCATTAGAATAATCAAGTAGTAATAATTCCCAATGTGGGATTGTATTTAAATGGCACCACACATTTTGTGTTCGCCAGTGTCAAGTATAAGTTGTTCAGTTGTCCCAATAAAACGGTAGAAACTTTATTGAGGCTTCGATGGAGTTTAGGAATGAACCCAAAAAGTCACGATTTTCAATTTCATATCATTTGCCTACACTCTCACACGTTCACGAACACTTAATGGTTAATTATCCACCATAATTACACATCAAACTTCCGAGAAATTCAAGTTTTGAAAAATAATATAAAATCGACAAAGTGCACTTTACATTTTCCCGCCTCTATTTTTAATTTATGATTTTGAATTTTCGCGCGGAAACGAAGACCAAGTAACGTCAAGTAACTAGGGAGTGACATCACGTCGGAATCCAATATGGCGGATGGCGTTTTAAAACAGATTTTTATAGACTATTTTTGAAATTGAATTATAACATAACATAACATACCATCACGCCTGTGTTCCCCGAAGGGTTAGGCAGAGGCGTACTAATGTACACCCACAGTTCGCCGGTATGTTTAGGTCCCATGTAATAGAGGGCGAGCCTATTGCCATTAACCGGGCACAAATTCCAAACTCCGAGCTGCTACTGGGAATTTCATAGAAAAACCCAATAACACTTTGCTCGACCTGGGAATCGAACCCAGGACCTCTAGCGTAGCGGTCGCACTTGAAACCACTAGACTAACGAGGCAGTTAACGGAAATTGAATTATAAAATTTACATTGCATTTTTATAAATAAATACTAACGTTCCTCGTTTACTTTTTTAAAAATCTATCATAAACATGCATTTTTATATTTTTTCTTACATGGTGTAAAATACCCTATTGTGTTGCAGAATAATAATAGTGCTGGAAAGCATTTATCGATACATATTATTTGAGCATTTTCAAAGAATTATGAATTATCATAGGGAATAAGAAAAGAGACTGTATTATACTATTATTTACTATTTATTGTTTTATTCCAGTTTTCCCCGCGATGTTGAAAGAGACATAAATAGTTTAATGCAATCGCACACACTAACTGGTAATGGAAAAAATATCATCGCATTTGCGACGTCTTCTGTTGAAAATAAATTCATCACGGCAGAAAGGTCGTGTAAGACTACGCTAAATTAAACTAAACAGAAGAGTATGTAGGTAAGCTAATTAATGTGATTGTCTGGACTAATTAAAATTTAAATGAATATATATAAGGGGTCAGCCCATTCTATCCCTTCTATCCGTAGTCGCCGTAGAGCCACGTATACTCGATTCATCGTTCGTCATCGACTCATTGACAAAAAAACACATACTACTAAGAGATGTTGAAAAACATTAAACTATATTCATATAGGTTTAGTAGTAGGCTCCAGACACCCAAAGCCTAATACTAATCCTAGAAAAATAAACACTGTCCTTTTTAATTTTTTTGATACGTTCACACGGATCTTAATTTAAGTTTAACTTTTTTTTTTTCCTATAAATCAAAGTGCATTGCCATATGCAAGCTATAAACTATTTCGACCTTCAGATATTTCAAGAAATCTTGAGGTGGAATAAGTTTGAAAAATAAATAAATTAGTGTATATATAATATTTTCGACAGGTTTACATTTTATTCTGAGAACTTGAATGTTTAAAATACGTTAAAAAGTTTTAAGAAATGGTAAGTAGTGCCCTGTTTCCTTCAGCTCGCCTTGTGTACCGGAATAACGAACTATTCTTTTTATCAGTGCAATGAATGAAATTTTATTTATTTTTATTACTATACAAATGGGATGTTTTGTTTATCCTGAAAATTATTGGATTAATAAAACGTCTACGTATTCACATTCAATGAAATTGAAAATTATTTTATGATCAAGAATGAGTGTGTTGTTGTACTTGGGTATTTTTCCTTTTTGTGTAAATCTAAAAGTCCATTACATCTTACGACTAATATTAGTCAAAGTCAAAGTCAAAGTCAAAATCATTTATTCATTATAGACTACTAGGTAGTACTTTTTGAACGTCATTTTTACATTATAGACAGCCCCCAAAACGCCCGCCCTTCACCGCTTCCTAGTGTTTTCGCTGGGAAGAAGAAGCGGCGCAACAAACTCCCCAGCAAACACATTTCTGTCTGATAAGTTACTAAGGCGTTATACAAGATTTCAAATCATTGTTTGGGGTACTTAATAATTTATTCATTGCTACTGTCAGCTGGCGCACATGTTATTATTTTCAAGCAGTATTTATAATTTTAGCAAGCCTCCTTTCTTGTAGTTTAAATGACAATTTTAACTATTAAAACAGTGAAATCACCGAGGACAAGTCTGGTTAGTGAGACTAGTTGCTTCCGCCCAGAGAACTATTAGCAGCATGAATCCCATACTGAGCTGACGCAGCCAATCTCTAGAAGAATTCTCTAGAACTTTTGGCGGCACTTTTTGCAGCGCGCAGTGCAGTGTTAAACGCGAACATACATACACTCACGCCCTTCTGCCACAGGGGTAGGCAGAAACTATAGACTGCCACTTGCTACGATTCTTGCATGCCTCTTTTGCTTCTGCGACATTCATACATCTTCTCATACATACGCGCCGGTTGCGAGTACTACGCACCTGACCTTTTTGAAGGACTTCGCCAATAAGATCGGTGTAGGTCCTTCTAGGTCGACCTCTTCTGACGTTGCCGCTGATATGCGCCTTATAAATTCCTTTCGTTAATCGTCTTTCATTCATTCTCTCAACATGTCCAAACCATCTCAGCATATTCCTTTCAAACGCGAACATGAAATACGTTTAAACCCGTGCTGCATGCTGCACAGAATAAAAAATCCTGCATTCTTGTGACTGGCTGCACTAGTTATTCCTCTATTATTTATGGTACTGTACGCAGAATTTGTTTGTGCTGTAGCATGGTTGGTGCTGGTGGGTGGCAGTTGCCTGTATGACCTAGCTTGCTACATATTAGTCACAAACTACTAAGAGATGCATACGCATCAGACGACAATCTCCGAAGAAAAAAAATCGGCCTTACGAAACCTCAACAATAGAATTTGACAACACAGATTAAAAAGACATTTCTTACACAATTCCTTTTTAATTTTTTAAAGCACTTTTTAGTAGGTATCGAATATAAGGCTATTGGCTTTACATAAATGAAACTGGATAAAAGGCTTCTAATTTTTTTTTTTCATATATTTTAGGCTTCAAATTAAGACTTCTAACCTATAACCATTGAAATAGGATACTTAAAAATAAAAGAAAGAATACTTTATATTTTTTTATTTTCCAATCTTATCATAGTCAGGTAGTCAGGTACATTTTACCCATTTTACCTTAAACCTTTTGTTGGATAAATGAGGCAATTTACCCTTCAATATTCCAAATCCAGAAAATATTAACATTCTTCTCCATGTCAAAATATTAGTTGATAGGTATTGTTTCTCTTCAATAGGTATTGAAAGTAGAGGGTTGAGAATAATCTGAAATAAACATAAACATTTTAAATAAAGTTGTACATAACAAATCGAAATTATAAGTTTTTCATACAATGAGAGGTGAGCTTAGTGTACTAAAAAAGTACAGCTAAGCTTATATATACCGAACATACTTCAAGTCAAATAAAATATTTTTAATAAAGGTACAATGTGAATGTTACATTTTATTTTGTGAGTTTGTATAAGTACCTATTTAATGCAAACCCGTTGACTATGACCAGGATAAGGTCAATCAATCCTGTACCTAGATATATTTACCTAAAGGATATTTTTTGTCTGTTAGGTTAAATAGTTTCAGAAGATACAAATAAGTCTATCAATGAAGTTGTGGTACAATAAAGTGGAAGAAGACTGCAAGACAAGCTTTATGCATGCAGGTTTTAAGGCATAAAGGTTAACAGCATAGCATAGTTATAATGTGTTGATTAATAGGTTGTCGTAGATTAGGTTATTGAATAATTATGATATCTCTAGACTCACAGAAACAAGAATATTATATTGTTATTTCAACTTACCTACTAGTTTCGATGTTAGGCGCAGTAAGAAGGTACCTAGTATAGTTATATAGTAACAATCTCCTCAATAAATTGTTAATGATGTTGGGCTTATCCAACCTTACTACCCGAAGACGAGATATTTCGGTCAAAAATCGCTTTTCAAATTGATTCTCACAAACATAGTTTGTGGAACTCGTCCACTAGAACTTTTTGTTGTTCGTCACACAGCAAACACTACACAGTCTTGACTTATATTCTTTGGAAAGGAAATCACAACAATTCGACAGACTTTCATCTACTGTTATAGCACAGCACTTGTTGAACATAGCGCAAAAAGTATTACAATAGAATCATACATATACAAAAGATCTCAGGCGGTAGTTGTCGGTGGCTATAGATCTGACTTTATCGAAACGCCAAGTGGCGTGCCTCAGGGGTTGGCACTTGGCATTTATGACAAAGATGTCCCTACATCTTTGTCCTAAATGACTGTATCAAATACTCAAAACATTTTTACACATTAATGTATGCAGATGACAAAACAAAATTATAACATAAAAAAAATTTAATGACTGCGAAACTCTCCAAGCAGACCTAGATAGGCTAAATAACTACTATAAAACAAATACAATTTCAGTAAATATCAACAAGTGCCAATGTAATAGCTACTCTCGCAAAACTTCTTCATATAACTTTGATGGGTCTATCATAACATAAGCAAAGTAAATACTGTTCGTGACTTAGGTGTAATGTTCGACCATGGTTCGACCATAAATTGACATTTACAGAACATATAGACCTCATCACTACAAAGGCTTTTAAAAGTGGAGGCTATAAAAACGGTTTATTTTGCATATGTACGTAGCATCCTTGAATATGCGTGCCCAATCTGGTTACCAATCTATATCGTTCACACAAATCAAATTGAAAGAATTCAATAAATATTTGTGAATCATCTTAACTAGGTACCGTCTTCGCAAGTCACCAACGTCTTATCAAGAAAGTTGTCGCCTGCATGGTTTGCTAACCCTAGAAGATAGACACAAAGTACTGGACGTGTGCTTGCTCTATGATATAATCACTGGGCGCCTCGACTGTCCTGATCTGCTGGCACAGCTAACGTTTAATGCCCCGCTTCGTCGCACTCAAAATACCCCAATGTTGAATGTTCCACATCATGCAACAAACTATGCCCGAAATAGTTTTCTTGCGCGCATTACTCGAACTCTTAATTCCATCTTCGGAAACATTGATATATTTTCATGCTCTAAAAAGACCTATAAAGTACGAATAATAAGCATGTTAAGAGACAAGCAATTTTATGGATCCCATTCTCGAAAGTAATTACTAAAAACTATCTTTGATAAAGTTACTCGACCTTATATAAATTAATTTCCTAGTTACAAAAATTTATTGTAAGTAATAAAAATTTAGTAACATTTAGATTACACTCAGTAGAAACAAGCGGCGGTAGCCTGAATGGCTAGGGCGTCGGACTTGCGATCATGTGGTTGCCGGTTCGAAACCCACCCATTGCACTACCGACGTGAACCTATTCGTAACACAAGCATTTAGCTTACTGTGCGACCCACATTGCTAGTAAGCTTTAAAAAAGGAATCCGTAGGCGAATTCACAATAAAATAAAACTGTCCTAGTTCTGAATATCTCTACTATAATAAAATTGAAAAAACTGTGTCTGTACATTGAAGATATTTAAAAAAAAAAACGTGGGCTAGGGTATATATAAACGTCTCGGAATCCGAAAATGTGATTTTTTTAATTCTTGTCTGTTTGTTACGGGTTGGAGCAGAAACTACTAAATAGATTTTAATTTTATTATCACTGTTGGTGAACTTCTTACCTCAATTAATTAAATGAATCTTGAGATACAGCTTGACCTCCCTGATGTAAAGAAGCCCATACAAAAAAGAGGTCATCAATGTTGGTTTACATTTTTACTCCTGAGAGAGTTATACGTGAGCGAAGCCGCGGGCAGAAGCTAGTTATATATAATATATTTTAATTTTAAAATAGAAACTGATAGGAGGAAAGACATGGTCTTAAGGTAAAATAGTAACTGTTTGTCAACAATTTAATGTTTTTTATGGTTTATTTATGGATTCTACTGGGATGCGGTATTTTAGATATAACTTTTTCCGTCCGTTCGCCAAACCGTACTAAATAATCTTGTTATGTAAGCCAAGGGAAACCTGTAATTAGCCGTACTTCTTAGATAATACTATATTTGTTAATTTAATGTACCGCTGTTGGTTTTCTGAATAAATTAAAATAAAATACTGAATAATAAAACTATATTTACAAATGTTTTGTTTAATTTGTCTTAACCTATTGTGACAACCCTACCAAAATATGTAACAATTTTGCACGTTTTTAAGAACCTTGGTCTCTGTCTCTGTCTGTTGTTACTCTGTGGTATGACGTTGACATCTGTCAGTACCACAGACCATAGACATTAATATACTAGCGGTAAAGCCTTAGAGGAAGAATATTATCTTTACCCATTGCTTTACCCATTTACCCATTGAAGTAAGACAAGCACAGAATCTAGATGAAAAAATGAACCTGAAACTGTCTTTGGTCTTGTTCTATCTTATGGCATGAAAAGGATGTAAGAATGATACAAACTATTCACTTTTTGTTTTACTTATATTGGCATGTCACTAAATCAATTGTCAGTTGGTTATTGTAACGCGTTGCCAAAGGATGCCGCTACTGTGTTGCCAGCCTAGCCCAGCCTCAGCCAGCCAAGCCGTGACGTCACCTCCTCCCGCCACGCAGGCCAGCCAATAGTGGAGGGGTGACAGTTGCCGCCAAGCCAAGTCAAGCCAGCCAGCCACTATATAATGAGTTCTCAGTTTTGTGTCAGGTTCCGCTCCGACAAAGGTTATAACGGATTGGAGGAAACTAGAGGAACGCCTCAAGTCGACTTCTTCCGTTCACCTGGACGCCATCCCTGACACGATAGTCTCAGCTGCCGACGCGACCGGCGCGATTGACTCCCTCACCAGTCACGTGCAAACCCTGTTGAACGAATGTTCACGACAGATTCCAGAGGAGTTTGATAACCGCTGGAATCTGCCGGAGGATGTACGCGCACTTGTGACGGAGAAGAACGCGGCTATCAGAGCACACGACAATTTTCCCTGTGAGGCAAACCGTGCTCACATGCGTAATTTACAGCGTGCTGTAAAGGAACGCATCACTGAGCCGAAGCCCGCTGGGATAATCTGTTGAAGGAACTGGAGCCCACCCACCAGGCCTTTTGGCATCTGTCTCGGAAGCTCAAATCCGACTGCGTGTCCACCATGCCACCACTGAATCGTCCGAATCAAAGGCCCGCCTTTGAAGACGACGAAAAGTCCGAATGCCTAGCCGACAGTCTAGAGGCACAATGCTCGCCCAGCACACTACCAGTAGATCAGGCACATCTCGATGAGGTGAACGCCGAAGTCGAACGTAGAACTGCAATCCCGCTCCAACCTACGGAGCCCCCTGACCCCCCCAACCCCAACCCCAACCCCGATCCCGACCCAGACGATCCTGTCCCGCCCGTCTCTGTGGACGAGGTCCGGACGATCGTTAAGAATCTGCGTCCCAGGAAAGCCCCCGGCTCAGACGGTATCACCAACAAAGTGGTGAAACTCTTCCCCGCCCAGCTCATAGTGCTGATGACCGCCATCTTCAATGCGGCACTTAATAATAACATCTTTCCCCAAATCTGGAAAGAAGCCATTGTTATCGGATTTCCCAAACCCGGTAAGCCCCGCACTGAGCCGTCCAGTTATCGCCCCATAAGTCTTCTCAGTACCCTCGGAAAGATTTACGAGAGGCTGATTCATGCCCGATTAAAGGATTTTGCCGAATCCAATAAAATCATTCCCGACGAGCAGTTTGGTTTTCGAACCAAACACTCTTGCGTCCAACAAGTGCATCGCATAGTCGAACACATCAGCGCTGGTTTTCAGCGCGGATTGACGACAGGCATGCTCTTCTTCGACGTGGCGAAAGCCTTCGACAAAGTCTGGCACAACGGCTTGATCTACAAGCTGTACTCGCTCAATGTGCCCGATCGTCTCGTGCTCATCATACGGGACTTTTTGTCGAATCGCACCTTTCGTTATCGCATAGAGGGCGGCACTCTGTCGACCCCACATCCAATCAGAGCCGGAGTCCCTCAGGGCTCCGTTCTCTCCCCTCTCCTTTTCGCGCTGTACACCAGCGATATTCCTAAAAGCTCCAAGTCGGAGTTGGCCCTATACGCCGATGATACGGCTATCTACTATTCCGGCAAATCCCTCCCTGCTATCACCAAGATCCTCCAGACCTCGGTCAATGCCATCGGCACTTGGTTTAGGAAATGGAGAATCGAGGTTAACCCATCCAAGAGCGCGGCCGTTCTTTTCCATAAAAGCAACGACCGCTCCACTGAAGCCCGACCCATCTCCCTCTACGGCCAACCGATCCCTTGGGAAAAGAAGGCCAAATACCTGGGCGTGATTCTAGATTACCGACTCTCGTTCCGAGAGCACATAAAGACGGTTCGCTCCCGTGCCGCTTTCGCTCTCGGCCGTCTCCACAGTATGCTCAATGCACGCAGTAAATTATCCCTTAAATATAAGGTGAGAATTTACTTGACGTGCATCCGTCCCATTATGACCTATGCTAGCGTTGTGTTCGCACACATCGAAGGGTCTGGAATCCATAGGATGCAAACTCTTCAAAACCGATTTACGCGCAAAGCCACGGGCGCTCCGTGGTACGTGCGTAACAGGGAACTCCACTTAGACTTAAAACTGCCTACCATCAAGCAGTTTATGAAACGCGCCTCCAAGCGTTACTTCGATAGGGCCCCCCATCACCCCAATCCCCTGGTGGTCAGTAGCGTCGACTACATCCCCTCCCAGATTAGTAGAACTCGCCGTCCAAGGCACGCTCTAGCTTACCCTGACGACCCTATAACGGTCCTACAAGAGTCGAATAGAGAGACTAGCACTCTCAAAATACACTCGCACAAACGCCGCCCGATTTACCGTCCTCGCCGGCGAGGCCCGTCGCGAAGACCCAGTAATGGTAACCCCCCCCCGACCCTTGCTCGAGCCGGCCCGCGCCGAGCCAGTAGCTTTAAATTAGTCCCTAATAATAATTTAAACCAGATCCAGCCGTCCCTAGCTGCCCCCCCAGCAACGCCCTAAGCCGAGGCCCGTGTCCCGCAGGGGACGCCCTTAGCTGCTGTTGCTTAATTTTAAGTTGCTCCTGGCTGGAGGCATTCGGTGCCTCGCCACCAAGTTCGGTTACGCTGTTAAGATTCCCTGAATCAACAGCTATTGTCCATTTCAAAAAAAAAAAAATGTGTCAGGGTCAATCTTTGTTTGTCGGTCGAGAATAAAAGTGATGCGTTAACCATATTACGCCCGTATTATTTATACCTTAATATTGTTACTGTTATATTTCAGAAGTGGTATCCACGCAACATGAAAAGACGTGTGGACCAAGAAGTGGACAATGATGATGCAGATAATGAACTACCCTCATCATACGACGAAAAATCAGGAAATCTTGGAGATCTGGGCAAAACTACCGCCATTGGCGTTCCTACTAATGTGAGATTGCAGATTTCTGAGCAGTGGCAACTTGCAAGGATGCGTCTACTGAGCTACACTCTGAGGTCAACCCGGAGTTTCATTGCTTCTGGTGATTCAAGGCAGAAATGCTGCCGTGATGTTGTATACTGGTAAGATCGAACCATTTTACCTTTCTTTAAATTTGTTTGGTGATAATGATGATACCAGTGTGAGGGTTGATCGTGCCTTTAAAAATTTTAAATTTCCGGCTAAAGGATGTCATACAATTGTTTCTGGATTTCATTGGATAGTTTCCAATTTAAGAGAATTTCCTTCTGTAACGAAATTATGCTTGGTCAGGCATGACCGAACGTGAGTGATACTGCGTAGACATTTTATTATTTCAGATGAACGCACGAGCATGTGTATTCGATGATGGCTTCAACTATGATCAGCAGGAGCATTGGCTGTCTGAAGATCATCGGTGCCGGAGAGAAGGATATCGACTGGAAAAAGGGGATCATTCTGCTACGTGCCGAGAGCTGCACGGATGTTACACGGGTCAGTGCCAGTGCCATTAATTGCCTGCCTCACCTTACCTTACCTTACCTTACCTACTAAAAATGCTAGTTATTTGCCAAAAATATGCTCGAATCGAAGGGGGTATAGATGTTGTACATAAAAGTGACATAGGGCCCATAGACACGTTAAAGCATAAACGGTTAATCCAACACTTATCTCAGTTTAATGATTACTTCGCGGCTAGTGCCCAAGAGTTAGGATGTACCAAACTAGTAAAAATGACACGACTCCTCAATGACCAGCTTATATTTTGTCGTTCATAAAGACCACCCCTGTCGACCCCACCCCAGACTGAACAAGACATCGTAAAATCTAAAATCTCCTATCTGTTAAGAGGTTAAAGAGTCTGTCTAGTTATGCGTCCCCGGTAGTTCTAGTCAAAAAGAAAAACGGAGGCGGTAGAATGCGTAGACTATCTTGTGCTTAATGCCATCAGTTCGTGATAGATATACATACATTTAATATCGACGATCAGGTATCGAGGTTATCCGGTATGTACTATTTCACCAGTCTAGACCTAGCCCAGGGTTGTAAGCTATTTATGATCCTAAACTGCCTAGCGAAATTCACACGAATTGCTTGCAAGTTAGGAATAGCGGGTACGTTACTACAGAAACAACACAATGACACTTTGCGTCCTGTTATGAATTTTTGCCGCATTACTAGTCGGGAATAAAGCGTATACCATTATTATCAGTACAGATTTTGCTAGGTTTTAATTTCCGTGCAGATGAAGGTCTACTACTATTGTCAGTGTCGGTGCATGCTATTTTCCTATACAAGTTTATTACGTCGTATCACTTTTGTAGACCGTCTTTTAGTCGTCTCATTTCACAGTGCAAATTATCGATTTCATTATTGGCCGATAATAGTTTGGTGTTTACTTCGCTTACTTGTTCACGCACTTCTATTAGCGCCATCTATCGACGTATTGGCCAAACTATACATCGTCGTGTCTAGTAACGTCAGATTTTACGTGGGGGAGCCATGCTTCGGCACGAATGGGCCGGCTCGACCGGAGTGATACCACGGCCTCACAGAAAACCGGCGTGAAACAACGCTTGCGTTGTGTTTCGCCGAGTGAGTTGTTACCGGAGGCCCAAACCCTTTTAAAGGCGGGCAGCGCACTTGCGACTCCTCTGGTGTTGCGGGTGTCCATGGGCGGCGGTTATCGCTTACCATCAGGTGATCCGTTTGCTCGTTTGCCCCCCTATCCTATAAAAAAAAAAATATATATATCCTGCATTGACATAGAACGACAAGTTTGGCGTCATGTCTTGTAATCATGTTACATTATCCATTTCAATTTTTTTTAGATAACTATTAATATAAACATCACAAAAAGTCCAACTGGGAGCTAAGGTTCGAAGACGCAACTCGTAAGATTGTAGTCGCACTGCAACGCCACCAGCCACGCAGTAGATAAGTTGTTGAAATTATCAAGTGCTTCCTGAGATTTATAAGAAACATTCGTAGGTAGGTCAAGCGTCGCATCGTCACTTCGTTTTGAATTTTATTGCCAACCGTCTATTTTCTGTTAAACACTGTTGTGTATTTTATAAAGTTCAGTTACTATTTTTTTACACTTTTATCCGTTTTATATGATTACCATATGTAATATTATTGTTTGTTTACCTCTGTTTTTATTGGTAAGAAGTTGTTTATTGCTCTTCTTCGTATTTTCCTATATAATTGTAACACTCACTTAGTCACTGAATGTAGTTATTTTATTGATTATTTATCACAAATTTTGTATGTTTATTGCTCAAAACGTGTTCAGTTCGTTATTAATGTGCAATCACTATTTCTATTGCATTATAATGGTATATTACGCTTTTAAACTACTAGTAGTTAGTTATTACGGAGCTACGTTCACTGTCGGACCGAACCGAATGTAAACGTATGCAGCACGTTGATGCATTGAGTAGGAATCTAGTAAAAGCGTTTAATTTGAATCGTTTAGATATAATGGATTAGTGTGATACAGCTTAAATCGAAGATCAAAACTTAAAACATATTATAGAATTGCTAAAAATCGGTTTTAAGGATAGTGATATAACAAATGATTACGCATAGAGACTTTACCGTAAAACTTTGAACGGCAATCACTTAATTGTAGAGCTGTAGCGAATCGTATGTATTCGGTACTGAGTAACGGGTGTGCCATCTAGTACCGAGTAACGAAACGTTACTCACGAATGCATTTCGTTACTCGCATCTTTCGTCGTATGGGTAACTGATTCAGTTCATCCAAGTACCGTTGATGCGTAAATTGAAAGGTTTGCTGACCGTATGGTTCACGCACGTGCACGCGTATTCGGTGAATATTATTGTATATTATAATATATATATTTTATTAATAATTTTAGACATCTACTTGGGGCTTTTTTATTATAATCGATACATATTATGATAATAGATTGCGATGTTATTTTGATATAGCATAAGCGCAATGTAAAAAACATTAAAATAGTACATCCATTGAAAAAAATATTTTATTAGATTCCTTCATTGAATTTTAGTAGATTCCGTCTACAGTTCACTTGTAGTTCTACACTTTACATGTATTAAATCCGAACATAGCATCACAGACTACTAAGAGATACTAGTATCATAGCATCAACATTACATACGTATGCGTTTACGTATACGTATATGAGGTATCAGAAGTAACGAGTAACGTAACGATAGGATAGTAACGAGTACTCATTGTAAAAGCTTGTAAAAGTAACGAGTACGTACGGGTACGCCTTTTTTCGTTACTTTTACACCTTTACTTAATTGTGCCAGGGCTTGCTAGGTGGAAAATTCTACAAAAACACCATGACGATATAGGTCATGTAGGTCTAAAGCGATGTACTGAGGCTATTGCTATTGAGTATTTTACATGACCTACGCAAATGTCGTGCTAATCTGGTATTGTCGTACGACAGGTCGCTGAGCTCCCTAAATAATGGTGGAGCTACACTATGCCTGATGTATGTGTGCCGTCAGTTAGGACAGGTCAACTCAAAGCTGCTATAGCTCATTCTTCAAAAGGCCTGTCCAGATATTGCCCTAAGTACATCGTAACACTCGCACAATATCTAATAATATTATTATTGTAATACTATTACTGTCTGGACTAACAGTGTCGCACAGAAATACATATCATTTATTAAAAATAATATTTAGTCTATTTAGGTACCCTGAACGAATGATTTCGGATCACGGCAAGGCCTTCACGAGCAGGTTTTCCAAAAATTGCCACCAAAAAGCAGTTCAAACATACATTGCGATGTAATCATAATTACAATGCTATAGCATGTCCCAGGGCAAATGGCCAGATCCAATGCACCAACCGAACTTTATTAGATGCTTTAAGATCTACTGAACCTAGTGATAAGGATAGGGATAATAGCTTGCTCGATGTCATTTGGGCTATAAACAACACTATTAACGAGTCCACAGGCTATAAACCCTACGATCTGATGTTCGCTCAAACTGGTAGATCTACGTTCGATGTTTCCATCCCTAATCAAGCATCAGAACCTATTCAATCTAGGCCCAGCAAAGCTCGAAAACGCATTCAGATAGATAGTTCCAAAATGAAACGTAACTTTGATATGAGACTAAAAATAGGTATATAAGAGGGGACTATGTATTATGGGGACAGGCACCAACCAATAGCTTTGGTAAGGTGAACGCGAAATTATATGACTTATATTCTGGTCCTTATGTAATAATTAAGGCATTAGGTAATGATCATTATAAGATCAGAAATATAAAGGGGCTCAGGGGTTACAAGCAGTTTACTGGCCTATTATCAGCCGATAATAGGCCACCTGTAGCACCTATGTCTGATAGTGCGAATGGCACTGACGAGCAACTAGAAACTGAGTATCTTATAGATTTGCTTGAGAGTTTCGAGTCAAGGTTTTTCCTCATTCCCTATTAACTACTTGTTACTTTGTGTTGTACTGCCAGGCTATGACTAAATTGTGCTTTCTTATTGCCATTGCGGGAGCAATGCTTGCAGGATGGCCGAATGTAACGCGTTGCCAAAGGATGCCGCTACTGTGTTGCCAGCCTAGCCCAGCCTCAGCCAGCCAAGCCGTGACGTCACCTCCTCCCGCCACGCAGGCCAGCCAATAGTGGAGGGGTGACAGTTGCCGCCAAGCCAAGTCAAGCCAGCCAGCCACTATATAATGAGTTCTCAGTTTTGTGTCAGGTTCAATCTTTGTTTGTCGGTCGAGAATAAAAGTGATGCGTTAACCATATTACGCCCGTATTATTTATACCTTAATATTGTTACTGTTATATTATATTTAAATACAACCAACTGACAATTGAAAAAAATAATACGACTAAATTTGGTTGTATTACCCCAAAGTCTGCCCATTTCAGTGTTGCCAGGTGCATTGTAATTACAGTAAATTTACTGTATTGCTGAATTTAGGTATTGTATACTGTAGGTTATACAAAAATACAGTAAAAAACTAATGATTACCTAGATATTGTCAAATAGCTGTATATTTTTCATTTTTTTAGAAAAATAAAATGATACGACTGAACAAAATAATAAAATGTATTCGAATTTATTTAAAAATAGAGATGACTTCGAATTCATCTTAATTCAAATAGGGTCCGTTATATCTTACAACGAAGTTTGTGCATATTTTACTGCTAGCGCCATTTCTTTATTTCCGAACTTCTGAAGTACTAGTATCTATGTTTTGTTCGATAACCCACCAATATAATAAACTATAAATATTGCATCCTGTTACATGAGCGAGCACGAGCCACCAAAATGAGTCAAATAAAACGAAAGTTAAAAAACTAAAATAATTACTATTTAACTTGGAAAATCGGCAAATTTAGAATATTCGTCAAACCAACACATATAGTAGGTACACATTGTATAAGCGTAGCGTAACGGTTATTTATTTATTTAAAACACTTAAACTATCATTACAGGTTATGTGTAGTATATTTACACCTCATTGTTGACAATCTCATTAAAATTCCTTGTATTAAGGTTAACATAATTATTTTTATTTACTGTAATTTTGTACCATACTACTGTTATTTTGTATGCAAAACACTGTAACTTTTCAAATCTCACTTAACTGGCAACAATTGTCCGTTCATTTATTTGAAAATATTTGACTTGGTCGCTCATTGTTTACGTTTTAGTTGTCATCTCGTATGTGTTTTATGATATTGTGGTAATAATACTATTATGGATTTATAAAAAGTATTTGTATTATTCAAAATAGTCACTGTTGAGATCCTGTGGCATAATGTGTTGTACGATTGAGAGCTGAAAATCCCATTAATCAAGCAAACAAAATACGCAGGAACTATTGACCTTCCACCGGTAATTTTTCCTATATTGTTTGCTGAATATAAGTTAAGAACCGAATATTAATACGTAACAAATGTTGCTGAATCACTTTCTAGCGAAAATCAGACGTAGAAATACGTTTTAGGGAATATTCGGAAAACGCATTGAGGTTATTGTAGTGACGTGAATATTATTGTCGATAATATTACTTTATAGATTTCCTAAAGGCAACATGAAATGAATTACCTTAATAGATAAATCGCATAGGTAGAAAAAACGGGAGTCCAATTACTCATAGTCACATTTGCAAAAACAAACTATATGGAGACAACTTAGCGTAGATAATTTTCCTGCACTACCTATTTATTATAGATAGAACAGGTGAAATGGTATGATAATCATCATATCAGCTAAAAAGGTCCACTGCTAAAAAGGCATAGACTTCCACAAAGACCGATTATATACCGCCTTCAACCAATGACTCTCAACGACCTTTAGTAGCATTATTGATATAATTTGGCAATAGGCTCGCCCCCTATTACATGGGACCTAAGCATACCGGCGAACTGTGGGTGTACATATGTACGCCTCTGCCTAACCTTTCGGGGAATACAGGCGTGATGGTATGTATGTTGATATAATTTTGTGTGCTTGTAGGCAGAACATAAATGGATACTGTATTTATAAACAAATTATTTATCTAACCTAAGCTAACAAAAAGAAACTCCAAGAAGAATGGCGTGCAACGGAGGAGGCCTACACACATCATTGGGGGAATAAAGATTGTGAAAGAACATGCTTACAAAATAAATTAATTGGAATTTGAAACCTATCTTTTTATACCTGTTACACTAGATGTCCTGGGTTCGATACCCAGGTCGAAGTGGGTAGGTTTTTCTACAAAATTCTCAGTAGTATCTCGGAGTCTGAATTTTGTGCCCGGTAAATAGTAACGGGCTCGCCTCGAAGTGAGACCTAAAACATTTACTGGCTAACTGTGGGTGCACATTAATCTCTGCCTAATCCTTCGGCAATACAGGCGTGATGGTATGTATAAATTTTCTCTTCTCCCAGTTTTCCAATCCTATTTTCATCCTTGTATTTTCGCATCTTCAATCATGTAGAAATATACCTGTCTGTCTACATGTCTGTCATCGATATATTTTATCGACGTTGAAATAAGTAGCTTAACATCACTGGTCCGAATTACAATCTGCTCCAACCTACGTAACTTCGAAATGATTTTATTTATATGTCCTTTTCTTTCATAGTAATGTGGGTCCATAAGTCGAAGTGAAATAAATATATTGAGTTCAGTTGCAATTTTATGGCTTTCTCTAATGTCATAATATTCTTACTGGCGTAAAGTATAATATTGAGTTTAGGCGGGAAAATTAAAAGTGCACATTGTCAATTTTATATTATTTTTCAAAACTTGAATTTCTCCCAAGTTTAATGTGTAATTATGGTGGATAATTAACCATTAAGTGTTCGTGAACGTGTGAGAGTGTATGCAAATGATATAAAATTGAAAATCGTGACTTTTTGGGTTCACACCTAAACTCCATCGAAGCCTCAATAAAGTTTCTACCGTTTTATTGGGGCAACTGAACATTATACTTGACACTGGCGAACACAAAAAGTATGGTGCCATAATACAATCCCATGATGGGAAATAATTTATTACTTATTTGATTATTCTAATACTTGACACTGGCAAATACACAAAAAGTGTATGCCATAATAAAAAAAAAAAGTAATATAGATTATATAATGTCTATGCCACAGACTGACTAGGGATGTGACCTATTAAGGAAGTGATTATGCAATTCATTTTTATCGCTAACGCTAATATTGTTATGAAAATTTGTGTTTTATTCAGTTCTGCAGTTAAACTTGTCAATATTAATGTTATGGCTACATCATTATCTTTGTACTTATATAAAATAATCAAAATCGGGTTTATGTTTTTTTCGTGTATTTTTTCTATAAGTACTATCCGTGATAGCCTATTGGACTGCCAAGTCAGAGGTCTCGAGTTCAAATCCAAAGCACGCACCTCTGACTTTTCGAATTTATGTGCGTATTAATAGGTAGTTGATTATCACGCGCTTAAACGGTGAAGGAAAACATCGTGAGGTAACCTGCATGCCCGAGAGACTTTCTCGACGGCGTGTGAAGTCTGCCAACCCGCATCAGGCTAGCGTGTTGGACTATAGCCTAATCCCTCTCATTGTGAGAGGAGACCTGTGCCCAGCAGTGGGACATATATAATGGGTTGATTAGGTACCTACTATTTTTTCTTAGCAACCTTACCCTATAAATGTTCTGTTGTATAAATATAGACCTTTTAACAATAAAAATTGACCTACGCACAGTATACGTTTTTATTTAAAAAAATATCGACTACCTATCCATCGTAGCAGTACATCTCATCTTACCTAAAATAAGAATATATGCATGTGATACATTGCTTACTTATATTTACAAAAAAACTAATTTGGGGGACTCAAAATCAGTAACACAATCCATTTCTATTATTTTTGGAACTTTTGTCTGTCTGTTTGTTTGACCAAGCATCAAATGATAACTACTCAAGAGATTTGGAGGAAGTGGACAGGAATTCATAGCCTGTTTCTTGGATTAACATTTAGGCTCTTTTTAATTCAAATCGGTTCTCTCTATCAAAAGTTATTAACATTTTAACCATTGAAAACGTTGAATTTGAAAAATAACATTGAAGTAAATTTCTTTATCAAGTATTTCTGTACTAGACTAGCACGGGTCAAAATTTATAACAGAATCAAGTAAGTAATAAAATTATAAGAATACACTGACAGGGACTAATTAAGATAAAACAAGAAAATAAAGCAAATCAATCAGAAACCATTATTGTGACACCAGGAATTGATTAGTAGAGGTTATTCTAGCTCTACTTACACAGGGCATCATGGGACATACATAGGATTTATCCAGAGCAGTGTTGCCAGACGGTTACATTTCTTACATTTTTCGTAACTTTTGACCCCCTCGCGTAACATGTAAGTAATTTTTATATTTAAGGCATTTTTCGTAACTTTTGAGGAGAACAACGAGATAAGTAATACTAGATTTTTCTTTCATTGCAAACAGTACACGAACGCATCCAAATAGAACACATATTTTTAACAAATGAAAAAACCAGGAGCTAAAAAAAAAAAGCTCATTCGTCATCATAGATCCCAAAATGTAACTTTTGCACCAAAAATGTTACTTTTCAGGAAACGAAACGTAACTTTCGACTCAGGGGCCCTGGCAACACTGATCCAGAGAGCACCAGCCGGTGTCAAAACTAAATATTAGGTCTTTACCTATGAAATGGCCGTCTTGTATGAAAAAATTTAAACGATTTTTTTTCATGTATTTTTTATTTGTATTAATCGAAGTAATCACCCATGCAATCAATGCATCTTTGCCAACGCAGTGGCAGTTTATTAATGCCCTTCTTAAAGAAATCAGCTGGACGGGAGGCAACAAATTCTTCAAAGGCATTTTGTACTGCCTCTCAGGTATTGAATTTTTTTCCCGCCAAGAAGTTATCCAAATTCTGGAAAAAGTAGTAGGTAGTCTGTAGGCGCAAGTTCTGGTGAGTAGGGTGGATGACGGAGAACTTCTAACCCCAGTTCTTGCAACTTGGAGACCGTCTGCTGTGCAGTTTGAGGTCGCGCGTTATCGTGCAGGAGCAGCGGAGACGAGCGATTGACCAATGCTGGTTGGAGATGTGCCAGCTTCTCCATCATTGTGTTCAGTTCTTCACAGTACACATCTGCAGTAATGCTCACCCCGTTTGGTAAGAAGCTGTGATGAATCACACCGGCACTAGACCACCAAACAGTGACCATTACTTTTCTAGGGGTAAGTTTTCGTTTAGGGCATTGTTTAGGTGCTGAACCAGGATCCAACCAACTTGCTGAGCGCTTGCGGTTATCAAACATAATCCATTTTTCATCGCAGGTAACAATGCGGTTCAAAATTCCTTCATTTGTGTGTCTGTTGAGCAGTGCAAGGCACGTTTCGACGCGTACTTCGCGCTGGCGATCATTGAGTTCGTGGGGCTCCCATTTGTCAAGCTTTTTTACCTTGCCAATTTGACGCAAATGGACCAATTTTGTTATGACGCTAACGTCGAAAGCTGCTGCTAATTCAGCCGTCGATTGTGTATCATCAGCTTCCACAATCGCCTATAATTCGTCATCGTCGACCAAAGTCTTCGGACGACCGCGAGGTTCATTTTTCAGGTCGAAATTCCCAGTGCGTTGGTTTGTAATGTTAGCTCCGTAAACGTCGTTGATGTTGCGTGCCGCTTGTGCCGCGTTGCTGCCACGACGGCACTCATATTCCATAATTACTCGAAATTTTAACGTATCCATGATGACGAAAAAGATTGAAATGCGATGAAAATGTAACACTAATCAATAAACAAATGACTACTTTTGAAAAAATAATTCCATGTTTTTAAAATAAAATTAATTTGAAATTAGAATTCTTAGCCAAACAAATATTATTTTGATTTGAAATGGCCAGTAGGTAGGTACTGCAGAACGGCAATTTCATAGGTAAAGACCTATTATTTGAGTAGGGTAAAGTAAACAAAAATGACAACTTATTAAGAAACTAAAGAGTTTCCATCAAATCAAATAATTAATATACCCAAAGAATATCTAACTACAAAAGTACCTATGTATAATAAAAATAAATTGCAACTTGCTTAATCTGCGTCAATGCCGAAACAGTTACCTATTTGAGATTTTTATCTATGTAGGTGTCTGTTTATACACTTCTGGACACATCTATTGGCCCACCTTAGAGTTTAGATTTCGATGGCCCCTACCGAAATATGATTGCTAGATTGAACAAAAACTGTTGATGCAGTTTTAAACCTGATACATTTTACCATCTTTTTCGATCGTATTATTTTAAATTTGAATTCAGAATACCATACGACATGGAGCTACGCCTAACAAGTCGGATATGCGCCTTGTTAAAGGCAATTGATTTTTGAATAAAAAACATGTTTTATCAAATAAAGGATTAATTTAATAACGCGTGTTGCCTCCATGGGCATCTACCACAGTTCTCATACGATTAGGCATAGAGTTTATCAACCGCTCTATGAAATTTTGAGGGATCATCTCCCATTCCTCTTCTATGGCAGTTTTCAACTCCTGCATCGTCTGGGCAACTGGCTGACGAGCCCTAACACGTCTTTTTAACTCGTCCCACATGTGCTCAATGGGGTTCATGTCTGGGCTTCTGGCTGGCCAGTCCATAACTGTGATGTTCACATCCCGAAGATATTCCCTGACGATGCCGGCCGCATGGGCTCTTGCATTATCATGCATAAAAAGGAAATTTGGGCCCACATAGTCCGCGTATGGTATCACGTGAGGTTCTAAGCACTCACGAATGTACCTTTCAGCATTTAATGTTGGCAGCCGTGGTCCTGTAACAACCTCAAGTTGAGTTTTGCCGCTCGCGGATATACCGCCCCAGACAGTCCATGAGCCACCGCCATAAGCAACCCTCTCTTCAAAGCAGCATTGTGCGAAACGCTCTCCCTTACGTCGGTAGACCTTCTTCCTTTAATCATTGCCATGTAACACAATTTTAGACTCATCAGAAAAGAGTACACGGCTCCAATCTTGCTGTGTCCAATTTAAATGACTGCGTGCGAAATGAAGGCGCGCTGTTCGGTGGGCTCGCGTTAGTTTGGGCCCATTAGCTGGCTTGTGTGGTACCATATCGCATTCTTTTAACCTTCTCCGAACAGTTCGAGCGCTCACAGATACTCCGTGGAAGTCGCGAAGTTGGTTTTGTATCTCAATGGAGGTAAGGTGACGATTTCTCAAGCTGGTCGTCACGATGAATCGATCCTGCCTTTCAGTTGTGCCCCGAGATCGTGGCCTTCCTTGGCGACGAACAAAGCCGCCAGTCTCTAGGTACCTCCGATAAACATTTCGGACCGCAGATCGACTTAAATTAAGTTGAGCACTCACGTTTCTTTGGCTGTGTCCGGCCTGAATAAGTGCCACAGCTTGGGCGGCGACTTCAGGTGAAGTATCCATAGATTATTGATAGAACCTCACCTTAATGTTAAGAATAAGTAATGTTTGTTGCAAAACCAAAGATATCAATCACTTTTTCAAGAATTAAATCTAAGTAAACCAATAAAACCAAGTTTTCTTAGTATTCGATTGTTTGATATCAACAAACAGGCTCCAAATTGTCTTTTGTTTCTTTAAATTCTGTGTTCGAAATTCAAAAAAAGACTATTGAATGAAATTGTGAATGTGCCAGGTTCAAAACTGCATAAAAACTTTTTGCTCGACCTAATATAAAATTTTTGCTAGGACCAAACGAAACTGAAAATACAAGGTGGGCCAATAGATGTGTCCAGAAGTGTATTTCCATGCGTCACGTCAATATTTAAACAAATTTTACATATATCATTTTTGACATACCATTACGCCTGTATTCCCAGAAGGGTTAGGCATAGGTGTACTAAGGTACACCCACAGTTCGCCGGTATGTTTAGGTCCCATGTATTAGGGGCGAGCCTATTACAAATTAAAAAAATTTTTTGAAATTAAGTAATTTACAGGTCAGAAATAAAGTATTCAGAGGTCAATGGCAATAAGTGTATTAAAAATATGGAAAACCAGATTTTTCGAGGTGGTTAGTTGAAACTTGGAGAGGACAACGTCTGTCAGGTCAGCTACAATAGGAGTCACTAAATAGTATTTAGTATAATTTATCCAAATATGCATATTAATTTATGAGTATAATAACTTAATCTGAGGTATTTAGTGACTAGCTGACCTGACATAGTAAATACGTCTAAGGCGTTACGTTAGGGGTACCTACGCATAACACTTTCTAACGAATTTGGTAGGTACAGCTGAAATACTAAGTCATAATTTGTAAATCGCGGCAACTTTCAAAAGTAATCATTTTGTAACAATCGAAAACTTCAATTTAAAAGTTTATTTGGTTTAATCAAACCCGGGACCTCATGTTCAGCTGTCAAGTTCAACGAACACTAGACTGACGAAGCAGTTAGAGATAAATGGTAACTACTTATTACGGAATCGCTTCTTCTTAACCAACATCAACAAAAGGAGGGAAGTTCTCAATTCGGTTGTATTTTTTGTGAACTCCTATGAAATATTTTCACGAGCAGCCTCTGGTAGTCTGCAAGATAGTAACTTCGATAGAAGACTACCTATCTTACGTATCTTATTCGGTGCCACACCCGATCGAATGCCTTCGCTACGTAAGGTTTACTACCAATGCCTTACCCTGACGCTCAATGTCACGAGCCCAGCGCGTATCAGCTCATAGTGACAACTTCTCAAAATGACAACCGATCGCAAAATGTCCACTTCTCACAATGTCAACTTCTTAAAATGTCAAATTCGCATAACGTCTATTTCTCAAAATGTCCATTTCTCAAAATGACAAATTCTCTTAACGTCAACTTCTCACAATGTCAACTTCTTAAAATGACAAATTCGCATAATGACAACTTCACGTAGTTTCTACTTTAACAAGGTAATTTGAATGTGGTACTTATTAGGTATAGCTAGTTATACATATTATACTAAGGGGTATAATTATGTAGGTAGATATCTGAAAACTTTAAAAATAAAATACCAAAACTTAGAACCACTTGCACCAACTTCTTAAATGTGTTTAAATTTTATTTAAACACAAAATTTCTATGAAAAATCGTGTTTAAATACAATTTAAATATAATTTTGAAGTTGGTGTAAGTGGCCCTTGCACCAACTTCAAATTGGTTCTTCAATTCATTATTTTCAAAACTTCAATTTATTATTTTATGTATTTATCGATCATGAAAACATTTATTCAATATTACTTTACATAGGTCTGGACTACTAGACTTGTTTTTGTCTTTTTAGTTTTTTTTAAGTGTTTTTATGCAGTCGGGTTTTTTAGTTATTTTAATTATTAAAAAATGATTTTTTTATTCCTACGGCGAATATATGTTATTTTTTAATTTATGTTGTTTTTCGACATTTTGATGATTTTGGTGTTTTTTTTTGTTTAATATGACACCTATTACAAAGTCAAAATCAAATTCAAAATCATTTATTCAATATAGACTACTAGGTAGTACTTTTTGAACGTCATTTTTACAATATAGACAGCCCCCAAAACGCCCGCCCTTCACCGCTTCCTAGTGTTTTCGCTGGGAAGAAGAAACGGCGCAACAAACTCCCCAGCAAGTTGATTGATTATAAGTTTTAGTATTTTATTTTTAAAGTTTTCAGATATCTACCTACATAATTATACCCCTTAGTATAATATGTATAACTAGCTATACCTATTACCACATTCAAATTACCTTGTTAAAGTAGAAACTACGTGAAGTTGTCATTATGCGAATTTGTCATTTTAAGAAGTTGACATTGTGAGAAGTTGACGTTAAGAGAATTTGTCATTTTGAGAAATGGACATTTTGAGAAATAGACGTTATGCGAATTTGACATTTTAAGAAGTTGACATTGTGAGAAGTTGACATTTTGCGATCGGTTGTCATTTTGAGAAGTTGTCAAGAGCTGATACGGCCCAGCGGTGCGTGAGGTAAACTAGAAGGTCACCAGTTGAGCGGCTATGAAGAAAGCCATATTGGCGGTGGTTATATACCTCAGGAGCTGTGTTTATCACACGCTCCATCACCGTAGAGAGCGGGGAGCCCCAGGGCTGTATTACGACGTGTTATCGCCATCATTTTTAGGGCGATGCCAACAGAGTGTCTTGGAGCAAGCCTTTCTCCTTAGCGGTGTAGGCCAGTCTTCTATCAGCGTTACGCAGTGGTAGCATTAGTCTCCTAGAATCACTAGATCTGCAGAAGGACAGTGCTCAAGATTTTTGTCAGTCGTCGATTTCGATCGTCAGGTGTTCGATGAGTCGAGTTGTGTCCAAGTCACCTCTATGTGACCTGTAGAGGCACGCATAGATTTTTGTGTGGCCACCGCAATCCACGTGTCTCACATGGTAGTCAGGTCCGTCTTCAAGCCTATGAAGAGGGCGACAACAAATATCCTCCTGGACGAGCATGCACACTCCGGCACGGAGCACAATGGCACAATTAAATGGGCCAATCGAGATCTGCCCTGATATATGGGTACTTGTTACATTAGGAACGATTATTAATCCTTATTTTGAAGTTAACAGACTTCAAAAAAAGGATTATTATTTCGTTCCTAATGTAAAACAAGTTTGAAATGTTTAAAACATTAAAACATTTTGAAAAACTAGTTTTGACTTTTCAATAGTACCTTCTTTATTGGTATAATTGAAATAAAACATTTTGACTTTGACTTGAACTGTTTGTTTTAAGAATGTAATAAAATTACAGTTTTTTCCATCACTGCTGTTCCACACAGTATAAAAAATTGCGTCAGTACCTAGGTAGTTAAAACACAAGTAAAATAATAAGAATAATTCAAATAATAATTTATATTGTAATGGAAGTACATATCTAGGTAGGTACTTACCTACATATACCTATGTGTATTAATAAAATTTAAGCACAATGAAGCTAACATTTTAATACAAAGCATGAGACACAAATCATAAGATTAATTCTAAGTAAACAAAAGAATTCTAAGTATACCTGGCTGGTGGTATCAAAAGAACATAATATGCCACCACGCCTGTATGCCCTGGAGGGTAGGCAAAGGTGTACTAACATGTAGACGCTCAGTTCAGCGATGGGTATAGGTCCATATAAATAGAAAGCCTATTGCCATAAAACCAGGTACAAATCTAAACTCATAGCTGCTTCTGAGAATTTCATAGAAAACCCCAATTACCTCATGATTATTCGGTCGACCTGGGAATCAAACCCAGGACCTCTCAGCGTAGCAATCGCACTTAGAACGACTAGACTAATGAGGCAGTTCAATGCCTTTGCAGAAATATTTTTTATGAACAGAACTTTCATTTTATTACAAAGCTGATGAGTCACATACTGGAACAAAGGAAGATTTAAGAACTGGCCCTATGGATGCGGCTGTAGCCCAGTTCGAGTTAAGGAGTCTGCCCACTACACCAACGTCAGGAGTGTACTAGAAACTTGTCAATCAAAAAAATCTTTGTATTGAGAAGAATGAGACTATGCTCACTAGACCGTTATGATAGCGACCAACACCGGCGTGCCATGCACGAAGCGTACCTATAGGGCACTAACACCGTTATATGTTCAGGTTTGATACGTTCTAGTGGGAATGATAGTCCGTGACATGCTTTGTTCCCGTAGGAACCTGATACGTTTACCTATAGCACGGTCATGGTGTGCGACAGTATAGTAGGTAGTTTGCGAGATTTATAATTGTTTTAAGAAAAGTCAAATAGCGTACCTAGCGTTATTACCTTGTATATTATGATAGAATGTGTCTTCGTAATAATTATAGTACATATATAAATTAATTATAATTATATCGAATTATTTATCGGTCAATTTACAGTTTAGGGACTCTTACGTTTGTACTAGCGGATGTCTTTTATACTAAAAATTTACCTAACTTTTATGGCCAATCCTTAATATTTTAACCCACCTGATGATTGGTTTTCGAAATTCGGTGTAAAGACATTGGGTTCGCAATTGTTTCACATTAATGATTTTTTCCTTACATAATTATGACAATATTTTTGCGGCGTATGCGGCCGTTTGGAACTACCTTCCGACGCGCAGTTATTGTAACCGTACCGTAAATGAATGTGTCTGACGTTGCCTGTTAGTAGTTTTGCAGTAGAAAAATCCATTGAAATAAAATAACTTCCGAAAGACTGCACCAAATTGGATAATTCTTTTTTTATTGTCTGGACGTTTGTTTTTTTTTAATTGACCGGAAAAGGTCGGAAAAATGTATGCAAGCGAATCTGCGCACAGGTCGCTATGCTAATTTAAAGATGAAAGATGATTTCGATATTTTTCAAAACCTTCATGTGTTTTTATTTGCGCGGCAGTCCGGAACGGCTTATTTCAGACACGCAGTTATTTTGAATTATATAGTTACACGTTTAAAAAACAGATAGATATTAGACATGCGCAAAACATCACCTTATGAAGTAATGTGATGCAACATTACTTTTTCGGTCAGGTGATATTACTCGATAACATTACGCATTACTCGAAACATTACGCGACGTATTCGAACGATCTGATAATGTTTGTACTTCGACTGTACTATTACTTTGAAGTGATATTAATTTTAAAGAATATCTAGCCAACAAAATGCATTTCGCCAACTACATAGTTCTGACTCAAAAAAATGTAAACAATGCAAGTGATCATAGGTAAAAACCCGGCTAAATAAAAATAAACCTCATAAAAGCTTACGGCTTAAAATCCGTCACTAACGTTTCTTGTCTTCGCCTTATCTCGTCTCTCTATCTAACTTGTGGAACAACGTCCATCTGTCTCACTCTACAGCGCGTCGCGCGAAGTCGATTCGAGTAGGCAGAACAGAATGCGAAATTACGTTCCAGAAACGAACATTACTTATCATCAAACATCACTTCATCACTCCTCACACTCGCACTCTTCTATTATAGGAAATGCGCGGGTGATGGTGTGATGTTAGTTTTCGTCGCGTAATGCGTAATATGGCATCACATTGTGAAGTAATATCACCCGAGTAATATTACGCGCATCACCTACACATGTCTAATAGATATATTCAAGCCTTCTAATTGAATTTGTCATATAATTACTGGTATATTATTAATAATTTTTTTTATTCAAGTAAAACTCATTACTTAATTCAAGTCACTCAGTGCTTGACTAGAGCTAGCAGTTGTGCGATGAAACGATCCTATATTAAGTACTGGCGTATTATAATTTGCGTTTACAGAACCTTGAAGCGGTGACTGTAAATTACCTACAGGTTGAACTGGTCTTTTCCCAATAATTAATGGAAAACATTCATCAGGAATACCAGAGAGTGCTGATTGAACTCGTTTCATGCGGCTAGAACATTCCTCAAAGTGGTCAGTTATGTACTTAAGCTCAGGAACAGCAATATTATAATGTGTTCTAAGATTTTTGTCTATGATTTTTAAACCTTCTGATGTATAATTTGCTTTCTCACCGCTGTAAAAGAATACATCAATATCAGTGGCATTTTCCATGAGCTGACATTTTGCTAAAGATGTATACAGTGTTATCTTCGGTGTTTTAGCTTTGACCAAATCAACAAATCGTGAAGCATACAAGTACTTTTTCCAATGTTTCTGTGGTAAATTATGATAAGTGAATACTTCATCAGGATTAGGATCATGATCAGTATTGAAAACCCTTGTCTTACTGTCAACTGTAAAAATTATTATCTTCATGCCATCTTTAGATATTTTACATATTTCTGCTATTTGTTCTTCTCTATCCTTTCCTTTTTTTTTTATAAACTCTACAACTACTCCTGATGGCTCTATTTTCAGTATAGCGTTTCTTGTTCTATGCGAAATAGTAGGCAACCTTTCAGCACACAATGGTGGGACACCCAACATATTGCTATTAGAATTGACATTACATGTTTTAGGGATATTTTCTTTGTTGCCCTCTGAACTCTGAATAAAGTTTGTTTGAGGCATTTTACAATGAATATCAATTTTTTTCATATTTTCCAATAGGGATAAATTGCTGTTGCATGGATTTTCATTTTTATTAAAGATGTTATGATGGTTTTTAAACTCTAATACTTCCACAGATCCTCTGTCAGTACCACCTGTACATGAGTTGTAATTAAGATTGTTTGAACAAGTTGAATTTGAATTGACTTCTTGTGTACTAGTAAATATGTTATATGGCATGTTTCGGATGCCTTTTTTTTCGCCAGTATATTCTTTCAATATACATTCGGTGCTAGTTTTATCTTCATGCCTTAATTTATTACTATGCTGAGTACTGTGCAGTGTAGTAAGGAAACCAGAATCTCGTGATATATCTTGCTTAGAAGTACTTTGTACATTACATAAGAAAGGATGTTCCAATATACCCTTTAATGTTATCCTTTTTGTGGGATCTTTACACAGAAGTTTTTGCAATAAATCTTGAGCTTGAAGAGAAAGTTCCAATGGTATTTTATAATCAGCATTAATAACTTTGTTAAGAGTGGTTTTTACATGCTGAGTGTGAAAGGGTGGGCTCCCCACTAGTAAAGTATACAACATACATCCTAATCCCCAGACATCAGCTGGTAAACCATGAACTTCTCTTGATGCGACCTCAGGAGATATATAGTTTGGTGTACCACACATGGTTACATGTTTTTCATCTGGACCATTTAATTGTGTTGCTAGACCAAAATCTGCAATTTTAACATTCAATTCCTTTGTCAGTAATAAGTTGTTCAATGATAAATCTCTATGTATAATATTGTGGGTGTGCAGATATAATACTCCACTTAATACTTGTCTAAATATATCAGCAGCTGCTTTCTCAGAAAGTCCTCGTGTCCCTAACTTAAAGTGTTTCGCCAACTCACCATTGTGTGCTAGTTCTAAAACTAAATAAACATAATGTGCATCTTCAAAGAAAGTATATAGTTCTAAAATAGCAGGATGCTTTAGACGCGAGTGAATTGTAACTTCTTGTCTTACTCTGCCAATCATACCAGCACTTGCCATAAGTGCTTTGTCTATCATTTTGATAGCAATAAATAATCCTGTTCGTCGACATCTTGCTCGATAAACATGCGCAAATCCTCCTTTACCAAGATGTTCTAATATTTCATAGTCCTCAATTTTTTCACCAAACATTGTTGGCTCTCACAAAATCCTAATATCATGAATAAAACTAGCTTTTCTATGTGGTTTATTAATATAAATCTTCATTACAGCATCCATTATTTATACTGAAATAAATTATAAACATATTTTTAATATTATTGTTTGATGGGTATCTTACAGCAATTGGGCACCCCTAAAGTCAAATAAACCTTATAAATCGTAAAATCACTTCCTACCCTTCAAGTAGGAAGTGAATTTATATATTTTTTTAATTTATTGAAGGTTTTTGGAATACATGCACCACCTTGTGAATTTAAAACTTCCTGTAATGGCATTTTATGAAGTGAGTGAAACATTTCCTTGTTGATAATTTTGGAGTAGCAAAAAAATAACCAAAAATATAGTACATTTGCATATTATATATTTCTTCAACAGTATTTAGTTTTGAGGCCTGAAATATAGCAGGATAGAATAGGAGGACTTTTTGAAGGACTACTACAGCGACTAAACTATCGGTCGACTAAAAATCACAAGTGCAACTTAGCCCTAAACAACTAGAACCAATTATCTTTTAGATTTGTTATTGTTATTGAAATAAAACTATTTTTTACATATTTTATCACGTTGTATTAATTTTATTTAATTCCCGACGTTTCGGATCCTTTACAGCATCCATGGTCATGGGTAGCAAAATTAATACAACGCGATAAAATCCGTAAAAAATAGTTTTATTTCAATGTCTAATATTTGCGGTGTCAGAAACCAGTTTGTTATTGTTATGTTTACCTTATTTACAATCCATTTAGCATCTTCAAGACTTTTTGAAATTATTTCCTCTACTCTTTCTGGATCAGGTTCAAATTTGTGTTGTTTGTAGCTCTAAAAAATTAAGGACAGATTTTATTCAAAGTGCAACCTTTTAATTGACGACAACGGTCAACGATAAACTCCATGTCCATGGCTTATACAAGGTGCAAGCCATCTAGGCTTAACGACTAAATATGTACCGTTACCTGTTTAACAGCGAATTTATAATGTTTACAGGCGTCTGGGGGTAGCTTTTCACACTGTCGTAATAGGTGTTTATATAATTTCAAAGGTGTCATAACACTTTTTGAGTCATTAGCCAGCCGCCTGTAAAGAAACATTTAGGTACTTTTAGTTTGTATGCTTATTTTTGTTACGATCCTTGCATTCTTAGCACATCACCACAAATAAAGTCAATTTACAATCACAAACTTAATTGCATTCACAAAATTCAGAAGCTAAGCACACGGCAGTCGATACTAATAATAAATCTTTTTTTTAAATATGGATGGCGCCATCTGACAGGGACTTATAACGTTATCCATAACGGAATTCATAACGATATAATAGTATCGATTCCTCGGCCAACATATCGTTTACAATATTTTGCATAACGTTATGCCCAGTTTGGCTTTAGGCGTGGCTTGTCAACTGAAAGTGCTATCCTGTGCCTCAAGCAGACTGTCAGGTACTACACTGACAGAAAAACCCCAGTCTACGCGTGTTTTTTGAACCTCTCAAAGGCATTTGACCTTGTGTCCTATGATGTCCTTTGGGAGAAGTTAAAAGATGAAACTACCTTGCCACATGAAGTAAGAGCATTGTTCAAATATTGGTATAGTCATCAGGAAAACGGCGTTAGATGGGGTGAAGTGCTGTCCGAGGGGTATCGGTTAGAGTGCGGGGTGAGGCAGGGGGGGTTGTCCTCTCCGAAGCTATTCAACCTAAATATATATGAATAGGCTTATTGATGAGCTCAGCAGCACGGCGATAGGATGTCATATTGATGGCGTGTGTGTTAACAACATTAGTTACGCGGATGACATGGTGCTGCTGAGCCCATCAGTTAAGGCTTTAAAAAGGTTGTTGTCCATTTGTGAGTCTTATGCGGTGGCCCACGGTCTCAGTTATAATGTAAAAAAGAGTGAATTGTTAATCTTTAAGGCTCGCACTAAAACATATACTTTGCCCAAGGTCACTCTCTGCGGCACTGCGCTGACTGTAGTGTCGCAGTTTAAATATCTGGGACATTGGGTCACCCAGGACCTTAAAGAGAATATGGACATTGAAAGGGAGCACAGGTCGCTTTCTGTCCGCTGTAATATGTTAGCCCGCAGATTTGCACGATGTACAGCACAGGTGAAGGTGACGCTGTTCAAGGCTTACTGCCAATCCTTGTACACGTGCAACCTGTGGGTGGACTATACGCAGCATTCATACAGCGATCTGCGCGTCCAGTATAACAACGCGTTCAGGTTGTTGTTGGGGCTGCCGCGTTACTGCAGCGCATCAGGCATGTTTGCGGACTCGCGGGTGGATGGCTTCTATGCCATCATCCGTAAACGATGCACGTCACTGCTCTCCCGCTGGCGCGGCAGCGCCAATTCCATCCTGGGCGTGTTAGCCGATAGATGGGACAGCCCAATACTTGACCACTGGATGCGACTTCACAAGAAAAAAACAACATTGACATTTCATTTTTAATTATTTTAATTATTTAATTGCATGTAATTGTAATGACTTATATGTAATTTTGTATTATCTAAATGTGTGATTATTATGAATGTAATGAAATGTAATTTTTGTATGGGCCTAGATACCCGAATTAAACAATTTTATTATTATTACTAGCTGACCTGACAGACGTTGTCCTCTCCAAGTTTCAACTAACCACCTCAAAAAATCAGGTTTTCCATATTTTTAATACACTTAGCGCCATTGACCTCTGAATACCTTATCTCTGACCTATGAATTACTTAATTTCAAAAATTTGTTCACATGGTATTGACGTGAAGTATGGAAATATAAACAGACATACCTACATAGATAAATATCTCAAATAACTGTTTCGGCATCAGTAAAGATTAACGCACATTGCATTTTTTTTATTATTATACCTACATACATACGTGGTACATAAATTCTTTGGGTATATTATTTAATTATTTGATTAGATAGAAACTCTTTAGTTTCTCAAATAAAGTGTGCGCAATGTATCTGCACTGTAGAGGTTTCACATTATAAAATGAGTTACTATATGGCTGGATGCTTTAAAGAAGAAAACAATAATTGTCAAAATTGTCAACTCAAAATGACACCTGTTATCGAATCAAATTTCATTGAGGTAATATCGATGTCGTGTTAGTCCGCTAGAAAATAAGTTGTCATTCTTTGTTTACTTCTTTAACCTACTCAAATATTTAGTTTTTACACCGGCTTGTGCTCGCTGGATAAATCCTTTGTATGTCCCGTGATTCCCTGTATATGTAGAGTTAGAATAACTGTACTAATAATTAATTCCTGGTCACGATAATGGTTTCTGATTGATCTGCTTTATTTTCTTGTTTTATCTTATTTAGTCCCTGTAAGTGTATTTTTTTAATTTTATTACTTGATTCTATAATGATAATTTTTGATCCGTGCTAGTCTAGTACAGAAATACTTGAAAAAGAAATTGACTACAATGGTTATTTTTAAAATTCAACGTTTTCAATGGTTAAAATATTAATAACTTTTGATAGAGAGAACCGATTTGAATTAAAATAGCCTAAATGTTAATCCAAGAAACAGGCTATGAATTCCTGCCCACTTCCTCCAAATCTCTTCAGTAGTTATCATTTGATGCGCGGTCAAACACACAGACAAACCGACAGACAAACAAACAGACAAAAGTTCCAAAAATAATAGAAATGGATTGTGTTACCGATTCTGAGTACCCCAAATTAGTTTTTTTTGTAAATATAAGCAATGTACAGACACGGCTCACTTACATTCTTATTATATGTAAGATAATGCAAAATATTGTAAACGATATGTTGCATAACGTTATCCAAAATATTGTAAACGATATGTTGGCCAAGGTATCGATACTATTATAACGTTATTAGACGGGTAACAGAACTAAATTCAGAACGGAATTTAGAAAGAAATTCATTGCATAACGTTATACGGGTAAAAGAACGAAATTTCGAACGTATTTCAGAACGAAAAAAACATCAATGGCCTGCGACGTAATAAAGAAACATCATAATATATAGCTGCAACAATTGTTTTTGGAGATGGGTTGTGAAAAAAAGATAAAGCAGATATTTTAATATTGATGAAAGTAATAAGATGATAATATACGAAAAAATAGATTAAAAAAAAATAATAACATACGTTATCATACATTACGTTATTAATGTACATTTACGTTATTATTTTTTATAACAATATTTTAGTAACGTTAAATTAACAAAGGTAACGGAAGGAAATTATAACGTTATTCCTCAGATTAAGTATAATAATAGATGGAGCCTAACGCAAATTCTGCATACTTTCCCATAAATAATATAGAATTAACTAGTAAAATGAGGATGTAAAATAATTTATCGATATTGATACTAGTCTATGAATCTATGATATTTTTTCGTATTTTATGTTGATTGCACAGAGCGTTGAAAATCCCAATTGCATAGATATAAAAATAAATAAGATTGCATATTCATTCATTGCATTGATAAAACTAATAGTCCGTTATTCTGGCGGATAAGGCAAGCTGAAGGAAATGTGGCACTACAAACCATTTCTTAAAACTTTTTAATGTATGATAAACATTCAAGTTCTCAGAATAAAATGTAAGCCCGTTGAAAATATAAATAAGAACACTAATTTATTGATTTTTCAAACTTATGACAATTCTACCTCAAGATGTCTTTAAATATCTGGCTGTCGAAATAGTTTGTGGCTTGCTTAAGGGAATGCAGTTTCATATAAAGGAAGATGTAAAATATGTTGGTTGATGTTACCTTAAATTAAAATCCGTATGAATGTATCGATAAAATGAAATATAATGATCTAGTGTTTATTTTTCTAGGCTTAGTAGTAAGCTTCGGGTGTCTGGAAGCCTACTACTAAATCTATACGAATACTGGACCAATTTAGTTTAATGTTTTTCAATTACTTATTTTCTTTTGCTGTCGATTCGATAAAAAGAAGAAGTAGGCTAAATGGGATACAAGTTGCTTAGTTGTATCGTTTACACCATAGTTATAATGTTTAAACGTACTAATGCCTTCTATATCTATTGCAGTAACAAGATTGAGAAAGGAATGTTCAGGTCGTTTGGTGTAGAGAGGATGGGTGAACGAGTATACGCGGCGAGTACGAAAACTAGGGATAAAATGGGGTGACCCTATAATAGACTGAAATAAAAAGTTCAAAGTTCAAATGTTTTTATTTGCAAATAATTGTAAATTGTAAAAACAATTGTATTCATTTAAATTTTAATTATTCCAGACAATCACATTAATAAGCTTACTCTTCTGTTTAGTTTATTTAGCGCAGCCTTACACGACCTTTCTGCCGTAATGACTTTATTTTCAACAGTCATCGCAAATACGATGATATTTTTTCCATTCCCAATTTAATGCGTGCAATTGCATGAAACTATTTATGTCTTCTTTCAACATCGCGGGGAAAACTGGAATAAAATAATAAATAGAATATATAATATGTATAATAGTCTCTTTTCTTATTCCCTATGATAATTCATAATTATTTGAAAATGCTCAAATAGGTATCGATAAAACTTTAACTGAGCTAGCTTTCCAGCACTATTATTGTTCTGCAACACAATTTTAAAAATAGCTAAATTCATTAAATTTACAATAGGGTATTACACCTTTTTTTGAAAACTGTTTTAAATTAATTCTTAGATCGTAATGAACCAGTAGAATTTTTATTTCAATTTTAAACAACCAAAAAATGCCTTAAAAACTATTTTTAATTTATGATTTTTAAATTACGCGCGAAAACGCTAGCCGCTATGCTACTTCGGCTCGTGACGTCACTTTATTAGTAAACAATACAACTGCCAAAGACCAAGTAACACGATTTGTGAAAATAATGAGTTATAATGTTTATCATTGGTGTCTTGTGCCTGAATGCAATAATACAAGTGTAAAAACGCCACAAAAATTGTGGATTCAATTGCTTTGTGTATCATTCAATAAATGCTTGATTTAGTAACGCACATTTTCGACATTTTCGCCATGGGACATATCCTATTTTAAGGCGGATCGTTCACCTGAGCCCGCCAAATTCAAATTTCAATTGGTTTTTCGCAATTTGTAGGTCTATAACACATTCTAGATTCCTAGCTGTAGTAATTGCGGCATTACCTATTCAATATTCACAACTGAGCATTAAAAACTTTGCTTGTTAATCGATATTGTAGCTAAAATTAGGCACAATCGTCATTTTTGGCCAAAATTAACGATTGTACCTAATTTTAGCTTCTATAACGTTTATTATTGGTTTTTCGCAATTTTTGGCGGGAATTTGGCGGGCTCAGGTGAACGATCAGCCTTAACAGCTTTGTTAATTTTAAATGCTGATTAGTTAATGCCTTGTTACATAGAAATTGGTAAAACTGGGTCTTTTTTAGACAAAACTTGATACGATAGTTAGGTAGGTACTTACATTATTGTTTTAATATTTCTCAACTCGGCAGAACAGAAATCGGGATTGGATGCAAAAAAATTTGCCACCATCAACGTATTGATCATTGGTAGATTTGTACTTTCTGCTTTCACAAAACCGTCTTCCATGAAGCGAATTTAATCAAACTAACACAGAGCACGACAAACAATTATTGTTGAATTGTTACTCTGAGACGACAAACGTCTAGATTGTTTTCTATTGAGTGACGTCACGTCGATATCCAATATGGCGGGTGGCGTTTTAAAACAGATTAAAAAAGACGATTTTTGAAATTGTGTAGTGTAGTAGCTCACCTTACCTTTTACATATGTATTAGTATTAAGCTTAGTGTAAGTTATTCAGTAATATATAGACCATCTAACCATCAACACGTATATTATTTGACACCTACAACGCCCCACACTGCATGGCGACCCTGCCAGTGCTGCCACGTCGGCAGCGCTGAGCAATTAAAACACAAGTTTTAACTGCTGGACCTGAATGTCTGGGGCGAAGGTGATGAAAATTTGAAAAAATAAAAATTGCTGGGTGCCGGGTGTTGTCCGCGCCCATCATGTGTGATGTGCTGCCGGGAGATGATCGCGTCCATGGAGCAGTATGGACTGCCCTGCCCTGCCTGCGTCCAAGGAGCAGTATGGACTGCCCTGCCCTGCCTGAGTCCAAGGAGCAGTATGGACTGCCCTGCCCTGCATGCGTCCAGGGAGCAGCGTGGAGCGCTGCCCTGCCCTGCCTGCCTTTGTGATGTGTTTGGTGTGTTTTTTTTTATGAATAAGTGCTGAAGTGAGTAGTGACGATGCGCGAAAAAGACGTTTTAATTAGAATAAAATAGATTAGGTTTGATGTTTTTTGTAAGTAAGTAAATTTTTTTTGTAAGATAGAAATGCCTGTTGACAGTATATAAGTTTTGAATAACTTTTCCTAATTTAGTTTGTCGCGAAAGGTATGTGTAAATTACATATCAAATTACCGTGAGTAACACCTAGTAACAAGTACTCGTGTAAAGATGATGTCACCTCGGTTATTTGATGTTGCAAAATGAATCCTGATATCTGACTCGACAAATTAAATGATGCATCGAAGTTTTATATAAGTTTATGGGAAAAATATATCGTTTGTTACTTATGTAAGAACTAAAAAAAGGGAGCTATGTAGCGACTAGACGTAAAAACTGGATTTTTGATATGGTACCAGTGATGGAATAGGTTTGTGTTATAGTAAAAGATAGATGGATTTGGTTTTGATTATTAAGAATGTTTAGGTTTATTAGTTAGTTATGTAATAAGCAGTTTGGGAATCATTTGGTAAATAAGGTTTTGGTTACGTAGTTGGACTGATCATCCAAATGCGACTTAGAATGTTGTGTACCAAAGTATTCGAATTGGAAAGGTAGTATGATTACAGAAGTGAAGTGATGTTCATAAATATAATACTTGTACCTTTTGTGTACCTACTTTATAATATTTCTACTCATAAGTAGAAATATTATAAAGTAGGTACACAAAAGGTACAAGTAAGGGTTCAGTTCCTTCAGTTCGATCATGGTGTAAACGAGATTTCTCTGTGAGAGCAGTTGGAGACCAAAGACGTCTTAAATCATGACCCTAGTTGAATTATAAGTATTTAATCAGGTACATCCTGAATGAAGTGAGTACCAAATATTTTAAAATAAACAAGCCCCGGCCGGGTTAAGTCAAAGTGTACCTACAATAAAATGGATAAAGAATATGAAAATATGAAAGATTAGGATGGAAATGCAATGTGTGAATTTTATGAATGATAGTTGAAAATTAATTGAAAAGAAAAAGTGAATTGAGTTAAGATTGACGAGATAATTTCAATATTTAAATAATTATAGAATTTTTTGAACTACAACAGTAATTAGTAAAGTAAAATAAATTATGAATTAGATATCTAAATATTGTCAACAGTGCGCGTTAATATAGTACAATCGTTATTTCTTAAAATAAATGTTAATTAGGATTATAACATAGATATGTAGAGATTGATGATAGTTAAAACTGATAAATATTTTGGCAAAATGTATCAATAAAAAAAAAACTGTTAATTTAAGATAAATCTAGTAAGTACCTATAGGTACATCTAATTAGTAAAAAAAAATATTTTACGATATTCTTTTTTTTTTAAATTACGGGGAAGGTGTAGTGTAGTAGCTCACCTTACCTTTTACATATGTATTAGTATTAAGCTTAGTGTAAGTTATTCAGTAATATAAAGACCATCTAACCATCAACACGTATATTATTTGACACCTACAACGCCCCACACTGCAATTGAATTATAAAATTTACATTGCATTTTTATTAATAAATACTAACGTTCCTCGTTTACTTTTTTCAAAATCTATCCTATAAATGCATTTTCATTTTTTTTTTACATGATGTAAAATACCCTATTGTAACGTTCATAAACCTTGTGTCTTCCAAGACGGTTACCTATAACTATCTAGATTCCTTTGAAAATCCTATATTTTATAAGTTTAAAACAATGCAAAGCAACAAAATTATCCACAGTATGTCAACTTACCGATGGAAGCTGATGATTCCGGCATGAATTTCTTTATAATTTGCACGAGATTTACATCCGACAATAGTGCACGACATTGCTTATTTACTGGTCTTGAGGTTTAGCACATTACACTATGAAATAATCACAGTTTTAATTATTTATTTGCGATGAGCAGCGGAACACTCGTATGCTTGAACATCTGATGTATTAAGCGACCAAATTTGTGACTTACATCATCGACAAAAAACTAAGACAATGTCAAGACATTAAGAAACTTTTTAATTTGGCGTCATAAAAGAGGTAAACTTGACGTTTCAACTGTGTACAAATTGTAGAATTGACAACCGTATATCTTATTATCTTTGACTATCTATCCCTTGACAAGTAACGCGCTTAATTCTATTAACAAAAAAGTCTGTCAATTTTGGTGCGGGGGGAGGAAACACTACATAGACATTGCTGCACACATACTCAAAATCATTTTGTATCGCTACGAACTCACACATATCAAAATCTTCAACACTAACACAATTTACGCACACATACAGGTCAAATATGTCAACATACAAGAATTGACGACAATGTGAACGTAATAGACATTAAATATTATTAGGAAGCTACTACGTCGATATTTTATATCGATAGATTATTTTAGGAAGAATGAATAAAAACGTAACAACGATTACAAATTATTTTTATATGTAACTAGCTTCTGCCCGCGACTTCGTCCGCGTAGCGTGATGATATATAGCCTATAGCCTTCCTCGATAAATGGGCTATCTAACACTGAAAGAATTTTCCAAATCGGACCCGTAGTTCCTGAGATTAGCGCGTTCAAGCAAACAAACAAACAAACTCTTCAGCTTTATATATTAGTACTAGCTTCTGCCCGCGACTTCGTCCGCGTAGCGTGATGATATATAGTCTATAGCCTTCCTCAATAAATGGGCTGTCTAACACTGAAAGAATTTTTCAAATCGGACCAGTAGTTCCTGAGATTAGCGCGTTCAAGCAAACAAACAAACAAACAAACTCTTCAGCTTTATATATTAGTATAGAAGATATATATATATATATATAGATTATTTATTAGCAAAATTAAAATCATCCATACACATCTCTAAATATCTTGCGTCATATTTTCAATGCAATGTCTCGCATTGTTATACATTACATGCCAATTAAATACAAAAGAAAGACACTATTTAGGTATAGATAAATACATACTATGTAATTGAAAAATAAACGCACGGGTGAGAGAAATCGCTATCTTTTTCGAAATACATATTCTATAGCCTATGTTAATCTTGAATAATGTAGCATTCAAATGGTGAAAGAGTTTTCGAAATCTGCATAGCAGTTTTTGAGTTTATTTGTTACATACATACAAATCTTTCCTCTTTATAATATTAGTATAGATAGAGCGGATATTGGGGACGTTTTGTTACAAATACTTTGATACCAATTAGTTTGATTCTTTTCTTTGCCAGGATGATATATTAGGAATGACACTAGACAGAGCGTTTTGTTTCCCACGAGATATAAGTAGGAGTAAATACGATTTGGAGGAAGCGCGACTGCTATGCTAGAGGTCCTGGGTTCGTTTCCCCGGTCGAGCAATGTGTTCTTGGAGTGTTTCTATAAAATTTAGGGTTGATGCCCGATTAATGGCAATAGGCTCGCCCCCTAAGTACGCACCTGTCTAACCCTTCGGGGAAGAAAGACGTGATGGTATGTCGTGTTCCGTACTCTCGTTATTTGTTTGAGCCGGATATCGAAAAAAGAAAATAATGTGTTTGAAGAAACACCCCGAGAGGGCATAGTGGAATTGAATAACTCCACTTACAATTGGAGCTGCCCGACTGGGGAAGTACCACTTTGCAGAAAATAGTAGCCAAATAACATAGCTCTGTACTATGTCGTGTTCCTAACGGTGAGCAAGATCGCCAGAGCTCCGCGAGGAAGCGTTGTGTTAGCAGTGGGGTACCGGTGTTGTGTGTGTTGTCTACCGGGTGTGAAAAGATTTTTACAGGGTCGGCAACGGGCGATTGATACCCCAGGTGTTGCAAGCGTACACTTACCATCAGGCGGGCCATGTGCTGGTTTTCCACCTAAGCGGTAAAAGAAACCCCAGACCTTCAAACCGTATCTTAGAAATCATTTTCAATGATTTTTAAAATACGATTTAAATATGTTAATTTATAAATTATTTTGTCAACACATTTATCCGTAACGGCTTAAGCTATTATTTATCAATCTCACCTACTTCATTTTAAATGAAGGTCTTTTGTAGAGCTGAAAAAGTAACAAAGAAAATATCTAATAGCACTGGATATCAAAAATAATCAATAATCTTAGTTAGGTACGTCATTTCAAAATTTATATTAAATTTTATAAAAAAATAGTGATATCATAGAATTCATAATATTCATCTTTAGTGATCTTAAGCAATTATTATAATTTGGTCTTACATTGAACACGAAAATAATATCGAAGCAATCGTAAGCAATCACTATCACATCATTAATTAAAATGACAAAACAAAAGAGGGACATAGTCTCGCTACACTTTTTGAAATTCGAGTTTTAAGCATTATGTTGCATTTTTTAAGTGTAAGTCATGTTTTAAGCATATGTAATATATATAATATCTATAATTGCCAAAAAAATTGTGAAAATTGTAATACTGCATTAAGACATAATTATAATTGAAAATCAAAAAATAACATTTGTATGGATATTTCAAATTTAAATCTTACGTTTATTACAAGAAGGCTGAAATTGTTGGTAAAAAAAAAATTCTAGTCTCGTGGGGAGTGCATGCTTGAACTAAACAATTATTTTATACTCAATTATTGAATCGGTAACGTCCTCGATCTTTATTATTAAATTGTATTATGTGATTTAAATAGAAATAAATGAACTTTAATATTTACATAAGGAAAATAACTCCATCTTTATCTAAATAAGATATTAGATATTTTTTTGCATACATTAACTGCACGTATATCGGTATTTACACGGAGCATTTATGATGACGTTACTCAGCGAAAACGATTATGTTTATGAAAAATCTATTTCGGAAACAGTTTTTATAAACGCGTTAGATTTTTTAATCCACTCATACCTTGACAGAGGGGAATGATCATGAGAGGCGGGTCCATATAGATAGATAGTCAAAGATTATTATACTTAATCTGAGCGTTATACCTACCTACCTTGACAGAGGGGAATGATCATGAGAGGCTGGTCCATATAGATAGATAGTCAAAGATTATTATACTTAATCTGAGCGTTATACCTACCTACCTTGACAGAGGGGAATGATCATGAGAGGCGGGTCCATATAGATAGATAGTCAAAGATTATTATACTTAATCTGAGCGTTATAATGGTGCACAAAATATCGTTATCGATAACGTTATTCTAAAAAAATTACGTTATCTCGACCTTGGGCAGATAAAGTTACTAAATTATACCGGTATTTAAGTCCCTGCATCTGATACGCGCTCCTAACTTCCTAGTGCAGTTATGGTACGCGGCGGTGTACTCAGCGGACTCCTTTACAAATTAGGTAGCTCATATTGCAGGGTTACTTTTCAACGTACAAACTAAAATCCAAATCCACCGAATGTCTCTTTTTTATTTTCCAGATGGTCACACTGAATGCGATCATTCATCCTAGTCAACCGATTACGATTTAAGCTCCGCCTGGTTTAAACCGATAACTTTACGAACAAACAAGGTTTTAATTAGGTTCTTATATTCGTAAGACAACACGGATAGATTTCCTATGCGAGTATTTTCACCACGTTGCCGGCGGGGGCCGTACGCCGCCGCGGGGCGGGTCATTGCCAAATACTAACTACTTTCAAGTATTCTGATACTTGGTTTTCACCCCCGGAATTTTTACATACTCGTACTTGAAAGCCCGGTATTGTATTATGCAAGTATATCTCTTGCCTAGTCTAAAGCTTAGCAATTAATTAATTTTGTTATGGGCCTGCCACACACTCGACGAGTGGAATGGGTTGTAGCGTGGAAAGGAGGCAATGACATTTTGTGGCAACATTACGCGTCATGCCGCACGTCATGCTCCTCGTCGTGCCCACCGCTCCCTATTTTGTCGGTTTTTTGCGCGCGAGTCAACGGACCGGCGATAAGAGCGCGAGTGGCTGGCCATATAATCGCGCGGTCGCAGTTCGCATGAATGGATGTGATCCACCATCTCCGTTGGCGAGGACGACGACGACGATGTATATTTCTTTTTACGATCTTTATATAATTAGTTATACTAAAAATGCATAGCGCGCACGCTGCCAAAGTTTCATTGTCCAATGTCCAACAAAGGCAAATGACAAAGTGAGGAGCGTCGTGATTAATTGCGCGAGTAGAGCAGTATGTGGACAGAGAGGGCAACATCGCGGCAAATTGCGGCAGCGCGAAGCGCATAGTGATGAGCAGCGCAAGGAGCATAGTGTAGCGGCCGCATTAGGTTATTTTTTTTGATTAAACGCCACAACATCTGCTTCTTCTCCTTCTTCCAACTACTTTTCTGTCTTCTTCTTCTTTTCTAGGAGGATTCATCTCTATATTAATTCTATTCTATTCGGAGACTCCTCTACGGTAGACAACAGTAATGACTCCCAATTCCCATACAGATATTTTAAAGGCTCTGTTCACGATTGATATCTACCAAATTCAACGTTTTCTTTAAACAATAGCTTAAACAATCAAATCAAAGATAAAAAAACCACGACTTCGAACAGACGTGACTAGTGTGTGCAGAAATTACATAATAATATGATCAAACGTTACCCTATCAAGGCTATCAAGTATCAAGAATAAAACAATAATCCTTTTTGGCGTTGAAGATCGTTTACCATAAATTTACGCTTTCGGCAAGTATTTTGATTGGTATGTATGTATTTGGCTTTGACTATCTATCCCTGGACAAGTGACGCGCTTAATTCTATGAACAAAAAAGTCTGTCACTTTTGGTGCGGGGGGAGGAAACACTACATAGACATTGCTGCACACATACTCAAAATCATTTTGTATCGCTACGAACTCACACATATTAAAATCTTCATCACTTACACAATTTACGCACACATAGAGGTCAAATACGTCAACATACAAGAATTGACGACAATACGAACGTATAAGACATTAAAAATTATTAGGAAGCTACTATGTCGATATTTTATATCGATAGATTATTTTAGGAACCATGGATAAAAACGAAACAACGATTACAAATTATTTTTATATGTAATCATTTATTTGCAAAATTAAAATAATCCATACACACCTCTAAATATCTTGCGTCATATTTTCAATGCAATGTCTCTCATTGGTATACATTACATGCCAATTAAATACAAAAGAAAGAAACTATTTAGGTATAGATAAATACATAATTTGTAATTGGAAAATAAACGCACGGGTAAGAGAAATCGCTAACTTTTTCGAAATACATATTCTATGGCCTATGTTAATCTTGAATTATGTAGCATTCAAATGGTGAAAGAATTTTCGAAATCGGCCTAGTAGTTTTTGAGTTTATTTGTTACATACATACAAATCTTTCCTCTTTATAATATTAGTATAGATAGAGCGGATATTGAGGACGTTTTGCTACAAATACTTAGATACCAATTAGTTTGATTCTTTTCTTTGCCAGGCTGATATATTAGGAATGACACTAGACAGAGCGTTTTGTTTCCCACGAGATATAAGTAGGAGTAAATACGATTTTGTTCATTATATCGCGCGTTAATATGATAAGAACCGCGACTGTTACGCTAGAGGTTCTGGGTTCGATTCCCCGGTCGAGCAATGTGTTATTGGAGTTTTTCTATAAAATTAAGGGTTGATGCCCGATTAGTGGCAATAGGCTCGCCTCCTAAGTACGCATCTGTCTAACCATCTATCTAATATCTATAATATATCAAAAACAATCAATAATCTTAGTTAGGTACGTCATTTCCAAAAATGTTATTTTAATAAATTTTATAAAAATATAGTGATATCATAAATTCATGATATTCATCTGTAGTGATCTTTAGCAATTATTATAATTTGGTCTTACATTGAACACGAAAATAATATCGATATCGATTCGAAATCGTAGACAAACACTATCACATCATTAATTAAAATGACAAAACAAAAGAGGGACATAGTCTCGCTACACTTTTTAAAATTCGAGTTTTATGCATTATGTCATAATATATATAAGGCCTATAATTGCCAAAAAACGGTAATTCTGCATTAAGACCTATAATTGGAAATCATAAATGGTGACATCCTATTGGTTGATATATAATTGAAAATCAAAAAATGACATTTTGATGGATATTTCAATTTTAAATCTTACGCTTATTAGCAGAAGGCTGATATTGTTAGTAAAAAAAATTTGCTTGTCTCGTGGGGAGTGCGGATTGTCTCGTGGGGAGTGCGGGTAGTCTCGTGGGGAGTGCATGCTTGAACTAAACGATTATTTTATACTCGATTATTGAATCGGTAACGTCCTCGATCTTTATTAATAAATTGTATTATGTGATTTAAATAGAAATAAATGAACTTTAATACTTACATACGGAAAATAACTCCATCTTTATCTAAATAAGTTATTAGATATTTTTTTGCATACATTAACTGCACGTATATCGGTATTTACACGGAGCATTTATGATGACCTTACGGAGCGGAAACGATTCTGTTTATGAAAAATCGATTTCGGAAACAGTTTTTATAAACGCGTTAGATTTTTTAATCCACTACCTTGTCAGAGGGGAATGATCATGAGAGGCGGGTCCTTATAGATAGATAGTCAAAGGTATTTGGTTTAATAGGATATTAACCGGAATATGTACTTTTTTACAAAAACGGTTTTTTCGGTTTTTTACAACTGGTAACAACACTTTTCATCCATCCATCATCTTTTCTTTGAAAGATTGTTGTGTATGTACTTTTGAAAAATGGGCGAAGTTATTTTGTGATATATATGATACTTGTTGCAATTGCAATCAGTGTAAATTAATTGAAGTATCTAGTGATATTACTAAGTTTTACCTTACATTTAAGGATTAGTGCTATAATAAGTCGTCAATGATAATACTCTGTTTGTGATTGTCTTGCATACCTTGATAATGATTCGCTAGCGCTGATGTTGTACCTATGGCACTTGTAACAATTCGACGTTCTCCAAGTGTGCAAACGCCTAGGAAAACGGTGAGTACGGGTAATAAATTGATGTACCTATATGAAAGCGTATGTCAAGTAGATCAGACATGAGGCTGATCTTACCGTAATGGGATTCGTACCTTGAACCATACTAATACTTCTTATTTTCCTTCCATAGTATGAACCTTTGAATCCGTTTCTATATAGTTAATTCGTTTTGAGTGTGTTTTCTGTTGAATCTTATAAATTTAATAATGCAGCCTAAGCCCTGCTAATATTACAATATAAAATCAATTTCATAATATTCCTTTATTTTATTTTAGGATGAGACAGAAAAATCTAGTGATACTATTGAAGACGATGTTGGGGACCATATCAGCAAAAGGTAGGTAATACTATGTTGACATATCAAATTTAATAATGTGGGAAAAGTAACTATTTAAAATGATTGAAGGTTAAATATCAGAGTGATGCCCTTTATATATATATATATATATAAATTATGTACTCATAAATTATTACATTATTCCATTTAAAAATTACAAAAATGTTTATCTTTCTATGTTAAATATTAGTCTGGTTTTCATTATAGTATATAAATTGAAATGCTTGAATATGCCACATACATTACTGATATCTATAAATAACAATTCAGTTTAAATTTTTAAGATACTGTCAAAATGACAAAATCTAAATAAACAATATCAAAATCTAATGTACAAAATTATTCTAAACAAAACTAAAAATTGAAAAAACCCATCTTTAATCTAATCATAAAAGAATTACATAACATTTTCAAAACCCCCAGCTAAATGACTACTTCAAACATTCACTACAAAAAAAAACCATTAGGGCAGCTAGGTATTCCCATTTCTGTTCTGAATATCAATTAGAGATTCTGGGATTTAGAGGAGGTACTTATAATCAATTCTTATGTTACTTACTTCCTTGAACTTTAGGTAAATATACTCTACCTATTCTGATCTCTGGTTATAACAGATTTCAGTTTTTAAAATAAACTGACAGTGGCTATCACCATAAGGAGCACTGGTGCAGTGCACTACGCTACTGCAAAATGTGTTCATAACTAAGTTTATAATATTATTTAGATTTTATGTGAGGAATTCAATCATTATTAACACTTTAAACACATGAATTTACTATTTCTGCTCTAAACTGGATGCAAGAAAGAATGCAAAGGCTTTGTGTCAAGTTGTACCAGCATGTGGAATGCCAGTGATTGCATATTTTTTACTTGATTTTTCATTGTCGGGTTGCAGTTTTTAACTTTCGATTTGTCACTATTTGGTGATTCCTGTTTACTTCATGTACCAGTAAGCAAGATATTTTGCAGTGTATTTCAATTGGTAGATATCGGTAGATAGTACTTCGTCAATTATAGAGATGGCGCTAGTTGTAAGAAATTCAAAGACCATTCCATTTGTCCAATGTTTGCCATATAAGATTTTTGTAATGCCCATATATCATATAATGCTATTGGGATTAAGATGAACTTGGCAATGAACTTGGCTTGTGGCAATTCCTTTTTTTATACATGTATAAGTAATGAATGGATCTTGCTCATCAAACTGCATCATACTCAGTAACTATTTAATAACAAAGGTGTAAAGCTTAATATTGTAATCCAAGTTGATATAAACATATTTTTAAAAGAGTATCTATGGAGTTTCTGGTCGGCTCTTCTCCATATAGCATATCCCACTTTTTGAAACCGTGCAACTAGTAAGACTTTTCAAAAGTACCTTTTATAATGGTATAATTGAAATAAAACATTTTGACTTTGACTTTGACTTATTTATAAAAAAAAATATAGCCTATCTTCCTGTAAATAAGAATCAATACACACCTAATTTGTTAAAATCTGATGAGTGCTTTTTGAGCTAGGATCCATATTATACATTATGCACATATATATACATGTCGCAGTAGAATTGTATAATTCGCTATTTTACATAAACGCTAGCCACTAGGAAATAGCTCTGTTAAGTAAAATAGCTGAAATACGTTCAGCACTTTTGCATAATCGGTGACCTTCAACACGCGGCATGGTATGAACGTTTTGCGTTCATCAATATAGCGGATTGATGATAAGCTGTCTTGTAAATCAGTGCATTTCATTATGAACTGAAATGTTGGATGGTAGATTTTAGTTCCAAAATTCAGCGCTAGGGGCGTTGTGTGGCATAACAATGGCCTATGCTCGTCCAGTTAACCCAAATTTCTTCTATACAATTATGCACAATGGTTACATTTGGGTTCTGGCAATCGCCGGCCGCTGCGGCGGCCCCGCTCGTTTCACTCGCTCGGCTCTTGCTTCGTTTGGTCACAGTTCTAACCTAACCAATTTAAACATATTTCATCCCAAATTACCCCTTCAAAACTAAATTTGGTTGCAAAAATCCGTGAAAATATAACTAAATGTCATACGTTTTTTTACATAAAACGTTTAACGTAATTGCAAATAAGTCATTCTACAAAACAACAAAACGTGGGTAGCGGTTTTGATAAACGTTTGGCAATGGCAAATCAGCTGGAAGCCATTCAGCTATTTTACATAACAGAGTTATTTTGTAAAGCAGCTAGCAGTTATGTTAAATAGAGAATTATACCATTCTACTACGACATACACATCATTATCATCATCAGCCTATATTGTTCACTGCTGGACGTAGACCTGTCCTCCCATGTATATGTCGAAGTCGGATTGTATAATACGCCGTTTTACATAACCGCTAGCTGTTTTACAATATAGCTGTGTTATGTAAAACAACTGTACAACGTCGTCGTTTGTAGAATGACTTATTTGTGGCTACATTTTGGCAGTCTTTAGTTTTGACTGGGTAAATTCGGGATGAAAAATATTTATATTGGCTAGGGTAGGTAAGAACTAGGTCCATACGTCGAACGAGCCGAGCGAGCGAAGCTCCAGAATTCGTTTTTTTATGGGATAGGGGGCAAACGAGCAGACGGATCACCTGATGGTAAGCGATAACCGCCGCCCATGGACACCCGCAACACCAGAGGAGTCGCGAGTGTCGAGAGTCGCCTTTTAAAAGGGTTTGGGCCTCCGGTAACCTCACTCACTCGGCGAAACACAACGCAAGCGTTGATTCAGGCCGGTTTTCTGTGAGGCCGTGGTATCACTCCGGTCAAGCTGGCCCATTCGTGCCGAAGCATGGCTCTCCCACGTGATAAATAACGTGATTGTAGTCATTGTGAAACATTAACGTATAATATAGCTGCCTCATTAACCAAGTGGTCTGAACGCGACTGCTACGCTAGAGGTCCTGGGTTCGATTCCCAGGTCGAGCAAAGTGTTATTGGGTTTTTCTATGAAATCCCCAGTAGCAGCTCGGAGTTAGGAATTTGTGCCCGGTTAATAGCAATAGGCTCGCTCCTTATTACATGGGACCTAAACATACCGGTGAACGCCGAATTACTACGCCTCTGCCTAACCTTTCGGGAATACAGGCGTGATGGTATGTTAATTAACGTATATTGAAGAACGCGAAACGTTCGTGTAATTCCCCGTGTTGAAGGTCACCAATGATGTAAAACTGCTGAACGTTTTTCAGCTATTTCACATAACAACTTATTACACAAAGTAAAAAAACTTACTCCCGACAAACTATTACATATTCTTAAAATGATATCTCGCAGCCTTATTTTTCTACGTTAATACGTTGGCTGCGGCGGAAGGAAGGAGAAGATATAACCTAACTTCTTAGAGCCAAGGCAGGAGTGCCACAAGGAAGTAAGGAAGTGTACTTGGTCCGGTGCTCTGTCTTATTTTTACCGCAGACCTGCCCATGGCAGACGGTGTTGTGATTGGCACTTTTGCTGACGACACAGCAGCCTTAACTTCCCATGACGATCCAGCACAATCAAGTAGCATGCTTCAATGCTCTCTAGACAATCTCCATCTCGGATTGGTTAAATACCTGCCGAATAAAAGAAAACCAAACTAAGTCGGTACAGTAGCCCAAGCACGAACAACTATCGAATTCGCATCGTAATCGAATGAGTTTTTTTCTGCTACAAATCTCATAAATACATACATATTTTTACATCTGTCTGCCTTTGGGGCTAGACCCAGAGGACTACACTTGCCACTTTCGCTTCATCTACGTTCATTGACCTCCTTCGCATACAAATTGTTCTCGATTTCGATACGAATACGTTTTCGAAAGTGTTCGTGCTTGGGCTACAGGAGACGTTTACGATGCGACGAGAAACATGTCCCCCTGTGACACTCAACAGAGTACAGATACCCCAATCAAATGAAGCCTCCTTGGAACTTTATTTGGATCGTCGTCTGACTTGGAAAAAGCATATCTTTTCAAAACGAAAAGCAGAATCCAATTAAGGAAAATGTACTGGCTACTGGACAAAAAGACATGCTAAATGTTCATAGAAACAGATTGCAATAATACAAACAACAAAACATAACAGAGTTGTTTTTTTTAATAGCTAGCATTTATGTAAAACAACGAATTATAATATTTCACTGCGACATATACATACTGACTGGTAAATTAATTACCCTTCGTTTTTTCGTAGTCGGGTAAAAATACAATAATATATAATACTAGCTTCTGCCCGCGGCTTCGCTCACGTGAAGCTATATCAGGAGTAAAAATGGATAAACCAACATTGATGATCTCTTCTTTGTATGGGCCTCTATACAATCAGGGAGGTCAAGCTGTATCTCAGGATTCGTTTAATTAATTGAGATAAGAAGTTCACCAGTTTTTAAGTTGGAGCATATACTTTCTAACAGTGATAATAGACTTAAAATCTATTCAGTAGTTTTTGCACAAACAGACAAGAATTTTAAAAATCACATTCTTTCGGAGACGTTTATATACCATAACCCACATGTTTTTTTTTAATATCTTCAATGTACAGAATCTGTACATTGAAGATACTGAAAAAAGCTGTGTCTGTACTACAGTCACAGCTTTTTTACAATTTTATAATAGTAGAGATGAAGTATTGACACTGTTATTATAGAAATAATAAAAGTAACACTCCAAATACACTCCGACACTCAAATACACTCCAAATACTGGAGTCTATTGAGCAAAATCGGGGGTCAATAGTCTTTGCCCAGAAATTGAGAAGGCCCCATCTGACGAAGCTGAAAACATCAACAGGAAATACCGTCACCTCAAAGCCGGAGACTCTCACCGAGATCGAGGACTTCTATGGCCGATTGTACGACTCGCATGCTCCACGACCAAACCAGACGAGAGGATTGCCGAGCCACCTTGAGCCGCCATTACACCGACGACTTGCCAGAAGTCAGCCTCGACGAGATAGAGAGAGCCCTCAAACAGCTTAAAAATGGAAAAGCCCCTGGGGAAGACGGAGTCACTTCGGAGCTTCTGAAAGCGGGAGGTAGACCTGTACTCCGAGAGCTTCAGAAGTTGTTTAACTCTGCCCTCACCGACGGGAGAACTCCAAAGGCGTGGAACAGAAGCGTGGTGATACTGTTCTTCAAAAAAGGAGACAAAACTCTCCTAAAGAATTACAGGCCCATCTCGCTTCTGAACCACGTCTACAAGCTGTTTTCAAGGGTGATCTCAAATCGTCTAGCAAGGAGACTCGACGAATTTCAGCCCCCAGAGCAGGCCGGATTTCGAAGGGGTTACGGGACCATAGACCACATCCACACAGTGCGGCAGGTTGTACAGAAGACCGAAGAGTATAACCAGCCCCTATGTCTTGCTTTCGTGGACTATGAGAAGGCCTTTGATTCAATCCAGATCTGGGCTGTTTTGGAGGCACTGCAGCGATGCCAAGTGGACTGGCTTGTATGACGCTGCGACCATGTCTGTTCAAATACAGAACCAGCAGACTAAACATATCCTGCTGCGCCGGGGAGTGAGACAGGGGGATGTTATATCCCCTAAACTGTTCACCAACGCGCTGGAAGATATATTTAAGATGATAGACTGGAAAGGAATGGGCATAAACGCGATCGGCGAGTACATCTCACACTGCGATTTGCCGATGATATAGTCCTTATGGCAGAGTCGCTGCAGGATCTCGAACGGATGCTGGCCGATTTAGCTGATGCCTCTCGACGCATCGGTCTCGGGATGAACATAGATAAAACTAAGACTATGTACAACAATCTTATTACCCCGAGGCCGGGTTGGGTTATCTCTCGAAGTTGTTCAGGAATATGTCTACCTCGGGCAAATTATGCAATTGGGTAGAAACAACTTCGAGAGAGAGGCCGATAGGAGGATTCAGCTGGGGTGGGCAGCATTCGGCAAACTTCGTCGAGTCTTCTCGTCACCCACCACAGTCCTACCAGTTATGACCTACGGAGCCGAAACGTGGACTCTCACGGTGAGACTGGTCCATAAGTTTAAAGTCGCTCAGCGAGCTATGGAGAGAGCTATGCTCGGAGTCTCTCTGAAGGATAAAATCTGAAACGAGGTTATCTGACAGAGAACTAAAGTTACCGACATATCTCAAAGGATTAGCAAGTTGAAGTGGCAATGGGCAGGTCACATCTGTCGGAGAACCGACAATCGTTGGAACAAACGAGTTCTCAAGTGGAGACCGCGACTAGGCAAACGTAGTGTAGGGCGCCCGCTGTCCAGGTGGAGTGACGACTTGCGGAAGGCAGCTGGCAGTGACTGGATGAGGAAAGCCGAAGATCGGGCTCTGTGGCGTTCACTAGGAGAGGCCTATGTCCAGCAGTGGACGAATATAGGCTGATGATGATGATGATGAATAAAAGTAAAAATTCATCGATTTTAGATGTTTTTAAATAAAGTTACCCCACACTAGCTAACTAATTCTGTAGATGATTATTCTAAAAAAGTTATATTTACCTTTCGTGTGGATACGTCCTATATTTGTTCAGCCCAATATAGGGCGAATCAAAGAAATTACAAATAATTTAATTTTTCCATCAGTGATTCGTCCTATTGCTTTTTTTCTTAATTTTTAAACAAAATTTGTATGAAGTAACGTCAACAAGGAAAATGCTTAAAATAATAATGACAAAGAGGTAGTAATATTCTCAGGTGAGATTAGTGGATTATGGTGCGACCATCATATTGGTTTTTTTACGAATACTTGTGTCGCACTTTGAAATTTATGTAGATAGAGGATACTTACTAAGGCTACCAAAAATGGTTGCTATGTTATAATATAACACCGCCAACTCGACGAAATGGATTAAAATTATTCTGATAAAAAGTCTGATCTAAAATTGAATTTCTAAAACTGAGACTTAAAAAACAAAATGTCTTAGTACATTTTTTGATCATCTCAATATCCTTTAGCTATTTATTAAGGTCTCAAAGTGCGTCTATAATTTTTGCGTGTGCGTAAATAAGGCTATCTGAGGATACTAAAATCTGACATTTACACCCATTTTTATTGAAATATAATATTTATTACAATTATTTTTGTGCATTGTATATAATATACATCTTATATATATAAAAGAAAGTCGTGTAAGTTACACTATTTATAACTTAAGAACGGCTGAACTGATTTGGCTGAAAATTGGTGGAGAGGTAGCTTAGAACCAGGAGATGGACATAGGATACTTTCTATCCCATTCCCGTGGGATGTGATGACAGACCGAATTCCACGGGGGCGAAGCCGCGGGCAGAAGCTAGTAATAATATAAAAAAGACAGGAGACATATATTGACATTGCAGTTAAAAAATATACGATGCAGATTATATGATTTCGAAACTACAAACAAGGTACGTACGACAATAACTGTGATTTTGTACCAATGTTGAATTGTTCAGTATAAGCGTAAAATATATGATACAAAATTGTTATAAAGGCCTTTTAGTTGATTTCTTTATAATAAAAGATGTTTTTACGAATCTAGATTTTGTTTTACTTAATAACTTATTATTAAACTCTATATCTTTGCTTTATTGCATACCTATAACAATTGCTGTTATTTAAAAATGTGAGATCTTAAAGTAGGTTAGATTTGACTTGGCCAGTTTTTATCAGAATTAATACCTATGTATATATATATATATATATATATATTTATGTTGAATCTCTACTATTATAAAATTGTTAAAAAGCTGTGTCTGGACATCTATATATATAAAAGAAAGTCGTGTTAGTTACTCCATTTATAACTCAAGAACGGCTGAACCGATTTGGCTGAAAATTGGTGGAGAGATATCTTAGAACCAGGAGACGGACATAGGATACTTTTTATCCCGTTCCCGTGGGATGTGATGACAGACCGAATTCCACGGGGGCGAAGCCGCGGGCAGAAGCTAGTTGAAGATATTTAAAAAAAAATGTGATTTTTAAAATTCTTGTCTGTTTAATCTTATCTGTTTAATTTTATTATCACTTTTAGAAAGTATATGCTCCAACTTAAAAACTGGTGAACTTATTATCTCAATTAATTAAATGAATCCTGAGATACAGCTTGACCTCCCTGATGTATAGAGGCCCATACATAAAAGAGGTCATCCATGTTGGTTTTCCATTTTTACTCCTGATATAGCTTCACGTGAGCGAAGCCGCGGGCAGAAGCTAGTAACTTTGTAAAATGACTGATGTACAATCAGCGCTGGCTAGCCTGTTCCTTTGCTTGAACTTGGCTAGACACGCTGCTGCGTGTCTTGCGTGGTTGACCGTACTAAAAACTTAGATTTCGTTAATATTAAATAGATTGGACGAAATAATGAACGAAAATTATTGTTTCGTCCCATAGGCCGAAATTATCACAGGACTCGGAACCACTGAAGTTGTTTTCCTGTGCGAATTGACTTCTTAGGACTTAGAAATTCCGTGTGTAGTGCTAACACACTGCGGACTGCGTGTTCCTTTCCATATCGCCTCATGTTGCTGTTCTGCGTCGTGTTCTATATTTAAGCCGTAGTTTGTGCTCAGTATAGAAGAAGCTATGAGTGTTGTGACGTCGTCCGTTCAGTAGACTCGTTGTTGCGTTGCGCACGCACTTTATTATCGTTCGGAATGTGTCGCATAGTCACCATAGTGGACAGCGTATCGGGGTTCTGGCCATGGGCGGCTAAAATGCGCAGACGAATTTTGAATGCATCATCTTATACAAAAAATAATAATTAGAATACATTTATTATGCCTATGATATCTTAGTGAAATAAAGTGGTGGTCTCATTGTTTAGTTGTCCTTGCATAATTAGAATTTAATAATGGTTGCACTCAGGTAATGATAGTATGTAATATTTAACTTATTAATTTAGAAATAACATTTTGCGGGTGCCAGTCTTCTAATAGTACCACTATAAGTCTCTTTTTAAATATCTAGTGTTTTTTTAGTTAGTATATCTAATTTATTTTATCTAAACTGTAGTGTTCTGGTTTGCTAAATGAAGAAACATAATTAAGTATATCCTTTTTGAGATGTGTCACTATTGACATCTCTACTATTATAAAATTGTAAAAAAGCCGTGTCTGTACATTGAAGATATTAAAAAAAAAACAAGTGGGTTAGGGTATCTATACGTCTCCGAACCCAAAAAAGTGCGATTTTTTAAATTCTTGTCTGTTTGTCTGTGTGTTACGGGTTGGCGCAAAAACTACTGAATAGATTTTAATTTTGTTATCACTGTTAGAAAGTATGTGCTCCAAATTAAAAACTGGTATACTTCTTATCTCAAATATTTAAACGGAACCTGAGATACAGAGCTTGACATCTCTAATGTATAGACACCCATACAAAGAAGAGATCATTATGATTGGTTTTTGAGCTCTCAAGTGGGCGAAGCCGCGGGCGGAGGCTAGTTTAATATAATAATCATAATAAAAATAAGGTTTTTTCTCTCTCAATTTAAAAAATATATAAGTATTATAAGTATCAAGTGTTACATTTTTATGTTTACTTACCTTTTCTTTAAGATAAATATAGTAGGATATATAAATAGACTTTTATTTTAATTCTGAGTGCTGAAGTAAACAGGAAAATCAAAGTATACTTTTGTACTTAAACGTCGTCGTGTTAATTAATATATATTTTGTCGTCAAAATTATTTTATCACTAAACAAACTTGCTTGAAATGGGTTTTCACGCCGAAGAGCTATTTTGATTCCCTATTTGTAACCAAAAATATCCTCACAATATTCTAAAGCCCTGTTTTAGAATATTGTGAGGATATTTTTATGCGCGTAAATATTAGGTCTTTACCTATGAAATTGCCGTTTTGTATGAAAAAATTTAAACGAATTTTTTAAATGTATTTTTTATTTGTATTAATCGAAGTAATCACCCATGCAATCAATGCATCTTTGCCAACGCAGTCGCAGTTTATTGATGCCCTTCTTAAAGAAATCAGCTGGACGGGAGGCAACAAATTCTTCAAAGGCATTTTGTACTGCCTCTCGGGTATTGAATTTTTTTCCGCCAAGAAGTTATCTAAATTCTGGAAAAAGTAGTAGTCTGTAGGCGCAAGGTCTGGTGAGTAGGGCGGATGACGGATAACTTCCAACCCCAGTTCTTGCAACTTGGAGACCGTCTGCTGTGCAGACGGTGGAGACGAGCGATTGACCAATGCTGGTTGGAGATGTGCCAGCTTCTCCATCATTGTGTTCAGTTCTTCACAGTACACATCTACAGTGCTCACCCCGTTTGGTAAGAAGCTGTGATGAATCACACCGGCGCTAGACCACCAAACAGTGATCATTACTTTTCTAGGGGAAGTTTTCGTTTAGGGCATTGTTTAGGTGCTGAACCAGGATCCAACCAACTTGCTGAGCGCTTGCGGTTATCAAACAGAATCAATTTTTCATCGCAGGTAACAATGCGGTTCAAAATTCCTTCATTTGTGTGTCTGTTGAGCAGTGCAAGGCACGTTTCGACGCGTACTTCGCGCTCGCGATCATTGAGTTCGTGGGGCACCCATTTGTCAAGCTTTTTTACCTTGCCAATTTGACGCAAATAGACCAATATTGTTTTGACGCTAACGTCGAAAGCTGCTGCTAATTCAGCCGTCGATTGTGTATCATCAGCTTCCACAATCGCCTTTAATTCGTCATTGTCGACCAAAGTCTTCGGACGACCGCGATGTTCATTTTTCAGGTCGAAATTCCCAGAACGAAAGCGAGCAAACCAATAACAGGTGGTGCGTTGGTTTGTAGTGTTAGCTCCGTAAACGTCGTTGATGTTGCGTGCCGCTTGTGCCGCGTTGCTGCCACGACGGTACTCATATTCCATAATTACTCGAAATTTTAACGTATCCATGATGACGAAAAAGATTGAAATGCGATGAAAATGTAACACTAATCAATAAACAAATGACTACTTTTGGAAAAAGAATTCCATGTTTTTTTTATGAGGCTTTTGCACAGTCAATTTTGGAAAGGTACCTATTTCCTTATTTCTCTATGTCTTTTCATTTTATTCTGATAAAACAAACTAGCAATAAGCAAGTAATTACGCATAAGGCTTCAGGAGACCGCTAAAGTATTGAAAATACTTTAGCAATCTCCTGAAGCCTTATCCGATCCTCCTTGGCAGAGTTTTATGTTTATGCTTTTTGCCAAAGCGTACGTCAGACTTCATCAGAAATCTATACTTAATATATAAAGCTGAAGAGTTTGTTTGTTTGCTTGCTTGAACGCGCTAATCTCAGGAACTACTGGTCCGATTTGAAAAATTCTTTCAGTGTTAGATAGCCCATTTATTTAGGAAGGCTATATATCATCACGCTACGCGGACGAAGTCGCGGGCAGAAGCTAGTCTTCTATATCTATAAAAGAAGGAACTGATAGACTGATTGACTGACGGTATTTAGGGCCAGACTGAATAGCTATCCTTTATTTTTTTAAAATAAAGTCCCCTACCGCCTCTGTCTATTCGCGATAAACTCAAAAACACGAATAAACAGAGTGATTTATGAGGAGGGTTTCAAGCTATTAAGCATCACGCAACGATCGTCGCTGTGCTGTTTGATCGGTCGAAACCGCGGGCGGGCCGCCAGTATAATAAGAATGTAAGTTTCACATAATGTACATTGCTTATATTTGCGATAAATATATTTCGGGGATTGGGAATAAGTAAATTTATTGTATTTATAATACAATAAATTTATATCATTTTTGGAATTTGTATCAGTCTGTTTGTCTTTCGGTTAGTCTGTGTGTTTCAACATGCATCGAATCATAACCAATGAATTGATATGGAGAAAGTGGAAAGGAAATCAAAGGCTCTTTCTTGGGGCAACATTTAGGCATTTATATTTAACTATCTTTTTGTGTTTTTTTTTGCATTTTTCATGCTAAGATTATTTATTAGTGGTCAAAGCGTCTGGTGTATCAAACCAGAAGACGCAGGTTCGAATCCTGCCTGCGAGTCGAATTTTTCCTTCACTAAAATTTATATTTCATTCAAATCGGTTCCAACATTGATGACCTCTTCTTTGTATGGGCCTCTATACATCAGGGAGGTCAAGCTGTATCTCAGGATTCATTTAATTAATTGAGATAAGAAGTTCACCAGTTTTTAAGTTGGAGCATATACTTTCTAACAGTGATAATAAAATTAAAATCTATTCAGTAGTTTTTGCTCCAACCCGTAACAAACAGACAAACAGACAAGAAGTTTAATAATCACATTTTCGGATTCGGAAACGTTTATAAGTATATATACTATAACCCACGTGTTTTTTTTTAAATATCTTCAATGTACAGACAGCTTTTTTACAATTTTATAATAGTAGAGATAGCGGCCCTTGACATCATTTGATTTATTTTAATGAATATCTTAGGAGATATCATAGTTTTAGAATACAACAAAATAATGATCAACGCTGGGCGGCCATTCAGAGCAAGGCACTGATGTGGTTTAATACAATTATATTATACTGGTTTCTGACACTTACGCGAATATTAGACATTGAAATAAAACTATTTTTTACGGATTTTATCGCGTTGTATTAAATTTTATTTAATTCCCGACGTTTCGGATGTGTTTTTTAATTTCAATAACATCACGAATCATCCTAGGTAGGAATCGGTTTTCTTTTGCGAGGACTTGTGGTTTATCAAATCTGATGTAGTGCTGGGTCTTGTCTAGGGTATGTTCACAAACTGCAGACTTTCTGGAACGGCGGTGTTTGACATCGGCAATGTGTTCTTTTACGCGGGTCCCTATGCTTCTTTTAGTTTGGCCTATGTATGAGAGACCGCAATCACAATCAAGCTTGTATACTCCTGCATCTTGAAGGGTTACGGATTGGGGTACGAATTACCTTTACGGTGAGTACTTTAGCAAGGTGTTGAGCCAATCTGTAGGTTGGAGAGTCGATTTGGCTGACTATTGGTCTTAGCGGAGCATTGGGTTTGTGTATCTTGGGCAGCCCATACAGCTTTGGTGGTTTAACACAACTGGGAATTAGATATTTTACGTCTAACTTCAATGTATCGGAGTGCTTTTTTATTAGATCACTAGTTAATTTTAATGTTTTCGTTGTAGGATCTGTTTTCACTGGTTTGTAGGTGTTTACATCCGATAAAAGGTCTTGTATTTTATTATTGTAGTCCGACGTATCCATAACCACCGTGGCGTTTCCTTTATCTGCACGTAGAATGGGTTAACTCGTTCCTTTCGCGAAGGTTTTTAAGCGCTAAAAATTGTTTTTTTGTAATATTCAGTATGGGCGGTCTGCTACGACGTAACACTGACGAAATGTCTTGACGTATCGCCTCTAAATCTTGTTTATTTACATTATTTTTATAAAGGCACTCTTCTACATTGCATATTATGTTTTCTACCGGTATATATATATATATATATTTATATATATATTTTTTAAAAAGCTTACTAGCAATGTGGGTCGCACATTACTATTATTCTTGTTAACCCCTCGTGCTAAGCTAAATGCTTGTGTTACGAGTGGGTTCACGTCGGTAGTGCAATGGGTGGGGTTTGAACCGGCAACCACATGATCGCAAGTCCGACGTCCGATATTACGAGGTGTTATTGCATAATTTAGGCCTTTTGATAGCACTTGAACCGTGTTTTCATCCAGGTTATGTTTAGATAGATTGACATCTAATAAAGTAACAGCATTTTTAGACCACCTTAACTCCTTAAATTCTAAAATTCAGTTTACTATGGAGGCAGAGGCCAACAACTCTTTAGCTTTCTTAGATGTCTTGGTAATTCGTACCCCCAATAATACCTTGAGTCAAAGTCAAAGTCAAAGTCTGCAGTTTGTGAACATACTCTAGACAAGACCCAGCACTACATCAGATTTGATAAACCACAAGTCCTCGCAAAAGAAAACCGATTCCTACCTAGGATGATTCGTGAGGCTATTGAAATTAAAAACACCCAAATTTCAATAGAGAAGATGGTTGGGTCTTACCAGCTGCTTGGAACCCCATTATAGAATCTATTAAATCTAAATCCAAGCCCAAAACTGCAAGACCAAAGGATACGGTGAGCTCGTTCTGCGTGAATCGGATCACTAATAATTAACAAAAATGTAAGGTAGCTGTTAGTAATTTTAACATTAAGACGTCCAACACCTCAGTCTACCCGTGACCATGGATGCTGTAAAGGATCCGAAACGTCGGGAATTAAATAAAATTTAATACAACGCGATAAAATCCGTAAAAAATACAATTATATTACTTGACTAGCTGTTGCCCGCGACTTCGTCCGCGTGGAAGTTATTCTAAAATACCAAATACCCCATTTGGTATTTTCAGAAACGATAACACACATTACTTCTTATGTACTGCCCGTGACTCCAGTCGCGTGGGTTTCAGTTTTTGGATTTTATAGCAAAAGTTCTTATATATTTGTCTATCTTTAATTTTAAGAAAATACATAGAAGAATGTGTTACATACATATCGCTCCAGTCTCCCACAGGGGTAGGCACAAACTGTAGACCGCTACTTGCTACTATTCTTACATACTTCTTTGCTTCTTTCAAATAGATACATAAGTAAGTAGGCTCGCCAGTAAGATCGGCGTGTGTCTTTCTAGAGAAGTCCCCAAACTTTTTTTATTTTGTCGGCCACATGCCCTATTTTTCGGGTTTTGGTAGACTATCTAATTAATACCCGTTTAGAGCTCATGGACCCTATTTTTTCTTCCCGCTGATATAAAGTACAGTCAGCGCCAAAAGTCGCTGAACACGATGCAATCTTCAAAACGTTTTTACATCATTACTAACCAAAAAATTCTGACGTGAGAAGTTAGTACCAGTTTTCTTATATGCAGAAAACTGGTACTAACTTCTCAGGTCACTACTTTGAGTAGCACTCTAGAGCGACATCCTCCGATGCTGCCACTGACATTCGCCTTATTCTTTCGTTAATTGTATTTAATTCATTATCTACATGTCCAAACCATCTCAGCATATTATTTTCAATACGTGTCACTGCATCATCTTCAGTCCGAAGCGTTGTCTTATCATACTGTTCGTCAATCTATAATTCCAAATAACAGTGCGCATACTTTGCAAGGAATGCATGTCCACTGCATTTATTCTACTTTCATGCATATTCTGCCAACCCAACAGTGACTTCCATACATAAGGTGTATGAAGTGTGGTTATTACATACCATCACGCCTGTATTCCCCGAAGGGTTAGGCAGAGGCGTACTAATGTACACCCACAGTTCGTTGTTTAGGTCCCATGTAATAGGGGGCGAGCCTATTGCCATTAACCGGGCACAAATCTCTGTCTGTCTCTCTGTGGCATCGTAGCTCCCGAATGGATGAACCGATTTTGATTTTGTTTTTTTTTGTTTGAAAGGTGAATAAGTCGGGAGTGTTCTTAGCTATGTTTGATGAAAATCGGTCCAAGATGGCCGCCGCCACAAGATGGCAGTTTACATATTTTTTCACAACTCCCACAATATTGGTATCAAATGAAAGGGCCTGACTAGTAGAATACTATACACTATGAAAAATTTCAAATCCAAGATGGCCGCCTCCACGAAATGGTGAATTTATTATTTTTTTTCACTACTCCCTCAATAAAGGTATCAAATGAAAGGGCTTGACTAGTAGAATACTATACACTATGATATAAGATATCTAATAGCTATGAAATAATTGTACAAAAGTTGAATAACTAAACGAAGAAAATACCTAATTAAACACTACATTACCTGGATCTTAAAACGCAAGAAAATAAAAGAAATTAAACAAAATAACTAAGGAGTCCCTACAAAAAGTGTGAAATAACAAATTAAATTAAAAATAAAAAAAAAACCCCGACACAAAAAAATCAACTTAAAAACCTAAAAGAAAAACTATGATGAAATAACCACAAATAGAACAAAAAAGGTATAAACCTGAATCCTTATAAAAGAAAAAAATAATCTTGAAATTATAACCCTTCGTAAGTACGTATGAAGTTTTTTGATTAAATTTTGTCGCGTCGGGGGACCGCTCTCTAGCTCCCGCGTGTCTGCCCGCTCGGGTCGCCAAACTTGAATATGTTACGCTCCGCCCACTTTACACCCTCCCGCGCGTCGCTGCGATGTACGCGCCATCCACATCAATTCTGAATTCGCGCGATTCACGTTCGGGAAGCAAAAGGAAAGGAAAGGATTCACATAATTAAAGAGCGGTCACAGTTGCTAACTGGCAGTGTAGCATATCTGATACACTAAAAAAACATGGAATTACATACGTTTTAAATCCTGTTCAGTTCACAAAAATAGCGCTTTCGGCTAGCAAATATTGTAACCTATTCAAGTTAAGCCGCTTTTGAAAACAATTTGACCAAAATGTAATAAAAAATAATTGTTTTTACCTTGCGACGCCCAGACGCGTTCGATCGGTTTGCCATCTTGCTGTGTACTGCATTCTCAGTGTTCCAAGTAATTGGGTAGTATTTTTTAGTAGAATTGGGATTATATTTTGTAGCATAAAAAATATTAAAAGGTTTAAAAATAAATTTCGTAACATCCCTAGAATTTCAAAAAGTTCAATGTATCAAATTATCCAGCGTGCCAAGAATAGGGTTAAGTTGATTTTTTTGTGTCGGGGTTTTTTTTTTAATTTAATTTTTAACCCCGTTAGGCTATGATTTTCATTACGATAAGAATCACGTCTTCCATCAATTATGTCATAGAATGTTCCTGCAAAATTTCAAGTAGATTGGACCTTGTCCCATACAAACTTTGCCCCCCTTTTTCACCCCCTTAGGGGTAGAATTTCGAAAAGTCCTTTCTTATTGGATGCCTACGTCATACAAAGAACACACCCTCGAAGTTTCTGGTCTCTACGATCAGCGGTTTAGGCTGTGCGTTGATCCGTCATTCAGGACATAGCATTTTATATGTATAGATTATAAAGTATTTTTATGGGATAGGGGTGCAACATATATGGTGCGCCAAATTTGCACTTTCAGAGATATCGCATATTGAAATATTTTTTTACGAATTTATTTTGGATTATAAGTACTTACTTTGATTTATTTAACCGTTAGTAAGCATATTGCCTATTTACAGTCAGGTTACATAATTATGTGTATTTAGATTTAAACGAAAATAGAGTTTCAAAACGTAGAATATGTATTCTAACCAATATAAATAAAAGTTTTTTAAGAAAACTAACCAATATAACAATAATATATTTTAAAAGTACCACTAATGAGAACAATATAAAACATGTAATAAAAAAATATCATCCTTTACTATCTTCGTCATCATCATCAGCATCATTAAATTCAGATTCCGAATCTATATTACTAAATCATTAACATCTGGTCTACAAATTCGACGTTTTTTTCGGAATCTCTCAATTCCTAGAATTCTTTAAAAGTAGATGTGTTTAAGAAGTGTCGCTCGGTGTCACACAACCTTTTTTTTGGAGGAATTAAGCATGGTGTAAAAATTATTGGAATCGATTCAGTTACTTATTCTGAACAAACTATAATCAGGTTTCGCATACTTATACTAAGGCCTATGCACACCACGTTTTTTAAACGCGCCGTTGACGCGCGTTTACGACAGACGCGATATGAACGCAAGTCAGACGCAGCCTGTAGAACTCTGTAGGATAAAATCGCGCCGTCGACGCGCGTCTTAGAAACGTGGTGTGCACAGGCCCTAAAAATATGTTATGAATAATAGATATAAAATTAAATCAAATTTAATAATTATTATAATTAATTAATTTTAATTAATGATAAATCGAAGATTTTTATTGAAAATAGTCTGCATGTAACGAAACTTACGCCATTATTTTGACTTTTCGCTGCCATGACAACCATTCCAAACAAAGTCGTATTTATTTGTTGTGTTTTTATTTGATAAAATGAAAAAATAATTAACTTTTTGTGATTTTTTTTTGCATTTTCCATGCTAATTTTATAAAGTTATTTAGTGAAGGAAAAATCCTGCCTGCGAGTCGAATTTTTCCTTCACTAAATAACTGAAAAAATAATGTTAAATAGGTGAATAATCTCTCATAGAAATTATTACAAGTAGTATTTTATCTCAAAATAACCTCCATTCGTCAGATGACAGTTCAATAAACGGCAATTCGTATTTAAGTATGATTTAAATAGGGTCTTCAGCGTATTTAACTTTGACAGGTCTGTCAACGTATTTATCACGTAAATGATTTTGGTGCAAGACGAATGTTTGACTTAAATCAAAAATGGTGTTTAAATACATAAAAAATAAATTTAAATTATACTTATTTAATTTATATTAATATATATAAATTAAATTGCCTACGTTCAGCAGTGGACGGCAATAGGCTGATATGATGATGATGATGATATAAATCTATATATATAAAAGAAAGTCGTGTTAGTTACTCCATTTATAACTCAAGAACGGCTGAACCTATTTGGCTGAAAATTGGTGGAGAGGTAGCTTAGAACCAGGAGACGGACATAGGATACTTTTTATCCCGTTCCCGTGGGATGTGATAACAGACCGAATTTCACGGGGGCAAAGCCGCGGGCAGAAGCTAGTTAAATATATAAGTACTTATGATTATATTTAAATTGTATTTAAACACGATTTTTCATAGAAATTTTGTATTTAAATGCAATTTAAACAAATTTAAGAAGTTGGTGCAAGTAGCACTAAATATGGCATCGTTACTACCACAATGAAAATTCGATACGAAAATACCAATAAACTAGAAATATCAGAATAGCGCCGCCCTGGCGAAGTAATACCTAGGTATCTGAAAACCATCACAAACCCAGATACACAGAGAGGAAACAGGATCTAAGTCTGTAAAACAGTTTTGGAGATAATTTACACACACAAACAAATAACCAACCTCTCAGGCTCTCACCCTAAACGCATTCACCTTCTTCGCCACCACACCACAAACCCTTTACAGGAAACTAGAATGTACTGGCATAGGTTACCTATGCCAGAAATAAATGGGAACATTCGTCTCCACACTCAATTAAACGTACAAATGAATAAACTAACAACGTCTCACCCTAAACGCAAGCACCTTTTTCGTTCCTTCCATGGTGGGTAAATATATCACCTACCTCATTATCATCATCATCAGCCTATATTCGTCCACTGCTGGACGTAGGCCTCTCCTAGTGAACGCCACAGAGCCCGATCTTCGGCTTTCCTCATCCAGTCACTGCCAGCTGCCTTCCGCAAGTCGTCACTCCACCTGGCCAGCGGGCGCCCTACACTACGCTTGCCTAGTCGCGGTCTCCACTCGAGAACTCGTTTGCTCCAACGATTGTCGGTTCTCCGACAGATGTGACCGGCCCATTGCCACTTCAACTTGCTAATCCTTTGAGCTATGTCGGTAACTTTAGTTCTCGGTCGGATAACCTCGTTTCGGATTTTATCATTCAGAGAGACTCCGAGCATAGCTCTCTCCATAGCTCGCTGAGCGACTTTAAACTTATGGACCAGTCTCACCGTGAGAGTCCACGTTTCGGCTCCGTAGGTCATAACTGGTAGGACGCACGCATTAAAGACTTTCGTCTTAAGGCACTGTGGTATGGGTGACGAGAAGACTCGACGAAGTTTGTCGAATGCTGCCCACCCCAGCTGAATCCGCCTATCGGCCTCTCTCTCGAAGTATCACCTACCTACAAACGTAGAAAATGTATGAATATATTGTTAGGGCTATCCAAAAATAGTGCGTATGGGAAACGTTGTGTATTGTACTAAGAATAGATTTAAGAATAGATCCACGTTAACAGAAAGCAACAACTGAACGGTAACTTCCATTAAAGCGGCAAGGGCGGTTTCTCTCAAGGTTCATTAAAAATAGCATCATCCGAGCGTTGCCAAAACGTTGCGTCGCCCGCCCATACTAAACGTAGACACAGGCGTGAACGTTGCAGCCGCCCCGCCGCCGCCGCCCGCAGCCCGCCGCGTCAACGTGCTGCGCCTACCGGCCCATTCGAACACTCAAGGCACCTCAAAACATCATCGACACTAAATTTCACTATTTTCTGTTGTAACGCTACATAAAGATAATAGGTATCTTATCTTGGAAAAAAATATGGTTTTTTTAAAGACTGAGTACTTATAAGTAACACCATCTATCTATATGTATAATGTTTAGAATTTTTGTCTGTCTGTGTTCTTGAACACATAACAAATCATATTTACTTGGTGGGTAATGTTACGTTACGTGGGATGAATTGATTTGGAGGAAGTGGGAAGAATTCATAGACTATTTCTTGGAGGCCACGGTAATATTATACAGAGTTGTGACTCGGCCCTGTCCTTGAAATAATTACGTAGGTACTCGTACAGTGATAAAACGAATATTAATTATTTCACATTCGCGAAGACGAATGCGAAAAATTATCTCCAATATTCGCGAATGCGAATGGGAATGTTGAGAGTTCAATGTTGAAGGTTAATAGCAATAGATATGGCATTCTTTGCCTGTAGCCAGAGAAAGTTTTTAGTGGAGCTGGACTTCTTTACACACCTCACCGAAAAAGGCTACAAATCCTTTAATTTTATTTTAAGTTTATTAGTTCCTTTACATGTAGTGAAACCTGGTTAGGTGAGACATCAAGGGACCTGCAATTTGTTTCACTTAAAGAGGTATTCCACGTACCCAGTGACTTGTTCAGAGGCATTTTTTTTTCTCTCCGTAAGAACTATCCTCGTACTTCAAGGAGTATTATAAAAAAATAATTAGTGAAATCGGTTCAGCTGCTCTCGAGATTTGCGCTTAGCAATTTGGCGATTCATTTTTATATTATAACTAGCTGACCTGACAGACGTTGTCCTCTCCAAGTTTCAACTAACCTCGAAATTTTTTTTTTCGAAATCGAAATTTGGTTTTCCATATTTGTAATACACTTAGCGCCATTGACCTCTGAATACCTTATTTCTGACCTAGAAATAACTTAATTTCAAAATTTGTTCAAATGGTATTGACGTGAAATATGGAAATATGAACAGACATACCTACATAAATAAAAATCTCAAATAACTGATTCGGCATCAGTAAATATTAACGCACGTTGCATTTTTTTTATTATTTTCCATACATACGTGGTATATTATTTAATTATTTGATTAGATGGAAACTCTTTAGTTTCTCAAATAAAGTATGCGCACTATAACTTCACTATGGAGTTTTCACATTATAAAATGAGTTACTATATTATGGCTGGATGCTTTAAAGAAGAAAACAATAATTGTCAACGCAAAATGACACCTGTTATCGAATCAAATTTTATGGAGGTAATAACGATGTCGTGTTAGTCCGCTAGAAAATAAGTTGTCATTCTTTGTTTACTTCTTTAACCTACTCAAATATTTAGTTTTTACACCGGCTTGTGCTCGCTGGATAAATCCTTTGTATGTCCCGTGATTCCCTGTATATGTAGAGTTAGAATAACTGTACTAATAATTAATTCCTGGTCACAATAATGGTTTCTGATTGATCTGCTTTATTTTCTTGTTTTATCTTATTTAGTCCCTGTAAGTGTATTTTTTTAATTTTATTACTTGATTCTGTTATAATTTTTGATCCGTGCTAGTCTAGTACAGAAATACTTGAAAAAGAAATTGACTACAATGGTTATTTTTAAAATTCAACGTTTTCAATGGTTACAATATTAATAACTTTTGATAGAGACAACCGATTTGAATTAAAAATAGCCTAAATGTTAATCCAAGATACAGGCTATGAATTCCTGCCCACTTCCTCCAAATCTCTTCAGTAGTTATCATTTGATGCGCGGTCAAACATACAGACAAACCGACAGACAAACCGACAGACAAACAGACAGGCAAACCGACAGGCAAACAGACAGACAAAAGTTCCAAAAATAATAGAAATGGATTGTGTTACCGATTCTGTCCCCCAAATTAGTTTTTTTGTAAATATAAGCAATGTACAGACATGTCTCACTTACATTCTTATTATATGTAAGATAAGACTAGCTGCTGCCCGCGACTTCGTCCGCGTAGCGTGATGATATATAGCCTATAGCCTTCCTCAATAAATGGGCTATCTAACACTGAAAGAATTTTTCAAATCGGACCAGTAGTTCCTGAGATTAGCGCGTTCAAGCAAGCAAACAAACAAACAAACTCTTCAGCTTTATATATTAGTATAGAGTATAGATGTGCAGTCAATTATTAATCTTCAATTTAATATTTTTTATTTTTAAGTTTATAATAACGTACCTTTAATTCCTTTAAATAAATATTTAGTAGCGAAGAGAGTAGAGTGTAACGACTGAAACTTTCCAATTTCTCTTCCTCTTCCTCTAAATTTTGTTTAGATATTTGATAAATATACATGTAATACCTATACACTATGTTATACAATAAGTGTTCAAATTAACATTTTATTATTTATTAATATTTATTATTCTAGGTTTAAATAATTTGGATCTGATCTCCATTGATTTCGAGTCGGTTAGTAAATACCCTAATCTTCTTTGTACAGTACGAATATACCTCAAGGTGGCGTACTCTCTCCCCTTCTCTTTTCGGTTTTTATAAACTCTGTCACCAAGGTTTATTATTATCATATCATCTCTATGCAGACGATTTGCAGCTTTATCGTCACTTTAAAGCTGAGGATATACCTGAAGCCATTGCTGCCATTAATAATGATCTACAGAACATTAGTCAATGGGCTAAAGCTTTTGGGCTGCCATCATCTGTCTGCTCGTTTGCTCTCCTATCCTATAAAAAAAAATTGACTCGCATCTCTCTTGGGATGTTCACATTGCAGAAGTAAGTAGAAGAGTTTATTGCTCGTTTCACTCTCTCAAACGTCTCCAGAAGTTCCTGCCCTTACAAACGAAATGAAATCTGGCTCAATCTCTTCTTCCTATTTTAGACTATGCAGATGTCTGTTTTCTCGATGCTACGGAAGAACTTATAAATAAACTTGAACGTCTGCAAAATTTGTGCATACGCTTCATACGACCACGTGTCGTGGGAAATGTCGTGGTCCATGTCGCATAAATTCATCCCTTTTATTGCGTACTCCTCGTCACAGCTCAAGCCGATTTGATGGATCATTCACTGTACTTACACGCAGTACGTCTTTGGAACTCTCTTCCACATTCGCTTCGAGACAGCATTTCACTGGTCGCTTTCAAGAGAAGAATCAGGGAGCACTTTCTGTCCACACCACACAATAATTAGGAAATATAATATGTATATATTTTTATTAGTAACTAGCTTCTGCCCGCGACGTCGTCCGCGTAACGTGCTGATATATAGCCTATAGCCTTCCTCAATAAATGGGCTATCTAACACTGAAATATTTTTTCAAATCGAACCTGTAGTTCCTGAGATTAGCGCGTTCAAGTAAACAAACAAACAAACTCTTCAGCTTTATATATTAGTATAGACTATATATATTCTTGTTATGTGATATGTATTAGTTTTTATCGTAAACTAGCTTCTGCCCGCGGCTTCGCCCCCGTGGAATAAAAAGTATCGGGAACGGGATAAAAAGTATCCTATGTCCGTTTCCTGGTTCTAAGCTACCTCTCCACCAATTTTCAGCCAAATCGGTTCAGCCGTTGTTGAGTTATAAATGGAGTAACTAACGCGACTTTCTTTTATGTATATAGATGTAACGTGTACCAACACTTGACTATCTAATATACCATTCAGCAACTATCACTCAAAGGGTTTGCTGGTAGAAAACTCAATTTTGAGTTAAGCTCGCCTTTGTACATTGTTTGTTGTCTAATTATTATATCAATATTTCTGTGTACAATAAAGATTAAAAAAAATTAATATGTAAATATAACAATTTGTGTAAGGGCGTCGAGTTAAGCCTGCGAGCCATCTAGGCTGCGCGTAGTTGTCACTTGGTATGGCTGAGCGTGCGCTCGCGCTTGCCTGTCTGCTTTGCCGGGTCCGCCTCAGTGAAAGGGAGGTTAAATGCGCCGCCTGTAAGACGAATTGCAACAACTTTACCAATAATGGCGTCATTCATACATTTCACGGGTGCAATGTGTCTAAAGTAATTTAAGTTAAATTAAAGTAACGCAGTTTTATTACACGATAAATTAAGGTTTTGGTTTTAATTATAAATAATGTAAGATGTTTAGATATTATATTACTTACTATCATATAATACGTATTAAGGTTATCATTTTAAATGTAAGAACTTCAAATTGTTAGAAATTCAAGGCCTAGATCTTGTCGAGCGTGAGGAAACTAAATTACCTACGTAGGCTATATACGTAGGTACTTAGGTACGATATAAAGTTGAAACATGCAAAGATTTCACTTAGTCAATATCCTTTGAAGTAGAATCGATGAAGCTGAAGTTAAATACTTCAGACCTTAACAATAGTTCCGATTTTGGTCCTTCAATGACTGTTTTAATGAAAAAATAGAAGTTTTAGTTTCATAAACAATTAACAACCTCATTACCGCCAATGCTCAAGTAATGTGGCTCAAACTGAAAACGCCTGTATTGTTTCAGTCTCAATGAGTGCTACTTCGCAAACAAGGGTGCAGCAGTCGTGCTGGGCAGTGCAGAGCGCGGCTGTACGAATCCGTCGCGATTACCGGCGCGGGCACTTCCTCAGCCAGACATACAACACCACCTGCAGTCCATGTTCTACTTGCTGCGTGCCGAGGAAACGCTCAAAATGGTATCCGACTGCCAGTCTTTTAATATAACATGGCCGAGAAGAATGGTGTTTGTATAATACTGATTTATATGTTCGCATTTACGTCTATTCTTCTGTAATCCTCCAGCATTCAATGGCTTGACGGATTTGAAGCGGTTCACAGTAGTGTTGCCCAAATTCAGTCTTGGTCTTGCAGTCTTGGTCTTGTTCTTGCGTTTTTGCAAGACCAAGACCAAGAACAAGACCGCGTATTTTTAGCAAGACCAAGACCAAGACTGACCGTGCAAGACTTGAGCAAGAACAAGACATAGCCTGCAAGACTCTTGCGTCTTGCAGCTAGGACTTAGCGCTATTTCACTGAGTAGTTAGGTGTAACAGTTCGGTGTATAGGTAGGTACGCTTAGGAATTCTATGAGACGCAAAAAACTGTATCAAAGAATATGAAAAACTGGACCTATGCGCATTACGACTAATACCATAAACATAGCGAATAAAGAAATATCTATTAAAATCAAACTGAGTGCATGCAGAGTTATGTTTTAACCATCGGCACTTTGATAATGCGGCATCAAAGGTTTTGTACTTACTTCTCAAAGAAATTTGCCGCTTTTCGGAAGTACATGGTTATGATACACGCGCCGGCGGCTTCTTTTGAAATCTAAAACAATCGTTGCCGCCACGCCGAAATCATAACATTTGACACTATTTGATTGCCGCCATAGGGCGTAGGTATACTCATGCAAAATAATTTCCTAGTAGAGTACCTACAGGTGTTCCAAAGAATAAATAAGTTTCAGTGCTTAGAATGAAAATGAATACATTATACTGATCACGCAAGTAGTATTACGATTAGGATAAAATGGTAAGGATAGGTAGTAGATGTCATATTAATTCATTCTAGTAAGTATATATTATAATATTGATTACTTATATGGTTTTAAACTAATTACTTAGGTACTATTATTGTACATTTAGTCATTATATTTCTTAAGTTTTTACAAGAAAAAATAGCAAAAAAGTGTTCAAATATCACCCGTTTAATAAATATTGTAGCCACTTTTAAATATACTTGAAACGTGTAAAAAAATTCTACAAAACTAATAAAATAATATAAAAAGCGTAGGTACTTACCTAAGTACTAATAAAATAAAAAGCCTGCGATAAGAGTTTTGTATTACTTACCAGCCCGAATATCTCTGAGAGAGATGATGAGAGTAAGTATTTACTAGCTGTGCCCGCGACTTCGTCCACGAGGAATAGTAACTTTGGAGGTATAGTGACGTTCAGGACTTATTTATTTATTTTAAAACTTCTGTCATCAAACATACAAACGAACTCTTCAGCTTTATAATATTAGTATAGATGTACGCCAAAACATTCACTTATATGTAAAGAATAGTGATTGGCACTAATTCTATTTTATTCACGCGTCGCGTCTGTACAAGTAGGTAATATTTAGTGTGTGTTTGTACGCCGCACGCGGCATTGTTTGATTTGCGGCGGCATCCTTTTCATAGAGCCGGCACGTGGCGAGGCGGCGCGGTAGAAAGCAAGGAAACGTACTATAAATAAAGGAATTATTTTAATTCCAGTCATTTCCAATTGAGCTGTGCTTCGAGTCTAACTTAATAATTGTTTTTACTAATTCTCGTTGTTTTCTAAAAACGTATCACGTGTACAATTTAATATGAGTGACGAAGATTCAAATTATTCTAGTCCGAGTAACGAGAGTTTGAGTCACAGATCTAAAAGACCCAAAAGCAAATTTGAGGAGTTTTTCGAAATAATTCATGCATCCCAAACTGCCTTCTGTAAATTGTGCCAACATAAAAAGATTGAAATAAAAATGAAAAACAGAAACACTTCAGGCTTAAGGAAACATCTAATATCTTTCCACAAAAAGGAATCAGAAATATTTCTTCCTGTTAAACCAAAATTAAGTGGAGATATCACAAGCTTTTTAGTAACCGCTGGAAGAAGTGGACAGGTAAGAATATTTTTTTAACAGTTAAAAGAATTTTAACTCCGCGTAGCTATTCATGCGATACTTTCAAAAACGCCATTAACTTACGTAAGTATTTTTGAGTTAGTGGTGTTTTCACAGTTTTCATCTAGGGGTGCGACATATTAAGTATGTAATTATCGTCTTAAATATTTTTTATAAACACCCATATTTTCATTTAATCGGCCAGTAACAACTAAGTACTTTATTTTGGTAAATTACAGTACAGTGCAACCTTAATATAACAAATATCAATTTAACGATTTTCTCGATTTAACAACAACAAACCTCCTCCTCTTATACGCTCAAACCTAGTATGTTTTAAATAATAACAATAACACAAGATTTATTGTTTTGTTTCAGTCGGAAAACAGCAGTGACAACATCACGACAGCTACAGTTGATTGGGTGGTGAAAAAATATCTTCCCTTCTCATTTTTCGATGACGAAGCTACACAAGTATATTTTCGACGTATTTGCCCTAATATGGTGTTTCCTAAAAGGTCTACACTTAGAAGGAAAGTCAAAGAGCGATTTGAAGAGCTCCAATTGATTCTCAAGGAACGACTTCAACAATTATCATCTAAAATGTCTTTTACCATTGATGGGTGGACGTCAATTGCTGGTAGGAGTTACTACGGGGTATCCTAGCTGGCAGGATCGGACAAGATCTCTCCCTGCCAGCAGTGGTGGGGGCCATGCTGGCGGAACCGGCCAACTGGACCGAAATGGCTTCCTTTTGTGAGGCTGTGATGGTCCAAAAGGAGGCTGCCGAGCGGGATCGGGAGAGGGCTGATCCTGCTAGGAGAAGAAGGCGCCGGGGAGGTAACCGCCTCAGCGCCTAACACGCCGAAACCCCGCCTGCATTACGCAATGTAGGCGGGCCTTAGGAGTCGCAGTCGCGCAGAGAGGGGACTCTGCTCGACAATTATGTGACTCCAGAGAAGACGATAGCACAGTGGTCACGTGTTACCGTACACAATGAGATTCAGGGGAGACCCCTTTACAGTCTCCCCAGGGATGTGCCCAAACAGGCGTTGCACAGGGGGGTACTGGGGTGGTCTTTTAAGAGGGCACAGTGCCCCCCGTTTTGTGCTGATGGTGGCCACCGGGGTGGTTTTAGTGGGTAAAAATCCCACACTCCCCGGTCTTAATCCCCGAAGACCGGTCGCCTTTTGAAGGTTTCCCCCCGTAAACAAAAAAAAAAAAAAAAAAGGAGTTACTACGGGGTTACTATTCATTATATAGACAACGAATGGAAGTATCAATCTGTAGTTCTTGATTTTATACCATCACGCGGTCGACATACTGGGGAAGATATTGCAACGATTTTCCATGAATGTTTATTGGAATATGGCATAATTGATAAAATACAAGGTATCACGGTCGACAACGCAACTGCAAATACCAAATTTATGTATGAACTGGGCAAACAGCTGCCGCCACACTTTGATTCAGACAATCAACATTTCCGGTGCTTTGCTCACATTTTAAACCTTGGTGTACAAGATTTATTAAAGACCTTAGCATTACACTGTGAGTCTGACACTAACGCGCAAGATCAGCAGTACGAAGACTATGCAGACGAAACTGAGGATGAGGAAGATGAAGAATCTGCACCAAATATTGCTGACTCGCGTACATCTGTAACAAAGTTACGCAGTATTTCCAGTAAAATAAAAAGAAGTAAGATAGTGAAGAAGAAGTTTCAGTCTGCTTGTGAAGCAGCTGGCGTGCCATCAAATCTAAATGCCATTCTTGACTGTCCAACGAGATGGAATTCCACACATGATATGATTGGATTTGGTTTAAAAGTGAGAGCGGGCATTGACATATTGTGCAGTTCTGTCACCGAATTAAATGATTTTCAAATCACAGCTAATGAATGGCAGGTACTCGAAAAATTACATAAATTTCTAATAAACTTTAAACTTTTAAGTACAAAACTTGGTGGAGACAAATATGTTACATTACCGCTAGTCATTGTATCATTCAATCTCTTGCTAGATAAAATTGAATCCATGGTAAAACAGTTAGATGAGAAACCTAATCGATCTGAAGTGGATGAAAGGCTCATTCTAGCTTTCCAAGCAGCTCGAGACAAAATGCTTAAACATTACAAGAAGAGCAACTGGATTTATTGTACTTCTTTAATTTTAGACCCAAGGCATAAGGCTCAGACTTTTGTCCTGACAATGTGGGGGAAGCAACTTAAAACAGAAAGTCTGCGCAAGTTCAATGAACTTTATGAAGAATATAAAAGTCTACACTCACTGAACAAATCTCTGGAATTACCAGAAAAAGAAAATAAAGTATGTGATGAAGATGAAGACGTAATAGACTTTGATAAACTCTATGAATGTCCCTCGACGTCATCTGGATCTTGTCTTCAAGGCTTAGTGATAGACGAGTTGGAGGAGTACCTGAGAAAACCAAGAACTGCCAGCTCGGAAGACATTTTAGATTGGTGGAGGACGCATGAGACAGAGTATCCGATTTTATCGAAAATGGCCCGTGATTTTCTCTCAACACCTGCAACTTCAGTACCTGCTGAGAGGTTATTTTCTAAAGCATCATTAGTAATTAGAAAACATAGAAATAGGTTAAGTGATGAGTCAGCCAGATGGTTACTTTGTATTAATTCTTGGTCAAAAAAAATTATATAAAGTATCATAACCTAATGATAAAGCTGTTGATTTGTGTTGTATTTTATTTTTTATTCAAATAAATGATAAATCGTAAAACTCTTTTATTAAATTTCTTATAAGTTGAGGGTTCAATCTCTTTCTAGACAGATAAGTATTGTTCTTTAAAATACAGTCAAGTTATTGTAATTAATTTGTTTTTTTACATGTTTTAGCAAATGTAAGCTTATAAATCATAAATGTTTATTAAGAAACAGTTACTTCCATGGAAAACGACATATAGGTCAGTTGATTTTTCGAATTTCTTATCAAATCTTCAGTTATTTATTAATCTGCTTGATCTTTACTATGGCTATGTTAATTCAAGCTCACAATGTTCCAATTCTAATACGTTTTTCTAAGATTTAAAGTAAACTTTAATAAATAGTAATAGACTAATAGGTAATTGCAAGACTTGCAAGACTCTTGCTGCAAGACCAAGACCAAGACCAAGACTGGGAGCGCAAGACCAAGACCAAGACCAAGACCAGGTGTATTGGCGCAAGACCAAGACCAAGACTGGCTAAGTCTCGTCTTGTTCTTGCATTTGGGCAACACTAGTTCACAGGCGGGAGAAATACGACCGCCACATGCTGCGTCAAATCGCCGCTGATAACCGGCGCTTCAAACTACCCGGGCGGTTTCCTGCTATTGCGGTTTAATTAATTGATATAAGAAGTTCACCAATTTTTAAGTTGGAGCATATACTTTCTAACAGTGATAACACAATTAATATCTATTCAGTAGTGTTTGCTGTAACCCGCAACAAACAGACAAGAATTGTAAAAATCACTTTTTTGGATTCAGAGACATTTTGTGAACCATTTGTTTTTTTTTATATCTTCAATGTACAGACAGCTTTTTTACAATTTTGTAATAGTAGAGATTCAAGATTCAAGCGCAGTTATCATTGGCGGATCCATATTGAAATTAACAAGACAGCGGTGCAGCTGTGACCATTTGATGGAATATGTAAAAAAATCGTAAATAGATAGTTCTATAAACACCAGTAAGGATATTATGGTTTTCCTTGCAGTTTCAGAGATAATCGGCTTTTTCATCCCAGTTCCATACAAGTTTTTCGTAAAAAATGTATAATTATTAAGTTTTTTTGTATAGCTAATGGGATCAATATCCGGTAAAAGCAAGTCTAAGTCATAAAATATTTAGGCAGTAAAATATTCGGCACCCTTACCCGTACTCGAGCGGATCCTAAAAAATGGCGGAATTCAACGGTTACCAAATCCAAACCGGGTACCCGTCCCATATCTAGTATATTGTAGGTTGCTAGTTGAAAGATGTATTCTAATATGAAAGTAACAATATTATTGAGACGTCTACCGCGCTACGTACAAACTACAACGGAATAATCCTCAATCGCGCAAATGAAGTTTGCAACGCAACTTGTACTGACCGACGTCACTCGTGGGGCCATGGCCCGTCAGGCAAATCACCCGTCTGGTAGGATGATTCTCGCTTTGGATTTGAAGGGAGGGACAACATACCTCGTCCCTCCGCACAGGTGACTCCCACGTGATTCCAGTATCTCTTAAAGTGGTAACCCCGAGCAATAGAGCGCAGCGCAGCCAGAGCAGCGAGTCACACAGCCAGCCAGCACTCTTCCGGCTTCAACGGACATCCTGACCAGCCTGTCCAGCCGGTGCTCCCTCAACCGTCATTAAGCAACTTGGCATAGCACATTGCGCTTCGGCTGGTCAAAAAGCAGAGGCATTCTCTTCTGGTCGACGCAGCAGCCAGCCACTATTCAACACTGCAACATCCTGTCTCACTGGGGACTCAACACACTCACCAACTCACAGTCCCAACTCACTGGGTCTGTAAGTTTTTCAGAGAGCTTGCGTACTACAAGCTCTCTGAAAAACTCGCTCCACTTGTACTAGCAAGCTCTTTAAACGCACTGACCACTAACTCATCGACACGACTACCAACCTTTGGTGTCGGGGGACGGGAGGAGTGATGTAGCGATATATACTAGCGACAGTTCCGGATGGGCACGACATCGACTGTCGCGCGGTGTCCTTCCTGGCATAACATCCGCCTCATCGTAGTATTGTCCTTTTGGTTGGAGGGGCAACGCATCTCATCCCTGCACACTATCAGTAACACATGTTGGTGAAATTAAGAAAGAATAAAATAACATACATAATCAACCCATTATTCTGTCCCACTGCTGGGCACGGGTCTTCTCTCAGAAGGAGAGGGATTAGGCTATAGTCCACCACGCTGGCCTAGTGCGGGTTGGTAGACTTCACACGGTCGAGAAAATCTCTCAGGCATGCAGGTTTCTCCAGGATGGTTTCCTTTACCTTTTAAGCGCGTGATAATTAACTATTAATACGCACGTCGCACAACACTTCGGAAAGTCAGAGGAGAGTGCCTTGGGTTGGAAATCGAGACCTTTGACTTGGCAGTCCGTTTGCTCGCCAAAAGAATCACTTTCAAACAATGACGTTTCGTTGTCTGTTATTAAGAAATCTTTTCTCAAAAACTGTAGAACAAAAATTAATACTTAGTATTTATTAAAGAAATTAGGCTCCAGAATAGTAATGTCCTTCCTTCAGTCTACGACTATACCTATTTTATTTTTAACCATTTAGTTCGTTCAAACATATCCGTAACGGGTAAATAATTGTTAAAAGTTAAGTGTCAAATAAAAAAAAAATGGTAGGCGCACCGCAGCTGTAACCAATGAGAATGACAATGATTTGTTTGTCACTAGGCGGTGAAACTGGAGAGCGCTCATGCAGGTCGCACCAGATACTTGGTAGTGGTGTGTCGCAGCAACGAGGCGGCGTTGCTTGGCATCGATTGCAACGAGCGCACATCTGTCGGACTTGTCCTGCGCGTTCTCGCTGATACTTCCATTAAATTGGACGGCGATGGGTAAGCTATACTCTTTAATACTCAATTATTTCTATTGTTTACAGCTTTACCCAGTACTAGTTTTACCATATACCGAGCAAAACTCGAGAGGTGCTCAAAGCTGATCAACTGATCTGCATGGTCTGAGCTGGCAATCATCAATTAGTTAATCTGTCGGTAGGTGACCATTCTTAACACGTCGAGACCCCTCGTCGTGCCTCGAAAAGCATGTAAATCCTTCGGCCCCATATAACTATATACTTTATATTATAAAGCTTTTTTTGTTTGGTTGAACGCGCTAATCTCAGGAACTACTGGATCGAATTTAAAAAATATTTTTGTGTTGAGTAGTCCATTTATCGGAAAGGTTATAGGCTATATAACATCACGTTATGACTAATAGAAGCGGAGCATTAATGAAAAATGTTGCAAAAACGGGAAAATGCAAAAAGATAGTTATTTGATTATTGATTTGGGAAGTGACATGGATCGTTGATAAAGACCGAGTGACAGACTAAACTCCACGCGGGCGGAAGCTAGTAGCGTATATAGAGCGATTTAAGAAACCTCATTTAATGTAACTCGAGGGGGTTGGCGCTGTAAGCCGAAATACAGGTACTTCCTAGTTCGGCTACAGATGTTAAAACTTTTGTGTACTTATCACTATCTATATTGTAATAGCATTTAGCATAGCATTGTACTTTTTTCTGGGAAATAAAGATTATATTAGATTATATTATTATTTATTATCCGTCATATTCATATACAACAGTTTTACTAAGTAGCACAAACAATAACTAATTAAGTATTCGCTATCCACAGAGGATTCAGTGTGTGTGTGTGCAATCAACAACACATATTCAAACCGGTATCCGTGCAGGCGATGTGGTGAGTATGAGATTCATACAGCCTACAGTATATTCTATTATTTTCTCAATAGTTCATGTTGTTGTGGTAGAATTATAAGCCATCCTAATGAATCATATTCGGCGCACCTGCGCCGAATGATCATCTGTATTCGATCATAATTCAAGGAGGCTCTTTTAAATTTAATACACCTCAGTATCGACCCTCCGAAGTGAGGGTACTATACTAAGCTAAAATCTTGGAAATATTCTTGAAAAGGCAATACCATTTAGAAGTGGGAGAGCCAGCCATGCTTCGGCACGAATGGGCCGTGTCCGTCAGAATGAACGGTCACTAGGCGTATTTAACGTTGAATAGTAGTAATAGACGTATTTAACTCCGGCTCGACCGGAGTGATACAATTACAGAAATACAAGTGGTATCCTCACTCACTCGGCGAAATACAACTGAAGCGTTGTTTCACGCGGGTTTTCTGTGAGGCCGTGGTATCACTGTTAGAGATATACATATAAAAATAAGGAAATACGCACCTACGCAGTCCGTCTCTTTATGGCGTTGGAATTATAACCTACGTTAATTTATAGATACTTATTTGTTATATAGAAGTACCTAATTTTAGAAAAGCAATGCTAAGCTGTTATGTTTGCAGGTCGGCATTACAAACTCTCCATCGAGCCAGTGCACAAGCCCGGGAGATGAATCATTTCGCAGGTGGAACGTCGCACTCGTGGTGTTCCTACTATGAAAGCCACGTTGACTCGGACCGCTCTTGCCTTAACGAGTGGCATGCCATGGACTGCATAGAGTCACGCCGCCCACCTTCTCCTGATTCATTAAGACTCAAGTGAGTATACCTTAGTTTAGCTTGTTTTGAAATTTCATCATCGTTACATAAAACATACCGAAGCCTAAATCATAAACCAGCTTTTCAAATAATTAAATTTATAAATACTCGTACTTACCTACTAAGAAAATAAGTGTGTATACGCAATAATGAAAATGCATTTTGCGCCTGGGCACACCTAGTTTTCTGGCAAAGTAAAGCATCACACAGGCTCGTAAATTGTTTAAATATAATATAGGCATACTAGCAGAGGAATTTATCAAATATTCATTTAACCAGAGAAGGGAAAGTAACCAATCTATACTATCTATCTATACTAATATATAAATCTGAAGAGTTTGTTTGTTTGTTTATTTGCTTGAACGCGCTAATCTCAGGAACTACTGGTCCCATTTGAAAAAAATATTTCACTGTTAGATAGCCCATTTATTGAGGAAGGCTATAGGCTATATATCATCACGCTAAGACTAAGTAACTATTCCACGCAGACGAAGTCGCGGGCGGAAGCTAGTATATTAATATTAGAGAAACTAAACACATGTTCCATGTGTTGAACTGAAAAATTGCAGTATGTTTAGGCATATTCACATTTTTCGTATATCTCATTCAGATAACTGCATAATAGCTTCCTGTTTCACTTTTTAAAGGCCGCGCGAAAGAGATGAAACTGAACGGGTAATAAGATGTACATTGAAAGAAATTATGATGAGTGTAGATTTAGACGAGGTGACTAGCAAAGCTATTCGAGGGCGACTAGAGGAAGAACTAGACATGGATCTCGCCGAGTACAAGTCCTTCATCGACCAGGAGATGCTTACTATACTCGGCCAGATGGATGCACCTACTGAGATTTTCGATCATGTTTATCTCGGATCTGAATGGAATGCAAGTAACCTTGAAGAATTGCAACGCAATGGGTATGTTATCTTACCACAAATCTACTTTTAGGAAAAAAGAACCATTCAAGGATAACTTCTTTGTCCGTTTGTCTGCCTGTCATAGGTATGTGAGGTATCAAGTTAAAAGTACATAATAACAAATACTTAGCTTCTAATTCAATGCAATAATGGGGTCTTAAAGATATTAAAGAAAGAAAATTGGTAATTGGCAAAATTAGAAGAGATCCTAAAAAAATTATGTATTTTAACCTTAAAAAATCCCGTATCCATAAGAAAATGAATTAATGAGTTTTTAAATCAAACAATCCATAATTTAACTTGTAAAAAATGTTGCTGGATTCTCCATACGGGGGATCATATGGAGGATCCGACAAGAAACTCCATGGACCACCTTGGCCTTGGCCAATTTTAATTGACATTTACTATGAACATGGCGTAGGTATTTAATAGTAATCGGTAGAAGAAGGGGAGGGTGAACGTCTACGTCTGCCTCCCCTTACGCGTAGGGGGCCGCAAACGGCGGCCCGCCACTGTCGGGCCCGCGGACGAATGCTACAGCGCTCCCGTAGGCCCGGCACCAAAGTGGTGACGCGAAACGCCGAGGTTGGTTTTAGTCGGTAGATTGCTCTTTTCAGAGCGGAGTCCGACACACCCCACCGCTCTCCCCGGAGTGGTGGATAGTGCCTAAAGCATTTCCAACTCCGTCAACAAAAAAAAAGTATATAATAGTAATCTAAGTAATACCTAAGTATAATTGGATGTTAGCCTGATAATAAATTTGCAAAGTATGTTTTCTATTGAAGATTGGTCGATTTTATTATTAATTCAGTATCCGGCCGGATATTGACTTATGATCCGGTATCCGGTCGTATAAAAAAAATTAAGCCGCTATACCGCTTAGTTGCCGGACATTTTTAGTAAAAATCTTAAAAGCCTTTATGTTTTCATATATTATTTTGTTGTTATATTGTTTTAAATACGAGTACCTACGATAATCATTTTTTCATAATGTTACATGCTATACAAAAAACCGTGAAATCTCGACTAAACCACACGTTACCTACATATTTAATCTATAGCATACAGTACTCAATACCTGACTGCTGGAGGCTATATTATCTGTTATATATGTGCTGAAGGATATTTTTCTTCCCTAATTTCATAATTTTAGATCAACGGGAAGAACGTACCCGAAAGGTTTGGATTTAATTACGAGTATCAAAATTATACGGCTTAAATGGCTGCATTTTTTAATTCGTTGGAAGCTGTTTTTTACATTCGAAGTGCCCGTAGACCTAAGTATTTGATATTACTTGCTAAGTAATTTATATCTTCACTTAGTTCTGAAAAGAAGGGTTTCCTGACAGACAGACGGAAAAAGAAGTGATCAGTAAATTTATGTTTTTTCTTTTTTAGGTTTCCAAAAAAGTAAAACCTCACTAATATTGGTTTTTCATACAATGATTCTTCTAAAGCAAAAAATCACTTTTCTTTCATGTTATTGCAGTTGGCTCACTTTCCGAGCAGGTAAAAAATTATTTAGTAATTTAGTGATATTTTTTCAGGGTGAGGCACATATTAAATGTAACGAGAGAGATCGACAATTTCTTTCCTGGTATGTTTGATTATCTTAATATAAGAGTTTATGATGACGAGAAGACTGACCTCTTAAAACACTGGGACAATACATACAAATATATAAACAAAGCTCGAAACGAAGGTTCAAAAGTTCTAGTTCATTGCAAAATGGGTATCAGTAGATCAGCTTCAGTAGTGATTGCGTATGCCATGAAAGCATTCAACTGGAATTTCGATAAGGCTCTGAAACATGTCAAAGCCAAAAGAAATTGTATCAAACCAAATATAAACTTTTTAAACCAGCTTGAAACATACCAAGGTATACTTGATGCAATGAAAAATAAAGAAAAGTTGCAGCGATCTAAATCTGAGACTAATCTAAAGTCACCTAAAAATATGTCTAAAACTGAAAATAAAGTAATGGATCCGACACCGTTAGTGTTGGCTCTAACAGGATCGTATACGGGTCGGCCGCGATCGTGGTCCCCCGACACCAAGGTCGCCGCTGAGCTGCTCCCGCCGCCCCCACCGACGTCAGTTTCCTTGGAGAACTTAGCATTTGAAACGCGTCACATGTTAATGCCATATGCAAATGGAAGTTACAGCGTCTCGCCTAATCAAATTATGAGGTTGAAGGAGGAGGGAGCTCCGTCCGTTAAGCATATAGTAAATGAAATAGAGAACGCTTCATCGAGTGATCGAAAAGATTTTATTAAAAGGTACCAGAAATTAAATTTTGGGAACCAAAATGAATCCCAAACTACAAAGACATTAGAGATACCGGCTAGTTTGGTTAATCAAATAGATGTGCCCAACAAATCATCGCAAGCCTCTCCATCGAGGAATCTAAGTCAAAAATGTTATCAACCAAATATCGAAGTCGATAAAATACATACCTGGGACCCGGGGGAGTCTTCGTGGTCTAGAGTTGAAGATAACAGGACTATGAACAATAGTGATAATATAGTGAAAAGTGACAGTGGAATAATAGACATGAAAACGAATAAAGTGACAACTAGTGAAACTCTCTCTAATACCGTGGAACGTTCATATTTAGATTTAGATGATAAAAAAGGCATCGACGACGACGCACCACCACCGAGCAGACAAAGCTCGTGGAGCTCGTTTGACAGCGCGGTCGTTCTCGATCTGTCGCGGCACTCGTCCTGGGGCTCCTACGACACCAGGACGCCCAAAACGCAACCCGCACCGCGCGACGAGCCTAAAAGGAGCAAGGAACGGAGCGAAGAGCGTCGGAAGGAGGACTTTGATAAAACCGCCGAATCAGGCCCTCCGCCGCAGAAGCCGACGTCCGACCTCGGCATAATTAGCGAGCACACCGAGACCCGTGCCGGATGCCGGCGGGCGGACAACGAACGGAAGTTCAATGAAACGTGTGCCATACTGAAGGAGTTAGCCAACGCAGCTGCGCGGATGGAACGAGCGCGCGACCGCGGCGCATCCACGTGGAGCGGGCGACTGTCGGCGTCCGCGCCCGCCGACACGTGGCTGCGCGCCGGCCTGCGCCGCCGCCGCGCCGCCTGCGCCTCGCACGGCGACCTGCCGCGCGCCGCGCCCGCGCCCGCCCCCGCCCCCGCCGGCCCCGCCATCGCCGCCGCCGCCACCGCCGCCACCGCCGCCGGCCTCGTCAGCAACCTCAAGAAAGAGTTTGAAGCGCGCTCCGACGCAGATTCGCTTCGCCGTTCCGACTCTCGAGTACGCTCGAACAATACTGACGATCGCGACCGGCCGCCGGCATCGCCGCCTATCGGGGAAGACTTGTCCGTTAAAGTATTAGTGGACAGGTACGATCGGCCGGGCAGGTCGCGGTGCGAGTCGAGCTGCGAGGCGCGGCGCAGCAGGGCGCCACACGAGTCGGTGTCGAAGAAGTGCAAGCTGGCGTCGGAGAGCGAGGCGCGCGTGCGCAACTCGTTCTGCGGGGCAGTGCGCGGCGCGGCCGAGCGCCCCCCGCCCGCGCCCACGGTCGTGTCGCTCGCTCCCATTGACTACAGCGAAGTGGTGGTATCCACTGTGATGTCGAAAGCTCAAACTAAAAAACAATTGCAACATGGGAAGACCCATCCGTTGACGAGGCTCAACTTGAATCGGACGAATAATAGATGTTCAAATCCTGTATATAATACTATGTAGAAAGTATTAATGTTCTTTATTTATTATGAATTCTTGCCAAACTCGATATTTTATCTTTCTAGAGTTTTATATACTATATTTACAAAATGAAATCACAGTGTATTTGTCTATCACCTAAAATTATATTAACGGCCGTTTCTGAGTAGAGACATTAAATGGGAGAATAAATTCAATACAACTGATGTACAACTTTTACGTCAGCGTTTCTTCTGTGAAACCTTACCCGACTGATAGAAAATATCATATAAAAAATATTTATTGCCAATACAATATGTTGAAACATTAACTAGTTACAATTTGCCAATATGGATAACAAATCATTCTTAATATTATAATAATTATGTAGTTAGCTTATCCGAATTAATTAAGAAAGCTTATGCCAAAAAAATGTTTACTAAATTATTTTTCTAGTGCAATGTTTTTTATAAATTAATATTAGAAGTCACCCAAAATCTACTGTTTGTAGTCTTTTTCCAGTAACAAATGAGACACGTGGTACGTTCGGTAATTCACTTATTTTCTTGTAAGAATCCGTAGGTTTCTTTGGTTTTCTTCTGATCGTTCCAAAATCAAACGCATATATACCGCCTTGGTTATTTCTTATACTACATTCTGTCTGAAAATATGAAATTATGGTTAGTATATTAAGACCCAGTTTCACCATACTATGTTTGTTAATTTAACAGCCTGTTAATATTTTAACACACTGTTAAGGCTTGTGAGTGTCCCACCACATGCTAATAGCTTGTTAAATTGCTTAATCAGCTGTTAAATCTAATCACTGCTCTGCGGGTCTGTTAAATTTTTAACAGAGTGTTACTATGACTTGTGTACTGTCAAAATCGTTTTGAAAGAACAAAGGAGATCCTTTCATGAAGGTCTAATTAAGGCGAATCATTTTATTTTGGATTGTTTTAGAAAATTTGGATGAATAGAGAGCTACTTAGCTTTTTGCCATTAACCGGGCACAAATCCAAACTCTGAGCTGCTTCTGCGAATTTCATAGAAAAAACCAATAAGGCAATAACATTTTATTTGACCTGGGAATCGAAGTCATAGCCTGTAGCATAGCGATCGTGCTTAGGCCCTACTAACTTAGCTCAACACTTAGCCTAAACAGGAAGTTTTGCCTAAGGCCTATTGGTGTGTAGGATACTAGTTTTAAATACTATACATTTTGTAGGTACTTATTATTTTTATAGTTTGGTAAAGATATAATTACTATATAAAATAAATAAAACTGCATAATTATGTTATTAACCAGCCATTTTCGACTTTATTTCGAATTAATTTGGAGTAGATATTTCCTTCTTCATTTTCCGTTGTGTTGATTTTTCTTATAGCTACTGTGTCATCGCTGCCTCAGCCTCACCATGTTTTTTAGTGATTTGTCATCATAAGTAATTCAGTTTGCTCTGCACCAATTCGTCATTTATCGAAGTTTGAAATCTGATCTGAAAAAGGTGCAATAACATTTTACCTCAGTAATAAACACTGAAATAAAATAGTAACAAACATTTAGTTCATATAGATAACTCAAAATTAGTTCCTACCTGTTGAGAATATTATATTGTATAATATCCCCACATGATTGAATTGTTCCATGACACTGAGTACCATGGCATTGAAAAAGCTCGAAGAAGTGATTGTGGTTTGCTCCAATCTTCGTTTTTATTTGCAGTTGCATCATATTTTATTCTTCATAACATCTTTGTAGATATACAAAAATTTAGTTCTCGTTCGAAGAAAAATTCAGAGTGAATGTTTTTTAGATATTTCTCATGGTGAGGGCTAAGGGTGAAGGTACTTTTCACAGAGATTATAATTTAAAAATATGAAAAAAATCCGCACAACAGAACACAAAAATGATTATTGACAATTTACCTATCAAATTATTGTTGACGTTTTACCTATCAAAATTATAAATACCCCGGTTGCTTTTGAATTAGAGAAAAAGAACGATGTAATAAATTCGGCCGTATAACATTATTATACGACTAGTTACAATATTTGACATATCAGTATCATTGATATACGTTGCTATGACTTACTGTTTTGGTCGTATTAGAATGTGAGTGCATGCTTTGTGTATCATTCAATAAATGCTTGATTTAGTAACGCACTGTTACATTTTCTTCGTGGGACATATCTTATTTTAACAGCTTTGTTAATTTTAAATGCTGATTAGTTAATGCCTTGTTAAATAGAAATTGGTGAAACTGGGTCTAATTCTATAAAACAATTGTAATAAAGAAATTTAAAGGCTGGAGACCTACCTGTGTTGCGTCCGCGCCTTGAGAGAAGCAACCGCCTTTGAAGACGAAGTATTCCCAATAGTATTATGAATATAAGAATGTATCTACTACAGTACTCCCCAATCTTTTTGGCCGGGCTGAAGTTGTTGCACCCGCCCCCTTGCGCATGGTACAGTCGAGTGGAACATTACTAATGCAAATATCCTATTTAATATTAGATCAGTCAGTAAGCAGATAGATTTTTATTTTATACATATGCATAACATAATATATATGTATCTAAAATATTTATTTATTTAAAGCAGGGTTACACCTTCCATGAACGTAACACCCTTATGAAGAGGTCCGTTCCATCGGAAGAATGATTGTCTTCGTCTTCAAAACTGGTTTCTGATTCATCCGATTAATTTCGCTTCCACGAATGCAATTCATCAGTAAAATTTATCAATAATTCTGTCGCTTTCCTATATTCCTGCTCGATATTTTTTATCTACTTTATTGCATAATGTCTTCCAATCCGATAACACGATACCAACAAACAATAATAACAAAGCACTAACGGACAGTAATAACGATAATAGCAGAAACACTAACCACCAATAACAAAAACTAAATGAACGATTCTGAAGTCGACTGTATTCTCAGAACGCAATGCGCATGTGTTTCACGTACGGATGTAACACTCACACAGTTGCAAGGACGCGAGCGGGAAGGAGGCAACGCCCGGGTGACCGCGGTGGATGCCCCCCGTACACCCGCGCTCTTCCATCTTCCCCTATGATACCTTAAAATGTATTCTGCGCAGCGACTCGCGCCTATGTTCAGCCCGGCCAAAAAGATCGGAGAGTACTGTACATACATTAGTTTTAGTATATACGAAAGCCGAGACACGGGTCTAGTATTTCTATCTAAAGAATCTAAGTACAACATTCCAATACTGTATACCGAAAAATCACAAAGTTATAAGCTTGTTGTCACCTGGTTATCCGTACAAATCATGCTCACCACGTCTTATTACCCCTGCCCCGCTGTGCGCCCGCGCCTAGTACTGCTATGACCTGCCGTGACTTCTGTTGTGCGCGTATGATTGCGGAAAGATACTTAGGTGTCGGTCGGTGTCCGACTTGTAACCTTTTTTAAATACTTTTGGGATAAAATATGTAATCCACCATCATATAGTGTAAAAAATATTGGCATCGAGTCAGTAACTTATTCCGAACAAACTATATTCAGGTTTCGCATATACTAAAATAATGTATATTTCGTAGCTTTTCTGTAATATCGTGTAGGTATACAGGGTTATGAATAATCAATCGTAAAACGCGTATATGCTTCTCTACACCTTAACATTTATCACTCATTTAGAAAATAATATTGAAGTTCTGCCAGTACTCTTTGATATTTCCTAGCTCTTTAGACGCAGAGCGCGCCTTGCGTCTCGACCAAGCGCAGCAGTCATCCGCAGCATCACCGGGCGCCAGGCGGAACGCGCCGCACTCAGTCATATTTGATATATTTTTGGGGTGTAGATCTATAGTTCTTTCAAAAGTCATAGAACATGTTTATAATGGTGTGTGTAGCTTTTGCAATTTACGATTGATTAACAATACTCGTAACTCTGTATAATGCCAGTTTAGATCTACATTTTACGCATTCACAAAAGAAAGATTAAGGTAGGTACGATTGGTTGGTTCATGACAACAGATACCTAAATAGGAGAGCGATACTGAAATTCGAACAGTGATTCAGACTGCTGGGAATCATCAATAAAGTTACCAGGAAATGTTCAGATGGCCAGTTATTCTGTAGTACTGCGAAGCATACCCCATTAGGTGAACTTCCGTTAAATGTTTTAAACCTTTCAGTGAAATGTAGATCTGTCGTATGATACATTGAACCCGGCCCCAAGTCAGATGTTTATTGTGTCAAAATTGTCACTAATGGTTTAAACAGCATTGTTGATTTTTTTACAGTTTATGAAACCTGTTAATCAGAGGCGGCTCGCCCTAAGGAGGGCTGGAGCGGTGCACTCTCAAAAAAAATACTCAACAAAAAGTGATTTATCTAAGTTTATATACGTCCAGTTAAAGCGTTTATAGTGAATCGATGCGTAATTTCTTACGTAAAATATACATACCTTTACGTAAGAAATTACGCATCCATTCAGTATTAACGCTAACTGGACGCAGCAGAAAGGTCAAGTTGTATTGACTGGAGCGCGTGAAACGCCAGTAACTGGCGCGCCTTGGAAAGACAGTTCCGTGAAATTACTAAGTACGAAATTCAATGAGTGCAAAATAGTGCGTTTAATTAAAGTTAAATTATTAACCTACCTAGTTAGGAATCGAACCCGGGACCTCATGTTCAGCTGTCACGTTCAACGAACGCTAGACTAGCGAGGCAGTTATAGATAAATGGTAACTAGGTACGTAATACGGAATTGCTTCTTTTTTAACCAACTTCAAAAATAAATTAGGTTGTTTTTTGTGAAAACTTATAAAAAAAATCTCGAACCACCTCTGCTGTTAATAATTGTTATTTAGTGCAGTTCGGTGACCATACTGATACTATCGAAATTACAGACTTTGGCCCGACATAAACACTTGCACAACCCATCAAACAAGAAAACTGGCTTACCTGGAACAACGGTCTCAGATTTCATAGGTACCTGAGCTTTGATTACATGCAAAAAAAAAGTTCTACTAACGACGAGCACTAGGTTATCTTTGCAACATGAAAAGCTAAAAGTCCAGAAAACGGACTGCCAAAATACTAAAATGGATATGAATGGGAAAAATACAAGAAGAAATAGATTTACAAAGAACATTAATAATTTGATTAACTTACTACTTTCATGTTAGTATCAACAACCCTTAAAATATTTGAGTCCGATCCACCACATACAATTAAATTGGTATGTGGTACTATTTTCCCACAATATAGTTTTGACTGAAAGTTGTCTGGTGCGATTGTTTCAATCAATTTACATGATCCATAATCCCATAGTTGTATGCAATTTTTTTCTTGCCAAGAGCACGTTAATATCTAAAAAAGTAAAATATACTAAGTATTAAAATATTGGTATTCTGATGTTTGATAGAACACAACATCCTGATCATTTTTTACGACTAGGTACAACTAATGTCTACATATTAACCCTTTCGCTGCTAGTTATTTGAGTTTATAAATTGCTTACAATATAACAGGTAATTGTAAACAATCGTAAAAAATAGAAGTCCTCCGGTATCAGGAACAGGGTCTAAGCTAGCGGTGATTTGGACTTGCTACTCGATCTGAGAACAGTAGATATGTCAGGTTTGTTAGACAAGAACAATCCTGTCAGTGATGATGATCGATCTCATCTTAGCCCAGGCACAGTATAGTTATACTGTGGCCCAGGCCAGTATAATGCAGGTACATTTTCAAGATCTAAGTCGGGCAATATACTTCCGCGTCTGCAAAATTTTATTTCAGGGTAAATTGCTATCGTAAATCTTTAAGAGTTCTAACCGTCAGTACCTACTTTGGATTGGTCCTCGTTCCCGACAATTCTTACACTTTGAAAATATTAAATTAAAAAAATGAATTATTGCAGATATTCTGTCTAGGGGCCGTTCAAGTATTAGTTACGTACTTAAGCAGATTTTTTGCAATTATTAACCCACCCCTCCCCCTCGTCAGCAAAAGTAAGTAAAGCTCTTACCCCTCCCCCCATGCTTACGTAAACATTGGTACAATTGATTGATTTATGAGCAGCAGTTATAATAAGTCTAGAAATATACCTAAACGTATTCATTATTTGTAGGAATCCCCGAAAATGCATTACATCATTTTGTCTGCATAGACAATTTGCGATATGTGTAAAAAAGTAAATAATTACTGCTGAGGTAATCACTATCTAGATCCCCCCACCCCCGATGTCATCAAAAATAAGCAAAGCATATACCCCCCCGCCCCTCTATAGTGCTTACGTAATACTAACAACAACAACACAGCCCCTACTGAAATGTTAAAATATTACTGAGTAAATAATTACAAATAAAAAATTACATTAGTACACTAAATCCTTTTGTCGATATTTTTAACTACGTAGGTACTAGATACCTAGTATAAAGTTATTTTAGTGAAGGAAAATTTCCGCCTCGCAGGCAGGATTCGAACCTGCGTCTTCTGGTTAGATACACCAGACGCTATGAACACTAAGTCACCGCGAGGCCCACCTGCCATGTCGAAATTTGCCTTCACATTCTGAACTTACGTCTTAAGGTGACGTCAGTAACATCTATTGAAAAGCAAGTTACTTTGCCTCTCAAGTTCTCAACCGACATGACTTACCTTACGGTTCTATGTCGTACTGCTAGCATATCTATTAACTATGTCTGTGATATTTTTTGCATTTTTAATGCTAAGATTTGAAGGAACAAATCGACTCGCAGGCAAGATTCGAACCTGCGTCTTCTGGTTAGATACACCAGACGCTATGACCACTAAGTCACCGCGAGTCCCACCGGCCATATCGAAATTTGCCGTCACATTCTAAACTTAACATCTATCGACATAACAGGTGGGACTCGTAGTGGCTTAGAACTAACCGTAAGGTAAGTCATGTCGGTTGAGAGGCAAATTAACTTGCTTTGTAAGTTTATGTAAGACCGAATTTCCAATGCAAACTTAATGTTTATTTCATAACCATAACCAAGAGATAACCATACAAGATTTGCTTAAATTTATAAAAGAATTGGTTACAGTTACTTTTACATTGGTAATTAGCCTGATGACAGGCTGTAGGCATTGGCTGTCTTTAGAGCGATTCGCCCTATCCCCCCGTACTAGTAAGTACTGTATCACGGGAAATACCAAAATAAATTGTAATTCAAACACAATTTAATCAAAGTGTGTAATTATTCTGATTCCAATACCGTTAATCTGCTCTACCATTTCATCCAAAATTATTCACTGGAAATAAAATGTAGGTAAGCGAATGCAATTCTTGACAACTTTAAGTTTGGAACGACCGCTAGTCGTTTATTTCTATTGAATTAGAGTACCTACACGAAATTATACGATAGGAACCTAGATTAATAATAGGTATCTAAATCCGAATAATAACACAATAGGTATGATAAAATGTTTGGATTACGATTTATTTTGGTAATACGTTTTTGTGGGCAATTCAAGTTTCGCAGGACCCAGTACCTATAGGTAGGTATAGTAAGCAAAAATAGAATTTTCATGTCTTTAGAATCAAATGCTGCGAGATGGGTTAATTATTGTTGACTCGTTGTCATTGTAAAAAAAACTGTATGCTATTTCTAATACTGCCATACCCTGGCCTCCCTCCTCGGGGCACACGATTCATGAGGAGTTTCAGCACCTTAAAAAAGATAGCTGGAAGGTTTTTTTATTTGTTGGTTATCTTTAGACGTTAATTTAAGGCTCCAAACGTAGTAGGAAAAATATTATTTTAAAACTGAAATAGCATCGAAGGGGATTAATTGAGGAACTTTCGGTGTCATGGTGAAAATGTTCAGAATGTTACATAAGGTGTCACATGTCAATTTTATAGGTAGGTAAGTATAGTATTTTCGTGATGTGTGAAGATACTTGGTGTAAACTATGAATACATTTTTACCTGTCTTCCTGGTTTATCAAAATCTAATCCTTCGCCACACATGTGTACGCCAACGAAATATCGAGTTGCGTATGGTTGCCGATCATCCCAGCACATCACTGTGTTGTCCCATCCTCCAGATATTAGCTCGTGCAGTGACCGGGGATTGAATGCACACGCAAATATTCTGGATGTGTGACCGTTCACAACATTCCTTTGTTGACTGTGAAATAAAACTATTTTGAATTTGAGTTTTAGTGGCCTGACGACAGTAACGACCCACACGATGGGCAATTATAAAATGCAACAACTTCGTCAAAGTACAGCTGGCGCAAAATAACTTGAACCAAAATGGCGGATGCGCAGTAGTCGATTTTTAGTACATTTTGCACGCAAATGCACTGCGCAAACGTTCCCCCTCTCCGTTAGTTTTGGGTCAAGTTATTTTGCGCGAACTATACTATGAATGTATAATGCAATTAAATGTATAATGTCGAAATTGAATTGTATAATAAGGCTGTTTTCCATTAAAACAAAACAGATATTGAAGAAAACAGCAATGGTATGAAGAAGCAGTTCCTATGATTCTGTGAGATTACGAGAATATATCGGCTGTGCAATTTCAAAACCTAGATTCTGACAAATTAAAAAAAAAGCGTGTTTTTGCATTTTTCGACCTTATAGATAGACCACTCTCCACATACTAGGATAGTCTAGTCTAAAAACTCCCAAAAATAAGTCAAAAACGAAGTTACACAAAGTCGAAAACCTAGTAGGATCTACAGTAACGTTTTCAAAATGCAAAAATTACAAGATTAAAACATAGTATCTAACATCAACCATTTTAAAAACCTAGTAAGTGCTTGTAGTTACTTGGATATAAAAATGGTTCATGTAGATACTAAGTCAATGAAATGGTTAAAATAAACGTCAAAACTCCTGCGCAATTTTAGTAAGTGAGAAGAAATCGTTGCAAGACTTGCAACTTTTGTCTCTAAAAATGAGTAAAAATCAGTTTTATAGGTCGAAATTGATCTTGAGTGCTTTAAAAGAACACCATGTTGAAATGTAAGTACGCTTCAATGTATAATTGTCACTTTTTTTGTTTTCCAAGGTTTTTTTTATGAATAAAGGCATACCTAACTGACGCATTAAAACATTTTTTTTAAAGCCTGTTATGTACGTCAAATTTTGCAATCACTCCCATGAAGGTACGACTAATATTATTGAAACGGCAAGCTGTAAAGATATGAAATAGTTTTTCGGCTCCCCTGTAAAATTTGGTTTTATGAAGATGTCTGGGTTTTGATATTTCACAGCCGATCCGACCGATCTATCAACAAAACTCATATTTCTGGCAACAGACCGCCTTTTTCACTGTCAAGTGTCATTGCAGTGAGTCTTCATCAATAGCAAGCACCTTGTCTCATTGCTGTTTTCTCCAACATAATTATAATACCTGTTTTGTCTTAATACAAAACAGTAATATTATACGTCTTCAAAAACACAGCATTGGTATGAAGACCTGTTTGATATCTGCTGGTGATCAGAAATTATGTAAAACACGAATACAATTTTAAGGCAAATATACTTCCAATATCCTCTCTCTAATATCTCCTGTACTGGCCTATTATCCATATGAATAGGGATCCATCTCCGGGAAGTTATGGCTGATCTTAATCTACCTGGAGAAGCATCAATCTATCTTGGCTATTTTAAATTAGCTAACCTCTCCCAACCTGCAATTATTGTTTTGAATGCAGGCCTGACCACTCCTGTAGTGGAGATAAAAAGATAATTGATTTGACTCTCCTGACTGCGTCTGGCTTCCGAGTTCTTAATTAACTTCTTGACATGAGTTACCTACTGGACACAAATTTTAGGGTATTGATGCCTGATTGCCTGTAGGAAACTGTGTCGGTTTTTTGAGCCAATTTTTTGCCAGAAGATCAGTGTCTAACTAAAATCCAATAGGGTAAGATCATGTAATCTTCGACCAATAGTTAATAAAAGGATCAAAGCAATGCGTCTGCTCTGATCAAACAGAGAATTTGAGCAAGTTTAGCCTTAGCTAATCAAACAAAATATTTACATCCCATACCAGAAGTTTAGCAGGGTGTAGCTCGGAAAGGGAGTTTTTTAAAAATTTTGTGTGTGAGTGATAGGTTTTTATAACTATTTTCCACGCGCTCTCTGAAACAAAGTGCATTTGCAACAAACACTAGAACACAATCACTAACGATTGGACAACTATAACACGGATATATTGCATAAAAAGTGCTTATTCTAAAACTTATTCTCGGAGAATAGAATTTATCGAACCAATTTTGAAAAATTACAAAATGCAATGACACAGTTCACTTGACGGTTTGACAGTGAAAAAGGCGGTTAAATACACAGTGTCCCCTCTTGTGCCAGATAAATCGGGCGGTATTCTCGTAATGTCACAAAATCATACGAATACGAACTGCTTCTTCTTTTTCCGCTAGCTATTTTACAAAACAGCTCTGCGTAGAACAACTGTTAAATGTCCAGCTGGTCAGTGAGATACGTTTAACAAAACCGCTTCCCACGTTTATGTACCTAGTTGTTTTGTAGAAGGACTTATTTGCAGCTAAGGTAAGCGCTTTGTGTAATCTTTATTTTTGTGAAGATCATTTCGACGTGAGTATTTATTTCACTTAGAAGATTCTAAAATAGTGTGTACCAGTGTACCTTGTGTAAGCCTAAACTTAATTCCATTGTAGGTAGGTACCTATATTATATACAATATTTTTATAGGTTAAATTCTGCAGAACAAAAGACTATTAGATGCAAAAAACTTCCCCCAGCATCATCGCATCGATTCTAGGCAAATTTACACTACCTAATCCTTGTTCCATGACTTATGATTAATATTTATCTATATAATATTTAATCTATATCTATATACTAATATATAAAGCTGAAGAGTTTGTTTGTTTGCTTGAACCCGCTAATCTCAGAAACTACAGGTCCGATTTGAAAAATTCTTTCAGTGTTAGATAGCCCTTTTATTGAGGAAGGCTATAGGCAATATATCATCACGCTAAGCCTATGTAACTATTCCACGCGGACGAAGTCGCGGGCCGAAGCTAGTTTGATCTCCCACGGTAAGATGAATGTTTCTCTCACGCTCTGCCGCATCCTCAGCTTAACGTGCTCGCAATAAGAGTTGGAACCTTCCCACCCCTTCGCTCCTGACCATAGATAGGATTATAGCCGAAAGCCAGAGATCATCACCCAAACCACTGCCGCGATTAGATCACGACATTCGATTCGCTCGAATTGAGGGTAACCTTCACAGTGATAACAACTGGCTTATGTGACACGGGTACTTCCCGAAACAGTCATGACTTTAGTCATTTCATGTATTCGCGTCAGCCGGAAGCTGAGGGTGCCACTCCAGTCACTTTTCCATTTGACTGGCATTATCTTACTCTTTAACTACTTGTGACAATTTCTTATTTTATTTGTTTGGCTCACTAACAATTGTTTACACTGAATAGTAGGTAGGACAGTAATTTAACAAGGTAAATAAACAATTATAATGCAACCCTCTTCTACGTACTGTATGCACTAAATTAGTAGTTTACAGTGCCAACGAGCAGCAACATACTAACATTACTTTTATTAAATAAAAATAAAAGCAAGAGTGACTAATAATACCTATATACAAATATTTAATAATAGTGAATAAAATATTTATCAAATCAAATGAAATCATATAAAAATCACCTTGAGTAAAAAGCCCGTTCTTGGGTCTGTGCTTCTTCGTCGTACATGTTCAACTTAGCATCATCTCCATAAGTAACAAATTTACTGTAACGTGGATGGTAATTTAATCCCAATGTCTGTCTTTTTTCACGAATCGTGTATAAACACTGATCATATTTATATTTCCAGCATTTGATACACCCGTTTACATCTAAAGATATTGTAGGTATGTGTATTATATTTAGGTACGAAGACCTAATCTAATTTATGAGTTGAAAAAAAAAGACCCCAAATTGTAGCTGATACCTATGTAGGTAAACAGGAGAAAATTATACGAATGCTAGAGTAGGTAATAATCTTTAATAATATTTTAAACATTTCCTACGAGGTCCACCCGCAAATTTTGCATGTCCGTCTCCGTCTCAAAAATTATAAGGAACATGACATGAGAGAGTACCAAATATTCACTTTAGTGGCGTAGCACGGTTTCCGTTTCGACTGTTCGGTCACAGTATCGTAAGAAAAACGACTACAAACGTCACACTGCAGTGTCGTATCACATTTTTTTTTATTGATCTCACATTTGGACCACCTGTATAATAAATAAATAACTATAAAGGTACCTCTTCTTAGCGGTCATCCGGAACATGACGACGCTTGGATTAAAATATTCAAATATTAAACGTAAAGAGAATATTTAGTTTTTTTCCTTCTAGACATTTTCAATTATTATTGTTTTTGTCTCGACTCGTCCTGAGCTCGACTCATGAGTTGAATTTCTGGCTACGGCCTATAAACTTATATAGGTACCTACATATTATAGGTACTCCATATATACCTATACATATACCTACCTACTATTAGAAAGGGGGATGGGTGTGGACATGAAAAAACCCTTTGGCCAAACTATAAATAATAGAACTTTTTACTTAGGTAGGTACATAACTTTATCCCAATAACAAATCAGTCGTTTATTTTGCTAACTAGAGGTAGGATTTTGACATGTTATTGTCTTGTAGGTACCTATAGATCTAACGTCAAAATCCTATCACTAGTATGCAAATGCAATTCCACTCTGATATTTTGTTATTGGGACTGGCCGTTAAACGGTAATTTATATGGTTAATCTACTATGTTCCATGGTGTAGGTACTAATTAATACAAAATAACCAATAAAGTACCTAAAGATCTCAGCTATACTAGCAGGTACTTTCTGTGTGCTACTATTATAGTACACACACTGTAATATTTGATTTATTGATAATAATTTCGGAATTATAACTATTATTAATAGATAATAATTCCATTAATTTTTTTATGGAATGGGCCAAACGAGCAGACGGATCACCTCATGGTAAGCGATCACCGCCGCCCATGGGCACCCGTAACACTAGAAGAGTCACAAGTGCGTGCTGGCCTTTAAAAAGGGAATACGCTCTTTTCTTTTCTTCCGGAAATACTGCAGGCGACAGTTCATTCAACTGTTTTGTTGTGCGAGGCAGGAAGTTTCAAGAGAAACGCACAGTTGTTGACTGCTAGCTATCTAGATCAGTGATGCCCAAAGTGGTCTATATCGACCCCCAGTGGTCGACGGCATGCTACATGAGTAGGTACTTAATGGGTATGGTATAAAGAATAGAAATTGCAAAAAAAAAAAATTATCTAAGAAGGGGGTCTACCCAAAACCGAAAAATATGTCAAGTGGTCGACAAGGTAAAAAAGTTTGGGGACCTCTGCTAGATGATGGGGATGGAACGGTTGTCGCGTAAAACGATGGCTTAAAGAGGCAGCAGGGATCAATCCAAACAATTCCAATAGCATACAGTAAACAAGCTTCACTTACAAGATGATAACAGCATGTTTGTGATAGGATTAGCTTTGCTGACTGGCCGGTGTTTAATAGCAGTTACAGGTCCGGGGTATGCGCGACATTCTTCATCTACCAAAGTATGCATGCAACTTCCAGTATTGCAACTGAACACTCTCATAGTACCATCAGTAAAACCAGCTGCTATTTCATTAAAATCTTCAGTGTACTTACAGCACATAATATCCTTATTCGTATCTCTGTAATAAAAATCATAATAATCTCGTAACGGTAAGTAATTGGATGGAGTGTGGCAATGAAAGCAATAGGTGAGTACATACTTAGATAGGATTATTACCTACATCCTAGTTACCTATGATTAGATATTATTGTGATTCGGTTTGAATTGCAATGCTTAATGACTTGGCTGAAACAGAAAGATTTCTGTATCCCTCAATAATCGGCGCAAAAGAGCGGCGGTAGCCTAATGGCTAGGGCGTCGGACTTGTGATCATGTGGTTGCCGGTTCGAAACCCACCCATTGCACTACCGACGTGAACCCACTCGTAACACAAGCATTTAGCTTAGCACGAGGGGTTAACAAGAATACTAGTAATGTGCAACCCACATTGCTAGTACCTAAGCTTTTCTTTTAAAAAAAAAATAGTCCCCTAATTTATTTTTATGCAATTAAAAAACCGGCCCTAAGTATAGGTACCTAATAAATATGTCTGTAGAAAATACAGACATATTTATTAGGTACCTATACTTAGGGCCGGTTTTTTGGTCCGTAATTACCTCAACCAATAGTTAAAAATGGTTAAATTTGGGAAAATGCTTTTTTTATCAATTATTGTTAGCTTAATCAACGGTCAAAAATAACTAACTATTGGGGCCGGTTTGTTGATCCGCAATTAAATCAACCAATAGTTAAAAATAGTGCCCAATGGTTAAATTTCGGAAAAAATGATCGAATATCTGACAATTTTATTAGTTTCAATAATTAACCTCCCGACGTTGGAGAGTTAACAATATGGCAGATAGTTAACCAAACAACAAACCAAGTTTGACAATAGTCAGTATATTACTATACCTACTTATTCATTGAAAAACATAATAACTCTTGAACCATTAGTTGACGAGATAAATAGTTTGAATACGCATCAAAAAACTGGGCCTTACAGAGTGAACTTTCATAGACGCGACAAATTAAAATATAGGTAGGTATGATTCTATGGGTTACAGGAAATGTAGAACACTTGATTATGGAAAATAATCTAGGGGCACGGTAGTGCCCCCACCAAGTCGAGCGAAAACAAGCGGCACGGGGCCGTATCATCCTTTTCTCGAAGCAGTTCAGGCGCTTTTTGACCCCCCTATAACTTCGTTGTGGATAAAACTAGAAACCTGAATTTTCAGTACCAAGCAGCCATTGTATATACATGGTACCTATATTTCAAATTTCATTCAATTTGAACACTCACTCATTGACTCACTGACCGATCATCAAAACTCTAAGGCACTTCTTAAATGTACCTACCTGTTTATGTATAATAAATAATATAAACTAGTATAACCCTTTCAGACCCTGTACTCACTTTTGTGAGTATAACTTTACGATTTTTTATACGCTTAATAGGGAACGGTAAGCGAACGCGGGCGAGCTCGCACAAATGTGAGAGTAGTTCTTTATGCCTTCGTATTTTTTCGCGGTGATAGCTGGCATCTCTGTGGGTCTGTGTCCGTCCGATGCCACGCGGGGTGAATGTATCGCGACCTGTCATCCTGAAGATTTCATTTTTCGTTCTGGTAAGCAATTTATGTGTTTGTTTTTGTTTTATTGTGCTATGAATGAGTGAAGTACTTGATACTTTGAATTTCTATTAAATCGTATGATGAGTTTACGCATTTTAAACTATCCTAATTGGCGGAAGTGAAATGTGGGTGTGGCTGACGTATCGAGAGTCGTTCAAAGGATTTTGTTAGAAAAATGGTCGACCGCCAAGTTTCGCGACCGTACGTTTCTGCCCTTCCATATGGCGACCACCACCGCGCAAGAAAAATATACGTTTGATATCTTGTACACGGTGTGGCATGGCATCTAAATTATCAATATCTATTAAGCTCGAGTATGTCCATGTAACTGTTTTATTTACATTTATGTAGTCAAGTCAAAATCTGTAGACGCTAAGGAACCCAAGGCGTATCGTTTACCTGAACCTGTCAAATTAAAATAATTGGTTTTTCGAAATTTATATCTACATTGTCCACAACACATTTAAGATTCATAGCAGAGTAGTTGCGACATTAACTATTGAACATTCACAACTGAGAAGTAAAACGTTTGCTTAAAAATTAGGTGTTCTACTTTCTTATGTATGCACAGCCAAAGCTCTGTCATGCCACGTAAAACGATGAAAAATTCTAAGACACTTACATAATTGAAAGAATGTTTACGTCTCCCTGATAGATTTGACTCTCTTCAGTGTGAAAAGACCGATGTTCTGCAGTAGGAGTGCTGGTATGCACACTCACTATTTCTTTTCTATTACTTCTGATAAAGGTATTAATAATTGCGAAACTTTTACGCGCTGTCTTCATACTTGTAGGAGCCATTGGGCCGGGTACAGTTTTCCTCTGGGGATCCATTATTCTGACGTATGTACATTATTTACCAGCATTAATTTAGCAATTAGATTCCCTTTTACCTACAATTTAAATTTTGATTATCTGTCACAGTCACCAGTGATGGATCGGTGGCTGTGGACTTGTTTGCACTTGAGGTGCACTAGGACATTAGTGTGAAAGAGGTTGACGTTACTTTTTGCACGGAACATAAAATTCTTTGTTCTGTGACTTTTTGAAATGATGAAACCTCGTTCTTAGACCTTGAAGGTCGAGTCCTCGTTGAAACCCTGACGGCCTTATTCCAAAACACGGACCAACTATGGTACTGGGATTAGTACTAGGATTAAACTATGGACCAAATAAAACGTTATTATAAAACACAGTTTATCACCAAAGCAAGGACTATCTCTGGTACCAAAGTTAAACCACAGGGACCCCTAGTTTATCTTTAGACTAACTTTGAAACTATTTTCTTTGAGGTTAGCTTTGATTAGTATTCGTGTAATTCTAAGAACAAAATTATTAAATATGGATATTAGCGTTATAGACATGATGGATTTTGAAGATTTGGACATGTTAGGGACATTTCGGCAACCTGTTAGATGTCGACATCGTGTGAATCCTTTTGATTTGAGTGATGAAGACTTCAGATACAAATACAGGTTCACAAAACGTTATGCAGAGAAAATAGTGATGTTTTACGTGACGATTTAGTTCACGACCCTCGAGGATGCTCCTTGAGTCCCGAAGTTCAAGTGGTTTGCGCTTTACGGAACTGGGCTCGCCATGAAGTAAGTTCTATAAAAAGTACCTACCTTTGTCAATGATAGCAAGGCTCAAAGCATAACTCTTAATAACTAATATTTTATTATGGTTGTATTTGTAGATTCAACACGATACAGCTGATTTACATGGTGTGTCTCAACCAATTGTGAGCAAAACATGTAAAAAGGTAGCAGACATTTTGTCAAGAATATCCCGAAGATTTATTAAAATGCCTACTACTTTAAATGAACAACAAGAAACTATTCGGAAATTCCGTCGTATTGCCGGTTTTCCTACAGTAATTGGTGCTATTGACTGTACTCATATTAGAGTGAAGAAAGTAAATGCTGACGGGGGTCAGCTATATATAAATAGAAAAGGATTTCCTTCAATTAATGTCCAGGTAATTATGAAACAAGTATAAGGTGTTACTGTCTCATAATTAATATTTTCATTTAGCAAAATGAAAATACAAAATGATGAGAATGTTGGAAACCAAAAACTGAGAGACTCTACCTAAAACCTACTACTTTAAACTCACTTTTCAGGTGGTTTGTAATGCTGACCTAAAAATCATGGACATTGTAACCAGATGGCGTGGGAGTGTACATGACTCAAGAATTTTTCGAGAATGTAGATTAAAACAGAGGTTTGAGGCTGGTGCATTCTCTGGAATTTTACTGGGTGACAGTGGTTATCCTTGCACTCCATATTTATTTACACCAGTTCTTAACCCCACTACACCACAAGATGAAAGATACAATAGAAGCCATATCTCTACCCGAAACACAGTAGAAAGGTGTTTCGGTTTATTGAAGCAACGTTTTCGTTGCCTATTTAAGAGGCATGTATGGAGACATTGAAACTGCAAAAAAAACAATTGTTGCATGTGCTGTTCTTCATAATATTGCAATAGACATGAAAGAAGACCTCTTTCCTCTTGAGGCAGTTAATATTGAACCATCTTCGTCCTTGGAATCTACAGGACAATATATTCCAAGTACACTGAGAGGAAATGTTAGGAGAAGGCAGTTTATTGAAACACATTTCCAGTAAAAAATATATATTAAAAAATATTTATATTTCATTCTTTCTCTCTCTTTCATTTATATTTCTTTCTCTCTTCAATCAATATATATTACTAGTGTTTTCTTGACGTTCTAATAACACTATTTCTAACTCCAATTTCTTAATTTTTAACTTAGCAATTTTAATATTATATTGGTGTTCTGCTTCCATCATTTCCAACTGCTTTTTTTTTAATCTGTATTACTTTGTACGATTGCCTGGCGCATTTCTGTACTTCTGTAAAACCAATTAGAAATAAGAGTAATTTTGTTTTTATTTTGGTAATAAAAGTATAAACTAAAAAAAGTATGACTGCCTCGTTAGCCTAGTGGTTCTGAGTGCGACTGCTACGCTAAAGGTCTTGGGTTCGATTCCCAGGCCGAGCAGTGTTATTGGGTTTTTCTATTACATGGGACCTAAACATACCGGCGAACTGTGGGTGTAAATTGGTACGCCTCTGCCTAACCCTTCGGGGAATACAGGCATGATGGTATGTTATGTTATAAAACTATAAAGAAAGTAATCTTTATGCCTGGTACTGTTACTCAAATCTTAAATAATCTTGTTAATTAGAGTAGGTAATTATAACAACAAACCTATTTTGCAAGCTCTTCCGCTTTTTTACTGTGCTTGTACAAACTAGGGTCTCATTATTAGAACCTTTGGAAGGTGCTAAAATTAAAAAATATAAACATGAATTATATACCTAGGTACTTAATAAAATTGTAGGCTTGGTATATTTTCAAAACCTATTATTTACCTACCTTGAACCCCTACAACATCGTGTTCAGAATTTTCTTCATCTAAGACTATGGTTGTGTCATTATTTTCAAAACTAGGGCCTTGCATATGGTCTGCAGTCTCTGCAGACATTTCTATTGCATTTGTTGTCACTATAACTGGCTTCTAAAATACATAAAATGAAATTAACTATTTTCATGTTATAAATTACAATGGATTTGTCTATGCATTTGAAACTCGGAAATAAATTTGAACAATATTTATTATATGGTATGATAATAATTGTATACCTACTTTAATTAAGACACTATATTTACCTACGTACCACTGCATCACTATCATAATCATTAACTTCGATAACAAAGTCATGTGGAGCAATCGTCATCACTTCTAAGTCATCTGGAGAAGGTGATGGTGGTTTTTGGCCACCCCCTGTCTTTGGCTGTTCCCTCCTATGGGCAGACAAGTTGGCTTTGGCAGATAATTGCATTCGTTTCCAAGCTAACTTCAGTTCCGCATCTGAGCGAAATTTACCTGTCACCTCATTAAATCTAAAAAAATAATTAGGCTGCTTAAATATCATACAATTGGTAGGTAATGTACTTGTACACATATCAAAAGCAATAAGTTCTACTTAGTTGATATATTCTTCCACTCTCTTGTCTTCTGTATATTTATTGATGTTTTTGTGGACTTATCCTCTATTATGTTTGCTGATTCAGCAATAAAATGTCGTAATAATTCCTACAATAATAAGAACATTTGTGTTAGTCGAAATAAGGATTTAATAAAGCACTGCTTATTAAAATAAAATGTCTTTCACTTTTTCTTCCGAACTCCAATTTTCACCCCTTTTTTTCTTCTGTTGTGCCATGTTATATTATCACGTATAATCTTCCTTACCACATACAATTCGCATTTATTTACTAATATGGATGCAATAACATTTTTGTCGTTTAAAATGTCGCGCGTATGGCGTTTGCAATTTTAATTTCGTTTCACTCAGAGTTGTTGAAAATTAATAAATAACAAATTTAATATAAAAGGATCGTCAAAAGTGTAAGCTGTGCTTGATCAAAATATTGCAATATTCACAAAAAACTATTTATGATATATTTTTGAAGCCTTTCAAGTGTTACGGAACAATATCAATAATGAGAGAAACAGAACGTTGCTTGGAATGAAGTCTGTATGAACGAATGAAAGACTGTAATTTTTTGCTTATCATCTGTGGATTTTATTTCGTCCATGGATGACCTACGGTTTTGAAGTTTAGGCGGGAAAATGAAAAGTGCACATTGTCGATTTTATATTATTTTTCAAAACTTGAATTTCTTCAAAGTTTAATGTGTAATTATGATGGATAATTAACCATTAAGTGTTTGTGAACGTGTGAGAGTGTAGGCAAATGATATAAAATTGAAAATCGTGACTTTTTGGGTTCACTCCTAAACTCCATCGAAGCCTCAATAAAATTTCTACCGTTTTATTGGGGCAACTCAACAACTTATACTTGACACTGGCGAACACAAAAAGTGTGGTGCCATATTACAATCCCAAGCAATCCCATAATGGGAAATATTATTTGATTACTTTATTACTTGACACTGGCAAATACACAAAAAGTGGGGCGCCATAATTAAAAAAAAAAACTACGGTTGAAAGCGCGGGAAACTTCGAGCGGACCGGTGCATTTTTTCTTGTTAAAATTTTCAATTTTCATTTTTCTCTTTTTTAGGATCAGTTTTGTATTATATTGTAAATAATATTCATATTTAGTGTACATATATTAGTTTTAGTGTATAGTTTGCCAGATTCGGTGAGTTTTTTAATATTTTTTTATGAAAGAGCCGCCTGACTTGGCGGACCCGCGGGTCTTTGTACCCCCGGCTGCAAATTTTGTAACAGTAGCTTCAACAGTTGTGTCAAATGAATCTGGAATGGAGACGGATGGTTCTAGTGCTCAACGTGGGCACAAAAGAACGAGACTACATAAAATATGCAAAGTGTGCAACAAAAAAAAAAGGAAGCACAGTCAGGCTGTTGATGGTAATACAGGTCGTTGTTGTGCTAGTGCAGATAGCGAAAATAGTGACACTACAGCTACTGTAAAACCTATTGAAAATAATATTGATTCGGTTAAAATGGTCGCACTGAGTAGTGGTTCAGGCTCCCAGGGTTCAGTATCTGGAGTTGCTAGGACCAAGTATGAGGTCACAGATATCAGCCCCTTTGTCATACACGTCCAAAAAGAGGTTAAGTCCCCCGATGATAATACCACCTTGCACCCGGTTACATTTGGCAAGTTTCTCAAGACCAATGCCATTCACAACATTGTGGATGGATCTGTTAAGAGGATAGGCAGAAATAGAATTTCTTTAGTGTTCAAAGACTTTCACGATGCTAATTCATTCATCTCCAATACTGAGTTATCAAAAAGTAACTTAAAAGCATTTATACCAAATTTTCATTTAACAAGAATGGGCCTTGTTCGTGGTGTTCCATCTGAATGGTCGCCTGAAGAAATAATTGAAAATGCATCAGTGCCTGATAACTGTGGTAAAATACTTAAAGTACGGAGGATAAATTATAAAACTATGGTAGAAGGGTCACCGGTTTGGAAAGCAACGCAGAGTATTGTTATTACACTGGATGGTCAAGTTCTTCCTCCACGTATATTCATGTGTTACAATTAATTACCTGTAGAGCTGTATGTGTATTCCACTATCCAATGCTACAATTGCTGTCGCTTTGGACATACAAAAATTCAATGTAGGTCCAAACCTAAATGTTACAAGTGTGGCCAGGAACATACTGGTGATACTTGTGATGTTGAGGAGGAAAATATATCTTGCTGTCATTGCTCTGGTAACCATTTTGCTACTTCTAAAGTATGTCCCGAATTTTTGCGTCAAAAAGAAATCAAGACTGTTATGGCAGAAAAATGTATTTCATATGGTGAAGTTGCTAAATTGATTGCACCTGTTTCCAAGTCCTATGCCAACGTAGCTAGCACTCCGGTCACAACTTACGCTCACCCAAATTCTCAGTCTTCATATACACAAAATTCTCCTTCACATAGTTCACATAAAAAAACAGTGTATATAAATCGTCGTCCTCCCCCCCAAACCAGGTAAAGGTTACGACAGCCAAAATCACCAACAGATACTTAATGAATACAGCTTACCTACGCCGCAAAATGGTGGTGCGTTTAATACAAACAAAACACATCCTTCAATGATGTCAACATCAGATATTATTCAAATTCTCATCCAAACGCTACCTCAATCTAATATAGAAATACCGTCCAACGTTGCCCCTTTAGTCGATATGTATACAAACCCTAAACCTGTTAATAATGTTAGTACAAACTCAGAACATATTACAATGGAACTGTAGAAGTGCAGTTTCTAAAAAAAGTGAAATTATTTACTTGTTAAATAAATATAACGGCTCCAGGCTCCATCTTTAAACTCAATGGATTTTCTTGTTTAAGAGATGATAGGTCCGATGGGTATGGTGGTACTGCTCTACTCATCAGAAACACTGTCTCTTACTGTCCCCTTTCTCTTCCTGTATTTAATGATTTTTCTGTGGTAGCTGCACAAATAAATAATACTTGTATTGTTTCAATACATATTCCTTCTCCCACTTCTACAACTCTTCAACAATTCAACAATCTTGTATCTCTTCTTCCTCATCCTTTTATAATTTTAGGTGACTTCAACTGTCACCATATTTCCTGGGGTTGTTCCCTTTCATCATATTGTGGTGACATATTATTAGACATATTTGACCAACATAATCTTTGTGTGTTAAATTCTGGGTCCCCAACTCGACGTACAGGGCCAAATGAAAATTTTAGTGCAATAGACCTTTCCATTTGTACCCCTAATTTAACTTCATCTCTCGTATGGTGCACTTTACCATCTTCTTACGGAAGCGACCACTTTCCAATTTTTATAACGCCCACACATCCGTGCAGTTCCCCTAGTCTTCCAAGGCAGCCACGTTTAAAGTACAAGCTTAATAAGGATGGGTTATGGGATAAGTTTAAGTCTCTTGTAGAGTTTAAACTTTCTAATTTACAAAATAATTTATCGGACGATCTTATCGATTTTAATAATATTTTTACAAATTTACTTATACAAGCTGCAGATGAAACCTTTCCTGTAAAAACTTCAGCCAATAGTCGTGTTCCTTCCCCTCCGTGGTGGGACAGTGAATGTTCGCGAATGGTGAAAGCGAGAAAGGAAGCTGAAAAAGAATACAATAATAATATGTCAGCAGATAATTTCAAAATTGTATGTGATACTATAGCGAAAGCTCGTAAATTATTCAAAGAAAAGAAATTTGAAGGATGGAAAACATTTTGCCTTTCCATTTCAAAATATAAGAAGGTTTAGAAATGGTGTTACTAATTCTAATATTTCTGGCATTCCCTCAAATCTGAAAAACTCCTTTCTTAACCGTCTAGCTCCACCATCTGTGCCAGAGCAAGACCTTATTTATAATAACATTCCTCCTTTTATCCTTACAACCAAAGTCCACTAAATTCTCCTTTCACAATGCAAGAGTTACAGGGCGTTTTATCTTCAGTTAAAGATTCTGCTCCAGGTGAAGACGGTATTCCGTACTCATTCCTGGTAATTCAATTTAAATAAATCTTCACTTGAATACTATTTGGACTTAATTAACAAAATTATGTTATCGGGTAATATTCCTCCACCGTGGAAGTCTCAAACTGTTATTCCCATTCTGAAACCGGGGAAATCACCATCAGAACCTTCATCTTATAGACCAATAGCCTTATCCCCTGTAATTGCAAAAGTAGCTGAAAACTTAGTTAAAAATCGCCTTGAATGGATAGTCGAAAACCGCGGAATTTTACCGGAATGTCAGTTTGGATTTAGGAAAGGCAGGAGTACGTTGGATAGTTTGGCTACTTTGGTAACAGATATTAGAGTTGCTTTTTCACAAAACGAATCTGTACTTGCAGTTTTTTTAGATCTAGAATCAGCATATGACAATGTTCTTCTCAATGTCCTTAAAAAAAAATTAGAGATGCTTCACATTCCCGAAATTTTGTTTTTAGGTTCTTCACTTCAAAATTCATCAAGCATCCTGCAATATGCAGATGACTTAGTTTTGTACGCTACGGGAAATTCTACAAGTTATCTTTGTTCTAAGATATCTGACTCTCTAGATTATTTAAAAGTCTGGATGGAAGAAAATGGCCTGAGTATATCTGCGAGTAAGAGTTCTTTAGTCTTATTTACTCGAAAACGTTTTCCCCCTCCAATAGCTATAGATTTTGATAATAACGACATACCAGTTAAAAAGCAGGTTAAGTTTTTGGGTATTGTTTTCGACTCTAAACTTACAGGTGTCCCTCACTGTGATTACGTTGTAAATAAATGTCAAAATCTTCTCAATTTGATGAGGTGCCTTTCAGGTGTTTGGTGGGGTGCGCATCCGTTTTCCTTAAAACTTCTTTACAATGCTCTGGTTCGAAGTGTTCTTGATTATGGAATCTTCTTATTGGAGCCTTGTAACGTGGCTGCCCTTAGGAAACTAGATTCCATCCAATCAAAGGCCTTGAGAATAATCACAGGTGCTATGAAATCTAGTCCTATTAATGCATTACAAACTGAATGTAATGAACCTCCTCTTAGGCTGAGACGTCAATTTTTAGCTGACCGATTATTTTTTCGTGTATTACAGTTTTCTAATAAATAAAATCTAATAATAATTAATTCAAAAACTTCAGATACTTGCTGATCTCATTGACTCATCAAATTATTGGAATCACAAATCTCTTCCCTGTTTAGTTAAAAGTTATATTCGATTTAAATCATTTCATGCTCCGACACATCGATCTCCGAAACTTGATTTGTTTAACAGTGAATTCGAAACCTTAATCCATGGGCCATCTGTTAAGTACATTTTAGATATTGATAAAAATAACGCTAACCCCCACTTTAATTTTATTGTTGAAAAAAATTGGCCTGAGTGGCATCATATTTTCACTGATGCACCCAAGCATGAATCTGATGATTTTGTGGGGGTAGGAATATATCATCCACAGTATAATATTGTTCAGAAAGTAAAATGTCCACCTGAAGCAACAGTTTTTACTGGCGAATGTCTTGGCATCCTTAAGGCTCTAGAATACATTTTACTTTTAAAACTTGGAAATAGTTTAATTTTAACTGACTCCATGAGTGCCCTTCAGGCGCTCTTGAGATATCCTTTTAAGTCCAAACCACTTTTTCCTCTTATACTTAGCACATATTAGGAGTAAACTTTTTGAGTGTGATTTCAAGGGCTTTTCTGTAGTTTTTGTCTGGATTCCGAGTCATTGTGGAATAAGTGGTAATGAAAAAGCTGACAGAATTGCCAATGAAGCAGTGATCTGTGGGGATAATGTACCGTTTAAAAATTATACTCAGGACTTGGCTACCCTGCCTAAACATTATCTTGGGGATTCCTGGGATAGAGTTTGGGCAGAAAGTGCTTGTTCAAAAGGGAAATACTACTTTAGTATACAGTCGAAAATTCCTCGTAAACCTTGGTTCTCTGTCCTCAGACTTGGTAAGATTGCGACAACCATTCTAATAAGAATGAGGTTAGGTCACACTGCATCTCCGGCACATCTTGCACGTTTACATATTATAGATAGTCCTCAGTGTGAATGTGGACATGTCTTTGGGGATCTGAACCATATATTCTTTTCATGTCCGATTCATGACCGTACTTCCTTTTTAAATAGTTTGATATCCCTCCGTGTTCCTTTCCCTACTTCTGTAAAGACTCTTCTTTTTTTTATATTTATGATAATAATATTCGTATTTAAAATGTATAAATATTTAACTATGTACTTATCAGGCTGTGCCTATTATTTATCTAAAATTTTTGTACTAAGTATTATATTTTTTTACACATTCCTGATCCTGTTTCCTTTTTTCCAAATTCCTTTATATTGTCTTTTCGGGTTAAATGTTTCCTTACCTTTACATTCAAACAAACAAAAAACAAAACTTGACGCTGGCGGATGCACCCAAGTGCTAGCCAAGATCTCCTGAATAGGATAGAATAATAGAAATAGAATAGGAAAAAAAAAAAACTACGGTTGAAAGCGCGGGAAACTTCGAGCGGACTGGTGCATTTTTTCTTGTTAAAATTTTCAATTTTCGTTTTTCTCTTTTTAAGGATCAGTTTTGTATTATATTGTAAATAATATTCATATTTAGTGTACATATATTAGTTTTAGTGTATAGTTTGCCAGATTCGGTGAGTTTTTTAATATTTTTTAATGAAAGAGCCGCCTGACTTGGCGGACCCGGGGGTCTTTGTACCCCCGGCTGCAAATTTTGTAACAGTAGCTTCAACAGTTGTGTCAAATGAATCTGGAATGGAGACGGATGGTTCTAGTGCTCAACGTGGGCACAAAAGAACGAGACTACATTAAATATGCAAAGTATGCAACAAAAAAAAGGAAGCACAGTCAGGCTGTTGATGGTAATACAGGTTGTTGTTGTGCTAGTGCAGATAGCGAAAATAGTGACACCACACCTACTGTAAAACCTATTGAAAATAATAATAATTCACTTAAAATGGTCGCACCGAGTAGTGGTTCAGGCCCCCAGGGATCAGTATCTGGAGTTGCTAGGACCAAGTATGAGGTCACTGATATCAGCTCCTTTGTCATACACGTCCAAAAAGAGGTTAAGTCCCCCGATGATAATACCACCTTGCACCCGGTTACATTTGGCAAGTTTCTCAAGACCAATGCCATTCACAACATTGTGGATGGATCTGTTAAGAGGATAGGCAGAAATAGAATTTCTTTAGTGTTCAAAGACTTTCACGATGCTAATTCATTCATCTCCAATACTGAGTTATCAAAAAGTAACTTAAAAGCATTTATACCAAATTTTCATATAACAAGAATGGGCCTTGTTCGTGGTGTTCCATCTGAATGGTCGCCTGAAGAAATAATTGAAAATGCATCAGTGCCTGATAACTGTGGTAAAATACTTAAAGTACGGAGGATAAATTATAAAACTATGGTAGAAGGGTCACCGGTTTGGAAAGCAACGCAGAGTATTGTTATTACACTGGATGGTCAAGTTCTTCCTCCACGTATATTCATGTGTTACAATTAATTACCTGTAGAGCTGTATGTGTATTCCACTATCCAATGCTACAATTGCTGTCGCTTTGGACATACAAAAATTCAATGTAGGTCCAAACCTAAATGTTACAAGTGTGGCCAGGAACATACTGGTGATACTTGTGATGTTGAGGAGGAAAATATATCTTGCTGTCATTGCTCTGGTAACCATTTTGCTACTTCTAAAGTATGTCCCGAATTTTTGCGTCAAAAAGAAATCAAGACTGTTATGGCAGAAAAATTTATTTCATATGGTGAAGTTGCTAAATTGATTGCACCTGTTTCCAAGTCCTATGCCAACGTAGCTAGCACTCCGGTCACAACTTACGCTCACCCAAATTCTCAGTCTTCATATACACAAAATTCTCCTTCACATAGTTCACATAAAAAAACAGTGTATATAAATCGTCGTCCTCCCCCCCAAACCAGGTAAAGGTTACGACAGCCAAAATCACCAACAGATACTTAATGAATACAGCTTACCTACGCCGCAAAATGGTTGTGCTTTTAATACAAACAAAACAGATCCTTCAATGATGTCAACATCAGATATTATTCAAATTCTCATCCAAACACTAACTCAATATAATATAGAAATACCGTCCAACGTTGCCGCTTTAGTCGATATGTATACAAACCCTAAACCTGTTAATAATGTTAGTACAAACTCAGAACATATTACAATGGAACTGTAGAAGTGCAGTTTCTAAAAAAAGTGAAATTATTTACTTGTTAAATAAATATAACGCTTCTTTGTTTGCAATTTCAGAAACCTGGTTAAAGCCAGGCTCCATCTTAAAACTCAATGGTTTTTCTTGTTTAAGAGATGATAGGTCCGATGGGTATGGTGGTACTGCTCTACTCATCGGAAACACTGTATCTTACTGTCCCCTTTCTCTTCCTGTATTTAATGATTTTTCTGTGGTAGCTGCACAAATAAATAATACTTGTATTGTTTCAATACATATTCCTTCTCCCACTTCTACAACTCTTCAACAATTCAACAATCTTGTATCTCTTCTTCCTCATCCTTTTATAATTTTAGGTGACTTCAACTGTCACCATATTTCTTGGGGTTGTTCCCTTTCATCATATTGTGGTGACATATTATTAGACATATTTGACCAACATAATCTTTGTGTGTTAAATTCTGGGTCCTCAACTCGACGTACAGGGCCAAATGAAAATTTTAGTGCAATAGACCTTTCCATTTGTACCCCTAATTTAACTTCATCTCTCGTATGGTGCACTTTACCATCTTCTTACGGAAGCGACCACTTTCCAATTTTTATAACGCCCACACATCCGTGCAGTTCCCCTAGTCTTCCAAGGCAGCCACGTTTAAAGTACAAGCTTAATAAGGATGGGTTATGGGATAAGTTTAAGTCTCTTGTAGAGTTTAAACTTTCTAATTTACAAAATAATTTATCGGACGATCTTATCGATTATAATAATATTTTTACAAATTTACTTATACAAGCTGCAGATGAAACTTTTCCTGTAAAAACTTCAGCCAATGGTCGTGTTCCTTCCCCTCCGTGGTGGGACAGTGAATGTTCGCGAATGGTGAAAGCGAGAAAGGAAGCTGAAAAAGAATACAATAATAATATGTCAGCAGATAATTTCAAAATTGTATGTGATAATATAGCGAAAGCTCGTTAATTATTCAAAGAAAAGAAATTTGAAGGATGGAAAACATTTTGCCTTTCCATTTCACCCAATGTGAACGCTTCTATTGTCTGGCAAAATATAAGAAGGTTTAGAAATGGTGTTACTAATTCTAATATTTCTGGCATTCCCTCAAATCTGAAGAACTCCTTTCTTAACCGTCTAGCTCCACCATCTGTGCCAGAGCAAGACCTTATTTATAATAACATTCCTCCTTTTATCCTTCACAACCAAAGTCCACTAAATTCTCCTTTCACAATGCAAGAGTTACAGGGCGTTTTATCTTCAGTTAAAGAATCTGCTCCAGGTGAAGACGGTATTCCGTATTCATTCCTGGCTAATTTAAATAAATCTTCACTTGAATACTATTTGGACTTAATTAACAAAATTATGTTATCGGGTATTATTCCTCCACCGTGGAAGTATCAAACTGTTATTCCCATTCTGAAACCGGGGAAATCACCATCAGAACCTTCATCTTATAGACCAATAGCTTTATCCCCTGTAATTGCAAAAGTAGCTGAAAACTTAGTTAAAAATCGCCTTGAATGGATAGTCGAAAACCGCGGAATTTTACCGGAATGTCAGTTTGGATTTAGGAAAGGCAGGAGTACGTTGGATAGTTTGGCTACTTTGGTAACAGATATTAGAGTTGCTTTTTCACAAAACGAATCTGTACTTGCAGTTTTTTTAGATCTAGAATCAGCATATGACAATGTTCTTCTCAATGTCCTTAAAAAAAATTAGAGATGCTTCACATTCCCGAAATTTTGTGTTGTTTTATAATTAACCTCCTTTCAGGCAGAACAATTAAATTAGATCAAACACAGGATGACAGTAGGCTAGTATGGAAAGGTCTCCCACAGGGTTCAGTTCTCAGCCCTATATTATTTAATTTGTATACGTCTGAGTTAGATTCTTCACTTCAAAATTCATCAAGCATCCTGCAATATGCAGATGACTTAGTTTTGTACGCTACTGGAAATTCAGCAAGTTATCTTTGTTCTAAGATATCTGACTCTCTAGATTATTTAAAAGTCTGGATGGACGAAAATGGCCTGAGTATATCTGCGAGTAAGAGTTCTTTAGTCTTATTTACTCGACAACGTTTTCCCCCTCCAATAGCTATAGATTTTGATAATAACTAAACACCAGTTAAAAAGCAGGTTAAGTTTTTGGGTATTGTTTTCGACTCTAAACTTACAGGTGTCCCTCACTGTGATTACGTTGTAAATAAATGTCAAAATCTTCTCAATTTGATGAGGTGCCTTTCAGGTGTTTGGTGGGGTGCGCATCCGTTTTCCTTAAAACTTCTTTACAATGCTCTGGTTCGAAGTGTTCTTGATTATGGAATCTTCTAATTGGAGTCTTGTAACGTGGCTGCCCTTAGGAAACTGGATTCCATCCAATCAAAGGCCTTGAGAATAATCACAGGTGCTATGAAATCTAAATAATGATAATATGAAATCTAATCTAGTCCTATTAATGCATTACAAACTGAATGTAATGAACCTCCTCTTAGGCTAAGACGTCAATTTTTAGCTGACCGATTATTTTTTCGTGTTTTACAGTTTTCTAATAGCCTTCTAATTCAAAAACTTCAGATACTTGCTGATCTCATTGACTCATCAAATTATTGGAATCACAAATCTCTTCCCTGTTTAGTTAATAGTTATATTCGATTTAAATCATTTCATGCTCCGACACATCGATCTCCGAAACTTAATTTGTTTAACAGTGAATTCTAAAGCTTAATCCATGAGCTATCTGTTAAGTACATTTTAGATATTGATAAAAATAACGCTAACCCCCACTTTAATTTTATTGTTGAAAAAAAAATGGCCTGAGAGGCATCATATCTTCACTGATGCATCCAAGCATGAATCTGATGATTTTGTGGGGGTAGGAATATATCATGCACAGTATAATATTGTTCAAAAAGTAAAATGTCCACCTGAAGCAACAGTTTTTACTGGCAAATGTCTTGGCATCCTTAAGGCTCTAGAATACATTTTACTTTTAAAACTTGGAAATAGTTTAATTTTAACTGACTCCATGAGTGCCCTTCAGGCGCTCTTGAGATATCCTTTTAAGTCCAAACCACTTTTTCCTCTTATAGCACATAATAGGAGCAAACTTTTTGAGTGTGTTTTCAAGGGCTTTTCTGTAGTTTTTGTCTGGATTCCGAGTCATTGTGGAATAAGTGGTAATGAAAAAGCTGACAGAATTGCCAATGAAGCTGTGATCTGTGGGGATACTGTACCGTTTAAAAATTATACCCAGGACTTGGCTAACCTGCCTAAACGTTATCTTGGGGATTCCTGGGATAGAGTTTGGGCAGAAAGTGCTTGTTCAAAAGGGAAATACTACTTTAGTATACAGTCGAAAATTCCTCGTAAACCTTGGTTCTCTGTCCTCAGACTTGGTAAGATTGCGACAACCATTCTAATAAGAATGAGGTTAGGTCACACTACATCTCCGGCACATCTTGCACGTTTACATATTATAGATAGTCCTCAGTGTGAATGTGGACATGTCTTTGGGGATCTGAACCATAATTATATTCTTTTCATGACCGTAGCTAGTCACGTAACCGTCAAGTGCTAGCCAAGATCTCCTGAATAGGGGAAAAAAAAAACTACGGTTTAGAGTTTAGGCGGGAAAATGAAAAGTGCACATTGTTGATTTTATATTATTTTTCAAAACTTTAATTTCTCTGAAGTTTAATGTGTAATTATGGTGGATAATTAACCATTAAGTGTTCGTGAACGTGTGAGAGTGTAGGCAAAAGATATAAAATTGAAAATCGTGACTTTTTGGGTTCACACCTAAACTCCATCGAAGCCTCAATAAAGTTTCTACCGTTTTATTGGGGCAACTGAACATTATACTTGACACTGGCGAACACGAAAAGTGTGGTGCCATAATACAATCCCATGATGGGAAATAATGATTACCTACTTGATTATTCTAATACTTGACACTGGCAAATACACAAAAAGTGTGACGCCATAATAAAAAAAAAAAACTACGGTTTAGGGGTTTAGGCGGGAAAATGAAAATTGCACATTGTCGATTTTATATTATTTTCCAAAACTTGAATTTCTCCGAAGTTTAATGTGTAATTATGGTGGATAATTAGCTTTGACTATCTATCCCTGGACAAGTGACGCGCTTAATTCTATGAACAAAAAAGTCTGTCACTTTTGGTGCGGGGGGAGGAAACACTACATAGACATTGCTGCACACATACTCAAAATCATTTTGTATCGCTACGAACTCACACATATTAAAATCTTCACCACTAACACAATTTACGCACACATAGAGGTCAAATACGTCAACATACAAGAATTGACGACAATACGAACGTATAATACAATAAAAATAATTAGGAAGCTACTATGTCGATATTTTATATCGATAGATTATTTCAGGAAGAATGGATAAAAACGTAACAACGATTACAAATTATTTTTATATCTAATTATTTATTTGCAAAATTAAAATCATCCATACCCACCTTTTCAATATCTTGCGTCATAATTATTTTAAATGCAATGCTCTCATTGCATGCTAATGAAATACAAAACAAAGAAAATATTTAGGTATAGATAAATAGGTACATTAGGTACAAAAAAAAAAAAGCATAATGTACTGTTCCTTATTAAGTAGTAGAAATAAATGGCTTTTTATTTTATTTTATTTCTTTATTATTTTATAAATAGGTACATACTATGTAATTGGAAAATAAACGCACGGGTGAGAGAAATCGCTAACTTTTCGAAATACATATTCTATAGCCTATGTTAATCTTGACTAATGTAGCATTCAAATGGTGAAAGAATTTTCGAAATCGGCCTAGTAGTTTTTGAGTTTATTTGTTACATACATTGATACATACAAATCTTTCCTCTTTATAATATTAGTATAGATAGAGCAGATATTGGGGACGTTATGTTACAAATACTTTGATACCAATTAGTTTGATTCTTTGATTTTGATTTTTTCTTTTCTTTGCCAGGCTGATATATTAGCAATAACACTAGACAGAGCGTTTTGTTTCTCACGAGATATAAGTAGGAGTAAATACGATTTTGTTCATTATGTCGCGCGTTAATATGATAAGAAGCGACTGCTACGCTGGAGGTCCTGGGTTCGATTCCCCAGTCGAGCAATGCGTTATTGGAGTTTTTTTATAAGGTTTATGCCCGATTAATGGCAATAGGCTCGCTCCCTAAGTACGCATCTGTCTAACCCTTCAGGAAATAAAGACGTGATGGTATGTCGTGTTCCGTACTCTCGTTATTTCTTTGACCCGGATATCGAAAAAAGAAAATAATGTGTTTGAAGAAACACCCCGCAAGAGGCAGGGCATTGTTGAATTGAATAACTCCACTTGAAATTGGAGCTGCCCAACTGGGGAAATACCTACACTTTGCAGAAAATAGTAGCCAAATAACATAGCGCTGTACTATGTTGTGTTCCTAACGGTGAGCAAGATCGCCAAAGCTCCACGAGGAAGCGTTATGTTGGCAGTGGGGGTACCGGTGTTGTTGGTTGTCTACCGGGTGTGAAAAGATTTTTACAGGGTCGGCAACGGGCGAGTGATACCCCAGGTGTTGCAAGCGTTCATATAATAGGGTACAGTAACCAGTTACCATCAGGCGGGCCATGTGCTGGTTTTCCATCTAAGCGGTAAAAGAAACCCCAGACCTTCTAACCATACCGTATCTTAGAAATCATTTTCAATGATTTTTCAAATACGATATATATATGTTAATTTATTTTTCTTTTGTCAACACATTTATCCGCAACGGCTTAAGCTATTATTTATCAATCACAACTACTTCATTTTAAATGAAGGTCTTTTGTAGATCTGAAAAAGTAACAAATAAAATATCTAATAGCACTGGATATCAAAAATAATCAATAATCTTAGTTACGTCATTTCCAAAAATGTTATTTTATTAAATTTTATATCATATCATAAATTCATGATATTCATCTTTAGTGATCTTTAGCAATTATTATAATTTGGTCTTACATTGAACACGAAAATAATATCGATATCGATTCGAAATCGTAAACAATCACTATCACATCATTAATTAAAATGACAAAACAAAAGAGGGACATAGTCTCGCTACACTTTTAAAAATCGAGTTTTATGCATTATGCCATAATATATATAAGGCCTATAATTGCCAAAAAAAAGGTAATTCTGCATTAAGACCTATAATTGGAAATCATAAATGGTGACATCCTATTGGATGATATATAATTGAAAATCAAAAAATGACATTTTGATGGATATTTCTAATTTAAATCTTACGTTTATTAGAAGAAGGCTGAAATTGTTAGTAAAAAAAATTTGCTAGTCTCGTGGGGAGTGCGGATAGTCTCGTGGGGAGTGCGGGTAGTCTCGTGAGGAGTGCATGCTTGAACTAAACGATTATTTTATACTCGATTATTGAATCGGTAACGTCCTCGATCATTATTAATAAATTGTATTATGTGATTTAAATAGAAATAAATGAACTTTAATACTTACATACGGAAAATAACTCCATCTTTATCTAAATAAGATATTAGATATTTTTTTGCATACATTAACTGCACGTATATCGGTATTTACACGGAGCATTTATGATGACCTTACTGAGCGGAAACGATTCTGTTAATGAAAAATCGATTTCGGAAACAGTTTTGATAAACGCGTTAGATTTTTTAATCCACTACCTTGACAGAGGGGAATGATCGTGAGAGGCGGGTCCTTATAGATAGATAGTCAAAGATAATTAGCCATCAAGTGTTCGTGAACGTGTGAGAGTGTAGGCAAACGATATAAAATTGAAAATCGTGACTTTTTGGGTTCACACCTAAACTCCATCGAAGCCTCAATAAAATTTCTACCGTTTTATTGGGGCAACTGAACATTCTACTTGACACTGGCGAACACCAAAAGTGTGGTGCCATAATACAATCCCATGATGGGAAATATTACATATGTACTTGATTATTCTAATACTTGACACTGGCAAATACACAAAAAGTTTGGCGCCACAATAATAATAATAAAAAAAAAACTACGGTTTAGAGTTTAGGCGGGAAATGAAAAGTGCACGTCATTGTCGATTTTATATTATTTTTCAAAACTTGAATTTCTCCGAAGTTTAATGTGTAATTATGGTGGATAATTAACCATTAAGTGTTGGGGCGGGGCTGCAGCTATGCTTTTACGGTTGAGTAACGACATGCTTTGCTCTGCTTTGCGTGGTAGTATAGGTGCAGGCCTACCTTACCGCCTCCTTCTGAAGTGGTAAGGGGGTGAGGTCTTGGGGGAGAGCGCTACAGTCGTGTAGATCCCCAAGGCAAGTCCGGTGGTCTAGCCTTCTCGAGGTTGCCGCCCTGTTATCGGTCTAATTCCCTCAGAATTAGATATAACAAAAAACACCGGGCGCCTTTGTATGCTATATATGTATGTATACTAGTTTTATATATAATTTATAATTTCTTTCTTCTTCTGTTTTGTGCTTCTGTTTGTGTGTGTTTTCTCCAATCCAAGGTGTCATCCGTACCGTGCCGAGGGATGCGTGGCTGGGGGGGAGCTCAGTCGTGAACGGTGGCTGCTCGAGACCAGGACAAATCGGGCAGTATTGTAGTCCTCTCGTCGGCATGCGGGGCTCTGCCGGCGAGAATTATTATTCCCTAGCTACTCGTGGGATCTACATGGAAGAAAAAAATAGCAATATTGAATCACCAAACCCATCTTCTACAATAGAAGAACCGTTCTCTCCTCTTTTAGGGGAGACGATTGAAATGATGGAGGTTTTACTAGCCTCCCCACAGACCGTCTCCACTGACAAGTGTGAGGGGGCCAGTCCGCCCGAGGCAGGAAGCCACTGTGACTCTGCCTTACGGACGGAGAAGCCCCCAAGCCGGCCAGTGAGACTCAATGACGCAGCGCGGAAGCGATTCCGAAGGCTATTAGCAGCCAATGTCAAGGTCGATGAGGCCCGCGCATTGGCTAAAAAGCCTTGGAAAGAAATTCCAATTACTGGAGTTCCTCCCGACCCGAAGACGATGAAACGTACTAGGTCGGAGGATGAATCTCCAAAGGGACAGCCAAAGAAGACACCCCGGATGGAGGAGCCCGTGACTCAGCCCAGCTTCAGACAGGTAGTGGAGCAAACGCGAGTGGGAATCAGAAACCTGAATCCCATGAGCGAGCACCAAATGAAGCTGGTGCATCGAGCCCTAACCCTAGCGGTGTTAGAGATCGCCGCCAAGGGAAAGGGTCCGAGATTTACGGGCTTTACCCACAGACCAGGGTGGATTCTCGTCACCTGTGTGGACCAGGCTAGCCTAGACTGGCTGTCGGAAAAGGTCCCCAGGTTAAAACCTTGGAGTGGAGCATCGCTCTCGGTAATACCGGGAAGCGAACTACCGAAGCCCGCGGTAGGGACTACGTTCATCCCCAGCACTGAGGCAGAGTCGCTAGACGAAGCTACCCGGTTGCTGGGGATTCAAAATGAAGGTCTCAATACGGAGCTTTGGAGGGTCGCGCATAGCAGGGCCGAGGGAAATGGATATGTAGTGTCGTTTTTCCTTGACGACCCTTCTGTGGTGGCCCTCCAGGCTATGAACTGCGAGGCTATTCTTGGTTTTAGAAAACTTGTTTTCAAAATCAAGAATAGCTCGGAGATTGGCCCTTCACCGTCAATCGGGACACAGGAGGCTAGCGATCCTCAGCCCTCCACTTCAGGCTCTGAGAGGCAAGGCACGGTAGACCCCGGGCGTCAACACACTGTTGACAAAGGGGTGCTCAAGCCAGTGCCTCGGAGCAGTGAGAGGTCTGTGGAGCCGAACCATCCGAGGCAGGGTGAAGTGACGCCCGGTCCACAGCCTGCTGTGGACAGGTGGGTTAAAAAGCCAGTGCCTCGGAATAAGGGGAACCAGGTGGCAAAGCCAACCAACGCCTGGCGGACCGCGACAGGTCAGGGACGCTCACGGCCCAAACCAGCGCGGACGAAGACAACCCCGAAAAAAAACCCATAAAAGCTACCCAAGCGGGAGCGGCGAGGGTCCTCCAAGCCAACCTACACCATGCTGCGGCAGCGTCGGCGGTAATGGAGTGCTGTCTTGCAGAGGGCAAAGCAAACCTCGCTTTGATCCAAGAACCTTGGGTAGCTAACTCTCAGGTTCTGGGACTCAATGCTGCCGGTAAGATTCTTTATCATACAATGAGCACTAGGCCCAGGGCATGTATTGTATTTAATAATAATGTGGATTTTCTGCCAATTACAGAAGTTTGCAATAACGACTTGGTAGCCGCCTTTGTCAACCTCAAAGGATAGAATGGGGCGAGGGTGATCATATGCTCTGCCTACCTACCCGGCGAGAGAGACAACCCAACGGAAGACTTGGAGAGGGTGGTAGCATACGCCGCCCAACACAAGGCCGAGCTTCTGATTGGCTGCGATGCAAACGTTCATCACACCTCTTGGGGAAGCAGTGACATCAACAAGAGAGGTGAGTTACTCTTTGACTTCCTCATTACTAATTATTTAACAGTGCTAAATATAGGCTGCGTACCGACCTTCGTAACCAGTGCTAGGCAGGAAGTCTTAGATATTACCATCGCTACACATAACCTAGCCAGACATATAGTGAAATGGCAAGTTAGCAGCGAAAACTCAATGTCGGACCATAGACATATAGCATTTGAATTTCGGGCTGCTATAAACACCCTAACTACAACTTACAGGGATCCGAGATCAGATCTGCTTGGGCTGACTTTAGAGAGCGTCTAAAGCAAAATCTTGAGAACGTCCCAAAATCTATCAAAACCACCGACAGCCTTGAGATTGCGGTGGCCACTGTAACAAAAGGCATTCACAACGCCTATGAAGAGAGCTGTCCGCTTAAAACCAAGACCTCAACGAGGAAAGTTCCCTGGTGGAACTCAAGGCTAAGGAAGCTTAGGGAAAAAACCAGGAAATTATTCAATAAGGCTAAAAAGTCTCATGTCTGGGAGATCTACAAAAAAGCCTTAACCGAATATAGCAAAGAGATTAGGAAGGCTAAAAGAGCATCGTGGAGAAAGTTCTGTGAGGAGATTAAAACACTTCCACATACAGCAAGACTTCATAAACTGCTACACAGAGCCAATACTAGTCAGATCGGTCTCCTGAAAAGGGAAGATGGCTCTTACACGACCAGTGAAGAGGAGACCTTAGAGTTGCTGGCCACGACCCACTTTCCCGGGTCTCTGAAAAGGGACTCCATGCAACAGCTGCCACCTACCCATAGACCTCGTAACGAGGACTGGAGCAGAGCTGCAAAGATAATAAGACCCGATCAAGTAAAGTGGGCCGTTGACTCCTTTAAACCATACAAAGCATGTGGTGAGGATGGGATATTACCTGTCCTATTACAGCAGGGGGTGGACATCCTAAATCCACATCTGGTCAAAGTCTTCAGAGCGAGTTTCGCATGGGGCTATGTACCAGATCAATGGACTTTAGTTAAAGTCCTCTTTATACCTAAAGCAGGTAAGAAAGATTATAGCCAGCCAAAGTCTTTCAGACCAATCAGCCTCACTTCATTTCTTCTCAAGACAATGGAGAAGGTGCTAGATAGGAATATTAGGGATGTAGCTCTTACTGCATTTCCTATCCAACATAGCCAACATGCCTACAGCAAGGGCAAATCAACGGTAACTGCCCTTACAAGCCTCATTGACAAAGTAGAGAAGGCCATGGAAGATAAAGAAATAGCACTATGTGCGTTTCTTGACATTGAAGGTGCTTTTGATAACTCGCCAACATCACTGTTGGTGAATGGGTTGATAGATAAAAACGTCGACCCTACCACCACCAGATGGGTGAGAGCAATGCTCACTAGTAGAGGAGCAAAATTAGCACTTCACGACACAACAATAGAAGTATCCACTGTCAAGGGATGTCCACAAGGTGGCGTCTTATCGCCATTGCTATGGACTCTTGCTGTGGATGAGCTGCTACACAGGCTGGCAGAACGTCGAATCGAAGCGCAAGGTTATGCAGATGACCTGGTTATCATAGTGAGAGGGTTCTGCCAATCTACTATATCAAGCCTTATGCAAAGAGGACTTAACATTGTCAGTGAATGGTGTGTCAAAAGTGACCTCTCTGTCAACGCTGATAAAACTGTTATAGTACCTTTTACGAAACGACGGCATTTGGACAAACTCACACTGCCAAAGCTGAAAGGAAAAATAATCAAGCATTCCACGGAGGTCAAGTACTTGGGCGTTACCATCGACCAAAAGCTTACGTGGAATTCGCACTTAGCTAATGTACTTAAAAAAGCTAAGATGGCACTTGGGGTCAGCGGCCGCCTAATGGGGAGCAACTGGGGTGTAAAACCTAGTACTGCCCTATGGTTATACACTGCCATTGTGCGGCCGATCGTTACGTACGCATCAGTGGTATGGTATGACAAGGCCTACCAAGTGACCACTATAAAAAAACTTGACAGCCTGCAGAGAACTGCCTGTCTCATTTCCTCAGGAGCCATGTCCACATGCCCCGCTATGGCACTAAATGCCTTACTGGGGTTACCGCCTCTTCATGTATTCGTACACAGAGAGGCGAAAGCCACCATGTACAGAGCCAATATTCAGGGCAAAACTTGGCTATCCAAAAAAATGAGGACCCTACAGAACTCAACATTGGAAAATCCAATACTTGGCATGACAACGGATGCCATGCTTCTGCGGCATGTTTACGAAAAACAATATACCGTAGAAATGCCTTCAAGGGAAGACTGGTCAAAGGAACAGTTACATTATGAGTCCGGGAGCCTAATTTGGTATACCGACGGCTCGAAAATGGAAAATGCTGTAGGCTGCGGAATACACGGAGAGCGACCAAGGTTTAACAAATATGTGAACTTGGGACGATACGCCTCCATTTTCCAAGCAGAGGTTTGCCATCGTGGAATGCGCAGAAGCCAATCTGCAGAAGCACTACAACAACCACACCATTTATATAAATTCGGACAGCCAAGCAGCTCTCTTAGCGCTGGACTCGAACGTTATCTCGTCGAAGCTGGTAGAAGACTGCATGGCTCGATTAAACTCTCTAGGGACAAGGAATAGGGTAGTTTTAAGATGGGTACCGGGTCATGCGGGAATCGTTGGCAATGAACGTGCCGATGAACTCGCAAGAGCTGGGGCTGGTAGCACGCAGCTGGGCCCTGAACCCTTCTGTGGAATACCTAAAGCCTTAGCTCAGAGAACTCTGACGGACTTAAGCTTTGAGAACGCTACCAAACTCTGGATGGAATCGCCAGGCATGGAACACTCCAAAGCTTTGATTAAAGCCTATAATAAAAGGCATACATGCCTTTTACTTGCGCTGAACAGGAATAATCTGCGCATTGTGACAAGAGCCTTAACGGGACATTGTTGTTTAAACAAGCACATGTTCAACCTAAGGCTGAGCGATACGCGAACCTGTCGACGTTGTGAAGAGGCTGATGAAACGCCACTTCATCTTCTTGGGGAATGTGGATCGCTAATGCACAAGCGTAGCGCTCATCTAGGGAAACATACCTTAAGCCCGGATGAAATAAAAGAGCTCACCCCTAGGAAAATCCTGCAGTTCATAGTAGCTGCAGGATTCAGCGGTGAACTCTAACTCAAAGAGTGGCGATCACAATAGACCATTTTCGGTCGCAGTGACATTATAGCCGCAAGCAAAAAAAAAAAAAAACCATTAAGTGTTCGTGAAGAGTGTAGGCAAATGATATAAAATTTAAAATCGTGACTTTTTGGGTTCAGTCCTAAACTCCATCGAAGCCTCAATAAAGTTTCTACCGTTTTATTGGGGCAACTGAACAACATTATACTTGACACTGGCGAATACAAAAAGTGTGGTGCCATAAAATCCCATGATGGGAAATATTACCTACTTGATTTCTCTAATACTTGACACTGGCAAATACACAAAAAGTGTGGCACCATAATAATAATAAAAAAAAAAACTACGGTTTAGAGGAAAGCGCGGAAACGTCGAGCGGACCGGTGCATTTTTTCTTGTTAAAATTTTCAATTTTCATTTTTCTCTTTTTAAGGATCAATTTTGTATTATATTGTAAATAATATTCATATGTAGTGTACATATGGGTGAATTGCGCAAGCAAAAAAAATACACGGCAAACCTGAGAACGGTTAGTGCAATGTGCTGATTTTTTATTTTTTTTATTTTTTCTCGACAACGTAAGTACTTCTCTACCTTGGCAAAAAAAAACATTGATTTCTACCCACTAATATACCAAAAAAAAAATTACAAACATAACATACCATCACGCCTGTATTCCCCGAAGGGATAGGCAGAGGCGTACTAATGTACACCCACAGTTCGCCGGTATGTTTAGGTCCCATGTAATAGGGAGCGAGCCTATTGCCATTAACCGGGCACAAATTGCCAATAACACTTTGCTCGACCTGGGAATCGAACCCAGGACCTCCAGCGTAGCAGTCGCGGTCAGGACCACATTGCTAAATTGAGGCAGTTAAAAAGTTAAAGTTAAGTTAAAAAAATTACAAAGTGTTATTTTATCATCACGGTGGCCTGTCCTGAACCCAATTTCGCTCATAAAATACCTTCCCCTGCAAATACAGTCGTAAAATGGATTTAAATCGATTTTGTTATCATTAAATTATAATATTTTCGATCAAATAAAACCATTTTTGTTTGTTTATCTTCTTTCTCATGGATTTGACAGGCACTCAACTTTTGTCTGGAAAAAAGTTATCATTTCAGAGGACAGTAAGTTTTAGTAGAATAGCCACGTTAACATTGCGTTGTTACGACCCTCTCACCTTTCCTCACTTCGGATCAGTCCGACTCAAGTTCTCGGCGCGAACGCACCGGTCCCAACGTCTTGCGGCTTCCCGCAAAAAAAGCAAGTTTATCATTTCAGTGATATGGGGACAAAAATAGTTTCATTTCGGTGGCTGTTATAACTCGTGCTAGATTTGTTTAATTTGTTTCAAAATTGTATATTAATTTCGCCGTAAGTAGGTACTGTTTTGTTTGAGTAGTGTTCATATTTTTTGAATAATTTTATTTCGGAGTTAAATGTAGAATTGACCTCTATTTTATCATCTCAGTGGATTCGGTGGAGTGTTATACTAATTACAGTCCACCGGAATGAAATGTATCTCCGAAATGATAAAACCATAAAGTTTTAGAGATCCTTGTGTCAAATACAAAGTCATAGTTTTGTAATGTACTTTTACCTAGAGTGTAGATTAGATTATTAGGTGTATTTGTTGTAGTAATTTAAGAATAACGTGATCTCAATTTCAGGTTTCTGTTATGTTTCATACGTACTACATAGGTACTCTTTGGGTACTACGTTAACAATTATATTCATCTTAATAATTATATGATTAGAAATGTTTGACCAAAGTACTACTATGACAAATTTTGTTCGAAAGTTTAGTGAGGTCTGCTTCAGTTTCGATGCGAACTTGGGGTTCACCCTCGACCTTACGTAGGTATACTAAACCTCTTGAAGTCCAGCAATATGAATATCCTTTTTCTCGAGCAAATTGACGAGCCAGGTAATAAAGTTTTTGGGCCTTGAGTGTTAAAGCCTCTGATATGTATACAGGCCTAACAGGTCCCGGAACCTTAAGGTGTCCAGTATTCATTTGGTCAGACCGTTCTTGAGTTAAATAGTGCGAGCAACATTCGTTGACGCATACACAAACAAACACCCTGTCACCCTAAAAACATAATATACCGTTCCTCTTCCTCCGTTCCGCTCGCTTCTCTCGCTCGGCTCGTGCGTCGTTTGGTCACAGTTCTAAACTAACCTAACCAATTTAGACATATTTCATCCCGAAATTACCCCCTCAAAACTAAAATTGGATGTAAAAGCCGTGAAAATATAACTATATGCCATAGTTTTTTACATAAAACGCTCATCGTAGGTAACTGCAAATAAGTTATTTTACAAAACAAAAAAACGTGGGTACTTACAGTTGGCGCAAAATAATTTAAACCAAAATGGTGGATGCGCAGTAGTAGTTTTTTAGTAGGTACATTCTGCACGCAAATGCACTGCGCAAACTTTCCCCCTCTCCGTTAGTTTTGGGTCAAGTTATTTTGCGCGAACTATAACAGTTTTGATAAACGTATCGCAATGGCAATCCAGCTGGAAGCCATTCAGCTTTTTTAAATAACATACTATCACGCCTGTATTCCCCGAAGGATTAGGCAGAGGCGTACTAATGTACACCCACAGTTCGCCGGTATGTTTAGGTCCCATGTAATAGGGGGCGAGCCTATTGCCATTAACCGGGCACAAATTCCTAACTCAGAGCTGCTACTGGGAATTTCATAGAAAAACCCGATAACACTTTGCTCGACCTGGTAATCGAACCCAGAACCTCTAGCGTAGCAGTCACACTCAGAACCACTTGGCTAAGAGGCAGTTTTTACAAGACTAGATACAAGAGCTATTTTACACAACAGAGCTATTTTGTAAAGCAGCTATGTAAAATAGCGAATTATACAATTCTACTACCACTGTATACCTAATTACCTAAGTACATAAACACAGCCCGCGAAGAGCGACGCAACTTTCGACTTGTCGCCCGCTTCGTTCTTCCCTTGTACCCCTCACCTCATCACGCACGGTGTCCGAGACATACGTTTTGTTTTAAACGTCCCCCATTTCAACCACACCCAGTCTACCCTACTCACTTTTTTTAAATTTCATTTTGCCTAAAATACCTCTATAAATTCGTCATCAACTCTCTAGCTTTCATAGTGATAGGTGAATTATGAATTCGTAATGAAACAATATTGCAACGCTAAATAAATTTTATTTCATGTCAATAGGATTTTCACACTCAAATTATAATGTACATAATGCTTATGCTTAGGTAATAACATCGAATCTGTCTAGCATTAGTGGTTTCTTTTAATGTCACGGAGCAGTGAATAACAAGGATGTGCAATATCTATAATAATTTATCAATAAAGTTGCAGGTGCGTAATTTTTTTTATACCAAATAACGTATGATTGGAAATATATTTATTATTTAGTAGGTAGTTCAGCGTCATGGCAATGCAAAATGATCATCTGCCTTGTAAAGTCTTAACTCGATTAAGTCCGTAAACCGTGACTTTTACTTTGGATTTCGTTGTAAGTACCTAACACTGAATGGACGATTAGGTAGGTTAACATTTTTACATCGTATTTTTATGATATAGGAATTAAATAATTAATTATAAATGTCCAAGAATGCCTACCTACTAAGGCAATGTAAGTAGGTACCTACTCAATAAAATCATGAAGACAAATTATTCAAAGAAATTTTCAACCTACCATTGAAAATTTACGGTAAATCTCTTCAGCAATATTATTTCATACAAACAAAAGACATCAGCCTACAATTAGAGACCATAATAAATCTATAAGTATTATGTGTAGGTATATTATTATATTATGGACAGTTTGCCTTGATAGTTCACAAAGGGCACCAACGAAACCGCAATCATACAACGATGCTACGTACCTGCATCAGTACCTTCATTTCTATATAATCAGTAATATAACATTACATTATTCTTTACAATCGATTTCAAATTATATACAACCTTAGTTTTAGTATAATACCTATGTGAAACCCGAGACACGTGTCTAGTATTTTTATTTAAAGAATCTGTGTACCGAATTTCGAAACTGATTCACGAAATATCACAGTTATACGCTTATTATGTCGACTAGTTGTCCGTAACTCTATATAAAACCATGCTCATTACGTCTTATTACCCCCGCCCCGCTCTGCGACCGCGCCTAGTGCTATGATCTGCCGTAACTTGTGTTAGCGGAAATATACTTAGTATTTTTGGGATAAAATATAACATGGTGAAAAAATATTGAAATCGATTCAGTTACTTATTCTAAACAAACCGTATTCAGGTTTCGCATATACTTAATAAAAATAATGTTGTATATCTAATCACGTACATACATAAATCTAGCAAGAGCCATGACCCAAAGCACCTCAAAAATTATGAAAATAACTCATAAATTAGTCTTTTGCCATCAATTAATTATGATTACGTACATAATTATTATGTACATAGGTTTGATTGTAGCGGTTAATAAAAAGGTATAATTATTTCAATATCAGTTCTGTTTTTAATTTATTGTAAATGTATTACCTTTTTTATATCGTGCAGAAAAAACTAAGAATGTTATGAATTAGTCAAAATTCATTTGTTTTTTATGTATGTACCTCTAAATACGTGTAATCTTCAATCAGAATGGTCCTTTCCAAACGTCACCAATGACAGAGGCACATAATAAAACAAAATTATTATGAACAACTGTACTTGTTATAGGGAATAGGTTTAACAGAATAAGTATGCTCTTTTATTATAATAACTTTAACCACTTTCTATTAGTCTGGTATTATTTATATATCTCTACCACATAGGTACCTACCGTACCTGTTTCCGTACCAAAAAGTTATTTAACATTTTTTAATTATTGGTTACACCCTTGTTTTGGTTCCTTATTGTCTAACACAATTAAACTGTTTCATTTTGGACAATATTATTTTCCCAACTAAACTAGGATATTGTAGAATTTAAATACATAAGTAAGTACCCAAATGTATTTCAGATTGCACATAATGGTTCAATTACGGATGGATTGTTTATTGAAATTTATTATTATTGAAAAACCATGAATGAAAACTATGTAATATAATTATATATAGTATGATAACTATGTGTGTTGAATCCATGGTAAAGCAGTGCTGTGAAGTGAACATAGAACCAAATCATAAAAAATATATGTATCCTATGTTAAAATTATACGTACCTACCTACATAACCTAATTAATTTTAACGATACCATGTAAACGTCGGAATTTAATCGTTGTTAAATTGGGGCCACGGGGAAATCTATGTACGAAATAAAAATCGAAACAAAATTGTCTACGATAACAATAAAATATAATTAGCGGCGGTAGCCTAATGGCTAGGGTGTCGGACTTGCGATCATGTGGTTGCCGGTTCGAACCCCACCCATTGCACTACCGACGTGAACCCACTCGTAACACAAGCATATTTAGCTTAGCACGAGGGGTTAACAAGAATACTAGTAATGTGTGACCCACATTGCTAGTAAGCTTTTAATAAAAAAAAAAAAACAATTCCTAAGCTAAAAATGATTTATCGATCGTTAAAAAAAATTAGGTAGGTAGTATGTAGGTGTAGGTCTACCGATGGCGAGTTGGCGACGGTTCCATGTTCGTCGCACCACAAATTAGTAAACGTTGCACATTTTCTATCTTGTAACTGATCGTGTAGCGCTTCATGGTATTAGTAGGTACACGTTGCGTACAATATACTTACCTATAAAGTGTTCGTTCACCAATAGGTACTTATACAAATTCAAGATCATGCCTTTTCTAAAATTGCTCGTAAATATCTATTACATTTCCGATGACTTCTACTATCATGTTTTGCTTTATTATTTCACCCGACAAAATGATTTCAATAAATACCGGAGATGATTAATGAATAAAGTCAGCGTTTCTTTTTAGCTTATCAATTAATTGATTTTTAGAAGAACCAAGCTATACGTTATAAACTTACCTATAGCTGTTATTCGTACCTATCATTGTTATAATAAATAAGTATGGTGTTATAATTTTAATTATTTATATCAAAACCGGAAGCAAGCAGAGCACCGTGTTAAAGCGAACGTAAATGTCGTATTTTATCATAAATTGTTTACGCACATCTGGTATACCTAACTAGAAACAAGATATTGAAAAAAAAGTCAACTGTCCTATTCAATTCTTATTTAATTAAACGATCACTGTGCATACCTAATTACCTAGATAAAATGCGTAATAAAGTATGCCACATTATCGTAAGAAATTGACCTATTGAAATAAGCGTTTGTGTTTAGATCGGATAGGTACTCCTCATTAAAAAGTATAAACCAACTAACGACAGAATTAACACACAGTAACAATAATCTTACTTAAACCGACAGTCAACATGCATATAAATTAAAATCAAACAACAAATAACCAAACCAAATAAGTTAATAAATTATACAAAGTCAAGCGAAAACATACACAATAAAACAATACCAATACCTATATTTGACGATTGATATTTTTGGAATTTAATAGAATATAATTTCAAGGTACTTAAGTACATTAGATACATAAATACTCCACCGTCATTTACACTTTACGGGAAGATATTATAATTTTCAATGGTTCCAGGAAGCAGAAAGTGAAAAAAAAAATCTAGCTACCTATTAGTTATTATTATCTGTGTACAGATATGAAGTTGGGTACAGGAACGATAGCATTGGCTATGGATATTTAAGCCTTTATTGCATGATTTAAGAATATTGAATGAACACGTAATTTCGTTAGGTACTTCGCATGTCCTCGTCAACCCCCTGGCGTCCTTTTCCAAGGCTTCCGTGGGTAACCCATGCAATTTACTGAAGGCTTGTAAATTAGCTAAATTCAAATGTTATTTGGTTTTTCGCAAATTGTAAGACTAACACATTGTGGCCTTCGGATATTTAAGCAATAATCATTTTGAAAATTTATATTAATATGTCGTCAGCCTAACCTTTTCCCAACTACATTATGAGTGCGTTCCACTTAGCGCCCACAACGATCAAAATGCTCATTTAGTCGTTCCACATAACGACCGCGGTGGTTGTGGTTCGCGGCGAAAACGTCACTCATGACGTCATGACTTACGCTCAGGCGACCCTTTTTAGATGGGTCGTAGTGATTGTTGAGAAAATTAGCGACATTTTCAAAACTCAAAGCATCAAAGATGGCGACCGTGAAACTTACGTTATTTCATGCGGAAAGAGATATTTTAGAAGTGTCTGCAGCGGATGCTTAAATAATTTTTTAAATGAATAAATTATAATTTTTTTCAATATAAATCGATTTGAACAATCATTATTTAAGTTTATTTTCAAGGCTTACAGATTATAACCTAACCTCTTAAATCTTTTGCTTTCTTTTTACAAACTCGCCGTTTGTATTATTTACCTCCACGCTCAAAACGCTCTATAATCCATTTTACTTGAGTTTACGACGGTAACGCTCACAAGCGAGTGGAACGAGAAAAACTGCGCTCGTGAGCGTGATCGTTGTGAACGCCAAGAGGAACGCACCCTATGTTGAAATTGGATTCGAGTCTGACCGGATACGGCTGATACAAGTATTTTATTACACTAACACGAATTATAAGTGCCGACTGCAGAGCTCACCATTCAGTTTCTGGTTGTTAGGTTTTTAGGGCTTCTAATAACCTCACGTGTAGCGACTCATTGGTGTCGTACCTACCTATGATCACAATTCATGGGACCAACGGCCTGGCATTCTCTCAGAGGTACCTAGACCTACTTATCGTTGTAAGTACCTACCTACCTGGGTAACACTAGAAGCTTTAGTCTGTGATCTGTGGTCGTAAAAATATGCAGGGGCCCAAGTCTGCTATTTCAATTGCCTCAGAATGACCGTCCAATGGCACTAAATGACATAAGAAATGACAGATTTCGTAGACAAAACTGTCAAATATCAACAATTTTGAAGTCACTGAATCACAATTCTGACACAACTAAATAGTAGACTCGGCACCCAGTATCGTCGTCAGCAACCAATTTATTAACCAAAAACGCTGTTTGTGGGGACAGTTTTTATCAAGTCTCAAATATGTATTACAATGCTACGGGGATTCTTTAAATTAAGTACTTATACTACGCCTTCCGCTTTTACGGGTAGGTACCTACCTGTCCTCAACTATTGATTTGCTCAGTATGTCGTAATTGACAACTGAGATAGTTGTCACTTACAAGCAAAACAATAGATAGTTCATTATTATGACGAAATAAAAGCACAAAATTAAAGAAAAACAATAAAAAAATAGTTTTCGGTTATAATAATGTAGCACTACTTATGTGGGTAGTTCGTTTAGAAAATGTTAGTAAATTTGTGTCTACCGAAATAGTTATACTCAAAGGAAAAAATAAGAAGTGCCATAGTGCAAGATCCGGTGTAAGAAATACCTATATACCCTCATCTGTTACTAATTAGTGATAAGGAATACTTAACTGATAGATAATATTCACATTGACATATTGCAAATAGGTTGCCTAGTTAAATTGTGCCCGGATAATCTATATATATAAAAGAAAGTCGTGTTAGTTACTTCATTTATAACTCAAGAACGGCTGAACCTATTTGGCTGAAAATTGGTGGAGAGGTAGCTTAGAACCAGGAGACGGACATAGGATACTTTTTATCCCGTTCCCGTGGGATGTGATGACGGACAGAATTCCACGGGGGCGAAGCCGCGGGCAGAAGCTAGTATTAAATAATTAAAGCTTTACCGTCACATGAAGTTGTGCGCGCTACGCATATTTGTCACTCTCACTACTCGCATTTAAATTTTACATACAAAATCTAGGAAGCCATGAAGTAGATCAACTTTTTAATAAGGCAACATAATACTTACAGTAAAAATAAGAATTAAATAGGTAAGCTGTCATGAAATTTTTTTGATTAAGTATATAATCTTTTAACTAGTGTACTTTTTTTTAAATAACTAGAAGACGATTAAATAAATTTAATTATTTAATATTATCCGTGCGCAATTTAACTAGGCAAACCTATTTGCTAAATATGTCAATGTGAATATTATCTACCATTTATTTCTTATCACTATTATATAACAGATGAAGGTAGGTATATATTTATTATACCGGATCTTAGACTACCAATTTAAGGATGATTTACAAAACTACAGGAGGCAACATACTAAAGACATCCTTGAATTGGTGTTACAATCTACATGATATTGAACATTTTTTTTGGTACAAACTACTTTTAAATATAAAAGTTGTAGAACTAATGATGTTCAGTGTGCGTTAGAGCTCATTTTCAGGAATGTCGCTTATGTTACACCTCTATAGTAGGTACTTAGGTATAACAACTAAAATGTACCTACCTACGGGTACAAAATTTACACTCGCAAGATCATTGTAATGCATGTGGAATTGGTTGTATAAGCATAGTATAACTAATAAAATTATTGCTGTAAACATTGTTTTTGCATTAGTCAGAGTAACGACAGCTCATACACAGGGCGGTACATACATGACATACACTGTAAGTCTGTAACGTTACATAATGTCACTCACGTGTAGTAAATAAACAGGGTGTAAAACACGAACCTACCTATTTATATCGTTATTATAAATGCAAGGAAACCTAGAACTGAGTCGAGTGCATCTTATGTCACAAGTCCGATTAAAAGGTGCCGTAGGTATAGATCCAGACTGCGTCACTGCGCGGAACTTTTTGACAGGAATTCAAACCAGCATCAAACGCGTAGAAAGTTTGAATTATATCGTTTGACCGCATAAATTCGTAAGCGAATAACATGGATCATCTTCATATGGCGATGCGGTAATATGTAGGTAACACAAGTCGAGGTGCCACGACACATACATAACATGTGTAAGTACCTGTATTATCGGGTTAAGTACCAATACCAACGGTGGTCGGTGCAACATTTTTACCAGTTGATAGGTCCCATGGTAGCAGAACAGTAAAATTATGCGCACCACTGCCGCCGCTGTGCTATTAATTATTGTCTAAACGAGTCAATCAATTCAAGACTTTTCAAAATAATCACTAATGAAATGGTTACCTACAATATCTCATTAGTAGAGAAGCAGGTACCTATTAGTAAACTTAACCAACTTAAATTATTAGCAAAGTTAGGTATTTTCTAAGCTAAGACTTTATCAAAACTGAAGCTCTGAAAGCATGTTTGACTGAAGCAAATTTCGTTGAAGACTAGGTTTATTTTTTGTGCTAATGTTACAAAAAATCATGTAAAGTACGTGGCATGAAGAGGACGCCAGTGGACCCGTGCTATTAATATTGGCCAAATTTTGCGATACCATTAATTATCGTTCAATTTTTATACATACTTCTCCGTGTTATCACCAAATGAGGGGTTGTTCATGACTTCACGTCAATAAATGAGCACATTATGAGTTACGCATGTAAAAAATTAACATTTATGTTAAGTATAATTAAATCACAAGTTCACGATTATGGTATTGTTAAAACCGAAAGATCAGTGAACTAGGGTACAGTACCTACATACCTATGCCAAAAACATACCAGGCGATATTAGGAATTAGATCATTGTAAAGATCTTATTACATAAAGTACCTTTGTAACACTTATTACCAACAGACTATCTATCCTCAGCATGCTCATGTTATGATTCGGTCTACTATTATCTCTGGCGACCTACAAAGTACGAATTCTGCAAAGGTTCCTTTTATCTGTTATACAGATAATTAAAGCTTAAGATTTCCCGGTAAGTTTTTGTTAATAGGTAGGTACTGTTCCTAATTAATTATTTCAATGGTACAGTAGGTAGTGACGCATCGATGAAATCGGAATCGAAATCATGATGAGAGATCTCCAATGGAGAGCGTATTATCGCCATTTAGATATACATATATACAGTCTTCGCTTTTGTACAAACATCATTCCAAATTCTTCTAAATATTTATTTATATACAGTGGCTTTATGATCAGTGCTCTACAGCTACTACTAAGTATACCCATTCAGTAAACAATCCCACAATGCACAGTAACAAAAATATTCTATTTATTTCGTCAAAAATAGACTACAGTTTTCATATCCACATCCACCTGAGGAAACGTACACAATAAATTTATAATAATCAACATTATTTGTTAAATAATTATAACAATCAATAGACTTTTATTTTTTTACAATACAATGTATGAACTCTCAGCAGAGTGCTGCTAAATCATATCGTCATTAGTTCATTACCTATGAATTAATGTACAAAAGCACATTACACTTATTAATTACACTCCTACTAGCACTGTTGTTGCACAAGATTGAATCCAAAGATATCCTGTTAATTGCAATGTTAATTTATTTGAAACAAAATTTAACATGTTTACCTTTGTCAAAATTGTAAATTCTAGATCAATATATAAACACAATGTCATTATTTGATTTGAATACAGTTGAATGTTACTTATTATTATATTTCGCTTTAAATATGGAAATTAGCTAAATATTAACTAGGAAGCATATATTCGCTGAATGTTGTTGCTGCTCTTTTAGAATTCAGCATATTTCACACCAGTTAAAAATATTATTTTTTCCTTAGCTCAATTTCTAGGTAATGGTAACTTCATTTTTTAAAGGCCTTTTTAATAAAGGTTCTTTATGAAAATAGAATTCTTATTCATAGCAAACTATAAAATAGGTATTTAAATTATAAATAAAATCAAATATTTTATGGACTATCTTACATGTTTAGTCCATAAAAAAAGCAAATCCAGATTTAGGAACATTTATAGAAAATTAGGCACTTAGATTGTGTCCATGGTTGCTTGAAACTATTTTTTTGTAAATGGTATACCGTCACCCTGAATGTCTAGTCTAGGGGAGAGTGCTATGCCAAACGCTTTTCAGATGCGCGACCACCAAACATTATTACCAAGGCTCGCGCGGCAGATTAGATTATGCTTTTTATTTAAATGAGTGAAAATCTTAAGCAGGTGGCTGATGGAGAAACACCGATGTTATATTTATGAAGTCTAATTGAAGCTAAGAGGTCGTCTATTAATCACGTGATATTCTTTTTTCAACTTTTTAACACCCCCTTCCTGGTGATACGTCGCAATCGCAAGGTGTTAGGCTCCCCCCCCCCCTCCTCTCTTGTGACATATCGTGATTTTTGCTGAACCTCCTCCCCCTTTCAAACTTCACGTGATTAACGAATAAATTAACAATCTATTACATCTCTACTATTATAAAATTGTAAAAAAGCTGTCTGTACATTGAAGATATAAATAAAAACACGTGGGTTATGGTATATACGGGAGCAAAAACTAGGTACTAAATTAATTTTAATTTTATTATCACTGTTAGAAAGTATATGCTCCAACTTAAAAACTGGTGAACTTCTTATCTCAATTAATTAAATGAATCCTGTGATACAACTTAACCTCCCTGATGTATAGAGGCCCATACAAAAAAGAGGTCATCAATGTTGGTTTTCCATTTTCACCCCCGATATAGCTTCACGTGAGCGAAGCCGCGGGCAGAAGCTAGTACATAATACAATCGTAGGAAAGTCAAAACTGTACCTACATTGAATATTTTTTTAAAGTATTATATAGTAATATTTGGGGCGTGATCTACAATCGATATCGAAGCCAAAAATATAGTTTTTAGAATTTTAGTCTGTTTGTCTGTATGTATGTCCGGGCTAAACTCAAAAAGTACTACTGCATGGATTTACTTCAAATTTTGCATGAATATTACTAACAGGTCGGGTCAACATAATTCTAAAGGCTACATGTTATTATCACGCTAAGACTAAGTAACTATTCCACGCGGACGAAGTCGCGGGCGGAAGCTAGTTAATTAATAAATAGACAAAAAGACAAAGCGTTGGCGTACTTCACATGGTAACTATCGGTGTAATGATTGAATTTTTTTGATGTGCTACACAAATATTTTGATAAGTGCTTGAAATAAAATGGTTATGTACTGAACCTGATGAACCTCCCATTTCGATTTGTCATAAGTTTTCAGTCACCTGTAGTATAATGTAGGTAGGTATATATAAAAATTAATATCTGTTTGTTGTAGCTGTAAGTACCTAAACTTTACTCTATGCATACCAAAACTTTGGTGAGTTGTTTGCATAGCAGGCAAGGTTCCTTTATGACAAAAAAGAGCAATTGCGAAGGACCCCGGGGGCAATGCTAGTATTTTAAAATTTGGACACACCTTATTCAATTCATTAAATGTTTCATAATTTGGATTTGTAAATAATATATACCAAAAAATCTGATTAATGGCAAATCCTAAGATACCTAGCTATTGCTAAAATTTTTATATACTTTAGTACAGTTCTGAAGTAGGAAATAACTGTTTGTGTGTGTGATGTCAGCCATGCAGGTAACTTAATAGTTAGTTTGGGCAGTTATATCGAAATTTGTAGGGTAATCCTGAATAAGAAACATTTACGACCTAACTGTTTCTACAGCTTGTTTATATCTTAACATTTATACTTCAGACAGTTATTTCTTTGGAACTGTACTAAGACAACAAACAATGAATAAGTATATAAATATAGTAAGATACATTACATGGTAGGTTCTATACTACAGTTTTATCTCAGTGACAAGGAAATTATACAAGTAACTATACACACAAATGTCCTAAATTATGTTGTAAGGCGTTTGCTAGTCGCAAGTATAGATGAAACCAAGATAACAAATAGCTCATTTTGTGTATTCTTATTATGTACTTTAGTGATTTCCTGAGGATTAGTCACTAATCAAGAATTGCAGTAATACAGCAAAGTATAATGAATTGGTTGAAATAACTGTTGCACTGTTATTAGTGGTAAATAAAATTGGCGATGTTGGGGACTACCTACCAGGCAAACACAATTACAATAAAACAATTGTTCTGAGCCCTGGCAGCTAACATATGTATGAAGAATAAAATTTTGTAGTTTATGTATAGGTAATAATGTTTACTAATATGTTTGAGATTATTATAAATCAATTCTATATATAAAGAAAGTACAACAACAATTATTTCATGATGCATAAATATATATTTTATTTATTTATATTAAATAATAACATAATTTATCTAATTTGCTGATCCATCCATGATACTGTAATCTAGTTCATTCAATGTAGGTATCATAACATCTAATTATATAAGTTTGAAGAAAACCAACAAAACACAAGCAATTTCCACAATAAATAAATAACATCAGTAGCAAACTACCTATGTAAGGTAAACCACTCTCTTTCATTAACTAAACAACTCTTTTATTATTGCATAGATAAAAACAATTGATAATAATTATCTAATTGTTGCTACAATCACAGAAATTATTGTGAGCGGTCAACCAGATGTTGGATCAAACAGAGTGGCCTTGGGACTGGTGCCTTTGTCCCCACTGACTAGAAGGTCCCTGTGCAGAATTACCTTGTTGCATCCAAGAGAGGAAGTTGGGTGGACCCGGCGGTGCAGACGATGCTGGGCCTGCAAAGGCACCCTGGTCAGAACCACCAGACGGTATGTTGTTGATGAGACCCCAGCCTGCTGCTTGATTAAGGGCTGCTGCCACTAGAGCCTGATTTACTGGCAATCCTCCCATTCCTAGTGGCATGCTACCACCTTGAGCTTGTCCACCACCTCCAGCGACTGCAGTTTGTCCATGTTGTCCTGATATACTTAATGCTTGCATGTTAACCATATCCATGTTACGGCTGCTCCAAGAGTTATTGTTTGAAGCATTGTGGGGGTGACCATCGTCATAATTCCTGCCTGGCATGTTGCGTTGATTAGAACCACTTTTGTTTTGTTTTGGCGAGGCATTTGATACATTCACAGATACACCTTTAATTATATGGTCTTGACCACAGAGGCTTTGTGCAACCTCAGGATCCAAAAAAGTAATAAAGCTGAATGCTCTAAATGGCTTAGGGATAAACACATCAGTTACTTCACCAAATTGTGAAAAATATTCCCTTAAATCATTAGCTGTTAATTCTTCTGTACAACGACCCACAAACACTTTACAGGGCATTGATGCAACTGAACCTTCCTTTGAGTTAGGTATTCGAACATCACACCATCTCCCATCAATCATGTGCCGTTGAGCAAGTACTCTCATTTGAGACGTGTATGAAGAAAATCTTATGAAGGCGAAACCTTTCGACATTCCAGTTTTAGGATCCCTTTTTAATTGCGCCATCAAAACTTCTCCAAATTTCTCAAAATATTCTCGTACAGTCTGCTCTGTGGCTTTCCAAGGCAAACCCAACACTATCAAATCAGAGCATAGATTATCATTTCGCTTGTTCTTCATCGCAGCTGATTCAGAGTTTTCACCTTGTTTACGCTTAGCTTCTTTAGGAAAGCTACATATGTATAAATAATTGCCCCATCCTTCTGGGGGAGGGTACAATCTGCCATCTCTTAGTCTGATACCCCTGATATTTTTGGTTTCGGGGTGACGATATTTCAAGCCACAACAGCCCGGAAATTGCGCCGATACAGTTGTTAACATCAACGTACCATCTTCTTCGATTGGTAATTCTATGGGTTCTTCATTTTCGTCTTCAGCCACGGGCAAGTACTCGAAAGACATTATTTCTTAATCATGAACAATATAATAAAAATGATAAAAATAAACACGGATATTACACTTAGCACTATTACAAATGTACAATTTTTATGTCATTTAAATAAATAAAATTAATTAACGTCACCTACGGGTTATAAACCCATTGCAATTTGCAGGTTGAAAACATAGTTCGACGTAAAAATTTTGATCTGTCTTAGAGGTGGAATCGAAGGGAATTTACAGAGTTACAAGTGTCAAATAATGGTGATCATGCTATAATAATAGACAACTTTCTAAACCTGACGTTTTACGTCATTTATGTGTTGCCGTTGCAGTTGGTTTTTTTATAACCATATAAAAAAAACATTTGCCACAAGGAAAATAGAAGAAAAAAAAACATTTTTGTATAACCCAATAACCTCTAACCTCGCCCACGGACTGACTTGAATTTATACAAGAAACGGGAAGATGAATAAGTTTTTGGGACAATTTAGTAAATTGTGGCGTAACGTACTTATCATACGTAGGTATAGTTGGCGCAAAATAACTTGAACCAAAATGGTGGACGTAGTAGTCGATTTTTAGTACATTTTGCACGCAAATGCACTGCGCAAACTTTCCCCCTCTCAGTTAGTGATACATGCTAAAGACAGAACCAAACGGAATATTGGCTTTATTCAACATTAAACTAAGATAGGTTTGACAATAATGTTATTTTAAATACCATGACAACTATCTATGGTAATGGACAATTATGGTAATAGAACAAGGAGTTCATATCAGTCACCCCCCTCTATGGAGAGACGTAACGTAGGTACGCTGGTGGCCTTCGTTCTCGAGTAGAGTGACGGGGTTGAGTGTCCCTCACTTCGGGATTAATTGGCGGGGCTTCATTAGATACTAGAGGCTCTTCTGCTACTTCTTCGTCATCCGATGAGTCGTCCTCCACCAGCTGTGGTAATGGAGCCAATGACCTGTTAGAGACAGTTGTCTCACGCCCGTCTGGCAATCGAACGAAGGAGTATTCAGGATTGCTTTGTAATAGCTGAACTTCTTCTACAGCTGGGTCGTACTTGGAATTCCTTATGTTCTTCTTCATATAAACAGGTCCAGGCGTATGAAGCCAGCTCGGTAACGATTGACCATTCATTGAGCGACGAGGATGACTGAACATACGCTCGTGAGGCGTTGCATTTGTCCCCGTACATAAGAGGGATCTTATTGAGTGTAACGCTGGCAGTAGGGCCTTTTCCCAGTTGACAATATTTTCATTTTTAGATCGGAGGTGTAGTTGTATAGTATGCCACAGTGTACTACCATTTAAGCGTTCTACCAAACCATTTCCTTGAGGATTGTTAGGTGTGGTACGGCTGCAGGATGTCCCAAGCGAGATTAGAAATTGTCTTAGTTCTTCCGATAAGAAAGACGTTCCTCTATCAGAATGGACGTAAGCTGGAGTTCCGAATGTAGAAAAGAGATCTTTTAGACATTTTATAACCGTTCGGGAACTTATATCTTTGCAGGCATATGCAAATGGGAACTGGCTGTACTCGTCTATAATCGTTATTATGTAACGGTTTTGATTATTCGTCGGAATTGGTCCTTTGAAATCCAAGTTAAGTCTTTCAAATGGAGTAGTAGCTTTAATAAGGTGATATGGGTTTTCTTGAGAATGCCGTTTTGAGCGAATAGCTATAGGCGTTACATTTGGCGAAAGATTAGTGAAAACTGAGGCTGGTGGAACAGATGCCTCTAGTACGCTGCAAACTTCCAAGGGCTTTTTATCTCCTCCGAACTGCAGTTGAAGCGACGATTGTTTTCCTAGTATGTCGTGCCCGATGATAACATCAGCACATAGATTGGGAACAATGAGCAAAGGTTGGCGTAGATATATATGTTCACCAATCTGGATTGTCGCGTAGCATAGTCCTTCAACGTATGAAACATTGTTCAGAGACGCTAGAGTTATTGCTTGCTTGCAGGGTTTTTGTTTCAATTTCATAGTTTGAGCAAGGTTCTTGTCGATAAGGCTGATTGAGCTTCCGGTGTCGAGCAGCGCGTCCGCGCGATAATTATTCAGGATGATAGATACAGTTGCCTTCCGTAGACTTGCTGGAGCAGCAGCTGACATGGTCAACAAGTGAGAATCAGTGACTTGAGGTTGAGAATCGTCGTTGTCCGTGGCGATAGCATTTGCAGTGCGTCGACTTGGTTCAGTACTACGACAAACGTTTGCAAAGTGTCCTGTTTTAGAACAAAGCTGACATACAGCATTTCTAGCGGGGCATTTAATTCTCTGATGTACTATGGGCCAAATCCATATCTAGCCATTTTTAAAACAAAATCCCGTGCACACGATGACCATGGCTGTTTACCGCCCTTTTTTCGTTAACCAATAGTAATAAAACAGAAAAGGATCCTTTTGGGACGACAAATAGTAATAAATCAAAAAATAATAAAAGCCAGGGACGAGAAAGCTCTTTACCTTGCATATTAACGTAATCTTTCACTATAACCATGCCTTCCTCCCGTCTTACACAGAATAGAGACATGAAATCTTGTTTCTACGGGAGGAAGGACAACATCAACATGTGGGCTTGGATGAGTTCGGCAGGTTCTGGGGAACTGGCCAATACCCCAGAGAGGGCGAATGGTGAAAGTTATTTGCGATGCTGCAGATACCGTTTTGCCTACAGTACGAGTGGCGTATCCAGAGCAAGAAATGCTCAAAAAATGTTTTATCCAAGACAATTGTCCTATACACTAATACACTGTTCGCACTTGGTGCAGAATTGGATCCAAAAGCAGCTAAGTATACGATAAGTACCGTGGCCTTCTCGCTCTCCGGACCTAAACTCCATTGAAAATATACGGGGTAGGTATAATGGTTCACAGATGGGATAACAGGTGCGAAAAAAATGACTACTAGTCAGTAATATCTATTATGCGTTTCAATTATACAACTATACTCTTGACAACAAAAGCCTGTTTAAATATTTCCTATAAATGGGTACTAATGGCACCGCCTTTGAAGCAATACCCAATTGTAGTTTTAGCACGTGTAGCATTCTTTCGACCTTCAACTAGCACGTGTATATTTTAGAGATTTTGAATGTTTTTGTTAAATTACCAGTGTTGAAATATACTACTTAATGACCGACAACAGTTCTCTCTTGTTATTATTTGTGAACAAAGGTGATCGAAACAAGGGGCTCAGCAAATACCCCAACGCTGTCATGCTATTGGTTTATGAGCGCAGGTAAGCGCTAGTATAGTAGCCGAGCGCTGCAAGCAGAAATAGCCCTAATGGTGGTCAGATATGGATTTTCCTGATAGTACATTGCCGCCGCAGAAAAAGCATCGACGGCCATGTTGCATAGAGCGATTGTGTTGATTTTTATAAAGGGTGTTTGTGACCGCTAAGTTTTGTTTCGATTCTCGAGTTTCAGAGACTGTGTTGACGGGGACAGACGACATAGATGGAGATGATGCAGTTAGCAGCTGCGAGGTACTTTCAGCAGTTTCTAAAGATATAGCCATATTTAAAGTTTCTTCGAGAGTCATGTTAGATTTCTCTAGTAACCTTCCTTTGATTTTCTGAGAAAATATTCCAGTGATGAACGCTCCACGTATGTTTTCATTTTCGTGCTCATTAGCAGTAACAGCTTTGAAGTGACAATCCCGAGCAAGTATAGTAAGGGCTCTCGAATACTCCGCTAATGTTTCCCCAGGATTTTGTTTTCGGGAAATTAGACAATGTCGAGCCAGAGTGATATTTTGTCTTCCTTCATATATAGTATTGAGAATGGTGATAGCTTCATTGTATGAGGTACAGGCCCGGATGAAATTGAAAATTGATGATGAAATATGATTAACTAGAAGTGTATACTTGAGTGCATCATCTGCTGAAGTGGCTTGTCGCGAGATAAAATTTTCAAACGAGTATTTCCAGTGAGCCCATTTGAGGTCAGAGCCGGCCGTGGTAGGTTCCACGTCAAATCGTTCTGGTCGAAGATATCGTAATATCGATGATCCTTTTCCTTTTTCATCAGACATGTTTTGGATCAGCGAAGCACAAAATTAATGTTGAATAAATTGATACATGCTAAAGACAGAACCAAACGGAATATTGGCTTTATTCAACATTAAACTAAGATAGGTTTGACAATAATGTTATTTTAAATACCATGACAACTATCTATGGTAATGGACAATTATGGTAATAGAACAAGGAGTTCATATCAGTTAGTTTTGGCCTTTAGGTCAAGTTCTTTTGCGCGAACTTTAGGTAAACGCGCTCGGGCGTTGCATTTGACAGTTCATTGAATATAATAACGGATGCACCGCCGTATTACGTTACCGTTACGCTGCCGTCGATAATTTTTGTAGCGCAACCTTCGCAACTAAATTAGTTAGTTTAGTTTAATGCTAATAGTTTTGTGTGTTACATCTGAACGTGATTATTCGTTATTGTTATTTTTGACCAGTCACAGTCCAGCTACAATATTATGTGTAACACGCAAATGTGTGAGTTTGGCAACACTGGTTCTCATAGAAAACGGGCATTAAGATCCTTCCACTGTTTTTTATGTTCCGTGGTTAGGTACCTCAGATGTAAGTATATAATAGATGGAGCCTAACGCAAATTCTGCATACCTTCCCATAAATATTATAGAATTAACTAGTGCAAAGGGCATGTAAAATAATTTATCGATATCGATACTGGTCTATGAATCTATGATATTTTTTCGTATTTTATGTTGATTGCACTGAGCGGATGCAGCAAGTCACAAGAATGTAGGATTTTTTACTCTATGCAGAATGCAGCACGGGGTTAAACGTATTTCATGTTCGCATTTAAGACCACACTGCGCGCTGCACAAAATTCAAGCCAAAAATTCTGCATTCTAGAGATTGGCTGCGTCCGCTCAGTATGGGATTCATGCTGCTAATAGTCCTCTAGGCGGAAGCAACTAGTCTCGCTAACCAGACTTTGTCCTCGGTGACTAATATTAGTCGTAAGATGGAATGGACTTCTTTATTTCACAAAAAGGAAAAAGACCCAAGTACAACAAAACACTCATACTTGATCATAAAATAATCTTCAATTTGATTGAATATGAATATGTAGACGTTTTATTGATACAATTATTTTCAGGACAAACATAACAAAAGCCTTATCAGGATAAAAAAAACCCAATTGCGTAGAAATTAAAATAAATAAAATTGCATATTCATTAATTGCATTGATAAAACTAATAGTCCGTTATACTGGCGGACAAGGCGAGCTGAAGGAAACGGGGCACTACCAACCATTTCTTTAAACTTTCTAATGTATGCTAAGCATTCAAGTTCTCAGAATAAAATGTAAGCCTGTCGAAAATATATGTTACACCTATTAGGGTATTTATAAAACAAACAACATAAAATATAACAAAAATCTTTAAAATTTAATCAGAACACATTACATTAATCACCACAGTTTTAATTTTTACCATTATCGACAATTACATAAAACAAAACACTAAATTAGTAGCCATATACGAAATATATAATTATACTTAGCTTCTTTTAAACAATGATGGGTACGAACACTATATTTTAACTTTATTCCACGAGGTCCCAAAAGCAACTAACTGCCGAACGCTTTTACAAAATTCACCAGGCCTCTGTGTTCCGGTCATAAAAAGTGGCGTGATAATGGCGCGTCAAATTGAGTCTTCCTATTGGCTCGTCGTTAGTACCGCTATTATCCGCCGACAGGCGCGCTAACCACGTCACCGAGAGCGGATAGCAGCGTACAGCGGTGACATCTAGCGCCCTTTTGTGAGGTTACTCACATATAATTATGAACACTAATTTATTGATTTTTCAATCATATGACAATTCTACCTCAAGATTTCTTGAAATATCTGGCGGTCGAAATAGTTTGTGGCTTGCTTAGGGCAATGCACTTTCATATAAAGGAAGATGTAAAACATGTTCGTTCGTTGATGTTAAATTAAAATCCGTATGAATGTATCGATTAAATGAAATATAATGATCTAGTGTTTATTTTTCTAGGTTTAGTAGTGAGCTTCGGATGTCTTTAAGCCTACTACTAAATCTATACGAATACTGGACCAATCTAGTTCAATGTTTTTCAATAACTTATTTTCTTTTGCTGTCGATTCGATAAAAAGAAGAAGTAGACTAAATGGGTACGAGTTCCTTAGTTTTATCGTCGTTACCATAGTTATGTTTAAACGTACCTTCTTTAACTATTGCAGTAACAAGATTGAGAAAGGTATGTTCAGGTGGTTTGGTGTAGAGAGGATGGGTGAACGAAGATAGGCGAATCGAGTATACGTGGCGAGTACGGAAAGAAGAGATAGAATGGTCTGACCCTTTAATAGACTGAAATAAAAAACAATTGTATTCATTTAAATTTAAATTATGCCAGACAATCACATTAATTAGCTTACTCTTCTGTTTAGTTTCTTTAGCGCAGTTTTACACGAACTTTCTGCCGTAATGACTTTATTTTCAATAGATATCGCAAATACGATGATATTTCTTCCATTCCCAATTAATGCGTGCAATTGCATGAAACTATTGTCTTTTTTCAACATCGCGGGGAAAACTGGAATAAAACAATAAATAGAATATATAATATGTATAATAGTCTCTTTTCTTATTCCCTATGATAATTCATAATTATTTGAAAATGCTCAAATAGGTATAGATAAATAGCTAAATTCATTAAAATTACAAGTGTAATGTTCATAAAACTTGTGTCTTCCAAGACAGTTACCTATAACTATCTAGATTCCTTAATTTATAAGTTTTAAACAATACAAATTAACAAAAATATCCAAAATATGTCAACTTACCGATGGAAGCTGATGATTCCGGCATGAATTTCTTTATAATTTGCAAGAGATTTACACCCGACAATAGCGCACGACATTGCTTATTTACTGGTCTTGAGGTTTAACACATTACACTATGAAATAATCACAGTTTTAATTATTTTCTTGCGATGAGCAGCGGGACACTCGTATGCTTGAACATCTGATGTATTATGCGACCAAATTATGTGACTTACGTCATCGACAAAAAACCAAGACATTAAATCTTATAAGAGGTAAAAGATGTAAAAACAATGTACAAATTGTAGAATTGACAATCGTATATCGGCTTCTTTCTGTTACACTAATGGAGGTATTGAAAAGACTAGGACGGGTATATTGCATTCAATTTAGGACTATATCTATTACTATACTTAATCTGAGGTGGTTACCAATGAATGAGTCAAGCCAACAAAATTAGCATATAAGTTTTTTTTGTTTATGGACTAAAACCACAGACTATGTCTAAAACTTGTCCAAAACGAGATGTCGAAGATGTAGGGTTGACTGTTTGAAAATTGAAAATAAACGCAGAAACAGAAATTGGTTCGTCAGAAAAACAGTGAATGAACTGATGTGATTCTTTTCAATAACTTACAAAATTTGGTATTGTATTATTGTTAGATTATATGGTGAATCATTTTTTCAGTCGCTGAATTAACTCGTATTCAATATTAGAACGAAGTAGTAATTCTAACATAACCTAAATGTATTATTTGTAGAAAATCATTTCGTATTTTGATAGGAGTTATAAATTCATAAATGATGGTAGTAGCATAGATATAATGTATTGAAATAAGATTGCTATGGATGATGACTCTAAAGAATATCGAAGGAATAAACCACAACAGAAGTTCTATAAACCTGGTAGTGGACCATTGAGGCGATCAAGTTATGGTTTGGACGCAAAAATGGATACAAACGATCTAGATGGAAGTTCTAAAACCAGAAATCAAAGCTATTATGGATCTCAAAACTCTATTGCCGATGATTTAATCGATACTTACAAAGGGATGAATATTCGCCATAAGAAGCCTGAACAGCAGCTTTACGTGCCTAGGTCAGGAGATTCCTGTTCTGATAGTGCTAGACAATCTAAAGTACCCATGAGGTGTGATAATTCTAGTCAGTACATCAATAGAAGAATTTCTGATAATGCAGACAGACCAGGTGTAAATACTGGTTCAGGGTCTTATTCAAGAGGTGCTTCCAAGAGGGATAGAACTTTTACAGATTACCACCATAAAGATACTAACAATGATGTTAATTATAATAGACAATTTAGGCAAACATCAGAAACTAGATCCATTTCACCTACACATCGAAAGGATCAAAACTCAATAGATAGAAATAGAGATAGCAGAAGTATGGAAACATCTGCTGGACGACACTTGTCATCTTCTGGTGCCAAGCCACCATCTGGACGACGAAATTCTTCAGGTTATACATCTGATTCCTCAAGACCTAAATACACGGTAAATTTAGATAATATACCTCCAAGATTTCGGAAGAAATTTTTAGAACAATCAGGTCATCACAGTTTTGATAGTGTAGACCAAATACGGCGAGATAAATATTCTTCAAATCATTCGGTACAGCCAACATTTAATCAGGATACTTACTATAACATTTCAAATTGGTCTCAGACATTGCCATCAAGAGGTAGAGGTAGATTGAGAGAAAATGAAGGCTTTGACAGAGAAAAATTCATTAGTACATATTTGAAAAACTATGATGTTCAAAATTCTAGAAAATCTACTCCTAGCAGTTCATACTTGAATCTGTATGATACTAATTCAACTGAAAGCAAACACATGACTGAGAATGCTAACACTGGACCAAGTAGTACAGAAAGTCAGGAATTTTATGATGGTAAGTTTTATTTATTTATTTATTAGCCTTTCTTACCAACTATTACATAAATTAGATAATGTTATTATACCTAACTTTACTATTGTTATTAATTATAAGTTAATCGTAATTTTGGCACATCGGATGCCATTGTTTATTAAGTTGGTGTGTCTTGTGACACATGGCCTCCTCCAGTTCTCTCCATCTCGCTTTTTTCTGCTAGATCATTTAGCATATTTTGTAATATTTCTGGGTTTTCTGCTATTAGTACCAAGTCATCTGCGAATCTCAGGTGGTTCAGTCTCCTGCCATCAATATTATGATGGTAAGTTATTAACATTTTAATATGGATTCCTGTGGTAAAAAAATGTCCAATGAAAAATTACATTATTTTTAAACTGCTTTAATAGCTTATTGGTTCTAAGTGCGACTGCTATGTCAGAGGTCCTGGGTTTGATTCCCAGGATGAGTAGTAAAAGTAAATTGGGTTTGTGCCCAGTTAAGCGCAAATGGGTTTTCCCCTTAATAGGGGAAAACCCATTTGCGCCTAACTGGGCAAAGAGAGGTAAGTTCCCATGATTACATGGGAACTTACCTCTCTTTGCCCAGTTAGGCTCTAGGCTCTCTTCCTAACCCTTCCGGGGAATACAGGTATGGGGCCGTTCAAGTATTATGTAAGCACCATAGCGGGGGGTCTTTGCTTTGCTTATTTTTGATGACATGGGGGTTGGGGGATATAGATAGTGATTACGTCAGCAGTAATTATTTACTTTTTACACATATTGCAATTTTCCTTCAAAAAGAAGTTTGTTTTGTTTGTAATATTAGATACTTAAGATTATAATATTTGTAACTTACTCTATGTTAAATACTGTGTCAGTAAAGTTTATTTAAATGAATATTATGTGTGTTACAGTCCTCTATTCCAAACCTATTTCTTATTTCTAGACTTGTAACACTGCTGCTCATAAATCAATCAATTGTAGGTACCATAGGTACGTAGGTAATGTTTACTTAAGCATGGGGGGGAGGGGTAAGAGCTTTGCTTACTTTTGCTGACGAGGGGGAGGGGTGGGTTACTAATTGCAAAAAAAGTTTACGTAATACTTGAAGGCCCCTAAGATGATATGTAAAATTAAATCATATTTCTTGTTTTAGTATTTTCTATCATAAAACCCACTAAAAATAATTAAGTTTTTAACCCCCGACGCAAAAACGACGGGGTGTTATAAGTTTGACGTGTCTGTGTGTGTGTGTGTGTGTGTGTGTCTGTCTGTCTGTGGCATCGTAGCTCCCGAATGGATGAACCGATTTTGATTTTGTTTTTTTTGTTTGAAAGGTGAATAAGTGGGGAGTGTTCTTAGCTATGTTTGATGAAAATCGGCCCAAGATGGCCGCCGCCACAAGATGGCGGTTTACATATTTTTTCACAACTCCCACAATATTGGTATCAAATGAAAGGGCCTGACTAGTAGAATACTATACACTATGAAAAATTTCAAATCCAAGATGGTCGCCTCCACGAAATGGTGAATTTATTAAATTTTTTTCACTACTCCCTCAATAAAGGTATCAAATGAAAGGGCTTGACTAGTAGAATACTATACACTATGATATAAGATATTTAATAGCTATGAAATAATTGTACAAAAGTTGAATAACTAAACGAAGAAAATACCTAATTAAAACGCAAGAAAATAAAAGAAATTAAACAAAATAACTAAGGAGTCCCTACAAAATGTGTGAAATAACAAATTAAATTAAAAATTTAAAAAAACCCCCGACACAAAAATAAACCTGAATCTCTATAAAAAGAAAAAAATAATCTTGAAATTATCCCTTCGTAAGTACGTATGAAGTTTTTTGATTAAATTTTGTCGCGTCGGGGGACCGCTCTCTAGCTCTCGCGTGTCTGCCCGCTCGGGTCGCCAAACTTGAATATGTTACGCTCCGCCCACTTTACGCCCTCCCGCGCGTCGCGGCGATGTACGCGCCATCCACATCAATTCTGAATTCGCGCGATTCACGTTCGGGAAGCAAAAGGAAAGGAAAGGATTCACATAATTAGAGAGCGGTCCCCCGACGCGACAAAATTTAATCAACAAAACTTCATACGTACTTACGAAGGGTTATAATTTCAAGATTATTTTTTTCTTTTTATAGAGATTCAGGTTTATTTTTGTGTCGGGGGTTTTTTTAAATTTTTAATTTAATTTGTTATTTAAAATAATACATATAAAAATCAGTGCATTAATTCGTTTATCATAAACATACCATCACGCCTGTATTACCGGAAGGGTTAGGTAGAGGCGTACCGCGTACTTATGTACACCCACAGTTTGCCGGATTTCATAGAAAAACCCAATAACACCGCTCGACCTGGGAATCGAACCCAGGACCTCTAGCGTAGCAGTCGCGCTCAGGACCACTTGGCTAATGAGAGAGCATTCATTTATCAATTTTTTTAATTAGTAACTTAAATTGTATATTTACTCTTCTCTTTTAGCATCCCAAAATGGTACAGGTAGTATGGCCTATAATGCCTCGAGTAGCCACTCAGAGCAACAAAAGCAAGAGACAGATAATGAACATGACAGTGAAACTACATCTCAGATCTCTGCAACTTTATTAGATATCTCCAATTTGGTAAGTACCTTCAGTCATTTATTGATGAGGTCTTGGGTGTAAGGGCCACCCATTTTTTGTTTTGAACTCACTGCATTTTGTATGTCACAACATCTGCAATGTGGCTGACCACAATGGTGATGTCAGGCATCCCTTCTGTTTCTACTTTAGCCTGCCTGACTGTTTTTCTTTATTAATAATTTATTCTGCATGTTCAGCAGTCCATTGAATTTTCAGCACTTTGTAATTTTTTTTATAATTAATGTTTACAGTTTATTTTATTTTTAATTGCATTATGGCTTGGCAGTCCATGGAAGGTTTGAAGTTTTGAGAGAGACTTGCCTAGCTGTGGAACAGTAACAACTTTTTTTTTTTATGGCAACTGAGTCGGTGTCGACTAATAACTTATTATAATTTCTATCCTTTTTGTCTGTGCATTTGAAAATGCATCAAATCATGATCACTGAATTGATTTGGAGCAAGTAGAAAGGAATTCATATTATGTAGCCTGTTTCTTGGACTTATGATTAGGCTATATTTAATTCAATTTGGTTCACTTTATAAACAGTTATTAAGATTTTAACCATTGAAAATATTGAATTTGAACAATAAGCATTGTATTAAATTCCTATCTATGTATTTCTGTACTAGACTCGTACAGGTAATATAAGAAAATCAAGTATTAGATAAAAAAAATACACTTGTAGGCACTAACTAGTTCACATAAAACACATAAATCAGAAAATATTATTGTGACCAGGAATTGATTATGAGTTCATTCTAACTCTACATAAACAGGATGTCAAGGAATATACATAGGTTTTATCCAGTGGAAACTGGTTGGTGTAAAAACAAAATCCCATCAAAAACATTCTGTAAAAAACTACCCAAGTCTCGATGGAGCTGCTTGTTTATCTCTAAAAAGTAATGAAATTTAGACAAAGTCGTGCCAAGTCTAAGGTGCCTTACTGCGATTTCTTTATTATTTATAGTTAATGTTGTGTGACTACATTTATGCTTAGCTTATATACTAACATTAACAAGATATCTTCTTACATGAATCCTACAATTAATTTATTCATTAAGTACAATCATGATGATGTGATTTAGGTAATTTATAAATTAACATTGATAAAAAAAGATTTAAATTAAACTTTTAGGATTGGACGGAAGAAGTAGAAAAAAATATAAAATTAGACGATATGTGTGGTTCATCTACAAGTTTTTCACAACAACTAAAGATTCAGGATGACATAAAACCTGTTGAAATTCGAGAGTCAAAACGCAGTGGGAGACCTCGACGTAAAGATCGAAGGTAATTTATAATTACAGCTTTATGCAAAAGAAAAAAGTTGTACAAAGGCGGACTTAGGGCTTTATCATACTAGCGGATTCAAAGCGGAGTGGGCGCGCAACGAACAAGCAGCGCATGCGCAGCGAATTTGTTGCGGACGCGCAACGAACACGCAACGCATGCGCAGCGAATTTGTTGCGGACGCGCAACGAGATCGCCGCGAATAGCAGCATGTACGCCATTTTGTACTGTCTCTTACGATTACAAACGACAGCCCGTCCGCTCCGCCTTACTTCAGACCGTAACGAGACACGAATGCGAGAGGACATATGTATCATCATGGCATCATTGGGAGATTAGGATATTGATACAGAGTTATTTATATATCAGATGCAACGACTCATAAAATGTAGGTCTTGACATTCGCAGGTAGGAACGAAATTGTTTTGGATTATTTTTTATTCGTTTGCAAAATAACACAAAGTAATCGCTCTCTTCCATTCGATTAATTGATAATGGATCTTCCCAAATTCGTCGATGCTTTCGTTTTCGTCTCCGGCGTCTTCGAAGTAACGAAGCCAACAGCAGTGTCTCTTCTTCGGAATCCATTTTGTTACTGAGTGTATTGTACGTCGTTAACTTGCTACAAATACGCGACGAAACCGTTGCGAATTTGCGACGCGTCCGCGACGTCTTCGCTGTGCAGCCGCGGCGTCTTCGCGACGCATTCGCTGCGCGCCCGCCCCGCCTCGCAACCGTTCGCAAACCGCTAATGTGTTAAGGCCCTAAATGCCATTAGGCATTCTCTCCCAGTCTTTATTCTCGTCCAATGGTCACGATATAATATATAACATAACATACCATCACGCCTGTATTCCCCGAAGGGTAAGGCAGAGGTATACTAATGTACACCCACAGTTCGCCGGTATGTTTAGTTCCCATGTAATAGGGGGCGAGCCTATTGCCATTAACCGGGCACAAATTCCAAACTCCGAGCTGCTACTGGGAATTTTATAGAAAAACCCAATAACACTTTGCTCGACCTGGGAATCGAACCCAGGACCTCTAGCGTAGCAGTTCCGCTCTGGACCACTTGGCTAATGAGGCAGTTACGATATGATGATAATAAATATATAAATGTGGTTGTACATAGTTACTTGATCTGGGAAGCATCAAGGAAGATCAAATCATAAACAGAAGCCGGACTGAGCGATATTTTAGCTTAGATGGGTAATACGAAATAGGTGTAGGATATTAAAACTACTTTTCGGATTTTATCGCGTTATATTGATATAACTTAATTCTATATAATAAATTCTTTGATTCAGTTTAACTCTTCGATCAAATCACAAATGTATGTGTTTTCATATTACAGAAGTTCAAGTAGAGGACTTCGAAATTCTGATAATAAATCAGAACGCAACAGGAAAGACAGCACAGCAAGCATACACCATGAACTTGAGAGAGGCAGAAAGGATAGTAATGTTAGCATACAACATGAAATTATACATTCAGGGCTAAAGCAAAAGGAACGGGAGAGAAGGGACAGCCATAAAAGTAACCGATCATCTACAATTGGTAACAGCCGAGATGATTTGGATCGGTGGAGGTCTTTACGTTCTTACAGTAGAGAACAGAGTACTGAAGGGTGAGTGAGTGTTTGACTATATTTTTTAGATAGAGTTAAAAGTAGTAATGTATATATATGTAAAATTTAAATGTTACTCTTTGTCATAAAGGAGAATAGTTTCACAATGTAACAGCCGAGATGCATCAAGTAATCGTGCCACTAGTCCGAGGGATAATGATGGTTTTCGGATCCCATCATCAGTCACCAAATCTGCAGCATGGTTGTCAACAAATCAGGTACTGCAAACAACATCTTTTTTATTATTATGGCAATTATTGCTGTGGTTCTAAATAACTCAAAAGTTACTACAATACTGAAATGACGTTAATATGTAAAAAATTAAAAAGCATAGATACATAATAAAAAAAACATGCATATACACACAAGACACAAGACGCACCGAGAACGCCTGGAAAAGCTATTGGTCCATGAAAGATCTCATGAAAGGGAACCTCCCACTTACTCTAAAAAGAAAACTCATGGATGTATGTATTCTCCCCATCCTCACCTACGGTGCACAAACCTGGTCTCTGACAAAACATCAGGTGGGGTATGCCAGCGAGCCATGGAGCGCAGTATGATGGGAGCCAAATTAACAAATCGCATCAAAAATAGCGTACTGCGCTCCAAAACCCAGATTGCCGACATAGGCCAAAAAGCTGCTAGCTTAAAATGGAACTCGGCTGGTCACGTCTGCCGCATGTCAAACGAGTTGTGGGCCAAACAAGTTACCGAGTGGGTTCCCCAAAACGGTAGGCGACAACGCGGCAGACCTAGACGGATATGGCGGGATGAGCTTGACTTCTTCTGGAAGGATTGGCCCAAAATAGCGTTGCGCCGTGACGAATGGAAAGAGCGAAGGGAGGCCTTTGCCCTGCAGTGGGATGACAATGGCTGAATAATAATAATAATATACACACACACAAACAAACACGCACGCACACCACACACACATATTTCACGTTACCACCCAATATTTTAATTTTCTTTTTTATTCATTTTTATTTTATTGGTATTATTATGCTTAAAATTTCCAATTGTTGATTTTATTTTTTCAAGATTTTGTGATTGAGTTATGTATAATTATTTGTCCGATGGACGGAGGGTAAGCCTGGTGATCTGTACTACAGGTTTTACCTACATCAGACACCAGTCTCTATGTTCAATGCAATGTTGTCTAACTCTGTATTGTAATTTGATGATGAGAGAATAAATAAACATTTATTATAATTTAATGACCATGTTGATTTACATAGATGTTGTATTAAACGCACTTTATTGTAGAGTTGCGAAAACGCATTAAATTATTGCAATAGCCTAATTTGACCTTAAGTTGATGATGGTTACCATTCCTTATGATTGATTTTTAAGTATGAATTATTGAATATTTTAATAGTCTTACAATTATTTTTTGTCTGTACATGTGTAGCCAGGTACTGGCATACTAAACTTTGGTCGTAACACAATCAGGAGCATTGTGTCTACACAATAATTTATTAAAGAATTTACCACACATAGAAATAGTATTTCTAAAGAACCAAACATTAAAATCCTACTAATATTATAAATGCGAAAGTTTGTGTGGATGGATGGATGGATGTTTGTTACTCCTTCACGCCAGAACGGCTGAACAGATCTGGATAAAATTTGACACAGAGAGATTATAGTCAGGAATAACTCACGGGCTACTTTTTATCCGAAGTCCACGCAGACGGAAGTCGTAGGCAGAAGCTATTATATAATAATTATGTTAGAGTATTGTCAAAATCTTTTAAGAAACTCTTGTATCATGTAGCCAATTATTCAATTTTATTTTAAATAACCACAATGGTAGTCCCCTCATGACTGGGGAATTTTATAGTAGACCTTGATACACATGAACACACTGTTGTCATGGTAAAGAGTAGTTTTACATCTACACATTATTGTTTCTTTCTGTTGGGTCTCTTTGGCTAAATATATTTCTTTGTTGGTTTATTCCAGAAGAAAAACAATGGTTCATGGGCAAACGGTCGCACATCGAGCATCGAGCGGGGGCGACAGTCCCCGGCGCCCGGCCCCGCCAGTGCAGCCAGTGCAGCCAGTGCAGCCGGGCCAGCGCCCGCTGCTGCAACCGAGGGTGGCTCAGCGAGACGTTCGCGCAAGCGTTCCGGCCGCCGAGGTATGGAAAATCGGGGTAGGTTTATACAAAAAATAACTTGGAACAACAAACTACCGCGACCGCATCTACGACGTTGTCGTTTATTCGGTCGCGGTCGGTACATGTTATTGTATATTTTTTCTCTAAATTTTGTAATTTCATTTCAATTAAAATTTTTTTTTTTCCGAATCGGTTTATAAATGACAGAATTCTGAGGTAACAAACATACAAAACAGTCAAATTGAGAACCTCCTCCTTTTTGAAGTCGGCTAAAAATTAACACATAACCGGGCTTAGTATTGTGATCTAGTTATGTATTAGTAAAAATAACACTCTTGGCTGAATTTGTTGTACCATTTTGTAATAGAACGGCGTCGGGGACGAAACGCTGACACGCAGCATGCCCAACATGTGCAACCTCCACAAAATTGTCAGCATGCACCCGCCGCTGCGCCAGCGCCGCCTTCGGCCTCGCATACACACCATCATGCCCACACATCAGGATCTCTTAACTGGAGAGAAGAAATACTAGAGTCAAAGAAGTTCACTTCACATGAGAAGTAAGTCTTTTTATTCTTATCTGGTTAGAATGTTTCTTTCAAAAGTATCCATGATTAAACAGTTTCATTTCTAATGTAGACATCCAGAGGTTACCAATACGCGCAACAAAACAACCCCAGATACCTCCACTTCACAGCCAGGGTTAATTATGTTGCCACAGGGATCAATAACACACATGCAAAAAGATTTGGGGTGAGTGTTTTGCTGAAGTAATTACAGTAATGATAGTAGTTATGGTTAGAGCATTAAAAAAAATCTTTTCAGGAGGGGAACTTCAGTCGAAACACAAAAAACTTTGTTTGATCATCAGAACCCATCCAAACCTATAATTGTACAGACAAGTCCAACGAAAATAGACATGAGAATGGAGAGAGGTAAGCACAATAGTATTAATAACTTTTTGCAATGCCTGTTTTTTGTCTTAAACTTTCCCAGTCATGCACACAGCTCACCAAAGTTTCATTGCAATCGGATGAATCGGTAAAGGACACAGAAGCAATAACTAATTTTATTTAAACATAATTATTTATATACAAATGTCAAGAAAACTGTCCGACCCGTGAAGGTATTGTTAGGTATCGAGATCCGGTTTTATTTATATAATCATTTTCAATGTAAAAGGTACAATAACAAAAAAAAATCAACCGACGTAAAAACTGAAAAGCATAAAAGAAAAAAAAAGTTAGGGTTCCATACCCAAAGGGTAAAACGGGATCCTACTTCCGTCCGTCTGTCACCAGGCTGTATCTCATGAACCGTGATAGTTCGACAGTTGAAATTTTCACAGATGTATTTCTGTTGCCGCTATCGCTATAACAACAAATACTTAATATTTTACTTATTTAATATTTTTTTGTTGTTATAGGTAATATACTAGTAGAATTATTAAATACTTAATTTTTGATTACTCTTAAAATAGTTAAATCCTACCTAACCACTCAACTCAGTATTAAAACCAATGAGTGAACAATTCTACCCTTAGGGTTGAATTTTTTCTCCATATTTATTAATATGAGACCAACTACAAGGTATGAGAGGTGTACACATATCTCAGTAAAATCAGTAAGTGAAAACACAATCATCCCCTATTTTTCTACCCTTAGGGTTAGAATTATTGTGAAAAAAAATTTGGGACTATCTTCGTGTATACCCTATTCATTATTTTTTTTTTATCAAAATTGGTCTACTATGTAAAAAGTTATGTGTGGTCTAACATTTAAAAAAATATATATGGTTCGAATTGAGAACCTCCGTTTTTTCGTTGGTTAAAAATACCCCGAAAAAGAAATATTTGAAATCGAGGAAACTGAAATAGTAATAGTTTGCTAAACATACTAAGGACAATGTTGGCTTCGTTAAATTTTAAAAATTTGCTTCGTTTTGCGTAAATTGTGGCAATTTATACCCGATAATCGGAAATTTTAAATTATGAATATTATATGTTTCTTATTTTATTTGATGATGTGATTGGGATACATATACCTGTATGCATGCCCCTTTCGGATCGGTCAGGGAAACTGCATTTCGACTACATTAACTAATAATAAGCGTAAAAAGTGATCGATCGCCAGGATTACAATTAAATTTGTTTATTGATCTACTAATTAAAAATAATTTTATCTGATTCCTTGCTGTGTCAGTTGGATTTAGAATGGTTTTACCAATCATACTAAGTGTCAAGTATGTTCGGCAGGAATTAAAGAAAGTTCATCTCGCGGGAGTGCGGGATATGAGGCGAATGACGCGGCACGTGCAGTACGTCACCGAGCTTTGTTGCAAGAGGTAGACCGCGCCGATGTTATCCTACAGACACACATACTAAGGGGTCCACTTGGGCTCGCAGAACACTGGCCCGATGTCACTGAGACTAGGTCAGAGATTTACTTACTGTATTTAATTATTTACTTTATGTCTAAAAATTAGAATCACATGAGATGAACTAGACTTGTGCAATTAAAAGTTCTGTACAATATTTGGAAAATAGTATAAAATACAGCCGTGCCCATTGTCAGTATTGTTAAACATGGAATATTGTTGTAATCTTCTTGTAACATATATCTCCTACCTATTAATAACTGGTATAACAAGTACCTATACATACAATAGTGACTATAATAACTAATTTATGGGGAACAATTGAATGACATAACTGGTAAATTTAAGAAGATTGGATCCTTAAAGCTATGTCCTAGGCAATGCATGCATGCTAAAGCAATGTTCTTTATTTATATTTTCAGGGTATTTTTACAAAATGCGTTACATAGGCTCCTCATGTCAGATCTTAAGTATTGTCAGGCTGACAATATTGAACATCATTTTTGGAAAATTTTATATTACAACTTCATCGAGCCATTAAGAAAAAGTTTTACTCAAATGACGCCTGATGATAAACCCAAAATAGTGAAGTTGATAAATGTTATTATCGAAGAGGGCAACACGTTTTTTGAAAACCTTGTGCAAGTATTGGAGAAAACTTATAAGTTTAATGTTGACGATTACATAAACGACAATCATGTCTTGCCACCTAAAGGTCTCGGGTACGTAGGCTTGGCTTTAATATCAGTTCAAAAGGTATACGTGTTTTTGGGGGATTTAGCAAGGTATAAGGAACAAGTGAATGAAAGTAATAATTATGCTAAGAGTAAATTTTGGTACACAAAAGCCCAACAGATCAATCCTAAGAACGGCAGACCATACAACCAGCTAGCTATATTAGCAATATATGCGGTGAGTATTGCGTTAAATGTACGTTCACTATTATGCTGTATTTAGTAATACTATAATGAGTGTTAAATTATCATTATTTTCAGAGAAGAAAACTGGACGCAGTTTATTATTACATGAGAAGTTTAATGTCGTCCAATCCATTTCATTCAGCACGAGAAAGTTTACTGTCACTGTTTGACGAAAATAGAAAAAAGGTCCGATATTCTTTTTAAATTATTACTAAACTATTATGTTGCAATGCCTCTTTCTATCTTAGTTGGTACGCATGTTCAAAACAGATACATATTTGGTCTTTTGTGAGTTAATTAAATCTTAATACATTCTCCAAAATGTATTTTGTTGTTCCCATAGTACGAAGCAGCAGAGCGCAAACGTCGAGCTGCTTTAGAGGTATCAAAAAACGCTGAAAGCGGGGCGTCCGGAACCTCCGGTGCTACCAATACGGAAAATACGGCGGGCATGAAACGAGAGGTGTGGGTACGGCCAAGCGGACACCGGACAACTACATTCCGGCCCGCCTCCAGGGAAGAGCAACTTGCGTCGATGACCTCAGTCGAGGTAAAGCATAGAAACAACCCTTATATTTCGTACATAAAATGCTTTCAAAACAATAATCATTTTACGATCATTAAAATCAGTCGAGTTAATAATCAGTGGCGGCTCGCTCTAAGGAGCACTGGCGCGGTGAACTCACAAAAAAAACACTCAACAAATGTCTTTTATCCAAGTTCATTTATATGTATATTTTACGTAAGAAATTACTACGAATCGATTTATTATTACCTACCGCTCTGGACTGGACGCAGCCAGCGTCAAATGGTACCGAGCGGAGCACGTGGAGCGCCAGTAGCTGGCGCACCTATGAAATAAAGTTCAGTACAACGACTTAGTACGAAATTCAGTGAGTGCGAAAGAGAGAGCTCGTGTGCAGCTCGGCACGTGAAACGGAAGATTTGTATGAGAAATTAGGCAAATCCGGCAATCCTTGCCCGACGCTGCCAAACCTCTCCGTGCGCTACGCGCTATACGCGTGGTGTTGCCGCTCTAATGTAAACAAATAAATGTCAGTTGGAGTTCACTTGGAGGCGCGAATCTACACTAATATATAAAGCCGAAGAGTTTGTTTGTCCGATTTGAAAAATTCTTTCAGTGTATGATAGCCCATTTAATGAGGCTATAGGCTATATATCATAACGCTACGCGGACGAAGTCGCGGGCAGAAGCTAGTATTACCTATAAATGCCTACGGAGCGGCGCTCTTGCGCGACGTTGCCAAACCTCTCCGCGCGCCACGCGCTATATCGCGCGTTGTTGCCGCGCTAATGTAAACAAATAAACGTCAGTTTTAGTTCACTTGGAGGCGCGAATATTACCTATTAGGTCTTTACCTATGAAATTGCCGTTCTGCAGTAATGGCCATTTCAAATAAAAATAATTTTTGTTTGGCTAAGAATTCTAATTTCAAATTAATTTTATTTTAAAAACATGGAATTCTTTTTCCAAAAGTAGTCATATGTTTATTGATTAGTGTTACATTTTCATCGCATTTCAATATTTTTCGTCATCATGGATACGTTAAAATTTCGAGTAATTTTGGAATATGAGTACCGGCGTGGCAGCAACGCGGCACAAGCGGCACGCAACATCAACGACGTTTACGGAGCTAACACTACAAACTAACGCACCACCTGTTATTGGTTTGCTCGCTTCCGTTCTGGGAATTTCGACCTGAAAAATGAACCTCGCGGTCGTCCGAAGACTTTGGTCGACAATGACGAATTAAAGGCGATTGTGGAAGCTGATGGTACACAATCGACGGCTGAATTAGCAGCAGCTTTCGACGTTAGCGTCAAAACAATATTGGTCCATTTGCGTCAAATTGGCAAGGTAAAACAGCTTGACAAATGGGTGCCCCACGAACTCAATGATCGCCAGCGCGAAGTACGCGTCGAACGAAACGTGCCTTGCTCGACTGCACACAAATGAAGGAATTTTAAACCGCATTGTTACCTGCGATGAAAAATGGATTCTGTTTGATAACCGCAAGCGCTCAGCAAGTTGGTTGGATCCTGGTTCAGCACCTAAACAATGCCCTAAACGAAAACACCCCTAGAAAAGTAATGGTCACTGTTTGGTGGTCTAGCGCCGCGTGTGATTCATTCATATTTGAAATAAAAGAATCCCACGTATGTAATGGAAAAAGCAACTTAATCATAACCGGAACCCACGTCTAAAATAAAACATATATTCACTTCCCTAATAAACGAGTAATCTTGAACGGAAGAAAATAAGTCGGGGTTGCATTTAGTTCTATGAAACTCATAATAGCTTTTGTAGACTACATTTTAATTGAAATTGGGAACAGTGATGGAATGGCTGCCCTAACGGATTTGCATGGGTTTGAAATTTAATTATTGGGTAGTGGGCTTTCCCCACCCTCAACTAGGGTTTAGAAACTATAATTCAGTGCATTTTCAATGACTGGGCTGGGCTTTCTTTTTAAAAAAATAATAATTTATCGTTATTAATACAACAGAGATTTATCAATTGAGAATAAAAACGTAAATTGGAAATGTTACTAGAAAATTGAATCCATTCTACTAGATTAACACTGTTCTATACTTTTAATAAATTAATTTCATGTGTTTACCCAATATTATCTTTTTATGATGAATGAAATCTTTTCCTGTTGGATAATATTTTTTTTAAATGTGAATGTACATTAAACATATAAATTTTGAATATTGTTACAGTTAAACAAAAATTTCATTACCAGTTATCTACACGTTCATGGGAAGCTCATCACCAAAATAGGGTAAGCAATGTTTATATAATTTTGTTTTAAAATATTAATAATACCCAAATACTTAATAAATTTAGCTACTCAAATTGATTCGAGCGCTCATGTCCTAATAGCGATAACCATTCGGATCGTAAATGGTCTGGAAAACATAAGTAAGTAAATATTACTCTTATAATATTAATAATATTAAGAACGCAAATTATATTTTATCTATAAATATCGCGGCGATTATTTAACGTAGTCATCCTTGTAATTTCAGATTGATCGCTTTTATTTGTTATTGTAGCTTGTCGACGACCATTGGTGCTTATTCTGTATTGGCAAACTAAACTTAACTAAAATCCGACTAATTTTAGTTTAGTCGACATTCCTATTCAGATAATACGCGACTAAACTAAAATTTGGTTTGACATGACTAATTTTATTTACTCAATTTGGTCTAAATTGTGATTTTGGTATTCTGTTGTACATGTTTTACGTCAAATTACGACTTAAATTGGAAACGTCAAACTAATTTTAGTCCATAAAAATAGATGTCTACTAAACTAAATTTTATAGTCGTAGGCGGACATTTGTAACAATTTCTAAAATAGTCAAGTTAATTTGTTCTCAGTAAACATTTTTTCGTGATTAATGGCAGAATAAGTAATTGTGGCTCTTCCGAATTCATTAGAGAGGTACAATACTCAAGGCAAATAAAATAATTCCTATGTACCTAAACGCGAAAAGTTATTTTTCAGAAACTATCAAGCAAGGATTCGTCTGGAAGGACTTAGGGATAGTCAATCTAATAAAAGCTCTCTTTGCTTTTTATTGGCTCTTTTCGTAGCACTGTTTGCAGACGCAATTTTTTTACATAAAAAACGGAGTAGATAATATTTTACTTGATTGATATAATTTAAATTATTATCAATCAAGTAAATTATTATGTAGTTGTAGGTACCTACTCTGTTTTTTTTTTTAATATGGCGTCACACTGTTTGTGTCTTTGCCAAGGTTAAGGACTGTACTCTCTGGTTAAGGCTGATCGTTTACCTGAGCCCGCCAAATTCAAATTACAATTGGTTTTTCGCAATTTGTAGATTCTAGATTGTTAGCTAATCAGCTCAGATCCACAAATTCCGAAAAACCAATTGTAATTTGAATTTGGCGGGCTCAGGTAAACGATCAGCCTGTATTTGGAGTTATCAAGTAATACTAGTTCCCATCATGGGGTTATATTATGGCACCACACTTTATGCTATAATATTTTCACAAAAATTATTTTCATTAAAATTTTTCATATAAGATTGTCATTCGTTCATTACGATCTTTCATATCAAGTTCTTAGATAGGACAGTCTGATCGTGCCGGAGCCCCATAAAAGTAAATTATATTAAGACCGGCAACACTAAATTAAGTTTTTACTGCCAACATCATATCATAGTCAAGTAAAATAAGGCTTTATGGACATGTATCCAAGGTCGTTAAATAAATTAATAAAAAAAGTCAACTAAAATAAGTCGTGTCAAATTCGATTTTGGTCGGGCTTATAATTTAATTCGACGAAACAACAGAATACGTTTTAGACTAAACTAGACCAAAATTGGTAAAAATTTAGTTTGGTTTAGTTTGGTCAGTTGAACAACAGAATTAGCACCATTGTCTTTGAAATTCCATTGGGCATAACATAAGATTAAGTTATATTATGGTTCTCATCAAACCTTTGTAACCGATTTTCGACCGACTGACTTTTCTCGGTTAACAGTGAATTAAAAGTCACCGTGTATAATATACAAAAGTGTACTGTAGTGATCTCAAATTAACTTAAAAGACAGCAACAAGATGTTTATAAATTAAATCAGGGCAGCGTGATAAAATTGCTCTTGCTTCAGATTTAAACTAACATGTTATACAATATTACTGTATAATCATCGGTGGTACCTGTAGAGTCATTGTTTATTTTATGGTTCAGAATAAGTTGATCTATTAGACCTATTGTTGGACCTACTAGCGCCATTTATATATTTATTATACTATTGCAAAAACATTACTCTCGTTGTTGGCTCTGCCATGGTTAAAAATGGAATTACTGAATAAGTACGACGATGGCAGAAAATCGCGCTTATAAATTTAGTCTTGACTGCAATCGTTCAGAAAATGAGTTAATAACAGTAAAATGTTTAATAACAGACTCCCTTAGTGCTGTTTTGTTTTTTTTTGTATTGAAAATGAGTATGACATGGTCCACTGAATATTACAAAATAAAGAAAATATTTTTATTAAATAAGAATTAAGTATTCCTTTGCTTAGTATGTCAAAACCAAGAACGTTATATTATCGGTCAATACTCAATATTTGCTCTGTATTAAAAAATCCAAAGCAGGTTAATAGCTAATAGTTTTCATAAAATTTTACAGCTGTAAAGTCCTATGTAGCTACCTTATCAGAGTAGTAATGGTACCTTCGAGTACGAAATATTCTTTCAGTATGATAAGTATACTTTTACTTTTAATTGTATTCAGTAACTTGACAGTTCGAAGAGAAATAATGATACCACACTACAACTAATAGTGTTGAGGTAGTGAATGATTTTGCGTAAAAGAATGATAAAAATTGTTTATAAAGTTATATAGTGAAGGAAAAATTCGACTCGCAGGCAGGATTCGAACCTGCGTCTTCTGGCTAGGTACGCCAGACGCTATGACCACTAAGCCACCACGAGTCCTACCTGCCATGTCGAAATTCGCCTTCACATTCTGAACTTACGTCTTAAAGGTGACGTCAGTAACATCTATTGAAAGGCAAGTTACTTTGCCTCTCAACCAAAAAATTGTTTATTCAAAAACAAAATGAAAATTCGTAAATAAGAAAATACCTAAAATAAAAATCATGTAATTTCACTTTTTTCCTTTTGCCATTTTTGACATTTAACAGATTATCTTACCACTAAGAAACAAATTCTACAATTTTTAATAGTTTATACTGTGTTTGGAAGATAAGTTATTAAATATAAATATTCTTACACCGTCTCACTAGCTTTTTTTGTGTAAAACTGGTAGGTAACCCTTCAACTGTCAAGTTATTGACTAGAATTAAAAGTCGAAGTATAGGTATATTTATCATTTATATGTTTTTTTTATTGGATGTGTATGGTGTCATGGAATAGAATTTTGAAAATAAAATACGGGGACTATGCCTTAACATAATTATGATTATTTTCTGTCAGAATGGAGACATTTTACGAGAGCGCGAGTTTGATGTTGCGTCAGTTCCGTGCTCTCCTCCACCGCCAACCACTGCCAACCCCAGCTGCACGTCTTTTGCAACTAACAGCGCTCAACATGTTTGCCGTAGAAACTACTGCCGCATCGCTCAATAAAGGTAACTTTTATTATTAGGTACAAGCTAAAGTACCGTGTTTGAGTGTTAGAGACACTCAAACACCACTTAGAGCTTTTTAATATAATAATATATAATGTGAGGCTCTTTGTAATCGCATTTCTTTTATTTTTCTCTGCACGATTTAATGTCGGTACATGTACAGTCAAGGGCAAAAATATATAATATACATAAATAGTTCTTTAAAAGAAACACAAATATTTATACTTATAAATTCACAAAATTGTAAACAACATAGTTAAACTCTACTTCATGAATGAATACATACTCGTAGGTACTTCACAAAAACAAACAGTTGACAAAATGTAAAAAATATAAATTTTTGATTTGACGTTTGATTATTGACGCTTGGTATAAAAAAACTATATCTGTCACTTCGAATTCTTAGGCCTTGTTCACGCGGGATTTTAAATAACATAGCGTTTACATAGTGAAATTCGTTGCAAGACATTCGTTTTATCAAAAAATTGCGAGTTGCACGAAACTATTTCAGTATCATGAAATTAATGCATTCTTTGTACAACTTGATATTTACACGTAACATTGTTGATGAACTTAAAATAAATAAAAAACTGCAATAAAGGAACAGCCACGGCTGCCCTAGTCTGCTATTTTAATTGTATCAGAATGATCGTTCAGTGACACATTTCATAAGAACTAAGTTCATAGACAAAACTGTCAAAAATCAACTATTCTGCATGTATTGAATGACGATTGTGACACAATAAAATAGTAGACTTCGGGCCCTGGTCTACCTGATAGTGCTGGTCAAACACGAATTCGACTGTATTTCGAGGTCTTTACATATTTGCACAAAGTTGTAGGAGTTTTATTTGGCCTTTACCTATGATTTTTATATTTTGTCAGCAGTTTCACTCGTATCTCAAAGAGCTTTTTGATACGAAAAATAACCTAAGGCTAAGAAATAGATATAAGCCTACATCCTTCTTCAAGGCCAATCTGTCTATACTAAGATTAATCAATTTCTTCTCAAAAAGTAACAAACAGACGAGTAGCTTTCGTAGTTATAGTACTAGTATGCAATGAAGCACAAAATATCCCATTTGGTCGAAGTGCACTGAGGCCTTGCTGCCTCGGCCCCAAACAATATAAGATTTTGCGACTATAGTGCACTTAACATAACAGTATGACGCTTAGAACACATAACTAAACATTACAGTCATGGAAAAACAACTTTTCACCTACTAACTAGATATTAAATTTACAAAATTAATATTAACGAAATTGCCGTTTTGTATGAAAAAATTTAAACGAATTTTTTTCATGTATTTTTTATTTGTATTAATCGAAGTAATCACCCATGCAATCAATGCATCTTTGCCAACGCAGTGGCAGTTTATTGATGCCCTTCTTAAAGAAATCAGCTGGACGGGAGGCAACAAATTCTTCAAAGGCATTTTGTACTGCCTCTCGTGTATTGAATTTTTTTCCCGCCATGAAGTTATCCAAATTCTGGAAAAAGTAGTAGTCTGTAGGCGCAAGGTCTGGTGAGTAGGGCGGATGACGGAGAACTTCCAAACCCAGTTCTTGCAACTTGGAGAGACCGTCTGCTGTGCAGTATGAGGTCGCGCGTTATCGTGCAGGAGCAGCGGAGACGAGCGATTGACATATGCTGGTTGGAGATGAGCCAGCTTCTCCATCATTGTGTTCAGTTCTTCACAGTACACATCTGCAGTAATGCTCACCCCGTTTGGTAAGAAGCTGTGATGAATCACACCGGCGCTAGACCACCAAACAGTGACCATTACTTTTCTAGGGGTAAGTTTTCGTTTAGGGCATTGTTTAGGTGCTGAACCAGGATCCAACCAACTTGCTGAGCGCTTGCGGTTATCAAACAGAATCCATTTTTCATCGCAGGTAACAATGCGGTTCAAAATTCCTTCATTTGTGTGTCTGTTGACGCAAATGGACCAATATTGTTTTGACGCTAACGTCGAAAGCTGCTGCTAATTCAGCCGTCGATTGTGTATCATCAGCTTCCACAATCGCCTTTAATTCGTCATTGTCGACCAAAGTCTTCGGACGACCGCGAGGTTCATTTTTCAAGGCGAAATTCCCAGAACGGAAGCGAGCAAACCAATAACAGGTGGTGCGTTGGTTTGTAGTGTTAGCTCTGTAAACGTCGTTGATGTTGCGTGCCGCTTGTGCCGCGTTGCTGCCACGACGTTACTCATATTCCATAATTACTCGAAATTTTAACGTATCCATGATGACGAAAAGGATTGAAATGCGATGAAAATGTAACACTAATCAATAAACAAATAACTATTTTTGGAAAAAGAATTCCATGTTTTTAAAATAAAATTAATTTGAAATTAGAATTCTTAGCCAAACAAAAATTATTTTTATTTGAATTGGCCAGTACTGCAGAACGGCAATTTCATAGGTAAAGACCTATTATATAACGTGAGCTGTTAACGTGGCTACTTCCTGCGGCTCCGTTCAGGCGCAGTAAAGGTTTGTAATTACAAATTACAAGTTATTGGAGGTTGATGCACCGCAGCACGTCGCCTCCGCGTCGCGCCGCACCTGCGCCGGCGCACCGCACAAAATGCACACATTTGACGGCGACAGGTTCAACAAACTGACTCGGCGTTGGTGCAATGACGACCACTCTTACGCCATTACTTGTAATGATGTATTGAATTATTATCGAATAATTATGCGGTTCAAAACCCTTAATTACGAAGTTCGACAAGGCGATGCCCTTTGGCAGTTTTGTGGCGAGGAAAGTTCCTGGAAAGATATATCAGATAGTGTTTTGTATCAACTTAGGTAAAAATACTCATAAATAAGTCGAACTTAGATTTTGGATAACGATTTCTTGATCTCGGTTTTATGTAAGTCCTTTTACTTTGAAGTTTTAAAATGAGTTTCATATAATCTAATATCAACTTGTTTGTATTTCTCTCTTGTGTACATGTTTAAAAATGTTTTTTAAGGGTACTGAAGAAATATAGATTTATACCGCATATTTTGACTACGAGTGAATCAAAGCCTATAAGGTACTTCCCGTTGATCTAAAGTCATTAAATATGGCAATAAGTAAAAGAAAACATGCTCACATCATTAATTTGTAGTAATATCACATTTTTGTGATGCGTTACATGTGTTTGCCGTTGAAAGAATTAGCTTAGCTTCGGTGCTTTTATAGTTTATGAACTGAAAGTACAGTGTACTACGTAGTACAGTTTTCGGAGATGGATTTTAGGGGGAAACTTAATACATAAGTATTTAGAAAAAACTATGAAAAATTTCCAGATTCGATTCTCGTGGTGGAAGATCTATCTACATACAAGTTTGTACGGAACCCTCGGTGCACTTATCTGATTCGCGCTTGTTGTTTTCTATGGTACCTATACATACAGAAACGTTTTTAAACGCATACTTACAATAAAATTATTATGTAATTATACTGCAACACTTCTATGCCATTTTCAATAAGATCATCGTAATGAATTTTACTGTTAGTGTTTTTAGTGCTTGTTTAGCCAGGTATTTGATTAGCAGTAAAGTAGGTCTTTAGCGTTTGCAGGTGCAATCTGTGCTGTGTATTTTTAGACTACTATTTATATCCGACCGGCTTGAAACGACCGATGAGCTGTCTGCGAATGATCCAATGAAGACTTGCTTCTATCATTATTCGTGGATGTTTAATTTCGTTATTGATGTACAATCGCAGAATGATAAGGTTCGTCACCTTCAAGTCGACTTTTTTTGCACGAGTAATGGAAACAGTACATACTGTTAATATATTAATAATAATATAAAATAATAATAAATTACTCTAATTTTTTAAAATTATTTTCGAAACTGCCAAGATGAACAGAGTTATTATTTAAGGCCACTACAGACTCACGGCGAGAGGTCTCTGCGAGAAACCTCGCTGACTTCGAGTTGACATGATACCAGAGGCGGTAATTTTTTTGGGAGTGCAGCGCTCCTTATGACGAGCCGCAACTGCATGGTACTACTGACACTCACAATGTGTCTCTGGTAAATGTGTGTAGGGGACTAGACCCTTGGAGGCGAGACTAGACGCGATGTAAATTGATGTGATCGAAAGATGTATGTGAAAAATAACCGATTATTTTAAAATTTACAAATGAATTTCAGAAGAAAAATTACACTCGTAGCGTGTAATTTTTCCACAAAATAGTTCCAGTAAGATCTCCACTAAATAGTTCCCGGTCGGCCACATTCCTAAAACGTGTCCACCACGTTACAAGCGTCGAATAAAAATCAGACTGCTTTGTAGTTTCAATCATTGAAACAAAGAAGATATAACCACTACGTTCATATCGCTCGTTACCTAAACGTTAAATTAATTAATTAATTTTGAATACTTTTCGTTCTGCGACTGTACTTATAAGGATGAAAAATGTTTTTTTTGTTTTTCGTTTTATAAGCTATTAATATAGAAAAGCAAGTAAGTACCCTATATTCTCTATATATATGTACCCTATATCTCTATACTTTAAAATGGAACAAAAAGGTTTTGCTTCAATTCACATTGGTTTATTTTTACACCTCTACCTATAGTCCTAATACTGCTTACGGAGAATACGATGATTCAACAGGTAGCTGGTTCCGGTTAGTTCTGATTGTCTACTGCTTAATGCAAACGATTGTACAAAACTCACGATTGTATGTATAACGTCATAACTTTATTTACCGCTAAATAAATATGGCATTGATTGTTATGGACAAATTGATATTATAATACATATTCGTGTGACATATTCGTTTCAAATAATAAAAATTGGTGTATAAAATTCAGTCAATGAACTTCTTTTTGTTTAACTAGCATTCTTGAAATGAAATGAAATGATATTTATTTCTGTAAGTACCTAGATCTTTAGAGACACTTTTACAATTTTACTTTAACTTTGTCAATGGTTTGTTTTTTATAGTTAGATGGCTTCGGTTTGATTAACGTGCATCTACACAATGGACATTCGTAAGCGAGCCATCGAAATCGAATGTGCTTGTCTCGATGCCTCTTGAAACATGCATCTGTGATGTGTGTTTGTTTGGTACCTATGCATTAGGTTTGTTTTAGAGTCAATGCCTGGAATACATACATCATAGTTTGTGCAATTAATATTACAATTAAGGTCTTTTCGCGTGCGTAAGAGACATGTTCTGATCCGTGTCACCACAGTTTATGATAATTCTCCATTTCATTAGATTCCATCCACATCATCTTCACACTCGATACACACCGGAGTATGTTGATAGGGACACACAGGCCCGAGATATAGTTTTTACACAGGTGCAATTAAAAACTTTGCCCCATACTAGTATTTACACCTGTGTCGTGGGTTCGTTTACAAACACAAATTCTCACATACACATACTACCCCGAACAACTAACTGTAGCTCATACAAATATTTGCTACGTGTGGGGATCGAACCCACAATACGTGTCGCAGAAGCAGATCGCTCAGCCGCTACGCCAAACGTGTCGTCAATAAAATTATACAGTGTATTCTTTTACTTTACCAAGTATTTTGTATTTTCTAAAAAAGCATCTATTGATGTGTAATAATATAGCATAATTTGCGGCAGAGGGTAACAACGGTGAACGTTCAGCGTGGCTGGAGTGCGCGCTCGGGGTGTCTCTGCTGATGTTCGGTGCAATGCTGGAGAGATGTTGCGCGCTGCTGCCGGAAGAGCCGCAGTCTCAACATCACACCGACGCACTGCTTCTGCTGCCTGCTATCAAGGTAATTTACTTCACATTAATGATGACTTTTAACCAAACAAAACATTACAATATCGCTTAAAAATGGTTGCTATATAAACAAATAACAATAGAAATGTTCATTACGGTTACTTCATACATTTCTACGTGAATAGTATAAATTGTTGTTAAAGGTACTTATTAAGTGTTTTTATGTTTATAAAATGCTGCTATTAAATGCCAAGGGCAATAACTTTTTTCTATAATCTGATGTAGGTACAGTTAAATAACACCGATTACTGTAGAACTGCTGTACCATGTTATTAAGAAATTAACAGTACTCCCGCGTTAATTTCATAACTATTTATTAATTATGATTGTTTCACTATACTTATTTTGATTTATTTTAAGGTGTGGTCCGACTGGATGTTATGTCACAGTAGTATATGGAATCCACCACCATCACTCGACAGTTTTGAAATAGAGTATGTATTTTTTTTTCTATTAGTTATGTCGTTATGAATATTTCATTATTATAAATTAATTATGTTTTTTCTTAGAGCCGATAACGATCCATGGGATTGCCTTGCAAAGTTTATGAACATATTGGAAGCTCTCAATGAAAAATCTATAGAATTTGAAAATGAATTAAAGGAAGGTAAGATTTAGTACAGTTTCTTTTGTTTGGTTTATGGTTATGAGAGAAAATTTCTCATACTGTAAATATTAGTAGGTATGTATTATAGTATGACGAATTGTCTCAAATGTTCCTCGCAGTTTCATAACATAACATACCATCACGCCTGTATTCCCCGAAGGGTTAGGCAGAGGCGTACTAATGTACACCCACAGTTCGCCGGTAGTATGTTTAGGTCCCATGTAATAGGCGGCGAGCCTATTGCCATTGACCGGGTACAAATTCCTAACTCCGAGCTGCTACTGGGAATTTCATAGAAAAACCCAATAACACTTTGCTCGACCTGGGAATCGAACCCAGGACCTCTAGCGTAGCAGTCGCGCTCAGGACCATTTGGCTAATGAGGCAGTTTCACTACCGACCTAAAGTGATGTTAAACTTTCTCCGCCCCCCGCTAGTCTTACAATGTGAAAATCCTAAATCCCTGAAATACGTAATTATTTATTAGCGATGATGATGATGATGAGTAGCGATAATACCAATCTTCAGTTTCCCTATCTTTAAAAAAACACATTACTTCCTTACAAACATTCAGCCTTTGTTGCCCCCCTTAAAATGTAAATGTGAAATCCAAAAACTTCTGATTACATGTCTTTATTTATGATGAACAGCTACAAATAAATAATGTTGTGGGTGTTGAGCGGAGTGCCCTGTCCCTTTCCCGCAAAACGAGAGTTCATATAGAATTTATATGGCGCATCTAAGACTTGACGTCATCTCTAGGTATAGTACGCTCTCTGTCAACCATGAAATTAAATTGCTTATGCTTCCTAATTTTTAAAACAATTTAATTTTGTTTTATATACTAACTTTTTCATAACATCGCGCCACCGCCGTACTATATAGTTATTAGTCTCAAGTTCCACAGATATTATAAGGATTAGGAGAACGATAATGCAAGTTTATATCTATACTTCGACTTTTAATGTATTCAGTAACTTGACAGTTCGAAGAGAAAGAGTGTTACCACACTACAACTAATAGTGTTGGGATAGTGAATGATTTTGCGTAAAGAATTAATGATAAAAATGTTTTCATATAAAATCATACTAAAAATTCCTAAGTAAGATTTAAAATATAAGAATAATTTATAATTATTAATAAAAGTAATTTCCTGTTTTATTTTCTTCTATCAATCCATAAAAAATAAGAATCTGTAGCTTAGGGGAAAACTTCTACTTTCAATGGAGTGTTGACCAACTGTACAGTAAAATCATAATCAATCCATTATACTGTCCCACTGCTGGGCATGAGAAGGATTAGGGTTAAGTCCACCAAGCTGGCCTAATGACGGTTGGTAGACTTCACACGCTCTCAAGAAAAAATCTCAGGCCTATAGGTTTCCTCACAATATTTCACTCACCGTTTAAGAGCATCATAATTTACTGTTAATAAATACACCCATGGCTCGTGACTTTTCATTTGGCGGTGTAATGGCCGCATCACTAGGTTATCACTGCTACTGTAAAGTACCTGTAGTAAAAGTACTTCAATGGATTTATTCTCCCCCACGTATATACATGGGACTTAAAACCTATTGGTGTAGAACGGCACACTACTGTCTAACTTGTTATATTTTGATATATCAATAAGTGGACTTCCTCATTAGCCTAGTCGTAAGCACGACAGCTACGCTACAGGTCTTGCGTACAATTCCCAGGGTAAGCAAATTGTTACTAGGTTTTTGAAGTGAAAACTTCTTTAGCGGCATTGTGCACTTTTTGGGATGGGTAAAAAATGTTAAACTCGCGTCAGGACACGTGACCTGATCGAAAATTCGTAAGATGGTTACTTGTGATATTAATAAGTTGGTGTGCGGTAGGTTACGTGTGCGTGCGTTTGCCGGAGGACGCGTCGCTGGCCGGGTTCACTCCGCTCATGTACATGGAGCCCGCCGTGGGGTGGGTGCGCGCCGACCAGCTGGGCCAGCATCACGCCGCCGAACACGCGCTAAGGATTACTAAACTGCTATTCTTCGGCACTGAGTAAGCAATAATTACGATGACGTATTAACAATTTGAATGGCGAGCGTATATCTGGTACCAGCTTTATTTAGGTACTAGATTCTGCCCGCGGTTTCGCTCACTTGAAGCTCAAAAACTAACCGTGATGATCTCTTCTTTGTATGGGTCTCTATACATCAGAGGTCAAGCTGTATCTCAAGATCCGTTCAATTAATTGAGATAGAAGTTCACAGTTTTTATGTTGGACCATATACTTTCTAACAATGATAAAAAAAAATCTATTCAGTAGTTTTTGCTCCAACCCGTAACAAATATAGCTTTTTTACAATTTTGATAATAGTAGAGATATCAACTTTAACTAGGGCTCTGAATGTCGCACATTTTCTCTTAACACTTTCTTGTATGGCTATTGATGAATAATAATGATGAGTTTTCTAAATGTATTTAGCTAAACAATATTTTATTACCTACTTACTATATACTTATAGTATAATTTTGCTTGTCGCAATGTAGGCTAGTTCCTTCTAGAATATAATTTTGCTCGTCGAGAAGTAGGCTCATTTAGAAAAATAAGTAGTTGGCTTATTCGAGTATGGTGGTATGGTTAACAGGTACCTGGTGGGCGTGGAGCCGCCGGTGCTGCGGCTGGAGTACCCGGCGGACGCGGCGCCGCGGTACGTGAGCGCCGTGCAGCAAGCGCAACCGTTGCATGCTCCACTGCATCAACTGGTAACCCTTTAATAAAACTTGTCTTGTCCAATTATCCTGAAACATTTTTTTACACGATATCATGTAGCAGACTTACAATAATTTAATTATATAATAGCCATGTTCTATTGTATTATTTATAACTAGCTTTTGTCCGCGGCTTCGCTCACCTGAAGCTATAATATGGTTAGAAATGGGTCCCAAAAATAATTTAATCGAAAACCAACAGTAATGATCTCTTCTTTGTATGGGTCTATACATCAGAGAGATGATGATGATGGATCCGTTTAATTAATTGAGATAAGAAGTTCACCAGTTTTTATATTGCAGCATATACTTTCTAACAGTGATATCAAAATTAAAATCTATTCAGTAGTTCTTGCTCCAACCCATAAGAAATTTTAAAATTCACATTTTTGGATTCTGAGACGTCTATATACCGTGTTTTTTTTTAATATCTTTAATGTGCAGACAGCATTTTTACGATTTTGTAATAGTAGAGCTAACAGTGGTTTTAGCTTTATTATCCTTCTATCGACTTCCTTTTCTATTTTATTCATCCGCCACGTAACAAAATACGGATATAATGCAAAATTTATTGTTAAACGGTACCACCGGGAACTAGACGCACTTAGCTGTTGGTGTAATTCAAAAATAATTTTACTGATTTTGAAAGTCTGTATATATTTCTGTATATATTGTAATAATGTATAGATATTGTCTATACAAGAATATCTTGTTCGTCAATTAAAAAATCGGAATACACACGGGACACTTTAGTATCTTATTTTATAATATAAAATTCAATTTAAATGAATTGAATATATTGTAAGTTCTAATTCCTAATTTTTTAATCGGAAGTTGTACACTTTTGTCGGAGTTTGGCTTTAGTCTTTCGAACTTGAATAAAAATAAATTCTATAAAAACGTTTCTTTGTTTATAGTCTGAAAACTCTGAGGATGAGAGAAATGTGAGTAGTGCTGCGAATGAACCTCTCAGTCACAATGAAGAGTGTGTTGAGGCGGAGGGGACCGACGAAGCGACCCGCAAACTTCTGCGGCGCAAGGAACAACTCGAAACTAGGAAAGCCACATTGGACAAACATCGGCAACGTATGCAAGTATGTATTCTGGCAATAAACACTTTCGGGCTTTCATAATGTTAATCGTCCATAAACCTCCTATAGATAAAATTTGCTTTTTTTAATTCTTTATAGGCTTACGCTTTGTATTTTTTAACTATTATAAAAATATCACGTGTCATAACAAGAGATAACATATGACGTTTATATATTATTTATTGTTAATGTAAGATTGATTTTAGGACTTCCTACTTACTAGACATGCCACTTGGCGGTAGAATCATTGATTCCCTGGGAACTAGCAATAAAACTAACTCTCAGGAAACCAAAATCATTTGTTTGAATGTCTTGACTGTAGGTTTTTTTTTAATTCTTTATTTATTAGGGACTTAGAATCAGACTGTAGGTAATAGTTGATGAAATGAAATGAAATGATATTTATTTCTGTAAGTAGATCATTAGAGACACTTTTACAAGTCAATGGTTTGTTTTTTTTTATAGCTAGATGGCTGCCGCATTTCCTAACTAAGAAACACCGAAACAAACTCAGAGAATCATGGTCTCTTTTAAAGTCCAGACATAAAATAATGCAAATAATGTGAGTGTGACAATGCAGGGCAATGTCTGAAATGACCTTTTGAGGAAAGAACCATAGCAGCTTTGAGTAGAGTTGTTTCTTTGTGTCCTAAAAAAATACCTTGTGTATGCCAGATGAGTGTATAAAAGATATTCCTGAAAATACTTATTTAGGGTTAGCCTCGCTTGTTACTTAAATATAAGCAGCAAATGCGGCCTATGGTTATAATTATATTAACTGTTGCTTATAGGAAATTTTGCATAGCGGCTCTGCCGGCGTCGAGGTAGAAGTTCGTCCTCGGTTGTTGGTGCCCGATACGAACTGCTTCATCGATCACCTGGCATTATTGCAAGCCATCGTCGAGGCTCCCAAGCAACCCTACACTTTAGCGGTGCCCGTCATAGGTGAGTAGCGAAATCGCCTAAAATAAATGTAAGCGAATGCAATTCTTGGCAACTTTGCAAGTTTGGAACGATTTTCCGGTAGTTTATTTCCGGTGAAGTAGGTTCCTACCGTTCCGTTTCATCTACTATGACGAAATTTACGTTTGGATTAAAATTTATCCTGGGGTTACGTGTTTGTCACATGTGAATCATTTGAATCTGAATCTTATAATAGAAGTAAAGTGATTTACATTCGTAGTTTATATTATTCGGGTTAAAGAAGAATGCCCATTATTATACTCTAGCGTAAAAGCAGTACTGAAAGAGTTAATCAGTTTGAAAAAGCTATAAGAAATTTATTAAAGAAACAACTATTGTTCATAAATATTGATTATCACCTTCATATTGTGATACTTCAAGATATGTGGACGTTGAAGTATGTCCGAGTTTGACCGAAGTCGATAATAATAAACAAAGGTACACATTAGAGAATCCAATGTCATTTCAAGATAATACATAAACTATGTGGTTTAGTGTTTCGAGTGTCGGACTACTGAACACGAGATCGTAGGTTCAATTCCCACAGGACACAAATATTTATGTGATGAATATAAATAAATGTTTGTGTTCCTCTGTGTGTTTCTTATGTATTATAAGTATGTATTTACAAAAATAAAGTATAATTATATGTATTATATCCATTGTCTAGTAACCATAGTACAAGCTCTACTCTGCTTATTTTGGGACTAGTCCCAAAATAAGCAGAGTAGTGCTTTGTAAAATGGTTTGTCGATGGTGCTGAGTAAAATTTTGAAGTTTTTTTTAAATGTGGTAGTGAGTATACTTCGACTTTTAGTTGTATTTAGTAACTTGACATTTGAAGGATTACCAGTTTTTGACAAAAAGAAGATAGTGTGATGGTCAAAGAATGAACGAAATTGAATGAACATAAACAATGTACTTACATGTACAAACTTGTTGTGTTAAATGTAATAGTTTATCTTCAGAACTCAATATAAACTATTAAAAATTGTAGAATTTGTTCCTAAGTAAAATAACATGAGGGCTCAGCATGAGGGGTAAGGGAATCTATAAAATGTAAAAAATCACAAAAGTAAAATAACATGATTTTTATTTTTGGTTTGTTTCTATTAGAATATAATAAATATAAATAAAATAAAAAAGGAAATCACTTTTAATAACTGTTATATTTCACATCTTATTTACGAATTTTTACTTTGATTTTATATTAAACCATTTTTATCTTTCATTCTTTACGCAAAATCATTCACTACCCCAACACATTAGTTGTAGTGTGGTATCATTATTTCTCTTCGAAATGTCATGTTACTGAATAAAATAAAATTATAGGTATATTGGTATATTAGCTTCCGCCCGCGACTTTGTCCGCGTGGAATAGTTACTTAGTGTTAGTGTGATAATATGTAGTCTATATGTTGACTCGACCTGTTAGTAATATCCATGCAAAATTTGAAGTAAATCCATTGGATGCAGTACTTTTTGAGTTTCGCCCGGATATACATACAGATAAACAGACAAAAATTCTAAAAACTATATTTATGGCTTCGATATCGATCGTAGATCACGCCCCAAGTATTCTTTAAAAAAAATATTCAATGTACTGTTTTGCCTTTCCTACGATTTTATTATATGTATAGATAAATATACTATCATGTGCATTCTCAATTTAATTAAATGAAAATAAAATAAAAATGGATATTCAATTTAATGAAAATAAAATAAAAATGGATATTATAGCTTCTCACAGACACAATAAAGACTTTGGAAGTTTTTGGAAAGAAACGAATAAATTAAATTATAAATCTAGTATACCTATAACAGTGAATGGAAGTCAAAATCCAAAAACTATCGCAAACATGTTTGTTAATAAATTTAATCCATCTCCACAGTCTAGCTTGTCTTCTGGGAATAATTTGACGGGGAGGCACAGGGCCCATAGTGGAACGGAGACCCTGCACGAACCGAGCACGCCGTTGACGCTCGATGACGAGGACCTGAGTATCCTGCTCATCACCGCGCCAGATGTGTTTCGATATGTTAAAAATATGAAACGCGGAAAGTCGCCGGGCCACGATGGGCTCAGTGTCGAACACTTGTTATTCGCACCTGGATTAGTTTTTGATAAAATTGCAATATTTATCAATGCCTGTTTAAATCACAGTTACTTGCCTGTTGAATTTATGAGAACCACGGTAGTGCCTATTGTAAAAAATAGAACCGGTGATGTGTCGAGCCTTGCCAACTACCGCCCTATATCATTATGATTATAATGTCTAAAATCTTTGAGAACATAATTATGAAGCATTTAAATGAAAAGAACATCCCTCTTAATAACGCGCAATTTGGGTTCCGACGTGGCTTATCCACCGATTTTGCCATCTTTGCGTTGAAAAATACGGTCAATGAATATTTATGTAGAAATACGTCAGTATATTCTTGTTTTTTAGATCTAAGCAGAGCTTTTGATACTATAAATTATGAGTTATTATGGAGTAAATTAAGAAAAACTAAAGTACCACCTAAAATTATAAATCTCTTAGAATACTGGTATACAAATCAAACCAACCAAGTTAAATGGAATAATACTCTGTCTCAGACATATCAGTTGAGCAGTGGAGTGAGACAGGGTGGTCTGACATCACCGGTTCTGTTCAATTTGTATGTCAACGAACTGATTGAGGAGTTAAGCAGCACCAGAGTCGGATGCCATATTAATGGTAAATGTGTAAACAATCTTAGTTATGCTGACGATATGGTGCTGCTTAGCCCCTCGGCTAACGGCCTCAGAAGGCTCATCGAAATTTGTGAGAATTATGCAGTTATACATCAGTTGACATACACATACACATTTTTAAATATGGTAAAGGTCCGGAAGTTATACTACCGATAAACTTGTATGGTACAAAGCTGAAGGTAGTTAAAATATTTAAATACCTCGGGCATATCATAACAGAGAATTTGGCCGACGATCAGGACTTGGAGAGACAAAGACGTAGTATTGCTTGCAGAAGTAATATGTTAGCAAGACGTTTCCATCATTGCTCAAATCAAGTTAAAATAACTCTGTTCCGGGCATATTGTTAGTCGTTCTACACAAGTCAGCTCTGGTATAGATACACGAAGAGTGCTTACAACACCCTTCGTGTACAATATAACAACGCGTTTCGAGTTATGCTCAAATTACCCTGGCGGTGTAGTGCGACTGGCATGTTCGCTGAGAACAGAGTTGATGACTTCCTTGCGCTCTTACGAAAATTAAAGGTTTCCTTTTATACACGAGTGAGTGCGAGTGGAAACGATATTGTCGCTACTTTGTTCCGTACCGTCTATCTGAGTAGAGAGGCTAGGTGACTGCAATAATTATATTTGTATTGTTAAATGTGTGTTACTACTTATATATTAATTTTATATTTAATTTTGTAATTCTAATATTTGTAATTCTATGGGTTAATTGCCTGAAAATTAAAATATATTATTATTATTATTCTCTTTTGACTGATTGTTATGCGTGAGCGAGTGTCGTGTGTGACACGGTATTGAGGTATTGAGGTATCATATTGATTGGTCGCAGTGATGAGCGAGTTGGAGGGGCTGCGGCGGTGCGCGCGCGTGGGCGGCGCGGCGCTGGCGGCGCTGGCGTGGGTGGCGCGCGCGGGCGCGGCGCTGCGCCTGGCGTCCTCGCGCGGCTCGCTGCTGGCGTCGCGCGCCTGCACGGCCGAGGCGCCCGCGCGCGCCACCAACGACGACCGCGTGCTCGCCACCGCGCTCAACCTGCACGCCAACATCGCCGCCGACGCAGGTGCTGGTGCGTACCGCCTCATCACATACTATCACGCCGGTATCCAAAGTCGAAACTCTAATTCAAAATGTTTTATTTCAATTAGACTATTAAAGAAGGTAACTAGTTTAACTTTCCAAAAGTACCTTTTTTAATTTTCTGTTTGAAATAAAACATTTTGACTATGACTTAAACTTTTGACTTTGACTTTGACTTTTGAATTTGTTATGTTAAACAGCTCAGTGACGTTTAGCAGTTTTTCTTAATTACATTCTGAATTCACGTCTTAAAGATAACCTTCAGTTACAATTATTGCAAAACATGTTACTTTGCTTCTCAACCGACATGACTTACTTTGTAGTTAGTTTGATGTCGTACGATGCCACCCTACCTATTTATTTAACTATCTTTTTTATTTTTTACATTTTCCATGCTAGGATTATAAAGTTGATATAAGTTTTTGTGCACGACGTGTAAACGTGTGGTCGTGGTTATTGTTGATTGTTGTTTTCGGCCAATGATAATAGTAGTGTAACATGTAAATGTTTTTTTTTTTTTTTATGTGATAGCAGGCAAACGAGCAGACGGATCGCCTGGTGGTAAGCGATCACCGCCGCCCATGTGAGCGTTTGGTCGATTTGCATAGAGAATTGGCCCTAGTATCATGTTGCTTTCACGCTTTTTGTTCCCTGGTAACAGAGGTCTGAATGACTCTAGTTAATTAGGACCGGAGAATCGCATCGCCATTACAAATTTAGCATCAACCCGCTACAAGACCCTAATGTGTGTAGTGACCCTAATCTCTCGCCATATAAATTGATAATTAACTTTCAAGTCGCATATTTGGGATATTTTGCCCTATGTGTGTAGGTTCGTGATCGTAGTGCGTGCGTTCGCGGGGTGTTGCTGACTCGACCTAGTCTGGCGAGCTAGTCGGCGGCGGCCGTCAGTACATATCTTAGCTCGCGTGAACGGTGATTTTATCTTCGCTGGCGCCGTGGATTATTTGTTTTACTGCCGCTTCCTTAATAAGCGTTTGATACTAATACCGATAGTATGTATTAAATAAGCAGGTGTGCGGTCTGGCGTCGTGCCGTGCTAAACTGTGATTCGAATTCAATTTAATAAATTTTCAGATACCCGAGGAGACGATGGTAGAGAAACTACGAAGGTAATCCGTCAAGTGCGTGAGGTGGTGCTGCTAACTGATGATAGAAACTTGCGTGTGAAGGCGTTGGCCGCGGAGCTGCCCACGCGTGACCTACCCTCCTTCGTTCAGTGGGCAGGTCTGAACCGCGAGGAAGATGCGGTAAATAATTATCTCTAAGGCCCACTTGCACCAACTTTTTAAATATGTTTAAATTGCATTTAAACACCATTTTTCATAGTAAATTTGTGTTTTAATACAATTTAAATATATTTAAGAAGTTGGTGCAAGTGACCCTAAGTATATGTATAGGGTAGGCGATGGTACTCATTATAACTACCAACTTTTCCAAAGACACGATTCATTGGAAAATTAATATAATTATATACCGCTATTGTATTAACGCCATGCATTTACACGCTTAACGCGGCCGAAAAAATTCTTTAATCTTTTGACTGACGTACCTACACACATTTGTGTATGATTAAAAACCATTGGTATCACGGCTGTCAATTACTTTTTTTATATTATTTTCTACTGGGAACATTCTTTATTATCATAGGTACGATCGCGTGTTTAAGTATTTTATAGCCTATATTAAGCAACTGCCTCATTAGCCTAGTGGTCCTGAGCGCGACTGCTACGCTAGAGGTCTTGGGTTCGATTCCCAGGTCGAGCAAAGTGCTATTGGGTTTTTCTATGAAATTCCCTGTAGCAGCTCGGAGTTTGGAAGTTGTGCCCCATTAATGGCAATAGGCTCGCCCCCTATTACATGGGACCTAAACATACCGGCGAACTGTGGGTGTACATAAGTACGCCTCTGCCTAACCCTTCAGGGAATACAGGCGTGATGGTATGTTATGTTATGTTGTAGGAATATAGTTTCATTAATAAATTGGTTGAATTGGCGGATAGATTGGTCGTATTACCTATAGTTTCAACTGGTTATAGTTTTGTATCTGTGCATCCTTGTTATAAAGACAATTATTACCTTGTTACCTAGCACTACTCCAGTTTTAAGAACCTTGAAATAAGTAAAATAAGGCTATGTTTATTTTTCTTTTACAGAATACGCAGCCGACACCAGCTGATGACACTAATGTCGGACGTAATTGAAGTGCGGGCCTCCAAAAGGCCCTAGAGTCCACGTTGAGCTCATACAATGATTTACTTTATTATTAACGTTAAAGCGAGGTGACTTAAAATGTTACAAAGATTAGTGCTTAATAAAGATATAATAGCATTCTGTCCCGGGTGCATGCGCGTTGAATGGGTCTGAGGTTTATGATTGCGCCTCATTATAGTATAGGAATTGAATAGAATAAGTAAAATTAAATACACCAATAGATGGTTAAACTATAAATAGATTTTGTTAAGGGCTTTAGGATTCCACTACAGTGTTCCTGAGCTACATTTACTTTGTTATTTTTTTACGTATTTTCCGTTGTATTTGTAAGGTGTTAGATAAATCGGAAATTCAGTGTTGCTGATCTATTTTTATTTACTTTTTTTGTAATATAGCAATTATATTTTTTATTATTTTCTAGTTAGATGATAGAAAACAAAATGTATTGTAATATCTATCTCTAACATCAAGTACAGGACACATAGTATGTAATATCGTTCGTATACAATATTATAAACTGATCTAATAATGATGAAAAATTAATTAATATGTAATTACTGCACGCCTGCATGTTTTTGATTTTTAGATATTATAATTTTAAATGAATTAAGTACATACATTATAATTATTACCATTAATACGTTTTCGTATGGTTCCATCGAAATATTACGTGCCATTCATTGCTTTTATCTTGTTATGCGCCTCGAGATGGCCTTTGCTTATTATAGAAAAGTACCATCAGCAAATGTTATAAGCAAACAACTAAAGATCGGTTAGCTAAACACGTTTACTGTTTCACACTTTTATATCTTGAAATCAGCAATCGTATCATGATAATTTTATAATATATAAAATGTAGTACAAAATGTTTGACATAACAAGGACACGGCCTTTTTACTCAGGTTTGTTTAGAACTAGCATAGTTAACACTGACACCAATATTTCATCACTTTTATATTTATCAGCATCAAAATGTCTTCTCTTTTAATGCAATTATACACTCGAATAGTTTCTTTTAATAGATAAATTTTGTATACCAAAAAAGGTTTGCATGCATGCGATACCTACATATTATTATTTAGCTGTGTTTTTGTTGCGGAAACGTAAGATAAAGAAGCCACTTTGCTGGTTTGACTAAATTAAAAAAACATTCTATTTAAATAGTTATCAGTGTTTTTGTGGTATATTTGCAACAAACTAATCAGAACCTTCACTTTTAACATCAGGTTATAATTTTACATGTAGATAAAAGTATTGTGTATAAAAAGATCTATGATGATAACTATATCGTTAACTTAATTATTGTAACTAAACTTTTTCATTTTTGAAACATTTGATGCTGTTACTTTTGTCTTGATCATGACGTTTTAATTAAACATTGAACTACTTTAATATAAATTGTTCTTTTTTCTTTCCTTTTTCTTCTAGGCTTATGTTATAGTACGACTAAAAATGCTTATTCCTAGCGGCCATGTTTACTTTAGTCAAAAGAAACCTTACGAATTGTGTGATGGATAGTCATGAATACGTCAATTATGTACATATTATTATGAAGTGTTCATATCTATATGATTACACTAACCTTCACAGTCACTTAACGTATTCTATTTATGAAGTTTAAATAAAATTTGTCGAAAGTTATTTTTATAATATTATGCTTTATGTGATAGCACTCATTCGATAATTAACCCCGAAATTTTGGCAGGAAATTTCCATTCGCTAAGAAAGTATTTAGGAAAAATCCTATGGTATCGGCAAAAAGGTCTCCAAGGCGAGTAATGCCGCCGAACATTATTATGGTACCTTATTTTGATTAACTTCTTTCCGATTATATTATAATAGCTTCTGCCTGCGACTTAGTCCGCGTAGCGTGATGATATATAGCCTAATAGCCTTCCTCAATAAATGGACTATCTAACACTGAAATAATTTTTCAAAACGGATCAGTAGTTTCTGAGATTAGCGCGTTCAAGCAAACAAACAAACTCTTCAGCTTTATATGTTAGTATAGATTATTATTGATTTCAAAAACCAAAGATAAAGTACCCAAATTAGCGTTCTTTGTTGTCTGGCGGCAGAGTTGTGCCCCAGCCTCAGTCGAGACGACCAAAAGTTAGCTTTAGGTAGGTACTGTGACTAAAAGAAAGCATAAAAAATGATTAGGGAATCTGAAGAAGTTTCTATTTCAAGGAAGAACTTTACTGATATGACAGTTATGTTTACTTATATGAGAATTAACTAGCTACCAATGATATAACACTATTTTTAACTTTATAATGTCATTGCTAGCTACCAATAAATCGTTTGCAGCGCTTTAATTACCTGGGTATCCAGCTAAATAAATCGTGAAAGCACTTGTGTAGATTTGGAGGATCCTTTGGAAGATATCACGGCTAGTTTTAAGTAAAGGTGACGGACTTTACAATGTATAAAGAGACGACGCTACACTGGGTGGGAATAAATTTGAAAAAAATTTGAATGAGATACAGTAGGTATGACACATAGAGTAATAATTATGACATAGAGAAAGCCATAAAATTGCAACTGAACTCAATATATTTATTTCACTTCGACTTATGGACCCACTTACTATGAAAGAAAAGGACATATAAATAAAATCATTTCGAAGTTACGTAGGTTGGCGCACACTGTAATTCGGACCAGTGATGTTAAGCTATTTATTTCAACGTCGATAAAATTTATCGATGACAGACATCGATAATATAAAATATGTATCCTTATTTTTAAGTTAGTTCTTATGCCTTTGGTATGGGACGCAACCTGTGTTGATACCCTTGCGCCATCACATCTTTCAAGCTCAGCTGGCTGCGCTGGCGCTGCTGCTGCTGCTGCAGAGACTCTCAAGCGGCGCAAATATAGTAACCTTTCTGGTAACTATATTTTTGAGCCGTTTGGGGTCGAAACGCTCGGGTCGTGGGGTCCGAGTGCTCGTCTCCTTTATAAAGAACTTTCAAGGAGACTAGTCGACAATTCGCGTGACCAGAGGGCTGGTTTGTTTCTAGGGGAGCGTATAAGCATTGCCATTCAACGTGGTAATGCTGGCAGCCTTCTGGGCACGTTACCCGACGACAGTGATGCCGATGAATACTTTGACGCATAGCCGCGCCGCAGTTTTTTTAGTTTTAGTTTACATATATATTAATTTTATGTAATTTATGTAAATAGTGTAAGTATATAGTTAGTTCATAATGTAGGTACTTATACAATTTAATTTGGATCGATACACAAAAGCAGGGTAAAAACGGACGGGTATAGACCTAACCTCGAATTTATCCGTACCATGGAAAGGTATGTAAATAAAACTAGGTATATTTTTACATGATTCAAGATGCGAAAATACAAGGATGAAAATAGGATTGAAAAACTGGGAGAAGAGAAAATTTATACATACCATCACGCCTGTATTGCCGAAGGATTAGGCAGAGATTAATGTGCACCCACAGTTAGCCAGTAAATGTTTTAGGTCTCACTTCGAGGCGAGCCCGTTACCATTTACCGGGCACAAAATTCAGACTCCAAGATACTACTAGAATTCTGTAGAAAAACCTACACTCTTCGACCTGGGTATCGAACCCAGGACGTCTAGTGTAACAGTCGCACTTCAGACCACAGGGCAAATGAGGCAAATAGGTATAAAAAGATAGGTAAAGAAATGTATAATTTACAAATAAAGCCACCAGTTTCAAATTCCAATTAATTTATTTTGTAAGCATGTTTTTTCACAATCTTTATTCTCCCAATGATGTTTGTAGGCCTCCTCCGTTGCACGCCATTCTTCGGAGTTTCTTTTTGTTAGCTTAGGTTAGATAAATAATTTGTTTATAAGTACAGTATCCATTTATGTTCTGCCTACAAGCACACAACATTATATCAATAATGCTAGTAAAGGTCGTTGGGAGTCGTTGGTTGAAGGCGGTATATAATTGGTCTTTGTGGAAGTCTATGCCTTTTTAGCAGTGGATTTTTTTAGCTGATATGATGATTATCATACCATTTCACCTGTTCTATCTATAATAAATAGGTAATGCAGGAATATTATCTTCCCTAAGTTGTCTCCATATAGTTTGTTTTTGCAAATGTGACTATGAGTAATTGGACTCCCGTTTTTTCTAGCTATGCGATTTATCTATTAAGGTAATTCTTTTCATGTTGCCTTTAGGAAATCTTTAAAGTAAAATTATCGACAATAATATTCACGTCACTACAATAACCTCAATGCATTTTCCGAATATTCCCTAAAACGTATTTCTACGTCTGATTTTCGCTAGAAAGTGATTCAGCAACATTTGTTACGTATTAATATTCGGTTCATAACTTATATTCAGCAAACAATATAGGAAAAATTACCGGTGGAAGGTCAATAGTTCCTGCGTATTTTGTTTGCTTGTTTAATGGGATTTTCAGCTCTCAACCGCACAACACATTATGCCACAGGATCTCAACAGTGACTATTTTGAATAATACAAATACTTTTTATAAATCCATAATAGTATTATTACCACAATATCATAAAACACATACGAGATGACAACTAAAACGTAAACAATGAATATGCGACCAAGTCAAATATTTTCAAATGAATGAACGGACAATTGTTGCCAGTTAAGTCAGATTTAAAAAGTTACAGTGTTTTGCATAAAAAATAACAGTACCTATGGTACAAAATTACAGTAACTAAAAATAATTATTTTAACCTTAATACAAGGAATTTTAATGAGATTGTCAACAATGAGGTGTAAATATACTACATAATATAAATGTAGTGATTGTCATAACCTGTAATGATAGTTTAAGAGTTTTAAATAAATAAATAACCGTTACGCTACGCTTATACAATGTGTACCTACTATATGTGTTGGTTTGACGAATATTCTAAATTGCCTATTTTCCAAGTGAAATAGTAGTTATTTTAGTTTTTAACTTTCGTTATATTTGACTCATTTTGGTGGCTCGTGCTCGCTCATGTACAAGGTTGCCAGATTTATAGTTTATTATAATGGTGGGTTATCGAACAAAACATAGATACTATTACTTCAGAAGTTCGGAAATAAAGAAATGGCGCTAGCAGTAAAATATTCTTTTTCCATTCGTCCAGTGTTTGCTATATGGGAACTTCGTAGTAAAATATTTGAATTACGATGATTTTATTATTTGTCGGATACATTTTATTATTTTGTTCAGACGTATCATTTTATTTTTCTAAAAAATGAAAAATATGCAACTATTTGACAATATCTAGGTAATCATTAGTTTTTTACTGTATTTTTGTATAACCTACAGTATACAATACCTAAATTCTGCAATACAGTAAATTTACTGTAATTACAATGTACCTGGCAACACTGAAATGGGCAGACTTTGGGGTAATACAACCAAATTTAGTCGTATTATTTTTTTCAATTGTCAGTTGGTTATATTTAAATATAACCAACTGACAATTGATTTAATGACATGCCAATAAAAGTAAAACAAAAAGTGAATAGTTTGTATCATTCTTACATCCTTTTCATGCCATAAGATAGAACAAGACCAAAGACAGTTTCAGGTTCATTTTTTTATCTAGATTCCGTGCTTGTCTTACTTCAATGGTATGACACATCTCATTTATATATTCGCGAATATTCGTAAAACCGATGACTTCCGAACTGAGTGCGACTCCAAAACCAATAATGTCTGATTACTGACTGATTATTGCTTTAGGCGAAAATGATCGATGGGCAAACTAAATAACGTCTAAAATTGTATAACCAAATACATTCGTAAAATTGATGCGTAGATTTACACAAACTTAAAACTTGCATCTCTCTATCAATCACAAACTGTCTCAATTTTAAAAAGCCGTATACATCATGGTACGGCTTTTGATGAAATAAAAGGAAAAGTAACTAGTTGGCACACGGTGTGAACTGCCTTTACAGTTATGGATGCCCGCCTTGTTTTTAGAATCAATATACCTTTTAACAACGTGGTCACTTGACGAGGACCAACTGATATAGGTACATATGAACGCACGGTCAATATTTAGTTCAAAGTAGAAATATAAAATTTTGTGTAAAGAGGAAATTTGGGAGTTTTAAATTTATGTAAAGACCAAATTTTCCCTTTTACCTATTCAAATCCCTGAAATATTGCGGCAGTTTATAGATGGTTACGGTACACTTGGTACAGTGGCTGAGTGACCGACTTTTTGCGCTACGGGTAGCGGGTTCTTTTCCCATAGGAATCAAATTTTACAATATTTGTGTCTGTGAGATTTCTATTAGGTACCTACTCATGCTAACGGGAGAAAATCCTAGCTATGGGATTGGGGCAAGCAACGGCTTTATTAAAAAAAGTCGAAGTCACCAAAACACCGAGGGTTCCGTATAGATTTGTTAAGTGTAAAGTATAGAACATTGCACTAGCGAAAAAATATGTAAACTGTATTGAGGGACATACTTAACTTTGCCCTTGGAAAACTGTTGTCCCCATATATCGACATAGGTCGCAGTTAGTTTTAATTATTTTAGATGTAGGTTCCTAATTACAAATTTTCAATTTTCGGATATTTTTCCGTACTTTTGCTATATGGTAAGGTTTCTAGTCAAATTTTATGATTCAAGAACAACGGGAAGTACCTTGTAGGTTTGTTTCCCTTGACAGTGTCAATACATACCTATATGTATAAACGGATGAACCTAACTAGGTATCTACTGATTGCGTGGACTAAGAAGCTTAATTTTTTCACTGCTCCAAGGGATTGCGGACCTGAGTATTTGATATTAATTGTTCTGAGTAGGGGTCTTGACAGACGGACAAGATGATCCTATAATAAGGGTGCCGTTTTTTCTTTCGAGGTACGAATCCCTAAAATATCGGAGAAGTTACCTAATAGTAGCTTAAGCTGCAATATCTAAACTTTTCTTACAATGCCGTACGACATACTCTTAAGAGTCGTAAGTATATCATAAACACACGTATGGAAGTGGACGTGCGGTCGATCGTTGACAACATTACGAAAATATTTTTAATAAATATTAAAAAGTGTGGTGCATTTGTGAGATCGGAACCCAGCCATTGGGAGTCGCCGAGTGGACGCTTAGACCGCTGAGCTAAATTGTCGGGGCGGAACGGTCCCAATAACGTTGCTGGTTGAAATCTCGGGCCGACGTTATTTACAACACGTCACACGGCCAGGCAGCCAGGGGAGACCAACCTTGCGGTATGAATTCAATTTGTAAAAAGTGCGGTGACACCGTGTCTGATGGCGCTTTATGCTGTAGCTGCCGCTTAATATTTCACTTTCACTGTGTTAGCCTATCGGAAGTGGGTTGGAGGAAATTAGGATCCAATCGGCAGGCCACTTGGTTTTGTTCAGAATGTAAATTGAGTGCTCAAACAAACTCTCCAAGAGCACAAAAGCAGGTGAAACAGCCAACACCCGACGAAGTGACAAATTACCAGTTGTCTCTTCAGAAGATTGAGTCACTACTGCAGACTCTAATAACACTACCTGAACAGGTAGATAAACTACGTTCTGACTTAAATGACCTAGCATCTAGCATCAAGACGCAAATAACGGATGAGTTAAGCTCTAGACTAGAACAAATTGAAGCTAAATTACAAGTTTGTGAAATAATTAAGCAAGAACACAAGGATATGGTGAAAAAGTATATGAAATATGAGGAGCGTTTATCACTTCTAGAAAAATCATTAAAAAATCGTGACGACTCAATTAAAGAACTTCAACTTAAATCAAATCTTTTGGAAAAAGAATACAACCGCAGTCAACAACTAAATCGTTTCTTAAACATAGAAATTGTGGGTATTCCGGAAAAAACAGGAGAAGATTTACCACAGTTATTGCTAAAACTAGCTACGTCTGTCAACGCCAATATATCTCGGGATGATATTGAATTTATTACACGTGTTCAGCCTATGTTTTCTCACACTGGCAAGCCAAAGAGAATAATTGCTAAACTGAAAAATAGGAACGCTAAAGACAGCATAATAACTAAGTTTCGCAAATTAAATAAAAATAAGGGTATAACTTCAACCGACTTAGGATTTGAAGGAAACTCATCAAAAGTCTTCATCAACGAACATCTCACGATTGCGAATAAAATTCTTCTAAACAACTGCAGGAAACGTGCAAAGGAACAGGACGTAAAATTTGTTTGGGTAAAAAACTGTTCAGTTCACATGCGTTACAACGAAAAGTCACCATCTGCTGCAATTACTTCAGAAGAGGATTTGGAGAAATTCCTGACTTCAAAATAACTTGTATGTCTTTATTTAAGTTACATTTCCAACCTTTTATGCCATCCATGCCAACCTCAAACAGAATCTTACACGCACAAACAAAAACACACGCGAACGTCAACATACACTTTACTCACATATTAAATAAATCAGCAATCCTTGCGACCCTCACGATGTTACCCCCTGCCGGCCGGCGAGCTGTTTACCGCAGTCCTACTTTCAACCGTTCTGAGTTACTGGTAATTATTTTTCTTAATACCCTCGTGCAACTATTTATCACTTACCTTTTCAATATATCTTCAGTTTTTATTTTGAGTAATTTATCACTTTAGTAGTTAAAGATGAATAATATAAGTATATATTACCAGAACACTCGTGGACTTAGGACTAAACTCCCATTGCTTTATCATAACATCGAGTCAAACGACTTTGACTTCATAATTATCACGGAAAGTTGGTTGCATGATGGAATTTTGGATACGGAGTTATGTGATCCGCGTTACGATGTATTTAGATGCGATCGCCCCGGTAGAAAAAAAGGAGGAGGTGTCGTGATTTGTGCAAAACGTTGTTTTGCGGCAACTGCGCGGCCTGATGTTTACACGGGAAGTGCGGAGGCTGTGTGGATAACGATACCTAATAAGGTAATTTCTGGGTCCCCGCGGAAGTGTAATGACTTACATATAGCCGCGGTTTACTTGCCCCCCAACAATTGTAACGCTACTATGTTAAACGATTTTAAAAATTCATTCCTTAACCTATACAATTTGAATAGTTCGGATTCGTATCTAGTGGCGGGTGATTTTTAATCTTCCCTTTTTGTCATGGTCGTCGGAGGGACATGATTGGAGGACGAGGCCCAACTCAAACTTGGGATCAGCCGCCGGCGAATTTATAGATGCATTAGACTATATGAATATGTTGCAACATAATTTAATTGCAAACTGCTGCAACAATGTCCTTGACCTCATCATCTCTAATTTGTCCTTGCGTTGTACGATGAGCGAAATATCGTTGGTGGAAGTTGACAAGTATCACATTCCACTGGACCTTTGTATTGAGAATTGTTGTCACAAGACAATCCGATCCCAACCTCAGGTCATTAAAAAATTTTTCAAGGCAAATTTCGATAAAATTAATTCACATCTACTTGGGGTTGACTGGAACGAGTGTCTTAGACAAAGTCCTTTAGACGAAGCAGTCGAGAATTTCTACCAAATATTACACTCACTTATTGATCTTCATGTTCCCTCTGTCAGAGTGTCAGGTCGTTACCGTTACCCTAAATGGTATCCTTCATCATTAATAAACGCCATAAAAGAAAAGTATTTAGTGCATAAGAAGTGGAAAAAGTATAAAAACCAAGCCGATTATGCAGAATTTGCTTTATTGAGAACTAGGGTTAAAAGGCTGCAGGTTGAATATTTTACAAAATACGTGACTAGATGTGAGGAGGAATTTGCTAAATGTCCTGGGAACTTTTGGAAATTCGTAAATGCTAAAAGGAAATCATCCGGCTATCCTTGTAACATGAGCTATCAGGGTGTTTCGTACTCAAATGGAGGGGATATATGTAACGCCTTTAATCGATTTTTTCATAGCGTTTTCAGGCCTTCAAGCAGCGACAGCTTAATATGTTTGGAGGATGACCCACTATCAAACATTTGTCACTCCATCGTTATTGAGCCTGGAACTATTAGGAAAGTAGTTAGGAACCTAGACTTAAAGAAGGGAGCTGGCTGCGATGGGATACCAGTTGTATTTATAAAAAAAAGTGAAATGGGTTTGATTACTCCACTCAGGATTATTTTCCAAAGATCTCTTGATGAAGGTTTATTTCCTTCCCAATGGAAAAATGCTCGGATAGTTCCTATCCATAAAAAGGGTAGTAAAATAGATATAGTAAACTACAGGGGAGTATCAATATTAAATAACTTCGGAAAAATGCTAGAGAAAATTGTCTATGAATATATCTATTCCGCATCTGCACACTGTATACCCACAACCCAGCACGGTTTCATAAAGGCCCGCACGGTAAATACAAACCTGCTCCACCTAACCGATTATTTGATTTCTAGTATGAATGAGGGGGCCCAGGTAGACGTTGTTTACACGGATTTCGAAAAAGCGTTCGATCGGGTAGACTATTATATATTAATTGAGAAATTAAAAGCCGTAGGTATTAAAGGGAATCTGCTAAGATGGATTGATTCCTATTTAAGGAACCGGCGTCAAGCTGTAGTTATTGGCAGTCACAGATCCGACTATGTTGTAGTGACATCTGGGGTGCCTCAAGGCTCACTACTTTCCCCATTGCTTTATAACATATACCTATTTGATATTACCCAGTGTTTCCTGTATGCAAATCATCTTATGTATGCGGATGACAAAAAAATATACATGAAAATAGCAAATTTGAGCGATTGCTATTTGCTTCAGGAAGATTTGAATAGACTTAGCGCATATTATGTCAACAATAAAATTACGGTTAATACCCAAAAATGCCAAGCGATTACTTTCTCGAGAAAAAACAAAAACATCACTTATAACTATCAGATTAGTTCCGATTTCATTCCTAGAGTATCTCAGGTAAGAGACTTGGGTGTGATTTTAGACGAAAAGTGCACTTTTGAGGCCCACATAGAACATATCACCAGCAGAGCCTATAAATCCCTTGGGTTTATAATACGAAATACACAACAGTTTAATAATCCGCAATGTATAAAAGCCCTATATTTTAGTTTTGTCAGGAGTATATTGGAATTCGGTAGCGTAATATGGTGTCCCTTCTTCAAAAAATATATCGAGAAGATCGAAATCATCCAACGGAAATTTGTGAAATACCTTAACTATAAAATAAAACAGTCTTTCCAAAACTATACTGATGCCTGTAAACACTATAGAATAAATACTCTTGAGGAGAGAAGGCAACTCAACGATTTGTTGTTACTGCATGACATTTTTAGTAATAAGTTTGACTGCCCACATTTGCTCAGTAAAATTCATTTCAATGTGCCGCGTAGGCGGACTAGACAGACCCCATTATTAGATGTCCCTTCGACATCTACCAAATATTTGAAGATGTCACCGTTTGTGCGCATTCCAGCACTTTACAATGATACTTTTTCGTCGCTGGACCCTTTTCATACCACAAAGAAAGCTTGGAAAAAACAAATCCTCCAAATCATGGCTCAGGTCAACAACAATAGCTTGCCGAAATAATATCATATTATGTAATCAAAGCACTACACACACTCTATTCACACACACGCACATACTTAAACACCCACGCACACACACAGACATAAACACTTAAACACACACACATAAGCATAAGCACGCACTTAAAATCTAATTTTACTTATTCGTTTTATTTTGTCAACAACACACATCGTATCTCTTCTATTGGTTCATTATTAGAATAATTGACTTTATTGTGTACTTCGTCATTGGCGTATTGCATAGACTTAATAACCTTGTAATTATTATTGTAAGCTGTGAAGTTACCTTAAATAAATAAATAAATAAATAAATAAATAAATATCGGCCAATGGTCGACGCCATGGGACTCGTGATCACATTTGCAACAAGCTGACGGCTATTCTATTCCAGACTATGCCCTTCAAGAATTCGTTAAGCCAGCCTGCTGGACATATTAAATCTTTTGATTATGAAATAAATTTCCGAACATATTCAAACTCATATTATTCATATATAATGTAATAAACAGTAAATCTATTCATGTTTTACTGGTGAGAAATTCCAATGTTAAGACTTGAGCAATGGGAATTGGCAATGTTCCGAGGCGAGGCTAGGCGCGCACCGGTGCGGAGGTTGTAAAAGCACCGTTATACTTATTTACCGTGCGCATCTTGCTTTAGGCGCTGGTTAGCTTATTTAAAATATATACGAGATGCACATGCTGTAAGTACCTGAGCTGTATGTTTTGTCTCAGACGCTGTAACTTTAAATCAATTCGTTTTAATAAAACACGTCATGTACCCACTTATCGGGGACATTTGGTAAGTATTGGGAATAATATAATAAAAGAAATATGGACCCAGTTTGTACACCATTTATTGTTAAACTATACTTACTAATTTGCTAGTATTTATTTGATTTGTATCGTTTAATTAAGAAGGTATGTATGTGTAAAGTGTAGGAGGTATAGGTAAATTAGAAGATTTATTTGTAAAGATAAATCTGTAATTGCATGTTGTTCTTAGCCTACGAATAATAAGATATAATATAATAACAGGTAAAAGGATTTGCATTGTCCACAATATTTATCATAGTTCAGATAAGTCTAAAGTTGTCTTTAGTAAATAACTGCCTCATTAGCCTAGTGGTCCTGAGCGCGACTGCTACGCTAGAGGCCCTGGGTTCGATTCTCAGGTCGAGCAGTGTTATTGAGTTATCCTATGATATTGTCAGTAGCAGCTCGGAGTTTGGATACCTAGCACAAATCCCAAACAACGAGCAGCTGATGACTAGGCTCGCCCCTCTATTACATGGGACCTTAACATACACAACGGTAGGTACACTCACAGTTTGTGAGTGTACCTACCTACATTATTCACCTCTGCCTAAATCTTCGGGGAATACAGGCGTAAAGATGATAGTATGTTTTTGGTAAATAGTCATCGTTAGATATTTATTCGAACTCACCCTCCTAGACTTTTGCCAAGTATAGGTAGGTATGTTTTGTTATCGGTATTGCCCAAAATTTTGTTAGTAACATTTTGTCGTGGGAGAGCCATGTTTCGGCATGAATGGGCTGGCTGCTGCAGGCTGGCGACCAGAGTGATACCACGGTGTCACAGAAAACCAGCGTGAAACAACACTTACCTTGTGTTTCGCCGAGTGAGGATAACGGGGGCCCAAACCCCTTGGACTCCTCTGTTGTTGCGGGTGTCCTAGGGTTACGAAAGTGCCTATGAGTATACTGCTTTTCCTGATGAGTGTTTGCCAGTCTATCCTAATTAGTAGGGAGTGCGTCATTGTTAAGCAAAGTCATTTCAGAATGCGCGGGCGCAGTTGGCAGCGCCACGTACGATGTACTAACATAATCCTATCAGGTTTCACACAAAGGTAAAGAGATTTTAAGTAAGTAAGTGTTTACTAAAGTCAACGACCCTCGTATGTCATTATTGAACGGCAAATATTGAATGAAATTAGCATTGCAGGATTAAAACACCGTCATAATATTTATAACTATGATATTTATATTTATAGCAGTTATAGCCTTCGGGTATGATCACTGGACTGCCATTTTTTTTTATTTATTAATACTTTATGCACTATTGGTACAAAGGCGGTCTTAATACCATTAGACATTTTCTGCCAGACAACCTTAGAGATTAAATAATTAAACGATGCACTTATAGTGTCGAAAAGAACAATTGCCTATTAATATAGGTACTATACATATAAAAAAAATATATACATACATATAAAATACATGTTATAACATAATTATATTTACCTATACAATAAATACTTAGAATATATAATACATATACATATACTGACAGATCAAAGTCGAGATGATGAATCTGCCATGGTACTAGCTTGAATTGTAATTACGCAGTTTGTGCTTAAAAGAAAACCGACTGTTTGCCATCCTGACATCAGATGGGAGAGCATTCCATAATAAAATTGACTGGATGAAGAATGTAGAGTGAGCAAAGTAAGAGCGATGAGAGGGACATTGAAGGAGACGATTATTTGTAGATTGCAAAAACTTGTTGTGGTAAGTACAAAGATACTGAAAGTGAGAAGATAAAGTAAGAAGGAGGATTAGAAGAAAAAAGTAATGAATAAAGCGTAGTCAGTGCTCTCATGTGTCGACGTTGCCGAACAGGCAACCATTTAAGGAGAGAACGATACTCAGAGACATGATCATATTTGCAAAGGTTGAAGACGAATCGAATGCAGCTATAAAGAAGGCGGTCAAGTTTATTGAGTAGATCTGCATTCAGGTCAAAGTAGCACACATCACAAAAATTAGGGCCGGCACAAGCATTGCCTTGGTCTTTGATGGAAGTACATTTTTCAGGCGGTATAGAGAGCGTAGCAATCCCGTGACTTTCTGGCTGACACTTGTCACTTGGTCTCTCCAGCTGAGAGTAGTGTCAATGTGCAAACCGAGATCTTTTACACGAGAGCTCATGGGGATGACCAGGCCATCAAACATGACTTGAGGAAGGGAGATACTACAAAATTTGGATATATTACGCTGACTGCCTATGATGATGGCCTGACATTTGTCAGGGTTAACTGCAACCCCGAACATATGAGACCATTTTTTTATGGCTATTAGGTCACGATTTATGTCATTGATCGCCCCACATAAATTTTCTAACTCAGCCTGACGATATAACTGCAAGTCATCGGCATAAAGATGATAAGAACACTGAAGTTTGTTAGTAATGGAATTTATAAATATAGAGAACAGAAGAGGAGAAAGTATGCCGCCTTGTGGGACGCCAGTCTCTATGTCACACCAATTTGAGGATGATTTCTCAACGTGGACAGACTGCTGACGATCCCGAAGATAAGAAGAAAACCATCCCAGCGCTTCACCAGAGACCATAAGATGGGGGAGAAGAGATAGGAGAATGCCATGACTGACGGTATTAAAAGCATTGGTAAAATCAACTAGTAACACGAAGTTTAGATTCTTCCATACCCTTCTTAATAACGCCAGTCACGTTGAGGAGTACAGAAACAGTGCTATGGCCTGGCCTAAAACCAGACAGAAATGGACTTAAGAAGTTATTCAGATGAATAAACTGGGAGAACTGTTTATGAACACAGGCTTCCAGTACCTTAGATAGAAAGGGAAGGATGGAAATAGGTCGGAAATGACAAGGTAAAGAAGGGTTAGAAATCTTTGGCAAGGGTCGTACATAAGCTTAACGCCACATCGACGGAAAGGAACCAGTTTCTAGCGAGAAATTTATGATATGAGATATAGCTGGGACGAGGTGGTCTAGTAATGACACTATCATTCTGCGGCTGACATTGTCGCAGCGCACTGCCTTAGATGCACAGATCAAAAAGATTATCCTATCTATTAAATAGATAGGATAATCTTTTTGATCTGTGCATCAGCAACTGGAACGTAGTGAAAATAATCTATATTGGGACGCGTTAGACCAGATATCGAGGATAGTGTTAGTTGTTTGATATCTAAGACCATCCAGTGTAGGAACAGTGGTGAAATTATTGTTGAGGACGTTTAGGCCAATTGAATTAGGAAGGTGTAAATGTCGCGATTTGCCGATACCTAAAGTTCTGAGAATCTTCCAAATATTGGCAGAAGAAGAAGAGGAAATATTATCCAGAATATAGCGGTGCTTGGCATTACGTATCATCTGGATATCGTAGGTCTCGAGTTCGAACTCAAGGCACCTCTGACTTTTCGTAATCATGTGCGTATTAATAATTAATTATCACTAGCTTACAAGAGTGAAGAAAAACATCATGAGGAAACCTGTATGCCTGAGAGATTTTCTTGTCGGCGTGTGAAGTCTGCTAACCCGCATTAGGCGAGCGTGGTGGACTATAGCCTAATCCCTGTCATTCTGAGAGGAGATCCGTGCCCAGCAGTGGGACATTTTAAGGTTTGATTTTGTATGTTATGAATAAAAACCTGAGTGTTTCATTGGTGATATTGTATAAAATAACCTGAGTAGGTATTAATACCTACATAACTATGTATTAGTAACATCAAGAAATCGCGAGAATCGGATTAAAATATAAAACAGAATAAATAATTTATTGGAAATTCGCAATGAAAATGAAACAAACCAATACATCGCCCAAATGAATAGAAATGTAGCTTGAAATAGCGATTAGCGGATCACACAACCAGAGCGACAGTCGCTGGATAAACACAAGATAGGAATAGGTAGATAATAAAATAGATGGACTATACATTGATAAATATTTGCTGACAGTGTGTCGCAGAAAATCAATTGCTGAAAACGTTAGGGTCTCAACTCGCAGCGGTGGTTGAAAAAAAGTAATGATACAAGATTGTTGTTTTGACTATGATAACTATGCTACTTTATTCATTAACTTATTGTAACTTAGAGCTTGATAACTTAGGTTGATATATTGAATCTGTAGATAACTAAAAATAAGTATTGTGTGTAATATAGGTAGTCGATGAGATGATGACGAATATAAGAGAGGTGTTTTGTCCAATTTATAATTATAATAACTGTACTAGGTACATTAATGTTATTGATACTGGAATCGACAGTCTGGCAGGAAGTTTGCGGTTATTTTAGAAACTGTGCTGTGATACCTATTATTTTTGGTCTTGTGCAATAAAATTATCGAAAAATCTTCGGAAATATTATTCATTTTAGCATTTGTCGACTAAAAATTCTCATACTGTTTGGAAGGTTATAACGAAATAAAATTGACCTTTTCACTATATTATGATGACTGTCGGTGGAGGCGCGGGATGATTGGTTGGCTTTCTTGCTACGTAAACGATTGAGTATGTACGTAGGTCACACTATAAGTTTTGCGTAACTTAAAAAAACAATATGTTATAACCAAAATTGTATGTTTATTGCTTTTCAAAATACTCTCCTTTACATTTTAAACATTTTTTCATGCGATCGAACCATTTTTTAAAACAGGAGGACCACAGATCTGAAGGCATGTTTTCTACGTGTTGATTGAACGCTATCACTGCCTCTCCGGAGTTGGTAAAAGTAAGTAGAAACCTCACATCAAATCTTTGATGATTTCTGTATTTTCCCCAAAATCAAAGTGCTAGGTCGGGGCTATGCGCAGGATGGGTGACGAGTTGTACTTTTTCGGAAGCTAAAAATGACTTTGTTTTGTTGGCCGTGTGTGAAGAAGCGTTGTCATGATGTAGGAGAACGCGGCTTTTGGGTCGTCTTTAGCGAATTTTTTCTAACACCCTGGGTAAAAAAATGGTAGAATAACATTCTTTTGATCTTCAAGTGGAATTGTGCAGATGGAACCCGTAGCTGAGAAAATAAACGCGATAATTTTTTTACCAACGTTTCTCGCCTGCCTTACTTTTGCTGGCCTGTTCTCATTTTCAAACACCCATTCACAAGATTGCTGTTTTTTTTCGGGTTCAAAACAATAAATCCACGTTTCGTCTCCTGTGACAATGTCATAAACAGCATTAGAATGTCCGTGGTCGTACTTCAGTAGCATCTGTGAGCACCATTTGCGAGCGCGCTTCTGCTCCGCTGTCAGTTCATGAGGGATCCAACGACAACAAAGTTTCAGATCTTTCAATTCTTCGTGTAAAATTTTCAGAATTTGGCTCATACCAATCCCCAATAGTCCTCGAAAACAGTAGCCACATTATTTTCGTTGACGGCAGTTGAAGGCCGCCCTTCACGAAATTCGTCATGTAAAGAAACTCGACCTCTCTCAAATTCAGCAAACTATCGCCTCATGGTGCTCAAACAAGGTGCTTCTCTCCCAAAAGCATTTTGAAGACGAGCGAGACGAGTCTTGCGGAGAGAAGAACTTTTAAAATCATAAAAAATCATCGCTCTAAAATCTATTCGACTTAATTTCCATTTTCGTTGCGTACGTACATTGACATATATATTACTTCGTACGTACGTAGAACTTTGATGTGTGATAAAAAACAATTGATAAATGATTTCCCGCCAATTGTTTTTTTATTACTAAGAAGGTTGCAACGTTTAAAAAAATATAACATTCGAAATTCAAATAGTTCCAATTAGCTAGAAGTGCAAAACTTTTAGGGCCACTTGCACCAACTTCTTAAATATGTTTAAATTATATTTAAACACAATTTTTCATATACATTTTGTGTTTAAATACAATTTAAACACATTTAAAAAGTTGGTGCAAGTGGGCCTTAGTGTGCCCCATGTATAAGAAAATAACACTAATCCGAATTTATACAAGTACCTAACGCTAAAATAATGCAGATACAATACAATAGATACATTTATTTTTCAAAGAAAAGTATCTATTGTATTGTATCTGCCTCATTAGCCAAGTGGTCCTGAGCGCGACTGCTACGCTAGAGGTCCTGGGTTCGATTCCCAGGTCGAGCAAAGTGTTATTGGGTTTTTCTATGAAATTTCCAGTAGCAGCTCGGAGTTAGGAACTTGTGCCCGGTTAATGGCAATAGGCTCGCCCCCTATTACATGGGACCTAAACATACCGGCGAACTGTGGGTGTACATTAGTACGCCTCTGCCTAACCCTTCGGGGAATACAGGCGTGATGGTATGTTATGTTATTTTTCAAATAAACTTTACAATATTTAAGAGTTTCCGATGGTCCCAAACTAGGCTAAGCCTATATCTTGGGCATCAAAATCAAAAGATCTAATGCATAATAACGATTTTGATCGTAGGTAGGTACCTACTCACGTGTAATGTACCCGTTCGAAACATTAAACGTGCCAATTTCCTTATAGACGGCAATTGATTTATGTTCAAGCATATAACCCTTCCCGACGTTAGAATTGTGAAGATGTTTAATTGATTGCAACTTTATGGGCTTATTTAATGTTTGAAACCGAGTTTATAGGGGTGGAGAACCGGCGCTAACTGTATAGGTACCAGGCAGGTTCCATGATAGATCTCTTATTGGCACCACTTAGTACTTCCCGCATATCAACTCCAGCGCTGTAAAAAGTTATTACTTCACTAACGATTTATTTTAGCGAAGGAAAATTCGACTCGCAGGCAGGATTCGAACCTGCGTTTTCTGGTTAGATACACCAGACGCTATGACCACTTAATAACTTTATAATCGTAGCAAGAAAAATGCAATAAATTACAAAAAGATATGGTAGCATCATACGACGTAGAACTAACCGTAATGTAAGTCATGTCGGTTTAGAGGCAAAGTAACTTGCTTTTCAATAGATGTTACTGACGTCACCTTTAAGACGTAAGTTCAGAATGTGAAGGCAAATTCAACATGGCAGGTGGGACTCGCGGTGACTTAGTGGTCATAGCGTCTGGTGTATCTTACCAGAAGACGCAGGTTCGAATGCTGCCTGCGAATCGAATTATTCCTTCACTAAAATAACTTTATAATCTTAGCATGTAAAATGCAAAAAAATCTCGCAAGGTACTTCACTAACGATTTATCATTAATGATGAACAAAGATGACTTTATGTGTGAATGGAAAAAGTAGGTTACCGAATAAATAGGTACCTGCTCTTGGATCTGAAAAATCAGGCGTTGATAATTTCGTTTCCAAACATTTTATTACTATTAAGACAATAATTATAACGTTGTATGTTTACCCTAGTGCGCCATATTCATTTTTCTTTGGATTTATTGCTAGTTGTAGTTCTATTAACACATTTCAGGATCATATAAATTTCAGTAATCGAACAAAAACTCTCCCAACTGTCAAGGTAAAAGCAACATCATAAATAGCTATGATAACGATTTTCAACCGAAGGTTTTAGTACTTACTTAGTAAATATTGTACAGAGATTGACACAGTTACTAGTAAATTTAAGTATTATTATTATATCATAACATAACATACATAAATAATCAACCCATTATTATGTCCAACTGCTGGGCACGGGTCTCCTCTCATAATCAGAGGGATTAGGCTATAGTCCACCATGCTTGCTGGCAAACTTCACACGCCGCGCCGTCGAGAAAGTCTCTCAGACGTGCAGGTTTCCTCACGATGTTTTCCTTCTCCATTTAAGCGTGTGATAATAACTATTAATCATAACATAATCAACCCATTATATTGACCCACTGCTGGGCACGGGTAGGCTATAGTCTACCAGGCTAGCCGAATGCGGGTTGGTATTATTATATACCTATTTTTGGGATATTAGTAGGGATAATCCTTACGAATCGTCTGCCTCCTGGGGGTATATTTTAAATCGCTACCAAATGGAAAAAAAACCAATTGAAATTTGAAATTGGCAGTCCTTCAACATAATGCTTATAATATAATTTTAGTACTATTCGGTTGCGATCATTGATAACGTAGAGAACAAAAAACCGACGAACACTTATATTATTTTTACAAGCTTTAATTCAGCTTCACTTGTTCTAAATGTTCTTACTTAAGTTACCGTTATTCATGCACGACCACATGCACGTATCACACAGAGTAAATTGTAGAGTATCGTGTGATGTTAAAAATAGCACGGCGGTATTAATAGATCTAGGGAACTCGTTATTAGTACAGGTACTTGTACGCTAAACATAGAAAATAATGTCTTTTGAACTAAAGCTACAATTTTATTCTTGACGTTATGTCGCCGTTCGCATTTTGCAAATGTTGTTAAAATGCTTAGTTGTTAGATTGTTGTGGTAGATTCCGCCGTAGGTGTGTTTATAAACACACATTTTCTAAAACATACCTATACCAAGTCAGGATCTAGCAGGCCATTAGAACTTCCGAATCTATTTTAGTAAGTACATAACATATTTTTTTTATTTTTGAAGGCGGTTTGCTTTTTGTTAAATTTTGTTTTATTAAACTAAGCATTAGTTATTTATATTTTATAAAGTAAGGAATCTCATATCCTAGTAGGCACGTATTATTTCCTAACTCTTTTATTTAGGACTGTAGATGCATTGATTTAAATACGCAGTAATATATACCTAGTCAATGTGTACATGTAAAGGATGCATCGAGCAGATTTGGCAAATATTTACCTACCATAAAATTAAGGTTGGCATTCCGAAAAAAAAACACCCTAAAGTCTTCTCAAGTGTTTTGTACGGTACAGTACATAATTTTACTAATATAATGAAATTGTAACTGACCGATATCTGTACACAGGAGAAATATATTATGTGGGATTTTTAAAAGCAATCGAAGCCAAAACAATAATATTTTGAATTTTGTTTACCGGCCTGCCTGACCGTCAGACCGTCCGTGAAAATACTGTACGAAATTCGATGCGAATTTCACAGTTAAATTGCTGGTGGTCTAACTTAATCCAGTGCACGTTTCATCTTGATACGGGACGCGAGTAAAACCCCGGGCAACATCTAGTTTAGCTTTTTAGCATGTAAAGTAATTATGTATCTTTATTGACTTATTTGAGTTTTAAAATATTTCCGGTTCACTATTTTTTCTGAGTATCTATGTACTTTTCTGTTTCTTGTGTATTATTAAAAAATACCCAGCAAACTTATCTAATTGATAAAAAAACCCAAGATACCATCATTGATTCGTGTGAAAAGTGCTGACCCGAGTTCTCCGTACACTTCGTGTCGATACGTGACTAATAAACAGGTATAGATACATCTAGGGATCATTTTTTTGTATTAACTATCGCACTATCATGATAGTCGTGCTTTTTGCGAAGATTAACCTCTTGGAAGACGTCATCCCCGTTGACATCAGCTTATTATTATTATCTCAACAATATCCGGTTAGTGCGCCACAATGGTCCCGCAATGGTTTCGTGAATCATCACATCCATTTCAATGTAGGGTTCCTTTTATTTATAAAAAATGAATTGAAGTAAACTCTTTGAGGCACGATTTTTGCATAAAGTTACTAGGTATAATTTTATATAGGTAGGTATGGATCACGAGGCCGTCTGGCATTACATACTTAAAACTTTATTCGAGAATCACCAATAATTTAATTTGAAATCTTAAGTTCAAACGCGGAATTACAATGATAAAGTTTTTTTACTTGAATGTAGATTTATGGACTTCAAATTATGAGGAATTACTTAAATATACGGAAAATCTGTGTTACTAAATGTGTACTGCGCAGTTTTGAGCTGAGATCGTTGAGTTCCGCAGATCGGGCGGTTGCGTGGCAAAGCTATAGTAGCTTTTGTTTAAATTTTTAAATTCGATGATTCCGTTGGGAATATTAATTTTAGTCGATGATTGAATTTTTTACAAGGTAATCAATGATTCGTGCGCTAGGACGGGGCGGGTTAGCTCATCCGCAAAACATTTTGGTGGTTTTTGTGATGGAAGCCGCGCGAGGAAGGCCTCGGTGAACACGATTTTTAAAAACAAATGACGGCATAGCTAAGACCGATTAGATGAGGTGCTTTTACTAACAGGTACCTACCTAATTATTTATTAACACATACCTACTTATTCACATAGTAATATAATAAATATTATGTTTTTTATTACATAAAAAATATACATATGCCTACTCTCTACTTGAGAACTTGTTTGATAATTTATGAGACTTATGTATATTTGAACTCTCATTCATAAAATAATCATCATCATCGGTAAAATAATATTAAACTTTTTTTTCAGGCTACTTTGGCCCATCAATACCTGCCATTATTTATTACAGTATAGGTATATTATCTTATACCAGTATCTTTTAATTGACGTACAAATTAAGAGCAACTGTAAAGAACATTATTATGAAAAAAAATATTGTAAAGTAGATGTTCTATAATGAAAAAATAAACGCTTGCGTAGGCGGCTGAAATTCATATAGGTAGGGTAGGTACCTACATAAGATCCAGCGCTGTTTCCATTTTAGTAAGTACTTGTAGGTACTTGTTTATTTTAATTGATAAAAGGGAGTATCTCAGGGTCATATAAAATTAAATAAATACAATTATAAGGGGATATATACATCCATACATGTCTAAATGATGAAACTGACTATTAGACATCATAAACATACAGCTCAAGTTGTAACCGTAATATAAGCACAGAGTATAAGTTCGAGGCCCAGGCTCGAAGTTATAATTACATAATAAATATGCTCTTACGAGAAGCTTTGCCTTAAACTAGAATTTAGGAGTTTAGGCGGGAAAATGAAAAGTGCACATTATTGTCGATTTTGTATTATTTTTCAAAACTTGAATTTCTCCGAAGTTTAATGTGTAATTATGGTGGATAATTAACCATTAAGTGTTCGTGAACGTGTGAGAGTGTAGGCAAATGATATAAAATTGAAAATCGTGACTTTTTGGGTTCACACCTAAACTCCATCGAAGCCTCAATAAAGTTTCTACCGTTTTATTGGGGCAACTGAACTGAACATTATACTTGACACTGGCGAACACAAGAACTGTGGTGCCATAATACAATCCCATGATGGGAAATATTAGGTCTTTACCTATGAAATTGCCGTTTTGTATGAAAAAATTAAACGAATTTTTTTCATGTATTTTTTATTAGTATTAATCGAAGTAATCACCCATGCAATCAATGTATCTTTGCCAACGCAGTAGCAGTTTATTGATGCCCTTTTTAAAGAAATCAGCTGGACGGGAGGCAACAAATTCTTCAAAGGCATTTTGTACTGCCTCTCGGGTATTGAATTTTTTTCCCGCCAAGAAGTTATACAAATTCCGGAAAAAGTAGTAGTCTGTAGGCGCAAGGTCTGGTGAGTAGGGCGGATGACGGAGAACTTCCAACCCCAGTTCTTGCAACTTGGAGACCGTCTGCTGTGCAGTATGAGGTCGCGCGTTATCGTGCAGGAGCAGCGGAGACGAGCGATTGACCAATGCTGGTTGGAGATGTGCCAGCTTCTCCATCATTGTGTTCAGTTCTTCACAGTACATATCTGCAGTAATGCTCACCCCGTTTGGTAAGAAGCTGTAAGGAATCACACCGGCGCAAACACCAAACAGTGACCATTACATTTCTAGGGGTAAGTTTTCGTTTAGGGCAATGTTTAGGTGCTGAACCAGGATCCAACCAACTTGCTGAGCGCTTGCGTTTATCAAACAGAATCCATTTTTCATCGCAGGTAACAATGCGGTTCAAAATTCCTTCATTTGTGTGTCTGTTGAGCAGTGCAAGGCACGTTTCGACGCGTACTTCGCGCTGGCGATCATTGAGTTCGTGGGGCACCCATTTGTCAAGCTTTTTTACCTTGCCAATTTGACGCAAATGGACCAATATTGTTTTGACGCTAACGTCGAAAGCTGCTGCTAATTCAGCCGTCGATTGTGTATCATCAGCTTCCATAATCGCCTTTATTTCGTCATTGTCGACCAGTCTTCGGATGACCGCGAGGTTCATTTTTCAGGTCGAAATTCCCAGAACGGAAGCGAGCAAACCAATAACAGGTGGTGCGTTGGTTTGTAGTGTTAGCTCCGTAAATGTCGTTGATGTTGCGTGCCGCTTGTGCCGCGTTTCTGCCACGACGGTACTCATATTCCATTATATATATATATATACATTATATGTATACATATTACTCGAAATTTTAACGTATCCATGATGACGAAAAATATTGAAATGCGATGAAAATGTAACACTAATCAATAAACAAATGACTACTTTTGGAAAAAGAATTCCATGTTTTTAAAATAAAATTAATTTGAAATTAGAATTCTTAGCCAAACAAAAAATATTTTTATTTGAAATGGCCAGTACTGCAGAACAGCCATTTCATAGGTAAAGACCTATTATTACCTACTTGATTATTCTGATACTTGACACTGACTTGACACACGCCATATTAAAAAAAAAATTGGATTTATGTAAATTCTCGTACGGTTTAGTAAAACGCGACTAAGGAACTAAACTTGGTCTTTACCTTAATACGTATGAGATAAGTAATTAAGTATTTAATAAACAAGTTTATTATATTACAAATAAGTAAATAACCCATTTACAACGTGCTAGCTACGAGTATGTAGCTTGTATTTTTTTCTGTGATAAGTACTACATCATTTTATTATAAAACGTAGGTAATTACCTTACCTACCTATAAATGGAAGGCTCTTCTGCGGCATGATATTCATTCATACTGTTGTAGGCTAAGGAAGTACGTTCTTGTATTATAATGTCACGTTCAATAGTTGAATGGGAATTACGCGCACGCGTATTACGTTCTTTATATTAGACATCAACGCTGGCGCAACGCAGCGTGCGCCTCATTAAGTTGTTCCACGAAGATACGCGGAATCGGTTGGCGATTAAGAATAGATCTATTAAATTGCTTCTACTAATATCCGTTCATTTTCTTGATTTAATTGAAGTAGCTCTAAGTAATTGATACACAGCTTTTTAACAAAATTACAGCTAATCTATCTCAATTTTAATTCACTTTTAGGATACGGATAACCAAGAATCATTATTTCTTAGTGTAGATGCACTTTTAATGTTTATGTTTTACTGTTAGGTAGTTGCTGATATACGAAGCAAGCGGACGAGATGCCTACTTACGTATTACAATCAATTATACAATTAAGTAATAATTATACAATGTTGTCGAGACAAGGCGTCGCGTGCGCGTCAAGTGAGAAGCGACCCTAGCGCGCTTGCAGCTGGACGCACATTCCCAGAAGTGCGCGCACCACTCATTAATGAGCTTCGTTGTAAAATAAGCTGAGGGCTCTTAACTGCCATCCTGCGAGATTGCTTTTCGTGGTCGGTATCTATTAATAGTTATTTATAGGCAAAACTGAAAGAATTGTGAAGCACGAGTATGGTTCGTGATGGACGTCTACAGACAATGCGTCATAGTCGTGCATCATTCGTACAAGAATTACCTTAGCCTCTGATAAACGAGAAGGGCTCTCAGGCTTGAAAATGCTTGTCAAGTGATGCAATCCACGTCCGTTACGTGTGGGTCTCGTAAAGCACATACGATTAAAACTATTTAGGTATCTTCACAGAATCAATGATAAATAACATTTAGTCCTGCCTATTGTTCTTCATGTACAAACCTAGTTAATCTCTTAGTATAGACGAACAAATTAGAAATAATATTAGGGAATCTTACAAAATTATATGATATAGGGATAATACAGTTTAATTACCTTTTTCCTTAAAAAAAAATTTTCGCCATTATTTCCTCCTGTACCGTGGGTGCTTTTACAAACGCAAATTCTCTCATATACAAACGGCAAGACCCGGAAGAACTATCTGTTGCTCTTACAAATATTTGCTCTATGTAGGGATCGATAATAGGGAACGTTAAACGTGTTGTCGAAAGCCTAACTCAAGAATAAACTTTAACACTTTATTAAAATGTTGAATCAATATGTTACTGCAGTTTCTCATCTAAGCGTGATCAGATCAATAAAGTTAACGGAATCGGCACTCTATTATTAAAAGTTGTAATTACCTTATTGCACACGTTTATATATGATGTTATCAAAATGGCACCTATTGAAATTGATTTCAATTTGAATAATGTTACCGTTTTAGCAATTTAGAATTTTATGGACAATCAGAGAAAAGTAATCCATCGCTCTATCAAATTTAATTAATAATAATTGTCGGTCAACATCAGAAATGACAGGATAACTTATGGTAACTATACTTTGACGGTAAAATATATACATGCATTAATTTACTTTTTGCAGTTCCGTGAGGTGTAGTGTGAATTAAAGGAGTCTATTGTAATCATGTAAAATCGATCAGCGAAGCGCACCCAGCGACGACAAATTAGCTAATGCACTAGACGTGAGAGCACGCTAATGACAAAGAACAGCGAACGCACGGCAGGCTTACATGACGCCCAGGCTGAGATTGAAATTTTGGACAAATAATACCTAACCATCACGTGGAAAAAGATAATTTTTAACTCTGCGCAATCACACACATTAGTTTGATAAAATTTCTAACCGTTCCGTACTCGTTTCTGACGAGCATCCAATACTAAATGCAATTTTTCAGAAATTAGATTTGGATGCCACAGACATTTTACCGTTTGAAAATCTAATTTGATGTTAGACACAAACCGTCTACGATATTTTACATATATTGAATACCCAGATCGAAATTAAGACAATTCAACTGACATACCATTTTGTTTAATGGTTAATTGTCTGAAATTCAATCTGGTGCGCTACAAGTTTTAGGTGTTACAATAAAGAACAATACAATGTTCAATAATATTTATCTATATGTTTAAAAATATCACTGGAATTAAAATTTTCAGAAACTATAAAGAAAAATGGCTCTTTTGTAAGCTTACTCTACATATCGTGAGTAATAACGATTTACTGAAAGGCGATCATTTTTTTACCGTTCCATTTACTACTTTCTAAGTACTTTCATTGGAAAACAGTTTTTAATGCCACGGTATTTGGAAAAAATATAAAATAATGTTGTGGTTTTATAGGGTAAAAGGTGAGTACGGTCAGTGAATCAATCGAGCAGGCGAGCCGAACGCGATGGCATGTAGGCCCGTTCTAGATACCCTTGAACCTAAAGTGGCAGCTCTCGGCCGCGTTGCCAATGACCCCCGCACGCAGGCGCCCGCGCCGCGCCGCGCCGCGAACAACTCGCTCGCTAATTGTTATGTAACAGAGAAGTTACGTGCATCGTTCGCCATGCATTTAAATATTCAGTACGTTGTGGCTTGTCTAAGTAGACACCTAGTTTTATTTGTCGCTTTGATGGTGTGCGTTACCACATAGTTTTTTATTTAGAAATGACATCGGATTCTCAAATAACGTGAATCTTCGTTTAATATAGTCGACCTCGGTCAAACTTGGACATCCTTCAACGTCCTCACATCTTGTTATCGCAATATTGTACCAGTGAAGTTTGTAATTCATTTATTTTAAAAGAGTGTCCATGGAGTTTCTTGCCGGATTCTTCTCCATAGGATCGACCTTTTGGAACCGTGCAACTAGAATCACAACGTTTCATAAACGCTTGTAAAAGCTTATTTGAAATAAAAACATTTGAACTTGAACTTGAAGTACATGGCAATTTTACGTCAATGTACTTGCAAGTACTCTTAATTGGCTACCAAAATCCCCACATCGCCGATATTGGGATATACAAACAGGTTCGGGGAACGCGAATGCTGCTTCTTGCCAATCCCGGAGGGAAGGTAAAGTCACTGAACTTGCGCGTCGCGTGGCACATCTCGTTCCTTACTTCATAGTTCTTGTGATTGTAAAATATCTTTGTTATTATAAAGGTAGATGAGAATTTGCAAAAGCGAGTAAAACACCTATGATGTCTTTTCGATTTATGGTACATGCATTATGAGTTTTGCACCGAGAATATTTTCAGTACTTACCTATAGAAAATAATTACAATAAATATCTTCAAGTAGGTAACTTATTATCATACATAAGTCGATATCGAAGATATGGAATTAATTACTACAAAAATATACGAAATGGAAAATGGAAATGGAATTTAATAACGTACTGGTAAATAGTACACTTAAACTTAAGTAAATTGATGGTGTAGATAGACGATATCAAACCTACGTAAGTACATTGTGTCACGTACACTCGTTTATAAAATAACCAATAGTGACGGTAAGTGGCAATAAGGTTAGTACATTAACAGATAAAAGAATACTAGTAGTACAGTGGTGCACGAGAACGGGCTCACCACCGATTGTTTCTTATCCCATCAATATTGTGCTAATCCCTCATAGATCAGTCAGCAGTTTTAAAACAGAGCCTGGAAACGATTTGATAATTGCAGTTTATATAAAAAGATCTAGAGAGTTACATAAATAGATCATAGATCTATATAACTTTGTGTAGTAAGTATCTTTATGTTTCTCAATATCAAATTATGTTTATTATAGTATTCTCGAATTACTATGATTTATAGGTACTCCAATACTTACTTTGTATGCATCGTATATAAAATATGAGTTTGAGAAATGATCACCGGCCCACTTAATAATGTAGTTTGTGCTGTTTTATAGTTTCAGTGCTATTTACTTACTATTTTCCTCTTGCGTCCAGACAGGTGGTTTATTATTACATCTATTTCACTTGAGAGCCACGAGTGGCTACAATAGCGATGTCAGTGTGCAGATTCTTGTACCAACATTTTTGCGATCACCTTTTACAATATATAAAACAAAACCAAACGAAGTGTGTGAGTCTCGTACAATGGGACGATTTAAAGAGAATCTACTATTCTAACTACTTATTAAATGGTTGAGAAATAGTAATTTGTCTTAGAACTACCGTTAGTACCAAGTGCAATATATAACACGAGTAGGTACTTATTAGCTTGTGGGTGCATAGCAATTACATGCATGGTAGTCAAAAACACGTGTAACGTGTGCCATAAATCCAAATAAAGCACTCAATTCATAGGTCTACGGAGCCATCACAGTACCTCTTACACATGTAAGAATGATGTTGTTAAAATATTTTTCTTCTCGTTTATATGTTGAGCAAGAGACAGCGCGAATGCCGCGGGCTTTTGTGCCAGAATTTTGATTGATATTTTTTGTCTGCTAACTCGGCCACAATAAGATGACAGCGGTAACAAGAGGAGTGCGAAATAGACTTAGACGTCGTAACTGAAAGTATCAAGGTTAGTCGCTGGCGGGGCGACCGAAACTCGGCTAACAGTAACAGTACACCCACGCAAAAACTGAGCACCCACAGTCACTTACACCGACCAGCACCTTTGTGATCCACCTATTCGATTTAATGATACGGAAATAGTGAATGGGCCGCCAAACAAATACATGTCTCGAGTCAATGATAAGGATTTCATTAGCACAACACAACGTACTCGTATCCGTATTGGACACATGTTATTCTCTGTTTTTACTTTTTCTTCGTGATGAGAGAGTCTGGTTTGATTGAAAACGAACGACTGAACAATGAATTGAGCTTTTCAATAGTAACTTGGGCAAAATCCAATTAGCATGTTGGTCATCAAATTACTCAAACAATCAAGAGCACTTTCATTTCTGGCAGAGCGCCGGGCGGCGGGCGGCGGGCGGCGGGCGGCGGCCGCGGTGGCGGTGCCGGGAGCGGCTGCGCTGGCGACTGCTTGTGTTGAGACCGCTTTCTTGGCCCCATTCTTGACCATGAGTCGGAAGGCGCCGTGTTCTCATAGTCGACAAAACGATGTATCTATGTCGATTGCTTGTAGGCGGCCTTGAGCGGCAGCCATTAATTTGTGTGCAGAGCCACCAGCGGGATACCGTTACGGCGAGCGCCTGAATCTTATGTTCACTCAACGATATGACAAGACAGTCTGGTGAACATACAGTAGACATTCATTAATTATCCCCATACTCATCGAACACTTTGGATTCTGCTTACAAACTGCTTTGGCCTGAATTAGTTACGTAACGTACCTTTGTGTTAATTTCGGTTTATTTAGACCACCATAACTTGATCATAGAATAAGGATAACGATAGATATGAAAAAATACTATATATAGGAAGGTCTCGTGGTTAAGTGATAACTAAGCTGATCAACTGATCTGCAGGGTGAAGCTGCGCTCGCTGCGGCCAGTGTGTGGATGGGTGACCATTCTTAACACCTCCGTGCCTGCCTCGGAGAACACGTAAAGCCGTCGGTCCCGGTTGTCATATGAACATTTATTACAATTGTCAGTGATAGTCAGAATCCCAAAAAGGCTGTTAACCAGTCTATTCTCCGAATATCGGTATTGCTCAGAAATTGGGCTGCGCAGGTCTGATGGCAGTAGCTTCGTGTAAAATACTAAAATATGATTCGCCACATCTGGGTAGACTAGAAGCCAACCCCGGTTAGGAAAAGGCTCGCATGTGTCTCACCCTTAAACCGGGCGAAAATGCAAAGATTGATCAATTCGAGTGGCAGTATTTCACACGCGAAATTCTTCAGAATAATCGTTGTGATGTGTGATTAGTGACTTAGCAACCCATAGTCCATTCAAAGTTCTGTCCAATATTACCTACCTATCGTGTGAATTACACACCTTAATTATTAAGATTGAAACTATTTTGAAGTGACCGTAAAGAAGAGACAACCAACAATTAAAAGTATAAATAAGGAGTAAAAGGAAGAAAGAACTTAAAGTATGCGACTCAAGTAAAATGTTAGTATTCATAAGATCGCCTACAGAAGCCGTGTAGGAAACCTAGTCATTTCAGCAAACTAATTTGGTGGTGATGACCGAGAGATAAGTGTACACGTACCGAACTATCTAAAGTGGGCAAGGTAGCGTTCCACGACGCGCCGCGCCCGCGCCCGCGCCGCCGCCGCCGCCGCCGCCGGTGTGATCAGAATTTGTTTATGCGGCCTGGGAATAGCTCAGCCAGATAGTGCTCTCATTTGGTTACGGAAAATCCTTAGCGTTTTTAAGCGGAACGCTTTGCAACTACGAATGAAGCTGTGCATTTAAAAAAACTGTAGACGACGATTTACATGCGAATAAAATTACCCCATTATAAAATTCCACAAAATCAGCGAATAGCTTACAGCAAGACAATTTAAAAAATAGAAAAGTTTTTTGTTTACTCGCGATCTCGCGCAACGCGAGTAACTTTAGGTCGTTGTTGTATTAAGTTAATCTTAATTTGATAGAATTTCGAAGCTAAAGATTAAATGATTTGACCTGGATAGATTCACAGTGTTCGGCTGACTGTGCATAAATACTAAAAAAGAATTACAAAAATCCGAAAAAGTTGAACCGCGATCTAGCGGTTGGGTTCCCAAGTTTTTTAATCAACTGTTACATTGTCGATTTATGTTGATTAACGTGGCGATGGCGGGGTGGTCGTATCGGGGCCAGGCTTGTAAGTAATAATATACATACTTACTTTGCTTCATCGTTATGTTCTATAAAATGAAGACTTGAAAACAGTCTAATTGGAATGTCTAGAAAAATAAATATTTTTTATTCAAGTTGAGTAGTTAAATACTAATTACTAAGGTAAGCAACTTATACCTCATTAGCCTAGTGGTCCTGACACGACTGCTACACTAGAGGTCCTGGGTTCGATTCACAGATCGAGCAAACTGTTATTGCGTTATCTTTTTGTGTTTTTTTTTGCATTTTTCATGCTAATGTGGAGGAGCGAAGCGAAGTAGTTCGCTATACTAAGATTAAAAAGTATTATTATGGTTTATTAAAGGCAGGTGGTGGCTTAGTGATCATAGCGTCTGGTGTATCTAACCAGAAGACGCAGGTTCGAATCCTGCCTGCAAGTAGATTTTTTCCTTCACTATAACAACAGTTATTGGGTTTTGCTATGAAATTCTTAGTTGCAGATCCGAGTTTGGGATTTGTGGGACCGGTAATGGCAATAGGCTCGCGTCGACCCATTGCGAACTGGTGGTGTACATTAGTACACCTCACCTTTCGGGGAATACAGGCATGTAGAAGGGTATGTAAATCCTACCTATACCTATCTCCCGGGAGTTAAGTGTTTAAAAAGCCTTCTAAAATTTCAGTTTATAAATTTATAAACTGCCTCATTAGCCAAGAGTTCCTGAGCGCGTCTGCTACGCTAGAGGTCCTGGGTTCGATTCCCAGGTGGAGCAAAGTGTTATTGGGTTTTTCTATGAAATTCCCAGTAGCAGCTCGGAGTTAGGAATTTGTGCCCGGTTAATGGCAATAGGCTCGCCCCCTATTACATGGGACCTAAACATACCGGCGAACTGTGGGTGTACATTAGTACCCCTCTGCCTAACCCTTCGGGGAATACAGGCGTGATGGTAATATAATTTCAGTATACCAACAGATGGTGTTGTAGTATGAGGCCATGATGTAGAAGTGGTGCGGAAACGGTGGCGGCGACAGCAACGTGGAGTGGTTGTAGCGAGGGAGTGGTGCGTGCGACACGACGTGACCGCGCGCGCCGCCCGCGCCCGCGCCCGCCGCCGCGCCGCGCGCCGACGTGAGTCCATTGTTGCCTTTAATAGATAATTAGTTAGGTGCCGTTACTTAACACGATCCGATCGCCACCGTCGGCCCACATCGCTAGATTGCCACTAACTGCAGTGCACTCCACGCCACCGACGATTTAAAGCGATAGCGCAAAAGTAGAACACATCACATTATTAGGCCTCTCAACTTATGACAGTTTTGGAAACTTCTATTTGGAGGTACAGCCAGTTCATTATCTATGATGAAGGTACTTGTTATAATAAAATGTATCATTCATTTCTTTAGGACACAAATAAATGTTATATATTTTAATGCCAAGTAATACTTACTTTTAAACTTTTTGTCTGAATGTGATATCTTAGTACCGACACCAGTTTCCCATTCCATTGATTTGTAATAAAATCACACAACGATTTTAATATCTATAAAACTTACAAAAACTACGACTGTTTCATTAAAAATATTTTTTTTTACCACAAGACGAGCAATGGACAGCTCCAAGCTCCCTTTAATAACTGTACACAAGATTGTCTGTATTTGCAATGCAATTCAGTTAAATCCGCGTGTATTCGCATCCTGAGTCGAAACTAATTTTAGTGTTTAGACATTCTCACGAAATTTTTAAGTGGTAACAGTACACATTATTTAAGTAAGTAAGTATTAGACAACATTACAAATACAGACGGCGGAAGTAAATAGTTTAGACGTAACGTCGATAAGAAAAGTGATGATCCTACACCGTATCAATGTTCCAAGAAAACAGTAGATGTGGGTACATATTAAGATAGAGATTGCATATTATAATATTGTACAATAATCTCAATGGTTAGGTACTTATTTCTTATAGTCTCATAACAGCCTCGGCGCTGCCTCGCTGTTATTATTTCATTACACGTTTTTACAATGTTCTTCGATAATAATCGTTAACATAATATGTACACATACTATGTGTTTATCGACATAGTGTATATAAACATATAAATATGATCATAGGATAGGTGGCATCTATGTTCGTTCAAATTTCAAATTGTAAGTATAGCAGATAACAAAGTTGAACGGCCAATATGGTGCCAGCTGCTTTTGTAGCTGTAATTTGGGGTGATTAAAATACCTACTCAGTTCCACAAGGATGCTCAAAGCTCCCAAAAGAGGAAAACCATTGTTTGCAAAAAAATACTGCAATTAAAGATTAGAAGGTAGGTAATTCGTATATTTTGTAAATTCAATAGGATTAATTTAAATTTTAGTACGTAACTCTTTTATATAAATATTGTAGATAAAATCGTTTTGAATGATATTGGACAGTGAGCTCACCCTGCATTTTATCTAATAGAAAACAACCAACCTTCAATTTTATAATATACCTAATCACCAACTGATTCTCTCCGTAAACGTCTTCAATGAAAGGAAGGTCAATGCGAATAAAGATAGACGATGTAATTGTGTAGTAATTAATGTTTATTCATATTTTGAACGTGTAGTATCCACGCAAATTACACATAAAAGGCATTGAAGGGCTAAAGATGAAATGTCGTCACATTTAAAACTCGGCCTGCTACTTGTTGAACCGATGTGATACAGGCATAACCATAGATTAAATAGTATCTCAAGATGTTCAGAGCCGGATGTACAGCATTTGCATTTTACGGCCTGATATCGTGTGCAATCCGAAGGATCGTAGCTGTTCCTATACACGGCTTGCGATATACTTTGCTATTCTCATATCTGTACATACCGATGTATACTATAAAACAAACATAAGCATAAGTTACCGTGTACATAACATTGGTGTTCAACTAGTGCTAACATATTTTTTTAATGGTTCGGTGATGATTTTAATAACTTTAGAGCACTTGCCCTGGCACATTTACTATCGTATACGTGGACTGACTTCGGTATTTCGTATTTCGGTATTTCGTGGTGACTTCGGTATTTCCATAATAACTATAGCTACAAAAACACTACGACATAGACATACTAAGGTACTTGACTACGAATAATTTAATTAATGTTTAGTCATTTCGCTAACAGCTTAGTCGGGACCAGACAACAAAATCCGCAGAGCAGGTCATGAGCGCTCAGCAGATGAGTCACACGCAGTACGAGGAAGATCAGGAGGCAATGCCGTCATCTGCGGACGCGCCGCTGCCGCTCCTGTCGATGCTCACGTTTCGACGTTTACAACGAATATAAATTCATTAATTATATATCTATTATTACCATTAGCATTGGCGAAGTCTCGGATTTGATCAATCAGTTTTCCACGGGTAATTTATTATTATTTTGATTTGAAGGTTTACCATTATTAATGTGGAATTAGGTGTTAAAAGTATTGAAGGATAACCAACCACATGTGATTCTAGGAAGGGCAAGTGTTAACTTTAACCTTAATACCTAGTGTTTATTTTTTAAGAAATATAATGTAGCACATCTATTAATAACAATGTTTCATAGAAGGTACCTCTGCTGCGTGTTGTGATGTCATGTTTGATTTATTTTTGGGTCCTAGACGATCCCAGACCAGGCATTTCTCGCTATTGTTCGTGCGTGACACAAATCCGCACAACTCGTAGAATCGTTTTAATACAAACATTTTAGTAATGACCGGGAATTTGTATTAATGTTTTGTATGTAATTTTAGTTTATCCTAAACATTTCCTGTAACTAAAGTGCGCAATTATTTTTTGAAAGGCTTAATAGTATCACATAAAAATCTTAATAGTATCTCATAAAAATCTTATTTCAGTAGGTACTACAGCAGGTATAAAATGAGTCAAGATACCTTTTTATGTTAAGGTTTCTCCCAGATATTATAATAGAATATTTATCTGGCTATTACGTGCAGTGCAGTGCGTACTCGACCTAGACATTGATTCTGAAAATATATTATCATCCTATATTATTGTGTCCATTATAAACTCATTAGTGTAACGGGCAACGGCACTCGGGCCGGCCGCCAAATTACCAACATTATCAATTTATACCCGCCCGTGCACAAACAAAAAAGTTGAATGTAGATGGCCGGTTCCCGTTAACAAATTCGTATTGTGCAATGTAGGAGACAAATTGTAACGCGTGTTTTGGGCACGCTGTTTTTGTGGTTGGATTTGATACCGCTAAGGTTCAAGATGTTTGTACATATACAAGTGCTTTCACTGCGCCTAACATCAATCATCGCTCGCGGTGAGAAGTTGTAGCCGCGCGGCGGCGCGCCTGACCGAGGCGCGGTGCGGCGCGGCCGTGTAGCAAGTGCACGCGCCCTGCCTGCTCAACTTATAACATTTAAATGAATCGAATATAATTTTGGTCAACTAATTTTTTTAGAAACTGACTGCATAGTTCAGTTTTATTTTTAATACCACGACATTGAACCTGTGCATACACTCATCTAAAAATCATAAAGAATCCTAAAAGAGATTATTTCGGTTGGAAGTGTAACTAAAGAAACAGTTATAGCTAATGATTTATTGTTCACGGTATTTTATATGGACAATAAACACATACACCCGATGAGTATTTAACTTAATCGTCTATTCATTTACTAAAATCGTGCATATCTAACAGGTAATGTAATACTTATATTTGTTTGAACAGTTTCAGATGTTAAAGGTTACTTCCTTGTTCTTCGTGCTTGGAGCTTGCGTAATAGTAAGCCTCGTCACGTATCCACGGTTCAGATTTTATACGCTGTACACCATTTACTTACTGGTAATAATAGGCAAATGATCGGCCTTCACAAGGACGCAATAAAAGGTCGCTAACGATATTCTTCGATATTTTTTTCTTCAATAAAAATCAAATGCGTGAACAAATTATCATATCAAATTGTAATTTTTGTAATTGACTGCAAATTTAAGTAAAATAAACTTGTTAAAAAAGTAATTTGCACTGCGGCACTTGTTAACTGCGTCTCGTCTAGCTATCTCATTACACTCCCTTCCTTCCTTGGAGTTCCCCTCGGCGGAGGCGCGGGACCCGCGTTTGCGATTCTTCCAAAAACTTCCCCACCTGAATCCCATTTCCCTCAAGTGCTCGTTCAGTGACTTGATCATGTCTCTGTGATCTTTTTTGAGTTTTGTGTACTATAGCAGTATTTATTTGAGACAATCTCCTTTTATAACTTTTAATCGTGTTGACTTCATCAAACTTTAAAGTACTTACTTAAGAGAAATATAATGTTAACCATTGCAACTGCCTATAATAAGAATCCCATTTGTATTGTATTGTATTTTGTCATATAGGTACCGTTAAAGTACCTAACTAGATAAATGACAATTTATTTACGCGATAAAAAGACAATCTTTTTCCATAAGATAACACAAACATTAATAGGGTTAGTTGTTCAATGAAAGGTACGAGTATAATTATATTCATCTTTATTCTAAAGGCATAATCAATATTGTCGTTACATGATCAGGCACGGGTAGTATGTGATTGTGTATCAACCCTATATAAATGTACACAGATATTATGTACAAATACTACTATGTACAATGTATACATTGTATATTTGTGTGTTACTCGGTTCAGCTACTACGTCTCCTTTTCCGTGCTTTATGATTGCATATCATTCAAAATTGCACTTAAGTAAAAACGTGAACGCAGTGTTTATGTTAACAAGTTTACTTGATTAATGTTCAATTGCGGAATCATGATAGAGGAGGAGATACTTGTGTGGCCACTTCCTCTTCAGACAAGGACGTCGAGAGTTCGTGATTTATCGGCGACTCCCGACCAGTCAGCACCATTTGATTTCATACATACTCATCGATTTACATGTTTATTATCGTGATTATACCTATTAAAGAAGCACCAATCACGATGCCACGGTAAACATTTAACGGACGACTGGTCTAACATAGTTAAGTATACATAAAATAGATTTGTAAATATTAAATTGAGTACTTGTGTATCTTAATGCGTAAAGATAAACAAAAACAGAGTTGATAAATGACCTCGTTATTGTAACGGTGTGCGCTGCATGATTTTCATTTCGAGGTCACTATGTTTCTTTGTAAAGCATGTTACATGCTTTTTAGGTAGATCATGATTTGAATATTTTTTTTGCAAAAAAACTGAACTGTCTCGTCATTCATAAACTAGGTATGTAAAATAGTAAAAGTTTTGCAATATTTATAGGTATCTAAAGAATAAGTCTTAATTGTAAACAAAATTAAATAATAAAGTTAAGCAATATAGGTTGACGTATACAAGGACAGGAATAGAATAGATATAATGCGTCGGATGACCTTTATACTGACCTCAAAAATCTTTACCAACAATTTTTCACAATAAAATCCCAATATTATCTTCTAATCAAAAATACATTCACGGGTATTATACATATATTAAGCTCTCGTACGTTTCGTAAACATAAAGGGTTCGCGCATAATGAGTGTTGTGTGACTCAGTCTTCGGACCCTGACGTTCTCACAAAGGTATTCGCAGGAAAAACTTATTAAGCCATTATGATAATGTCACCGTGAGATCTAAAAATACTAAATGCTGCAGTGTTAGACGTGTTAGATTTGATATGGTATTCTTTCATGCAATTTAGAATTCTCTGCGACCGTTTTTAGTTCAATTATCCGTTTCAATGAAGCTATTCGTGTTAAAATCAAAATACACGTTGGCACAGATAAACAACCTACATATAAACATGCAAGAGCAGTCATAACTGTTAGTGTATCGAAATAAATACAGGGTGTGGGGCACGGGCGGGCATATTAGACGATGATGGCTGGCCGAAAGAAGGCCGCGCCGCGACCTTCCAAACGGTGGGCGCCGAGCAATGACCGGAGCTTTGGATTGCGCTTCGTCACACTCAACTGGCCGAATGATGGCGCGGGTACCTGGTCGCTGGCCACTACGTAAACTAATTAAGTATCTTGCACGACCGCATCCGCCTCGCTAATTTTGCAAAATAACGAAGTTGGCATTCTTTTTACAAAGCACGTTTAAAAGAATGAGTAGGGATGAAATAGCTATTGAAAGATACAAACTTTATTATTATTTTTAAAATTCACAGACAATATCATGATCACGATCATTTATAAATTCGCTTCTGGTTCTTTTAGGGGTTATTAACAGACTTACCTTGTCGAATGGTGTCAATGCAACTACAGACTTTCAGTTCGATGAAGATACGTTATTAGTAGGTGTAGGTACGCACTTGGTTTTCTATCAATGTGTCTAGTAATTTGATTATTTTAACCAAAAATTAACCAAAAAATTGTGTAGCTGGAGACTGTTGCATCAGCCGCTTCTTCTTCCCCAGCAAAACACAAGAAGGCGGATGTTTTGGAGGCTATCTATTATGTAAAAATGCCGATCAAAAAATACTACCTAGTAGTCTACCTTAAATGAATGTGTGAGGACACGCACATTCATTTAAGATAGACTGAGGTGAGGCTGAAAATCTCGAACGGTGTCAAAGTTTGCTTGTAGACTATTTTAGGCATGGAATGAAGTGGTTTAAAATAATTAAACTATTTTTTTTAAATCCTAACGAACATTCATTGAATGCGACCTTCAATGCCCATTGTAATGATAAAGACATAGCTTATCATAGCCGTTGTGATGATAATTTGATAGGGAAATTTTAAATTTGATTCCATAGTTAGCGATTACTTGTCACAAGTAGGTGACGTCGTGGAAGTGTTAGTTTCGTCTATTTAACTTTGCTCTACTTTGCCTCTGTTCGGAATAATGACATCACCATTTCTGTAGAAAGGTTTTTTAATTCGTTTATACCCAGCAATTGTTATGAAATAGAGTATATTTTACAGAAAACTAATTGAAGAACGTGCAGTAAGTAGGTAGGTACGGTACTACTTAGTTTTAATGTTTTTCTCGTGCAATGCCCCGAAATCATATCCTGAATTGTTAATTGCTCAAATTATTCAGGGCCAAGGAACTGAGAATTACAATAATTGATATGATGTCATCCGATCAAACTGATGATGGTAAAAAGTGGCAGAAATTTTAATAACACATATCTGATTGATTCCTCTGATATGACGCATCAAGTTGCTTTTGCAAAGGATGTTTTAATGTTCTCCACGCACTTTTTATAAAAACAGGTACCTACATTTAAAATTTCTTGAAATAAATTTATCAGTAAAAATAGCTTAGTAATGTTATTAATTGCAGTAAAGAGAGTATTTACTTCAAATAAATAGACAGGATTTATTTTAATGTTTTATTTAATTAATAAAACATTAGTAACTATTAATCTTATAATAGCCATTAAGATACGCCACATAAGTGGAATAACTGGCTTCTGCGGTTGTCACTTTGAGGGCAGCAATGTCAACGGTAACCGTCGACATTTGGGTGATCATCCATCATCTTCGAAAAGTATGTTGAGCTTTTAATGACACAAAAGTAGCAGTATGTTGAGCTTTTACAACAAAAAAGTGGTGCCTGCATGAGGGCTACGCAGTGTTTACGCGGCGCTAAATCACGCTCTAAGCGGCTGCTACACGACTACGCGGCCGCTATGCACTATATAGGCGGCCGCTACGCGATGACTTCGCAGTGCCTACGCACACTACGCGACGCGGCCGCTACACGGTGACTACGCAGTGACGACGTATTCTCTACGCGGCTGCTACGCGGTGACTACACGGTGCCTACGCATACTCTACGTGACGATTACACTGTACACAGACGGAAATTTAAATATTTTGTCAAAGTGACGGTAGAAACTAGAAACTGTAGGAATGGTCATGGATAATTTAATTTTATGAAACTAAATCAGATCGCGACATATTTTTTTTAGACATTTTAAAATCAGCCATCAATCATACTAATGAACACTTAGGGCCACTTGCACCAACTTCTTAAATTTGTTTAAATTGTATTTAAACACAATTTTTCATAGAAATTTCGTGTTTAAATAAAATTTAAACAATTTAAGAAGTTGGTGCAAGTGGGCCTTACCGTTCGCCGGTATATAAAAATAATTTAAGGTCACTTAAAATATATAGCTATAAATTCGACATGGTCACAGTTACAATATTTGAAGAAACAAGAAATACCTATTTCGTATAGGCACAGATAAAAGAATACTAGTAGTATAGGTATTTCTTGTTTCTTCAAATATAACTAACACCATCTTCAATCATACACAAAAATTTAGGCTAAAGACGATACAATTATTAAAAACGTTTTTAGATTTCACAAATTAAGCTCTATCTTAATTTATTTAATTTCAAAACCGTTTACCTAAACGTTTTGAAGCAGTACTTCAAAATCTCTTCTCGTATAGTGTGTAATAATTTATGTGCTATCATACTTTTTTATGAATTAATTATTAGGTGAATAACAAACAATATCATTAGTATTCTTAAAACGTCTACTTAATCACTTATACTTATAAAGAAAAGTGAGTAATAGCTATTAACATAATTATATTAACCGCAAACAAAAAAAACCATTTGTAACCATTTCGATTGAATGCATACTAGAATATTTCCCGGTTTATTACATATAATGATGAGTATATTATTTCAGCGGGCACCTCTTGGTGAACTTTAATTTAAAATCAATTAAAAGTCTGTACTTTATTACAGTAAGTTAAAATTACAAAGGTCTAACCACAGACTAGTAATTTCCTTTTCCATTAACTTATTTTAATGATTTCCTATAAATTTACAGATAGCATTCGTTGGCGATTGTAGGCCAAGTACTCCTAGAGGAAAGTATTGGTAAGATGTCGTCAGTATTTTCTTTGCTCATTAAGTACGTGTGAAAATTTTAGTTCCTTACATAGAGTTATCACCGTTACATTAACTGTTGACATAATATGTAGGTATTAGTAGGTGTCTATAATTATCTGTACGTACAAGAATAAAACAAGCATGAATGTTTATTTTACACTCATTGCATACCTCTTGATTGAAATTTAAATTTTATGGCTTGAAACTCAATCTCAAAAATTTGATTCCAATAACAGTTTAGTGTTGGATATGAAATTATTTCAAAATTGGTTAAACACCAGATATTTGTCGTGAATTCCCAAAGTTTGATATAATTGACCAATTACATTCATTGTATTTATTACAGTTATTAGCACTTTGGCTCTATTCTTTTGTGTAATAGTGTTGTGATAATTAGTTGATTGTCGCGGTGGTGTGACGTGTGAGTGTGTTAGACACGTGTCTGCGCTTGCGCTTATTGCTCTCTGTTTGCATAAAGAGTGTAACGCCCTTTGTATTCCTTGTTTTGTTACAAAATATTGAACACCGTTTCATTTAACACTAACTTTCAAATTGCTTATGACATGACATATATTGACAGCAATGGTTCGTTCATGTTCAGAAAGAGGTTACGAATCGTTACTAAATGATTCAGATCGACATGCGAACGTTACTTTGTAGAGTAGGTAAGATAAAGTATGTTGTGTACAAGTACATGTGTACACAGGACAGAAATAGAAGAAAATTACTAAACAAACAGTCGGTGATACGCGTTAGCTTCATGTTCTAACAACTTTAATTACGATGAAAGAATACACATCACTATGAATGGTTAGCAGAAAATATTGTTTACAAAGTTTGTGGTAACTGGTAGTTTGGAAGTTGAGGAAAACGAGCCCCGCCTCAACACCTTGCTAGTAATCATTTAGGAGTATATAGGTATAAATTTGAATAAAATTCTTTGTATTAATATGTGACACTGTCACATGACACATCAACTATATTTGGGGAAAATATTGCAAACCTATATATCATAACATAACATACCATCACGCCTGTATTCCCCGAAGGGTTAGGCAGAGGCGTACTAATGTACACCCACAGTTCGCCGGTATGTTTAGGTCCCATGTACCTAATAGGGGGCGAGCCTATTGCCATTAGGTATAGGTATATGCCGTGCCATGGCATACCTATATAACTATATATTTATATTATATTTTGCAATGATAAGTACATGCTAAAAATTCCCAAGGATATAAGTTTTTAGTGGAAGACAAATTTGATATCAGGCAAGGTTCGAACCTGCGTTAAGTACACCGGACGCGTTAGCCTAAGTTACCGAGATCTGCCGTGCTCTCGGTAGCTGCAAACCCTTTTTGTATTTTTTCTTGCAATACAATTTATATCTTTAAGATTGGTGACACCTAAAATGACAATATTTTTGGTTTTTGTTTGTTGTGCTCAATAAACTTCGGTCGGTAGAATTATTTTCAACATAAATTTATCGTTTCGCACAGTCCATAACAATCTGGGAAGGGAAATTAGATTATTTGATGGCGCTCGTAAAAAAATAAATGGTGCTCGCTAAATTGTAGTAATAACACGTTATTCGGGCAGTTCCGGTACATCAAGTTATCTAGCTGGATAGTCTAGCTCTTATACTCTTTAAAAACCAAACGTAAGGTCTACATAATTTTATCAGAAAAATATAATATGAGCTTGATGGACATGAGATCAAAATTCAAAAGATCAAAGTCGTAATTGAACGTAACGTAAGTATTCTGGAGTTCTAGTCAAGTAACAACAATTATTTCGTATTTATTCTGTCAACAAGTTAATGGCATACCGAGATCATGTTACAACGCTGAGTACCAGTTTGATGGGTTCCTATTGAGCAAATGGTGGTGCGCGAGCGCAATGCACAAATCTACGCAATGGATGCGCCAAAGCGGGAGTGCCAATGAACCTAAGACGGTTATTGACAGGTATTGCGTTAAGACAAATAGAGGTTCCGGCGCTGACACAGACCTCCGTTCACTTGACCATGTACGAGTGTACGCAAGTACCTATACGACCACAAAACTCCTGAGAACTTCTATGTAAATAATCACTGATGGTAAATACGGAATTCTTGTAAGCGAGTATGTAAGTACCTTTATTTCCTAACTGTTCTCGCATGTTCGTCTGCTCATAGCAACAAATTTTAAGGAAATGTCTTTAAATGAACGAAAAAATATGATTCTTAAATAGGCAACTAGTGAAAGGAAGTTAATTGATTTCCTTTTTATAAAGTTAGAGCCGTTTTTTTATTCATCACAAAGTCACATTTACCTACTTAGTAACTGTAATCTGAAAGCCATTGTTAATAGTTTTGATTTTTTATGAAACCTATTCTGTGCGTTCGGTTTTACTTTCTGTAATGAAACATTTACTTTCGACTTTTCGTTTCTAGGTAATAAACTGATCATGCATGTTGGTGAGTTGATGAGAGCCGAAAGCGGGCTACAGCGATCAAAATGTAGGTATTATGACAAGTACCGTTGAGCGAAGTGGCCGTCGTCGTCAAGTTTGCTTACCTCGCATGAAGAGATAACATTGAGATAATATATTTGCGTTATATTTGCATATTTTTTGTTGATAAATTCATTATGGGCGGATACTAGTAATGTTTATTACACACAATGATTAACTATCAAAACGATGTGTATCAATTACTTTATTAGTGCAATGAACAGTAGTTTAAAACTACATTACATGATTGATTGTCTGTAAAATATTATTAGCGGATAAAGATTGTGACTCAGGTATTCTTTGTGTTTTTACGCTTATTCATTGCGGCACCAATCAATGCCAAATTATAAAACCTACAGTTTTTGGACACGATACCAGAAGTGTATACATATTTGATATTATCTGCAAAATTTCATTAAACATACACTTAAAATGTACCTGCTTTTATAAATATAATGCCGACAAAAATGCCTTTAATTAACTAATAAAAAGGTTTTATTTCTCGCAAGGAAATAAGTCGTAAAACTCAGGCTCAATTCATGTAAGGAATGGAAAAAATAACAGAGACGTAGAAGTTATGCCCGTTTTCCTGCCTACACGAGATAAAGAAGTATTTTATTAGATAAAGAAAAAGGTACACAGCAGAAACACTTCTTCTTATTAAATAAAGAAGGGTTTCAGGCTTTGCACTTATCTGTAAGTCACGCTTATCGGTTAGTTTTGAAAGGGTATAAAGGGCTATTTGGAAGGAGATTAGGATTACCAATAGTGCTTTTGATAATGTCAACTTTTCAAAATAATGTATATATGTGAGTTTTTTTTTAACTTCTGAAATCCGATCTGTAACTTTAAAAAATTGAGTACTTAACTTCTCATGTAATTGCAACCCTAAAGTGAGTCCATAGTATATTTCAAAGTATCCTTCTAAAAAAATTGGATGTTGTCGTTATTATTTTGGATATCACCAGACATTACCGAAACGACCGGTTCTGGGTAAAGGGCAAGGGCAATACCCTAATCACCATGTTAAGCTCGTGAACTGATGATGTTGAATTGATAACAGTATCATAATATATTTAAAAAAGTCTATAAGTACCTAGATACCTACATCTTCTATATAAAAGTAGAAACTAACAGACTGATTCACTGACAGATCGATTAAAACATCGTTAAAATTCACAAAAAAGAAACTTATGAAGACAATTGATTTCCTCATTCATTTTGTAACGGGAGCGGATGGACTGATTTCACAGAAACAAAAATGAACATGGCGTTGTATGCTGGTTTCAGTAATGACAGTAGATAAAGTTGTGTGCATTATCCTTTGACAGCTGTTTTCTTTTAAATTTCAAGAGGGTAGGATAACGTGTTGGCCCGCTATTATTCAATGGTATTATTAATGTTTTTTTTTCTTTATCATCACTACATAGTATAAAACAAAGTCGCTTCCCGCTGTCTGTCTGTCCCTATGTATGCTTAGATCTTTAAAACTGTGCAACGGATTTTGTTGCGGTTTTTTTAATAGATAGAGTGATTCAAGAGGCAGGTTTTAAGCTATTTAACACTACGACTCTTAGGACCGGGACAGCGCGGGTGAAACCGCGGGCGGGTCGCTAGTGGCAAATAAAACAATACCGTGACTGGCTGACTGGATGACACATAGCCTCCCTAGTCGACTACAGATTGTGGAAAGGAGGTAAAAGCACTAAAGAGGACACTTTTCAATAATATAATTGTTGTCTTTTTTCCTTATCAGGATAACTCCTCCTTATTCTAGTAGCCCTAAGCGCGACTGCTATATAAGAGGTCCTGGGTTCGATCCCCAGATCGAGCAAAGTTGATTAGTTTTTCATTGAAATTTACAGTAGCAGCTCGGGAGTTTGGATTTATGCCCGCTTAATAAGCTCGCGCCTTTTACCCGGAACTTAAACATACCAGCGAACTGTACTAACCCTTCAGGGATTACAGGCGGGATGGTATGTTTTTTAATCTTTTAAATTGTCTAAATTTCAAATTTAGATCAGGTGAGGAGGTATAGTTGTATTGAAAAAAAAAAAAATTAATTTTTTAAATCTAGTTTCTTGTGAAATAACGCTTGCGTTGTGTTTCGCCGAGTGAGTGAGGTTACCAGAGGCCCAAACCCTTTTAAAAGGAGGGCAGCGCACTTGTGACTCCTCTGGTGTTGCGGATGTCCATGGGCGGCGGTTATCGCTTACTTATCAGGTGATCCGTCAGCCCGTTTGCCCCCCTATACCATAAAAAAAATCTTTGCTAGTAATTACAGTCACGCGTCATAAAGTAGTATGAAAAAATTACCACTACGAAAGTGAAGTTTACTTGACATTTGGCATAGAATAGTTTGTGACATCACGATTCACGATAGACAAAGAATACAAAGATGATATTTAATATCCACAGAAAAGACGTTACGGAAATCTGTATTCGAACCCGTTCCTACCCCGGATAGCATTCTATACAGTGTATTCTGGCATTATTTTCTGCAGGATACTCGATCCTCTAATTGGTGGCGTAAATGGGCGTAAGATGTAGCAACACGGGTACTGTGTACATAAAAATAGTGGCGCCTTTTTCGAGACTCAAGTAATTTTATCGTATGTAGTCATTTGTATTTACGCCCAGTATAATGCTGAACTGGCAACCTATTCGGGGCAAGCATGGCGAGTGCAGTAATAGCCTGGTGATATGACCATTGGACTGCCAAGTCAATGGTCTCGAGTTCAAATCCAAGGCATGCCCTTCTGACGTTTCGAAGTCATGTGCGTATTAATAGTTAATTATCACGCGCTTTAACAGTGAAGGAAACTTGCATTCCTGAGAGATTTTCTTAACGCCGTGTGAAGTCTGCCAATCCGCACTAGGCCTAATCCCTCTCATTATGAGTGGAGACCCGTGCTCAGCTGTGGGACAAATTATAATGGGTTGGATTATGATTATGGCAAGAGCATTTCCTATCTTGTTTCAACCTTGTCTCAATAGATGTGTTTTTCTTTATATTAATTAAACGAAATAATGTAATATTTACAATAAATATTCCTATGACTACAAAATTTAGCTTTCATTGTTTGAGAGTTATGACATTACTCATGTGGTGTTACTCCGTGTCTCGGTTATAATTATGGAACACTGAAGTTATTTCCACGTAGTGCAGGCATTTCCATCTGAGGATCAGGTATTACAAAAGTTAATAAAATATGATTTTCATGTGACTTAGACTTAGAAAAGCATTGTAATTGCACGTCGTCTGAACACTTGGAGTGTTTCTCGCCATAATAGTGATTCTGCGCTGGGTGTTTGATGGCGAAGAGGAAGAAATAAGCAGAATTCATCAGTCGTCCGTGGTTATTGATTGTGACACGGTAATGGGGCGTCTAGTGAGCGGTAATAAATCACTCGCGCCGAAGACTAAACTGGCGACCAGCGGATTGATGTACAACTTATACACATACGCAGCGCTACGCTGCTATTCTACACATTTACATAAACGAACATAGATAGAACTAAAACATCTAATGGGCACAGATAATAATAGAATACTAGTATAATGGGTGACTTTTCAATAAGTTTTAATATCTCCATGAATCTGGGGGCACGGCAGTGCAGCCCCCAGATTCATGGACGTCTCGTCAACGGCTCGTCAACGGCCAAGTCACAGAACATTAACTATAATTAATAAAGAAATCGCAGTAAGGAACCTGAGACTTGGCACGACTTTCTCTAGATTTCATTACTTTTTAGAGATAAACAAGCATCTCCATCGAGACTTGGCTAGTTTTATACAGAATGTTTTTGATGGGATTCATTTTACCATTTGTAATTTTTTTATCAAAAAGACTGTGAAATATTTTCCAATAATACTATGAATAAGATTATAGGAGCACCGTTGAAAATCAGCTAAATAGTGATTTTCTCATACGTCAATGTAGGAAACAATTTAGATTATATTAAAATCAACTTTTAACTATTAAGTAACTCAGTTTTCAAAATTTTCGTAAATCGGTAGCTGTGTGTTTTGAGAAATATGCAAAACTCCTACTTAATTTTTATCATACCTACCCAGACTTAATTTTTTAAAGGTACCCGAAACTTATTGACTCTGAGAGGTGACTTGCTCTAAAATCTGCAAACACACAAGTACCGCAGGAAAAGTGGAGAGAGCACCAACCGGTTAGCCTTAGGCAGAGTCATGTTAGTTTGGGTATGGTCAGCAGCAGGCTGGGCTACTAGTGCTTTGTCCATTGCTATCGATAGCTCCTTGCAACACCTGGTATGCAACGACGGTCCTGCGTCGGCACATATCGCGCGCCAACGGAATGTTAGCCTAGCGTCGAGATTAATCGTTATACAGCTCAGACTGAAATGCAGTATTGTTAATTTTAACGATGCTGTCGTGTTGATAGAACAAATTTTATTACTTTCTTGACATCTTCATAAGCCAATGACCCACAGTTGCTTACGGTACTTCCTAGGCATGTAAGTGTTTAGACTCGCTATGTACCTCCATCCTTAGCACAATATGTGCTCTGACTCCGAGTACAGTCGACGACAGATCGTAGACTGCCATTTTGTCTTATCTGCAATAAGTATTCGACTGTTGCTTCCTTTAAAGGCGTACATTTCTTATTTGGCTTTGTTTCCCAAGCTGATATATATAAATACACAACTTTCTCGTTGGGAGTCATTTAAAAACATGCAATGGCCTCAAACGTGCACACGAATTCAGAAAAGCGGTGGATATTATGAGGAGACCAATTGATTGCAGAACATTACCGTTTAAACTCATTAAATATTTGGGTACCTGGTTGGTACAGTTACACACGCAGTTCGGTGACAACTTTGCAGTCCGCAAGCGTTATACCTAGTGCTTTATTTATATTCACAGGTTAAACTTATTCAACAGATTTGAATCTTAAGCTTGATATGTAAATCGGCTTAGAATTCTTAAGAATAAGGCAGTCAAGTGCGAAACGTGGATCGTGGGATTTGTATTTCGTATAATTTGCTTGTTAGGTTTATTAAAACCTCTTCTATGACACCTTCTTTATATTCTTATTGGTATTGAGAAAATTACTTTATTTCCTTTTCAACTGGTAGGCATCATGTCATTTTTGGCCAACTGTCTACCGCTAATCCCTCTTTCGGTCTCAATCACTTGCCATGGTTAGTGAATAAAACTAACAAATTAAACAACAAATATCAACTTCTTTGAACACCATAATGGAGTATAATCTACGAATGTCATTACGAAGTTATGCCCGGAAGAGTTTTACCACATTCCATGGGAATGAATAAAAAGTGTAATATGCCAATTACATAAATAGGTACCTACATTACTTTTAATATCAGTATTAACATAAAATTGCTCTTCGAATTTAGTGTGCTTTGGAATTCAAAGTAAGTACAATGTTTAATATTCTGTAAATGTACAGTTTAAAAGGTGACGTCGACCGAATTTGATGAATGACGTGTCAAATGGTATGTCTAGACTCTAGACCCACCAACTAGAATACTTGCAAGCTTCCATTACTTTACATACTATCCATCATGCCTGTACCTATTCCCCGAAGGTTAAGACAGAGGCGTACTAATGTACACCCACAATTCACCGGTATGTTTCGGTCCCATGTAATTGGTGGCGTGCCATTTACATGGCACAAATTCCAAGCTCCGAGCTGCTACTGAGAATATCATAGGAAAACCCAATAACACTACTAACACTTTGCTTGACCTGGGAATCGAACCCAGTACCTCTAACGTAGCAGTCGCGCTCAGGACCATTAGGCTAATGACGATAATGTCCATTTCTTTAGAAATTTATTACAAAGAAAACAATAACGTAAAATAAAAGCTCTGTAGCTCGATTCAGTTCAGAATGCCATCACAGTATCGATATTAAAACCTAAATAAAAATACTCGTTTCAAAATAATCGATAATACATTTGAGTATCGCCAATATGGTAAATCCATGAACTCTTTTAGCTGATAAACAGCTCATCACCGGGTTCACCACCCGGTGTAGTGGGTACTTAAAGTAAGGTAAAGTGCAGCGTGCCCTCGTGCAGTGCTGACCTTCACGTCACTGCTTTTTCAGAAGTAATCAACTTAATAACATTTATACGTAATAAATAATTTACATTAGTTTTTACGACCGAGATTTCTTTACAGTTGTATTATGCACAATTATATCTCACAAAAAGTTATAGAATTCTATTAATTCAAAGAATATACAAGTTGGCAATACTTTACGAACATTTTAGCTATTTCAGCTTAGGATTTCAGTCAAAAATTAACTATTCCATTTAGTAAGATGAGCGACACGAATCGCTGGGTGACAATGATGTCACCACAAAACGCAAATCATTAAACGAAAAAAAAAACAATATCCCCTTGTTTGTCCTTCCATTGTGACACAATTTGTCAAAGCTTTTTTATTGCCACCTTTTAAAAAATCAGCAGGTGACTAAATCGGGCATGAGTTCAAGTTTAGGTATCAGTGAGCGGAATCGAAACTATTTTGTTTACTTAAACATAACCACTTACTTAAACATAAATGTCAACGAAGTTTTGATCACTGATCTTAGACCATTTAAATGGTTAGTCAGAGTGCCAATATTTTACTGAATCTGATCACGGCTTATTAAAAGCTAATTTAGTTTATAAAAGTATACTATAGATTACTTATTATAAAAAGGTGCATAATGAAATCTATCTCTCTTGCGAACTACTAAATCGATATGACTTTATGAGGCGAATTAATTTAGATGCGAGCACATTTTCGACCGAAAAATTATAAGTAAAAATTAATTAGTAATTAATGTTTTATCCTTACACCACTAAAAATATTAAAAAAAAAGGCATAGAGATTGATTTCATCCTTTGGAAGGATATAAGCTGAATAAATTTTTTGGCGCGCGAGTGTGACCGTAAGCAATAGCAATTCATTTATAAAAGTGCAAACTAATGCGTGCGTGAGTGACAGCGGGCCGGGGTGTATCTGCTACGCATTGTTTTCCGCGTAGCAATTCGTAGCAGATATAGTTTATAATTTGATGTACGTACATTCATATATGCGTTACTGGCGGAAACGAGTTATTTATATCATCTTGTTCGCGGCAGAGGGCTAACAACCTCGACGAGTTAAACCTCACCTAGAAAAAACCTATAAATAATTTTCGTATGTACTGCTTAAAGAAATACCCTCAAAAAGCTACGATTAATCATGTCTTCATCTATAACAAGGCCTGCTGCTTCGGAAGGCATGGGCATTTGTGCAGCCATTTTGCTGATTTAGTGAGTTAGTACATTTTGATATGGACGGACATGACATGGTGGATTGAATTATTGACTATGAAGTGTAGTAGTTACCTATTTATTTTACCTTCTAAATCTAATTTTACCATCTGAGTATTACACGGAAAGACTTATCAGGATCTGAATTGTTCATAAATCAGTATACCGAGGAAGTTTGAAACCTACCGGTTGGTTACGTCGTTGGTCGTATGGGGAAAACCACCAATGATAATATATGTACTTATATTTACAAAAATGTCTAAATATTAGGAACTCCTGCTACGTACGTTTTAAATACCTAAGCACAAACTGTACCTATTTATGATCAAACTATAATTCAATATGAAAAGATTATGGTCACTATAAGCTGTTCCAGCATACTATATGTAATTCAAAATAATAAATTCCATTAGTAATGTCTTGCGAAGCAAAAGTGAAGAAAAAATTCAAATTGTCCAAGTGACAAGTTGGACACTGGTTGTTTGTACGGTTCGATATAATGAGACGCGGTGCTGCGAGAACGGTGGCGTTTTTCATTGGCTAAATTAATTCGTTGAACTGCGTACCATGCATGAGGGCTGACTAAAAAGCGTATGGGAACAAGCGGAAGTGCAAACCATTACCAAATGTGCGGCTGACATGCTTCTCAGAAGCCGATCTTTGTTTTGATTGGCGGCGAAACACTTTTTGCAGACGCAATTTATTGTTCGTGCTTTTTGTATTAATTTTCTTTTAAAAAAACTAGTTGTTCGTGGAAGAAACTAGGAAAACTTTTCATTTGAAACGGATTGTAGATATATTAGTGCAACATCCAAGTAGTAGGTTAGGATTTATATCTAATCAATATATTCTAAGATTGATTAGAATTGCCATATTTGGCCTAATAGGGATTCAAAATATTATGAAATAGAGTCAACGGGGCCCCAAGTCTGCTATTTTGTCGTGTCAAAATCGTCACTCAATGGCTTCAGAATTGTTGATTTTTGACAGTTTTGTCTACGAAATCTGTCAGTTCTTATGTCATTTGGTGCCATTGAACGACCATTTCGATACAACTGAAATAGCAGACTTGGGCCCCAGTTTTGTGTACCTACATAAGTCCCATATAAAACTATGTAGCAACCGCGCCGCGTGGAGATTGCTTTCGAATAATAGAGGATTTTATACGATAAAACTAAATAATGAATTGCAATTCATAAACGCAGCTTCAAACAAGCAAAAAAGAACTGCCTTTTATAGTAATTGAAAGTTGAGCCTAAGGTGAGGTAATACTTACATATATTTTCGATTATATAGACAAATTGTACTACTTATTTTTTGTAATTTAGGAACATTGAGACATAGATCATGTATTTACTACAACTCCTACTAATTATTAGATACACTTAAAAGTATTGAAAAATGCTTCGTAGTATTTATGTATACTAGTATATTAGATACTTTAACGTTATAACGTTAAAGTAAAAAAGTAAACGTAAAGGAATATATTCCTACGTTTATAACGCAACAACAAAGTAACGAGTCGTAAAAGATTTTATTGTTAATCTTTAGCCGTAATAATTAATGAAAATTAACGAAGAACTCTAAGCTCAAAGGGTTTATTGTGTAACGATCCCTGTGAAACCCTAAACATTTCAGCGTAATTAGAATTAATGAGAAATGGACAGAGGCGTCCGTTGACAAGGAAACGTGATACATTACCGGCACACCGCCACTAATCAATGACGCAGTTTTTTGTACGTTTTTATTCTTAACATACCATCACGCTGGTCCCCGAACGGTTAGGCAGAGGCGTATTTATTTGCAGTTGTCCACCCACAGTTCACCGGTAGGTATGTTTTGGTCCCATATATTAGGGAGCGAGCCTACTAACCGGGCATAAATAACAAACTCTGAGTTGCTATTGAGAATTTCATAGTTAGAAGCAATAACGTTTAGCTCGATTTGGGAATCGAACCCAGGACCTCAGCGTCGCTGTCGCAGTTACGAACATGAGACTAGACTAATAAGTTTTTATATCTTGTATTTTTAAAATAGGCATCCAACATCAAGAATATAAAAAAATGGTTAAATTTACGACTTGCAGCACTTGCCATAGCCATACAGTCCTTTTGTAAACAGAATTAAAAAGTCTAACGTAGAGATAAGTTTACGAGCCCACCTGGATGAAAAGTACTTATGAAGCTGTGAAAATCGCTCGTAATTCATCCGTAGTTCACAAACAAACGTGGGATGCAAATCCCGGGCTCGGGCGTCCGAGGCGCGATGCGAGCCCGCACACTACATACACTCAATAAGAGAACGCAGACCTAGGAGCGGAGCGGTCAGCTTCCGTCTAGACGGAGATTATGTAAAATGGAATATAAGCTTATTCGTTTTTCACAGCCTTTTATCGGAATAGCAAATTTGCATTACGAAGTTGGATATTGACACTCGTTTATTTTTATTGGGATGTTTCCGTAGAGTTATGCTCGGTAACATATTGAAAATACTCATGTTTTGTTCAAACAGTTCCATTCCGGTATTTCGCTTTGAATGAAAATATGGAATATAATTTACTCTCCTTCAACTAAGCTTTGATTTCGTTTCCTTACAGTATTTTTCATGTAGATCCTAATGTTAATGATAAATTGTTCCCATTTGTTATCAAGTTAAATAAAATGTAAAATAACAACACACATGTTTACCAGTAAGTAGAAATCGGCAGATGGGACAGGGACCGATTGGAAATTAGTCCACTAACATTACCCATTGTTATTATTAATGACTGTCGCTGGGTGACATGCCCTTCGAAATATTTACAAAGGAACACCAAATCCGTCGCGCAAATGCTTACCTCGCTCTGGGAACCCTCTAAATAGAAATTGCGGAAACTTAATATAAATCGAATAATCCATTCTTGTGCAGGGGATGTTTTGGGAGGATAAATCTCAATCGGGGGTGAAGAGTTTATACGATGCAGCGCGCGGGAGGGTCGCAGACGGCGGTGCCGGCCTCCTGAGCCGGCCATCTGGCGCGCCATAAAATCGATATTATTTAGTAACTGAGAGATATATCGGTGATATAGAGGAGTTTCGTTATTCCGGCATACTCACGCCCTTTACCCGCATTGATTACTTGCAAGCTTGTTTACAATGATTCTGCATAGATCAAAAATCGATTTGTGGTATGTGGGTATCGGTAACGTGCTATATTTACGTGCTGAATCTTTAAGCTTATTTTGCCGTGAGCTTTATTTTGATGTCAGCCACTATAATTTAACTAACTAACATAAACATACCCATATTGCTCAAAGGATTAGGCAGAGGATTGGGTAGATCCATAGTTCCCCGGTATAACGGTATAGGTGCTCGTAAGTCCCTTGTAAAAAGGGGTGAGCTTGCTAACGAGAATTTCATAGATAAGCCCGAATAACATTTAGCTTGACCTGGGAATCGAACCCAGGACTACCAAGGCTTCGTGCCTACTGCCACTTGACTAATGAGGCAGTTAACTGTAAATCTATATCTATATTTATGTAGTAGGTACTTCGTAGTTCGAACTTTACTGAAAAAAAATACTTTTATCTATATCTACTTATCTATATTATTATATAACTTATAATAAAATTGTAACGGGTCGAGATATTATAGAAGCGGCGGTAGCCTAATGGCTAGGGCGTCGGACTTGCGATCATGTGGTTGCCGGTTCGAAACTCACCCATTGCACTACCGACGTGAACCCACTCGTAACACAAGCATTTAGCTTAGCACGAGGGGTTAACAGGAATACTAGTAATGTGCGACCAACATAGCTAGTAATCTTTGTAAAAAAAAAAAAAATGAAGACTGATATGGCCCGGGGGGACTTTATTAGACCAAATCTGGTGCATGTTTCATCTTGATAAGCCAACTAGAAGTCGAATTATCTTAGTTTACAATTTCAGCACTTCATTAGTTCAATCACAGAAATTTGAAGATTGTTAGGTGATACTACGTCTAATATTGTGGGAGCATTGATGTAAATAAGAAATACGTTACTATTGCTACTTGCATCATCATACAGTGTGTGTATGTATGTAACTTATAGATGATTTTTCTGCCACATTCTACTATGTATCACTATCACTACATATCTATTATAAAACAAAGTCGCTTCCCGCTGTCTGTCCCTATGTATGCTTAGATCTTTAAAACTACGCAACGGATTTTGATGCGGTTTTTTTTAATAGATAGATTGATTCAAGAGGAAAGTTTTAAGTTATTTAATATCACGCTACGACTCTTAGGGACGGGGCATCGCGGGTGAAACAGCGGGCGGGTCGCTAGTTTTCATATAAATTAAAGATAGACAAATACGTAAGAACTTAAATAATGCGTGTAATCTTTTCTGAAAATACCAAATACCCCTAAATAATAAAGACCACGCGGTCGAAGTCGCGGGCAACAGCTAGTAAAGGTAATAAAATCTATGAATTTCGTATCTTATATGCCAAATGACGACAGCCCTAGATACAGTTTAAGTATACGTAATGTATCTGTATGAAGCATGCCTTTTCGTTGCATTATTTAGCGATACCAGCCTCTAAATAATTCTAACCAATTTACTCAGGTCAGTGGCTCGTAAAGTTCCTTGATTAACTTTTGGAAGTGAGTGTGTTGAATTCAGTCGTGACATGTTAGCGAAGCGGACGAGCACTTGTCTCATATATCACGTGTGTGCAGTTCAAAGTAACTGCATGGCCTTTTGGATTACTCATGGAAAAATTGAGAAAATAAAGATACAAAATTCAACCGTAATTTAATCCTTGTAACCGCATCACCAAATACAAATCAAGAAAAATCTCATTAAGGGTATCTTTTTTTTATGAGATAGGGGGGCAAACGAGCAAACGGATCACCTGATGGTAAGCAATAACCGCCGCCCATGGACACCTGCATTACCAGAGGAGTCGCAAGTGCGTTGCCCGCCTTTTAAAAGGGTTCGGGTCTCCGGTAACCTCCTTCACTCGGCGAAACACAACGCAAGCATCGTTTCACGCCGGTTTTCTGTGAGGCCGTGGTACTTCTTACTCCTAAGAAATTTCGATATTATATTTTAGTATTTTCGATTTTTTAAATAAAAATAAAAAACCTGACTTACAAAACTTACAATTTTGGCTTTTGAATCCAATTATGTTTGCAAACTGTGAGTTTTCTGCAGCTTGCTTATTTTACGGGTAAGCTAATATGATGGTCATCACCGTAAACACGCAAAAGAGGCAAAATTCAGAATTGCTTTCACAGGATGTCTGTCGCAAAGAGTGGGAGTAAAATTTAAATTTCACTACTTCAGGAGGTGCCTCTATGAATTCGGCGACGTCTATTTGATACTACCAGTTTTGAGTGCCCTTACATAGACGTTACATTTATTTAGTCTATATATCTATACTTAATATATAAAGCTGAAGAGTTTGTTTGTTTGTTTGTTTGTTTATATTTCAGTGTTAGATAGCCCATTTATTGAGGAAGGCTATATATCATTACGCTACGCGGACGAAGTCGCGGGCAGAAGCTAGTAATTGATAAAATGACGGTGTTTTAGAATATTCTTATTTGAGGTTCTGTGAAATTACCTAGTCCAGTGGATGATCTACGTAGATATATATATATGTGACGTCATTAGGAGTGGTAAGTGGTTAATAAGTAAGAAACGATTGGACCTAAGGAGCACGTATTTCCCCAATCAAAATGTGGTGAGATGTCGAAGAGGTGAGTCACGGGCGTCGGCGGGCGCGGACGCGGGTGCGTGCGCGGCGCCGGCCAACAGCGGCCTGCGCCCGCGCAGCCTGCAGCCGCACGCCAACATTCCACGCGATCGTTGCCTCCCTGTGTTCGTAACCACTGATGCAATATTCAGCTTTACTGCGTCCTTGCAATGCCGTAATTCATTACAACAAGTTTAATCGCTGTCCAGTCATTTTTATCATTTTTCTCTTACAGGTTCTATCATGTCTTATATCCAAGGCCACTTTGGACAAGGCGACCCTAATTACGGACGGTCTGGAGCCTTGACAGGAATGGCATATATAATAATTTCGAACAAAGTAATGGCGTGTTGTCGCCTCTATCTATCTGGAGCCTTTGGCGCCTACTTATAGGTACTGCACAACCATCGGCGTTGCGTCGACGTTTTCAAAGAAAACGCGCGTAGAGAACGTGTCACTACGTTTACTTAGCTAATTATCTCTCATTTGAAACATCAACGTTTAATGTGACTTTATTTAAGTCGGCGGATATGAATGTGTTATTATCCGAATTTGGATACCGTTAATCTAGGTTCTTGCTCTACCATTTCGCCCAAAATGTGGTGAGATTTGACTGGAAACACTTTTAGTAAGCGAAACTTACATTTAGTAAGCGAAACTTACATTTAGTAAGCGAAAATCGAGAATTGTATCTTGATAACTTTACCATAGAATTATAAAATGATTTTTCGACCGTTTATTTCCAGTGAAGTACCTAGTAGTAGACGAAATGGTACGGTGGAAACCTAGATTAACAGTAAGTATCTAAATCTGAATGTTTTTTTATTACGGTATAATTTAATTTTGGTATTAGGTTTTTGTGGGCAATTCAAGCTCCGCCGGACCCTTAAGTGAATATGAAGTTTAAGAAAACTCTGGGTATTCCCGAAGGGTCTTATAAGTAGTCCGAATAACCAGCTCATCGGGTGGCAGACGATCTGTGAGGATTTTCCGAACCACAAAAAAGGTATTCCGGAAAGGTTAAGTAATGGATTGCGATATTGCTTAACGTCTAATGAAGTTACCATTGATACAGTATTCAAGACCAATGTAAGTAAGAGGAGGACGATTATTACAAGTAAATTTCCTAACTGTCTTTCGGTACAACACTGCTGACCTGGAAAACTTTCTGCAGCAGTGCTTATAACTGTTATAGGATAAAAAGACAGTATTAAATTTATAAAATTAAATGTTGAAACCACGAAACTCGCTTATTTATTGAGTTCTCAACAAATAAGTAGTTTTAGTGGAGCACGTTAACGTTACACAAATAGTTTGAAGAGTCATGGAGTCAAGACGAGTAGTAAATTGGCGTGGTCTGTGCATTTGTTCCACGTCGTGGGTCGCCGCCGCCCGCTCGGACCACATCGCGCCACATTCAGCCTTGTGACATATCATCAATGTCATTGCCGCCTGTCTAGTCTAAGTAACAACTCGATTCTTAAACTTGAAGGACGCGGTGTCATCTAGGGATGTTGTTGATGTATGCAGAAACGAAATTCGACACCTCCTGGCTGACCAGTCTTCTGTACCAACCTTTGACTATCTATCTAGTCAAAGGTACCAACACGTTGAAATATTTTATTCACAGCATGTATTAATGTTTTAATGTGTATTATAATTAAAAAACAACTTAATTCATAGCACAAGGTAGGTACCTAGCTAATTACTTAATTCTAAAAAAACCGAATCCTTCACTACGTGTTTACGGTGCGTTACGTAGTTGTGTGCCTACCAGGTGGGTATTATTCCAAAGTTTAATCTCACAGTCCGATAATCACAATACTTAATAATATTTATTTATCCATACCTAAGCAATTTCAATCGGAAATTCTTATAGGTACCATATATGTGGTTATCTCTTTATAGACAGCTCGATAACCGATAACCTCTTGGCACCGTAGGTACCTGAGCCGATAGCTCGGTTAGAACTTTAGAACTGCCGTTACTTGTAAAATCACACGCACAATCCTACTAGCATTGTGCTGCGGCGCTTACCAACCAGCCATAGATGCATCGGGAATTCTATTTCTAATTATAGATAGGTATACAGGTGTTAAATAAAACTCGACTTAAATGTCGATGCTCTATAATGTAACTACAGCGACTATCAACATGAATCATTTTGGAAAAACTGTATCCATATTTTGTCTACAAAGATTCCTTTGTAGTTAATTTTGCAAAAAACGGCAGGATGCGGAGTTGGAGGCGTGTCGAGCAGCGCGGCAACTACGTAGGGTTGAAACAGTGAGGCCCCACTGCAATTAGTAGGCGCCTGAAAACGAATCGATTCGAAAATAAGCTTATCAATACCTGGGCTATAAATCATCTTGATTGTTAGGCGAAGAGAATGCGGCACGTCCAATAAAACTTGACACAATTATAATGAATAGCAAAAACATCATTCTGTATCTGAGCTCATTTCCTTAGACTGCCTTAGAGTTTGTGAAAACCTGTTATATTGCAGTGGTGTCAGCCCTGTGGCACAGCGCGGCGGCCGCGGCGGAGGCGCAGGGGGTGAAGCGAGCGAGGCTGCTGCGAGTGTCCGCGGCTGTCAGGCCGGACTAACCCGTCGCTCCAGGTCAGCGCTCCAGCCGGCTATTTATAGAGGTGCCCCTTAAACAGAGTAATTATTCATTGATTAGCACTGCGAGGAATAGGGGATTGCGCTTCTGATAGCCATCGCGCAAACGAGAATCGTCGCCGGCGCCTGGCCCAGACTGCTCCCCGCAATATACCAACTACATCCATAATAAAAACTTATGACATCTTATCCCATGGCAATATAAAGTACTTCAGACATAAATAAACAACTACTAAAATATCTTGAGATAATTGAATAGTCTTATTAAGGCCTGGTATGCCCGGAAACTACTTAATTGCCTGTTTTATATTTTTGATATTTGGAAACCGCTCTGATGTTGTGTGTAGGACTTCTTCTTCAGTATTTATTTATAGGGAGAAGGTACCTACGTGACGAGAATCACATACTCGGACTGCTGATCTAACAATATAAGTAAATCGTTTAGATAAACTTCGTTAGTAAAAGTAATCTGATTTACTGATCCGATTTTCCGAACGCATCTTGGTGGGTACCTAACTGTAGGCAATATTAATAATATGTTTTATGTAATTAGAATTACTATCTGATTTTGAATGCACAAAAATACTTATAAGTGAATAGGTGTGAATGTGGTACACACACATTAATAAAAAGTTTGCTATTGCAAGTATTTATTCATTTTATTTTTTTATATGTTTTCTCAACCTTTCGTTCGAATCGTAACGGACCACGAGCAACATTTAAAAATTTGATTTTATCTTAATAATTTTATTACTCTGCTATTTATATACATAATACTTGTTATAATCCTAAAAAAGTTGGTGATCTCCATAAAGATAAACTAATGAAATGATTAAGTGTACTAATTAATTTTATTATCATTAAGTATAAAACGGATATTTATTTAGTCGGCTAAAAAATACATCAAATTAATAAATGAATTAAAGTATGGTACCGTAATCGTACGGGTACAACTTGTAATCAAGCTTATTTTATCATAAACTAGCTTCTGCCCGCGGCTTCGCCCCCGTGGAATTCGGTCTGTCATCACATCCCACGGGAACGGGATAAAAAATATCCTATGTCCGTCTCCTGGTTCTAAGCTACCTCTCTACCAAGTTTCAGCCAAATCGGTTCAGCCGTTCTTGAGTTATAAATGGAGTAACTAACACGATAGATAAGAAATCGGAATATGAAAGCTGTCTGCATACGTCTAGTAGACTCTACTGCAGTCCTCGGTTTACCCTAGTATTCACGGAGGAATGAAACCTTGCTCCCGTAAGCCCAGCAAAAAGCGGCGAGGCTCTGCTCTCTGTGCTCTCTCCGCTCTGTGTGACTCATGACGATTTCCACACACCAAAAGAAAAGGTATACCCTAGGCGCTCAAATGGACTCTTTTCGCCAATCGTGTGATCCTAGAGAAGACACAGGCACCGTGACGTAGACGCGTAGACCTCTTTACAGTCTCCCCAAGGAAGTGTCCCACGGGCATTGCACGTCACTCGTGGGTGGTCTTTTAAGAAGACGTAATGCCTCTCTCCACGAGGCTACCGGGGTAGTTTTAGTGGGTTAGAAAGTCATACTCCCCGAAAACCGATCACATTTCTAAGGTTTATAAAATATCTATAAATACCAGAGTTGTCGCAAATGTAATCAAGAGTCTCATGACGTTGTCCCGACCACAGGACAAGGGAAGACAAATGCAGTTTTCAGCCGCTATGCGTCTGACACACCCCGCTCGGAATTTCCGGCGGCTTATACATGACCATTTTCTGCGCGATAAAAATATTGACAAGCACACATTTTTTTTATTTAAGCGGTTTTAATTATCCACAGAACATTCCAATCCCGATATTCCTATACCTACAGAATTTGAATTTTTATCTAGTATGCTTATTTAATAAAATAAACGAAAAATATGTTACTTGATCTACTGCCTTATTAGCCTAGTGGGCCTGTTCGTGTCTAGGTGACACGAACTAGAACGCTAGAGGTCTTGGATTCGATTCCTAAGTTTCGGATTTGTGCACGGTTGACAGCAATAGGCTCGTCCCCTATTACGCGGGACCTAAACATCCCGGTGAACTGTAGCTGTATATTAGTAAACCTTTGCCTAACCCTTCGGGGAATACATGCGTGATGGTATGTATGTAAGTTAGTTATTCGGAATCTAGAAAACACATTCTGTACTTTATTAGGTATTCAGAGTATTGTATACCTAAATCATGACCTCCCAGCTTTTCACTTTGTCGGTGTCGGGGTCGGTTTTCAGTTTAACCAGATGTGGTTTAATATCAGTATTTTACATAAAGCTATTGCCATATCCGCAACCCAACTTCTTAGTAATCCTGACGTTAGCTGGTTATTAGTATTTTTGGCCTTCTGACTACAACTAACGATTGACATAAGTGTTTTTATGGTAACCAATACCGACGCCTTTACGTGTTTTCCAAGCCACGGGTCTGCATGTGATAAGAATATTCACCCATCAAAATAATGACCGCAATAAGCGCGGCTTTACGTTGCAGTTATCTGGATAAACTTTGTTATTACTTAGCCAAAAGCACCTCTACATGTAAAAAACTTAAATAAATGAAGAAAAAAATAATTATAGAATACCTAAGTGGAAATTAGCTAATAGCTTGAACCAACTTCACACCGAAACATCTAAATGAAATAAGAATATATAAAAATATTTTTCTTTCTAATGAAATATAAATATTTATATTTTTATGAGTGTATATTTGTTTTGCTAATTTGGAGCTTCCATAACTGGTTTATGCTTAAATAATATTATCTATTATATAATTAAATGGAGACGTTCGAAAGTGGTCCGAAGGTTACGAACCTGATTCCTAAACAAGTATGAATACCTAAAGCCTTTTACTTTTTACCCGACTGCCCCAGAATAAGGATAAAAAGTTTTCGTTACAAAAGCATTTGAAATAAATTAAAAATGTATGATACGACTTAAGCCATCAATATAATTATATGCCTGTTAAAGGGCCTTATATCTGCATACTCTGTGTGGGAGAAAAATACCTAGATTGTGGTACAGCACTATTTTAATTATGTATAAATAGAAAAAAATTATATATTTAATAATAAATTCGTAGTTTATACATCCACTTCACTTATGTAAGTACAGGTGCTATCTAAAAAAGATTCGATAAAATGTATGCTTAGGCTCACTTGCACCAAATTCTTAAATGTGTTTAAGTCATATTTAAACACAATTTTTCATAGAAATTTCGAGTTTAAATACAATTTAAACAAATTTATAAGTTGGTGCAAGTGGGCCTTAGTGTGTATGTTAATATATACATCGATGGATACCCACTCGGGTGTTACACTTTAAATGAGTCATAATAAAAATATTCCAGTTTTACAAGTTACGTCGCGTATGCAAAGCGTGAGAATTTTCTGTGAATTGGGTGTCTACATATTAAATTTTGCTTCAGAAATAAGGAAACCCGTTATAATTTAACGTTATGTAGAATGCTGTCAAGTGAATTCGGAAGCATGTTTTATTTCAACGGTAATTTGATGACTAAATTGTCTAAAACATAATTCAATATATAAATCTAGGTAGATTTTCCTTAATCTACCTGGTTTTACCTGGTTTTACCGTTCTGATTCCGTAAAGAGGTCGTGGTGAATGTTGGCTCGTGTCTATGGTCCACATGATCGATCCTTGAATATTTTCAACACTATAAAAAATAGTATCATCGGTGAAGAGTAAACATAGCTTTACCTACTTAAGATTAACGGAACACGTCGCGGTTACATTGCCCTCGTATTAAGACGCAAATACGATTCTTATTTGAACGAACAGTGTAAACAAAAATATTCGCTAACTATATAAATTCATACGCCGTGTCATAAGGAGGTAATGCACTGTTCAGAAACTGTTTTCAGAAACGCAGTTCGAATCAGCTATCATGCTATATCGAGACATCGGTGAAACATTCCCAAGCTTGACCGGTTTTATAATCGGGAAATTCGTGGAAGGCTCGCGGCGACACGCTCGAATCCGAGTGGTCCCTCTCTTCAGACACGCCATATTTTTGCGCACAGTGAGGAAAACCGTGTAATACATACTATAATACGTATGTAATACATAAAACTACCTACCGGTGTTTATTACTCACACATTTTACCATAATGAAGTAAGCAGAAATTTCAAGTGGTATAAATATGTATGCGTGTTTACCTTTCCATAATAACAACTTAAAATGATAGGGTATTTATTAAAATTATACTAATAAATAATGTTCCTAATAATGCTCATATCAACAAATTCAATTCATGATTTGTATTAATCAACATATACCTAACTGTGTTGCTCTCTACTTCATACAAGCCTGTGACATTCATACCCAGTTCCTACACAAGATTCGCAATTTATGAACAAGCACACACATACACGATTACAATAAGTACGTACAAATACGCAGCAGCGTTTAAAATTACAAAAAATAAAAAAGGTCGGTACAAATTATTTTGTTTTTTTTTTCTAAAACCGCAAAGCGGAAAAGCTAAAGCTTATGATTCATATAGATTACTAGAGTTACCTGCTATTTCGTCGAAATAAATATTTTGGTGCTGCTTTATGGAATTATACAAAAGGAACTGCCTCATTAGTGGTAGTGGTCCTAAGCGCGACTACTACTATAGGTCCTGGGGTTGAGCCGAAGGTCATGCAGTGTTCTTGGGATTTTCTATGAAATTCTCAGTAGCAGCATGTAGTTTGGATTTTTGCCTGATTAAAGGTAATAAGTTCGCCGGTATTACATGCATGGTATCTAACTATAGCTGCGAATTAAGGTTCAACTTACATTAACACACCTCTGCCTAACCTTTCGGAGAATACAAATACTAATGTTTATTGGTCTCCAATTAACTACATAATTATTACATTAGTGTTTGGAGCCATATGTTAAGCAAGTAATGCCTTAGTTAGGAGACTCTGCTCTACCATAACGATGTTAAGTATAACTACATTGCCTTCGTACTGTAATAAATTCTTATATGATTTATAATATGTACAATAATATTTATGAATGCAGAATTGCAGGCTGCTGATGCTATTCTATGTATATCCACCGAGAACTTCTACGGATGTGTATATCTTCGGATATTTAAAAATCAACGACTGCTTGGGAGTTAGGAACATAGCCAGCCAGATACCCCGAGCGTGCCTATGCGCTTTTGCTTTGCAAAAGTTTATTCGTAGAAAGAGAAAGGCACTCTCATTCTTCAGACTAGAGATAACATAATGTACAACATTACATTTAGCACATAAAGGCACAATCAAATACAGCTAATTAACTATTAATGTAGCTTTACATCAATCTTTATGTGTAGCATATAACATAATATTGAAAATTTGAAAACAACAGCAATGACTGAAAATAAACCATTTTTAGGAAGAGAGAAGAAAAACTCCGGAGAGAAAAATCGTAATTGAAACCCAAATTATTCAGTGTGTTATCTAAGTTAATCTAGGTTCCTGCTCTACCACTTCGTCCAAAATACTTCACTGGAAATAAATAGAAACGAAGGAATTCTTAACAACTTTACCAAGTTTGGAACGTTTTTCCGGTCTTTTATTTCCAGAAGTAGTAGTAGACGATATGGTATGGAAGAAACCTAGATAATGGTCTATCTCAATCCGAATAATAAAAACTGATAAAAAAAATTGTGGGCAATTCAAGCTTGAAAACGAAATGACCTTCTCAAACACACTCCCGTTTCAAAAAACTAGTAAATGCCACTAAATCATATAATTTATGAAAAATAAATTAGATGTTCCAGAAAAATAAACAAGAAAAATGTTCATCCCTGAAACTGGAAGAATGAAGGGTCGGGTTTTGACGATCCCTTTGCCAAATAAATTAATGAGGCTCCTCGATATGACACGGTAAAAAGATCTTTGTAAAACCATGCTCTGTGTTCAAGACGTTTCATTTTCAGAAGAATACGTACTTGGAGTAACTTATTTCATGAATTTTCTGGAGAGCCCGAGCCTGTCATTGTAATATGTTTGTGGACTTTTAGTTGGATAACTTGATATACTCGTACTTATAGTTTACTCTATACTTCAGCCAAATAATATCGTGTTTGGATGAAAGCTACATTTCTAACTTAATTTTCTTTGACTAAATAAATCCCTGAAAAAGTCATCTACATATGTATATAAACAGATTTATTCAGAAACGTTTCAAAAATGACAGTTTAAGTATGACTGAGAGGATTGAAGGAGTAAAAAAGGATCACAAGATATTGTCAGATGACATTAGATCTTTTCAACCAATTTCCGACATAAATTAATTGTCCGATTAAGAATTTAAGAAGTTAATTGGGTGTAATATAAACCAATATACGCCTAACCCTACCAAAACAAAAAGGTATCTAAAGCTAAAATAAACTCGGTTGAGCAAAGGTTTACTCAAGCGATGTTACCCACACGACGACGTGCTAATATTATTACACAGTACATAACAACAACTGTGTAATAACAAGTTGTAATAAATTTTATATTCCTATATAAACTATTGAAATCCTGATCTGTTATATGCGCTACAAATAATGTAAAATAAACTTTCAATAAACTCTTATCCCGACAGAACTTAACAATATTCCATACATTCGATTCTAAAAGATTTACCGTCTGCGAGTTCGAACTCAAAGCTAATATTATGGAAGCAGTCAATAAATTGATAATAATAGATGGGTATTAAGTGTTAGGCAGCGGAACTGGATGCAGTTCGGCGGGTGTGCGGTCTGGGGTGGACAAAATCAATAGTCGCTAGTCGCTACCTACGAATAGCTACCACTACACCCACCAAATCTGCACACATCGCGATTCTTTATTCGGCTCATAGCCGCCCCGAATACACACCCAAAGTGATTGTCTTTCAAGCAGGTGGCGCTATGATGAACATAATATTGTGGCTTCCATTCGTATGCACATTTTTATGAACTCACACCAGCATGGGGTAGCTTATATTTTATGAGTCCTTACAAGAGGCTTTGGGTGTCTTCGCTTTTACTTTTGCGCATAAAGTTAGTATTATTTACATAAAATTATGTTTTCACTGTAACTTATATTTCGAATAGGCTGTTTTAAAAATTGAGTGATTGAAGTAGGAATTAGTAATTAAGTATTGGTCACTTAATAACAAAAATAGTCATTAAGTCGTGTCGTTACAATAAATTAGGTAAATTTGTCAATCAAACAGATAAGATGTCATGGCATCTATAAATATTTTGGCGTTACTTTTATGATTAGGCACACAGATTAAGATTAGTACATAAAATGAGCATGCAGTTGAGATAAGGATTCGGATAACTTATAAGCTTACTGGAGCGGTCAACTATCAATCATATTTCCACTACAGTTACGTCTTAAAAAAATGTATGTCACATTGCGGATGCCAAGAAAATACCCTAATAATAAATTAGCATAGTAATGTTTGCGGCCGTTATGTTAGGATCGAGTCCGCTTTAATTAATATAAAAAAACGGCGCCTGGGAGTGTCACTGGCCTTAGCCGATTTGACACTAACCATATCTCGTATTGAAATGAAGATAAAAAACTAGCAGTTATTAATATACACAAGGCTTTTAATGCACTTTCAAATATATAGGTATAGGAATACCGTAAGTAGCGTATTCGTAGCAGCAGAATCCAGTCAACAGAAACCGGAAATGTAGCGTTGAATACGAAATAAGTAGCATCAAATAAACTTCTATTTAGTTCAGGCCAGGTTTAGAGTTGTCAGAAGGGTGTTAGGCTCTGCATCGTATCTAGATAGCCTAGCAACATAACACATTTTGAACATCCTTGAGCTTTCCACGATTGTGCCAAGTAGAGCCTCGACACTAAATATAACCGATAACCCGTTAGGGATAATAAAAGCGATATAGCATGGAGATATACTTGTTTGTTGTAGATACCGGTACCGCACAGCTAGAAATAGCTCGATAGCTGGCGCCCATTGCCTTCATTCTACTCCATTTCCCGCCGTTGACTCTAACTATTATCACGAGAGTGTAAGTAGCTTAAACACGATATGGTTTTGTTGAATTTCCAGATTACGAGCACATAAATAAACATTACATTGGCTTTGAGTCATTCTTAAAATGAAGCTATTTTTGTCAATTGAAAACTAATACTTACTACAAGGAATATACGTATTTAAATAATTATTAGTTTTGCTGCTCGTTAAGTAGGTATATTTTCCACTACACATCAAAATAAAACGTAATTTCTACTCTATATAACTTTAGTTCTATTCCAACATCTGGTCATCAACATAATTCTGTTTACTTAATGAAATAAAACGAGTTATTTAAATTTGATAATGACCTGTCTGGCTACTTAATGAGATATTTGTAGAAATTAATTACTATCCTTCCGGAAAATATATAAATATCTTAATTAAAGAAACATTTCTGTAGTTATAACGGTAATAACTTACCGCGAATAGTTACGGTTAGTTAGGATGCTGATGGTGTCTACGAATATAAAAAAAAACATCGTAGTTACGGCAAATTAAGTAAAAGCAGTGATATGACCACCGTTTGCCAAGTTCAAATCTAAGGCAGTTGGATAATTTATACTATCTATACATATTGGTATATTACTTGCTTAAATAGTGAAGGAAAACATTGCATAAAAAAAAAGAAGTTGGCTCACTCAAACTAGGCAAGAGTGGTTCGCTATGGTCTAACCTGCAGGCCTAGCCAAGTTTAGAATCTATGATCGCCAACGCTATAGAAAACTATTAAAATATATGGGAAGACAACATTCTGACCACATGACTTAGCGTTATAGGTATGGACTTCCCATACATTGTAATAGTTTTCTATAGAGTTAACAATCGTAGATTCTAAACTTGGCTGCTGAGCACTCTCATTTGAGCAGAAGGTCTATACTAGTAGAAGGAAGTAAACGGGTTTTTGAAGATGATGTAAAGTACACAAAAGGTGATCGTTGAAGGGTTGATAGACTATGGCTAATATAATCAGAGATGAAATCTAGGCGAGATTTGTCGTGTCGACAGAGATACGACCGACAACCTTGAGTCTTACTAGTTCTATCCTATTGATAATTCTATCCTATTGATAATCAATGAGACGCTAGCGTTGCGTTAATTTCAATATTAGGTATGTAGGTACATAGAGCTTTACTATTATAAATAGGAAACTCGTATACCTATCTATACTAATCTATACTCTATACTAATCTATACTTAATATATAAAGCTAAAGAGTTTGTTTGTTTGTTTGCATGAACGCGCTAATCTCAGGAACTACTGGTCCGATTTGAAAAATTTTTTCAGTGTTTGATAGCTCATTTATTGAGGAATGCTATAGGCTATATATCTATTCCACACGGACGAAGTCGCGGGCGGAAGCTAATTTTTAATATATCTTTAAGATTTAAGGATTGCTAATGTAAAAACTGAAAAGTCAAAATATGCACATAACGTTGATTTAGTGCAAATAAAAAAAAAATCGCGCGTAAATCCTCAGCTGTTTGTATAGAGAGACTCATTAGTTATATTATTGGAGGTTTAAATTATAATTTGGTGCCTGTTTCATCAAATAAACAAAAATAAAATAAAATTGAAATGACGTTAAAAAAACCGTAGGCACGCAGGTAACAATTATACCGATAATTGTTTTACATTGATCGAGAGTATACACTGGTGACGCGTCACTTACGTGATTTCCACTGAAGGTGACAGATCTAGAAGAAATCACCTGTACAAACAATATTTCCGAAAACAATAATTCCTGTATTGTATTAAATCACCGCGATTATCGCATTACAATAGTATTTAGGTTAAAATTTAGTTATATAGAAGTAAATTTTACCGGCTTCCCCAGTGTTATCATTATGAAATTTTTCTTAACGTTATTGAAAGGCAATTTAAATAAAAATATTCATGGAACACATCTACTGACAACTGACCACTGTTTGTGTGTGTAGATAGTACGTACGACTGCACTAGGGAGTTGTTACGTAATAAACTGAAATTGATTGCATAATTATATGCATTAGTTCTTCTGTCACGGTGAATTCAGAACACGTGTTCCATTAGACACTGTGCTTACGTAGTTTGCGTACTACGTCCGCTCATATTTTCCATTTTAATCGTGATAAATTTTCATGAACGGTTATTTATCAGCATAAAACACTTAATTCTTTCTTTTTTTACAATTTTAACTTGTGCTAACATAGTTGAAAACAAATTTAATACCCCTCTTTTGTCAACGTTTACATTATAATTTATAAATAGCATGCTGAAGTTGTTATTTTGATTTATTTTCTGTCTTTCATTTTCTGTGCATATTTACATTTTTGATGCGATACCTTGAGAAGGAACTTTTTATAAAATTATATGACAGAGTAAAAAGTAACAGGTAATCGTCGTGTTCATGCGTAACAAGTGATGTATCGCATGTTGCGGGTACGTGAGACGCTGTGCGCCTGCGCCGCCTTTGTCGCTCGCTGCATATAATATCTCATTATCATCACACAAAATATTTTAGGGAAATATATCTGTGAAGTTTGAGATTGAAGTTCGATAAGCGCGTTTGATCGTTGTTCAGTATTCCCTGTGTAAAAGTGATTATTATTATTATAACCTCGGTTTGTCTCACTGCAGATAAAATGTAGCCTCCTTCTACTGAGAAGAGGCATTTAGTTGAACCGTGCGAGCTCAAAAAGCCTGAAACCTAGTTTAGGGCCCAGTTTCTATAAAAAATAGAGTAACAAAAAATGTATTAGGTACGAGGAGTATGTAAATATAAATCAGCTTTACATAATGATATAAACTAAATAACTTTAAAAGTTTTCCGTTGTTTCAGATTGAAAAGTGTTACAGAAACTAATTTAAGCTAAAAATGTTTGAATCAGCCGTTTATTACAAAGACATTATTCTGCAGTGGATTTACATCAGTTTTATCTATGATTATATTTATACATTATTCATTATATATACGATATTTCAGTAAGCTAAGTCCTAAGTTTCATTATCCAGAACTATCTAATAATATTTAAACGCAACATGCGCATTCATTACAGAAACGGTTACGACAACGTTGGTGAGAATTTTGCTAATTGGCCATATCAAATAGATAAGCAATAAAATCAATGGGGAGGACATCGGCTGCATCTTCAATTTATGCCGATGTGGATTCGCGATGCGTCGGGTTCCGACGCCGGCCCCCGCCACCGGACCTCATATTTATACGCTAAAGCGGGCGCTGCTAAGAGTTCAAACGTGCGTCGGGCGCTCGGAACAGTAGACGATCGAGAGAATCGCAACGCGTGGGTAGACGAGGGCGAGTGCAGTGTGCAGTGCGTGCGGGTCTTGTGTCGCTGAAAGCTTGCGCCGCGAAGCCTCCGAGAGCGGCGGCATCGCGCGAGCGCCCGCCTCGCGTCAGTGCCGGCCCGGCCGTGCCGAAAGCACCACGCTCCGGCAACGATACGATCTAACTGTTAACTGCTGGACAGTGATACATACACTGTATCAACAACTTTGAATTATACCCTGCCTGCCGTCTAGTGTACGCGAATATATTTATTCTGAAAGACTGGTGAGTATTCTATACTTTTTTTTATTAAAAAGGAAATATTATTTTGGATATTCAAAAATTACCACTTTTTAATGTGTATATAAAAGAACAATAAACTTTATTCAAATAAAGAAGAAATGCGAAAGAGTCGTACCTCGTACGATGATACGTAGCGCACACAAGCGCGGCGTCTGAAAAAGCCGGCCGAGAGCTTTTCCGCCGTTCAGGCCAAAGAACATAATTATTTATCGTGACCGTTTTAGTTGATTCAATTTTCATTAGGAACATGCAGTTTTGTATATTTAGCTTAGGTAGGTCTTGGAAATAATTTTAAATCAAGTAACAGGTAAACCTTAATTGCCTTTTTGCGAATTCGTAATTGAATATTTTTGTAGATGTTTTTAATAATTCATTTTCCACGGCGTATTTATCACATAAAAGGAGAAGGCGTCGCTAACTATGAATGTACGATACCTATGTACTAGAGTTATAAATATTTAGAAAATTGTTATAGAGATATATATTTATTTATAAATATAGGAAAGTACGTAAAATTGACTAAAATTACAATTAATATTTTCAGGAATCATTGTCACAATACCATTCTTATAAATTATCAATTAATTACAGGGTTAGTTATTCTAATGGTTTGTGGATTTATTGAATTAATAATAGCCGAATTGGCATAATTTAATAAGGTGAAATACATAGTATAGCGTGAGTGAATCGGATACAGCCGCGTGCTACGACAACGAGCGTAGCGGATTCAATATTTCACAGTCACCACCACTAATCTGAATGATTGTACTTACAAAGTAGATTGAAATCGAATCAAGCACTTGATGCATATAGCAGATTGTTCACTGTTGAATTCTGTAAAAAAATATTCCTACCCCAACATTTATAAAAAGTGAAATGAAACATTTAGCGTAAAGAGGTGATAATACAATTTGGTGCAAATAGAAGCTAGAAACTAACTTAGTACAAATACTAGGAATTATAACATTTTCGAGAATAATGTTAAAAGAGATCACGCACAATTTTGCACTTTTAAGTACTTCAGCCTAGCCATTTACAATGTATTAGCACGCGGTTTCTCTCGCGTCCCAAAAGGATTTACTTAGGAGCTATAACTCGGTCTCTAGGCATATGAAGATGCTCCAAGTTCCAGTAATATAGATAGTGTGTAAAATCGTTCATTATCATCTCGTATAGTACTTTTTGCGTGATGGGGCGTACAAACATCCGGACAGACAAGCAAAAATCTAAAGATTATAGTTTTGGTATAAAGTATCAATCTTATAGATTTATTTTTTCTATAATGGCTCCTATGTACAGACATTGACCATTTACATTGTATTATATTAGTATGATGATAGTAGCCAGTTCATACTGATTCCATGCTTATGTCTTATTGAATTTTTTCTTGCTTTGTTCTTCTCTACGAAGTTCTGTACTCTATAGATACCTTTGAGATTTTTGTTCATGTTATAGTAAAGTTGGGTACTCCAAAGGTTGTTTCCCATTGCTCATGTTTATCTTGAGTCGATTCGTTGCGGGCTCCAAGCCCCCTCGAGGATCATTTAGGAGCGAAATTTATTATTCGGGTTCAGTGTGTTGCCCTTGCGAATTGTGACTCAGAAGTTACACTTGTTGGAATAATAAAACCACATGAACCGAATTGGCACGGCGCGGCGGCGTAGACTTTCGTTAATTTTATTAGACGCAGTTTTTGGGTAGCTTTTTTCTGCACAAAAAATTATAAGAAGCTACAAAATGAGGCTGAAGAGGTTATACAGGTACAGCGTGCTCTTTTTCAATTATTTATTGTAGGCATATTTTAAGGGATCTTCTTGTAGTGTTGACATAACGCTTCCGAAAAGTTTGTAACGTATGTTGGTGAACGTGATGTACGAATTGTCGGTTTCGGTTCGGTTGATTGCGCCGGCGCGGCGGGCGGCGCGGGTGGGCTCGGCGCGCCCGCCTCGAGTTCAAGTGCAGGGTGAAGGTTCCGTCGCCGCCGCCGCCGCCGCCGCGCCAGCCTCATCCGCGCTTTTACCATCCTACTGTTCTTGCAATTCTTCAGCCAATTTAACACTTTGGGTCTGTTGCATGTTAAAAATAGACGTTGGATTCAAAAGTTTTCATGAGATACCTGAAATTAAATATTTATGATACCTATTTTTTTGCAAATTGCCTTTCGCCGTGTGTGTAGATTTCGAACATATGCTCTCAATATTTTTTCGGAAAACTAAGAAAGAATCTAATCCACAAAACGTAAATCGTAAAAACTTATTCAAAAGTTTGTAGGTACTTAACAATTACTTTCATATCTTATTATTGTTGTATAAACCCGCACCAATAGATATATATATCTATTGTAATAATATCACAGTCAGTATCACAATATTAAGTAGGTAGGAACCTACATTAGCTGTAGATACTATACAGCGCAACGCAACTTAAATAAGTAGTAGGTAATGATTGTATTAAACGTGCAAAGGAAACATCAAGAAAAATGTATTTGCATATTTACTTGACGAACATAAATAGCAAATCAAAAGTAAATAGCAGCAATCATTGATGATGGTAGAGCCACAAGGTCGCGAAGCTTCCGATTCTTTTGTTTAAGTGTTTCACACTCAGAGCGCGGAAATACGCTTAGTTGACGGGGGCTAAATGGCTGGATGACGGTCGTCCTTTAAATATACTTGATGACCATGATGTTAACTACATTTTTTTGGTAACGATAAAAAAAACAATACCAATGCTAACACTCTAGGTTCATGGATGTCTACACTAATTAGTTACCTACTTGGCGATCTACCAGAAACTATGCCGGTGAAAAACTGACGGTCATTCTTCTCATTCATGCTGAGACATAGCCGTTATGTAGAAGGCAGCTATAAAATAAAGCATCCTTAAAAGTTAGCAATGTCTTCGACGACTCCAGTGACTCCGCATTAATGAAAGCGCGTCAATATGCGCGCGCGCAGTCCCGCCGTGACAGAATGCGCTCGCGGCGTCCGTCGACGGAGCTGCGTGCCACGCGCCGCCACCGCTTCCTGAGAAAATGGCAACTTATGGGGAACTGAATCTGGGCCTCGCAGGTGCCATTGACCCGCGCAACCTGCCACACTCGACGCACATGTGTTGCCATTCACATTTAATATTTACCCACATACCTCCACTTTATATAGGTTTATAGACTCTTAAGAATCGAAAGCCACAATGGAGCGGAATAGCCAATGGTTTTAATGACTGCGGTGGATCGGTTCAACAACTATATTCACACAGACGTGAATTTACATATTTTTGGAGGGTTAATGTAAATGTATGATAGCTATATAATAACAGTGGCACTTTAATATTCAAATCAAGAGTAGGAAAACGGAGTTGTATGTTAATGGTGCGGTTACTTTGTAGATGATATCGAAGCTCGGTTGTCGGTTCGAGCGCAATGCGTCCGTCAAGTCTGGCCGCCGCCGCCGCCGTCGCCGGTGTAGGAGCTGAAACCGTTACCGGACCACAAAAATGTCGCAAAAAAGCTCGTAAACCGTTTCTGTTTCACTTGTTATATTGTAATTTTGTGACGTGACTTTTATTTCATGGTATATTTAAGGAAATTTATCAACAAAAGACAGCTCTCGTATACTATTATGCAATAATCAAAGCGTGTAGTTCGTGATTTTGTTTATTGTAAAACTTATAGTCTGGAGTTTTCATTACGTATTTTGTATTGAAGTCCTGAAGCACAAATGTTCGATTATGTAACTATCATAATTATACCTAATATATCTTTCTAATTAGCTTAACAAATACTATTCGTTGACACCATATAACGTCGCATTATAATGAAAAGTGTTCTTCTAGTACATGATGCTTATTGGTTTCCGATGTACCCACACGGACGGGTGCAGGCGTGTAAGAAACCTCGCGACGCGTTGCCGGCAGAATATCAATATCAGAATATGACCAAGCCGCGATGCCAGTCACAATGACCGATAAAAGAGAAACACACGAATATGGTCCTACACTAAGTCTATTTAAAATTCACATTCAGTGGTAACACTTTGCTTGGTGCTCGGTACCACCAATCGGAATGTAGGTTATGATGTTATTTAGCCCAAGTTTTTTGCCGGCTCAAGTTTTTATTGCTTACAATAAGTAATAGTTATCTCTTTCCATGCCAATCAATCTCATATAAGGCGTGAAAGTATTGACTCACTGTGCTAAATTTTGTGTTGTTCGAGTGATGTTACCTGCGGCCATTTTATTGAGATCATGCCTTTAATTTGAGGTCGTGTATATCTGGCTAGTGATAGCATTAGGCGCGTTTCAACATAAAGTATGATCTTTTTCACAGATCTGATGTAACATTGTTGTGTTGTCCTAATTTTTAATCCTAATATTTATCTGTTTGTGATTTTTGTGCATTTTTCATACTTTTATATAAATTACAATAAAGAGATTTCCAAAATAATTGCAATAAGTAACTAATATGCAAAATCTGTCGAATGAATTATAATATGTTTATATTATAAATAACCAATAAGTAGAAAAAGATTTTAACTAACAATTCTTATTAGATTTACAATAATGGAGCATTACAAAATGCTATGATAATTTAAGTTCAAAAATAATATTCAAGAGGACATCATCTGTACTTATATGAAAAGAGCTGCAAAACACATTTCGCGCTTTGTCAAGCTGACAAACCTTCTCATACGTTTAACAATAACAAATGATAAATATTGCTTACAGAACTCCTCGTCTCATTCCTATTGCGCATATTCCCTTCAAGTATCGCTATTAAGTCTACGTTAACAATAAAGAATGGAGTTGACGTATACTACTGACAGAACTTATAACTAGAACTAAAATTTATCGTGTCGATATACCGGCCAGGGCTCGGGTAAAACGATGCGTTAGCTACCTTCCCTAAGGAGTGTCTGCTCGGTGCCCACGCTCATGGCACCCACACTCTAAACAACAAGACAAATAGACTTGTCCACTTTACCATTTAGTAAGTAAAAATTCCCATGTATTGTTTGAATAGGTCTTTTACCAATTAGTATTTATACCGACCCATATGACGGTTATGGTTTGTCTGTTGCCCTCACGGAACACTCTGTAGTGACCGCGACCCTTGCGTGCCGATCTAAAGTGTGAGAGAATAAAGGCTCGGCAACTAACAGCCCATTGTTGATGTACAAATACCAGACGTTTTGAGCTTTCATGTGAAACATTGAAAATTTTGTCGTTTGAATTTCACAGAGGTTTTTGGAAGATTTATATTCTAAATACGACATTGGCTGTAGAGGAAAATCGTGAAACATCGATTGCCTTTTACATTTAAATTGTTGTTTAAATTTTTACATTTCAGAGAACCTTTACCTCTTTTCGTGACCAACAAACGTACATTTTAAACTTTTATTATCTTTATGTCTCATAAATAGACCGCAATACCTGCGTACCCGCCATCAGTAAATGTTTTGTATGATTCAGCGTTCGCAAAACGAGTATGTTAGTTTAATGACGCAATTATAAATAGTGTCTACATTTTTACGCTAATAAAAAGGCTCAGGCAACACTTCATAATGTCCAGGTTGTTTTATGGTGCGGAACGTGCGATGTCATTGTCCTACGAGTGGGTAAGGCGCATGCACCTCGGCCGCGGTCCGCCGCGCGCCGGCGCCCGCGCCGCCACCAGCGTCGCTTGCGACCGCCTCTCAGCGCCTTAGCTTTTACACATTTTTACAAGTTCAGCTCACACCCGTTACATTTTTGTACCAATTAAACATTTCGCACGCTTTACTTAAAAATCGAATATGTTATAAAGTGTTATATTCACAATACTTATAAGCTCGAAACGTGCTACCTACAATTCATGATGTTTAAATGATCCTGATAATTCAGTATTTTTTAGTCACTCACGCTCAAATGGATTCTAGGCTGTGTTTATGATAATCCAATCGGAACGGTTCAGTAGTTTTTGCGATGAAGCAAGAAATAGCAGATAGAAATAGGTAGGTAGGTGCATATTTTATATAGGTTAGATATAATTATGTTTTAAAAGGTATCTATTGAATCTTAAATTGAAATATTCACCCCATATAATTTGCATGAAGTTCGGTACTTCACCAACCTACTTACGCTCTTTGTTTTCCTTTAATCTTGGGAGGGTCTCAAAAGTAATATGTCAACGAAGGCCCCGCATGAATTATTCACATAAGTAAGAATAATGCCCAAAGGAAATGAATGCCTAAAAGTCAATTGGTCTACGAAATACGAAGTAATTACTGTTCTTTAAATAATGCAAGAAAATATATTTTATGCCAACTGTAAAAATCCGCCAAATATTTAATAACAAATACTTACAAAATTTGGGATTTTAAGCAGAATTATTTATAAAGTAAACCCTTAATATTACATAAGGTATTGAATTCTTTTGAGACATTAATATACACAATTCCTTTTTAATCTAGTTTTCCAAAGTTGAGGTAAATGGAATCACATAACAAACTGAACTAAATAACAATTTTATCCGACAGAATGACCTAAGTATCTAATTCTTTTGGTATATTTTCCTGTTCAAATGTAGGTATTTGTGCGGTTCTGTTCAGAACTCCAGGAGCCATAATGTCCTGACTCCTGTGTACATATTTGAAAAATTATGTAATCAAAATTATTCACCAAATAAACAATTTTAATGAGTCACAAGTATCAAAAGTAGCTGTCATGTTTATTTATTTGCGTAGCTTCGTGTCTGTATACGCGTTGAAATGATCATTAGGTTATTAGGATTATTTGTGGCGTAGTAGGTAGGTACTTCCTGATTCGTGGCGCTTCCCTGAATTTGCTTTTAAACATTCGTGCGCCGACATCTTCACCTTGAAAGAACATAAGCATTTTTTTCACGTCTGTTTTTTCCATGCCAATAATGATAATTTTGAGAAGTATTCATTCAATATCTTGATGCTGGAGCTAATCACGAATATCGCTGTTCTTATAAGGTTTAAAAAAACATCATGCCTGAGGTGATTATAGAACTATGATAAATATGGTAATGACGTAATCGCTTGCACGCTTCCTTACTTAGATTTCATTTATCTTAGAATCCGATACATCACTCTAAATCGGTTACATGATATTATTTTCAACTTAAGTGCTTATTCTAATGACAATCGTTAATAATCGCGAAAGAAACGCTGCGAACACGATAAATCAAAAATTTTGGCATGAAAATGCCTTTTACACGTAGGTACGCTTTGTGTACCTAATCAGATCTTAGGATTTGCAATTCCCTTGTCCGAGCAAATTTATAGAAAGGACTAGACTATAAGTACTTAACTATGATCTGTTTCATCGTCCCGTTGCGTGCTCCGCAGTGGGATTCTAAAGAAAATATTTCATAGTTTTCATACACGAACATTTTTGCAACCTGACTACCTCTAATAAACTGTCAAGAGGTCAAGAATATTTTGTTCAGAATAATGACACCCTGTTGTTATACATAAAATTTAAAAATAAAAAACAACACTTTTTATGCTACCACGTATTTTACGAATGCAGTTTAACGTATACAGCAATTCCATTTTATACGATTGGCAATTTCTCGTTTATACCACTCAAAAATAACACTTATTACACATAAATGCACATCGTCTCGATAAGTGGCTATTTTAAAACTGCCCGATTGCTGTAACGGTACAAAACTACCTCAATTTCGGACCTGTGCAAGTAAAACAAGCTAATTTCCTGCATTGGACTGAGTTTTTCATTATATCTCGGACTTAGCATATTACTGTAAGACTGCTAACAGATCGTGCCACGTTTTATGGGGACACCTTAACTATCTTTAGACGAGTTTAATAAATAAACAGTTTTAGTTTACATTCTAAATTAAGTTTAAGGAATTCAACTAACAGAAAGTTAACAGCTTTTTAAGTGAATTCAATCGATATATTGTTAAGTGATGACTCAAAGCGTCTGAAATGCCTGCAACTATATAATCGACGGGTAAACACGATACTCACGGTGGTCTCCGGACGCGGTCATTGTACTGATTTTGAAGCTAAAGCCTCGTCTCGGTTTGTGATAAAATCAAATTGAGTTATTCTTAAAAAATATTGAATTTAGGTTTATGTAGGCACCCATTAACAGTTAATGGGTATGGCTACATTTACGGTTATACTTGTTCCAAGTAAAAATAAGCTCTTGGCTCATAAATAAATATTATATAAGTTCACCGTGAGAAAAATCTGAGATTATTTACTTTACATTGATTATCTCAGTTGTAAGTTGGTGAAAGAACGGTGACAGAGGTGAAGACGGCGCGGGCACAGCGCTGGGCTCGCGCGCAGGCAGGCGACCGCCGCCATTGTGGCTCCCACTTACTAAATCAATATTTGCGCAGATGTCGGCGCAAGAGCATGCTATGCTTGTACCGACCTAAAATTCATACAGCTTATATGGCAATGTTAGCGGTAAATTTTCTCGGCAGCTACTTGTAATCCTTCAAATGTGGGTCGGTGCCGCACGCATTAGTTGACCCCGGCCATGCTGTGCTGAAGGGTAATTCATTCAAATTGATCGCGCATCTCAATAGGTATAGCGCAGTGAAGTTCGAAATATCAACCTCGATGCATTTAAGGTCACGGTTCCGAGTATCTACTTGACGAGTTCGTGGATTGAATAATTTCACTCGGGACGATCACTGTTCGTGTTCAGAGTTCAGTGCAAAACTTTTTTCAGAATGCTCATATTTGCGTTACATGTTATTGTTCACATCTATCATGCATTTTAAATAGCAAGCTCATCGTTTGCTTTCATGTAAGTTATATATGATAATTATCCAAGCGAAAAAAGGAAAGGGTCATGTTACTTACCTCCTTTATAGCCACTGCTTCACCTCGGCGATTTTTTATTCTGTTTTTTGTTCTGTTGTGGTTTCCAAGTGAAAACGAATAGCATAATTTTCTAAACGATGACCACGATTCCCGTGTAATATGATAATGCGATGTATAAATATTTCATGTGTAGGGCTCGTTTTTGCGCAATAACCAGTTCTATACAATGCAGCTCCACTGCGAAAACTATAGCTATTATTGTTACCTATTTTTGAACTCACCTCAGTGCGCGTTACATAAGTTAGTATAAGTGCATTCCAGGCCCTCGAGAAAGGTATTTCGAACGTCGATTTGGTATCTAGCTCTCAAGCAAATAACTGTAACATTCAATTAGCCTAAACCTAAGATTACTTTTTTATACAATTTCTATAACACAACAAAAGCTGCCAGGTTTTTCTTTAAAATTATATTTCTAGCAGTAAAACGGTTAACGGGGAAATAGACGGAGTTTAAACCGTACTACGTGCCTGTGCTCACTCGTTTAAAGCTCTGACGTTCGTTTGTAAGTACTTGCCATTCATTCCTTACATAGAGATATGGCCGGTAATGACTGGCCGGCCGGTCAGCTATCGGCCAGAAGCTCGTAAACAGTGTTCGACACGAAGCATTTGAACATGGCTGCGAATACAAGTCAATAGACATCATGCCGAGGGCAATCACTTCCTGCTCCGAGTACCTGGCCGTTGTGTTCCACCCGCCGCGGATTTAAAATAAAAATTTTACTCAATTTTATTAAAGATACATAAAAGCTAGGGATCTCAAAGGTCACTGATTTAGTGGGCAATGAGATACACATGGTTTTCTCGTACGTGTTAGGGGTGCTGAGTGGCACGGGTCAGCGGTCGCCCTAATAGCTTGTGTCAGAGAGCGCCAAGCGAGCGGTGCCGTAGGGCGGCGCGCGGCGGGTGCGAGGGCGGCGCACACGATACGCCCGCGCCACCAAGCGCGAGGGTGCTCGACAGTTCTGACTGGTGTCCGAATGCATCAGTCACGTGTCGTCATGCTCTTTTTGTTGCTAAGTTATAGTCATATAACACAATGATGTTTTAAAATAATATATTCAGTAAAAGTAGGTTCAATAATAAAAATCTTTGTGTAAGAATTTACCTACAAATTAAAAAAAGTTACGTTGTAATTATAAAAACAATGCACTTAATTCATCGTGAGAGGTGTCAGTAAACTGCAACCTGGGACCTAGCCGAGTGGAATTATAGCTAAGTAAGCAGCAGGCGACGTACGGGGGCAACGCTCATCGTGTGAGCGACGCGCCCGCGGACCAACAATCGCGAATTCAAGCTATGCCTAGCAACAGCCACTCACACTAACGGTGGCTTTCTTCGAGCACACAGACATGGAATGTAGTTGAGAGTTTTGAGCTTTGATGGTCTTTGTGACATTAAAAGTGAGCTTTTCTCGTAAAATAAATCTTATGAACACACTTAGCGGATTTTATGTCGTCGAGGCATCATTCGAACGTGAGTGCTAGAATGCGTTTGAAATAATGATTAGTAACACACAGAATAAGTGAATATTTTTGTAGATCGAATCGAAATCACGGAATAGCATGGAAATAAGATAATTCGTAAAAGCGCCTGAATAGAATGTTAAAGCGGTGTGTAACGGTGACGGACACGTCTACAGCAGATTTACGTACCTAAATAATTCGGTCTACGTTTGCGATGAATGCGTGCCTCCACGCACCATCCTATATTCTATTAAAATAGCTTTCAGGCCAACCCCTTCCAAGTTTTGTAGATTTGCAGTATTGATTTATTCTTTCAATATTTGTAATCTATTGAAATGAAATATAGCCACCCATGGCGCTAGATTTCAATAGATGCTTAAATTTTCCATCTGAATTTCCTACATTTCCGGTGGATAAAAAATGTATATTTGGTTTGCTAGATAATATTAGATATGTATGGGTAGTTATAACATAACTTATATTTTATTCAATATATCTAAAAAAATATCCACAAGTTACCAAAATAACTAATAATAATATTTACATATTAATAACACTCATTCAATTCAAAATAAATTATAAAATTGTTTACATTTATATTTATTGGGTGAACTATGAGGCACCAATGAAGTTACTGTACACATGTGAAGAAATTATCCTCTTGTAATTGTACATACTTTCTTTACCTTCAAGATTTTCCGATGATAAATGATTTTATTGTAACTGATTATAAATATTATGTATATTATCTAAAAATTGTATATTAACAAAATAATCTTCATAAAGTAGGTACCTATAGTTATTATTTACATGTATACATATTATATACTTTGTTTCAGTTATTTTGAGAAATAATGTTTTCATAAAGTTCAATGGCGAAAAAGCTCTGTTATATGTGAGCCGTCGGGATTTATAAATACGTGCTTATATCCTGAGACAAAATTTGCGCGGGTCAACGAACCGCGAGTACCTCATGAAGGAAACTAATATTTGCTATCTTCCACCCGTTCCCTTGAGGCACACAAACCCTGCCACGTTGAGTTACTTCCACTACACTGTGCTCCTACTTTTATGGAGAGGATAAACCCATCCCGTTTCCATTATCACTACCTACTCACTTGACGCTATTTAATTTACAGGTAATACCGATTTCGTAGCACATAATTATAATATGTATAATCTTATCTTAGAAGCAAAGGATGTAAGTAATTACATTTTGGCTAAGTATACAAAATAATTGCCATAAATGAGTTACTCTACATGACACAGTGGTATGTGATGAGTGCATGTAGCCGCCACTTAGTATGTGCGTGCCCGCCTGCGTCTGCCGTTAATCGACCGCTACACTTCAGTGACAATTATCGCCTAATAACGACGTAGTGTCGCCTTGTAGCCGAATCTAATAACGTCGCACCGTCGCCGTGTACACGACTTCTATGCTAATCACTTGTAATTTACGACGACCGATAATCGCGACACGCGTACGTGAGCGCATTGTGCGAACGACGCGCGCGCATTGGATAACTGAGTACTTCACGAATATGTTGTTGCGTTTGCGAGAACGTCCTGTGAGAACTCACAAATCGATACAGCTACGCTGCAAAATTATATTAGATACACGGGTTTAAATTGCTATCTAAAACGAGAATATAAAAGTATTATGGAGACGCGCGCCGCATTCGCGAAGTAGGCGGGAGTGCTCCGTGACTCTGTGCCCTCCTGCCGAGTGACCCCCCGGTCATCGCGTCTCACATCTAGTACGCTGCCTCTCAGTATAGGTACGGTCCGGGTCTAGCTAAGCACTCTTATAAGTAAAAATCATCACTGGCATTTTGTATAATATTTAATATTTATAAATATGTCAATCACACGTCTAGCTCCAAATATTGACCACCTATGTTTATGGTGTACTAAAGGTAGATAATTAATATCCAGATAGTAATATGTTAATTCTTACGTACTAAAAAATCCGATTAGAAATACTTATGATGATATTTATTACAATGCCATGTAATGCGGATCTAATCCAATAATAAAATAAGAAAGTTATGATCCCTTTAAACGGTTTAAATTCGAATAATAATGCATAAGACCTTCCCAATTTCAAAGCAGTTGTTCAATGTTCAAGAAATTGGTGTCAATGCTCGCTGCGGTTGCAGTGTTCCGAAATTATGTGTTGGGCAACATCGCAACGCGGACATGCCGCTCTGCGCCCAATCGCCGTATGCCCAATACGCCCTTCCGATCTGATTCAATCACTTTACTTATTTGCCGAGATAATAATAGTGCCTCCATAGTTTTCCTTATTGCCTTCATAAATGCAATGGGAGTACGATTCAAATAGGGACTTCATTCTGGGCTATATAAAATTATACTACAAGCCAATATTTGGCATACCTATTATATATTTAACGTATATTTCTATTCATTATATCACTAGGGATATCACTGAAGAGACAAATACAAAAAAATAATACGTAGGTAAACAAACTTGCTCTGTCGTAGGCGCTTCAGATATCCGTAGATCCTCTGATTTTCAACTGTGTAGATCATGAGTTCTGTTGATCAGTGATGGCGACGTCGACGGTCGTCTCAAGCTCGACAGTTATGAGTTCACAAAAACAATTAAATGCGGCACATATTTTGTAGCTTTCCATCTGAGTGCGTTTTAAATTCAGGTTTATTTTAATCGGATTAACTGTTACTTTTGACGTCACGGCGCTGGAAAAAACGGTATGCCAAATTATGCTTGAGAAGTGGGTTCCTATTGTGTACGATGAAAGAATTGGAGCTCCCCAACTCGAATAATTGTAATCACAACTTTAGCTTGGAGTTAATTATTTCGGTACTTGTATACAATACTTGATAATGATCGTCTGATTTTAAGATATACTTTATGTTTACAAGTTGAATATGAAGAAAAAAATCATAACAAGACATCCAACTGCCAAGGTGGATGGCTCTTAACGTCCGGAACACGTGGTATTTTAGTAAAGCAAATAGATAGTGGTGAATTCTTCGCACCCTCACCCTCTCGACGGAGGTGACTTGCATAGAGTGTCTAGACGGAGGGACCCCTACAATAACCATATAGATTATAACTATAGATTTTTGCACACCTAAGAGGACATTTGATAATCTAAAGGAAATAAAAATTCTTATACTGTCGAAACTAGAAAATAAAGAAGTATCAGAAACGCAAGAAAAACGCAAACTTAAGATACGCAATTATATATGTACATGTAGGGAATGAATGTAATATGTTTTGTAGAGTTACATATTTGTACAGTTATTTTTATGACAACACGTAATAGAGAAACTCCCCAACGACTGGTAGGTGTACAGGAGCCTGCGGAAAAATGTGTGTAAAGTTATATGCGTAATGAGTAGGTATGTGTGTGTGCGTGGTGCATAGGCGTGTGTGCAGAAGTCGTCGGGCGTGGATGCGTTCCCACGGTAACGCTCGCCTTACGCTACGGACTCTGGAGTTACAATAATTTGCTCCACAGCTATTGACTCGTTCAGCCATGAACTGTAAATGCAACCTACCACACCATTCCTTACCATCGTAAACGGTTATATTTTTGCGAAGTGAGAACGAAACTCTTAGATTCCTCACGTCCAAATCATTCCTGTATATTTATCTTTTATAAAACAAAAAAAAAATGTTCTAAAAGAAGAATAAGAGATGAAGGAATTGACACTCTTAACAAAGCTTTTATGCTTGCTTTTAAGTTAACTGAACAAGGTAACAGTTCCCGTAGGTTTATGAAGTTAAGTATTACGTAGTCTTAGCCGTTGTTCGAGGTGTCAGAAAGTGCCTATTTAATATTCACAGCGGTTTCTAGAAATATGTCAGTACATAATATGTTGTATTTCATTGAAAATCCTTTAAAACTGCCCACTGCCAACATTGTTTTGAATTGCTGTCGTTCCAGCCACTCTGAATGGACAGTTAAAGTTCCCATTCACTCACAGCTAAATGGGCACATTTTTGTGCGAACCTCACGTTTCCGCGTTCTTTGGCCTAGCTCCGGGGTAAAGTGTACCGTTCAACAATACTAAGTTAAACTCATAATTGCCGTTTTATACGATCGTCAATATAAACTTAGATAAGATAGGAGTGGAATATCGGTTAATGTTGAAATTACCTGTTGCAATATTTATACTTACAGTACCTATTTATTGCTAAAGTTTAAATCTCTAAATAATAAAAAAGTAGGTGGATATAATATGATGGTACATGTGCAATGATCCTGGATCCCAACATTACTCCCACTCAAGCACGCGTCGCTTCGTGTGTAAGCAAATGCAAAGACTCTTCTGAGCTTCATATAGCTATTATTGTGTACCGCGTATATGATGTTGATGCATAATAATATTTTACGCCGCCTTATATTTCTTGTATCTAATCGTAAGTATATCAGTTACGCGCTCAATATAGGTATCCAACACAAATCAAGAACCTTTAGAAAAAGCAAAAGCATACTAAATGTGCCTGTCTGCTGTCAGAGTTGTTTGATATACCATCGTTTTTATCGGCAGTCCGCGTTATGGAGATAAAATAATTGTTTTTTTCCGCATCATTAGCCATCTTTGCTCCGGCTGTTACTTTGTTATTTTACAAAATAAAGTGTTTTTAACTATGGGAAGCTGTTTTATACAAAGTCGGTGCTTTCAACGATTTTGCATACTCTAACTAAATATAACTTGGCGTGTCTCTATTATCAGAGCGCCGATTATTTGTGAGGTGCTGGTGAATACGGCGCACGCACGACCAAATTGAATCGTAAAATAATCCCCACAATGTGATTGTAGCGAGTGACGGCGGTGTAGGTGGAGATGATACGGTGCGACAGTAATTGATTCGATTGTGTGATTGTTACAGAGGACGGGGTCAGATGGATCGGTGGCGCGCGGCGGGGGCGCTGCTAGCGCTGGCCGCGTGCATCGCGAGCTCGGCTGCGGGTGAGTCCCTTCCACACTCCGCACAAGGGCTGTTCTTACTGTGGGGATGCTCCCATTGTGTTCCCATTGTTCCCTTGATTGAACAAACCCACTACAACCATATGAAGGAAAACTCAAGTTATCTAGTATAATGACAAAAAAAATATATTAAATGTTTATACGTATAATCTAAAAAGGCAATAAATATGGTCAATACCCATTTAATCAAAAACAAACAAATCAGAAACCTAAACATTAAATAGGTGACAGAACTGTAAAGAAAGCCAATTAGAACCCATCAACCTGAAGCTCGCGTAAATTCGTCAATCAATATTTTTAAATTAGGAATTAGTTTTTGAATATATACTGCGGAGCCTAATTTGAATTCATACAATACAAGCAACACTATGTATCAATTAAATAAATGTCAAATTTTCATGAATAGCCTGTACCCGATTTACGTTAACTTGAACAAATACAATTAACTGACATTTCATACTTTTATTACTTTTATAGAATGTTCATAGAAAGCTTATTTTATGTTGTTATAATATGTTGTTACCTGTTCGGATTTAATTAAAACGCAATGTTATAAAATCAGTTAATTGGTAACTATAAAGAGTGGCCACTCATCTGCATACACTCATTATGCAATCCACGACATTATTTGGTCTTCCTTTCTTGTTATTCATTAATATGTATGTATTTATAGTACACCTAGTCATTTATAAGCCTGTAAACATATATGAATTGCAAATACACAACGATCCAATATGACAATATAGGACGTATTCCTAGCAATATATAATATAGGTATGTATATTGCAAGTATGAGTATATGTATTGCAATAGTCAGTAATATTATGTTAATGTGATGGTAGGTGTTACACTTATTCATATTTATTATATTTTGATGGCGCTGGTAATCAAGTATCTACCGTTGCGTTGTCTGCGATCCAGTATGATCGTGAGAAGATCGTACTCAAGATATCGCAAGACAAGACTTCCGTTGGTTCTTTCTTATCTTTTTCCCAATTGCATTACAACCAATGAACGGATATTTTTTTCTATATAAAATGTAAATTTCTAATTTGCGTTTGAGTGTTTTTCAATGTCTTTGTAAAATCGTTCCATATTTCCTTTGTCCAAAAACATTTAAAGGTTGTTGGTCTCTGCCTAATCATTTATTCACAAAATTATTTAGATATGCAGTAGTATATATATTTCATCTACTTAAATTTATGTTATGGGTAGTACTTAGAATATGAAAGAGGAAAACCGTGTACCGTTCTATATAATTGTTAACATGCCTCAATTTATAGCATAGGAACTGTGGCCAAATATAATGTTTAGTATTTAATTGAACGGTCAACTGACTAATATCAGCAGGTAGAGCTCCGGCCGACGGGCTCTCCTGCAGGAAGGCAGCGCGGGCGCTCGTGACGGTATCTCCCGGCCGTACGGCTGTGTAGTGTGTGTGTCTGTTTCACAGTGCATGTTATTAGATGAGGCTATTTCGGTCCGCGCAGATTTAGTATCCGCAGCACGGTTCCTTCAAAGAATTCGAATTGAATTTATGTTATACATAGGAAGTATATTTAAATGCGGCCTACAATGTTTAGGTCTACCCGTGTGAACTTCATCACGCATGGCGACCACGCCGACATTCATTCATTGAAACAACAATCCATATTAATGTAGTGCAAATTTTAAATTCATGCTGGCTCCTCATTTCGATTGCCTCGACCCGTGTTTCTAAGCGCACGATTTTGCATTAAGTAGTTTTTTGTTCATGCAAAGCCATTTATAACGTCACACTTATACGTAAAAGCGATTCATTAGGCATCATGGGAATTAGAGATGCTACGTCACGTAGGTAGGTACTCGAAAACTCGGGTATGATTCGGTACTTATTATTCAGTCAGGCAACTTGGAATTTGGACATTTCGTCGCGCACCGACACCTACTCTCTCTACGTGGGAGTAACCCACTTTATTCATTTTGTTAAGAGTCAAAAAATATTGGTGTAATTATTTATCTATGTTTTTTTAAATATTCGAGACAGGATATTTGATTTGGTCCGTTACGTCCATGTTCCGTTGGTTTTATTCTTGAGAGGGGAAATAGTATAATTGAAATCTCGGTTAGCAAAAACTGGATGCTAACGACATTCCTGGCGACCGTTAGGTGGACGATCTGGCTGCGGCGCCACCGCGTACCCGCCACGTACACGCGCTGAGACCGCGGCCCGCGCGCCCTAACGGTGCCGAGCGCCGCGCGCCGCCGACGTTCTACTGATAAGCCCAACACACGTTGCGTTAACCGATATCATCAATTATATTAGTTAACTCTTAAAATTCAACAAGTTCGGTTTTACATATAACCTTTCAAAATAGGTACTTTTATCTCAAGATGATAGATAGATACTGATACACACATATAGATAAGTGATTTTGTATTTGTATCCAAATAGCTGCAAATCTGCGAGGCGTGTTTGTATAAATTTATTTTACTAACAAGTTCACAAAATAATGTAAATATCACATTATAATAACTACGTAGGTATCTCTAAGAAATTACGTATAAACATTTTCTATATTTCAGTGTTATGGTTTTGCCCTTAGTCGACAGAGCAGTCGCGGTTTCGATGTTAACGACACTCTCCGTTAGTTTAATTACGGCTTTGTCGCCTCGCCGCTCAGCTTCAGTAATTATACGCAGTAAAACGGATATGTAAAACGACTTTAAGACGATGACCGATCACGGGTCTCGAGCGATTTGCAGCTAATATCCTGCCCAGCTGTAACGTGCTTAATAAGTCAGTCGTAAAAACAGCAGTAAAACATTCTCAGAACACTCTGGCATTAATGTCTGTATCGATATTTTTCTCTTAACAGTTGATGCCCAAGCAAAAGTATTAAAGCACTAGCTTCAGCCCGCGACTTCGTCTGCGTGGATTTCAGATAAAAAGAAGCGCACGCGTTATTCCAGACTATAATCTATCTCTGTGCCAAATTTTATCCAGATCCGTTCAGCCGTTTTGGCGTGAAAGAGTAACAAATATCCATCCATCCATACATCCATCCTCACAAACTTTCTCATTTATAATATTAGTAGGATTTACTGAACAACAAAGGTTTAAAGTATCTTTTTTGAATATTATTGCAAAAACAATCGTGAATTCGTAAGCAAAGAAAACTGGTTAATTGGGGAATCGACATTGAACACGTGAAATAAGATTGTTACTTTAACATTCATGGGTTCACTATGGGTTAACATGACATTGAAAATGATTGAAGAAAAATATATAATCCTACAACATGCAGGCGGAACATATTTTCCACGAGTCACTTTACCGCAAAATCCGATAAGAAAATTACGAGAACATGAAAAATTTAATTGATACCGAGGCATAACCGAAACATAGATAATATATTTTTTACATTGGACATTTATCTAAATTTGTTGTAAAAATGTGTTTAAAATGTTTTTTTTTTTAAATTTCAGCTCCTACAGCAAGCAATCAGACAGCATTAGATTTGTATGAAGGTAAATATATTCAATTTTAATTTCGTTTTTAAAACAGTATTTGCTATCATCATCCTAGTTAGTTCCCAACCATTTTTGGGTCGACTTCCAGTCTAAGTATTTACGGGAAAATATTGGATGCCACAAGCATCACAGGCCTCGAATCCAATTTCTGGGTAATACTGATTTCGAAGGATAGACTGTCAGACTTTTTTGAGGTCATAAAAGCGCCTCAGTACCACGATTGTCATCTGCATGACATCCGGACCAACGGTTTTACTGCTTTCCGAGGCACGGAGTATCTTAAAAATGGTCTTCCATCCACAGACAGATCGCAGCAAGCGCAAACTTTGCTGATCGGTTGATCAGTGTGACTTTCGATGAGTTTTTATTGGTTTATATTTATTAATTTTAATTTAATATGATTTCAGGCGCTGCGGAGGGTTGTTACTACAACTTTCAGCACTATGGCGAGGGTGACCGAATTATGACCAACGAACCTTGTCTTAACTGTACCTGTCACAACCGGATGTTGATGTGCTATTTAAGGGTATGTCCCTTCACTAAAGCCATCGGTCAGGACTGCACTGTCGAGAAACGTGCGGACCAGTGCTGTCCTATCGTAACATGCCCTGATGGTAAGTTAATTATTTAAAATCGATATTCTCTGCTTTTGATCATCGTGAAGAAAGGGATTGCTAGGTTGATATAAAGATAATAATTATTACTATATTTTGTATAAAAGATCCATATAAACTCAAACAACAAGCATATTTTTTACGAATTTAATTACGAATATTGAATACGCTTTTCTACTTCTGTGGATTATAATATTTGCATTGTTCACAGTTCCAGTTGACCTACTCACATCTACGTCGACCACGTCTCCAGCTGAATATGGAGCAACTGGACTTGGCAAACTGGATAAATATGGTTGCAGTATTCATGGAAAATATTTCCCCGAAGGATCTAAAGTGCCTCCGACACCGAACAAACCTTGCGAACATTGTTACTGTATTCGAAATATGACGACTTGCGTTATGCAAGAATGCACTCTGCATGTAGATGGTTGTACACCTATTTATCATAAAGACGTCTGCTGTCCAGTTCGTTATTCTTGTGGTAAGTTACTTTTACAATTACGTGTGCCTAATTTTGGGTGTAGTGTATTTAGACCAGATATAAATTATTTTTATTAGTAGGGCTTACTAACCAGCATATCTAGTTCTACTTGTGAAATCATATGTCTACCTAAACATGCAGCGTTTATAATGTATGTCTGTGTTTCTTAAACTTAAACAAAATACAATATCAGATTTTTTTTAGTACATAGGTAGCTATTTTATTTTTCAGATTTTACATTAAATATTTAATATTTTCAGATCACCCCGAAGACGAAGTACCTCTTTTGGATGACATGTCAACTACTGTGCGACCAACGCCAGGATTTTTGCTTACGACCACAACTGTCGCACCCGTTACGCAAATGACACAGGATTGTGTTCACGAAGATCAAATCTTTGCAGATGGAGCATTAATAAAAACAGAAAAAGCTTGCGAACATTGTTATTGCATGAAAGGGGACATAGTTTGTGTCGTGCAGGAATGTGGGGCACCCATGGAAAATGAAGGCAAAAACTGTACCTCACTGCCACCCCGTGAAGGTCAATGCTGTCCAGACACTTATATATGTGAAGGTGATGAGCTTACCTCTGAAATGCCCACTGAATCTACAACAGAGTCGATTGTAGAAAAACTTACAACACTATCGCCTCCAAGAAGAGCCGGTGTTGAAGGCAGTGGGTATAGAAACGAACCTGATGAAGGACCATATACAGAAATGCCTACAGAATCCGAAGTGGAGGGCAGTGGTGAAGAACAAGAGACTTCGAAACCGCTCGGCCCAGATGAAATTATACCTGAGTCGGAGGATGGTGAACAGTATTTGTATGTTTCTACAAAGGCTCCTATTTCAGAAAAACATGACCAGACAACAGAAATCGATCAGAATGTTTTCCCCGATTTAGAAGAAAAACCCGACAAACCTCAAAGCTATCCTACAGCGTCAACTACCCCACCGAATGAAGAAATTGGAATACCAGAAGAAGAAATGTTAGAGGTGCATGAACATGTTTCCACAACACATGCTCCTGAAAGTTATGAAAGAGTTACAACTGAATTAGGAGAAGCACTAAATACGGTTCCTGATGTAGTTCCAGAAGAGGAGCTCACTAAACCTCAAGAATATCTTCCTAGTACGACAAATACACCTTTAGAAAAGGAAAGTGGAAGCCCCATAAAAGATAGCGAAAAGACTAAACCTTTTGCACCAGAATATGAGCAGGATATCACAATAACCGATCATTCTGAAACTTCAATGCACGAACACACCACATCTGTGTCTATTTCTTCGAATGAAATTGAAAAAGATGTTTCCACATCTACTGAAAACTTAAATGTCACTCCTGAAGTCATAGTTGAAAAAGATCATACCGAAGGTGATATAACCGGAACAACAAGTGCAACTTTATTAAGAGAAAGTGAAAGTCCAACCTCTCAAGAAAGTGAAGAAGAAAAGGAAATTTCTAAACCTGAACAGTTCGCTCCGATTACCACAAGTTATCCACTGGATGAAAATGAAAAATTAACGACAGAACCAGATCATGCAGAAAACACTGTCGCCGTCGCTGAAGAGGACACTACTCATCCACATTTGCATATTCCAATAACTACAATGGCCTTCCCTTCAGTCGAAGAAGAAAGAACAACTGTATCAAGTCCTAAAGAGAATACTGCAACCGACGAAGTTAAGAAACATGATGAAAACGTTCCAACGGAAGCCACAGCTTTAGAAGAGAGTGAATTAACTACTAAATTACCAGATAGGGAAATAAATACAATTCCTAGTGAAATTGATGAGAAGACTAGTTCTGAGCCATCTCTTCCTGAAAGAACCACACTTTCTGAAGAAACCAAAGCAACTGAATCGTCTTTTGTAACTGGAGAACTGCAAACAAATCACGTTGAGATTAAACCAACAACTATCTCGGAAACGGTGACACGATTACCAGAAAATATTATTACGAAAGTCGATCAATACACTATTACAACTGAACCATCGTTTAGAAAAGAAGATGAAAGCAGTGTTTCAACTGAAAAACCAAAAGAATTTGTACCCAGCACAGATAGGTCTGAATTTGTGGATGAAGGATTGATTCCAACATCAGATCACGGTGAGAAAACCAGTTCTGACGTTCCGTCAACGGAAGAAGAGTTTACGACTTCACTTCCGGAATACATGACAACTCAATCGATTGTAGACACATCGGTCGTAACTGACAATCTTCCTACTAAAGTTCCGGAGCGTTCATCTGAACAATATGGTGAAGTGTCAATAAGTACAGAAAAAACAGCTGATGTCACAGCTTCTGTTGGAGAAAATGTTGAAACTACCGAAGAGCCTAGCAGAATCCCAGGTGAAGGAGACTGTCTATTGAACGGTGTAACATATAGGAATAATTCAGTTGTTCCTAGCACAAATAACTGCCATTCTGGTTGTAGGTGTGCCAGTAGCATTATCAAGTGTGACCCTATCATATGCAGCCCACCACCCGATTACATGGCTAACTGCCAGTCAATATACGACTCTCCTGATTCTTGTTGTCCTACATATGTATGTGATCATCCAAGAGAAACAGTGCCGCCTCAGTCAGATAACCAAATGTCGGGAACAGAATCCCCTATGCCTACACCAACTATTGAGTGCCGCGGCGATCAATGTGAAATAAGCGAGCCAGCGAAACAACCATCTGAACTCTGCTCCTCTGGTACTTGTTTATCGGAAGACGATAATAAGCCCCATATTGAATGTGGTCCAGATGGTTGCGATGAAATTGCTCAGAAACCGGAACCATCGCTACCTTCTGTGGAAAAAGGCGAAGAATGTAAAGATGGTAAATGTAAATCTGAACATTGTGCGAATGGTGACTGTCAGTTACCTCAACCTCACATTCAGGTATCACCAGTCAAACCTTGTGAAGGAAAACTTTGTGAGACAGTCGATGAAATCACACATCCTTCATCACCACAACTATGTAAAAATGAAGAAGATTGCAAATCTTTGGAAATTCCTATCGTTCAGGCCACACCCTGTGAAGGAGAATCATGTAAAAAAATTGATTGTGGAGATAGTGGTTGTATTTCTGACGTGGTTCCTCATGATAGTCAGCCAGTCCAATGTAATGATGAAGATGGCTGCAAAACTCAGAATATTCCAGTTCCAGATTGTACTGGAGACGAACCTTGCAGGAGAAAAGAAATTACACCAAGTGACGAAAAATTGCCTACTGAATGTGAAGGTTCTGACTGCAAACATGAATCGGAAACAACTGAAGTACATAATGTTGGCAACTTAAGTACCGATTCACCTGCACCTTTCGAAGGACCAACCGAAAAGGCAGAAGTATCCACTTCGGAAGAAAAGGCTACCGAATTACCTGAAACTCAAATTTCAACCGAAGACAAAGTTGAAGAAATTCCAGTGAAAGACATAAAGGAAATAGATAGTCATACAACGGAAAGTCAAATTAACGTAGCAATTACAGAAGTCGATAAAGAGAAACCTTCCGTAGTCGAACTCGCGAAAAAACCAACCATACACGGAGAAGAAAGCACAGATACACCAACAGGTGTAACGGATATTACCGAATCTTCCGGTATTATTGAACAAGGTACAGAAATACCTGCTGTGTTCGTTGAAGAAGGTGAAAAGGAACCCATTGATGTAGAAGATAAGAGTACAGAGAAACCATCAGCTGTTGAAATTGGCACAGAAGGACCTGTCTTGGTTGATGATGAAGACAAAGAGAAACCTTCTATTAGTGAACAAGAAAGCACGGAGATACCGGCTGCTATTGAAAAAGAAGGCACGGAGTTACCTACTGTTACTGGTGAAAGTACAGAAAAACCTGCTTCTATTGATGAAGAATCTAAAGAAAAACCTGCTTTAGACGACGAAAGAGATAAAAATAAACCAGTTGATGAGCAACCTAAAGAAAAACCTGAATTAGTAGACGAGAAAGACTTAAAGGAATCAGGTATTGAAGGAAATAAGGAACCAGTTATAGAAGGAACTAAGGAACCAGTTATAGAAGGAACTAAGGAACCGGGTATAGAAGGAACTAAGGAACCGGGTATAGAAGGAACTAAGGAACCGGGTATAGAAGGAACTAAGGAACCGGGTATAGAAGGAACTAAGGAACCAGTTATAGAAGGAACTAAGGAACCGGGTATAGAAGGAACTAAGGAACCAGTTATAGAAGGAACTAAGGAACCGGGTATAGAAGGAACTAAGGAACCGGGTATAGAAGGAACTAAGGAACCAGGTATAGAAGGAACTAAGGAACCAGGTATGGAAGGAACTAAAGAACCAATTATCATCGAAGAGGAAGGTACTACAAAACTAAGTATTCTTGATGAGGAAACTACAGACAAATCAAGTGTTATTGAAAAGGAAAGTACTGACGCTCCTACAACAGCTGAAGAAAAAGACACAGACAAACCTACTTTAGTTGACGAGGAAGATAAAAAGAAGCCCACTGACATCGATGAACTAGAAACAGGGAAACCTACTATCCTTGGAGAAAGCACAGAGAGTCCTCCCATGGATAGTGACGAAGGTAAAGACAAACCCACTCTTACTGATGAGAAAGATATGGAAACAGACAAACTTCACACTGGCGAAGGACTTACAGGAGAACCGGTTACAGATATTGTTACAGAGAAGCTCAACGAAAAGGAGGGCACAGAAAAGCCTGCTGTAACCAGTGAAGAAGGTGAAGAAGAACCTTCTGTCATAGATGAGAATGCTACAAATAAACCAGATATTTCAGAAGAAGATGGCACAACTAAACCTGTTCAGATAAATGATATCGATGAAGAAACGTTGATCGGTGGTGAAGTAGAAACAACAGAAGAACCAGTAGCCATTGAAGATAAAGAAAAAGAAAATCCCGTAGTTGATGAAGATCATACAGAAAAACCGACAGTGATTGGAGAAGACGGTATTGAGATACCTATTGGCAGTGAGGTTGAGAAAGAAAAACCTGTCGTTGATAATGAAACTACTGAGAAGCCCATAACTGAAGAAGATATCAAAAAAACACATCCTATTTTAATAGAAGAAGAAAAACCAATTGAGGAGGAAAGCCCAGAACTAACGGCTGTAACTGTAAAACCAGATCTAGTTGATGAAGAAAAGGGCTCAGAAAGTCCATCTGTATTGACTGAAGAAGGAACGGAAGAACCTATTATAATTGAGGAAAACGATACAGAAAAACCTGCCATGACTGGAGAGGACGACAAAGAGGATTTCGCCGCTGAAAAAGAAGGCACAAAGAAGCCTATTATTGTTGGAGAAGAAATAACTGAGAAACCAATTACAATAGATGGGGAAGTCAAAGAAAAACCTGCTGTCATTGATGAAGAAGGCAATATGATCGAAGGAGAAAACATAAACAGACCAGTTGTTACTAAAGAGGAGGAAAAAACAAAACCATCGATGGCTGAAGAAGGAATAACTGACGAACCAGCTATAATTGAAAAGGAAAGTACTGAAAAACCTGTCGTTGTTGAAAAAGAAGACGTAATGAAACCAATTTCAATCGAACGGGAAAGCACAGAGCTACCTGCCATTACTGGAGAAGAAGATACTGAGAAGCCAAGCTTAATTGATGAAACAGTTCATGAAAAACCTACTAAGCTTGACGAAGAAGGTTTCAAGAAGCCCGATGTTATTGGAGAAGAAGACACGAAGAAACCAGTTCCCTTTGAAAAGGAGAGCACAGATCAACCAACTATTGATGAAGACATATACACAAAAGAACCTGGTTTTATTGAAAAGGAAAGTACTGATATGCCCACAACGGTTAAAGGAGCAGATACAGAAAAGCCTCTAATTGATGAAGAAGGAAATGTAAGACCTTCTATTGAAGGAGATAATATGGATAAACCTGTTTCGGCTGTTGAGGAAGGTACAGATAAACCTATAATGATTGAAGAGGAAGGCAAAGATAAACCTCCCATAGTTGATGAGGAAATGAAAGAAAAACCTTCTGTCATTAACGTGCTAGACACAGAAAATCCCGAAGAGGAAGGATCTGGTGCTTTAATTCCTGAGACATACACAGACGAACCCGAAAAAGAAGAGAAAGTACCGGAAATTACAGCACAAACGACGGAAACGACAGTGAGTGAATTAGAAAAAATATCCAAAACACCCGTTTACGAATCACAAACCACATCCGCTAAAGATATTGAACATGCGTACAGTACGGAATTGAATACTGCAGAACCGGTCGAAACAAGCACATCACTGCAAGAAATGTTACCTTCAGAAACACCTGATATAAAGGTGCCAGTAATTTTAGAACACTCAGTTTCTCCTGAAATTATTACAGAGTCTGTAAGAGAACCAGAAATAACCACAAAGATACCTCTGTTTACTACCATCTCTAGTGAAGCTGTTACATCTATACCAGAAAAAGAAATAGTGACAGTTTCTTCGATATCTGATGGAGATCTTCAAACACCAAGCTCTACGGTAGAAACTACAGATATGAAAGAGGTGGATGGAACAACTAGACAAGACATCGAAGAAGGAATGCAGAGCACCAAAACTCCTGAGTTACATGAAATAATTGAATCTATAGAAAAAACTACAGAAACCGGGCAAGTTAATGTACAAGAAGAACTTGAAACACCAACTACTAAAGTAGAAGGAGTTGGAGTTGGTCTGATTGAGCCACAAGAAGGTATAAAACCAGAAAGACCTGATCTACAAAAAACTGGAGAGACAGAAGAAGAGAGTACCACTAAACTCTACGAACCAGAAAAGATTAAGCCTATTCCAGAATCACATGTCACTGAAGTTACTTCTCATACACCTGAAAAGTCTGACATTTCTGGTTTCGAAGTACCAGCAATTAAAGACAAAGACAAGCTAGAACCCCAATCACAAATAACCACACAGCTTCCAGAAGAAGAGATAAAAACAGATCACTTTGAAATATATAGTCCCGACAAAGATTCAATAACAACGGAAAATCCCGCATATTCTGTCACTGAACCTGTAAGAAGGTTTACAGAAATTGAAGACCCATCTGTTACAGGACAAGAAAATATTGTGACTGAATATCCTGAAAAATCAACTGATTATCATGCACCTTCTGCAACTGAAAAAATAGATGAAAGTCTAGGAATTACAACAACGCATTCTGAGCAGCCAACATTTACAGATATGGATACACCAAAATTACCGGAAGAGACTCCAAAATTGGATAAGCCTTCTGTGGCTGCGGAAGATGAAAAAGAAAAGCCCGAAATCCTTGAATTACCTGCGACGGAAACACCTACTTCTATGATAACAGAAACTCAAGATATCTTGCAGACCTCTGAAAAGGATGTTAATAGCTACGAAGAAAAATCTACAATTATCCCAGATATATCAGAAGGATATACAGAAAAGCACGGAATCGGCACCGAAACTCCTCAATACCATATCACTGTATCGCAAGACCATTCTGAAGCTACTCAGTCATATACTTCAGAACAACATGCTGAAACTGAAGAAACTAGTACAAAACTTGGAGAAAAGGAGGATACCCAAATGATAACTACCGATATTCCAAAAACATCAGTTAAGGAAGAAGAGTTTGAAACAAAAGCACCGGGAAGTATGTATACCGAACCGCATGTTATAGATGAAAGCAAGCCATCCATCACAGAAATGCAAAAGCAATCCACTGAACTACCAACACCTGAAGATGTGCAAACAGAAACTCTAGATTTACATGTTACAACTGAAGTTCCTCAATCCCTTGTTACTCAATATCAAGACTTTACTGTAGCTAAAGAGGAATTAACACCAAAACCAGAATTGATAACCACGCAATCTGAAGAAATAACTAAAGCTACAGAGTTGCACACTCCCGAACAAGAAAAACTTCAAACAGAAACACCCATTCACGTAACTGACTTTGTAGAATTAAGCACAAAAGCAACAAAACCCGACATTACAGAACAAGATGTAAAAATAACCAAAGTTCCTGAGGATGCCGTTACAGAAAAATTAACAACGTCACATGAAACACCCACAGTGGTCCAAGAAATAACAGAGTCACCGGAATCTGATACAAAAATACCGGAGCTTACTACAGTTCTACATATTGAAGAAGGCATGAAATCTACGGAAGATGGTTCTCCTCAGACTGAGTACTCAGAAACAACGCCATATTTGATTGAATTAGAAGAACACACTCACAAGATTGTAGAAGACATCTCAACAGTAGCACCTACCGAAGAAGAACATACGTATAAACCTGTAGAAGATATTCCAACATCATCACCTTCTGCAGAAGAACATACCTATAAAATTGAGGAGTATCCCTCAACCATATTGCCTTTTGACAAAAAACATACAACCGCACATCCGGAGGCTAATCAGGAACCACATATCTCTGAGCTTACTACTAAGGCTACTGATGAAGAAATTGGAACCACAACAAAGAAAGCAGAAGCTACTAGCAAGCCAAGTGAAGAACCTTTGCCCGAAGAAGTTCCAGAAAAGAGTTCAGAAACGTCACAAGTAGAAGGCACAACACAAGCTGCTGCCAATGATGTAGACGATAAACACACTGCTGATGATAAACAATATACAACTTCCGCACCCATACAAGTAAGTGAGGAATCTAAGCCAACCATTGTTACCGATGCTGAAAAAATACCTATTTCTGAGTCATCAGACGTAGCAGTACCCACTGAAAAGGAAACCTCCACCTCTGAAAAACCATTACCTTCGATACTACATGAAACTACTGCTCCAGAAGATGAGGTCATAGCCTCAACCACTAAAACAACAACGGTAAGACAAGAAGAAGAAATGTTGAAACCTGTATCAGATGACAAGCTGGTTAAACCCGACGAAATGCCTACTAAGACCAGTGAAGGTCCTACATCAAGTACAACAACAGAAATCTCAAAACCAAGTGTTTCAGACATCCAACCTACAGATGAGATACCAGCTCCTGAAGAAGAAGGGCATTTCCCACCAAGTGGAACTAGTGGATATGGTGAACCTGAACCTGACTATGTTGAAGAAGATCAAGCTTTTGGACCCGGAACTTGCCGCTATGGAGGCAAAGTGTATGTGTCTGCCCAACAGATACCGCGAGATGACCCATGCGACTTCTGTTTCTGCTTCAGAAGCGACATTATCTGCTTGCAACAAAGCTGCCCACCTCCTATTCACGGATGCCACGAAGAACCTATTCAAGGCTTCTGTTGTCCGCGATACGAGTGCCCTGTGTCAATGGCAACCACCGTCAATGTTACAACGACCACTACCACAACGACAACTACACTGCCTCCTCATTTCCCAACCCACTCCTACAAAGGCGCGGCACAAAGGAGAGGCTGTCAAATAAAAGGACACACGTACAAAGTAGGCGAAGTCGTACGCTCATCATCAGGACCATGTTTACACTGCACGTAAGTGTCTTTTAATGATTATATTTTGTAAACAAACAAATTTAATGTACCGAAATATTTTATTACTCGTTTATAATAACTAAATAAATGCAGAAACCCATCTACATAAAGTAAATTTATATTACAGATGTGGAGGAGACGGCCAAATGAAATGTGATCCTAAGGCGTGCACTCCAGAACCAATGTTAAGACAAATGATAGCAGCTGCTGTGTCCGCAAAACGGCGAAGGTGAAGCCCTGCGACAGATAAGACTGTCTCGAACACGCCATCACATGGATGAAGCGCCTATGTGATAAAAAATTCCATCTCTTCTATGCACAAGAATAATGCTCAACTCAAATTATCCCCATGGAGTAGTTTAAGATTTCGTGTCATATGTAGTAATCTATGTTATTGATTTTTTTTACTTTCATAAAATGTCGTGGCACGCACAACGCACTTATTAAGGAAATAACTGTTTATGACTGTGATTAAATTTAACTAAGTTGATTTCTGAAACTAAAATATTTGAAATTTTGAGTCTTCATTTTAAGGCTAATTTATTATATTATTTATCTTTTATAACAAAAGTCAGTGCCAAACGATAGAGCTAAGTTTTAAACGACTAGGCCTTTATGATAAAAAGTTCAAAATTATCAAATGTCACATAACAAACTTAAATTCGTATTGACCAAAGCGAAGCTAATATACCCTCAAATAAATCAATCTCGACTAACATTATCAAGCTTCTAAGGTCATTTAGATCGCCGAAATCTTGACCATTTTAAATGTAAACTTAATTGTTTTACCGATATAAGCTTAGTCAATTTCTTTGTTTTTACACGATGTTACTGAAAGCGATTTAGTATCGTGTAAATATAAAGTAATCTTAAGGATCCCTGATGTTGTAAATGCCTTACTTAATTTGTAATAATTTATATATTTTAGGTGTATAGTACTTAAGCCATGTTTTGAGACCAGTGACTATTATAATTTTAGAAGTAAAAAGGCCGTTTATAAATGTGAAAAGCGTCGGTCGACGTGTTATCCTTGGCCGGTGCTTTTCCTGCTTTCACGTTTTACAGAAAGTGACTGCCCTTGTTTTCTTTAATTCGTGGAAGACGCGTGATTTTTACTAGCACTTACTCAGTGATAGTGGCCAATATTTTAATCGTTTTGTAAAAAACTTTACAATATGATAAACATGAAAAACATATTGTAGGATCTTTTGTAACTTTTGATATTAAAGTGCTGGTAGGTTAATATATAAAGCAGATCGAGATGGGTACGAAAGTTCACGAGACTGTTGCGACCGTTTCTGGAACCATAGCAGGTGTACAAAACGCTAGATCGCATTAATTCGTACCAACCTTTATCTGTACGCAAGTTGTAGTTATATTTCTTCTTATTTATTTAAAGTCGTAGCAATAGAAGTATTGGTCTAAATTTTTATTGTGAGTTGAATATTTCACCGATTTGTAAAAGGAATAAATTCAATTACAACAGTATATAATTAAAATCATATTTTATTTGTTAATGATATTTTACCAAGACTAGCGACGATCTTGCTGTCTGTACAACTGTGCGAATGTGTTTTGAATAAAATATTTCAAATGAAAATTATGTTTATGTTACTTTCTAACCTACTTATCTCTAACTACCTTATTCTATAACGTAATGCTTCTGCATCTTGGAACCTATAAAGAACTATTCCTGGTAGAACACACTTGATTTTTAATATGAATCTAAAGTTTATTGTACACAAAAGTTTTTTTTTAAAACGCTTACTAGCAGTTTGGGTCGCACATTACTAGTATTCTTGTTAACCCCTCGTGCTAAGCTAAATGCCTCTGTTACGAGTGGGTTCACGTCGGTAGTGCAATGGGTGGGTTTCGAACCGGCAACCACATGATCGCAAGTCTCCATCCACATTAGGCTACCGCCGCTTCAAAATCTTCTACATCATGTGTATTTTCAGAAATAGTTCCATAATATGTACAAAGTACCTATATATACAACGTGAAACTGAATAAGCACAAGACTTCAAACATGTCAATTAGAATATAGAGTTATTATTATATTAACGAAACTCAAAGTCATTTTGAGACACGTAATCATATTTGTTTCAAGAAATTAGTATAGGTACATACTAGCTAAACGCAAAACTCGTGGCTGTACAGTCACACCCAAAACGACTACGATATTGGCGCCCACACGCACTCAATTACATTATGTGCAAGTATGTTTCAGTTTTCCATAACTAGAGCTACCGATTGCCGATTACCGAACTGCCTCATTAGCCAAGTCGTCCTGAGCGCGACTGCTACGCTAGAGGTCCTGGGTTCGATTCCCAGGTCGAGCAAAGTGTTATTGGGTTTTTCTATGAAATTCCCAGTAGCAGCTCGGAGTTAGGAATTTGTGCCCGGTTAATGGTAATAGGCTCGCCCCCTATTACATGGGACCTAAAACATACCGGCGAACTGTGGGTGTACATTAGTACGCATCTGCCTAACCCTTCGGGGAATACAGGCGTGATGGTATGTTTATGTTTTATGTTTATGTAGAGCTACCGATGGAACATGCATTGTAATTATCGGTTCTAAACAAATTACTTTCAGGTCTTGCGCTTACTCTGTTACAGGTTGTACCTATATAAAAAAATTAAGTCGGTACCACATTCATTTAGCAGATATGGGATCTCAGAAGCTTTTTGCATCTGTAAGTCGCGATATGATTATGTCCAAAGTAATGTAAAACGGCGACATGTGTGCGTACATTATTACTCTTTGAGGAATACAGGTGTGACGACAATCATATCCCTAGTCAGATATTTAAGGGACGCCCGTACTAGAGCATCGAATTGTAGGCATTGTTAGAAGAATTAGATTAACCACAATTCGGTAGTGAAGTGGTCATCGTTCTGACCTAACCTAACCCGAACATAAACATTTTCATATTTCTTTAATTTCTTTGACTAAATTTATCTCTTAATCATTATATTATCCGTCTGAAACCGTGTCATAGTTACCTATATGCCTCGTTAGGGAGTTATGAACTTATAAGACGTTCTCGTATAAATATCATCCGGAACATAATTATATTACTAGGGATATAATTACACAGCTTCACTTTAACTATACTGTGATATAACAAAATTCATAGTATGAAAATAAAAAGATTTGCAATTCATAAAATACTAAAATTAAATGCCAGCCCGCCAAAGAACTTAAACCTACCCAGCCTGATTTTTTTATATAAATAGTAGATTTACACTACACAGATACATAGTTATCAACAAGCATGCCAAACAAAAACGCAAACCACACGAGTCTGTAATCTATAAAAAATATTCTTCGAGGGAAAAAGGGCACTTTAATATAATATAATATAAGAGATGTATAAGGTACACCATAATTTCACCGGTATGTTTTACTTTTAAGTTCAATTTAAGTAAGTACAAGCAAAACTATTGCATTAAATGAACACAAATCCAAACTCCGAATTACTAAGTAAGTACCTACAAAGAATTCTAATAGTAAAACCTATCAATTGGCTCGACTTGGGACTCGAATCCACGACTTGGCGCTATTTGCTTCAGGATAGTGTAAGATATACATAATAGATATAAGTTTCATAGAAGTATTGCTAGCCGCCGTATTAAAGACCAGAGACATTAATTTCTTACCATACGTCCATGGGAGTGCATGTGCTATACTTTTTGACGTAGGCGTAGGGTTTGTAGACATTAGAATTATCTATGGCTTGCTCAAGTGAGGTCCCATAACTTTTTAAATATGATTTTTGAAGCGTTATTAACTTGTGATTCTTGGCACCTAGGCACTTTACATTTAATATTTTTGGTGGGCTTTTATTTGTTTTACGTAAGTTATATATCGTTTTAGTATGTCTAAATGGTTCTCCCTATTTGTTCGGACTGTATTTTTGCCCAACTGAACTTCAGCTATTCCATAGTTAACATAACATACCATCACGCCTGTATTCCCCGAAGGATTAGGCAGAGGCGTACTAATGTACACCCACAGTTCGCCGGTATGTTTATGTCCCATGTAATAGGGGGCGAGCCTATTGTCATTAACCGGGCACAAATTCCTAACTCCGAGCTGCTACTGGGAATTTCATAGAAAAACCCAATAACACTTTGCTCGACCTGGGAATCGAACCCAGGACCTCTAGCGTAGCAGTCGCGGTCAGGACCACTTGGCTATTGAGGCAGTTATTCATTAGTTAATACTTTTTTTAATTCTTGATAGGCGTAAGCTTCACCGCTAGTTCGCCTGATGTTAAGCGATACTGCGACCTACGATAGAGCGCGCTTGCTTAGAAGAAACTTTTCAACACGCACTTTTCTTACATTATCAGATTAACAGATTTTGGAAGCTCATTAAATGTTTTCTAAAAAAAATACCTTCATATAAAGCATCTTTGGGTGAAAAATAGCATATGACACCCCAATAGGCATGATGACTGATTTTCAAAAACTGTTCTAAAATATTCTTATGTATATACTATTTCCGAAAAATAAATTATTTCTGCAATAAAACATGGTTTTTGATACAAAAATGCGATTTTAATTCAATGTTTTTCAATTAGCGCGAAAACGGTCGTACACAATAGGAGATTAAACAACTTTACAGATGATATTTTTGTTAATTTTTATTTAGACATGACTTCGCAAGTGTATGTGGTGTGCTGTTCCCCAGTGTGATAATACGTCAAAAAAATACCCTGATAAATTATTTGTTTACGTGCCACACAACAAAACAATGAGATATAAGTGGCTTAATCTTGCACGGCGAGATTAAGCCACACAGTTTTGCAGCTTCCTTTTCTTTCCTTCCATAGTAAACTTTTCAAATACTCCAGTATTTAATTGCAAACTAGGTTTCTATTGGATAAATATTTTGTTGTAATATATTTCAATGTAGTCCAAACCCGAGATAGCTTTGATTTCATCCAGTAGCATGCAATGGATGTATCGGACGGTTCTTCACTCCTACGATGGACCCACATGAGTAATGCAATGGCATTTTTGCAGGCCCCTTGTGAGGAAACACTGTCATGGCATTCTACCGATACAACTTCTTCCTTTACTTCGTCAACTATTAACGTCACTGCATATAACTTCGCGTGGACCTTGTGTTGTGCGCAGATTTTTGATCAAACTATACACAGATTTCCATCGCGTTTTAACTGAACGTAGCTAATCGCGTCGTCCCCATAAGATGGCCTGGAGGATCTAAAACAAAGAAATCGATAGGTTAGCATATTTTATAAAATTAAAACATTATTAAAAGTAAACATATGAAGCTGTGCTTTTTAAAAGTGATTTTATTTTTATAACTATTGTAACGTATAGTTACAGTAATTTTAATATAGTTTTTATTTAATAATAAATATTACTTACATTGTAGTTTTAACATTTCTAAATTCTGCTGAACAGAAGTCTTTGTTTGATGCCAGGAACTGCCCCAGCATGCATTAACAAATCAACTCTGGGCAAATTAGAACTGTTTGCCTTGGTAAACCATTGTTCCATTACTTAATAAGTTCTTAACAAGTCGTAGAACAAAAAACTAAGTAATATACAATTAGGAAATACATAATAAACAATTTTTAAGCGCGGAGATCGTCGAAATTCGTACGAAATTTACGTGACGGTGACAGTTCAACATAGATGTGACGTAATTGAATCTGATTGGTGTTCAACTGAACATGGCGGACTTGTGTATTTTGGAGTTTTATTTTATCAAATAAATTAATAATCCCGTCTTATAAATAAAAATAAATATATTTTTCTAAACATATTAATTATATTTCAGTATATGAACATATTATTTTAGTAATTCTTGCTAACCGTCATCATGCCTATTGTGTCGGTTCATACGTTGTTATAATTTGTAAAAGTTTCGAAGTGGTTCCCGCCTGGAAGACTTGCTCGAGCAAGAAGCTTGCGCTCAACTCCTTCTACACAGGTTTCAAGGGGCTATCCTATAATACCTCTTCGTTGTTAACCAAGTATCATAGTTATATCCCTAAGTTTGTTCTTATTTAAGAAATAGCTGCAGCGTTAACACGTCGTCAAAACTGGAAAAAGTATGGGATCGAGATTTACCACTTGAGTAGAGCATTCAATTTGGAAATGTCCCATAAATTTTTAGAGTAGGTAAGTTGGTACCTACTCGTATATATATCATTTCTCATAATGTTGCTGGAGTATTTACTACCTCCAGGATTATTTGTGTGGGTGTATATTGCTCAATGAACCGGAAAAGACTGCAGTAATGCAATGGATGATAGTGATATTATGATATTGTATACGGATTTAAATAAATAATGTAAAGTATAAGTTAAAAAGGATATCCTATAAAACGGTTACCTATCTTAATCCCGAATTTTAATATTCCGAATATCATAATCCCGAAAACGTTTGGACATTCTTTCATAATCTCGTTTTTTAAAATTCCGAAGTTTTGTTTGCCATATAATCGCAACTCCGAATATTATTTGCCCATTTATTCATTTGTACGACGTTTTAGAATCCAGACGAATGAGTTCCAGACACACGGAATCTAAATGCACGAAATCCAGATGACCGTAATTCATATGCACGAAAGCCAGATTTTTAAAACACAAATTTTTGAAATACAGTTAATTGATATCCTGGAAGAATTACAAGGTACTTAACCTAGTTTAACCTATCTGTAATGGGCAAGTAAATCAATAGCAAGTCGGTTCTGGTTCGCTGTTCTAACCTAACCTAACCTACTGAGTTCCAAATAAAAAGATTATGAAAATTTGGTAATAGTTTATTTGTAAATGTAAAAAAATGTAAATGGTACGATGCGCAACAAAAAAAAGTCTTCTGAAAATTTGGTATTAACTAAATCTGGATTATGAGAATATGGGAAACAAAAAAATACTTTTTGGAAATTTGGTTTTAGTGCACCTGGAAATTGATTCATCTGGGAAATTTAAAAAGGAATTTTAAAAAGTTGTCATTCATTACATCTGTCTTTGAAAAGTTCTACCAACCGTTTTCAGTGTTTTAAGATTCGGGTAACAGAAATTCGAGATTTCAATAGGTTACCCCTATAAAACTTCCTCCTCTCTCCTACATTTGCCATGCCTGACAAGGCCCACACGTATCTCATATAATTATTGTAACATCTATTTAACTTGTGGAGTGCAATAGATGTAATTGAGTATTGGAAGTAGGCTTCACCAATTTCGAAGATACCTATTCACAATACCTACTTATTGACTTCCTAACAAACAGATAAATTTTTCTGCTCATATTTCGTTAGGAAATTGGCATTATTCATATTTGAATTTTGTTATATGCAAACAACTGAAAATTCCTTTTAATGCTTATCATTTTAAAAAGTACTCCATTTGGTAATGCGACGATATCATACTTATTATACAGTAGATATCATTTACTAAGAGTTTAAATAGTTTATTTAGAAATCCAGTACTACATAGGAATGAAGAAATGCATAAGAATGTAGCGGAAAGGACATAGATGGCTCCACTTCCACCAAATGAGCCCTCTCCCGGACAATAACACAAAGCCGCCAGTAGGTGTCGCTCGAAACCACGAAAGAGCCAACTGCACTGTAGCATTTTGTCATCTACTCATCTGATCATCATCCTCCGCGACTTTTCCCAAATATGTTGTGGTCGGCTTCCAGTCGAGCCAGATGTGGCTGAATATCAGTATTTTACACAGGATAGACTTGTTGTCAGACTTTTTTTGGTACGACAACTGGACCCGACGGCTTTATGTGCTCTCCGAGACACGGAGGAGCCTCGATGGTTAACCATGCACACACTAACCGCAACGGGCACAGCTTCACCTTGCAGATCAGTTATTGATCAGCTTAGTTATTCTTTAGCGACGAGCCCCCCCTCTTAGTCACTGATACACTGATATACATCATATACATACACTACACATTTTCTGGTATAAATTGTTTATACCAGAAAATATAATATATAATATAATATAATATACACAGACCCATACAAAGAAGAGATCATCACTGTTGGTTTTTGTTATTTTTGGTAGGTATCCATTTCTAATCCTAAATAGCTTCACGTGAGCGAAGCCGCAGGAAAAAGCTCCTTTTATATAATGCTAATTTAATTAGTTACTTTTAAAATTAAAGCTCGTGCCTATACACAATTTATAACTTATACAATTTTATAATAATAGAGATAAGTATATTTTACGTACTATATAGATACTGTAATAAATCGAATGTAATCAATCCATATGGACGAATATAAGATCTTCAGAAAATCTAAATATTAAATAAAACTTAAACGTATTTATATTATAAGTCGAATTGGTAAAGGAAACTGATTGGTGAAAAATCCTTACTAAATGGTAATTACATAACTACCGCCATTTATTGCCGGTGCAACATTGAAACACCATTTCGACATACATAAATATGTAACTATCTATTATTTACTGCAACGATCAAATAAGAAATTAAAATATCTATATTGACTTAATTATATGATGCGTTGAAAAGTCAATTTTCCTATTTATCAAACAAAACTTATAAACATACATTTCCTTTGACAAAATTTATAGAAAATAATTTCAAACTACCTGCACAACCTACATATTCAAACAGTGTAAATACCTGTTCTTGAAGTTGCTCCTGCAACTCTCTTCAACTTTTCTACTTTTTGTTCAATAATCATAACGTGGAAATACCATGCTGCCATCTTAGACGGTGATCAACTTTTATTGCCCCATCTTTGGTAACCGATTATGTTCACCCGACTTTGTAAGTATAATAATTATTATAATTTGTAATTTAAATATAATTTGTTAATTAAATAGGATACTTAAATACGTAATCATAAAAATAAAGCAATAATATTGTGTGTTTTTTAATAAATATTCATATTTAATAACCTTCCTGATTGACGTCATATATACGTTTAAAAAATTACTGTATTAAATAGAGTTTTTCACAGTTTCGTAACAAAGAGAACCGATTAAGTAAAGCCTTATAAAGTACATTGACAAATATTTTCTCTATAGACGATGTCGTCGGGCGGGCTTATTCCGTGTGATAATAGGTTATGTGATGGTTAACGTTGCATCGAAAAAAATATTAACTGTCTATAATAGGCAATATTACTTATTGCCCTCTTTATCTTTAACGTCTGTCCATAACACACACTGTTGAAGTAATTATAGAAGAGTCAATTACAATGTAGAAGAAACGACTACTTACTTACTTAGGCATTCAATCATTTAAAAAAGGGCTTAATAACAAACACCTTGAGCTATTAATAAAATGTAGGTTACATATTTAATTTACAAATAATTTATAGAGATTGAGAGCTCGAAAATGGAATATCCATATTTTTCTCAACAAGCTATTTGTTACCTATGTAGAAATATGTACCCTCAATTTGAATAACTCTATCTCTGTTGCACAAACGACGACTTACCCGTGCTGTCTCACTCTATCCCATTACTTTTATATTGTTCGCTAACTTTCTTGTTTGTATAAGCAAATACACGTATTTGAAAGTTTGTATATTTGTAGATCGTATTGTACAATGATAAGTAAATGTTGGTACGCACAGTTTTAAAGATTTCAATGATGTCTTTGGACTACTTTACCGTAATGACTTTTTTATTATTAGGTCAATCTAGAGCATTAATTAAATGAGAGGAGCAAGACTTATTGCGTTGTTTGAAGCGTGCATGTAGGTATGGATCTTACAAACCCTTTCAAAACGTCGGTTCCGGTTGCGTCATGTGAATAACGACTAACTTTCCGGGTTATCCAGAATTGTGCACCCGCAATTTGCTAATTAGGCTAGTTAGGGGTCGAACCTATAGCTATTAAACGGGCATAGATCTAGACACGCGAGCTGCTACTGAGAATTTCATAGAAGAATAACATGTTCGATCTGGAAATCGAACCTGGGACCTCTAGCGTAAGCACCCGTGCTTACAATCACTAGAATAATCAGGAAGTCTATTACCAACCAATACCCAATAAAATATACCTACACTACTTAAGGGTAGTATCATTTTGAACCATGTAGAGTCAGGCTCAGGGTGCACCATACACCTAAATCAGCCGATTCACCTGCCATAACACATAATAATACCTACCTAATAATAATAAAATATTGTTTTATGTATCCTCTTTTGTGTCCCACTGTTGGGCAAATGCCTCCCCCAATGCCTGCCCAGGATTTTCTGTCCTGGCCTTCTTCATACAATAAATTTATTTTCATGATCGATAGAATAATAACATACAAGAGTTAATGCTTCATGTCTAGAATTGGTACAAGCTTACTGAATCTACCCGTGACCATGGGGATGCTGTATAGGATCCAAAACGTCGATCCAAAACGATCCAAACGTAGGGAATTAATTAATATCAATACAACGCGATATAATTTATAAAAAGTAGATTTATTACAAACTAGCTGCCCCGACAGACTTCATTCTGTCAAAAGTTATTTTCATTGGTTTTTATGGGAAAAGAAAGGTGGAGTTTTTACTATTTCTCCGTAATTTTTACGTGTTTTCTCTCCATAAGAACCTTCCTTATAAAATACGAAAACAAAAATTTACATTTAGCGATTCATTTTTATTTATTTAAATATACTTACCAATATTCAAGTACCTACAGTATATAATTAAACATTTCCAAGAGCATCTATCTAAATCTAATATAGGTATATTTCAGTATTCAGCAAACATTTCAAGTTGGTGTTTTTTACATATAAAATGTTCACATAAACAGAAAATAAGCAACTTGTAATTCAGTGCCCTCCCTTGCTTTGTGTACCTACTCCCCTCATTACTTATTGATAACTTACTACCTGCCAAGGACGGTCTTTGAGTTCTGTCTAATCTTTCAGTCAACTTTAAATATCAAGTTAACTCAAATAAATATTCTAACCATAAACAACAATCCGAAAAGATTCTGTAATTCTAATTTAAATTAGCTTTAAGCCAGTTTCTAGAAGAATTTCTAGAAACCTGACGACGAAGTTCAACAAAATGTGAGATAGCTAATTTTACTTACTTATTTATTTATTTATGCACACAAAATAACAATGACACATAAAAAACTAAGGACTAGTGGGTACAAAGGTGATGCTTATTTCTAAAGAAATATCTTCCAGCAGACCTACGAGAGGAGAATTTAAAATACGAGAAGTAGGACAGAAGTGTGAAAAATTAATAATATTAGATATACCTACGAGTAAAACCGCAATACACAAATAGTATAATGCATTATATGCTTACCTTTATTTTCCTTAAAAGATAAACATAGACCGTAACCTTTTACGGTCTATGTTTATCTTACGGTAATCTAGATAGCCCTAAAAGTTTAAATAATCGGTGATCCAAATATTGTAGGGAATCTAATTGATATCCCGTATTACGTTTATGTCTTATTGGTTCATGTGTTCATGTCTCCTACTCCTTTGGTCCAGAAACAATAATCTAAACCTTAACCCAAATAAGAACGGGAGAATATGAGATTATTTTGAATCCTATTCCTAACTCTCTCACCCAAAACACGAGTATACGGCAGTTCATTTTCGATAGGTAAACTTTTTGAACTAGATGGAATTAAAAAAAAAAGTGTCACTAGTTCTTCTATAATAGGTATAAAACTAGTCTCTTGGCATTATTCATGAGGTAATTAATTACAAATAAAACACGATTAATTAATGTTGATCAAATTAACTATAACGATCAACTCCATAAAACTTACCTATGCAGGTAAGTTTGGATAGGTAGGTAGGTGCGTATTATCCTAATTATCTCTTTCAATATGATAGGTACATTTTATGGAACATTCAACGAAGGAATTAATTGCGACCGCCTGTATGGAAAACAAGTTTTAATAACTTTTAGTGTACGTAAACTAAGTAGAAACTCTACGTCTAAGCAGAAATTTCTACTTGAGCAATAATAATAAGTTCCAGATGAGATAATACAGACGCAAGATATAATTTAAAGGAATCTTCAAAATGACAATTTTTATAGAGGGATTTGTCCCAAATAAGGTTGTATCTATTTTTTCATTTGGCGAGGGCTCGCGGGCTTCGTGGAGCGCCGTGCACCCACCATCCCGAAGCCGCGGCGCCGCCCCGCTCCGTTCGCGGTCTCCATGGCGACCAGCTCAAATGACGTATCGATCCCGCGAAGGGGGCAGGGGGTGCTCGCGGGGTGGCACCGCTCCACCCGCCGCACCGACCCCCTTGCACCCCTGCCACCGCCACTCGACCGTTGGCCCATGCAAAATGACGGATGTAAACTTTGGATATACCTCCTTGGAAGGAAATGATATTTTCATTAAAATGAAAATGAGGTTCATGATTTTTTAACATATGCGGTTTAAACTTTCCCCAACATGGGTCTTAATGAGCTTTTGTCATCGTCATTATAAATGTAATACATACCTGGGTGATTGTAAAGAACCGAGAAACGTCATTTTTATCTTGTTTAATATTGTGATAGTTATCAGCAGGTGCATGCAAAACACAACAACAGACTTTAATTAATGTAACTAGTCTCCACAAAAAAATAACAAAAGGATAAGTAACCAGAAATAAGAAAACAAACTAGATAGTTAGACACGGTTCGTGCTTCGGTAACACCGACTAAACTTTGATTAGTTCGAGATATTAATTTCCCACCTATACTAAAATGCAATTAAAGCTGTGCAATGTTATTTCCACTTGATGTGTTTCTGTTTTATGTTACCTTCCAACTTTTATGTTATTATAACAACATTTAGGAATGTAAAAAGGGACAAGGAAATGGTTTGTTTATAGATTGATTTCATAAATAATGTACCGAGATTTATATTAGATTCAATATCTATCAATATATCTACATGATTGAGTACTAACAAAAAATAAATTATTATGTTTAACGTACTTAGGTATGTGTACCAACATTTATTTTAAAGATTAGTAAGATACAATCTTTAAATATTATAAGTAAAGTAGCCGAAATAGAAGCTATTCTTCATCTCTTATAACTATTATAAGTAACGTAATATCAATACTTTACTATTTTTAAATCAAATAATTGTCCTGTTTAAATGTCTCTTCTAAAATTTTGTTTCAAACATTAACATAATTAAGTGGTTCTCAAAGTTTTCCCATTATAAACTTAGCGAGAAATTTTATTTTTCCCTCAAGTCACGCGCTGCTGTGTGCGCGCGTGTACACGACACAGCGAATTGGATTTTCTGTAGTGTGAGTAAACCTACTTTTGCAAAGAGAACAGGGAAACCTTGGAGATTCATGAAATATTAATATAAAACGACTCAGAACTTATTCCTTAGGTAATTTAAGCTTATGTTTGCCAACATAATTTTGAAAATATAAGTTACATTATACACATAACTCATTACACAATCATATTTTGGTGATTATTTTTCATCCCGGTCGCGGGAATGATGTTAGGTAATTCCAACACACATAAACAAAGATTTATTATTTCATTTTTATCAACATGTTATAGATACCATAGTTCTCTATTGCCTTTTCGAGTGTGTTGAAAATTACTTACTAAAACGATGGCTGCAATAAAAGCTATAAGTACTCGTTATATATAAATATCGGATATACTCTTGAAATATATTTAGATTATACTTGAATAATTTTATTTTATCAATTGAATAAACTGTAATATCATATTGGACACCAAATTAACTAAAATAATAGATACTGCAGAAAAATTTAAATGGAATAAGATGTATAAAAATATAACATAATGTCACGTGCGTGGCTTCCACCTACCTACTCAATTTGAACTCTTGAACTGAATAAGGTGTCAATAAGATTATATTTATGCTCTAAATAAAATTGCTTACTACATACATATATACAAACTTATAAATCTCAATAAAAATTACCTAGTCGGTAACACAAACATATCCAAAAATAAAAATACCAAAACACTATTCCAGCGATTTAAGTTTCAGTCATAACGTCTTCCCTCGATGCGAACTAAGAAATATAGATCCTCGCGAGCAAAACCTGTACTAAATCACTACTCTACATTATTAGATACATATAACCCTACCATGAGCTAAATATATAACCATCTGTTAACAATACGTCTTTTACAAATAGACGTAGGTAGGTAGACCTTGTCATTTCATGCTAAGTTTTTGTACAGGATTCAAGAGACAGAAAATAACATGATCATAAATAGTGTAGTATTATCATTCCATTCTCTGTTTCAAAATACCAATTTGTAATATCAATTTGTTGTTAACGAATAACGTCTACAAAATGAATAATACAACGAAACATTAAGCTATATAATCTTTATACAATATTCCGTAATATGTGTTTAGTTACGAAGTCATCAAGTACAGTTAACAATTTCTCTTACGGACCGGTTCTTAAGTTTGAACAAACTTACTTATGTACGCTTTATGACTTGGGTCTGGTTAATTTTAAATAAGTAATAAAAATATTATTATGTTCGTTGACTTACCTTTGTCGTTATACTTATTCGATAAAACTAAAACTAAATAAAACCGCCTCTTTGGCCTAGTAGGTCCTAAGCGTGACTGCTGCGGTAATGGTGTTATTGGAGTTTTTTATGAAATTCTTAGTAGAAACTCGGATGTTGGGTATTGTGCCCGGTTAATGACAATAAGCTGGCTAAACATCCGAGGCACTGTGTATGTAATTAGTACGCGTCTACCTTCGAGGAATACCGGCGTGGTCTTATGTTATATTCAATTTAGATTAATTTTTGAGAATTTCATTGAACTTGGCAACGAGTTCAATTAATTCGAGAATGAAGAACGAATGTCTCGTTAAACTCTAAAGTGTACCAAATAAATGATTCCATTGCATTAGTTCATCAATTTAAAAAAATACAATTTAAAGACATTGTTATTACAAATCCCCAAAACAGCTTTTTATTCGCACTACTATCAAATACTGCAAGTAACATCGCGTTGAATAGGTAAGTAAGGTCAGCATAACATGAAAAAATTTAAACATCGACTTTTACTTTCGTAGCAGCTAGAATTTACGACAACTTTGTTTACATGAATATATTTTCTTCTAATATGAATATAAACGAAGATTTGCTTATTAATGAGGAGCTCGCTTACAATCTCATCGGATATCATCATATCACTTATACGAGCACATTACGATTTAGAATCCCCAACCATTGTAGGGTACGAGATTCTTAAAAACTTACGCTCTCGCCAACAAACTGAAACCAATTAAACAGATTTGAAATTAGTACAATAATAGGTAGTACCTATCTGGTAAAAATATTTGTTATAAGACATTTGCAAAATATTTATAACATAGAAAATCTTTTTCAATGAACTAAAGCTTTTCCAAGCTTATGATGGTCATTGAAATACCTAAAGAAACTAAAACTGATTAGAGAGAGTTACTTTTTTGTCCAGTAACGTCATCTCTCTGTGTTCTGTTAGAGATAATCAAGGCAAACGTTGTTGTTATGAACATTATGTTATGGCTATGTACTTAATTAATAAGTTGGTGTCCGGGAAACGTCGACTTGCACAATAGGATAGGACGGGACACGTCGATCCCGCCCCGCGGCCCGCACCGCCCGCCGTCGGGCCCTGCCCGCCCGCGCTGGAATGCCCATTGTCCCGTCGATATGATGTTATGCCAAGTATTGCCAGGCCACTTATGTCAATAGCTACATTTGTTTGTATGAGCTATGAATTTTATCCAATCGTACATTCTTTACATTTTTGTTTTATTTGAAGCTTTTGGAAAGTTTGTTAAAAATATTGCGTAATACCTACCTACATTAATTTAATTCAGTCTAAGGAAGAATTTTAATGTGTTATTATGACTCATTTTATAATCCTCACACACAATGTACTATATATAGCTTAAATAATGGTACAAAATATTGAAAATCATAATGCTTCTTGTATGTCGCTAGGCAAAGCTTAAAAATTTGCTACAAGCGGTTAAATCGTCTCCTAAAAAATATCAGGACAGTTAAGTACTCCTGATATAAGGATATTATAGACTTTCTTTCATTATCTAACGATACGGGTCCGTAATATTAGAGTATTTATTATTAACATTTTTAGTATAAATTTCCTGTTATTGATACCATTACTTCTTTCACTTTTGGGAAGAACATGGCGTGATAAGTTGCACTCCTTCGACAAGGATTAGCTCATACAGCAATGGATAGGGATAAGTGGAAGGAGGGGATTGAGGCCTTTTGCCCTGCATGGGCTAATAATATATTTTAACTATTTTCCGCCCGCGGCTTCGCTCACTTGAAGCTCAAAAACCAACAGTGATGATCTCTTCTTTGTATGGGTCTATATACATTAGAGAGTTAAAGCTGTATCTCAGGATCCATTTAATTAATTTAGATAAGAAGTTCACCAGTTTTTAAGTTGGAGCTTATACTTTCAAACAGTGACAATAAAATTAAAATCTAATCGGTAGTTTTTGCTCCAACCCGTAACAAACAGACAAGAAGTTAAAATCACCATTTTGGATTCGGAGACATTTACATAGGTACCCACCCTAACCCACTTGTTTTTTATTATAGTAGAGATTAGTACAAATTCTCCAAAAATTGATTCTGGTTTGCAAGGTTTGGAGAAAATGTAGAAAGAAGTTATTTACTTGCACAATTTTGGGCTGCTGTTCTAACTGATGGTCATAGCAATATTAAGACCAGACGAAATTTATGTATTGTTAATGTAAACGGAGGATATAATAATTATGTAAAGGTATCCACGTAATGCCAAACATTAACAACAAAGCGTGCCTTAGCAAGTCACATAAAAGACTTAATGTTAGCTGGTACCACGCTATGGTACAATGCAACACCATACAGTTTATCGGGAAGACAAATGAACATCAACAAATCATGTTGAGACGAGAGGTTGACTGTTGAGTCGTAGAGAGCGTATGTAATATAATGTAACGCATAGTTGCATCGAGAGCATTATAATGCTATAGTGAAGTTATTAGTGGTTGAATCAGCCGAGAGGCTCACGTTGGACGGAGTGAGCGCAGCTGTCAAGGCCAAGTGAGGTCAGTCCTCCGACGCTCTCCGAGCCACGATACCCGGGACCGGTTCTACAATTTTTAGTCTCTTTTTATTTTCATTTTTGTATACACGACGCTGAGACTAAACAATGTTTATACGAGTCAGCATCGAATTAACTTTTACTGCGCGGTCAACTGAAATAATTTAATATGAATTTCAATGTTATTAAGTTTAAAATGAAATACAATGTACTAAACATTACTGCCCCGATGATGGATACAATTTAAATAGCATCAATTTCTGTTTAATTCTAGTCTAGTTACGTATACCTACCTACAGTTTCTGCGTCATTAATATTTAAACGTGCTCATGGTTGGATGAATTAATTACCTACTTACTTAATAAACACAAACCATTTACCTACTTAAATGATATTCATATTTTTAAAAACCCAATTTACGTTTCTATTGAACTACCTACCTGTAAAGAAAAGCACGCTTAATTGTAACAACAAAACACACCCGTAAATGCAATAAATCAAAATATGTATATAAATTGTTTAAATTTAACAGCACTGTCTATTTATGATACCTACGGCGTTTATTTATTTTTACCCAAAGTTTATTTTTTCTCAACTGGTTGATGGCCACCAGATGGCGTGTCTATAGTGTTCAGTGTGTTCACGGTGTGGATACTGTATGGTTTCATTTCTTAACAGCTATAAACATGGCACCCTCGTCTCTCGCTATAGAATTTTTACACACACATTGACTTTAAATAACCCAACAATTTTTATGTAGTCGTTAAGATTATTGTGGGGTTTTCCCGATAAAACTTTGCAAAATGTAGAAATTATAATTACTAAGGCGTCTTAGTAGTACTTACCTTTTTTTGTTTGAAAGCCTACATAGCCTGAATACATACAACATTATTTTTAGTATCTTTCAAACCTGAAGATAGTTTGTTCAGAATAAGTAACTGAATCGATTCCAATATTTTTTCACCATGTTATATTTTGTCTCTTGGCTTAGTAGGCGTTTCGGCCACTGAGTTTCGTCGTCCGACCAGGTCGAAACAGGAATTTCATTATTATTAATATTTTTGAGTGAGTTTCGGACATTAAGTATTTTAGAGGCAAAGTAACGTCGGCAGCATATTTAAATAATTTACTATGTTATTTACAGAAACGATTTTCTACAGACTTATCTTAACCTTTAGATAATAAAAACATAAGAAGAGGTTATTTTTATATTAACGTAGTTAGTCGCTAGTTAGTGATTTTAGACGCTATTTTTAATATTTTCGTTATTTTAGTAAAGTGGTTGTTAATAGGTAATTTATATACTATATGTATTATAGTAATTTAATATCATAATTGTACACGATTTAATTGATATAAGACTGAATTTAACTTAAATAATATACTTAAACCTACTTTAGATTTTTCATTCTGACTGTACAATATTTGCTAAAAAAAGTATCATATAAAAATATTATAAATAACAATTGAATTCCTGTTTCGACTGGATCGGACGAAACTCAGCGGCCGAATCGCCTACTAAGCCATGGTTTTGTATGTACAACCAGGTAACCTAACAGCTTATAACTTTCTGATTTTTAGTGATACAGTTTTGAAACATAATACATACATAGTTTCTTTATATAAAAATACTAGACACGTTTCTCGGGTTTCAAAATAAAAAAATGGGAATGTAAAAGCTCGGATTTATATAAAGTAATTACCTAATATTACCCTGTGTACAAATTTCAATTTTTCTAGTTCTAAAACTCTAAGTACCTGCTTACCTAAATCTTTTGGCTGCTGATGACCACCATTGAAACCAGATTGTTCCGAATTTCTAGAAATACCAAGTAAAAAAACCATTTCCAATTGAATCTCTACCAGCTAATTTAATTTATAAACATTGGAATCCTATTTAAGTTCTCTTTATTAGGAATTAATTACATTGTCAATATTAAGTACATTCGTGTTACATTATAAGAACAAAAGAAGAAAATAATTTATGACGATTGTACACATGAAGATATAAGAAGGCCAAATAGTAAACAACAATTAAGCTCAATTGTAATTGATTATTTAAAACTTTTGAAAATCAACAAAAACTGCTTCATTAGCCAAGTGGTCCAGAGCGCTACTGCTACGCTAGAGGTCTTGGGTTCGATTTCCAGGTCGACTAATATGTTATTGTGTTTTTCAATGAAATTTCCAGTAGCAACTCGGAGTTTGGAATTTGTGGCCGGATAATGGCAATAGGCTCGCCCCTTTTACATGGGACCTAAACATACCGACAAACTGTGGGTGTACATTAGTATGCCTCTGCCTAACCCTTCGGGGAATACAGGCGTGATGGGTTGTTGTTATGTTTGTAAAATCACTCATTTCAATCATCAATCGATCTCGCAGGTAGGTACACGCCAATATTCAAATATTCCAACCACATTTTTTCTAAACATAATAACATAACATCGTTCAGAAAATGCACAGGTGCCGTAAGCTGCTTCAATAAAATAGGAATTATATCAGGCCTTGTTTGCCAAAACATGTTTCCAATAATATAGATTATTATTATCTAGTTATTTAATTGAATGTGTGTAAAACATATTTTTTGTATGTAATCTCTATTGTGTCCCACTCTTGGGCAAAAGCCAACTCTCATAACTAATTTTATATCTACATATAATAATATAATAAAGAAAAAGAAAGAAAGTAAAAAAAAGAAAAGAAAGTCGCGTTAGTTACACTATTTATAACACGAGAACGGCTGAACCGATTTGGCTGAAAATTGGTGGAGAGGTAGCTTAGAACCAGGAGACGGACATAGGATATAGACTATTTATCCCGTTCCCGGGGGATGTGATGACAGACCGAATTCCAGGGGAGCGAAGCCGCGGGCAGAAGCTAGTTATAAATAATAAGCCTTCTGCACTCCTTCTCCATGTAACACAAATTTATGACAACCGCGTGCAATATCCACTTGTTTAAAAAAGTGTACAAAGTGTGGGATTATTTTCATTTAAAATAGGCTGAAAATATCTGAAAGAACACTGCTTATAACAAAATAAAGTAAAATTTGTAATAATTATATTCTATTTAAAAATATCGTAGCACCTGGCTACGTCAAGTCTACGCCGCGTCTTGAAATCTCGTAGCATAGGTACTTATTATCTTCAATTTATTATATTATCTTACTTTATACATTTTTAAATATTTTTATAAAGGATAAAAAAAATATTTAAAAATATAAAAAATAGTAGCTCACCGGTATCGGGAGCAGGACTTATTATTATTATTATATTATTAGTATTATTAATGTTTAACCGCAACAATTCTATACATAATAATTTAATAATGATGTGTCATTTATTTATGGTCAATCCTTCTATCAATTCACAAGCGTTAAACGACAATTTAAAAAATATAATTATTGATAGGTTTAAGAGAGATGCTACGAAATAATAGTAGCTTGAAGAAATGCATACTTAATAGGTTTGGTTCTGCGATAAGACGTAGTAGATGCTTAAACCCAGCCTAAGCGTTCTATGATGACATATTTTTTATGAAAAATGCACGCACGTACCAACTTGCGTGCAATGCTAGTACCTACTAGCATTTGATATAGGTACAAAGCTATATCACGTCACGGGGTACTTTTAGTTTTGTGCAAATCATGGTCTAAAATAGTATTTTTTTAAATAAATTCGTCGTTTAATTTTATTACGACATTAAACGACTTGCGCTGCGCTTACCGGAATGAGTCTATGGATGGGTTACCATTTTTAACATATCGAGACATCCAACACCTGAGACGGTCCGATTGGTACTTAGTCTGCTTGATATTTTTATTTTTGTTATGACCTTTTTGTTTTTGGTGCATCCAACTTGCGTAATGTATTTCTTGTTAGAGATCCAAATAAATAAATATTCTGGCTACAAAAAAGGTGACAACCAGTTTATCCTTGATATCATTAATGTATTAAGTAGAAATTAAGTTGCGGAGGTCTGATGATAGGAACTTCGTGAAATCTGATATTCAGGCCCTAACAGAGTGAGAAAAATATTTATGACTATGGTGATGAGTAAGTGGCATAATTGTTTTTATTGAGAATAATATGTCTTTAAACCTGAATGATTACTTGTCATCTTAAAAAATAATGTATTTTGAGCCTCTAAAACATTTTTTATAATAAAATAAAATATTAGTTCTATAAGAGAAATGCTCAAAATGCGCACAAAGTAGCGACATACTTATAAGTAAAGCGATGGTCAGATATTTAATTGCAAACTGTTATATTGTTTTATGGTATTCATGCTTCGCTAAGTATGTGTATCACTTAAATAGCGCCCAAGCGTTGGAAATGTTGGAGAAATATCAACGAACTGGAGAACAATGGAGTATTATGTGGTAATATTAGAAATATATTCGTTTGCTTATGCGTGGAAAAAAGTATCTAAACAAATCGCAGCATTGTTATACGCGACAGAGTCGGGACCATTTTATACTCTTACATGTGAATACTGCGTATCAAAATAAGTACCTTTGCCCTTTTCAAACCATTATTGTTTTTCTGCCCGATGTAAGCAAAGTATTTTTTTAACTTTCAATAAAGTTAGACGAAATGTGTCTTATACGTGCAGGTAAATAAATTAAGAGGCTAATTGTTTAATCAAATGTATACATGATAGAATTTCACACTTAACGTCAAGATATTTTTATCTTATCCTGGTTTGGGGCAGAAAGGATCGGCTACGGCCAAGCTAAGAAGAGCGCGCACGCCCCGCGCGGCCCGTATTCCACGGGTGCCACCGGGGGTGTTGACACGGACGCAGGAGGTTTTCAAACGTGGCTACATTCGAGGCTTCGAACAAGTAACTTGTCGGGGTCATAACCTGTTTGCGACCCCTCCCTGCGGGACCACGGCCGCTCCGTGTACTCTAGTGACCCGGCCTCCAATTGGTGAACAATCAAAATAATAATTTCTTTTAAAGCCTTTTAAACTCAACTTGAGTTTTATAAGAAAGAAGAGATAATAAGTTATTAACAATTGATACTCACACATAATTACGTTATATTCCCAAAATGTTATGCAAAATTAATGATGTATCAAACCGAACATAAGCGCGTTCGTCGAAAAAAATAGGTACCTAATAGAAGAAAGTATTCGAAATGGGTAGTTACAGATATAGAGCATTTCAAATCATAATTAGTAGGTATATAGTTACTTATCTCCATTAAAATATTTTAATAAGCACCTACAAAATGTTACAGAAACGTTAACTTAACAATTACTTATTATTTTAACCCACTCGAGGTTTTACCAAATGGGATTGCATCAATACAAATATAATATGTATTTCAAATTGTCCTACAATATCTGTATATATGAACATGTTATTCCCGTCGCTGTGCCTGCTTATAGGGAGGGCATAAAATTTAAATTGGCTGGAATTGTCGATTTGAGTTTGTTTGCGTAGGGTATTTGATTTGTTGAAATGACGTCGTAGACGTGTTGTATTTATTGTGTAGTGTTCTGTGGGCCTGTGGATATTGTTAAGGCACACAATGCGAGTGCAGCGGGCCGTTGTGCCTTGTGAAATGTTGCACGACTACTTTTTTCGTCTGGATTCTATACTCACGATACTCGTTTTTTAAGCCGCGAGCTCGAGATGTACAGGTTTATCTGTTTAAAATTTATTAACATCGAGAAACAATTTAAAACCTTTTCTTTAGACGGCCCATGAGCGATTCATGATGAATGGAAATGTACTTATGCTATTATAAACTTATTGCTTTAGCTCATACAAGAGGCTTTTAATGTTTCTAATTTTATATTCTGTGCATTTTATTATCATAATTATAATGTAAGTTCTTAAAGTTAAGTGGCTTTTGGAAAAACTTTATAGTGTCAGACTTAAAACTTAAGTTAGTAATATACAAAAGTAATGCTGAAATTAACTGCAGAATTCATAATATATGTAATATACAATTTTATAATAGTAGAGTCGAGTCAATCTGTCTGTTAATCTTAACTTCTCTCATACCTTCAACGCTAAACAGATAAAATAAGAAAGATAAATTGGCAAAGAGCTAGATCGCATCCTGACTTTTTGAGGAAGGACATAGGTATGTAGGTACTCTTACACATCGATTATTCTATCATTTCATTAGCAAGATGACATTTGTCTACGCGCAGTAAGTGTGCGTAATTTGCGCTGAACTGGTTGAGGTGCCCACACACCGAATTCAATACCGATATCAAAAGGATAAACTTTAGTGTGTGTACCGACTTTTACGACAAAGCGAGTCCTCCCTCGGTTGCTATGGATCTGGCAGCCTTTAGTCTGTAGGCAGACTTAAGGCTCGGCAACTCCAGGGCCAGAGCGGCCATGACTACTCAGTCTTACCTTAAGGTGGCTCTTCTGCTCGTTGGCCAACATAAACAATAAATATAAATTAAATATCTTGACTTGGCGCATGAGATTGTCGACAATGTGGGATATTGACTCGGCAGTTATTGTAAGTACCGATAGTTGTGACCGTCAATTGCCTAATAGACAAAAGCCTCGATTCACACCTGCGGAGGCTCTCGTTAGACAGCTGGGTTAAGGGCCTGATACAGAAAGGGGTACTCCTGGATTTTTAGGAGCGCGTATATTTAGGAGGTTCCTTTCTCTGGAGCTGACTGACTACCGGTAGATTGGACCCTGCATTAGGCAAGCATGGTGGACTATAGCCTGATGCCACTCATTCTGAGAGGAGACCCGTGCCCAGCAGTGGGACAGTATATAGTTGATTTTTGTTGACTCTCATTATTTTATTACATACTATACATAATAGTATGTAATAAAATAATGAGAGAAAATAATAAAAATATATTATACTTAATCTTTTTTTTAAATGCACTTTTGACACAGCTTTAGCGAAGGAAAAGTATTACCCGAAAAATAAATTGAAAAAGGTTAAATAACAAATATCTTCAGTCTAGGTAATCGAAACAAAAAATCTACGAGGATATTTTTTAATTAGGTACAGTTTTAAAAAGCTTACATGCTATGTGGGTCGCACATTACCTACTAGTATTCTTGTAACCCCTAGTGCTAAGCTAAATGCTTGTGTTATGAGTGGGTTCACGTCGGTAGTGCAATGCGTGGGTTTCGAACCGGCAACCACATGATCGCAAGTCCAACACCCTAGCCATTAGACGTTTGTTTAGCATTGTCTCAAAATTAATTACTTATTATCATCGTCATCATATCAGCCTGTTGCCGCCCACTCCTGAACGTAATCAACTGCCAAAGAGCGCCAACCATCCCATCTTGGGCAGCTCGCATCCATCCGCTGCCAGCCACCTTCGTCAAATCGTTGGTCCATCGTGTCGCAGGGCGTCCCATTTTGTCTGCTCCATCTGCTGCTGCTTGCTGAATAGTTAAAACTAACTGAACTATTTACCTCATTCATCATCAGATCAACTTTAGTCTCCATTATAGTGTAGTCATCAGAACTACTAATTTATGCCACATTTCATCAGAATGGGTTGACGGGTGAAAATTCATTAGGTGAAAAAACAATAATCCCTTATTTTTCTAGCCTTACGGCTGTTTTCTGTCAAAATTAATGATGAATAGCAGTAATAATGTGGTTCTTAATCAAAGTTATGCCTGAACATGTCTACGTAAAATATATAAAGTCGACTTTAGAATCATCTTCTCTTACGGGCGGTTAAAAATTAACTGATACAAAAATGAAAATAAAACGTAATGTATACTTTGGTGAAAATATTTAAATAAGCCTTATAATGACGATTCATAATAAAACCAAACATTATTAATAAATACAAAAAATATAATTAATTACAAAACAAAAGCTCTTAAAAGCTTTCCTTTTCAAACTCGGTAGGGTTGGGGTGGCGCCCCTCAATTATTATACTGCCAAACTAAACTATGTAGATATATCCCGTTCTGAGTACTTCTATATTGTAGAACCTATAAACTCCTGATATCTATTAATGCAATATTTATAATAATGGATTGCAAGCCGTTTTAAATTATACCACTTGATTGATAACTTTAAACAGACTCTATACTTACCTTGAACTAATAAAACGACAGTTTCATCACATGGGGAGCTCTTAAAGTAATAGTTGAAAACCGTTCAGTTTTAAAAGATGATAACTATAAAAGTAAACGATAACAATTTCAGGAAAACACCGTACCCAGACGTAGTACCAAATAAAATACCGACCAGCGCCCGCTGACCAATTTTATAACTTGACATAAATCCCACAAGTGTCGCAAATGTGATAACAAATTTCAAGCATATTGACAGAACGAAACGCGGTTTGACAGCGCCAGTAATTAGTCACGGTTGAAAGACTACAGATAAGGAGGCTTTAAAGTAACACTCCTGTCCATCTGAACACTGCGTTTAAGTATCCTACCATTGAATACCGGATTCAATCCCAGGCCTATATTAAATTTAATTTAGGAAATGTTTGTTTGAATTTTTTTGGTTGTAAATTGGAGTAAAATGAAGGAGCGTCCCGGCGCGGGACGGAGTGGAGAATAACACATGGGGTGCAGTGAAGGGTGCGGCGCGGGGCGGCCCACTGAAAAGTGCGCGGGTGGGGCTGAACAAACTCGCGGGGACATACAACTGCGGCCTACCGACTTTCCAATTTTCTTACACAGAATCAATGTATAAATTTCATTATTTTTCATACATAACGTTTAAAGTATGAAGAACATTAAGTTATCAGTAAATCATAATTTATATAAAATGTATGACAAAAATGAAACGAAAACTTGATACACCAAAAACACATGCTAATTTAAACAATTTATGCCTAATAACAGTTTGTATCATTAACACATTCAAATCTTGTATAGTAATACTAATAACAATGTTAAATAGCGATTCGAGTATTCTTTTGAAATACAGTTATAGTAAAAACAAAGCATCACAATAGCGCCACTAAACTAGTTGTTAAAATACAATACAGATAAGAGTGTACGATAGAAAGTGTGTCACATTCACGTTCCAATGAAGACGCATCCGGTCGTAAATCTTACGTAAAGTATTCACGATAATGTAAAAAAAAGTAAAAATGAATAAGAAAAACAGAACACTGTCGCGGATGCATTTGAACATCCCTCCAGCATGTACTCTCAAATAGGGGAACAAGCATTTTAGCATTACCCCCGTGCACAACTCTTCCCGCGGGGGAGGGGGTGGGCCCACGGCGACGTAAAAATCAATATGCTGGAGTTGTTAAATCACGCTTATAAACGAGCACTCGTCTTCGTTTCATTCCTGAAATTGCTCAAGAATACGAGTTTAGTTTTCATTAAAATTCCTGGGTACGAGCGACAAAAACATGAGTTAGACTGTCTACGCACCACATATGTATGTGAAACTAGACCATCTATCTATGTGGTACCATCATTAGATTCTCCAAACCTTTTTGCTCTGAACTTTCCTTCAATTTTTCAGCATGATGATGATATGATCAAAATATTGATGTATAACATTGTACGGTCGACAATTTGGTTCCGACTTAAATAAAAATAACCAATATAACCGGCATGGTCTAGTCCAATATGACCGTCATGGTCATGGTACTGTCGAAATCGTGCGAAACACCAGACTACTCGTATCTTTAGGTATAAATTAATAGAGTTTTAAGTTCAACACTAGTATTTTTTACATGGGGCAAAGCCCTAGCTAATACAAATCTAGTCTATCAAGATTCAAGACTCTTCAAACTAGACAGTGCTTGTCAGAAATATTCAATTGATTGTTTATTCTTTATTTATTTTTTAATAGCCAACCCAAAGATTACCGAGTTGAGAAAATGTTAAGAAATAAATAGTCTGTAAATGAGATTGCTGCAAAGGTGACGTATTAACTTCATGTTTGCAGCAAGCTCTACAATACAGACTTCCGAAATTATTAGACACATACCATCACGCCTGTGTTCCACGTAAAGTAACAATGTCAGTAGGTCAGCTTATACTGGAATCTTATAGGCATGGAAATGATTGCTACTTTTCATTTATTTTCATTTGATGAAATTATAATTATTTTTCACAGCGATTTCACATGTGAAATTTCGCACCCTGCTACTTTTCGTATGCAATGAATTTTCATTCAAAATCATTTATCGCCACACTTCCTATTTGCGATTTCAGTAAAACGCGATTGTTGAATGCGATTTTGAGCAGGCTGTGAAATAAAGTCGCAGGTGTGACGTATGAAAAAATATTTAATGTAATTTTCACATGCTATCTGCGAAATGTTCTATGCCTAGTAGCGTATGGCTTATTGTGTAGCCCCACGGAATATAAAAAACATAAACAATATTTTATAATAGTTTCAATACAAAACAATAATACGATACAATAATATTTTCTGTTCTGCGTGTAGCCCAGTGACTGCGAATCATAATTATTCAACAAAACAGGAGATTTTAACCCCTCACAGCAACACTATAATCACAACACTGTTTTATTAACCAAATATACATACATGCTTTACTTTGATGTGGTTTATAAGACCGCCGGAACTCATGATTGATCTTAGTAATCAAACAGAATAGAATTAATTAAAAAATGTCAACTGCGAGACAATAGAAAAGCTATCACAGTACACTATAATTATGTATATAACTCTAGCAACATAGCTGTAATATAATAGGTAACGAAATAAAATAACATAAAGTTTTATAACAATTTATATAAGGTTTTTTTTTTCAATTCATATGACTATGTTATTAGCATATTTATAAGAGATTATTATTAAAAAAGTTGCAAGCAGTTTTTAAGTAGATGATGATCTTGACCGTAACTATTTATTTAGGCATATGTGGGTTACATATGCCTAAATAAATAGTTAGTAAGTAAATAGTTGCGGGTTAATAATAGTATTTTACGCGGAGTAACCACCGCCTCGTCCACAATCCAATTGCTTGCAATCAAGTTTTGGAATATCATTATGTAGATTCTGAGACCTACAGCGGAGATCTACTCGGATTTTTAGGCTTTTAAATTTCTAAGTACGTACATACTGTTTACCGTATTTAAACAGAATAACTAGAAATTATGATTTGACACACGGAGTCATCACATGGGATAATTGTTGACATATATTGACTATGGCAAATGTTCTTTAACTTGCATGATTGTTATTTAAACAGTAGCCTAGAAATACCTTACGATTTCCCACTTAAACATGGTATTAAATAATAGCCTTTATGCGTGTCAATTTTTATGAATTTTAAATAGGTAGGTATATTTTTATAATCTGTTAAAAGCAAAACAGTTTTTATCATAAAAAGTTAAAACACAACGAAATAAGAACAAAACAACGTCTACTTATGTAAATTGAGTTTCCTTAGGTAATTTGTTAGTAGTTGTAGCAACGTATAATTTTAATCCATAAACATTCCTTTAGAAATTCCTTTAAAAATGACACGTTAGTTAAACATTACAGACACGATGCAAAGTATAAGTTCTTGGGCGCCGAGGCCATTACCTACGCGATTTACTGAATTAAGAGAACTCTATTACAAGTTAATCATTTTTTAATAAGAAAATTTGCAGTCTGGACGAGTACCTGCAAATACAGGTTTAGCGTAATTAGATGTATGTACTCTATATATATCTCTATTTTTACACGGGCTACAATATTTATAGTTCAATATAATATAATTTAACTAAAATTTAAATTTAATAAAATTGTAATTCAATAAAATATAAATTAAAAATTTTACCACCTTCAATTGGTTTCGATTAATCTTTTAAAGTGCTTCAACAACTGAGGAAACGAAAAGTATCTATTAACTCTCACACACAATTATTTGTCTGTCACAGGCAAATTACTAAAAACAAATATAACAAGATTACACACAAACCTATGTATTCGACTAAGTTTTACATAAGTGATGAGTTAAAAACACGAGATATTATTTTAAGTTAGCCAATTAGACATAGTGAAAGTTTGAAGTCTGTTAACCGCTGTATCTTTGGAATTAATTAATATAATAATAAAAATCCTTAGAGTAATTGGTCTAAAATCTCGTTTTTACTTAGTTGAGGCCCACCAAATATGTCCTGTAACATCATCTTATGTTAGAGTAACTGGATTAATACGAATATAGTTATTATATTTATTGGCTCAATAATATTTTTATAACTAGCTTTTGCCCGTGGCTTCGCTCACCTGAAGCTATATTAGGATTACAAATCGATCCAAAAATAATTTAATCAAAAACCGACCGACAGTGATGATCTGATGACCAACAGAGATAGGTCAAGCTGTATCTCAGGATCCGTTTAATTAATTGAGATAACAGGTTCACCAGTTTTTAATTTGGAGTATATACTTGCTTTCAGCGATAACAAAATTAAAATCTATTCAGTAGTTTTTGCTCCAACCCGTAACAAACAGACAAACAGACAATCATCTCATTACAAATCACTTTTTTTTTTATTCGGAGATGTTTATATTGCCTAACTCACTGGTTTTTTTAAATATCTTCAATGTACAGACGAGATTTTAGAATCTTAGACTTATTTTATCTACCTATATTTTTTAATATTAATCTAGTACCTACTAAAGTAAATAGGAAATTTACTCCAATACTGTCTCCGTTCCGTCGTGGGCAAAAATACCGGTCAAGAGTTAAAATACGATAGACAGACGGCAAAGGCATCAAACTCAGAACATCCTTCTTGTTCCTAGACGACTAATCCAGTTCTACAAGCAACCGCTTAACCTAAGTATTTGTAATATTGTAATAATAAGTTTGTGTTTATAATAAAAAATATCACCGCTAAAATACATTCGTCAAAAATGTTTGAAAATTAAAAGCTGCTTTAACGTTTTGACTTGGAGATGAGGCCCAAGGGACCTCTTTTTGAATCCATTATGCCATACAAGGCTACGTAAACTGAATTTATGTAACGTTATTGATATTTTCAAAGGTAAATATGTGATTGTAAAAAAATATGTAAATTATTTGATAAATAAATTTAGTTTATGTATTCTTTAAGCTCTTGTTTTAAAATTCGAATCAGTTCGATAAACTGACAACATTAAATTTATTGTTTTATCCTATAAGTACCTATTTATTCTGTCTACGAGTAAGTATATGTAATTGTACAAAAGCAAGTTACAATTCCACAGCAAATTAGGTTTAAAATCTAATATCCATGGGCGGAATCGTGGGAGATTGCTGGTAATTGATATTAATTAATTCAAACAAATATTCATCCTGTTACGCAAAACAAGAGAGTGTGGAATAACGAACATACATACATAATATATACACCATATACAAAGTACGTATGAAAACAAGCTACGCCAATAACACATAAGCTCGTATAACTAAGCGTACAATTTGTATAGGCATTGTGTTCGTTTAGATCACACGAACGATTGCTTTCATTGCTTTCTTATTTTTCCTGCGCGGAGTTTCGATTTTTGATAGTTTCGTTTGATAAATAATTGAAATAATCTCTGAATATGAACATTCCATATTCATAATCAATATGAACAGACATATATATATATGTTTGAAATAAATTTCACTTCTTTAATAGTTTTTATAGAATCGTCAGTAGCCATTATATAACGTTATGTTGCAATGGTGAAGTTGTAATAAAATTATTTCAAGGGATTAATTTAAGATTTATATAATAGGTAATAATATTGTATGTTATTATCGCGATAAAACATGAAATAGTTGCCTAAAAGTAAAAAGTAATATTACTTGTCCCGTTAAAGTGGGTCACCCCCTGGCCCCCCGCCACCCGACCCCAGCCCCAGCGCCGTCTCTCGTCCGCCTCGCGACTGTCCCCACTCCCCACACCACCCCCCAACATTCATTGTGCCGCAATATATTTCTTTTTATGTGCAAACAGAAAAGTCATTTATTTAAATTTTCTCACGAATTCGTATCGCAATTTTATTTTATTATATTATCTGTATCACATTTAGAGTGCTCTCTATGTGTACCTATTGCTGTATCGATACGCAGGTCGTCGATAACTACCTACGTCGTTAATAAAATGAATTGAATTCATTCTTAAATACTTTTTAAATTTTAATACTTAACTCGATTAGATCCTTACTTAAACACAACGTAGTTATTATACCTCTGGCAAATATAACAATACTTTGTCTCTTTCTGCCCAGTCTACGTTACGCTGTTGTGCCCCATGTAATTAAATTGAAAGCTCTCAACGTGGAATGGAATAATATTAAATTCAATTGCATTGCAAAGATCACAATTTCCCAACTTCAGTCGAGAGGAAGTTGGAAAACAAAATATTTTAGATAATAAAATACCTAGATGTAGATAAGTATTGATGTACCTATTTAGTAAATTTTCTTGTATTGTATAACACAAATTACATTAATCCAGAGGTAAGGATAAGGATTTAAAAAAGTTGGGCCTCGTCAACGTTATTCTTGCTAAAAGCTCTGCAGTGAATTTTTGATTTGCGTAAATAAGTAATGGCTTCAGAACACTTTTGTGTGAATAACTGTATAATAACATAGATTAAATTACATTATCTTATAAAACGCACTGAAACACTGCTTCATTAGCGTAGTGGTCCTGAGCGCCGCTGCTACGCTAGAGGTCCTGGGTTCGATTCCAAGGTCGAGCGAAGTGTTATTGGGTTTTTTTATTAAATTCCCAGTAGCAGCCCGGAGTTTGGAATTTGTAAGTGGTTAATGTAATATGGGCATACTAAACATACCGGCGAACTGTGGATGTTTCATTAGTACGCCTCTGTCTAACCCTTCAGGCAATATAGGCGTGATGAAACACAGTGTACACTCAAATTAAAATAAATCGTGATACAAATAAGTAATCAGATATTGTCTTAATATTTAGTGTTGGCTGTAAAGTATATCTAGCTTAGCAGCTAAGTTTTAGGAAGCCAATATCCATCAAAACTTTTGAATCACTGAAATTAAGAGCGACTCGTAAGTTTGAGTTTAGTTGAAAGTGCTTTTGAAACTAATTAATGTTAATGAGGTCAAAGATAGACACATCCAAGCACTATTTCTTGCGACCAATCTTTTAAACCCAATTTCCTCATAACTGAACAGGTACTTACATACATACATGAAAGTCAAAGTCAAAGTCAAATGTTTTATTTCAATTAGACCAGTAATACAGGTACTTTTGAATTGTCAAAAACTAGGTGCGTGGTTTCAAATAGTGGGTCTTTGGAGAAGAACCGGCAAGAAACTCCATAGATCCTCCTTTCAGCAATGATTATAACATTGATTTATTTTACAATTTAGTTCTTATAATGTGAGAATCGTGCAGCTTGATGTGCTGATAACAATGAATTTAATAAACTACGATCAATTGCCTTCCCAAGAAAATAAAAGTGATTACCATAGATGAAGATATACCATACCTATGTAACATCGAGATCATAAGTGCGACTATTACGATAGTAGTCCTAACTTCGATCCACAGATCGAGCGAAGTGTCATTGGGTATTTCTATGAAATTCTCAGTAACCGTTCGGATTTATGTTCGGTTAATAGCAATAGGCTCACCCCTTTTTTAAATGGGCCCTAAACGTACCGGTGAACTATGGGTGTACATTAGTACACCTCTGTTCTCAATTTAGGTATACCATATTTCACACAAAATTAAATACTTAAATCTAAGCAAGTCAAATCTAACCTACTTAAAGATCTCACATATTTAAATAACAGCAATTGTTATAGGTATCCAATAAAGCAAAGAAATAGAGTTTTTAAATGTTCATAATGTTATTTTGTTCCTATAAATACATATTTGAATTTTGCATAGATCTTGGCACTCATTTAGATCTCCATTCTTTTAGCGGCGAAGCCCACAGCTAAGCATAATTTTTGTATTGAACTTGGCTCTCCTTTTTTACATTTATGTCTTTAGTGGGATATTTTATATTCTACAAGTAAGTCTATAGTCAATGAAACCGCTTAGCCTGGCGATGACATTGTTGTGTAGCTAAGTCGGTCAACGAAACCTTTTAAATCTAAATAGATACATACTTAAGAATAAAGTAGGTATTGTGAAACAGTCTTTTGAACCTAAAACTTGTACGGTATTTATTTACGGTTTATATTTACAGAGAAATTAGATAAGAAACAACGCTCTTCCTATCGCTTCTCCTCACAAATGATGAGACTCTATCTAAGTCAATGACGAAATGGTAATACAACACATATTTACTTTACATCAGCCCATGTTACTCAAACTTTATAAAAATATATCATATACCTCATTGGTCGCAAGCGCTGCTTCTCAGCGAGAGGTCCTCTTCAGGTTTCGATTTCCAAGTCGAGAAGAGTCAGATTTATACATTACAAGAAAAAAATGAATTTGTTCGTTAAAACATACCGGCGAACTCGTATACTCTACTGGTATACAAGTGTACACCAATATGGGTCCGCTCAAACCTTCGGGGTAAATAGTCGCTATGGTGTGATCGTTATGTGAAATATAATATTTTAGTACATAAGACTAATTTCAATGTCAACTTATTTTTTTTTATTTACTATGTGAAATAAATGTAATGCATTAAAAGTTCCTAAAGCTTTAGGCATTATTATAAAAAAATATCATAACAACAACCTGTACGTCATACAAATATTTGCTCCGTGTGGGGATCGAACCAACAACACATGGCGCAGAAGCCGATCGCTCAGCCGCTACACCAAACGTGTCGTCTCTTATTAATTGGTCATTTTATGGAGCAGATAAAATTACTGGACAAAAGTGATACTCTTGGTCGACCATTTTTTTTTTTTTGTTGATGGTTGCGCCTATGAAACCATGCATCCTACTTATTCACCTGTTTACTAATTGCTTGATTGCTATCTTACATGCCATCATGCCTGTATTCGTCTAAGAGTTGGTAACAAGTGTACAGCCGTAACCACATTTCACCGGTAAGCTAAGGTCCCATGTAAGTAACTGTGACAGTCGGACTACTAGACTGACGGGTTAACTGTGACAGTCAAATAAACTGAATGTGATTGAGAAAGCACAATCTTAAAAAATAACTACGTTAAAAAAACCTATTAGTAAATAGCAAAGGTATATAATTAATATTAAATCTTTATTATTTTAGTTTTAAAGTCGGTTTTTTTAACGTAGTTATTTTTATTTAATACTTTTTAGTTTATTGCTGCATTGTCAATTAGCTATGGGTAGACCTCAATCGGTAACCGGAAAGTGGATCAAATTTACTTGCAAGATTTTAAATAAAAAAATGTTCATATAAAAAGTAAAAGCTAATGGGCCTACCTGAATCAAATTTTTATGGGACTAATTCGAAACTATGCATCAAAAAAAAAGAATTACGTAAATCGGTTCAGAAACCTCGGTGAAATCGGTGTACATACATAAAAAAAATACCGGCCGAATTGAGAACCTCCTCCTTTTTGCTTTTTGAAGTCGGTTAAGAATTGAGAATCGTTTGTGTATTTGGTAATTAAACCATTATTACAGGTAGATTTACAGTAGAAAAAAAAGTATAATTTTTATTGTTCTATTGTCGTCATTTAAACGATATCCTCCAGTGTGACAGGTAGAATTTAAAGAAGGGACTTTCTATGTACTATTCATGTTTCTCCAATATTTATTTCACTGAAAAACAACTGTTCTTTATTTTAGACTCTGATGATACGGTGCGACAACAATAGGATTGGTTCCCTAAAAATGCAAAAAGCTAAAAATACATACAGTTAATATTTTAGTCTAAACGTTCAGCATACTAAATAGCCCAAATCATTCCAAATTTCAGCAATGGTCTATATGTTTATTATTATTGTGTAATTAATATTTCTCCATTATTAACATATTAATTATAGAAATGGCAATCACTTTCAATTATTGAGGAGAATTGTTTGTAATTATAAAAAACTAGCTTCTGCCCGCGGCTTCGCCCCCGTGGAATTCGGTCTGTCATCACAGATATAGGATCTAGTGATATAGGATCACAGATATAGGGTCTGTCATCACGGACATAGGATACTTTTTGTCCCGTTCCCGGGGGGGAACGGGACAAAAAGTATCCTATGTCCGTCTCCTGGTTCTAAGCTACCTCTCCACCAATTTTCAACCAAATCGGTGCAGCCGTTCTTGAGTTATAAATGGAGTAACTAACACGACTTTATTTTATATATATAGATATACTAGCTTCTGCCCGCGGCTTCGCCCCCGTGGAATAAAAAGTATCGGGAACGGGATAAAAAGTATCCTATGTCCGTTTCCTGGTTCTAAGCTACCTCTCCACCAATTTTCAGCCAAATCGGTTCAGCCGTTCTTGAGTTATAAATGAAGTAACTAACACAACTTTCTTTTATATATAGATAAACATTTACTACGACTGACTTGACCGTTGCTACGACGACTCCGGCGTAGCAATTTCGTAGCATTCGGCGTATAGAGCTGCTACGAATAGTAACGATGTTCGAAGAAACATTTTTTATTGAAAACGTTTTTTACTAGACCACCGTGGAATACAATTATTTATATTTTGTTTTATTTACGGCATATATACATAATCTGTGTACTCTGGGCACTATTCGATTCATACAAAATATATTTTTCTGAATTAAAATAAGTAATAAGAAACCACAATTATTGATCTATTAGAATGTGACGGTTGACTAGAGAATTAAAGTTTAAAATAGAATTCTTCTAAAATATTTGTGTCAAATGCAAAAAACTAAACTGAAGAGTTATACTATGTCATAATCCATCAAATTGAAAGTGTACACAACTACTGTCCACAAGTACTCTTAGCATTTTATTTTGGATAAAAATAAATAAATTGCTTCTCGATATAATAATAAAGCTGCTAACGGTAGTCGTCAATCAAAATGATTGGCATACAAACAAGCGAATTACAGGTGTCCGACACAGCTAAATCGTCACTTTCGGTGCGAAAACGGCGATAAAAAGCAAGTTAGCGCGTTCATTCATGTTCGGAGCGGCTCTCACGTCACCCGGCCTGCGCCATCCAACGTCATCGCATGCACACAAAGTGTCACGTCACACGCATTCTTTGACGACGGTTACCTCGTCGATTACCCTTGCATTCTTTTCAACAAATGCCCGTGACCGATAGTATCTATATTTGCCTGACATTCAGTAACGGTTATTAAGTTTGAATACCAAGTGTACGTAATCTTTTATTTCCTGTAATATCACAGAATTCGTTTTCATTATATTTTCGTAATTTAACAGCCAAAAAAAGGTAGATATGTAGCGAGAGCAGAATGTCACAAATCATATTCCGAAGTCACGTAGTGTTCAGTCATAGAATTTGATAAAAAATAAATGATAACCTAAAGTAGTAGTAAGTAAAGTGAAGTCATAAGTTGTGAAAGTCCTAGTAAGTACGGGAACTGCCGAAAAAAACCAACACTCCGTCGCTTTCGCAGTCGCTTCGATAAAGCTTGATGGATGTCGTCAAATCTCTCGGTGGTGTTACGAAAAGTCAAGGAAATGACGTCGCTTTTATTTTCATTGAGATGGGATATAAACAAGACTGTGGCGCACGAGTGCGGGCGGGGTCACTTAAAGTTAGTGTCGGCTCGTAAACGTATCGGCCAGGCGGGGGCTACTGAACGCTCGCCGCCGCCGCCGCCGCCCCGCGGCGACCGCACTCGACACGCTGCCGCACGTCGCCGACGCTCTGAATCGCACCCATTCACACGTTATCTTGCAATGGATACACCCGAACTTAAATAGAATGCTTTGCAAGTTATATGGCGTTTATTTATAAATAACTCACTCAGCTTTTAATGTTTTAGTAATATTATAACATACATATTATAACGTACATATAATAATCAATATTAACATTGATTGATAACACCTTACATGGAAAATACAAACAGATTTTTTCACTTAGAGTACAAGATAAAAAGGGCTCATGCGGTTTCGGATACAAATCAAGAATAAATGAAGAATTCCAAATAGTTTAATCTCGGAATTGTAAGAAACACAAAAAAAAAACAGATTCTACTATTTCGTCTAAAACCAAAATTAAAATAAGAATACAAAAGTACACAGAAGTGCACCAAAAAAGGAATAGCAAATAACGGTAATTGTAACAGGGAATGTCCACAATAGGCTCCCCTGGGAAAGGCGGCGGCGGCGTTCCGACAACAGACAGCGGGTGTCAGCCGCCACGTGCTACCCAAGGCCACTCGCTTAGTGTCAAGGTCAATGCCACTCCAGCTCAGTACACGCGGCACCCACGCCTCTCCTGTCACCACAAATAGACCGACCTACTCTGCTCGTACACCCGTGTGATCTACCGCAACAACTCGACACGAGCCCACTACTCCACCGCCACTACATCAAACAACCTTTTTTTTGGCGTAGGAGGCAGGACACACTTGCAATGTTACCTTTCGTAGCGTGATCAGACAACATTTCAAACGTAGTCGGTACAATTTCTATGATAGTAAATTTCGACATTAAGCTCTTTACGTATTCTGATCCATAAAATATGATTTCATAGCTACGTAATGGGTACCCTGGCCAATATTATACACACACTCGTATCACTGCTCTCATTTTGTCATGCAGTTTATATAAGTTCAAGTTAGGGACATGGACCTAGTCTGATGGATCGTAAACTATGTAGTAGGTACTCAGGTGAAACGAAAACATCAACTATTCGTCGATTTTAGAATATTTTTGAAACAATTTCACTAACGGATTTTAACTAACGAACAGCGAAGAATACCTTTACAATAGATAAAATAGATTGACCTATCAAGACCTATCATAAATTAGCGGAATCAAAAAAACTTTCTCTCTTATCTTATCATCAGGGTAAACTCACTAATTTGACCTTTGGAGGGTAACGGACTCTTTAAACCACATACTTAGTACACATTACGTGCAACTCAACGTAGTAAGCATAAAAACAGAACACAATATCTTGTTAGTAGTGTCCTGATTACATAATTAACTTATTATAATTTTTACAAACGCCTTATTATATATTTATAAAAGAACATTAGTAATCAACTATAATGTATCAAGATTTTTATTAGTTACCTATATACTTGATAAGCTACTACATAATTACGTTCTTCATGCCCGTGGGAAATTAATTTTCTTCAATGTTCTTAACGTTTGCAACGTTTCATTACTTTCTGAGGTAGGTAACTAATATTCTTTTCTTGCTCAAAATGAAAATTTTAATAAATTAAATTCACTCCAAATTACCGAATATAGTATTAAACTTTGATTGAAAGTTCATTTCTAAATATGGTCTGTTATACATAATTATACTGAAAGCTCTAACAAAATATAAAAATCAAACCACATATTTAATACAATATACATATATACATATCATCACGCGTGTATCCCTGAAGGGTTAGTCAGAGGAGTAGGTGTACTGCTTTACATACAGTTCGCCGGAATGTTTAGGTCTCTAATAGGTGGCGATCCTATAGCCATTCACAGGGCACAAATCTAAGCTTCAAGCTTTTAATAGACTATTATTCAGAATAAGAGGAAAACGGCGTGATTATACTTAAAACATCTTTGCTTTCCTTTTAATTTTAACTGCCTCATTAGCTCAGTGATCCTGAGCGCGACTGCTACGCTAGAGGTTCTGGGTTCGATTCCCAGGTAGAGCAGTGTTATTGGGTTTTTCTATGAAATTCCCAGTAGCAGCTCGGAGTTAGGAATTTGTGCCCGGTTAATGGCAATAGGCTCGCCCCCTATTTCATGGGACCTAAACATACCGGCGTACTGTGGATGTATATTAGTACGCCTCTGCCTAACCCTTCGGGGAATACAGGCGTGATGGTAACCATCATACTATGACGATGGTATGTTTGCGTTTCCTTAAATGAGAAATAGGAAGACATTTCGGAAGTGAAAAGATTTATACTAGAAAAACACAAAGCTAACTTTGTAAACTATGTAAAGCTTTAAGATCCTGAGGATTTCGCTATCTTACGAAACGATCAATTGTTGGCCACTGAAAGTAAAGAGGATTTTAGAAATATTATAATAGCTGTATTCTATGGAATCCAATATTTGACAAATAAAAATCATGAAAAACTCAACAACTGTGAGACCCGGCTGTGTTTAAATTTTTCTTTTTACAAAACCTTTGTGTCAATACCTAAGTTAATACCCTGAACTACCTACCTAATATATGTATTATAATTCTGAAAAAATTTAATGGATTAGTTTTGATGATGGGTTTGAACTTTAAATAATTGAAGAACGGAATGTTTATAATATAAAAAACAGGTATATCGTTAAAGTATTTGTATGGCAGTCATCTAGATCTTCTTACATTGAAACAAGCATGGAAATGGAAATACATTGAGTAGGTACCGCACTCCCTTCGTCTGTTTCACAAACGGGATCTCTAATGAATGACGTCAAATTAAGCTCTAAGCTTAACAGAAAACATTACTGGAACCTTAATTCGCGATTAAGGCAAACATAGTGCGCGGGGTGAGTGGTGGTGTGGAGACGAAGGCTGCGGAGCCAGTGCATGTGCGGGTGTGTGGCGCGGGGGGCGCGGGGCGCGGGCGCGGGGCAGGCGCGCCGCGGGCCGCCACTTCTCTGTACTCGAGGAGCCCCGGTACACCTCGGTTTCCGGCGGGTGCTCCCTCGCGGATTCGCAAGTGTATCCCGCCGCGCCGGGCCCGCGTGCCGGCCACGTGGCCTTCGCTCACCTACTGGCGACACCCCGCTTTTTACGCGCACTCCATTGATAAAATACTTCTAATTAAGTATCGGCTATTAATGTAAGCCTACTTCTACTTTAGTGCACTTATCTTATTATATATAAATTAAAAATTACCTGTAATAGTCATATTATATTACGTAACAAAAAATTATGTAATGATCCATTTAATCAAATCCAATAATATTTCCTTAAGGTGTTTGTTAATAATATTTCATTGTAAGCTTTGCAAGTCAGTTGTAAAATTTTAAATGCATTCTAAGATATTGATACGAATTCAAAAGAATTCTTAAAAAAATACCATAAAGCTTAGGTCTTCTTTGATTTAACGCATAAGTTTGGAAAAACGGCCGTCCCGTCAGTCGGCAATAAGTATTACATTGCCGATAGGCAATTTTTCACTGAATCTTGCATGGTATAAACAATTTACTTAATATTAAAACAAACAACATAATTTGATTTCATAAAATATGTACCTAAATTAAGTTTTATTACTTATAGAACTTCGAATTACTTAGATTACATAAAGAAGCAAATGTATTATCTACTAATCTAAGTTTCTTGAATAATCTAGGTATCAATAAACTTTTTAGTTAGGCAAGTTTATGATAATATACTTAGACTTATGAATTAATAATTTTACAAGAAAATTACAGAGCGAAAGAAAGTAAACGATAGTGATAAAACATTAATTTGTTTCAACCAGTAAATGGACCGACATAACAACTTTTTGGATTTAGTGCCCAATCCCACTGCCAATGAAACAGTATGGAGTCAGTCCAACCTACACCGGACGTCCAAGAAAGAGCTTGCAAGCTCTATAATATGTACAAGGTGAGTAACAAGTAAATTTACAAAAAAACGACATAAAAGGTAACTTGTCAACACAAGGGTTTAGCTAGAAGTAGTTAAATAAGCATCATTGTACATAATAGCAGATTAAAAAGGTGCTTTGTTTTCTATTTTATCGAAATACTAGCGGCCCGGAATATATAATATATATAGAATAATCTGGAAGAATGTAGCATTCGTTACATACATACAAATCTTTCCTCTTTATAATACACTAGCTTCTGCCCGTGACTTCGTCTGCGTAGCGTGATGATATATAGCCTATAGCCTTCCTCAATAAATGGGCTATCTAACACTGAAAGAATTTTTCAAATCGGACCAGTAGTTCCTGAGATTAGCGCGTTCAAGCAAACAAACAAACAAACTCTTCAGCTTTATATATTAGTATAGATACTAGCTTCTGCCCGCGACTTCATCCGCGCGTGATGATATATAGCCTATAGCCATCCTCAATAAATGGGCTATCCAACACTGAAAAATTTTTTCAAATCCGACCGTTAGTTCCTGAGATTAGCGCGTTCAAGCAAGCAAACAAACTCTTCAGTTTTATATATTAGTATAGAAGTATAGATTAGTATAAATACTACAGCAAAATGTACTTATTATGTGCGGTATGTACTAACGACTAATATTAAGTACCTGACGCACATTATAATCGGCCTGATTATAATCGGCATATCTGTCAGACAGTACCGACTGACTAAGAGTGAGAGACTTGAAATTTGAACTAGCTTTTTCCAAAAAAAAATTAAACTTTGGAAAATTCCAAGTGATTGGGAAAACGCAATATTTTTAATAAAAACAGTCGACGACCATTATAAACTTTAAAATAAGTTTGAATTGCACACGAGCATCGAATTTAGCTCCACATGAACAAAAGTTTTTAAATTGGCTTCAATAAAGGGTATTATGCCCAAATTGATTTAGAAACAGTTCAATGACGTTTCACAAACATCGTTTCGCGGGTCACCGACTTCGTAATGACCTGGGTTGTTCTTCAGATCTAAATTCTATTTGGATTTGCTTAGTAGAAATAATCTTAGATATTGGCTATTTATCAACAACTATTAGAATTCCTTAAATGGTTGTCAGACAAGGGCAATTTAAAGTCCATAGGACTGAATAAACTTTTGAAGATTTTTCTCACTATGCGGCGATGAAAAAGGTTTAGCCCTATTTTTTACGTGTTGCAAAGTCAAATGGTTGTAGACGACAGTCGCAAATTGTAATGAGTAGGATTAGTAAGTGGTCAGTCAACCTGTGAAAGTGTCCTGAATCCCTAGATTCCGTAAATTACGGATATCATAATGTACATCAACAGAGGTGCTTTTTAAAAAGCTGGGTATTAGTCAGTGGATAAGTTAGAATTCACCGCTATCCACGTTTATTAATAAGGCCGTAACTATGGGATATAGTTGGGCATCAGTGCTCAGCTGAACTGTAATGATGAAATTACGCTAAATTATAGACATATATCCATGCTAGTATTCATTATAATAATATTTATTTAAATGCCATGATATAAAAAGGTTTATTTAATAAAAGTAAAATACCACTCACTGACTAGTCAGCCTACAAACTTGTCAGCAAAGTTTCTTACGAGTCTACACCCGTGAGAAACTTTGCTCAATGTTAGGGTCAGGGAACGATTCAGGTAAATTCCCACATTTCCAAAGAATTTAAGGACTGGGTAAAGCTAAATCCACTTGAGTGTCACCACGGAACACAACTGGACATATCATGTAATTTAGACTACGACCGTATTAATGTTTTTAACGTGTCTCTTTATTTTGTAAAACTAATACTTCAAGCATTATCGTAAAGTAAAATCTACATTCTTCAACTACAAGTTAAAAGTTTTTGCAGCCTTACAAAAACAAACTTGTTTTAGTTCAGTCAGTAAAGCTTATCTTATTATTTATGCTGCGGTAGTAATCCTACTAATCCTACTAATATTATAAATGCGAAAGTTTGTGAGGATGGAAGGATGGAGGGATGTTTGTTACTCTTTCACGCCAGAACGGTAAAACGGATCTGGATAAAATTTGGCACAGAGATAGATTATAGTCTGGAATAACACATGGGCTACTTTTTATCTAAAGTCCACGCAGACGAAGTCGCGGGCAGAGAAGCTAGTATAAACATATATTTGTGTCTCAGAAAATTTCTCCTGTTTAGGAACGCAGAGCGGGCATGACAGGCTCAGATACACATCGATATTAATCAATTTTAAAATTGATGGTAAATATAAAAACCAGTATTTTCTTTCCTCTCAAGAAAACGCTGTACGTTTGTAAGCACTAAAAAAGTTTAGGAAGGATTTTTTATCGTGCCAAACTCACAAACTTTTATCGTGCAAAACAGCAGCACAAAGATATATATAATGTGACATAAGCGTAAAAAAGCCGTATAAAAACTGGCAAGAGACAGCATGGAACGTGACAGACAGATGTGGACACTGTTGAACTTACGTTTCTCTCTGTTGGTCGTAGCTCATAGGCTTAGCGAAGCCTGATCTTCGGGTCTTCGCATCCAGTCCGGTCTGCTGGTAATGCCTCCAAGTTTTGCAAATTTAAGCAGTCATCATCTTTCGGCTTCGTTGGAGGACACAATCATTAAAGTATTTTACCGTCGACGACGAAGAAAAGACTTGACGAAATTTATGTATATAGTATGAATCATAAGAATATGCCTATCTGCCTAAAATAAACATTTAAGAGGGCCCGGGATTTGCAAAATGTACAACACTGTCTGAAAACTAGAATAATCATCGGCGGTATTCCAAAACAGAATTAAAATCAGACAGCTTCTCCTACAATCAAGGTTTTAAATCCTTGCAAAGGTCTTAAAATCCCTTTATCTGCAGTATGTGTCATGTTTTTTTCAGTCATCTGTCTCTGTATACATCTATTGTTAAATGTCTTATGGATAATGCCAATCTTTTAGACAGGAAATTCCTTTAATTAACTTGATTAGTTTAATGCCATCGATAAATGTACTAAATATTTACCGATAAGGTTGTACCTATATATATATATATATAGTATTTTTACCTCGGTAGTATCTTTAAGTTAGTCAAACTTACGCAAATTAATTAGAGAGCGAGAATATCACGCCTGACATGACAAATGGGAATTCATCAGATAACCCTGTCAGTTTGTGTCACCTGGAATCATTACTAGATTGTCATAGTCATAGTTTTAATTCATCTCTCTATTTTATCACTATCTTTAAAATCTTAAATAATAACATACAGAATGGATGGTACTCACAGGCTTCAAGGCCTCGTTCTAAATGTCGATTGATTTGTAGCGAACACGATCAGAATTATATCTATGTATTTTATAATAAGAGTACCTACGGAGAAGCTTGAATTGTCCACAAAAATGTAATACCAAAATAAATCATACTCATAATAATGTTTTATAAAATTGTGTTATTATTCGGATTGAGATACCAATCTAGGTTCCTACCGTACCATATCGTCTCAAGCTACTTCACAGGAAATAAACGACCCGAAAAACGTTCCAAACTTGGTAAAGTTATCAAGAAATACATTTCGCTTAGATGTATTTCCAGTGAAGTATTTTGGACGAAATGGTACAGCAGGAACCTAGAATTACAGTATTGGAATCCGAACACACCTCGATTAGATTATGTTTGAATTGCGATTTATTTTGGTATTACGTTTGTATGGGAAATTCGGACCGCGCCGGACTCTCAACTCATCCAGCTGGTGTTCGTCCCGAGATCATAATATTACCTGACAATAATCATAGATAAGGAATAACGTCAGAAGCAAAATGACGCTGATTTCTTGCCCTGAAATTCTGTAATTTAGTCAGAAATTTAATTGTTCGAATTTTAGAACATGACAATGAATGTATCTTATCTGATGTTTTGGGATTGTTCTATGTTATTTTATTGATCTATTCTTTTTTATAAACTTAATAAAATTATAACAACTGAACGATTAAAGAAAATTTTAAGCGATTATCTAAAAGTGGCTTAGAAGTGTGACGTGTCCAGCTAACAATTACTTTATAAACATCTTTCATAACATTTGACGCAAAACATGAAAAAATATCGTTAAAGGAAGGATGATTATGCTTCAATCATGACATTTCGCATATCTAGTGCCTTGCAGATCATTGAAGCAGGAAAACAATACGAATTTATCTGTGAAATAGAAACAAGACCTCATTAACTTCATTAAAATATTCTTATTAGTACAATGAGAAGGCTCATCATAACAATAGGAACACGATCAGGCAGGAACTGGATCTAGCGCTGTTTGATATATGAACGATACGACTGAGAGGATTAGCAAGGAAATGATCACATTCAAAGTTACGTCGGCATTCAGATGCGGCATAGACGGCAAAGAACATAAATAAATTATATAGACAAACTTTTACCTAATAAGTTTTTATAGTTTCTTTAGTTTTTGTAGAAAGGGTCACGCGTTTTTTCCGGGACAAGTGCGCCCTCTACGATATTAATTTCAAAGTTTGATGTCGATACGTTTTGCATAGAACATGAATATTATTATTATCACCGTTATTCGAATAGATGCAGTATTGTAATTTGTGACTCTTCTATATTTTAATTTCAATGAAACTTCAAACAATACAAAACAATGTTTGATATTAATAAAATTCATCTAACTTGCAGTAAAAATTCTTAACAACTCTAAAAGACTATGGGTTAGGTACATACAATTTTGTAATCTGGGAGCAACCGAAATCACTGCATAGAAGTTCCCAGGTCTTTGAGGTTGGTTCCGTATGTCATATAAAAATCAAAAAGACCATGTTGTTTTAGGAATAGGATGAACAACAGCGCCATCATCATGTTACGGTGGTTGTTCGTACTAGGTGAAGGCGAGGCGCGGTGCGGCGCCCCACCGCAGCGCGCGCCACGACCGCCACGCAGTCTTCCCGCGCGGTCCGCACGTGCGTCTAGCGTGCCTTTCTATCGTGATTCTACTAAATGTTTCCGTACGAACTCGAAATAGGTCTACATTCAAGTGAAACTAATAATATTAACAGACATTGATTGTGTTTCTATTTCGTGTAGGACCAGCAGTCCAATAAGTCGTTCCGGTAGTTTAAATTTGAACATACTGTGTAATGAATTAATGACTTCAGTGCTCTATCAATTAAAGTTGAAATTGTATTATTTTCTATTTCCTCCGTAGATTAATTAGATCTTACATGGGACCGGAACGTATATATTAATGTACGTTTACTAAACACAATTCGTTTCATTGGATGGAATATGTCTATGGCAGCTAATTAAATATATAAATGGTGGGTATAAACTTTTGTGTGTACATACTTTTATATATTTTGTAAGTTATTTAAAACCGATTTTTATATATTAATAACTATGTAGAACCTTTAAGTTTCCGATTACTTAATTTCGTATCATTCCTTTTTCCAATTCACTATACATATTAAGAAAGTTAAGGTAATAATTTTAGATTTGCCCGAGTTGTATGTGTAAAATATATTTTAGATAAATTCCTAACTAGTCTATGTGATGAAATTGAATAAGTGTGTATTATAGTTATTTCAGATAATTAAAATTACAACATCGCATCGTGCGTTTGTAGTACAGACCTAGATATTTAAATGATTGCGGAAGTAATTTCAAATCTGATACAATCGAAGCCAGCGAAGCCTGTTTTAGAATAACCTGATTACGAAAAAGAGAGTTTGTTTTCCGTGTACGGTACCTAAGTAGTGGTGGTGTTTTCCGGAATTTCTATTACCTCCTTATCTATACTAATAAATAAAGCTGAAGAGTTTGTTTGTTTGCTTGAATGCGCTAATTTCAGGAACTACTCGTCCGATTTGAAATATTCTTTCAGTGTTAGATAGCCCATTTATTGAGAAAGGCTATATGCTATATATTAACACACTAAGACCAAGTAACTATTCCACGCGGATGAAGTCGCTGGCAGAAGCTAGTGTTGAATAAAAATTAATAAGTCTACATACAACGCAGACAACTATTTTCCTACTTCCTATTAATAATATTGTAAACGTGAAAGTTTATGAGGATTCCATGTTTGTTACTCTTTCACGTAAAAAGTACCATATGGATTTTAATGAAACTTTGCTATAATGTAGCTCATACATCAGAATAACACATGGGCCCATAACACATTCAAATATCTTCACAGACGAAGTCGAGGGCAAAAGCTTCCCTATACCTAAAACTCGAACCCATTTGTGAGTAATGACGCTATTGTACTAAACATCAAATGAATAAAATGGTATTTAGGCAGATATATTAATTTATCATAAATTATGATTCATAATATTTATGAACATATTCTGTGGTTGATAAATTACACTATCTGTAGCTAACTGGAACATAGATACTGATATAAAGATAAGATAGAGTTGTTGGGCGTTCTTAATTACATACATAGGTACCTGTTATGTATTATTTATTGGAACAATTTAAATATAGGTATTAATTAAGTTTGTATCAATTAAATATCTTATTAGATAAGTAATTTAAGGTTACAGTTAGCTGATGAACCTGCTGAAAGCTGATGAATGAATTTACAATATTTTTAACGAGAATCGGGTTAGGTTTAGCCTCTACGGACGATGTAGCCCACTTTACCTAAATATATATACTTAATAATAATATTTTAACTCATATTACTGGAACGTAATCGATAATTTCCTTCATTGTACTTATTCTTCAAAAGTGGGAATGACTTGACATTTCTGTTAAGTCGTTGTTGTTGCATTGTTTCTCGCAGATGGATGGAATTACGAAACAAAGTATGCCTACCCAGTTTTGATATAATCGAATAATTTACTTTGATTTTATTATTAGTTAGCTCACGCTTTTTAATGTGAATCTAAACTCCTTAAAATACCCATAGCTCGGATACGGAAATATGGAATAGGGTGCAGGTACGACGACCGTTGAGTAGACAGCGTTCTTTCATCTAAAATGCATCTCTGTGGGCCCTCTAACTGAAACGAGTTCTCTCAACTGCAGACAGAGGGCAGGACTGCATTGAAAATTTAAGTATGAAGAACACAATATCATTACGTGGCGCATAAATATTATGCTATGTTGTTAAAGTATTAACTTAAGGTTAAGTAAATCACTGTAAAATATCCTCACTTACTGATTTATGAATATTATTATTTGAATATTAGAGTTACCTTACTCACCTATTGAATTATTATCTACATAGGTAGGAACTTTTTACGCGTAATTTTTAAAAATATTTTGTTTTATCGCGTAATTGTTTATAGGTAACTATATTTTTAAAAACCTTTAAATTTTCGGTTCGTTTACAGCTTCCATGGCCACGGGTAAACTGTAAACTGTAGTACCTACCTATTACTTAATAATAACTTTACCGCGATACAATTCATAAAAAGTAATATTTATTTCAAATTAATATCATTCTTTTCGTAACCTACCATGTATTGTAGATATTTGCCTAGATATTTTAATATTAATCTTGTTCATAAAAAGTTGAATACTTTACATTATAACGTAGTTAAAAAACCTTATGTCAACTATTTAACCCGCAGTAGGCTAGCGTGGTGGACTTAGTCCAGGTAACCCTCTATTACTCCGATGAAGATTAGTACCCAGCAGTAGAATAATAATATGGGTTGATGATAATGATGAAAAACCCAGGTAATTACTACTGTACAAACCTGATATCCAATTTAAGTCCTGCCCGATGTCTACAAGTATTTGTTTTAACATTACCTATGTATTTCATTATAATTCCTATAGTAATTTGCATGGCGCATAAGACTTCAGTCATATCTAAACTCAAAAGCTTAAAATGTGGCTAAAAACTTAGTGGCATTGGTATGGTACATGGTACATTCCCGCATCCCAATGTGCACGAGTGTTTGATTTACCACGTTATTGTAGTGTATTACGTATAGGTATTAAAAAGGAAATTGATATAAAACTTCATAGTTGTTGCTTGCTGTTTACTTTACCTATTTCTCAATTTCATACAAATAAACACAACTTTCACGCATATTGCATATTGTTACAAATTCTTGAATGTTTTAAATGACACGCATTCAACGTGAAAAAGTGAAACTGTATGATGTTAATATGCCATTTTGTTAACATAGGTACCTACTGATTTCTGACACTGACTTTCAATGGTAATTATGTCATTTTGTTTTATCAAAGTGTTTCTGTCTGAGGCTGCTGTAGGTACAACATTATTTCCTACTTAGAATAAATTTCTTAGTAGCAGATTTATGGGCAATGGTGACGTTCCTATTTCGAAATAGCAACCAGTTATAACATCTACCTACTTATTTATGTAAGTTTAATTCTTAAAGCCTAACCCTAAAATATACAATGTCCTGTCCGACCCGTGAAGGTATTGTTGGGCATCGAGATCCGGTTCTATTTATATAATCGTTTTCACATCACTAGTATTTTTTTATAAAATTGTGAAACTGCAATGACAATACTAATGAGGGTAGCGACACCAAATATACTAAGGCCTACAGTAGATTTATCACGCATATGAGCATACCTGACATCGTGAATTTTAAACGTCATAAATATGTTTACTGTCATGATTTTTTAATGTTTCTTATTTTATTTGATGATGTGCCTATGCCCCTTTACAAAGTTAGCACCAGAGGATTAATCTTTATCTGCACCTAAGCACTGTTGTATAATAGGTAGGTAGTTTCCACAAATATAAACATTTTTGTCAAATACTTAATTGTGTAACTCTTACTTATTATTCAGACGCAATATTATAATAAATTCAACAACACTATAAGGACAGTGTATAAGAAATTTCTAAAAGTAGAATCAAACTCGAGAGAACCAGTAAAAAAGAAAAACAAAGTTAAACTGGAGTCTGCAATGACCTCGTATTTTTTGTGATACAACCGACGACCAGTCCCTAAAACAGAACAGATCAAAGGGCTGAGAAAATGGTGCTAAGAAGCGCGCTATCTATCTGAATTCTGAATGTATGCTTTATTTATTATATTTTTTTTTTTAAAACAAATATATAAATAAAAAATAATGTATAGTTAGGTATATTCCTATATAAATAATGTATAAAAAAATTACGTAAAGATCTAAAGAATAAGAATCATGGGATTCGCTTTTAATTTTTTGATATGGAACTGTAATACCTACCTACCACAAAAAGTTTATTTTTAGTAGGTAGATTCAGGTTGAGTGTCACGCACGAGGGATGCAACTTCAAAGTACCCACAATCAAAACTATTATCCATATTTTTATCAACCGCTCACGTTTACGTCGTAAAATAATGGTCCTCATGAAATAACATGATTCAGTTATGAAAAATAAAACTTCAATATTCAGAGCTGTTGCCCTAAAAACCGGAGCAATGAACGGCGATGGTGAAACCTTCGAAGACAGACATCGTCAGCGAGTCAAATAACGGCAATTTGCCGGCATGTAATAAATAAAAATTGTTTAGAGAATGCCAGAAATTTTAAGTAACTATAAGTACCATGTAGATATTCATGTTATAAAAACCACAACGACGTGCCGTAAACTGAATGAAACATGGGTACTTTTACAAAGCAAATAGTTTAGATAACATAATTGCAAAATAATCAATAAAACCAAATCCTGCTTATTTCTGAAAATTTATACAATTTATAAAAAATATCCACCTGTTCTTTTTATTTTAAGACGCATCTCCCCTACAAATTGTAAGTTATCATGAGAGTTGTGTTCCAATTGTAATAACATCAATTGATTAAACGCTATTTTAGTGGAAGGAACAAAACGAGGTCACTGACCGACAATTACGTCCTCTTATAGACTCGTTCATTCCACAACAGTAGGTAATGAATTTAAGTAAGTATCACAGTTTTACTATTGTTATATTAATAATTTAAATATTCATATTTATATTGATTACCATATTTATTCATAGATGTAAATGAAACGTGGTCTCGACTCATTGCGTAGAATTAGTTGAGTTTTATCGGAAAATAATGATATACCATAATTATTTTTATTCTAATAAACGCCAAAATATTGTATAAATCTGCGATAGACCCTGACAAGTTATGGATAATATTTTATACAAATATACTTGATACTTTTCGAACTGTAATAACTTCTTGCCTACTTTTAAAACTTTCTACTTTCCACGCTCTAAAAACATATTAGAAACATCGTATCGTTATAGATGCTACATTATAATCGCCTATTCTGATCTATTATTTAGAAAATGTTGATATTTTGCGTCGTTTATAGCTCGATTATTATGAAATACAAAAAAATAAACAAATTATTTTTAGTGGTACGTTCGGTGTTTATAAAAAAATAATTTTAATTACTAACTACTAATGTTACAAAATCCAATCGTACAGAAAGCAATTATCTGCGTGTCCTTTCACTTACTTGTTGATAGTGTGTGTAGCCCAATGGGACCACAGCCGGTGTGCTACAGAAACCGGTCCGAGAGGCATAAGACTTGTGGCTCAAGGTACTAATACAATGTTGATCAATCGCATTTTCGAACAACGATTAAACGGTTCTCATATTAAGCTATTAAAAGTAGAGCTTCCCATGTGATTGTAGAATTGTACATGTAGTTGAAGTGATTATTTATAAACTGAAAGTAAATTTCGTTTATTGTTACATTATTACAAATCATTTATTTAATACCTTTGCGCCTATATCTAGGAACGGTGAACTAACGTAAGCCGCCATCGCCAGTGCGCTCTATACCAAGCGCAAATCCAAGACAAACACATGAGTTTCTCTCCACCCGTGGCACAAAAAAAAACACGATACTTATAAGTATATACCTACTTTACTGTAATATGCAAATCCGACAGGAAAACATGTGAAGCGACGGCTGACATCCTGAAAAAACGCGGTAAAAATTATGTAATATGAAATTATATTACTGGAAGTACTCGAAGTACTTATCTACCAACAAATGAATTTTACTAAAATGATAATTTATAAAATATCGATCGATCTATAACTAAGCGTAGCACACTTACAACATAACATACCATCACGCCTATAAGTATTCCCCGAAGGACTAGGCAGACGTACTAAAGTAAGTACACCCACAGTTTCCTGGTAAGTTTTATTTTCATGTAAGAGAGCCTATTGTCAATAACCAGATAAGTACAAATCGGACAATCGGAGCTGTTACTTAGACTTATATAGAAAAACCCTATACATCATATTATAGTTAAAGTCACCGGTCGCTACAGCTAATCGCTTAACTTCCTTCACAACCATAAACCATCTTTCCTTATCTCCATTCATATAAATAAAACCATCTAATAACATCATTAGCCAAGCGGTCCTCAGCGCGACTGCTACGCTAGAGGTCCTGGGTTCGATTCCCAGGTCGAGCAAAGTGTTATCGGGTTTTTCTATGAAATTCCCAGTAGCAGCTCGGAGTTTGGAATTTGTGCCCGGTTAATGGCAATAGGCTCGCCCCCTTTTACATGGGACGTAAACATACCGGCGAACTGTGGGTGTACATTAGTACGCCTCTGCCTAACCCTTCGGGGAATACAGGCGTGATGGTATGTTATGTAATAACATCATATAATTTCAGGCACATACCCCCTAGCAAACGGTTACCGCACAACTGTGTCTCTACTAAATCAAGGTTTTCATTCTACTACGTACATTTATGAGATGCGTTATAACTTGCGAAAAAAAAAACACAGTATTGACAGTATTTTTAAATGGGTGATACAGCCCAAACGAATGGTTCAAGTCAAAGAATGCCATTTGTGTGCGCAACTCTCGCCATTCAATATCGCAACGTTAAGAAATAGTAACTGGATCGAGAATTGGCGCACCGCCTTGCAATAAGTAATACGAAATAAATATTATTACTACTTTACGCGGGAACTTTTGGTATCTGATGAAAAATAAAACGTCTAGATAACGTTCAAAAAGCTGTTTTAAATTGTTAACTTACAGTACAAGAACTTCTTGTACTGTAAGTTATTGTTGTTATTATTAGCTCTACGAGGAAATTTAGCCCAGTCAACTACGCCACAATCTAAGCCTGGAGTAATTTACTTTCATGCACCTTTTTTGTACCTACTATAGATTATAATCAACAATTTACCCGAAAGAGGCCGCAGAAAATTTGATATGGTTTAAAAAGTAAAAAGCAATAAAATCGATCGTAACTATCGTGCTGAGAAACTAACAAGCTTGTGTATTATGGTTATTGGCATTATACTTGTGATCGCGAAATTGTTCCCGCCCCGCTCATCATAGCACAGGAACCATCTCTTGAGGCCAATGTCTAACAACGTCCTCGCCTATTATAATTATGATAAACTACTATAATATAAATATTAGACTGTGCTTGAAATACTAGGTACATATAGTAGTAAATATTTATATGCTGCACATCAAGCTACATGATTCTCACATTATAAGAAGAAAATTGTAAAAAATATCAATGTTATAATCTTTTTTCAAAGGAGTATCTATGGTGTTTCTTGCCTGTTCTTCTCCATATAACCCACTATTTGGAATCACGCACATCGTAAATAAAACATTATTTTGAATTGAACAACATTAACATTTGAATTGAATTGAATAAATAGTTAATTTTAACGTATAACTAACCAAACGATAATTATAAATCAAGTCTGTATCAATGCGTATAAAAATAATGTTATTAATTGCTATAAGATAATTATAATTACAATCGTTCTAACTTGAATACTTCATTAATAGTAGATCCAAAAAAAAATTTAAAGATTATAAAAAACAATTACCAATACTCGAGGACAGAGAGAGTTAGAGCTTTCGTAAAATTCCGAGCTTCGAAAACTAGAAGTTTGAGGATTACAACTATGACTTCATGTGTTGTATTAGATAAAATATTCTTGCACTTATACAACGCACTCCTTACTTTTACTATGAGACAAGTTTATCTATACGTAAAAGATAATAGATAACTTTGAGCGGGGTTGCGTTTGACTATTCATTCTTTGAAAGACATTTGTTGAGTTTGGAATAAAGCTCCCATCTTTCAATTAAAGTATAGTAAAGTAATTTTTTTTTTAAGTAAATTTATTTATTTCTTCCACAAATAAAACTTAAATTAGATTTACAACATAAATAAATATTAGCGTAAACAATGTTTATTTGTGTATAGAAATGCTATGATTTGTGTCTTGTAGAACTAAATGCATCCCGCGATGGATTATCTAGATCCAGTAATGAAAGATTACAATTTTTAAACACTAATATAAAATGTCAGACAGTCGTGAGTATACTGAGCATTGAAAATTAATAATATAACGAGAAATTAAAATAAGTCACTTAAGGTAGGTAGGATCAACACTTCCGAACCCATTTAATTTTTTAGCTTTAACCATGTCCGCGCTGTTTATTGTTTCAGAGACCAGAAAACCTCGAGTCACCGCTGCCTGTTCCTCGTGACACAAAGAACAGCGTGTACATTATGAATGATCAGGTTAGTTTTAATCATGAATTCCTATTTCTGCTTGTCCGACAACAAGGACGAGCCATCTAAGTATTTGGAAATGGGCGCCTATCGCGCCTATGTTTCGGCACTAGGCTGTACATTCAATACGTTCATCCTCATCCTCTGAGCCTTTCCTCAACTATGTTGGGATCGGATTCGGCATTTCACACGAAGCGACTGCTATCAGACCTCCGCAACCCAATTCCTGGGTAATACCGATATTCGGGGGATAGACTGGTTGTCATGCTTTTTAGGGTTCTCTCTAGGTTTTAGGTACTAACAATTGTCAAAGATGTTCTTATGACAACAGGGACCGACGGCTTTACGTGCTCTCCGAGGCACGGAGGGGTCTCGAAGTGTTAAAGATGCCAACCATCCATACACTGACCGCGGTGGGCGCAGTTTGACCTTGCAGATCAGTTAATCAGCTTAGTTATAACTTTGCCACGAGCATTCAAAACATTACAGTTTAATATTATAGGACAACATAATTTATCACACCTACCGTCACGGCTGCGACGAAATTTCGCATGTGGGATCGCTGTGAAAAATAATTATAATTTCATCAACCTACCTTAAATATATTGCGATAAATGATTTGAATGATAATTCTTTACGTAATTTTGGACCTACGTATTAAATTATCATTCAAAATCATTTATCGCCACACTTGCTATTTTGAACTAAGTAAATGTGGTTTCATTAAAAGCGATTCATTGAAGTTCGATTTTGAGCATGCTGTAAAAAAGGTCGCTGGTGTGATGTATGAAAAAAATGGCATGTGATTTTTCACATGCTATCTGAGAAATGTTCCATACCTAATAGAAACCCCCGATACGAGTAACATAATGCTCGACTTGAGAATGAAAACCAAACACCATACAATAGTACCTACCTAGGTAGGTACAATATATGTAATTGCACTGAAAGCTTTCATAGTGATTAACGTTGTATGAAAACTCCTTGTGCCTTGTGTTTGTTATCTCAAAAGTTTTTTTATTGTTCGACTATCGAGCTGTGTCATTAGAAGTTGAATGCATTCCCTACAATTTATAATCGATTTACAATATATGTTTGTGTCCAATAAAGAATTTATTTATTTATTTATTAATCGGCACGTTTTTTACGTAAATTTGAGAAATAATAATTGATAATTATAATATAATTGAAATCATCTTAGCAAAATTTTGTTTTAACATGAAAGATAATCATGTTATAATTACTTCTGAACCTTACGCGAATATTAGACATATAGAAATAAAACAACTTTACGGATTCTATCGCGTTATATTAGTACAAATTAAAACTCAACGTTTCGGACCCTTTACAGTATCCATGGTCAAGGGCAGACTGCAGCCCAAAACTGCAAGACCAACAGAGACGGTGAACTCATTCTGCATCCATCGAATAACGAATGATCGAAGTAAAAGTGAAAGGGTTAATGGAAGGGAGCTGTCAATAAATACAACGACGAGACGCATAACACCTCATTCTGCCCGTGAAAAATGCAAAAAAAAACACAAAAAGATAAACTTTCCTTACCTTGATTTTCCTTCGAAAATTCCATGGAAATCTCTTGGATACAGCGTATATTTGCGATTGCTGTATAATTCATTTGTTTGGAAGTCCAATTTGGAAGGTGCATGTTCCATTTTATAAAAACTATTTAAAAAAAGCCATATAAACATAAAAAATATGTAATTAACGCATTATAATGTCCCACTGCTGGGCACGGGTCTCCTCTCAGAATGAGAGGGTTTAGGCTCTAATCTACCACGCTAGCCTAATGCGAGTTTGCAGACTTCACACGCTCAAGCCGCGAGGCGCGAGGCGCGAACCTGCCGTCGAGAAAATCTCTCAGGCATGCAAGTTTCTTCACGATGTTTTCCATGTTACATGACTTCGTCAGTCATGAAAAGTCAGATAGTACGTGCCTTGGATCGAACTCGAGACCTTTGACTTGGCAGTCCAATCGTCATATTACCTACTACGCTATCACTATTCAACATAGAAGCCATAATACGACAAAAAAACTAACTTCGAATGTTCACATTTCGTGATGCAATATTGTTCTTTTTTCTGTTGTTTTTATATTTCTGTTATGTGTTCTATTGCTTTACATATTATAAACACGTCTAAAATTAATTAAAAAAATATATTTCACGAAGTAACTATTTCTTTTATCACCACCACGGTCAACAATTCCTAACAAGCGCTATTGAAATGCGAAAGTGAGTTTGTTTGGTTGTTAGATTTTAACACATAGATTTTTTAAATTCACCAATAGAAAACTATAATAACAGCGAATAACATAGGCTGTATTTTATTTTATTAGAGATCCCTACAATAATGTAAGCGGTACTAGCCACAATTTTTAATACATTATTTGACGCGCCTTTTCATAATTGTTAGAATATTTTGGTTACTATGGAGATTCTTTTGATACTTAGCATTCAACTATGTATAAGTGTAAAAAAATAAGGAAACTAAGTTCCACTATGTAAAAGTCCACGCGGACGAAGTCGCGAGCAGAAGCTAGTCTTCTATCTTTTTGTTAGAACATGGTCGGTGCTTTCATAGCTAATGATATTGGTGCAAATAGCTAGTTTGTACGGAAGCCACGGTCTGTTATTTATTTAGCTATTCCCCAGATGATAATATGTTGATTCATTAGCTACAGTATGTTTTTTTTTTATGTGATAGCAGGCAAACGAGCAGACGTATCGCCTGATGGTAAGCGATCACCGCCGCCCATGGACACCATGATGATATCTATACAAATAAATAAAATTGGAATGTCTGTTTGTAATATTAAAATAACCGCTTTGTATTAAGTGCATTTGGATGTATTATATACGGTACATAAACCAAAAAAAATACAATTTTTGTCTGTCTGTTTGTTCCGGCTAATCTCTGAAATGCCTGGACCGATTTTGACGGGACTTTCACTGGCAGATAGCTGATGTAATAAGGAGTAACTAAGGCTACTTTTAATAAAATATATATTTTTATTTTGTTATCACTGTTAGAAAGTATGTGCTTCAACTTAAAAACTGGTATACTTCTTATCTCAAATAATTAAACGGAACCGGAGATACAGCGTGACCTCTCTAATGTATAGAGACACATACAAAGAAGAGATATTCACTGTTGGTTTTTATCTGCAAGTGGGCGAAGCCGCGGGCAGAAGCTAGTATTTATTATATTACTTATTATAACTTATTTATTCCTAGTTTTCCATCGTTTCAGACGACGGAAACCTAGGAATGCACCTTAAAACAAAAAAAACAATGGATTGAGTAACAATAAAAACGTTTGTGTTGTGCCTGGTAGAGATTTTGTATGCAGAATCAGTTCAAAATTCAGCATAGAAGGAGACCTGTACCATTGCAGTTCCAGCAGGTTATATTTGCCAAGACTTCAAGAGACAGTTCTTCTTCTCTCTCTTGAGTTCAGACTCAGGAGCACTTCCGAGACTTAGGGCCACTTGCACCAACTTCTTAAATGTGTTTAGATTGTATTTAAACACAAAATTTCTATGAAGAATCGTGTTTAAATACAATTTAAACATATTTGTGAAGTAGGTGCAAGTGGCCCTTAGAGTGCGTATAATTGCGTGTACTGATGTGTAAACTGAGGCTTAAAACTATTTTACTCCCCCATGAATAGTAACAAAACTGCGACTAACAAAATGTAATACTCCCATGAATTGAATTAAATGTACATTTGTGATAAGTAAATGTTAAATGTCACTCAACAACCATAACCAAGAAAAGCTATACATAGGCACTTACTGTTATTATTATTAGGTATATCATGACCGTAATAACAAAATGCTCCCTGAATCATTCAAGTCAGCAAGGCATTTACAAACTGATAGAGGATGACTTCAGATATATAAGTCACAATGGTGTTCGTTTCTTTGTTTCAGACATTTCATACACCATCCTTTGGCGACGAAGAGTTTGATATACCATTAATTCATGGGCAGCATGCAACAAACGCCGGCGTGCCAAATTCACATATACAGTATACGCAATTACACCATTCAGCTCCTCAGGTTAGTAATGAACATTAAATTTGTAATTCTTCAAAAGAAAAATATATAAATACCTACCTAATAATGATGCTATGTCTATGGCGTAGTATAATTGTATAATTCGCTATTTTACATAACTGCTAGCTGCTTTACAAAATAGCTCTGTTATATAAAATAGCTGAATTGCGTCCAGCTGGATACGCGTTACGTTTATCAAACCTGCTACCCACACGCACGTTTAAATGTTTTGTAGAATGTCTTATTTGCAGTTACGAGAAGTGTTTTCTGTAAAAAACCTATGACATTTAGTTATATTTTGACGGTTTTTTGCAACCAAATTTAGTTTTACAGGGTAATTTCGGGATGAAATATGTTTATAGATACTGGTTAGGTTAGAACTGTGACCAAACGACGCACGAGCCGAGCGAGCGAAGCGAGTAGAGTTCTGTAACTCAGCTCTGAATCAGCTCAATGAGTCAGTAACAAAACACAGGTTCGCACAGTTTTGAGCCGTTCAGAAACAAAATGACTAGCTCATGGTTCAATTCAGCTCCTACTTGTGCTCAGTTTGTACCTACTTGGCTACTTGTGATACCCTCCACAGAAAAGTCGTGAATAGAGATTCTGATCTACTTGAGTCATTCGTTCTGTAACGTTTTATTGATTTGTACAGCTCAAGCTCTGTGGATTTTTTTTGTAGTAGGTATTAAAATAAAATCTATAATAATATATGTCAGCTCATAATGAATTTCGGCTCGACAGAGTTAAACGAACTCTCTACTGCTGCAGCACAGTCGGCTCGATTCGGCGCGCAGCTCGCAGTTGGCTCGCCCGAATCATAAACCTGAATAGGTACAAACTGAGCTGATGTGCGAGCTGAGTCATTGAGTCAGCTCACACACCTGAGTCATGAGCTGATCTGTAGCTCGCATATTTTTGTTGAGTTACCCATGTCTAGAAGCGAGCAGGGCCGCGTAAGCGACCGAGCCTGTATTCCCCGAAGGGTTAGGCAGAGGCGTACTAATATACACCCACAGTTCGCCGGTATGTTTGGGTCCCATGTAATAGGGGGCGAGCCTATTGCCATTAACCGGGCACAAATTCCAAACTCCGAGCTGCTACTGGGAATTTCATAGAAAAACCCAATAACACTTTGCTCGACCTGGGAATCGAACCCAAGACCTCTTGCGTAGCAGTCGCACTCAGGACCACTAGGCTAATGAGGCAGTTGTCTCTTACTACTACTACTCTTACTTACTACCTAAGAATATTCAATATCTGGGAGCACGACAGTGCCACCCGCCGACAGTGGGGGGGGAGGGGCCCAAGTCGAGCAAAAAAAAGCGGCCGTACCATCCTTTTCTCGAAGCAATTCAGCCCATTTTCGTGCCCCTATAACTTCGTTGTCGATTAAACTAGAAGCCTGAATTTTCAGTATTGTATAGACACGGTATATTTCAAATTTCATTGAATTTGAACTAGTAGTTTAAGAATTATAACCAGTCAAAGTTTCTTAATTTTGTCACTCACTGAATGACCGATCATATAAACTCTAAGGCACTTCTAGCAGACCTAGAAGCTTCAAATTTAGAATCCAATTAGTGTTTAGTTTATAAATCAAGAAAAAACTAAAACATTATGCATTTCGCAATTTAAAAAAAATGCAATTTTCCAGTTTGCTTGATACATCGTCATCATCATCAGCCTATATTCGTCCACTGCTGGACGTAGGCCTCTCCTAGTGAACGCCACAGAGCCCTTGGCACATATTTAAAACGATAATAAAAGATTTTTAATATTTACTTATTGATACCGACTTGGTATTACATGGATCTCAAAACTTTTTACGATAGAAGAACTGAGTTGCGAGACGGGTTTTTTTACGAGTTATAGTTTTAGTGGCATTTATTTGACTTGAAGTGATGTCATGGGTTTACGCGGGAGAGTATGTTACTAAATGATAAAACTTTTTTTTATGCGTGCCATGCTTCGGCACGAATGGGCCGGCTCGACCGGAGTAATACCACGGCCTCACAGAAAACCGGCGTGAAACAACACTTGCGTTGTGTTTCGCCGAGTGAATGAGGTTACCGGAAGCCCAAACCCTTTTAAAAGGCGGGCAACGCACTTGTGGCTCCTCTGGTGTTGCGGGTGTGCATGGGCGGCGGTTATCGCTTACCATCAGGTGATCCGTCTGCTCGTTTGCTCCCCTATCCCATAAAAAAAAAATTGAACAAAGTACCTATTTGTAGAAAAAAAGAGAAAAAATCCCAAGAGTGTAAATTTACCCTGTGACTACTGGAACGCCACCCAAATTTAACGCAATTGGACGGGCACTTTTCATACAGACTGATCTCCTTTATTTTACCCTTCATACTATTTTCATTGGTTGCCGAAAGAAAGGCGGAGATTCTGACATCCTACTTTAACATAACAACACTTACGTTGTGTTTCGCCGAGTGAGTGAGGATACCGGAGGCCCAAACCCGTTTAAAAGGCGGGCAACGCACGCACAACTCATCTGGTGTTGCAGTTGTCCATGGGCGGCAGTAATTTCTTAACATCAGGCGATCCGTCTACTTGTTTGCATCCCTATCACATAAAAAAAACTTTGCTTTTTGAACGAATCGTGCGAGAGGAATTCTTCGGCACGAATGGGCCGACTCGACCAGAGTGATACCACGGCGTTACAGAAAACCGGCATGAAATTACGCTTACGTCTTGTTTCGTCGAGGGAGTGAGGATACCGGAAGCCAAAACCCTTTTAAAAGGCCGGCAACGCATTTGCGAATCCTCTGGTGTTGCGGGTATCCATGTGCGGCGGTATAGCTTAATTTTGTCCACCTATACCAAATAAAAATATATTTAAAATCTGTATCTTTATAATCTGTATTTATTGGTTTATTTTAAGCATGTATACATAATCTGAGGCGTGTACACAACAAACGAATAGTGCTCTCACTCTAGCAATTGTTCCGTTTCGACCCGAGGTAGCAGGAATCAACACGATTTGAATAAACTCAAGTTGAACGCAACTTGAGTTAGTAAGTCGAGTTGACTAAACTCAATATTTTTAATAATTTGATACTATTGAATTTGACACTATTGAGTTTTGACATTTGACAGTCCTGTTCTGACACCTGATTTGTCACAGACGACGATGTCACGATTCTCTAATATATAGTGTACTATCTATGGTCACGATGGTCATTTTCATTTAGTCGTATGCGTGATGGTTGATTTGATCCCATAACCAAAGCCATTATTTCATTTCATTTTCCTTCTTTAATTCTCATTTTGAATTATTTCTAAAACTGCATTATATTGAATTTGAAATAAGTAACCATACAGTGACTATAAATTCGATAATAATCTCCGGAACCCTAAAATGTTGCCCTCGGAATTAGAAACACTAAAAAACATTGTTTATCGTAGGTTGGTATGATGAATCCAGCACAAGATGGCTTAGCACCACCAGGCGGAGCACCCTCATATCAACAGCCTCTATATTTACAAGAACCACATACGCCAGTCACATCACATAGGTAAGTATTTACTTATTTCAATTGCAATAATTCAAATATACCTATGAAGAAAACTTAAGCACCTACCTTGCTTAGTTAATTTTTACCCTCGTGACTATGTTCTAAGACTATTAAATATGTGGTGGAATGAAGCTTTTATGGTATACTTACTTTTTAAAACCATAATTTCATCTAAATTTATTTCTGAGTCATGAGGTTTGCTGTTTCACTACCTACACATTTATCCATGCACTGTGAACTAATTCTTTGGTGATCTGGGATTTAAAGAAAATCATAAACAGGGGGCAGTCCCTAAATTTTACCTGTCAGTTTTTATTACATCCCATTTCTACATTTGCAGTCTTTTTCAACAGCACAATCATGTTGGGTGTAGCAACATAAACATATTAACATACATTATTTAATTAAAAGTTTGTACTAAAAAAAAAAGGTATGATGTATGAAATGAAAATTCACATCATTTTGTGAATAATAGGTAGATGATTTACACAATACTTTATTGTACTTAGTAGGTTTAGTAACAAAAGTGACTTGTCATCCCATCTCAGTAGTAATATTCCTTAAAAAAAACTCAAAAATAGTACAATGGAACTATAATAAATGGTCTTTCATAATTGTAGAAATCTTTGTATAATCCTGTATGACTATTTTTTTAATACAAGTTCTCAAGTCCAAGAGTATTATTCCTTTCTTTTTTATCTTACTTCTAGCGTATAAATTTTATGCTAATAACTTAAAATATACTACAGACTGCTTCCTATAAAAATATATTTCTAATGATATTTTACTGAGCATGAAAATTATTTATTGTATCAGGTACACTGTTTTTTCTTTAATTCCCAGATCTGCATGGAAACACACTGACAATGTCATGATAAAAATGTAAGTGTACAGATCTTTATTTATTAAGAATGCAGTCTGTGAATTTTCATGTTATACAATTCAATAACACTCTGTTTGTCTTTTCTAACATGAAATCAATTACCAATATAGTTTCAAAATGCTGATAGTTCATTATTGGTATTTTGTACTGTGAAATCCCAGTGATCCTAAATTATAAGACCAAACACCAAATTTTGATGATAATTCCTCAGAAAAAAAAATGCAGTGCTGTTTTCTGACTGCCAGTAAAGATAGTTACTGGAATTGAAATGGTAGTCCAAATCAGCTTGGCATGTCCTCTGAGGTACAGAAGGGTCTTGAATCAATAATTGGGCCAATATTCATAGATAAAACTAAGTGTAAACTTATGCATATTAACAAAATTATTATTAGTATAATTATGCAAGACCTGAATACAGTTTGTTCAAAATAAGTAACTATTGATTCCAAAATTTTTTAAACCATATTATATTTGGCCCCAAAAATAAAGTTACAAGTGTGATAACAAGGGGGGGTAGGGGGAGAACGGATCTAACATCTTATCCGGCCCAATTGTCAACCTCACCTGCACGCGCCGAAGGGCGGCGGCGATCATGTGTCACCGTGGTGCTCCCTGCTAGACAACAGACGAGGCTCTGGCGACCGAGCAATGGCGGTATAACCATACCCCCAGCTGGGTTACTGGCTGGAAGAGGCTAACGCGAGCCTTGGAATCCAAATAATTCCAAAAATGTCGGGAGTAAGAAGGCGTTACAAAAAAAAAAAATTATGGATGCAAAATTGAAAACTAGATTACCCCAGGAGGGTACCAGCTCTGCTGGAGAATCCCTCCCTGAGTCTAACTCAGGCAGCCCCTCGTATTCTGGGGGGGGCACAGTTTTGCCAAATAAAAAACAGCAGCTTAGAGAAGAACACGGGCAGGTAGGTACCCAGTGCCACCCGTTGGAGAACCCCACTGGTCAAAATAATACCAACAGCAACAAGAAGATGATCCAGCAGGCATTCCATCCAAGCCTATTTATAAATCGGCCGAGAAGTTCTTCAGTCGGAAGCTCCTCAAAATCGGTCTTAGCTACTGAACAAAAGCCAATGGAGGATGACAGAACAGACCAAACCATTGAGAAACCAATTAGTTCATGTCCACCCGAGTGGCAAAGAATACCATCAGAAACTAACCGCAAGAAGAGGAAAATGACACAGAGTCCATCGCCAGAAGGAATTAAAACCTCGAACAGATTTAGTGGATTGACTGTTGTGGATCTTACTGGAAAAGATGAAGAGGAAAAAACAAAAAAACCCAGCAAGCCTCCCCCAATAGTTCTATATGGAGTAGAGGATGTGAGAAAACTCACTGAACTTCTGCAATCCGTAACAGAAAGGGAAAACTTCACCTACAAAATAGTGAACCGAAACCAAATGAGAGTTACGTGTACAGAAATAGAAGTTTATAAAAAACTAATATCATTAGTACGAGAAAATGGGCTAATTGGCCATACCTTTAACAGGAAAGACCAAAGAAACTATCGCATAGTGATAAAGAATCTGCATCATTCGACTCCTATAAGTGAAATAGTCGAAGCAATAAAAAGCACGGGGAACTCTGTTGCTGGAGAAATAATAAACGTTAAAAATGGCCCCGAAAAGAAACCGACATCGACTTTTTTCGTGAACCTACTGCCAGGACCTAATCACAAAGCAGTTAAAGACTTAAGGTACATATTCCACCAATCTGTTATAGTCGAAGATCCAAAAAAGCGAAAGACAATAGTACAATGCCATAGATGTCAGCAGTACGGACACTCCAAAAACTACTGCATGAGGCCTTTTCGCTGCGTGAAATGTGCGCAATCGCATAAAACATCAGACTGTATCAAACACGACCGAACCACCCCTGCTAAGTGTGCACTGTGTGACGGCGCGCACCCTGCAAACTACAAAGGCTGTGAGGTGTACAGAGAAATACTCACCAGAAAAACTGCTACGCCCCGCGCCCTACCAACTGAAATATATAAACACACAACCGCCCCACCAACTGAAAAATATAAACCCACGATAACTAAAGATAACATCACCAGTAGACACAACAACATACATAATACCTGGATATCCAACGAAAAACCAAATGAACGAACAAAGAAGTACACATACGCGAATGCACTTACAAAAGAGTACACTGGAGAGGAGGCAGAATCCCAACATAAAACAACAAACAATCTAGAAAAGGTACTAATGATACAAACCCAAAAATTTGATTTAATCCTACAACAAATGAGTGCTTTGACGCAACTCATAACATCACTCCTGAAGAAATTAACATAGGGTGGACACTACACATGGCCACCTGGAACCCAAATGGATTAGCCCCTAACAAAGATGAGGTGGAAATTCTGATCAAGGAACATAAGCTCGATATTATCCTCATCTCTGAAGCTCACTGCACGAAGTCGTCTAATGTTAAGATTCAAGGATATACCACTTATACTACATACCACCCCGACGGAACGGGACATGCTGGCACGGCAGTTATCATAAAAAACAATATTAAGCACCACCTATTACCCGAATTTAAGACAGAGGCAATTCAGGCTACTACAGTTGCTGTTGAAGATAGTTGTGGATACTTTAATGCTGCTGCAGTATATTGTCCCCCTAAGCACAAGATCTCTGAAGACATGTTTAGTGAATTCTTCGAGTCCCTGGGAGGGAGATTCATAGCCGGTGGAGACTGGAATTCAAAGCATACTTGCTGGGGATCTAGGCTCACTACGACTAGAGGTAGACAACTACAAGCAAGTGTGACCAATAACAGCTTGCTAGCATTGTCCGCTTTTGAACCGACATACTGGCCATCAGACCCAAAGAAGATCCCCGACCTCTTGGACTTCTACATCATCAAGGGGCTATCTCGGCATTATCTGAAGCCTGAACCATGTTGGGACAGTTCTTCTGACCACACCCCTGTCTTACTAACTGTTAGTACCATGATTATCGAAGTAGATAAACCAGCTTCACTGTACAATGGCCTTACCGATTGGGATTCTTTCCGGGACCATGTAGAAAAAAATATCGACCTTAAAGTAGCCCTAAAATGCCCAGAAGACATTGAAGAGGCGACTAAACATATTACCATGACCATACAAGAGGCCTGTTGGAAAACAACACCAATTCTAGAACACAAGTGTCCGACTGTCAACCTTCCACTACAAATAAGAAACCAAATCTTCGAGAAAAGGAGGTTACGTCGTGTATGGCAACAAAGCAGAAACAAAGAAGATAAGAAAGCACTTAATAAAGCCATTACACAACTTAAATCCACCCTCGAACAGTGGCATAACACTACACTTGAAGCTAAGCTAGAGTCTCTCACACCCACAGCTTCCACTAATTACTCGTTGTGGAGATTCACAAAATCTTATGGTGGACCACAAATAGCTAAGCCTCCTCTAAGAAGTTCTAACAGTTGGGCTAGAACTGCTCAAGAGAAAGCAAATCTTTTTGCCAAGCATCTGGCAACTACATTTTCTCCTAACTCTACAAATGACGACAATACCGAAAAAAATGTCGATAGGATCCTGAGTCAACCGTACCAGATGGCACTTCCACCAAAACCAGCTACTGTTAGAGAAATCTGGAGGACTATAAATGAGCTAAAGGACAGGAAAGCCCCAGGATTTGACTTGATCACGAAAGAAATCCTCAAGCAACTTCCCAAGAAAGCTGTTGTATACCTTACCTTACTTTATAATGGCATACTAAGAGTGCAGCATTTCCCGGCATTGTGGAAGGTTTCCCAAATTATAATGACACATAAGGCAGGCAAACCACCCCATGAAGCTGGATCGTATCGACCTATCAGCCTTTTACCAATTCTATCTAAGATTTGCGAAAAAGTAGTACTTAAGAGACTTCACCCAATCCTAATTGGTAATAACATAATACCAAATCACCAATTTGGTTTCCGACAGCATCATTCGACGGTAGAGCAAGTACACCGGGTGACTAATAAGATCAGAGAGGCACTAGAAACCAAGCAATACTGCTCAACAGCCTTCCTAGATATTAATCAAGCATTTGACAAAGTATGGCACAAAGGACTCCTGTATAAGCTAAAGAACAGTCTACCTCATAGCTACCATGCGCTTATGAAATCATACATGTCAGAGAGGATATTCCAAGTCAAAGAATCGGGTGTGACATCTGGATTCCACAACATCGAAGCAGGAGTTCCACAGGGGTCGGTGCTGGGACCTGTGCTCTACACAATATTTACTGCGGACCTACCAGAAGTGGCGGGGGTTACGACTGCTACCTTCGCAGATGATACTGCAATTCTGGCGAATAACGGAAACCCCCAAGTTGCATCGCGATTGCTCCAAACAGGACTGGACGCAATAAATAACTGGCTAAAGGCATGGAAAATGAAGGCAAGCGCAACCAAATCTGTGCATATCACATTTACTTTAAAAAAGGGAGACTGCCCGCCAGTCCATCTTGGAGAAAGTAACCTGCCCCATAGCAATCGAGTAAAATATCTCGGCCTCCACCTTGATCGCAGACTCACATGGAAAGACCACATAAAGACCAAAAGAGAAGAGCTCAGTATAAAATATAGAACCATGCTCTGGCTGCTGGGACGCAACAGCAAACTCTCTGTGGACAACAAACTGCTGATCTATAAAGCAGTTCTAAAGCCAGTATGGATGTATGGCATACAGCTCTGGGGGAGTGCTAGCAGCTCTAATATCTCCATAATACAAAGATTCCAGAACATTATCTTACGCACAATCTCTAATGCCCCTTGGTTTGTTACAAACAACGAGATCCATGAAAATCTCATGGTGAAAACTGTGATGGAGGAAATACGTTACATCTCAACAACCTACCAACAGCGGCTAGCCTCTCATCCTAATGTATTGGCAGCCCTTCTCAGACACCAACATTACCCCAACCGCTTGAAAAGGCATGACATCATGGAGCTGCACAAGAGAGTGTAGCTGCTCTTTCACAAGGGTAGTGCCCTCAATGGAGTGCACACCCGCCACGACAATAACCCTTCAACGCATCCATTCATAGTTGAAAGACTGATTGTGTATAAGTGACAAAACAAAAAAAAAAAAAAAAAAGGGTGATAACCAAGCGCCATTTAGTATCTTTCTGTCATTATACAACACAACTCAAGTCATCAACTCAGGTCATAGCGGCACTAGGGTGGTACTAGGTGGGTAATAAGATATGGTAACAGAAAACATAACAAGCTTATAACTTTGTTATTTTAGTGAATGAAAAATTCGAGTCACAGGCAGGATTCATACCTGCGTCTTCTGGTAAGATACACCTGATGCTATGACCACTAAGCCACCACAATATAGTTTTGAAATTTTGTACATAGATTCTTTACATAAAAATACTAGACATGTGTCTTGGGTTTCGCATATACTGAAACTAAGGTTATATACATGTAGAAGCATAAGTTTATACTTAGTTTCTCTCTGAATCTCAGCCTTGTTGGGTTAAGGATGGTCAGCCATCCTGACTGTGGCAATTACAGCTTTACCTTGCAAATGAACAGATAAACAGTTTTACATACCCACAAACCACTGAATAATCGAAATACAAAATAAAATCTTTGCCTACAGTGGAGCAGGTGCACCAGCTGGTAATTACATGATCCAGCAACAACCTGGAGGACAGCAAAGGCTACTTATGATGCAACCAACTCAAGTCATGAGTGGCCCACCAACACCTAGCACACCCACACAACCCTCAGGTCCTGTGTATGGGTCACCACAGAGAGCGTCACCTCCTGGTACCACCAGTGACGATTCTGATGACAGTGTACCCTCACATCATTCACAGGTAACACATTTTATTTATTTATCCTACACATTTTTGGAATGTTATGTTTGTGTATTCACAAGTAGTAGAACATCATCATTATTATTGTTGTTTTTTTAATTATTTTGTAGTACATAGTAAAAGCAATGATTTAGTTGGAATATCAACTTACTTACATATTTTATGATTATAAGTATCCAAAATAATTTAAGTAGCTACATTTTTTCAAACTATCTTACTGCTTATTATCAATGCCTTAAATGTACAATAAACTAGCTATTATACCTTAGAGTCTGCAGTATAATTGCAGGCTAGCTATACATTATTTTATTGGTCTAAGGCTCACACAGAGAATCAAAAGACAAATTAAATGTATCTACCTATCAATGTGTAATTATAACTATCATTCAATAATTCTGGTAATTGGTTTTAACCAAACACCAACATCATGATTGATTATGAGTATACATGATTGTGTTACTAAGTATTTCACGGTATTTATACTTACTTGATTATAACTACTTATCTAAAATACTTTAGCATGCCACAGTCATGCTAACATGAATAACAAAAGGTTTAAATTACTTACATCACATTTATATACTTATATATATAATATTGGAAATAACATTAAGTTAACATCTTCCCCTTGTTTAACCAATTTAGCCATTGGAGTCTGTAAAATTTACTTTTTGCTTTATTTATGAATTAATCCACTTACATTCTTTGTTTGCGTTTGACAACTATGTACATAATAATAAAATAAAGTGAACCTAAAATAAAATGAATATGGTAGTGCACCATATTGTACTGGATTCAAGTTTTAATCCTAAAAACAAATTGTTAAATAATACCTATAGAATTGAAAAAATAAGCTAGTATGGCAAGTCGTGGATATAGCAAACTATGCAATATTTATTCTCTTACTAAAAACTACATTTCCTTAGAAAATATTAATGTAACAAGTTATTTATAGTTTTTTTTATTAGAGAAATATAGTTCATTGGCATACGTTTTTATTTGTAGTTAAAATGAACGAATCAAGCAGTAGTAATGCTAGTATTAAATTCTAATGAATTGGTTGTTTGTTGGTAGTTGCCTGGTGATGCGGAAAGCCTTCTGCCTATCCATTATTGCTCAGCGAGCCGGCAGCAACAAACTACGCTTCATCAGGTATAGGCAAATTTTATCGCTTTTACATAACCTTAATATATTTAGGAACATATTCATACTTTTTTTACCTTGTACATTTTGTTGCCAATGAACTGTATTTTAAAATAATATTATTGATTTTTTTAATAAATGAACATTTAACAAAAAGTTATTAAACATGTTGTCATAGGTGGGTGTCGGCAACATGGCAGTAAAAAGATCGTCTCCTGAACCAATGGACAATGGCGTGAACCGTGGGCAGATGCAAAAAAAGCCTAAAGTTCAGAAAAAGAAGAAAAAACGAGATCCTAATGAACCTCAAAAGTAAGTTAGCTTTAAAATTTAGTTTTTTTTTGTATTGCGCAAGCGGAACCTTGCTTTGTCTTTATTTAAACAAATGTATGTTACAGGCCTGTATCAGCATATGCGTTATTCTTTCGGGACACTCAAGCTGCGATTAAAGGCCAAAACCCAAATGCAAGTTTTGGCGAAGTTTCCAAAATTGTAGCTTCCATGTGGGATGGATTAGACTCTGAACATAAAAGTGTGAGTACAGCAATAAATATTTTTATTGTATTCAAATTCAATATATTGTAAAATTGCAACATAACTAAGTTTTTATTACAGGTCTATAAACAAAAAACAGAAGTAGCCAAAAAAGAATACCTCAAAGCATTGGCTGCCTACAGAGCGAGCCTAGTGTCTAAGGTAATTAATTAACTAGTTTACTCAATTTTCAGTAAATAATACAAATACATAGTAATTATAAAACTACCAGTGTGAATAATTGTAAGTATAGGTAGGTACCTACCTATTCTATTATTTATTTACTCTCTATCATTGATCTAATGCAATTTCTCATTTAAAATCACTAATCAACTAGCTCACCATGGATCAATGATCAAAATATACGAATATAGTAATTGCGACATTAACTCTAAAGTAGGTATGTACCTACCGGCTATAACTCAAAACGCAAACCTACTTCGTTAACTAGCTAGATGCCAAAAATTTTGCCAACTGCCAAATAATTACGCAATCACTAAATACGCGATATTTATATAGGTACCACGCTAAAGTTCCCCAGAACTGAATGGTTAATGGCATAAAATATCGTTGGTTATAATGTAGACATACAATTTGCGAAAAACCACCACAAAATTAAATTGGCTAGCTAGGTCGAACGATCCACCTCAAATCTAAAAATTACCTCTATTTCAAATCTATACTAATATTACAAAGAGGATAGATTTGTATGTATGTAACGAATAAACTCAAAAACTACTAGGCTGATTTCAAAAATTCTTTCACCATTTGACTGCTACATTATTCCAGACAGGCTATAGAATATTTTGTAAAAAGTTTTGATCCGATTTCTTTGGAAGAATAACCATGTAGGTATGATATTAAACTTTTTTAACTACTAGTCATTATTCTGAGGATTTGTAACCTATCAGCACAATATGTTATTACAGTGTTGTTCTTGCTGTCTCGCCTACACTGGTATACCTTTGATGATACAGTACTCACTCCAGCTAAAAAAAATTCACATTGGTTAGCTTCCGCTTGACCTTGATTCGTCTGGTAGAGTATGGTAGTACATTGTAGGATTTCTAGATGGCACTATACCTATGCAATTAATCAAGATAGTAGGTATACTAGAATGTTGATACAATGTAGGATTTGTAGATGGCGCTCTAAACAAATATTCATTTGACAGTTTATTGACTAATGTCATGTACCAAGCTTTCGCTTTCGCGCATGACGCTTGCCGGATTCCTCAATCTGTTACTGAGCTTTTGTCAATTTACCAGTTTTATATCATTCAAGTACAAGGACTTTAAACAGTGATTAAAGACTGCAGAAAATTTAAATGTCTCATAATTTTCAGTCAAATTTGGTAAGATACAAATCTCTTTCCGAATCTCATATATTTGATTTATGAATTTTGAGGTTATAATGTAAGCTTTTATATACATGCAATATTATTAAACAAACGGATGTAGAGTTTAACTCAACTTCAACAAATCAATACAATACAATTATTATCTAGCAATGCAAATGATCGTAGCTTTATGAAGTACAATCTTTTTTTTATTGTTTACAATCAAAATTGCTTAGGTACATGAATTATTTATTTACGAGAAGCTTTTTATGTGTCAAAAAGTTTAGATCATATAAAAAATTGCATAAACTTGTGTCTAATTTCCTCTTCAAGAAAACTTTGAAATCGAAAGCATCATAATTTTTTATCATCATATCAATGTAATACGTTTTTATCTATGTAATTGTATTCAAAACACTCGATTTAATAATATCGTTTGCTTCCAACTTTATATTTAATATCTTAAAAATATTTCTTTTAGGGAGGAGAACAGGACAATCAACCAATGTATAATCATACCAATAGTGCCAATTCATCCTATGGTAATTATTACCAAGGGCAAACATATGGTAATGGACATTCACCTCAAGGTTATGTGCCGAATCCAGCACCACAAGGCTACTCTCAACAGAATTATTCAGGAGGCCAAACTCAAGCTCCCTATCCTGCTCAGACTCCACAAGGTTACCCATCTAACCCTCAACAATCCCCACAAAACTATCAAGGCAGCATGACTCTCACACCTCAAACATACCAGGTGAGCACATAATATTCATAATTATACATTATGTTAAAAAAACTTGCATTGTCTTAACAGGGCATACAGTACAAATGAAATAGAAACAAATTCAAGAAATTAAAAATTCACAATTGTTATGCCTGAATTACCATAGCTTCCCCAAAAACTAGCAATTTATTAAAATCTGAAAAACCATAATAATCCTTAGTATGTTTGGCATACAGAGAAAATATCACACCCACTGTAAGTATTGCTGTAAGTATTTAAGGCCGTAAATGGCAATACTTACAGTGGGTTAATTAAACAGTGTTTAAATGGAATTTAACTATATTTAAAAAGTTGGTGCAAGTGGGCATAAGTATCCTTGTAAAGCGAAAACAATTATTCATATTATTGTATACTTCTGAATGAATAAAAAATTTAGTCAAACTTATGTGTATGAAATAAACTGCCGAGTAATTTAATAAAACCTTACTTAAGGTAAATTTTAACATATCGATTAATGTTTTAGAATTAGAAGCTTTGTTTGTGAAGTTTTGTTTTAGAATTAGAAGATTTAGAATTAGAACAACTTGTTAGTACAAACTTTTAATTAAATAATGTATGTTACGTTAAAAGTCCCACTACAAAAAGAAAAAAGTAAACATTCATAATATTTTATTATTGATTTAATTATGTAATTTATGCATATTTATCGTCGACTTGACCCCAACACTACTGTCGGATATATACGACTGCGGCGGTGGTAATCTTATAAAATACTCTGTTTAGCTCTTTACAAATAAGCTTCTTTTTTGTATTGAAATTAGGTCTTTCGACGGGTTAAATAAGCCGAAACAAAAATATAAATGATTCACACAAAAAGATATAAATGATTCACAAATATCTGCTGTTAGATTTTTATTTAAAACTTTTACTGCTTTTATGAAAACATTGAGACAGGAGATACATAATAATATGCTCGGAAATATCCGACGTCGGCACCTGGGGCATGAATCCTCGTGGTCGGATATATACGACCCCGGCGGTTAAAAGGTTAAGTCAGTAAAATGCAGCCATATTATAATACTAACACTTAGTTATAACAAGGTTAACTATAAAACCAAAATGAGCTCAATGGCCAGACACAAAAGCTACCAATTGTCTAGTATCTGAAATAAGGTAGTTCATAACCAGTTAGGACTCCAAGTCACCTCTCCAGGTTAAAACTTCAAAGCTGACTATCAGCTATCAGGCTATTTATTTTCTGAATGTTTTTATTTCACAAATTTTTAGCATCAATTATCTTCACTTTAAAATAGTTTTTCCATACTGATTACCCCAAAACTTTTTCATTTCAATGTTGTTTAAGAATCATATTTCCGTTTGTGCAGGGTGTTCCAAGTCAATCCCCACAAGGCTACCAAGTGAACCCATCTACTTCACCTCAAGGTTGTCAGCCTAATCTAGCCCAATCGCCGAGGAACTATCAACCTGCCCAGTCACCCACCAGCTACCCTGCTAACTCGGCTTTGTCACCTACGGGATATAGACAAGTGTCCTCTCAGTCGCCTCCAATGGCTTCAGTGCACGCGGCAATGCAGTATCACCACTCCCAGCAGGTAACTACAGTTGTTAAATTATAATATTTCTCACTTGTCTCAGTAATATCCAAACCGCTAGACATTTACAACAATTTATTTTAATTGTAGCATATGCAACAGACACACCAACAGATGCAACAAGCTCATCAAGTGCAGCAATACCAACAGCAGCAACTGCATCAACAGCAGCAACAACAACAACAGCAGCAACAACAACAACAGCAGCAGCAGCAACAACAACAACAGCCTCAGCAACAACAGCAGCAGCCGCAGCAGCAACAACCACAACAGCAACAGAATCAAACTTCAAAACCAGATCAGCATTCTTCTAATAGCAATGGGAACTCTGGTGTTCCACAACAGACATCTGATGTAAATACTTCTCTCTTTACATAGCTTCATATGAAATCTTACAATGTTTTGTTATATAAGTTTCTTAATTGTCAATTATTGTAATTAAATAGAATAGAAAATTGCAAATTGGATCAATATTTAAGTAAGTCCATAAAAACTAAATAAATCTTCTCATTTGGTTACTATTGTTAGTGGTATACAATTCTTGTAAAACGCTATTTATGTTTTCTTATCAGATCTGACCAATTAGTATACAAGTAGGTTTATCTCGAATGAAAGACATTAAAAAGATCATAATGATTACAGCAAAATGAAAATCGAAGTACGCCATCATGCATCCGGCAGGGATGCACTAACCCGGCTATAGCAAACAGCGAATGGGAAGATGAATACTGCTCCAATGAATGTGTTGTTAGCCATTGCAGGTAATAATAATATTATATTATGACCACGCAATCCTTACAGACAGAACAACACACTACAATAGATCAGACATTACTTTATCTGCTCAAATCATAGACATAGCCATACCAAACACACACAACCTACAAATTACCATAGCAGAGAAACTCTCTAAATAAACTGATCTGAAAATTGAAATTAGTTGAATGTGGCGCTTAGGTCACGTTAGTATTATTTCCATAGTTCTATCAACCACAGGCCGGGGTAATTCCCAAACAACTTCATCAATCCTTAAAAACTCTAAGAGCTAGCACCGTATACCTATCAAAGCCTACAGAAAGCTGCAATTCTAAATACCTGCAGAATAGGGTATTACACCTTTTTTTGAAAACTGTTTTAAATTAATCCTTAGATCGTAATGAACCAGTAGAATTTTTATTTCAATTTTATACAACCAAAAAATGCCTTAAAAACGATTTTTAATTTATGATTTTGAATTTACGCGCGAAAACGCTAGCCGCCATGCTACTTCGGCGCGTGACGTCACTTCATTGGTAAACAATACAACTGCCAAAGTCCAAGTAACACGATTTGTGAAAATAATGAGTTATAATGTTTATCATTGGTGTCTTGTGCCTGAATGCAATAATACAAGTGTAAAAACGCCACAAAAATTGGGGATTCAATTGCTTTGTGTATCATTCAATAAATATCATTTCCATTTTAAGGCGGATCGTTCACCTGAGCCCGCCAAATTCAAATTTCAATTGGTTTTTCGCAATTTGTAGGTCTATAACACATTCTAGATTCCTAGCTGTAGTAATTGCGGCATTAGCTATACAATATTAAAACTTTGCTTGTAAATCGATATTGTAAAATAGGTACAATCGTCATTTTTGGCCAAAATTAACGATTGTACCTAATTTTAGCTTCTATAACGTTTATTGAGCAAAGCTTTTAATGCTCAGTTGTGAATATTGTACAGCTAATGCCGCAATTACTACAGCTAGGAATCTAGAATGTGTTATAGACCTACAAATTGCGAAAAACCAATTAAATTTCAATTGGTTTTTCTGTACTTAATAGTGCATTTAAATTAAAATTTAAATGCCTTGTCTAAAATTGCACACATTCAGACCCTCGCGAATGAGTTGCACAGATATTTACCACGGTGTGAACCATCTGTCGCTAATTATCGTAAAAATTAATAGCAAGTATTTTTTATGTTATCATTTTGAATTACTGTATAATAAAACACTATTTCATATTGATATTTTCTTTGTAAATTACAGAGACGTCTTCAGTTCGTGGGTGGCATCAAATAACAGTAACCAAATTCAAAACTTCTCTGCAGTGAAATAAAAAATAAAAATATATAGGTACATATCAAATTACTTGTATAGACGCTGGAATAAAATCTATAATTCTGTACTCTTTAATCCTGCATTCATTATTTATGTATATTATAACAAATTAATTTTATATTTTGTGATACAATTCTTAGATCCAATGTAATGAACATAGTAAAATCTATGTACATTTGGAGTAGTTTTATTAAGTTATATACTTTTGTAAATTATTACAAAACAAATATCTTATTTAAATCTTGTAAACAGTATTTACTTTATAAATTCAATAATGTTCATATTGGAGCTCTCGAACAGTTCCACTAATTAGAACCAACTTATAAGCAATACTTAAAATTGTATGCTGGAAAAAATTATAGCCGCTGCGGATATTTTTTTGGGTTGTTCTGTTTCACAGAACACATTTCAAATTTAAAAAAGCAATAATCATGGTTATAATGACGATAATCCCATTATATCAAATTTGTGGTCAATCAACATGCCGCGTCAGTATCTGCCTGTAGTGTCGTGCCAATGCAAAGAAAATATCAAAGGGCGTCGCCAAGGGCTGGCAGGAAGTTTGCCACCCAATCAATTAAAAAAAATGTAGCCAATAAAGCAACCAAAGCTTTTGGAAACCAAATTTTGTCACAAATTCTTTTTTCCGCTTTCACCGTAGAAGTAAGGCTCACACTACCTATAGTTCATACTTTTACTATCCTCCATTGGGCCATCGGCTGGCGAGGCCCTTGAATATATCTATTTCGAATTAACCCGGTTTATGGCACCATAGACCACATTCACACCGTGAGGCAGATTATGCAGAAGCCTGGCGTTAGTGGAGTATGAGAACAGCGTGAGAGCATTTGACTCAGTGGAAACGTGAGCTGTTCTGGAATGCCAATGCTGCGGTGCCAAGTGGACTATTGTTACATCGAGGTGCTGAGATCTCCACGAATCAGCCTTTATGAATGTACAAGTACAGGACCAACAGTCTAAACACATCCCATTGCGCAGAGGCGTGAGACAGGGGCACGTCATATCCCCGAAACTGTTCACGACCGCATTGGAAGATAATATGGGCATAAACATAAACGGCGATCACATCTTGCACCTACGATTCACAGACGACAGTTATTGGCATCGCTAGAGGAGCTGCAACAAGTGCTGGACAGCCCAGCATCAGCCTCGCAAGTGTAGGTCTCAGCATGAATTTGTATAAACCTAAAGTCATGTTCAATGACCACATTGATCTGAGCCCTATTGCTGTAAATGATCATGTTCTTGAAGTTTTTTCCGAATATACTTACCTCGTGCAGATTTTGCAGTTGGGTAAAAACAGCTTTGAGAAGGAGGAGTATCCAACTGGGCTGGGCAGCATTTGGAAAACTACGTACATAGTCTTCTCATCACTCATACCGCAAAAGTTTGAAAACGAAAGTTTTCAACCAGTGCGGCCTGCCCGTGATGACCTACGGTGCTGAGACATGGACACACAGTAAGGCTAGTCCACCATTTTAAAGTCGCTCAGCGTGCTATGCTCGGAGTTTCTCTGAAGGATAAAATCCGCAAGAGAGGTTACCGGACAGAGAACCAAAGTCGTCGACTTAGCAAGCTGAAGTGGCAGTAGGCTGGCCATATCTATAGAGTAACCGACAACAGCTGGGACAGACGTGGTTTTGAGTGGAGACCGCGACTCGGCAAACGTAGCATAGAAAGCCCTCCGGCAAGATGGGGTGATGATTTGCTAAAGGTTGCTGGCGGTAGCTGTATACGACACGCCGAGGACAGAACGAAATGGAGGCCTAAGTCCAGCAGTGGACTACAATAGGCTGATGATGATGATGACAACAATTTCCGCACTGGTATTAAAATCCTATTTTAACGAGGAATATGTAACTGTAATATTCTTATGAATCTCATCCGTAACTGTTTGTAAGAACTATCATTTTAAATAAGTGAAGCTCGTTTGTAGCACGAAATAATCATATAAAGGACTGTTAGATAAGACTCTGTTTCGTAAATAATACTTTTACATTAAAATAGTTTATTACATTATGTGAACTTAATGCAATAACGGTATATGACGAGTGCTAAAAATACTTCCATTAATTTCATATTTACTCTTAAATTTAGTACATATAAATTAAGTATGTCGCTCGGAAATCCGAACGGAAGTGCATTTATATATATATATAAAAAGCGTCATTTACTAATTTGTAGTATAGTTAGTATATATTTTTTTTATTTTTAAATGTAGCATTTATTCTTCTTGTAAAATGTTTAAATCGCAATCGTTACTATGAGATTCGCCGTTGATGCTAAAGTGCAAACGTCGAATTACATAGATAAATAATAAGCACCAACTTTGGGTAGGTGTCATAATAATTAAGGATATTGACGATAAACTTGACGATTGTATCGTATTTTTCGTAAACTTAGTGATTACATTATGGTTATTACTAGAAAGTTATAGTTAATATTATATTGCATTGTAAAGTTACATCTATGAACCTAATAGCAATATATAGGTACCCATTTCTCTAGGAGTTGCGTTTAGTATGATAGGATTTAGCTGGACCAAAATTTTCTTTATATTCAAAGCGATGATAAATATTTTAAGATAAAATATGTTTTACTGTATGTCCAATACCTTATGATATAGTGATGTAAATGTAAATAAAAATCGCAATAATAGACGTAGAAGTAGAGATGACATAAGGCATATTTCTTTTCATCATATTTATTTAGTGGTCTCATTAGAACTACCTACCCTATATAGAGAAAACGTGTAAAATATAACAATGTATAAATTGTAATTAGAAAAATGATTCCATTAAATTTCTTAAACAGCATGGTACTGATTTTATTTATTTATTTATTTAAGTGGAAGACCCAACAGCGTTAACAAATTGAATAATTCAAAACATTATGCATAATACAGCCAATTACAGGTCTTCACTGATACGAATTATAATATCAAACCGTGAGTGTATGAACGAATATTACACAAAACTTACAAATACCTACAAGAATACTTATGTTATATATCAGGGATGGCCAACAGATGGCGACAGATCGCGACTTATATTATTATTCTCTTTGATCGCGACTGTTAGTCCAATCCATGTCCAATCGAATTTTCGGCTTTTTAAATTTTTAATTTGCCTTGCCACGAGGCAAGGCAAATTTAAAAATTTAAAAAGCCCCCGACACAAAAATAAACCTGATTCCCTATAAAAAGAAAAAAATAATCTCGAAATTGTAACCCTTCGTAAGTACGTATGAAGTTTTTTGATTATATTTGTCGCGTCGGGGGACCGCTCTCTAATTATGTGAATCCTTTCCTTTCCTTTTGCTTCCCGAACGTGAATCGCGCGAATTCAGAATTAATGTGGATGGCGCGTACATCGCCGCGACGCGCGGGAGGGCGTAAAGTGGGCGGAGCGTAACATATTCAAGTTTGGCGACCCGAGCGGGCAGACGCGAGAGCTAGAGAGCCAAAGAGTATAATAATATAGTTGTACTAGAGAGCGGTCCCCCGACGCGACAAAATTTAATCAAAAAACTTCATACGTACTTACGAAGGGTTATAATTTCAAGATTATTTTTTTCTTTTTATAGGGATTCAGGTTTATTTTTGTGTCGGGGGTTTTTTTTAATTTAATTTGTTATTTCACACTTTTTGTAGGGACTCTTTAGTTATTTTGTATAATTTCTTTTATTTTCTTGCGTTTTAAGATCCAGGTAATTTAGTGTTTAATTAGGTATTTTCTTCGTTTAGTTATTCAACTTTTGTACAATTATTTCATAGCTATTAGATATCTTATATCATAGTGTATAGTATTCTACTAGTCAAGCCCTTTCATTTGATACCTTTATTGAGGGAGTAGTGAAAAAAATTAATAAATTCACCATTTCTTGGAGGCGGCCATCTTGGAGTTGAATAGTGTATAGTATTCTACTAGTCAGGCCCTTTCATTTGCTTTGACTATCTTCATTTGATACCAATATCTAGTATTCTGTTATCTGTGCCAATATTGTGGGAGTTGTGAAAAAATATGTAAACCGCCATCTTGTGGCGGCGGCCATCTTGGACCGATTTTCACCAAACATAGCTAAGAACACTCCCGACTTATTCACCTTTCAAACAAAAAAAACAAAATCAAAATCGGTTCATCCATTCGGGAGCTACGATGCCACAGACAGACACACACACACAGACACGTCAAACTTATAACACCCCGTCGTTTTTGCGTCGGGGGTTAAAAATATAAATACGTAGACCGACGCAATTCTTACACATAGTTAAATAAGTAGGTACAGTTACTAAGAATAATTTTCAAATTACTTGTTTTTTCTCATAATAAAATTAAAAAAAATACTAGGTATATGATTTTGTACTGAACTATGCTGTTTCATTTAAGATTTCAATAAGTGTGTAATTAGTAGATCGCACATGGTTTCGTTAGTAAACAGGAGATCTTGGGTCTAATACAGTTGGCCAGTGGCCACCCCTGCTATATATACTATGCTATACTTAATTATTATGTACACCAGGGAATATTAAAAACAGTGGAAGAAGTATGATACTAATTTTCTATGAAACTATGATATATTCGTTGTTCAAAGGTTGTTCATGATGTCCCGCTCATCTATAGCTAATAATTTTTAAATGGATTTGTGTGTGTCGCCAAACTTACAAAGTAACAAGTAAGCAACAAAAAAGTACCTATCGAAACTAATATGGATATCAGGTATCGAGTTATTCCCAGTTGTCCCCACCGTCTTCGTCTCCAGTGGTGACAAATGGAAAAAAAAAATCCCAGTTGTCACCAGTGGTGGCGCCTCAGTGGGGACAAATGGGAAAGTCCACTCTTCTTGTTCCCAGTTGCCACCAGTGGTGACAGATGGGAAAAGCTAAAATTACGTACAATCGTCAATTTTGGCCAAAATTGACGATTGTGCCTAATGTTAGCTTCTTTAACATTTATTAAGCAAAGTTTTTAATGCTCAGTTGTGAATATTGTATAGCTAATGCCGCAATTACTACGGCTGTACTAATTTCAAATGGGTTTTTCGCAATTTGTAGGTCTATAACACATTCTAGATTCCTAGCTGTAGTAATTGCGCCATTAGCTATACAATATTCACAACTGAGCATTAGAACCTTTGCTTGTAAATCGAAGTAGTGTCAATCATAAACTTTGGCCAAAATTGACGATTGACCCTACTTTTAGCTTCTGTAACTTTTATTAAGCAAAGTTTAGACCTACAAATTGCGAAAAACCAATTGTAATTTGAATTTGGCGAGCTGAGCGAAACGATCAGCCAGCCATTAGTTCGAGTCGGGGTTGATGCGGGGTTGTCAATGAACTGTCGCGTGTTGCGCTTGACATCTGTCAGATGTCAAGGCGAGTACAGACTATTATATTAGTAGCAAGCTAAAGGCGAGGCTAACTAAAGCGGCTAAAGCAGCTAAAGTGTTACCGACACATTCAATTATTAATGGTCTTCACTTCTCCGACACTTCATTAAATACATATGTCGCAGTAGAATTGTATAATTCGCTATTTTACATTATCGCTAGCAGCTTTAGAAAATAGCTCTGTTATTTAAAATAGCTGAAAAACGTTCAGCACCATTAAATAATTGGTGACCTTCAACACGCGGAATGGAATGAATGTTTTGCGTTCGTCATTATTAGCTGTCTTGAAAATCAGTGCATTTCACCTTAAAATGAAAAAATGTTGGATGGTAGATTTCAGTTCCAAAATTCAGCGCTAGGGGCGTTGTGTGGCATAACAATGGCCTATAATTTCTTCTATACAATCATGCACAATAGCTTATGTACATTACTATTGAACTACTACTACTACTACATTATTTATGTACATTAATGTAGAAAATATAATATAAAAGTACTTGATACCTGGAGTCCCATTCCCAGTTGTCCCCACCGTCTTCGTCTCCAGTGGTGACAAATGGGAAAAAAAATCCCAGTTGTCACCAGTGGTGGCGCCTCAGTGGGGACAAATGGGAATGTCCACTCTTCTTGTTCCCAGTTGCCACCAGTAGTGACAGATGGGAAAAATAAATAGATACGTCCCCAGTAAGGCGGGACTAGAGCTGAATATAAGTATAGTGATGTGAATTCAATTTTTTTTCACGAATTATCTTAATTAGATGATTATATTTTATTATAAAATGTACATTAAAGCGAGAGAAATAAAACTTTTATGAATCACTTGGAAGACATATATTTTTATAAATCACAATACTTATATTGATCTAAATTACAATTGCACAGATTAATCAAGGAAACAAAAACTGCACAAGTACAGTTTTTAGTTCTACAGCTATTACAGATCATATAATTATTTTACTTAAAAACATTCTTAGGTTTTCTATCACAGTTTCAACACATGGAATTATGGCTATTTATGTAATGTAAATTTATAATAAAATAGCACTTATTGAATACTTACTACACATTTACAATAATTTCCGCACTCACATCCTGTCAATCAACCCCTCTCCACTATGCTGTTGTCGGTTCGTACACCAGTGACGTCACAGTTATCTACAGCTAGGAATCTAGAATGTGATAAAGACCTACAAATTGCGAAAAACCAATTGAAATTTGAATTTGGCTATTGCATGCGTCTTGCTCTGAGGTTATTGGTATTGGTAACATCGCTGCTACCAACGTAACGGCAAAGGAAACATTTTCGTGAAACGCTTAGAGCTGAAACTCATTAGGGGTACTTCATACAGGGTTAAACTTGAAATCGTGTCGATATATTGACATTAATACTCTGAGGCCCGATGGTGGGCAAATCACCTAATGCACTACCGGCTTGTCAGAAATAGTCAGAATTCAATGGCACGCATCTCCACAAAGTATATTATCGCACCTCTGACATTTTGAAATAATTTGCGTAATACTACGATTACTATAAAGTAATCACGCGCTTGAAACGGTGAAGCAATAAATACATCGTGAGGAAACCTACATACCTGAGAAATATCGTCGACGCGGCGTGTGGAGTCTGCCAAGTGCCAACATGCATTAGGCTTAGGCTATAGCTTAATGGACTATAGCCGAATCCCTTTCATTCTGAGAGGAGACCCGTGCCCAGTAGTGGCAGAATGATGGATTGATTAGGTATATGCAAAGCTATGCAAAGGTGTAATATGGTGTTAATGTTAAGTTCTCAGTTGTAAATATTGTATTTGTAACTAGCTTCTGCCCGCGGCTTCGCCCCCGTGGAATTCGGTCTGTCATCACATCCCACGGGAACGGGATAAAAAGTATCCTATGTCCGTCTCCTGGTTCTAAGCTTCCTCTCCACCAATTTTCAGCCAAATCGGTCCAGCCGTTCTTGAGTTATAAATGGTGTAACTAACACGACTTTCTTTTATTTATACTAGCTTCTGCCCGCGGCTTCGCTCCCGTGGAATTCGGTCTGTCATCACATCCCACGGGAACGGGATAAAAAGTATCCTATGTCCGTCTCCTGGTTCTAAGCTTCCTCTCCACCAATTTTCAGCCAAATCGGTCCAGCCGTTCTTGAGTTATAAATGGTGTAACTAACACGACTTTCTTTTATATATATAGATAAGATAGATGATCATAGCGACACTCAGACACTGCTAGCCACAGACACGTCAGCCACTAATGACTAATCGACTAATCACAGACAGGAACGAAGGACTATAGTTATTAGTCTGTGACTGGGAAGAACCACAGAGAAGAAATTATCTCTAGGTTCCAACTAGTCAGTCTTCAAGTTTTCACTTTCAGTTGTAATGAAAAAGAAAACTTAGCACATATTAACATCTGAAGCTGATATACATACAAGTTTTTGTTGTAAATAGAACTTATAAATTAACAATACGTGTAAATATCATCATTCTGCTGTTCTATTATTAACGCAACAGTAATGTACATCGGGTGTTAGTTTACGATAATAGTAATTTTATGGTTAAAAAAATATGATGGACGGAAATGATTTAGTCACTGAAACTTCAAGAAGAGGTATTATTTCACAAGCCTGGATGCGGATTTCTCAGGTAATTTTCTCCTTTGATTTGAGGTGAATAAAAATTACATGACAATCATGTGTCCCTATGTGCCAATTGAGTACAATAAATGACATTGCTTGCTACCTATCTATTTGTCACGTCTTCATGCCGCGAATTTATCTTAGGATATACCAGATATTCTTGGTCTCGCTATTATCCTGCGCTCCTATTAATTGTACTTGCAACAAATACTGCTAGCTATTGATGAGTTAATCGCTTTTTGGCTTTTTAGATGTATTCTTTCTTGTACATGCACTAGATATAGTCAGAGATACTTCATACTTTACATTGCTTGCATTTAAAGCAATAATCCAGGAACTTTAATATAAAAAAATATACATGAATGTGTTGGATATGTTTGCTGTAAGTGTAGCTATGGACATTTAAAATAATTGGTTTTTCACCTATCAAATAAAACAAATATAAAATATACAAAAATATTTTTTTACCCTAATATGATATCTATAATATTAAAATTGCCAAAAGTGTTGCTAAGTGCAAATCTCGAGAGAAGCTGTACCAATTTCAGTAATTCTTTTTTTATAATATTCTTTGAAGTACGAGGACGATTCTTACGGAGAGAAAAATTTAGAAAATTGCCTGAAAAAGTCTAAAAACAACACTTTTCTATATTCCCGTACAAAAGATTTGTAATAATACTTAAAAGTCAATTTGAACTTTAATACCACACCATAAAGTTTAAGTGTTCTTGGAGGGTTTCCAGGAAGGCAAAACAATTGAGTGACATTAGTTTCAGAATCGACTGTTAGGCAGTACGAAGTTCGCCGGGTAAGCTAGTAGTGCATAAAAGTTTAACATATAATTTAAAAATAATTCACCGGAATGTATACCTCTACATGAATTGTGTCTCTTTGGCACCAGCACAAATGATGACTCTTTTAGGCAGTATTTCTTCTTAAAATAAAAATATCAACATGACAAAGTGAAAATTGCTTTCCCTTCCCAGTCCTGTTCTTTTTAATGAATCCTTTAAAAACTTCTATTCAAATAATCCCTTTTTCATGCATGACATTAGGTTAAATCTCATATTTATTTTCACTTTTATCTCCTATTGGGGTAGGCAGAGACTATCTAAGTGTAAATTATTGCATAAAATGAACAATAAATAATATATATCCTATATATTATTAATATATATAAGATATAAATAACATATATCCTATATATTATTTATATCTTCGTGTCTGCACAAAGACACAAATATAGGATATAATTTGTTTCTATTTCTCACAAACATGAGCAAGATAGAGAAAATAGAGAGAGTGTGTGTGCATGTGTTTCTTTTATGTGTGAGTTATGATGTGAGAATTTTCTTTAATTTGTCAGTAAAATTATTTGCATGACAGTAATTAGTTATTTAAAAGTAATTTAACAAGTAAGTATAAGTAATTTGTGTGAAATGGAACCATTTTGTGCCAAATAAAGGCATATTTCTCAGGAATCTTTTTACAGCTATTAACGAAAGTTTTAATCCTACATTTAAATGTAATTTTATAAAAATAAGTACAATTTATTGATTATTTATTTTATTTGTTATATAGGTTTACCAAGGTACACTAGATAGATGGACACCACATACCAAATTTCGATGGGTTGGAAGTTTTGTAATTCTATTGCTGTTTATGCTACGTATAATCACAAAACAAGTAAGTTATTTTTTTCTTATCTTGGCAAAATATTGTTTCAACATTTATTACCTACCAAAGCTGATAAACACAATGGTACCTATGGTGACCAGGACATATCTAGACATACTAAAGAACTATAAATGGATTTACATTACATTAGAACACCTCTTGACAACCTTTCAAGGAATACAGGTATGATAGATGTTAATTTTGTGTCCAATCAATGAATGATTGGCTTATGTAAGCCAATCATTCATTGATTCAACAGACAATAGATAACATTTATAACATTAAATACAATAAAATATTACCTATATTATACAAAAAAATAAGTGTCTTAAGATAATTTATGGTAAGGACTTGTTTTTTAACTGAGACTGATAATAAAATAATAATATATTGGCCAAGACTGAAACCAAATTACCTACTTTTTTCACTGTGATAGCATTACAAATAAAAGTTAAAACCCAAGGGACGCTTGTTCATTGTGTGTTGCGATTGTTTCTTTTAATCATTTAAACAGCTTCCGAGCAAGCTTGAAGGGCAAATTGGAAAAGTTGGTGGAGAGTCTCCCACAAAGAGTATAATAATATAGTTATACAAGAGAGCCCTCTTGAGCCAATTCGAGGCATCCCGATTTGAAGTTATGAAGCGACATCTGCATTTCCTAATAGTAACAAACAAACGCTCTATAGATAGCTATAGGTAGGTAGATAGATATTTATATATATATATAATGGGTATAAGTTTCCGTTTATTTATAGTTTAAAGGTAGAATAATATTGGTTTCCAAATATAATCTCATATCAAGACGAAGAAGAGATCTTAACTCGAAGTTTGAAGTAGACAAAACACTGAAAAAAACAAATAATCATAAAATGAACACGAAACACTAACCTAAGTAAACACAAGTTACAGAGACCATATTGTTTAATGTTGCTAGTTAAATAATATGAAAGGTATTCACAACAATGTTACCATAAGCTACAGTGCTATTGAAATAAAATAATGTGATATTTTTTACCAAACAAACATGTTATAAATGGTCTGTACAATAAATACTAAAAATAATACTATTAATACAGAATTAAATTCCCGCACATATTAAGGCTTATCGTTTATCTGAGCCCGCCAAATTCAAATTACAATTGATATTTCGCAATTTGTAGGTCTGTAACACATTCTAAATTCAAAGTTGTAGTAATTTCGGCATTAGATAAACAATATTCACAACTGAGCATTAAAAATGTGTCCCTCCCCTGGTCTCCCAAGACTCCCAAAAATTAAAGCCGTTACCGACACACATTGCCGTAATTCGCCGAGTCGAGACCGAGATCTTCGTCGGACCTTAAACTTGTGTACATTGCTCCATTTATCTATACATTTCTAGTTTAAATGGACCTCTCGTTGTAATGGCTTACTTTATAATGCAAGCAAAATTTCCAAGGCCTGCGTATACTAAAAAAAATTAAGTACAGTAAGTTTATTAGAGTCCGACCGAAACTGGTTTTCCGGCTGAAACCGAAACGCACGTGGTCAAGTATAAAATTCCTTAAAATACCGAAATTTGGTGCATTTTACCCATTATTCTGCATTAATTAGGACATGAAATGGAAACTTACATGTAATCAGTTCCATCACAACATAACCTCTAAAGAATGTTTACGTCGGGCGATAACGCACTGACTAAGTGGTGTAATTGTGTTGGTACAGAGCTATCCGATCGGCGCACGTTAATTCCCGAAAAGGGCCGCCAGCGTCCGCCAAAGCGTTGCCGCGAGAAACGAAGTTAGGAAAACGTGTACGACAACTTCCGAAATCAGTTTCGGTTTGCCTGGAAACTGCCGCCGAAACTTGATTTTTGAACGAAACTCGGCCGAAACCGACACTTAACTTTCGGTCTGACACTAAAGTTTATACATTATTATATAATGTATATTTATACCGTGTAACCGTGCGTACAATTATAGAGAGGTAGGTAGGTAGAGATAATAATGTTACAGTAATTCAATGTATCATGTATTTATGTTCCAGGGATGGTATATTATCACATATGCATTGGGCATTTATCATTTAAATTTGTTTATTGCATTCCTGACACCGAAGATTGATCCTGCTATGGACTTTGATGGTAATATTCCAATTAAATACCTTATCCATACCAAATACCGAATCCTGTTACGGTCACATTTAGGATTGCCAACTTTTTTTAGACCCAATATAGTAGTTTTGAATTAAGTACCCATAAAAATATAGTAGTTGGGGAATTAATAATAAAAAAAATAGTATGTGAAAAAATATATATAATTATTGATTTCTGACACTTACGCGAATATTAGACATTGAAATGAAACTACTTTTTACGGCGTAAAAGAACACATTGCCGAGTTTGTGAACATACCCTAGATAAGACCCAGCACTACATCAGATTTGATAAACCACAAGTCCTCGCAAAAGAAAACCGATTCCTACCCAGGATGATTCGTGAGGCTATTGAAATAAAAAAACACCCAAATTTCAATATAGAAGATGGTTGGGTCTTACCAGCTGCTTGGAATCCCATTATAGAATCTATAAAATCTAAATCCAAGCCCAAAACTGTAAGACCAAAGGATACGGTGAGCTCGTTCTGCGTGAATCGGATCGCTAATAATTAACAAAAATGTAAGGTAGCTGTTAGTAATTTTAACATCAAGACGTCCAACACCTCAGTCTGCCCGTGACCATGGATGCTGTAAAGGATCCGAAACGTCGGGAACTAAATAATATCAATATACCGCGATAAAATCCGTAAAAAGTAGTTTCATTTCAATATAAGTATAATTATTTCTTAAATACATATTTCCTGCTGCTTTGAGCTTTAAAACTGTTATTTCTGTTAGAAACTAAAATAGATTACGACTAGAGAACTTTTAATTTAGGCGGCAACGGCAAATAGTTTGTTTTGACTTTTGAAGCTGCACAGATTATTAAATAAACGTCAATGTCAGTTGACTCAACTGTCAAGCCGCGCGCGTTCCGAATCGAACTACAAACTGCGTGGCGTAGCATTCATCGTTCAGAAATATTCTGAAAGTGTGATAATATGGGCGTGTTTCGTTTTAAATAATGAAGACCAATTTTAGCGACCTTGATGATAAAAAATATAGTAGTTTGGCCTACTATATTTTATTTAAAAAAATATAGTAGTTGGACCCTTAAAATAGTAGGATACTATATTATATAGCAGGGTTGGCAACCCTAGTCACATTGTGTAAAAGGATTGAAAAACGGATACCTTCCATCCGTTTTACAGATTGAAACGGCTTGTTATTAGAAGAGTGGGAGTAGAACTCCCACAGGCTAGATTGGTCTAGTTTTGGAAAAATTAAGAACTAAAATTTATCTCAAACTAAATTAAAATTTATTTAAAACTGCCTCATTAGCCAAGTGGTCCTGACCGCGACTGCTACGCTAGAGGTCCTGGGTTCGATTCCCAGGTCGAGCAAAGTGTTATTGGGTTTTTCTATGAAATTCCCAGTAGCAGCTCGGAGTTTGGAATTTGTGCCCGGTTAATGGCAATAGGCTCGCCCCTTATTACATGGGACCTAAACATACCGGCGAACTGTGGGTGTACCTTAGTACACCTCTGCCTAACCCTTCGGGGAATACATGCGTGATGGTATGTAAAATTTATCTTTGTTGCAGTTTAGAAAACAGGAATATACTAATTTCTGTGAATTGTCGTTTTATATTTAATACTCGATCAATACATTATAAATGCATTGTGCATTACTTATTTATAAGTCCATATTTGACGAGAAAAAATATTCTTAATTTCTTTTTTCTCCGAAAAATCAGATTCAGGCACCTACATTTTATTTTAAAATAAACTTTATCATGTCCTCTCTACATAAAAAAAATCAGTAGCACATTAAATCACAAGCACTTTCAATCAGTAAAACGGATAGAAGATGTCCTATTTTGCAATCCTTTAATAATCCGTGGGTCGTGGCAGATGTGAATCCCATGCCCGTGACTATGCAGATACAGTTGCGATAGTATACGTTCGAATCGGAAGTCGGATCAGTATGTTTAGTAGCCATGACAAAGCAAAAATTTTATAAATTCTATCAAATAGGATGGATGGGTTAACATATAGAATGTATATTATTACGCTATTACGGATAATTATAGTTAAACAAAATTAAAATATCAAATTATAATATCAAAATTAACATTTGTTTAGTTTAGACATAAAATTTATCTCATCTATCTTTAACTTTTTTTGTGATTTTTTTGCATTTTTCATGCTAATTATTAAAATACTTGACAATTAAAATGCTTAAAACACTTAATTTACTGATTTCTGACAGTTATGCGAATATTGATTATATTATTGATATTATCACCCCTGACCATGGATGCTCTAATGGGTCCGAAACGTCGGGAATTAAATAATATCAATACAACGCGATAAAATCCGTAAATAGTAGTTTCATTTCACTTACTAATTTTAATTCAGCAACACTCCAGAGACCAAAACAAAAGATTTTAGATTGTGATTCGTTTTAACCAGGACTTGAGTACTTAGTTAAAAGGAATTATATCAAACTAAAACAATCTCTCAAACAGAGATTATCAGCTTTTAGACGTGGAATGAATGTGGGAATTCCTTAACCCCAAATTAATTTGTTAAACACCCGGAATTAGTGGTTTATTAATCGAAATTAGTCGCTTAATTACAGAATTAGTTGTTATGCGTTTTAAAAGATATGATATTATATTTTAATATGCCACCACTATATCTTGAGAACCAAAGCACCAAGCGGAAATCTGTTAGCAGAAAAAACTCTCTCCAGTTGGCCCCCCGGACTACCCTTTTGAACCATAGACATACCGATTCCCACATTCCACGACTAATTTCGACTGATTCTCTGTTCAATCAGAATTCAAATCGGTGATGGCGGCCCATCCGGAAAAATCCACACATAAACTAGAAGCATGTAGAAGGATACGACTGAATTGAGCGTTATATCACGATTCTTTGGGTAATTACCTAAGACTGCAATTAAGCATTAACCTAAACACCTACTGTTAAATAAAAATAATCTTGCATTTTGTAGGGATATCCTTAGTATAAAGTGAACACACTTAATCTTTTGGATGTTTTAGGTGAGGATGATAATGGTCCTGCCTTGCCGACCAGAGCTACTGAAGAATTCAGACCATTTATACGAAGATTGCCGGAATTTAAATTTTGGCTATCTGTTACCAAGAGTTCATTGATAGCTTTTTGCTGCACATTCATTGATGCTTTCAATATTCCAGTATTTTGGCCAATATTAGTTATGTATTTTATAACCCTATTCTGTATTACTATGAAAAGACAAATCAAGGTGAGCATTAAAATAAAACCTATTTTAAGTTTAAGCAACGACGTTTATGAAATTAAGTGATAACCCAAGGTTTTCAATTTGCCGTGGTGTTAGTTGTGCTTAATAGTTGAAATCTCGAAAATATGTAAGGGAGTGTTCAAGCTCTAAACGTTACGTAACACTCAAGTAACCATTTTAACCCAAAACTTGCCTTGCCAACTTGCGAGAACAAATTAATAATGACGACCAGACTATACAATCGAGGGATTCCCCGTAAAACGTAAATGAAAAGGGTTGCCATTTTGGGAGTTTTAATTCCCTAATTTTTTATTAAAAAAAAAAACAATGTTACGTAACGTTTTGTAAGAAAGACATATCCAGACTCGGAGCTGTAGCCTACAGATAGTTGCTCCGAGTCTGGATATGTGAGAATTTGTGTTTGTAAAAGCACCCACGATACAAGAGTAGATAGGGCAACGTTTAAAAAATAATTAACAACAACTTATAACACTTGGCACCGACTCTGTACCAACGGGGAAACGAGACGTAGGTATAGCTCGGAAGTTAGCTGCGAGTGCTTTTACGCGCAGGTGTGCTTTGCCGCCATGTCCCCCGATGCCCCTCTGATACCTAATAATGGGTTCTAAGCTATATTCATAGCCGCCATTAAGTTTAAATCATACTGTAGGATCAAACACCGACGCCAAATCCGCCACTTCCAAGCGTTTCTGCGCATGTGCCCGCCCTACAGTTTTTGACGTAAAATTGACTACTGCGCAGTGTGCAGCCACTTGTGCAACAACTTCGGACGCGCACGTACCTACTGTACAGTTAGCGCAAAATAACTTGAACCAAAATGGTGGATGCCCAGTAGTCGATTTTTAGTACATTTCGCACGCAAATGCACTGCACAAACTTTCCCCCTCCGTTAGTTTTGGGTCAAGTTACTTTGCGCGAACTATACTTGGCGTTAGGTTTTGTTGTGCAATAAATAATTTTCTATGTTATCTGTCTATGTACCAAAGCTTATAATATATTATGTATGTATATGTTAGATTTAGAGAAGGTGCTCTTGCAGCGGTCTATAAGCGAGCACAGGTTGCCATTTTAAATGTTAGTTGGTGGTTAAAGTATGGGCATCCACTCCAATATCCACTTGTCCATCATAGGGAATATTCTGACAAATGTGTAGGTATGTTTCTTATATTCTGTATATATTCACACATTATTTTCTTTTTCACAGCATATGATGAAGTACCGGTATCTACCATTCACTCACAGCAAACCAAAGTACAAAACTGTGGATTCTACAGTAACGGTGAACTGACGATATACCTTTATGTATAAAAGTGAGAACCTTGAAGAGTCCTAGTTTAATATTAACTTAAAAACTGTTGTATGCAAATATTTCTAGAAATACAGTTTTTATTGTATGTTTCCTCACGTTTATGTTTATTTTTAATATAATTATATATAATATATTGAGTAAGTAAATGATTTGTCACTTGCAAATATTATAGTTATGTTTATGGAATAAAGAATAATTATAAAATTTATTCGTTAGATACGAATAACAAAAGACATTTACTGAAAGTAGGGTAATTCAGTGTAGAAGTTTGCTAAGTTTGCTTAAAAATCTTTCAAGGCTTAAAAGGGGTTTGAAGATTTTACTATAAACCATATTTTAAAAAAAACGGCCAAGTGCGAGTCGGACACCGCACTGAGGGTTCCGTACTTAAAATATTTTTATTATATGATGTAACTAAAAATGTATGCTTTTCGCAATTTTTCTTTTATCTATGTTATAAGACGTTGCTTCGTTTTACTTCGTTGACCAAATTTTAAGATTCTGAGTTCACGGGAAGTAACTTGCAGGTTTTGATTCCCTTGCGAGTGTCGAAAATTTGCGGCAAAAAAAACGGTTGTATCTTTTGATTGCGTTGGCTTAGAAGTTTGCAGCTCCAAGGGACAGTAGTCCTGAGTATTTGATATTAGTTCCAACTTGCTACCTCCACGCGCTCCTGAGAAAAAGGGTCTTGACAGACTTTCAGACAGACGAAGGACGGACGGACAACAAAGTGATTCTTTATGGGTTCCGTTTTTTCCTTTCGAGGTTTGTAACCCTAAAAATACTATTTGGTTAGCGGGGCCCCTCATAACACATACGCCTGTATTCCCCGAATGGTTTGTGTGCGCGCAGATGTACGCGCAGAATTCGCCAGTATGTTAGATAATGATAGGGGGCGAGCCTATTACCACAGGGTACAGAGCAACAAAAACTGCTCGACCTCGGAGTCGACATCGAAAGATGCGACGTCACGAACTAATTGTAATCTATTACTATAGGCACATGGACATAGATTGCTCTGTCTAAATCAGTCCAAATCCCTCTGTCTCTCATATATGTCAGCCTGATCGAGGGGCAAAAATTTAATTGGCACAAAAGTTATTGTATTAAAATGCTCCCCAGGCACTAACTGCTGCATATTTGGTCATTTAATTTTCATCTCAAAATAACAAACATCGACTTGTACCTACAGACAAGACACAAGTCTTTGTTACGTTTTTTTAAACTAGATGACAGCGGCGTTTCTTATAGACGACCTCAGAGAAGAAACATTGCATCAAATTAGATTCCTACTTTCGCAGTATTAGCCAACAATTCGACGTCCTGAATCCGCCACTAGAACCAAGGTCCAGACATAGAAGTAGGTACCTAGTTATATTTTTCTTGCAAATAATAGAGCTAAATGGGATGGAATGTGGACAATGGATGCACTGACGTTGGAGTGGAGGAGAAGAAACTAGGTCACCTTGGTGCGTGCTGTTTGCTAATGACTGTCCTTGTCAGTGAAAAGGGACTATAGGTTCGGAGCATATTGAACTAATGGCTACAAAAACTGAATTGTTGCCTTGAAAATCAGCATCAAGACAATAAATAATGTTCTATGATTTCGTTGGTCTTTCGGGTTTTGGCGCCATAATGATGGATGGCGTAATTATTATCGGTGTGCTCCGAGTTTTGATGTCGCGGTTTAGTTGTGCAGGGCAATCAAGAAAGAGACCGTGCAGAACAATTGCAGGGTGTGTGAAATGGCGATGTAGGTCACTCGTACGACATGTGTTCCTCAAATCTACAAAACTATGATAAGGCCTGCCCTCTTTTATGGATCTGCATGTTGGACTACAAAAGGGATGCATGCAGAGTGGACTGGGATAAAAAATGTGTAGGTAGGTATCTATATAACGAGACTGAAAGGACACTACTTTCAATTTCTTCACTACTTTTATTCTTTGGTCATGATTTAGGCAAGTGGATAGGTATAAGCCGCCCCCACCCCTCTTTTCTTATACCCATCCACATGTTTAACTAGTAAAGTAGGTAGAAAATGTTGAAAAAAAAACTGCGATCTAGGCTAACTTCAGACGTATAATTCTTCTAAGCACTCTGATCGTGTAGTTGTAGGTATTCATTAAAATGAGCTGGTTCGATTCCTAGATAGGAATACTAATGTTTTTGCTTAGAAGGTTTAAGTACCTACTTGGTGATACAGTTGTGTGTTAAAAAAGATAACATATAACATAGTTGCTATTTTTTATCCCGATAGTTACATAGAAATTTTCTGTAATTAAAGATCTTCTAAAGACACTTTTACCAAGTCAATGTTTTAAATTTTTTTAACTAGATGGATTCTCGCGACCTCTGAGAAGAAACGCCGAAACAAACTGGGAGAATCATGGTCTGGCAGTACCTACCTAGCTGACGGATACTACACGCATACATGAGTCATCGTGTAGCTGAACCATTTTATAGGGAGCTCAACGACCCGTCGCACGGCAATACCAGATCAGCAGGACATTTGCGGAGGCCAAACAAAAAAGGAACACTAATGTGGATAATATTATTTGAAAATAAAAACGCGTCAAATATTTCGCAAATTTCAACTGAATGATATTTGTCCAATACAAATGTCAACTGATTATTAGACAATTTCAAACAAAATAACAAATAATATTATTCAAGTCAGATAATACATACCTAGTTAGGTGCACATTTTTAAAAACATATCTTTTTTAACTTTATCAAAACAATCCCGAGATCTAGTTACAAGGCGAATAAGTGAAAGGGGCTATCACTCAATTAACTTTAGATACCTATAAGTTATGTGTTAGGTATAGTCAATGATATACTACTAACTATACCTAACACATAACTTATACCTTTTACCTTTACCTTCATCCAAAATTAATTATACATCAAGTTGTAATATGATTAATATATCATTTACTAGCGGCCCGCCCGCGTTTTCACCCGCGCTGCCCCGTCCCTAACAGTCGTAGCGTGATGTTAAATAGCTTTAAACCTTCCTCTTGAATCAATCTATCTATTAAAAAAAACTGCATCAAAATCCGTTGCGTAGTTTTAAAGATCTAAGCATACATAGGGACAGACAGCGGGAAGCGACTTTGTTTTATAATATGTAGTGATGATATTTTGGTTGGGGTAGTACCTAGTAGGATTCTAGCCTCAGCCTCAGCTTAGCATGTACGATTTTTTCGAATGGGGGCAGAAGCTTGTCAGTTGCGCGCCGTTCTCCCCCATCCTCCCGATCCATCCATTGTTACATATTGTTATCAAATCTCAATTTTGGCGTCCCCTGTAAGTAATGTAAACGGCCGCCCGGTGCAGGTGCTCCGGTTTGCGCCCTCCCTAGACCCGGGCCTGACTACCCCATTCTCAAAACAATACCTATTAACTAGGTACCACTACTAATCTAATTAATTTTATTTTGGTAAGTAATTACCTATTTAATGTCGCCTCGTAACCCGTACAGCAACAAAAATAGACATTTGACAGTTATTCATATAAAACAATTGTTAGGAACGTGCAATACATACCCCTGAAATAAAAAGTAAAAATAGTCGCTACAGCGATAAAAATAATGTTAGTATGTGTATATAGGTTTAAATATACCTAGCTGTTGTTTGGGCAGCAGCCCGATAACTAAGTATAGTTTGAGAACGGTCAGACTGACCCACATTATAGAATCGGTATCAATAGTCTGTTTTTATTACAACTAGCTAGGTATGTATACGTGGTGTTACTTGTAATGCTCTTTCACGGTGAGAATTTTCTTAAATACCGCTATAAACGGTCCGTTTGTGGCAGTCTAACAATAAGAAAAAATATAGGTACGACTCTCAAGTTCAAGATCAAGAAGTTTCAGAACCAACAATAATCATAATCTTTTATTGATTCAATAAAACCATACTAACTAAACAGTTACAATTTTTTTATCGCAAAACCCTACCTGAAAGTTTTGATATTCATAAAGTATTAATCATCCATACCGTAGGTAATTAATACAATTTTTACTTTTATACCAATGGCCGACACCAAACGTAAATGGTCGAATACTCTATCAGATAAAAATTCCACTTCTGCTGTTACGTACTGTTACGAATGCTGTTTACATAGTGCGGGGCGTAGCTACGAGTATAAGCAGAAGTTCATAGTTCATAAAATCCAGACAACCTTCCCGAATCCGAAATGAATTCCGATTCGTAACCGATTGTTACCAGTAACCCATGACGGGATCCACCAAAAATGGGGAACTGGGCGAAATAATCCTAATATTATATTATAATATATCCCTGCCGGCGTCCCCGAATATAAATAGAATAGAACCGATTGTTGATACAGGGTCCTTGTAAAAGAAGCTTCGGCACTGGATAAGCTCTATAGAATCTTAATATCAGCTTCCGGTCTTCTGCTAGACGTAGGTAGGTAGGTATATCTGAAATAAGGATACATTGAAAATACTCTGCAGGCGAAATCCATCCATCGTACTGAATAACACTGCACAACGTACACAATATTCACACTGCAGTTGTGAATATTGTATAGATTATTATTGCTGCCATGCCACGATTCATTTCTTATTCATACTACATCGACGTAAGTAAGATACGTGGTGTTGAAATTTGAATTTGGCGGGCCAAGCGCTTCGCTTTGGTCCTATGATATATATTTAAAAACTATTGTTTGGTCCAAAATTCAATGCATTCGTCATTGAATTTTGGACGCATTCGCCACTCGCGTCAACCGCCAAGAATGCTATACTTATAGGAAAGTAATTTAAATTGATGTAAAGCATCAATAGTCTATCTTTCTTACAGCCGACGCTGGCTGATCGTTTCGCTGAGCCCGCCAAATTCAAATTACAATTGGTTTTTCGCAATTTGTAGATCAATGACACATTCCAGATTCATAGCTGTAGTAAATGCGCGATTAGCTATACAATATTCACAACTGAGAATTAAAAGCTTTGCTTATAAATCGATATTGTAGCTAAAAGTAGTGTCAAGCGTCAATTTTGGCCGTTGGCACAGTTTTAGGCAAGTTTTTGGCTTTTTGGCTGATTGTTTCACTCAGCCCGCCAAATTCAAATTTCAATTGGTTTTTCGCAATTTGTAGGTCTATAACACATTCTAGATTCCTATCTGTAGTTATTGCGGCATGAGCTATACAATATTCATAACTGAGCATTAAAAACTTTGCTTAATAAACGTTAAAGAAGCTAAAAGTAGGGTAAATAGTCAATTTTGGCCAAAATTGACGATTGACACTACTTTTAGCGACAATATCGATTTGCAAGCAAAGGTTTTAATTCTCAGTTGTGAATATTGTATAGCTAAGGGCGCAATTACTACAGCTAGCAATCTAGAATGTGTTATAGTTATAGACCTACAAATTGCGAAAAACCAATTGTAATTTGAACTTGGCGGGCTGAGCGAAACGATCAGCCTTAAGGATTTTCAAGCCAACGTTTTAACTCTCAGCTGTTGTGAATGTTGTATAATTAAGGTCGCAATTACTACTGCTATGAATCTAAAATGTGTTGTAGACCTACAAATTTCGAAAAACTGATTGAAATTTGAATTTGGCGGGCTATGGAGAACGCCTACAAACAGTTATTATGTCGTAAAGGCGAAGGATATGGCGAAGGTCAACGTTCCGATTCCGTACTTCCACTCGTATTTTTCTACATAATATATAAATTAAAATGCTTACATTGAAAGTGATAACGTAAAACAATAATTGTATAAGCAAAATTATATACTTAGCAATAAATATAACAAATAGATTTATTATCTATTTTTGTTTATACGCATTTCCAAAAATATTTATTACAATTCATCTACGGCTGACGGCTGATCGTTCGACCCCGCCAAATTCAAATTTCGATTGATTTGTAGGCCTTGAGCTCAGGCCTTGAGCATTTAGCGGCTTTAGCACATCCTGCCATAGTTCATGGCAGCAGTTAATATCGCAATCGCCGAATCACTACTAGTCTCATTCTGGGATTTATTAACTATACAATATTCATTCATGGTCTTGATGTGACTTCTTACGAGGCAACTTATCGGCAGATAGCGACCTCAAAGAAAACAAAATAATAACTTTTGAGAGCTAAATATTATGAAGACAACGCACTTGAGATGTGAGAGCAAACCTATTGAAAAATTAAAATTAACATAATATTCACTGAATATAAGAAATTTATCTTATATGAGTATAATTAATATTTTTAACAAAATATATTAATTATACTCATATAAGATAAATTTGTGTTTTATGTTCCTCTACTTCTTCTTTGTTGAAAAATTGAAAAGTAAGAAAGAATTTTATAGTACTAGATATAAAAATATTTTCGAAAGAATGTCGCCATAATGTAAAATTATCTAATAAGCGCCTTCGAATAAGATTAAGCATTAAATTTTGTTGGACCATCACCTATAATTAAATTCCAAAACTTAATACTGTTTTGAAATAATTTTGTATATTTCATTTTAAGTTTCAACTATTTTATTATGTCATTTAAAAACAAATTATATACAGTTATCGTATTTTCTCGTATAATTATTTTATAGAATTATAGATAGACGGTTACATTAGTTTTGTTACATAAACACGTCCCAGCAATGGTTTATTTAAAGATCATACTGGCAACTGTTCCTTAAATTGCCAGTGTTACTATTTTAATGATATTTTCAAAAGTAATAAAACGCGCTCGATATCCCTGTTTATTTTATTGACCACTCGCCAGATGTTTGCGCATTGTTTTCCAGTGCGCAGTAGTTTCTCTGTCGTGAAATCGGGGTTCTGTTTGAGTATTATATCTATTCTGCCATTTTGAAAATAGTGGCGTGTATGGATTAGACCTAGTGTTTTTTATGTGACAAATATGTCCGGGAGCAATGATAAAGTGTCGACTACGCAGCGTATGATCCAAAGTGTTGCTTTCCCTCCCAGTCGTAAGCTCACTGTATCGGAAGTATTCGATGAAAAATCTGGAAAGCCTCTACCTGATGTGTTGAAGCAACATTTTATCTTAGAAGGTCGTATCGAGGAAAATGCAGCTTTACGAATCATCCAAGATGGTGCCACCTTATTACGATCCGAAAAAACTATGATCGAGATCGATTCACCGGTGACTGTGTGCGGAGACGTCCATGGTCAATTTTATGATTTGATGAAACTCTTCGAGGTGGGAGGCTCTCCTTCTTGTACCAAGTATTTATTCTTAGGAGATTATGTCGACCGAGGTTATTTCAGTATAGAGTGTGTTCTTTACCTTTGGGCTTTAAAATTGTGCTACCCGAAGACGTTATTCCTATTACGCGGTAATCACGAATGCCGACATTTGACAGAATATTTCACATTCAAACAAGAATGCAAAATCAAATATTCTGAAAAGGTGTATGATGCATGTATGGATGCTTTTGACTGCTTACCTCTTGCTGCTCTCATGAACCAGCAGTTCCTATGTGTGCATGGTGGTCTTTCTCCTGAAATCAACAGCTTAGATGATATTCGTAAACTAGATAGATTCAAAGAACCACCTGCATTTGGAGCTATGTGTGATCTGCTTTGGTCTGATCCACTGGAAGACTTTGGAAATGAGAAAAATGCAGAACATTTCTCGCACAACTCAGTCAGAGGTTGCTCTTACTTCTATAGCTATGCTGCCTGTTGTGATTTTCTTCAAAGAAACAATTTACTTTCCATCATACGTGCTCATGAAGCTCAAGATGCAGGTTACCGGATGTACCGTAAAAGCCAGACCACAGGCTTTCCCAGTCTCATCACCATTTTCTCTGCACCTAATTACTTGGATGTTTATAACAACAAGGCTGCTGTTCTAAAATATGAGAATAATGTCATGAACATCAGACAGTTTAACTGCTCTCCTCATCCATATTGGTTGCCCAACTTCATGGATGTCTTTACCTGGTCTCTTCCGTTTGTGGGCGAAAAGGTTACAGAAATGCTGGTCAATGTGTTGAATATTTGTTCTGATGATGAATTGATGTCTGAGGGAGATGACGCATTGGAGGAAGCAAATCTCAGGAAAGAAGTCATCCGCAACAAGATTCGTGCTATAGGAAAAATGGCTCATGTGTTTTCTGTGCTTCGTGAGGAAAGTGAATCTGTTCTACAGCTTAAAGGGCTCACTCCAACTGGTGCTTTGCCATTGGGTGCGCTTTCTGGTGGTAAAACTTCTCTTAAGAATGCTTTGCAAGGCTTCTCTCCAAACCATAAGATTACTTCATTTGCCGAAGCAAAGGGGCTTGATGCCATCAATGAGCGTATGCCACCACGGCGTGATGGCCAGCGTACACCTGATGCCCAGGAAAAGAAGCCCCATGTTAACAGCAATGCACATTCGTGAAGTGCTAGCTTTTACTTCTCTTCGATCCTTTCATTTTAATCCACAAATATAGTGGTAGTGAAATATGTGTGAAGGAGACTCAGCTTTTGGAATGATATTTCACATTCATAATAACTAGGTGGATTTGAAGGGAATTGTCGTAATAAATAATACAAAATATTTTTAAATTTGGAATTTGGATTAACTTTTTTTCAATAGTTGAAGTTAAAATTTCTCTTAAGATATTACCTCTCGATAATTAAATATGTCAGATCTGCAGGCAACAAATTTATTTAGTCAATTAAATATTAAGGTATGCACATTTATTTATAATGCGCTGCACTGTTTAATTTTTGGTAATGTAATTTTAAATTTTTCATATGAAAAGACATGATATTGTAATGTAAATTAATTCAGATTGTCTACTTATACTCTACATTGTTATCTACATTAGTGAAAATTAGACATGTCTATAATTTTCAAAGCATAATTAGCTGTGATATTAAGTGACGATCAATGTATTATTTAATAGCAAACTGCTAGTGGAGTACAGACATGTTCATTGGCTAATCATGCATTGAAATCTGTAAAATAAGTGGAGAAGTTCTCAGCTTGGGCGTGTCTTTATATTCTATTAAGTAATAATTAATTATGTACTATAGTGTGCAGCATAATTATGGTGTGTTGTTGCTGTGCGTGTGTGCTGTGTAAATATGCCTTGTGCGTACACACACGTTATTGCAGCTTTAACACTTGAGATAAATATTACTCTCTTTAATATCTTTGCTACAAGTTGTACTTAATTGTATTTTACTGTACAAAATATATAAAATTACTATCTATGAAATATTACTTAAAATTAATTAATAATAATATTTGGGTGTATGCTGGCCCCTTGTTGCCTGCATGCAGCTGAACTTGTATGCTGGAACATCACATATTAAAGTTTCTTAGCCATAATGTTTCGGTATATAAGGTGTAGTGGCTGGTCTAATTGCAGATTTTCTTACAGCTTCTTTTCCAAATTTCACTTCAATAATAATTATAATAATATAAAGATGGTTTAATGACCATGGTTTTATGCACTGTTGGAAAATCTCTTTTGGTCTGCCAAATAATCATTATTGATGCAATAAGTTCATATTGTGAATACTAAAAGTGGCTTACATCATTTTCAAAGTCAGTACTAAGTATTTTATCTCAATTCAGTGTGTAGTCCTTCATACGTTCTGTACTTTTAAATAAATTTTACCTATGTAAAAAACTAACAATATATTTAATTTTATTTTGTACTAATCACGGGAAGTGTTGTTTTATCCTTAAAAATATATTAACATTGAGCTCCATAATATTATAGTTTCAATAAGTCCTTCACAGTAAAACAAACTAGCTACTCTAAAGAGGAGTTACAGAGGCATCCACAAAACAGGAACAGTCGAAAATTATTTTTACTATATTTTGAATATTTTTGTAATTATAATAATTAAGGCATACATCGTGACTCGTTAACATAATCGGATGGTGTCTCGCGTGGAAAACGGCTCAGAACAAATATGGACAGTAACGATCTTTACGCGAGCGCGAATATCTTAACGCTTTAACCTTGACGATGGTGACTGTTGTTATGCTAAGCATCGTCTGTAGTCATTACATTAGTTATTTTTACTATTAGTCTAGTATTATTTGGCATTTTTTCATTGCGCTAAATAATCTATAATTAGGTAGGTAGATGAAAAAAATAAAATAGTTGGGGTAGTGCTGTCCTACCCGAACCCACCTTACTATTTGAGCAAGATATCCAATTTTAACCGATTTGGAATATGACGAACTGGCTCAATTTATCTATTTTTATACAGGTTAACATAATTATGAAAAATTGAAATGGGAGGTAAAATCGGTCATCAACCTTTACATCATCATTTATTTTATTTATTTATAATTTTAACAGGTAATTTAAAGGTTACTAAAAAACTGCCTCATTAACAAAGTGGCCCTGACCGCGACTGCTACGCTAGAGGTCCTGGGTTCGATTCCCAGGTCGAGCAAAGTGTTATTGGGATTTTCTATAAAATTCCCAGTAGCAGCTCGGAGTTTGGAATTTGTGCCCGGTTAATGGCAATAGGCTCGCCCCCTATTACATGGGACCTAAAACATACCGGCGAACTGTGGGTGTACCTTAGTACACCTCTGCCTAACCCTTTGGGGAATACAGGCCTGATGGTATGTTTAACAGGTAATTTCAATAATCTAAATTGTACAAAAAATAAATAGGACCACTTAATTAGAAAGACACCTACCTACTTTTTAAAAGTCCAAACTAACTGCACGGCCCTGTTCCAAAAAGTGATTCAGAAGATTTGAAAAACGCCCTGATTACAGTAAGTGTAATAGTCTAATTACTTACCTACATAGATAACACCGTTTTGTCACACGAACTAAGTATGTGATGATCATTGATAGGTGATCACTATCAATGATCATGACAAAAAAATGATCCAGGCAGTTTTATCGTAACCTTTGTGTCTTGACAAATATAGCAGAGTTTTAAAAATGCTGCTGCAATCATGCTAATATTACAAACGTGAGGTGAGGATGTATGGATGTTTGTTACTCTTTCACTGAACGGATCTTGATAAAATTTGGCACAGAGAAAGATTGTAGTCTGGAAGAACATATGGCTATATATGAACATACTTTTTCACCAGGCCGGGCCCAATTCTGAAGTCCACGCAGATGTAGAAGCAGGCAGGAGAAAAGTTGGAGCATTATAGGTAACAGTGGTAATTCTAGGTCTAACAGTGATAATTAATAAAATTTAAATCTATTCAGTAGTTTTTGCGCCAATCCGTAACAGACAAGATTTTAAAAATCACATTTTTGGGTTCGGGGATGTTTAAATAGCTACCTTAACCCACTTGCTTTTTTTAAATATCTTCAATGTAAAGACAGCTTTTTCACAATTTTATAATAGTAGAGATATGTAACATTCCCCGAAAAGTTAGGCCGAGGTGTACTTACTAATGTAGGTACACCCACGGTTCGCCCGTACGTTTAGGTCTCGTGTAATAGGGGCGACCCGGGCACAAATACCACATGAGTAGATAAGTACAAGTACCTAACTCCGAACTGCTACTGAGAATTTCACAGAAAAACCCAATATAAAAACACTACTTGACCTCGAAATAGAACCCAGGCCTTCTAGGTCGTTTTGTAGTCGTGCTTGGGGCCACTAGACTAATGAGGCTGTTATATCATTATTTCTATTTCACCGAATAAGATCTTCTACCTAAAACGCAACACAGTTGTCCCTTCGCGGGTAGTACCTATGTCTAGGTGCCATGTAGGTAGGTAATAGGGGTAACTCTACAGAGATTTAATAAATCGTATATGATAGTTACAAATTTGTACGTAATGAAGGTACAAAACAAACCATAGAGGAAGACCAGTCAAAAGATAGAGCAACGACATAGTGGTTATAGCTGGAAACACCTGCAGGGCTATTGGTTATCTTTGTCATTTAGCTACAGATAGAGCAGCCAAGGAGGAAGCTTTCATACATAAAATAGGTACCACGTACCAACCGTTCGGTACTCTGGGGATCAAGATAAATTATGTTAAAATCCTGCGACATTTTACACCATGTAGGGAAAGTGGGGGGGATTCGTACACTTTTCACTTCGAGCCCTATAGCAGAAAAACTAAACGCTATTTGAAAATAATTTAAGCATTGCTAGATTGCTTATATATTTGCCTACAATGTTCCCTTAGACGACTTGTTCATAGAAAGAAGCGTGGCCAAGTTATGCCGATTTAAAAAAAATGGAAGTCGTACGAATGTACCCCACTCATGGGGTAGCTTCGTACATGTGTTGGGGTACCTTCGTACTTTGTGGGATGCCTCCGTACATCATGATTTTAATAATGCTATTTATAGAATATGTAAAGTTTATTATGTTCAAAATTTCACAGAATCAGCCTTGGATGCTTAAGTACTTAATAATAGGATAGTTTTAAATACTTTACTTTGCTTCTTTTTGGTTTACTTAATATATCTTTACCCGATATCAAATTTAATGCCCTGATCATCTCTTTAGCCCTTTGTTTTCTCTCTTAATCTTGCTTCTTCAACTGTTTTGTTTTTTCTATTTCTTCTATCCTATTTTTTTCGGCAGTATCTATGTAAATCCTAGATTTACCAGGCTGTTTACCTTTTTTGGACTTTAGGGTAGCGTCGGATCATTTCTGGCGTTACTAATCCTTGAGAAGATGTAGATGGCAGATCAAGTGGCTGCGTCAATAAAGACGGCGAGTGTGCCTCAGGTCTCGGTGAAAGACGATCTTCTTAGGTAATATCTATTTCTTTTGCAATGGCTTGTTGCACATTGTCATCAGGTCCTGCAAGATTGTATAACATATGTGGGGTACATTCGTACAGTACGAATCCACCCCGTTCATACGTGTACGAAGCTACCCCAACTTAAGAAATTCGACAAATATATTGATAATAAAAATAACTGCAGAGATAATCCTTGAGTAAAAATCGAAATAATAAGCTTGAATATGTACCGAAACACCACAAAGAACCAGTTTAATAATGGACGCAAAACTTATAGAAGATAAACACATTTAATGTTGCATCGAAAAATTACTTACGCGAAGCGAAAACATGTATCGTCCTGTCACGTTGAAGCCGGCGGCAGCACTGGTGAGCCATTCCGCGGTTAGATTACGCGTGTGAGTGGGCATCACACACAAAGATACGAAGGCGCCACTATGTTGCGTATTCGAATTATGGCCGTTGTACGAGTGTGCGAATCCCCCCCACTTTCCCCTACCTTATATTAATATAGGATACTCACTACAAGATTTAGACAAACAGCAATTTTAGTTTAAATCCAACCACAAATTTCGCAGATTCATCGAGGTCCAAAATCAAACCAAATGGGACGGTTTCGAACCGGCCACCACATAATCGTAAGTCGGACGCCCTAGTCATTAGGCTTTTTAATATTAAATAATCTATGAATACAACGAACGTAAAATCTAAACCTTCTTAAAAATATATTGTTATAAGTGTTATAACTTGTCTTAGGTACTAACTGTACCAAACGTTGATAAAGTTTAAAGTTCCATACAAAAAGAAACGTGGGACGAGTTGCAGAATGCAAACATTATTTTATTTTCATTTTCTGCAATTCGTCCTAAATGGGCTGTTGGCATGTGGGACGAGTTGACGAATTACTCGAAAATCGAAATGGGAGGTTTAGTAACTATACCTAACTTAGTTATTTACAATTCTAATTTCAATAATCTAAAGTGTATGTACCTACTTAAAATAATAATCTTATTTCTCATCTCAGGTGGTGCACATAAAGCTATTCTTCGCCTGATCAATTAATTACGCAGATAGTTATTATGTGAAGTATGGCATCACTTTGCACTTACGATCACACGATTTTTTTTGTTATTGACGAGGTAAGTAGAAGACACGCGAGACTGCCAAACTGTTTTTTGAAAATACTAAAAAAGTAGGTAGTTACCTATACTTCAGTAATTATTTCCTTAGTGGGTATTTTCGCATGGAATTATGAAGACCTGCCTGATGGAAAATGTAACAACTGGTCGCTTCGCTCGCGTGGAGAAATCCTCAACTTTTTTCAAAATAATCTATAGCCTAAGTAGTTATGTTAATCTGGAATAATGTGGCAATCAAATGGTGAAAGAATTTTTAAAATCGGACCAGTACGTTTTGAGGCAATTCGTTACAAACATACATACAAAGCTTTTTCCTCTTTTTAATATTAGTACTTATAGCTGATATAATCATGAGCTATAACTCCCCGAGCAAATAGAAATATTCTTTACATATTAAAATTCCGAGCTGCTACTGAGAATTTCATAGAAAAACTAAATAACCCTGGACCTCTAGCGAAGCAGTCGCCCTCAGGACCTCTAGGCAAATGAGGCGCTGGATTTTAAAGGTTTTTTTTTCGAAAATAACTATGGAAATTACCTTAGTATAAAATATTGCGACTGATCCAAACTTCCTAATGTAAAATAAGACTGCCACAAAACTATGCGTCCCGTCGTGTTTATTGATCTGACCGACTACCACGGTTTCGTAGTCTGGCCCAATCTCTCGTGTATTTCAGTTATATGATAGTGTAGACGACTCATGCTATCATATCCTGTAGGTTTTCTGCTCTCTATATATTTTTTATTAAATATCACATCCATCAGTAATAGATAGATAATAGGTATCTGTAAAGGTGCATTAGGTTCAATAAGATAAGTATTTTAAAAACAAATGAATTTTATTCCACTAGTCTTTATGTGTTATATTGGATAAGTACAACTTCTTACAAACTAATCGAATATTCAAATCATGCAATTGCGGCACTGTATTCTCTTCTAGCTCTTGCGATGTCACATGGCTGTATTTATAGCATTGATTTGCATCTGTACAAATGCAGCTTTCCAGTATATCATTGTTAGTCTTGTTTCTTTCACATGTGTAATGCGACTGTGGATCACTTATTGTGTTTATACTATCTATATTAGCAGTTAATATCAAGTTAGAACTAGGATATAAACAAAATGTAAAAATCGTCAATGCAACCAAGCATTGTATGGGAATGGCAGTGGACCAATATTTTTGTGGGTAGTAATAAATATTAAAGTAGTGCAGATATGAATCAGGCACAATGGTCCATATACAATATATGACCAACATTGTTTTGCTAAATAAATACATGAAAAACCCATATAAGGACCTTGCTGGTGTTGGAGCAGGAGTGTGTTCTGGCATCCTAATCCTTTAAAACTGTTCTATTGTTTTAACAACTAGTAAAATATTCTTCATAAATGAATTTACAGCTACACGCAGCTTTTTAAGATCCTCCCCATAGAAATTTCTGCAATAAAAATTATTCAATTAAGTAAATTGAAATGGAGTTATAGAAATTATGAATGGGTTGTTCATAATTGCTGTAAATAGTCAAATGTTTCTCCATCATGCCAATGACCTGTTAGTAGGTTAATGACAGGCAGGCAACTGTACAATATGGTCAAAATAACTGTGCACTGTATATTTGAATGATAATCATGAATGTGAAACATTTAGAAACCTAATTGTCCGTATGCTGAGTTTTTAAATAGATTTGTACAATTGCAAAACCACTTGCAGAGGTCTTCAGATGAGCACAGTTCAACCAAACTGTACAATGTGTGATTAAAAATCAAGTGTAGGTACCTACTATAATGCTCCATTTCATGTAACTATACAGTATGTTTCTTTTTTTAATTTTTTTTTATTAAATATTATTTTAATGAACCTACTTTTTATTCAGTTTTAATTCCTAATTCAACATGTACTATGTTATTTTAATGAAATATTATTTTAATGAACCTACTTTTTATTCAGTTTTAATTCCTAATTCAACATGAATTAGGAATTAAAACTGAATAAAAAGTAGGTTCATTAAAATAATATTGAATAAAAAAAAATAAAAAAGAGAAACATACTGTATAATTATGATATTTGATTTGAGGGTAAACACGGCTTTAACTCGGTGCGAGCGCGATACGTCGTGTTCACTTAAGTACCTACATTCTATGAGTTATCGACGGACCCAACGGTATACAGAAAAACCTGAACTGGTTTATGTTTACACTGTATCTACCTATTCTTAAAATGTACTTTTATTATGTTAATAAATAAATAAATAGATAGAGTACCTATTCTTTATTGTAGACAAAAGGATGGATAAAAAAAAAGGTGTAAAGGTTTAAGTACATGGTGGTCTTATAGATAAAAGCAATTTCTTACAGACAACCATTTATAATTAGCAATTAGCTTAATTACTGAATATTACCTATTTTATTGTACCTATTATGTATCATATACTAGCAAATATAGTGATTGATTGGGACGACCAATCAACCAACAATAGGTACAGATTGTACTTTAGTGATCAGGAATTTACAAGATTGGACTACCAACTTACATTACAAGATTTTCTAAATTAGTGTAAATTTTTCTTTGCACTCCACTTCTCTTCAACTCCTTGTCGACATTTAGAACATCAAAGGCCAATGCAGCAGACTCAGGAGTACTTAAGGGAATAGTCACACATCTGAAAAACAAAATTTATTTTTACAATAAATTGCTTTAGGGAAATTTATTCATTTGTATACCATGTACTCACATATCCATTATTATACTCAGTTCTGGTTGGCCTTATGATACAATGCTTTATGAATGAAGCTAGTCACCAATATCTGTTTCACCTTAAAAATAATATCTCTAATTTTAAATTAGACGAGTACCTATTAAATAAAACATAAACATACCCTCTCTGAGGCCCTGCCTGGTCTTGGTAACCATGAAGGGTAGATAATTCAGGCTATGCTATGCTATATTATTTGCTTTTTAAAGGCGAATACACCTACTTATTTTATTTCAAAATCAGAATTAAGGGTACAAATAATTTATATTGTAGGTACCCAAGTTTAAACCATTATTTGGAGTTGTAGGTAGGTACCCAAGTTTAAACCATTATTTGGAGTTGTAAGTAGGTACCTCAACCTCAAGTCATCTATATCTTAGTCTCTATTGTTTACATTAACTTTTAACTGTTACCAAACTGTTACATAGTTGTTACTGTAGACTGTACTGTACACAGTCTGTACTGTACAACTTTTTTTTTCCTAAGGCGAGTTTGCAGATGACAATTTAGCCAATTAAGATCTAATATTAGTTATTACTTCAGCATATTTTAATGTTGTTGCTACGAATGAAGATCATCAAGGCCTCAAGTATTTTGGGAGAGGGATAGGTCAAAAGACAAGAGAAGTTAATTGGGAGAGGGACCTAGGAGACTTTATGAGTGTATGGCACAGAGTACATTATATATACCTGTAAGTGTATGGGTCAAGAGATGGAATCACATACTAATAAGAGATGCTAGATGATGGAATTTGTTAGGGCAAACAAAAAATTATACAAACAACAACATACTTCAAAGAGTATTTGTGTACCCTTCAGCTTCAATTCAATTTTGCTTGTCTTACTTCAATGCAATTTTGTGACTGTGCTTGTGTGTGTGTGACATTGTCATTTGTCAGTTGTTTGTCATTTTTTTTTTTTTTAAAGCTTACTAGCAATGTGGGTCACACATTACTAGTATTCTTGTTAACCCCTCGTGCTAAGCTAAATATGCTTGTGTTACGAGTGGGTTCACGTCGGTAGTGCAATGGGTGGGGTTCGAACCGGCAACCACATGATCGCAAGTCCGACGCCCTAGCCATTAGGCTACCGCCGCTTCAATTTGTCTTGTCACTACTCACTGATATCTGGGTGCGTTCCACTTGGCGTTCCTGAGTAGCGTTCACAATGATCACGCTCACGACCGCATTTTTTCCCGTTCCACTTGCTTGTGAGATGCGTATCATGCATCTAGTTTGTGCTTGTGAGTTTGTGACCGTTACTGTCGTTAACCAGGGTTACCAGATGACGGATTTTTTTCTCGTACCAATGTTGCTAAATATCTCGTACTTTCAACGGCTAGTCTCGTACAAGTACAAATTTAAATAAAATTGCTAATTACCAGTACGGTAATTAGGTTTAGGTATTACGGTTACGTAATTTCCGCATGAAATGACGTAAGTTTCAGGGTCGCCATCTTTAATGCTTTGAGTTTGAAAATGCCGCTAATTTTCTCAACGATCGCTACGACCCACCATTTTAGATGGGTCATCGCAAAGAGTTTATTAATATAGTTGTAGGTCATCGTGAGCTTCGCGCTTTGACTTAGACAGATAGTCAAAGGCTTTGAAAAATAAACTTTACTGCTATATATTTTAAATATTATTTCTCACATCAACATTTATACTGAAAATGAAAGGGACAGAAACTACTGCTGTCCTTTTCATTTTAATCATGACGTCATAGATGTCTTTTGCTTTGTAAAGAAGTTCGTGCATAACCGTTTACGATAAACAGCTTATTGTAAGCAATAAACAGCGGACTGAAAATAGTCGATAAGGTCGAAAATTGCTTGCACCTATTTTTACATTTAGTATCGTCTAGATAATCTAACTACATCAATATCTTTTATTCTACAATTGATAATAGTTTATATTATAGTGTTTTGAAGACCAAGTTATTAACATAAAGTGTTCATGAAGTATATTATTTATGTTCATTCAATTTCGTTCATTCTTACACCATCGCATGAAAACACAATGTATCACACAATAATTAGTAATACATCTAATATTAAATTAGATTGTTTAGTGCGATTGCCAAGTCAATGTATTTATTTAAAACATAAAAGATTTTTACTTGTTACTAAAAATTCAGGATTCTAGTTTAATCCACAACAAAGTTATAGGGCTCGAAAATGGGCTAAACTGCTTCGAGAAAAGTATGGTATGGCCGTGCCGCTTGTTTTTGGTCGACTTGGGGGGGCACTGCCGTGCCCCCAGATACTTCAATACAAACAAGTCGAAATATAGGTTAGGTAGTAGTTTAGAGGTTTATACTTCGAGTTTTAATTGTATTCAGTAACTTGACAGTTGAAGGGATATCAGTTATTGACAAAAAAAAGATAGTGAGGTGGTCAAAGAATGAACGCAATTGAATGAACTTAAATAATGTACTTACATGAACAAAAGTTTTTCTGTATATTGAATAGCTAGTCTTCAAAACACAATATAAACTATTAAAAATAGTAGAATTTGTTCTCAGTACAAAATGTCAAAAATTACAAAAGTTAAATTATATGTTTTTTATTTTTTATTGGTTTTTACATACATAAAGTCACGCCTCTTTCCCGTAGGGGTAGACAGAGACCACAGACTTCCACTTGCTACGATACTGACATACCTCTTTAGCTTCATCCACACTCATCAATCTTTTCATACATGAACGTCGGTTTAGGGTACTCTTGACCAAGCCATTTTTCAAAACGTCCTCAATCTGATTACGGAACGTTCGCCTAGGCCTTCCCCTTCCTACATTCCCATTCACTTGACTCTCGTATATCTGTTTAGTCAGTCTCCTTTCATTCATTCTTTCAACATGACCAAACCATCTCAACATACCTTTCTCGATTTTAGTCATTACATCTTCATTCACACCACAACGTTCCCTTATCACACTATTTCTTATCCTGTCACTCAATTTCACTCCAATCATACTTCTCAAAGCTCTCATCTCAACTACATTTATTCTACTTTTATGCTTCTTCTGCCACACCCACGCAAAATCATTCACTACCCCAACACTATTAGTTGTAGTGTGGTATCATTATTTCTCTTCGAACTGTCAAGTTACTGAATACAATTAAAAGTAAAAGTATAGAGTTCAGTTAACAGACGTCATAAATTCATAATTCAATGGTATTTTGCTATCGTTACACAAAGAATACCTACTTCGATTATTTATATACCTAAAACCATGTAGATGCACAATTTATATTTATTAGAGTCCGACCGAAACCGAAATTTTGTTGTAATCATTTATTTAATATAATATAAAATAAATATTAATAATATTTTTATTATTTTTTCAAATTAAGTTCTCATTTCCTCAAAAGTTAAATTTTTGGTGGAACAGTTTCATTTTTCATTATTATTTTTATCTAAGTGTTTTATTGGTAGCTATGATGTCGAATGACCTTTTTTTTAGCTCCTGATTTTTTTCATTCCGTGTTCTCTTATCAGGAAGCAAAAACGTGTCTTCAATTTGGATGCGTTCGTATAGTTTGCAATAAAAATCTAGTATTACAAATCTCGTTGTTCTCAAAAGTTACGAAAAATGTAAGAAATGTAACCATCTGGCAGCACTGTATGCTACAGAGCTCTCCGAACGGCGCACGATAATTCCCGAACAGGGCACAACTTCCGAAATCAGTTTCGGTTTCGGCCAATATTGGCCGAAGTCGAAACTGCCGCCGAAACTTAATTTATGGCAGAAACCGAACTTTCGGTCGGACACTAATATTTATGGGTATATGATAGGTCAATTCGTCCGGGCGTCCTTAGACGAGACGTAGTATGGTAATTTGTGCAGTCTTGTTATTTTTTATTTCATCACACTACCACTTGAAAAACACGTAAGACGTGCGAATGCGTATTGTTTCGAAGTTCAGTGAGGGACTGACGAATTGTGAAAACAAAAACAATAAATAGTATTGTATTAATGTAAAAGATTTTATTAATATTTTCAAACACAATTTACTATGTACACATTACTTGTAAAAATATTCATTCTTGTCTTATTATTTATTGATTCATTATTTTTATAGGCAACATTATAAACACGACAAAAAAATAACGTCAATACTATTAAGTATGAAAAATATAAATTTCATTGTAATTTTAAATAAGTACACAGAATCAGTTTATTATGCATACTATTACTGACACATAAATTAAGAATACATGGTGTATTTTATTATAAATATCAAAGGAATAACAACTTAGTAGAATGGCATTTATACTCATAGATACAATGATAATAATAATAATTAATATAAAATAACGAAATGGCGTAACCGAATACTTATAATAATAAAAATCGTTCGCATCGAACTGACGTTATTATTTTATAGTTCGATCGAAGAGATCGCCACATGCAGTAGCAAACCCTTCCAAAAATCACAAGTAAATCGTTTTATAGCAGGCCCCCCAATTTCATAATACATGAGTACGAGAGATGTTGATTATCGATTTCAGTTTTATGATTGCAACTATGCGGGTGAAAGCGGATAATTAGATTCAAGTATGCGCAATCGTTGTAGTATCACGGCGAAACAGCTGAAATATATACGCGTACACTCCACTATACACTATGCTTAAAAATATGCACGCATGCGAGTACATAGGGCGAGCCGGCGAGGTAGACAGGCACACTAACGGCGCGGGCCCCAGGCGGCCGCGGGCGCGGGCGCGGCGGGCGCGGCGGCGCGCGGCCCGCCCGGCATCGTGGGGAACTCCGCCGTGGACGCCGTGTCGGGCGCGCGCTGCTCCCACGGCCCGCCCTTCACCACGAAGCCCGCGGCGCCGGGCGCGGCGGCGGCGGGGCCCGCGCCCGCGCCGGCCGCGGCGGGCTCCCGCTCGGCGCCCAGCACGTCGCCGAAGTCACCCAACGACGGCCCCGCCGGTCGCGTGTAACGGTCCACCACATCCTGCATCTGTGAACGAGATTAATAAAATATTTATGAGAAATGTATTATGGTGTCGGCTTTACGCCCTTGTTTATGCACTAACATTATACTTACGTATTCTTCAGCTAAGTTGAGGAGGTGGTCCTTTGCATCAAGAACATTATCCTCGTCCCCGGTAATAACGACAATACTGTCGTCACCTTGTTTCGGGAATCGTATGTCAACTTTGTACTCATCCATAATGCGCCTTATGTTTTTGCCTTTGAGGCCGATGAGCCTCCTGTGAACTTTTGGATCGATATCAACTTCCTCTCGGCATTGGTTATCCTGTGATGATTATGAATCAAAATTAATCCTCTACACTAAAAATACTTCATAATCTTTGTGAAGAAAGAAAAACCTTTGAGATGAAAACTGCGTGGGAATAGTAGATTGTTTACCAAGGGGAGATAGTAACACATTACGGCCTTGACCTACGAGAAAAATAATATATCTGTATAAACATATTATTATCTGAAAATAATTAAAGCTACCTTTGTGAGACTTTCATTGCATAGGCCTGCCTAGTCATACTTACTTTTATCATCACAAATATACAGCATACTTATGTATTTCGATTTAGCCGTCATTAAGTTATTATTTGTGAAGTTATATAATAATATCCTTCATCATCACTAATTACCTAATTTATTTTTCATCCCATCTATTTGAAATGTATGACTTGGTTCGCCTTTAAGTGCACCCAAAAGTGATGTTTTCTATAAGAAACGGATTATGATACGGAACTATTAGCGGGCAGTAATGAGTTTTTAATTCTCTTTATAAGTGCACCGCAATTATCTTTGCCGCGCACTTTTTGAATTTGGAACATCTTAGTGTTCAGCGCCAAAGAAATCGAACGCAATAGGGTATTACACCTTTTTTTGAAAACTGTTTTAAATTAATTCTTAGATCGTAATGAACCAGTAGAATTTTTATTTCAATTTTATACAACCAAAAAATGCCTTAAAAACGATTTATGATTTTGAATTTACGCACGAAAACGCTAGCCGCCATGCTACTTCGGCTCGTGACGTCACTTCATTATTAAACAATACAACTGCCAAAGACCACGTAACACGATTTGTGAAAATAATGAGTTATAATGTTTATCATTGGTGTCTTGTGCCTGAATGCAATAATACAAGTGTAAAAACTCCACAAAAATTGTGGATTTCATTGCTTTGTGTATCATTCAATAAATGCTTGATTTAGTAACGCACATTTTCGACATTTTCGTCATGGGACATATCCTATTTTAAGGCGGATCGTTCACCTGAGCCCGCCAAATTCAAATTTCAATTGATTTTTCGCAATTTGTAGGTCTATAACACATTCTAGATTCCTAGCTGTAGTAATTGCGGCATTAGCTATAAGTACAATATTCACAACTGAGCATTAAAAACTTTGCTTGTAAATCGATATTGTAGCTAAAATTAGGTACAATCGTCATTTTTGGCCAAAATTAACGATTGTACCTAATTTTAGCTTCTATAACGTTTATTAAGCAAAGTTTTTAATGCTCAGTTGTGAATATTGTATAGCTAATGCCGCAATTACTACAGCTAGGAATCTAGAATGTGTTATAGACCTACAAATTGCGAAAAACCAATCAAATTTCAATTGGTTTTTCGCAATTTTTGGCGGGAATTTGGCGGGCTCAGGTGAACGATCAGCCTTAACAGCTTTGTTAATTTTAAATGCTGATTAGTTAATGCCTTGTTACATAGAAATTGGTGAAACTGGGTCTTATTGTTAGACAAAACTTGATACGATAGTTAGGTAGGTACTTACATTACTGTTTAAATATTTCTCAACTCGGCAGAACAGAAATCGGGATTGGATGCAAAAAAATTTGCCACCATCAACGTATTGATCATTGGTAGATTTGTACTTTCTGCTTTCACAAAACCGTCTTTCATGATGCGATTTTAATCAAACTAACACAGCACGACAAACAATTATTGTTGAATTGTTACTCTGAGACGACAAACGTCGTCATCAAGTGAACGAGTGACGTCACGTCGATATCCAATATGGCGGATGGCGTTTTAAAATAGATTAAAAAAGACGATTTTTGAAATTGAATTATAAAATTTACATTGCATTTTTATTAATAAATACTAACGTTTCTCGATTATTTTTTTCAAAATCTATCATAAAAATGCATTTTCATATTTCTTTTTACATGGTGTAAAATACCCTATTAATATTGTTTGAATAAAGACTGGCTGGCTCGACGGCCCATAGTCGCGCCGCGGGCGAATAATATAAGTTTTTAGTTGTTTTATTATTAGATACTATTTAATTTCAATTTAGTTGTTACTCTATGTTATGAAAGTTATGAAAAGTAGAGTGTATCACTTGGGCGCAAAATATTTTTTTGGCTCGGGCGACGTACTTAAAATCCTCGCTACGTTCAGGATTCTACTCCAGAATCACCAATATTGATACCCGCGACATCGCGCTCAAAGCGCGCGAATCAATACTCATTCTAATTTAGTTTTTTTCAATTCCCTACTAATTATAATACACAATCCGAATTAATTGGAAGATAAGCAATAAGAACAACTATTTCTAAACTGCGTGAAACAATATTTTGTTTAGGGGTGTCTGAAAAAAAAAACAATTTTACTTAAATGTCTGGAGATTTGTTTTTGTCCGACGTCGGCAATTTAAGTGATAGCAGCCCTAACCTACGGACCTATCTTAAAGCCGGCACCCCTGATCAAACGCAAACAATGTCAACTATGTACGCCGTATTACACATTTTTTTAAACATACTTATTATATAACAAAGTCCCCTGCCGCGTCTGTCTGTCTGTTCACGATTTGACAACATAGATAATATCGGTATCCATCATCGATAAATTTTATTGAAGTTGAAATTGAGTGATTCGCATGACAGCACTAGGTGGAATTAAATTAGGGACGAAATAAGAAATGACTTTTGTATAGGTACGTCCTTTTTTATCAAAGGATGTGAAGTAAGTGTGTGTGGATCATAATAATATGCTGCTGTCTTTATTGCGGCACGATCGCGCGTCTTTTTGTTTGATCATTAATAAACAAGTGTTGAGGTTAAGCGGATGATTCCTTTCCATTCCCTACGTACTTAATTGCCGTGGTAATATCAAACCCCCACAAACATGTTTAATGAAAATCCATTTCGAGTTTGGCTGATTCCAATTTTTTTTCCTTATCTATCCTATATATCCCTATTTGTGGTAAGCCAATACAGTTCCGCAACATGAAGTGAACTGTATAGAAATATTATTATAAGCCCAGTTTCGAAAATAATCAAGATTCAGACTTAAAATGAAAAAGCAGTTTTAAAATAAAATACCCACCAGCTGGTGCACGATAGCCATAATGGCTTCCTTTGCTTGCAATGCCTTGTCTTCATACCCTTGAATTGTGATGATGTCATCATCTGTCTCGCCGCGTTTTGGCAAGTTTATTTGTACTCCGTAGTCGGTGCGAATCTTTGTGATCACAGACCCACCCTTGCCAATTACAAGAGGATGATAATCGGGATCAACTTTAAATTTCAGTTCAAATGATCTGAAAATAATTATTTGAATATTGATGTCGTGTAAATTATGACAACAGCAAAAATATTATCATCATTCATTAGATAGTCTTGTTGCTAAGTAATAACTACAATAATCAACCCATCTGATAAGTGGCGCCTGCTGTGGTCGTTCCTAACACATCAATACCCCCACATTGTGTGCCTCTAATAACATATAAGTCCTTAAGCCCCCATTGTCATACAAACACTTATGATGATAGTTAGGGGTAGCCAGAAGCTCAAAAAGTGTTACAACCAGTCCATTCTTATAGTCTGTAGTCTTATAGCCTGTAGTCTGTCTGTAGTTATTATTACCCAAAAATTGGGTTGTCGAGGTCTCATGATAGTCACTCTTGGTAAAATACTGATTAGCGGCCCTTTCTAGATAGCTGTTAGCCAAAAATGGCTAGGGTAATGATGATGAAGCAAAAATCTATAGCAACGTTCTATTAAAAAAAAAAAACGCAACGCGTTACGCAGGCGAAGCTGCACGCACATAGGCCGCTAGTACTATATAAATATATTTGTTGGTTAAGAACACACAATCCCAACTTAAGAGTGAGGAATGTGCTGTGCACAATGTTACCTCAGAAGTCTGTCTTCTTTTTCTTTTTCCATGTCAACAATTCTGTCAGCAAGAGCAAGTTTGGCCTTTTCGACATTTGTAGGGGTGCCCGTAACCTAAAAACAAGAAATAAATGAACACTGTTTTAACATTTAAATACAGATGTTAAAACGTTTTATTTCGCTAATTTCGTTCAGTTAATTATACAATATTTCATAGGAATATGTCGATATATATTCATAATTTACCCTTATAAATCTTACTAGCTTCTGCCCGCGACTTCGTCCGCGTAGCGTGATGATATATAGCCTATAGCCTTCCTCAATAAATGGCCTATCTAACACTGAAATATTTTGTCTAATCGGACCAGTAGTTCCTGAGATTAGCGCGTTCAAGTAAACAAACAAACAAACTCTTCAGCTTTATATATTAGTATAGATTAGTTATTACCCATACCATCTCAGTGCCCGCGGGGCATGAAGCTTTGAAACAAACTAATTTGCCATGTTTAAATCACAAAAGGTTAAATAGGCTGGTTTAGAGCATAGTTGCTGCATTTTAATTCATTGAATTGCAGTAGTGCCCCAGGGCATCAGAAGAAAAAGATCTTGCATTGTACCTGGTTTTGATGTTTTTTTTTATGAAACCTAACACCTTACTGATCAAACCTAAAGCCTTGCTGTGCGCTATCGCAACCTAAGCAGGGTAATTAAGTAATCGAAAGCACGAAATTTCGGGATCCATATCCATAAATAATTCATAATTATAATAAATATATATATTCCGTGAAAAAGTTTACAAAATATATTATTAGCAGTGTTCCCACATTTAATTTAGGTCACCTTATGTCGTGGCAAACACTGCTTTTCCTGTATACAGTCACTAATTACAAAGAAAAGAAACCGTTTCATATAAAAACTAGCGTCTGCCCGTGACTTCGTCCGCGTAGCGTGATGATATGTAGCCTATAGCCTTCCTCGATAAATGGGCTATCTAACATTGTAAGAATTTTTCAAATCGGACCAGTAGTTCCTGAGATTAGCGCAGTTCAAGTAAACAAACAAACAAACTCTTCCGCTTTATATATTAGTATAGATATAGATGTGTTAGCGTGTGTCAGTGTTTGGTTATTGTTAACAATTTTGCAAAGTAGATCCCTATTTAATAACTCAACCGGTATAAGTTAAAATGCATCTGCAAAAATATGCATCACTGTGCGATATAGTTTTAATAAACCCAACTCAATTTCCATAACTGGGATTCCATATCTAATATATTCACGAAAGTGTTGCTCTTTTCATACAAGTTTATTCAATAAAGCAATCAGCCTTGTCTTATATTATTATAGTTACCTTAACCAAGTCGCTGGTATCATCATTAGGCGGGAGTAGAATATGTACATCATATGTTTGCATTAGTTCCCTTCTCTTCTGACCAGCAAGCAGACGATGCAATTCATTTGGAACTTCCACATCAATTGTAATTGGCACCTAGAAAAAAAAATACATTTATCACAATCATAATAGCTTCGATTAGTGATACAACCGACATGCTGCCAAAAACGCACATAGGTTCAGTAGTATAATATAGTCACCTATATGTATCACAGTAAAATATATATACCTATAGGTATCACAATAAAACGACAGAGATTTGAATATTTTTTTGTGCACTCGCCTAGGAAAAGTTTGTACTCATCATACTGACGAATACGAAATTTGCATATAACTTTTAATTCGATAAGTAATAACCTACTTCACTATCACTACATAGTATAAAACGAAATCGTTTCCCGCTGTCTGTCTGTCCTATGTATGCTTAGATCTTCAAAACTGCGCAACGGATTTTGATGCAGTTTTTTTTAATAGATAGCGATTCAATGGGAAGATTTTAAGCTAAACTGAGTGAAACCGCGGCAGTTCGCTAGTACATTATAATAAAATGAAATGAAAATTTGTGAGGATGTATGGATATTTGTTACTCTTTCGCGCACACATTACAGGCTATAAGATTATGTATATTAAAGACATTATTCTGTCCCATTGTTGGGCACGGGTTTCTCAGAATGAGAGGAATTCTGCTATAGTTCATATAGTGTGGACTATAATTCAAATAAAAAGTTATTAATATTAAATTTCTATTATTCTGATTATATTCCGCGGCATCGCCAAACGTCTAATGTGGCACGTTGATAGTTAGCTCAGTTTTTCTGGCAAAAGCCAAGAGAGAAGTGGCCTCTCTGGCAACGTCAAGTTATTTTGCGACCCCTAAACAACAAACACGTATTCTCCAAGCTGACGAAAACGACACGTCGCGAGATCGAGATTGCACTCCTTAGTTCAAGGTTCAATTAATGTTTTTATTTTAAGATATGATTCTCTAGTTACACCGTTCCAAAAGGTCGATCCTATGTAGAAAAATCCGACAATATTATTATTATTAAGAGAAGAGGATTAATTGTATATAGAAATTTACCTGCTCAAGTAAAGCTTTCTTAGCTGCTTCACAGTTTTCTGGTCGACCAGTGATCCTGATAATGTCGTTAGGGCCGGGCTCAGTGTTTTCATCATTTTCTTTTACAGGAACATCCGCCCCTTCAGTTGTATCACGTTCAGGGAATTTAATTTGCACATCATGTTCGGCCGTGATATCCTTCACTTTAGCACCACGGGCACCCATCACTGTGCGATGGTGCCTTTGAGGAATCACACACTCTATTGTTACCTGTGTAATAAACAACAACATATTTTATGTGCACCACCGACCCCATATCATCATTGATGACATAATTGACAATATCAAATAAGATAATATTAAATATTTGAATCAGCAATATGTTAGGGTCCAAACACAAAAGTACGAATCGGCGCGATGATACAATTACGGGCTGCCTCAGTTCGAGTAATCATTCTTTCTACGGTCGTTACTGTAAAATAATTTATTCTTGGTAGTGACAGTGACCCTATTCAGTGGGTTGTATTGCTGTTATTGATAATAAATAAACGAAAAAACGAAGAAGATAATTATGCTTATCGATTCACACATTTTTGCTATGCGTCATGCGACATGCGAGCTCGAGATTTGTGCGATGCCGTAGCAGCAACAGCAGTTTTGTGTTTCGACCCTTAGGATAATTTAAATCATTTTGGTACACCACGTTTGCACACAAATGTATAATATCAAAGTTATTAATTGCGATATTGTCCTTTCTCGACAGGTGTCTTTTTGTAAAATATTAATGACCTTTGCTTCCAAATCTTCAATGATTTCGTTGATGCGAATTTTGGCGGCTTCTATACAGTCCTTAGGGCCTTTGAGGACAACGCGATCGCTGTTGACGCCTTGCCTCGGGAAAGAGATTAACACGCCTCCACAGTCGTCGGCGATTCGACGTAGTACTTCGCCGCGCCGGGCCACGAAGTGTCGGTGATGCCGCGCCGCCACCGACATCTCACCTTCAGAAACGTTGCTGATTTCTGCTACAGCTGCTTCTAGCTGTTTGCGAGCCGCTTCTACCTGTTCTTCGCGACCTAGGTTTTAATGATTAAATAAATGATTAAATAATTATCATTGGTCTTGGAAGAAAAACACAGTTCAGAATGCACACAAAACTTACCAATGATAAATATGGCTTCCTTGTCCTCATCTTTCTCAGTTGGGAAGATAATGCGAGCGCCAGTTTGCTCTCGGATTTTTTTAATATTACCACCGTTTTTCCCAATTAGGAACTTGTGATGCTCCGGTTTGGCGCGAACATGAGCTGTATGAGACGTTAATTCTCGTTCCGATGCATGCGCAAGGAGTTGTTGCTTGGCTTTTTCTACATCTTCAATAGGTCCTTTGATAACAACCTTGTCGCTATCACTTTCAGCAGGCGGAAACTTAATCAAGACTCCACCACACTCCTCCATAATGGAATGAATCAGTTTTCCACCAGCTCCAATCAATGAATTATAGTATTTAGGCGCAATTGTGACCTCTTCTGTTACAACATTAGCTTTCTCATTGTGTATTTGCTGAATCCTTTTAACAGCATCTTCAACATTTTCGCGCTTGCCCCGTACAGTTATAACGTCGCTATCATCACCCTCTGCTGGAAGATCGATAACTGTTTGAGTTTCATCTCGGATTTTTCTCAAATTGGCCCCACCTTTACCAATAATGAACTTATGGAATTGTTTGAAAATCGGTACTTCTTGGACGTATGACGACTCAGCAATTTCTTTAATTACCTTGTGCAGGTACTTTTCACATTTTTCAATATCTTCTTGGGGACCTCTTAGCTTAATTGGACTCCTCTTTTGTCCCTGATCAGGTAAAGAAATTAGAACACGCTCAAATTTCTCACGAAGTTCCTTAATTTTTTCTCCTCTAACTCCAATAAGAGATTTTATGTATCTATGGTCAACATAGACTTCTTTTGTCCTTTCGTTTTCCAGTTTAATTACCATCTCTCTTAATTCTCTTTCAGCATCAGCTACACCTTGATGACTACCTTCAATGCGTATAATATTGTTGCCTTCATTTTCAATAATGTTAATAACTACCCCAGTCTCATCCTTCAGTCTGTTAACTGTAAAAAAATAATTCAATTATTATTTTTAAGATATCTACAATTTAATTTATATTTGTAAGTGCAATAAAAGTTAATGCTTACTGTTAGTTCCATTCTTTCCAATAATGTGTTTGAAGAATTTGGGATCAACTGATAGCTCAACGTAAGTTAGGGTAGCAAGTAAATTCTTCACAAAGTTATCAAGCTCTACTTGCGCGCGCTCTACTTCTTCTGGTGGACCATCAATCTTTACCTTGTCTTCAGAATGAGTTATATCAACGTGAACCTGTGTAGTATAAATATGCAAACCAATGTTCCAATGATTTCAAAACTATATTCTAATCTTAATTTAATGTGGTTTTTATTTGGGTGAGAATTGCATAATATATATTTATTGTTTCATTATTTTTAACTGCCTCATTAGCCAAGTGGTCCTGAGCGTGACTGCTACGCTAGAGGTCCGGGGTTCGATTCCCAAGTCGAGCAGTGTTATTGGGTTTTTCTATGAAATTCCCAGTAGCAGCTCGGAGTTAGGAATTTGCGCCCGGTTAATGGCATTATTCGCCCGCTATTACATGGGACCTAAACATACCGGCGAACTGTGGGTGTACATTAGTACGCCTCTGCCTAACCCTTCAGGCAATACAGGCGTGATGGTATGTTTAATGTTATTTTTAAGCATTTATTTCTATGCTTAAAAATAATGATACATTAAATGTTCACACACTTTTTTGCAATGAGTTCAATTGGTAATCATGAAACTTACCTTAGAGAAGTCTTGAGTTATCTTTTTAATGTTAGATCCATTCTTTCCAATAATGTATTTATGGATCCAAGTAGGCGCATCTACGGTTGCAGTTTTCACAGAGTTCGCTTTTTCGCATACCTTTGAGAGAGCTGTAGAATAATGTTACAACCCTTAAAATATGTTATTTTATCTTCACATTACAATAAAATATTCGATATATAGATATCGATATTCGATATACAAATTTGTTTAATAATTAACTGTATTATTAACATTATTTTTTAATTTGCTTGATTGATGTCCCGGAATTCAAGGCATCCCTTTGATGAAAAACTAGATTTGATAACAATATCACAAAAAAAAATGTGGTAAGGTAGTCGCCACTTTTCGTTTTTGTTCTTCGGTTGTTTAGGTTAATTTAATTACTACCTATTCCGATCACTGATGATATAATTAATACATTAGTTATAGTATACTAGCGCCCCCCGCGGTATCACTCGCGACCTAAACTAACTTAAGGTTTAACGCAAATTAAAATATAGCTTATGTTACTCAGGGATAATGTAGCATTCTAATGGTGAAAGAATTTTTGAAATCGGTCCATTAGCTTTTGAGCTTAATCGTTACAAACATACAAAATTACAAATCTTTCCTCTTTATAATATTATTGTAGATTATCTTTTTGTATTTCTTTTTGCATCTTCCATGCTAAGATTATGATTGAAATTTATTTAAGTCGTCACCTTTAAGATTTAAAATGTGAAGGCAAATTTCGACTTGGCGAGACTCGACTCAGACTCGCGGTGGCTTAGTGGTCATAGTGTCTGGGGTATCTAACCAGAAGACGCAGGTACGAATCCTGCCCGCAAATCAAAATTTTCGTTCACATAATAACATTAGTGTAGATTACCAAGTCCAATCTTATTGTGTGGTCCATGCAGAGTAATGGTCCCAGTGGGAGAATCCGGTGGTGGCATCTCCACAGACACTTCAGTCTCTTTAAGAATTTCTTGAATAGTTGTTCCACGAGCTCCAATCACATACTTGTGCTGAGATTTTGGTACCTCAACACGCACCGTTGAACATTTTTTGACCTATTGACAAAAAAAAACATGTGATTACAACTTTTTCAGAAAATATACCAAGTAAGAAAACATTTATACCATTACCTGTATATTGATAAGGCGGCGGTAATATTGGTAAGGTGTATTAATGTAGACTTACAGTTCGTCAGTTTATTTAGGTTTCGTGTAACAGGGGGCGACCATCACCAGGGCACAAAACGAAACTGAGCTGCTACTGAGAATTTTATATCAACACTCAAAACACTTTGTTTGACCTCGATATCGAACCTAGGACCTCAAGCATAGCAATCACACTTACGACCACTAGATCTATAAGGAAATTCTACAAGCTAACAAGTAAGTTTATGCATTAAAAGTTTGTATTCACCATTTCTTCATAAATTTGCTCAATTTGCGCTTTGGCAGCAAGTACGCCATTTTTCTCGCCAGCAATGACGATTTCATCACTTTGGGTCGACGCAGGTGGGATGTGGATGCGAGCCCCGGTTTCCGCGCTAAGCGCAGACGCACGTTCGCCGTAAGGTCCCTGGATGAACGGATGGTAGATCTTCGGAATCTTAATGCGCTCCAAAGCTTTACGCGACTAGAAAACAATAAAAGCAGTTAGTGTTTGTTCTTCTCACAACATAATTACCATGATTCTAATGTAATGAAATGCCGTCGCTATCTATGTGGTTACTTTGGATAAACTTTACAGACTTTCAGATAGTCGGAGATTCATGAAATAAATTAAAATCACTAGATGTCAAAACTTATTAAAAACATATAATACCATTATAAATTTTTTCCCAAAAAAACATTAAAATATTTAAGTTTCCGTTTTAATTTTTAGTTTATATAATTAAAGACTTTTACCTGTTCTTCAGAACATACTCGGATCTCATGTTCAGCCTTTTCAATGCCCTCCTTAGTACCAGTTATAGTTATAGTCTCACTATTATCAGCAATACTAGGCACACTGATTTTAGTAGCTGTAACTTTTTCCAAGTCCTTTAATTTCTGACCTTGTTTTCCTAATATCCACCGGTGATGTTCCTTAGGTATGTTGATTTGCTTGCTTGCCTACATATAAAAAGTTATAAATTAATGGTTGATAGAATGTTATTAAATTTCAGGGGTTGTTTTGCTGGTATTTACCTGTTGCTGGAAATGGGTTAAAATAAGTCGTCTCGCATCTAATACCGCGCTATGTTTTCCAGTTATTAGGAAAGTCAAACTACCATCCTTACTGGTAGATATTTCAATGTGAGCTCCAGTATCCTTTGTAATTGATTGACAAGTTCTCAAGGACTCCCCTTCACCAAAGGTGTTAGCGTTATCCAATTTCCTTTCTTCATATGGCACATGGAATACCTATTAGAACAATTAATACAATAAGTAAAAATATTTACTTTTTTAAATCAGTCAACTGGCTGAAACTTGTTTTTTGCCTGTGGTCACCTACAGTTCCTAGACTGCGTGATTGACTAAGCAGTGATAGATACTTTTTTTTTCAGACTGAGGTGCAGTATCTGCATTATCAAGAAAACCCGTCGCACCGTGTCAAAGCCGCATTGTGAACGTAGGCGTTCATTATGATAATTTAGAAGACGATATTTCTACTATAGTACAGTTCTACAACATAGCATCTGGTGCACATTATCAGTGTTTTAAGTACATTACATTCATATGTGATTGTGGATACATACTTTCACGCCTGAATTCCCGGAAAGGTTAGGTAGAGGCGTACTAATGTACACCCACAGTATATTACTAATAGTAATGCATTTGATAATACATTAATTTAATAATTTATATACTAACAATAAATAAATTATATATGAATATATTAAAAAAAATATAATTCATTTATTATCATACATAATGATTGTGTTAATCTAAACTTAGTAACATTTGTCCTGAGTGATCTATGAACACACAGCCAAAAAAGTACTGTTTAAAGCTAAAATTTTGAACTTTAAAGTCTAATATGGGTTGGCAGACTTCACACGCACCTCTGATTTTTCGAAGTCATGTGCGTATTAATAGTTAATAATCACGCGCTTAAACGGTGAAGCATCCTGAGGAAACCTACATGCCTGATAGATTTTCTTTACAGTACCTATGAGAAGTCTGCCAACCCACATTAGGTCAGTGTGTTTAGCCTGATCCCTTTCATTCTGAAGTTAGTGATAAGAAAGTGTAAGTTATCAACCTAATTTGTTTTTGTTATCTGAAAGAACTGTAATAATATTACACAACTTATTATAATTATCAGCAGCTATTACAGATAAACGTAAAATTTAAACGCACATGCGCCGTCCACATGTATTGTCCTGAATTATGATTTATAAAGCAAAAATTGATTATAAATGGTAACACAGAATCAAATACGAACTACATTAAAAATAAACTGTAAATGAGGCAGTGTGTTTATCTGAGTTAGTTAGTTTTTAATGTCTACCTACCTGAGTATGCAGTGAAGATCCAACACGTAGTTTATTGGTGGCTTGTTGAATACTGCGTTGGACAGGCGGCTGCGAATGCGGCAGAGCCGGAAACAGGTCGTCATATGCGTACGAAGCGTTATTCTCATAGTTAACATTATTCATCTCCTCAACATGCACGGGTATCTCAGAATGAACAGGGATCATATCTCCAACCATCATGGATTGCTGATGCATCATTTTCGTCTCCTCCAGCAGTCCTTATTCGCGCCAAGTCGTTACAGTACTAAGCCAAAAAAAGATCATAATTTTACTGATAGTGAAGTCTGAACTTATAAAGATTCAATACCTACCATTTTATTTGCATTATCATATACATATTTGAACAATTGTTTTAAAACCATTCATTATATCCATCATTGAATTGAATACAAAATTACGTTGATTGTACTTAGTGTATGTATAATGAAGGACATTACATTTTGAATGTCTAAGCAACAATCTAAAGACATAATTCCTAGTAGATAAGAATCTTCAATAAATTTTGTAGTTTAATAACAATCCAATTAATAAGATAAATAACAAAAGTCATAATTATTATTTCACATTTTCAGTTTCATATAATAACTTATCAGATTCTATAATATCAGATTATATACATACAAATAACTCTAATAAATAATAATAGCCGATTGCTGGTAGCTTGGACCCTGCTCTCGATGATGGTGGGCGTATATATAGCGTAATATTAGCTATATTAGGTTTTTATATTGCTCTTTTCTTAGGCAGAGGTGTAATAATTTAAATCCAGTATGTTTAGGTAAAAATCTAAAACGCAAGCTGCTACTGAGAACTTCCTTGAAAAACCCAATAACACTTTGTTCGACCTGGGAATCTTACCAAGAATCTCTAGCATTGCACTAGGAACTGCAAAGCTATTGAGATAGTATAAAAATAACATAATATGTTTAAAATGGGTCGGCCATCTAATTAGAGGAGAAGAGAAATGGAGCAAAGTAGTAACATTGTGGTACCCAAGAGAGAGAAAGAGAAAAAAGGGAAAACCATTCAGAAGATGGGAAGATGATGTGGTTAAAACAGCTGGAAAAACATGGACTAGACTAGCGCGGGAGAGAAAAGAATGGAAATGTTGGAGGAGGCCTTTGCCAAAAGGCACACAGACTAAATACAAACCTATATTTATAAAAACAAATTCAACAAATATGCATATGTATATCTGAAAAAGGCTATAAATAAATAAAAATATGTTTAAATAAATAATAAATATGTTATAATAATAATAATAATAATAATAGGGGGGCGAGCCTATTGCCATTAATGGCATAAATCCCAACTCTCAGCTGTTACTAAGAAATTCATGGAAAACCCAAATAACACTGCTCGACCAGGGAAGATGGAAATACAGGACTAGCGTAAAAGCTGTGCTTATATTCAACCTATTATTCTGTCTCACTGCTGAACACAAGTCACCTCTCAGAATGACAGGGAATTTTAACCTTATCCTCACAGAGAACATATATTCATATAAGGTACAAACTTTTAAAACTCAGATTCATATTATTGTGTATTTAATTACCTATATTATAAATTGTCTAATATTTAGAAAACTCCTATAAAAAAAAACTCCTATAGGAGTTTTCTAGACAATAAAACATTTAGATTACCTATATCATGAGAATGAATTCAAATTTTTAAAATTCTAGCAAGGACATAAATTAATATTTTTTTATGTCAATTTAGATTAAGTATTAGATAGTTGTTGTTGTTAGATGTCATAATGTTTAGAGGTATTTAATTAATAAAATAATTTTCATGTGATTATTAGTTGATAGATTGACTTGAAACATTTAAAAATTGTAATATAACATATTTTTGGTTCCAAACTTCCCGCAGAAAGGAAAATCTTCTAAATAAGACATAATGAAGCATGACTGACCAGGTTTTACCTAGTTTGTAATAAACTCACATGAAGTGATATAATGTATGTATTATGTATTCAGAAGTACTGTTAATGTTATCATTCATCTCCAATCACATAAAACACATAATATTCAACTATTTAACTGTCTCTATTACTTATAAAAATATTCAAGTAAACCAATAATAATTAGTACCTACTTATGTTTTATTTATTTCAGGCTAGACTTTCTTTATAATGGCTATTTTTGGCTTTCTATAAAATGGCAATGGTTTTTGTACTTATGAATTGACCCCAAGTATTTCGCATTAATTAAACAATTACCAACTACTGTATGATACAGTCCAGGATAAATTTATGTTAGCTACTTAAATACAATTGAATGAGATGGATAATCATTATGTTTACAGTACTTAGATAAAACTTTGTTAAGGGAGCTAATAGTAGGTATATGTACGATCTAATTTATATAAGGCTTGATTTATATTTTTATTACATGCAGTAAAGGGAAGGGAGTGCATTGAAGTTGAACATCACAGTGTTATCATTCATGGAATATATCCAAAATATATCTGAAATCTGTTTAAGACAATCTTGAAGAATGTTTAAAACCAAAATTCTACTGGGACTTTAGAGAAATTGGCATCTCGATTTTGATAATACGTGTCACCTTCCAGCACATTTGACGTGGAACTAGTCTTGGCAAAATACAATAACACTCACCGAAAGTACTGTAGTTATTCAATCTGGACGATTATCCTTGAGTCGCCAGGATCAAGTATATATTCTCCTGTGCAGAAATTAACATAAATTATTAAAGAATTAATACTAAAAGCAATAAAATTATAATTCTTGTAGTCGACACACACGTACCCAGCTGCAGTAGCGAGAGAAATATGTCACAGTCACAGACCATAAAGTATAATAGTACTGCCACAGTCTATAAATGAATGAAAATAGGGATGAGACGTATTTACTAGGTTTAATACGTTTCAAAACCGGCAGGGTGACTAGCTAAGATGGCGACTGGTTACAGTTACGAAATCGCGTCTGTCATACTCAAATTTGTACCACACCGACTATGCTTCCCCTAGTGAGAAACTGAGGCACTAAAGACGCAACCCAGAAACGGGAACCTCGTTATAAAAGCTCCAACATTCGTATTACGTAAGCGAAATTACGGCCACGTGAAGATAACTGAAGAGGAATAAGAACTGTCAAAGATAAATAAGACATTATTTGGCTTTAAAAGCAAGCAAAAAGTTATACAATATTATTCTAAAACGTTGATTTGTTGATATTGTTTTGAAGAAGTTTAGCTATGATATTAATCTGCATAGAAACTAGCGCCGGTGGTAATCGACGGTACTAACAGATCTAAGTTATGGTATAGAAAGTACGGATATCCTGAGGTATCGAAACTTTTTGCGTACCTTTAACTGAATATTTGGAACCTTTACCTGAGTGGTTTCTGCCGTCGGTTGCCAATGGCGCTAGTTTGTATGAAGATTTCATTGACAGCGACGATTTAAGAATTGAACCGAGACGAGCAGTCTTCGCTTACGAAATACCAAATCAGCGACTGGATCGCGCGACGATTTAGGGACCGGTTACTGGTTACTCTTTTTACGTAGTTACCCTGCGGGGCTTTACATCGAAGTATTTTTTTTTAATTTACTTTTTCCTCTGTGATGATCTGCAATCAGTTTTATAAGCAGATGATTTGCGTGAAGTTTGGCAGTTTGAGTGTGACCTCCAGTGAGGGCAACTACTCATAGTCTTATAACTGGCGGGCTTGTTATGATGGCATACTCAGGATATTCTTCCTCTTAAGTCGGTTCTTAAATGATCGAGTTGTCAGCCTGGCAGCCAGTTCATTAGGATGCCTCTCGAGTCTCCTTTGGTATGATTCACAGGTGTTGCGGATTTCCCCTTTATCGTGTTCATGTGGAGTTGAGTGTGTACTTCTGTGTTGGTAATGAACCATGGCAGTCAACACAGAGATCTTAGGATGGAATTTTGCATTCTTTGGATGATTGAAATGTTGGAGTTACTGCAGATACCCCATAGTTGGATGCCGTACATCCATATAGGCTTCAAGATACCTTGTAGATGAGCAGCTTATTATCAATGGACAGTTTACTGTTCCGGCCTAGTAACAAGTGAAGGTACTTGTAGCGTATGTTTAATTCTTCTCTTTTGGTCTTTATATTATTATGCTGCTTCCATGTAAGGTGTCGCGTCGGTCGAGATGTAGGTCCAAGTACCTTACAATGTTTTTCAGGGGTAATGTGTTGTTATTAAGCTTCACTGGTGGGTAATCGCCTCTACGTAGAGTAAATGTAACATGGGTCGATTTAGACGCGCTAACCTGGATTCTCCATGTTTGTGACCACTTAGTAATTTGGTCGAGCCCTCTTTGTAGCATTTTTGTCGCAACCGTGGGGTCTTTGTCATTAGCTAGAATTGCTGTATCATTGGCAAAGGTAGCAGTAGTGATTCCATCCATAACATGGAGATCAGAGGTAAACAATGAGTACAAGACTGGGCCGAGCACTGATCCCTGAGGGACGCCCGCCTTGATATCCATATGCTCGGATGTTGCTTCGGCTTCCTTGACTAGAAATAACCGTTCTGCTAGGTAAGACCTGAAAAGCTCACATAAGCTGTGTGGTAAGTGCTTTTTAATTTTGTAAAGTAAACCCTTATGCCAAACCCGGTCGAAGGCCTGTTGAATGTCTAGAAAAGCTGAGGAGCAAATTATTTTTCTTCCAACGTCTTTCTTATCCTGTCACATACCCTATGTACCTGTTCAACTGTGGAGTGCTGGGGTCTGAATCCAAATTGGTGACAAGGTATGGTATGGTTAGCAAGGAGCGTAGGTTGTATTCTACGTAGTAAAAGTTTTTCGAAAACTCGATAATATTGGCAGAAGACTTATCGGTCTATAGGATTGGACTTCATTAGGAGGCTTGCCCGCTTTATGCACCATTATGATTTGTGACACCTTCCATAACTGTGGGTAGTATTGGACTCTAAGGACTCCGTTATAAAGAGTTGTAATAAATACAACAGCCTTCTTTGGAAGATGCTTCAAAATTTCCTTGGTTATAAGATCGCCCTGGTATGAGCGAGAAAAGCTTGCAAGTACATATAAAGTATAAAAACCTACTAGTTCCAGCGGGCACAACACCACCACCACCGCGCCGTGTGCGGATTAAAAAACACTGGAATGCATAGAAAATCGATCCATATCTTAATACGTACTAGACGCATAATCATATTGGCACAAAAAACTTTGAACAACGAGTATTTTCAACTCTCGAGGACTCGACGTGGATATAAAAAATACTCGCATGCATAGAAAATCGATCCATATCTAGATACATACAAGGCGCATAATCGGCGCAATAAAAAAAAACTTTGAACAACAAGTATTTTCAGCCTTCGAAGTAGAGGATGAGATATACTTGCATAATTCAATACCGGGGCTTTCAAGTACGAGTATGTAAAAATACCAGTGTCAAAAACCAAGTATTAAAATAATTGAAAGTATTTGGCCGCGGCCCGCCTCGCAGGGTACGGTGCGGCCGCAGCCTCCCGGCAACATACATACCATCACACCTGTATTTCCCGAAGGGTTAGGCAGAGGCTTTCTAATGTACACCCACAGTTCGCCGGTATGTTTAGGTCCCCTTTAATAGGGGGCGAGCCTATTGCCATTAACCGGGCACAAATTCCTAACTCCGAGCTGCTACTGGGAATTTCTTGGAAAAACCCAATAACACTTTGCTGGGAATCGAACCCAGGACCTCTAGCGTAGCAGTCGCGCTCAGGACCACTTGGCTAATTAGGCAGTTCTAAGTAAATATTCTATAGCCTATGTTAATCTGGAATAACGTAGCATACAAATGGTGAAAGATCTGCTCAGTAGTTTTTCTGCCAATTCGTTACAAACATACATACAGACGACCTCTGTGGTTTAGTGGTTCGAGTACCGGACTGCTGACCATGAGGTCGTGGGTTCGATTCCCACAGAACACAAAAATTTATGTGATGAATGTAATTGTTTGTGTTCGTCTGGGTGTTTCTTATCTATTATAAGTACGTATTTACAACAAAAAAAGTATAGATGTTTTATATCCATTATCTAGTACCCATAGTACAAGCTCTGCTTAGTTTGGGACTAGATGGTGCTGTGTAAAAATGTTCCAGAATATTTATTTATATTTATTTATTTATTTATACAAATCTTTCCTCTTTATAATAATAGTATAGATATACCTAGAAGGAGAGGTAGTGAATATCGTTTGTGAAGTTTAAACACAGCCATACAGCCGATAAAAGTTATGTTTTTATCTTTGACTATCTACTGATTTCTGACCTTTGACTATCTATCTATAAGGACCCGCCTCTCATGATCATTCCCCTCTGTCAAGGTAGTGGATTAAAAAATCTAACGCGTTTATCAAAACTGTTTCCGAAATCGATTTTTCATTAACAGAATCGTTTCCGCTCAGTAAGGTCATCATAAATGCTCCGTGTAAATACCGATATACGTGCAGTTAATGTATGCAAAAAAATATCTAATATCTTATTTAGATAAAGATGGAGTTATTTTCCGTATGTAAGTATTAAAGTTAATTTATTTCTATTTAAATCACATAATACAATTTATTAATAAAGATCGAGGACGTTACCGATTCAATAATCGAGTATAAAATAATCGTTTAGTTCAAGCATGCACTCCCCACGAGACTACCCGCACTCCCCACGAGACTATCCGCACTCCCCACGAGACTAGCAAATTTTTTTTACTAACAATATCAGCCTTCTGCTAATACACGTAAGATTTAAATTTGAAATATCCATCAAAATGTCATTTTTTTATTTCAATTATATATCATCCAATAGGATGTCACCATTTCTGATTTCCAATTATAGGTCTTAATGCAGAATTACCGTTTTTTGGCAATTATAGGCCTTATATATATTATGACATAATGCATAAAACTCGAATTTTAAATGTGTAGCGAGACTATGTCCCTCTTTTGTTTTGTCATTTTAATTAATGATGTGATAGTGTTTGTTTACGATTTCGAATCGATATCGATATTATTTTCGTGTTCAATGTAAGACCAAATTATAATAATTGCTAAAGATCACTAAAGATGAATATCATGAATTTATGATATCACTATATTTTAATAAAATAACATTTTTGGAAATGACGTAACTAAGATTATTGATTATTTTTGATATCCAGTATTAGATATTTTATTTGTTACTTTTTCAGATCTACAAAAGACCTTCATTTAAAATGATATAGGTGTGATTGATAAATAATAGCTTAAGCCGTTGCGGATAAATTTGTTGACAAAAGAATTTATAAATTAACATATTTAAATCGTACTTAGGGGGCGAGCCTATTGCCATTAATCGGGCATCAATCCTTAATTTTATAGAAAACTTCCAATAACACATTGCTCGACCGGGGAATCGAACCCAGGACCTCTAGCGTAGCGCTTCTGTTCATATTAACGCACGACATAATGAACAAAATCGTATTTACTCCTACTTATATCTCGTGGGAAACAAAATGCTCTGTCTAGTGTTATTCCTAATATATCAGCCTGGCAAAGAAAAGAAAAAATCAAAATGAAAGAATCAAACTAATTGGTATCAAAGTATTTGTAACATAACGTCCCCAATATCCGCTCTATCTATACTAATATTATAAAGAGGAAAGATTTGTATGTATCAATGTATGTAACAAATAAACTCAAAAACTACTAGGCCGATTTCGAAAATTCTTTCAACATTTGAATGCTACATTATTCAAGATTAACATAGGCTATAGAATATGTATTTCGAAAAGTTTGCGATTTCTCTCACCCGTGCGTTTATTTTCCAATTACATAGTATGTCACACCTATTTATCTGTATCTAAACAGTTCCTTTGTTTTGTATTTCATTAGCATGCAATGAGAGCATTGCATTGAAAATAATTATGACGCAAGATATTAAAAAGGTGTGTATGGATGATTTCAATTTTGCAAATAAATAATTACATATAAAAATAATTTGTAATGTTGTTACGTTTTTCTCCATTCTTCCTAAAATAATCTATCGATATAAAATATCGACATAGTAGCTTCCTAATTATTTTTATTGTATTATACGTTCGTATTGTCGTCAATTCTTGTATGTTGACGTATTTGACCTCTATGTGTGCGTAAATTGTGTTAGTGGTGAAGAATTTAATATGTGTGAGTTCGTGGCGATACAAAATGATTTTGAGTATGTGTGCAGCAATGTCTATGTAGTGTTTCCTCCCCCCGCACCAAAAGTGACAGACTTTTTTGTTCATAGAATTAAGCGCGTCACTTGTCCAGGGATAGATAGTCAAAGTTTCTGACACTTACGCGAATATTAGACATTGAAATGAAACTACTTTTTACGGATTTTATCGCTAAACCTTAAAAAAAAAAACCTTTGACTATCTATCTATATAGTCAAAGGTTTTATCGAACCAGTCTTAGAGTAATAATTATGACAAGTATCGAACTCTTGTCTTTAGCTGTGCATCCATCCATGCATTGTATTCTAACGTGATTATATTTTATCTTACTTCATAGACAGTATCTCTTATTAGTCTGTGTTCATAGACTATAAAATAGTTTAGGATTTTACTTCTACTACAGTCTACCTACCAGTGTTGCCAGACGGTTACATTTCTAACATTTTTCGTAACTTTTGACCCCCTCGCGTAACATGTAAGTAATTTTTATATTTAAGGCATTTTTCGTAACTTTTCAGAACAACGAGATAAGTAATACTAGAATTTTATTTTATTGCAAACAGTACACGAACGCATCCAAATAGAACTCACATTTTTAATAGGGATTAGGGACATTTTGAATACAAATTTAATAACACAGGAGCTAAAAAAAAAAGCTCATTCGACATCATAGATCCCAAAATGTAACTTTTGTACCAAAAATGTTACTTTTCAGGAAACGAAACGTAACTTTCGACTCAGGGGCCCTGGCAACACTGCTACCTACTTTATTTATGGACGAATGGTTTTGATAGATAATTCGTCAATTGCATGATTTTTCAAAGTAATTTGCATACATTTTACGAAATCAAGCGTCCAGTTCCACTTACATCTACTTTTTTGTGATCGTTCCTCATGACACATGAATAATGGACAAGATTCCTAGGACACACGAAGGTAATTTCGATTTGTTTTGCGTGCGTCTAACCAGCCATTTTTTGTTGAGTCAATTTTCTAATTTACGTTTTCACGAATTCAGTTGCTTTGGTTCGATAAAGTCCTCTTTATCGAACCAAAGCAACTGATTCGATCCTGCATTGGTAATCATAATAGTATTTTCTGAGTAATGTCGTGACATCAGTACTTCAATGTTATGGAACTACTTACCACGCCTTTAGTGGTTTGGTTTGTTGTCAGGGCTGTCCTAAACCTATTGGAGGCTTGGGCTTGGCTTAACCTTGGGCACTTTATGATAATGAGACCACTGTGACAGGGGACTAAAATTCCATGAAGAAAAAAAAAACAAAATGAGTGAGATTGCAGGGCCCTGGACCTGGGTGCTTGCTCTCAATATTGCCTAAAGTCTATTGTTATTACAATCTGCTTCTGAGGTAACTCGCAGACAATTATTTGCAGCTGACTTTTTATATAACTGAACAAATTTTGTTTGCAACACAAAAAAGTGCGTATGGGTGTCCATTGGAAAGCAAGCAACTCCAGTTCATGAGTATTTTTTTAAAGTTTAACTTCTAAAGTATTCAATAGAATTATATACTGTAAAAGGCACTTATAATTTATAATGCCCAAGAATAGGTACTTACATATATTTATTTGAAAAATAGTAGTGTTGCAAGTAACACAATTTTTTATCAACATTTTAATGAAAGAAATGGTTACTGTGAGTTAATTGTAACAGAATGGGTAGATCAAGTAATTATTGATACAGGGCTTTATGGGCCCTGTAGCAAAAATGTTACCATCAGCCATTTAACCTTATTTAGCCATGCATTTACATTACATACATACATACATATGTATAAAACATGTAAAATTACTTCTGGTGAATTGAAACAACATCAAAATCCATTTTATGGGTTAGGAGAAGTTAGCAGATACACAGACAGACAGATGCAGAAAGTGACTTTCTTACTACGTAAATAGAGATAGAGAAAAGAGAGAGACTTTCATACTATATAGCGATGAAACAATCACTGACTGTACTGTCCGTTCTTTTTACATATTTTCATGTAATGTGGGCTGGACAGTCCATAGTTCAAATTCAAATGTTTTTATTTCAAATAAGCTTTTACAAGTTTTTATGAAACATTATGATTCTAGTTGTATGGTTCCAAAAGGTTGATCTTATGGAGAAGATTCCAGCAAGAAATTCCATGGACACTTTTAAAATAAATTATGTTACAATCTTCACTGGTACTGGTTATCACTGGTTGCAATAACAAGATGTATGGATGTTGAAGGATGTCCAAGTTTGACAGAAGTTGACAATATTAAATGAGGATTCACATTATTTGAGAACCTGATATCATTTCTAGATTATAAAGTAAATTATGTGGTAAAAATGCACACCATCAAAGCGATAAATGCAACTAGGTGTCTTTAGACATGCTACAAAATACACACCTTTACAGAATCTGTTGTGGTAAACAATTTTTTTTTTTTTTAAAAGCTTACTAGCAATCTGGGTCACACATTACTAGTATTCTTGTTAACCCCTCGCGCTAAGCTAAATGCTTGTGTTACGAGTGGGTTCACGTCGGTAGTGCAATGGGTGGGGTTCGAACCGGCAACCACATGATCGAAAATCTGACGCCCTAGCCATTAGGCTACCGCCGCTTAAATAAACATTTATTTTTATGTTATTTTATTTTTTACATTATTTGGAAAGCTTACAGCTAGATTCAAAGATAAAGAAAGAATGAGTAACATAATTAAGGCCAATTAAAAGCTTTCACAGGTAGAAATACACAACATATTATATAGGTACTGGAAGGTAGAGAACAGCATTATGTATTGATTATGAGTTACGGTATGTTTTCGAAAAAGAAGTTACACAAAACCTTTTTTTATTTTAATACTGGTAGTGTTGAAAATCTCGATGTTGACGTCCCCATAGGCCGACATATGAAGACATCTTGATGTGTAAATAATATGGAGTCTGTCAAAGAATGTAAATCTACTTATAAGGTACCTACCATAGCTACCAATTGACTAACATGAAAATTAATAAACATATATTAGTCTCTAATAATCAATAGCTTCAGTTCGCCAGGGAGGCCACAAGTGCATCCGTATTTAACATATAGGTCACACATTTTGGGAGTTAATTGTAGAAATGTACACAATTTCCTAGAAATTATTTATGTGTTTTAGTTGTTTTATAAGCTATATAGTAAACTGTATAGCTTGATCTGTGGGTACATAGTAGTAATTGTTTACTATCAATAACATTGGTGATATACTATGATTATGGATGTTTAATTAAGATTCATTCATTTTGATATACCTAACAATATTTTTATTTATTTACAGCTATTGAAGCACAAATAAGAGAAATTCAATCAAAGAAAAATGAACTACCTGAAAATGGGTCAAATAAAGGTGTATCTTTAGGTGAAACTTATTATGACAGTGACATCTATGATAATGCGGGGAAAGGAGGGAAGTCAAGATATGATGGTTATGTAACTTCAATTGCTGCTAATGATGAAGTAGAAGATGATGATGTTGAAAATGTTCCAATTACTCAGAAGAGATCTGGGTATACAGCACCGGCTTCCTTGCTGAATGATATTGCGCAGGTATTATTTTCACTATTTGATGCAAAACAGTAGGTTTTCAGATACATACCTGTATTCCCCGAAGTGTTAGGCAAACGCCCACTGCTATATTCCCACAGTTTGCCTGTATGTTTATTAATCAGTTGCCATTAACCAGGCAGAAATTCCAAACTCAGAAGTCAGAGCTGCTATTGAGAATTTCATAGAAAAAGCCAATAACATGGTTGATCTGAGAATTGAATCAGATAATTCTCTTCTATATAATAATATACAAACTGACTGGAGAAGTGGTCAAATCCAGTAATTCGGCAAATGAGGCAAATTATATCAAATCCACAGTATTACCGGGATCCAGTGTTCTGGATTGCAATTATTAAGTACAAAATATTTATTTTCAACATTACATTTCCACCAGACTGACAAGGATTATGACCCATTCGCTGATAAAAGAAGACCAACAATTGCTGACAGAGAAGATGAGTACCGTCAAAAAAGGCGTAGGATGATTATATCTCCAGAGCGAACAGATCCATTTGCAGAAGGTATATATCGTTAATATTTTATTATAAACCAGATTTTCGTCTACATTTAGCTATTTATACTAGGAGCCACTTTGTTTTATACTAAGTATGTAAAGATAAAGAAGTTTATTATTTATCTTTTACTCTGGGCCTAAGGGGCTTGTGACCAAGTTATAACTAAGCTAATAAATTAATCTGTGTGGTTGTTTGTGATGTGATAAAACCACTGCATGCCTTGGTATGTTTGGCACCCAGGGATGGTGTCGCTTCTACATTAAGCATTGTAATTTTAGATTTGATATGTGATTAAAAGTTAAAAAGATGATTGTGATGATTGTTAAAAAGTTAAGAAAAAAAAGTTACAAGTATATACTTACGCTATTTATTTAACATACTTAATGACGCTATTACACTTTGTCGTTTTGTTAATATTTTTCATCTGCATAATTTTAATATATGTTTTTCTTTAAAAGTTTATCATTACATTAAAATATAGCTTCTTCATACTTATGGATTAAATTGCAAATATGTTTTTGGGCTGTTTTACAACTCATTCACTTTATAAAAATTTAATACTGTTTTATAGCACATCAAAATAATCATTTAATATAACCACAGATAAAAGAATACTAGTACAGATGCCTCATCCCATACAAAGAAATGGGACCTTCCTATCGGGCGAGATTCTTCGGGCAGAATTGTTTTTCTTTTGTAGGCGATAGATGTCGCACGTAAAAAGCGCGTTCCATGCGCGTTCCATGCGCGTTGCATGCGACATCTATCGCCTCGGGTTGTATATCAAGTGTTTACTATATATTTAACCAATAGATGGCGCTGGTTGCGCCGGGATGTAGGTAGGTACCTAAAGTTGCTACTTATTGTTATTACGGTCGCTCACCCCGAACAGGTACCTACCTCCTTCTCGGTAGCGCGTAGGTACTTATGTAATATGACTGTTTTGCATTAAGACAAAACAGGTATTATATGTTGGAGAAAACACAGCAATGGTATGAAGAAGCAGTTCCTATGATTCTGTGAGATTACGAGAATATCAATACGATTTATCAAGAAATCTTTCCTATTTCTGGCACCAGAGGGCGTTGTGTACTTAACCGCCTTTTTCACTGTCAAGCGTCATTGCAGTCTTCATCATCAGCAAGCTCCTTGTCTCATTGCTGTGTTTTCTCCAACATATAATACCTGTTTTGTCTTAATGCAAAACAGTCATATTATATGTCTTCGAAAACACAGCAATGGTATGAAGACTTGTTTGATATCTGCTGGTGATCAGAAATAATGTAAAACACAAGAATGCAATGTGAATGCAAATAGTTAAATGAATCTGAAAATTAAACCATCATGTGAAATTTAACATTCAAGTTTTTAATATCTGAACTGAAAATAAGTTCTATTACAATAACTCAATCAATAATTAACACAAACTGATCATATGAAATTGAGCAGTCCTCACTGATATAATACTCATCAATCAACATTAAATGATAACATAAACTTCAAACTTAATTATAACAATGAAAGAATAAACAGTATATTCTATAATCTATAAAACAACTTTTATTATTAACCCTATTAGCCTTATAATTGAGATCATGAAATTATAATTTGGTATAATTATGTTTAATTAAACAGTCTTAAAATTATTATAAAGTAAATCTGACGCCATATTGCAACTGTCAGACCTATTTACCTCCTTACAGTAGTATTTTGAAAATGTCTCTACACACTTCCAATTTCCCCTCTCTAATATCTCCTGTACTGGCCTATTATCCAGCCATCCCCGGGAAGCTACGGCTGATCTTATACTACCTGGAGAAGCATCTATCTTGGCTAATTTAAAAGCTGACCTCACCCAACCTGCAATCATTGTTTTGGATGCAGGTCTGACCACTCCTGTGATGGAGATAAAAAAGAGAGTTGACTTGACTCTCCTGACAGCGTCTCGCTTTTGAGTTCGTAATTAACTCTTTGACATGAGTTACTGGACAAATTTTAGGGTCCTGATGCCTTATGAGAAGCCAGCCAGATTGCCTGTGGGAAACTGTGTCGGTTTTTGAACCGAATTTTGGCCAGAAGACCACAGTGTCCTCAGTTTCTTCAAAATTTTGTTCACCTAGATCCAAGAGGGTAAGATCGTGTAATCTTCGACCAGAAGCTAGTAAAAGAATTAAGGCAGTGCGCCTGCTCTGGTCAAACAGAGAATTTGAGCAAGTTGATGACTTTAACCAGTCAAACAAAATATTTACATCCCATACCGGGAGTTTAGTAGGGTGTGGGTTGGAAAGGGAGATAGCTTTTAAAACTTGTTGAATAAAAAAGTTCTTTGATAGGTTCTCTACTGTTGATGCACAATATGTTGAAATAGCTGATTTATGTAAAAGAATTGTACTATATGCAAATTTATTATGTAAATATAGATTGGCTAAAAACCTTGCCACATCTTTACCCTCTGGACTACTACTGTTCACACTATGCAACTTACACCAGTGTAACCACCTTTTTAATGGGGCACTATAGGTGTTTAAGGTAGAAGGACGCCAGCTCTTTTTCAATAACTGCTGCTCGTCTTTACTCCAATCGGCTACTTGACCCTCCCACCCCCAACTTTCCAAGCCAGAAGCATTAGCTTGTCTACTTGTGGAGGGCATGATCCCGTCGTGCAATTCACCAGAACCTCTCTCAAGTTCTCTATCGGCAGGGGGGGAGCCAGCGCACGCGCCTGGAGATCTGGGAACCAGAAGCACTGGGTCCACCTGGGGGCTATCACATAGTATGTCCCTATTGCATTGTTTAGGTGTGACAGAACTCTGGGTATCATGTTCGGCGGTGGAAATACCCACGCTGTTTGAAACAACCATCTTTGGCTGAAGGCGTCGCAAAAAAGAGACGAGCCATCTCTTGAGTCTAGAGTCACATACTTTGGGACGACAGCGGTTTCTCTTGTTGCGAAGAGATCTACTTCGGGGATGCCCCACTGCCTGAAGACTGCCTCCGTGGCAGTTGGTAGCAGGTACCACTCGGGTACTAACCTTCCCCTTGACAGACAATCCGCTATGCCGTTCAGGTTTCCAGGTAAGTGGTATGCTGTCATTTTTATGTTGAACCGATAAGTCAACTCTAGTAATCTGGTTGTTAGGCCCAGTAGGTTTGATGAACGTGTTCCACCCTGATTCCGGATGTATGCCACTACAGTCCTGTTGTCTGATTGGACTAGAATGTGGGCATCTTGTAACAGTGCACCCTGGGTCCTGATTACGGCAAATACTGCATACATTTCTTTCATATTTGAATGCCAGGATTTCTGGTTTGTAGCCCATTTGCCTGAAAGGTATTGATTGTTTAAGTTTGCTCCCCAGCCCGCATCCGCTGCGTCTGTGGTCAAGAAATGAGTTATTTCTGTTTTGTGTAGTGGAGTTGGACTGCCCTCTATCGCATCCAACCACCACTGCAAGTCCTCTCGCACTCTGGGACACAGTGCTCTCTTTTGACCCTTCCGGAGGAATCTTTTTAGAAAGAGCTGTGCTCTGCGACAGTGAAGTCGGCCATGAGGGACTGCATGGTTGGCAAAATTTAGCATGCCCAATAAACTCTGAAGCTCTCTTAACGAGCAGCTCTCTCGACTCAATATATTTGTCAGAGAGTTTTTTATACCCAGTATCTTCCTGGTGGGCAATGCTACTGTCTGGTTCTGAGTATCCCAGACCAGCCCCAAGTACTCCAACTTGTGTGTGGGCTTGGTTATTGACTTTTGGTAATTTACATGCCAACCCAGAGATTCCAAGATGGCCAGCGTTTCCGCAACCTTAGCCACAAGCTTGGATTCGTCCTGACAAGCCAGGAGATAGTCGTCGAGGTACACTACGAGGCGTATACCACGCTCCCGGAGTACTTCGGACACCCAGTTTGAAACTGCTGCAAATGCCCTGGGTGCTGAGGACAGGCCGAATGGCAGTGCTGTTAGCTGAAGGATTTCTCCATTGTAAACAACCCGCAAAAACCTTCTGTGAGTCTCCGCGACACTCAGATGGAAATAAGCCTGGTGCAGATCGATCTTCACTAACCAGTCGTCTGCCTGAAGGAAGTCTACTACATCTACTTGGGAAATTAAATAAAAATGCTTTGTTGTTATGTAAGCATTTAGAGCCCTGAGGTCGAAAATGGGGCGCAATCCCCCATCGGGTTTCTTTACTAAAAACATCTTTGAAAAAAAGCCGGGGTTTAGAGATAAAGGTCTTTCTAAAATCTGTTTGCTTTTCAAATCCTCGATCATCTGTGTCATGTCTGGGGAAACTTTGGTGGCTAGGAGCTCTAAAAACTTCTGAGTAGGGAATTTTAGCGGGGGTTTCTTCTTGAAAGGTAAGCGGTAATCTGCTATCAACTTTAAAATTACTTGGTCTGCCCCAAATTGGGTCCATTTTTTTGTGGCAAATTTCAAGCAACCCCCCCTGAAATCCCGCTGTGTGTCAATTTTCCTGGGACTTGGAGTTCGACTCTTTTGCATTGGAACGATTTTGACGAAAGGGCCGGTTTTTCCTAATGGTATTCTTAAATTTTTTATCTGGTTTTCTAGACTTATTTCTATTGAAACCTTTTTTATTTTGATAAGTATGATCCCCCCGCTCTGAAGCCTTCTTCTCTTTTAAATAGGTTGGGGTATTTAACCAGACCTGTGACCCTCCGAGGGACTGTATTACAGGCTGTAAAGCCTCTCTACTGAATAGGTACTCAGAGCTGGGTGGGACATTTTTTAAAGTCTGTCTTAAGTTTTCATTTGAAATTTCTTTTAAAATCCGATCACGCCTAACTTCAATACACTCAGAACGCTTTCCACATATAATTTGCATGGTAGTTTCAGAGTTCTGATGACATGAAGAACCCATGCCAAAATTATCAGAAATTTTCTCAAATAAAGTATTTGGGTTAAGATCCTGTGGGTTAGCACTAGCCCAATTAACAATAGCTTGTAATCCTGATTTTAATAATTGTCTCTGTTCCAAAACCTTGTTCTGTAAGCCAGCTAAAAATAACTCAGTTGAAGCTAAATAGTCCTTGTTTTTATTAAAGTGACATAACTCATCATTGATGCGTAGGCCTGAAAACCCGGGAGTTGCCAAGCAGCTCTGTAGGACTTGTTTGTATCTAATACCTTTCCAAGCCTGGGAGTTGAATTGCTGCAACTTATTTAGTTCTGTGAATCTATCATTATCACTGGCTGGGATATTTTTTTTATTGTCAACGTTTGTGTTTAGGGAACCCCAATTGAGAGCCAACGAGTTGGGCTGAGTAGGCATTGTAATAAATGTTTCGGACCTACTCTCGTTACCCATTAATTGTGACCCGCTACCTGTGCTGGTACTAGGCAATATCTGACTACTACTTTGTGGATCTGAATTATTATAATACACGGGATACTGGCTCAAATAATTAGATAAGTACGATACCTGAGACATTAGGGAGTCAATACGAGGATCGCTGTTAAAAGATTTCGACATGTACTTACGGTGTCGTCGTGCTGAGGTACGAGAACGTTTATTGGGTAAGGGTGAAGCCGTGCCCTCCTCAAACTCCGAGGATGAGGAGGAGCTGCTCTGTGATGCCCTTGAGCCTGGTGACGATAAATGTTCTCCATCCGAAGCAACACTATCGCCCTGTTGGCTGTTCTCATTACCTCTACCTACCGGTACCATTTTTTTTTTTTTTTGTGAAAATACACTGCTGCGTTTACAACAAGCACTAGAACACAATCACTCACAATTGGACAACTATGACATGGATATAATGCATAAAGAGTGCTTATTATAAAACTTTTTCTCCGAAAAAGAATTTCTGTATCTAACTTTGAAGAATCACAAGAATGCAATGACGCTTGACAGTGAAAAAGGCGGTTAAGTACACAACGCCCTCTGGTGCCAGAAATAGGAAAGATTTCTTGATAAATCGTATTGATATTCTCGTAATCTCACAGAATCATAGGAACTGCTTCTTCATACCATTGCTGTGTTTTCGAAGACATATAATACATTTAATTTTATAAAACTACCTATCTTCTTACGCGTAGTTTATTTTCGTTATTATTTAACGTAAATTCATGTAAACATGTAGGTGTCATTTTCAAGGTTTCTCAGGATACCTACTGATTTCATAAATGACATAATATATTTTTAATGACAGACATTATTCTTTTAAATATAAAATTACGTGGGTGTCAATTTCACAGTTTCTGATTGTGAAAAAAAAAACAAAATGTTTAAAATCCAAGATTGTGAACATCTAATTATTATTTTTTATTTAATATTATAAAGCTAAAAAGTTTGTTTGGTTGACCGCGGAAATCTCAGGAACTACCTACTGGTTCGAATTTAAAATAGGTATCTTTTGTGTTAGATAGTGCATTTATCGAGGAAGGTTATAGGCTATAAAATATCTTATAAAATATCACGCTATGACTTATAGGAGCGGAGCATCAATGAAAAATGTAGCAAAAACGGGTAAAAGTTATTTCTTTTGAGGGCTTCCATTGCGTGCGCTGCGTAAACGAAGTCAATGGCTGCATAATATACCTAGTTAGGTACCTACCTATCTATCTGTTAAGGTTGACTCACTACCTATAACCTTTTTTGTTGTAGGTAAGTACCTAATCAAATTTGTTCTAAAATAATGCATTATTTGCGAAGGTGTTTAACACAACAAAAGTGTAGTATATACTTACACTTTTGTTGTGTTATCGATTAATATCATTAATCCATAACCAAATAGGTACTTAAATACGTTATTCATCACAAGTAGGTACCTATTTAATTTTGAACAGAATTGCCATTGACATCATTTGGTTTTAATGAATATCGGAGATATCATAGTTTTAAAATAACTCCACGACAAAATAATGATCAAGTAGGTAGGTCGGTACCTAGCCTACCACTAGCGCTGGTCGGCCGTTTAAAACGAGACTTTGTCGCGGTTTACTAGAATACTTTAGATCTAAGTAAGTAGGTAGTTTAGTGATGGAAAAAATCGACTGCCTGAAAATCGAGCCTGCGTCTTCTGGTTAGATAAGTACACCAGACGACCACTGAGCCACCGCGAGTTTAACTATTGAAAAGCAAGCTGCCGCTTGTCAACCGACATCTGTGTAGGTACCTACCTACCTATTTAGCCAGAAGACTCTACGCAGGTTCAATTCCGCCCTTCAAAGTATAGCATTCTTGTATAGCATAGAAAAAAAAAATGCAAAATATTAAAAAATAATAGTTTAAGTACATACTTACTTACTTAATTTATTCTTTTGGGCTGGGAGGTGACAACTGACAAGTGTCCGTGATAAAGACCGAGTGACAAACCGAAATCCAAGCGAGCAAAGCCGCGGGCGGAAGCTAGTTCTTATATATCTTTATCGCAAAATGATAAAGTTATTGTATAAATATACCTAGGTACCTACCTACCTACCTACTTACTTACAAATGCCTACTACCTACATGTCGCACTCGCAACGCAACTCAAGTTGCAAGGCAACGAGATCTTCCCGCAAAAAATAAAATATAATATTTGGAAGGGATTGGGAAAGGATCTACTCATGTGCTAAAAACTAGGTAGGTTAGGTACCTACCTACCTAGTTGCTTTAAAAAATAAATTTAATGTTACGAAAACAAACATGATGTTCCGACCTTCTACTAAATGCAAGAGAATTTATACCAAAATAGGCTTGTTTTAAAGATTAATTTTAAAATAACGAAAGCAAAAAATAATTTTGTGACCTGCTACAAATAATTTTAAGGGAATTTATACTTAAAGTCACTAAGATTAGAGCTTATACTGTGTAACTCGTTCGCCTCGCTATTTATACCTAAGTACATCACAGTCATCAGTTCATCACAGACACATACATGCAGCTAGGCGGCTTGTGAATTTTTTTCATGGGGTTCACAAAAATAGTCTAGTATTTGTTGAACGTGACAGGTGAACATTATGAGGTCCAGGGTTCGATTCCTAACTAAATAATTAAAGTTTTAAATTAAGGTTTAATTTAGATAGATCTATAAATGTTTAGTTAGGAATCGAACCCGGGACCATACATTTTTATCTAACATAATTATAATACATATACCGAAGGGTTAGGCAGAGGCGTGCTAATGTAGGAACACTCACAGTTTTCAAATACTCGCACGCATAGAAAATTGATCCATATTGCGATACACCCAACGTGCATAATCGTATTGGCAAAAAAAAAAACTTTGAACTACGAGTATTTTCAACACGCGCCGCCCGCGCCGCCGCGACGCGCGCCGGGCCGCGCCTTACGCTGCGAAGCGAGGCGGGCTGTGGCTAGGGTTGCCAACTCTTTGTCGGTCAAAAATAGTAGGTAGTTCTAAAATTATTACCCATAAAAATATAATAGATAACGAAAACATGTAGTAGTTTTGCCTACTAATACTTATACTTTTTTCAGAAATATTGTAGGATAATATTTATATTATATAGTAGGGTTAGAACTCTAGCTGTGCCAAATAATTTCAAGTAGGTAAGTACCTACCTATTTTGATACTTGGTTTTTGACACTGGTAAGTGTATCTCATCCCTACGCGCATACATATGACATCATGACAATGAGTAGATAAACGTATCTACTCATGTGACGTAAACACGGTATAGGGCTTCCCACAGTATTTTAATTTCATCTACCTACCTACTTGCATAGCGTGTGAGCTACCTACAGCAATGAAAACCTCTTACTATTCACTACAAAAGCTTAGGTACCTACTTAAAAAGTAAATGATAACGTAAATCTTATTAGATATGTACCTAGGTACCTCTACCTACCATTTAAAATATCTAAGTACCTATCATAAGTAATTATTTTAATATGATAGGTAAGTACTTCGTAAGTACATAAGTAGGTAGGTACTTAAGTAAAACTAGTAAGTACCTACTACGTGTCTCACTTTTTTACCCTATTCACTATCTAGGTAGGTAGGTATTTTGTTCGGTAGAAGAAGCGAAATACCGATCTATTAAAAAAAACAAATACTTAAACGTACGTAGGTACTAGTACGTATAGGTAGGTACCTACTTAATATTCTTCGTTCTCTGGTAGGTATATAGGTACTATGGTATATATAGGTATGCTTACGGCTTTCAAACACAAAACCATCACGACACCGTTCGTTCGTTACGTAGGTAGGTAGGTACCTACTACGGCGCATTCGCAGCTGTCGGACTACCGAGTGTATATCTACCGAACTCGAGCGAGACGCGATGGTATGATACCTACGACTCGCGTTCCGTTCCATTCCGACCGTCTGCATGATGCATTTATTGATGATAGAATACTGATATTTACCTATTTTGTGATATATATATATATATCTATACCTAGTAGATACCTACTTGAACTATGTAGGTATATAATAGCCTACCTTTTTTATTATGTAAGTATATTCGGTACAAGGCACCTACACGAAGGTAACCCTACCTATTAGGTGTAAGTCGCTTTCTAGGTACCTACCTACCTAGGTATGTTCGTGTTGTCATCATAGTAGACTATCGTATGTATTAGTGCTTCGCCCCCGATGGTATAAAAAGATAATACATCATTAGAAAAACTTCGTCTGAAATATAATATTCTTATAATAATACTTTATTTAAAAAAAAAGAGAAATAATTATAACTCAGAAACTGCGAACAGCGCCATCTTTTCTTTTTGTAAAATGAGCGAAACCTGCAAACAGCGCCATCTATTTACCAAAGAAAGCGAGAATCACGAGGATTTAATTGAATATCATATAATTGAAGAAATTATATTGTCCTATGTATAAACATTTGATTTAAGTAAGTACATATTTTTTTAAGGGGTTGTCTCGTAAGAATTTCGAAGCCAAACACACGAGGTTTGGGAATCGATACATGCAATGCCATCTATTAACAATTCATTTGAACTATGTTTCATTTGTTCGGGATGAGACCCCATGATATAACATACACTAAAATCTAACTTTGGCATCAGGTGTCTGTGATCTGTGTGAGATGAATGGTAAAAAATAAAAATGGTTTGAAATACATCCCTGTATCTGGCTCTGGTGAATCATAAATTGCCTAAATTGACATGCTTTGTTTCTGTTCTATTTCCCAGGTGGTAAAACTCCAGATGTTGGATCTAGGACCTACACTGAGATTATGAAAGAACAGTACTTGCGAGCTGAAGAAACAGAGGTATGGAAATTATTTGCGTTTGTTACGTTGTATTTATATTGATTTCATTATTTGAATTTATTTAACCTGGTTTAGAAAGAATAAAAATGAAATTAGTGATTTTTTTTTTACAGTTAAGAAAGAAATTATTGGAAAGGGCAAGAGAAGGAACCTTGAAACCAGTGGCTCAATCAAATGGTGAAGCTATTAAACCAGCTTCAAAACGTAAAGGCCGCTGGGATCAAAGCTCTGAAGACACACCTGTGGCTAAGAAAATAATTTCAGCCACACCAACCTCCCAGACAACACCATCATGGGATCAAGAGGTTTGTATTAAATTGCATTTAATTTTTGATAAAATCTGAAACTAGATTTCTAACAAGGTATCATGCCATCTGTTATGCTTAGGTTAGTCCATGTGAAAACCTTGTTACCCTATAATAGATTAATTATAAAAATCTTTCAAAACTAATGAGATATTTGACTACGGCAATTACATAGTATTCTAGTTTAATAAAATCATACAATGAATAAGGTGAATCAGATTTGAATTTCTTTCATCCGTAATATCAATCAAAACAACTCAACTCTCAGTCACGCTTTTTTTGGTTTTAGCCCAGTTCATCACATATTATTAGGCAAAGACCTACTTCCAAGCTGCTGTAATTTCCTTGGCGGTCCATTCTTACTCGCGAGACGTGCGCCCCGTGCGTGTATGCCTTATTTTGTTGTCGATTTTGCCCCCTGTTGAGCTGGCCTATGACTGAAGTGCCTCACCTAGTCCCATTCAGTTTCAGAATATCAGTGTTTTGATTTGTGGACCGCAGTATTAGAATTAAGACGCGATAGACATTAAGGGCCACTTGCACCAACTTCATAATTGTATTTGAATTGTATTTAAACAGGACTTTTCATATAAATTTTGTGTTTAAATATATTTAAACACATTTAAGAAGTTGGTGCAAGTGGCGCTAAATGTAAATGAAACTAATAATTTATCACTTTCTCCCTTTGGTGAACAATCTATTATTAATTAATTATGATTGCTGCAGAGGGGTGCCTGGGAAGAAACGCCAAGTGCACCGGGGCGGGGCGGCGAAACTCCCGGGGCGACGCCTTCCGCGCGAGTGTGGGACGCCACGCCGGGGCACATCACGCCCGGCCACGCCACGCCCGGCCGGGACACGCCCGCGCAACATGCGTCGCGCCGCAACCGATGGGATGAAACACCCAAAACAGACAGAGGTAACTTCACGAATTATTACTGAAGAACTTCAAATACTTAATTTTTTTAATGGGATTAAACGAGCAATCTGATCGCCTGATGGTAAGCGAATATCGCCGCCAATAGACACCTGCAGCACTAGAGGAGTTGCCGAGCTTTTAAAGGGTTTGGGCTTCCGATATCCTCACTCACTTGGCGAAACACAGCGCAAGCGTTGCTTCACGCCGGTTTTTTCTGTGACGCCGTGGCATCGCTCCGGCCGAGCCGGCCCATTCGTGCCGAAGCACTTACATTAAACATACCTACCTACATTAACTATAAAACGAAGTAAATAATAGATTTTTACGGTGAAAAATCATAGTGACCAGAAAATTTTATTCTTGTTATAGAAACTCCTGGGCACAATAGTGGATGGGCGGAAACCCCCCGCACGGATCGTGGCACAGGTGTAGACACCATCCAAGAGACGCCGACACCCGGCACCAAGCGGCGCTCGCGCTGGGACGAGACGCCGGGCGCCACGCCCGTGGCGGCCACGCCCACGCCTTCGCACGCCACGCCCACACACGCCACGCCCTCACACGCTACTCCTTCACATGCTACGCCAACTCCTCATACGCCTATGTTCACACCAGGAGGAGTGAGTTTCAGAGTGCTCTTAAAGTTTACAACAAATTATGTTTAACGTTTCCAACTCAATAGTTATTCGAAGTTAAATAAAATAACAGCAGGTTTTGGGCATTATAACATACTCTTATTATCTTTGTGTTTATACTTCACAGTCTACACCAGTGGGAATGAAAGCTATGGCGATGGCCACCCCTACACCTGGCCATGTTGCCGCCATGACTCCAGAACAGTTGCAAGCCTACCGCTGGGAGAAGGAAATAGATGAACGAAATCGTCCTTACACAGATGAAGAGTTAGATGCCATGTTCCCACCTGGGTACAAGGTTTTGCCGCCTCCTGCCGGTATGTGCACATTCATGTGAGATTATGCTAATTAAGTTGCTATGTTTAAGACATACAATTATTAAGGGTTACCACATAGTTATTAATAACCAATTTAGTTTCAGGACATATGTATTAACAAAGCCAACAACAAGTGGAAATCTATCATCGTAAATAAGTGTTAAATAATACATGAGTGTCATATTTAAATAAAATGATAGAATAATATACCTACATTTTAATACTTAATTTTTCTTTCAGATGAATGATGACAATATGGCTTTACAGTCTCATGCCGTTGGATTAACTGCCAGAATGAGCTTTATTATTTTGTCAATTGCTGATTGTATACTTCATTACACTAAATGTTTACAAGATAATATTATCTATTGCGGCATGCGACTGTAGCAATTGATAACTGGATGTATTGTTACTCAGGTTATATTCCGATTCGAACCCCAGCCAGAAAGCTGACCGCAACTCCTACTCCACTGGGTGGTACCCCTATCGGCTTTTTCATGCAGACGGAGGAACTGGGAGGGTCGGCAGCGGCAGCAGCGCGCCTGCTCGACCCGCAGCCCAAGGGTAGCCAGCAGCTGCCCTTCATGAAACCAGAAGATGCACAGTACTTTGACAAGCTACTCGTTGATGTCGACGAGGACACCCTCTCCCCAGAAGAACTTAAGGAGAGAAAGATTATGAAACTGCTACTAAAAATAAAGGTAAGGTATAGGTATACATATTTACAACAAAGCATACAGAACATTAAGGATGTGTAATAAATGGTACAGGGCCCCTCTGCACCCCCTTCTCCTGTTAACTTATAGAAATATAAATTAACTAGCTTCTGCCCGCGGCTTCGCTCGCATGAAGCTATATTAGGAGTTGGAAGTTGGAAAAACCAACATTGATGATCTCTTCTTTGTATGGATCTGTATACACTAGAGAGGTCAAGCTGTATCTCAGAATCCGTTAAATTAATTGAGAAAAGAAGTTCACCAGTTTTTAAGTTGGATCATAATATATACTTTCTAATAGTGATAACAAAATTAAAATCTATTCAGTAGTTTTTGCGCGAACCCGTAACAAATAGACAAGAATTTTAAAAATCACAATTTTGGGTTCAGAGACGTTTATATACCCTAACCCACTAGGTTTTTTTATATATCTTTAATATACAGACACAGCTTTTTCTACAATTTTATAATAGTAGAGACTTTAGATACTGCTTTAGATCTACCCTGCATTTCATTGTAGTGTTCATTGGTTGTAAAACTCAACTAAGTCAGTGGGCGAACGTAAGCGAATCAAGATAACGTCTTCTGCACACCTTGAACAAGTATGGTCACAAAGGGATTACATTTGTACCAAGATTACATTTGTACGCGCACGGTATTCGTAACTTGTATGCGTTACGCGTGTATAAGTGTAATCTTGGTTGGTAGTTTTAGATGCTATCAGAAAGTTGTATGGAATGTTGTTGGTGTGGTGGGGTATTTTTGCTAAAACATGAGATACTATATTGAGATAGGTACTAAACTGAGAAATATTATCCCTACTCTCTAATATTCTTTATATTAGTCATAAAGAGAAACCATGTGTGAAACTGAGGAAATCTGAGGTATGATTTAATAAGTTATTTAAATTTTCATAATTATTAATATTATAATTCTGTATCAGGTCACAATGTTTGTTTAACTGTGTTAATTTTTTTGTGTTTAGAATGGCACACCACCCATGTGCAAAGCCGCCCTACGACAAATAACGGACAAGGCTCGTGAATTCGGCGCCGGACCGTTGTTTAACCAAATCCTACCACTACTAATGAGTCCTACTTTGGAAGACCAAGAAAGACATTTGCTTGTCAAAGTCATTGATAGAATTTTGTACAAATTGGATGATTTGGTCCGTCCCTATGTACATAAGGTATGATAAAATCAAATCTATAGTATTCTTTGGCACACACTTTAACAGTGTGACATTGTGAATTCATTGTGATTAAGCCTATTTATACAATGTAAATGAATAAAATGATATCATATATATTTTATTTCCAGATACTTGTCGTAATAGAACCTTTGTTGATAGACGAAGACTATTATGCCCGTGTTGAAGGCCGTGAAATTATCTCTAACTTGGCCAAAGCTGCTGGTTTGGCCACTATGATCTCTACAATGAGACCAGATATTGACAACATTGATGAATATGTTCGTAACACCACAGCCAGAGCCTTCGCTGTTGTAGCATCTGCTTTGGGTTAGTCAAAAGTTACATACAATGTTACTAAAAATATAGCCTAATAGTATATTAATGTAGACTTATCTATTACTACTTATTACAGGAATTCCATCGCTACTGCCCTTTTTAAAGGCTGTATGCAGATCAAAGAAATCTTGGCAGGCTAGACACACTGGCATAAAAATTGTTCAGCAAATTGCTATTCTTATGGGCTGTGCTATATTACCCCATCTCAAGTCTTTGGTAGAAATTATTGAACATGGTAAGTTTGCATTTTATGTAAATTGTGTGACCTTTATCTTGTTCTATTAATTCAACGATTCATAATTTTAATGTTTCTTACGTAAAGGACTGGTGGACGAACAACAGAAAGTACGCACTATCACAGCTTTAGCGAGCGCGGCGCTAGCGGAAGCTGCTACGCCGTACGGTATAGAGTCCTTCGATTCCGTGCTCAAGCCTCTTTGGAAGGGTATCAGGACCCATCGTGGCAAAGGATTAGCAGCCTTCCTTAAGGCCATTGGTTATCTCATCCCGCTGATGGACGCCGAATACGCTAACTATTACACTCGTGAAGTGATGCTCATTCTTATTCGTGAGTTCCAGTCTCCAGATGAAGAAATGAAGAAGATTGTATTAAAGGTATGTAGTCAATACTACAATACCGTGTAGTGTTTAACGGGGTACGGCACCGAAGGTAATCTTCCAATAATGTGCATGGGGTCTCATCAGAAAGGAGATGCTACCGGCATCGATTTGTTATAAAAACTCAGAATATACAAATTTTATTCTGAAATATTTCTACTAATAGAAAATTATTGGATTCTCGTCGTAATTTTTGTATTATTGGGTTTTACAACGGCAATATAATAACGATGTGAACAGATCTTTCAATGGGATTACAGTTTTAAATAGATGAAGCTTTGCTTAAATGCACTATCGAGCAAATGAATCATTTTTAATGAAAAGTTATTGACGCGAATACAATGCCTCCATAGTGTTATATAAATTATACAAATACATTGTTGTCGCTACGCATACAATACATTGTAGTTCTAGCTAGCCAAGCTAAATGTAGGATGGGCAGGCCAGCGCATTTTGCCATAGGTTCACATTGCTAAGCTCATTCACTGTGACTTAAACGATAGTCACTGACGTAGTTTATTTCTGTAGGTAGTTCGCGATATGAACCGAAGTATGAGAAGAAGTAAAACGATGCTCGCGGTGTGGCCTGCGCTTTAAGTTAACTTTTATCCCAAAGGTACTGCAAGAGTGGAACGAAAATCCTTGCGAACGTTTTACATAACTGCTAACTGTTTTACAAAATAGGTATGTTATGTAAAACAACTGAACAAGGTTCAGCAGCTTTGCTTAGTTGGTCGCCTTCAATACGCGGAATTGCATGAACGTTTTGCGTTCTTCAATGCAGCGTTATCGTTTACCGGTATTGCATAATACCGTGGAATGAAACAGTTTAGTTCCAAACTACGGCGCTCGTGGCGCTGTATGACATAACAACGGTAAAAGCTCAAATTCTATGTAAGTATGCACAATGGCTAACATTCGTCTAAGGCACTCGCCGGCCGCTTACGCGGCCCGCTCGCTCGCACGGCTGGTGCGTCGTGTGGTCGCAGATGTAACAAAACCTAACCATTACAAATACCCATCTCGAATTTACCCAGTGATAGCTAAATTTGACTGCCAAAATATAACTAAATGTAGCCGCAGTTTTGAATTCCACAAAATAACTAAACGTGGGTGGCGGTATCGGTATTAGTAATTGGTGTTCCAATGACAATCAAGCTGGACGTTGTACAGCTGTTTTACATTACAGAGCTATTTTGTTTGTAGTGGTTATATAAAATGGGGTAATATACAATCCGACTTCGGACATGCCAAAACAATCCGATGACAGGCCCGTTCCTTTGTGTGGGATAAGGTATCTGTACTATGTAGTTATAGCATTATAATATCTGTGTCATGTGTTAACTGGTACTTTCAGGTAGTGAAACAATGTTGCGGTACTGATGGTGTTGAACCCCAGTACATTATGGATGAAATTCTGCCTCACTTCTTTAAACATTTCTGGAACCATCGTATGGCTCTTGATAGACGTAATTACCGTCAACTTGTCGATACCACTGTGGAAATTGCCAATAAAGTAAGTTCCAGAATTTATTTAATCATTTTATTTTTATTTAGTATCCTTTGAAAACTTGTTTATTTATCTACAGGTTGGGGCTTCGGAGATCATAAACCGGATTGTTGATGATCTCAAGGATGATAATGAACAATATAGAAAAATGGTAATGGAATCTATAGAAAAGATTCTGGCTAATTTAGGTGCAGCTGATATTGATTCTAAACTAGAAGAAGCTCTCATCGATGGTATATTGTATGCATTTCAAGAGCAGACTACTGAGGTAAGAAAAGTATTATAATGAACGGTTATTAGTGTAAAATACTAAACATTTATTTCTCCTGATAACAAACAACATTCCCAAAGAATGATTTGTCATAATATTGAATAAAACAAATGAAGTCATTGGGTTGCGTTATTGCCGTAGCGTTTTAGAATTATATTTTGATTTAACAGCATGTATATTCTCCCCACAAAACGTGCGAGAAACTCTCCGTGTTCATCGATAATTTTCAAAGCAGTAAATTTCTAAAAATAAATAAGTTGTCTTATTTATTTTTAGATTTTATAAGAAATAGAAGATATTAGATTTTATATGTAATAGAAAAATATAGTTTTCTCATATAATTCTTTAAAACTGACTCTCATAAAATTTTATGCCATAGGTAGAAAATCTTATTTACTCTTTAGGGCTGTCTAACGGATATATCAGAGATTTATTGAAGCTCTAGGGATAGTCGTCATAAACATCACTTTCCGTAAACACACTAGAGTATACGAATAGTTTTTGTATGTAGGATGTGTTGAATAGTTTTTTTTTTTACAGGATGTAGTCATGTTGAACGGATTTGGCACTATAGTAAACCAACTGGGCAAACGAGTAAAACCTTACCTGCCGCAAATTTGCGGTATCATATTATGGCGCATGAATAATAAATCTGCTAAAGTGCGCCAACAAGCTGCTGATCTCATTTCACGTATTGCTGTCGTCATGAAAACTTGTCAAGAGGTCAGATAATATCACATCAGATATTTAAATGTGAACAATAAATAATATAATAAATAATAAATAATGTGTGAAAAATAATATACATAAATGTGTGGTTAACCACACATTTATGTATATTATTTTTTTAAATATTAATAGATCGATTCTTTTTGCACGTACAAACTTTACTCTTAAATATAACACCACTCGATTAAACATAATTCTTTCAATGTGTGAAAAGAAATATTACACACTTTTCTTTTATACGTGCGGCACTTTCAATGGTAAATCTGACGCTTGTCCTCTCTCTCTCTCTCTCTGTCGTGGATTCGAGACATTGAACGAGTGGATCAATTTCACTTTCGGGATTGCCACATTAGTCTAGTGGTCCCAAACGCGACTGATACGCTCGAGGTCCTGCATTCGATTCTCAGGTCAAGGAGTGTTATTGGGGGTTTTCTATTAAATTCTCAGTAGCACCTCGGAGTATGGCATTTGTGCCCCGGTAATGGAAAGTTCGCCCCCTATGACATGAGATGATGGGACCTAAACATACCGGCGAAAGGACAATGAGCGTTCTTATTATGAGTTCCGTTCCAACCCTTGTAACAAGTTGCTACTAGTATAAACTTGTTCATACAGACTTTATGATTAATAATCCAACCTTTTATAACAATTACGTGCAGGTAGGTCAAAAGTTAATTGGGCTTCAAGTGAAGTGTATTCGTATTTAAATAATGCTTTAATCTACCTACTTTTTCACATTTTGTGTTACATATCGACATAATTACATTATAATAATGGTACAGTAATCACAGGCAGGATGAGTGGTTGAGCCTCACGGGACTTGCTCACTCCAAGAAATTCATAGGTTCCTCATCGAAATGGCAAAATGCCATTTGGAACTCAAGCAGGCGGCAGGCCCGTCTTTTGATGGGGGCGCTGACCGGCCACTTCGGGACTAACCCTCTCCTACAAAAGATGGGTCTAACGGACACATCAGCCTGCAGGGCCTGTAAAAGGGAAATTGAGAGCATGGAACACCTTCTGTGTACATGCGATGCACTGGCTAGAAAGCGAATGTGCCTCTTGGGGCAGGGTTATCCAGGACCAGAGGACTACAGACTCATACCCCCAGGCCTCATTATAAAGCTTATGGAAGAGCTGTTTGAAGAACTGGGGGAGGATGAGGATTAGGTATCTAGGGGAAGCACAAAAGATCCCATTGGGTCGAAGTGCTCTGAGGCCTTGCTACCTCGGCCCCACACAAGATAAGATAAGATAATCACAGGCAGTAATAGTTATTAATAAGCAAAGACCAATTAGCATTCCAGTCCAATTTTTCATACCGGTTACTGTTACAGGAAAAATTAATGGGTCATCTTGGTGTCGTACTTTATGAATACTTGGGTGAAGAATATCCGGAAGTACTAGGATCAATTCTTGGTGCCCTAAAAGCAATCGTCAATGTGATAGGTATGACCAAAATGACACCACCCATTAAAGATTTACTGCCGAGGTTAACGCCTATTCTTAAAAACAGGTAACTACTAATATTAAAAAATCGTCATGAATATTATATGCAACTCCAAACATAATAGGGAACATGCATGTTTTTTAATAATTTTAATTAATAGTTAGTTTACATTATTAAAGCACGGTAAAAATATTATATATAATATTTAAAACTGCAATCAGATTAGGAAGATTCAAACGCCATGCGCCATCGCTATCTTGGCCGCGTGATTTTGACGTCAGTTTCCGTAAAAACTGTTTAATCGTTTTTAAAATGTATTAGTTGTTTTATGTAATTAGTTATTGATATTAAAATACTAATTGCGGCGACAACCTATAACCTAAAGCGGCGGTAGCCTAAAAAAATAATTTAGAAAACTACTGAAATTAATGTTATACCTAGTAATTACAAACCTCAATGTTTACGGTGACGTCACAAGAGCGTCACATCGTAGACTTTGACGTAAGTTCCGTTATGATCTTTTAAATTTGCCGCGCACTTTTTCTACTTTTAAATAATTTAAATCTTGCTGGTGATGATTACTTAAATTATGGCATGAAACTCATTCTATAGCTATATAGATTACAAATAAAATAATTTGACTAATTTATTTTTATTTGAATCATATGCATATTCCCTATTATTCATAATGTGTACACTTATTATGTAGGTGTCTATGTTATAATTTTATTAAATTACGTATTTCAGGCACGAAAAAGTACAAGAAAATTGTATCGATTTAGTTGGACGTATTGCTGATAGAGGACCTGAGTTTGTTTCAGCAAGGGAATGGATGAGAATATGTTTTGAACTGCTAGAACTGTTGAAAGCTCACAAAAAAGCAATCCGAAGAGCTACTGTAAATACATTTGGTTATATTGCCAAGGCCATCGGTCCCCATGATGTACTCGCGACTTTACTAAATAACTTAAAAGTCCAGGAGAGGCAGAATCGGTAATGTTTATTTATATTATACGGTCGATTAAATTGTGCACGTCGCGAGATGATTATGCCTCATATCAGTCTCAAAAGACACTATAATATTATAATAACGTCGATATGATGATTACGCCTTCAAAGCGAGGTGCACAGGTTCAAATAAACCGAAATTATATTTTTTACGAAATTGGATAATTATTGCTTACCTGCTCATGAATTACAATTTCATTTCCAGTGTCTGTACAACAGTTGCTATTGCTATAGTTGCCGAAACTTGTTCGCCGTTCACAGTATTACCAGCCCTGATGAATGAATACAGGGTGCCTGAATTGAATGTACAGAATGGGGTTCTGAAATCTTTATCGTTCTTATTTGAGTACATTGGAGAAATGGGCAAGGATTATATATATGCTGTTTGTCCTTTGCTTGAAGATGCACTTATGGACAGGTATTCTTATTTTTCTTTTGTTTTTGTGCTATGACTATGAAACATGTTGATCGTAAAAAGTTTCTTCGAAGTAAAATTTTCTTATAATTTTACCAAAAAATGCAATACAGTTATTTAGGAATGATTTCTAAAAAATATTAAATTTGATTCCATTAGAAATATTAGCAAGATTTGTTTTGTTGTCAATAAGTCGTCTAATCTAATTAACGTAATATTTTACGCAAACAAGTATAAACGCACAGCACTTGTCTAACATTACTATTTAAAATCTCTTGCCGCACCACCCGGCTTTGTAGACTACAGCTAATAAATTTAGTTCAGTATGTGGCAGGAACTGTGTACTTCGTATGTGTTCCACTTTAGAATAAATATGAAACGTAAAATGACTAAAATCCGAACACGAATAAAATCAATGGAAAAAAACATGAATGAAATAAGAAAATATTCTGTTACCATTCTAATAGACAATTCAAATCAACACTTATAACTTAAGTACAGTGGTAAGAACCTGAAAATTGATATTGTCGCTACTCATAATAATAAATAATGGCGTATTTCAGGGCTGTTGGATGATTTCACATATTAAGGGGGCGCTGGGGAGGGGTATATGTTAAACATCAATTTAGGTCGCGAGTAAAACGGAGGGGAACAGCTAGTGGGCTATTATTTTATGCTTTTCCGTTGATTTTAGTTGTTTTCAAACGTCTTAGTCTATTGTAAAACTTTTTCATTTAACACATTGGTAGCTTATTGCTATGGAGTGTAGAAAAAAGGAGAACAGACTCTGTGTATGAAAAGTGCCCGTCAAAATTAGTTAAATTAGGGCGACGCTACAGTAGCCACAGGGTAAATTTAAACAAAAAATAATTAGAATAGAATGGCGAAATAATAAACATAAATAAATTCAAAATAAGCATAGGGCGGGAAAGATATAATGTGATCCTCAAATCGAGAGTTTGTAAGACATCACAATCACACAGTTTCAATATAAAAATAATTTATGTATTGGTAGTTTCAAAGCAATATCTGGTAGAATTTGTCGGATTCTATTGTTTAGTGTTAAAAACACCAATATTTTTGTAGCCGACATTCATAGCAAATAAATAAGGTCCGAATGAGATCCGGTCCAGTCCGGCCTTATTTTTGAAAGTCGACAGAAGCAGTTTTTTTTAATATTCCTCACGCGCTCGCTCTGCTGAACGCGATGCGTGATTTTTCAAATGATTAAAGAACTGCCAAATCGGACAAAGCAAACAATAAATAAGTGCTAACAGTAATCCCCAATCTTTTTGGCCGGGCTGAAGTTGTTGCACCCGCCTTCTTGCGCATGATACAGTCGAGTGGAAAATTACTAATGAAAATATATCCTACTAGCTTTTGCCCGCGGCTTCGCCCCCGTGGAATAAAAAGTATCGGGAACGGGATCAAAAGTATCCTATGTCCGTTTCCTGGTTCTAAGCTACCTCTCCACCAATTTTCAGCCAAATCGGTTCAGCCGTTCTGGAGTTATAAATGGAGTAACTAACACGACTTTCTTTTATATATATAGACTAGCTTCTGCCCGCGGCTTCGCCCCCGTGGAATTCGGTCTGTCATCACATCCCACGGGAACGGGATAAAAAGTATCCTATGTCCGTCTCCTGGTTCTAAGCTACCTCTCCACCAATTTTCAGCCGAATCGGTTCAGCCGTTCTTGAGTTATAAATGGAGTAACTAACACGACTTTCTTTTATATATATAGATATATAGATTTAGTATTAGATCAATAAGTGGATAGATTTTTATTTTATACATATGAATAACATAATATACATATACAATATTTATTTATTTAAAACAGGGTTACACCTTCCATAAAAGTTTCACTCTTATGAAGAGGTTCATTCCATCGGAAGAATGATCGTCTTCGTCTTCAAAGTCCGTTTCCGATTCATCTAGTTCATTTCGCTTCCACGAATGCACAATTCATCAGTAAAATTTTTCAATAATTCTGTCCCTTTCCATAAATTCTTGCTCAATATTTTTTATCTACTTTATTGCATAATGCCTTCCAATCCCAATCCGATTACACGATACCTACCGACAAACAATAATAGCAAAACACTAATGAACCATAATAGCAAAAACACTAACTACCAATAACAAAATAACGAAAACGAAATGAACTATTCTGAACTCGACTGTATTCTCAGAACGCAATGCGCGTGTGGTTCACGTACGGACGTAACACTCACACAGTTGCAAGGACGCGAACTGGGAGGAGGCGGCGCGCGGGTGACCGCGGTGGATGCCCCCCGTACACCCGCGCTCTTCCATCTTCCCCTATGATACGTTAAAATGCATTCTGCGCAGCGGCTCGCGGCTATGTTCAGCCCGGCCAAAAAGATTGGAGTACTGTACTTGGTTCGTCCGTTCATTCATAATTGTATCACAGTGGAATGAGTAACTCTTCCATTTTACGATTCTCGGTCTTAGCCAGCGTTAAAAATCTGATCTCGGTTGCACCTTAAAATAAATGACTTCTGCTTCTGATCAAATTTTTTGGAACACAGAATTTTCTCCAATCTCATTTTACTTACTTGATACAATAGCAAAAAGAAAAGCGTTTCTTGGTTGTAACATCCGTCATATCGATTTCTTTTCGTGTTATACGTCTCATGTACTACAATTAGTGAAAATTGGGTTATACAATCAAATTTCTGATAAAATATTTTTGTTCACTTTGAAACCAGAGATTTGGTGCATCGACAGACTGCTTGTGCTGCCATAAAACACATGGCTCTAGGTGTATACGGATTCGGCTGCGAAGATGCTTTAGTACATCTGCTAAACCATGTATGGCCCAACATATTTGAGACCTCACCACATCTAGTACAAGCCTTCATGGATGCTGTAGAAGGCATGAGAGTCGCACTTGGTCCTGTAAAGATCCTGCAATATGCTCTACAGGTATGTTTTTGCCGCTATATCGTATTAACATGCAAACTATGAGTAGAATTAGTTTTTGACTTTTCGACAGTTAAGTATTTCTCTTTTGATGATTACATAATTTGCAATAAAACATTTTATCCAGACTTCGAAACAAAATAAATGTTGCATATTTTTTGTATTTATATAAAATCTGTTTCAGGGGCTATTTCACCCTGCCAGAAAAGTTCGCGACGTATATTGGAAAATCTATAATACACTATACATCGGAGGACAAGATGCGTTGGTCGCTGGATATCCAAGAATACAAAACGACCCAAATAATCACTATTTAAGATATGAACTAGACTATTTGCTCTAAACATATATCGTGGGATAATTTTGTTAATGTTTTAACTTGTAGAACAAGAGCCACTACTACGCTATAATATTATAGTATGATATGAAAAAGTTGACAAAACAAAAATATGTATCCGAATCCAAAAATCAATTCATAGTAAATAGACTTAATAATCATTATGATATATTAAGTAGGTATGGCTTTTGCTCTTAGAAAGAACACTTTTTCTTCAAAAAACCAGGTTTCCATTTATTAAAAGGCAATATATATACATAGCAGTTTTATTATTCATATGTACCTGTGTAATTTAAGCGCAAGCTTTATTTTTGGTTTATTCGATTTATATGTATAAAGTTTAATATGATGACTAGAACATAATATCTTTTCACTTAAATGATTATCATACAAATAAGAAATAAGCTAACTAGGAATGTTACTTACATTAAAAATAAGTATCTAACTTCAGTCTATTCTATAGATATTTGGAATATTTTATAGTACGTTCAAATTAACTGTCCGAAATAGCGATGAGGCGTATTTACTTTACCAGGTTTTAAAACCGAGGTTTTGCTTCGAAGTAGGGCGCCCTGTTCCTCGACCATGAGTTTATGTTATAAAGTTACGATAGGTAAACAAAGTCGCTATCGTACTAACGTATATCGGATAGATTTCGATGGCACTTGTACCATGAGTCATATTGTTGATTACGTCACACGCTGTAGTAATCTCGATCGTAGATTTACGTAGCATGTCGTTAGGTTGGCATTAAGTATGTAGTCGTCCTTTTCTATCAAGGTGTGAACAAAAGAGAAATAAAATAATGCTCCTTTTCCCGCCCGTGTAACCCGACTGTATATACTGATGTATTTGTAAGTGTGATTTCGTTTGTTCCTCTCTAACATAAACAATGTAATAGCATTATCTCCTACCTACGGCATGTACTACTAGGTAGGTACTAATCCTATTAGTATTTTTGTTAAATTAAAAAATAAACTAAGCCTGTTTGGTAAATAACTGCCTAATTAGCCTAGTGGTACTGAGCGCCACTGCTACGCTTGAGGTCCTGGGTTTGATTCCCAGGTCGAGCAAAGTGTTATTGGGTTTTTCTATGAAATTCCCAGTAGCAGCTGAGTTTGGAAATTGTGTCCGGTTAATGGCAATAGGCTTGCCCCCTATTACGTGAGACTTTAACATACCGGCGAACTGTGGGTGTACATTAGTACGCCTCTGCCTTACCCTTCGGGGAATACAGGCGTGATGGTATGTTGTTTGGTAAGTCGCTGTACCTAGGTGACTTTGATATTACTACTTCCACGCTAAATATGCTCTCCCAGACATTATTAACAACAAAACTTTAAAGTATGAAGTCATTAAGGGCAAAATTTGACTAACGTAACTACTATCGTAATGGTTTTGCTCGATAAAGTATCCTTCACTAAAATAACGATAAAGTATGTTAAAAATAATGACTCATGGTATCAAATTTGTTTATCTGCCATACAAATCCGAGTCGCTATCGTATTGCTTTCGATAGGTTTTTTACGCATCGGAACGCTGTAATCTGATACTACCGATTTTAGTTCCTTACGTAACCGCTAGAGGCGTTGGTGGGATTTCCATACAAATATTTTACGGCGTCGCTAGCGAGTTTACTTGAGAAAAACTCATGGTCGAGGTACTGGTATGGCCGAGAAAAACTTGAAAGTATAAGGTATTTACTAGTTCCATGCGGGCACAATACCAGACCGCCGCGCCGTACGTGGATTAAAAAATACTCGCATGCATAGAAGATTTTATATGCATGCGAGTATTTTTTCTTTCGATTGATCCATATAGCGATAAATACAAGGCGCATAATCGTAATTGCAAAAAAATAAATACTTTCTATACATGCATAGAAAATTGATCCAAATCATAATACATAGGTACAAGGTGTATAATCGTATTGGCAAAAAAATACTTTGAACAACGAGTATTTTCAACTCTTGAGGACTCGCCACGTCGCTATAGGGCGCTGCGCCGTACGCGGATTAAAAAATACTCGCATGCATAGAAAATTGATCTGTATCATGATACATACAAGTTGCATAATCGTATTGGCAAAAAAAAACTTTAAACAACGAGTATTTAAAATTCACATAGCCGGGGCGCCGCGCCGTACGCTGCGATGCGGGCTTCGGCCAAATACTTTCAAGTATTTCTTGAAAGTATTTGGCCTTACTTGGTTTTCGACACTAGTATTTTTACATACTTGTACTTGAAAGCCCCGGTATTGGATTATCAAGTATATCTCATCCCTTGTCCGAAATAAGTAGTCATAGAACATGTCATAGATAGCCTGCATGTAAAAAAATCACATGAAATTATTTTTCATGTCACACCTGCTACTTTTTTCACACATCAATGAAATCTCATTTTGTTCACGGATTTAATTTCACATTACATCTGCGCGCCGCATGTGTCGTTTTGTGCCGCATTGTGATGGTAGGTATAGATGGCAAATTTCGATTCGATTCGTCGGTTGTAAATTGTTTGACTCCGGTCGAGTCGACAAAGCCGATCACGGTTTCAGAGGTACCTATACTGCAATTTACGTGAGGCCTCGATTATATAAATATTTTTATTTTTTCATTTCAAGTAATTTTAAGGACTGATGAATGATTTGAGACTGAACCACTGCCTTAAGGCGGAAAGGAAAGGTTGCCCTAAATTTCAAAATTAGAAAGACTGAAATACAAATAATTAATTAACAATAATAATGTTATTCTTTTTTTTTACTTAAATACATTTTATTAAGAATAATACATACACAAGTCAGAAGCCGGATCGGCGCTCTTTGCCAAATAGTCGTCAACTACGAGTGACCGGATAGTCGACTTTACCGACTAGTCGGAACATCTCTATTATATTAGTACTGGTTATTGGACTTTGAAAAACAATTGATCAAAACTAACGACGAATTCAAAATAAAATAAAAAGTTAGGCCTCAAAGCATTTGTGCGAGTTCTTTACCGAACTTTTTAAATACACAATAAACCACCAAAAACCTACTTTTGTGCTTCTTTAGAAATAGACATAATATATATCAGTTGTTGATGGACCCAGTTCAAGTACCTGCTTCTCAACCAGCAGATGCAGTTCCAGCAACAACATGTTGTACATATTATAATCATAACTTAGTAGGTATGTAGGTACGTTCTTATTACCAAGCCTGTTCAATTAAGAGGGAAAATGCATTGATTGAAAAAAAAGTAAATAATAGATACACAACCCATTTACTTAGCACCTTAACCCCCGTCTATTTCATTTCATAAAGTAGTATCTACTACTGATTATAATTAATGTCTATTGTAATTGTAAGTGAAGTGTAGAATGAAAATTCATTGCGAGCGAAAAGTAGCAGGTTGCGGAAATATCGCATGTGAAATCACCGTGAAAAATAATAATCATGTCATAAAATCAAAATAATTGAACATTTTCATGCCTAGATAGCCGTTCCGAACATTTAATACCCCAATTGTCTCTACATCGAGTTTTTACACTTCATTATTTACTACTACAAAATCACTTGGAACATCAGACATGCACAGTTAATTCTTTTAGACCGCACTGTAATGAATGAATATCCTAAGACTAACCTAACCCGTTGTTCAAGTTCAAACAATAACAGTAATAAAAAAGCATGTACACATTTTTCTGCTAAATCTGTCGAGATCGAATGTATTGTCGCCTACGCACTCTTATTTCGTTTTCATACTTCATAAAATACATTCGTCTAACGTTTTTAAACGATCAATTTTTTGTCTGTCTAGCTCAATTTCAAATCAAGATAATTCTTAATTATCTTTGATAGAAATAGTTTCGGTCGGTTTAAGGTCATGACAGGCAAAGTCAAAAGTATATAGGTAGTCGAAAGTAAAGGGAGACGACTGTAAAGCAGAGGTTACACTTGAACGGCGTATTTTCTAAATAAACCCTATAAAGCTTTTTACGGGTGTGCTGAATCATCAGCTGACAGACTAGCCGAACCAGTTTCCCACCGCGGCTCGTTTTAGTTTACCCAAAGATGGCAGTTTATTTTACTAGAAGTGTGATGTAATGAATGAATTAGCTTAAATAGATGTACCTAAGCAAATATTTCTAATTCAAACAAATCAAAAGAAATTTCAGACATGAGACATTCAAGTCTGAAATTTGTTTTGATTCTGAAAAAGTGTTTGTAACGGGTTAATCCTTTGATAAAAGTTACATTTAATTTAATGAAAGCAACCTCCCCTTGCCGACACGTGAAGTAAGCCGCTTGATAATACTGACTGCCAAGCCGAACCAACAACGTTGTCTGCCGTTATTCCAAGTCGACGCTGAAGAACTCCATCTAATGTAACGGCCCACACCTCGTGTTCTTCAGCTGATACATGTTTAAATGTTAAATCACATTCTGAAAACAATAAAAGAATTCAATCTTATAGAGAACTAGCTTTTGGCCGCGGCTTCGCTCACTTGAACCAAAAACCAGCAGTTATGATCTCTTCTTTGTATGGGTGTTAATATATCAGAGAGGTCAAGCTGTATCTCAGGTGCCGTTTAATTATTTGAGATAAGAAGTTCTTACAGTGATAACAAAATTAAAATAGTATATTCAGTAGTTTTTACCAACCCGTAACAAACAGTCAAACAGACAAGAATTTTAAATTCAAAAATTTTTTATTTTTATTTTAAATCACTCGGGTTCGGAGACATTTATATACCATTTTATAATAGTAGAGAAGTATGTAGAATCTAAAGATTATTATTCTTGCACGAATTGCAACACACTCGAGACTTGAGTAAAATAAACTAGGTATTTTGAAAATTAATGCAACATAGCGGATTCATCATGAACAACTTTTAAATGAATAAGCACAAGACCTCAAACATATCAATTAGAATATCGAGTCATTATAATAATGACAAAACCCTAAATTCACTTTGAGACACGTAAGCATATTTTTTTCAAGAAAATAGTTATACCAGCTAAATGCAAAACTCGTGGCCTTACCACAGTCGTACCCACAACGACTACGATATCGGCGCGCACACGCTCACGCACACAATTTGTGATAATAGGTTTTAGTTTTCCATTACTCGAGCCACTGATGGATCAGGGGAGCCATATTTTTAGGAATTAAAATTATATTTTCGAGAAAATTTAACACATATTAAAAACCTGTTTAATCGATTCATTTGCCGATTCGGAACAAAATATTTTCAGGACTTGCGCTTATTCTGTTACAGGTATAATGTAGTAGAATTGTATTATTCGCTATTTTACATAAGAGCTTGAATGACGTTCAGCTGTTTTGCATAATTGGTGACCTTCAACACGCGGAATAGAATGATCCTTTTACGTTCATCAATATAGCGGATTGATGATTATCTGTTATGTAAAACAGTGCATTTCATTGTGAAATGTTGGATGGTAGATTTTAGTTCCAAAATTCGGCGCTAGGGGCGTTGCATGACATAACAATGGCCTATGCTCGTCAAATTAACCCAAATTTCTCGCGGCCGCTGCCGCGACCCCGCTCGCTTCGCTCGCTCGTCGGTTGGACGCAGGTCTAACCGAAATTACCCCATTAAAACTAAGTTTGGTTGCAAAAATCAGTGAAAATAGAACTAAATGTCATAGGTTTTTTACACAAAATGCTCACCGTAACTGCAAAATAAGTCATTCTACGAAACAATTATAAACGTGGGTAGCGGTTTTGCTAAACGTATCGCGATGGCAATCCAGCTGGAAGCCCTTCAGCTGTTTTACATAACATAGCAATTTTGTAATGCAGCTAGCAATTATGTAAAATAGCGTATTATACAATTCTACTACGAGATATATAAAACAAAGTCAGTTTAGTAACACCATTATAACTCAAGAATTGGTACAACCGGATGAATTTTTAGGTTTTTTTTTTTCACGGAGAACAATGAACGGGCCTTGAATGCTGTTTCGGTAAGGCCAGTAGAAGGCTCCTAAGCGGCTAATGTGATTTTTATTAACATTTTTGTGTGTTTAAGTGGATCCTGGATGGTTTAAAATCACAATTGGTACCGCAATCGATTTCGAGTTTCATCGCTCAGTCTGCCTGAGCGCGATAAACTGAAAAACTACCGAAAGGATTTTCATATAGTTTTCAGGCAGTGCTTTAGGAGATAATTAATAGGCTATTTAACATCACGCTACGACCCTTAGGAACAAGGCAAAGCGGGTGCAGCCTCGGGGTCCAGCTAGTATAGTGATGGTCGACTCCAGTAACTAACTCGAGTTGGGCTTAACTCGGACCAACTCGAGTTCAATTCTCTCTGACTCGAGTTTGAAAACCGAATGAAACCGACATGGAGCGAAGTTTGCCGATCATTTGAGACTATATTCATTCATAACAAACAAGTGTCACATTTATGTAGATTTGAGGTTAACTTTAAAGTGGGAGTTTAGGCGGGAAAATGAAAAGTGCACATTGTCGATTTTATATTATTTTTCAAAACTTGAATTTCTCCGAAGTTTAATGTGTAATTATGGTGGATAATTAACCATTAAGTGTTCGTGAACGTGTGAGAGTCTAGGCAAATGATATAAAATTGAAAATCGTGACTTTTTGGGTTCACTCCTAAACTCCATCGAAGCCTCAATAAAGTTTCTACCGTTTTATTGGGGCAACTCAACAACTTATACTTGACACTGGCGAACACAAAAAGTGTGGTGCCATAATACAATCCCATGGTGGGAAATATAATTTGATTACTTTAATACTTGACACTGGCAAATACACAAAAAGTGTGGCGCCATAATAAAAAAAATAAAAAAAAAACTTTAAAGTGCCGGTTATTGTTGTAGTTTTTCGTGTTTTAAATTCTGTTTTTGAAAAATTTAAAACACGAAACGGTCCTAAAAGAAAATCTTTGGTTTGGGATGTATTTGAATCGCCAGTGAGTGGACGTGTTACGTGTAAACAGTGTTCAGATTCTTTCAAATATAATGGAAATACGACCACATTAAAACAAGAGAAAAGAAGAAAGAAACATTATGTCCGACTTCATCATCAACAAATGAAAGTACCTAATACGAGTACTTCAGTCGATTCATCCCAGTCAACTCGAGTTCAACCCGAGTTACGTGAATTTTAACTCGGGCTAAATCGAGTTTTGTTTTTTATGTTTCTTTAAATAATTAAGAGTGGCTAATTTACCTGTTAAATGCTTCCATTCTTTACCATCCTGCTGATGGCTAGAAATATCAGTTCTTACAACAATAGCACCATTTGAAAGTAACACCCATGCAGATGAATTCGTCAACGATACAGCCTTAGCGCCCGCGCTTGTCTTGTGATTATAAGGATAGCTTGATTTAGGAGGTTCAATCAATTTCCAATTACTTCCAGATCGGTTTTCTTTGCTAATGCCTTCCCTGTAATAAAGTTCCCCTTTCCGTCCAACAACCCAAACAACGTTATTACATGTGCTTATAGCTATAAGACATTGTGGGTTGTTAACATGTTCCCAATGTGTACCCTGAAATAACAATATTATTATCCACATTTATTCCTTTTAAATTACGGTCAAAATGAATTCTCGCGGCTGAAGTTGTCAGCAACTGGTTGTGCAGTAATAAATTGTAGGTAATATAAAAATGGGATTTAAAGACAATAAATTGTGGCCATAATTGTTTAGCATTTGTGATTGTTGTCCTTATTGATTTCGATATTATTGCACAAAAATATTATTTACATATTTAAATTTGTAATTTTACCTCCACGGTTATTCGGAACGGTTAACTTCAGACGAACATAAGGATGACATAATTATACTTGAATAATTCAATACGAGGGCTCCCAAGTAATAGTATGTACGCTTCGCAGCGTCATTATCAACGCAGCGAGCGGCGGTGAGAGTTGAAAATACTTGCAAAGGAGATAAATTCAGAAGAAATCTTATAATTATCAAGTGCTAAGTACAGGACTCTCCAATCTTTTTGGCCGAGTTGAACATAGGCGCGAGCCGCTGCGCAGAATGCATATTATAAGGTATTATAGTGGAAGATGTGTGCGTTACCCTAGCAGGAAAGTAGCTCCTAGAGTGATTTGAGTGGAACGTATAATTAGTGCGTAATCTTCTGTAATTGTGCGCCACATAAAAAAATGGTGCGCTTTGTAGTTTTGGAAAAAAACGAGAAAAACTTTAAGCTTACTAGCAATGTGGGTCACACATTACTAGTATTCCTGCTGGAGTAACGTTCCTCCAGCAGGAAATTTCTAAACGAATGATTGGAATGAGAAATATATACAATATTTCTATATATATATGGGCAGAGAGCTTATATTTGTGCATAAATGTGCGCCAAAAATATAATTTGTGCGTCTTCAGGTTTTCGAGATATTGCATTTCCAGCTGGAAAATTCCGATTCCAGCAGGAATCGTTTTTCTCGTTTTTTCCAAAACTACAGCAAAAGCACAATTACAGCAGATTACGCACTAATTATACGTTCCACTCATATCACTCTAGGAGCTACTTTCCTGCTAGGGTAACGTACACGTGGAAGATGGAAGAGGGCGGGTGCACGAGGCGTCCACCGCGGTCACCCACGCGCTGCGTCCTACCCGCTCGCGTGTGAGTGTTACGTCCGTATGTGAACTACACGCTCATTGCGTTCTGAGAATACAGACGAGTTCAGAATCATTCATTTCGTTTTTGTTATCGGTAGTTAGTGTTTTTGCTATTATTGTTTATAAGTGTTTTGTTATTATTGTTTGTCGGTAGAATGTTATCGGATTGGAAGGAAATATGCAATAAAGTAGATAATAAATATTGAGCAAGAATATAAGGAAAGCGACAGATTTATAGTTAAATTTGACTGATTGATTCATCTAATATTAAACAGGATATTTACGTTAGTAATTTTCCACTCGACTGTACCACGCGCAAGAAGCCGGTTGCAACAAGTTCAGTCCGGCCAAAAAGATTGGGGATTTCTGTACTTTTCATTCTAGTGATGTGCCAGCGCCCAACTAGCAAATACTTACAAGTTTTCCTCGCCTATAATCGCGAAGCCCTTATTTTTAAACTTAGTAAAGTAAATGCGCCTCATCCCTAACGCACAGTTCGACGGTAGGTACTGCATCTTTAAACTTATTTAATTCATATTAAATATCTAAGTCATGTATGCCTACCGTAGGTGCAGCAGCTGTAACTCCAGTTCGATAAATAGCATCACCGGCCAAAGTTATTGCCCAAACAGATACATCATCGCCATTGACCTATTAAATGCAATAAACAATTAGGTATTTATATTTACTAATGTCAACTACATATTGTATTCGTTGTCGTTTACGAACGCATATTCTCGCATATTCAAACACTCAGACCCGGAACAATTATTTGTTGGTCATCCAAATATTTGCTCCATGTAGGTAGTATCAGTTTTCGATCCCATAATCCTCCCTAAGTCAAAGCAATATATTTCAGCGAATATGCTAAGAATATATGAAACCAATTTTATTTTCTATCGTAATAATATTATAATGCTGAAAAGTTTGTTTGCTTGGATGGTTGGTTAAACGCGCTAATCTCAAGAACTACTGGTTTGCATTTAAAAAAATGTGTTGGGTAGTCCATTTATCGAGGAAGGTTATAGGTAAGGTTGCCAACCCTACTATATAATATAGTATGCTGCTATATTAGAGGCCCGACTACTATTTTTCTAAAAAAAGTATATAGTAGGCAAAACTACTATATTTTAAAGGCATCAAACTCAAAGCAATAATATTTGTTTCAAAATGTGTAAGCGTAAAACAAAAAGTCAATATTTATTTCTGAACGATCCTGGTATGTCAACTTGATGGTATCGTTTTCGTTCACTTTGTGAATGACAGGTTAGCAGTTAAGCTCGCGGTGATTCCGAATTAGATTTTCGCAATTTGCGTTGGAACCTACTATTTGTTTTTTCATGTTTTCGTTATTATACTAAGTATATTTTTATGAGTAATAATTTTAGAACTACTATTTTTGACCGACAAAGAGTTGGCAACCCTAGCCGTAGGCTATGTAATTCGTCGCCGTGCAGTGAAAACCACGTAAAGCACAAATTCATGGTTTTTATTTTAATTATTTTTTGGAAAGATAAGCTCGTCACTCGTCAAGCATCATTAGAACAAACATAAACAGGTTAAAGTTATTATTTTGGACCTGAACGTATAACCTTTTTCGATAAATGGACTATCTAACACAAAAAGAATTTTTCAATGCAAACCAGTAGTTTCTGAGATTAGCGCGTGCAACCAAACAAAGAAACTCTTCAGCTTTATAATATTAGGTCTTTACCTATAAAATTGCCGTTTTGTATGAAAAAATTTAAACTAATTTTTTTCATGTATTTTTTATTTGTATTAATCGAAGTAATCACCCATGCAATCAATGCATCTTTGCCAACGCAGTGGCAGTTTATTGATGCCCTTCTTAAAGAAATCAGCTGGACGGGAGGCAACAAATTCTTCAAAGGCATTTTGTACTGCCTCTCGGGTATTGATTTTTTTTTCCCGCCAAGAAGTTATCCAAATTCTGGAAAAAGTAGTAGTCTGTAGGCGCAAGGTCTGGTGAGTAGGGCGGATGACGGAGAACTTCCAACCCCAGTTCTTGCAACTTGGAGACCGTCTGCTATGCAGTATGAGGTCGCGCGTTATCGTGCAGGAGCAGCGGAGACGAGCGATTGACCAATGCTGGTTGGAGATGTGCCAGCTTCTCCATCATTGTGTTCAGTTCTTCACAGTACACATCTGCAGTAATGCTCACCCCGTTTGGTAAGAAGCTGTGATGAATCACACCGGCGCTAGACCACCAAACAGTGACCATTACTTTTCTAGGGGTAAGTTTTCGTTTAGGGCATTGTTAGGTGCTGAACCAGGATCCAACCAACTTGCTGAGCGCTTGCGGTTATCAAACGGAATCCATTTTTTATCGCAGGTAACAATGCGGTTCAAAATTAATTTGTGTGTCTGTTGAGCAGTGCAAGGCACGTTTCGACGCGTACTTCGCGCTGGCGATCATTGAGTTCCTGGGGCACCCATTTGTCAAGCTTTTTTACCTTGCCAATTTGACGCAAATGGACCAATATTGTTTTGACGCTAACGTCGAAAGCTGCTGCTAATTCAGCCGTCGATTGTGTATCATCAGCTTCCACAATCGCCTTTAATTCGTCATTGTCGACCAAAGTCTTCGGACGACCGCGAGGTTCATTTTTCAGGTCGAAATTCCCAGAACGGAAGTGAGCAAACCATTAACAGGTGGTGCGTTGGTTAGCTCCGTAAACGTCGTTGATGTTGCGTGCCGCTTGTGCCGCGTTGCTGCCACCACGGTACTCATATTCCATAATTACTCGAAATTTTAACGTATCCATGATGACGAAAAAGATTGAAATGCGATGAAAATGTAACACTAATCAATAAACTAATGACTACTTGGAAAAAGAATTCCATGTTTTTAAAATAAAATTAATTTGAAATTAGCCAATTCTTAGCTTCTTAGCCAAATCTTAAATTCTTAGCCAAACACAAATTATTTTGATTTGAAATGGCCAGTACTGCAGAACGGCAATTTCATAGGTAAAGACCTATTATTAAGTATAGATATTAGTGACTGAGCTGCGTCTTCTGGTTAGAAAGGTTGGTTAGTTGGCTTAGTGTTCATAGTGGTGTATCTAACCAGAAGACGCAGGTTCGAATCCTGCCCGTAGTCGAATTTTTCTTTCACTAAAATACTTAAAATAATCATAGCATGAAATAGCAAAAATATAGTTATTTGATTATTGATTTGGAAAGTGCCATGGGTCGTTGAGAAAAATTTGAATGACAGAACGAACTCCACGGGGGCGAAGCCGCGGGCAGAAACTTGTTTATCGTAAACATAATAATGTTGCACATCACCCAACCAGATCAACAGTACTTGAGTCCGGCGGACCGAGTTTCGAATACTAACGTAATACCAAAATAAATCGTAATTAGAACACAATTTATACAGTGTGTTATTATTCGGATTCCAATACTGTTAATCTAGGTTCCTGCTGTACCATTTCGTAATCAACGAAACGGTATGAATGTAACCGAATTCAATTCTTGATAACTTTACCAAGTTTGGAACGATTTTCCAGTCGTTTATTTCCAGTGAAGTAGTAATTGACGAAATGGTACCTACAATAAAATATTGTTTGGAATTTGGATTACGATTTATTTTGGTATTACGTTTTTGTGGACAACACAAGCTCCAGATCCTTCAGACAATAAAAAAAACTAGAAAATATGGAGATGTAGTGTGTTCATCTCCACATCCACAACCATTGTCAAGTTTTGATCTAAATACATATACGTTGTATAGATAATTTTTTTTTTTTATAAATACATCGTGTAACTGAATAAGTGCAAGACCTCAACCAAGTCAATTAGAATATAGAGCCATAGTTAAATAACGAAACCCTAAGTAAATTGGGTCACGTAAGTATTTTTTTTAAAGAAATTAGACGCAAAACTCCTGGCTGTACTACATTATACCCACAACGATGATACCGGCGCGCAGCGCACACGCCGCAATTACAATTTGTGCAAATAGGTTGCAGTTTTCCATAACTCGGGCCCATTGATGGGTGAGACGGCCATAGTCTCAGTATTTATCTTTTCGGAAAAATAACACATATTAAAAACCACTGTAATCGATTCTGAATAAATCACTTTCAGATAATACGCTTATTCCGTTACAGGCTGTAAGTATTATGACAATATCATACTACAAACATTAACATAATTATGGTCTTCAATCATTAATACAAAATGAATTCGAAACCTAAAAATACAGACGAATTAGTCATTATTTTATTAGTCAGTTAGTGAATCGAATAAGATATTAACATAATATACAATGTAATAAAATCATACCCATAGCGAAATATCTAACAAAGCTGTACTTCCAGCCCGAATCCATGGTCCTTCTGTAATGATTTGAGCTTTTCTGTACCATCTGCGTCGGCGAACGCAATCAGTAAATATTTTTTTCCCATGGTAAGGTGCAGGAAAATCAGTTGCATACTGCCATCCATCAGAATCAACACCTCCAGGTGTGTTATAATCAATCATCCATTCTGATATCTGGAAACAACATTGTAGTTCTATCTAATCAATATAGTTACTTTTTATATATACAGATTCCAGGGTGTCCCAGAAGTTGACGTTACGCCGGAATCGGGTAACAGGCTAAGTCATAATATTTTTTATTTATATCGTACATACAGCTACCCATACTACCATTACAGGAAATATAATCAAATAAGATTTTTTTAATATCAAAAAGATATACTTATAAAAAACCTTAGTTGCATATTTTAGAAATAATAACTGCCTCATTAGCCCAGTGGAACTAAGCGCGACTGGTACGTTTACTACTGGTTCGATTTCCAGGCAGCAGTGTTATTGGGCTTTTTTCTATGAAATTTATGAAATTATTTAAATTATGCTGAAGCACAGAAGATCGCCTCAAAAGTAGACAGCATTCATAAGAAGGCAGGTTTCGAGCTAAGAGGCTGGTCGTCGAACAAACCAACGCTGCTGAAAACCCTGAAAATTGAAACCACAGAGGCTAAGGATGAGGTCTCAATCGTCGGCAAAGAAGAAAAGACGCTCGGTCTGAAATGGGCAACACAACCAGACGAATTGGGCTTCAACACAAACCTCAGAACCACACCCCACATACATACATACATACATATTTTCACGTCTGTCTCCCATTGGGGTAGGCCCGTAGGCAGAGACTATAGATTTCCACTTTCCACACCCCACAATGTGTTGAAAGGCGACGCAGCACTTACGAAGAGGCAAGTCATCAGCGCCGTAATGTCGACATTCGACCCACTTGGTTTGATAGCGCCCATCCTCATACAAGGAAAAAAGCTCCTTCAAGACATATGGAGATGCGGAGTCGGATGGGACGAAGAGGTGAAGCCAACCGAGAACACAACATGGCGCAAGTACCTGGCCTCCCTGAAGATCCTACAGTACATCACCATACCCAGGAGCATAGCTCCACACAACACCGAGGGGGAGCTTCATATGTTTTGCGACGCCAGCGAAACAGCCTACGCGACCGCAGTATATTGGAGGACGGAGAACGCGACTGGAGAAGTGAACGTCGCCCTAATCGCGGCAAAGGCTAAGGTGACACCGCTGAAGCCTATATCGATTCCTCGGCTAGAACTGCAAGCGGCGCTCTTGGCATCCAGATTAGCGTCCACTATCCGCGAAGAGCTGGAGCTGAAAACCATGAGAACCGTGTACTGGTCAGACTCCGCTACCGTGATATCCTGGATAAAGACGGACCCAAGAACCTTTAAAACCTTCGTGGCTCACAGATTGGCTGAAATTGAAGAGACGACGAAGCCGCAACAGTGGCGCTGGGTCCCTACCGCCATGAACCCTGCGGATAACGCGACCAGGGGTATCCCCAGCAACTTTGACGTCACCCACCGGTGGTATATTGGACCAGCCTTTCTTTACGCCGCGGAAGAACCACTGTTCTTCCGCGGCCCAAACCTAAGGTCGCTAAAATAGAGAAGACTGGAGAAGAAAAAGAAACCGACGTGACTGCAACAATAAACCTGAAGTGCGATAGCACGACTCCTGATCCAGAACGATTCTCCTCTTGGACGAAGCTGCTGCGAACAATGGCGAGGGTGATACAATTCACGAAGTTATGTAGGCCCAGAAAAGTATACGCCACGAAGAAGACAGAAGAAACAGCAGATCCCACTTGGAATAAGACAAATAAGAGGAAGACTCCGAATAAGAAGCTACACACGAAATCAGCTCGAGAAAGAAATTCATGTTAATGGAAGTCACTCATACAGAAAGCAGAGAAGATGCTAGTAGAACGCAACCAAAGGGAAAGCTTTTCAGAAGAATATAAGAGGTTGCAGAAGAATGAACAGCTGCAGAAGAGCAGATGGACATCTCATTTGAAGACGACCTACTGCGGCTACGCGGAAGAATAGACGCAGCCAGCGGAGTGAGCAGGGAATTCAAGAGGCCCGCCATAATAGATGGGCGGCATCAGATCGGCAGACTGATTATAGTGCACTCTCACCGAATGTTTATTCACGGTAATCACTTAACCGTGATGAACGAAATACAACAGAAGTACTGCGTCATCGGCCTGCGAACAGTGCTCCGCTCAGTGGCCAACACTTGTCAGTGGTGCAAGACATACCGAGAGAAGCCCAGAATGCTGCCACAATGGGACTTGCCGATCGAGCGCCTAACTGTAAGAGCTGTCCACATAGAGTTAGCGCCATCACTGTCTACGGACTCTATGATATTAGCGCTGCGCCGATTCGTCGCCAGAAGAGGAACGCCCAAAGTCATCTTTAGCGACAACGGCACTAACTTTGTAGGGGCGAACAGAGAGCTGAAAGAAGCCATGGAAGCCTTGAAGACTACCGACTTAGCCGCCGCAGCACAACACCTGGGAATCACCTGGAAATTCATTCCCCCTGGTGCTCCGAACATGGGCGGCGCATGGGAGCGTCTCGTGCGTTCTATCAAAACCACACTGGAGGTTACGCTCAAAGAAAGACATCCCAAAGAAGAAGTCTTGCACACTCTGCTCCTGGAAGCAGAACATGTGGCCACTCACCGACATAAGCACCACAGAATAGGAAGCATTGTCGCCCAATCATTTTTTAATTGGGCGATCCTGCGGCGCCACCAGCATAGGTGTCTTCACCGACCGAGAGTTGGTCGGCCGAACACCTGGAAGACAGCACAACGCCTGGCTGACCACTTCTGGAGCAGGTGGGTACGCGAATACTTGCACACTCTGCTGCCGCGACATGTGCCAAAGAACGCAGGCGGGAGCGATCTCCAGGTGGGAGACGTCGTAGTCATCGGGGACCACACATTGCCTCGGGGTCACTGGCCGAAGGGTACCATACTACGTACCTATCCGGGTCCAGATGGCCTCGTCCGGGTGGTGGACGTCACAACAGCGGGAGGCGTGATAAGGCGCCCCAGCTCCAGAATCGTCGTGATCGTGCCCTACGCGTCGCCACAAGCAGTGAATGGTCCTGCGCACGAGGGGGAGAATGTCGGCGACGTACAATAACGCACAAATTCAGGACAAAACGCCGTTTTTGACAATGTTCCTATGTATTAGTTATAAGTTTTTTGTGATTATTTAGTTTGTACTGATTTTTTATGTTATTTAAGTGTAAATTATTATTATTTATTTATAATAAATAATAATAATTAATTTATAATAAATAATAATAATTAATTTATAATAAATAATAATAATTAATTTATAATAAATAATAATAATAAAAATATTTAAGAAAAATTGTAACTAAATAAGAAATAAAGCCAAAAAACCGCACAACACAAAGTGAAAATGTAAGCGAAAAAATAGCATGTTTTGCGAGGGCCTCGTTAAGGTAAAGTTTTAGGGTACAATAGTAAACCGTAAGCAGGTCCCAGCGAGTAGTCGAGTACTAGAAATCAGGAATTCACACAAATACTAGTGTTGTGCGGCAAACGTGGCAAGATATACAGAGAAAAGTTTTTTATTCAAAACTGCGCTCGAAGAGTGAACGGGCCGGTTACCCCACGAAGCATTCAAAACAACAGGGGTACAACCGGCACTACGTGTGTGAGTCTGTCCCGGTACATGGCTAGCGCCGTGTACGAAACATAGCAAGTGTAACACAATTTTAGAATCCTTATTAAATGCGCCGAATTTGAAAGTTGCTTGCCAAAATTGCCTAGTACATTTTTTTTGTATAGTCAGGTAAATTTGGTCTATGTATTAATATTGAATTTTTTTTTTTTAATGCCTAGAATTTTTTGTATATGTTAATGTAAATTAGCCTGTTACCCAATTCCGGATTGACGTCAACTTCAGGGACAGCTATCACATAAAAGTTATTTTAACTTACCCAATGCCAATGACGATTAAGCAGTTTAGTATGTTCTCTAGTTCTTTTGTGCTTCCCAGTTATGTCGCTCCACATGTAACGATCAGTGGGTAATCCAGTTGATGTATATCCAGAAAGGGGATTCCATCTCTGATTTTCATAAACACAGTAAGTTTGAGTATCTGTCATGGAATGAATGCCTTCCTTACTGCCTATGCCTAAAATACCAAAAGTTTTAATAATAATATAATTCAATCATATTCATTCATAAATTATAACTACTAATAGGGTACATTACCTTTAAGAATACCTCCTCCCCACCCCCCTGTGTACACCCAGACTCGGTGGTCATGTGAAATTGCCCAAACAACTCCATTTTGAGATGATTCAACTCGTCGCAAGTATCCTCCCATAACTCGCCAATACATATCTTCAGATCCAATGATAGCATTTGTTGTTGAATATTCCATAGAAAAAAGCTTTAAAGGTCCTTTTACTGTAACTGATGTAATAGTTTTAGGGCTGATTCTATGCGCAAAGAAGCCATAGAGTTTATCATCTACTACTATCTTAAAATTATTAATTTCACATATAATTGCTATACTGAACTCCTGTCCTGCAGATAAGGGTAATTCGTGTCTTTCTTCAACTCCCCAATTACCAAAAATTTTTGTGTTACAAACCACAGTTCCTTCATCAAATCTCACATTAAAGTGCAAAGGTATTTCAGTAACATCCATTTCAATTTTATGTCTTTGTTTCTTAATCTCAGGTCCTTCTAAATTTATGTGAAATCTGTTGACTTCATCATGTAAAGAGCCCGAAAGTTTGAGTGTACTTCCTGGCGGAAAATTGTTATGTAAAGGTACTGTTAAACCAGTTACTATATCTTTTCCAAAGACTTGGAATTCTTTTATATATTTGCCGTCACTTACAGTATTTAGCTTTGCAGGCATGGGGTCCCAGTTGAGTATATCTCCAGAAGTGGAAATTGCCCATACAGAATTAGCTGATGGTTTTCCAGTTACTCCATTGATCTGTGATGTGATATCAACCAACACATTAAACCATTCTTCTTGCTCCATTTCTGACATAAATTGGACTTTAATGGAACTCTTATTTTGACGGGGAACAGACAAACTTATCCTGGGACTTCCAGGTTCTGATGATGTAACAACACTAGTTACTTCACCTAGATTTAAAATAAATTTTATAGTACCATCTGGTTGAAATACAGATAATGTTCCAATATTTTCCAAGTCATGCCAATATAAAGACAATATGCAGTCTTCACTGGAATTGTTTGGATTAATTAGTCTTGACTCACAGCTACGGGTCCAACCTTTTTCTTCAACTGCTACACCATAATTAGTAAGGTCTAATGTCACATTATTGTTTCTAACTTTAAGATTATCTAAAATTTGAATTCGCCATTTGGATGTAAGATCCATATTAAATGCATTATGGGAGTCTGTAAACCAATGAGGTACCTGCATAACATCCACAGAGCAAGCTCCAGCTTCAACAAAGGCCCAAGTAGTTTCACAAGTACCCCAAGCTGTTTGACTAATTTCATCATCAAAAAACATTCCTGAGTCTACATCAAATACACTACTGTCACTATCTGGTTGAGCTTCCATACCTACAACAGAGCCAACACTTCTTACGGGACTCCATGCTCTTGGGTTTTTTAATGTTGTTTCATAACTTTTTCCTGTATAATCAATATTTTCTATGGGTTCATTCCTTTTCTGGTGTGTCTCTTTTGGTTTGATAGGTAAAGTATGTTCAATTGGTGCTGAATGTGACTCTTCCCAGGAATTGTGCAAATTTATATTTGATTTAAGCTCAGTTGTGGTTTCATTAAGCATATTAAGACTATGATGTCTTGCATTTGAGGAAGAAGATACAACGCTTGCTGAACTAGATGTTCGGCTTAGTTGCATATTTGCTTGAACCATTCTCCATCGTCTGCCTGTTTGCTCTGCAGGGGTTATACCGCTGCGCCAATAAATACACTTATCTGAATCACCTATAGCAAATACTTGATCATTAATACCAACTGAAATATAGCTCATATTTCCTGTGATTTCTAACCATCCACTTCCCATTGCAGCTGCCTCAGAATTTCCAGCTGCATTTCCATCTATACCTTTTCTAAACCAAACCCTTGTATCAGAGCTCACAGCCCATATAGCATTAAATCCAACAGAAAGTGATATCAGTTTTGTGTCATTAGGTGACTTAACTTCCATCCAAGCCTCTCCAGTGGGGCAGTCTTTAGTTATGCCTTTTCTAATAATAGCCCTACCTGTCCACAATAATGCCCACACTAATCCAGTAGGTCCAACAGAAATCTGTTTAATATCACAATTTGGGGGAATGCTCATATTAATCCATTTCAACCCTTCAGGAGATGTAGTACTGACACCAGCCCTATACATAACACGTCCATGAGCAGTTATAGCCCAAACTGATAGTGTTCCAGGAGATGCATAAGGAATTTGATTACCACCTATGCTTACATCTATAAAAGGTTCCTGTGTTGGATCTTTATGCAGTGGAGCAATAGCACACCATGAATTCATAGCACTGAATTTTCTGTATCTTATCCATTTTCTTCTTCTTACGCAAGATTTCCATTGTTTAGAAGGTCCAAATTGTGCTGGAAAGTCAACTGCATATGTCCATCCATCATGATCCAAGGGTTGACCATCTAAGGTTAATTCGAGTTGCCAATCACCTTCCCATTGCCAAGCCATGGATGGTAGCCGAATGCGGTCAATTGATCTGTCAATTGTGCCATCTTGGGATGAAAAATGATATCTATCTGTAGGAAGTAGTCTTCCACTAAAGCCATCTAGTGGAAGCCACCTTTCATTTTCGTATGACTCCTCTTTGACTCGTATTGGTATTTCTAAGCCATGTACATGGAGATAAATTTGTCGATCACCTCCTACAGCCCACAGGAAATGTGGAACAGCAGATAATGTTTTAAATTCTAAACCGAGATACATGAATTCTCTCCAACATGAGCCACTTGTTGACAAGGCGTATACTTTGCCTTCATTGTTGATTGAAAATAATAATGAATTGCTGGACATTATGAAGTATCACATCCCCAATTATAAGGTACCGCAAGCTATTGTTAAGTTATTATAAGTGCATTTGTTGACTATGTAAAGGTCTCAAGCGAAACATTTTTGAAGTTTTATAGCTTGAACCATGGTTCGATCGTCGCCCTATAGCTATCTACCTCCCCAATCCCAGTTCGGAATAGTGAATTTAAATCAATCGAGATTACACAATGTGTAACTTATTAAGTAAATCGAGTACTTCTTCGGATACTTCTGATTGGCGATAATAAGATACTTTAGGAAGGTAATAATCATAGAGGAAAGCAATATTGGCAATAATATTCTGTCCGTGCTGTGAAGGACACTTCTTTGTTGTAAAGTTTAAAATCTAATCTACATGGAAAATCTGACACTGACAGTTAAGTAGTGCTGCCACATTAAGTAATATAAGTCGATAGTCGATACGAAGCAGCGATCGATGGATGCGGCATATGTGACGTCACTATGAGGCCGTCTTTTTTTACCTTTGACTATCTATCTATAAGGACCCCGTGTAACTTTTATGGAAGGTGTAACCCTGTTTTGAATAAATAAATATTTTATACTAGCTTCTGCCCGCGGCTTCGCCCCCGTGGAATTCGGTCTATCATCACATCCCACGGGAACGGGATAAAAAGTATCCTATGTCCGTCTCCTGGTTCTAAGCTACCTCTCCGCCAATTTTCAGCCAAATCGGTTCAGCCGTTCTAAAGTTATACACGACTTTATTATATATATATAAGACTAGCTTCTGCCCGCGGCTTCGCCCCCGTGGAATTCCATCTGTCATCACATCCCACGGGAACGGGATAAAAAGTATCCTATGTCCGTGTCCTGGTTCTAAGCTACCTCTCCACCAATTTTCAGCCAAATCGGTTCAGCCGTTCTTAAGTTATAAATAGTGTAACTAACACGACTTTCTTTTATATATATAGATGTATATTATGTTATGCATAAATGTATAAAATAAAAATCTATCCACTTACTGATCTAATCTTACATATAATAAGAATGTAAGTGAGCCGTGTCTGTACATTGCTTATATTTATAAAAAAACTAATTTGGGGGACTCAGAACCAGTAACACAATCCATTTCTATTATTTTTGGAACTTTTGTCTGTCTGTTTGTCTGTCGGTTTGTCTGTATGTTTGACCGCGCATCAAATGAAAACTACCGAAGAGATTTGGAGGAAGTGGACAGGAATTCATAGCCTTTTTCTTGGATTAACATTTAGGCTATATTTTATTAAAATCGGTTCACTCTATCAAAAGTTATTAACATTTTAACGATTGAAAACGTAGAATTTGAACAATAACCGTGCTAGTCTAGTACGGAAATACTTAAAAAGGAAATTTGCTTCAAAAATTTCCTTTTTAAGTATTTCTTGATTCTGTTAAAACATTATAACAGAATCAAGAAATAAAATTAAATAAATACACTCACAGGTACTAAATAAGATAAAACAAGAAAATAAAACAAAGAAATCAGAAACCATTATTGTGAACGGGAATTGATTATTAGTACAGTTATTCTGACTCTACTTCTACAGGGCATCACGGGACATACATAGGACTTATCCAGCGAGCACCAGCCGGTGTAAAAACTAAATATTTGAGTAGGTTATAGAAGTAAACAAAGAATGACAACTTATTTTCTAGCGGACTAACACGACATCGTTATTACCTCAATGAAATTTGATTCCATAACAGGTGTCATTTTGAGTTGACAATTTTGACAATTATTCTTTTCTTTTTTATAGCATCCAGCTTTAAAGTAACTGATTTTATAACGTGAAACCTCCATAGTGTAGATTCTAAAGAGTTTCCATCTAATCAAATCATAAAATAATATGCCACGTATTGTGCCTATGTATAATAAATAAAAAAATGGGTCTTTTAATAATAATAATAATTGCAACGTGCGTTAATCTTTACTGATGCCGAAACAGTTACTTGAGATTTTTGTCTATGTAGGTATGTCTGTTTATTTGCGAACATTTTTTAAAAATTAAGTAATGTAAATTAAGTCAATGGCGCTAAGTGTATTAACAATATAGAAAACCAGAATGCTTATTTCTATGAGATTTTTCGAGGTAGTTAGTTGAAACTTGGAGAGGACAACGTCTCTCAGGTCAGCTAGTACTAAATAAGATATTTGCATTAGTAATTTTCCACTCGACTGTACCATGCGCAAGAAGGCGGGTGCAACAACTTCAGCTCGGCCAAAAAGATTGGGGATTACTGTAACTTAGCTTTTTTTCCCCCACTTCGTCAGTGATACATTTTGAAAAAATACTGTTTTCCCCATGGGCAATTCTGTGGCTTGCTCACGAGTATCAAAGCCGCAAAATCGTTTTATTAAAGGACTAGCTTCCGCCCGCGACTTCGTCCGCGTGGAATAGTTACTTAGTCTTAGCGGGATGATAGCCTATAGCCTTCCTCAATAAATGGACTATCTAACACAGAAAGATTTTTTCTAATCGGACCAAATAGTTCCTGAGATTATCGCGTTCAAGCAAACTTGGCAGGTGGCACTTGACAGGTGGTAAGAAGATGATGATCCCCTTCAGCGGCTTGTAGTATGTTTTGATTGAAGCTCACTTCAAGATATAGCCAATATTGTTAGTTGAGTATTGAGTATCCGAGCGGAACTTTAGTAAAATATGTCACGGGAACAGGAATAATAAAAGAACGATAAATGAGGATAATAATATGTCTCTTAGAGCGTTTGTTGTATCCGTGCGGACCGAGCTTGGGTCCGCTCGGACCCAAGCTCGGTCCGCACGGATACAAAACAAAAGCTCTAAAGGCTGATGAATAACTTATTTATTTGGATAAGGATTAATATCATGTTTATAAAAACACCTACGCAAATAATGCATTTGGAATTTTAGAACAAAGTTAGCATAAAAAAGGTTATAGTGAGCCAACCTTAAAAGATAGACATAGGTATGCTGTCGCGGACTTTTTTTTAGAACTTTTAAAGAGGAACAATTCTGTCATATATGATTTTTGCGAAACTTTAATCGTTTACGCAGCGCATGCATCGGAAGCTCTCAAAAGGAAAAAACCGCGATTTTGAAACATTCAATGATGCTCCGCTCCTATTGGTCTTAGCGTGATGATATATAGCCTATAGCCTTCCTCGATAAATGAGCTATCTAACACTGAAAGAATTTTTCAAATCGAACCAGTAGTTCCTGAGATTAGCGCGTTCAAGCAAACAAACAAACTCTTCAGCTTTATATATTAGTATAGAGTATAGATGGAAAATTTAATTCTTATTCATAAAAATATGTTGTGTCCGAGCGGACCCAAGTTCGGTCCGCTGTGATTTGTCGGTCTATTTGGTGGTATAAGGTGTGGCGCGAGGCGAGCGGGTCACGCGCCGCATGCTTGCCGGTGGCGCCGGTGCGCTATTCAGTCAGTCGACCTTTGCTTTCCGCACTGGGTCCACGTTATGGTCGTTCTCAAAATACCATCGCGCACAAAATATTTTAATAATGAAATGGTTTTACATAGAAAAGAGAGAAAACATATTTATGACGTATATTGTTTTATGAAGGGACAGGCAGCAGGCTGATAATAATGAAGTTGATAATTAAAAACAATGTATGAAACGGACCGCAGAAATAACAAAATGTTCCGAGTTTATAGTGAGACGAATTGTAAAAGGTACAAAAGATTCAGAATTTCTTACTGTCTTTCGAAATCCCGGCAAAAATGGAAGAATCAAACAGCTTTGACCAGGATGTTATAAGAATCGTGAAGAAAAATATATTCTATCTTATATATTTTTCAATGTACCTACCGAGCCTTTCGTTCGCGGTTTTGTATGCGAGCGAAAGGCTAGGTAGTTTAAAAAATAAAACAATAGACCTAGCCTAGTACTTTCGTAAGCGAGTGTACCGTTGTGTGTAGTTTTCTTCCAGCGTTCTTTTTGCGTGACGCTAACTGTACCTACTCACAATTCTTATAAACCGATCTTATAATTCGATAGCTATAACGTGTTTTGTCTTATTTTGATACCTACCTAATATTCAGTGATAGGGAAAAGAATAAAAAACGTATTACAGCTAAATGAAGTTTATACGACGTTTTATATTTTTATGAATAATGGGGTTGGTTTATAAAAATGTATGAAAATAAGCTATTTATAGCAGTATGCAGGTACGTATGTGTATTATTTGCAAAATAAGTAAATTTCCTAAAAAATTAAAATGATGCCCAAAGTAAATATTCCACGCGGATGAAGTCGCGGGCAAAAGCAAATAATAAATAGAAATCTAAAGAAATACTTACTTATATTAAAAATCCTACATTAGGTAAACATTTAAAAAATAAATTAATAAAAATATTTAACATATTATATTTTAACATTTGTCTGTTTAACTTATGCCTACAATAAAAATATTTAAATAATAAATTATTTAAGTAGATCAACATGTTTACAAAATACTAAGACTAATTAAATATCACACATACTTGAGATAGAATTATGTAATTACCTATTGTAGATTATAGGTAAGTACTAATATAAATATATTCTTTTACATAATTTTATATAAGATGTTAAACATCTTATACAATTTAGCTACAAATTTACTAATTTCATCCTATTCATAAACTTGCTTTTAGCAATTTTATAGGATTTGCACTTGATGTTGCAACAACTTTTTCCTTTTCTAAATGTTTCATATATGCAAGAAAGCATGTCCACACAAGGCTGCAAATACTAATAAATGGTACCCTGTTTCTTGGAGGTATCAAACAAAAATTAATCATAGCGACCGCTGGCCATATGGAAGCGCCAACCTGAAACAATTATTGATTATTTATCAAGCAATTATGAATTAGATTATTTCTATAAAATAAACAAAATCTGGGTTTTGTTGTTATGACAATAATACTCTTACCTTGTAAGTAGGTAAAAATTTTGCTACAACTTCTGCAACAGCTTCATTGAAAGGCTTTGATTCAAGTAAGCTCATACCAAAATAGAAGCTGCACATTGCAAAAGGCGTGTAGGTGATAGTTTCCACAAAAGTCTAAAAAAGTTGCAAGCATTCACATTATAAGTGCCTTAAAAGTTCTGTATAAAAAATATGACAATCAAATAACAATAACTCATAAAAGTACATAAAATTATATATTACTAGCTTCTGCCCGCGGCTTCGCTCACTTGAAGCTCAAAACCAACAGTGATGATCTCTTCTTTGTATGGGTCTCTATACATTAGAGAGGTCATGCTGTATCTCAGGTTCCGTTTAATTAATTGAGATAAGTTCACCAGTTCTTAAGTTGGAGCATATACTTTCTAACAGTGATAATAAAATTAAAATCTGTTCAGTCGTTTTTGCTCCAACCCATAACAAACAGATAAGAATTTAAAAAATCACATTTTCAGATTTGAAGACATTCATATACCATAACCCATGTGTTTTTTTTTTAATGTTTTTAATGTACAGCTTTTTTACAATTTTATAATTATAATTATATATTATTTCCTTAGAAAAATTTTGTCCCACACTAGGATTTTCTCCAGTATCAGAGGTGCTTTTACAAACACAAACACCCAGACCCAGCGCAGATACCCATAGGTCATAAAAAGATTTGTCATTATTTTACTCTGTTCATGTGCTACAGTTTATTATTTGACATAATTGTGTAAAAACTTAAATTTATAAAATCCCTAAGACTTGCTAAAACTGGCCAAACACTATCAAAAAGTGTCTACCTCGAAATGTATGCCTAGAATGCTAAAGAATTTTAGGGTTATTAATTGTGTTTAAAACACTTCCAAATTGAACTTTACCTTAATTATGCCCGCTCTTACTGAATTCCCTGGCCACATTATATTGGCAATTGTTAGCCAACTATACAAAGTAGGCGCAACATAGCAGGACCCATATAAGCCATATCGTGCACATCTCCACCAATCATAATCATCTGTAAATTAGGAACAGAACAAAACAATAGTTATGATTTAACTATCAACATTTAACAGGGCTGACTATATTTAGTAAAATTAAGGTAGACACTCACCAGTTGTTTTCCCTTCAAAAGTTTGCTGAATTAAACTAGAACCAGGCCAGATAATGCTATATGATGCCATACCTCTTAAAAGAGGATATTTCTTGAAAGCATTAATAATTTTGCTGTAAGCACCCATTTTTTAAATAATAAGCTGATTTATAAATTGTTATATAAGTTCATATTTCCATCACCATAGGTAATTAAAAGTGGTAAAGGTATAAGGAAACGTCAGACTAGGAAATGTTCTGGTAAAATGCCAATAAAGCGTCTATAAATAATTTTTTTATAAAGTATGTTTAACAAAACACTACCACTGTAATGACTAAACTCGTGCTAAATAAAACCTCACCAAGGAGCTTTTCAAGGCCAAAATTCAAAACAAACAGTTTGACCATTTATTACGTAGATAAGTAGTATCCAACAATCCAACTTAGGCAATGGCAAACCACGTGCGTGATGTGTATTATCTAAATATACATATTTAATCTATGATGTTGTAGTTTGTACCTAACTACTCATAATAAATTCACAAGCGTATAGATTCGACCTCAGATTTTTATACAAAAAACAAACTTCGGTACAATCTAAAATCTTCGACTTTTCTGACAGATATGACAGTTATTTGATTAAATTGATTTGACAGTTGATGTTGAATGAATCCAGATTATCTCAGCTTAGTCATAGTAATAAAGCCCGCTCTACACTTAGCCTGCGGATCGCGCGCGATTGCCGCGAAAGGGCGCGAACGCTGAGCCGTTTCGCAGTTTCTTCGCGCTTTGTTCCCCAATTTTCGTCGGTTTTTTGTACCGAGTCAAAGGGAGCGCGAAGCACGAACGCGACGCGAACGTGCATGACTCCACACTTGCAGTCCGCGACGGTCACGGTCAGTATTGTTGGATATTGATGGATACACAGACTACTAAGAGATACTAGTATGATGGATATTGATGGATACTTTTTTTTTTATTATGGCACCACACTTTTTGTATATTTGCCAGTGTCAAGTATTAGAGTAATCAATATTATGTAATATTTCTAATATTCTTACTCTAAGAATATTTCCCATCATGGGATTTTATGGCACCACACTTTTTGTGTTCGCCAGTGTCAAGTATAATGTTGTTCAGTTGCCCCAATAAAACGGTAGAAACTTTATTGAGGCTTCGATGGAGGTTAGGAGTGAACCCAAAAAGTCACGATTTTCAATTTTATATCATTTGCCTACACTCTCACATGTTCACGAACACTTAATGGTTAATTATTCGGAGAAATTCAAGTTTTGAAAAATAATATAAAATCGACAATGTGCACTTTTCATTTTCCCGCCTAAACTCCTGATGGATACTTGTCATCCACCACCTTCGTTTTCTCCACCAATTCTTAATTTGCGTTTGCGTAACGCGCACATTGTTAGGGACGCAGCAATAGCTACTTCTACTACTGTTGTAATTGCGGCATTAGCTATACAATATTTCACAACTGAGAATTAAAATCTTTGCTTGTAAATCGATATTGTAGCTAAAAGTAGTGTCAATCGTCAATATTGGCCAAAATTACTAACGTGGCTAACTAAAATGGCTAACGTTTGTTAAAGAAGCTAAAAGTAGGGTCCTTCAATTTTGGCCAATATTGACGATTGACACTAGGTACTTTATAAACATTAAGCAAAGTTTTTAATGCTCAGTTGTGAGTATTGTACCTATAGCTAAGGGCGCAATGCTGCCTTTAAAATATAGTAGTTTCACCTAGATGTTTCATAGATAAACATCTTTCTTGGGGTCCTCAGCTGCAAGAGGTCAGTCGTAAATTGTTTGCATCAGCAGGGTCGCTCAGGAGATTACGCAACTTCTTGCCTACTGCCACCAAAATATCGCTAGCACAGTCCCTTTTGCTTTCCATTCTTGATTATGCCGATGTCAGTTATCTCGATCTCACCGAGGCACAACTCAATAAACTTGAGCGTCTTCAAAATTTCTGCATAAGATTTATATTTGGTTTGCGCAAATATGATCATGTTTCCGAATTTCGAGCAAAACTCAAGTGGCTTCCAATACGCCTTCGCCGGAATTCTCATATATTGTCCCTTCTCTACAGTGTTCTGTTTAATCCTCAAACTCCCTCTTATCTTAAAGAGCGTTTTCAGTTCATTCATGACACACATACAAGATATCTAAGATCATCAGAAAATCTGAGGCTTGAGATGCCGATGCATTCCACACGTTTCCTTGACAACTCCTTTTCTGTACAAGCTGTACGGCTTTGGAATGCCTTGCCCGTTTCAGTGAGGCGGGCTCAATCTTTATCAATTTTTAAAGAAATGGTGAAGAAGCATTATCTTTCGCTATAACTGACACGTTCTCCTTCACATCGCATTTATTATATAAATACCTGATTCTTCTATTTTATTCAATTGTCTCTTATATCTGATAATGCCACAATAATTTATGTCTATAGGTATTATGGAATTATATATAGTTATATATGTATATATATATATTATATTTATACTTTATGTATGATTATATGTATATTATGTAGGTATATGTATTTGTTATATTGAAATTTGTGTATTATTTAATTTAAGTGTTTAGTTTCTTTTGTGTACGCCAGACTACCTATTTTTCGCCTTTCCTTTCTCTTGTGTCCATCCAAAGGTTGCCTGTAAGAGATCGCTCTTAGCGATAAGACCGCCCATTGTACCATCTTTTCTATGAGTGTTATTTAATACTTGTCATTTGTTTTTTGGTGTACAATAAAGGATATTCTATCTATCTATCTATCTATCTACTATATACTTTTTTCAGAAAAATAGTCGTCGGGCCTTTAATATAGTACGATACTATATATTATACTAGCGGACCTGACAGACGTTGTCCTGCATGATATAGGTACCAAGCTATTAGGATATTAAACAAAGCAAGAAATGATAAATAACCTAGATACCGACTGCAGCGTTATTTGTGAATCTAAACCATCCACCTGAACACACCCAATAAAATTAATTCAAATCGGTCCAGCCGTTTAGGAGGAGTTCACTTTCAAAACACGTACAGAAGAATTTTATATATATTATTTAAATAGTAGGGTTGGCAACCCTACTCACGGTGACATGACAATGACATAATGACATCTGTTGCGAGTATTGTAACAACTTCATTTACAAAATAAAAAATCTGAAATTACGATTTTAAAGTATTTAAATTCTTTGTTTAAGCGTTTAGAAACATGCCTGCATATTATGAATGGTTATTTTTATAATTAATATCTAACAATGTTTTTGTTAATTCACAAATAACTAATTACAGACTTATTAAAAAATTTCAGGACATCAAAAAAGAAAAGTAATAAAATTAAACTTGACTCGCCTAGTTTTCTAGTCACCACGTATCCCCTGAAGTCAAATTTAATGACCATGGTAAGTGACCGCCCTTAAAAGGCGACTCTTTATCTATTCTAATATCTGTTCATGTGATTAGAGAAGATGGGTCATATAAGGGCTATGGCCCAGTGCCGGCGCAAGCGAAATATATCTCGGTTAGTTAATATTACAAGGTTTATTTTAAATTACTTTAATGGTTCACTAGCAAGGTATGTACACAACACTAATAGAGAAAGAGCCCGTGCCAACCCCTTGCCAGACACCCAAAGTTCATGAAATTGTAATTTTACTTACGTTATAGTATGATTTTCAATTATGTAAACAAAAATTGTGTAATTATTTATGCAACAAAAAACTAAAACATTGCATGATACACATGCTTGTCTGGCAAGGGGTTGGAACTATTAAAAATGTCTGGCTAATGAGGAAACATCATCTAATTATTACCTAAGTATTATATATAAAAATCAGCTTTGATACTATAACATAAGTAGAATTATTATAATTTCATGAACTTTAAGGGTGTCTGGCAAGGGGTTACCACAATGGTAAGTGTCTGACAATGAATGACGTGATTTTTAATAATAATCTGAAGGTAATACCAAAAAAACACTTGATTATTTGACGAAAGTTGGATCTGTATTCTACACACTTTTAGTACCGTTTACCTGCCAAAGCCACGATAAGCCAAACTTCATAATGGTCCCTCGTTCTTACCTGTGTTGGGAGCATGCACTAACAAACTTTCAGCATTTATAAAATAACGAAGGTCTGGGGTTCACAGGCTCTTTGGCCATAAAGAAAAAAATAATTGAAAATAAACCCTGTAATGTTATCTAAAAATAACAAAATATTTTTCATTCCGAAGGCGATTTAACTTACCAAGACACCCATCTTGGCTAGTTTTTATCACAAGCCAAATTTTATAATATAAATTCAGTAATTTGCATAAAATAAAAATGAGTTAAATTATAAATAATTTGTATGTGCAAACAAGCTTATTAAAATTTTAATGCATATCTAATTCAATTCTCTTGTTAGCATAGTCAATAAGCACTTCTTCTTATTCCTACCATTGAATTTTTTTCTCTTTTTCACATTTATGTTTTTTTCATTCATTCATTTAAAAGTGATGTTTAAAATAAATCTTTTTACACTTTATACATTTTGACAAGCATTTGAATTACAAAACTATAAAAGCACCTTTCACCATGGAACCCATTCTCCTGTGAAAGAATAAGATTTTGCTAATATTTGCAATTTTTTCTGTTGTAGATATATGTTACTGTAAAAGCCCATATATTGGTTAATCTTAGATTTTACCAGCAAATCTTAAGATTTTCCCCACATGAGTTGGTAAATGCATTTATAAAAAAGGGATTTTTTCAGGCTTTTTACCATTACAATTTAGTACTTACTATACTAGGCTACTAAGAGGATTTTATCATTGATACTAGGTTTTACCCATGACAGCTGATAAATGTTGGATTTGAGAATAAAACAATGGGGAATAATAAGTCAAGCCACAGATTATTTACCACAGTGTTTTTACACAGTTCTTTTAACTGATTGATGACTGACTGATTTTATATATGAGCATTAGCAAAATAAACTAATACATCTTGTAAACATTGCCAACAAAATATTTCAAATGAAGGGTCAAGTAAAAAGCAAATAAATACTGGTTAGGTTAGAACTGTGATGATGCACAAGCTGAGCGCCGAAAGAACCCAAAGAACCAGAACCGATTATTAGGTTAAGATGCTTAGATGCTATAAAATAACAACCATGGTGGGTTGTATTTACAGTAGCTTACATCAAAGATAAGTAGTGGCTAAGATAGTGTTTTTTAGATGAACATTGAAAGTGGTTGACTTAGTAATTCAGAGGAGAATGTAGTTTTTTTGGAGGAGAATAATGCTATTAAATAGAAGTCCTGTTAATAAGCACAAAAAACAATGAGTACCTACTTAATTCTTAGGCCCACTTGCACCAACTTCTTAAATGTGTTTAAATTGTATTTAAACACGAAAATTCTATGAAAAAATGTGTTTAAATATAGTTTAAACATATTTAAGAGGTTGGTTCAAGTGGCCCTTAATAATTTATTTCAATTATTTGTCAGTCTTGCTTTGTCCTCAATGAGCATATTTTTCTTTCTCGTCCTTTGTATCAATTATTGATCAACCTGATCAATTTCTAAATCTAATGCTGAAGATTCAGAGGAGCTTGACGAATAACGAATCGGATTCTCTATGACTATGCAACTGTCCTCTATCCGCCTTAAGGAAATAGGACAATTTTCTAAACTTTAAACTGAATTTAATAAATTGTTAAATTCAGTTTAAAGTATTATAATAAAGTAATAAGACGGTATAACTCGGAGAGATAGATTGGGGAACAGTGTGATAACATGTCACAGACTGAAAGATGATGTAGTGACTCGCATTTAAAGGAATATGCCGACACAGTTTGGACATGTTGAGGTGTCTGCTTACCCTGTGGGGCTTGAGTGTATGCAGTGCAGAGTCGAAAAAAGTTATTATCAATAATTCTAATTTACATTTATTTTGTCTTTGGGCTTCAATTCTTTGGCCAACCTGTATCATTATTTGATTTCGTATTCCAGGGGCGATACTTAAGGTGATTGAAGGTCTCATATGCATTTATGTTAATTTTGCAGAAGGAGCCTTCCAGCTCCAGTATTATTGATCATATAAACAAATGGAGCTCTAGTTTTGAAGAGGCAGATCCATTGTTGCGGTTTGAACAAATGAACTTGGAAGAAGTGAGTAAGAATTTGATTCCCAGTAACAAATTTTATAATAGGTAAAATATTATACTAATTGGTTACTGGGCTGGGTTATTACGTGTTTCGGCTTCAACGGCACATGTTGTGGGTTCGATCCCCGCACGGAAAAATATTTGTATGACCTACAGGTTGTTGTTTCGGGTCTGGGTGTCTATAATTTGTGTAAACGTATCCACGATATAGACGAAATTCTGAACATGGAGATTTTTTTAAATTAAATAATATTTAGGTCCCTCATGAGTATTAAAGGTATTCATTTGTGGTTAAGTCTGCAGAATGAAAATTAAAAGTCTTTGGACTGATAGAAGCCCCTTGGAGGCAGCAGATACAAATATTGTAAAGGTTTTAGTAAATTATAGCTATGGAAAATATTTGTCACACCTAAGATGTCGGGTTTGCAGTCATAAAACGGTGTCTTGACACAATCGTGGTAATTATTTAATGATTGAATTAATTTATTGAATTTTTGGTCCCATTTGTAATTGTGAGCGAGCCTATTGCCATTGACCAGGCACATATCCAAACTCCGATCATTTTCACTTTATAAACATAGCATACCAATATACCGGTATTCTCCGAAAGGTCAGGCAGAGGCGTGCTAATTGTACACCCACATTTCGCCAGTAAATCCCAAATTCGAGCTGCTACTGAGACTTTACATAAAAAATCCAACACTTCGTACCGCGTAGCAGTCGCGCAAATTATAGCACCATTAAATTACTGATTTCTAAGCTTACGTGAATAATAGTCATATTGAAATAATACAACTTTACGGATTCTACCGCGTTATAATAGTTCCTACAAATCAAATCCTAATGTTTCGGACCCTTTACAGCGTCCATCATCACGGGCGACCATTACTAATGAGGCAGTTCACTTTAATCCTAAAGTTAAAATGTTTTTTATTCAGGAACCATTGGAGATAGAGAAGATTGAAGGTGTTAATTATATTAAAGCTTGGAGTGCAAGGCATGCTAGTATTCTTAGTAAATACACAACTGGTGAAAAACTTACAATTGTCAGCAGTTACCTTCCCGGCGGAGAAAAAAGTAAGTAGGTGACATATAAAACTATACTCCAATGGCTACTTTTTCAAAATGCTTAAATTCATTCATCAATTCGTTATCAATGTAATATTTTTGAGGTTAAAATTGTAATAAATCTTTGTTCTAAATATTTATCGGACACATCTACAAACAATCGCTTATGAATAACGAACGCTTTACAGTAAACGGCGTCTCAATCGGTCAAACCGCTATGGAGATTAGTGGTAACATTCGTTTGTTGGCACGAACAAACGAATCTTTATTAACCCCCCACGCAAAAACGACAGGGTGTTATAAGTTTGACGTGTCTGTGTGTGTGTGTGTGTGTGTCTGTCTGTCTGTGGCATCGTTGCTCCCGAATGGATGAACCGATTTTGATTTTGTTTTTTTTGTTTGAAAGGTGAATAAGTCGGGAGTGTTCTTAGCTATGTTTGATGAAAATCGGTCCAAGATGGCCGCCGCCACAAGATGGCGGTTTACATATTTTTTCACAACTCCCACAATATTGGTATCAAATGAAAGGGCCTGACTAGTAGAATACTATACACTATGAAAAATTTCAAATCCAAGATGGCCGCCTCCACGAAATGGTGAATTTATAAATTTTTTCACTACTCCCTCAATAAAGGTATCAAATGAAAGGGCTTGACTAGTAGAATACTATACACTATGATAAATTTCAAATCCAAAATGGCCGCCATCACAAAATGGCGAATTAAATGTTTTTTAAAACCCCCTCAATATGGGGATCAAATAAAAGGACTTGACTAGTACAATACTATATAGTATGATAAATTTCAAATCCAAAATGGCCGCCATCACAAAATGGCGCGTTAAATAAACGAAGAAAATACTTTTAAACACTAAATTACCTGGATCTTAAAACGCAAGAAAATAAAAGAAATTAAACAAAATAACTAAGGAGTCCCTACAAAAAGTGTGAAATAACAAATTAAATTAAAAATTTAAAAAAACCCCCGGCACAAAACAATCAACTTAAAAACCTAAAAGAAAAACTATGATGAAATAACCACAAATACAACAAAAAAGGTATAAACCTGAATCCCTATAAAAAGAAAAAAAATAATCTTGAAATTATAATCCTTCGTAAGTACGTATGAAGTTTTTTGATTAAATTTTGTCGCGTCGGGGGACCGCTCTCTAGCTATAACGAAATATATAGCTAGCGAAAACGTTAGGCTAATAATTAGAGAGCGGTCCCCCGACGCGACAAAATTTAATCAAAAATCTTCATACGTACTTACGAAGGATTATAATTTCTAGATTATTTTTTTTCTTTTTATAGGGATTCAGGTTTATACCTTTTTTGTTGTATTTGTGGTTATTTCATCATAGTTTTTCTTTTAGGTTTTTAAGTTGATTTTTTTGTGTCGGGGGTTTTTTTATTTAAATATTGTTTACCTATATAAAGAAGTCCCCTCTTTAAAAAAATATTTTTTAGTAATGTAATTTTTCTCACCCTAAACGCATATACCTGCTCCATTTCGTTGTGGGTTCGCTAGTATTTGGTATATCTTTTTCTGGGTCGTATGGATGGTGTCAACAAATGAATTATAACCAGCGCCACACCCTAACTGCATTTACCGCTTTGTTCCATCGTGGCTAAAAAACCCTGTCCGATCCGAAAGGGGGATATAGGTATCCCAATCACATCACGACATTAAATATTCATGAAAGTAAAATATTAACGAAGTTTAAAATTCACGATTTTCGTGCCCAATTTGTGGTTAAACAAGTTTATTTCTCAATAAGAAATTACAAAGATTTCACTTACTTGAGAACATTTTCAAACTATACTTACATAAGATAATATCAAAACTTCGACAAACAAACAGGTGTTTTGCTATTTGACATTAAAATTATGGAGTATAAGCAAAATAATTATATTTCGTATTATACCTACGCAACATTAATGCCTCAATTATCCGAAAATCTAGCATTTTTTTAAAGATAATATGTTAAACCACAGTTGGCCTACTATGGCAACCAAAGGTCTATAGTAGTGCCATTTAGTTTCCTTAATATTTTTAGTTTTTTGGAAAATGATAATGATTATAGAACCTGATCTCGACACCTAATACCTAAAAATACCGTCACGGGTCGCACAGGGTTTTATTAACACGTTGTATAACAATTCTTGCTAGATATAACATGATCACACAAATAGTTACATGTTTGTAGTAAATAACACTAACATTTGTATTTTTTTTTGTTTATTTTATTTTAAGTTAGTACATTTTCAGCACTTATAAGGCAGGTGTCTAATTTGAACGAGAAAGTGAAACATAGGTTGGAACAGTTGGATGATTTTGATGAAAGCTTTGTTAGAAAAACTATGGGCTTAAGTCAACAAGAGTATGTCACAAAGATTAATATGCTCAATGATGAAATTAAAAAGGTGATGAAGTTATTATTTTATTTGAAAGATATTCTTTTATTGTTCAGATGGTAAAGATGAGCTAATTTGACACACACTCAATTATAAAAAAAAAAATATCAAAGTAGAATAAAATATTTGGAAGGTATGTTGCTAGATTTTAGTAGACACACAAAGGGTAAATTTTCAAAATAACGAAAAACACCCATTTAATACGTTTTACTTGATGAGGAATTGGGGAACCCCGAAAGTAGTTTGACATAAAATTGTTCCATATTATCTTTGACCCAGAAGTAAACCCCAGAAATTAATTCCTGGCCCTGGCCCAGAGCTTGAATCCCCCACCTCCTGTTCCCCTCTCCAGAAATGATATCTTTGCTACGATCTTAGGAATAGCTAATCTTTTGGAAATAGTAAAGCAATGCTTAGCAAAAGTTGTTGATTATGATAGGCATATTCATGCAACATTAAAAAAATCAGACTGTATTACTTAATGTGTAATAACAAGGGACCAGTCCGACCAGACCTTAAACTATTAAAGATAATAATAATTATGGAAATGACCCTCGAAGTAAAAGTTGTTCGGTATTACGGATTTTTGTTGAATCAAAGCTCTAGTATACCATATTATGTCGAACTCTAAGAGACCATCTAAACCACGAGAGTTATGGAAATGCAACCATAGTATAACTTTCTAATGCTGCAATCTCTTACTTACCTATGTGTGTGCAGCGATTTCAGTGGAAAATGGATCACATCCGTCAACAAATCGGGTGATCAAAATGACGCGTCTAGCATGTTTCTGAGCAACCAGTGACGAGGATCAATTTAATTTGGGTTTATTGCATCGAAGTACTGAACATCCTATTATGCTTTTGGAGTTACTATTTGATTTTCCTCAATAGGAATATTTTGCGTTCTATTTCAATTTAGAAGTGCTACTTAACCTATTTTACACCAATTACCACAAAACAAATTATTAAATGGTTAATATTTCAAGTTTCTTTTTAAATATTACAGGCATGGGATTCCGAACAAAGAGTGAAGGCATTTAAAATAGGTATCCAGTGTTCAAAGCTTTTATCTGATATAAGTGTAATGCAGTTTTATCCAAGCAAGTTTATATTGATAACGGATACATTGGACACATTTGGCAACTTAGTTTTTAACCGTCTCAAAGAAAAGAGTTTCGGGTGAGTTCCTACTAACCTTAATTTCGAATAAACGGTTCGTAACTCAGATTGGCCTTATATAAAAAGACACTGAATATTATTGCCATTTTAGATATTTTTAATTATACTCTTATGTTACAGTAACAATAATCTTATAAACTTCCACAATATTGACTCAAGAACAGTTCCAGAGTCAGCCAAAGAAACATGTCAAAATTGGATGTATAAAATGGCCTCAATCAGGGAGTTATTACCACGTTTGTACATGGAGATGGCTTTGTTAAAATGCTACGTATTTATTTCTAAAGATGAAATAAAACCTGCAATATCAAGGATTACCACCATGATAAGAGGAATAGGGAACCCACTGGTAGCTGCATATTTACGTGTCTATTTGTGTCACACGGCTTCTAAATTATTTGGAAAAGACAGTGAGGAATATTTCTATCAAAACTTGAAAGAATTTCTGGAGGAATATCAGCAGGTAATAAATTACGTGTTCTAATTCTAAATAGTAACGAACTGTTACGATATTTAACACCTCGTCCTAGAACCGTTATATGTTCGTATAGTGATCTCAATGGCAGCCACCCGCAGGCCGTAGCTTAAGTCGGCTGGAGTTCTTTCAGTGCCTATGGAATATGGCTAGTATACCTTCCTCTGTTTTCTGCCATTTTCACAAACATATATGTAGCCCAAGCACGAACAACTATCGAATTCGTATCGTAAAATAATGAGTTTATTTCTGCTACAAATCTCATACATATGTACATACATATTTTCACATCTGTCTCCCATTGGGTAGGCAGAGACTACACTTGCTAGAACCTGGTCCACTTTCGCTTTATCTACATTCATTAGCCTCCTTCTCATACAAATTACTCTCGATTTCGATACGTATACGTTTTAGAAAGGGTTCGTGCTTTGGCTGCTGATATTAGGCGGCGGCGGGTTCTCGCGCCCCTTCTCCGTGCCAAGCATCGAATTACGACTGAAAGCACACACTGTTTGTTTCACTGTTTCGTAAATCAACCACAAGCATTGTAACAGGCAGTGCAACTCAGCAATTTTTATACTTAGATTTTTTTTACAAAAAGTTATGTAAATTAAGTATAACATTTCAGATTTTCTTGACTCCAGTACGAAAGAAATATGAAACACAATTACTTACACAAGACAAATATTTGAATCTATACATACCAGCACTTGATTGGTTGTTATTTGGAACACTCAACTCAAATAAATGTAAAAGTGAACTACTGGACGAGTTGCTAAAGAAATGTGAACAAATAGAAAACAAGTATGGCATGTTCATATAATAACAATATTCGCCTGCAGGATTCGAACCTGCGTCTTCTGGCTAGGTATGCCAGACGCTATGACCACTAAGCCACCGCGAGTCCTACCTGCCATGTCGAAATTTGCCTTCACGTTCTCGACATGGCAGGTAGGACTCGCGGTGGCTTAGTGGTCATAGCGTCTGGCGTACCTAGCCAGAAGACGCAGGTTCGAATCCTGCATGCGAGTCGAATTTTTCCTGCACTAAATAACTTTATAAAATTAGCATGAAAAATGCAAAAAAATCACAAAAAAAAATTCACAAATAGTTATCAGGTATGGTAGCATCGTACGTAGAACTAACCGTAAGGTAAGTCATGTCGGTTGAGAGGCAAAGTAACTTGCCTTTCAATAGATGTTACTGACGTCACCTTTAAGACGTAAGTTCAGAATGTGAAGGCAAATTTCGACATGGCCGGTAGGACTCGCGGTGGCTTAGTGGTCATAGCGTCTGGCGTACCTAGCCAGAAGACGCAGGTTCGAATCCTGCCTGCGAGTCGAATTTTTCCTTTACTAAATAACTTTATAAAATTAGCATGAAAAATGCAAAAAAAATCACAAAAAGTTAATATTCGCCTGAATTGATAATCTATATATATAAAAGAAAGTCGTGTTAGTTACTCCATTTATAACTCAAGAACGGCTGAACCGATTTGGCTGAAAATTGGTGGAGAGGTAGCTTAAAAGGAGGAGACGGATATAGGATACTTTTTATCCCGTTCCCGTGGGATGTGATGACAGACCGAATTCCACGGGGGCGAAGCCACGGGCAGAAGCTAGTTATATATAATTATGCTCAAATAGTTGCTCAATGTCTGTCAATGTTACATGTAAAATGACTGATGTACCAGTGTACCTGTACCAACTAGAAAACTATTGTTGTATTTAAATGTTTTATACTTAAGTTGTTTTATTTAGATAGGTACTCAATTAAAATGGTAATTAGTTGCTTTTTATTTCAGCGAACTATTTCTGTGCTGTCTCGTATCTGCGTTTGACTCTCCTACTGTAATTAAAAAAGCACCTAAAATTTTGGAGATGGTGCATAACTATGCAGATAAAATGGGTAATAATCGTTTATCATAAATATAATATTATGCACAAGCTTCTGGCCGCGGCTTCGCTCACTTGAAGCTCAAAAACCAACAGTGATGATCTCTTCTTTGTATGGGCCTCTATACATTAGAGAGGTCAAGCTGTATCTCAGGTTCTGTTTAATTATTTATAGAAGTATACCAGTTTTTAAGTTGGAGCACATATTTTGTTATTACTGTTATAAAGAACAGTGATAACAAAATTAAATTCTATTCGGTAGTTTTTGCGCCAACCCGAAACAAACAGACAAGAATATAAAAAATCACATTTTTGGGTTCAGAGACGTTTATATACCCTAACCCACTTTTTTTGTATATATCTTCAATGTACAGACACAGCTTTTGTACAATTTTATAATAGTAGAGATATAAACATTATGTGCTCATATGTATGTCATAAATATGTGCTCATATAATATATATGTGCTGTAAGTCATGTATATCATGTATGTTAACTACGCCTTGGTCATAGCGTCTGGTGTATTAAACCCGAAGACGTAGGTTCGAATCCTGCCCGCAGTCGAAAATTTTCCTTCACTAAGTTTATAATTTAAGCTTGGAAATGCAAAATAAAAACAAAAGGATATATAAAATTGTTAATTTTTTGTTATAGTTTTGATGAACGAAGTTTTGGCTTCTTTGGGCGAACATTTGTGTAAAGCTGATAATTATCGCCAGGGGACATCCGAGGCGTTGATACAGACGTGGTGGAAAATAGCAAGCGCCATGAAGTCCACTAATAATTTCTTGCAAGTTTTGGAACCTTGGCTTCAGTTTGCTTGTACACATTTATCGGTAGAACTTACATATTGTTTATTTATCTCTATCTAGTAGAGTCACAAAAGCGTTCGGACAAAAGAAATCTTTGGTTATTTAAATAATTGTAAACACCAACAAAGTTAAGTATGTTTTGTTTGTAGTAACAGAATAGTTTACACTTTTCCGATTGCCTTTCTCTTTGGGGCACTTCTGGACCAGCCCACGTGGATCCTAATCTTGTGGAATTAGCTTCATTCCATCTTAGCACTAACTCTACTTCCTTTCCCATCAAACCAGCCTTAACACAATCTATCCCTCTGTCGCTCCACATTAATATTCACCAGTTTTAGTGACTTGCATTTCATAATGAATTACAATGCTGTCATTGGGATTTTTCTAGAACCAGTCAGGCAGTCTATCATCAAAATTTAAACTGGTTTTTTGTTGGAATATTTAAATATTACAATAAATTTTAAAAGTACTTATTAAATTGGGTTCAAGATTTTTGCATATGGATTTCGATTATTATGAAAGACATGACGGTTTCAGAACTACTGAGACGAGCTTTTGGCAAATTCCAGTAATCATAACCAGAGTGCACTTCAAATAAAATGATGGGTGGTCTCATAAACACGTTTTAATAGTAGTAGCTAAGAGTTGCTTTTCCTTCCCCATTTGACACATTCCAACTTGTACAGCTTACATGGGCTTAACTCGAAACTGAACCAAATATATACTAATTTTTGTTATCTTTAGACCCAACATGTGAACGTAATACTGCGGGGCACGATACGTTACATGATCAAGTGCGGCAAGGCTGCTGACGAGTTCTCTGGGAATTTTCATTTTGTTATCAAGAGAATGCTGAAATCCATTCCGGACATCGAGGAATTGTTCCTCATGGTAAGGATATAAGTATATTTAATTTGCCGATATTTGGTAGCGTTAATGGTAATCCCTTAGTTTCGATTTCCACCCGAGGTAAATATTTCCACCACACCGACTTTGGTGTCCGTTATTTGTATGTGTGTAGTTCTCCGCGACACAGGGCATATTCCCTAGTCTTAAAAAAATAAACTACGTGAACATTCAGTAAATCTTACGCCGTGGGTTGCCTTCTCTTCCCTACATAGGTACTCCGTTTTATATTTCTCTGTTATGCAGGATTGCTGGAAATTTGACCTATTCTCAATAATAATGGTCCTAATAATTTGACCTATTGTCAATAATCCTGGTAACACCAGGACCCAACTTAAAAAAAAGGAATTCTAGTTTTAAATTACAGTTATTGTATCTTAAAGCCGTAATTGTGCTGTTTCTAGGATGCGTTTATGCCTCTGGTGGAGTTAGTGCAAACATCAAACGCGCGTACCATGATGGCTAAGACTGTTCTGTCCATATTCTTTACAAGATACAATGCCATACATATCGAAGATTATATTGTCATCTCAAGTTTAATGAGGCTCTGCACGATTCTACACGATTCTATAAAGTAAGCGATATTTTTTCAGAATTTTTGTTATTCTTATCTTTAAATATTACTAGCGACCTGTGTTCACATTCGCCTGCGTAAATTGCCCATCTAAATAATGGGTTAAAAATAAGGTGAATATATTTCACCCCTCGGCCATTACGCATCTAGGCATTAGTTACAAGGTTATCTTTGTTGCAGTGCTGTTACCGTAGAAGATGAAAGTAAAATATGCGGGGAGCTGATCAATAAGTTCATACAGGCTGTTACTTACCAAGATGATCTTGAGAGGCAGTTAAACTTCTACGTTGAATGTCGCTCTTCATTCATAAAGCTTGATTCTGTACTTATAACGTTAGTGCATGTAAGTAAACATTTTCAGTGTTTTAGCGGAATAAGGATATTACTATAGAACTAACAGGAATTAAAGCGCATTAAATACCTTTAAATCGCTTGACGTTTATTGAACATTAATTGCTTAGCGCATAAATTAACTGCTTAGTTAGTTCTATAGTACTTAATAGGATGCAATGCGATCGTTTAAAAGCTTATCCAGAAATATTTTTTATCAACATGTGCCTGTATTTTGTTTCCCTAACCACTTTAATAATATATGAAAAGAAATCCCTGTTGCGTCAAGTTTCAAATTACATACTACTACGTTTTACTCAGGGGCCTTGACATTCGATCCTAATAACGATCGCGTAGGGTCGCTCCTAATTATAGGTAGAACCGGGCTGGCCCTACTCAATCGTTTCAGAAATAGTGCCATAATAACGGTGCCATTGTTTAAGGCTGTAAACACACTAGCGGCGCGCGCTAGTCCAGCGCGCGGCAAATGGTTGCAGCGCGCATGTGCCGCCTACTGCTTCGTGACCGTGCCGTCGTTACACTGCACGCTCACCAAAGTTCAGCTGTATCTTCTTTCTGGACAAGTCGCTCTATTGAACAACTGTATCGGACAAGGTAATGCTCACTACGCGCGGGCTAGTTTTCTATTTATTTTATCCAGTGGCGTAGCGTGTATTTCAGCCACCCGAGGTAAACCTTAAATTTGCCCATCTGGAGGTTCGGGGCAAAACTACTGGTTGAAGTCGAACAGTCGAAGTCGCACGCCGGCCGCTGTTGTAATTATACATAAGTTCGCACCCACAGATCATAGTGACATGACATGTATTGGTTTGATTAAAAATACTAAGTTGTCTATTAAAAGTGACGGAAATATTTGTTTTATACTTTCATTTGTTTTTTTTCGTAGTAGTTTTACTTTTTTTTTAAAGTACTACTAAAACTACTAAGGTAAAAACAAATTAATTATCAGAAACACATTTACTGTTCCACTCCTGGGCACGCGAGAAAAAGAGCGGATTAGGCTATAGTCCACCACGCTAGTCTATTCTTGGTTGCCATAATTCATACGTTGTTGATAAAATCTCAGGGATGCAGATTTCCTCACGATGCTTTCCTTGACTATTTTGATATGAAATTTGAAATGTGTGATAAATTAATTAGGTATTTAAAATGATTCAGAAGTCAGAGGTGCGTGCCTTGAATTCGAACTTGTGCTTTTAATTTTATAAGATACAACTTATAGCTAAAGGCAGTGATAATATTCTTTGTAGCCGAGGCCAACTTCAAAGCTCTTATTGGATTGATACCTGATATACCAGATTATATATTAGAAGACGGACAAAAGAAACCCACGCATGTAAAAGTTGGAGGCATTTTGAGCGAGTTTTTGTCCACATTATTATTATTACCTGTAAGTAACTTAAAATATACCTATGTATTTCACTTCTTATTAAATAACATGATCCCAATTAGCTTCCACCATGTAGCTGTCGATAGGGTGCTGATGAATTTTGTTTTTCCTATGTTTAGTAATTAGATACTTGGCGAGGTAACCTAGAGTCTCTTTTAAATGTTACCTCTCACTGGTATTTTCCTGTATGGTCAGTTTACATATACACGAGGTTGGACTCGTAGATCTTTCTGAAACAGCCTTATAAAATTTATTAGTTGGAATTTGTTTATGGCTGATCGTTTCGCTAAAAGTAGTGTCAATCGTCAATTTTGGCCAAAATTGACGATTGACACTACTTTTAACTTCTTTAACGTTTATTAAGCAAAGTTTTTAATGCTCAGTTGTGAATATTGTATCGCTAATGTCGCAATTACTACAGCTAGGAATCTAGAATGTGTTATAGACCTACAAATTGCGAAAAACCAATTGTAATTTGAATTTGGTGGGCTCAGCGAAACGATCAGCCTTAAGTGTAAACAATAGGCAAATTTGTATTAGGCGCATTGGATAGAATTGACATCTTAATATTAACATTACGGCGACACATAAAAGAAGGGCGGGCAAGTGCGGTTTTGGCTCGGTGCGAATCCGATATACGTTGTCGTCTCCTCGAAAATTCATGAGGATTTTTCTTACCCAAGAAAAATTACCACTATCCACTTACGCAGTTCTTAAAACGTGACTAACTATATACATATCAATAGAGTTTGGTTGTTCCTAGAACCGATTTATTAAACAAACGATATTATTAATAATATTTGTATTTTCTCCAGATATTTGATATTAAAATCATTACATTGTAGGACAATGTGGACAGCAATTGTAAAGCGTACATATTGAGCGGATTTATAAAAACAATGGAGAGGATACACTGGAAGAAAACAGAGCCTTTGTATTACACTACACTGCTTCGCACCTTGGACTTGCTCTGCGAAATGACGCAGGATACTTACATATACCATTTAGAGACAGGTGAACATATGAAAATTGTTTTTTTTTTATTATTATTATTATAGCAATCAAGTTTAAGGTTTTTTCGATGTGGTGAGAAAGATACTTTCTCTTAATTTTATTTAATTATTGAATTGTGTTTCCTTTGTAACATTCAATTTTCTTACGCTACGTCCAGCAGTGGACTATTATAGGCTGATGATGATGATGATGATGATGATGATGTGTAGTGAAAACTTTGTAATAAACTTTGATCGCTATAACTCAATAAGATCTCCTCAATGGATTCCTAAAATGTAGACACATACCTATATCTCTAAAGACTGAAATGGCGAAAACGAATTACTAAACATTCTGGAACTCAATAAATTATGACTTATTACAGTGCTTTCAAACGACGAACTTTACGGATGCGACTCTGAATTCATAGATGTCTTAGACAAATATGCGACGAACGTCTGCCAAGAACTGTTAGTTGTGCTCAAGGCTCTTGGCGACAATAAGGAGACTAAAAAGCAGTACAACCTGGCACTAGAGTTGTTCTGGCGAGTCGTGCGGCGTGGGGAGCTAGCGGAGCGGCCCATGCTGAGCCTAGCGGCTAACTTATGGATGTTGTCGCAGAAAACACAAGAATCAAATAATAAACTTGGCGTAAGTGTGATAAGTCATCTTGGAAACAAAGAAAAGATACCATTTGATTAAAAAAAGAAATATAAGCAAAGTTAACGAAAACTATCAACTCAGCTTAAATTTTTTTCATCGTTGTTATATATCTAAACTATAAATGCTTATCGTTGCTGCTTCCTGTAGTCCGAAAATCGCCTTCATTTTCAAATCAAACCATAGTTTTATTACTCGACCAAACACAGCATTTTTTGTTACAGAAAGCAATTTTATCAGCATTACAATCGGACACGAATCCAACTATTCGTCTTTTACTTCAAAAATTGGAAGAAGGCGTGAAAAGTGTGTAAAATATTATTTAAAAATAAAGTTTAGCCTAATTGACGAGAAATCCTCGCACAAAGTGCTATTGTAAGGTTTGTAGTCGCGGCGAATGTAATTGGTTTAAGTTATAGTTTTTTTCTACCTCATGGCAAGGTTTTTTTTGCTCTGGTTGAACTAAAGAGAAATTAGTTCGCTGACTACATGCCAATTTCGAAAGATTTGCACTAAATACAAATTTTCTATTTACCTGGCGTCGCGTCATAGTGATACCGGAGAATAATGTGGTAGATGTGTTGTAATATTTTTATTAATGTTAAGGTTTTTTTATTGTAAAGCGGTAATGCAGCCCGCCTTTATTAAATTATATTTGGTTTTTCGCATGAAATGACTATTTTTTTTATTATAAATGGTAAGTCGATAAATAAGTAAAAAATGTATTTTTTTGATATTTCACTTTAGCTGTGTTTAAACGGGACTTATGTTTATATATACATGTCCCAAATTTACTTTTTATTAATAAATTCTGGTATTTGCGTAATACCAAATAAAATTTTAATCTGGAGCTAATTATAAGATAGTTTTAGTGTTGTAGAAGTGTTTGTTATCAGTTTAATTTTATCATTCCATAGCATTATTATTCTTTTTTAATAAATTCTTTAGCATTGTTATAAATTCATGTACGCAAATTAGTGTAAGTAATAAGAAAATATATTATTTTAGTTGTCTATATAATAAATATACCTACTTATTATTATGATCTCACTAGCCTCCCGGTCCTGAGCGCGACTGCTACACTAGAGGTCCTTGGTTCAATCAAAGTGAGTTCAGGTCGAGCAGTGTTATTGAATTTTTCTATGAAATTCCCAGTAGCAGCTCGGAGTTTGGGATTTGTGCCCGGATAATGGCAATAGGCTCGCCCCCTATTACATAGGTCCTAAACAAACCGGCAAACTGTGGGTGCACATCAGTACGCCTCTGCCTAACCCTTCGTGGATTACAGGCGTGATAGTATATTTGTTTATGTGTTGTTTTATGTTATGACCGTCTTTTGTATCAGTGTCTTTTATTCGACTGTTGTAAATTGGACATAAGCAATTGAAAATGAGTAAATAGTAAGTTTTGAATAATAAATCACGTGTTGTTAGATAATTAAACTATTCGTTTAAATTAAAGATCTCCAGGGATCACTACAGACAACTAAGTAAATTACGAATTTTGATCATAGCTAAACCCTTGCTGTTTTTCTCATTGTGTGTTTTTTTCTGGCTGGACCACCATCATTCGCTAAATTATAGAATTCATTCATTTTCTAGTTACATGTTCTTACCGAATGTACGGATAAAAATGTTTTCGCAAACATATTTTGAACCAAAGATGACTAATTCCAGACGCAAACTGATTTGCGTTAGGTGCTTTTGTTCCCGAGATAAGTGGTGGCCCAGCCAAAAAGAGCTAGCTAGGGCGTCGGACTTGCTCGTGGTTGTCGGTTTAAACCCACGCATTGCACTACCGACATGAACCCACTCGTAACACAAGCATATTTAGCTTAGCACGAGGGGCACATTGATGGTAAGCTATTTAATAAAAAAATGAATTCAAATCTGTGATGGTGGCCCAGCCAAAAAAGCCACGCTACCTCATTTGCCTATTAATAGACTAACAAAGTTGCGGACTGATACGATTTTAATTGTTGTCTGTCAATGTTTACATTGCTATGTCTAGGAAATGCAGTTACGTTTTCGTAATATACCTAACTGATAACTGTAGGTTCACTTCTTTAGAGACAGTCGTGACTGTTTTGATTTACGAATAAGAGAATGCTGCTTATTTGTAAAAAATAAATGTAGTCGTGTTATAGCTAGTTGAGATGCTCCGGTAGCAGATAGAACACAGCCAGCGGCTGTCGTAGCAGGTCACTGGTCATTGCTGCAGAGAGTGACCCCAACAGTCGACCGCCGGATGGGGTAAGCGGACATTGTCCGGCAAGATACGCTTGAGTGGTGCGCGCGCTCTGTTGCGCCGATCTTTCACCTTCGCAATATTGACGCCTATAAAACCTTGTCATTTCAATAATGTAAAGTTACTTTCATTCCAACACAAACGAAGAATACAACTCGACTTACTGAAAAGTAATTTTCGTTTAAAAGTTATATTTGGGTGTATACCCATTTTCAAAATGTCCAAACTCGGATGTTTGGTACGATATCACTGTTGTTTTTTTTTAGACTATAACGGAAGTCATAATTTTTTACACTTACCAATTTTTACAGTTATTAGTCTGGGCGGTATGTGAAGGAGTGGTTGCCAGTGAAGGACAAAATGAATTTATACAACCATTGGACTTTGGACCTTTATTCGATTCAGGTGATTCTGGTAAGTTAGTGTAATATTTTATAATATATCACAAACACAAGCATCACTAAGCGCTTAAGCTAGCACGCTAATGTATGTACTATAATTATGTATATTTTTTCATAGTTATCGACTTTTCAGGCGTTACATCGCTGGCTTCAAATCCTATTGCGGGAGCAGTTTTAAAAGTAGATAAAAGCCAATATCCCCAATTGTTCGATACAATCGTTAGTAGTTCCATCGATTCCTTGCAAACTCGTGTAGCGCCTATAGAAAATGCATTTTCTGCTGAACATTTTGGTTTTAACCCAATTGCGAGTCAAAGCTTTTTACCACCGGGGAAATCTGCAAAATTAGTTGCGCCACCAAGACATAAACAAAGCCAGCTTCAAGCAATACCCATTGGGCAACAACTTGGTAATTTAAGATATGATATCCGTACCGTACATGACGCTGATTATAAAGTGTACAAACCCGAAGAGGATGAACAAGGCGAAGAGATTTTAGCTGCTTTGAAAAAAAATCCTAGTGTGGCTGCCTATTTTAAACCTGCACAAACCAATGTTGAAGTAGCTCATCCATTAAATTACCGTAAGGAAGAACTTAATGAAAATACTGAAATTGAACAGAACTACAAGCCAAATAATTATATTCCAGGACCAGCTCGTATCCGACGATACACTAGCGGAAGGCAAAGGGAGAATTTGAAGAAGAGCAGCAGTGACGACGACGATCCTTATAACTATAACGTCGAATATATTTCCAAGCCTAAAGCATTCGACAGCGAACTGTACAGCAGCGCTTATAAAGAACAAAAAGATCCGAACAAAGAGTATGAATATCCTTACAGTTATGATTCGGGCTATGACCATAAAGAATACGAAAGAATTAAAGAGTTGTCCGAGAAACAGGCTGCAGAAATTAAGCAGAATCCAGGAAACTGTAAAGAAGTTAAAAAGGATGGTATGACCTGTACAACTTGTAAGGATCCCAAGACTGGAGGAAATTTCGAATCATGCTCATATGTCGCAGAGCCCAAAAACAACAAATATGCCTACTCAAAGGAAAGAAAATTCGATAGCAATGATGAGCCTGATGAGGCTGATGCACCCCAACAAGCTGAACCAGCACAGAAATCAGAAAAATATACACAGGCAGGTGACAGTAGCGAACAAAAGTACGCGAAGTTATCAGCCCCTGAGCCGAATAAGAATGACGATTCCGGAGAAAAGTACAAGTCCTACTACATTCATAATTCCAAACCCAGTCCGAGTGAGGCTTTGCGGGCGGCGGATGACAAACAAAGCTCTGAAGAAGAGAGAGACAGCTCTGCAGCCAAGTCTTACGACTATAAGAAAGCTCTACCCGGATTTTATACTGACAATGAACCCAAAAAAGACGTGGAACATGTTTTAGCGGAATTTAAAAAAAAAGATAGGTCTACATGTAAAAAAGTGCAAAAAAATGGCATGACCTGCTATCAATGTATCGACAAAAATGGCTTGAAAAATGAAGAATGTATGTTTGTGTCCGAGTCAGCTCCTAAACGTAGTCATTTAGCTTATCAAGAACTCAAAGAATTTACATCTAAACCTGCTACTCTTGACCAAGGGAACGAGGGCGCTGAAAGTCAAACCGTGACCACTAGTGCGCCCCCAGCCCAAAAATCTGCAGCATATGTAGTCGACAGTACTAATTACGGAAAAAAGTTAAAACGTAAGAAGACGCCACAAACCGTGACTGCAGCTGCTACTAATCCCATCGCCAGTGCTGTGAAACCTGCACCTGTAGCTGCAGTTAATACACGAAAAATTAAGAGAAGCTTGGAGGTTGACGCCGAACAAAATACTAAGATTATAGATGAAACAAATATAGCTCCGCCGGAAGAATTCGCGGGAAGCGATTCTAAAGGAGCTTTTTGGGCAGAGACGATGCCCAGGTACAGCGCATCTTTAGGTGTGACACTGCCTGAATACATGCTGTCAAGGTCAGAACACGAACTTTCGTTTGATGAAACCGTCGCGAGCGCGTAAAAGACATCTAAGGCTTGATTTGTTAGCCAACAAATTCAGTATTAGTAGAGCGTGTCGGTTGTACAACGCCTTAGATAAAACCTGAACAAAAGGTAACGGGTATTCGTTGCATAATAGTAAAATGAGATTTCACAGACTGACTCAGTCAGATATGAAAAAGAAAATATATCCGCAGCCAAACCGAACAAACAAATAAAATTATTGGTAGTGTTTTTGTTGGCTAGCATAATATATAATTATGAATGTAGAAGAAATTTGCAGTAAGGCGTAGTAGATAATACAACAATACGTTTATATAGGTAAGATGTATGTATTGGCGAACATTGTATGATGACTGTTCATTTTATCTAAAGTACTTTTGTTACGTTGTTAACTAGTTATAGATGTTATGAAATTATTAAATTTGATGTTATTGTTACTCTAAGGTCTTTTAATTATTTTCACACATAATTGGCCTTATTGGGGATTTTTTTCTATAATGAAGTGGTTAAATAATTAGGAGTGGGTATCAAACTAAACTATCTTCATGGCATTTTCTCACCTCAGAAATTAGGAACCTACAGAACGCCACTCGCCTTGACCGGCTAAACCCCTTTTACACTGTCTCAAAAAACTTGCAACTGTAGGCATAGCATGACAACTGTTGACAAGTTTTGTTGACTATTCCGTTGATGAAATCTTTTTAGTGTAGTGAAATAGAACTGAGGAAGTCATTGTTATGGTAGGTCCACTGATGAGCAGTAGGTACCTAGATATAATGAGCATAGTATAGCCTCGCGGCCCTATTGCATAACCAAATTGCTCCCGGTGTGCACCTCCATTTTCATTTCAGCTAATGGCGTTAATGGTCAAACCAAGATTGGTGATTATACTCTTGAACTCTAGTCGGGGAGGGTACTTGTACGTACAATAGGTAGGTACCTACCGTGATGGATAACACAGAAACTGTCAAACTGAGGGAGACCTTAGGCCTTTATCGAGCACACAGGCCATAGTGAGTGAAGGCAGTCAGGTGGATGGTGATAATGAAGATAGTAGTAAACTACTTAGGTACCTACGGGTTCATTCGATCTCAATTACCTACATAAGGTACCTATGTAGGTAATTTTTTTTTGGTTTAAATAATTTATTTTCAAAAAGACAAACAATGTCACTCACATGAAAATATAATTAACATTTTAGTAAAGTTATTGTGATGATCACCGAGCACTCAATCAGTGTCCTCATAGTCTCAATCGGGAGGTGAAAAGTGTTCAACTATATATTGAGAGAGTTGAGACTTGAAGCCACTGGACGAGCTTACATTTTTTATATTGGAAGGTAGTCTGTTGTATAGCTGTGCTCCTTCAAAGGTAATATTCTTTTTTGCGTAGTTTGTTCGAACTTTGGGAAGTACGAGTAAGCTAGGCCGGCGAAGACTGCGTTTACTGATTTGAGCTTTTTTGACAAAAGACAAATCAGTGTGGATAGTTCTATCTATAATTTTTCTGATTAAAAGGCAGGTATTATGAATATATAGTTGTTTAATATTAAGCAGTTTAGTTTGTTTAAAGATCTTATTTGTTGGTGTTAGGTAAGGATAGTGAAAGAGTATCTTTATGATTTTATTTTGTATTCTTTGTAGTTCTTGTAACTTTGTTTGAGCAGCACTGCCCCAAATTTCTATTAGATAGAGTAAGTGTGACTTTACTAAGGCGTTATAGATAGTATATCGTATTTTTGGAGGTATACAATGGGAAACATTACGGAGCGATCCAGCAAGTGCTGAAAGTTTATCTTTTATGTACTCTATTTGTTTGTTCCATGTTAAATAGTTGTCCATTCTCAGGCCAAGGTATTTTTCACAGGTTTTTTGTTCCAAGGCGATGTTATTGATTGTTAAAGGGTCATGTATTTGTATATTTTTGTTTTTCGCTTTGAAAATAATGTAACAGGTTTTAGAAGTATTCACCGTAAGCAGATTATATTGGAACCACTCAAATAATAGATTAAGACCTTCCTGTTCCTGTTGTTCCTGTAATTAATTACCTAATCTATTTAATTACTACTTAATTAAAGTGTCTTGTCACTTTATTCATTTTACTGTAGCTATTTGGCGAACATTGTTTGCACCGCTGCGCTCTACGGTCAAGCAACTCTAGGCACACAAGTTTCATGAAAGAAATCCGTACAAAAAGATGGCAGTTGTTTGCTTCTTAATATCCATACTTATATCGAATTAACTCAAACTTTGCCAGTCAATTGGAGTTTGTTTTATAGCAGCCGGTTTCGTTTATCCTAGATCGAAACTATTGTCAGACCACAATTGTTGGCATGATATTCGGTCGGCGTCCTAGATGTCAATACTGTTTTTAATGTTTCTATTTTTACTTGTAATTGTCCAAGATATGTACGAACGTCAATATGGAACAGTCTCGTATAAGCAACTACCAAGCAGGCTACCAGACTTCGGAAGAAAGTAATAAACTTTAGTCGTAATCTGGACATACAGCAGTACAGTGTTGTTTTTTTGTTCCCAATTTAAACAGTAGGTCGTGTAAGATCCGAAGTCAATACATGTACATATCTATAGTGATAGATCTCGTTAGTTTTGTGTAGTGTTTGTACTAGTAAATTGCACGCTCGTTTTTATAGAATTTGAGTTCTAAAAGTTTGTGGAGGTAAGTACCTACTAGTTTTCTATTCGACATCTCTGTGTGAACCTTCCATTGATCTAAATATTAATATAAGTAAATTGTTATCTTCCGAGTATAAATTTAAATGCACTAAGTATGTTCATAATAATCCTTACTGTAAAGCCAGCTCCTACCAATGTTTTTCAGAGATGGATAGGTAGGTACACTTCACAATCTAAAATAAGTAGGTAGGTACCTACCTAAGTATTGATTATTTAGATAAGTAGGTCTATTACTCAGTTTGTTCGGATTTTTTAAATTCTTAGTAAGTACTTACCTACCTAGTTATGTAGGTACCTGCCTAAGCTCAAAGCTGTCAGTAGGCAGGTAAACCGTACCTTATAGGTTCCTATTACCTACCTAAGTCAGTTTCGTAGTGTTGACTTCACTGAAAACAAACAACAACGTATTATTTTACCGTTATCTACGTACGTACGTAGCTTTGAACCGGCTACCAAATGTCTAAAAAACATTGTCGCTGTCGTTGTGCCAAGAAGTCAATTGAATATAAAAAACGGGGTTATATTATTGCGCAGCAATTTTCTGCAGAGGCTCGCAGTGCTGGCTGCGAGACTTATTTTTATCGTATTTATACCCACATCAGACGTCACAGACGTGAGCATACATAAGCAGATACAAAGGCTATTGCGTACACTCTAATAATAGCTAGTAAGCATTTAAATTTTATCGATGTTCGGCCAATCAGTCATCACTCATCAATAACATGAACCGAATATCATGACAATAACAGTTTGACAAGTGGGTTAATAGTTTAGGTTAATTAAGGTAACTACTGCAAACTCTATCTGGTTAACTCGTTTGATGTAAATATAACGGTTGAACCACGCGGATAGAACGGTGCATATTTACTTACAACCCTATTTATTTTCGAGTTAGGTACAGCGCAAGTACCAACCTAGGTACTATCAACAATACAAATAAGTAGGTAGTTAGGTACCTTATTATAAATGACAAAAGTTTGCTGGTTACGTTTTCACGCCTAACCCGCCGAACCAATTTTGATATTTTTGGCATACCTACCTACATAGAGATAGGTTACACCTTGGAGGTGGACATTGGCTACCGTTTTTCTCAAATAGAGGGTATTTTACTTAGGTTACTTTGGGATGCGAGTGTAGATAAAGTACCTATTGCGAAAAATAAGTATGTTAGTGTGTACTGGCGGCGGGCCAAGCGAATGCCTTCGGACAAAGTTTGCCGTTTAAAATCTTAGTTGTTACGTACAATAAAGATTTTAAACGTCTAACTTTTCCTATAGTTAAAGGATACATAATTCAGTTTTAATTTACAGAAATATTCAGAAAAGACGATGAGTGCGCTAGAATATGATGAAGAAGAATACGTGGACGTGAATACGCTGCCGCTAAGACCGCCGCAACCGTTATTACCACCAGAAAGGCCGGTGCGTCGCCCGTGGCATCCTGTTATGTGGGACAGCTCCATCATTGGCATACCTCCACCAGATCATAAGGAGTCAGATGAGGTATTTGTCGATAAATATTGTATTTTATAACATTGTAAATGTTCCTCACAATTGCAGTAACAGTAGGTGGGAGAGGGGGGGGGGGGGGGGTCGGACAAGATTTTTTTTACAAATATCGCACAAATATCAGGCACTACTGGTTCGAATTGAAATATTTCTTTTTCTGTTGAATAGGTACCTAGATACCTATAATGAAATGAAATAAAATGAAATGATACCTATTTATTTCTGTAAGTAGATCTTTAGAGACACTTTTACAAGTACAAGTAGGATAGGGGGCAAATGAGCAGACGGATCACCTGATAGTAAATAAGCGATTTTAAAATGGACGTACACTCGTACAGATTCTAGAGGGTTTCCTTCTTATTTCAGCCGCAATCTCACTCCGGAGAATATCCACACAAGCAACGCATACGCAACCTGCGAAGACTTATCGCCGATGGCAAAGTGAAGCCGACTCCAGAAACACTAATATTTTTTCTTTGTAATAAATTTTCCATTTCAGACGAGCGACAGAAAAAGATTACCGCCTAATATAAGGTTATGACTGAAACAAGAATTATAATATTGCTTTATTTAGGTACCCATGACATAACTGTACGTATCACATAATTTTTTATTTGTAGGTACCTACGCTTAAAAATTGATTTTATGTATTTTATCAAATTAAATAAGTATATATAATAAGTATTTTTTAAATTAGTTTCCATGAGTCTTTATAAAACGGTACCCAACTATAATACAAGAAGTAATTTAATTAGCCGAAACCGATAATGAAACGGTGTTTAATTTTACAGCTACACTGTTAATTATTTTTATTTATGAAATTTAAAAGATCAGCATATTTGACTCAGAGGCATAATTATAACTTAGGATGTTAGTGATATGTCGAGTCGAGTCGAGAGTCATGGAATCGAGAGTCGAAAAAAGATTGCGGTTATTTTGGTACTGCGCTATATTGCCAGACTGTTTGGATAGTTATTAAATAAAGTATGACTAAACTGCTCCGAAACTGCAAACAAAATGAGCATTAAGTAGGTATATATAAGTTATGTTTTAGACATGCGGAAATGTTTATAGCACATTCATTGAGTTATTGTTATCAAATATCAAAAGTGCATCTGCTTGATGTGCTAACTTATGATGCACTAGCTTCCAACCGCGACTTCGTCCGCGTGGAATAGTTACTTAGTCTTAGCGTGATGATATATATAAATAGCCTATAGCCTTCCTCAATAAATGGGCTATCTAACACTGAAAGATTTTTTTAAAATCGGTCTTGTAGTTCCTGAGATTCCTTATCTATACCTTATACTTATTATATAAAGCTGAAGGGTTTGTTTGTTTGTTTGCTTGAACGCGCTAATCTCAGGAACTACTGGCCCGATTTGAAAAATTATTTCAGTGTTAGATAGCCCATTTATTGAGGAAGGCTATAGGCTATTTATATATATCATCACGCTACGCGGACGATGTCACGGGCAGAAGCTAGTACCTAATAATCAGGAAAGATCCTTCCTTCCGTTATCCCTACTAATATTATAAATGCGAAAGTAACTCTGTCTGTCTGTCTGTCTGTTACGCATTCCCGCTTAAACCTCTCAACCGATTTTGATGAAATTTGGCACAGACATTCTTTAGACCCTGAGAAAGGACATAGGCTATATATCATCACGCTACGCGGACGAAGTCGCCGGCAGAAGCTAGTTTAAAATAATCGTCAAATGTAGGTAGGTACCTATAGTTTTTTATAGAATTCATTTTGTTTTTTTAATATTTTCATATTTTAATTCATCAACCAGACAAAAGTATATTTAATTTGTGTTATTGACATACATAACTAATTTCCGCTTTTAGAATTGTATAAATAATTCGCATTTTGAGAAATTATATTGTGTAATAAAATAATCAGCTCTTATTATAACAAGACACTTTTGTTTCCTGTCACATCTTATGGAAAATATGTGTAGAAGTCCCACACGAAGAAAGCGTTTAATATTACCGCTGGACGCTGATAAAGATTTTAAATAAAATATATTTTTAACAGTAATCGCAATCTTTGTTCCAGACTCTCGAATCCAGTATGACTAACATTCAAATTATATCGTTTTTATAACTCAAGTTGCCTTAAACACTTTCTCTAAATTCGTCTAAATCACCTCTTACTGTCTTATTCAGTTTATAAGTGTGGCGTAGCTTGCCTACAGAGCCCTATATCTATAACTAGCTTCTGCCCGCGACTTCGTCCGCGTAGCGTAATGATATATAGCCTATAGCCTTCCTCACTAAATGGGCTATCTAACACTGAAAGGATTTTTCAAATCCGACCAGTAGTTACTGAGATTAGCGCGTTCAAGTAAACAAACAAACAAACACTCTTCAGCTTTATATATTAAGTATAGATTATACGATAAGATATCGCCTACCCACGGTAAAAGAATTAGCTTAAAATAGGTACTAAAAAATCAGAAACAATACCCTAAAGAAAATTAACTCGCTGAGCTAACAGGGCTCACCGCCCTTCCCCCTCATGACTGCCTTGCACATCATAAATGCGCGCGCGGTACTTGATCATTATTTTGCTGCGATGTTATTTTAAAACTGCGATATCTCCTAAGATATTCATTGAAATCCAATGATGTAAAGGGCACTTTCGTTTTAAATTAAATACTTCTGATGAATAACGTATTTATTTTGATAAGGATTAATATCATGTTTATAAAAACACCTTCGCAAATAATGCATTTGGAATTTTAGAACAAAGTTAGCATAAAAAAGGTTATAGTGAGCCAACCTTAAAAGATAGACATATGCTGTCGCGGACTTTTTTTTAGAACTTTTAAAGAGGAACAATTCTGTCATATATGATTTTTGCGAAACTTTAACCGTTTACGCAGCGCACGCATCGGAAGCTCTCAAAAGAAAAAAAAACCCCGATTTTGAAAAATTTTTCATTGGTGCTCCGCTCCTATTGGTCTTAGCGTGATGATATATAGCCTATAGCCTTCCTCGATAAATGAGCTATCTATCACTGAAAGAATTTTTCAAATCGAACCAGTAGTTCCTGAGATTAGCGCGTTCAAGCAAACAAACAAACAAACAAACAAACAAACAAACAAACAAACAAACAAACTCTTCAGCTTTATATATTAGTATAGATTATTCCTTCTACCCGACATGCACACCCGTAATTCGATGATTTGACACGTGATATTTTGTGCCAGGGAAAGAAGACAAAACATTATGTTGTAGCTATAGGAATGCTATACCTACCACGTTTTATATTATTATGAATAAGGGGGTTAGACTGTCACAAACATAAAACACGACGAATTTAAAGTTAGCAACAAAAACGTTTGCATATTAAATAATGTAATTACACCTGTGTGAATAAAACCTTCACCAACTACGTGATAATAACGAATTATCTACCACATTCCTACCCGCCTTGTTCACACGCATGCAATATTTACCAATGTAATAGCCTAATTCCTCATTATGTGACATACGGTATAACAATATAGGTGATTATGACACCACAGGACGACACACTATAATCGGCACTAAACACAATTGATGGAGTTTCTTCAATCACCACACGTAAACAAAAACAATCACAATATTCAGATTTTCTGTATCATAACTGTCATAATTATATTGGTGGAGACTGCAGTACGGACAAGTGCTTTTGGAGTTTAAATGGTAATCTCAGTAACTAGCCACCTGCCACTCGAGTTTTGGGTTTGGCCTACATAAATGGGATGAGCTAGAGCTGGGCGTAGGGGCAAACGAAGAAAGTCGAGGCGAGTAGGTACATATACTTTATATTCTCATAAAAATTATCTACACACAAGACTTTTAATATAAAAACAAAATCGAGTTTCTCAAATACAACTTATATAAAGAATTTCAAGTAGGGCAGCGGAGGGCAGCCCTAGGGCGGCGCGCGCTAGGTGCCGGGCGGCGGCGCCGGCGCCGGGCCCGCCGCCTCGCCCGCGCCGCCGGAGCCCGCGCCCCCCGCGCCCCCAGAGCCCCCACCGCCCGCGCCTGCTGAGCCCCCGCCCCCGCCGCCCGCGCCCGCGCTGCCACCCTGCCCGACTTGCTCTTCGTCCTCTTCCTCTTCCGGATCGAATTTTAGCATCAATTGCTTGAACTGAAAAGGAGTTGAAAGAAACGCATGGGTACGGTGACTGGTTTGATTTGATAATGTGATGATATTTGGGATGAGACGTATTTACTTTACCAGGTTTTAAAACCGGGGCTTTGCGTCGAAGTAGGGCGCCCTAGTATGGCCGAGAAAAACTTGCAAGTATAAAGTATTTACTAGTTCCACGCGGGGACAACACCAAACCTCCGCGCTGTGAGTGGATTAAATAAAAAATACTCGCATGCATAGAAAATTTATCCGTATCATAATACATACAAGGTGCATAATCGTATTGGCAAAAAAAAAAAAAACTTTGTACAACGAGTATTTTCAAATACTCGCATGCATAGAAAATTGATCCATATCGCGATAAATACAAGGTGCATAATCGTATTGACAAAAAAATACTTTGTACGAGTATTTTCAACTCGCGTTGCCGAGGCGCCGCGCCACTCGCTGCGAGGCGGACCAGGGCCAAATACTTTCAAGTATTTTAATACCTACTTGATTTTTGACACTGGTATTTTTACATACGGGTACTTGAAAGCCCCGGTATTTAATTATGCAAGTATTATCCTTAGATGATATTATTATGTTGATGAGTGCGCCTCACCTCGAGGTAGTCGTCGACGAGTCGCCGACGGCCGCGTTCGTCCAGCTCGTCGGCGGCGTGGTCGTCATCCTGTAGCTGCGCGATGGTAGCTTTGGGCTCGAAGATGGGCGCGTGCCGCCGCGACACCGCTTTCTCGTAAACCTTCACGTTCTCGGACGGCGAGTACTGGTTAATTTTTCTGTGCCAAATAACGCTTCGTTAAAATACTGCTCACAAATTGTGCAGTTTCAACTAAATATGACCATAAATAAAGTGACGATCTCGTGCTAAGTTTACCATACCAGTACTGTACTTTGCGTTGTGGGTGACATATAAAGTTTATACAACATGTAACTGAATAAGCGCAAGCCCTCAAACACGTCAATTAGAATATTGCATCATAATTACGATAACGAAATCCTAAAGTCATATAGAGGCACGTAAGAGATTTTGCAAGAAATTTGTTATGCCAGCTAAAGGCAAAACTAGTAGCGTTCAGTGCAAATAGGTATCAGTTTTCCGTAATTCGAGCCACTGATGGATCAGGGGGCCACGAGTCTCAGGTGTTGAAATTATCATTTGGGGAAGAATTAACACATATTAAAAACCACTTTAATCGATCCTGAACAAACTACTTTCAGGTCTTGCGCTTATTTTGTTACACGCTGTAACTTGAGAACTGAAGTGGTTGAAGTTGAGTTTGGAGTTGAGAGCACAAAGCAGTCAAATTACAAACTGCTAGAGAGCTGTCTACTGATACAATAATTATTATCTCTTTACAATACTATGTAGATACGCATATTGTTTGTAAATGAACTAAGTTGAAACGCACGCATCCGTGAAGCCATAGAGTTGTTTGAGGTGTTGCTTGAGGACGAGCAGCAGCAGACAGCCGCGCGCCTGCCGCATGGCGTCCCGCAGCGGCCGCGTGCTGTCCGGGAGCTGCGCCAGCAATGTTTCCGCTTCCTCGTCGTCCTCCTCTTCGTCGAGTGGCTCTTTTTCTTCCGTACTTGGCTTATTAAGCCCCTGCAAAAGAATTTCCAATTAGGTGATTCTAGAATAAATAAATAGTTCTTTCATGTTCAATTCTACGTCATACAAATATCTGGGAGTCTCGTGTCATGTTCGTTTATTGAACAACACGTACATTATAATTTGCGTTTATGCAATGCGACACTACGAATGTTATATCAATTAACATAATTGTAGTGAAGGTACCTATATAATCAGTTTGCCACGTGACGTAGTGCGAATTTTTATTAGAGGAATATGTATGCGGATTTTCGATTATCCGGACTCCCAACCGCCATCTAATTCATAACTCAAGTCGAATCCATGCAAGCACCAATGTTTTAATTTCTTAATAAACATTGGTTCTTAATAAACATGGCATTGTGTATTATGCAATTTGTAATAATTATGTAATGATTTTTCTAATATGTAATAATATGTGGGTACAAAAACTGCTGCTATATTCGATTATCCAAAGGCCTAGTGTGACGTCGCATATTAATGAACTTTATGTAATTTGTTTACATTTCAGTTTTGCAATTTAATAATTTTGATATTTACATGTGACGTCACAACGTTCACATTGCCCCTCCAATGTGAACGTTGTGACTCGTGGCTAAGTAGTAACTAAGCTGATCAACTGATCTGGATCACCGGATCTAAGGTTAAGCTGTGCTCGCCGCGTTCAGTGATCTTTGACAATTGTTAGTGGTATCCAGAAGCCCAAAAGGCCTGACAACCAGTCTACCCTCAGAATATCGGTATTGCCCAGAAATTGGGTTACGGTCTGATGGCAGTTGCTTCGCGTAAAATGCTGATATTCAGCCGCGTCTGGTTAGACTTGAAGTCGACCTCAACATAGGTGGGAAAAGGTTCGGAGAATGAGGATCATAAAGCTCACATTGTCATACTTCTATACTACTTTTGCATACGATTGTGCTTATTATCGTTAGTTATTCTGTAACAAAGCGAAGATCTTCAAAGATGCACTTTACCTCACGAAAAAGCTGCAATAAATTTGATCCTGATGTCGAAATAATGATGTCAATGTGATGTATAATAAATAATGGTTCATCTTGAACTTGAAATGGAAAGTAGCTCAAATTATCTGCCAGGTACAACATCTGATCCAGTGGAGCAGTCTGGAACGAAATGATAATTAATTTGAATACTATTGCCACATTGAAATTACTATAGATTGTATGCAAGCAGTACTTACAGAAACGTCATCAAATTGTTTAAGTAGTGACAAAACTAGCGCACGTCGTTGTGGCCGCGTATTACGAAGCAATGAATACAGGAAACCATTAAGAGCAGTTGGCAACTCATCTTGTTCCTTTTTCCTGAAAACAAGGATCTTATTAGACCAAACAAACTAATTAACTTGTATTCTATTCTTTTGACCAGATTTCATAATAATTCTCACCTAAACCCTCTTATAACTCCTTCGTTCGCATTAACTTGTAATATTTTTTGTAACTGATAAGAAAGTTTGATGCCAAGTTGCGCCTTCATGTGAATAAAGCCCGGATATTTTTTGTCAATCTCTTGGAGATGTTTGTCAGCTGTGTGAGACACTGTGACCTCCAGGTCTGTGCTCATGCATATCAAATATGGAACAATCTGCAACAAAATAAAATAAATGAATATTGTAACTGAGTTTATTATTTATACATTATTAAGTAGGTATATGAAATTGAATAAATAAATAGTATATGGGCGTTATTTTACAAACATACATTACTCTGTGCCCAGATTAATGTAAACACAGTTAAAATCAATTTAGTAACTGTATTATCTTATAGCTTTAGATAAAGGAGCACTATTAGCTAAAATAAGATGTTATGGAAGCTATGTCGAGTCAACATCGAATATATCAGAAGGAACAGATCGTATCGGCAGTTATTAATTATCTACAATACAAAAGACATTAAACTTCATTTCAATGTGATAAAATACATATCAGAATGACAGTTGCCGATGCGATACTTTAATTTCCTGTTGTTTTGATCTTTATAGTTTGGTTGTCCAGATATATCTGATGCCGAGTGTATAAAAATAAATCCATACTAATATTACAAACGCAAAAGTAACTCTGTCTATCTGTCTGTTACCTTTTCACGGCATAACCGCAAAAAAAAAACCAATGAATTTTAGTATAGAGATAGATTGGACCTAGGAGAAGGATATTGGACGCCTTTTGACTCAAATGTCCTTTGGGACGCGAATGAAACCGGTAAAAGCTACATCACAACACACTATGTATGTTTTGAGAATCATATGAGATTTGTCAGTCTTTGTGTACATCACATGAAATACGCTGAGATTGTTCATTAAGTTGTTGATTTTCGATGTGATTTGGAGTAGTAAGAATAAAATATAACTTTTTTAGTGCTAGTAAGGTTGTTAACCTTACTAGCACTAAAAAAGTGCACGCAGACAATCATCAACAGTTAAAACTCAATCATAGTTTAGCACAAGAACTAATAGACAGTACCTGTACAGGATGTACGAGGCCTTGCGCCAGCACGAGCTGCACTACCTTCATGGCGCTGGAGCGCACCACTGTGCTGGGGTGCAGGAACGAGCCTAGAATCTCCTTCAGGTACAGCTGGATTACGGTTGACGCCATGCCTGACGACACGTCGCCCATTTCCTTGAGATTCTCGTGTTTCGACCTCTTTGACCCTGAGATGATACAATTATTATTATCTTAGTCAGACAGTCCCTCCACTAATTTTGTTATTTAAGAAGGCCGCGTTCACTGTCCGCCGACATTTTTCCACAAAGAAAGTTGATTTGAAGAAAAAGACTTACATTCTTTGTCTTGTCTTATCATCCTTTGCTCTTCTTCTTGTAAGTACATTTCAATGTTTCTTAAGACGTCCGCTTTCATTTCAATAGGAGCTAAATCTGATGTAAGCAGTTGATGATAGAATTCCTTTAGTTCAGGCTGCAACATGAACTCGTAATGCCTCACACAAACTGAACCCAATGCCTTGAGCGTGTGCGAAACAAAATCTTCATCTTCAAGGCCGACGAAATACATTAAAGTTGAGAATATTTGTTCTTTTATATCAGCCTACAAAAACAACATTTTAGTGAAATTAAAATAATAATTACATAATAGCAAAATATATAACTTTGAAAGGTTTTGCAAGATAACTTACTGGAAGACCATCTATGACCCGAGCATCCGTAAAATCGAAATACCGCAACAGAAGTCCAACAATAAATAACGCGCGTCGAAAATAAGGCCTTGAATGTAAACCTCTTGTCATTTCTGGGTTCCGCTGCCAGCAGTGCTTCCATTGGAGTAGTACACCTACAAAGATAGTTTGAAGACAATATATTATACCTTCTCATTGCCACTTTAGATATTTTTCAGGCTATCTACAAAATTTAACATACTGAATGGCAAACCGTAAAATATGTATTGTAATTTTTTTTGTATTTTACTAACAAAGAAACATCTACTCTCAAAACGCTGGGGAGTTTATTTTGCTAACTTGACTTAAAGTTGGTTAATTGGAAACAATTCCATATTACCTAGTTACCATTTGCCTTCTACCTCAAGATCCCGGGATTCGATTCCTAACTATATTTAGACTTTTAATTGTATTCAGTAACTTGACAGTTCGAAGAGAAATAATGATACCACACTACAACTAATAGTGTTGGGGTAGTGAATGATTTTGCGTAAAGATTGATTGATAAAAATGGTTTAATATAAAATTAACCTAAAAAATCGTAAGTAAAATGTAAATTATAAGAATAATTAATCAAAGTAATTTTCTTTTCTATTTTCTTCTAATAAAACCAACCAAAAACATAAAAACAAATAATTTAACTTTTTTTTACTTTTGTAATTTTTGACATTTTGTAGATTAACTTACTACTGAGAAACAAATTCTACTATTTTTAATTGTTTATATTGTGTTTTGAAGACTAGCTATTCAATATACATAAAAAGTTTGTTAATGTAAGTACATTATTTAAGTTCATTCAATTCCGTTCATTCTTTGACCACCTCACGATCCTTTTTTTGTCAAAAACTGGTAACGCTTCAACTGTCAAGTTACTGAATACAATTAAAAGTCGAAGTATAGGTAAATAATTTAACTTTAATTTAACAATTTTAGCTTAATAATTAATTTATTTTATTTATTTATTTATTCGCAACTAAGTGAACTCCAACTATTTATTTGTTTACAGAGCTTCCAGACTTGTATAATTTCTCATACAAAGCTTTCATGTCACGTGCCAAGCCGTGTAGAACTCTCTCTTTCGCACTCGTTGACTTTCGTACTTAGTCATTTTATCAAATACTTAGTAATTTATATAAAATACTCAGGTCTACTGTTTCTTGGAGCTATAAAAATCAAACTTCTAAGCCAACGCAATCAAAAGATACAACCGTTTATACCGCAAATTTCCGCAAATTTTCGACACTTGCAAGGGAGTCAAAACCTACAAGGTACTTCCCTCGAACTCAGAATCCTGAAATTTGGTACGAAGCAACGTCTTATAGCACAGCTAAAGGAAAAATTGCGAAGAGCATTAATTTTTAGTTACATCATATAATAAAAATATTTTTAAGTACGGAACCCTCGGTGCGCAAGTCCGACTCGCACTTGGCCGGTTTGTTTTCGTTGTTTAAACTTATTAATGTGTCACTTTCACAATTGAGACGAATCTAACGACGCCTCCCAAACTTAAATTCATAAAGCCGTTTAGGCTCCACAGCGTTACAAAGAAATATACATACGTACACTCGAAAAAAATAACCCTCCTTCGGGGGAAGTATGGTAAAAAGATGGACTAAGATCGGAACGCCCGAACGCCGAATCATATGGTTAAATCATCAAAAAATTATGTGGTTCAGATACAGCTTGCTTGGTAACAACTATATTTATGTACACTTACACGTATAAAATAGTCAATGGTCAGTTGAACTCACCATGGTACTTATTGAAAACATCTCTAATAAGTTTATAGTTGCGTGTAAGATTGTTGACGATGGCGGCGAGGCAAGCGATGCACGATGCGATGACGAGCTGTCCTCGTTGTAGGATTAGCTTCACGGCATCTTCCTCGAGCTGTGCCAGGAACACCTCGCTCGGGTGTTCCATAAGCGGCACCACTAGTTCTAGAGTTGATGCCACCGTCGACATTATCTGCTGCTCATACTGATTCTGAGAAGCAAAATTATTTGCAAACCATCACCTTACTATCGCGCATTTATTCCCCGAAAACTAAGGCATTTGTGCATCGCTGACACTCAGTTTGCCAGCACGTATTTAGGACAGACGACACACATAATAGGGGAAGAGCGTATTGCAATTATGTATAATATGCAACAAATTTCACGTAAATTTGATCCCGGATAAACAAGAGATTATCGTAATTTATCTGTACAGTACCGTTCCTGTTATCACAAATTAAATAAATACTGTTTTTAAGAAAATCTGATGAAATATTTTTATAATCGGGATTGTTCATTAATCGCATATTTCCGTTTTTTTTCTAGCATTTAAGTTAGCTGGTAACGCAAAGGCTAGCCAAAGAATCTTACCGGTGCCATACAATAAATAACATGACATGACTTGAAATAATTATGTAGCAACAACGCTTACGTATAAAATATATGTTTATGTATACAAGAATTTATAAGACACGAAGAACATACCTGACACTTTAAGCTCAGGTATGGCTGTAGCGTTAATGCATGATTAACTAACAATTGGGGTCTAATTCTTGCAAATAAATGCAGTGTTGAGAGACAAGCCAGAATGCGTTGTGACGAACCAGTCCCTGAAAATAATAAACATTGTTATTTATGAAAGCATGTATACTACATGTAATAATAATGGTACTGATAACTTGTTTACCATCAGCGCTTGTCTCTTCAAGTTGAAGTAAACTTTCAATGAGACAGTCTACTATTTGCTGACAAGCAAGTAACAGCGACTTAGGCGGTTGATAAATAATTTTCGTGGAATCATCTTTATCTTCCTTAGGTTTGAACAACTGAAAAAAAAAAATGATAATGAAATATTTTCAGAAAGTTTATATTGTTATTCAACACGGAAAAATATACTTACACTAGTCAACAACTGTTGGAACCACTCGAGACCGATGTCTCGGGAGGATATAACAACGTCGGTGATGTTGAGGACCTTCCTCGTGAGCGGGTCGGCGGCGGCCGCGGTCATGTCGAGCGCGCCCGGCCGCGCCGTGTTCGCGCACGGGCTAAACCACATGTTTTGAAACACTTCCATCACTAATTTCCTGATGCCTTCTTCATCATTCACTCTCCTAATCATCTTTACGCAAATCTCAGGTATTTTAGGGAATTCAGGGCACTCTATACAGATGTCTTTTAGAATTTTTATCACACGTTTACGCACCGATACACCAGTGTCCTAAAAGATGCAATAATTATATAATTCTATCACTAACACTTTTTGAATCACAAAATACATACAGCCGTTATAATGTGAATAACACTCACCAATATTCTGTTTGAGAGCATTCCATAATACTTATCGATAAGGTCGGGTCGACTGAGCACGAACTTGCCCACTAGGTCTACAGCGGCCTCCCGTACGGCGGTGGACTGGTCCAGAAAGGATCGGTTCACTCCGATCTGCATATCTGGCCGCGCCAGTACCGCCGGGTCTGCTTCAACAATCATAGCAAGGCACTTCATAGCCTTCGTACGGATAGCTATCGTGTTTTCGCACAAAATTACAAGGATTTTCCTTAGGTACCTATCAAAACTCTGAGAAAATGATCTCTTCGATGCTAAGTACTGAGATATAAGTTCTGCTCCACTGTAATCAATGTAGGATTGCATCACTTGCACCTGAGTGCCACCTTGGTATCGAAACGGTCGTATTTTCTCAAGAAAGAAATGCTTCCTTCGCTCTATTGTTTTAAATTTCTCAGCCGACACAAGTGCACTAGAAGCGAGTTTCTTTTCAGCCTTAACACGACGTCCTTCATCGTCGCTATCATCGTCAGCGTCGGATTCCTCTTCACTAGATTCGTCTTTTATGTAACGCTTTTTCGATTTATTCTTCGGTTTCTTGGTCGGTGACATACTTTTGGGCTGCACTACCATATCCCTATACCATTGTGTGATATAGAAATGCCTAGCACAATTCCAAGCTTGATCTTTTTGACCATTAATAGCAAGGTAGTCAAGTAGAACCCGTTGTAAAAATTCCGTTCTCTCCTCATCTTCATCCAAGCCCGAAGTTGTGTTCTATGAAGAGGAATATATTTTATAATTATATATGGCTTGATATTAAAATTGTTGGCAATTGTATTGTAAAGATCTAAGTCTAAAAATGGATGCCCCTCACCTTCACAAGCAAAGGGGGTATAATGATGCAATACACACAAATTGGTCTCCGCCAGACGTTGCTCAGAGAAATACTAAACGCGAAGGTGAGATATGTATCTAGTATACCACTGAATTTGTTGGCTAACAAGTACATACTACATAACGTAACGCACGACGGAACGTACGTGTCAATCTATACAAATTATAGTATACTAGCAAAAACTAGTATAGCAAAAGTCGCGGGCTTCCGACTTCCGATAGCCTATAGCCTTCCTCTATCTAACACTGAAAGAATGTTTCAAATCGGACCAGTAGTTCCTGAGATTAGCGCGTTCAAGCAAGCAAACAAACAAACAAACAAACTCTTCAGCTTTATATATTAGTATAGAAGTATAGATATATTAATTTGAATAAGCTGTAAGATCAGAGGAGTCCACATTTACAATAATATCGCTGCATAATAACCTCGTTTTAGTGGAGGGGTGATGAGGGAATGATTACCTATTTATTAGCTGAATTCAAATAGTTCTAATTACTTCAATACAATATAAATATAAAAAAGTCAATTACAATTTATTATAGCTAAAAGTAAGAACTATAATAATTTTATTTAGTTGTGCATAAGCAGAAGATGAAAGTCAATAAAAAGTGCATGTTAGTTTTGTCTGAAGAGCAGTATATGTAAGTAGTAGCGCTGCGCTCACCTGTGCGTGGTTGCCGTCTTTCTCCTCCTCGGCGCGTATGTCGCGCACGACGGCGTCCATGGTGGCCAGCTTGGCGCGCGACTGCACGCTGTCCCGCCGCAGCCGCGCCGCCACCAGCCCCAGGTACTCCAGCGATGCTACCCGGACCGACATCTCCATTGATTTGTCAGACATGTACTTTACCTAAAATATTACTCATTTATTTAAGTTCGGTCTGCCTCAGACTGCCTCGTTAGTCTAGTCATGGGGTCTCATCCCGAACAAATGAAACATAGTTCAAATGAATTGTTAATAGATGGCATTGCATGTATCGATTCCCAAACCTCGTGTGTTTGGCTTCGAAATTCTTACGAGGAAAGACCTTAAAAAAATATGTACTTACATATATCAAATGTGTATACATAGGACAATATAATTTAAGTCTAATTTCTTCAATTATATGATATTCAATTAAATCCTCGTGATTCTCGCTTTCTTTGGTAAATAGATGGCGCTGTTTGCAGTTTTCGCTTATTTTACAAAAAGAAAAGATGGCGCTGTTCGCAGTTTCTAAGTATAATTATTTCTCTTTTTTTTTTAAATCAAGTATTATTATAAGAATATTATATTTCAGACGAAGTTTTTCTAATGATGTATTATCTTTTTGTACCATCGGGGGCGAAGCACTAATACATACGATAGTCTACTATGATGACAACACGAACATACCTAGGTAGGTAGTACCTACCTAGAAAGCGACTTACACCTAATAGTTAGGGTTACCTTCGTGTAGGTGCCTTGTACCGAATATAGGTACTTACATAATAAAAAAGGTAGGCTAGTAGATACCTACATAGTTCAAGTAGGTATCTACTAGGTATAGATATATATCCCTTTCAGACCCTGTACTCACTTTTGTGAGTATGACTTTACGATTTTTTATACGCTTACTAGGGAACGGTAAGCGAACGGGGGCGAGCTCGCACAAATATGAGAGTAGTTCTTTATGCCTTCGTATTTTTTCGCGGTGACAGCTAGCATCTTTGTGGGTCTGTGTCCGTCCGATGCCGCGCGGGGTGAATGTATCGCGACCTGTCATCCTGAAGATTTCATTTTTCGTTCTGGTAAGCAATTTATGTGTTTGTTTTTGTTTTATTGTGTTATGAATGAGTGGAAAATAGCCTTGGAGATTAAAAATAGTGGATTAATGATTAAGTTGAAAGGATTTTGGTGCCGCGAAAATAACCCTCACAAATGTGAGGGCTCGGTTTGAATTTTAAAAATTTTAAGTATATTGATACAAATAAAAAAACTGCTTTGTGCTTTGTTTTAAGAATTGTTCCAATGTTAAACAATTACTATTAGTAGAACAAAAATAGTACTTAAAGATGATGCTGTTTTGGACGCAATAAATGACTCGGTCTTCAGTGACGACTCTGATGAAGGCAAAAATTGGATGGAAGATGCCCAGGGGAAAAGCCCGAAAGCCCATCTGTTAAAGACCAGGAGGAACATGCAAGGGTTCCTGTTGTAGCAGCACCAGCTACTAGAAATACCTGAACCAGACGGACGTTTCGAGGCAAACCTAGGCCTTCAGGTGCTATAACCGTGGAAGAGATATGCATTTTTTTTAGTAATCGTAACTCAAAATTTACATTTTTCATTTTTCAACTCACGTTTTAATTTTTTTTGGATCCTATTGTCGCCTACTGAACATTTTGAGAAGTATGTATTTCACAGAAGTGTTCGAACAATTCGCACTGTACAAAATAATGATAAATTATGACTAAGACTTAAAAAAAAACCTAAATACGTAACAAATGTTAGTTTTGTTGAATATACCCAAGAAAAAACTGATTTAAATGTTAAATAATTAATACAGTTAATTTTATAATAATGTTTCACTGTTTTCATGATAATTAAAGTTTAATTTCTTGTATTTAATGGCCTTTTTTATCAATCGTGAGTGTACAGGTTTGGCCCGATCCCTCACAATCGTGAGTATCCTGAAAATCCTATTTTCAGTTTTCCTAGATTTTTTTCAGTAGCATATTCTTCTTCAGCGACCCTAAATTAGTTAGAAAGAGTAAATTTCATTTTTAAATACCATTCCGTTTAGCGTCAGGTCTGAAAGGGATATATATATCACAAAATAGGTAAATATCAGTATTCTATCATCAATAAATGCATCATGCAGACGGTCGGAAAGGAACGGAACGCGAGTCGTAGGTATCATACCATCGCGTCTCGCTCGAGTTCGGTAGATCAGATATACACTCGGTAGTCCGACAGCTGCGAATGCGCCGTAGTAGGTACCTACCTACCTACGTAACGAACGAACGGTGTCGTGATGGTTTTGTGTTTAAAAGCCGTAAGCATACCTATATATACCATAGTACCTATATACCTACCAGAGAACGAAGAATATTAAGTAGGTACCTTAGGTACTAGTACCTACGTACGTTTAAGTATTTGTTTTTTTAATAGATCGGTATTTCGCTTCTTCTACCGAACAAAATACCTACCTACCTAGATAGTGAATAGGGTAAAAAGTGAGACACGTAGTAGGTACTTACTAGTTTTACTTACCTACCTACTTATGTACTTACGAAGTGCTTACCAATCATATTGAAATAATTACGTACTTAGATATTTAAAATGGTAGGTAGAGGTACCTAGGTACATATCTAATAAGATTTACGTTAGGTATCATTTACTTTTTAAGTAGGTACCTAAGCTTTTGTAGTGAATAGTAAGAGGTTTTCATTGCTGTAGGTAGCTCACACGCTATGCAAGTAGGTAGGTAGATGAAATTAAATTCTGTGGGCGGGAAGCCCTATAGCGTGTTTACGTCACATGAGTAGATACGTTTATCTACTCATTGTCATGATGTCATATGTATGCGCGTAGGGATGAGATACACTTACTAGTGTCAAAAACCAAGTATCAAAATAGGTAGGTACTTACCTACTTGAAAGTATTTGGCACAGCTAGAGTTCTAACCCTACTATATAATATAAATATTATCCTACAATATTTCTGAAAAAAGTATAAGTATTAGTAGGCAAAACTACTACATGTTTTCGTTATCTATTATATTTTTATGGGTAATAATTTTAGAACTACCCTCTATTTTTGACCGACAAAGAGTTGGCAACCCTAGCCACAGCCCGCCTCGCCTCGCAGCGTAAGGCGCGGCCCAGCGCGCGTCGCGGCGGCGCGGTCGGCGCGGGCGCGGCGTCCCGGCAGCGCGGGTTGAAAATACTCGTAGTTCAAAGTTTTTTTTTTGCCAATCCGATTATGCACGTTGGGCGTATCGCAATATGGATCAATTTTCTATGCATGCGAGTATTTGAAAACTGTGAGTGTTCCTACATTAGCACGCCTCTGCCTAACCCTTCGGTATATGTATTATAATTATGTTAGATAAAAATGTATGGTCCCGGGTTCGATTCCTAACTAAACATTTATAGATCTATCTAAATTAAACTTTAATTTAAAACTTTAATTATTTAGTTAGGAATCGAACCCTGGACCTCATAATGTTCACCTGTCACGTTCAACAAACACTAGACTATTTTTGTGAACCCCATGAAAAAAAATCACAAGCCGCCTAGCTGCAAGTATGTGTCTGTGATGAACTGATGACTGTGATGTACTTAGGTATAAATAGCGAGGCGAACGAGTTACACAGTATAAGCTCTAATCTTAGCGACTTTAAGTATAAATTCCCTTAAAATTATTTGTAGCAGGTCACAAAATTATTTTTTGCTTTCGTTATTTTAAAATTAATCTTTAAAACAAGCCTGTTTTGGTATAAATTCTCTTGCATTTAGTAGCAGGTCGGAAAATCATGTTTGTTTTCGTAACATTAAAATTATTTTTTAAAGCAACTAGGTAGGTAGGTACCTACCTAGTTTTTAGCACATGAGTAGATATACTACTCTGTGTTTTTAGTAAGTAATCTCTTCCAAATATTATATTTTATTTTTTGCGGGAAGATCTCGTTGCCTTGCCACTTGAGTTGCGTTGCGAGTGCGACATGTAGGTAGTAGGCATTTGTAAGTAAGTAGGTAGGTAGGTAGGTACCTAGGTATATTTATACAATAACTTTATTATCATTTTGCGATAAAGATATATAAGAACTAGCTTCCGCCCGCGGCTTTGCTCGCGTGGATTTAGGTTTGTCACTCGGTCTTTATCACGGACACTTGTCAGTTGTCACCTCCCAGCCCAAAATAATCAATTAAGTAAGTACCTACCTACTTAAACAATTTTTTTGTAATATTTTGCTTTTTTTTTCTATGCTATATAGGAAACTTTGAAGGGCGGAATTGAACCTGCGTAGAGTCTTCTGGCTAAATAGGTAGGTAGGTTCCTACACCGATGTCGGTTGACAAGCAAAGTAGGCAGCTTGCTTTTCAATAGTTAAACTCGCGGTGGCTCAGTGGTCGTCTGGTGTACTTATCTAACCAGAAGACGCAGGCTCGATTTTCAGGCAGTCGATTTTTTCCATCACTAAACTACCTACTTACTTAGAAAATATTCTAGTAAACCGCGACAGTCTCGTTTTAAACGGCCGGCCAGCGCTAGTGGTAGGTAGGCTAAGTACCGACCTACCTACTTGATCATTATTTTGTCGTGGAGTTATTTTAAAACTATGATAATTATCTCCGATATTCATTAAAACCAAATGATGTCAATGGCAATTCTGTTCAAAATTAAATAGGTACCTACTTGTGATGAATAACGTATTTAAGTAGGTACCTAATTGGTATGGATTAATGATAACAACAAAAGTGTAGGTATATACTACACTTTTGTTGTGTTAAACACCTTCGCAAATAATGCATTATTTTAGAACAAATTTGATTAGGTATCTACAACAAAAAAGGTTATAGGTAGTGAGTCAACCTTAACAGATAGATAGGTAGGTACCTACCTAGGTATATTATGCAGCCATTGACTTCGTTTACGTTTTATAGCCTATAACCTTCCTCGATAAATGCACTATCTAACACAAAAGATACCTACCTATTTTAAATTCGAACCAGTAGGTAGTTCCTGAGATTTCCGCGGTCAACCAAACAAACAAACTTTTTAGCTTTATAATACTTATTAAATAAAAAATAATAATTAGATGTTCGCAATCTTGGATTATAAACATTTTGTTTTTTTCACAATCAGAAACTATGAAATTGACACCCACGTCATGTTATATTTACTTAAAAAAATAATGTCGGCCATTAAAAATATATTATGTCATTTATGAAATCAGTAGGTATCCTGAGAAACCTTGAAAATGACACGTACATTTTTACATGAATTTACGTTAAATAATAACGAAAATAAACTACGCGTAAGAAGATAGGTAAGTAGTTTTATAAAATTAAATGTATTACCTAAGTACCTACGCGCTACCGAGAAGGAGGTAGGTACCTGTTCGGGGTGAGCGACCGTAATAACAACAAGTAGCAACTTTAGGTACCTACCTACATCCCGGCGCACCAGAGCCATCTATTGGTTAAATATATAGTAAACACTTGATATACAACCCGAGGCGATAGATGTCGCATGCGTGAACGCACGTGCTACGTGCGACATCTATCGCCTACAAAAGAAAAACAATTCTGCCCGAAGAATCTCGCCCGATAGGAAGGTCCCATTTCTTTGTATGGGATGAGGCATCTGTACTAGTATTCTTTTATCTGTGGTCTAGTGGTCCCAAGTGCGCCCATGTAATAGGGGCGCCCCCCAATTACATGGGAACTGTGGGATCCTATTGCTATTAACCGAGAATTTCATAGAAAAACCCAACACTGCCCGACCTGGGAATCGAACCCAGGACCTCTAGCGTGGTAGTCGCGCATGGGAGCACTAGACTAATTTGTGTCTATCTGCAATGTCAAGATTTTACTAAATCACAAACAGCTTTTTACTAAATCATATTAAAGTATACAGGTGGCCCATACCAGGTGGTCAAAAAAAGTCACACAATCTATTCAATAATAGGTAAGTATATCATTCAACGGCCCTAGTAGTATAGAAATTATCAACATTAAATTTTTATTTGAATTTATGCCACTGTGAAGACTATTCAACAGAGAGCCCTTAAATTTGGGTCATAAAGTCAACTGAAAACGTCATATTATAAATGGTGATAATTTCTACTACTGAGGATAGCCAAATGATATATTTATGTACCTATTATTGACTAGATAGTGTGTCCTACTATTGGTCCTTTTAGACCACTCGACATCCTCTATACTGTGCTGTAGAGATTGCCGCAAAAAGGCAGTATTACGCAGGTGGGTTGCTGGTTAAAAATAAATACAGGTAAAACAATCACTTTAATATTTATGCTACTAGAAGTGTCTAGTCGGGAATTTAGGCGGGAAAATGTAAAGTGCACGTTGTCGATTTTATATTATTTTTCAAAACTTGAATTTCTCCGAAGTTTGATGTGTAATTATGGTGGATAATTAACCATTAAGTGTTCGTGAACGTGTGAGTGTAGGCAAATGACATAAAATTGAAAATCGTGACTTTTTGGGTTCTCTCCTAAACTCCATCGAAGCCTCAATAAAGTTTCTACCGTTTTATTGGGACAACTGAACAACTTATACTTGACACTGGCGAACACAAAAAGTGTGGTGCCATAATACAATCCCACAATGGGAATTAATACTACTTGATTATTCTAATACTTGAGACTGGCAAATACACAAAAAGTGTGGCGCCATAATAATAATAAAAAAAAAAGTGTCTAGTCCTGACAGACCCGTTGAAATAGCTAGGGATTCGCTCCCATATTAAACATAAAACTTAAACTATAGAACTGCGTTTAATTATGAACCACGCCTGGCACCTCACTTTTAACAAAAAAAAACTGTCTGTTTGTTCCACCTAATCTCCGAAATGACTACTAATGTTGACGGTATTTCCACTGGCAAAAAAAATGTGCTAAATAAGTCTCGTAGGTAGATAAATGTTCAGGCCGGTACAATCTACCGTATGTAATGTAATGAAATCCTTATAACAGCCTCAAAAGGCTGCTACGCGCTGCATTGCAAACAACTGCATACTACAGCTCGATGTGATGCGGCCCGCTCATAGTGTACGAAATATAAAATGTCCGTAAATAATATGTATAGTATCGATCTTTTGCTACGCAGCACGCCTTAATCTATGAGAGCATTTATTATCTCCTTAACGACAGATATCACAATAAAATATACCATCTTTGATCTTACCATCACGCCTGTATTACAGTTTAAGTTAGTTAAGTTTGGCAGAGGCGTACTAATGTTCGCCGATATTCAGGTCACCTGTAATAGTGGGGCGCGCCTATTGCAATGGCCAAAAAGCAAAGTTCGGAGTTTGGAATTTGTGCCCGGTTAATGATGACTGATGAATGGCACAAATTCCAAACTCCGAACTTGGCTCGACCTGGGAATCGAACCCTCTAGCTTAGCAATCGCGCTCAAGACCACTTGGCTAACAGTTAAAAATAAAATATTGATATTTGATAACATTTAGTTACCAGCATAGTTCCAAGTAGACTAAGCAGCAGTTCAGTCGCAGGCCACTCAGGTTTGTTCACAGTGGTCAGCAAGTCGTGCACGAAATTTTCGAACAGGGGCCTGAAGTCGACTTCTTCGTTACGACTCCGGCACTTGTTCAGGAATGACGTCAGGAATGTACCACCTACACTGATCGCTGCCTCGTACTTAGATATTATCATGAGATCTTTATCTACATTCTGAAAAAAGTATGTAGTATGTAGTAGTATAAAGACAGTATGTTTATAATTCTATCTAGAAGTGGTAACTTTTAAGGATTTGATTGTACAATCAATGCTTACTTTTCTGTCTGATGAGTGAGGGTCTTTGTCTTTGTCGTGTGTTTTGCATAGTGATTCCGGCAGTGTCACTACACACTGTACTAGTTGAAGGACTAGCGCCGTCAACATCTGTATCTGTTGGTCCGAGCTCAGTTGAAAAGACCGCAGATTGTGTTTGGAGCTAGGTATGCGCGCTATCGACGCCAATATATCTTCTAATAACAAACGTCGGTGTTGTTCATATTTTGTGAAAATCTGGAAACAATATAGTATGATATCTTTTAGACTAAAAGAAAATTAGAAAATAGTAGAGATGATACAGATATTCATGCATGAATTTGGATAAAACCAAAGTTATGTTTAAATGACCACATTGATCTGAGACCTGCTGAGATCGAGATCTAAGATTGCTGTAATGCATCTCCTTGAAGTTGTTTTAGAATTGAATACACTTCCTTGGGTAGATTATGTCCAGCAATGGATTGTAATAGGCTATTATATGGATGATGATACAGATATTCGGAAACTATTCAGTATCTGGTTTATCCAGCCTTATTTTTTTATCCCGCCGGATACTGCATAGTATGGCAATATTCGTCCGGATATTCCGAACATTAAAATCAATTAATTCATAACCATTTGCTCGCCTGAATTTACAGAGTCCATTACACATCTTTGTGGACTGGTTCGGATTCTATAAGTTATGACGCGTCTGATGGCTATTTTTCACTAGATATCCAGGCGCCGGATAGCCGGCTATCTGGCTTACAGGTCAGGTGAATATCTGTCGCCTATGCTAAATAGATAGATAGGTTCATCTCTACAAAATAGTTGTGGAATGGTTCCTGTCACAGGCGATCAGTGTAACATGAATAACAAAATTGTTATTCATGAAACTTACTTACAAGTTTGTTTCGCAATTATAATAAGGAAAATATAAAGGGCACTCACCGTAGTGACGAGCTTCAGCGCGCTAAGTTGCAGTTCACTCACGTTCTCGACAAAGAACGGAGAGACGCCGACGGTGGAGGCGTGCAGCACCGTGGTGTCGGTGAGGTGGTGCGCCGCGAACAGCTCGGCCAGCAGCGTGACGGACTCGTGCGCGTGCGAGTACAGCGCCCGCGCCGCGCGCTGCGCCCCGCCCGCCGCCGCCCCGCGCCGGCCCCCGCCCGCCCCGCCGCCCGCCCCGCCGCCGCCGCCCCCGCCGCGCCGCTTGCGCCCGTCCACTACACACACACACACATACACATACACAGGGTGTGCCGATGTATCAAGGGAAGTTTACTGTTGTTTGATATAATAAAAATAAAATAAATTTCCTATTGAAAAGTTAATATTATTACATATCATTCAAAATAATTGAAATCCATTAATAGTTTCAAGATTTATATTAACTTTTAAAGTTTTTGATGGGGATTGTTCTGTCTCTTTCACGCAAAACTAGTATCAGCGTGGAATTATTATAAACTTATAAAATGCTTATTACGTTCACATTTTTTGGCCGATTTTAATTTTGTTTCTGTTGTTCTATTTATAGTCAACATTTTTATGAGACGATTAAAAATGATAAGTCACCTAGCCTATTGCCACCGCATATCATTACAATATTGTTTACCTTTCTTTTTTGAAGTACTTTGAATGCTATATACAGGATCGTAGACACAATAAATTGTATTGTTCAGTTGGAACTTTATGAACATAATAATTCTATCTATAACGTCTTCTAGAAATATACGCTTCGGCATATTCGGAGATGTCATTACGTACAGGGACGTTAGACTTGCGTCCGACGCACACATAACCCTTTCCAATGCTGACTCCAACCATATTTGTCGCATTTCTTCACTATCCTCCTAAAAACAGAAATTTTAATAAATATCTCGTGATCCCCTCTATATTTGGTATCTCACAAGTAGGACTCGGCCGCTCGCTTACAGGGTCGCTCACTAGCGACATTTTCTCCGCTGCTCTAATATTTTTCTCCAATATATTTAGCAATCGAACTAATCTGTCTGCAGGTATAGCTTCCATAGCACCAAGGTTCTTAAGTTTAGCTGCTTCGGAACATAACTCTTGAAGCTGATATCGAGGTAATAATAATTCTTCAGGTATATCAGTGCCCTCTGAAATTTCAAAAACCAAACTCTATTAAAAAGAAATCTACTATCTACCTCATACTCACTAGGGAATTTTGTTGGATCACACTATACAAAATTACAGTTACAGATCTATTTGCGAAACAGAAACAGTCGCGCGATGTTTAGGTTTTTAACAAAGGTAAGTATGTTTTTCTTGAATTACAGTATATGCTTACCCATTTCATCAGTAATTAGAATATCATCGTCAATAGCTTCGAATACAGATTCAATCAATTTATTGAAACGCTGATAGGTATTTGTCTCCATTAATTCATCTACAGAAAGCATTTCTAGCACAGGTACTAATCTTCGTTCTACCTTTCGTAACTTAGGCCGAACTGAAAAAATTACAATAATGGAAATGTTATAAATTTGTATCCAGCCTACTATTGACCTTGAAAACAACATAAAATATTTAAACAAACCCTGTAAAAGGTTACACTTAACTTAGTCAATTTTAAATGCAATTACTATTATACATATTTTGGAATTGCTTAGGAGACTAGGTTTACGTGGGAGAGCCATGCTTCGACACGTATTGGCCAGCTCGACCAGAGTGATACCACGGCTTCACAGAAAACCGACGTGAAACAACGCTTGCGTTGTGTTTCGCCGAGTGAGTGAGGTTACCGGAGGCCCAAACTCTTAGGCGGGCATCGCACTTGTAACTCCTCTGGTGTTACGGGTGTCCATGGGCGGCGGTAATCGATTACCATCAGGTGATCCGTCTACTCATTTGCTCCCCTGTCCCATAAAAAAAGTTTGTTGTTCCAAAAATGTCTTATTATGGAGAAGAACATCAAAATCATTTTTTAAATGTTTATATTTAATTATTAAAATGTTAAACATTATGTTCACAGATACCTATCGCAGCCTCTGCTTCTTCCTTTTTACTGGCTTCTTCATGTTTCCTTTTCACTGCTTCCCAATTTTTCTCCCTAGCTATATCTATTGCTTCCCTTTCTTTGTCTACAGTTGGTGTACAACTACTTGATTTCGACTTCAAAGGGACATTATCATCAGAATCAGATTCCAGTGTACTGTTTTTTCTCGTTCTTTCTTCAGTTGTGAAATCATGCTTCTTCAATAAACCCTCCTATAAAAATATAATGTGCATATTATTCCAAATAGGAGAATAAATACACATCAGATTTCATAATTATTTTGTAACCTCAGTGCAGGTAAAGCAACATCTCGATTGTGCGCACCAGTTTAGGTTAATGATGTCAAACGGTCAAACATGGCACGGCTCTTTCGGTTTGCTAGACCACGACCAGAGCATGTCCGTCGCCTTGCCGAACGCGGTTGTGGCGGTTGTGTTGGTATAAGTTTACGACACGTTTAGAGTAGTGGCGGCGGAGCGATCGGCTTCTTCAACACTTGTTGTGGGTTAGAACCCCACACAGGTACAGGTAGTTGGTCCAAGACAGGACCAAATCCAACATTTTATATAAGAAAAAATAATAGTTCGCTTGCGCAGACCCAGTTACAACTGCTTTGCTCTGCCAGTCAAGCCAGACATGCATGTCAGGCGCTTACGGCGAGCCGCATAATCGTGACGCAACTTTTATTCCACTTTTTCATTGGAGAATTCTCACCAGCATTTTACGTTTTTAATTATTCAATTTGTTTGTTATATTAAAAAATCAATATACTTAAAATTTGGAATGTAAGAAATTTTAATATTGGTTAGGTTAGTTTAGAACTGTGACCACACAATTCCAGAATCGAATTGTAACCCTTGTGTAGATGCTATAAAATAACCATTTTGGGTCGTATTTACAGTAGCCTACATAGATTATAAATAGTGGCTAAGATAGTATTTTTAGAATAGAATAGAATATCATTTATTTTCAAGATTACAAGCTTTACAGAGTAGGTAATGGACATTTAAAGATGAACATGATCTAGTAATTCAGAGGACAGTGTAGTTTTTTAAAGGAAAATAATGCTATCAAATAGAAGTATACTTCGACTTTGAATTGTATTCAGTAACTTGACAGTTCGAAGAGAAATAATGATACCACATGTAACGAGTCTTTTTAGCACGTTACATGGTATTAGTTTGTTTTTAATAAAACCGTAATAAATCATTGTTTTGACATAGATCATTTCGCCGATACCCTTAGTCATGGAATGTTGCCAGCACTTTAAAAAAATTTAAACGTCATCTGCGAGCTGTCAAAAATTGACATCTTCACCCTACGACGAACATTAACCATGCACTGAACGTTTTATCAATAATTTTAAAAAAAAATTAAATCTGGCCTAATTTCGTGCCATTTCCACTATAATGTTTCTTTAAATTGTTTTGCAAAGCCTAATGGCTCAAGTCTAATGTTATGGACCCATATTTTGTTGGTAAGTCGAAGATTTTATTAGCACTTGTTCATGGCACTTACTCTGGTTTGAATCTTGTTCGATTTGGCTACAATCAGCTTTCGCTATTGTTCCAGGCTAATCTACAGCTAATTCTCGCCCGTTGGCGAAGAATGATATTTGTTTGTTGAAAAAAACGGTAAGTAATTTTGTTAAACGTAACCACGTTTCGACGTCATGTGCTCGTTACGTCCCCTTTTCTAATCCAGGCTTATTTTGTTGCAGCCTCGGCGTTTTTTTTTTATATTTAATATAAAATTTCAATTCTTCTAAATTTAAACTTCCTTAACCTCAAAATTTTGGATCGTGCCGCATCGCGCCTGGCCGGGATGGCAGCCGTTCCATGTATTTAAATCTAATTTAACTTAAAATTATCTAGTATGCAGATCGGGTATGTAGTTTAAATTACATTACCACAGTTCAGATGCAATAATGACCAAATAATGACCAACCATTTATATAGTTAATTAATCATAAGTAGTTTTCCAAAATTGTATGCAACCTACGGGAAATAAAAGATAGGCAAAAGAGTATGTTGTCTTTTTTTATTGTAATCCTCCCACCGGCAGATTAAAAGTCCAATATCCACCATAGTTAGCTTCCGGTAGCATTTTTTTTGTGGTGAGCTCCTGGCGCCCGAATTTCATTTTATCTGGTTATTTATATTATATTTTGGAGCCCCATAGTATTAGAATCATCCTAACTTTGTATCTGGGTAACCATCCCACACCATACATTATACATTATTAACATACACATTTTTTTTTATTTTTTTATTACAATTTGGCGCTTGCGTTCAGGGACATGAAGTAGGTTTGCCTAGTATTGTTACTTGTTTTGGTACATTATTGCATCTAATATTTTGTTATTATATTGTTTACAAACCATTTTGTTTGTTACTTTGAAACTTTTATAGTAAATAACTTTAATTTACAACTTTAATGTAATCTTGTAAACAGTATAGCTATTGAACTTTATTGTATTTTGTTTGTTACTATATGCTATTACAGCATATGTTTTTGTTTTTCTCTTTAGCAAAACCAACATAATTGTATTGTGTAAACCGTTTTTGTTATTTTACAAAACTTTTTTATAAACATAATTGAGGTGTAACTTTTAAAAACATAATTTAATTACATTAAGTAAACATTGTTTTCATAATAATTAAGATTGAAACTTGTAAGTTATTATTGCATCTTTTCAGTTTTAAAAAAAACTTTTACTATACTTTTGAAAAACTTAATTTATCTTCAACAACAACTTTACTTTTAACTTACATTTCACATAACCTTTTTTGAACTTATTTTAGTAACTTGTTTGAAACTTTTAGTTTTGCTTTGCATTTTTATACTTTTACTTGCTATTCATCATGGATAAAGAAGTTCAGTTTCCTCCGCTTTCTTTGTCTGAGGATAAACAGGCTTCAGTTGATACTAGCATGGTTGCTAATGTTAATGCTGCTGGTATAGTTCAAAATATGATTGATTTGACCGAGGTGCATGATCCTTTTGATCATAATGCTCAAATTGCACATTCTTCTTCTGCTTTGGCTACAAATACTTTACCTTCTTTTAATTCGATGAATGCTTTTGTTAATGAACACATTAAGAAAAATTTACCTTCTTTTACTAAATTGCCAGATTTGAAAAAGAGTAAGATTGATTTCGATGGAAAGTCGTGTGTTAGAGAATTTATAACTCAAGTTGAGGAGTATTTTTTATATAAGAATTTTAATGAAATTTTGTTAGTAGGATCTTTTTCTGACTTGCTTAGCGGTATTGCTCTTAAATGGTTTCGCACAGTTCGAATTCGTATTGCTTCTTGGCATGAGCTCAAGCTTGCATTATTAAAGCGTTTTGATAAACCTCATTTTGATTACTTTTTGGAATATGACCTTCGCACAAGGAAACAAAAACTTTCTGAATCTCTTCCAGATTTTATTACAGATATTATGGACATGGCTAGTCGTCTTTCTTCTCCATTATTTGATACAGTTTTAGTTAATATTATTAAACATAACATGTTACCTTTATATACACCATTTATTTTTAGTAGAAATATTGATTCAGTTAAACAATTTCTTGATCTTGCAAAAGAACTTGAAGTTGTTGTCAATAGAAAACCTCTTAAAGATTCCATTATGTCTGAAAAACCATTTGTGAAATCCAATGCAGTTTCAAGTAGTTGATGTTTTTACAAAATATTGCTGGATATTTCCCATGATTAATGCTACTACTAAAATCATTTGTAAACTTTTTGAAAAAGAAATATTTCTTAAGTTTGGTTGTCCTAAAATAATAGTTTGTGATAATGGAACCCAATTTACTTCAAAACACTTTGTAGACTTCTTGAAAAGTTTTAATATAACTAAAATATTTTATAATACTTTATACACACCTCAAAACAATCCTGTAGAACGTTATAATAAAACGGTTGAAACTTGCATTTCTTGTTTTGTGAAAGATGATCATAGAACTTGGTCTAAATTTTTACCTCATGTTCAATTAGCTTTGAATAATAGTGTGAATCTTGCTACAGATTTTACACCAAATTTTCTTATGTTTGGTAGAGAACTTATTTTTGATGCTTCTTTACACCATTTTAGTAATTCTATTGACAACTTAAATCAACTTGAAGTTGGCGATAGAAATATTTTTGCTACTTCTCTTAATTCACTTAGTGATATTTACGTGAAAGTTCAGGCTTATTTATTAAAAGCTTATAAGCGTAATGCGACTTATTATAACAAAAGTCGTAGGGTCATTTCTTTTGATGTGGGTGATGTAGTGTGGAGGAGAAGTTTTGTTCAATCTCATGCTCCTGCTTATTTTTCGGCAAAACTTGCTCCTAAGTTTATTAAATGCGAAATTATAGAAAAAGTTTCCAATAATGTTTATGTATTAAAAGATTTAAATAAAGGTTCAGTAGGTCGTTATCATGTTAAAGATATAATCAAATTTTAATTCTTTTCGGGTTGGTCTTGACTTTGATGACATTGTTTGAAGCGGGCATATGTTAGAGTGATGAATGAATGATTATATTGCCCTTTGTGTGATGATGTATGTTAGAAAACTTCATATCAATTTATTGATTTCAAGTCTGAACATTTTAAAGTTTAACTTAGGTCATTTTGGTTAATATTTCAATTTGCTTCTTCCACCCACACATATTTATATTTTCTACATCAAAAGATCTTATATATTATTTTGTTTGTTTGTTGAGATAGATAATATTGTATTATTATATTATCCTCTTATATTTCTTTCTCTTTCTGGAGATTATATTTTTTTAGTCTTTTTCAGATTAAAATCTTAACACTTCTTTTTAAGATTTAATAATCTTCCATTGTTCAAGTTAACATAAAATCTTACTATTTCTCTTAATTAAATAAGTATCGATTTTAAGCTAACATATTTTAGTTGGTAATTCTACATTGTAGAATTTTAGTTTAAATATATTTCATAGTTTCTCGGATGTGACTTATATTGATATTTCAACTCGGACTTGACTCTGAGGAGACTTCCTCATATTTTCTTCTTTTGTTTTGGGTTATTCTACCGCCTTTGTTGTAGAATACCTGACATTTTTATACGGTACTCGGATTTTTTTCCTTGAGTTCCTATTTTTTTGCTATTGTGTTCGGAAGTTCGGTAGTGTTATGCCGATCACAATATGCATACTCTTTTTGTTCTTACTTTTGATATTGTGTTCGGAAGTTCGGTGGTGTTGTGCCGATCACAATATGCAAGTATTTGTTATTCCTTTTATGCTATTGTGCTCGGGAGTTCGGTGGTGTTATGCCGATCACAATATGCATATTTTTTTTGTTCTTACTTTTGATATTGTGTTCGGAAGTTCGGCGGTGTTGTGCCGATCACAATATGCAAGTATTTGTTATACCTTTTATTCTATTGTGTTCGGGAGTTCGGTTGTGTTGTGCCGATCACAATATGAATATTTTTTTTTTACAGTTGCTTTGCTGTAGCTGCCTTTTTGAGGATGCTTGTGCTTGGAAGTTTGGTGGTGTTGAGCCAATCACAACATTCATAATTTTTTTGGTGGATTGTTCACGTCACATTTTTGTTGCTGTGAATGGTTCATGTCTTGTATGTGGTATACAGGATGGGGATTTTGCATGGTAGGACGTCGGTAGTCAGTGGCGAAGGTGCCTAACTGAACTCCAAGTCGGTGTTTGTTATTGCTAGTCAGTGGCGATGGTGCCTAACTGTACTCACGGAGGTAGATGTTATAGATAGTCAGTGGCGATGGTGCCTAACTGTACTCACGGAGATAGATGTGTTGATAGTCAGTGGCGATGGTGCCTAACTGTACTCACAGCGGTAGAAGTTATTTGTTAGTCAGCGGCGGTGGTGCCTAACTGAACTCGAAGTTGTTAGATGTTTGGGAGTTTGTTTTTTATATTCCAATATTTTAGGATATGCTTAGTTTGTTAATGGTTTAATAGTATATTGATACTATCACCTAGTTTTTTGAAATCTATATTTTAGTTTTTCTCTCTTGTTGATTCTTTTCTTTGCCTTAGTGCATAAAAGAAAGTTCCTTTCTTTTATTTTCGGGGAGGGATGTAATGTAACGAGTCTTTTTAGCACGTTACATGGTATTAGTTTGTTTTTAATAAAACCGTAATAAATCATTGTTTTGACATAGATCATTTCGCCGATACCCTTAGTCATGGAATGTTGCCAGCACTTTAAAAAAATTTAAACGTCATCTGCGAGCTGTCAAAAATTGACATCTTCACCCTACGACGAACATTAACCATGCACTGAACGTTTTATCAATAATTTTAAAAAAAAATTAAATCTGGCCTAATTTCGTGCCATTTCCACTATAATGTTTCTTTAAATTGTTTTGCAAAGCCTAATGGCTCAAGTCTAATGTTATGGACCCATATTTTGTTGGTAAGTCGAAGATTTTATTAGCACTTGTTCATGGCACTTACTCTGGTTTGAATCTTGTTCGATTTGGCTACAATCAGCTTTCGCTATTGTTCCAGGCTAATCTACAGCTAATTCTCGCCCGTTGGCGAAGAATGATATTTGTTTGTTGAAAAAAACGGTAAGTAATTTTGTTAAACGTAACCACGTTTCGACGTCATGTGCTCGTTACGTCCCCTTTTCTAATCCAGGCTTATTTTGTTGCAGCCTCGGCGTTTTTTTTTTATATTTAATATAAAATTTCAATTCTTCTAAATTTAAACTTCCTTAACCTCAAAATTTTGGATCGTGCCGCATCGCGCCTGGCCGGGATGGCAGCCGTTCCATGTATTTAAATCTAATTTAACTTAAAATTATCTAGTATGCAGATCGGGTATGTAGTTTAAATTACATTACCACAGTTCAGATGCAATAATGACCAAATAATGACCAACCATTTATATAGTTAATTAATCATAAGTAGTTTTCCAAAATTGTATGCAACCTACGGGAAATAAAAGATAGGCAAAAGAGTATGTTGTCTTTTTTTATTGTAATCCTCCCACCGGCAGATTAAAAGTCCAATATCCACCATAGTTAGCTTCCGGTAGCATTTTTTTTGTGGTGAGCTCCTGGCGCCCGAATTTCATTTTATCTGGTTATTTATATTATATTTTGGAGCCCCATAGTATTAGAATCATCCTAACTTTGTATCTGGGTAACCACGCCAATCCCATCCCACCACATCTTAACACATACACATATTTTTTTTATTTTTTTATTACACACACTACAACTAATAGTGTTGGGGTAGCGAATGATTTTGCGTAAAGATTGATTGATAAAAATGGTTTAATATAAAATTAAACTTAAAAATCCGTAAATAAGATGTAAGATATAAGAATAATTAATCAAAGTAATTTCCTTTTCTATTTTTTTCTAATAAAAACCAACCAAAAATAAAAAACATAAAATTCAACTTTTTTTTACTTTTGTAATTTTTGACCTTTTATAGATTAACTTACTACTGAGAAACAAATTCTACTATTTTTAATAGTTTATATTGTGTTTTGAAGACTAGCTATTCAATATACATAAAAAGTTTGTTCATGTAAGTACATTATTTAAATTCATTCAATTTCGTTCATTCTTTGACCACACTATCTTTTTTTTGTCAAAAACTGGTAACCCTTCAACTGTCAAGTTACTGAATACAATTAAAAGTCGAAGTTATAGTGTTAATTAGTTTAGCACCCTTTTCATTCAACTGTCACATAAATTCATAAAAACTTACTGATAAACGGCCAAGTTTCACAACTGGATATCTATTATTTACAACACCCAAACTTTTACTTGGGTCCTGCTTCTCTTGGTTGCTACCTTGTTGCTGGGGTGCGTAAGGGGCACCCATAGATGGTAAAGGCACTTGCGGCTCCAGACGTAACGGCGACGGTGCCACACTGGCTTGAGCTGGAGACTGACCCGTTCTCACATTGCCATCTACAAATATTTATTTATTAGTATTTTAATTCACAAGAGGTAAAATTACTATTTATTATTTTTATAAAATGTATGTGTAGTATTGTACCTTGCTCAAATGCCTTATCTTGTAATTGCATTAGTAATCTCTGGTGATCAGGTTGGTTGCTTGGTGACATAGATAGTGGATCTTTTTCTTCATTTAAATTAGTACCATAATTCCTATGGTCTTGTACCAGACTGTTATAAAAACCGCCATTTTGTGGATTTGAACCAGACGTATTTGACAGTGGGCTTGGATACATGTTGGAAGAATTTCCACTGTTCCAAATAGGAGATACACTATTCTGAGCAGTGTTATTTACTTGGTTCCCTGGCCTGGCTTGTGAGGGTGGAGAGCCCATATTTACATGGGGTGATGATTGCGAAGGTGTAGCAAGCAACTGCTGATTTGGAATAGATGCTGTTCCATGTGATGATGGACTTGAGGGGACAGTATTAGGAGAAATTCCATTAAATTTATGGTGGGAGTGACAATTGGGACCCCAGTGAGTTCTTGGCTGCTGCTCAAACACATTAGGATTAACATTTAATATTGCTCTCAATAGTTCTGGTAAAGGTTGCGGAGTTGGAGGATTTGATGCATCTGCAACATTATCATCTTTTAGATCTCTGAAAAAGAAAGGGTGCATGTTATGTATATCTCTACTATTATAAAATTGTAAAAAAGCTGTGTCTGTACATTGAAGATATTTAAAAAACAAGTGGGTTAGGGTATATAAACGTATCCAAACCAAAAAAATGAGATTTTTTAAATTCTGGTCCGTTTGTCTGTTTGTTATGGGTTGGCGCAAAAACTACTGAATAGATTTTAATTTTGTGATCACTGTTAGAAAGTATGTGCTCCAAATTAAAAACTGGGACACTTCTTATCTCAAATAATTAAACGGAACCTTAGATACAGCTTCTATTTCTATTAATATAATAAAATATAATAATATAAAAATAATAGAATAATAGAATAGAATAGATACAGCTTGACCTCTCTAATGTGTAGAGATCCATACAAAGAAGAGATCATCACTGTTGGTTTTTGAGCTTCAAGTGAGTGAAGATGCGGGTATAGGCTAGTAAGTTATAATATAGAGAAACAAATATTGTTTAGAATACAATAAAGTAGCTGAAAACTTACTATACAAGACATAAAAATAAAGGAAAGAAATCAAAATATTACATGTGCGATACCGATGTCTGCATAAGTGATTGAATTAGCAGCGACACTAAATTTTCATCACGCGTTGCAAGCAGTATTGCTGCCTCTTCAGCGACTCGTGGGTGAAATAACTGTGATTTGTTGTTAAGTGTTGCAGGCAACGGTGCCGGAAGTGGTAACACTGGTAATACTGAAAAAAGGTAATACTTAAATTTATATTTAAACTATTTTGCTGAAGCCATGACTAATGTTTCATTTATTAAAAAATCTTTAAGGAATCACTATTGTCAGTTTAGGCCTAAAGTGTTGGTTATATTAAAAGAAAAGATTACAAACTATCGCACATCAACAAAACACTATATGGATAAAATCATCCTGTTTCAACCTTATTTATCACACTGCTTAATTATACTTATTTTAATCAAAATACTTATCTTAATCAAAAGTCTTAGACAATAATATTATAATTAAAATGTCTCAAAATAAAACTAATATTATTAAAGACTTGTCTTGTCTTGACTTGTCCAATAGCAATGACACAAAAACACCACATAGTGAAATTGGGAGATAAACAAATATAACATAAATTAGTGATCTAGTGATACTGAGTGTGACTGTTAAGCTTGAGGTCCTGGGTTCGATTCCCAGATCAAGCAAAGTGTTATTGGGGTTTTTCTATATAATTCCCAGTAGCAATTCGGAGTTTGGAATTTGTGCCCAGTTAATGGCCATAGGCACACCCCCTATTATATGGGAATTAAAAATACCAACAATGGTGGGTGTACATTAGTATGCCTCTGCCTAACCATTCGGGGAATACAGGCACAATGGCACAACACTGTTTTTATCTAAGTAATTAATATCATAATATATTTTGTGTGTGATAGGGAATGATGGCCTAATTAAACCTGAAATTCTCAGAAAGGGCAGCAAGCCTTGAGCCATGTTACTGATAATCTCTTAGACAGCATGTAGCCCTATAATAAGCTACCCCTTGAAGTAGTAAGAACAATGTGATAAGGGAATGTTGAGGTGGTAAAGAAGTAGTAATGATTAAACTCATCATATAAAGTATGAAATTAAGATGCATTAGACTTGTAACAAAATATTACTTAAATACTGCTCAAATATGTATAAAAGAAAAGTATAAGGTTTACAAAGGGCAGACTTCAGCAAATACACCACAATTCAAAAGCATACCATATAACTACTGACCATGCATGAGCAGGTTTAGAACTTTTCCTTAATTAAAAATGACTGACTTTCATTGAAACAATAAATAACAGTATTTAATGTGTCTAAATAATGTATTATTTATTTTCCCAAACATTCTATTGTGTGAATAACATAAGGCAGTTTATAAAATGAAAAATTTACAAATGTAATTGATCCATACACTATTTATGTAATAAAAGTTTATGTTATTACACTTTGTGTTATTCACAAGACTATCTGTGTTATGCAAATTTTAGTATTTGTGTGCTCATTCATACCTATGAGCTAGCTCTTATACTTACAATCAGTCAAGCTGGCTACTCCTGCTAACGTTGTAATAGGGACACTTGGAATATCCCTTTCATTCATCTTGATTGAACAAATTATTTTCTCAGGGTTACTAATATTTTCCTAAAAGTTAAAAAGAGAGCCTTTGCTGTGATACTATAAAACACACCATACAAAATTGTTTGCGTAGTCGAAGTTTCCATTATCATTTTACTTTCCACTCACGTAACACTTAGCACAGGAAATCTTTAACATAACCGATTGACGATTTATTAGACGTAGTGTTTCAATTAGAGTTAAAATAACATTAGATAGAAGATTGTTGTGGAAATGGGGCAGCCGTCAATTTGATGCTTTGTTGTGCGTTGTGCATCAAACGAAGGTCAGCGCATCTGTACGACACTCCCATATAAACCGAGAAAAGCAGTGTAACTGACACGAAACCATATTTCGATTCATTGTGGAGCAAATACTCACTGAAACATTATGTTAGGTATGTCTAATTTATTTATCCAGGACAAATCAAACATAATCCCAACATTTAGATAATCAAGAAATAACGAATTAGTGTTGCCAATATCAAAATAAAAGTTTCACCACATGACGCCAACGCCAATTAATTAATTGGTCATAGACAATAAGAATATTGATTTACAGCCAGTAAACTGAGCAACAATCTCACTAACAATACTCTAACCAGAGAATAAAATACCTATTAAATCGTTTTTGTTTCCTTGGTAATTAATTCATTTGGATCTAAAGTAAATAAATAAGGAGCATGTGAAACTGATCGTGGCAGCACTTGTCAAGAATCATAGACCCTTACGGCCCGATTACGACCTTGCCGCTGTAAGCGTTGGCTTAGAGCGGCGTGGCGAGCGGTAAGATCAAATGTATAGAAATGTTTGAAGCACGCCACGACTCGCCGCTGACAGCGAAAAATCCCGCGGTTTTCTCCGAGCGAAACGCTGCAGCGGCGAGCGGCGGGAACAAATGTACTAGGTACTAGGCAATGAGTGCGACGCCACGACAAAGAGTGGCACGGACAGCGGTGTAGGTGGGACGGACTCGGCGGTAAAATAAAATCAAAATATTTTAAATGTACTTCTATGCGTTGCAGAATATAATCAAACGTTTTTACACTCATTCTTGTGTACTCACAAATGTATCTGGATATTTCCTGTAATCTTCGTATGAATAACGAAATTCGCCATATAAATAACGATATTTATTCAAATCGTGCACTCCTTCCCTCATATTGAGAATATCTTGTTTTAAAAATATAACTAACTGTAACTTTACCCAAAACTAACGGACAGGGCGAAAGTTTGCATTTATGTGCAAAATTTACTAAAAATCTGAGCTAAAAATCAACTACTGCGCAACCCTTTAACTATCTATACATGGACAAGTAACGCGCTTAATTCTAAGAACAAAAAGTCTGTCTTGTCACTTTTGGTGCGGGGGGTGGAAACCATTGGAAACACTACCTATCTAACTAAACGCTAAATTATTTTGTATCGCTACGAACTCACACATATCAAAATCTTCACCACTAACACAATTTACGCATACACACAGGTCAAATACGTCAACATACAAGAATTGACAACAATACGAACGTAAAAGACAATAAAAATAGTTAGGAAGCTACTATATCGATATTTTATATCGATAGATTATTTTAGGGAGAATGGATAAAAACGTAACAACGATTACAAATTATTTTTATATGACGTAATTATTTATTAGCAAAATTAAAATTATCTATACACACTTTGTTGTTATTTGGAATGGTGAGTGCGTTTGTGTGTGGATGTGATCGGGAGAGCGCACGCGCGCGCCCGTTTTTTTGTGTGTGGGTCACTAAGAAACGTAAAAAAGTAATGTCGCAAAAATTTGGTAAAAATATTTCACGTAGATCGTGAAATATATTTAGTAGTTTCTCTTATTCTGGATGAGGTATAAAAATAAATTTTCCAGAATAACATTTTTTAATGAGTACTAAATATAACATAAGGTGAAAACGGTTAAACATGACCTGAAACATTATATACGAGGTTGTAAACATGTGTTTGTTATAAAAATTTAGTTAAAAGTCATATGAAAGTACAGTCCACATTATTCTTTCTCATTGCAATTAAACATTTTTTAAATACCCCATTAGAGTCCTTAATTTGTAAACTGTTCGGGATCTAAATGTCCCTCTGATTATTCCTACACGCAAAAATCAAACCTTTACACTTTCAATAAGGTTCAAAATTAATCAAATAGTATTTTTGTTCCCCTGTACAATATGAGCTTAAGCCACGCAGTTTTGTACTTAAATAAAAGCAGCATTATAAATGTAGTCATATTACTCGAGTGGAACGGTTAGTAGTACTTACGAACCTAAGTTTAATTAACTGCGGAAGTTGAAATTAAAAAAGCAATGTCTCTCATTGTTATACATTACATGCCAATTAAATACAAAAGAAAGAAACTATTTAGGTATAGATAAATACATACTATGTAATTGGAAAATAAACTCACGGGTGGGAGAAATCCCCAACTTTATCGAAATACATATTCTATAGCCTATGATAATCGAAATATGATAATGAAATCCGCCTAGTAGTTTTTGAGTTTATTCGTTACATATATACAAATCTTTCCTCTATATAATATTAGTATAGAAGTATAGATAGAGCGGATATTGGGGTTGTTTTGTTACAAATACTTTGAAACCAATTAGTTTGATTCTTTTTTTTGCCAGACACTAGACAGCATTTTGTTCCCCACGAGTTATAAGTAGGAGTAAATACGCTTTTGTTCATTATGTCGCGCGTTAATATTAACTGCCTTCTGGTCAGAAGCGCGACTGCTTCGCTAGAGGTCCTGGGTTCGATTCCCCGGTCGAGCAATGTGGTATTGGAGTTTTTCTATAAAATTTAGGGTTTATGCCCGATTAATGGCAATAGGCTCGCCCCCTATTATATGCAATGTAAACATACAGGTGAACTATACATTAGTACGCATCTGTCAACCCTTCGAAAAATAAAGACGTGATAGTATGTCGTGTTCCGTACTCTCGTTATTTCTTTGAGCCGGATATCGGAAAAAGAAAATAAGGTGTTTGAAGAAACACCCCGAGAGGCAGGGCATAGTGGAATTGAATAATTCCACTCACAATTGGAGGTGTCAGACTGGGGAAGTAGTTACCTACGTTAGTTGCAGAAAATTGTAGCCAAATATCATAGCTCTGTACTATGTTGTGTTCCTAACGGTGAGCAAGATCGCCAGAGCTCCGCGAGGAAGCGTTGTGTTGGCAGTGAGGGAACCAGTGTTGTGTGTTTTGTGTACCGGGTGTGATAAGATTTTTACAGGGTCGGCAACGGGCGAGTGATACCCCAGGTGTTGCAAGCGTCCATAGGCTACAGTAACCACTTACCATCAGGCGGGCCATGTGCTGGTTTTCCACCTAAGTGGTAAAAGAAACACCAGACCTTCAAATCGTACCGTATTTTAGAAATCATTTTAAATGATTTTTATAATACGATTTAAATATGTTAATTTATAAATTCTTTTGTAAACACATTTATACGCAACGGCTTAAGCTATTATTTATCAATCACATACTTCATTTTAAACGAAGGTATTTTGTAGATCTGAAAAAGTAACAAAGAAAATATCTAATAGCACTGGATATCAAAAATTATCAAAATAAAATTAGAATCTTAGTTACGTCATCATTTCCAAAAATGTTATTTTTTCACATATTATAAAATTATAAAAAAATAGGTGATATCATAAATTCATAATATTCATCTTTAGTGATCTTTAGCAATTATTACAATTTGGTCTTACATTGAACACGAAAATAATACTATCGATATCGATTCGAAATCGTAAACAATCACTATCACATCATTAATTAAAATGACAAAATAAAATAGGAACATAGTCTCGCTTGGTCTCGCTACACTTTTTAAAATTCGAGTTTTGAGCATTATATCATAATATATATAAGGCCTGGAAATCTTAAATAATGACATCCTATTGGCTATTAACAAAATGTCTCGCTACACTTCTTTAAATTAAAGTTTTTAAGCCTTTTATGTTTAACAATAAGATCTATAATTGCTAAAAAATGGTGAAAATTGTAATTCTGCATTAAGACATATAATTGAAAATCATAAAATGACATTTTGATGGATATTTCAAATTTAAATCTTATTTATATTAGAAGGCTGACATTGTAGGTAAAAAAAAAAATTGTTAGTCTCGTGGCTCCCCACGAGACTAACAAATTTTTTTTAGTCTCGTGGGGAGTGCATGCTTGAACTAAAAGATTATTTTATACTCGATTATTGAAACGGTAAAGTTCTCGATCTTTATTAATAAATTGTATTATGTGATTTAAATAGAAATAAATGAGCTTTAATACTTACATACGGAAAATAACTTCATCTTTATCTAAATAAGATATTATATATTTTTTTGCATACATTAACTGCACGTATCGGTATTTTGCACGGAGCATTTATAATGACCTAACTGTTTATGAAAAATCGATTTCGGAAACAGTTTTTATAAACGTGTTAGATTGTTTTATCCACTACCTTTACAGAGGGGAATGATCATGAGAGGCGGGTCCATAGATAGATAGTCAAAGGCGCATCCACCGTTTTGGTTCAAGTTATTTTGGCAACTGTACGTATATTATCACAGACTACTAACAGATAATAAATAAATAATATTCTGGGACATTTTTACACAGCACCATCTAGTCGAAAATTAAGCAGAGCTTGTACTATGGGTACTAGACAATGGATATAATAGTTATATTTATCTTTCTTTTTGTAAATACATACTAATTATAATACATAAGAAACACCCAGACGAACACAAACATTTATATTCATCACATAATTTTTTGTGTCCTGTGGGAATCGAACCTACGACCTCATGGTCAGCAGTCTGGTACTCGAACCACTAAACCACAGAGGTTGCTGGTTTTTATGTTCCGTGGTCAAAAACTATAAGATATATCGTATTAGTAATCTGTGTGTCTGAGCTATTTGTCATTATCTTAGTTCAATGAGCTATTGACACTATTGTCTGCTCCATCCATTGAAAATAAAACTGCTTTTAAGCAGTTTTATTTTTCTAAGCATTATATTTTTATAAAATACTTGCTTCTGCCCGCGGCTTCGCCCCCGTGGAATTCGGTCTGTCATCACATCCCACGGGAACGGGATAAAAAGTATCCTATATCCGTTTCCTGGTTCTAAGCTACCTCTCCACCAATTTTCAGCCAAATCGGTTCAGACGTTCTTGAGTTATAAATGGAGTAACTAACACGACTTTCTTTTATATATATAGATATAGATGTTGAACGTTACCTCAGATTAAAATTCAATCTGTTTTTTTTTTTAATTATGGCGCCACACTTTTTGTGTATTTGCCAGTGTCAAGTAATAAAGTAATCAAGTATTCAAAGAATATTTCCCATCATGGGATTGTATTATGGCACAAACTACTAAGAGATGCATACGCATCAGACGACAATCTCCGAAGAAAAAAAATCGGCCTTACGAAACCTCAAGAATAGAATAGGGTATTACACCTTTTTTTGAAAACTGTTTTAAATTAATCCTTAGATCGTAATGAACCAGTAGAATTTTTATTTCAATTTTATACAACCAAAAAATGCCTTAAAAACTGTTTTTAATTTATGATTTTGAATTTACGCACGAAAACGCTAGCCGCCATGCTACTTCGGCTCGTGACGTCACTTCATTTAGTAAACAATACAACTGCCAAAGACGCAAGTAACACGATTTGTGAAAATAATGAGTTATAATGTTTATCATTGGTGTCTTGTGCCTGAATGCAATAATACAAGTGTAAAAACGCCACAAAAATTGTGGATTCAATTGCTTTCTGTATCATTCAATATATGCTTGATTTAGTAACGCACATTTTCGTCATGGGACATATCCTATTCGTTCACCTGAGCCCGCCAAATTAAAATTTCAATTGGTTTTTCGCAATTTGTAGGTCTATAACACATTCTAGATTCCTAGCTGTAGTAATTGCGGCATTAGCTATACAATATTCACAACTGAGCATTAAAAACTTTGCTTGCAAATCGATATTGTAGCTAAAATTAGGTACGAAAATACCGAAAAACCAATTAAATTTCAATTGGTTTTTCGCAATTTTTGGCGGGAATTTGGCGGGCTCAGGTGAACGATCAGCCTTAACAGCTATGTTAATTTTAAATGCTGATTAGTTAATGCCTTGTTACATAGAAATTGGTGAAACTGGGTCTTATTGTTAGACAAAACTTGATACGATAGTTAGGTAGGTACTTACATTACTGTTTTAATATTTCTCAACTCGGCAGAACAGAAATCGGGATTGGATGCAAAAAAATTTGCCACCATCAACGTATTGATCATTGGTAGATTTGTACTTTCTGCTTTCACAAAACCGTCTTCCATGATGCGATTTTAATCAAACTAACACAGAGCACGACAAACAATTCTTGTTGAATTGTTACTCTGAGACGACAAACGTCTAGATTGTTTTCTATTGGAGTGACGTCACGTCGATATCCAATATGGCGGATGGCGTTTTAAAACAGATTAAAAAAGACGATTTTTGAAATTGAATTATAAAATTTACATTGCATTTTTATTAATAAATTCTAACGTACCTCGTTTACTTTTTTCAAAATCTATCATAAAAATGCATTTTCATATTTTTTTTTACATGGTGTAAAATACCCTATTTGACAAGCACAGATTATAAAGACATTTCTTACAAAATTCATTTTTAATTTTTAAAGCACTTTTTAGCTGGTATCGAATATAAGGCTTTATATAAATGAAACTGGATAAAAGGCTTTTAATATTCTTTTTAATATATTATAGGCTTCAAATTAAGACTTCAAATTAACATTTGAACTAACATAACCATTGAAATAGGATATAAATAAAAGAAAGAATACTTTATATTTTCCAATTTTACCATAGTCAGGTACATTTTACCTTAAACCTTTTGTTGCATAAATGAGGCAATTTACCCTTCAATATTCCAAATTCTCCATGTTAAGATATTATTTGATATTGTTTATCTTCAATAGGTATAAAGTAAAGGGTTAAAGTAGAGGGTTGATAATAATCTGAAATAAACATAAACATTTTAAATAAAGTTGTACTTCACAAATTATAAGTTTTTCATACAATGAGAGGTCAGCTTAGTGTACTAGAAAAGTACAGCTATGCTTATCATATACAGATTGAATAATGATGATATCCCTAGACTCACAGAAATAAGAATATTGTTATTTCAACTTACCTACTATAATAGTTTCGATGTTAGGCGCAGTAAGTGTAGGTATCTAGTATAATTATAAAGTAACAATCTCCTCAATAAATTGTTTTAATGATGTTGGGCTTATCCAACCTTACTACCCGAAGACGAGATATTTCGGTCAAAAATTGCTTTTCAAATTGCTTCTCACAAACATACCGTTTGTGGAACTCGTCCACTAGAACTTTTTGTTGTTCATCACACGGCAAACACTACCTACACAGTCTTGACTTATATTCTTTGGAAAGGAAATCACAAAAATTCGACAGATTTTCATCTACTGCTATAGCACAGCACTTTTGAACATAGCGCAAAAAGTATTAAATTACAATACAAGTGCATACGATCAAATCAGCGAAAAACTTAATTTGTTAAAATTTTTAAACAGTACAATAACTACTAAAAAATGGCGGCAAATATGATTTGCATTGCAAAATATCTAGACGATAGACATGTGTAGGTGATGCGCGTAATATTACTCGGGTGATATTACTTCACAATGTGATGCCATATTACGCATTACGCGACGAATACTAACATCACACCATCACCCGCGCATTTCCTATAATAGAAGAGTGCGAGTGTGATGAGTGATGAAGTGATGTTTGATGTTAAGTAATGTTCGTTTCTGGAACGTAATTTCGCATTCTGTCCTGCCTACTCGAATCGACTTCGCGCGACGCGCGGTAGAGTGAGACAGATGTACGTTGTTCCACAAGTTAGATAGAGAGACGCGATAAGGCGAAGACAAGAAACGTTCGTGACGGATTTTAAGCCGTAAGTTTTTATGAGGTTTATTTTTATTTAGCCGGGTTTTTACCTATGATCACTTGCATTGTTTACATTTTTTTGAGTCAGAACTATGTAGTTGGCGATATGCATTTTGTTGGCTAGATATTCTTTAAAATTAATATCACTTCAAAGTAATAGTACAGTCGAAGTACAAACATTATCAGATCGTTCGAATACGTCGCGTAATGTTTCGAGTAATGCGTAATGTTATCGAGTAATATCACCTGACCGAAAAAGTAATGTTGCATCACATTACTTCTTAGGGTGATGTTTTGCGCATGTCTACTAGACGACCGAGGGGAATTCGTAAGGGAGGGGGTGAGGTAGTTGTCAAAATCTATTCTTGAGCCCATAGACACTAATGCCAGCAGATTTTACTCTAAGATTGTAGCCCGTGTACTTTGACTATCTATCCCTGGACAAGTGACGCGCTTAATTCTATGAACAAAAAATTCTGTCACTTTTGGTGCGGGGGGAGGAAACACTACATAGACATTGCTGCACACATACTCAAAATCATTTTGTATCGCTACGAACTCACACATATTAAAATCTTCACCACTAACACAATTTACGCACACATAGAGTCCAAATACGTCAACATACAAGAATTGACGACAATACGAACGTATAATACAATAAAAATAATTAGGAAGTTACTATGTCGATATTTTATATCGATAGATTATTTTAGGAAGAATAGATAAAAACGTAACAACGATTACAAATTATTTTTATATGTAATTATTTATTTGCAAAATTAAAATCATCCATACACACCTTTTTAATATCTTGCGTCATAATTATTTTCAAAGCAATGCTCTCATCGCATGCTAATGAAATACAAAACAAAGAAACTATTTAGGTATAGATAAATAGGTACATACTATGTAATTGGAAAATAAATGCACGGGTGAGAGTAATCGCTAACTTTTCGAAATACATATTCTATAGCCTATGTTAATCTTGAATAATGTAGCATTCAAATGGTGAAAGAATTTTCGAAATCGGCCTAGTAGTTTTTGAGTTTATTTGTTACATACATTGATAGATACAAATCTTTCCTCTTTATAATATTAGTATAGATAGAGCGGATATAGGGGACGTTATGTTACAAATAGCTCGACTGCCTCGTTAGTCTAGTGGTCCCAAGTGCGACTGCTACGCTTGAGGTCCTGGGTTCGATTCCCAGGTCGAGCAAAGTGTTATTGGGTTTTTCGGTGAAATTCTCAGTAGCAGCTCGGAGTTTGGAAATTGTGCCCGGTTAGTGGCAATAGGCTCGCCCCCTATTACATGGGACCTAAACATACCGGCGAACTGTAGGTGTACCTTAGTACACCTCTGCCTAACCCTTCGGGGAATACAGGCGTGATGGTATGTTTGTATGTTACAAATACTTTGATACCAATTAGTTTGATTCTTTGATTTTGATTTTTTATTTTCTTTGCCAGGCTGATATAGTAGGAATAACACTAGACAGAGCGTTTTGTTTCCCACGAGATATAAGTAGGAGTAAATACGATTTTGTTCATTATGTCGCGCGTTAATATGAACAGAAGCGCTACGCTAGAGGTCCTGGGTTCGATTCCCCGGTCGAGCAATGTGTTATTGGAGTTTTTCTATAAAATTAAGGGTTGATGCCCGATTAATGGCAATAGGCTCGCCCCCTAAGTACGCATCTGTCTAACCCTTCGGGGAATAAAGACATGTTGGTATGTCGTGTTCCGTACTCTTGTTATTTCTTTGAGCCGGATATCGAAAAAAGAAAATAATGTGTTTGAAGAAACACCCCGAGAGGCAGGGCATAGTGGAATTGAATAACTCTACTTACAATTGGAGCTGCCCAACTGGGGAAATACCTACACTTTGCAGAAAATAGTAGCCAAATAGCATAGCACTGTACTATGTTGTGTTCCTAACGGTGAGCAAGATCGCCAGAGCTCCGCGAGGAAGCGTTATGTTGGCAGTGGGGGTACCGGTGTTGTGGGTTGTCTACCGGGTGTGAAAAGATTTTTACAGGGTCGGCAACGGGCGAGTGATACCCCAGGCGTTGCAAGCGTTCATATAATAGGGTACCTTAACACTATATATACACTTACCATCAGGCGGGACATGTGCTGGTTTTCCACCTAAGCGGTAAAAGAAACCCCAGACCTTCTAACCATACCGTATCTTAGAAATCATTTTCAATTATTTTTGAAATACGATTTAAATATGTTAATTTATAAATTCTTTTGTCAACAAATTTATCCGCAACGGCTTAAGCTATTATTTATCAATCATACCTATATCATTTTAAATGAAGGTCTTTTGTAGATCTGAAAAAGTAACAAATAAAATATCTAATACTGGATATCAAATATAATCAATAATCTTAGTTACGTCATTTCCAAAAATGTTATTATCTATCTTATCTATCTATATCTATCATCTTTAGTGATCTTTAGCAAATTATTATAATTTGGTCTTACATTGAACACGAAAATAATATCGATATCGATTCGAAATCGTAAACAAACACTATTACATCATTAATTAAAATGACAAAACAAAACAGGGACATAGTCTCGCTACACTTTTTAAAATTCGAGTTTTATGCATTAGGTATGTCATAATATATATAAGGCCTATAATTGCCAAAAAACGGTAATTCTGCATTAAGACCTATAATTGGAAATCAGAAATGGTGACATCCTATTGGATGATATATAATTGACATCTAAAAATGTCATTTTGATGGATATTTCAAATTTAAATCTTACGTGTATTAGCAGAAGGCTGATATTGATAGTAAAAAAAATTTGCTAGTCTCGTGGGGAGTGCGGATAGTCTCGTGGGGAGTGCGGGTAGTCTCGTGGGGAGTGCGGGTAGTCTCGTGGGGAGTGCATGCTTGAACTAAACGATTATTTTATACTCGATTATTGAATCGGTAACGTCCTCGATCTTTATTAATAAATTGTATTATGTGATTTAAATAGAAATAAATGAACTTTAATACTTACATACGGAAAATAACTCCTAGGCTATAATAGTAATAAAATAAAATAAAATAAAATAATAGTAAATAACTTCTAGGCTCGCCCCCTAAGTACGCATCTGTCTAACCCTTCGGGGAATAAAGACGTGTTGGTATGTCGTGTTCCGTACTCTTGTTATTTCTTTGAGCCGGATATCGAAAAAAGAAAATAATGTGTTTGAAGAAACACCCCGAGAGGCAGGGCATAGTGGAATTGAATAACTCTACTTACAATTGGAGCTGCCCAACTGGGGAAATACCTACACTTTGCAGAAAATAGTAGCCAAATAACATAGCACTGTACTATGTTGTGTTCCTAACGGTGAGCAAGATCGCCAGAGCTCCGCGAGGAAGCGTTATGTTGGCAGTGGGGGTACCGGTGTTGTGGGTTGTCTACCGGGTGTGAAAAGATTTTTACAGGGTCGGCAACGGGCGAGTGATACCCCAGGTGTTGCAAGCGTTCATATAATAGGCTATGGTAACCACTTACCATCAGGCGGGCCGTGTGCTGGTTTTCCACCTAAGCGGTAAAAGAAACCCCAGACCTTCAAACCGTACCGTATCTTAGAAATCATTTTCAATTATTTTTAAAATACGATTTAAATATGTTAATTTATAAATTCTTTTGTCAACAAATTTATCCGCAACGGCTTAAGCTATTATTTATCAATCACACCTATATCATTTTAAATGAAGGTCTTTTGTAGATCTGAAAAAGTAACAAATAAAATATCTAATACTGGATATCAAAAATAATCAATAATGTTAGTTACGTCATTTCCAAAAATGTTATTTTATTAAAATATAGTGATATCATAAATTCATGATATTCATCTTAAGTGATCTTTAGCAATTATTATAATTTGGTCTTACATTGAACACGAAAATAATATCGATATCGATTCGAAATCGTAAACAAACACTATCACATCATTAATTAAAATGACAAAACAAAAGAGGGACATAGTCTCGCTACACTTTTTAAAATTCGAGTTTTATGCATTATGTCATAATATATATAAGGCCTATAATTGCCAAAAAAAGGTAATTCTGCATTAAGACCTATAATTGGAAATCATAAATGGTGACATCCTATTGGACGATATATCATTGAAAATAAAAAAATGACATTTTGATGGATATTCCAAATTTAAATCTTACGTTTATTAGAAGAAGAAGAAGAACTGATATTGTTGGTAAAAAAAATTTGCTAGTCTCGTGGGGAGTGCGGGTAGTCTCGTGGGGAGTGCATGCTTGAACTAAACGATTATTTTATACTCGATTATTGAATCGGTAACGTCCTCGATCATTATTAATAAATTGTTTTTATGTGATTTAAATAGAAATAAATGTACTTTAATACTTACATACGGAAAATAACTACATCTTTATCTAAATAAGACATTAGATATTTTTTTGCATATATTAACTGCGCGTATATCGGTATTTACACGGAGCATTTATGATGACCTTACTACGGAAACGATTCTGTTAATGAAAAATCGATTTCGGAAACAGTTTTGATAAACGCGTTAGATTTTGTAATCCACTACCTTGACAGAGGGGAATGATCATGAGAGGCGGGTCCTTATAGATAGATAGTCAAAGCCCGTGTATTATGGCACCACACTTGTGTTCGCCAGTGTCAAGTATAAGTTCAGTTGCCCCAATAAAACGGTAGAAACTTTATTGAGGCTTCGATGGAGTTTAGGAGTGAACCTAAGTTACGATTTTCAATTTTATCGGCTGGTGATCTTCTGGTATACCTGACACACCGTTGGGCACAGGCGATCGAGACTAAGGGGGAAGCCTTGGCAGTCAGTTTGGACATAGCGAAGGCCTTCGATCGGGTATGGCACAAAGCGCTTCTCTCAAAGCTCCCTTCCTACGGGCTTCCCGAGAAACTGTGCGTATGGGTCACCAGCTTTCTTGCAGACAGAAGCATTAAGGTCGTAGTTGACGGTGAATGCTCTGACTCCTTGTTCATTAATGCTGGTGTCCCTCAAGGCTGTGTGCTATCGCCTACTCTGTTCCTCCTCCATATCAATGACATGCTGCAAATCAGCGGCATTCATTGTTATGCGGATGACAGCACAGGCGATGCTTAATATACCGGCCGTGCTAACATTTCTCGGGAAACCGTCATCGAGAGCCGAAACAAACTTGTGTCTGAAATTGAGACCACCTTGGAGAAAGTCTCAGATTGGGGCAGACTTAATTTGGTCCAATTTAATCCTATTAAGACACAAGTTTGCGTGTTCACCGCTAAAAACTACCGTTGGTCGTATCTCCTCGTTTTGAGAGCACCCCCTTAATTGCCTCAGCCAATATTGGAATACTTGGCATCGACATATCGAATCAACTCCAGTTCCGCGGACATTTAGAGGTTAAGGCTAAGTTAGCCTCAAAGAAGCTTGGCGTGCTTAACAGATCGAGACAGTATTTCATTCCGGCCCACCGCCTATTACTTTATAAGGCGCAGGTCCGGCCTCATATGGAATACTGTTCTCATCTCTGGGCAGGAGCACCCGAGTACCAGCTTCTCCCTCTGGACCGCATCCAACGAAGAGCGATTCGAATCGTCGACTGCCAAGTTATTTCAAACCGGCTTGACCCCTTGGCGCTGCGTAGAGATGTGGCCTCGCTTTGCATCCTCTATCGCCTATACTATGGGGAGTGCTCCGAGGAATTGTTCGGATTGATCCCTGCAGCCTCTTTTCGCCATCGTTCTACGCGACAACAGTTCCATCCCCATCATCTTGATGGCTGGCAGTCCACAACTGTGCGTTTCTCTAGAAACTTTCTGCCTCGCACAACAAAACTGTGGAATGAACTGTCGCCTGCAGTATTTCCGGACCAATACGACCTTTAAACCTTCAAGAAAAGAGCGTACTCCCTTTTAAAAGGCCGGCAGCGCACTTGTGACTCCTCTGGTGTTGCAGGTGTGATCAGGGTGGGCGGCGGTGATCGCTTACCATCAGGCGATCCGTCTGCTCGTTTGCCTGCTATCACATAAAAAAAAAAAAAAATTAAACTTCGGAAAAATTCAAGTTTTGAAAAATAATATAAAATCGACAATATGCACTTTACATTTTCCCGCCTAAACTCCAATCTAAGGTTGTTAACTCTGAGATCATCTGAGATTGTCTGTCAGAAGATACTAGTATCTCTTAGTAGTCTGTGGTCCTGGTCAGAAGTCAAAGATATTGACAATATGAACAATGTCATAAATAATCATAAGGTCTCAGGTCAGGTATCAACCAACATCATTTTACTTAGATTTCACTGTTTTATTATTCCAATAGGTAGTTCTTTAATTGATGTTGAGACACACACATGTTTTTCCATCTCACTGCATAAGTGCCTGAATTGTCGTCATCGGCAAACTAGCCAATTAAAAAAAAAAACAGCAGCTGATAGCAAATAATATTAAATAATATATTTATAATATAATAATTACCGTTGCTCTTTATTATGGATGTCAGCGTTGCCAGATGGTTACATTTCTTACATTTTTCGTAACTTTTGACCCCCTCGCGTAACATGTAAGTAATTTTTATATTTAAGGCATTTTTCGTAACTTTTGAGAACAACGAGATAAGTAATACTAGATTTTTATTTTGCGAGATGCGAGACATTAGCTGATTCCTTTTTGGAGAATATGAACTTAACGAGACATTGGATTAGTGATGTCAATACTGAAGAGATAGTTAGGGATTCACTTTATCTGCTGGATTCTTACCACTTACGTGATTCTCCATCACTTGTTCGACCGCTTGAAATTCAGAAACTATTAAGGAAACTTAAGCCTCGTAAAGCACCAGGTCTTGATGGACTCGGTAACGGCTTACTAAAAAATCTCCCTCAGAAAGCCATTGTCTATTTAACCAAAGCTTTTAATGGTTGCCTGCGAACTGCATACTTCCCAAAAGCTCTAAAACACGCCAAAATCATAGCTATTAAAAAGCCAGGCAAAGATGAGTCCAATCCAACCAGCTATCGGCCAATCAGTTTATTACCTGGCTTGGGTAAAGTTTTAGAATCTATAATACTGTCCCGTATTTCCAAAATAACTGACCAAAACTTAATCCCCGAACAATTTGGGTTTAGAAGCTCACACTCAACCACGCAACAGTTAGCCAGAGTTGCTGAACATATTTCTCATGGGCTAAACCGGGGTCTCTCTACAGGTATGATTTTGCTTGACATTGAAAAAGCGTTTGATACTGTATGGCATGAGGGTCTACTACATAAGTTGATAAAACAAAAAGTACCTCTTTTTATAGTTAAACTCATTCAAAGTTATCTTTATGATCGTTCTTTCTCCGTTTATATAAGCACTGAACATTCGGCACCTAGAATGATCCCCGCTGGTATACCGCAGGGCTCGATTCTGGGCCCCTATCTCTTCATTCTTTACTTGAATGATATACCTAAACAGGCCCACACTCATCTTGCCATCTATGCAGATGACACAGCAACATATACTACTGACAAAGATATTGATATAATTATTGTACGGCTACAATATTCATTAGAGCTTCTGAGCCAATACTTTGAGACTTGGAAACTAAAACTGAATTCCACAAAAACTGAAGGGATTATTTTTACTAGAAAACGTGCAATGCCTTCTAGATTTGTAAAAATTGATAATTTTCAAATTTCATGGTCTGAAACAGTGAAATATTTGGGTTTGGTTCTAGATAAGACACTAAATTGGAACAAAAATACTAAATATATCATACAAAAAGGAGCAAGAGCTATAAATTCATTAAAACCTGTTTTAAACCGTAAATCTGTTCTCAGTCCCTCTACTAAATTACTCATTTACTCAACCCTTGTTAGACCCTGCCTGACATACGCAGCACCTGTTTGGTCTAGTCTGGTAGAAACTAACTATAAGAAACTTCAAACTATTCAAAACAAAGCTTTAAAAATATCATACAACACACCATTTCGCACTAATCTAAAACAATTACATTACCATATTAATTATCCCTTCTTAAAAGATTATATACTAAAAATATCTCGTAAATTTTATTTGTATAAAAATCCAGGACACAAGAATTGTCTAATATCTACAATAGGTAAAAGCAGATTAAGTACATTATCGTACGCGCGGTCGTACAATCGATATCGACTGCCCCATCACTTATTCCTCCGTGAATCATGACGATAGCTCGCTTACTAGCTGACGCCGTTTGAGCGGCCGACCATACACTCTGCGTGCAACTACCCGCCGTCACTTTAAATAATCATTAAGTCTTGTTTTGATAAAACAATGTGTACACTCTGTATGCCAACCTTGTTAATATATGTGGGTCCATACTAAGACTTGCACATTATGTCAAATATGTACTTATATAATTTGGTTAATTATGTTAATATAACGTAGTTTAGCATGATTTTTTAATGTTTATAAAGGCGTCTTTGTCTGTGTAACAATTGTGAATCATGACCTGTAAACAAATAGAATAAGATCATTTGTAAACAGTTTCTAATAACCTAAGTATTAATAAAGACCTTGAAAAATCAATCAATCAATCAATACTAGATTTTTATTTTATTGCAAACAGTACACGAACGCATCCAAATTGAACTCAAATTTTTAACAATTAATGAAAAATCAGGAGCTTAAAAAAAAAAAAGGTCATTCGACATCATAGATCCCAAAATGTAACTTTTGCACCAAAAATGTTACTTTTCAGGAAACGAAACGTAAATTTCGACTCAGGGGCCCTGGCAACACTGATGGATGTTGCTGTTGGCTCACTTAATTGGTACATAAAATATGTCGGTGTACCACTGACCATTGGTGTAACAATGTGTAAACTATTCGATTGTATTATGAGAAAAAGACGGAGAGCTGCACTACAAGGAAAGGTATTGTTTCTACACGTTAAAATAAAATGTATGCAAAAAAGCATACATATAATTCTAGATTTTAGGTATCGGTTTATTTATTTACTTGGACAGGGAGTAGCTGTTATATTGTTTAAATAAATACAATTCTATCATAGAAGTAATGACAAAGCATTTTAATTTTTAAGATAGGTTAGATAATGTTAATTTATATCAGGCAGGTAGTGGATTCCTTGATTTTAATTATGGATGTTCACTGTAGTAGTAGTAGTAGTAGTACCACATAAAATAGGTGTTACACATATAACTACAATTATTTACTTTCAGGTAGTAGTTATTACCGGTGCAAGTTCGGGTATAGGAGAAGCCCTAGCACATGCATTTTATGAGCAGGGAAGCAAAGTGGTTCTAGCTGCTCGTAGAAAACCAGAATTAGAGAGGGTAAAGCAAGACCTATTATCTAAAAACTTAGTGAGTATTGCAAAAATTTTATATATAAAAATCTTGTGTCACAATGTGAGTTACCATACTCCTTCGAAACGGCTTGACCAATTTTTATAAAATTTATATGCATTTTCAGTAGGTCTGAGAATCGGCTACTCTTTGACTTTTAATTGTATTCAGTAACTTGATATTTCGATGAGAAATAATGATACCACACTTCAACTAATAGCATTGGGGCAGTGAATGATTTTGCGTAAAGAATGAATGATAAAACTGGTTTAATATAAAATCAAACTAAAAATTCGTAAATAAGATCTGAAATATTGGAATAATTAATAAAAGTAATTTCCTTTTTTATTTTCTTCTAATAGAAACAAACCAAAAATAATATCATATAATTTTACTTTTTGTTACTTTAGTCATTTTTGTAATTTTATAGATTACCTTACTACTGAGAAACAAATTCTACATTTTTAATAGTTTATAATGTGTTTTGTAGACAAGATAATAAATATAAATAAAAGTAGGTTATTGTGAGTACCTACATTATTTATATTCATTCACTTTCGTTCATTTTTTGACCACCTCACTATTTTTTTGTCAGAACCTGGTAACCCTTCAATGTGGACAGTTGAAGGGGTAACCAGTTTTTGACTGACCACTACAATCTATCTAAGATTGTAGTGGTCAGTCAATTTTCTGTTGGTGTAAAAAAACCTTTTTGTTTTCGTTTTTAAGAATAAAAGTTGCACATAGTTATTAAAGGTACTATAACTCTAACCCCCTTTTAGATTGATAAAGCCTTTCCAAATAGGTACCTATCCTGACGCAGCTCTGATTAAAACATTATTTTTTTTTAATTTTCAGTCAACTTCAACTCTGGAACCAGTTGTATTGGAACTCGACCTGGCCAATTTTGATCATATAGATTTATTTGTTAAAAATATTTATGATGTATGTGGCCATATTGATATTTTGATAAATAATGGTGGTGTTTCCCATCGAGGATCTATACTGGATACACAGATTGAAGTGTATAAAAGCATTATGGCTGTTAACTATTTTGGGTCTGTTGCTTTAACTAAAGGTAAGTTGTATGGAGCTATTATAAAATTTGCATTTTTTGTATGTCACCAGATTATCATTACTTTATTGAATAGACCTAGATTGAATTTTTTTTTGTTACGGTAGATTATATTATGATTTCTTCTTCTTTTTAGATTCTTAATTTAAAAATATAGATTAAGGGCCACTTGCACCAAATTCTATTTAAATCATTCTTTTATGCATTTAGTTAAATATGTTTAACTCCATAAACATAACACATTTAAGATCGTCTTGCACCAAGTCTGTCTTATGTCAATTTAGTTAAATGAATTGAACATGTCGATAAAACAGTTCTCTATGTTCCGTTTTTACATTACATCATAGTAATGTAAAAAATCTATTAAAAAAATTATGTTATGAATAATAGATATAAAATTAAATCAAATTTAATAATAATTGGAGTTAATTAATTTTAATTAATGATAAATCGATGGTTTTTATTGAAAATAATCTGCATGTAACGAAACTTACGCCATTATTTTGACTTTTCGCTGCCATGACAACCAATCCAAACAAAGTCATATTATAACAACAATACGTCATCGTGCGGCGCACGCGGTGGCGTTCCGCTTCGCAGCGCTAGACGTCACCGAGAGGGCGGAGTCTTCTCCCCACGACGCGCCCCGCCACACAGAGCCGCTATAAAAGACGGCTACGCGCGCATTCGAGAGTACACTCACCCGCCGACGCTCGCCGCGAGAGGACGTGTTGCCTGCGCTCCCGCTCTCCCGCTACGATCGTCTCGCTGCGCCCCGCCGCAGTGCCCCGCAGTCGCCGACTGCAACCATATTTAATCAAAAGCTGCCTTTTTCGAGGCGGCGGCTGATTATCCTGTCCTGTCAGATCACGGTTCGGTCGTGATTAGGCCCCTTCAGGGTAAAAACCACAGTTTCGTGGTCCTCGGTGGAAACCAATCGGTGCCAACGAAGCCGAGTGGGGTGTTGACCCGATACACCCGCTGCGCCCCTTCTGGGCAAAGCTAAAATCGGAAGGAGCTAGGACAACCGGCCTTGGGGGGTCTCCTAGTCGACCCTAGCTCTAACCCCGTTCTTTTGCAGCTCCTCTAGTACTTCGGTGCTAGAGCATAGGAACCCGTTCGCACAATAAGACTGGCGACGGGAGTCAAGCTAGGGTACACTACAGGTACACACACCTCCCTGCCTATACCCGGCAGGGAGGGTTCACTCACCTACACAACCCCGGGCCCATCCACCCCGGGGACGTTAATGGTAGGAACCCATTTTTAAAATATAATTCCCCCTTTTATTCCCTCTCGGACATCTCTTCAAGATGTCCGATGCCCAGCTTGTTAGCTTTTTTAAAGAGGTCCTCCTAAAGGACCCGGAATTCGTCGCCAAATATGGCAAATTCCTCAACCCCGAGCCGCGCGCTCAACGTCCCACCCGCCCCGCTCCAATTCCCGATAGTCCGGCCTCACCGGACGCAGATGTTCCCTGCATTGTTAGGGAACAATTCGATTCTCCGGAAAGCCCGGAGAATAATTTTTATGACCGGGCACTATTGTCTGGTTCCCCGAACCCCGCGATAGCGAACAATAGGTTCGCTACTCTATTGTCCGACGCTGAGGAATGCGATGCACGTGCATCCACCTCAGCTGTCGCTACCCGCCCTCAAACGGTGCCGATGGACACGTCGGCACCGCGCGACTCCGAGTCTGAGGAATCCCTCACAGACTCAGCCTCATCTGATTCGTCAGATGGGTTCATCCCTGTAGCAGGGAAAAAGAGGCCGCGCAAAAATAAGGCCAACAACGGTGCCCCTTCAAAGGCCCTAAAAACCACTGAGGTTCCCCCCGCCTCAGCAGCCCCTCAGCCCGCGACTCCCGCAAAGGCAGCCCCTTCCCCCCCCACAGTACCTCGCCCTAAGACCCAGCCCTCCCAGGCTGCGCCTAAAAAGGGCAAAGCCCCTCCACCAGTCATCGTCCATGACAAAGAGTCCTGGGTCGATATATCCAAGGCGTGTGTTGATCGTAAGATCAACTACACAGGTGCCGTCTCGGTAAGCGATGGCATCAAAGTCACGATACCGTATCCCGACGGTTACAGGGCATTCACGGCCCTACTAAACGAGCGGAAAATTAATTTCCACACGTTTACACTAGCTGAGGAGAAATCCCTCAGAGTAGTGATTAAAGGCGTCCCCAAGGAGATTGCTACGGCAGACATCCTCGAAGACCTGAAAGCCCAACAAATCCCCGTTGCCGAAGTGCATCGCATGCACCGAGGTCGCGGAGGGAAAGAGTACAACATGGTACTCGCTATAATCGATCCCACAGATGGCTGCAAAGACATCTTTAAGATTAAAGATGTATGCCACCTCTCTGGCATTCACGTCGAGAGGCCCCATAAGGGCGGTCCCATAGGGCAGTGCCATAACTGCCAACTTTATGGTCACTCTGCGAGAAATTGCTTCGCAAAAGCTCGCTGCGTGAAATGCCTCGGCGACCACGCCACCTCCGATTGCACTCGTCCGAAAGACAGGACGCTCTGCACAGAGCCACCGAGCTGTGTTCTGTGCGGTGAGCAGGGACACCCTGCTAACTACCGGGGCTGCCCCAAAGCTCCCAAGACCAAACCAAAGTTGGCTAAACGCGTAGCCGACAAAATCCAGAGGGAGAGCCCTTCCGCCGCCCTCCCTGCCCGTCTCAGCCCTCAGAGGCCCTCTCCCTGGAACGCGCTGAATCAACAGCAGTCGTTCCCTCCCCTTAAAACACCGCATTTAGCGGCAAATATTCCAGCCCTAATGGGCACGCCCGTTCCCCCGGTCACACAGGTGGCCCCCCCCCAAACTCAGCCGGCTTTGGCTCCCAAACCAGCGCCTGCGCCTAGACCCGCGCCAAGACCCGCGCCTAAATCTCCCCCCATCGATCCATCCACCGGCCGCCCTTCGGCTGAGTGGGTAATGGGATCGGCCGTCAAGGCCTTCCAAATCGCCCCGTATGAGCGAGTTGAATCTTTAGTTCTCTCCCTCAAAGCAAACGAGGGTAATGGTATTGCCATCGCACTTATTGTGCACGCCAACGCCGACTTAATTAAGTCGTTCTCTGAACTTCGTTTCTAATGGCAGGAAACAAAGGCAGAAACAAACCCCGTTCCCTAAGAATAGGTTACTTCAATGCAAATGGCATGTTCGGTCAACGCGATGAGATCGCCACCTTCCTCCGCGACCATCGAATTGACATCTTCCTTGTACAGGAGACCTTCCTCAAGCCCTCCAAGAGGAGCCCTGGAATTGCAAACTATCAAATAGTGCGCAATGACAGGACTCACACTCGAGGGGGCGGTACTCTCATTTATTACAAAAAGTCCCTGTACTGCATCCCTATGGATTCCCCGATTCTCGAGCATATTGAGACCTCGATATGTCAAATAGGCATGACTGGCCACCAACCGATCACTGTAGTATCGGCCTATATACCCCCCAGTAGCGTCAGGCTTCACCACCTGCGCTCCGACCTAGAATCTCTCCTAGGCTTGGGTGATTCGGTTATCATAGCAGGCGACCTTAACGCCAAAAACGTCGCTTGGAACTGCCACTCGAACAACCAGAGAGGCCGAGAGCTTGATAACCTTAGCACCTTGCTTAACTTTGACATTATTGCCCCCATGACGCCCACTCATTATCCTAATGACGTTAACCACCGACCAGACGTACTCGACATAGCCGTCCTAAAGAACGTAAACTTAGGTTTGCGCTCCTTGGAAACGCTACAAGAGTTAGACTCAGACCACCGACCTGTGATCCTAGAACTAGGCCCCCGTCACGCCCCCACTGACCCAGGTCAACCCGCTCCGACAAAGGTGATAACGGATTGGAGGAAACTAGAGGAACGCCTCAAGTCGACTTCTTCCGTTCACCTGGACGCCATCCCTGACACGATAGTCTCAGCTGCCGACGCGACCGGCGCGATCGACTCCCTCACCGGTCACGTACAAACCCTGTTGAACGAATGTTCACGACAGATTCCAGAGGAGTTTGACAACCGCTGGAATCTGCCGGAGGATGTGCGCGCACTGGTGACGGAGAAGAACGCGGCTATCAGAGCGCACGACGGTTTTCCCTGTGAGGCGAACCGTGCTCACATGCGCAATTTACAGCGTGCTGTAAAGAAACGCATTGATGAGTTTCGCGAAACCCGCTGGGATAATCTGTTGAAGGACCTGGAGCCCACTCACCAGGCCTTTTGGCATCTGTCTCGGAAGCTCAAATCCGACTGTGTGTCCACCATGCCCCCACTGAATCGTCCGAATCAAAGGCCCGCCTTTGAAGACGACGAAAAGTCCGAATGCCTAGCCGACAGTCTAGAGGCACAATGCTCGCCCAGCACCCTACCAGTAGATCAGGCACATCTCGATGAGGTGAACGCCGAAGTCGAACGTAGAGCTGCAATCCCGCTCCAACCTTCGGAGCCCCCCGACTCCCCCAACCCCAACCCCGACCCCGACCCCGACCCAGACGATCCCGTCCCGCCCGTCTCGGTGGACGAGGTCCGGACAATCGTTAAGAAATTACGCCCCAGGAAAGCCCCCGGGTCAGACGGTATCACCAACAAAGTGGTGAAGCTTTTCCCCGCCCAGCTCATAGTGCTGATGACCGCCATCTTCAATGCGGCATTAAGCAATAACATCTTCCCCCAAGCATGGAAAGAAGCCACAGTTATCGGCATTCCCAAACCCGGTAAACCCCGCACTGAGCCGTCCAGTTATCGCCCCATAAGTCTTCTCAATGTCCTCGGAAAGATTTACGAGAGGCTGATTCATTCCCGATTAAAGGATTTTGCCGAATCTAATAAAATCATCCCCGACGAGCAGTTTGGTTTTCGAACCAAACACTCTTGCGTCCAACAAGTGCATCGCATAGTCGAACATATCAGCGCTGGTTTCCAGCGCGGATTGACGACAGGCATGCTCTTCTTCGACGTGGCGAAAGCCTTCGACAAAGTCTGGCACAACGGCTTGATCTACAAGCTGTACTCACTCAATGTGCCCGATCGTCTCGTGCTCATCATACGGGACTTTTTGTCGAATCGCACCTTTCGCTATCGCATAGAGGGCGGCACTCTGTCGACCCCTCATCCAATCCGAGCCGGAGTCCCTCAGGGCTCCGTTCTCTCCCCACTCCTTTTCGCGCTGTACACCAGCGATATTCCAAAACACTCCAAGTCGGAGTTGGCTCTATTCGCCGATGATACGGCTATCTACTATTCCGGCAAATCCCTCCCCGCTATCACCAAGATCCTCCAGACCTCAGTCAATGCCCTCGGCACTTGGTTTAGGAAATGGAGAATCGAGGTAAATCCATCCAAGAGCGCGGCTGTTCTTTTCCACAAATGCACCGACCGCTCCACTGAAGCCCGACCCATCTCCCTCTACGGCCAACCGATCCCTTGGGAAAAGAAGGCCAAATACCTGGGCGTGATTCTAGATCACCGACTCTCGTTCAGCGAGCACATAAAGACGGTACGCTCCCGTGCCGCTTTCGCTCTCGGACGACTCCACAGTTTGCTCAATGCACGCAGTAAATTATCCCTTAAATATAAGGTGAGAATTTACTTGACGTGCATCCGTCCCATTATGACCTATGCTAGCGTTGTGTTCGCACACATCGAAGGGTCTAGAATCCATAGGATGCAAACCCTTCAAAACCGATTCACGCGCAAAGCCACGGGCGCCCCGTGGTTCGTGCGCAATAGGGAACTTCACGTAGACCTAAAACTGCCTACCATCAAGCAGTTTATGAAACGCGCCTCCAAGCGTTATTTCGATAGGGCCCCCCATCACCCCAATCCCCTGGTGGTCAGTAGCGTCGACTACATCCCCTCCCAGATTAGTAGAATTCGCCGTCCAAGGCACGCTCTATCTTACCCTGATGACCCTATAACAGTCCTACAAGAGTCCAATAGAGAGACTAGCACACTACACAAACGCCGCCCGATTTACCGTCCTCGCCGGCGAGGCCCGTCGCGAAGACCCAGTAATGGTAACCCCCCCCGACCCTTGCTCGAGCCGGCCCGCGCCGAGCCAGTAGCTTTAAATTAGTCCCTAATAATAATTTAAACCAGATCCAGCCGTCCCTAGCTGCCCCCCCCCAGCAACGCCCTAAGCCGAGGCCCGTGTCCCGCAGGGGACGCCCTTAGCTGCTGTTGCTTAATTTTAAGTTGCTCCTGGCTGGAGGCATTCGGTGCCTCGCCACCAAGTTCGGTTACGCTGTTAAGATTCCCTGAATCAACAGCTATTGTCCATTTCAAAAAAAAAAAAAAAAACATTCGAGAGTAGTGTGTTTACCGCGCTCTCAGTCTGCTTCTGCCTCCCTGGCCGTACAGCTCTGAGAACCTGTCTAAACACATTTAAATCTCTTCCACGTACTTAATTAATTTTTTTTATGTAATCTTTGTTTAAAAAATATTATATACCAGTTTGGAACCAACGATCGTTTCGTTTCCTATTACAATCTGGCGCACAACGTGAAGCCGAATCCAGGAATCAAGTTAGAAAATCTACGAAGATTCCCACATCGGACTTTGAAGATGGCGATGTCCAACGAACAGTTCCAGATGTTCCTGCAGACCATCATGGCTTCCAAGCAGGGAACTTTTGCATCCTGCAACATCACTTACAGTGGGCAAAAGGACATGGACGCAGTCGAGGCTTTTGTAGCAGCAGCAACCACCTACAAAAATGTGGAAAAGCTGACTGACTCGGATGCGCTTCAAGGGCTTCCACTCCTGCTACGTGATGAAGCAGCGGTATGGTGGCAAGGCGTGAAAAGCGGTGTGGAAAAATGGGAAGAGTTTTGCAACAAACTGCGCCACACGTTCGCTCCCCGGAAACCAGCGTATATGATATATCACCAGATCACACACGAGGTCCAGGAGTCCGATGTCACCACGGAAGCATTCATTGCCAAGAAGCGTGCATTATTTGCATCACTTCCTCCTCCCGCACCGACTCAAACCCAACAAATTGATTTGGTGTTCGCTCTCATACGGTTGGAAATACGAAACCGCATGCCTCGAGATACGGTACCAACGTTTGAGAAACTTCTAGAAACGGCACGCGGTATAGAAGAAACTCTGCAAGAATACGCACATGGAGCTAAACATACCGAAACAGCTCAAACGCGAAAAGGAAAGCAGCGGTGCACTTTTTGTAAAAACCCGGGACACACGGTGGACGTATGCCGAAAGAAGAAGCGTGCTGAAGGCACAGGCTCAGTGACAGTGAAAGAGGTTACGGAAACCCAGACGCAGGCACCATCCCCTTCTCAACCGAAATTCTCTTGTTATGGTTGCGGCGCACCCGGAGTATTTAGAAGCAACTGTGCCACCTGCAAGAAGTCTTCACCCATTAAGAAGGAAGACTTGAAGTTTTGTGCCATCGACATACATTTGGATGCATATTCACGCCCTGTTGTGTTCGTGGAGATCGAGGGAATAAAAGGTACCGCCTACATTGATACGTGCGCGAAGATGAGTGTCGCATCGCACTCCTTGTACTTAGAACTGGAAAAAGGCGGATGCAAGTTCAAAGAACTGCAAGTCAACCTAACGTTAGCTGACGGCATAAGCAAATGTCAAAAAGTGCTTGTGTGCAGAGCCGAGGTTCGCTTGATAGGTCGAAACTTGCAAACGACATTCATCGTGTTACCTGGAGCAAAGGAGAATCGCACTCTTCTGGGTGTTGGCTTTTTGAAGGACGCGGGTATGGTCATTAACGTGCCGCAGTACACTTGGAATTTTATCGACGAACCAGAAGAACAATACGAGCTATACTCTGAAGAATTTGCCATCTTTGAGACTACTGTCATCAGTGAAATGATGGATTTGCCAAGCCCAATAAGTTCGCTTACAATGACAGACAACGAAGATAATACGAGTATTGCGACAATGCAACCTACTCCACCACCAACACCTCCGCTGATAGAAATACCTGAACCTCCGTCGACACCAAAGAATCAGTCAGTTGGTAACGTATATAATCTGGCACCGATAGACCTTTCCAGTACACCCCCATCTAAGAAGAGACCACGACTGTTCGATGGCTATTCTCCCAGTTTCACGGATTTTATGCTACGAGACGCACAAATCAATGTTCACCGGGAAGACATCGAATTATCCCCACAAAGTGCCAGTCTCTTTGACGCAAACAATTGGGAAATACAAATAGGCTCAATTGACATCGAAACAAATATCACGAGTACTCAGAAGGAGCAGCTGGACAGGATTCTAGAGGAAAATAGGGACGTTTTCAATGCCAAGCGAGAACCAACAAAACTGATAGAGCACTGCATCAGAACCATAGACGATAAGCCAATCTCGGTCCCGCCATATAGACTCTCACCGCCTCGCAAAGATGCTCTGCAGCGTGAGATCAACGCTATGCTGGAAGACGGGATTATTGAACCCTCTTCGTCCCCATGGGCCGCGCCTGTAGTCCTCGTACCGAAACCAAACGGGAACATCAGACTCTGCGTGGATTATCGTCGACTCAACGCGATTACGATACCAGACTCATACCCAATTCCTAGAATTGATGACCTCTTGCATGAAGCCAAGCCAACCCCATACATGTCACTCCTCGATTTGAAAGCAGGCTACTGGCAAGTGGGAGTGCGCAAACAAGACCAAGAGAAGACTGCATTCATTACACCGTTCGGCATATTCAACTTCACTCGCATGCCGTTCGGTTTACGTAATGCTCCAGCCACTTTTCAGCGGTTGATTGATCGGATGCGAGTGGGTCTGCCCGATGTGAAGCTCCTCGCGTATTTAGATGACCTGGTAATTCTGTCGCCGTCATTTCAAATACACCTCGAAGACCTGGAAAAAGTTTTCAAGAGGCTTACAGAATTTGGCCTAACAGTAAATCGAGAGAAATGTCGCTTCTGCTGTTCATTAATTAAATACCTGGGTCACTATATTACGCCGAAAGGACTACAAATGGATCCTGAGAAAATAGCTGCGATCACGAAGCTTCCCACGCCGAAAACTTTAAAACACTTAGTGAGCTTCCTACAAATGTGTTCATGGTATCGGCGATTTATCAAAGATTTTGCAAAAATTGCGGAACCTCTCACTCGTTTAACCAAAAGGAACGCTAAGTGGGAATGGACTGAGGACCAACAGAATGCTTACCACGAACTGAAGAGCCGTATGACATCTGCCCCAATACTCAGGCAGGCCGATGAAACCAAGCCCTACATCATAAAAAGTGACGCAAGTTCTTACGCGATAGGAGCAGTATTGGTCCAGGGGGAGGGAGAAGACGAGCACCCCGTCGAGTTTGCTAGTCGTCTTCTCACATCGGCCGAACGCAACTACTCTACCACAGAACGAGAAGCACTTGCTGTCGTATGGGCAGTAACAAAGTTCCGTGGTTACATTGAAGGTCTTCCTGTTACCATAATAACAGATCATCAAGCCTTGAAGTGGCTTATGTCATTAAAAACGCCGACAGGAAGGCTTGCAAGATGGGCACTATTATTGCAAGCATTTGACATAACAATCAAATACGCTCCTGGCAGAACAAACACTGTCGCTGACTGTCTTTCCAGACCACCCTGTAACGAAGAAACGTTTCAAGTATGTGAGGTTTGTACAGTGACCGCTGACATGCCCATACGTAGTATAGCTGAAATTAGAGAAGAACAGTTAAAGGACGAAAGGTTAAGATCGATTGTGAAGGATTTGGAAGGAATAGACAACGATGAGAAGGCAGTATACTGGAGCAACAAGGGGTACCTACTAAATAATGGGATACTTTATCGACATAGTCCCCATTCAGACTCTGACGATGCACAATTGGTCGTACCAGAACACGAATGGGCTAACGTGCTGGCGACATACCATGATGACCCTTTGGCAGGCCATTATGGCTCAGATAAGACTCATCAGCGGATCAGTCAGCGATATTTCTGGACTGGAATGAGGAAATACATTGAGAGCTATACGAAGAAATGTTTAGAATGCCAACGATACAAATCTTCAAATCAGAAACCGGCAGGACTACTACAAACTACCGTGATGAGCCAAAGATTTGAGGTCATATCTTTTGATTTGTTCGGACCATTACCAACATCCCCGGATGGGAAAACATGGATCCTCATTGTGGAAGATGTGGCAACTCGTTGGGTGGAACTGTTTGCTTTACAACAGGCCACTGCAGAGACCTGCGCGATGACACTCATCAATGAGGTGTTCCTTCGCTTTGGAGTTCCTCGTCGTATGATAAGTGACAACGGACCTCAGTTCGTTAGCTCCATCATGCAACAAGTTGTTTATTCGCTAAATATCAAGCATGCATTCACCCCCGTATATCATCCGGAGACCAATCCTGTAGAAAGGAAGAACAGGGATCTGAAACCCCAGCTAGCCATCCTAGTCAAAGATAAACACAGAAACTGGCCAGAACATCTTCCTAGTATTCGATTCGCAATGAACACAGCGACCAGTCTCTCGACAGGATTTACCCCGGCCTATTTGACTTTCGGGAGGGAGCTTAAAACGCCAGATGATACATCTCATGACTTTCGGAAGATCCTGCTATCAGAGAACTTTATACCTGAGATCACGCCAAAGTTAATGCAAATAGCTACTAACCTACAGAGAGCTCGAGAAGTCCATGAGCAAATGGAAGAAAGACGCAAGAAGTATGTAGACCAACGCCGGCGAGAGAATCCGGGTTACAACCCTGGTGACCCTGTACTCGCCACACTGCATTCCCTGAGTAATGCCACCAAAGGTGTGAGTAGTAAATTCGCGCCGCGACGTGATGGACCTTATATAATAAAGAAGCAACATGGTCCATCGTCCTACGAACTTGCCGATCCCAAGAAACCTGATGTTGTGGTCGGAGTGTATCACTCTTCCGCTTTGGTACCCTACGCTGGAAATTGTCCTGAGCTGCCATCCCCTGTCCAGCCCATCAGAAAGAGGGGGCGGCCACGAAAACAAAAACCCGAGCTTTTGGATGACGAGGTACAAGTAAGAAAGCGCGGCAGACCCAAGACTAACTCCTCTAATCCTGGATCATCGTCGGGACGCCTTCAGATCCAGAGGGGGAGACTATAACAACAATACGTCATCGTGCGGCGCACGCGGTGGCGTTCCGCTTCGCAGCGCTAGACGTCACCGAGAGGGCGGAGTCTTCTCCCCACGACGCGCCCCGCCACACAGAGCCGCTATAAAAGACGGCTACGCGCGCATTCGAGAGTAGTGTGTTTACCGCGCTCTCAGTCTGCTTCTGCCTCCCTGGCCGTACAGCTCTGAGAACCTGTCTAAACACATTTAAATCTCTTCCACGTACTTAATTAATTTTTTTTATGTAATCTTTGTTTAAAAAATATTATATACCAGTTTGGAACCAACGATCGTTTCGTTTCCTATTACAATATTTATTTGTTGTGTTTTTTATTTGATAACATGAAAAAATATCTTAAATAGGTGAATAATCTCTCATAGAAATTATTACAAGGCTTCTATACTTCGACTTTTAATTGTATTCAGTAACTTAACAGTTCGAAGAGAAATAATGATACCACACTACAACTAATAGTGTTGGGGTAGTGAATGATTTTGCGTAAAGATTGATTGATAAAAATGGTTTAATATAAAATTAAACTAAAAAATCGCAAATAAGATGTAAAATATAAGAATAATTAATCAAAGTAATTACCTTTTCTATTTTCTTCTAATAAAAACCAACCAAAACTAAAAAACATATAGTTTAACTTTTTTTTACTTTTGTAATTTTTGACATTTTATAGATTAACTTATTAATGAGAAACAAATTCTATTATTTTTTATAGTTTATATTGTGTTTTGAAGACTAGCTATTCAATATACATAAAAAGTTTGTTCATGTAAGTATATTATTTAAGTTCATTCAATTTCGTTCATTCTTTGACCACCTGACTATCTTTTTTTTGTCAAAAACTGGTAACCCTTCAACTGTCAAGTTACTGAATACAATTAAAAGTCGAAGTCAGATCAGGTCGTCAGATGACAGTTCAATAAACGGTCATTCGTATCTAAGTATGATTTAAATAGGGTCTTCAGCGTATTTAACTTTGACAGGTCTTTCAACGTATTTAACACGGAAATTATTTTGGTGCGACGAATGTTTGACTTAAAGCAAAAATCGTGTTTAAATACAATTTAAGCGTATTTAAGAAGTTGGTGCAAGTGGCCCTTAGAATATAAAACAATAAAACAGTTCAATTGTTTTTCCATATAAAAAGGCTTTTAGTCATAGCGGATATACATATTATATAAATAATTATTATATATAATATTAATATTAATATATTTGATATAATCAATTTTAACGGATTTAAAATAGATTTCGCGGAAAGTTGTGAAGAGGATTATCAGAATACATCGTATCGTATCGTATAATATCTGATATTATTATAATAATAATATCAGATTTACGAGCAAAAATAGTAACTTTGAGGGAAGAAGGATACACCACGAGAGAAATAGCACGCAGAGTTGCTATATCCCAATCCTGTGTCGTGACCACGTTGCAGATGTACCACGGGATGGGTAATTTAGCTGACCGACCCCGCAGTGGTCGCCCAACAGTTTTGACTGCTGCCCAAAAGCGCTGTATTAGATTGCTGGCAGCCCGTGACCCAACAATCAACGCTATAAAAATAAAAGCAGAAGTTTGGGCCGCCTCTGGGCTTGAAGTTAGCACTCAGACCATTCGAAATTGCTGAATTACGAGCACAGAGGTCTTGGCGAGCTCCTCTGAATTCCCCAATGTCCAGGCCCGTATTTCCCCTTAGGCCCACAAGGCCCTGGCCTAGGGGCCCCGCCATCCTAGGGGCCCCAGTTCCAGTAGCGGAACCTGCATACAAGCTCAAAAGCCTGGATTGGCCTAAACTTGAAACTTTATCGAAAATATTCTTAAAAGTCTTCACACGCATTCGAGCTATTTAAAAGTTAGTTGCCTTATTGTGGACACACTTTTCCAGGACGTTGTCTGCCAAATTATCAAACAAAACACACGTATGGACGAAGCGGCTGCTTCAAGATCTTTCAGCCTCTCTTCGATGACAGATGAGATGCGAGGCGATACCCTCACGACCTTCTGCTTTTAAAAGTGCTGCAGCTATACCAGGCCACTCAGAAAGTTTTACGACAAAAAGTTTTTATGTATAAGACACAAGCCACTTGTAATTATTTTGAAAACTTCGATTATTTAAAAGTAAAAATACCACTGTTCGATTTTCAAATTTCCCTCCGCATTTTTTTGAGAGCCAATTAAAATTTTCTTGTGTCATAAAAAAATGGATCTGCATCAAGAACATTTTCGTGCAATGATTTTTTATGATTTGATGATGAAGGACCTTCAAAAGCAACCATCTACCGCTGGTATAGCGAGTTCAAATGCGGTCGTCTTACTTTGGCGGATGAATAAAGGAGTGCTCGTCCTACGACGGCTGTCACCGAAGAAAGTGTATTGACAGTAAAAAAAATAATTCAAGAAAATAGACGAATTACCGTGAATTACGTACGTAGAGATTCGGCATAAGTACTCTGGTGATTGGTTCAGGAAGTGTTCACAAGATTTTGCACGAGCACCTTCGCGTAAGGAGGATAGTTTCCCGCTGGGTACCGCACAACCTCACCAAAGCTCAGAAGCAGGCCCGTGTGGATTGGTGCCGTGATATGATACAAAAATTTGATGCAGGCTCGTCATGGCGCGTTTACGACATTGTGACAGGTGACGAATCCTGGATTTATCAATACGATCCAGAAACAAAGCGTCAGTCGACAGTTTGGCTGTTTCAAAATGAACCAACGCCTACGAAAGTGAAGCGATAGAGGAGCGTGGGAAAAATGTTGATCGCTAGTTTCTTCGCTTTGATGGGGTACTTAATTTCAATTCCACTTCTAGACAAAAGCAGCATCAACGCCGAATGGTATAGCACAAAATGCCTGCCAGAAGTTTTTTCTGCAATGAGCAACAAACGACCGAACACCGGGCTCCGCGGGGTCCTTCTTCACCATGACAACGCGCCCGCGCCCTCTGCGATCAAAACGAGGGACTTCCTGGACTTCACACCGGTCAGAGTCTTGGGACTTACACTACTCCTTACAGTCCTGATTTGGCTCCGTGTGACTTCTTTTTATTCCCTAATATTAAAAATCAGCTCAAAGGGATAGTTTTCATCGCCGGAAAACGCGCTAGCAGCGTTTGAGAAGGCCGTGGAAGAGATGTCTGCGGAGGAAAGGATTTTTTTTTGAAAATTGGTTCATACGCATGAAATGTTGTATAGAGGCTGGTGGAGAGTTTTTGAAAAGATTTAGTAAAAATATTTATTTCATAGAAGTTAGTTTTTTAATTTGTCAAAACTTTCTGAGTATCTCACGTATATGGACCAATTGACTCGGCTCTTCGCCTTTATGATCAATCAAATCTTCTATTTTTCCGTTTGCTTCCCATGAATTGTGTTCGAGGACACAACAGAGGATGATGTCGACGATGTTCTGGAGAGACTGAGTGTGCTTTTGATCTCTCATCAACAGTTGGTACTTGAGTGACTAAATTTGTTTGTACACAACTGGGACAATCCATATTTGTTTGCAGCCAATTTTCTTACTTTTTTCTGGATGTATCAATGATTTGGTGAGATTTCTGCCACTTCTGTGATGCAGCTCGTGCGAACCTCCGACATAATTCTTTTAGAGTTACTCGATCTTCCAGACAAAGCACACATCTCGTCAAAACGGCTGAATATTTTCAAAGTTTATGTTACCTACAGTCAAGATCTATCTATATATTATCTACTCTTCTGACCACTGACTTCCCAAACAGTTTCGCACTTATCATTATTTTTTGGGTTTTTGAGGGTGGTTTTTTTGGTAAAAGTTATTTTATTTCAACATTTTGAGTGGCGAGTAGAATCTAACTACCTCCACGTGGTTGCAGTTTACTCATTTGGTACGTGTTATTGTTATTTTAACATCAGGTCTTCACCAATTTTAAATGGGACCACTTCGGGAGTATACATATTCATACAAAAAATAATTTTCTAATTCGGTTTATAAATGGCCGAATAATCGCGTAACACACAAAAAATAGAGACGAATTGAGAACCTCTTTTTTGAGGCCGGATGAAAATGGAATGATTTCGAGATGGGGGAGGGGGGCCCCAAATGCCAAGTGCCTAGGGGCCCTGGCCCCCTAAATACGGGCCTGCCAATGTCAACGATGGAGATTGCAGTGGGCTAGGCTTCATATTATAATATTTTCATATTTTTTCAGAATGTCTACAAAAAATGGTAGAACAGAAAAAAGGTCACATTGTGTTTGTGAGTTCTGTTCAGGGTCTCATTGCAATACCAGATCGTTCTGCTTATGCCGCATCTAAACACGCCATACAAGCCTTTGGTGACTCACTTCGTGCTGAAATGTATCAGCATAATATTAATGTTACAGTTGTCAGCCCTGGTTATGTAAAAACGGCTATATCTATAAATGCCTACTCAAGTTCTGGTGATGCTCATGGAGGTAAGGAAGATTTAATAACACAAATGAAATGTACCTATATGTCGCAGTAGAATTGTATAATTCGCTATTTTACATAATCGCTAGCCACTAGAAAATACCTCTGTTATGTAAAATAGCTGAAATACGTTCAGCACTTTTGCATAATTGGTGACCTTCAACATGCGGAATGGAATTAACGTTTTGCGTTCATATCAATATACCTAGCGGATTGATATTAAGCTGTCTTGTAAAACAGTGCATTTAATCGTGAAATGTAATGTTGGATGGTAGATTTTAGTTCCAAAATTCAGCGGTAGGGGCGTTGTGTGGCATAACAATGGCGTATGCTCGTCTGTTAAGGCTGATCGTTTCACTGAGCCCGCCAAATTCAAATTACAATTGGTTTTTCGCAATTTGTAGATCTATAACACATTCTAGATTCCTAGCTGTAGTAATTGCGCCATTAGCTATACAATATTCACAACTGAGCATTAAAGACTTTGCTTAATAAACGTTAAAGAAGCTTAATCTTAGCTTAAGAAGGGTTAATCGCGTCAATTTTGGCCAAAAATGACGATTGACACTACTTTTAGCTACAATATCAATTTACAAGCAAAGGTTTTAATTCTCAGTTGTGAATATTGTATAGCTAAGGGCGCACACTGAGACTAAACTCCGAAAATCGTGTTCTGATTTAAAACTTAACTTGTGATTGTTACAATGCAGGGTGTTGTCCTAGATGTTCTTTTTTGATGAAAGGGCCATAGCGGTTTTGAGTAGACCGGTCCCAGCTGACGGCACTTAGTCCATGTCTAGCCAGTCCTTTATCAAACAGATTCACTATTGATTCTGTTTAGTAAAACATTTGAGGGTTTCCTGTGATTCTAAAAAACAATATGAATACCCATGCAAGTATTATTCTTTTTTTATTGATGCATGATTATAGTATTTTAAACCAATTGATATTGTTTCAGTAATGGATACTAGTACTGCTGCAGGTTTTACACCAGAGTATGCTGCAAACAAGATTCTAGATGCCATTGTCAACAAACATAAAGATTTGATTGTGAGCCAGTTTTTACCGAATCTTGCCATATCCTTAAGACATTCTGCACCATTTTTATATCATTGGGTTATGGCACGAAGGGCGAATAAGACTGGTTAGGTTAGGGAATGCAAGTATAGAGTACCTATACGTAATTATATAACCACTAATTGTGATTTGTCACAACTCTGCGGTATACACTTTAAGGTATGATTATTTAACTTTAACCGAAGACTGCCGAAGCGATTTTTCATGATACCTATACATTTCTTTCTGTTACAGTGAAGTTAAATAGGCACATCATTTTTACCATTCATCAACGTTTATTTTAGTTTTTATAACATTGGGTTGTATGTACTTAGGTGTTTTGTACTGGGGAGGTTTATTTTTGTATATAATGAGGTGTAGGTATATAAGGAGTAAGTGTAATAAAAAAAATATTCAAAAGGTAGGTAATTTTAACTTGAGTAATCAGAAATAAATAATTCATTATTAGCATTGGTTTTAATTTAATTATTCTCTTCGCGTGACAGCTAGGTCATGTGATTGGCTCCTGTTGACGTTATTGTTTGAACTTTAGGTCATTGTTTGTTTTGATTTCTGACGAGTTATTCCCAGTTGTCCCCACCGTCTACGTCTCCACTGGTGACAAATGGGAATGGCCACTCTTGTTGTTCCCAGTTGCCACCAGTGGTGACAGATGGGAGAAATAAATAGATACGTCCCCAGTAAGGCGGGGCTAGAGCTGAATATATAGTGATGTGAATTCAATTATTTTTCAAGAATTATTTTAATTAGATGATAATATTTTCTATTGTAAAATGTACATTAAAACGAGAGAAATAAAACTTTTACACGTCACTTGGAAGACATATATTTTTATAAATCACAACATTTATAATAATCGAAATTAAAACTGCACAAGTACATTTTTTAGTACTACAACTATTACAGATCATACAATTATTTTACTTAAAACGATGTTCTTAGGTTTTCTATTACAGTTTCAACACATGGAATTGTCTATTTATGTAAAAACAGTGGATGATAGAAGAGTTCGTTAAAGTGTGGTGTGTATACGGTGAACAGCATCGAACAACAAATTGTTTAGAAACATGGCATCATAAATTAAACCAAGCAATGGGGAAAAAACCCCTAACATGCATTTTTTTTATACCTTGGTCAAGGATTCGGATATTACAAAGTCTGTAATATGAATACAAATAAAATGAAAACAAGGAAGAAGAAATATGTACTCAAAGATGAGTTCATACAAGATACCCAAATGGAGTTCTTGCATGGAAATATGACAGTGGGTCATTTTTTGGAAACTTTAAGGCGCAAATTTTTCACAAAAATAGTACATAAGTATATAGTTTTAAGTAATGTATAACTATCTAAATCGAAAAAAATGTGAAGTCAATTATTGTAAATAGGTATGTTGATCTGTGATAAAAAAAAGGAATTGTAAATTATTGTAAATAATGCATGGATTAAATCTGTGATAGACATCTCAGAAAATAACTGAGTAAAATAATATTTGTAAATTAAGAATACTATAAAACGTTAAATATTGTAGATAATATACTGATCTGTGATAATAAAATAGCAAGAAAGTTAATTATTGAGACTTGTAGTAGGTACATTGAGTACTCTGTGATAATTCCTAACAAGTATAGGATTAACATAATTATGTAACATACAACTAAGGTAAAACAATAGGATTAGGTACCTAAGTAACAATAATATTTTTTTATGTGAATTGCCTAATTTACGGGATGTAAATTCGAAAATGCAAAAAAGTAAATTATTAAGAATTAAGTATAATTATTAACATTTTTCGTAGAGAATAAGTGAATTACTGTGAACAAAGCGTTGATTAATCTGTGCAATTGTAATTTCGATCATTATAAATATTGTGATTTATAAAAATATATGTCTTCGAAGTGACTTGTAAAAGTTTTATTTCTCTCGTTTTAATGTACATTTTCTAATAGAATATAATATCATATAATTAAAATAATTGAATTCACATCACTATATATTCAGCTCTAACCCCGCCTTATTGGGGACATATCTATTTATTTGTCCCATCTGTGGACATGGCCACTTTTGTTCCCAGTTGCTACCGGTGGTGGCAACTGGGAACAAAAGTGGCCATTCCCATTTGTCACCACAGGGGACGCCACCACTGGTGACAAATGGGATTTTTTTCCCATTTGTCACCAGTGGAGACGTAGATAGTGGGGACAACTGGGAATAACTCAAATTTCTGGGACTGGTATAAAAAAGTATAATATTAAATAAAAATGGACTTTAAGGGCCACTTGCACCAACTTCGTAATTGCATTTAAATTGTAATTAAACACGATTTTTCATAGAAATTTTGTGTTTAAATACAATTTAAACACATTTAAGAAGTTGGTGCAAGTGGCGCTAAATACTACTAGTACATACATACCTAGTAACTGAATAAAAATCATATTTAAATTGCATCATTATTTTATTACATGATAACAGTGAGCATACATGTATCTTGGAGATCACTGTCAACTTTTCGTTGCAACAGAATCTTCCAATAAACAACTATCACATTTGATTAACTAAAAAGCTTCCTTATATTACAAGAAAAATATCTTTTGTACAAGCTTTTTAATTTATACTATTCTACTATTAATAACTTTATAACATTTTTACACTGCATCCTACAACAAATTATATAATTACAATAATAGACTTCAGACAATAATAACTTATTAGAAAGCACTAATAGATTTTAATTATTATGCTTTTTGATGAAGCATGCTGAGGCTTCCTAATATAAGCTTTAATTTTATTTAGCTACTCGCAGACTATAAACCTTTACTTAAAAATATTATATAGTCTCCATAGGCATATTGCTGCTGCAGTCATAGACACTGTTGTGTGTAATATGATTTTTCTTTTATTGTCTGTGTGTACAAGTACAACTGGTGATGCAGACGTAAGATCACTCAACATAGGTAAAGTTGATAAATGTCTGCGGTTCTTTTCTTCTTGGTATTTGCAACACGGATCCCACTGCCATGATAGTGTGTAACAACCAGCACATAGTACTGACACAATGCCAAAAGGAGCACAGGCTAATGAACTCCATGCAAGACCTGAAATAAATTGATTTTTGCGATTTTATTTAACTATTACAGCCCATGAAGTTAATTACAGACAATAGAAGATTCAGTGTTATGATGTGCCTGCAGTTGTTTAGTACATGAGTAGTAACTAGTATTTGCCTTTACGCAGTGTATTTTGAAAAAGGTAATTATTTAAATAAAAACAAGTGTCCTTGGAGACATACAAACCTGATGCAATGCTGCAGAGCCCACTGTAAACAGAAACCTTATGCAAGAGATTTCCGACGTATATCCAACGTGCTGTTTCTTCACCCAGTGGCTCTGGCTCTATCACAATAACGCTAACACCAGCCTCCAATGCTCTTTCCAGTTCCATTTCAAATTTAAGGTGGGCATTTTCACTATCATAAACTTCTCGTATGATCGCGACACTGGATGGCTTTAGATCACTATAAACAAAGCCTAATTATGTAACAGAAAAAAATGAAATTTATTCCAATAAGGGTTTCGTGACTAATAGTTTATATAATATTTTGTGAAAAGTATTAGTAACTAGTAAAATTTAGTCTTTGTAATTTCTCAGAATATTTACAAACCTGTCACTTTCATCACCCGCCATCTTATGTTATAGACAATCACACACACCACAGACTACTAAGAGATACTAGTAATCACACAAGCTATCACAATCCCATCTGTTCCGCTATAGACTATAGAGTTGTGTGAAAGGAGTCGGTAGTATTTTGCTGTTGCCCGTTACATATTTCGGTTTCATTCTAATTTCTAAGTAAATCTTTTTTCATTACTTACTAGTGTCTATAATAAAAATATCATTGAAATGAAAAGACTATGGGACAGTGCGCCCCTACCCTCCAACAGATTTAAGACTTAACTCATTCTAAGGGTTTAGTAGATACCTAGGTAGATAATTTTATATTATGGAGACAAATATGTGGGGTTCAAATAGAATGAACGTTTTTCGTTCATCAATACAGCGGATTGATGTTTACCTGTCTTGTAAAACAGTGCATTTCAGTGTGAAATTATGTTGGATTGTTAATTGTTGTTCCAAAATTCGGCGCTAGGGGCGTTGTGTGGCATAACTGGGCATAACAATGGCTTGCTCGTCAAGCCTGAGCCCGCCAAATTCAAATTTCAATTGGTTTTTCGCAATTTGTAGGTCTATAACACATTCTAGATTCCTAGCGGTAGTAATTGCGGCATTAGCTATACAATATTCACAACTGAGCATTAAAAAATTTGCATAATAAACCTTGAAGAAAGTTAGCTACAATAATAATAATACGAAAAACCAATTGAAATTTTGTATTTGGCGGGCTCAGGTGAACGATACGCCTTAATAACCCAAATTTCTTCTTTATGTATAACTAGTTTCTGCCCGCGACTTCGTCCGCGTAGCGTGATGATATATAGCCTATAGCCTTCCTCAATAAATGGGCTATCTTTCTATATTAGTATAGATTAGGTACGCACAATGGCTATTTCGCAGTAGAATTGTATAATTTGCTATTTTAGATAACTGCTAGCTGCTTTACAAAATAGCTCTGTTATCTATGTAAAATAGCTGAATGGCGTCCAACTGATAGACATCTCAGAAAATAACTGAGTAAAATAATATTTGTAAATTAAGAATACTATAAAACGTTAATTATTGTAGATAATATACTGATCTGTGATAAAAAAATAGCAAGAAAGTTAATTATTGAGACTTGTAGTAGGTACATTGATTACTCTGTGATAATTCCTAACAAGTATAGGATTAACATAATTATGTAACATACAACTAAGGTAAAACAATAGGATTAGGTACCTAAGTAACAATAATATTTTTTCATGTGAATTGCCTAATTTACGGGATGTAAATTCGAAAATGAAAAGTAAATTATTAAGAATTAAGTATAATTATTAACATTTTTCGTAGAGAATAAGTTAATTACTGTGAACAAAGCGTTGATTAATCTGTGCAATTGTAATTTCGATCATTATAAATATTGTGATTTATAAAAATATATGTCTTCGAAGTGACTTGTAAAAGTTTTATTTCTCTCGTTTTAATGTACATTTTCTAATAGAATATAATATCATATAATTAAAATAATTGAATTCACATCACTATATATTCAGCTCTAACCCCGCCTTATTGGGGACGTATCTATTTATTTGTCCCATCTGTGGACATGGCCACTTTTGTTTCCAGTTGCTACCGGTGGTGGCAACTGGGAACAAAAGTGGCCATTCCCATCGCGATACGTTTATCAAAACCGTTACTCACGTTTAGTTGTTTTGTAGAATGACTTAAATATTTGCAGTTACGATACGCGTGTTGTGTAAAAAAGCTATGACATTTATTTAAATTTTGACGGATTTTTGCAATCAAATTTAGTTTTGATGGGGTAAATTCGTAAAGAAGTATGTTTAAATTGGTTAGGTTACGTAAGACCTCTGACCACACGACGCCAGAACCAAAATGTAGCTGTTGCAGTTGAATTGTATAATTCACTGTTTTGCATAACCGCTAGCTGTTTTAATAATGGAGCTGTTATGTAGAACAACCGAATGATGTTTAGCAGTTTTTATAATTGCTGACAACATGCATTCAACATGCAGATTAGTACGAACGTTATGCGTTCGTCAATACAGCGGGTTATCGATTAGCAGTCTTGTAAAACGCATGAAATTAAACGTCGTAATGTAAATTATAGTAACCTACATTTGGGGCTCGTGGCTCTGTATATAAGTAAATTAAACATAACATAGGTTATCAACGCAATCGGTAAAACCTCGGCAATATTATAAAAAAATCGGTTCTGGCACTCGATGGCCGCCACCGCGGCTTCGCTCGCTTAGCCCGTGCGTTGTGGGGTCACAGTTTTATTAACCTTTTTATTTTATTTTTGGCGCGTGTGGAAATCCTCATGGACATCCGCCGCCCGGGGAAGGCGGCGGGATGTGTCGGACTCCACGCAGAATGGGTGACCTACCGACTAAAACCACACGGGTGTTTCGCCTCACCAATTTTTGCTGGGGTTACGGGAGTGAGGTTTCATTCCTTCGCGACCCCAGCAGTGGCAGACCGCCTTTGCGGTCTCCGGTTCTATTGAGGGGGACTGTTTTGATCCCCCACCTGCCAATCCACTTGAGTGGGGCGCGGCAACACCTACCGCGCCGCCATCTCGGGCCTTGCGTGATGGGCGGGCGGACTTCCCCAAGTCCGCCGCCCGTGGCATTTTTAAGGTGGATGAAACAGGGCATTGTCTGCCCTATTCCGCCTGCCATGCGCTTCCGCTCCCGACCATACTTGAGACGACGGCCGGAAGGGAGAGGTCTCCTGCTATCTCAGCATTAAGGACACGGCGCTGCTCTGACCAAGCAGTGCACTCGGCCAGCGTGTGCGCCGTGTACTCGAGGCTTCCACAGTGGTGGCAACGGGCGTCCGGCTCTCTTCCGGCGATTCGCCACAGGTGCTGGCCGAAGCATCCGTGCCCCGACAGCACCTGCGTCAGCCGGAAGGTCAATACACCGTGACGCCTGTCCACCCACTGTTCCAAAACGGGGCGAAGTGCCTCGATCGTCCTAATACCAGCCCCTGGCCGTTCTAGCCGCGCCACCGATTCTGTGATCGCCGCCCGCCGCAGACAGAGAGGAGAGGGTAGCGGTTTTGCAATTACAATCCAGCTGGACTTTACAGAGCTGTTTTGTAAAACAGTGATATTATACAATCCAACAGATACATACGAAAATATGCGATGGAACCTCTTGTTTTAGGTACTGTAATAGCAAAGGAGTGTGGGATGTCAGGGAAATCATTCTAAATGTTTAGCAAAGACTGTGGGTAGCACCTTTAAGGTCAGCCTTGCACCCACACATGCCTTTTAAGTAGGTATCTCAACACTAAACATGATAATATGACTTAAGTTAATAAGTCAAATGTCACAAGTTACTTTTGAAATAAATAACACTTTACGCTCTACGCATAAAGTTGAAAATTGCGAACTTATACTTGATGACTTCATTTGTTTTGTTTGTTCGAATACGATTTGCAACATTCACCTTTTCCTAAACAGGTAAGCGGATTTTAGAACGACTGGTTGTGGGCGAGCGACAGTCGTTTGTGGAGGGAAATACTTCAGTTATTAAATAAGTAGGTACCTACCTATACTTTTTTTCATAAAACTGATTAAATAAAATTAGGTGCGTTTAATGTCAGGATTGATCGATTACACATGACCTATTGTAGTTATATCACAGGCGCACAGAGGGTGGCCACATAATATCTATATACTATACAGGATGGCGATTTAATCACCTGCATCCTTCTAGCAGGTGAATCAGACCACGAAATACAACCGATATCAATAAAAAAAAACATACTTACCTTAATTTTTCATCAAAATGATTTTTTTAATTTTGTATGTACAGAGTCAAAGACATAGCGCGGACGTTGAACTCATTATAGGTATGTATCTATCTAGAGATCGCGAGTCAAGCAACTACTTGATCGGGCCGTCCGCATAAGGTCAACGTACTGCAGGGTGCATATCGTTTTATGAAAATTTTGAATAATTATCAATTCCTTAAACACGGGATTGCTTAAAGATACAAATTATAAATTATGTCTAATATGTTATCAATACTACACCATGTTGAAGCAGTGCAGGTGATTAAATCGCCACCCTGTATAGGTACATAATAATAAAATCGTAGGAAAGTCAAAACTGTACATTGAATATTTTTTTAAAAGTATACTTGGGGCGTGATCTACATTCGATATCAAAGCCAATAATATAGTTTTTAGAATTTTTGTCTGTTTCTCTGTCTGTATGTATGTCCGGGCTAAACTCAAAAAGTTCTGCATGGTTTTACTTAAAATTTTGCATGAATATTACTAACAGGTCGGGTCAACATATAGGCTACATATTATCACGATATTACCGACGAGGGAGGAGCTGTGAATCTTTATTCCACGCGGACGAAGTCGCGGGCGGAAGCTAGTAGATAATATAAGTCGATAATCACCACATCCCGACCCGGAACAACTAGGTACCTGTAAGCTATTGCACCCTAGACCTTGAGGGGTCTAGGGTGCAATTCCCGCAATCCGCCAATCAAGCCGTAGGTATTGGTTGCTGATTTTATGTAAGTATATGAGATCTAGCTTTATGGGAGACCGAAAGGACCTACTTATTAGGGTATATGTAAGTATTAATAATAGAAAGTAGAACTATCGCTATTGGATAAGTATTTGTACAAATAGACTCCGTTCCCAATAAAACACCTGATATATCGGGCTGATATGAGTTAGTTCACTTGAGCTAACAGTTTGAAAGGCTAGCAAACACTGTGCTTGCTAAATACTGACAGGGTGTGGAGTATCACCTACCTACATGTTTTGGTAAGTTTTACAGTTCCTTATTTGCATTGAAACAAAGCAATGACACCGATGCGGGCTCGAGAAAGGCATGCGTATCAATATCTACCTATATAGTGTATCTATCTAATAATATTAACTATACTTTACTTACCTCAACGCACAGCCACTTAATTAGGCCCCTAGGTTTTAGTAAAAATGATGGAACTTTTTCATCATAGAAAAATGGGTTCGAAGTAAAATATTTATTTGCAGGCTATCCCCCTTGTTCTTAAACATAATACAATTATAAAACATCTTTTAAACATTCCATAGCTACGAGTATATAATGTGTTTAGTATAAAGGACGTTTTATACCTATATTTAGGTATGTATTCATAAAAATATAAAACGCCAAATAAACGCATATAAAGGTATTATAATTTTATTGGTAGGTATGCAATAGATAGACATGACTTCACCAAAATTAGTATTTTTGTATTGGTTACAATAAATATATTTAAATACTTCTAAATTTTCTTATTGATTCACAGTTATGCAAGAGAATTTACCTACCCTACTTACCAATAATAAAATACTGTATTGATGAAATTATAGTAATACGTAATAATAGTATAATATTATAATAAGTAATTATAGTAATAGTAATAAGTAATACTGTATACGTATTAATTCTCTTTCGACACGCTGCTTCTGGACATTTAATGTAGTTTATAATTTAGAATATTTTAGTATTTATTTCTGTAATGATTTGTAATCTTGTAATCTTTGGAAATAAATGATTTCAAACCGTAATTTTATATTTCTTCTTCGATTTCATCGGTAAGGTATAGGCACAGTTACTAGTAGTATAGGTGAGTAGATGGATACTATTAAATTTAAATATGTTATATTACTTTTAAGGGCAAACTTAGTTTAAATTGAATTTAAACACAAAATGCCATAACATAATATACCATCACGCCTGTATTCCCCGAAGGGTTAGGCAGAGGCGTAATAATGTACACCCACAGTTAGCCGGTATGTTTAGGTCCCATGTAATAGGGGGCGAGCCTATTGCCATTAACCGGGCACAAATTCCTAACTCCGAGCTGCTACTGGGAATTTCATAGAAAAACCCAATAACACTTTGCTCGACCTGGGAATCGAACCCAGGACCTCTAGCGTAGCAGTCGCGCTCAGGACCACTTGACTAACAAAATGACAATAGAAAATTGTGTTTAAATACAACTTAAACACATTTAAGAAGTTGGTGGAAGTGGCCCATAATCTTTACCAGAACGCGAAGTGCTATCGTGGTAGATTATGTCTTCAAAAGTAACAGTGACAATAATCTGAATAAAAAATATTCGATGATGATAGGTACCTCTCTGACATGTTCTAAAGTATTATACGTTTTAGCAATAAATACTTACGTTACTTGTACCAACTTCTTAAACATGTTTAAATTGTAATTAAAGACAAAATTACAATGAAAAATTTTGTATAAATACAATTTTAAATTATGTATTTAAGAAGATGGTGCAAGTGGCCCTAAGTTTGTAACTTTATTGTTTAAATACGATTATTTTAGCATTAAAAATAATAGTCGTATTGACTCGCCTACACCAAATTATAAATTTTATGATAATTATATGATACAGCACACCTACGCCTAAATATTGACTGTCCTTAAATGTGGGCGCGTGAATACCGTTTTACGATCCGTATGACGATAACGCTGCTTTTGATAACTAACTACTTACTAGACAAGGTATTTTCAAGACTGAAATAGTTTAACGTTGCATTGTTTCCATAAAACAGTTTTAAGACGGTGGTTTACTATGTTCAAGTATGGTAAGGCGCCCATTGTGGATGGTCCGTGATCGAACGGGCGCGGGTAATGAACCCGAGCATCCGCGGGATTCACGACCAAGCAGCGCGTCGCTCGCCCGCGCGCTTCCGCCCTGCCTTGCACCGACTTACATCGGTGCTTCGTACTCACGAACACACAGTTCCTTCCATCATACACCACAAAGTATATTCCAGATTTATACTATTTTTGATTTCGACTATAATTTTATAACGGTAGGTACCTTTAAATTAAGTAAAGTGGATGGAAGTATTCATACTTAATAAAATAATATTCCAAACACTATTACAGTAGATTTTTTTTATAAACTAAATCATGTTTTTTGATTATTTTGGCAATGTAAAGCATTATTTATTACTAAAGGTACTAAAGCGGTGTCCATTGAAGTTATGCTGATTATCTTTAAATGTATATTGCAACGCAACTCGCACCGATTTGCGCAAAAGCATAGGATATAGAGAAGGTAGGTAGTTTTATTTGTGTAATTTATGCGGTTGAGTGATCTGAATATCACCGGTCACCATTATAGGAAACTCAGCACTTCAGCGGGACGCTTATTTTTTGTGTTTACTTACTGGCCTACCTACCCTAACGCACATTATTTCAAATATTAACAACAAAATGGAAATAGGCTCGCCTTATGCTCACTATTATATGGGATCTAAACGTACCTCCTTGCAGACCTCGCAGAAAACTGGCGAGAAATAACACTTACGTTGTGTTACGCCGAGTGAGTGAGGATTCCGGAGGCCCAAACCCTTTTAAAGTGCAGGCAACGCACTTCATGCGACCCTTTTGATGTTGCGGGTGACCATGGGCGGTGGTAATCCATTTCCATCAGGTGATCGGTCTGCTTGTTTGCCCGCCTATCCCAATAAAAAACACCTCTGCCTTACTCTTCGGGGAATACAGGCGTTAGGGTATGTTAACAAAACATTAATTTTAAGGAATGTCGTGGATATAAATGATCATAAGAAAGGCGGTTCAATGAAAGAAGAATTGTTTCGGCTGCTGCTGAATCGTGGGTGCTTTTACAACACGTGAAATGAAATTATGAAATGAAATGAAATTATATTTATTTCTGTATACAAGTAGATCTTTAGAGACACTTTTACAAGTCGATGCAATGGTTTGTTTTTTTTTATAGCTAGATGGCTTCGGCATTTCCTGACTGACGACCTCTGAGAAGTGTGGGGTTCGAACCCACAACACGTGTCACAAAAGCCTATCGCTCAAGCCCAAACAAAGTAAAGATCACTATACATGCTGTTATTTTATCTTATGGAATAACTTGTCTGACTCAGAAGTCATGACAGCTTAGAAGCAAGCAGTCTTTGTTGTCCCCTTCTGAATAATAATTTCTTTTATTTTGTATTCGCCACTCAAATACAAGTAAGTAGGTATTCGTTTTCACAAATTGATGCCGCAGTAGCAGCAGTAAGGTATTGTTATTTTCTTTGGCTCTCCGGCACGTGCTTGAGTTTCTGTATTCAATATTGCATAAAGATTTAAAAATAATTCTGTAAAAACTTATACATGAACATGATATCGTTTTTTTTATTTAACCCCTCGTGCTAACCCAAATGCTTGTGTTACGAGTGGGTTCACGTCGGTAGTGTAATGGGTGGGTTTCGAACCGGCAACTACATAATATATATTATTATATACATAATATATATACTTACTTACATACTTTTACTTAAAAGTATGTTTTTAATATGTTTTTTTTTATCTTTAGTAGAAAAACCCAATAACACTTTGCTCGACCTGGGAATCGAACCCAGGACCTCTAGCGTAGAAGTCGCACTTGTGACCACTAGACTAACGAGGCAGTTTATTAATCAATAGTTTATGTCTTATTAAATTTATTATTTCATGTAGCAAATTGCGATTATTTGCGATTACTTAATACTCCAGTGGATACTTAACCGTTAGAATAGGCAGTTGCCTCGTGGCCAAGACGACCGGAAGCAGCAATGTCCTGGGCAATGCCAGGGCCACGCCTGTATGCAGGTACTTTGCATAGTTATATTTATAATCAGTGTATTTATAAATCACTATTTGATAGTGATTTATAAATACACTGTACATATGTTGAAGTTCTATTTGGATTTTTAGCTATAGCCGTGTGCTGAATACCATCATTATTATAAAATAATTTTCATTAAAATTCAAATTCAAATCATTTATTAGATTAATTTATTATTAGATCTAATGTTGTCTTTTTACAAATTTATAACTACAATTACGTACTGAGTTAGTATTCTGGCGATGTTTTAACTGATACGCAGCAGTCGGTCATGATTTCCTGTCTTCTTTAAACACACACTATAAGGTGGTGCTGTCATGATGTGCGTCAGTCGCCAAGCCGCTCCCGCGCCCCGCAGCCCCGGTACCCTCTGCCCGCCACGGTCACCGAGCACTGTGACCTTTCGTTGAATATCTCACTAATAATATTACGTAATTCACGCTACCATAGGAGACGGTATTAACATGACTTCATTCTTAATGTAAACTAAGTAATTATGCTGCTAAAATGTCAAACTTGTAGACCGTATAGAAACTAGCAAATGACTCTAGGTTCCTACCTGGGTAAAATTTAGTGTGTTGACACTCATTCACATTCAGTGTTAAATTATTATATACACATATAACTACCTACATTATTTAACAACCTAATTATACTATCTATTAAAGGGTCCGACGGAGCTTGAATTGCAAACAAAAACGTACCTAAAAGGTACCTAACTAGGTAACAAAATAAAACGTAATATTCTTTATTATTCGGATTGAGATGCCGTTAATGAAATTAAAGATGAAGTAGACGAAATGGTACAGTAGAAATAGGTCTCTACCGTACCATTTCATCTACTACTACTTCACTGGAAATAAACGACCGGAAAATTATCCGAAACTTGGTAAATTTATCAAGAATTGCAATCGCTTACAATTATTTCCAATGGAGCTGGTACTTATTTAGGACGAAATTGTAGAGCAGGAACCTAGATTAACGGTATCGAAATTCGAATAATAACACATTTTGAATAAATTGTGTTTGAATTACGATTTATTTTAGTGTTACGGAAATTCAGGACGCGGCCGGACTCTTAAATTTATATAATTATGTCCTATAATATAACTTGCACTATATATAGCTCTTATTTATTAGGTATCTTTACGTAGTTTTATATGCATAGGTATTCAAAACGAGTATCTACCTAGGTACAAGAAAAACGTATTAAAAATATTTTTTGGTCGTCCTCTACGCGTTTCCATACATACATAATATTTGGTATTTATCCGAATACGAGGAAACTTCGGCTAGCTTAGTAAAATAATTTTACATAAAGTTTCATAAACTGAATCGTTGATTTATATCAGAATGAGGAAATATATTTCTTATTGCGAGAACGGTTCGTATCTTTTATCTACTTTCCATGTACCTGCCGTTAAGATGAATTATCGGTTGATTAAAGTTCAGCTGAGACAATCTTGGGATGAGATCTGTTCGGCCGCAGTGGCGATCTATAGTCCAGTTTCCCAATAGTGATCTATTGTTGTGTGACGGATTTGGTATTTTATTCATTATTTTGTGCCGGAGAGCGTCCAACGAAGCGACCACGCGGCGTTCCTACAAAAGAGTTCAACGAGAACAATACCACAAAATAATGAAAAGTACTACGCAGCTATACCTCGCTCAAATACCTACATAATATTTTGTTATTTTCAATTTTTTTTATGTTCTATACGTACACTGACGTAATATATCAGCAAATTACGAAAAGAATATCATATTTAATTATTATATGGCTTTAATCAATTTACAGAAATTATGACGCCTTAAATACTTACTTTTATTGTAATCTGTGAGAAATGATTGAACTTTAAACAGATAGACTTTCATAAAGTTTATCTACGATGATAAAATATAAAATAAAATAAATTATGTACATTGACATGAAGGTAAACCGTACGTGTCTTAAATTTTTTTGTTAACTTAAGTACGTATTACTTAACTGAAATATTACGAGATTATAATCTAGAAAGCGATGAAATTTTTAAGATTAGAAATATGGCTGTTTCCATTGTAGTTAAAGTAAGCTGATGATATGAGATGCGCTAATGTTATTTAACAAAATAAAGGGAATCTAGCTTAGGTACCTATATTATGTGACAATGAATTAATTAGCTATAAACACTGTACATTATACACCTAAAAATACATTACTTATAAAATATGTACAATACATTGACTCATATTCTTTAAAACAAAGAATCTATGTTCCAATAATAATAATTATATGTATAATAAGATATATATATAATATGCTTTTTATCAGATAAGGTACCTAGGTATATCATTTTATTAGGTGCCTATACATTTGTGTTTGCATTTTCCATGCTAAGATTATAAAGTATTTTAGTGAAGGAAAATGTCGACGTTAAATCTAAAAGTTAGGTACTTTGAGTTTAACAATGCTGTAAAAACCGTAAGTAGGTACCTACCTACCTACCTACTACGTTGTCGTTGTCAACATTGGCAATTATAAAAATAAATGGTCAAACGTTTAAATGGTCAAACGAGTTTAGTTTATACCCTAAAAAGAGGTTACCTTACCACGATCACCATCATGAGTATATGAGACTAGCCCCTGCCCGCGGCTTCGCTTACGTGAAGCTATATCAGGAGTAAAAATGGAATAACCAATATTGATGATCTCTTTTTTGTATGGGTCTGTATACATCACAGAGGTCAAGCTGTATCTCAGGATCCGTTCAATTAATTGAGATGAAAAGATCACCAGTTTTTAAGTTGAAGCATATACTTTCTAAGAGTAATAACAAAATTTAAATCAATTCAGTAGTTTTTGCGCCAACCCGTAACAAACAGACAAGAATTTTATTTTAATTTAATACCCTAACCCACTTGTTTTTTTTTAATATCTTCAATGTACAGACATAGCTGTTTTACAATTTATAATAGTAATTAAAATTAAATTATAATAGTAATAGAATAAATAAATAAAATATATAAATAAATATTCTGGGACATTTTTACACAGCACCATCTAGTCCCAAACTAAGCAGAGCTTGTACTATGGAATATGAATAGATATAGATAGAGAATAGAGATTATTTGATTAGATGGAAACTCTTTAGTTTCTCTAATAAAGTGTGCGCACTGTATCTTCACTATGGAGGTTTCACATTATAAAATGAGTTACTATATGGCTGGATGCTTTAAAGAAGAAAACAATAATTGTCAAAATTGTCATCTCAAAATGACACCTGTTATCGAATCAAATTTGATTTAGATATTAACGATGTCGTGTTAGTCCGCTAGAAAATAAGTTGTCATTCTTTGTTTACTTCTTTAACCTACTCAAATATTTAGTTTTTACACCGGCTTGTGCTCGCTGAATATATAATGATAAATCTTATGTACATAGGTACATAGGATTTATCCAGCGAGCACAAGCCGGTGTAAAAACTATGATTCCCTGTATATATGCCCCATGATTCCCTGTATGTAGAGTTAGAATAACTGTACTAATAATCAATCCCTGGTCAAAATAATGGTTTCTGATTGATCTGCTTTATTTTCTTGTTTTGTCTTATTTAGTCCCTGTAAGTGTATTTTTTAATTTTATTACTTGATTCTGTTATAATTTTTTATCTGTACTAGTCTAGTACAGAAATACTTGAAAAAGAAATTGACATCAATGGTTATTTTTTAAATTCAACGTTTTCAATGGTTAAAATGTTAATAACTTTTGATAGCGAGAACCGATTTGAATTAAAAATATCTTAAATGTTAATCCAAGAAACAGGCTATGAATGCCTGCCCACTTCCTCCAAATCTCTTCAGTAATTATCATTTGATGCGTGGTCAACACACAGACAAACAGACAGATCAAAATTCCAAAAATAATAGAAATGGATTGTGTTACCGATTCTGAGTCCCCCAAATTAGTTTTTGTATATATAAGCAATGTACAGACACGGCTCACTGACATTCTTATTATATGTAGGATTAAAAAAATATTATTGGCGGACATTTAAATTTCTATACATTCATACACTCACGCCCTTCTCCTACAGGGGTAGGCAGAAATTATAGACTGCCATTTGCTACGATTATTGCATGCCTCTTTTGCTTCTGCGACATTCATACATCTTCTCATACATACGCGCCGGTTGCGAGTACTACGCACCTGACCTTTCTTTCGCACCTCCTCTTTTACTTCATCATCCATCCAATAGTCATTATTTTTCCTTCCATTCTTCCTATGCACCACACCACAAACCTTTGTGGCCGCCTGCACCATACTAGATTTTACACACTCCCAGGCTTCTTCTATACTATAATCTTTCAAATCATCGAGTATGTCCTTTGTCTTCTCTCGCACGTTTCTCTTGTATTCTTCTTGTACATCCAATTCTCGCAATCTTTCTACTTTTATTCTATCACAAGTGCGGTCACAGGCCCTCGAACCCGATGGCGCCAACGCTTGAACAGACCATTTATCTGGCATATAAGCAGGTAATGATCAGTACCCACATTAACACCACGGTAAGCTCTTGCATCTGCCAAAATAAAGAAAAAAAAAATTCTATAAATATAAAGAATATGGATGGACAACCCCATACGTGGCGCGTTGGTGATATTACCGTATTACATCGCAATTATATATTGAACAATGACTGCAGGTAGAAACTTCTTACTATGAGTCTTTAACGAACTTTTTAAATAAACGTCTGGTGATTTATTAGTTTTTGATAAATCACACGCTATCAACGTAGGTAGTCACTTGGAGGGCATGGGAAGAGACGTCTTATTCACAGGCCCCAAAATTATGTGTGTAATAAATGTAGCCTTGCATTATAATGGCGACAAGTATTTTTTTTTATTCCTCAACTATCTTTGTTTCGCAGCACCACCGGCGGCGCTACTTGAAACCTGAGCCTGCGTTATTTTGGTGTGAGATACCTTATGTGTGTTATCGTTTGTTCTGTTAATTTTTATGCAGTAAAATACTTTAATGATTTTTAACAATAACGCACTGCGTTAATTTATGTAATTCATTTGCTGAAGCTCGAGATCTATAGGTAGGTAATTCATAATTTATTAAAATTGAAGTAGAGCAGGTGATTACGGATAGGGAGGTGCGAAGGCGATGCGGTGACGACGCGACGCGGTGACACGGTCAGCCGCGCGTTGTTTAATCGGCAGTCTGCAACATTTACGAAAGTCATTACATCTGCTCAAACAGTCGATCAATGAACCCTTCAAACGTTTACTTTACTAAAAACCATTATTTATATTACCTATATTACCTAAGGTAAAGAGACGATGTATGAAATGATTTTGTTATCCTTATTATAGCTGGTTCCCCACAGCCTCTTAAAAATTATAATAATGTCCATGTCAGTTCGTAACAGAAGAAAGAATAATGGGTAGGCAGATTGCGACGCTGCGTGTGAAAGTTATATGAAAAGGTTGAACGCAATTGTTACAAGATTTAAGTAGGTAAATGGCATGCAATTAACTACGCTATTGGTTGGCAACGCAAAATAGTATTTATGTTGGCATATCCTCAAAGTAACGCATGATTACTTGTTTTAAAGATTTTCTTTTAAAACGTGCCTATTTACTTATCTTAGCTTTGCTTTCGCATAGAAACTTACACAAAGAACAGTAGGTAACACGCTAACACCGTACGTGGCAGGATTTTTTAACATAGTATTTCTACGAGTCTGTTCCATGTATCTATGTGTTATTGCATCTGGAATAAAATGAGTTGAATTTCTTGTTGTCATGTCAATATTAGATAAAAAAAAGAGGTATGTAGATTGTTAAGATAAAGACGACCATAGAAGGTCAGAAAAAATATATTACTTAGTCATCAGCGGTCAATTGATACGATAACAATACCTACATCGACAAGATTATAAGTAGAAACTGCCTAAGTAGGCTACGGGTTCTGACCGCGTCTGCTACGCTAGAGGTCCTCGTTTCGATTCCCAGGTCGAGCTAAGTGTTATTGAGTTTTTCTATGAAATTCTCGGTTAATGGCAATGGGCTCGCCTCCTTTTACATAAGTATGCCTCTGCCTAATCTTTCGGGGAGTACTGGCGTAATGATATGTTACAAAACATAGAAATTGAGGCAACACCAGTAAGTAATTAACAATACTTCTGTTGGGCTTTAATAATTTAGGTCTTTAATTTAGTAATAACAAAAATGTGACAATTATGTTTATAAGCGTAAATCTATTTTTACATATTAAATCTCTATAAAATAACATTAATATTTATCAAGGGTAATACATAATTATAACAGGGATGACTAATTAACTATGTACATATTAATAGAACACAATCATCAGCACGGTATTGGTTTCATCATTGTAACTAGCATGAATTCATATAGGTAGAGGTAACTTTACTTAAGTCCATTTTCCTCATCACGATGTTTTTCAGATTTTCTAGACTTCAAGCTGGTATCCTTGTAATATGCAACTAGGTAATTAGTATTCTGTTATCTGTGGTAATACTATACTACCCTCTATGGTTTACGATTATAATGAGTTTGTGTGTATATCGCGTGTCGTTTTCGTGGGTAAATACCACAGGATATTAGGTTTTATTTTTCTATTTTCTGCTACTAGACAAGTAGGCAGGTATTTATTACATATACGGAATGACAGAAATTTCCAATTTATCATAATAAAAATACCTGAAATAGGTATAAAAATATTACTACCCATATTAAATATATGTATATTTTCAGAATTATATTTGGTATATACTTTCACAATTGTAAGTAGACCAAGTCAATGTACCTAGCTCAGCTCTATTTGGACAGGCGACAGGCTCACGAAATAGCGGTCGAGGTCCTTCACACATGCATAAACCGCAGCCGTGTGTTGAGTCAAACCATTTCTTACTTATTTCTTTGCGTAGCCTTGCGAGCCCGTCATCGTTTGCTTTGGTGACATCACCGAGTAAAACTTGACAAGCAGTCGTGAAGTCGTGGCTTTGAATCGTTGCTGTTTCGATATTTTATTATCTTTACTAATAACCTGATGCTTCAATGCTGTCATCCAGATTAATTATGATCACGGTTGTCGATAAAAAAATGATAAAATTACTCATTTCTAAGTATAAATTAGATATTTATTTATACTTCTTTGAACAAAAGTAGCAAATAAGGCGGATTTGGCAGTCTCTATTCAGCCTTTGAGTTAAAAAGAACAAGTTATGTTTTCGAATGGCAGTCAACGGTTAGATAAATTCTAGATTTTCTGCTTGCTTACTGAATGCTCTTGTACATTAAAATAATTACTAATCGTTATATTTGATTGGCTATAACTAGAACTATGTCAGCTCGGCAGTGAGAACATAGTCACGTACGGGTATAACTTTATTACTGTAACCTTAGCTATGAAAACTTCTTATCTCTGAAATTTTCTAAGGTAGGTAGGTACCTACTTTACTCGTTTTAACTATTGAAAACCACCTTCAAAAACAATAGATCTACCTATAATATTGTGCGAAACAGTTTCGGAAGTCGGTGCCCTTGATTAGGTCGGATCTCTTTCACGCTAAAAAAGAATTTTTCAAATCAGTTTATAGTAAATGGCCGAATAATCGCCTAAGCTTATTATACATACATACAAAAAAACTACAGTCGAAATGAGATCCTCCTCCTTTTAAAACCTTCATGGACCGGTGCCTTAAAGAAACATAAAGTAGTGGTTTGCTCAAAGGAGAAAAAAGGATATAAAATTTTTATCGCGATATGGTAGTGCTGGTTGGTATGTAAGACAAATATCATTAAGACTGAGACACCCTGAGTCGGGTCAAACGCTGCTGCGGAATCTACTCGGGGTGATTTTCTACTGTAATGGGTGTCTCGTTATGTGGAATGTTGACGACTGTTATTGCTCGAGCATGCAGATCTGATGCGATTGCTTGAGCAGTAACGAGCAAATTTAAATATTTTAAGATATAAATATTCTGATTTAGTTGATTTGTCTACTGAGTACTTATTAAATGTCTACTGAGTTTAATAAATTGACTAGCTGTTCCCCGCATTTCAAGTTCATTTGCCTCATTAGCCGAGTGGTCCTGAGCGAGACTGCTACGCTATAGGTCCTGGGTTCGATTCCCAGGTCGAGCAAAGTGTTATTGGGTTTTTCTATGAAATTCCCAGTAGCAGCTCGGAGTTAGGAATTTGTGCCCGGTTAATGGCAATAGGCTCGCCCCCTATTACATGGGACCTAAACATACCGGCAAACTGTGGGTGTACATTAGTACGCCTCTGCCTAACCCTTCGGGTAATACAGGCGTGATGGTATGTCATGTAGATGGTTGCTTTGGATATAACAAAATTTATAGGCAACGGGTCAAGGAGCGAATAGAATACTGAAAGTAATCATAAAAGTTTTGGCACGTTATTTTGCATGAAGTGTTGATTGAATTCGATGCGTATGAAAGAATTTTAAAACATATTTTATAGCCGTGATGAACTAAAAATCCTAGTAAAAAACTGACAAACATCACGTACCGTAGATATTTAATATCTGAGCCTAATTTCAAGACTTTTTACGGCGTCGTGTGGAACGGAACGAATTCATATTTTATTGTTGGGGGCAGCGAAGCGCGAGACGCTGATGTCATGCCTGTAATGCATGGTATGTAAATCTAATATAAAGCTATGCGTGTTGTGACTTCTAAGAAATTATAATAAAATTACTGGTTGATTTTTCCCATAACTTCCTTGAGAACTTGGGACAAAACTGTGTTATGATACTTACTGTGTTTGGTAATTTAAGTTAATTTTGATAGATTCTATTCAAGAATAGTTAACTGCACATACACTTACCTACACATCACACATAATTTAAAAGCTCTTTGGAATTCTTAGGGCGATGCACATAGGTATAACACGGATTTATAATTTTAATTTGTAAGATTGATGTCAAATCAACAATCGGAAAGACAAATAGACGACTGTCTCTTGGTGTATCCATTTTACGAGAAATACATAGATCGTCTTATGTTTTTTTTTAAAAAGACGTCTGTTACTCGTAGTTATATCCTGATTGGTCTTGATCATACTTTAAAACGTGTTGTTCAATATTGAGGAGCCGTGCAAGTATATTGAATCTATAATAAATAAGATCTTACCACACTTAGCTTTAATAATAAAAAATATTATTTACGATGTTTATTTTCTATACCTGCGATGTAGGCAGGCGCTATTTACATTAGAGTACATAGATATGTCCCACTGCTGGGCACGGATTAGGCTACCACGCTAGTTTGCAGACTTCACACGGCGGCGTCGAGAAAATATCTCAGTCATGCAGGTTTACTCACGATGTTTTCCTTCACCGTTTTAAGCGCGTGATAATTAACTATTAATACGATCTTCGAAAAGTCAGAGGTCTGCGCATTGGATTTGAACTGGTGACCTTTGGCAAACCAATGGTCATATCACTAGGCTATCATGCTTATCTATACCGATACTTGGCGTGGTATCGGCTTGAGTGTGGCGAGTGTGCAATATGTAACATGCATGAATTTGTAATCTAGTCCTCCCTGTTGATAAATTAATTTACTTCGTTTACGAGTAGCTGCCTCATTAGCCAAGTGGTCCCGAGCGCGACTGCTACGCTAGAGGTCCTGGGTTCGATTCCCAGCTCGAGCAAAGTGTTATTGGGTTTTTCTATGAAATTCCCAGTAGCAGCTCGGAGTTAGGAATTTGTGCCCGGTTAATGGCAATAGGCTCGCCCCCTATTACATGGGACCTAAACATACCGGCGAACTGTGGGTGTACATTAGTACGCCTCTGCCTAACCCTTCGGGGAATACAGGCGTGATGGTATGTTATGTTATGTTTACGAGGAAAATAAACTACATTTTAAGGAAAAATTATAGAATAAAAGGAATAAACGGTGGAAATTGACGGATTGAACCGGGGCACTTCAACGCACCCCGTATGCTACAGTGCGTTGATGTCTTTCAAACGAGAAAAAAAATGAAATTCAAAATAATAGATTTTCAAAAAAGTTATCGTCCTTATGGATTTTTTTTATCACTTTGCTTAGTTTACTTGCTTTTACTTCACTTGTTCACAATAGCACAAACCACGCAAGTAAATTGGTTATAGTAGGTATGAAAAAAAAAAGTATGTATTATTTAATAATTATAATAATATGTGTGTTGTGTGTATTCAATCTTCGTTCTGTTGTAAAGCTTTCCAGAGTTGCTCCAAGGTTGTCCTCTATTAAAAAAAGCATTATGAATAGTGATTACTTATTATTGTGTGGAATTAATTTCTACAACGTTTAATAACCTGTGCAATTATTTTCTTGTACTTAATGATGCTGCTACGTGATCTCATCACGTCTGAACTTGAACTATTTATTATGGAATATAATATGCCTACTGTGAAATTGTGACTTATACGTAATTTGAATTAAATATCGCAGTACGTAGGAATTTCATTTATTCGTAGTTCTAAGGTCGCAAGATGACGCTGAAACGTGCCTTAGCAACTAATTTTATGTTATTTTTTCGCAGGCGGTCAATATATGCAAACGTGGGCGGAGCAGTGGAAAGGATGCGGTGCGGCTGTCGCGTGAGAATTCGTCTCGTAGAATCTCGCTCAGCCTGTCGTTCGCTAACACCGTGCCGTTTCTATGGCAGACCAGACTAATTACGGACAGATTGCATCGGCCATTGCACCTAACTCTGCTCAGGTTTATGAATTAAAGCCTGTATCCATAAGTTTTCGTAATAATAATACTCGGTAGTTATAGCATAATAATTATCTCAAGTTATCCGTAGGCACTATCTATTACCAAAAAAAAACAACAATCAGCTTAAACTTATAAACTTAAACTTGAAAATTGGCTGGTAGTTTCCTTATGTACTCGCTTACTATTAAACCTCCACAAAGCGTGGTACTAGAATGTTAAGGGATTACCTACGCTTGTCTATATAAACTTTTATCATGGATCGCTATAAATGATTGGTAAGTAATGGATTACTTTAGAGCAACAGATCTTTTACCTGTATCTTAGTAGTCTTTCTTGGAAAGGAAATAAAAATAAAAACAGTATTAAATATATCGAATGTAATAATGGAAAATACAATAATTATTAAAACAGATAGTATTATATATTTGTTGTAGGTACATATATTTAATTATCCTGGAAGCCAAAGTGCTGTTATGTATATATATAAAAATATAGGTATAACAACTATGCTTTATGGTTTGTGTCAACTGGAATGAAAAACCACGAAGATCTAAACGAGTTTTCAATGTGACCTCTGTTTTGATTTTTGCAGTATTTACGATTGGTGTGTCTGCTGTGTTGTGACAACCTTGACCGTTTGTATTACCTCGAAGATTCTGCTAATGAATAACTAATGTTAGCGACAGGTCGCCGCGCGCCGGCTGTAGATAATGTACATTACTTAGGCTTACGTGTTCCTCAAATTTTCCTTAAAATGTTTTTTGTAAGGTTGTCGGGTCGGACTGTAATTATAGGTAATTACCATATAGATAGATGCAATTAAGTAGATACAACATATTACTTTATCCATTATTTATTTTATTCAATTACTTATTTTAGTCGGTAATCAGAAAACAAAATCGGAATACTTATCCTAATGAAATAATCAGTGCAGTATTTCCGTGTTTTTTTCATACGCCACTATCAGCAGCTCCCTCACTATTAACGAGTAGTTCATCAGTAACCATAACCGATCACGCAGTCAAATCACTCCTTTTGACTCCCGCGTCCCTATATAAAATATCTTCACTAAATTATTTCTAGTAATATAGTCTTCATCTTTCCGTATTACATATCTTTTATGAGCAGACGGTTAGTACATCATAATTTTTTAATCAATGGCCCTTCTCCCTACATAATAATAAATTCTTTAAACATTGCGGTATTTCGTTTTTAGTATTATTATGACATAAAACGTAAGTTGGTCAGGCAAGGATGTCCACGTAAAGTAAATTTCTCGTTCAACGTGTAGGCATCTCTACTTTTAAGTGTATTACCGGTTCGTCTAAAGATCATTGCGCAAGCGGCGATTTCGACAGCGCGACCGGCGGATATGGCACGGGGCCGTTCTTTCGTAGCCCACACCTACACACATCTATTTGAACAACACTGCCTGCATACCCCACTTGCTAAATGGTTAAGCAAACGAACCACAAGTTCAGTTTAATGGCCAGAGCACGTTATCAGTTGACACTACTATATTATTGGGATTGACAAATTACTTTTGGCGCCACATTCCTTCGTTACATTTACTATTATAACTTTTTACATTGATGAATTCAATTGAATAATTTTATTTCATTTTTGAAGTAAGTAACTGAATAAATAGCATTCCTAAATGATATCTCCGTCAGACAGCAATTAGTTTTTATGTTACGATTTTTCGTATTTGAGGTAGCGGAGGCTAATAAGGGGCTATTATGCGCTTATTATTACTTCAGGTTTTGTACGTAACAAACAGTGTTTTTCCAAACATCTCTGTATACAGGTAATCATTTACGTTCTATTGCCTACATCTTCTATGAATTCATCTTATAAGAGGTAAGTATTATTGAATCACGTCTTGTGTCATCGAGACCTTTGGATGATCTCATTCTTTTGGAGACCTTCTCATATTATTGAATTTCAATTAGTGTTAATCCATTACAGGCGTAGCATTTATACAAGCTTGCACATACCTAACTAATGGCAGTTAGATGAATAATAATTGTTATTGATTGATTGTAACTACGTCTAATTACTCGCATATGGTCAAGAGACCCAATAAACTTTATTTTCAATGAAATTAGATATACGAGACTTTTAGTTATGGAAAAAATGTGAAGTCTAAATGAGAATGTATTCAATGTGGAGGAGAAACGTTGGTCGGTACAAAGTTCCAGGAATGTTGGAGGACGCGTCGCGGACATCGCAAGTATGCGTTCGCTCTTCACGTGGCTCGCCCACCGACAATGGAATGAAATTGAATGAGAAACTGCATACTTTTAACAAATATAGAGACTTAAAGAATGGTTTTGCTAATATCGTATGTATTTATGCGGTCGCTTGCCTCGAAAGCTTTATTACATTTCATTTCATAAAGAATCAATAAATGAGATATGTACCTAGCCACATTTTCTAGACAGCATAATAATATACGACCGGATCCACTGCCCGGCGATATTCGATTCTTTGCCAAACACCAATCGAATAATAAGCAAAACCTGTTGAAGCAGTGACATCATCTTCCTGTACTGCATGAGGTCGTTTGCTCGGATTATGAACATCTAAACGAAACTTTAATTGGGTTCCAAAATGACATAATTACTATTTTGGGAATCTATATACTTACTTATAAATTCGTTTGTCCCGACTGACTGATCTATCCAAGAACAGCCAAAATTACAAAGTCTAAAAAGGTGAAATTTGAAACGAAGGATTTTTGAACATTTTAACTTTATTGTGGTTAAGTGGGAGAGAGATTTTTCTATGACAGTCTTTGTTCTTTAAAGATGGAAACTTGAATTACAGTTAAAAATAAATCGCTAAAGACGTCTTGCAAGATTTTTCGTTTTTAAGAATGGGACGGACGGACTGGGGGAAAGTTGTATAGCAGTGCTGGTTTTTTTAACAAAAGTAGGAACTTGACAATTGGTACTGTAGCTATTCTTACAGGGTTTTTGGAATTTCATATTTTAAAAGGGGATACGTAAACTGATTGTTTGTGAGGGAGTAACCGGTGTTTTTAAAGATAGGAATCTGAAAATTTGCATTGACACTGCTTATTTTTAGATTCCCATTTTTAAAAACACCTAAAACAGAATTTAAACATAATATACTATATTGAAGGCTGCATTTTGCATTTTGACTTATCTAGCAGCCTCAAAAAATAATATATCTCTCATGCTGTTATTTTATTTATTTATTAACTGGTGCATATATATTTGGAAGACCAACAGCAAGAACAATATGACTATAAATTAATATTTAAAAATATTAAGCCAATAATACATACAGACAACTGAATACATTATGTGAATGTGGATGCCAAATACATTAAACAAAATTAAGAAATAGACAAAATGACGGCACATTTGGCGTAGTGGCTGAGCGATCCACTTCTACGCTACGTGTTGTTGGTTCGATCCTCGCACGGAATAAATATTTGTATAACCCATAGGTAGTTTTTCCGGGTCTGGGTGGTTGTCGTCCAAACATATCGTACAACATACAAGCCTGTGCCATCTATGGTTTTATAAGAAACATGTAGGTATAATTGATACAAAACAAATAGATATTTATTAATATATCTTTATACAATAACATAATAATGATACACCTTTTTAAGTTAACAATAAGATAAGATAGGATGTAGCGTCCATTGTCCATTTTTTTAAAGTTTTGTAACAATGAACGCTACGGATGAATTCATGCGCCTGCCCATCCAACTCGTTTACGCAAGCCTTAGTAAGTATTCACGTTGCGGCCCTTATGGAAATGCACTTAGCGTGTGTTTTTAGGGTCCCGTACCCCAAAAGGAAAAAACGGAACCCTTATAGGGTCACTTTGTTGTCTGTCTGTCTGTCACGACCCTTTTTCTCAGGAACGCGTGGAGGTATCAAGCTGACATTCATATAAAAAACTCAGGTCTACTGTCCTTCGGAGCTGTGAAAAGATCAAACTTCTAAGCCAACGTAATTAAAAGATACAGCCGTTTTCGACACTCGCAAGGGAATCAAACCTATAGAGTACTTCCCGTGAACTCAGAATCTTAAAATTTTCCAAGTCCGACTAGCACTTGTTTAATTTAGCCTATTATTGTTCCACTCCTGAGCAATTTCTCCTCCCATTATTATCAATTCCCATTCTTTATGGTAAGGTAAAATATACCCTACTAACTATATAAAATTTAGTAATATATACTAGCTATATAATTTATCTAGGTGTACCCCACGTTGATCATCGTATTTCCCAACCGGTAATTTAATTTACAATTGTCGTGCCCTTACCGTAATTTCAATTTCAATTTAAAAAATCCCTAAAATGTAATATATAAAAATACCGAATATATAATAATAAATAATCTTTCTTAGTATATTTGTCACCTAGTGACGATTGCCCCTCCATCATTTTTCAGTTTTCCTCACTATATCAACTCAATTCATTAAGGGTATTTTTTAAACTATTTTTTAACTGCCTCATTAGCCAAGTGGTCCTGCGCGAGACTGCTACGCTAGAGGTCCTGGGTTCGATTCCCAGGTCGAGCAAAGTGTTATTGGGTTTTTCTAAGAAATTCCCAGTAGCAGCTCGGAGTTAGGAATTTGTGCCCGGTTAATGGCAATAGGCTCGCCCCCTATTACATGGGACCTAAACATACCGGCGAACTGTGGGTGTACATAAGTACACCTCTGCCTAACCCTTCGGGGAATACAGGCGTGATGGTATGTATGTTATGTTATTGTTTTTGATTTATGATTATGATATTTATTTATTTTATGATATTTGAGTTTTATGATTACCTACATAAATATAAGTAGATATCTATACCTAATAATAAGTACTTTCGCTTATCGGACTGGGTTTTGTTAACATACATATAGATTGGATGAGACTGGCGGAAAAAGTGTAAGGAAGTCAGAAAGATTCAGTGAAGATTTCCCTTCCAGTGGACATTCACCTGTGTTAGAAAGTAGAAACAAATGTTGGCCTAGCTTTATCGACCTACCCACCTGACCATACCTATGTCAGCAATTGATAAGATGCCAATGCTAATGGTTTAAACTTTTATTTATTTTGTGCGTATATAAATAGCTAAATTATATATAAAAGCAAAAAAAGTTCTATTTTGCTTGATTAAATAGGAAAAATAAAATTTATAGTTTATTGCACTTTTTATCATAAAACATAAAACCTTAAGATCATGGCTTTATGGAAGTGAGAGAAGCAATAAACCGGTTCAACTTTTTACTATGCAATTTCCTATAGTCTATGTGTTAAAACATAAACGCGAATTTAAGCATCCACAGGGTTCAATGTCTTTGTTATGTTCAATGAATACTTTAATAGTTGGCTGCCATTGTAACTTCATCCGACAAGATTATTTGCAGGTTAACGGCAGTGTCCTTGCCATCTAGACCTAAGTTGTCGGCCGCTACGGTCTGTGGATCAACAAGATGGCGGTTGGGAATTATCGGGGTCTCGTGCGAGGGACGGGGGTGTTCGGGACAGGTCTGGCGGCGGAGGCGCCCGCGTCGGCCCTGACTTCGAGTCCGGGCTCTATTTTTAGCGCTGTGTCACCGTTCGTTTGCGCTCGCGCCCCGCTCGCCCATGCGAATAAAGCCTTACCTACAGCAGTGGTTGAAGAATTCATATATGAGGCATCTTTAATGCGCTGCAAGTGCTTTAAACTTGGTGATTATGTATGTACCTAGTACCGGCTCGGCTTTGGAAGCTTAAAGTGCTTTGAGTGGCAAGCTTCTTATACTTAGGTACTTACTTAGGTAGGTACCTAGTTATTATTAGCCTGTTCTATGGAATGTCTTCTACGTTTATGAAATCCGATAGGTAGTAATTGAAATTTTCGTTCATATAATATTTGTTAACATTTGTGACAGCATTCACAGGTCCCATTACCATGAGACACTTTAGAAGTTACGTAGTTTTTTTATTCAAATCACGCTTAACGTTCTATGTAACAGTAAGTCGAGCGTCATGATGTCATCGGCATGTGATGGGCCGTGCCCTTTTGTGGATGCAGTGTTATGTAACAACATGCATGTCAGTGGCTACCCTACATTTATTATGTGACTCTAGGTATTATTGAGGTCTAGAGTAGCTGTACAGTGGTACGAACGTAGGCTGTTGTCCGGTGTTTATCAATTCGTTACGTACATTACGGTTATCGCGAGTGTCGTGTGATTGTTGTTTACCACCGTTATAAAAAAAATCGTGTCGTTAAGTAATTTTCTTCAAGTTTTAAATGTGAGAAAAAGTTTACTAAAGCTTGTACAGAAATAATTGTTCATAGTGAGGAGTCAATAGGAACTACGGTTATTTTATTTTTACTTAACTTTTATGTTATTTTAACATCGGTAAAACTATCGCAATAAATTAAGTATTACTTATCTGTTTCACTTACCTTCAGTTTTTTTTAAACGTTATCTTAAACTGTTCTTGTGTCACGAGGGACTCGACAACATACATTTAACGGACACAAAGTACCTACACCCAGACTCGAAACAAATATCCGTGGACCCCAAAAATATTGACATCGGGTGGGAATCGTCATCGAACCCAGATACGTGGAGCTACGATAGGGGTGCGCTGACCACCTTACCACTACGGCAACTGTTTTAGGTCGGTTTATATCAGGTCCTAGTTTATAAGGTAGGTAGGTAGATCCCACGCCCTGATGCGTCTATAATAATAAAAAAAATAGGATCTTATTCTTATACGTTTTATCATTTCAACAGCAGGTTCGAGGCAAACATATAGGTAATCCATATTCATACATCATAACAATATTTATGAATGGTCGTATTAAATATCGATTACTCACACGAATTGCGCAATGACATAGTGAAGTAACAGTATATCGGGCGTAGATTGCTAATGCGCGAGTTGTTTGTCAAGGCTTTCCGTTGCGGGTTTCGCTCGACACCTACACGGACGCACAGTTTAGGTGTCGCTAGGTGATTGCTGCCACTTGACTGCCACTCCCCAGCCCACGCGGGCGCCGAGGACTCTGCCCACGGCCCTGCGCATGTTACACAATGTTTAAAGCATTTCTGCAATCTATTCAGATTTCCCAGTTTTATAATAACTGCATTATAAAAAGTAACCATTAAGTAAAACGTAACCATGAACCAAACAGGCATAGATTTTGCAGTGTAAGTTACATTTAGATTTGTGAAACTACTGTGAGAATAGTCTACCAGCATTGTCGAAAGACGCAGCGTTTTTTGGTGGTTTCACACGGTTTTATTTTGTGCTGAAATCGCACACAATGAATAAGTTTGTTGTTTGTTTTTTTATTGGCTAAGTCAGCAAACGACCATACCTACAAGCAGCCTGTTGGCAAGCAGGCCCGTATTTCCCCTTAGGCCCACAAGGCCCTGGCCTAGGGGCCCCGCCATCCTAGGGGCCCCAGTTCCAGTAGCGGAACCTGCATACAAGCTCAAAAGCCTGGATTGGCCTAAACTTGAAACTTTATCGAAAATATTCTTAAAAGTCTTCACACGCATTCGAGCTATTTAAAAGTTAGTTGCCTTATTGTGGACACACTTTTCCAGGACGTTGTCTGCCAAATTATCAAACAAAACACACGTATGGACGAAGCGGCTGCTTCAAGATCTTTCAGCCTCTCTTCGATGACAGATGAGATGCGAGGCGATACCCTCACGACCTTCTGCTTTTAAAAGTGCTGCAGCTATACCAGGCCACTCAGAAAGTTTTACGACAAAAAGTTTTTATGTATAAGACACAAGCCACTTGTAATTATTTTGAAAACTTCGATTATTTAAAAGTAAAAATACCACTGTTCGATTTTCAAATTTCCCTCCGCATTTTTTTGAGAGCCAATTAAAATTTTCTTGTGTCATAAAAAAATGGATCTGCATCAAGAACATTTTCGTGCAATGATTTTTTATGATTTGATGATGAAGGACCTTCAAAAGCAACCATCTACCGCTGGTATAGCGAGTTCAAATGCGGTCGTCTTACTTTGGCGGATGAATAAAGGAGTGCTCGTCCTACGACGGCTGTCACCGAAGAAAGTGTATTGACAGTAAAAAAAATAATTCAAGAAAATAGACGAATTACCGTGAATTACGTACGTAGAGATTCGGCATAAGTACTCTGGTGATTGGTTCAGGAAGTGTTCACAAGATTTTGCACGAGCACCTTCGCGTAAGGAGGATAGTTTCCCGCTGGGTACCGCACAACCTCACCAAAGCTCAGAAGCAGGCCCGTGTGGATTGGTGCCGTGATATGATACAAAAATTTGATGCAGGCTCGTCATGGCGCGTTTACGACATTGTGACAGGTGACGAATCCTGGATTTATCAATACGATCCAGAAACAAAGCGTCAGTCGACAGTTTGGCTGTTTCAAAATGAACCAACGCCTACGAAAGTGAAGCGATAGAGGAGCGTGGGAAAAATGTTGATCGCTAGTTTCTTCGCTTTGATGGGGTACTTAATTTCAATTCCACTTCTAGACAAAAGCAGCATCAACGCCGAATGGTATAGCACAAAATGCCTGCCAGAAGTTTTTTCTGCAATGAGCAACAAACGACCGAACACCGGGCTCCGCGGGGTCCTTCTTCACCATGACAACGCGCCCGCGCCCTCTGCGATCAAAACGAGGGACTTCCTGGACTTCACACCGGTCAGAGTCTTGGGACTTACACTACTCCTTACAGTCCTGATTTGGCTCCGTGTGACTTCTTTTTATTCCCTAATATTAAAAATCAGCTCAAAGGGATAGTTTTCATCGCCGGAAAACGCGCTAGCAGCGTTTGAGAAGGCCGTGGAAGAGATGTCTGCGGAGGAAAGGATTTTTTTTTGAAAATTGGTTCATACGCATGAAATGTTGTATAGAGGCTGGTGGAGAGTTTTTGAAAAGATTTAGTAAAAATATTTATTTCATAGAAGTTAGTTTTTTAATTTGTCAAAACTTTCTGAGTATCTCACGTATATGGACCAATTGACTCGGCTCTTCGCCTTTATGATCAATCAAATCTTCTATTTTTCCGTTTGCTTCCCATGAATTGTGTTCGAGGACACAACAGAGGATGATGTCGACGATGTTCTGGAGAGACTGAGTGTGCTTTTGATCTCTCATCAACAGTTGGTACTTGAGTGACTAAATTTGTTTGTACACAACTGGGACAATCCATATTTGTTTGCAGCCAATTTTCTTACTTTTTTCTGGATGTATCAATGATTTGGTGAGATTTCTGCCACTTCTGTGATGCAGCTCGTGCGAACCTCCGACATAATTCTTTTAGAGTTACTCGATCTTCCAGACAAAGCACACATCTCGTCAAAACGGCTGAATATTTTCAAAGTTTATGTTACCTACAGTCAAGATCTATCTATATATTATCTACTCTTCTGACCACTGACTTCCCAAACAGTTTCGCACTTATCATTATTTTTTGGGTTTTTGAGGGTGGTTTTTTTGGTAAAAGTTATTTTATTTCAACATTTTGAGTGGCGAGTAGAATCTAACTACCTCCACGTGGTTGCAGTTTACTCATTTGGTACGTGTTATTGTTATTTTAACATCAGGTCTTCACCAATTTTAAATGGGACCACTTCGGGAGTATACATATTCATACAAAAAATAATTTTCTAATTCGGTTTATAAATGGCCGAATAATCGCGTAACACACAAAAAATAGAGACGAATTGAGAACCTCTTTTTTGAGGCCGGATGAAAATGGAATGATTTCGAGATGGGGGAGGGGGGCCCCAAATGCCAAGTGCCTAGGGGCCCTGGCCCCCTAAATACGGGCCTGTTGGCAAGTAGTTATTACCGTCCATGGGCATCTGCAGCGCCAAAGAAGTTGTGATGCGTTATACATAGCCGTACCAACTTAAGGTATAATGGCTTTCACGCGCAAAAGTCGAAACCCACAAAGGGCTGTCACCAGTCAGTCAGACCCCAAAAAGACTTCTTAAAAGCTTTGCCTATCTTATGGGAGCGAGACACTATTAGATGGTATTTTTTAGATGGACATTTAGAAAAAAGAATATTGCACAGTAGCAGCGTCATCCCTAATTATGAATACAGATCAACAGTTTCTGTTATGGAAATGGTTTCTACAGCATTGTGGAGATCTTCATAACCAAGAGGCTTTAGATAAAGACATTATTATCTCTTTATTTCCATAATAAATATTACAATAATATACATCGAGTTTCATTTTCATTTATAAAGGTAATTGTTTTTTTTTTTGCATTAATGGTAATACAAGTATAGACATTCTTACTCGTAATAACCTTAAGGCTATATCAAGAGACTGATGCAGATACAGTGGTAATGTCTGACTCGTCACTATTTTGCACGTTTCCAAATTATTACATATGGTCTACGAAGCTGTGCGATAAATATCATTCAATCAGTCAGTTTCACTACTATTTTGCTGGAAGGATGATTAGTGTAAGATATGATTCAATAATGAGAAACATTCTTTTTAAATAAATACTTTAGTAAAAAGTTTACTTCCTATAAATGATATATTTCAAATTACTCATAATTTATAGGAAGCTGGGGCACATACAATTGCAGTCACGCAATCACGAAATGTTGATTATGTCAGTCTAAACTTATGGATAGAAGCATCAACAAACATGCTTCAAACCGGAAATTTTGCCCTAGACCTTAGTGTTGCTTCATGAGTTTACGTATTTCACGGTAGTTATCGCAACATAAATTTAACATTTAGCAATGTCAAGACCAATACAGTGGTTTAATAATAGACATTCATTCAATCAGCAAAAATATTTTCAGTAATTTGCTATATCAAATCCATGTAATTTATTAATAATAATTTATATAATCCAAAAGCGGATCCAAGAGTATTTAATGAACTAAAATTGACTGTTTAAATTATTACTATACCTTGTATGGTAGACAATTATGGGTTTTATTCGGGTGGGTTAATCAGTTTTTCGTGATTGTAGGTAACTAGCTACAACTTTTTATTTGGTTTTAATTGCTGTTGACTCACAAGTCACTGATCACTATTTCTAAAAAACTTTTAAGTTGCCATAATAGACGAAACTCATATACAAGTTTCCTATTTCATACTACACCTCCATATATTCATATGAATCAGAGGCTATTTACCATTTCCAACGAATATAGAATTATCCGGTTGTTGAGGCTTTAAAGACGGGCAATATGAGAAAAGTTGACTACCTTGATATTTGGTTGTTAATATTATAAAATGTCACAGCGCAGCGCGGCGTGACGAGTTGTTTGTGCAGACAGGAGTTGGACGTTCGCGATGTGTTACAACACAGCATACGGAGAAAGCTGCACTCGTCTGGCGAAATCACACCCACACCGCATGTGCCAAATCTTTAGGAGAACCCCTCTCTACATATATGGCAACTTAAACAGTCGGCTAAGTAAAAGTTGTTTTTGCATGCAAACAAAATACTTATTTGTACCAAGGAGACATGCACTAGTAGGTACCGAAGTAAATAAACATTCCAATGTTAAAATGATTTTATTGAATTTATTCAGAGATATGTTTATAAAAGCACAAATCTTTGCCGAAGACAAAATGCAGCTCCGCAAATTGGAGCGTTATAATATTAGACTGAGACTCTACTCGTATATTGATAAAGCTATAAGATTATCTTAGGTGTTACATAATGTTTGTAGTATAACGTAACGTGTTACAGATATCACCAAATATCATTGACATTTCTGTTACTTCATGTTCATAAAAAGTAATGATTCTTTGGAGCAGAGATAAAAGTAGCAAAGTAATGTCAGTAACGTGCATCAAGAATAATTTTAATAGAATTACACAATATTATTATGTACGTCGAACAAAAAGGATTACCTACTCATGATGAAGGTGACTGGATAAAAATAATTTTCTTTATATTTACCTATTAAGATAGTAATTATAATTATTTACATAAATAGCTTCTACCCGCGGCTTCGCTCACTTGAAGCTCAAAAACCAAGAGTGATGATCTCTTCTTTGTATGGGTCTCTATAAATTAGAGGGGTCAAGCTGTATCTCATGTTCCGTTTAATTATTTGAAATAAGAAGTTCACCAGTTTTTAAGTTGAATCACATACTTTCTAACAGTGATAACAAAATTAAAATCTATTCAGTAGTTTTTGCGCCAACCTGTAACAAACAGACCAGAATTTAAAAAATCAAATTTTAGGATTCGGAGACGTTTATATACCCTAACCCACTTGTTTTTTTTTCATATGTCAATCACATCTTCAATGTACAGACACATATCTTTTACAATTTTATAATAGTATAGAGAAGATAACTACATAATTAGCTGTGTGTAATGTTACTTGTTGTTCAATAAAATTTAATATTACTTATGCTGTGGTGCAGCAGTGTTTTCCGTTAAGTTTAAGTCGATGTTATTTGGAGTCGTAAGAATAAAATATACCTTTTTTAGTGCTAGTAAGGTAAACCAGAGCACAGGTAAACCAGATGGTGAGCGGTCACGTAGGACGACGGCTACATCAGTGATATTACTGGCGCGTTAGCCTCTCACAGATCTCCATTGTCATTGTCCATTGTTTCCCGTTAATTACATAAATAAACCTTAATTACATTTGTAAATGTTATTTTTTATAAGTTTTTAATCAAATTACAATGTTTGTATGTTTATTTGTTAAGGTGAAATCTTGCAAGCTGAATTAGAACCACATCCTCCCATTCTGCAAAGTTGAATGTTTACATGTTGGCTAGAATCTGAGTACAATGCATTGTTTTGATAAGCATGACCTGACATGACATCTACAATAAGCTCCAGATAAAGAAGCTCTTCAAAGGTCATCATTGTCCTCTTCAGAGCATTTACATAAAAGCTGGTTTTTAAAAATGTTTTTCAGTAGTATATTATTTGATAGATAGGAACCTGTTTCCTTAGTAACAGTACCAAATAGTTCATGCTAGAAACCATACGTCTATCGGACATACTTGAAAGATTATTAGGATTTATAGATTGATCGAAGTTATATCAGGCGAACTGGCGATCAAGCGCAGGCCTGACATGAATAAAAAAAATATCCATATATATCTTTAAATAAAATCTGCCTTTTATCTATACAAATGAGTGGTGATTGTCTGTTGTAAGCTATGCATTGCTGTTCAATTGGTTTATTATATATAAGTAATTGTTGAAATAACAGAATTTCCCTAAAAGATTCGACACTGTAATTAATTAATTATTAATTAATTATGCAATTGTCAACTAAATTGAAACTAAGCTAGTAAGTTTGATTTTGTTATCTAGGTAATGCCACTAATTTGGTTCTTGTAACAGTTCATTAAGTTATGGCCCATGTTTTTACGTGGGAGAGCCATGCTTCGGCACGAATGGGCCGGCTCGACCGGAGTGATACCACGGCCTCACAGAAAACCGGCGTGAAACAACGCTTGCGTTGTGTTTCGCCGAGTGAGTTGAGGTTACCGGAGCCCCAAACCCTATTAAAGGCGGGCAACGCACTTGCGACTCCTCTGGTGCTGCGGGTGTCCATGGGCGGCGGTTATCGCTTGTTTATCGGTGATCCGTTTGCTCGTTTGCGCCCCTATACCATTAAAAAAAAATGTATGGAAGATGGTCGATGTCCTGTAAACTTTAGTTTGTGGGGTACAAAGATTTACTTGGAAAGTTGTATTTAATAAACCTGTACAGCAATAATGTGATGTTAAGTCATCTTTCTCATTCCCATCTTGGTTAATTAATTTAGCATTACGTTACAGGACAAAAAGGTTCCATTACGAGTTATTATTACAGCTAGGAATCATATGATTGCGGTATATTACAACGACATGGCATAACGTTACGTGTGGACACGTATGCGTTGCAACCTTGTACGATGGCGGGCCACGATTGCGATGGCGAGCCGACCGTGACACTGACGCGGGTTATGATACTGACGACTTGTATACCAACTATTGTCGAGTTTCGGTGTAAATATGTAAGTACTTGATAGTCAGCGTCTGCCCTCCGAGTGTGAGTACCTCAGCGACCGTTATCCGGTCACCGCTACGCCGCACGCCGCAGCCACGCTGCGCGCCAGGGAAAATGACTACAATATTCAACACGCTGGGAATTAAAAACAAAACCGTTTTGTTTGCACTCATTGTAAGACCGAAGTTAATGATTACTGCTGCGAATAATTGTAGAGATCATTACGGTCAGTTTATTCAAATGCTTTCAGTTTCAATAAATGAAAGGAATTGCTGAATTTTATTTTTATTACTACTTTTGTATAAAGACATCAGGGTAGCTGTAGTCCAGCACATTCTTTTATCGAAGTAATAAGAAATATCGCATGTTCACACCGTTATAAAGTTACTTCTCGATACACAAGTAACGTTTAGTTGGACACATCTAACAGATATCGCTAGTTTAAAACATTATTCCGTACATGCTCGGGTTTATAGCCTGCCGGCTCGTAAAGATATTTCTGTAATAAGTAGAAGCCAATTACCTTTTGAGACAATTAACTGAATTGCCGCAATACAACAGGAAATGATGGTGCACCTGGAGCGGCAAGAATGACAGCGGTGAACTCCACAAGTTACACAGAACCAGACATGCCGCGAGCCAGTCAGATTTTTTAGGTGAATAAATTCATACAGTTCATTAATAAAATTAATGAAGTATTTAATCAACTACAAACATAGTTTTTAATGATTTAATGGTCGCACATTACTAGTATTCTTGTTAACCCCTCGTGCTAAGCTAAATGCTTGTGTCACAAGTGGGTTCACGTCAGTAGTGCAATGGGTGGGTTTCAAACCGGCAACCACATGATCACAAGTCCGACGCCCTAGCCATTAGGCTACCGCCGCTTATTTCGTTTCAATCCAAACATTGCTTCTTTTCGTACTTATTTATGGTGGTTGTCAATAAATATTTATGCAGACCAGATTGGGAATTCAGCATTACTATTGCGACGGTGAAGATCTGCGATGAGCAATATCTCGTGTTCTAAGAGAATTCCTGTTCGATATAGTCTCACGAATTGCATGTTATTCAAAGTACCCATAAATCTACATGGTCTGTTTTTCGTGTGGATGACCTCCTCAGTAAGGGTATTAAACCTTTAGCGATTTATGCTATTGTTTTTGCAACTGAATATAATATTGCTATTTATTCTCCTCTAAATCAAAAATATTTATAATCAGCTATGAATATTTTAATATGTTTAGCTATTTTAATATAAATTATTCCAAGAAACTAACCGGATTTGATCAGAGACTATCCAGTATTAAAGTTTTAAAAGAATGTGTAAGAAAGATCGAAGATTAATTTCTCGTTTGTACATTTTACTCAAAGGAAAGTTACAACATTATAACAAAAGCCACAAATTTTGAAGATACCTCAAGTATTGATACGAGCTAATACTAGATTGTACATAAGTGACTACACATTCTTTGGTAGATTTGTCTGAATATATACACTTTTACGATGCAGTTTCGCTGGTTCAGTTCCAGATACTAAAATATTACATCATAAAAATGAACGCTCCTTATTTATAATGTTGACATCATACTTACCTACTTCAGCCTAGAGGTCACTGCAAATGCATTGGTACAGAACATTTTGTAGAATAAGATGAAGTATAGTGTGGTGGAGACCCGTAACCAGCGATGGAATATAGGAAGTTTAACGACAACCGTAACCAAAGCTGACTAACCTCTGCTGGCCCATGAAATTATAAATCATAATAAAATGTTTTTTTTTTTCAAGTCACTGAGAAGTCATTTTTTTTAGATTTCCAGTGTTAGATGGAACGGGAGAATAGGTTTATATTTCTATTAATTGAATATTTAATAAGTAAGTTGTTTATAATAAGTAGATAATAATGTGAATATTATTAGATATAATTTGGTAACACACGTTTTTATAGCTTTCTATTCAAGTCCTACGTAGGTACAAAAACTCAAGCTGGTTGACTACATAAAACAGGTTTTGAAATACATATTTATAATTTTTAATGAGAATTGTATAACACGAATGTTATAAAAAAAATTTAAATCTTACTCGGACGTATTTTTAAATGCCGACATTAATTAACGATGTTTTTTTTTAATAATTCGGTGTTATACTCGTAGGACAATAATACTTTTTACCTGTTGCATGATTTTAAAACCAATCACATTTTTTTTATTATGTTTATAAAAACAATATACTTACTTTTTTTTCGCATAAACTTTCTTTATAAAATTGTTGTGAAAATTCGAAAACATCTGTATCTGTAGATATGTGTTACATTTTAACTTATTTATAAATTTATCATTATTTATGTATAAATTCTGAGTATTCTGACATCAACATAATATTCAACAAAGATTTCCAAAGAATAGTATTGACGTTGTAAAATTCAGTTATGAACCCACGATCACGGCAAAATAACTCGGGAATTCCGCGCGTTGATGTCTAATATATGGGTCAAAATAAATGTGCTACATAATCATTCAGCATGTGGGTAATTACGCGAGTACTGTTAACAGTGATACACAAAAAGCAATAACTATAAGAGATTATAGTCTAATTACAGTTATCATTAGACGTAATATAAAAATCCTAAAGCTACTTGAAGATTACACTATAATAGTTGTATCTCCACGAAATCTTATATTATGCTACGCATAATTGAGGAAATTGAAATAACTATATGAATATATAAGATAATTGTATAAGAATATTTTAGATGACCTCACAAATTACACATGGCATAGACCTTTGTCAGCGATAAGCGTAGTAACAGTGTAATGACGTATTCGCGTAGCCGCTGCGTAGTCTCTGTATAGTTGCCGCGTGGCTACAGCGTAGTTGCTGCGTAGCCGCTGTGTAGTCTCTATGTTGTAGTCGTCGCTTCGTAGCCGTAACGTAGCTACAGCGTAGCCACTACGTAGCTCGTAGTCACTGCATAGGACCTTAATTATTTAATCGCGTAGCCGCCGTGTATTCGCCGCATATTCACCGAGTAGACACAATGGATATTATGTGCTACGAGTACGCTTTCTCTACAACCTATACGCTGCGTTAGCATTGTGCAGTCGCAAGATATCACACGCAACACGCAAGATATCCTGGGCCAAGCCTTCAGCAGCAGCCCCTACCTGGGGTTCTACTTAGCTTCACCGTGGGGATCGAATCCATGGTTACTCACCGCGACAAGGCGAGAACCCCTTGAACCTACGCTAGCCCAACCAAAATCTAGTATTAAAATATTATACAGTATAATTTTTTATATTTAATAAAAAAAGATAGGTACCTATTTCTATAATCCATACAAAAGCGAAAACCGCCCGTGGGCACAGAGCCGCGTATCTAGTGTTTAACTTTTTGTTTTAATGTAATGACGTATTACCTACGCTTACACTATTTTGTATTCAATTTTGCTTTTATCGAGTGCCTTTGAATAACATCACCAGAGGCGTATTCTCCGGACAATCGAATTGTAGAGCCATTACTGCGATTGTGTTTTTCAATGGACCTTTAAAAATAGATGTAATTGGTGATGAGAAAAAAACGAAGAGCGCTTATTGAGGCTCGGCCGCCCCGGCCCGCCTTCTGACCGACGAGGATGTTAATAAACACACAGAAGCCACACTTTTTATACCTCTCAGATAGAGTTAGCAGGAATGTGTGCCTTGATTGAATTTATTATAAATTTCTTTAGGGCTGGTAAGTCCCGTGCTGTGTAAGAGTCATTGTTCTTTAGTAAATTGCTTTATGTTTATCTGAGGAAATACCTACAATTATTTATTACTAACATACCATCACGCCTGTATTCCCCGAAGGGTTAGGCAGAGGCGTACTAATGTACACCCACAGTTCGCCGGTATGTTTAGTTCCCATGAAATAGGGGGCGAGCCTATTGCCATTAACCGGGCACAAATTCCTAACTCCGAGCTGCTACTGGGAATTTCATAGAAAAACCCAATAACACTTTGCTCGACCTGGGAATCGAACCCAGGACCTCTAGCGTAGCAGTCGCGGTCCGGACCACTTGGCTATTGAGGCAGTTATTTATTACTATACTTAATAAAATACTATTTTTATCTAACGATTACTTATTTTAAACTTTATTGTATACCAAATAATACATAAGACATAACACGATGAAATAGAACATAACAATGTCTGCAACAAAGTCGAGAAAGAAAGTTCTGGAAATTGAGTCAAAACTGTGAGTATGCCCTTGTATTCTAATCGTCGACCTTTCTGGCTGGGAGCTACATGGGAGCCTCGGTCTTTTTGCAATAGTGGGCGAACGAGTTTGGTGCTCGCTTTATCGCCCTTTCAGCTATACGGTGTAGATAGAGCAGGGCTGCAAAAGCTCGGCCACTGGGAACGCGTTCTAGAGTAAGGTTGCAGCGGGCGCGGGCAGAGCCGCGGGGTGCGGGTCGAGGAGGGCCGCGCAACCTGCGCAAGCGCCGAAGCCTGCCTTTGACTCGGCGTTCAGTCATTGTCCGACCAACATCTCGGTCGTACGTCCTAACATCGATCGACGTTGTCGCTACTTCATTTGTCGTACGAGTGCCCGTTAAACGAACGGTTAACTCCGACCCTTGGAGTGTAGGTGTAGTGCTCAGTGATAGTGTGTTTTTAGCTATACAATACAAAAGTGTATCGCTAACAAGTATTACTGTCTACGCTGTGTGGCGAGTTCCACGGAGTTGCCTAACGGCTGTTCGCTTGCCGGCGAGGGAAGGCAGATCACATCACCGGGAGGAATGAGCCCCGTACACCACAGTTCCCGCACTCACCGATGATCTCAAGGTTGGTCTCATCTCTGGCTACACGCCTAACCTGACAAGGCGATGCATAATGTACTGTCGCAAGCGCAACTTCGCACGCCACGACCAGCGACCCTGCGCCCGCGCGCGCATTCTACTTACACTCCATTCTGATCTCATTCCAATAAGTTAACATTCATTTTAGCTCGCTTGTGTTCACCTCTGAGAAACGTTCACTTGCCTACTTTGGTTAATGTTCTTAGTTTATATAATTAGCGTGGAACTCATAGCTCTTTTTTCTCATTAAAATTGTATGAGGCTTCTAGTTCACCCATAACTTATAACATTATGTACCATCAAGATATTTGAATGACATATTGATATTTAATCAATTGTTTTATTTCATACTTTTTAATATTCCGTGCGAGACTATGTCATATGTCAGACTAGAATTACCAGATTAGAATATTAAACCTGATAAACTTGCTTCATTCTAGTTTAGTTGGTAGTGTTAACAACTTACTGAGAAGACTCGTTACCAAACCCAGCATTTTCTTGGTAATATTTAAATTACATTCACGGAGCGTATCGCAAGCTTTTAAAAGGGGTTGTTACATAAATGTATAATGCATTGGAAGTTATTGGTCGCTGTAAGGATTGCAAAACCAGATAGTTTCACTGCAAGACGCTTATTACTCTGACACGGAGGCATTGGTAGGGTTACCAACCTTTGGGAAAATCCAAAAACTTATTCATATTTTTACTTAGTATTTTTACGATTTCATGACATGTTAATTTACTTACTACTACGTCTACGGATGTGTTCAAGGAAACCATTTACGAACACGAATAACGACTTAACTACATATATACATACATTACATACGTAATTAGTATTTATATGTAGGTAAAAATGTAAAATAATATGTTAAGTATATACTTATAGCTGCTCTACAGATATAACAGTGTTATATTAAATCAGTATTAATTTTACTGAGTCAATTGTACAAACCAATTAGATAAAAAGTAAACCTGTATTAAAAGAAAAAGGTTTTAGTACAAGAGTTTCTAAACTCTTAGTGTAGGAGTGTAAATTTAAGCATCACTACATCGAATGATGGAGTGATGCTTTTAATGAAACGTACTTAAGTAAATCATTTCATCACTTTGAGGTATCGATCGACATATAGATATTGTATAAACATACACTTTCGATTTGTTGTTCAACCCAGCACTTTTAGGCGGGTGAAAGTCCTGTCAAGATGCGTGCGAAAGTTTTTGCGCAATGACCTTACAGCAGACAAAAACTGATCGATTTTATATAATAAGCAGGTATGATTCAATCTGAAATGAATCATCATAAGTGTATTCATATACTTACATATACGTTTAGCTACCTAGAAATAAAGTTTCCCCACAATGGTATTTCCAAAGTTTGTAGGGAATTATAGTAATTGTCCTGGGTTTGATTGCCATTTATTTGTATGTTTTTTTATAATCTAATAAAGCGGTATTGCCTATTCCTATAGAATATTGATTTAATGCAATAGTATTATTGTATAATATATATTGTAATATTATTGTATGACATCCAAAAATGTAGGTACGTTCGCATTCTGGGTGAAAAATAGTTGACCTCTTCCTATAGTCTCTTCCAGAGCAACTCGCACTGTTCCACGTAGTGTATACAAAATTATCTAAAATTTGACTTTAAATATCAAATTCAGCTAAAGTATGAGCGCCTTTACGACGTCATGAACAGGCCATATAGGGAATAAGCAGATTTTTCTTAGCTGTATCCGGTACACCGACATTACTTCTGGTGATGCAATCGCTTGCTATATTACAAAACTGGAATAGTACAGCGATCTTGCTTTATGTCTTAAGAGTGGTACTACTACACTCTTGTAAACATTAGTAGATATAATTTTAGTTGTCGCATTGGCATAGTGGTCCTGAGCGTTACGGCTACGCTAAAGGTTCTAGGTTCGATTTCCAGGTCGAGCAAAGCTTTATTGGGGTTTTCTATGAAATTCCCAGTAGCAGCTCGGAATGTGGTAATTGTGCCCGGTTAAAACGCCTCTGCCTAACTCATCGGGGAATATAGGTAACTTAGTATTTATTGTCATATCTTCAGTTAAATTGCATCGCTATAATAATGGTATGATACTGCAAGATATTCAAACTTTTAAGAAGGCTAGGCCCAGCTGCATTTATTAGAGTTTATAAAGTGCTAGCTTTTGCCAGTGGCTTCGCTCACCTGAAGCTATAGTATAATTAGAAATGGATTCCAAAAATAATTTAATAAAAACCAACAGTGATGATCTCTTCTTTGTATGGGCCTGTATACATCAAAAAGGTCAAGCTGTATCTCAGGATCCGATTATTTAATTGAGATTAATTGACTGGTGAACTCCTTGTTCACCAGTTTTTAAGTTGGAGCATATACTTTCTAACAGTTCTGCTCCACAGCTGTTTAACAAAATAGAGATTTATTAATTAGTTTTAAGATGTAATAATAACAACAGGGAATTTCCACTCGTCATTTTTGTACTAAAATATTTCACTTCTATTCTTTCATAAAAAAATAAAGAGATTGGCATCTGAACCCTATTCTGAAAATTCTTTCGTTGTTAATTTGCTTTCTTTAAAACGCTTGCTGGTTGACCTGAGCTATGTTTTATTAAGATTATATCAAAATTACCAGCGGAAGCTACCTACTAGTATAGCAGAATTGATTTTTATCATGATTTGAGCAACTCTTGCATGAAGATCAAACCGGTGCTCAAGTTAGCCATTAAGAGTCGTGGATGTAATATTGTATCCGTTTGTTCAAGATATCTGGGAGTATTAAATCGATTACATTCATGGTTGATTATCTTGTCCCAAAACTGGATTTTTGTTAAAAGATCGTGTCATATATTTCACAGCCATTAACTCGCCAAACCGGACTTCCTTTAAAACATACAGATATATTATGATGGGATTAGAAGATGGCTTTGAATTACTGGTTTATTTTAAAGTTTTTAATACAGATAAGAAGCGTGACTTTCATCAAACAGGATATCAGGGTACTTGAAATTTCTACAGATTGTGTGTATCTTTATCGTATATTTCGTTTGATTCTTCCTTTCTCATGGTTCTTGTGGCACAAGTTTTTGTCTCAACTTTTTATTAATTATGAAAATATCGATTCATATACTTATTTACATTAAAAGCCCAAGAAATTCGATTTGGCAATTAAATCACTGTGACACACATGGCGTGGTCGACAGCCTTGGAAACAGTTTACCATACATGAATATTCAGACATTACAATGCAGCACTATAGGTACGTTTTCTCTTCTTAGTGTCGCCTATTATACCAACGTGTTTGGAAACTATTTCTTGTCTGGGGACATTTTTTCTATTGTTTAAATATGAATATAGTCTCTATATATCTACACCTATAGTTGTTGCCATGGGGATAGAATTCCTAAAATAAACTGCCTTGCGTGCAGTCGTCACTATTATTTTTTTGCATCTTCACGCTTGTACATTACATTACTATTTTAATTGGTTGCTTTAAATTTCATGACAGAAGTATATTCCCGACTATAAATAGGTTCTGGGTTTGTTTGTTTCTCTCTCTTCTCCTTATAACAGTTTTAACCAATAGGTATCTTTTAATTAAAATGCATTTATAAGTCTGAAGGCTCTACCGGTTTCTCATACAATTTAAACAATTACATCAACCGAAAATCAAAATAACATTTCTTTGGCTTAACCGACCTTCAAATTCAATAACGTCTGCCTAATTGGCTGTCGAACTGATTTTTAATTCATAGTTACTCATACAGTCGTATCTAGGTACTCTTCAAAACCACAGATTTTAAGAATACATTGGACTTATAGACATGTAACTAAAATTGAATTTTTTTTAAATTAAATTAATATTACATAAATACGTTTTTATAGACGACTAATTACTTAGTTGTCTGAGTTGTGGTAACTACTGTTGTAAGTCAATGCCAAAGTTGTTATTTTTAAAATAAGACTACTGAGGCACCTGGTGGCGCTATCTCGACTGTATTTATCCTGATTAATGCTTTAATCAACAACTAATTAATTTTGTTATAAGCGCACATTAATTGCAAAAGGATAAAGTTTAATTGAAGGCGTTAAGTATCTATTCAGTGGCGATGTGACACGGTTGTCCCTGCGAAACCTTCACGTAATATAACGCAACTTTAAAACAAGTAAGAATACGCTTACCTCTTTTAAAGTTGTATTATCTTTTTTTTTTGACAGCACAATTTGCTAGTCAATCAATTTGCTAGTCAATCAATTTGCTAGTCTAGATGATTGATTGACTCTAAGTTCGAAGGTCGGGTGCCCAAAAACAAATTTATAATCCGTGTTCATAATAATCATCATTTTTGTATTATGATGAACTTTGGGCTTTCATGGCATAATTGTTTAAAAAGTACATGTTTGTACAATTTACCTACTTTAATTGTTTAATTGACACATCCAAATAATTTTAATAATATTTTAGTAATAGTTTTGATGACACGTTTGGTGCAGTGGCTGAACGATGGTTTTCTGAGCAACACATCGTGAGTTCGATCGCCGAATGATTTAGTTATTTGTAATATTTATATGTGAGTTCGGATCTGTATATGTATGTGTAGGGCAATATTGAAAAAAGTTTCCTAATTAAAAAAAATATATGATACGTGAAGAAACTTGATTTTTGTGTCAATTTGGTTTTGCAATGGAGTGAGAAAAACAATAGCTAAGAACAGTGAGTCACAATAATTAAATTCATAATAGTTTCAGTTCATTAGCCCTCGGCCTATTGCATTAATTATTCGCGTGGGTTATTGTTGAGAAGGATAGTGAGAATAGCAACAAAAGGCACAGCATGAGTAGACGAGGCTGCACCCGAGCGTAGCGCCTCCTTCAAGGCCCCTTTGTTCTTAATGCAATATATTCCCACCGAGCGGTAATTGTAATCAGCAGCAGATCAAGAAGTTTTTATTCAACGTTTCGAAATAGATACCACTTATTTTGCTATGTTCGTCTATAACTTTATATTGAATGTAAAGCCCATTAATGAAATATTTGTAATTTGTAATAATTATGAACATTGGATCGGAAAATAACACTATTTCAATTATTGAAGCGTTTTTTTTTGTTTCTAAACCGGATATTTATAACACGAAACACGCAAGCCTGTATTTTTATGCCTTGATTATTTGTAGTCATTGTAGCGTAGTCAATTCTATCATTTACGGTTAGAAAACGAAGATTCTTGAACAAATTATTATCGGCTTTAAAACTTCTTCACAATCTGTATAACAAACTAGTTTCAGTTTAGTGTAGGTAACGAAGTTGCGAAATTATCTCCTACAAACTTACGTTCACTCAATTAGTCGGTCACTATCTTAGTTACGTAAAATACTGCATATGGGGACTTAATGTGTAAATAATGTACTATACTACTATAGGTATGGTCTGGTAAGAGTGTTGTTCGCATCGGTATTGTATCTACGCAGGTGGCGCCGTATTAGGTGTGCGGGCGCACCTGTCGCCGATCGCCGCCCCTGGGTCCCCCGACCAGCGACATTGGCCCGTTATGTCATTCCGTAATACGACTATAATGTACGGTCCTAGCTCATCCCATATTCTCACGCAACAACACATCAATATCCCATTGCTTGTGAGAAACTGTGTAACTACCAGCCCATTAAGTTAGTACCATATGTGGCTGAGAACTTCTTTCTTTTTACATGTTGTTCCTGCTACCTCGGTGACATTCTTTGCATAAGGATTGTCGTATTATATTATTACCTAAAGTGTCTGAACCGTTTAAATTTTAATGCTGACCAAAGAAATCAGATTTTAAATATTCGTTTTTACATATTATAACAACATACTTTGTAGTTAGTGTGCCAGTCTGTTTAAGTCTCATGTGGTAGGGGGCGGACCTATCGCCATTAACCGGGCACAATTTTAAACACCACCCTACTAACTTTTTGACGTGTTTTAGGTCTTAATATCTGCTAATATCACCTGCATGTTTGATGTAGATATTACTTACACCATTTATAGTTGCTTCAAAAATGATTAGGTACATTTAATTAAAATCATCCTCAAACAACCGTGAAATGTGACTGGTAGGTAATTGTTGTAACATCGAAGCAAGGATATAAAAGAAAAGAGACAATACCATCTATACTAATATATAAAGCAGAAGAGTTTGTTTGTTTGTTTGTTTGCTTGAACGCGCTAATCTCAGGAACTACTGGTCCGATTTGAAAAATTCTTTCAGTGTTAGATAGCCCATTTATTGAGGAAGGCTATAGGATATATGTATATCATCACGCTACGCGGACGAAGTCGCGGGCAGAAGCTAGTAATTAATAAATAGATACGATATCTATTTGCTTCGCCTTTGTATTATTAATAAAAGTAAAAATAATACGTCTTTGTTTATATTTAAATCAAAGTATGATGTAAAGGTTATTTAATAAATTAGTATTCTTTACTAGTTCTAAAATATCCATAATATATAGATAGATTCATTTATGGATATTAAAAGTAAATACAATTTGGTAAATTATCATGCACTTTACGGTACACATTCGTTTTAACTTCTACCATATCCTCTATCAATCCACCATCCATTTTGCATGGTGATCATAGAGATAAAACTATACCTACCTAACCCTCTCATTACAAAAGTCTAAACGAAACCCCTGAAAAAAATGGACTTCATTTTTATATCACAAAACGAGATAGGGCAAAGTAAAACCTGCGGAGTTTCCTTAGGACATCTCATAATATACTAGGTACCGTGTAATTGAAGCACTGTCTCACGTTCCGATCGATTGGCCGAAAGGATAATTGTATACCTATTACTATTGGACCAAGGAATAACGTTGTCCCATACAAATTTTGTCTCCGTTTTCACCCACTTAGGGGTAGACTTTCGGAAAATCCTTTCTTATCGGATGCCTACGACATACAAAAAACATAACCTCCAAGTTTCAGGTCTCTACGATCAGCGGTTTAGGCTGTGCGTTGATCCGTCAGTCAGTCATTCAGGACAAAGCATTTTATATGTATAGATATAATTTCTTCGTAATGTACGAATTCTTTTGTAATGACACTTTACTGGAACTCTGGAAGTATAAACAAAGTTATATACTTAAATAGATGAAGTTAATGTTGTTAATGAGACATTGTTAAAACTGCTATGGCTGAATCATAAAAATATATCTGCATTTCAAAAGATTTTAGTAGCAGATGTATGTAAATTACTTAATTATATATTTTAAAGTCTAGGTATACTATCAAAGTCATTTAGAGTTGGATTAAACTATGAATTTCCGGTTTCACCAATGTTAGCTGTTTTGACTGATTTAAAATTTACAATTCGATTTAGTTGAAATATAAAAATTAATACAGAATCTTTCCATTTAGTAGTACTTCTAGAATACGTTTTTTTTGTTTGGTCTAACTAAAACTAATTTAGCTATTACAACACATGACAATGTCCTGTACCTACCTATGCATTTTGTTATATGTGTCAGTTCTCGCGTATAATGATAGTCGGATAAATGAGTTTAGCAGAATTCGACCGACAGACGGTAAGTATAATGTTGGGAAAAAATCCAATACGGAATAAACTCGAGTGCCTCTTGTTGTGCGGGCGGACGGGCGCGGGCGTTCCAAGCGGTCGCTCCACTTGTCCGTCCCTTGGGCACTGTCGGCAGCGGCACTGTCGTGTCAGCGAGGGATATTTAGTATTCCTGACGCGAAGCACATAGCGCGCCGGTTGCCGGTCGTCGCCGCCGCCGTCCGCCATCACCGGAACTTGGTCTCGGCCTAACCGCTCTTTCTCCTTTAATAGATGCTATCGACACTAGCACGATTTGCCGTCACGTCATAACACATTGGAGCCCTGAAATATCCAAACAGATAGGTATTGATTAGAGAATTGATTCTAATATGTAGAATAGAAGAGAAAGTTATATGGGATATAATTAGGTGGTAATCAATAGTGGAATACTTAAATTGTGCTAGTGGACTATTTGAATTAATTGCGTACTTATAATGACGACACATTACCAAATAGTTGTTCTAGTCCCACCCGGATCCGGGTTGTCACTTAATACTAATGTAAGTAAATAATGATTACCAAGGAAACTCGGTGTTACGACCAACATTAAAACAGAAGTATAAAATAGCAACAGTAGTTAAATACATTCAGTATGAGTAATGAGTAAGGCGTGACGTGAACGTGTGGCCAATAACAATGTAAACTTGTACATAATTCCGCTATTGCTGTTGAAACAGATGGATTGTACCGCTAGTGTTACTACTGGTACCGTTCACAATGATACGCGCGCCACTCACTTCAATCGATTATTATCGATAATACCAATGCAATTTTGTGCTGAGCTATCGCGATCTAAGCAGAGCACATTCACTACATCGGACACAGTTACGAGGTGCCGCGCGCTTGCGCTCTGCCTTTGCGCATTACCACACGATTGTTCTTGATCACGTCCTTATAACTAAGGATGATTGGTTTAGGTTCAAAGGAACAATTTACGGTTCTGACCTTCTTATATAGTAGATATTTAAAGTTGATAAAACTATGTAGGTACGTGCAGCAACGTTGAAATAACTTAGTATAAAATGTTAAAATGGAGTGGAAATCAAGACTCAATAGAATAATTAATCCCCAATTTAGGCTTAGCTTTAGCTTAGGCTTTTTTTATATTATTTGATGTCCTCATAGACTGGTAATATATATAGGTATAATTAGTATTTATTATATGTTTATAGCTACACATTCTCCACTAATTCCGTCAATGGCCGTCAAGCGTAGGCCTATCAAAAATAAAATAGTTTAAAGTAAATTAGTTTGTGTTGATCCTATTGGAAATATTACAGGACCTAGTAATGACATAATGTTTTAAGGTAGGTATCTTAAACGATTCTTGGCTGTTTCTTCGCTGATATAATTGGAATCCTAAGTTATACAGTATTTATTAAGTTAAAAAGTGAGGTACTGGTAAACAATCGCAGTGTGAATTCTATCAGCAAAGAAACAGCCAAGAATCGTGTAAGATTCCTGCCTTAGAACATTATGAGTCATTACTAGGTAATATCTCCAAAGCGGAATCACTCAACAGAAATTATTTGATGAACAAAAAACAATCAGGTTTTTTAATTAAACACGTCAATTGTTTAAAGTTTACATATTTATAGGTATGTAAAGGTACCAAGCACGTAGCACTAAGGAAACTCAAACTTGTTATCCATATACAATTAAACCTATATTAGCCCATCTGTACCACGTAGTGTATTGAATAGTATTTAAATATTTCAAGAAAATGCAATAGCCTTCCCAACGCTAGATTTCCAACTACCTATGTAAAATATTATTTTTTGCTATGTAACGTGGCAATGTAGTCAGCCTTCTTTGTATCCTTAGAGCTGATGGCGACGCGGAAGAGGGTTTTCATCTCCCTTGCTCAGTTTTCTAGTATTCTTATAGATAGCCTATTTTCATTACCCACGACAGAACGGAGGCCGTTTATGCGTTTAGGGTGATATGCTCTTTCTTTGTTTGTGACAACAAACAAATATTAATTATGTACTACATATCTCCATACCGCTTTTACCGACAGAGTGCAGTTATTCTAACATAAACACGACGTTACGGGACTTATTTGGCGGGCCTCAGCTGAGTAAAATCGATTTCATTCTAGTTTGTTTTAGATTGGGGTACAGCTTTTTTCTCTAGAGACTAATACGAAGTTTTTATTACGTCAATGAAATTTGATGGATTCCATAACTACAGCTGGCATTCACTGATTTGTTGCGACAATTGTTTTCTTCTTACCTAAGAATGACAGAGGTACTAAAATCATTTTATGATGTAAAGCTTTTATGGTGTAGATATAGTGCATAACCAGTGCGTAACCAGTTACAGTTTGTTGTAGAAACTCAATAATTTATAAATCATACAAAATCATTACAATTCCAACATTTTTAGTCACAAGTAACTTAGTTTACAAAGGAATTCTCTAAAATCTAAATAAAAGGTTTTTTCAAAATGTTTAATTTTGAGTTATACTTTAGATTATTATGTTTTAGTTAGATAATTAGCGATTATTGAACATTTTTAAGAATACATATGTAAAAGTATTTCTTAATAAAAAAACATGATACTTATATTAGTTTTGTTAGTGATGGTTAAACAAAAAATTAACAACAATTTGTGACATTTATGTCACACACAGGTGGAACACAGGTGGAATGTATGATGAGTTCTTCATACATTCCACCTGTGGTCACCGACGATGAATGAAGTCGACAAGATGAAGCTGTGTAATCAGATATGAGTTTGTTTGCGACGAGAGAAACTGCGTAGAGGCATTGTTCGTTCCCAGCCCACTTTCAGTATGAGCGAAGTACACAGTGCCAGCGAGCGCCACGTGAAAGTGAATGGCGCAAGCGGGCTCGCGGACGCATTTTACGCCCGATTTGATACCACATTCGTACACGCGAACCCACATGGCAGCTTGCAACTTCGTTCATGACGTCAGGCTTAATACTTACTGCGAGTGCGCGTTTATTGAGACGAACGTGTTTTAATGAGTCGGCAGTATTATCGAGATTTGTTACCGATTTTTTTACTTTTTATACATGAGTTTATCGCTTACCTATTCCTAGAAAAAGTCCAGGGTGGGCAATTAATGTTACAATAAAAAATAATCAGTTTCTAAACATAGGTTACGCACCCATTAGAAATTAGACACTCACTGCATTAATCACTGCATATCTGACTATTATGTACCAACTAAAAAAAGACATTGCATATTACTGTATGAAGACTGGTCGCATGAGACCGATCCCACTAATGGGTATTATACGATTTATTTCGGGATCAATTTATATTCAGTAACTTCAAAAAAATCTAGAGGTTCTAGTGCATCAATAGTCTTTATTTGACCATTATAAGCGGCGGTAGCCTAATGGCTAGGGCGCCGGACTTGCGATCATGTGGTTGCCGGTTCGAAAGCCACCCATTGCACTACCGACGTGAACGCACTCGTACACAAGCATTTAGCTTAGCACGAGGGGTTAGCGAGAATACTAGTAATGTGTGACCCACACTGCTAGTAACTTTCTTAACAAAAAAAAATTAAGCACCATGGTTTATTGTAATTTAGATGGTTGAACATGTTGAGAGATTAAATGAAAGACGATTAACGAAAGGAATTTATAAGGCGAATGTCAGCGGCAGCGTCGGAAACTCGGAAGACGTCGTGTTAGAAGGACATACGCTGAACTTACTGGCGAGGTGCTTCAAAAAGGTCAGGTGCATAGTAGGTACTCGCAACCGGCGCGTATGTATGAGACGTTCTATGAATGTGACAGAAGTATTCAAGAATCGTATCAAGTGGCGGTCTTTAGTTTCTGCCTACCCCTGTGGTAGAAAGGCGTGGGTGTATGTATGTATGTCTTAAATGGTTCTCTACCAAATTTTATGTTTTAACAACGATTTTCACGTGCCTAGGCTTCTAGGTGTTGTTATTCGAAAACAGTTTAATACGCAGTGTTGTCAAAATATTGATAAAAAAATTATATATCAGCTAACCTTTGCTTTTAGGTACTTATATAGTAATTACAGAATCGTTGTAAAGCGATATCCTTTTCGGAGCAGTATGCCATAGGTAATGCCAAACCACAACTAAAACGCCTTTCCTGGAATAATAAAGCAGGGTCACGTACCAATACAACATATGGTGTGACATGCATGTCGGAAGCCATTGCGGTTGACCATATTTTTGTGCACCGCACCAGTAATTTTATGTTTAAGACTAGCTTCCGCCCGCGACTTCGTCCGCGTGGAATAGTTACTTAGTCTTAGCGTGATGATATATAGCCTATAGCCTTCCTCAATAAATGGGCTATCTAACACTGAAATATTAATTAACTATGTTGTTTTTGGTATTGCAGTTTTTGTAGAAGTTGACGAGTTCGGTGGTCTGGACTCGTCAACTTCTTAGGGGAGCAGTAGGATGTAACCCAATGCTATAATTAGAATATTTTTCTTGGTCTTATGATACAATTTAAGGTTTGGTGTACATCGAATTCTGTGATAGGGGGTTTAGATTTTATTTAATTATAAGCATCTATTTACGTGTTGATTTGACAAATTAATTAAATGTAGTGTGGGCAGGCAACATCATTATGTTTTTAATTAGGGTTGCCTCTTATTCTCTTACTGCCAGTACCGACTTAACATAGTGATAAAGATTTCTATATGCTGTGTATTTACTATACGTATAGCAACATCATGGTATTTTTAAAATAACGAAAAATGTTACGCGTTATGTTATACAAAATAATCCATGTTAACCGTCTACATAAAACATATTGTTTTAGTTTGCCAAAACTGCTATAAAACTAGCTTTATTTACAAGCATTTACTCATGCGCTACAGTTAAACATCAAGTGAGGTATTAAACAACAATTCATTTGTGCATTATACCTATAACATAACGAACCTAGCCAACGCAGAATACAAAAGGAATGATGACAAGGTTTCGATGGTGTCACAAAGAACTTGCCTCCAACTCCAACAAACTATTTTTACTCATTAAGGTCAAACGTAAAGTACTAAGATAAAGCACATAGGTAATATTGTTTTCAATAATCGTCAACCTTGACACTTTAACGTAGGTACTCGTGACAAACGCTAATACTTTAGTATTAGCAGAAATCTTCAGTTAAACTATTTGGAACGTATGTAGGTGGATATTTATGACTAATAAACATCGCAACAATGTTACTAATGTACTAATGTGAGGAGAGTTTCAACACAATATTCATATATATTATTTAAGTAATACAAATACCTTAAACCGGGTGAAACCGGGGTACAGGTAGTTTTATATTAATAAAAGAGAGCTAAAAATGTCGGTGCGAAGTTAAAGATATTCAACGTTTTTAACAATGATCATTTATGGGTAGCCAGACGGTGACGGAGATGACTGTAGAGTGGCATCTCTCATTCTCAATCGCAAAACGATGATATTGACGGTCCCATGTAATAGGGGGCGAGCCTATTGCCAATAACCGGGCACAAATTTCTAACTCCGAGCTGCTACTGGGAATTTCATAGAAAAACCTAACAACACTTTGTTCGACCTGGCAACAAACCCAGGACCTCTAGCGTAGATAGCAGTCGCGCTCAAAATTAATATATTTTCTATAACTTATATCAAGTCATTTATTAAATGATTCAGACACATTGTATGTATATACATACCACCAATATTATTATATTATTTTAGCAAGTCTAAATGGGTAGTTCTAAATAATTGATAAAATAAAAATATTAGTAAATTATTTATAGATCCGTATGTGTTAAAATATATAATATAGTAACTTTAAATCGTCCGATTCGGTGTAAATTGTTGTTTTTATCATTGAGTACAAAATAGTAGTTATACGCGTGTAAATGGCGAGTGCAGCGGCTGTAACAACTAGCACAACGACATTTGTGGTAAGGTTTGTGCTTAAGTGACGCGCAGACGCACTCGCTAATCGGCATGCAACCAGTTAAACATGCAACAACGTTAAAACAAGCACCCAATTACTCACAATAGATAGTATTATAAATGTGTACAATGTATTCGCAGAACTTATATCTATTTTAAGTTTGTCAGTGCGATACAGAAGTAGGTAAATGGCGGTAGACCGCTCACACAGTTATATGACCTCGCACTATAGCCTTCGCCTTTGTCGCGGCTGTAATTATAAACGAAAACTTACTCTGTCGGTACCTACTGCTTATACGTTCTCCGACTGCTGCTACTATAGCAGCAATTACTCAATATCCAATATTTCCGAGTGGTCAAAATATTGTAATGAAAGTCCTTTGTATCGTGTTGTATCGAGTCGTGTTGTATGGTATGGATTAGCGGAATAGGGTCATTCTTAGAAGACATAGCACATCTTTTGCAATTTTCTAATGTAATTTAGTTTTTTAGTTTAGTTAGGTGTTAAAGATCGTATAGTAATAAATAACATCACAAGTTAAATTATTAAAAAACTAGGGATCTTTATACCTAGTGGTTTTTTTTTAAATAATTAATTGGCTTCCAATATTTTGAGATCCAACTAAATATGAGAATATGGGCTCGACCGGAGCCATACCACGGCTTCACAGGAAACCGCCGTGAAACAACCCTTATGTTGTGTTTCGCCGAGTGAGTGAGGATACCGGAGGCCCAAACCTTAAAAGGCGGGCAATGCACTTGTGACTCCTCGGCGTTGCGGCGGACTATGGGCGGCGGTTATCGCTTACCGTTAGGTGATCCGTCTGTTGGCATCCCATAATTAATTATCGAGGATCGTCAAGTTTAGCAATTTGACTATAAATGTTTAAAAAACATAGATAAATATCTTAATGAATTGAACTATAATGATGACACAGAAAAGTTATTAACAAGTATATAATAAATTCGTTCATTCAAACAACATACTAATTACTTACAGTTAATGTTTATTATTCGCTTATACTACTTACCTACTACTTATGATTATGATGAAAAATAATGTTGTATTTGTACAAAAATACTAGCCTGGGCGGCCGTTCGGAATGGCTAACTTCAGACGTGCACACTTATAACGACCACACACTGAAACGAAAATCGTTAACGCCAGAAGAGTCCATGTAAAAATATGCCACGCACCCGTACACGCGTACACGGTTAATATTTTTGACACTATGGTAATTAATTTAGACGTTATGTGACACTAAAAATATAAAATAGGAAGACGGAATACATAAAGTTACGCTACTGGGTTTCTGTCCATATCTCAACAAAACCAGAAAGAAAAAAGCTTGTAAAAAGCCGTATTTACCTCCGTAGGAAATAAAACTACTTACACCTGTAATACAAGACGACGAGCGTTTATTGTAAACAGGTTTGCTGAATCGAAGATTACAACGACCGGTTGACACGAATGACGATTACATTGACTTAACTTTATTTTGTCATCGATAACTTTGAAACTTTTCCGAATACAATAAATTATACATAGGATTAATTGTCTTAAGAGCATACCATCACGTATGTATTACCCGACGGGTTAGGCAGAGTGTACCTCGTACTATTATATAACTGAGGCCGTATTATGACGTATTATTGCCATCATTTTCCGATTGAAAGAGAGGGATGCCACTCTACTAATTTTGATTGAAATTTTGAATAAAATAATTATATTACTAGATAAATGCATTTATGGTAAAACTAGTTGGCCCAACAGCCGTTGTCGTGTCCAAGTTTCAATTAAGTACTTTGAAATAGGATTCTGGTTTCCCATATTTTAAATACTCTAAGCGCCATTGACCTCTAATACCTTATTTCTGACTGACATTTATATTAATTAACTAGCTTCTGCCCGCGACTTCGTCCGCATAGCGTGATGATATATAGCCTATAGCCTTCCTGAATAAATGGGCTATCTAACACTGAAATATTTTTTCGAATCGGACCAGTAGTTCCTGATATTAGCGCGTTCAAGCAGACAAACAAACAAACTCTTCAGCTTTATATATTAAAAGTAAGTATATAGATTCAAAAAAATTGATTGACGTGAATCTTGGAAATATAAACACAGATAAAAATCTCAAATGACTGTTTCGGCAGTATTCTTTTTAACTTACGTTGCAAAAAATAATATTATTAAATGACCAAGTTTCTAGTCTCGGTTTTTAATTTTTAGCAATTCTAGTTTCTAAAATAAACTGTGCGCACTATATCTTCATTATGGATAAAACATCACATCATAAAATGAACTGTATGCCATAGGAAAGAAATCTATAATTGTCAAAATTTTCAACTCAAAATGACAGTTGCTAAGTAATCAAATTTTCCTAGAGGTAATAACGACGTCGTCGTCATCGCCGACATCTCTAGAGAAAAAGTTGTCATTCTTTGTTTATTTATTTACCCTACTCAAAAATTTGGTTTTTTACACCGGCCGGGATCGTTGGAAAAATCCTATGTATGTCCTTTAACGTCTTGTATATGAAGAGTAAGAATAACTGTACCTACCAATAATAAATTATTCCTGGTCACAATAATGGTTTATGATTTATCTGTTTTAATTTTGTTATATTTTTTGACATGTGCTAGTCTAGTACAGAAATAACTACCTAATAGAAATAAGAAATTTACTACAACGATAATTTTTAAAATTCAACTTTTTCAATGATCAATATGTTAATAACTTTTGATTGAGTGCACCGATTTCAATTAAATACATAGCCTAAATGTTGCCCCAAGAAATAGGCTATGAATTCGTTTCCACTTCCTCCAAATCAACTCAGAAGTTATGTTTTGATGCATTATGTGAACGATGCACTTCACTTTATCGCTGGTTTTGCAGTTTTCTAATTGGAGTAATAAAAGATTTTATTACCCTTTAATGGTTGTGGGAGAAGAGTGGGGAGGCCTTTGCCCTTCAGTGGGATACTACGAGCTTTTAATAATCTGCGCGTTGGACCTGTCCCCCCCCGCAAGCCTTCCAAACGACCAGGTGTCTTCCTCACGGGAGGCATCCCATGATATCCAAAAAGAGATACGTATAATAATTTTTGATAGTGTTGTACACTTAGGCCCACTTGCACCAACTTCTTAAATGTGTTTAAATCATAATTAAATACAATTTTTCATACAAATTTTGTGTTTAACTACAATTTAAACACGTTTAACAAGTTGGTGCAAGTGGGCCTTAAAGGCGATATTTCAAATTAATAAATATATTTTTAATAATGTACAATTTCTTATTGTTTCAGAGACAATGTATATAGACACCTTACCGCTCGTGGTTTGGACGCTCTTAGTCACAACGACAAATGTGAGTTATAGAATATAGTTTATAAATTTCTAAATTTAGTAAATTTAACACTTGATAATGCTTAAAGATCGTGTTGCGATTTATTATCGAAATGTGTAACATTTGCTTCACAGGTAGCGACAGAAAGCCAATATGGAATAGGTTTAGGTATAAAACGAGAAGTATTTTTCTTAAATTTAGAAGACGGCTATTTTGGCTGTCAAGTAAACGAATCGACACAAATATTACAATTATATGAATTATCCAAATTATGCGACGGTGTCAAGGATTGCTATAAAGGATCCGACGAGCTCGAAAAAGAGTTAAAATGTACAGGTGAGTCTAACTATACAAGACAAGTAGGTTTGGTACAAGGAATGTTGTTAATTCATAGATAAAAATACCTACTTATCGTATCTAAATTGTAGCTTATTTCTTTACACTGATTTATATGTTGTAGATGATTGTACCAAAGAAGATGGCGCCCAATGTATTAATGGTCGTTGTCTAAACGGGGTGTGCCATTGTAATGATGGTTTTGGCGGCTGCAACTGCCAGGATCCAGGTACCCACTCTTATTTGTTATTATGTACTTTATAACATCATATATCTGGAACAAGCGTGGAAAGTGCAAAATAAATAACTTTCCTATTGACTGATTTTAGATGTAAATGAATGCAAAGAAAGACCATGCGATGTTTTTGCCCACTGTACCAACACGGTCGGTAGTTTCCAGTGTTCGTGTTTCCCAGGGTACGAAGGCGACGGTTTCACATGCAGAGGTAATAAACTAATCAGACAATAATTACAATTTAAATCAGTAGGTATATCAATGAAAAATTGTTGTTACAGTTTTGTATAGTTACATCTTCAACTCATATACTGTCCCACTGCTGGGCTCGGGTCTCCTCTCAGAGCTAGAGGGGTTAGGATATAGTCCACCACGCTAGCCTGCGGTGGCAAATTTCACAGACCGTTGAGAATATCTCTCAGGCGTTCAAATTTCGTCACAATGTTTTTCTTCACAGTTTAAGCAAGTTATTATTAAATACATTGTTCCGTTGCGTACCTTAGATTTGAACTTGAGAGTTTGACTTGGCAGTTCAACGGTCATATCACTAGGCTATCATTGCTTTGTATATAGTTAAGTACTACGTAGTCAAAATCGACTAAAATAAATCACATAATTTAAGAACTTTCTAATAAAGTTGGTGTACCTACCTAATTGTAAAAAGTTGAATAAAAATAGTTCTAAAAATCTAATCTATAAATTTCTAAAAATGGTTTTCTTTTTTTTCATGAAGATATAAATGAGTGTGAGGATCCGGATATAGCTTCACGATGCGTCGCAAACGCAGAGTGCTGTAACCTGCCAGCGCACTTTATTTGCAAATGTAATCGTGGTTTCGAAGGCGATGGCGAAGAAGAGTGCAGAGGTACAGGATTTATTTATAAACTAGCTGACCTGAGAGACGTTGTCCTCTCCAAGTTTCAACTAACTACCTCGAAAAATCTCATAGAAAAAAGGATTCTGGTTTTTCATATTTTTAACACACTTAGCGCCATTGACTTAATTTACATTACTTAATTTAAAAAAAATGTTTGCAAATATAAACAGACATACCTACATGATAAAAATCTCAAATAACTTACTGTTTCGGCATCAGTAAAGATTAACGCACGTTGCAATTATTTTTATTTTATTATTTATTATACATAGGTAATACGTGGTATATTATTTTATGATTTGATTAGATGGAAACTCTTTAGAATCTATACTATGGAGGATTCACATTATAAAATCAGTTACTTTAAAGCTGGATGCTATAAAGAAGAAAAGAACTCTTGTCAATATTGTCAACTCAAAATGACACCTGTTATGGAATCAAATTTCATTGCGGTAATAACGATGTCGTGTTAGTCTTCTAGAGAATAAATTGTCATTCTTTGTTTACTTCTTTATCCTACTCAAATATTTAGTTTTTACACCGGCTGATGCTCGCTGGATAAGTCATATGTATGTCCCGTGATGCCTTGTATAAGTATAGTTAGAATAACTGTACTAATAATCAATTCCCGTTCACAATAATGGTTTCTAATTTCTTTGTTTTATTTTCTTGTTTTATCTTATTTAGTACCTGTGAGTGTATTTTTTTAGTTTTATTTCTTGATTCTGTTATAATGTTTGACCCGTGCTAGTCTAGTACGGAAATACTTTAAAAGGAAATTTGCTTCAGCGGTTATTGTTCAAATTCTACGTTTTCAATCGTTAAAATGTTAATAACTTTTGATAGTGTGAACCGATTTTAATGAAATATAGCCTAAATGTTAATCCAAGAAACAGGCTATGAATTCTTGTCCACTTCCTCCAAATCTCTTCGGTAGTTTTCATTTGATGCGCGGTCAAACATACAGACAAACCGACAGACAAACAGACAGACAAAAGTTCCAAAAATAATAGAAATGGATTGTGTTACTGATCCTGAGTCCCCCAAATTAGTTTTTTTGTAAATATAAGCATTGTACAGACACGGCACACTTACATTCTTATTATATGTAAGATAAGATATTTAAAATATTGTGGTTAAGCGAACATCAAATGAATGTCAAGGTTGAAAAAAATTGATTTAAAAATGCATTGGCATTAAATTGAATGTTATAGATATTGATGAATGTCGAAGACCCGGTGCTTGCGGAGCGAACGCTGTGTGTCAAAATTATCCAGGAAACTACACGTGTGCGTGCCAGACTGGTTACACTGGAAATGCTTTCGACGGCGTAAGTCAACTTGTTATTTACTTAGGCCATAATTTTTATGTATTTACAGTCAAATAAGTTATACAATAGATATAGTTAAAGATTGAAGTCTGCAAGTACATTACAACATTTTATAGTAACATCATTAGAAGTTAGATCACGGTAAAATCTATTAACTGTTGTTGAACTCTAATGTCCATAAATGTTCTTTGCAACTGAAGTCTTCGAAGAGCTATTTATTATCTCTATAATTATACAACATTACTTTTAGTATATGCGGAACCCGAGACACGTGTGTATTTTTATGTAGGTAAAGAATCTATGTACAAAATCATATCACGAAAAATCACAGTTAACAGCTAATTATGTTACTTGGTTGTCCGTATAAAAATCATGCTCAATGCTTCTTATTACCCCCGCCTCGCTATGCGCCCATATCTAGTGACTCTATGACCTGCCGTGACTTGTGTTATGCACGTGTGATTGCGGAAAGATACTTAGTGTCGCTCGGTGTCCCACTTGTAAACTTTTTTCAATATTTTTGGGACAAAATATAACACCGTGTAAAAATTATCGCAATCGATTCAGTTATTTATTCCGTACAAACTATATTCAGGTTTCTTATATTATATACTAAAAATAATGTTGTATGATCATTATTATAATATCTGTTTAGTATTTATAATTGAATAAAGCTATTTGGTACTCAGTGTGTTGATATCGATGAGTGCGCGAGCGGTGAGAGCTGCGGCCCTGGAGCAGTGTGTCGCAACGTGGAGGGCGGCTACGAATGCAGCTGTCCACCCGGTTACGAGGGTGATCCTCGCGTCGGCTGCCGCGATCAAGATGAATGTGCACGCGCTACTTGCGGAATCGCCGCCCTTTGCGAGAACCTCCCAGGCGCTTATCGCTGTCTATGTCCGCCAGGTTTCGAAGGCAACCCAGATGTGCAGTGTATTGGTAAGCCTTAACCAGAGACGCCTATAGGTGTGACCTAATTTAATAAGATTTCATTTTCTGTGGTCTAACGCTTTGTGATACTTACATTAACATAACCGCGTTTAACGACTCGAGCTGATAACTACCGAACTTGGACGCTCGGTAGCTTCACGCTTTTACTAATTTAAGCGATAATAACATTCGAAACACAAACCAATCGAACTTTTCAGTGAGTCTTCACATCTGAATCGTCGGCAACATTACACCTACATTTATGACGACCAGGATCATTTTGGTGTTCCAGTACAACATCGAAGGATATTACTCTATCCTTGCATAATCATTCTCTTCAGTGTTTTCTTCTTGTCTCTCGTCGTTTTCTGTCGCCTTCCTAGTCGTCTATGTGTCTATCATTTCCTCTTCGTAGTGGCTGTCGGCGTATCTTCTGCACGCGTGTACAAATATATGGATTGCGCACGCGGCATTTGTAATTAGTCGATGCGTTGTTTGTTAAACCAGACATGGATGAATGTAAGAGTAGCAAAGCAGTGTGCAGCGAGCACGCTTTGTGTACGAACACCCTCGGCAGCTTCGTGTGCTCGTGCAAGCCAGAATATACAGGAGACGCGCGCGTCGCAGGAGGTTGCCGCGACATCGACGAGTGTGAAACCCTTGACCACCCCTGCGGAACACACGCCATCTGTGAGAATGCAGTGCCGGGCTACAATTGTGTATGTCCACAAGGTTATAGAGCAAAACCTGACCCACAAGTTGCTTGCGAACAGGTATTCAATATTCAATGGTATTTAATAGGAACTGCTCAGATTCTTTTGAAGTATAGTTAATAAAATCATTAAATTTTCAGGTCGACGTGAATACATTGTGTAAATCAAATTTCGATTGTACAAACAACGCGGAATGTATAGAAAGTCAATGTTTCTGTAAAGAAGGGTTTGATGCCCGTGGATCAATTTGTGTTGATATTGATGAATGTGCTAAAAATACTTCTATTTGTGAGGAAAACGCAATGTGTTTGAATACACCAGGTGGATTTAATTGCGAATGTGCTAATGGATATATTGGTGCACCTCCACGTGTTTCATGTAGAGCTCCATGTGAGGATGTGAAATGTTCTGAACACGCTTACTGTAAGCCAGATGGAATAGAAGCATATTGTGTATGTGAAGATGGCTGGACATTTGATCCAACAGATATTGCGGCTGGCTGTATAGACGTCAACGAGTGTGATACATCAGTAGGTCCCGTCGGTCGCTGCGGTAATAATGCACGCTGCAGTAATACTCTAGGAAGTTTTACTTGTCAGTGCCCAGAGGGATATACCGGTGACGCTTACAAACAGTGTACTGATATTGACGAGTGCCAATTAGACGGTGTTTGTGGAGTTGGCTCAGAGTGTATAAATCAGGATGGATCTTATACTTGCGAATGTCCAGAGGGCACCATACCTGACCCAGACCCAAGGGTACGCTGCGTTGAAATACTTACGTGTAAAACCGATAACGACTGCCCTGGCAATGCAGTGTGCGATACTAATTCAAGGTGTCTATGCCCAGAGCCAAATGTTGGTAATGAATGTCGACGTAAGTAACTTTAAAATATGTCAAAAGTAATTATGTATTAATTATGATGAAATCTTTTACTTAAATTAAATCTATATACTAATATATAAAACTGAAGAGTTTGTTTGTTTGCTTGAACGCGCTAATCTCAGGAACTACTGGTCTGATTTGAAACAATATTTCACTTTTAGATAGCCCATTTATCGGGGAAGGCTATAGGCTATATATCATCACGCTAAGACTAGTAACTATTCCACGCAGACGAAGTCGCGGGTGGAAGCTAGTAACCAATACAATGTTTATTTTTACAGATCCTTGTGAAGCTTTGCAATGTGGAAGCAATTCAGAGTGTTTGTTAAATGATCAGACTGCGCAATGTACATGTAAAAACGGATTTTCTGGTGACCCATCATCTTCGATTGGTTGTCAAGATATTAATGAATGTATTGATAATCCTTGTGGTCTTGGAGCTGTTTGTAAAAATCTTCCAGGACGCTTTCTCTGCGAGTGTCCCGGTACCTTCAGTGGCGATCCTTATGTTGACGGCTGTATTCATGGCAAAATGCCCATTGAATGTAGTAGTCTTAATCCTTGTCCTCAGGGAGAACAATGTATTTTACATGATGGGGAAAATGTTTGCGTCTGTACTCAAGGGTTTTCGCGTAGCAAAGAAACTGGACTATGTGAAGACATTAACGAATGTACACAAAATAGTCGCTCACCTTGTGGTCTGAATGCAATTTGCAAGAATCTGCCAGGTAGCTATGAATGCAAGTGTCCGCCAGAATACAGTGGAAATCCGTATAACCTCTGCGAAGTATGCGACGATATAACATGTCAGTGCCAGCCGCCTTACAAAGTAGTCGATGGAAACTGTGTGCTCTCCGGTTGCACTAAAGATAACAAATGTGGAAAAGGCGCAGAGTGTATTGTAATTTCTGATGGAGTTAGCTATTGTGCTTGTCCAGTTGGCTTTTCACAAACTACTGAAGGCTCTTGTGAGGATATAAACGAGTGTACGTCTGGCCAGTCGGCTTGCGGCTTTGGCGCAGAATGTGTGAATACGATCGGCTCGTTCACTTGTAAATGCCCATCTGGTTACAGTCAAGATTCGATTTCCGGACATTGTACATTAAATCAAAAGAGATGTATAAGTGATTCCGATTGCTTTCCGAATGAAAAATGTATTCAGCCCGGACAATGTGTATGTCCTCCGCCATTCTATTTAGATGTAACTGATGGACAGAAATGCAAAAGTCCTTGTGAAAGATTTACTTGTGGTATAAACTCAAAATGCACACCAAGTGATCCTCCACGATGCATGTGCATGACAGGATTCGAAGGTGATCCGTACACAGGATGTACAAATATTAATGAATGTTATAGTGCACCATGTGGTTTTGGTGCAATTTGCCATGACCAAAAAGGTGGCTATCGCTGTGAATGTCCTCCAAATATGGTTGGGGATCCATACAAAAGCGGATGTAAGTATTGTTTCACTGATATTTAACGATTTGTAACAGTTCTGGAAACATATTTCCTTATAATAATTCTTCCTTAATTATAATATATATATATAATTATATTATTATAATATATATATAATACTTCCTTAATATATATTAATTATATTTGTCTTTAAGGCGCTATCGAGGAAATACCAACAGAGAAGGGTTTATGCAGTACAGATGATGAATGTCCCAATACACTCGCTTGTTCAAATAGCACTTGTTTGTCTCCTTGCACCAGTGTTTCATGTGGACCTAATGCTTTCTGTGAGGTAGAAAATCATGCAGCTTGGTGTCGTTGTAATCCCGGTTATACTAAACCAGAAGGTGGAAAATGTATATCTGGTAAGTATTATAAAAAAATACATTAAACTATATCCATCGATTACTAGCTGAGCCCGATAGATAGACGTTCAAATTTGAATTTATCTAAATCATATAAAAATCGACAATGTGCATTTTTCCCGTATTTGAAAAAAAAAACCGTGGAACTTGTATTTTTTCTTCCCATAATAACCTAATTCGGATTAAACGATCATTTTGAAATAAAGAAATAGGCAAATTGATTCAGCCTTTCTTATGTGATGCATTTACCAACTAACAATTTTATTTTATTTATATACACTAATTAATGTAAATATATTTTTAGGTTGTGATTCATATTCATGTGCCTTTGGTGGTCAATGTATAATATCTAAAACTGGACCAACATGCGTTTGTCCCGAGGGAATGGTAGGTAATCCGTTCCCCGGAGGTGCATGTAAGAGAGATACTTGTGGGCCTGGTGTGCCTTGTGAGGAGCCGCTAATGTGTGTGGCTGGTCGCTGTAGACAGCGCTGTGACGGTGTTGTCTGCGGAGTAGGAGCTTCATGCGACCAAAGGAGCGGTAAATGTGTCTGTAACGCATTTTTTGTCGGAAATCCTGATTTACTGTGTATGCCGCGTAAGTAACAGCCCACGAGTGTTCAGTAGATTATTTTAAGTACTGATATCTTAAAACATTGCTTAAACTGTCATTATTTTACAGCTGTTTCTCCGCCAGCGTGTGAGCCTGCATGCGGCCAAAATGCACACTGTGTCTACGGTCAAAATAATGCTTGCAAATGCGATAAAGGCTTTACAGGAAATCCATATAAACAGTGTATGCCTCGAAGACAAATAACATGTGCTAAAGCTTCGTGTGGCTTAAATGCAGTTTGTCAACAGACAAGATCTCATGTTGAATGTTTATGCCCCCCGGGTTACATAGGAAACCCTAATATTCAATGTACAGATATAGATGAATGTGTTAGTAAGCCTTGCGCTGAAAATGCCATTTGCATAAATACACCGGGAAGTTTCAGTTGTATATGTAAAAGTCGATATGTTGGAAATCCTTACGAATTATGTTCACAAGTTACTATTTTAAAATGCTCCGATGGAAACATTTGTACATGTACTCATAATGCGACTTGCCCTGAAGGCTATATGTGCGAAAAATCTAAATGTGTTGATGTATGTCGTACAATGATTTGTGGTCCAAAATCTATTTGTGAAGAAGGTAGCTGCCATTGTCTTCCGGGGCATAACGGTAATCCCAACGATTTACATAGAGGATGCATACCTGATAATAAATGTATGGTAGATGGAGACTGCAAAGATACAGAAATATGTTTTCAGATCGCTAAAAATGTTCGTAAATGTGTTGATTCCTGCAGTAAACTACAGTGTGGACCTAATTCTATCTGTATTGGTGCTAACCACCAAGCCCATTGTATATGCTCAGAAGGATATATTGGAAAGCCAACAGATGTAAAGACCGGTTGCTATTTGCTAATACAAGAGCCCCATGAGATGGAATGCAACGGAAATAGCGATTGTAACCTACCTCAGGTTTGTGTATCAGTGGATGGCAATACAAGGAAATGCCTAGATTTATGCTCCACAATAGCATGTAGTGCTAATGAAGTTTGCACAGTGAAAGATAACAATCCACGTTGTGAATGTAAAGATGGTTTTCTTTGGAATCCTGTGAATTCTAATTGTGAGCAACCATCAACTCCAAATTGTAATTCCGATAAGGATTGTGATGATAATAGGTCCTGTCAAAAAGATGTTCTTGGGGTTAAAAAATGTGAAGACAGTTGTTCTATGTTTACTTGTCCTCAAAATTCAAAATGTTTTACTAGAAATCATAAAAGTCTATGTGAGTGTCTACCTGGGTTTGCAGGAAATCCAAATGATCGTGATGGTTGTATAGCAATTAACAAAAATGAATGCTCAGATGATGTACAATGCAGGGAGAACGAAGTTTGTATATTTGTGGGGGACTTTAAGAAATGCATTTCTGCATGTCAACAAATAGTATGTGGTCCTAACGCTCTCTGTGTCACCAACAATCACATCGCGAAATGTCAGTGCCCGTCTGGCCCTTTTACCGGAAATCCAAATGATTTAGAAAAAGGATGTCAATCCGTTCCTTGTATTTATAATGGTGACTGTCCGTCCGATGAACTATGTAATCGTATGACATATACATGCGTGAACGCGTGTGGAGAAAATTCCTGTGGTGATAACGCTGTCTGTATAGCTGAAAATCATAAAGCAAGTTGCCAATGTCCTAATGGTTATAAACCTGACCCTATACCCGATGTTAACTGCAGAAAGGTTGAAGTTTGCAATCCCAATCCTTGCCATCAAACAGCTATTTGTGAACAGAGACATACATCTTATGCTTGCAAGTGCCCGGCAGGTTATGTAGAAGATATAAGTGGCAGTTGCCGGAAACAAGACGAATGTAAAAAAGGAGATGAGGAATGCCCCTTAGAAACAACATGTACCAACGGTCGTTGTGTTAACCCTTGTGATGGTGCCTGCGGCATTAATTCATTGTGTAAAGTAGTTAACAGAAAAGCAATTTGCTTGTGTCCTGATGGTTATGAAAATGTAAAAGGCAACGCGTGCAAGAAAAAGTTATTGATTTGCACAAGTGAACTCGACTGCAATGGTGACATTTGTTCCAATGGTCAATGCTTTACAGCCTGTATAAACTCAAGTCAATGTGATCCAGGAGAGGCATGTTCTAAACATTTCTGTATCACACAGTGTACGAAGCACACTCAATGTGGTATTGGACAAGCTTGTGTAGGAGGACAATGCCTGATTGGATGTAGAAGTCAAGAGGATTGTCCTAGTGAGGAGGCTTGTGTAAATAATAAATGTGTAAATCCATGTTTGTCCACTAGAGCCTGTGGTCCGAATGCTATTTGTTCAAGAATAAATCATAATACCAAATGTGAATGTCCTCTTGGATTTCAAGGCACACCAACCCCTCAACAGGGTTGTGTGAGGAATCCAAGTTCATGCTCGAGAACATCAGAGTGTCCCCCAGATCACATGTGTATTGGATACCTTTGTCAAGTGCCTTGTCAAGATCATTCTGGATGCGCTATTGGAGAAAAATGTAGTGATAATAGGTGTCACAAAATTTGCCATTCGAGCAGCAACTGTTTACATGGAGAACATTGTAGTTCTGGCATATGTATTCCAGGATGTAAAACAGATTCTGATTGCATGAACAACCAGCTTTGTAAATCAGAGCAGTGCCAATGTCTATCTGGATTTGAATTAACAGGCGATGAATGTGTAAATATTGATGAATGTGTAAATAATCCATGCCACCCCTCAGCCCAATGTGTGGATACTCCAGGTTCTTATAAATGCGTGTGCTCCGTTGGCGCAATTGGCGATCCTTATACAAGCGGTTGCATGTTACCAAATCAGTGTAGAAATGATAATCAATGCGAGGACTCATTTGCTTGCATACGAGGAAAATGTTCAAATCCATGTCAAACTAAAAGTTGTGGACTTAACGCATTGTGTTCAGTTGTTAAACACAGAGTTTCATGTGCCTGTGAGAAGGGATTCCTTGGCAATCCACTTGACAAAAACATCGGCTGCTTTAAGGTAGAATGTATCGATGACGTCGATTGTCCAAATGACAAATTCTGTAACTTAAAGAATAACAAGTGCGCCGGTAAGTGAAATTATATTATTGTTTTGTTAATGTTTCGTAATGTTTTGTGGTAATATGTACATTTTCTTATACTCCCTGTAATATTCTTACGTACAATAATATCTCATCGTAATATTTTATTAGTTAAGATTATAAAACCCGCTAATGTTCGCGGGTTGTATTCTGAATCCTAAGACTTCTTTGTTGAAGGCCTTTTAATTGATCTTATTTTTTTATATGCAGACAAATGTGAAGAATCTACATGTCAAGGTGGAATCTGTACTATGGAAAACCACAAGGCTCTGTGCACTTGTCCGATGGGATATAAATTAGTGAACAACATTTGTGAAGATATAAATGAGTGCCTAAGCAGCCCATGTTCTTTGAATGCTAACTGCGTAAATAATCGTGGATCCTACATATGCAGTTGTTTAAATGGAACTATATTAGATACAAGCACTGGAAATTGCATATCACCTGGAGAATGTTTTTCTGACAACGATTGCTCTGAGAAAACAAAATGTCATAACAATTATTGCATTGACCCTTGTGAAAAATCTGCACTCTGTGGTGAAAATGCAGAATGTATAGTTTCCAAACATAATTCTGTTTGTGAATGTCCACCTGACAGTCAAGGCGATCCTTACAAACTGTGTACAAAGTTTGAATGTACTCAAGATAGTGATTGCTCGTCAGAGGAAGCGTGCGTTAATTATAAATGTAAAAATTCCTGCACCATACCTCGTGCATGCGGAAGAAATGCTGACTGTCTTTCAAGAAATCATATTGGACATTGTTCGTGTTCGTCTGGGTATACAGGAGATCCCGTCCTTGGTTGTGTTCCCATACAATATTGCACGGACGACAGCAGATGCTCCGCAGGAACTAAATGTATTGACAATTTATGTGTCGGTAAGTAGATTTAATATTCTTCGTATTTTTATTTGGCAGTATAGCTAATAGGTATTTAATTACGTTCATTGTAATTTCAGGTGTATGTAAAAATTCGAGAGACTGCTTAAATGACCAACTATGTATTCAAGGCACATGTCGCGTAACTTGTAATTCTAATAGTACCTGCCCAGATTTTCAGTTCTGTTTAAATAGAATTTGTACAAAAGAAGTACAATGCTCCTCAAACGATGACTGTGATGATGATGAACAATGCACTGTTGGACGTAAAGGTGTACCACAATGCGTAAAAGTATGCGAGAGACATCCATGCGGAAGACAAGCAGTGTGTGTAGGTAAAAACCATCAACCTGCATGCTCGTGTGCACAAGGATTTTCCGGCGATCCTTTACAAGGATGTAAAAGGAAAGAATGTGATGTGGATACTCAATGTACTGATGATAAACAATGTCATCAAAATATGTGTAAAATAGCTTGCCTCGTAGACAACCAATGTGGCGAAAATTCTATCTGTTCGTCAGAGAAACATAAACATGTGTGTTACTGCCAACCCGGTTATACGGGCGATCCTATAACAGGTTGTATTAAAATAAATAGGTGTGCATCAAATCCATGCGGGAATGGCGCCGAGTGTAAAAATCTTAGAGATCGAGCTCAGTGTACGTGTCCCGCGGGATATGTTGGAAATCCGTATGAGGAGGGCTGCCGCAAAGCCCAAGAGTGTAGATTTAATAGAGACTGCCCTACAGTAGCCCGCTGCACGGTTGTTGATGGTATTCGAAAGTGCACAGGTTCGTAAAAACAAATAGATAGCTAATATTCATAATATAATTATGTAAATGTTTTAATACCGAAATCATACTTTTATTTTCGTTCTTGCAGATGCGTGTGAGACTGTCAAATGTGGAGCTAATTCAGAGTGCATTGCTACAAGGCACGTTGGACAATGTAAATGTAAGACTGGCTATATAGGTAACGCTGCCAGTGATAAAGGTTGTAGACTACCCGAAATATCATGCAAGGCGCGAAGCGACTGTGGTGAAGATCAGTACTGCCACAAAGGGCTTTGCAAAAGTAATTTTATTTTTGAAGCGCCAGTTAGTACGTTCTATCTTTAAATACCATTACTACATAATAACTTTATTTTAGGTTTATGTCTTGTCGACGAAGAATGTGGATCGATTGAAAAATGTTTCAATGGGCAATGTGTCAATCCATGCCAAATGGAGAAGGCTTGTGGCTTAAACGCCTTATGTCGAACTGACAACCACGTGGTTCAGTGTAGTTGCCCACAAAGTTTTACTGGCAATCAAGATGTAGAGTGTGTTAGAAGTAAGTTGATTTAGTTGTTTAACTACTTCTATAAAATTCGTCGATAAAACTTAAATACCTACTTAATACATCCTGATGATTTTTTGTTTGGTTTTCAGTGCCAAGGTTATGCGGAGCTGCAGGAGAATGCGATGACGATTACATGTGCCAAGATTCAATGTGTGTTCCAAAGTGTAAAGCTGATGAAAATTGTGCACTGAATGAAAGGTGTTCTAAAGGAACTTGTTTGTGTAAGTTAAAAAATTGATTTATGTAATAAATTAGCAATAGGCTCGCCCCTATAATGTGGAACCGGCGAACTGGCGAAGAGTTAGGCAGAGCCTAACTCTTCGGGGAACACAGGTGTGATGGTCTGTTATGTTATAAAATGGAAATGAAAACGTAACTAATTAATAATTATGTGTGTCCAAAGTACGAGTTAGGTTTGAGCATTTTGTTTAAATTACGATTTATTATTTGCAGTAACCTGTCGTGTAGACAACGACTGTTTCTTGGGTCACATATGTTTAGGCAATAGCTGTCAATATGGATGTAGACACGATGAAGATTGTGGACCCGATGAATTTTGCAAAAACAACGTCTGTCAGAATCCTTGTGATAATGAAATTAATCCATGTGGCCCCAATTCGGCTTGTTCAGTAGCAGAAAGAAAAGCTTCATGTACTTGCCTCGAGGGCTTGATACCTAATCCGACACCTAACATTGGGTGTGTCCGCGCGCCTTCGTTATCATGTCGTATGCATACAGACTGCGCTACCGGCTGGCGGTGTGAAGATGATCGCTGTCGGCCTGTGTGCGCCGCCGATGACACTCAATGTTTACAAGGTGAACGATGCGATTCTGGCGTTTGTCGTTACGCCTGCACGTCAGACGACCAGTGTTCTGATGAGGAGGTTTGCGATGGACGTATCTGCGTCACAGGCTGTAGATCTCATTCGGATTGTTCAAATCATTTAGCCTGCGTAACAGGACAGTGTGTGGATCCTTGTACCGAACCAGCTTCCTGCGGTGCTAACGCGTTATGTACAACTAAAGATCATAGACCTGTATGTACCTGTCCACCGACACTATTTGGAGATCCAAAGGTTGTATGTAGAAGGACGACGTCGCCTTGCGATTCAAGTGAGAACTGTCAAGAAGGATTTAACTGTTATGGCGGGACATGTCATCCGTCTTGTAGGAGGTAAGATAATAAACATTTTTTTATAGATTTCTTGACTAGAGCGCAACCAAATCTGGTTTTGTTAGACCTTCATAAATCAATTTTTTTTCAGTGATAGTGTGTGTTTATCCAACGAAAAATGTATTCGCGGCATCTGCAGAGTTGTTTGTAATAGTGATGAAGCATGTAGCGAAGGCTATATTTGCGAAAACAGGATCTGTAAACAAGGTTGCCGAGATGATAATGCATGCGACATTAACCAAGCCTGTTTGAGAGGACAATGCAAAGGTAACAATTAATGTGTAGTCATGTATTATGTAGTTTTTATTATTTAGAATTATGCATATATACTTATTCCCTAATGTCTTTATCCAGATCCTTGCACTCAAAATGCAGTCTGCGGAATCTGTTCAGAATGCAAGGTACAAAATCACCGAGCTCAATGCAGTTGCTCAAACAATTACACCGGGAATCCCCTTGTAGAATGTAAAAGGAAAACAATATTATGTGATGGATTTTGTCCTTGCGATGACAGTGGATATTGTGCCTCACTTTGTGAAGCCGATAACGATTGCTCATGCGGTGAGAAATGTGTCAATGGAGGTTGTAGAGCTATTTGTTCGGTAAGAAATAAATGCCCCGAAAGACAAATATGTCTCCAAAATGTTTGTATGCCTGGGTGTGACCATGATGCTCACTGTGGAGATGATATGATATGTTCTTCGAGACTTTGTGTCAAAGCTTGTCAAGAAGATACTTGTGGCAATGACGCAGCTTGTTTTGCCATCCGCCACCGCGCAATATGCAAATGCCCGAGTGGGTATACCGGTGATCCAACTGAAGAATGTAAAGCCTATGAATGTGCTCAAAATGAAGATTGTGACACTGACGAAGAATGTTCCGATGGAAAATGTAAAAATGTATGTTCCGGTGCGTGCGGTGTTAATGCGATATGTCGTTCAGTAAATGGAAGTCCTCAATGTTCGTGCCCACCAAATTACATTGGAAATGCGAAAGTGGAATGTTCAAAACCAGCGGCTGGTACTTGCTTGCGCAACCCGTGTGGGGTGAGCGCTCGCTGTCGCGACTTGGAAGATGGCAACTATGAGTGCACGTGCCCATCAAACTGCGCCGGCAATGCTCATAAACAATGCTTCTGTGGCGCTATGGAAGCATGCGCATATAAATCGTGTGGCACTAATGCAGAGTGTCATATCGGTGCACATGGCGAGGCACAGTGCTTTTGTCCAAGAAACTATCCTAACGGTGACCCCAATATCGAATGTGAGTAAGGGTTTCTCCATTTGTATTTCATTTATTATGTAGGTATTATGGAAATGACGTTATTTAAGCTTAAACTAAGGATTATTCTTAGATTTATATTATTTTATACTTTACCTACTCCATGAACTACTCATCCTATAAGGAAATACAAATTCTATTAATAGTTTCAAAAAACAGCCTTCTCTTCTACAAAACGGTTTAAACTAGGCTGTGCCCGACAGGGTTCATTATTAATTCTTTAATTTTAAGCCATACGTCTCTACACACTTATGGAATGCAATAAAGTATTAAGTATTAAAATTATGCTTCACGTGTAGGAAAGTACACATTATAAACTCGTATGGTTTGCGGCCCTCGCGCGCTCGGGCCTCTTATACCCACTCGTTAATAATGTTTCACTTTCTTCCCTTGGTGAACGATCTACTATTGAGTGTTTATTCTTTTCGATACAGTGTTTGGTTTCGATTTTGAGGTCGAACCCTTTATCTTTTACCTTTAAAGCCATACAACTTAAGCATTATTCAACGAGGATATTATTTATAACACTCATTCATTAAAAATCCTTCCAGGTGCCCAGGAACGAAGCGTAGTTGACTGTAGAACAACGGGTTGTGGTATTAATGGGGAGTGTTTAAGAGAAGGCGCGGAATTTGTTTGTCGATGCATTCCCGGTACAGAGGGACAAGCCGATGTCGAATGTCACACCAGTGAGTATAAACATAGATTTTTGTTCGTCTCGTCACCATGTAAAAACGCACTTTATACAGCCTACCTGTACCTCACAGTTATGTTCTATCATATCTAATAAAAAGGCCAGTCATGAGTCAGGTAGTTATCGTTTGAAATGATTTAAGTTAATTCATACCTACAATTGTAATATATCTACCCATGCTACCACATTTTTGTATATACAAGTGGTAATTTAATAGGATAAAGTATAAATATTCATAAATGCATAGGTATGGGTGCCAAAGGAAATGTACATTTAATGTTAAATATAATATGTAATTAAAAAAAATCTTAAATATATCTTCCTTTAAAAAAATATATATCCTTGGGAACCTAATTATGAAGGAATAAATCTAATCTAAGTCTAGCTAATAAACAATACTTTATGTACAAATATGTTTGCCATTAAAATATTGATGCCGTAACATATCTGTACTTAACGGTATGTCTAATTAGTGGAAGCATTCTCACCGTTCGTGCTTATGTTATCAAATCGTCAGTAACATTTTGTTCGGCTTCATGTACATATCGCTTGTATTTTAATATTCCGTTATATACATATCTCTGGTCATAAACTATCAGTTTCAAAAAGCATGCACTGTCTCGTGAGAAAGTTTCCTCTTCGCGGCTGAAGGTACCGCTCTTTCGACTCTGCTTTCTTCTTTCACATCTTCCTAGGTATCGAATGTACGAGCGACAAGGATTGCCCAGTAGACAGAGCATGTTTGAGCTTACACTGTGTGGACCCATGCACGGTGCGCGGTGTATGCGGAGAAGACGCTCTCTGCGTGCCCCTGATGCACAAAGCTCAGTGCTCGTGCCCGCAGTGCTATGTGGGGCAACCGCGAGTTGCTTGCCGTCTTGATCCTACATGCAAGCCCACGGATGAGCATAATGCTACATTCACCTGTTCTGAAACGAAATTGTGTCCATCAAAACTGGCTTGTGATCTCAGTAGTAACCAATGTCGCAATCCTTGCCTTGGATATCAAAATTGCAGACGTAATCAAAAATGTGAGGTTCGGGATCATAATCCAATTTGTGTATGCCGAAATGGATTTGCTCTGAATGACAAAGGAGAATTAACTTGCGCACCAGAACACGCAGAATGTACACGAGACGAACAGTGTCCATCAAATGCGGCTTGCCGTAATTCCAAGTGTGTGAATCCGTGCCAAGCATCTGTGGAGCCCATGTGCCCGAAAGGAAAACAATGTGAAGTAGTGGATCACCGCGCCATGTGCGTGTGTGTTGAGGAATGTAATCCAACGTTATCAATTTGCTTGAGAGATAGCGGATGTCCTAGTAATTTGGCATGCAGAGATTTTCAATGTAAGGACCCGTGTAAAGGCGCTTGTGGTGGTGCTCCGTGTACAGTAGAAGACCACCACCCTGTTTGCAAGTTTTGTCCTAAAGGATTCACACACGATGAAAAACATGGCTGCATTAAAGGTAATTGTATAGAGATCAAAAAGTTCAAATATTACCTAGTATACCTACCATTTAGTATATTAGTCTTATATGAATCTTAATAATCTTGTTGTTCTTCATTATTACAGGATTTTTTAGTTTCTACTCTATGTCTTCATGCGGTTCTTTTTCTATCTTGTTTTCTATTGTTTCTAGCATGTTCATATATATCTTACTCCACAGTATGACTCCTTCTGCATCAGGTAGTTTTTTCTCTGCATGTTATTATATCGTGTACATAATATTCATTTTAAAATTAATTTCACATTCATTTTGGTTGTGGGTGGTTGCTCTAATTTAATCTACTTTTTAACGCTTTAAAGCTTTGGCATTAATACGAAATGCAACAAAACCGCCACGAGACAGAGTTTGCAGAATTATTTAGAATGCCTACTACACACTACTTATGTACGTATCTATTATATTTTGTGACATTTAAAATTATTTACATTTAATATAAAATTTCTACTGATGAGGGAAATACATTATTGCAACTTTTCCCTAGTTCTTATAGTGTCTTGTATCAAAAACCATTTATTGCGGTACAGTCTCCTGTTATGTACATAAATATCTACCTATCTACTTAATTTAAAATCCAATCCAATCTTCTTGTATCAGACATGGCACATGCGTACTTATTCCATGCAGAAATAAATAATTAAAAATGTTCAAAAACAAATTGAAATTATTGCTAAAGCGAGCTGCTCATATTTGTACATCATTGAGTAAATCCTTGGGAGAGACATTCCTCACGCAAGGTATTATTACTTTTAAATGCCAAAGAACATCGAGTTAATAACGATATTATAACGATACCTAACTTATTTAATTGTCAACCATTTCGTTTATTCCGTAATTACCAGTGCATTAAAGCTAAATTTAATGGTATACAGCGACAGAGTGCAGTGGTCATGAACATTGTGCGCCAACGCTAGCGTGCATCGGCGGGCGGTGCGCCGACCCATGCGCACGCGGCGGGCCCTGCATCAACGGTCAACATTGTGCTGTAGTAGATCACCAACCCGTTTGTTCGAAGGGTATGTAATTCTGCATTTGTTATGAAAATTCATGCGATGTCCTGAGTAGAAAAGTGTAAACCTACTTACCGCTCATGAATTAGGTACTTTACCTCGAAACCTACGTAATAGTAATTAAGAGAATTAATTTTATTTTTTGTTTAGTGTGTCAGTGTCAAACATCATCAGACTGCGCCAGATATCCAAATACATTCTGTGATGGTTGCGCTTGTATTAGAGGTAAGTTATTTATTATTTATTTATTTAATAACTAATAATATCAGGCTACAAGGCCCATATCATATTAAATACTTTAATGCCATATACTATATCTTAACATCTAACAATTAAAATACCATACGTCGGAGTTGGCGTCGTGTGTGGCGCGGTGTCCGATAGCCGGCCTCAATCCCCGAAACACTACTCCTCTTGGCCAAAATTCTTGTTCTTAACGGCGTGTGAAGTCTGCCCACCGGTATTAGGCCAGCGTGGTAGCCTAATCCCTCTCATTCTGAAAGGAGACCCGAGCCCAGCAGTGAGACAAAATAATGGGTTGATTATGTGTTATGTATGTAAATAGGTACTCGAAAAAAATACTTCCTCTATTGATCTATAATAATTTTCTATAATACAGAACTTTGGGTGACGATCTGGAGAAAAAGTGTAGAAAGAGATATTACCTAACAATGATATTATTTACGTTAAATGTCTAAACGTGTTTATTACTTCGCAGAGGAACGACATCCGTCTACAAACTGTGCACATTGTCGTCCTGGAGTGCCGTGCGACCCATTTTCTGGCGCCTGCATGGAAAGTAAGTGCTATATGTATATATAATAACAAAAATAAAAGTGATGCTAATTATAACGTTAACATTGCTAATTTTAAAATATGTTAGGTGATAGTTCTTATACGAAATTTACTCCTATAAAATTATAATTTAGCTTACATATATGCTATTGTCACATAATTGATGTTTCGTGGACTTTGGCTGTAATACTTGCAAGTCTGCACCTTCTATTATTTTTATTATGTGAATAGCAAAACTAACTCCAGATGAACTGGTTATTGCTATATTTTTAGTATATCTACCATTTGTCCGATAAAACGCCACAAAGTACTGGCTACGATATCTCGGCAGACCCGGCCGGCAATTTCTTTATCCGTTATAATATACATAAATCGAAACACTTTGAGACAGTGTTAGTTTAATAGGGCTATTTATTTGAAACTGGTAAACGCCTTTAGGCTTAAAGACCGAAACAATGAACTAATTAGGACAGAAACAATAAAATCTAACCTTTTTGGTTATAATACTTTCGTAATCCTCATCAGTAAGTAAATTTAATTTGTTTGTTTGGCACACTCCCCTTCTATTAGTTGGTCAATTAAGCCTAAACTCGTTATTTTTCTTTCCTTCTTCTTTTATTTATACTCCTTTCCTTTTTTTAACTTGTAGATCTGGGGACCTATTAGATGACTATCGTAGATAGATTTCTACTATTTATGTCTATGCTTAAATATAATGTAAACGGCGAAGAACTTTTCTTTTCGTTGCCTTCTTAGAATAAAATAGAAATGATTCCTTATTATTTAGTCGTTTACGAGCATGAATTTGTTTCAATTTGTAATCGAGTAATAAAATTGTTTAATGATATTGTAAATTCCTATTAACAGATGGAACTTATGTCCCACTAACCGAAAACACTACCACAACAGGAGGAAAAAGTGAAACTGCCGCTACTGTAGACATAACTATACCCACTGACTATACAATTGAAACTACTGCTAATGATGACTCCCCTTCTACAACTCCTAATACAATTGCGCTTGAATACCTTACAACTGACAATACAGATAATAATATAAGCTATGACGTATCAACGACATCGACCCTGAGAACGCGCACTGATCATCACGTGATTGATAATCTGAATATAGACGCGTTAGAATCTACAACCAATATACTTAACAATGTGCCTGACGATGGAAATGAATCGGAAAGATCAACTCCAACTGAATCATTCCCATCAGAGATTTTTAGAACTACACCTAGTGCTCCCCTTTACACCCTTGAAAGTGAAATCGCTACTTTACAAAAACACATAACAGATTCATCAAGTATCACAGAGAGTACTGCAACATCCACACAATCAAATAGTACTAAAATCTCCCTGAAATATGATCCTAAGCATGTATTTACGAATAAAGGTGAAGACATAAGTGGACCAAATAACATTACTACTGATAGTGAATTCGTTACATCACAATTGACCACACCTTATACTACTATTGAAGATTACTATTCATCAATAGATTCTGACATTCTTCTACAAAGTAGTAGTACAATTCATGTTGAGAGTACTATCAAACCATTTACTAAAAAGAACCTTAAGGGTAATAATTCTTCAACGACATCGATCGAAAATAAAAACACTAAAACTCCCGAAAATCAACGGAAATTAAACACTAACTATACAGGAATCACACTAGTTCAAGATTTACCTCACACAAATATAATATCATCCAGTAAGACGTATACTACTAATTCTCCTTATGGTTTTAATGTTAAGCAAACAACTACAATAGCAGTCGATGCTGAACAAGCATACACAAATATAGGTAAAGACTCTAGTACTGATACTACTGAAACACTGAAAATATCATATGATACCAGTAAGGATAAGGTGAATTCCAAAGGAACCACTCAGTTATACGTCGATACTAGTAACCCAACAGAACCTCGTTTAGTTGTTAGTGAAATTACAACACCATATGACATGCTACGTAAGTATAGTACTGAAATAGACACAGAAATAACTGAAGTTATTACAGAAACTCTGCCATATTTGGGCACAGATAGTGAATCTTTTACGAAAGCAACTACAATTGAATCACCAACTGATAAAGTAAAAAATAATTTATTGAATAAAACAACTACTGAAGATCCGCAGTTAGTCGAAACCGCGTCTACCGTTAATCCTTATTTTACAACTGAGTTATCATCTAACAGGGCTACTGAAATAACGAATGACACTGATTATACAACAGAACCTAGTTTAAAAATATCTGATTTAACAACCTCAACCTCAGATAGTACAGAAACACAGAGTAGGACAAGATACTCGAGTGTAATGGAAACAGAAAACTCAAATATTTTTACTACCCAAACAAAATCTTCTTATACGACCAAAAATAACGAATACACACAAACTACAGAAACAGTCCCATATACAACTGACATTTCTTTGGGTACAAGTATTGCAGAAACTTCAACTTTTAATAATTTAAAAACAGAATTTACAACAGAAGAATCAACACAGACAATAGAGGCGAAAAGTACATTATTTGATAAAATCACAAAATTTGATATCATGACGGACAGTATAACATCTAAACCTCAATTCTCAACTGTTATCAAATATGTAACAGATCTTTATGAAGAAAACATCAGCGTTCCTACGACCTCATTGTTATCGAATACGCCAGAAGAGGAATCCTTACATTCACAAGTGACGGATATTGAATCAAACATTGCTGTAACGATCAGTGGAGATGAATTAGTTAATTTAACCCTAGTAACAACAGAAACTGACAAAATTAATTTATTTACATCAGAATATGTAAGCAGTGAAGACATTTCTACTGTATCTCACGTAACAGATATCAATTTGCTTACAACTGTCACAGAAAAATATATTGATCCAGAACTTTTCAAAACGACAGATGAAAGTTCGGTCACAACGGAAAATTTAACGGAAAATTCAATTCCTTCACTAAATACAGATATTGAGTCAGCAACGACTGAAACAGTAAAAAACTTAAATAAATTCAATATTTCATTAGTTACTGATAATGAATCCATTACAACCAAAATGATAAAAATAGAAGAATCAATTTCTATGGAAACAACAGAAATTGAATCAGTCACAAGAGAAATGACAAAAAATAAAGAGTTTAGTCTCTCACCCATTGCAGATGTTGAATTAGTTACAACTGAAGCAATAAAAACAACAAAACATAATTCTTTTGAGGCAGATTTTAGAACAACTGATGATGAATCAGTCACAATAGAAAATGTAACGGAGAAATCAATTACTTCAAAAACTATAGATATTGAATCAGTAACAACTGAACCAGAGAGTTATATAAATGAATCGAATCTTTTACTAGTGACCAATAGTGAACCTGTTACGACCAAAACGACAATTATTGACGATGAAATAATTTCTACAGAAACTGGAGCAGCTACAACAGAAAAAGCAAAAAATAAAGAGTTAAATCTCTTGCCCATTGCAGATATTGAATCAGTTACGACTGAAGTAGTAGAACCAACAAAAGTAAATCCTTTACTAGAGGCAGATTTCAGAACGACTGATGACGGATCGGTCTCAACCGATAATATAACGGAGAAATCAATATCTTCACAAACTATAGGTATTGCATCAACTGAAACAATAAAAAATATAAGCGAATCGAATATTTCACTAGTAACAGATAGTGACTCTATCACGACGGAAAGGATAATTACTGACGTTACAACAGAAATTGTAAAAAATAAAGAGTTCTCGCCCACTTCAGATGTTGAATCAGTTACAACTGCAGTAGTTAGGACAACAAAATTAAATCCGTTACTAGAGGATGATTTTGTATTAGTCCCAACAGAGACGACCACTAACTCTGAAAATCTGGTTTTTAGCCAAAGAACTGCAAGTGTAACAACAGAAAATATGCTAAATCTTATAGTTTCAAAAAAACACACAGTGACTAAAGAAACTTCAACATTTTACGAAGAAATTAATCCTTCATATACAACAAGTAGTGTTTTAGTTACTAATGAAATTATGAAAGACCGAAATGAGTTGATTATCCCCGTTGAAACCGAAATTGGGTATAGTACAACAGAAAACATTAAGAACATTAACGAAGTAACTTCTTTTGGTGAAACAGGCGGTGATACGGCCACAACGATCGCAACAATAAATAATAAAACGGATTCCACACCATCAACGATATTCGGTTTGATTGAGACACTAAAAAACAACGAAGGACTTACTACTATATCAGTTACAAATGATAAATTGAATCTTGGTAAGGAAACTTTACAACCCATAGATAATGGATCTGATACCACTGAAAAAGAAAAAAATACTGAGAATATGTCACAAGAAACATTTGATGGAATTATTACAACCAAAACTTTAAATGAATTTGTACCTTCTGAAACAATGGAGTATGCAACGGATGCAATTAAAACCACCAATAAAATGACTACTTCCCATACCCCCGAAGTTGAATCAATTACAACTGTAACAGAAAGTGATATCTTAGCAATCAAAGATGTAACTGGATTAGTTACTTTGCAAACAACTAATGAAATAACCTCCATCGACACCGCTAATGAAGTTCAAATTTCTTCAGCGACAATGGCCTTAGATTTAGGTACAACAAATAAAGCTGTAGGATCTATCGATGAAACAACAAACTCATACAACAGTGAAATGTCTACGTTATCGGAATCTACATATGATTTAACCACCCAAGAAAATATTGACAAACAACAATCACAAAAAACAAAGGCGACGACATCTAAAATCCCCACAACGATATCGTACTCTATTGAACCTGATGTATTGCCTATTACCACGTTTAAGCCAATAATTGATGATTTTATAGTAAAGGCTTCAACTAATTTTGAAGATAGCGTAGGAACATCTACAGATAACAATAAATTTAGAACTTCTCAATTATTAGCAGTTGAGAACAAGGTAACAAGTCTGGAAGTCACACCGATTACTGTTTTTTTTAATACCACAGAAATGGTGACAGACCAGACTACTAAATCAGATACATCTAAAAACAAATCCCCGGAATTATTAATGTCTACGATTAAAGAACAAATTAATGATGAAGATTTAACAACTGAAAATGCAGTAGAAACAGAATCAACAATTGCTTATGAAACTAATTATATGGCTGCTCCGGATAAGGTTACAGGACTAACTACAAGGCCGAGCAATGGTCCAGAATTTATAATATATACAGACACCTCCGAGATAGAAAACACTACTGAAGCTATGAATGGATCTTTAGTCACTACTGAACAATATAGTATACCTTACAAAACGCAAACTAAAAAAGTGGAATATACCACTGTTAATAACAACTTTGAAAAAATATCACAAAATGATACCACTGACCCATTCTCTCTAATAACAAAATCAATTATAAATGAAAGCACAGTAGTTGAAGCTACTACTACAAATTCCAAAACTTGGACATCGACTAAATTTTATGAAATGGATAGTTCACTTTATGAAACCACTCCATCAGAACTAATATCAACTACAAAAATAAATACCGAGAATACTTCTGACAGGTTAAATTCTTTTTCCGATGTACAAAATAATGATTTGACCACGACCATAACAGAAACAAAGTTAACTACCCAATATAACCCGGACAAAGGTCCTGAAAATTTAGGAGCCTTCTCTACAGTCTCACCAACCTCTTCTTCGGATAAAGAAGAGTTCGAAACAAGCGTAGGGTTATCAGGTACCGAACAAGATTTTCGAGAAACAACTAATTCGGAAATAGAACTAGTTACTAATAATAAAGGCAATACTCAAACTTTGTCCGCGATATCTCATAGTACGCTTCCTACTCATACAAATATGCCCAAAAGTTCTGAACATCTAAATACCAGACTATCAGATTGGACTACTTCATCTTTTGAAACAGTAAGTGCAAACACTGCAACGTTGGAACCTTATACCAATGAAATAAATTTAGAAACCAAAGAAAATTTCGCAACAACTTTAAGTTTTACGAGTACTCAAAGTAATATTGATCCATTACTTATAACGCCACCCATTACAACAGACGCGACCGATGTTTTGATAAAAAATACAGAAGTAACTGCACGAATTACATCAAATATGCAGTTCGAAACTTATCCCGATAACTTTGAGCGTACTACAGAAAGCTTCGGTAATTCATTATCTACTAGTATTAATGAAGATAATACACAACATTTTAAAGAACCTGACAATAAATTAAGTAACTTTAAAACAGAATCGTCAATAATAACACAAACTTCGGACCGGTTAGCCACAATTGAATCAATCACGTTAACACAAGATCCAGAAAATATTGATACCTCACTTACGGAACTCCGAACGACTGTATCATTTAATCAAACTGAATCACCAACTACCATACTAATCAATGATGAATCTACAATAATTTCTGTTCCTGAACAAGAGATTACTGTGACATTGAAAGGCGAAACTTATAATCTTGACGAATCTTTTTATAGTTCATTGGGTACTACAGGTATTGATGATAATATTTCTTCTACGGAACCAAGTATCACACCACCAAAAACGCAACATACATCAATGGAAATCAGTACATCTACTGAAAATTTATCATCTCGTAGAAAAGTCGTTGATATTTCTGCTTGGACAGACAGCACTCTCACTACTGACATGACTTCCACCGAGACTCCTGATACACACATTAGCTCGTACTGTAAAATACACACACAATGCCCGACGAATAAAGCCTGCTTAAATGGAGTATGCCAGAATCCATGTGACATAGTTTGGAATAGTTGTACAAAGAACGAATCATGTATAGTTATCAACCATGCAGCTGTTTGTGCATGCGATGACATCACCGGGACCCTCTGTTCATCTAAAGGTAGGCTTACAAGGTGTTTTCTTCTAAAAGGTTGAATAATAGTACATAAATGTATATTCGATTTTTTTTATTTGATTTGGTCTTATTGACACAAGATTTTTCAAATAAAGTCATTATAATGTAGTATCAGTACCAGTTTAAGGTTGTTTTATCGGACAGATGTGCACTATATAGGACATTATATTTTCTACTCACGTATTAATGTAAATACACTAATGTTCACCTCCCTATAAATGTAACATACTAATTTTGTATCTAACGTGTAACATACTAGAATCACCTGGAACACCCAAGGTACCAGAACCTTGTCACTCTGATCGGGACTGTATAGATACCGAAGCCTGTTTTATGGGACTGTGTCAAAATCCTTGTGAGTTCGACAACGTATGTGGCATTGGAGCAAATTGCCAGCCAGTAAAACAAAGGCCAATGTGCTCATGCCCCGCTGGACGCGATGGAGATCCTGCTGTTAAATGTTCGCCTAAAATAAGTAAGCTTTAACTGATACCTACTAATTGTAATTAAATTAACGTTAACCATACACTTAAAAGAAGGAAATTCATTTAAAAAGGTAAATTACAATATATATTCTAATTATTATCTTTCCAATAAATCCAAAATGCAAAAGTAGTTTTTATATTTTATACTGTAATAAAATGATAATGGTTGTGGATTCATCGATACATGTACATAATAATGCAACATCTAATTAAAATTAAACACTTTGCGTACGATTAGAAATACTTTTTGTATAATATATAAATATCTTATATTTCACTCAGTTGGTTGCACTCGAAATGAAGACTGCCCCTTGACTGAAGCTTGTATAAATAGTGCATGTCAACACCCATGTGCCATACACAACCCATGCGCACCTAATGCAGTCTGTATAAACACAAACCACGGATCAGATTGTAGCTGTGCTGAAGGATACCAAGGCAACGGTTACGTCGGATGTGTACCAGGTAATAGTTTTGATAGCCATTAAATATTTATGTTAATATCTAAGTTCATATTTTGACCAAACGTATGATTTTAGTAATATCTCCTGTTCCGGTGTGTCAGTATAATGAAGATTGCCCCCCGGAATTACTTTGTGATCGATTAAATAGAGTATGCATTAGTCCATGTGCTGTCAACAAGTGCGGTGATAATGCCGAATGTATTCCATCCAATCACGGCATTCAATGTAAATGTGCTCCTGGATTCACCGGTAACCCGTTCTTAGAATGTTTCCAAGGTAAGAATCAAAATGTAAACACAATCATCACGGGTAAAGTAATGTTCTTAAATTATGTTATAGAACATTACTTACTTACATTACTTTACCAAATTGTATTTATTTATTAATTCAATAAATAAAATTACAAATGTACCTACTCGTAGGTATACACCATTTGTATTTATTTGTATAGTATTTAACTTATCATAAGAAGCCGTGATAGCCTAGTGATATGACCATTGGACTGCAAAGTCAAAGGTCTCGACTTCAAATTCAAACCTCTGACTTTTCGAAGTTATGTGCAAGTATATAATAGTTAATTATCACGCGCTTAAACGGTGAAGGAAAACATCGCGAGGAAACCTGCATGTCCGACAGATTTTCTCGACGGTGTGTGAAGTCTGCCAACCCGCATAAGGCTAACGTGGTGGACTATAGCTTAATCCCTCTCATTGTGAGAGGAGACCCGTGCTCAGCAGTGGGACATGTAATGGGTTGATTATGCTTAGGCTATATTTATCTTAGCTCTGACATTTCTTAGCGTATTTATTTACAATTTATTTAAACAGTATATTTTTTAGAGAACTTATATCGTCTCTTATGATGTTTTAGTGCAAGGGTGCCGTTCTGATAATGAATGCGCCAATTCAGAGGCATGCATAAATGGAAAATGCGGATCTCCCTGTCGATGCGGAATAAACGCCGTTTGTGACGTTTTAAACCATCGTGCTTCGTGTAAATGTCTGGCAGGGTACACTGGAAATCCGCTACATGGATGTGTACCTCCCACGAATCCGTGCATTCCAAATCCATGTGGGACCAATGCTATGTGTGAAAGTGACAATGGAAATCCAATTTGTTTCTGCCCTAAAGGATTGACAGGAAATCCATTCAAAAATTGCAGTAAGTTAAATATATTTATTTACTGTATTAATTAAACTTGGAGAGGACAACGTCTGTCAGGCCAGCTAGTATTGACCTGACAGACGTTGTCCTCTCCAAGTTTCAACTAACTACCTACCCCGAAAAATCTCATAGAAAAAAGGATTCTGGTTTTCCATATTTTTAATGCACTTAGCGCCATTTCTGACCTATAAATTCATTAATTTCAAAAATTTGTTCACACGGTATTGACGTGAAGCAGGGAAATATAAACAGACATACCTACATACATAAAAATCTCAAATAACTGTTTCGGCGGCATCAGTAAAGATTAACGAACGTTGCAATTATTATTATTAAATAACCCATTTTTTTATTTATTATACATACGTGTTGTTTTATAATTTGATTAAATGGAAATTCTTTAGTTTCTCAAATAAATTGTGCGCACTGTATCTACAATATTCCCTATAGGTTTCACGTTATAAAATGAGTTACTCTATGGCTGGATGCTATAAAGACTTTGACTATCTATCCCTGGACAAGTGATGCGCTTAATTCTATGAACAAAAAAGTCTGTCACTTTTGGTGCGGGGGGAGGAAACACTACATAGACATTGCTGCACACATACTCAAAATCATTTTGTATCGCCACGAACTCACACATATTAAATTCTTCACCACTAACACAATTTACGCACACATAGAGGTCAAATACGTCAACATACATGAATTGACGACAATACGAACGTATAATACAATAAAAATAATTAGGAAGCTACTGTGTCGATATTTTATATCGATAGATTATTTTAGGAAGAATGGAGAAAAACGTAACAACATTACAAATTATTTTTATATGTAATTATTTATTTGCAAAATTAAAATCATCCATACACACCTTTTTAATATCTTGCGTCATAATTATTTTCAATGCAATGCTCTCATTGCATGCTAATGAAATACAAAACAAAGGAACTGTTTAGGTATAGATAAATAGGTGTAACATACTATGTAATTGGAAAATAAACGCACGGGTGAGAAAAATCGCAAACTTTTCGAAATACATATTCTATAGCCTATGTTAATCTTGAATAATGTAGCAATCAAATGGTGAAAGAATTTTCGAAATCGGCCTAGTAGTTTTTGAGTTTATTTGTTACATACATTGATACATACAAATATTTCCTCTTTATAATATTAGTATAGATAGAGCGGATATTGGGGACGTTATGTTACAAATACTTTGATACCAATTAGTTTGATTCTTTGATTTTGATTTTTTCTTTTCTTTGCCAGGCTGATATATTATGAATAACACTAGACAGAGCATTTTGTTTCCCACGAGATATAAGTAGGAGTAAATACGATTTTGTTCATTATGTCGCGCATTAATATGAACAGAAGCGCTACGCTAGAGGTCCTGGGTTCGATTCCCCGGTCGAGCAATGTGTTATTGGAGTTTTTCTATAAAATTAAGGGTTGATGCCCGATTAATGGCAATAGGCTCGCCCCCTAAGTACGCATCTGTCTAACCCTTCGGGGAATAAAGACGTGATGGTATGTCGTGTTCCGTACTCTCGTTATTTCTTTGAGCCGGATATCGAAAAGAAAATAATGTGTTTGAAGAAACACCCCGAGAGGCAGGGCATAGTGGAATTGAATAACTCTACTTACAATTGGAGCTGCCCAACTGGGGAAATACCTACACTTTGCAGAAAATAGTAGCCAAATAACATAGCACTGTACTATGTTGTGTTCCTAACGGTGAGCAAGATCGCCAGAGCTCCGCGAGGAAGCGTTATGTTGGCAGTGGGGGGTACCGGTGTTGTGGGTTGTCTACCGGGTGTGAAAAGATTTTTACAGGGTCGGCAACGGGCGAGTGATACCCCAGATGTTGCAAGCGTTCATATAATAGGCTACGGTAACCACTTACCATCAGGCGGGCCATGTGCTGGTTTTCCACCTAAGCGGCAAAAGAAACCCCAGACCTTCAAACCGTACCGTATCTTAGAAATCATTTTCAATTATTTTTAAAATACGATTTAAATATGTTAATTTATAAATTCTTTTGTCAACACATTTATCTGCAACGTCTTAAGCTATTATTTATCAATCACACCTACTTCATTTTAAATGAAGGTCTTTTGTAGATCTGAAAAGTAACAAATAAAATATGTAATAGCACTGGATATCAAAAATAATCAATAATCTTAGTTACGTCATTTCCAAAAATGTTATTTTATTAAAATATAGTGATATCATAAATTCATGATATTCATCTTTAGTGATCTTTAGCAATTATTATAATTTCTTACATTGAACACGAAAATAATATCGATATCGATTCGGAATCGTAAACAATCACTATCACATCATTAATTAAAATGACAAAACAAAAGAGGGACATAGTCTCGCTACACTTTTTAAAATTCGAGTTTTATGCATTATGTCATAATATATATAAGGCCTATAATTGCCAAAAAACGGTAATTCTGCATTAAGACCTATAATTGGAAATCAGAAATGGTGACATCCTATTGGATGATATATAATTGAAATCAAAAAATGACATTTTGATGGATATTTCAAATTTAAATCTTACGTGTATTAGCAGAAGGCTGATATTGTAAGTAAAAAAAATTTGCTAGTCTCGTGGGGAGTGCGGATAGTCTCGTGGGGAGTGCGGGTAGTCTCGTGGGGAGTGCATGCTTGAACTAAACGATTATTTTATACTCGATTATTGAATCGGTAACGTCCTCGATCTTTATTAATAAATTGTATTATGTGATTTAAATAGAAATAAATGAACTTTAATACTTATATGCGGAAAATAACTCCATCTTTATCTAAATAAGATATTAGATATTTTTTTGCATACATTAACTGCACGTATATCGGTATTTACACGGAGCATTTATGATGACCTTACTGAGCGGAAACGATTCTGTTAATGAAAAATCGATTTCGGAAACAGTTTTGATAAACGCGTTAGATTTTTTAATCCACTACCTTGACAGAGGGGAATGATCATGAGAGGCGGGTCCTTATAAAGAAGAAAACAATAATTGTAAAAATTGTCATAGATATATATGTATATATGATGTCAGAGGTAGATGTTGTTTATGTAAAGTTAGAATAACTGTACTAATAATAAATTCCTGTTCACAATAATGGTTTCTGATTGTCTGTTACATTTTCTTGCTTTATCTCATTTAGTACCTGTAAGTGTATTTTTTAATTTTAATTATTGATTCTATTATAATTTTTGACCCCTTTTAAAGTATTTCTATACTAGACTAGGCACAGCAATACTTTAAAAGGAAATAAACTGCAATGGTTATTTTCCAAAATTAACGTTTTCAATGGTTAAAATGTTAATAACTTTTGAAAGAATGAACCGATTTGTATGAAATATAGCCTAAATGTTAATCCAAGAATCAAGCTATGAATTCCTGTCCACTTCCTCCAAATATATTCAGTAGTTATCATTTGATGCGTGTTCAAACACACAGACAAACCGACAGACAAAAAATCCAAATATGATAGGAATGGATTGTATTATTAATTCTCAGTCCCCCAAATTAGTTTTTTGCAAATATAAGCAATGTACAGACACGGCTCACTTATATTCTTATTATATTTTTACCGTATATAAACAATAGTACAGTTCAGTAGAGTTTCAGAAAGTACGACTTTATAAAATAGTAATATTTCAGGAAATATTTTAAATTTATTCTTCCTGTTATCAAATCGTCAGCAAATGAAAAGAGACGAACAAAAGAAAATAATTATTAAAAAACATTAAACTAGATTGACCAACTACCTATTCCGCTTCACGCGCGGCATTTTCTGTTACTTTTGTTTTGTTTATTTATTTTTGTTTTCGTTGTTTTATTTATTGCAGTACCCGAAGGTAACGAATGCGAACCAAATCCATGTGGGCCATATTCTGGATGTAGATTAATAGATAACAAGCCCGCTTGTTTCTGCTTACCAAACTATGAAGGAAATCCTCCACGTCAGCAATGTCGATTACCGAATAATCCATGTAATCCATCGCCTTGTGGACCAAACACGCAATGCACAATACAATCAAATGGATTTGCAAAATGCACATGTCTTCTGGGCTATATTGAAAGTCCTAACACAATAAGAGGTTGTGTGGAATCACGCAACCCTTGTGAACCCAACACATGTGGCATAGGAGCGCGATGTGATCCGAATAGATCTCCACCCTGTTACTGTCCAGAAAATGCTATTGGAAATCCTTATAAATCTTGTAACACTCAAGGTTACATACCACCTGAAGTGCTTTGTCTACCGGGCCCGTGTGGACCAAACGCAGATTGTTATGTAAGCGGCAATATGGAAATGTGCTTCTGCAAGACTGGATTTACTGGAGATCCGCACGTTGGTTGCCAACCGCAAAGAAGCCCCTGTACTCTAAATCCATGTGGGCCACTAGCAGTGTGCCAAGTTAACTTTGAAGGACAAGCATTATGCATATGCCCTGAAGGCAGTACAGGTGACGCTTATGGAGTTGACGGATGCCAGTCTAGAGAATGTGAAGTAGATGATGAATGTAAACTTAACAGAGCTTGTATAGGATACGTCTGTCGTGACCCTTGCCCCGGAGCTTGTGGAATTAATGCTAAATGCCGTGTTGAATCTCACCGGCCAGTTTGTTTCTGCGAAAATGGTTTTATTGGCAATCCTTTAATGAGTTGCTTACCACCTAATGACCATAAATCTAACTCCAAAAAACCTTGCAGTTCCGCAAAATGCGGCATTAATGCCATTTGCCAAGATGTCGGTGATAAAGCGCTCTGTTTCTGCCCTCCTGATTTCTTTGGAGATCCAAGCATAGAATGTAAACCACAATGTACAATGAATTCGGATTGCTCGCCCAACGAATCATGTATCAATAAAAAATGCACAGACCCATGTTCATTACAAAACGTATGCGGTATTCATGCAGTATGTTTATGTTCGGATCACACAGTATCCTGTGTGTGCCCAGACGGATACATTGGAGATCCATTGACGCAATGTCTTTACCGACGTAAGTATATTATTTATTTAATTATCAAAACGAAGATTTACAATTTGTTAGTTCTCTTTCTTAAACTTCTCAATTTTTATTTTTATTTAATATTCAAGTAAAAAAAGTTGTTGTTTTACGACTTGTAATGTAAGTACTACAATTATTTCAGCAATCATTATCGGATCCGACAATACAACAGTTCAGCCCTGCGCGCCTAATCCTTGCGATCCCAACTCTCCATGCGATACTTACGGAAATCAATTTGCCATCTGTGATGCTTGCGTTGGTCCAAACGCCATAAATAACCCAGCCTGCAGGCCAGAATGTGTATTTAATTCAGAATGTGCGTTTAATAAAGCGTGTTTGAGAAATAGATGTGTCGATCCATGCCCGGGTTCCTGCGGTGTCAATGCTGTGTGTTCTGTTCATCATCATGATCCAATTTGTCAATGTATAGATGGTTTCGAAGGAAATCCATATGAACACTGTAAACCATCAATAAACCGTAAGTATTACAAAATTATAAATGAACTATACACCAGTGCCATAAGTTATATTATTATTTATTTTTTAATTTGTTTTTCAGCCGTTTTAGCTGAAACTTGCGATAATATACGTTGCGGTGCTAATGCTATGTGCGAAGATTTAAACGGCGCTCTTACTTGTAAATGTTTGCCCAACTTTTATGGCAACCCATATATGTCATGCCGTCCTGAATGTGTCTTCAATAGTGATTGCTCACCGGAATTGGCATGTTTAAATAATAAATGTGAAAACCCTTGCAAAGACATTTGTGGTATTGGAGCTTTATGTAAAACAGTTAATCACCACGCAGTTTGTTATTGTGAGACCGGATACACTGGAGATCCTTATGTCAGATGCCAACCTACCATTGCAGTGGCGCCAACCTTCTCTACATGTGATCCATCGCCTTGTGGACCGTATAGTCGATGCCTTGTGTCCTCATCTGGATTTGCAGTTTGCTCATGCTTACCCGGCCACAGAGGAGTGGCGCCCATGTGCCAACCTGAATGTGTTAGTAATTCTGATTGTTCACAAACAGAGACTTGTGTTAATCAACGATGTTCTAACCCTTGCCAAGGCAGTTGTGGAGTGAACGCAGAGTGTTTTGTTATTAATCACAATCCAATATGTAGTTGCAGTCCTGGGCTAACGGGCGATCCATTCGTGGCTTGTGCAGAAGTTGCAGGGCCCGTGCTGATGGATCAGAATCCTTGTGTGCCTTCGCCGTGTGGCCCTAATTCCGTTTGTGAAATTAAGTCAAACCATCCAGTATGCTCGTGTCGCCCGAATTATTCTGGCACACCACCATATTGCAGACCAGAATGTATTATAAGTCAAGAGTGTCCATCTAATAAGGCTTGTATAAATGAGAAATGTGTGGATCCATGCCTTAGTGCGTGTGGAAATAATGCTAGATGTAACGTCGTGAACCACACACCTCTCTGCAGTTGCTTAGAAGGATATCGAGGCGATGCGTTTGTAGGCTGTGTTGCAGTGGCGAAAGGTGAATCACCGACACCATGTAACCCTTCGCCTTGTGGAGAGAACACCATATGCACAGTGGTGAACAATGCTGCACGTTGCTCATGCATACCCCCTAATATTGGGAATCCGTATGCAGGTGGCTGTCGGCCAGAATGTTCTATAAACTCCGACTGCCCAAATCACCTCGCTTGCCTGTCGAATCACTGCCGTAATCCGTGTACAGACTTATGCGGCGTTAATGCAGAGTGCTCTGTTACCAATCATGTTCCAGTATGTACGTGTTTCAAAGGTTACGAAGGCGATCCATTTTCTTCATGTCGTCAAAAATCAACACCTGGTTCGTATACCCGTTTTGTTATAAGCTGGCTTAAGTCGAGCTTAATCTACTTTTTATTATATATAAATTTTAAGGTTGCATAACATTTACAACAACCATGTCACATTGTAGCATCTCCATTCAACCCATGTGAGCCATCGCCTTGCGGAGCGAACAGTGAATGCCAAGTGGTGAGCGATCGTGCCGCGTGCTCATGCCGTGCCGGTTACCTGGGCGCGCCACCCGCCTGCCGCCCCGAGTGCGCCGTCAACTCTGATTGTCCCGCTAACAAAGCTTGCATCAATCTCAAGTGTAAGGATCCCTGTGTACACAGCTGTGGCTTGGATGCGCGCTGTCACGTTGTCGGACACAACCCCATCTGCACCTGTCCAGAAAATCTACCCGAAGGTGACCCGTTTATCAGATGCTACCGGAAAAGTAAGTACCTACTCACATAAACTTCATAAAAAACATTTAGTAATAAATGAATTATGGTTTAATGGTATAATTAATGGTTTCTTTAGTGCAGAAAGTAGGAATTACTTCTATGTAGTTTAAAACATATATAAAGGTTAGCCCGCGATATGCGAAGGTGACAATACATTTTGAAGCTTTTGTCTAACATTACCTCAGTAAATTGTAAATTGTAAATGTTAGACATTAATGCACAACTGAACGTAATACCATAGATTGAAATATTTATCTTCTTCTATTTATCTTCAACCTATAGTCAGTCAGTAGTTAGACTGGTCTGTCTTGTGTATAATTAATTACAGTTTAGCGTTATTACCAATAGGTACGGATAGGTAATTTGTATAAAGTCCCGACAGGCTTGGTGAATAAGCATTTTCTCATATTCTCTTTTTTGACAGCTATTACTCAACCGGCGCCTAATCCATGCCTGCCTTCACCTTGCGGACCACATTCATCTTGCCGAAACGAAGGCGGCCGTGCCGTGTGTTCTTGCGAACCAGGCACTCTGGGAGCTCCGCCTTCTTGTCGTCCACAATGTGTAATTAACCAAGACTGCCCCTTGGCCCTCGCTTGCCTGGCCGGGACATGTGTCAACCCCTGTGTTGGCTCCTGCGGCTTCAACGCGCGATGCATAGTGCAAAATCATCAACCAATATGTTCTTGCGATGAAGGCTTCTCAGGAGATCCGTTTGCTGGCTGTAATCCTGTCGAAGGTAAGTTTTATAAACTATATTTTAAAAAATCTGCACTTGTTCTACATCACCACCCTGCATGGTATTTGAATCTGTATGTGATAGCATGTTTTATTCATACACATTTTCAGCATCGAAAGACGTACCTCATGAACCTTGCAATCCATCACCTTGTGGACCTAATGCCATTTGTCGAGAAAGAAATGGTGCTGGTTCTTGTACATGTGTAGATGAGTTTTACGGTGATCCATATCGTGGCTGTCGTCCAGAGTGCGTGATGAACACCGATTGTCCTAGAGACAAATCGTGTTTCAATAATAAATGCGGGGACCCATGCTCTGGTGCTTGTGGACAAAATACCGAATGTAGAGTGGCAAACCATGCACCTTCATGTTACTGCTTGCCTGGATATAGTGGAAATCCTCTTCATGCATGTACTCCTGTTTCATGTAAGACTTTCTTTCTTGATTTTTCTTTATTTATTTTATATGTCTGTTTCTGTATTCCATGCTATACTTATCTGTCTATTTTCTTTCCTGTACATTGTAGCATCACCAGAACCTGTGGATCCGTGCAACCCCACTCCTTGTGGGCCATACAGCAAATGTCGCGTGTTTAATCGACATGCTGTTTGTACATGTCTTGATATGTGCGTTGGTTCACCGCCAAATTGTAGACCTGAATGTATCGTTAGTTCTGATTGTCGACCTGACAAAGCATGTATTAATCAAAAATGCCAAGATCCGTGTCCTGGCATGTGCGGTATAGATGCTCAGTGTCAAGTTGTAAACCATAATCCAATATGTAGTTGTTTAAATGGATATACAGGTGATCCTTTTGTTCGATGTTTCTTTGAAAAAAGTAAGTAACGTTAATATTTATTTAAAACATTCGTTTAAATGTTAAATTTGAAACAAACTTAATTAAGGTGCTATAATTTGACAGGACCAATGGAACCAATAAATAACTGCTTACCTAATCCGTGTGGCCCGCATTCTCAATGCAAAGATTTAAACGGTTTGCCAGTGTGCTCATGCTTAGAAAATTACGTGGGACGCCCTCCGAACTGCAGACCTGAGTGTATGATAAACGTTGAATGTCCAGGCAACTTGGCATGCATTGCAGAGAAATGTAGAGATCCTTGTCCGGGCTCTTGCGGATATCATGCAACTTGTAATGTAGTTAAACATACACCAATATGTACCTGTGACCAGGGATATACGGGAGATCCGTTTTCAGGATGTTCTCCTATCCCATGTGAGTCTCATTTATATCATTTTGAAACTATTTTATTACTATTAAAAAGGAAAAAATATAAGCGTAATATTTTTACTTGTAGCTATTGAACCTCAAGTTGAAAGTCCATGTGCACGATCACCATGCGGAGCGAATGCCATTTGCAAAGAAAGAAATGGAGTAGGATCATGCTCTTGTCTTCCTGATTACTACGGAGACCCGTATGTGGAATGTCGTCCAGAATGTGTGTTGAATTCTGATTGTCCGAAAGATAAAGCTTGTATTAACAATAAATGTAAAGATCCATGTCCTGGAGTATGCGGCATGAACGCTGAGTGTCGTGTTAATAATCATGCCCCGTCATGTGCCTGTTTGCCTGGTTATGAAGGAAATCCTTTCACATCTTGTTACATAAGTAAGACTTCCATATTTTTAATCCAATGACCTGATCTTCATATGTATGATTGTCAACAAAAATTTTATGTTAATCGTTAATTTTAGGCCAATATGATATACCATCGGACCCGTGTTTACCAACGCCTTGTGGACCATACAGTTTGTGTCGTGTAAGTGGAGACCATGCAATATGTTCATGCCAAGAACAATATTTTGGCTCACCTCCCTTCTGTCGTCCGGAATGTATGGTTAGCAGTGAATGTATGCCAAACAAAGCTTGCATTAATCAAAAATGTGTCGACCCATGCGTTGGAGCGTGTGGTAGTAATGCTAAATGCACCGTAGTTAATCACAATGCACTATGCAGTTGTCCTCCAAATTACGCTGGAGACCCCTTCGTGCATTGCGCATACGAAAAGAGTGAGTTAACCGTCCTTTCGTTAAATACTAACTTGATTTACCTAGATCCGTTTAATTTATAACTTCATTTGGGTAACAAATAATACAGTTGTGGCCAGCATAGATTTCCTCATATACTCTATTATATTCTAACATATTATACTAGGTATTATCCTTACTTCACGTTTTTAATTATTTTAGGGCCGGAACCAAAACCTTCCGGAAATCCATGCATACCAACACCTTGTGGGCCTAATTCTCAATGTCGAGTAATTGGAGAAACTCCAGCTTGTTCTTGCCAATCTGGTTATATTGGAAGGGCACCAAATTGTCGACCTGAATGTATATATGACGAAGAATGCTCTAGCAACCTAGCTTGCATTCGAGAGAAGTGTATTAACCCGTGTGAGGGTTCTTGTGGTTCCAACGCAGAATGTGTTGTGATAAATCACAAAGCGGTCTGCCACTGTCGTGAAAGCTATTCGGGTGATCCATTTAGCGGTTGTCGTTTTATTGGTATGTTTTGAAATGTTTAATTCCTCGTTTATTTTTCGGATCCGATTGATAGATAAGTCCTAATTATATATTTTCGTTCATAGTCACAGTACCAAGTGAAGACGAGACAAATCCATGTAACCCGTCACCTTGTGGTCCAAACGCTATTTGTACTGAAAGAAATTCGGTTGGAGCCTGTACATGTGCGCCAGGATATTTTGGTGATCCATATCTGGGATGTCGACCTGAGTGCGTCACAAATAACGACTGTAGTTCTGATAAAGCATGTTCGAATAACAAATGTGTTGATATATGTCAAGGGGCGTGTGGTATTAATGCCCAGTGCACGGTGGCACATCATACACCCGTATGCTTGTGTATTGATGGCTATGATGGCAATCCAGTGGTGTCTTGTCATCCTCAGAGAAAACGTTAGTATATTGGTAAAATGATATTTTAGAATACTTACTTATCCTCCTCTTATTTAAAACTGATCAATAATTTAATTTTTAGCACCACTTGCGGATGAAAACCCTTGTGTGCCGTCACCTTGTGGGCCATACACTAATTGCAAAGTTGTGGATGATCACGGAGTATGTTCTTGTCGCGAAGGCTACGTGGGTTCACCACCTACATGCAGGCCAGAATGCGTTATAAGCACAGATTGTCTCCAACATCAAGCATGTATTAAACAAAAATGTAGAGATCCTTGTCCAGGAACCTGTGGGGTTAATGCAAGGTGTCAAGTAATAAACCATAATCCAATTTGTACGTGCAAAGCTGGATTTACTGGTGATCCATTTATAACTTGCCAGTTGGAGCAAAGTAAGAATATAACAAAAATAATAAAAGCAGCCAATTTAAATTGTTTATTTTGTGTTTTTGAATCCCTTTAAATATTTAAGAAACATTTTTATTTCTCTTATTCTTTATATGATCATATTTCTTTTTATGTTTTTTCTACCTTTGCACATCTTTTTATATTTTCATATGTACTGTTTTTCTAAGTCTATCTTATTTTCTTTCTTAGAACCTTTCTTAGAGGGGCCTAAAGGAAATCCATGTGTACCTTCACCATGTGGTCCATACTCACAGTGTAAAGTAGTCGGAGAAGCGCCTGCATGTTCATGCTTACCGAGCTATATTGGTGTAGCACCAAACTGTAGACCTGAATGTTCTATCAACGCGGAATGCCCTGGTAATCTTGCATGTCAAAATGAAAAATGTGTAGATCCATGTCCTGGATCTTGTGGTTTTAATGCGGAATGTTCTGTTGCCAATCATGTTGCTTTATGTAACTGTCTATTGGGATATACAGGTGATCCTTTCAGTGGATGTTCATCTTTCGAACGTAAGTTTTGGAACATAAGGGTAACATTATACAGCATTTGTTAAGTTTACTAAGATATTCTTATCTTGTTTATTACAGAACATCCTCAGCCACCACCGAATCCTTGTAGCCCTTCACCGTGTGGCGCAAACGCATTATGTAAAGAAAGAAATGGTGTTGGCTCCTGTTCATGTTTGCCGGAATACTTTGGCGATCCATACACTGGATGTCGACCAGAATGCGTATCAAACTCAGATTGTGATCGTAACAAGGCTTGTTCGAATAATCGATGCAAAGATCCTTGCCCGGGAGCTTGTGGCATCAACGCTGAGTGTCGAACGGTTAATCATTCTCCAACGTGCACTTGTCTAACCGGGTATAATGGTAACCCATTAGTCAGATGTGAAATAGAAAGTAAGTAAAATTGCGATTTGTTTTTAAACTTTCAAAGGTCAATTAGCAGACACAATAGTAGAATAGTTGTTTCGACCCGCCGTCATGGTCACTTTAATTTCGTAAACAAAATCAACTAGAAATGCCCTGATAGTACAGTATGATTTAAAAGGCTGATAAGCCAGCCATAGTTTTGTTACAATGTCTATGTATGTTTAACTTTTATTTTGTCTGTAGTTGTTACAGAAAATCCTAAGATTCCAATAGACCCTTGCCAGCCGTCACCTTGCGGGCCGAACAGCCTCTGCCGAGTAATAAATGGCCACAGTGTGTGTACATGTGAGAGTGAATACATTGGCACGCCACCATCCTGTCGCCCCGAGTGTATCGTCAGCTCGGAATGCCCGCAAGACAAGGCTTGTATTAAAAAGAAATGCAAAGACCCGTGTCAAGATACCTGCGGTCTCAACGCTCGGTGCCAAGTTATTACACACAACCCTATTTGTACGTGTAGTCCTGGATACACAGGAGATCCATTTACACAGTGCACTCTAGTAGAACGTAAGTAATTGGATTATAAATATTGCCGAAACATGAATTGCATGAAATCTTAAAATGAATTCCTGGTGTAAGTTTAAATAAACATTTTATTATATAACATAAGATTTCATCACGCCTGTCTTTGCCGAAGGGCTAAACATATGTGTACTAATGTCCTGTGTAAAATAGGAGAACCTACTTTGGAAAGTCTAAGTTGCTACTGAATCAATAAAACTCTGCTCTACCTGGAAATGGACTCCAGGAACTCTAACACGGCAGTCGCGATTTTGACCATTAGACTAATGAGGCAGATAAAATATAAATATTATTTTAATAACATTGATATTGTTTTTAGGCGTAGTCCCCACAAATCCATGTGTTCCATCTCCATGCGGCCCTAATTCAGAATGCCGTGTTATTGGAGACCAAGCAGCTTGTTCCTGTTTACCAAATTACATTGGCAGAGTACCAAATTGTAGACCAGAATGTACTATTGATCCAGAATGTCCCAGTAACACAGCTTGTATAAATGAGCGCTGTAAAGACCCATGTCAAGGAGCTTGCGGTGTGAACGCTCTTTGTTTAACTATTAATCACAAACCAGTATGCTCCTGTCAACAAGGTTTCACTGGAGACGCCGTGAGAAATTGTGTACAAATTGTAATATCATGTACGTATTATTTTTTATTAAGTAAATAAGAGACATATGACGGGTATTTATCTATCTATTTTCGCTTCTGAGTAACAACTAACTTGACGTTTGTATTTTTAGCTACCGAAATGACTCCTACATCAAGTCCTTGTACGCCATCTCCTTGTGGACCTAATGCAGAATGCCGAGAATATAATGGAGCGGGTGCATGTGTTTGTTCTGAAGGTTACGAGGGTGATCCATACAGTACACAAGGATGTCGCAGAGAATGTGAGAGTAATGATGATTGTGCACTAAACTTGGCATGCACACGATTCAAGTGTATTGACCCATGCCCGAGAACTTGTGGTCAATTAGCACAATGCACTGTTGAGAACCATATTCCCGTATGTACGTGCCCAAGAGGTTATACTGGAGATCCATTCTTCCAGTGCAAGGAAATAACTGTATCACGTAAGATAAATTTAATTGATATAAAGATATGAGTAGAGGTAGAGATATGATTAGGTATCTTTAAAATGATTACTGTTTTACAGCGACTCCAGCTCAAAACCCATGTGAACCAACACCTTGTGGTCCGAACAGTCAATGCAGACAAGCGAATATGCAAGCAGTGTGTTCGTGTTTGCCAAATTATATCGGATCTCCACCGTCGTGCAGGCCTCAATGTATTGTAAACAGTGAATGTGATACGTCTAAAGCTTGTATCAATCAGAAATGTGACGACCCATGTCCACATTCATGTGGTTTGAGAGCACATTGTACAGTAAAGAACCATAGTCCCATCTGTACGTGCCCATTAGGCATGACGGGTGATCCGTTTACCCAATGCTATGGTATGTTCGCTCCTAATAATAATACATACATATTATATTAAATCCTACAACTATATTAGTACACAGTATATTTAATATGATAATAACAATATTTTTTCAGTACTTTCAACAACAACTGAAAGGCCTCCTTCGTGTAATCCTTCACCATGCGGTCCACATTCGCGTTGTCAATTATTAGCAAGTGGACCAGCATGCTCTTGTCTACCGGGCTATATTGGCTCTCCGCCATCTTGTCGACCTGAGTGTACCATTAACGCTGAATGTCCGGCCTCTCTGGCATGTGTACGACAAAAATGTGAAGATCCTTGTCCGGGGTCATGTGGAGTCGACGCATCATGTCATGTTCTAAATCATGTAGCTGTTTGTGTCTGTAGCGAAGGATACACTGGAGATCCATTCGCAAGATGCTTGCAAATCCTTAAAGGTATGACATTATAATAAATACCTAGTATGTGAAATAACTATACTTGTTATAATATGTTTTTAAGGAAACATTAATAATGCTGTTATTATTCTTATTTTAGATTCGACGACACCAATACCTTCAGATCCATGCAATCCCTCTCCCTGTGGTGCCAATGCTGTCTGTGATAATGGATTCTGCACCTGTTTAGCGGAATATAGTGGAAATCCTTACGAAAGTTGTCGACCAGAGTGCACTGGAAGCCAAGAATGTCCCAGGGATAAGGCCTGTTTCAGAAACAAATGTCGCGATCCGTGTCCGGGCACATGCGGACAGAATGCTAAATGCGACGTTATAAATCACATTCCAACCTGTTCGTGTATGTCTGACTACACGGGCAACCCGTTCACGCATTGTCGTCGTATGGAAGAAAAAACATCTAGACCAAGAGACCCATGTCATCCGTCCCCATGTGGACCCAACAGTATTTGTAAAAACGTTGATAACGCTGCAATATGTGCTTGTCTTGAAGGTTTCCAAGGTTCCCCACCAGCCTGCCGACCAGAATGCGTAGTTAGCTCCGAATGCCCGTCTACGAAAGCATGCGTAAATCAAAAATGTATCAATCCTTGTATAAACGCGTGTGGAATATCAGCTCGCTGTGAAGTGATCAATCATAGTCCAATCTGCAGTTGTAATTCAGGACAAACTGGTGATCCATTTAAGAGTTGTTACGATATTGTGGTTCCACCATCTCAGCCAGTCGATGCTTGCAATCCTTCCCCTTGTGGGCCCAACGCACAATGTATTGAGAGAAACGGAAAAGCTAATTGTAGATGTATCGACAATTACATTGGGCAGCCACCAAATTGCAGACCAGAGTGTGTAATAAACCCAGATTGTCCTTCAAATCAAGCATGTGTTAAGAATAAATGCATAGATCCATGCCCTGGTTCATGTGGAGTTAATGCTGACTGCATTGTTGTTAGTCATGCTGTATCTTGTAGCTGCAGAGAAAAGTTTACAGGCAATCCGTTCATGCAATGTGTTCTTCAAGAAGGTATGTTTTAAACAATATCTTAATTAATATTTTTCCGTCTGAAAATCGGCGGTGTTATATTATGAGATAGGTATTACAAATTTCTTCATTTTCAGAAAATGCTATACAGCCGTGTGACCCATCGCCTTGTGGTGCAAATGCAGTTTGTAGCCAACGAGACGGTGCTGGATCATGTTCATGTCTGGAAGGATATCAAGGAAATCCTTATGATGGTTGCCGCCCTGAATGTGTTCTGAGCTCTGATTGCCCTGCGGACAAATCATGTATAAGAAATAAATGCGTGGATCCTTGTCCTGGAATTTGTGGAAAGAATGCAGAATGTAACGTTATAAATCACATTCCTAGTTGTGCCTGTATCAAAGGTTATACAGGAAATCCGTTTGACCAATGCGTTAAAGAACAGCATATAGAGGTTATTAAACCCTGCCAACCATCGCCTTGTGGTCCTAACAGTATTTGTAGAGAAAATGGTGGATTAGCATCATGTGAATGCCTTCCAGACTACAGAGGTGCACCTCCTGATTGTAGACCTGAATGTACTGATAGCAGCGAGTGCCCATCAGATCGTGCCTGCCACAGGCTAAAGTGCGCTGACCCGTGCAGAGGTACATGCGGGTTAGGTGCTCACTGTCAAGTCATCAATCATAGTCCGTTATGTAGTTGCCTGGCAGGTATGACTGGTGATCCTTTTAAAAAATGTATTGAAATTGAAAAATCTGTGTCCGACCCAGAACAAACGATTCATCCTTGTCAACCAAATCCATGTGGCCCATATAGCGAGTGCAGACCGATAAATAATAGCCCGTCGTGTTCTTGCGTCCAAGGGTACATAGGTGCCCCACCGAACTGTCATCCAGAATGTCTCGTCAACACAGATTGCCCGTCTCACCAAGCATGTATTGCAGAAAGATGTAGAAATCCATGTGAAGGTTCTTGTGGATTTAGAGCTGAATGTCGTGTTCACGACCATATACCAATTTGCAGCTGCCCGATTGGTTATTCCGGTGATCCATTTATTCAATGTGCCGAAGTTATGGGTATGTATGAAACTGTATTTTGCATCCATTCCATCTGCAGATTTTATTTTAATTTTGGATTTAATTATCTTAAAGTTATATCACAAAAAATGTATGAACTTGTCCTTTTTAGTGACACCCCCGCCTTCGGCTGATCCTTGCAATCCATCACCTTGTGGCAGTAATGCGATATGTGACGCAGGAGCGTGCTCTTGTACTCCTGGATTTTTCGGCGATCCTTACACCGGTTGTCGACTTGAATGTAGTACCAATGGCGAGTGTTCACCGACTCGTACATGTCAAAGAGGAAAATGCGTCGATCCATGCCCAGGTGCATGTGGAACCAATGCTGTATGTTCTGTAAATAATCATATTCCAGCATGTACTTGCCCTCCAGCTACTTCTGGAGATCCTTTTAATTTATGCACAGAAATTCAAAAAGGTAAATATACTATTTAAACTTATTAAGTTTACATTTGATGAAGCGTATAATTTATCTACGCCTTAAATGCATGTTAAATTTTTGTACTTAGATATTTCGGTATCGCCCTGTTCGCCGTCTCCATGTGGTCCCTACAGCGAATGTACAGTGAGCGCAAACGGTGCCGCGGCTTGTTCGTGCAAGACAGGTCATGTTGGATCTCCTCCTACCTGCCGACCAGAATGTCTTGTCAGCGCTGAATGCAAATTACAACTAGCTTGCATTGACCGTCGATGTCGTGACCCCTGTGAAGGAGCTTGTGGCCGCGGTGCTCGCTGCCAAGTTATTGCACATTCACCCATTTGTACATGCAACGAAGACTATACTGGAGATCCTTTCTCCTACTGTTATCCAAAACCAGGTATATAGCAAAAATGTTTCTCCTTTAAAAAAATATTTATATAATATTTTTTTTGTTAAATTATTTCTTATCTTTCTTGTAGCACCACCAGTCGAACCAGTTGACCCTTGTGAGTCTTCACCATGCGGCCCGAATTCGATTTGTCTGAATTCAGGAGATACACCAGCATGCAGTTGTCAGCCAGGTTTTATAGGAGCTCCACCAAACTGTCGACCGGAATGTACAATCAGCGCTGAATGTCCGGCGACGTTAGCTTGTGTCGCGCAGAAATGTAAAGATCCCTGTGAACAAGCTTGTGGCCCACGAGCCACATGTTCTGTGGTCGATCATCGTGCTATTTGTGCCTGTGAACCAGGTCTCGAGGGCGATCCCTTCCAAGGCTGTTCGCAGCCAAAAGGTAATCACCAAATACATTTTTCAAATTATATTTGGCACTTTTTAATTAAGTACTATTTTACCAAAAACCAAATTGGCTCTAATAGTTACTTGAACAGTTTTAAACTTGTGTACAAATAAAGGATATCTATACCTAGATATTGGTAGGTACCATTTTGTATCTAAAGATCATTTTTAAGATTAAGGTTAACGGAAGATTTGTATAATAATGCTCTAGAGAAATTGATGTACCTACCATTAAAGATGCATATAACCCTTCAGCTTCGCAAAGCGTGATAATTTGTTCATGCTTTAAATTACGTGCTTATTATGTAAGAAAATAAACAGCGATCACGCCTCACACGGTTTACTAATTTACATGGAATGTATGGATGTTTTTACTTTGGGACTGTCTGGTGACCATGCCCACCATTTGGTTTAAAGGTAATCGCATCAATACAGTACTATGCGAATGCTTTCAACATAAGCCTCGGATCAGGTCGGTAGGTACTGATACGAAGAAAAATAGGTGAATCAGACGCTTCCAGGAGGGATGTAACTATTAAAATAACTGTTAATGTTGAAATGAAACTACTTTTTACGGATTTTATCACGGTATATTATTATTATTATTTAATTCCCGACGTTTCGGATCCTTTACAGCATCCATGGTCACGGGTAGACTGAGGTGTAAAAAGTAGTTTCATTTCAATGTCTAATATTAGCGTAAGTGTCAGAAATCAACTGTTAATGTGATTAAATTAATGCATATGCTTGACAACGGAGCACGCGGAGATAACATAGCACTTACAGTAAAGCTTAGGCCGTCCCCCAAAACGGCCGCTTTGGACGGCGCTGCTTCAAATAGTGACACTGACGCCAGATTAAGGAAGACACTAAACGACGCCAGGCCCAAGCTTCAACTAACGCTTCGGAACAAGGAAGTGCTTCCACGGTGACTGACATGTTTATCGGTAAGTCAATTTACTCTATTTGAATAATATTTCAGCTCCTTCAAAGATTGAATATCTAAATCCATGTGAACCTACCCCTTGTGGTGCAAATGCTGAGTGTAAAGTACAAGGAAACGCCGGGTCGTGCTCATGTTTGCCTGACTATTTTGGTGATCCTTATCAAGGGTGCAGACCTGAATGCTTAGCCGATTCAGACTGTCCCTTGGTTTCGGCATGTAACAGGAATAAATGCAAAGACCCATGCCCCGGAGTATGTGGATACAATGCTGATTGCTATGTTACAAATCATAAACCAATTTGTAACTGCAAGGCAGGCTACTCTGGAAATCCACTATCAATTTGTCATATAATAAGAGGTAAATATTGAGTCATTTAAGTTTAAAGTAATACATTGAGCATATTACAAACACAACATACTTATCTCAATTTCAGAAAACGATATTGCTGTAATAAACGTCTGCAATCCATCACCTTGTGGAATAAACGCAATTTGTAGAGAAGTTAATAGTCAACCAGTTTGTTCATGTCTGCCAAATTACATGGGCACACCACCAAATTGTAAACCAGAATGTATGGTAAACTCAGAGTGTAAACCGAACCGAGCTTGCATTAATCAAAGATGCGTTAATCCTTGTCCTAAACCATGCGGACAAAACACAGAATGCAAAGTAATTAATCACAGCCCAGTATGTACTTGTCGGCCTGGTTACTCTGGGAACGCATTCACTATGTGTAGCTTGATATTGCGTAAGTTATTTATTATTAACTTTATGCCAGTTTTTTTTTACTTTGAACCCTTTTCCATTATTGTTGTGTTTTATTCCATTTGTAGAAACGTCTCCCAGTCTGGCAGCTCCTACAGATCCTTGTATGCCGTCACCATGCGGGCTATTCGCGGAATGTCGAGATAATAGTGGTTTAGCTTCGTGTTCTTGCTTACTATCCTACGTCGGTTCACCACCATATTGTAAGCCTGAATGCGTTGTTCATTCTGACTGCCCAAGTGATCGAGCATGTGAAGCAGAAAAATGCCGAAACCCTTGTGATGGTTCTTGTGGTCTATACGCCAAATGTTTTGTAAACAATCACGTTCCTGTCTGCTTGTGCCCAGAAGGTTTCATTGGAGATCCATTTAGACAGTGCACTCCGAAACCTATAAAAGGTAAAAAAATTAAATCATATAATACGAACTCTTAATGGTGGTTTAATAATATCTATTTGTTATTAAATTATTTATTGTTTCACTTTTACAGACGTACCCATTACTTCATCAAGTGACCCATGCGTTCCAAGTCCTTGTGGACCAAACACTGTTTGTAACAATGGAATATGTTCATGTATTGTTGACTATCATGGTGATCCGTACCTCGGATGCCGACCAGAATGTGTTTACAATACAGATTGCCCACTTGACAAAGGTTGTTTCCGAAACAAATGCGTAAATCCTTGCATTGGAACTTGTGGACTTAACGCAGTTTGTGACGTCATGAATCACACACCGATGTGCTCTTGCCCTATGGGTATGAGGGGCAATGCTTTTGTAGAATGCAGACCATCAGCGGGTACATAATTATTTACATTTTATCTAACTATATCATTTGTAATCTGAAAGCTTTACTTGTGTATTTATATTACAGCGTCCATTACCAACCCATGTAATCCTTCGCCATGTGGACCAAACAGTCGATGTCAACAATCAAATGGACAAGCTGTATGTTCCTGTGTACCTGGATATTTGGGTAGTCCACCGACGTGCCGACCCGAATGCGCTGTTAGTCTCGAATGTCCCCTAAAAGAAGCTTGTAATAATCAAAAGTGTATAAACCCGTGCATTGGAGCATGCGGTACGGCGGCTGTTTGTGATGTAATTAATCATAATCCAATTTGTACATGCCCGCCTTCATTCACCGGTGATCCTTTTGTGAGGTGTACAGTTATAGGTAATATTATTATTAATTCTAAATCATTGTTCTATTATTTTTCACGTACTGCACAAGTTCTAAATTTGTTATGATATCTGTCTTTATTACAGTTGCAATTGAACCACAAATAAACCCATGTGAACCATCGCCTTGCGGACCACACTCCTTGTGCAGAATCAGTGGTGAAGGGCCTATCTGCGCTTGTTTGCCGGGTTACAAAGGCACAGCACCTAACTGTCGACCTGAGTGTATTAGCAATAGTGAATGTGATTATAATTTAGCATGCCTTAATCAAAAATGTGCAGATCCTTGTATTGGCGCATGTGGATCCAACACTGAATGTAGAGTCGTGAGTCATGCTCCCATGTGCTTGTGTCAAACGGGCTACACGGGCGATCCATTTTCATACTGTAGTGCTATGCCAGTCATGGATCAGACTGAAGTATTAACACCTTGCAACCCGAACCCATGCGGATCAAATGCTGTATGTAAAGAACAAAGAGGTGTTGGATCATGTCAGTGTCTAGACGGCTACTCTGGCAATCCTTATGAAGGATGCCGACCTGAGTGCGTGGTTAATTCCGACTGTCCTCTCAACAGAGCTTGTTCCAGAATGAAATGTATAGATCCTTGTCCGGGTACTTGTGGTTCGAATGCTATATGCCAAGTGCATAATCACATGCCAACATGTCTTTGCCAACAAGGGTACACAGGGAACCCGTTCAGCCATTGTACCATTATGCAAGAACGTAAGTAAAAAGCATTAAAGCATTAATTATCTATTATTTGATGTGACTAATTATATTGATTAATAATTTAATTAATTTCCTCAGCACTTATTGTCGAAACGAATCCATGCAGACCTTCACCGTGTGGAGCCAACAGTCAATGCAAAGAAACTAAGGGCCAAGCAGTATGTTCTTGTTTACCGAGCTTTATAGGGTCACCGCCAAATTGCCGCCCAGAATGTGTAGTGAGCTCAGAATGCCTATCACATTTGGCCTGCGTTAATCAAAAGTGTGTAAATCCATGCGAAAATGTATGTGGGGAACATGCCAATTGTAATGTCATTAATCATAGTCCTATATGTGTCTGTAAACAAGGCCTTACTGGAAATCCATTCACAAGATGTTATCCGATGAAAAGTATGTATCAACTTACAACTACAAAAAACCGTTATATTAGAACGAACTCTTTATTTCATTAATTAATTTTATTATCTTATTTTCAGTATCCCAACCACCTTCAAATATACCATCTCAAGATCCCTGTTTGTCAGCGCCATGTGGCCTGTATGCAGAATGTCGGAACGTAGGCAATTCACCATCTTGCGCCTGTAAGCCGAACTATATTGGCAGTCCACCGAACTGTAGGCCTGAGTGTACAATAAATTCTGAATGCTCGAGTAACCAAGCCTGTATAAATGAAAAATGTCGTGATCCTTGCCCGGGAGCGTGCGGTATAAACGCGCAGTGCACTGTGTATAACCACATCGCTCAATGTGGATGTTCTGAACAGTTCACTGGAGATCCATTTACGCGTTGCCTACCAATGCCAGAAAATGATGGTAAATATAATATATTCAATTAATAATTACTATATAGTATACATAAATCAATATAACTGTAATATAAACATATGTCCTTAAATCATTATACTTTTTTTTCAGAAACCTTTACAGAAACCGATTTATGCAATCCATCTCCATGTGGAGCAAACACTCAGTGTAACGACGGTGTATGCACGTGTCTACCTGAATATCATGGTGATCCTTACTTTGGTTGCCGACCTGAGTGCCTTGTGAGCACAGACTGCCCTCAAAATAAGGCTTGTTCAAAAAACAAATGTATCGACCCCTGTGTCAATACTTGCGGTAAAGATGCTATTTGCAATGTTTTTAATCACGTGCCTATGTGTACATGTCCAAAAGGATACACGGGAAATGCATTCCTTGAATGTCGTCCTGTAAGAGTAATCGAGAATATAAAGCCTTGTAATCCATCACCATGCGGTCCTAACAGTCAATGTCGTGAAATTAATGGCCAAGCCATATGCTCATGTTTATCTGGGTACATGGGCGCTCCGCCTACGTGCAGACCTGAATGTACATCAAGTTCAGAATGTGAACTAAGTCGAGCTTGTTCCAATCAACGATGCATCGATCCGTGTAAAGGAAATTGCGGAGCAGGAGCGCAATGCCAAGTAATAAATCATAATCCTATATGCTCATGTCCGTCAGGTTATACCGGAGATCCATTTAGCAGATGTGCTATAGAAGGTAATTATTGGTCTATATTTATGTGACAGAGTCAGTACTTTATTCAATTGATTAAATATTTGCTTCACTTCATTACAGATATTCAACCACCACTTTATGTCAACCCTTGTGAACCTTCACCGTGTGGTCCTAACTCAGTGTGCAAAGAAGTAGGTTCAGGTTCACCATCGTGCGCATGTCAAGTAGAATTTATTGGAAATCCACCAAACTGCCGTCCAGAATGTATCGCTAATTCAGAATGTTCTAATGAACTGGCTTGCATAAACCAAAAATGTACAGATCCCTGCCCCGGCTCTTGTGGATCTGGAGCTGAATGCCGTGTTGTGAGCCATTCTCCTCAATGTTTGTGCCCTCCAGGGTACACTGGAGATGCATTCAGAGGATGTCAAGTTATGGATGTACCCCTCACTCCTTGTTCACCGTCACCATGTGGTCCAAACGCAATATGTAAAGAGCAACGAAATGCTGGTGCATGTGTCTGTTTACCAGATCACATTGGAAATCCTTATGAAGGATGTCGTCCGGAATGCGTAGTTAATTCAGATTGCTCTACAAACTTAGCTTGCATCCAAAATAAATGTAAAAATCCATGCAACAATATATGCGGGCGCAATGCCATATGTAATGTTATTAATCATTCTCCCACGTGTGTATGTCTACCTGGGCTTACAGGAAATCCTTATCAGAGTTGTTACGAAGAAATTTTACGTAAGTTAATGTAGTTTTTTTAAGTTTTCAGTTAAATGCATAAACAGTTTTTGATTCACTACTTATTTCTGTGTTAAAGTTCTGTGTATCTAAGTACCTTGTTCCTTTAACAGAAATGCCAGCAGAGCAGAAAGATCCTTGCGTACCTTCGCCATGTGGTCCAAATAGCATATGTAAGGTAACAAATAATCAAGCCGTGTGCACATGCCAATCTGACTATTTAGGAATACCGCCTACATGTCGACCTGAATGTATTGTAAGCTCGGAGTGTAGTCAACAACAAGCTTGCATTCAACGTAAATGTAAGAATCCTTGTGAAGGCGTCTGTGGACAAAATGCAGAATGCAAGGTCATTAACCACAGCCCAATATGCTCGTGTCGTCAACAGTTCACTGGCGATCCATTCAGTAGATGCTACAGAGCACCAGGTATTTTTTTCATGATTTGTCTTAATTGACTCTAATCTAAGTTTGAATTCAACTTTGTTCATGAATATCCTTATATTTTAGTTACAGATATTGTTCCAGTACCTACAAACCCTTGCCTACCTTCGCCATGTGGACCTTTCTCTCAATGTCGAGATGTGGGAGGATCACCTTCATGCTCCTGTTTGCCACAATATATGGGTAGTCCACCAAATTGTCGTCCCGAATGCACCATTAACACTGACTGTTCCAATGAGTTGGCATGTATTAATGAAAAATGTGTAGACCCCTGTCCAGGATCATGTGGAGTAAACTCTAACTGTAGAGTACAAAGCCATGTATCCATTTGCACCTGTTTTGATGGTTACGGTGGCAATCCATTCCAAAGTTGTTCCTTAAAACCTAATATAGGTAAATATTACTGATGAAATTTTAATTAATATTTTCGGTAATAGTCACTGTATTATCTTGGTATTTTTTTATTCCCAGAACCCGTTGTGGCTGACTTATGTAATCCATCACCATGTGGGCCAAACGCGATTTGTAATGATGGAGTTTGCACTTGTTTACCTGAATATAACGGCGATCCATACTTTGAATGTCGTCCCGAATGTACTATAAGTTCTGAGTGTCCAAAGGATAAAGCATGTGTTAGAAACCGATGCGTTGATCCATGTATCAATACATGTGGCGTTAACGCTAACTGTGAAGTCGTAACTCACATGGCTGTTTGCACTTGCCCAGCCAGAACTACTGGCAATGCTTTTATACAATGCAATCCTGTAAAAGGTAAGGAGCAAAGGTTTATAAAGAGAAACATGTCATAGTAATCAAAAAAAATTATGTTATTCTTTTTGCTGCGTATTGTTCTTTAAAATATGTTTTATATTGTTAACAGAATTGATTTCATCTAATCCTTGTCAACCGAGCCCATGTGGCCCTCATAGTCAATGCAGGGAGTATAATGAACAAGCTGTATGCTCTTGCTTACCTGGCTTCCGAGGGGCACCACCTTCGTGTCGTCCAGAGTGCGTGGCAAGTTCCGACTGCCCTCTTGATAAAGCGTGTAGCAACCAAAAATGCATTAATCCCTGTCAAGGAACGTGTGGCGTTGCGGCTAAATGTCAAGTCGTCAGTCATAATCCTATTTGTACGTGCCCTTCAGGAATGACAGGAGATCCATTTACAAGATGTATAGTAACGCGTAAGTAATTAACCCTTACGTAAAATTAAAGTAGTAGGTACTTATTTTTATGTATCGGATATATTTATTTATTCACTGTATTATTGTTTTGTTACAGATGTCGCAACACCGCCAATACCTTCAAATCCTTGTCAACCATCCCCATGTGGACCAAATTCTATTTGTCAACAAACAGGTAGCGACATTCCATCCTGCCAATGTCAGCCTGAATTTATAGGAGCACCACCGAATTGCCGCCCTGAATGTGTTGCTAACAGCGAATGCGCTCCACAAATGGCTTGTGTTAATAGAAAGTGTCAAGATCCTTGCACCCAAGCATGTGGCACCAACGCTGAGTGTAGAGTTGTTAGCCATACTCCTATTTGTATCTGTCCCGAGGGTTATACAGGCGATGCTGCAGTGCATTGTACTATAGCTGCTATCGCACTTATTGAACCGTTGTCACCGTGCACTCCATCACCTTGTGGGTCGAACGCGGATTGTAGGGAATATGCCGGAGCTGGAGCATGTGTATGTGTAACGGGATACTTTGGCAATCCATATGAGGCTTGTCACCCTGAATGCTTAGTAAGCTCTGACTGTCCAAGTAACAAAGCATGTACAAGAAACAAGTGTATTGATCCTTGCCCAGGTACATGTGCTGTGAATGCAGAATGTCAAGTAGTCAATCATTCGCCTTTGTGTACATGTCGACATGGATATGTCGGAGATCCGTTCACGCAGTGCATTCTGAAACGTAAGAATCCTAATAATATGTATATCAAGTCAATACAGGGAGTTTCAAGACTACCTATATGTAATTGTAAATTTAATATTATGTTAACATTTGCAGCACAAGAGGACGTCCCCGTAAACCCATGTCAACCGTCTCCCTGTGGCCCTAACAGCCAGTGTCGAGTAATGAATGGTCAGAGTACGTGCTCGTGCTTGCCCGAGTATCGCGGGTCACCACCAAACTGTAGACCTGAATGTGTCGTAAGTGCCGAATGTCCAGTGGACAAAATCTGCCAAAACCAAAAATGCATCTCCCCGTGCCCTGGACCATGTGGACGTAACACAGATTGTAGAGTCATCAATCATAGTCCTATATGTACTTGTCAAAACAGATACACTGGAGATCCTTTCTCCAGTTGTTATCTTGTAACAGGTAAGAAAACTTAATTTTCATTTTCTATAGTAAAATAATGTCACATATGTAGTCATTTAAAGAAATAATACTATTGATCATAATTATGGCTAATAACATTTCTGATGTCTAGTTCAAGATCAACCTCAAAAGCCTCAAAGGGATCCGTGTATACCTTCACCATGCGGACCTAATTCACAATGCCAAAATCTACGTGGAAATCCTTCGTGCTCATGTTTACCCAACTTTGAAGGCAGCCCTCCAAATTGCCGACCCGAGTGTACAATCAATGAAGATTGTGCTAGCAACCTAGCTTGCATTAGTCAAAAATGTAAAGACCCATGTCCAGGTTCTTGTGGACTTAACGCTAACTGCCAAGTCATAAAACATGTTTCAATTTGTTCTTGTGCTGAAGGCTTCACTGGAAATGCGTTTACTCAATGCAATCTTATCCCACCTAAAGGTAATTTTTTAATGTAATTTTTTCCTAATATTGAAATAACTGAAATTCCTGTGCTTTTTTATCTATCATATCGTTCACATTGTAGAGAACGACGACCCGTGCAATCCGTCGCCTTGTGGCAATAACGCAGACTGTAATAATGGACAATGTAGTTGCCTTCCGGAGTTTATTGGAGATCCGTATATTGGATGTCGACCTGAATGTGTGCAGAGTTCGGAGTGTGATCGTAACGAAGCTTGTATCCAAAATAAATGCAAGGATCCTTGTCCAGGCACGTGCGCAAAAACAGCTGTATGTAGCGTTGTAAACCACATTCCAATGTGCTCATGTCCGGAGCGCATGACTGGAAATGCATTTGTTGAATGTCGACCAGTGTTAGGTAAGTAAGAATTTTACTACATATATATTACCGTTTTAAGGCCTTTACAGCCCAAGATAGACTAAACAAAAAAATGTTTGTCTTTCAGAACCTGTAATATCGAACCCATGTCAGCCATCGCCGTGTGGACCGAACAGTCAGTGTAGAGACGTGAATGGTCAAGCAGCTTGTTCATGCGCACCTAACAACATTGGAGCTCCACCTGCGTGTAGACCCGAGTGCACCATCAGTGCTGAGTGTCCACTTAACCAAGCATGCAGCAATCAACGCTGTATCAACCCTTGTGTGGGTTCTTGTGGTGTAAACGCTGAGTGTAAAGTTGTAAACCATAATCCAATTTGCACGTGTCCACTGTCATATTCAGGGGAACCCTTTTCGAGATGCTTTAAACTACGTAAGTAATAGTTATTTATTACTTGTTCACATAATAAATACAAATATAACATTTCTACCCGTAGGCAAATCAAATTTATTATACCTACTATTATTAATTATTTTTATTACAGCGGAACGTTTGCCAGAACCGGTAAACCCATGTACACCATCACCTTGCGGACCGAACTCACTCTGTAGAGAAATAAATGGAGCACCGTCTTGTACCTGTGCAGAAGGCTATCATGGTCAGGCTCCATACTGCAGACCGGAGTGCACAAGTAATGAAGAGTGCTCCGTGCAACTTTCATGCATCAACAACAAATGCAAAAATCCATGTGAAGGTGCTTGTGCTACGAATGCCGAGTGTAAGGTTGTTAGTCATTCACCCATTTGTCTTTGCCAGCATGGATTTACTGGAGACCCGTTTTTCGACTGCGTTCAAGAACCATTACATATAGATCATGTTGCCACACCGTGTTCACCAACGCCATGTGGAGCCAACGCCATTTGTAAAGAACGAAATAATGCAGGCTCATGTACTTGTCTGGAAGGATACATAGGGAACCCATACGAAGGTTGCCGACCAGAATGTGTCGTAAACACAGACTGTCCTTCGAACAAAGCTTGTATCAACAATAAATGCGGTGATCCCTGTCCAGGTAGTTGTGGCACCAACACTGAATGTCAAGTAGTAAATCACGCCCCACTTTGCACATGCATCAACGGTTACACTGGTGATCCATTCAGATATTGTGTTTACCAAGGTATGATATCAGTTATAGCTTCATGTTTTAATAGGATTTTAGAGGAGTACAATTTCTAAAAAATTCATAAATGTATGTATTTCAGAGTCAGCACCACTATCAACACCAATTGATGTGTGCTATCCATCACCATGTGGACCGAACAGCCAATGTAAAGTGGTCAGCAATCAGGCGATATGTTCATGTTTGCCCGAGTACGTTAGTTCTCCGCCAAATTGTCGACCAGAATGCGTCGTAAGTTCCGAATGCTCGCAGGACAAAGCCTGTGTGAAACAGAAATGTGTGAATCCTTGTCCTGGACCTTGCGGTACTAATACCAACTGTAAAGTAATCAATCATAGCCCAATATGCTCGTGTAAACCGACATTTACTGGCGATCCGTTTACTGTCTGTACTCCTATAAAATGTAAGTACTACAACGAAAATATTCAATATTACATTATAACATATTTTCTTTTAAAATTTTAATAATATATTTATATATATTTTAGACGAGGCTGTTCCTGATGCGAGGAATCCTTGTGTTCCATCTCCATGTGGTCCAAACTCTGAGTGTAGAGAGGTTGGCAATACACCCTCATGCTCATGTCTCCCTACATTCATAGGCAGTCCACCGAACTGTCGACCAGAGTGCACGATACATTCAGAGTGTTCTAGTGACAGAGCGTGTATCAATTCGAAGTGCCTAGATCCATGCCCTGGATCTTGTGGTGTTTCAGCCGTTTGCAACGTTCTCAACCATATTCCAATCTGTACATGCATCGAAGGATATGTTGGTGATCCATTCACCAGCTGTAAACCGAAACCATTGGAAAGTATGTCTTACTATGTCATCATTTTCTGGTAGTGATTTAGGTCATATTTAATATACAATTATATTTTAAAATCTTATTCCTTTCAGTTGAACCAACGGTCGTGGACGCTTGTACAAATATACGATGTGGTTCAAATGCAGAGTGTATAAACGGTCAATGTCAATGCTTACCTGAATATCATGGAGACCCATATTTCAATTGTAGACCCGAATGCGTTTTCAGCACCGATTGTGATCAAAGTAAAGCATGCGTGCAAAGAAAATGTGTTAACCCGTGCATTAGCGCATGTGGACAAAATGCTATTTGCCAAGTGGTTAATCATATCCCTATGTGTAGTTGCATTAACGGTTTTTCCGGGAACGCCTTTGTTTTATGCAATCCTATAAGAGGTATGTAAATTTATAATACCGTCTAGTAGTAACCCTTCGGGAATGCATAAGCTACAGGTGCGATTAGTGACAGTGATATCTTTATCTATACGATGATAATATTTTTACAGAAGCTCCAACTCAAAATCCGTGTAGCACTGCAGCCTGCGGCCCTAATAGTCAATGTCGTGAAATTAACAACCAAGCCGTATGTTCGTGTCTGCCTACATATTTGGGAATTCCACCTGCGTGTCGACCAGAATGTGTAGTTAATGCAGAGTGTCCACAAAACCAAGCCTGCATGAAACAGAAATGTTTAAACCCTTGCGTCGGAACGTGTGGCTTGAGAGCCACATGCGAAGTTGTCAATCACAATCCAATCTGTGCTTGTCCTGCAGCTCATTCTGGTGATCCATTTGTCGAATGCACTTTTATCTCAAGTAAGTGAAAATTATTAGTATCAAAATTTACATATTTTAAACCAGTTTGTTATCGACCATATGGTCCAAACACTTAGTGCAGGTATTAAGTTCGTTTTGTGAGCATATAAAACATTTTAAAGACAATTTTGTGTTATTTTAGATGCACCACCATTAGAAATCAACCCATGTCAACCATCTCCCTGTGGACCAAATTCAATTTGTAAAGAAATTAACAGAAGCCCGTCTTGTACTTGCTTATCCGAATATAAGGGTCAACCACCTTACTGTAAACCGGAATGTATAAGTAACAGCGAATGTTCACCACAGTTGGCATGTGTGAATCAGAAGTGTAGAGATCCATGCGTTCAAGCGTGTGGAACAAATGCTGAATGTCGCGTAGTTAGCCACTCAGCAATGTGCGTTTGTCCCCAAGGCTATTTCGGCGACCCATTCTCACAATGCACACTGCAAAGCTTAAATGAAGTACTAAGTCCTTGTTCTCCGTCACCTTGTGGACCTAATGCGGTGTGTCGAGAATTAAACAAAGCAGGATCTTGCATTTGTAATGAAGGATATTTCGGAAATCCATATGAAGGTTGTAGGCCTGAATGTGTAAGTAACTCGGATTGCCCAGGAAATAGAGCTTGTCTTGGAAGCAAATGTCAGGACCCCTGTCCAGGAACTTGTGGCATAAACGCTGAGTGTACAACAATACACCATTCCCCAACATGTACGTGCATCGTCGGTTACACAGGAGACGCATTCCGTCGATGCAATCCGAATCCTTGTGAGTAACTTAAAATGTGAATTTTCTTTATATTTGCAGCATACTACAGTACTTACTTATATATATATTTTTTTAGCACAAGATGTAGTACCCGTTAACGTATGTCATCCAAACCCATGTGGACCGAATAGCCAATGTCGGGAGATAAATAGTCAGGCAACATGCAGCTGTTTACCAAATTACCTTGGAGAACCACCAGCTTGTAAACGAGAATGTATAATCAACTCCGACTGCTCATCAGAAAAAGCTTGTATAAATCAAAAGTGTGTAAATCCCTGTCCAGGCCCTTGTGGACAGAGAGCTGAATGTAGAGTAATCCATCATAACCCTATCTGTAGTTGTGGCTTAGGTCTTACTGGTGATCCTTTCACCAGATGTTATTCGAAACCAGGTAAATAATAATAATACTTTTTAGACACAATAAAAGCTTAAGATAACAAAATACAATTTTTCGTAATTAAGGTGTACAAAAATAATTTTAATACAGAAAAAAAAAGTATTATAACAACATGCTATTCATATTTCAGTGGCTCAGCCAGTTCTCGATGAGGTTAAAGATCCGTGTTTGCCATCTCCATGCGGTGCTTTTGCAACTTGTCGTAACTTCGGAGGCCAAGCTTCATGTACATGCTCTCCGGGATACATTGGTAGTCCACCAAATTGCCGCCCTGAATGTGTCACAAATCAAGACTGCATTAGCTCGTTAGCGTGCATCAACGAGAAATGTAAAGATCCTTGTCTGGGCTCCTGTGGACAAAACGCAGGCTGTTCAGTGATTAACCACGTAGCGATTTGTACTTGCTCTGAAGGTTACAAGGGAGATCCGTTTACTGCGTGTTCTGTCAAACCTTTACATGGTATGTTAAAATTTTTCAATTATTATCTCATTTAAAAATATGAACAAATATGATTAGTTAATTTATTAATACGATTTATTTTTATTTATATGTGTAATAATAATCCCACTTGTTTCAATTTTAGACCCTGTTCCACTTGACTTGTGTAATCCATCTCCTTGCGGCTCCAATGCACAATGTCACAATGGAGAATGCACATGTTTGCCTGACTATCATGGTGATCCCTATGTTGGTTGTCGCCCCGAATGTACTGTAAGCACAGATTGTCAAAGAAACCAAATATGTGTACGAAAAAAATGTGTGAATCCTTGCCCAGATACATGCGGTGTTAATGCTGTGTGTGAAGTTTTTAACCATATACCAATGTGCAGTTGTCCAGCCGGCTATACAGGAAATTCTTTCATTTCATGCAATTTACTTCTAGGTATATTAAGTATTCAACAATATTTTGTGACATAACGAATAGTTGGCAAAATTCTAATTTATATCTGCTTGTTTTCAGTGTCTTTACCTTCAAACCCATGCAATCCAAGCCCGTGTGGCCCAAACAGTCAATGTCGAGAAGTAAACAAAGTGGCTGTGTGTTCCTGTATACCGGGCTATTCAGGAAACCCTCCAACATGTAGACCAGAGTGTACTACAAGCTCTGAGTGTCCACTAAATAGAGCTTGCAATAATTATAAATGTATCGATCCCTGCACTGGAGCTTGTGGAGTGGGCGCTATTTGTGAAGTCGTTAATCACAATCCTATCTGCTCGTGTCCTAATGAATACACTGGCGATCCATTTACTAGGTGCATTCCAAAACGTAAGTAACTGTTTTATAAAACAGACATGCAACAAATTTAAGGATTCATTCTAATAAGAATAAATACGGTACCATATATTTTTTTTACAGCCCTTGAAATTCCGATGCAAATAAATCCTTGTTTACCTTCACCATGTGGACCTAATTCAGTATGTCAGCCAATTAATGATACGCCATCATGTTCATGCATGGTAGAGTTTGTGGGTTTGCCACCGAACTGTCGACCAGAATGTTCAAGTAACAGCGAATGTCCCAACCATTTAGCTTGCATTAACAACAAGTGTAGCGATCCTTGTGTTGGAGCGTGCGGAGCCATGGCGGAATGCCGTGTTGTTAGTCATACTCCAAATTGTGTATGTCCACAAGGTTACATTGGAGATCCATTCTTATATTGTAACCTGCAACAAAATGTGGCACCCGAAGAACGACCTACTCCTTGTACTCCATCTCCATGTGGAAGTAATGCAGTTTGTAAAGAACGGAATAATGCTGGTGCCTGTGTTTGTTCCCCTGGATATTTTGGAAATCCTTATGAGGGTTGCCGACCAGAATGCACGGTAAATACAGACTGTCCTTCAAACAGGATTTGCCAGCAAAATAAATGCCAAGATCCCTGCCCGGGCACTTGCGGTATTAACGCACAATGTCAGACAGTCAACCATGCACCTATTTGTACATGCAATAGAGGATATACCGGCAATCCCTTCCATAACTGTATTCTCATACAAAGTAAGTAGGACCGTAAAATACAATGATTTATTATCAGTATTCACGTTATATAGCTACATGTTAATTTTACGTTTATGAATGTATTTATTTTTACAGATATTGAACCGGCCACAAATCCTTGTACTCCATCACCATGCGGTCCGAATAGTGCATGCAAAGTAGCAAACGATCAAGCAGTGTGCAGTTGTTTACCAGATTACAGAGGCGCCCCACCAAACTGCAGGCCTGAATGCGTTGTCAGTGCTGAATGTCCCTCAAATAAAGCTTGTGTGAAATTTAAATGCGTTGATCCATGTGTTGGACAATGTGGTCTCAATGCCAACTGCCTTGTCATCAATCACAGTCCAATATGTTCTTGCAGGGAGGGTTTTACGGGCGATCCATTCAGTAGGTGTTACCAATTGATAGTAACTGCCCCAGTACATGCAGAATCTCCTAAGAACCCTTGTTTACCATCGCCTTGTGGGCCATTTAGTGAATGTAGAGATATTAGTGGTATACCTTCTTGCACTTGTCTTCCCAATTACATAGGGGCCCCGCCTGGTTGTCGTCCTGAATGCATAATCAATGCTGATTGCTCTAGTAACTTAGCTTGTATAAACCAGAAGTGCAGAGATCCTTGTCCGGGATCGTGCGGTCTAAACGCACAGTGCATTGTGAAGAAGAATACGCCCATATGTACCTGTCTCGATAATTATATTGGAGATGCCTTTACCGAGTGTAAACTTCAAGGTACGTCTGTAGAATCTTACAAATATCATACTTGATATAACTATGTGAATTTTTATAGATATTTAACTATGGAAGGTAATTACGAATAATTAAGAATCCTTCTTGTTTTATAGAAGTACCTCACGATGAAGTTGATTTATGCAACCCGTCACCTTGTGGCGCAAATGCTATTTGTGATAACGGAGAGTGTTCGTGTTTGCCGGAGTATCAAGGAGACCCGTATTATGAGTGCCGTCCTGAATGTGTACTTAATTCAGACTGTTCTCAAGACAAGGCATGTTTACGGAATAAATGTGTAAACCCATGTAACAGTGGAGTGTGTGCGGCTAACGCCATATGTGAAGTGACCAATCATATTCCGATGTGCCGCTGCCCCGAACGTATGACTGGCAATGCATTTGTTCATTGTTCTCCTCTTGAAGGTAATATTTTGTTCGTAGTTTCCTACTTACATAATGTACTACTAATAACTACTAATGATAATACTTTGAGAATTAATTTTATTATTAACTTCTTAGAAACAAAGTTCTACTGTACCATTCATATTATTATTTTTACGTTTCAGTTGTTCAAGCGCAGCCTTGTAACCCAAGTCCATGCGGACCTAATAGCCAATGTAGAGAAATCAACAATCAAGCTGTGTGCTCTTGCCTTATCGGATATAAGGGCAGTCCCCCATCCTGCAGGCCTGAGTGCACTGTCAGTACAGATTGCTTGCCCAATGAAGCATGCAGCAATATGAAATGTGTAAATCCATGCCAGGGATCTTGTGGCGTCGATGCAAAATGTCAAGTGATTAATCATAATCCCATTTGTTCATGTCCGCCATCACATACCGGAAATCCATTCGTTAGATGTATTATTCAAGAATACAATCCAGAACCGATCAATCCTTGTATGCCATCACCTTGTGGCCCGAACTCAATATGCAAAGAGACATCAGGCGCACCATCATGTTCGTGCCTCGACGGCTTTGTTGGGTCGCCCCCATACTGTAAACCAGAATGTATTAGCAATTCTGAGTGTCCTTTTCAACTAGCTTGTATAAATCAGAAATGCGTAGATCCTTGTATTGGTTCATGTGGTACTAACGCCCAATGCCACGTTATAAGTCACTCTCCGTCATGTACCTGTATAGCCGAACATACAGGCAATCCGTTTATAAAATGCCATAGGATTGAAATATTGCAAGAGGTTACTTCACCTTGCCAACCCTCACCATGTGGAGCCAATGCACTTTGCAAAGAATATAATCGAGCAGGATCATGCGCATGTTTACCTGACTACTTTGGCAATCCTTACGAAGGCTGCAAACCCGAATGTATTATTAATACCGACTGCCCATCAAACAAAGCCTGCCTTCAAACTAAATGTCAAGATCCTTGTCCGGGTGCCTGTGCTCCTAATGCGTTGTGTCAAGTGGTCAATCATGCTCCATCATGTTCCTGCCAAAGAGGTTACACAGGAGACCCGTTCAGATACTGTACTCCAGAACGTAAGTATTGAATATTTTATTTGAACTGAAACAATTATTATGTACTGAACTCCTAAGTCGATAAGTTACATTATTATCATTGACTTTCATAGAAATTTTGGAGACACCAATTGAAGTCTGTCGTCCATCACCTTGCGGGCCAAATAGCCGGTGCCAGGAAGTAAACAAACAAGCAGTTTGTTCGTGTCTTCCTGATTACATAGGAGTACCACCGGGATGCCACCCAGAATGTGTCACCAGTGCAGAATGCTCAAGAGAAAAGGCATGTATTAATCAGAAATGCGAGAACCCATGTCTGAATACATGTGGTACAAATGCTGAATGCAAAGTTATTAACCATAGTCCTATTTGTACATGCAAATCTCGATACACTGGGGATCCTTTCACTAGATGCAACCCTATACCACGTAAGTCACTATTGAAATTTTTGAAATTTTATAAGTAATGTTTTTGCCTTATTACGACGTATATACTTAAAAAAAAAATTTATTTCTAGCACCGGTGGCAAATTCAGTTTTAGAACCGTACAGAAATCCTTGCATTCCATCGCCATGTGGTCCTAATTCTATATGTCAAGAGACAAACAATGTACCATCTTGCACATGTATGCCCAATAATGTTGGAAGTCCACCCAATTGTAGACCCGAATGTACAATAAACGCAGACTGTCCCACTACTCAAGCGTGTATTCAGCAGAAGTGTCGGGATCCGTGCCTGGGCTCTTGTGGTCTGGGTGCCCTATGTACTGTATCACGCCACACTCCTATTTGCACATGTCCTGATGGTTTTACTGGAGATGCTTTCACAGTTTGTTCTCCTAAACCACTAGGTACGTAAATATAGTTAATATTGTGTTATTATGTACTTCTACCTATATAACATTTTTTTCTTCAAGTCAAAACTCGTATTATTATGCTTACAGAAGCTGAAATTATAGATAAATGCAACCCCTCACCATGTGGATCAAATGCTGTTTGTAAAGATGGAGTATGTTCTTGTATAAAAGAGCATCAAGGTGATCCTTACGTTGGTTGTCGACCTGAGTGCGTCCTTAGTAGTGACTGTCCACGTGAAAAAGCCTGTGTTCGCAATAAATGCATGGACCCTTGTCCAGGCACCTGTGCCGCGAACGCAGTTTGTGATGTTATCCATCATGTCCCTATGTGCAGTTGTCCTCAAGGCATGACTGGTAATGCATTTTACAATTGTGAATCTATTCAAGGTAAGTTCGATGCAAACAGCTATTTATCAATTCAATATATACATCTTACATTTTTAACTTATTTTCTGTGAAATTTTCAGTGCCAATCGTAACAAACCCATGTATCCCGTCTCCTTGTGGCCCTAACAGTCAATGTAGAGAAATAAACGGGCAGGCAGTGTGCTCTTGTGTACTTGGATATCTTGGAAACCCGCCTCTTTGTAGACCTGAATGTGTGGTTAGCTCTGATTGTCCGCTGAACAGAGCATGTAGCAATCAGAAATGTATTGATCCATGCGTAGGGTCTTGTGGCATTGAAGCAAAATGTAGTGTTGTGAAACATAACCCTATATGTACTTGTCCAACTAAATACACGGGAGATCCTTTTACAAGATGTGTACCATTCAGTAAGTACAAAATTTATTTACGTTTCAGCATTCTTATATGAAATATTGGTTAGTGTTAAGGAATGTGTAAGTAAAAGAAATATTCTTATTCTAGGAGCTCCTACTGTTGATGTTACTCCATGTACGCCGTCGCCATGTGGACCTAATTCTATTTGCAAAGAAATCTCAGAAACCCCCTCATGTACTTGCTTGCCAAACTTCTTTGGTTCACCGCCATATTGCAGACCTGAATGTTCCAGTAACAGTGAATGTCTCTCCAATCAAGCTTGTATCAATCAAAAGTGCAAGGATCCTTGCATCAATGCATGTGGCAGTAACGCACAATGTAAAACAATTAGTCATTCCCCGATGTGCTTCTGTGATAATGGCTTCACTGGAGATCCATTCTCTTATTGTTATCAACAAAATGATGTCTTTCCTGAAAAACCTTCACCCTGTGAACCATCGCCCTGCGGTCCTAACGCCGAGTGCAGAGAAAATAATGCAGCGGGTTCCTGTATGTGTTTGCCTGCGTACATTGGTAATCCATACGAAGGATGTAGGCCAGAATGTACAGTAAACACCGACTGCATACCCAGTAAATCATGTATTCGTAACAAATGCCAGGATCCTTGCCCTGGAACATGTGGACCGATGGCATTGTGTACAGTTGTTAACCACCTACCATCATGTAGCTGCCCAGGAGGATACAGTGGTGATCCTTATGTAAGATGTAATATCTTGAGAGGTAAGCATTAGGAATATTAAATGTCTATTATTTCAAGGTACTTTTATTTATGGAATAATATTATTTAATGAATTTGCTTTCAGAGCCAATTCCGGAAATCACAACTCCGTGTGTACCCAATCCTTGTGGGCCTAATAGTATCTGTCGGGCTGTCAACGGTCAAAGTGTATGCTCTTGCATGCCGAATTATATTGGCGCCCCTCCTGGTTGCAGACCAGAATGTACAGTTAGCTCGGAATGTTCCAAAGAGAAGGCATGCATCAACCAAAAATGCTCTGACCCCTGTCCCGGACATTGTGGATTAAATACAATCTGCAGAGTAATCAATCATAGCCCAATATGTTCTTGTAGTCCAAGTTTTATAGGTGATCCTTTCACACGCTGTTATCCTCAACGTGAGTACTTTTTAACTTGTCATCGTAATATTTTCTTATCAATTTTTTTAATACATAAAGTACATACACTCCACTCGCCTTTCTCTCATAGGGGAAAGGAAAAAACTACTATACCACCACTTGTTACGATTCTTGCGTTCCTACTTCTATACTTATGATAAATAAATATAACGTATATATTTTGTTATAGCACCGATTCAGCATCTTCCAGAACCAGTCAGAAACCCTTGTGTACCAAACCCTTGTGGTGAGCATTCCATCTGTCGCGATATCAACGGCTCTCCGTCCTGCACATGTATGCCTGACTATCAAGGACTGCCTCCAAACTGTCGACCCGAATGCGCTATTAATCAAGACTGTCCTTCAGACAAAGCGTGTATTAATCTAAAATGTCGCGACCCTTGTCCGGGTAGCTGCGGCCAGAACGCAATGTGTTCAGTATTTTCACATGTTCCTGCGTGCACCTGTAGTCCAGGATTCACGGGTGATCCATTCTCTTCTTGTGTTGTGCTTCCTCCAATTGAAGGTAAGTAATCCACAATTAAATGGTACCAATATTAAGTAACTATATTCATATATCTTGCCGCTTATTACAAATGATTCTATCACATTATTACCACCATACATAAGAATGTGCTTTAATAATTTACTTCTTTTTAGACGAAATTCCGACAGATCCTTGCAATCCTTCACCTTGTGGATTTAACGCACAATGTAGAGATGGGGTTTGTACATGTTTAAGTGATTACCAAGGAGATCCATATTTAGGCTGTAAACCAGAATGTCTAACAAGCATGGATTGTCCGATGGATAAAGTTTGCTCAGGAAACAAATGTATAAACCCATGCCCTGGAACGTGTGCGTTAAGCGCTCAATGTAATGTCTACAATCATATCCCAATTTGTACTTGCCCTGAAGGAACCACAGGAAATGCGTTCGTAGAATGCCATTCATACGAAGGTAAGCAACCAGTCATGTTTTTATGACATCATCACAATATTAATGATCAAAAAGTATTTTTCTTTAAACTTTACTTATGTATCATATATTTACAGTTATAAACGTTGCTCCTTGTAATCCAAGCCCATGCGGCCCTAACAGTCAGTGCCGGTCGGTAAATAACCAAGCCGTGTGCTCATGTCTACCGTCGTACGTCGGTACGCCACCGTCGTGCAGACCAGAATGTACAATCAGCTCAGAATGTCCTCTCAACGAAGCGTGCAATAATCACAAATGCATTAATCCTTGCATTGGTAGCTGTGGTTTTGGAGCGAAATGCGAAGTGGTCAATCACAATCCAATATGTTCTTGTCCTCCACAAACCACAGGAGATCCATTCACACGTTGCAGTCCAATAGGTATGTAACTTATCTGTAATCCTTTCTTAGGATTGAAAGTCATGAGACCACTAAACAACATTATGATAACATTTCAGTTGCTGCTCCATTGCCACCAATTGATCCTTGCACACCTTCTCCATGTGGCTCGTACTCAGTATGTAAAGTGATCGGCGAGTCGCCTTCGTGCACGTGTCAGCCTGATTACATCGGAGCTCCACCAAATTGTCGACCAGAATGTGTTACCAATTCTGAATGCCCCAGTAACTTAGCATGCGTCAACCAAAAGTGCAAAGATCCGTGCCCAGGAAGCTGCGGCTATAACGCGGACTGTAAAATTATCAGTCATGCCCTAATATGTTCTTGCCCCTTTGGACAGACTGGAGATCCAGTTATTTCGTGTGCTCCTGTGAAAGGTAAATAAAACTATCTCATATATAGGTACTTATGTACTTATTTACTACTAAACTAGCTTCCGTCCGCGACTTCGTCCGCGTGGTATAGTTACTAAGTCTTAGCGTGATAATATGTAGCCTATATGTTGACCCGACCTGTTAGTACATAGTTACATAATTCATGCAAAATATGAAGTAAATTCATGCAGTACTTTTTGAGTTTAGCCCGGACATACATACAGACAAAAATTCTAAAAACTATATTTTTGGCTTCGATATCGATTGAAAATCACGCCCCAAGTATTCTTTAAAAAAAATATTCAATGTACAGTTTTGACTTTCGTACGATTTTATTACATTAGTATGTATGAGATAAACTAATACCTATATATTTTATATTATTGTATTACAGACACTATTATTGAATATAATTCTCCTTGTGAGCCGTCCCCATGTGGACTTAATGCGGAGTGCAAAGAAAGAAATGGCATTGGCTCCTGCAGATGTGTTGATTCTTATGTTGGGAACCCATACGAGGGATGTCGTCCTGAATGCGTTATTAACACTGACTGTCCACCAATGCTGGCTTGCATACAAAACAAATGTAAGGATCCTTGTCCCGGAATATGTGCACACAATGGAATTTGTCAAGTCGTAAACCATCTTCCCACTTGTTACTGTCCTCCCGGACTTACTGGAAATGCATACGTCAACTGTATAGAAAAACTAGAAGGTAGGTGTTGTAACAAGTTGTTGACATTAGAATTACTTTTATTTTCGTAATGTTTCGAGTCTATTACTTTTTTTTTAGATGTACTTAAACCAACACCTTGCGCACCATCTCCATGTGGTCCTAACAGTCAGTGCAGAGAAGTAAATGAACAAGCAATATGTAGCTGCCAGCAAAACTTCGTGGGGACACTACCAAACTGTCGACCGGAATGTACAATTAACAGTGAATGTCCTAGTGAAAAAGCCTGCCTAAACCGGAAATGTGTTGATCCATGCGTCGGTCAATGTGCTAGAAATGCAAACTGTAGAGTATTTGCTCATAATCCTATATGTTCATGCCAAGATCGATTTACTGGGGATCCGTTTACAAATTGTTATCCCAGTAAGTAAATGTTTGTTTTAACTAATCATAGAGAGCCATGCTTCGGCACGAATGGGCGGGCTCGACCGGAGCGATACCACGGCCTCACAGAAACCTGGCGTGAAACAACGCTTACGTTGTGTTTCACCGAGTGAGTGAGGATACCGGAGGCCCAAATCCTTTTAAAAGACGGGCAATGCACTTGTCTGGCACTCCTCTGGCGTTGCGGGTGTCAATGGGCAGCGGTAATTGCCTACCATCAGTTAATCCGTCTGCTCGTTTCCCATTCCATAAAAAATATGTGATTATATATATTTTATTCTGTATTTAACGACTTATTTATTTGTAGTGCCTATATCAATTCCTGCACCACGGCCTGAAGTAAACCCATGCATACCATCACCGTGTGGACCTAACTCTCAATGTCAGGAGTTCAACGGGAACGCTCGGTGCACTTGCCTTCCGAATTACATAAGTTCACCACCGCGGTGCCGACCGGAATGTACAATCAACTCGGAGTGCAGCGCGGTCATGGCGTGTATCAACAACAGATGCACCGACCCATGTCCCGGCGCATGCGGAAACAACGCGCAGTGCAACGTCAACAATCACCTACCGATTTGCTCCTGCTTGCCAGGCTTCAGCGGCGATCCGTTCAACAGCTGTCAAATCATACAACAAGGTAATTCAGCTATGTTCTTTATTCACCTGACAAAGACGTGTATATTTAAAGGTGACGACGCACATGCACATTATTTTAGGAAACTAAGTATAAGTATTTCAATCTAAAACATTTTTGTATAGATTATAAGTCATAAGTAAATGACTTATGACTATTCGCATAAATGTGGTTAATACCTACCGGTGTTAGGATTTTTACAATAATATGTTTCACACATTTGCCACTTAAATTTGTATAGTATGCAATGCTACCAAATCCACTAACGTGTAAATGCGGCATCACATTTACACGCTGGGTGGAACAGTAATGGAGCGGACAGGCGTGGTTTGTGACCTGGGTGGTCAGCTAAACACGGAGTGGACATTTCAGGATCATGTTGTCAATATTTGCAAAAGGCCTACAGGAGCCTAGTTTTTGTGCTTCGTAGCGCGGTAGGATTCGCAAACTTGAAAGCGATAACTGCACTGTACAATGCCTTTGTAAGAAGTCAGAGTTCAATGCGGTTGTATGGGCTCCTCATGAAGCTAAATATAGTCTCATGTTGGAACGCATACAAAATAAATTCACGTGATTTTTGTACCTATGACTTTATGGAGTCTATCCTTTTTACCCACTCATGTACCCGACCTTGTTTGTTTTGGGCATGGTTGGATACAACAAACTGGAGACAAGGAGGGATTTGGCTCTGGTCACGTATTTGGGTAAAGTGATGAGAGGTGGGATACATAATCCGGTGGTAGTGGGCGAGTTATACCTGAACGTGCCCGACAACTATAGGCGGCGACGGCGACCGCGATTATTCGCGATACCGCACGGGCGAACCAACTTGATCAACAAAGCACCAATCAAGCGCGCCTTTCCTACGCTAAACATCGTTGCAGACAGGATAGACTCTACTTATTTTCATGCTCTCTAATTGAATTGACGAAATCCACACTATTTGTATTAAGTTATTTATAGTTTAATGTAAAATGTATTTCTATTTTTGTTATTCTATTTTGTGTACCTATAATGTGAGTACCTATTTGTAAAGACCACACTACCGCATTGGGATATGATCCTGTAATGATAGTTATGATTGTATTTAAATAAATAAATTAAATAACATTACATAAAATCGTACTTATATTGAAATAAGAAACAAAAGACTTATACTTATTGAAGAAAGGAACAAAGCAATGAATGCTGTAAATGATCCGAAACGTCGGGAATTAAATAATATCAATGAAACGTGAAAAAATCCGTAAAAAATAATTTCATTTCAATGTCTAATATTCACGTAAGTGTCAGAAATCAAGATGTATTTATTGGTTTTCATTTCAGAACCTGAGCCAATTAATGCTTGCTACCCGTCACCATGCGGTCCCAATGCGGCATGTGACAACGGCGCTTGCACGTGCTTACCAGAATATTTCGGTGACCCTTACGTTGGATGTAAACCTGAATGTGTGCTAAACTCAGACTGCTCCAGGGATAAAGCCTGTATAAGGAACAAGTGTAATAATCCATGCATTGGAACATGTGGCATCGGAGCCGTTTGCGAAACTATCAACCATATTCCAATGTGTTCATGCCCACCAGGATTTACAGGATCACCTTTCCACTATTGCAATGAAGTTAAAGGTATAGTTTACAATAATATATATTGATACTGTTTAACTTCTATGTACATCTTAAATTGGATTTTGGAGTAGTAAGCGCCGCCGCCAGCACTGATACAAATAAATACACATATATTGTTCATTGGTTATGAACTTATGACCTATAAGTATCTCGTATAGCTGCCTCCTACCTACCTACCTACCACTACCTTACCTATAACTGCCTCAATAGCCAAGTGGTCCGGACCGCGACTGCTACGCTTGAGGTCCTGGGTTCGATTCCCAGGTCGAGCAAAGTGTTATTGGGTTTTTCTATGAAATTCCCAGTAGCAGCTCGGAGTTAGGAATTTGTGCCCGGTTAATGGCAATAGACTCGCCCCCTATTACATGGGACCTAAACATACCGGCGAACTGTGGGTGTACATTAGTACGCCTCTGCCTAACCCTTCGGGGAATACAGGCGTGATGGTATGTATGTATGTAAGTATCTCGTTAAAAAATAATATTAACTGCCCGTAAATGTTACAGAACTGGAACCGATCAATTTGTGTGTACCGTCTCCATGCGGGTCATACAGTCAGTGCAGAGAAGTGAGTGGACATGCTGTGTGTGTCTGTGTGCTGGGCTACGTAGGCAGTCCACCTAACTGCCGACCAGAGTGCACAGTCAGCTCCGATTGTAAACTGAACCAAGCTTGTTCTAATCAGAAATGTATAGACCCATGTCCTGGTGCCTGCGGACGTAACACCCACTGCATAGTTGTCAATCATAATCCAATATGCACCTGTTTGGCTGGATACTCTGGAGACCCGTTCTCCACTTGCCAATCAATCCGTAAGTACCTTTCTCCATAAAATAAATTTTAAACATAGTTATACCTTTTTTTACTTTTTTAAGATAAGATAATAAGTAATATATTGTTTGGTTACAGCTGCATCGCCCCCAGAAAAAGTGAACCCGTGTCTCCCTTCACCATGTGGTCCCAACTCTCAATGTACAGAAAATGGTGATAATTCAGATTGCCAGTGTTTACCAGAGTTTATAGGTGCACCCCCCAATTGTAGACCTGAATGTACAAGTAATACTGAGTGTGCATCTAATATGGCCTGTATAAATAGAAAATGTCAAGATCCATGCCGTGGCTCATGTGGTGTAAACGCTGAATGTAGAGTCGTGAGTCATACACCTATATGCTTGTGCCAAAATGGTTACACTGGTGATCCATTCCTCTATTGCAATATTAAAGTTGCTGCCACGGAACTAGAACGTCAAACACCGTGCGTGCCATCACCGTGCGGTGCAAACGCCCAATGCAGAGAACGAAATAATGCCGGGTCTTGTACATGTTTACCTGGATACTTCGGAGACCCTTATGAAGCATGCAAGCCTGAATGTCTATTAAATTCAGATTGTACATCAAACCTGGCATGTTACCAAAATAAATGTCATGATCCTTGCCCAGGGACATGCGGCATAAATGCTCAGTGTAATGTTATCAACCATATTCCAAGTTGTTCATGTCCTGACCAGCATTACGGCGATCCGTACAAAATTTGTACATATAAACTCGTTCAATGTAAGTTTAAAAAAATATTCATGTACCTACTCCATATACTACTTTATAATATTATCTATAATTTTTTTTCTAATAATTATGATATCAATACATTTAAATTTTCTTTCAGCGGAACCAGTAGACCCGTGCAATCCCTCACCATGTGGTCCAAATAGTCAATGCAGAACACAAAACGGCATTGCTATCTGTACTTGCCTAAGTGGCTACCAAGGATCACCTCCAGATTGCCGACCAGAATGCGTTACCAGTTCGGAATGTCCATTGGATAAAGTGTGCGAAAACTTCAAATGCGTGTCTCCCTGTGAAAAAGCATGTGGTATACAAACAGAGTGCAGAGTGATCAAACACAATCCTATTTGTACGTGTAAACAAGGTTACACAGGCGATCCATTCTCAGTTTGTTACTTCATTCCTGAAAAGCAGCCGCCATCGATGGCGCCAGTTAATCCATGTGTCCCTTCGCCGTGTGGATTGAACGCGCAATGCCATGATATTGGTGGAATACCATCTTGTTCATGTACCGAGGGATTCTTTGGCAGCCCTCCTAACTGTAAAGCGGAATGTGTTGTAAATACGGATTGTAGCAATGATAAGGCCTGTATTAATATGAAATGTCAAAACCCATGTCTGGGCTCATGTGGTTTAAGTGCCATATGCAGTGTTGTTAATCATACACCAATGTGTTCATGTCCTAATGGATATGAAGGCGATCCTTTTGCAGTATGCACCGTGAAACAACAAGGTAAATGGTCGCAGTCATAATATTTATTTTGTACCTACCTCATCTCAACTCAACACTCATGTATTGAAACTACTTAGTAATGCTTTTACGAAAGGTATTATTATAATCTTTTCCTCCAAGAACGCTCATTCATTTTTCATCTCTTAAAACGTAAAAATTGAAAACGTAAAAAATAATAAAAACACATTATTACAGAAACACCACAAAAAACTGACCCATGCCATCCTTCGCCATGTGGAGCTAATGCAATGTGTAACAACGGCGAGTGTAAATGCTTGCCAGAGTATCAAGGAGATCCATACTTTGGTTGTCGACCTGAATGCGTTTTGAGTACTGACTGCCCGTTAGACAAGACATGCCTCAGGTCTAAATGTGTAGACCCATGCCGCGATATGTGTGGTGTGGACGCGGAGTGCAATGCCTATAATCACGTTGCAATTTGTAATTGTCCAAGTGGCATGACAGGTGACGCATTTACGCGTTGCTTCCGCATTGAAAGTACGTATTATTTTTTAAAGATATATCACTGTTGTTAGTAAATAATATGTAATAATCAACCAAAAATTTATACTTACAGAACCGGTCAGCAGACCATGTGAACCATCCCCATGTGGTCCAAATAGTTTATGCAGGGAAGCTAATGGTCAAGCAGTGTGTGCTTGTCTCCAAGGTTATATTGGTAACCCACCCAAATGTCACCCAGAATGTATTCAAAGTACAGATTGTTCTCCTTCTCTGGCTTGCATAAATAGAAAATGCCAAGATCCATGTCCCGGGTCATGCGGCCATAACGCGTTATGTAACGTGAACAACCATAATCCAATATGCACATGTCCTCCGAGATATACTGGTTCTCCATTTAGTCATTGCTACGGTAATTGCCTATTTCATTAACATAGTTAAATATTTATTTGTATTTCACATAAAATAATATATAATTATTACCACTTACATTTTCAGTTCAAGCAATTGAGGAACCGCCCTCCAACCCCTGCGTACCGTCGCCTTGTGGGCCAAATAGTATATGTAACCCAACATCTAATGGGGTTTCGTACATTTGCACATGTCAGCCAACGTTTGAAGGCTCTCCACCACACTGTCAACGCGAATGCACTACGAGCGATGATTGTCCAACAAACAGAGCTTGCATTAACTACAAATGCAAAGACCCATGTCCTGGATCTTGTGGAACTAATACGGAATGTGTTGTTCGATTACATAGTCCCATGTGCACTTGCCAAGAACGATATACTGGAGATCCATTTACATCCTGCTACCTAATACCACAAACAATAGAAAAAATTGATCCCTGTAATCCAACACCATGCGGCGCTAATACTGAATGTAAAGTTTCAAGGAACGGCGCTGCAGCGTGCATTTGTGTGCCTGGATATTTTGGCAATCCATATGAGTCTTGCAGACCAGAATGTGTGGTAAATACTGACTGCCCTTACAACAAAGCGTGTCTAAGAAACAAATGTGAAGATCCCTGCCCTGGAGTATGCGGTTCTACGGCACTATGTCAAGTAATAAATCATATTCCGTCATGCAATTGTGCACCTGGCTATACTGGAAATCCGTATACCTACTGTCATATCATTTTCAATGAACCAAGTAAGTTCTCCACTTGATATTTATATAAACCCGTCCTCGTTAAATATTACCTATATTTAGATGCATAAAATCTATTCACTACCTCATTAGCCTAGTGGTCCTGAGTGTGGCTGCTACACTGGAGGTCCTGGGTTCGATTCCCTGGTCGAGCAAAGTGTTATTGGGGTTCTCTATGAAATTCTTAGTAGCAGCTCGGAGTTTGGAACTTGTGCCCGGTTAATGGCAATAGGCTCGCCCCCTATTACGTGGGACTTAAACATACCGGCGAACTGTGGGTGTACATTAGTACGCCTCTGCCTAACCCTTCGGGGAATACAGGCTGTGATGGTATGTTATGTTAAAATCTATTCAAATCCAAACACTTTTTCAGTTCCAGTTCCTCAAAGTCCTTGTGTACCAGATCCATGTGGAAGTAACTCCATATGTAAGGACAACAACGGACTAGCAACATGTTCCTGTAAGCCAGATTTCTTCGGATCTCCACCCAATTGCCGTCCTGAGTGCACTGTCAATTCAGAATGCGACCGTACTAAGAGTTGTTTGAGGCAGAAGTGTGTTGATCCATGTGTAGGAATGTGTGGACAAGATGCTGAATGTAGAGTTGTAAATCACGCACCGATATGCTCCTGCAGAAGTGGATTCGAAGGAGATCCATTCGTTAGATGCGCTATAGTTGCAGGTGAGACTTTAATATGAATGTAATATCCTTTCGGTCTTAAAATTAAATGTTGTATTTTGTAACTTTAGCCTTCCTCAATAAATGGGCTATCTAATACTGAAAGAATTTTTTAAATCGGACCAGTAGTTCCTGAGTTTAGCGCGTTCAAGTAAACAAACAAACAAACTCTTCAGCTTTATATATTAGTATATATAGATTAATATTATTTTTCTTCATTTGCAGAAGTTACAGTCCCTCCTCAGGATCAAAATCCATGTGTACCATCGCCATGCGGTCCAAATTCTCAGTGTCAAATTATAAATAGAATATCATCATGCAGTTGCCTCCAGAACTATATCGGTTCACCACCGAACTGTCGAGCGGAATGTACTGTGAACTCGGATTGTCCCAGCACCAAAGCATGCATAAACCAAAGGTGCCGCGATCCATGTCCCGGTTCTTGTGGCCTACAAACAGAGTGCCAGGTATACCAGCATGCTGCTATCTGCAGTTGTATAGAAGGATATACTGGAAATCCATTCCAAAGTTGTCATGTAAAGGAAAAAATAGGTAAATTTCATAATATCCCAACTTATAACCTATTATGACGATCATTATTAACATTATCTAACGTAACTTAAACCATTGTTAACAGAGCCCTTGCCCGCCATATACGACAATTGTAATCCAAGCCCATGTGGAGCAAACGCCGACTGCAATGATGGAAAATGCAGATGTAGACCTGATTACTTTGGCAACCCTTACTTAAGTTGTCGTCCGGAATGTACCCACAATTCTGACTGTTCTCCCGTCCAAACATGTGTCAACAATAAATGTGTAAATCCGTGCATAAATCTGTGTGGACAAGGCGCATTATGCGAAGTGTATAACCACATACCAATGTGCAGCTGTCCATCGAATACCAGTGGAAATGCATTCTTCTCATGCAAACCAACATCAGGTGAATAAAATATTACGATATTTCAATACATCATGTTAATGATTATAAGAAATATTAATCTGTGCTCATCGTGCTAATAATTTTTTTCAGTTAAACCCGAAAGACAAAATCCCTGCCAGCCGTCTCCTTGTGGCCCGTATAGTGTGTGTCGAGTAACACATGAGCAAGCGGCTTGTTCATGTCTTATTGGCTCCATCGGTGTGCCGCCATCGTGCAGGCCTGAATGTTTAGTGGATTCAGATTGTACAAGTCTCATGTCATGCTCAAATCAGAAATGTGCTGATCCTTGCATTGGTTCTTGTGGATTGCATTCGGAGTGTCGCGTTCATAATCACAAGCCTATTTGCTACTGCAGAAATGGTTACACTGGCGATCCATTTACCTACTGCGCTATCGTTCAAAGTAAGTACTCATATAATGAAGTATTCATTTAACTCATAAAATATAAACATTATGAATAATTAATTAACTATATGTTATATACCTACCTACCTTTTTTGAAAAGAAACTAAATTCATGATATTTTATTAAACTTGTTTGAATACGATTGGCTGAAATCTTACGTGTTGAAAAGCACAAACAGTTTTTCATATCTAATGAGTACTGTTTTTCTAATAGATGAACCACCACCAACGAAAGCACCGTGTGAACCATCACCATGTGGTCCCAATTCTGAATGTCGGGCAGTGAACGAAGCACCTTCATGTTCTTGTCTATCGGGTTACGTGGGTCAACCACCGTACTGTCGCCCGGAATGCGTTACTAATAGCGAATGCACCTTTGATAAGGCTTGCATCAACAACAAATGCGCTGATCCGTGCATAGGAGCCTGCGGACTTAACACAGAATGTAGAGTCATAAGCCATTCACCGCAATGTGCATGTCAACCAGGATATGAGGGAGACTCATTTTATCAATGTACACCATTCAAAGGTACTTACCGCTATATCAGATCAACCTACGTGTTTACTTATCTCTGGTTCTTCTGTATACGAATTAAAAATTTAATATTATATAAGTAATTATCTTTTCAGTGCCATCATCGAAACCGGCACCACCTAGCGAACCCTGCATACCTAACCCATGTGGGCCGAACGCTGTGTGCCAAGAGCGTAACAATGCTGGCAGTTGTACATGCGTCACAGGATTCTTTGGAAACCCTTACGAAGGTTGTAGACCAGAATGTGTCCTCAATTCAGACTGCTCAGAAAATCTTGCATGCATCAACAACAGGTGTCAAGATCCATGTCCCGGCCTATGTGGAACAAATGCACAATGTCAAATGATTAACCATATTCCCAACTGCGCTTGCACTTCGGGATACGTGGGCAACCCATATGATAAATGCATACTTAGAGAAGGTAAACTATTTTAATTTCTCATTTTTTCATAATCACGAATCTCGTGCGTAGACCTAGCTTATTCAAATAAAGTAAATTATACTTAGATATAAAATATGTTTTCGCAGAAACACCGACGGACCCATGCAATCCATCGCCATGTGGCCCATATAGTACATGCAGTGCTGTTAATAATAAAGCTATATGTACATGTCTATCCAAATATATCGGAAACCCGCCGAACTGCAGACCTGAATGTATGATGAGTTCGGAGTGTTCTCTAAACAAAGCCTGTGTAAAACAAAAGTGTATCGATCCATGTATCGGAGCATGCGGAGAAAACGCGCAGTGTCGTGTTTATCACCACAGCCCCTATTGCACATGTCTCCCTGGCTTTGAAGGAAATGCATTCATCAGATGTTCAAAAGAAAAAGTGGTGCCCCCACAAGTAAAATCACCTTGCGAACCAAACCCTTGCGGTCCATTCGCTATATGTAGAGAGGCTGCTGGATCAGCTGTCTGTAGTTGTAAAGAAGGTTACTTTGGTGCCCCACCTGGTTGTGCACCAGAGTGCGCTATCAACGAAGATTGTCCAAATGACAAAGCCTGTGTTCGTGAAAGATGCGTAGACCCTTGCCTGGGATCCTGCGGGTCTAATACTGAATGCCATGCCATGAACCATCTGGCTATTTGTACTTGTCTACGTGGTTATCGTGGAAATTCCTTTGTAGGATGTTACCAGTTTGATGGTAAGTGACTAGCATTTCTGTTTATTTCAAAAGGTAAATTTCTTCCATAATCGATAGGTACATTTTACATTAGTCACTAATTTTTCATTTGCTATATTTAACAATAATGGGAGTCGAAGTCACAATATTAATGTCTGTACAGTACTGTGATTACTTACGTAAAGATCTTATCGATGTATTTTGCAGAACCACAAGCACCTGTAGATCCTTGCGCTCGCAATCCCTGTGGAAGTAATGCTATTTGCAGCAATGGTACATGTTCATGTATTCCGGGATATCACGGCAATCCTATATTAGAATGTCGGCCAGAATGTACGATTGATGAAGACTGTAATAAACGTCAAGCTTGCGTGAATTACAAATGCGTAGACCCATGCAAAAATGCCTGCGGCCTCGAAGCAGTATGCAATGTCTATAATCATATAGCAATATGCGAGTGCCCGGCACCGCTTCAAGGAGATGCTTTCATAGCCTGTCGTCGTGAGATAGGTATGTAGTATTAACTTCGGTCTCTTTAAGAAAACATTTTTACCAGAATAGTAGCATTTCTATTTATCAAAAAATTACCAATAGTTACAGCGCCGGTGGAGGGAGCGTGTACACCGAACCCGTGCGGGCCGAATAGCATATGCCGCGCGCAGGGTACAGTAGCGCATTGCTCGTGCCGGCCGCCCATGCAATCCGAGCCACCCAGCTGTCGGCCCGAGTGTCGCAGCTCGGCTGACTGCAATGCCGCGCTGGCATGCCGCGCCGGCAAGTGCCGAGACCCCTGCCCCGGCGCGTGCGGCTCTCACGCCATTTGCCGCACTACAATGCATTCACCAATTTGTACCTGTCCACCTGGTTATACCGGAGATCCCTTCATACGTTGTATGCCAGGTACGCGGATTATTTTCACTAATATCAGTCGAGGTAAACCTGGATACTCTGGAATTTCATATCAATTGTTTTTTACAGCCTTCGAGTCTGAACCCAAAAAGAGTTCACCATGTCCCGATTGCGGCCCGAATGCTGACTGTGTGGATAGCCAATGTCGCTGCCGTCCAGGCTTTTTAGGAACACCGCCATTCTGTCGTTACGAGTGTCTGGATTCTAATGACTGCGAATGGGATCTCACGTGCATTAACAGGCATTGCGTAGATCCCTGTCCGGGAGCATGTGGTCACGGCGCCCAGTGTGCCCCGGTGGCTCACGAACCCCGCTGCACTTGTCCTCCTACCACTACCGGAAATCCCCTCACGGCGTGTCATCCCATCAACAATATTCGTAAGACAGATTAGATCACAAGGAAGATTGCTTAACGTGAAAATATAAATGATTAATGAAGAAATATAGGGTTTTAGGAAGCGGCAATCTTGTGTCTTCGCTTTTAAAGCTTAGGCATGGGTTTTACTAGCGAAACCAAGTGAGCCGTTCGCCTCCTTTAGTCTCGAGATTTTAGCTTAATGAAGCGTGCTTTCCATATTTGCTGCATCGTTCTAAATTATTTAGGCGTAAAATTAAATGTTCGTATTTAACACGTTACAGCCAAACAACCAAACGATCCGTGTGTACCATCTCCGTGTGGACCAGGCGCCTTATGTCGCGCGAAAGGAGCTGGTGCTTCTTGTGAATGTGAACCTGGCCTCCGTGGCGACCCTTACACTGGGTGTCGACCAGAATGCCTGGCGGACTCTGATTGCTCACCAACTAAAGCTTGCATACGCTCGCACTGTCGTGACCCTTGCCAGGGTACTTGTGGCGTAGGGGCTGACTGTGAAACCGTCAATCATATTCCGTTGTGTTCATGCCCAGCTGGGACTAGAGGAAATGCATTTGAAATATGTCACGTTGAAATGACCCGTAAGTAACTATAATTAAAGCACAAAATAATTCTGTATGTTGACAGGGAAGTAAAGCCTGTCATCGTATCGTATGAACTGTAACGAAATGTATTATTATATAATAGAGCCACCATGTACTCCGTCACCGTGCGGCCCTGGAGCATTGTGCACAGTGGTGGGTGACAGCGCTATGTGCTCCTGTCCGAGCGGCACGAGCGGCGACGCGGCGACATCCGGGTGTAGACCCGAGTGCGTCGTGAGCTCGGAGTGCCCTCGTGACCGCGCATGTGTGCGCAACAAATGTACGGACCCCTGCCCAGGCACGTGCGGCAACGCCGCTATGTGCCGCGTCGTTAACCATGCACCTATCTGCTGGTGCCCACCCTCTACTACTGGAGATCCATTTGTTGCTTGTATAGGTTAGTATCGCAATATAAAATGTATACTGAATTTTTACTAAATCTTTGAACACTGATTTCTGCACTTAGGCGAATATAAGACAATGAAAAAAAAACTTTAAAAAAAACGATAACGAACAGATTTTATCGCATTGTATTGACAAATAAAGTAAGGTACCTATTAGTAATTTTAACATTAAGACGTGCAATACCTTAGTCTACCCGTGACCATGTATGCTGTAAAGAATCCGAAACGTTGGGAATTAAATAATATCAATACATCGCGATAAAATACGTAACAAGTAGTTATAATTCTTTGAAATTAAATATTCTTAATTTGATTTAGAAACACCACCGAAGTCATACGATCCATGCGACCCTAACCCTTGCGGAGCACATGCAACCTGTCGCAACGGCATATGCACCTACTATGAGTGTACTGTTAACGACGACTGTTCTGGTCACCGCGCATGTATTAACAGAAAGTGCACAGACCCATGCGTTAACGCATGTGGGCTCAACGCGATATGCACGGGCGTGAGACACTCACCAGTGTGTTCATGTCCGGCTGGATATACGGGCTCCCCGCTGGTGCGATGCGATCGCATCTTTATCACTACACCTGCACCGCCGATACCCGAGTGCGTCAGGGACGAGCAGTGCGCTGATAACGCCGCATGCGTCGACTCACATTGTTCACCCGTATGTGGGCCGAATAACTGTGGACTCAATGCTCGCTGCTTAGCCAAACAACATAGAGCCCTTTGTACTTGCCTACCCGGATACGAAGGCGATGGTTACACGGGATGCTACTCAGGTACTTTTATACATACAGTTTACTTAAAAAAACCTTTGTACCTACTCGAGATCATACATAGCATATCATACAGCAGATACCTATATATTTAAAAAAAGTATAAGTATACCTATAATAACTTTTTTTTTTCAGTACAATGCCACAGTAACAACGACTGTCCGGACGATGAAAGCTGTGAAAGTGGTTCATGTGTGAAGGTCTGTTTGCGCATTCGCTGTGGAGCTGAAGCGCATTGTGTTGCACGCGGACACACTGGATCATGTGAATGTATTGCTGGCGCTCACGGCAACCCATGGACTGGATGTCGTATAGCCGAATGCGTTGTAGACGATGATTGTTCCTCGTGGCTGGCTTGCTCTCGTGGTTCTTGTCTAGACCCATGCCTCGGAGCTTGTGCTCAGGGCGCTATCTGCTCAGTTGTTCGCCATGTACCGACTTGTGAGTGCCCGAGAGGCACACAGGGCAATCCTAAGATTGAGTGCCGCCAAGGTTTGTATTTTATTCTTGTTTCATGCATGATGCAATGAATTAATAAAAATATTTATTTAAATAACATAATTACGATCTTCTTATTTTCAGTTCTAGAAGGAGAATGTGAAATTGACGCTGAATGTGGACCTGACCTAGCATGTCTGCAGGGTACATGCAGGAATCCCTGTGAATCAACATCTTGTGGTGTCCGAGCAGAATGCAGAGTTGCAAATACGCTACCATTCCGAACTCTCGTTTGTGAATGCCCAATACCGCTTGTTGGTGATGCTTCAGTACAGTGTAACCCAAGTAGGTATTTTACGAAGTGATTGGGTATTTGTATGATACAATAACGTGGCATTATGTGATTGTCTTATGGCAGTCATATATTATTATATATGACTTACTTGCAGATATAACGGGAAGAAATAGTTAACTGCCTCATTAGCCAAGTGGTCCCGAGTGCGACTGCTAAGCCAGAGGTCCTGGGTTCGATTCCCAGGTCGAGCAAAGTGTTATTGGGTTTTTCTATGAAATTCCCAGTAGCAGCTCGGAGTTAGGAATTTGTGCCCGGTTAATGGCAATAGGCTCGCCACCTATTACATGGGACCTAAACATACCGGCGAACTGTGGGTGTACATTAGTACGCCTCTGCCTAACCCTTCGGGGAATACAGGCGTGATGGTATGTTAAATAGTTAACCACTTACATGTTTTTTGCCACTTAGTAGGTACCTACCTCCCAAATGAAATATTTTCCACCTGGTGCAAAAATGTGCGTAATGAAGAAATCGCCTACGGTAGGTGTAAAAGTAAGAACGGGTATGGTAATGTACCGAAAAACGTACAACTCGATTAATATAAACTGCAATATGTTCATTCACTTGTACCTATACACACCTATGTATTTTTTAGTTTTAAAATTATATTATGATAAATTATATTGTACATTAATGCATGTAAATATATACAGCATTAGAGTATTTGTACCTGTATTAGTAATTTGAGTACCTCAGGTTCTTCTAAGGCCGTAGGCACAAATCAAAATTAGAACATATTTTTTCATACTGTGTATTATAGTTGTTAAGGAAATAGGTAATTTTCAATTAACAATTATATTCGTAGCAAGTAGGTGTGCATGCGGTAATGAAAAATGGTTAGCGCATTACAAAGAAAATTCATTTTCAGGAGGTGAATGCAAGAGTGACGACGAGTGTGGTTCAGAGGAACGTTGCGATAACCGCGCCTGTGTGAGCGCATGTGTTGGCGTGACATGTGGCCCGGGCGCCGAGTGCCGCGCCTCTGCACACCGCGCCACATGCGCCTGCGTGCCGCCGCTCCAAGGCAATCCTCAAGTGGCTTGCACACTTGGTTAGTAGTCTATTTTATTTAGTTTTCTTTCATAAATCAGAACTTTGAATTTGCACTATTTACAATTACAATATTAATTGGATATTTTAGATGACGTTAAAATATTTTAGAAACGAAATTTGATTCCCAAAATATAACTAAATGTAGCCGCAGATAAGTAATTCTTTGCGGTATTGGTAAACGTGTTGCAATGACAATCTAGCCTGGACGTTATAACTTATCTATTTTGTAAAACGGCTAGTGGTTACGTAAAATGGCATATTATACAATCCAACTTATACATAGACATATAGATAAAACATTAAATAGATAACAATCTTGTGCAGATGAACCACATGGTATAAGTTGCACGTCTGATGCGGAATGCGGCGATGCGGAAGCTTGTGTGTCTTTGCGCTGCGTGTCGGCGTGCGCAGGCGCATGCGGCGCGGGAGCGCTGTGCGACGCCGTGCAGCACCGCGCGCGCTGCCACTGCCCACCTGGCACCGCTGGTGATCCAGCGCGCATCTGCTACACACGTAAGTCTTGTTCTATGCTCTTTATGTGTACTCAGTGATTTATATATTACCTACTATAAAACCCTATTAAAATAACTTGTTTTTTTTTGTATAGCGGAGTGTACGTTGGACTATGACTGTCCATTTGACAAGGTTTGCATTAACGGATACTGCCAGGACCCATGTGCACTTGGTACGCCTTGCGGTAGAGACGCACACTGCGTGGCCGTCGCGCATATTGCTAGCTGCCGCTGCCCTCCCGGCACTCAGGGTGATCCCCGACACGCTTGCGTATCGGGCATCTGCCACTATAACGAGGACTGTGATGACTCACAAATTTGTAACCGGCTCAACCGTGTATGCCAGCCAGCGTGCTCCGACCAATCTTGCGCGCCTGAAGCGGTGTGCATTGCGCGAAACCACCACGCCATTTGCTCTTGTCCTGCAGGCCGTACCGGAGACCCGTACGGTCGGGGCTGTAGTGCAATACACGACGAGACAGAGTGCTCCACCGACTCTGATTGTTCGGCACCATTTGCCTGCGTAAATGCACGCTGTGTCGACCTATGTCTAGGAAATCCATGCGACTCTGGCCTCATATGTAAAATTGTCGACGTGCTACCGCTACGAGCGGTAGCTTGTGTTTGTCCCGACGGCGGTCGAGTGGCACCTGACAACGGGTGCCGAGCTCCACCGCAAGCCGACTGCTCGGTTGATTCCGAGTGCGCTAACAGTCAGACCTGCCGTCGTGGAAGCTGTGTTGAGTCTTGCCGAGCCGATCCTTGCGGACAAAATGCCCTTTGTGAATCTGTCGACCATACATCTCGCTGTACATGCGCACCAGGCTACATCGGAAATCCAAGAATCGAATGTAACACGAGTAAGTACTTGGAAAACGTGATTCACCTTAAAATATGTTACTAATACTAATAATCTCACGATACTTTTTGTTCTCTAACAGTACCACGACAGCCAGCGATATTTGAATGCTACAATGACGAGGAATGTGGTCCAGAACGGGCTTGTATCAATCGTACTTGTGTGAATCCATGTAATGATGCATGCGGCCTTGGAGCGTTATGTCGTGTTATAAATCATATACCGCAATGCTCCTGCCCGAGGGGATATTCGGGTGAAGCTAATGTTCGATGCACACCACGTAAGTATACTAATGAAACTAACTACTTTATAATAATGTATCAAATGTTTATATAAAAATATTCATCGTACCCAAAAAATCTGTTTCTGTTTGAGGAACTGAAAAGACTAAGGAAGTACAACATGAATCAACATAAATCAATTCTTGCTTGTTTTTTTTTAGCTTCTGACGAATCAGTCATTCCTGTAGGCTGCAAAGCTAATTCTGAATGTCCACTATCACAAGCATGTATAAACGGAGCGTGCGCAGATCCGTGTGCTTGCGGCTTTAACGCCGAATGTACTGTAGTGAGACACCATCCCGTATGCTACTGTGAACGGGGATATTCAGGAAATCCTTATGTGAGCTGCTCTAAAGGTAAATAGCCTCAAAAAGTTATCGTTCGTACCTACTGGCCTACTCATTACCTTTACTCATAATTATATTTTAATTGATTCTTTTTTACAGTTGGATGTACCTTAGATTCAGACTGTCCCGACGCCGACACATGTTACAACGGTGCGTGCGTCAACCCATGTGTCGTTGACGCTCCTTGCGCTATCAGCGCGGAATGCTTCGGCAAAGCACATCGCCCTAACTGTCGCTGCCCCACGGGAACTACAGGAAACCCCTATACGAGATGCCAAGCTGCTGAATGTGAAATTGATAACGACTGTAATGACGATAGCGTTTGCATAAAGGGATCCTGTCGCAATGCCTGCTCTAACGAAGGCCTCAATCCTTGCGCCAACAACGCTGAATGCTTCGCACGAAACCACGCTGCCTCTTGCAAATGTCCTTCGGCACTACCACGCGGAGATCCTTTAGTCCATTGTCTAAAAGTTGATGTTATTGGAGAACCCGAATGTCGTATGGATAGCGAGTGCCCTAGCGGCTACGCCTGTCTCAGAGACGAATGTCGCGAAGCTTGTAACGAATTGAAACCATGTATCGGCAACGCTCGTTGTACTGTTTCAGACAGCATACCATTCCGAACCCTAATATGTCGTTGTCCCGACGGATTTATACCTGAAGAAGGAGGAAATTGTAAACCAGCTCAACTCCCCACACTCAGTTGCTCTTCGGATCAGGACTGTGGCGACCACGAATCATGTGTTAATAGGATTTGTCGTAACCCATGCAACTGCGGAGACAATGCAGAATGTTTCATCCGCAACCACAGACCCATCTGCTCTTGTCGTGAAGGATTTGAAGGCGACCCATACCGGCGATGCCACGTCGTCGGTTGCCGCAGTAATTCAGAGTGTCAATCTCAAGAAGCATGCATCAATGGAAATTGCATTAGTCCTTGTCTTTTGAACAGCACTTGCGGATATAATGCTGAATGTTACGTAGAAAGGAATTTACCATTGTGCAGATGCCGTCATGGATTTGAAGGTGACGTTTATTTGGGTTGCCACGCAATAGAATGCAGAAGTAATGGGGATTGCCCACAGGACAAGCAATGTCGGGCTCATAGATGTGTAAATCCATGTCTTAGTGGAAATATATGCGGGTCTGGTGCAACTTGCTTGGTGAGAAATCATATTGCTGTGTGTAAATGTGAACCAGGCTATTCCGGAAGTCCATATATTGAATGTAAACCACAAACTATCGCAGAATGTTACATGGACGCTGACTGTCCTTCAAAAATGGCATGTTTATCTTCTCGATGCGTAAACCCTTGTACAGAACTGCGGCCCTGTTCCGTTCCAGCCCAATGTGAAGTATCACCCACTCTGCCTGTGCGCACGATGCTGTGCACTTGTCCACCAGGATACGTTAGCAGTGGTGGAGGCATATGCCGTCCTGCTTCCTCGTTCCCGGGTGACATTTGCAATACAGACGAAAACTGCACTGCTAACCATGCTTGCATAACGTCTCTTTGCAAAAATCCATGCGAATGTGGCCCGAATACAGATTGTCAAATAAAAGACCATAAGCCTGTCTGTGCGTGCCAGCCCGGCTTCGTAGGTGATGCCCGCACCGGGTGCTACAAGGTTCTGTGTCAATCTGATTCGCAGTGTGCAGATGATGAGACGTGCTTTAACAGCCGTTGCGTACCGGCTTGCTCAGTTGACACAGATATATGCGGAGAGTCTGCCGAGTGTTATGGCAATGAACATCGTGCCTCTTGTAGGTGTAAGATTGGTACCATAGGAAATCCATCTATTGCGTGCACACCTATCGGGTGTCGCGCTGACTCTGACTGCCCGCCAGACAAGTCGTGTATCAACTCTATATGTGTAAACCCCTGCAATGCAACGACTTGTAATGAACCGGCTGAATGCCGAGTGTATCTTCACGAACTTCACTGCGTTTGTCCACCTGGTTACCAAAGTACTGAAACCGGGTGCTTGATTACTAGACAACCGCAATGTATTACAGATATTGATTGTCCTTATGGAACTGCTTGTTTGAACGCTAGATGCGTGAACCCATGTATGGAAATAAAACCTTGTGGTGTCAACGCCGAATGCAAAGTTGTGGACACATTACCTGTTAGAACAATGATTTGTGAATGCATTCCTGGATACAAAGGCAACGCTCTCGGCGAGTGTACTTCTAATCGACGTAAGTACTTACTTCTGTAAACGGTACTGAAGGTGGTCGAGATCATTTACATTCATGGATATTTTTGAGTTTTACATATTTCACATAGATATATTATTATATCTACCGATAAAATATCTAAGATGCGTGCGCTTCAAATTGGTTAAATCAAAATAATTACCAAAATATGCATTAATGTAAACCATCACCTCCACTTAACATTGCACATCTGTTTCTAATGGAATCCCTTTCTAAGGAGTATTAGGTACTGCAGATAGCTTAAATTTATGTCCATAGTGGTATTCACTGTTACAGATCGCTAGTCCTTATCTGATCACTTCGTAAAGCAAAACACACCTTAAAGCAAACGCACATCTATTCCAATGATAACGTGTCATATCTCTGACCTAGTATCTTCAATTTTAGCACAATACCTTTTCCAAAGTGTCGTGCCGTAATATAAAAATAACTACCAACTTAACGTCACTAGGTACCTTCGTCAACCTTTATCATCAACTATCAACAACTATCAATTGGTCCCATAAATATAAATAAATCATATACCTATAACATAATCAACCCATTATACTGTCCCATTGCTGGGCACAGGTCTCAGAATGTCTCAGAATGAGAGGGATTAAGATTATTTTAGGTCATATATAAATGCTTAATTTTTAATCTCTCAACCTTATGCCACGATGTGTAAAATAAGTGTTTGACGGGCAGGTCCGATTCCGCAATGTGTAGACGGGCAAGGAATCGACTCCAACAGCGAATGTATACCGTGCCGATCGGATGATGGTCGCGTGGTGGACGCGCGCGGGCGGTGCGTGTGCGACGCGGCGCGCGGGTTCGTGCCGCGCGGCAACACGTGCGTGCCGCGCGGCTGCCGCGCCGAAGCGCACTGCGACGACCGCGAGCGCTGCATCAACGGCACCTGCGTCGACGCCTGCAGAGCCGAGCCCTGTGGAACATCGGCCACCTGCGACGCCATCGGCCACCGATCTCATTGCACCTGCATCGCCGGTTATACGGGTAACCCGCGCGTGCACTGTAACACCACCAACCCGCCAGTGTACCGTACCGACTTCCCTCTGCCTGATATGCAGGTAAATGTTCTTCTTTTCTTCTAGCTACTACAACCTGGTTATAAGCACACCATATAACTCTAGACTGATTTATCTTCCTTTATCATACCTATATTATTCTGTGTTAGGTCCACTGTCTTGCCGATGGCGTTCGAGTCAGTCTCAAAATCAAGGACTTTAACGGCGTACTGTATGTAAAGAGCTACAGTAAGGACGAACGCTGCCGACTAGCGGTAGACACACCTAAGGATGAAGAAACGATTGTAGACTTCACCGTACACTTCGGCGAGTGTGGCTTAGTCCATGTAAACGTAAGTTAATTTTTTCATCATCTAGAACTAGTGCGATTATTTTTATAGGTAATATATATATTACATCCAACATTAACATGCCTGCCAACGTACTAATATGCCTCTTTATTTTAAAGGGTCTGGCGAGCTTCGTCCTAGTAATGCAGAAACATCCAAAATTGGTCACGTCGAATGCCAAGGCATTCCACATCAAATGTATCTACCAAACCGGCGAGCAAAATGTAACACTAGCGTTCAATGTGTCGATGCTAACAACAGCCGGCACCATCGCCAACACTGGACCGCCACCGACTTGCTCCATGAGAATAGTTTCCCGCTCAGGCAGCCAAGTCAGCTCTGCCGAAATTGGAGAGAACCTCGTCTTGCAAGTTGATGTACAGCCTTCAAGTAAGTTACCTGTAGACATACCATCATCATGCCTGTATTCCCTGAAGGGTTAGGCAGAGGCGTACTAATTTGCATCCACAGTTCGCCGTTATGTTTAGGTCCCATGTAATATGCCATTATTTTTGCATTTTATTGCAAGCTTATTGCCATTAACCGGATGCACATTTCAAACTCCGAGCTTCTACTGGGAATTTTATAGAAAAACACAATAACACTTTTTCGAGCAATGTGTTATTGGGAATCGAACCCAGGACCTCTAGCGTGGCAGTCGCCACTAGGCTAATGGGGCAGTTACCTGTAGAAGAAGAATAAACTAGCCAATTGAAAAGATGAAAATACCACATTGATTATACATAATCAACCCATTATTCTTTCCCACTGCTCGGTACGGGTCTCCTCTCAGAATGAGAAGGATTAGGCTATAGTCCACCACTCTGTTAATTAAGTACTATACGCACATGACTTCTAAAAGTCAAAACCTTGGATTCGAATTCGAGACCTTTGACTTGGCAGTCCAATGGTCATATCACTAAGCTGCTCATACACTCATGATATATTATATTTTTAAGAAAGAAAATAATTTATTTGGTACCTCTCATAAGCGAATATAAAAATTTCAAACACAATAAATAAAGTGGTGCCATAATAGGTGTCAATCTCAACTATTTATGCACGTTTTTTCTGTGCCGTGCATTTAATACCTTTTTTTTTTAGATATTTACGGTGGATTCGCACGTAGCTGCATAGCAAAGACAAGCGAAGTAGCAACAAATGTAGAAAATGAATACCCGGTAACGGATGCCGATGGATGTGCTACGGATCCATCGATCTTTGGCGAATGGGAACGAAGCGAGGATGGCAGTGTGCTGCGAGTCGCCTTCAACGCTTTCAAGTTCCCCAGTAGCGATAACATACGATTCCAATGCAACATACGTGTCTGCTTCGGCAAATGTCAACCGGTAAGGAGCGCGATAAATAGTGTCTTTGTGTATCAGTAACATAATGACTGCCTGAGAAATTATAATAATAAATTTCCCATTTTAGGTGAACTGTCGCGGTGCTGATGCCTTCGGCAAGCGGCGTAAACGTGAAGCTATAGATAGCACCGCGGCGTCGTCTGCTGCAGGCCAGTTACGCGAGGAGGTGACCGTTGAGTCCAACCAAATCCTAACGCTACAACTACGCGACCCGTCACAAGTGGCGCGACAGCGCGACGCGGGCGGTGCAGCGGGCGCAGGCGCGGGCGCCGGCTCCGGCGAGGTGTGCGTGTCGGCGGCTGGGCTGGCCGTGGCGCTGGCGCTGACGGCGCTGCTGGCGCTGGTGGCGGTGGCGGCGGCCGTGGCATGCTGGCTGGTGGCGTGGAGGCGCGCGCGCCCGCCGCCCGCGCCGCTGCCGCACCCGGCTGACTTCCCTAACCCGCTGTTCCAGCGCTGAGTACGCTAGTCGCGACCACGCTCCTCCGCCGGCACCGGGCGGTGTCGGTCTTCCTCTCTCCTTATCTCTGTGCTGCCGCCGGAGGACCGCCGGTCAGGGGCGCGCCGGGCGCCCCCGCTCGCGCTCGCCGCGCCCCACCCTATACTTACTTTATTTTAAATATTTTTTACGTTTTACTTTTACTAATGTGGCGTCCGTCGCTCTTCGAATTTTGTGATATTCATATAAATATTCGAAATCACCATAATTGTTGTATGTAAAATAAATATCGATTATACCTACTTCTAAGAATAAATTTAATAATTATTAATAATTAATTCGTTTCATTATTAGTGATTGTAAGTCATTAAGTTCCTTGGACGCTACCTAGCTCTGTTACTGTCACACTAGCCCGAAAAAAACCGGGCTAGTCTTGTTCGTGTTGTTCCCAGATGTTCACGAGTTTATTGTTCTGGAAAAATGAAAATTCATACTTACCAACAAGTCGACAACATTTAAAAAAAATTGGTTCCCTACGGGTCCATGAGAATGTTTATAGTACGTTACCCTAGCAGGAAAGTAGCTCCTGGAGCGATATGAGTGGAACGTATAAGTAATCTGCTGTAATTGTGCGCCACATAAAAAATTGTGCGCTTTGTAGTTTTCGAAAAAAAAATGAGAAAAACTATTCCTGCTGGAGTAACGTTCCTCAACAGGAAAATTCTAAACGAATGATCGGAATGAGAAATATTGTATATGGGCAGAGAGCTTATATTTGTGCATAAATGAGCGCCAAAAATATAATTTGTGCGTCTTCAGGTTTTCGAGATATTGCATTTCCTGCTGGAGTACCTAATGATTTGCAAAATCGTGTATCTCTAAAACCATTGCATGGGCTTCTGTTGAATAAACACACACAAGTAGCTCTTTATTTGTGACAGAATTAGATTTAAGAAAATATTTATAATTTTCAAGTAATAGCGGTTTTTTGAAAACCAGAAAAAATATCGCATCGCCGAAATGAGTAAACTTATAAGCCAGCTGAAAACTGTATTCGGTTCTTCTTGACGGTTATAATAACCATAAAAAGTATTAAAAGTGTACATAATACATGCGTTAACTCGGTATAATATTGCTAAAACTCAAAACGATGGTGTGTTAAGTTTGACGGAAAAATACAAGAAACCGGCTCAACCCAAGATATGTAGGTGTAAACCAAAAATTAGTGCGTTTATTCAAGAATATATAGTGAAAATATTCAGCTTGGAATGTGTCGCATTATGTAGATATAAGCAAAAAATTAAACATGTAAACAACGGCTGGTTATCCGACCAAATTCGAATGGCTACAAAAAAGCGACGAATTCGTACATATCGATGACCTATATGAGCAACAGAGCAACGTCCACGTCTGATCGATTTGAAATTTGGTATCCGTTATTGCAAGAACATTCAACCATGACTTGATCCTGCGGGGGCTAAAGAGGTTATTTACTATTTTACAATTATTGGGCTTCGCACCGACTTCAGATCAGTTTTTTTTTTAAAAAAGCTTACTAGCAATGTGGGTCACACATTACTAGTATTCTTGTTAACCCCTCGTGCTAAGCTAGATTGCTTGTGTTACGAGTGGGTTCACGTCGGTAGTGCAATGGGTGGGGTTCGAACCGGCAACCACATGATCGCAAGTCCGACGCCCTAGCCATTATGCTACCGACGCTTCATTTGAATATACAGTTGAATTTTTGCTAGAATTAGAATATATTTATTAATGGATAAAATTTCAACTCCTTATCATTAAGGAGTGCTGTGGCTTTAATGATCAGTTCAGTAGAATGAGTGATGTGTGATGATGACTCTCAGACGGAAACACCGGAATAACTAATGAATCATAGGTGGGTAGTATTCGTGCCTACAATTTTTGGATATTTGAATTTCTCTCTATTTCCTTGAGTTTCCATCATCAGATCCTGACTTGGTGATTTTTTAGTTTTATGGTTCACACACACATACAAACACTACTAAATCCTGTAATCCCAGTGATGATCATTATCTCTTTTTGTATATTGAAGTCAAAATTGCCCCAGTCGTACCTAATATAAATACCTATAAATAGCTGAAATAAAACCGATCTAGTGCAAAACTTTCACGGGTACTCGTATACCTAATAATATCTACGTACCATCATCTTCATATATCCTTAAACGAAATTACAACTCATTCACTGAATAATCACAAAGTCTACTAAAAAGCCCACAAACTTAGGTACCCGTTTAAAAAAATGCAACATCAAAAATTTCAACAACAACAACATCAACTAAGAAAAGATTTTTGGGAATTTAATCCTAAAACATAAATTCAAAAAATAAAGGTAAATTGTATCCTACTATATAATGTAGTATTATAATATTACTAGCTGTTACCCGCGTCTACGACCGCACGGTATTTAAAAAAAGCCTAAGTTACTCCTTGTTACATCAGCTATCTGCCAGTGAAAGTCCCGTCCAATTCAGTCCAGCCATTTCAGAGATCAGCCGGAACAAACAGACAGACAAAAATTGTTTTTGTATATGAACCGTGTATACATCCAAATGCACATAGTAAAAAACGGTGATTTTAATATTACAAACAGACACTCCAATTTTATTTATTTGTAGTAGGTATATATAGTGTGTAGATTATAATAATCGTGAAAAATGTTTGTCTCTCTTTTTCGCCAGAAGGGCTGAACAGATCTCGATAATATTTGGCAGAGTGATGGATTATAGTCTGGAATAACACATAGGCTACTTTTTATCCAGGTTGCACCCTATTCTGAATTCCACGTAGACGAAGCCGCGGGCAGAAGCTTAGTACCTAATTACATATTTGGAAAATACGAAAGAAATGCGAGTATTACACATTCACACCGTTGTATTACTTGACACAGCTATATGTGTAGGTGGGTTTCGAACCGGCAACCACATGATCGCAAGTGGCACTTGCCGGTGGTGCCGGTGTGGTTGATCATGAGACCAGTACGAGGGTCGATCAAGAAGTACCCGTGTTAAGAATAAAGATGCATTTTTTTCTTTAGCAGCATTATTTAATTTTTCAAAGTAATCATCCCCTTTTAGGTCTCTACACTTTTCCTAATATATCGGAAAAATTCTAACCCCTCGAAAAAATACGATTTCTCAAACTATTCAAAATATTCGCTTCTGTCTCAGCGATACCTAACCTCTTTGTTTGAGCTGTTTTTTCCCCAAGCTATGTTCTCTTGTTGAATACGGTGGGTGCGGCAACCATTCATAGCAAAGTTCCACCAATTTGGCAGCGAAAATCCTGGAAGAATGTGCTGGTGCATTTCATGGAGAAACAAGACATATGTTTTAGCCAAATTAGGCCGTTTTTCTTAATTTTTTTTATCGAATCGGTCCAACATTTCACTGCAATAGTGCCCTGTAATCGCTCTTCCTTTTTGCAAGAAGTCTACGAATGTTATTCACTTAGAATCCCAAAAAATTGTGGCCATGACTTTTCCGGTCGATAGGATGGTTCTTTCCTCCTTCGGAGCAGATTTATTAGGACAAATCCATTATTTGGACTGTCGCTTGGTCTCTGGCGTATAAAAATGTATCCAAGTGTCGTCAACGGTGACGACTCGAAGCAAAACTCCTTCCAATTACGTTCAAAGAGGTCCAAACACTGCTTCGACATTGACGTCAGTATCCGCTTGTTTTCATACGTGAGCAATCGCGGCACCCATCGGGCAGACACCTTTTTCATGCATAACTTATTATGTAATAATTATATAGATTTCCGTTCCGTATGAAGCGCCTACAGCCTCTGCTTATTCGCAGACTTTAGTTTGTCAATCAGCGAGAATCATATAGCGGACTTTTTTAATTACTTCCTCGGCAATACCACGTCTGCCAGGCACCCTGGCCACTCTTCTTCGAAAACAGATGTACGACCACATTTGAATTCATTGAACTAATATCTCACGGTTGTTATAGATGGTAGATGACCTTCGATACATAGATTTTATATCCAAAAAAAAGCAAATTACGAAACGACATTGCCCTTTTTCTAATTGACTGAAAAATACGAAACCCGTTTAATAAATCCAGCGACCAAATGAAATATAACTTAAATATTAATAATATTTAAGTTATATTTCATTTGGTCGCGTTCTTTTTGTTTTATTTAATTTGAATTCTTGATCGACCCTGGTAGGCTACCGAACTTTTGTATACGTGTATACTTACACTATTTTCTAGATGTCTATAACGAAAATTAGATTTTAGTATAACGATATAAGGACGTGAAAACGTTTGGTTAGTATATATGAATTAATGACAGTGAATTCATACGCAAATTATAGTTAAGTGTTAATCGCTGGGTAACGAATTATAAATTAGCAACGCAGAGGGGGCACGGTCGGCTTTGAAATATGACATTATGTTGTCATTTATCGTTGACCGTGGTCACTGTTCGGTGGGGCTATAATTCATATTTCCCTTCTATTAGGCGATCAGTACCTAAGTAATTATTTATACGAAATTACTGCCATGTCTAAAAACTTCCAGTCAACAATCAAGAAAAATTATGAACCTATTTGGTAAGTTTTTAATCATAAGTAGGTACATTGAATTGAATAATAATTTCATCTATCTAGTTAGTATTATCATAAAAGTATTAGTCTTAAAAATAAAATCAATAGTGACCATCTTAATATCAAGTTTGTAGATTACAAAGTTCTCTGATTCTCTTGATTTTTCTATTTGTCTTTCCTCCGTGGCTAATGATGTGACACCATCTTTATTATATTTATACTGCATTCACCTACCGCACTAAAGATGTCGGCAGGCCTTATTAAATAAAAGTGTGAGGTCTGTACTTAAGCTAAAATATATTTGGGTTAATAAGATAAGACTGGTTAAGATAAAAATAATTATTAAAAAATCCTTTTTAAATAGGTACTGAATAGTAACAGAAATAAACAAGCAAGTACGTACGTAACTACTTACCTACCATATATTTTATAATTTACTGTTTGGCCGTTCCAACTCCAGTCGCAAATGCTAATCTTTTAACTGACTTACAAGTACATAGGCACATAAGTTACAAGATGTTTGTGTGATATAAAAATAGAGGTTAAGAGCACCACCAAACTCGTGATTCTTTTTATTTAGGAAGTGTTTTCACCGGGGATGGTAAGATTAATGCAGATGTGGAAAGCAGAGTGGAAAATGCGGGAAATAAAGTAAATTTTACTATGCCTGCAGCGTGTCAAAAAAGGCACGGTACGTTATCCACAATGGTGTGTATGGAAGTGATTGTTAGAGTGTAAATAAATAAATGCGGTGAAAATGTATTCCTTAGAAACTTGTGTCCACGGAACGTCAGAACTTGAAATTGAGGAACGGTGATAAAGAAAATAAGACGTTATAGACTGGAATAGGCTGGCATATAAGAATATGCTTAAGAAAGCAATGCAGCACGAATGGGAGGGCTCGACTAGAGTGATACCACGGCCTCACAGAAAACCGGCGTGAAACAACACTTACGTTGTGTTTCGCCGAGTGAGTGAGGATACCGGATGCCCAAACCCTTTTAAAAGGCGGGCAACGCACTTGCGAATGGGAGTTGCAGGTTACATGGGCGGCGGTAATCGCTTACCATCAGATGACACGAATACGTATGTCCTTTGCCCCCTTCCCATAATCATAATCATTTATTTGCTAAAAGTGTTGGTACAATGATGTCACAGATTAGACATGCAAATACAGTCATACATATTATTATATTAATTACAAAAGTCCATAATTAATTATCAAATATTGTAAATGTCATTTAAATAGACATTTACAGAATAAAATAGTTTTTTCAGCAACCATTCCCTGAGACCTTTATAAAATGAGCTATTACGTAACGCTTTAATTTCTTTGGTATTTTGTTATAAATACACATAACACCACACATGTAATAACAGTTTTTCTGAAACAGGGAAGTTCTTGGAATTCTATTCAAGACTATTGTCTCTGGATCACGTGTGTTACGAGGATACACTTCTCTAGCCTTCCTAAATAAATATGAGTGTTGTCGGACAAATTTAGCACATTCAAAAATATACATACTGGGCAACGTGAACAGATTTAGTTTTAGAAATAGTGGCTTACAGGATTGCCATGGCGGAATACCATTCATGGCACGAATACATTTTTTTGTACGCAACACTAAACACCTTTAACGCATCTGTTGAGTTACCCCACAGTATAAGGCCGTATTGTAACGATGATGTTATGTAACCATGATATGCTGATATCTTTTGATGTTGTCTTCCGGAGTGTATGAACATAGACGAATTTATTTAGCTTATTGCATACTTTTTCCTATCGAAAAGTGGCTATCGAATGCAGATCCTAGAAATGTAGTTTCTTCTACCTCTGATATGGCCTGTCCGTTATAATTAACTAGCTTCTGCCCGCGACGTCGTCCGCGTAGCGTGATGATATATAGCCTTCCTCAGTAAATGGGCTATATAACACTGAAAGAATTTTTCAAATCGGACCAGTAGTTCCTGAGATTAGCGCGTTCAAGCAAACAAACAAACAAACAAACAAACTCTTCAGCTTTATATATTAGTATAGATATATATATATTAAGCTTATCCAGCCTACAACCGTATGTTCTAAATTGTGTTTAACCAAGAAATTATTGATTGAATTGTATTATTGATGTCCATTAAATAATTATTTATGTCAGTATTTTTTGGTGCTGTCATAATGATAGAAATTTCATCTGCAAAAAGAGTACATGGATTAGGTGTATGTTCAGGAAGATCGTTGATATATAATAAAAATAGGAGAGGGCCTAAAACGCTTCCCCCAGGGCAGCGTTTTAGGCCCTCTCCTATTTTTACACCTGAATTGTTTAACTTGAAATGGGATCTCGTTCTTTGTGCCTATTCATACTTAAAATCTCAACACATTGCCTTCTATCTATTAGGTATGTTTCTAACCAACTTAAGGCCTTACCTCGAATACCGTATCGTTCTAACTTAGTTAATAACAGTTAATGAGAGACAAAATCAAATGACATGTCGAAGAAAACCACCGATACCCGTTTTCCTGTGTCTACGCCATCAATAATATTTTTTACTAAATCATAGCATGCCAGAGTGGTAGATTTACTTTTTTGAAATCCATATTGTTCGTTTCTAAGGATATTCTGATTTTCAATGAAATTTAACAAACGGTATTGCATAGCTTTTTCGAAAACTTTAGATATGTTTCGGGATGAGACTAATAGGTATATCTATGCTTTCGAAGTACCTACCTATCATCTTTTTTATAAAATGTCATCTACAATGCATGAGCAAAACTTACAAACACACGAAGACAACTTAGACACTGTCATTTATACACAAATGCTGTAATAAAAATAAATAATTGTGCATTAAAAGTAAAGTAGATCACATAAAAATGACAATATATTACGAAAACCCTGCGCCCTGCCCGACTCGTTCCTCTATCGTTTTAGTACCGAGATTCAGTTCTATTTATATAATTTTCGTTTTACTAGTAAAAATGATACTTACCCCAAAATATTTTTTTATAAACTTAACGGTACCTATACTTATTATACTAACGGTGGCAGTTACATCGTTACTGGATACTAAACGTAGGTACTAAGAGTGAAGATAGTTTTATCACATAAAAAAATGCGAAATTTCGGTAATTTAAGTAGGTACCTACGACAATCGTAACTTTTAAACTTCATTAATATATTTGTTATCTAAATTACAAATAAGTATAATTCATATTAAATTATGTAGTTTATATTTGATGTTTCTTATTTATTTGGCGATGTGGTTGGGATACACAATTATGTATATGCCCCTTTCGGATCCGACAAGGTATTTTTAACATTATCAGTCCTTATTGATAATGTTAAAAAAACCTTGTTAGTGAATAGTTGAATATTCATAAGTTTGTATGTGAAGCTACATCCTACAATGAAGCAATAGTAATTTAAAAGATATTAATGATTACTATACTACCTCGGTATATAGGTTACCTTATCTATGATCAATTTCACCAGAATAGGAGTCTACATCGGTAAGTTTAAAGTAACAAAGTACTATGACTATGACCACCAGCTGAGTTGTGTTGATAAAGTTATATAGGTACATTATTCGAACCATAGATTCCACTAGTTATTGTGGTCTAGCCCCGAGATAAACGCAAGCGCAGCTCAATGTCTCGTGGCCGCCACGGCGCATGCGCGACCCTCCCCCCTCTTTGTAATATATCCCCACCAACCAGTGCTAGAATCGCACTTTGTTTACCAATTACCTTACCGCGATTGACGAACCAGTCAGGGCAGTCGGTTTGCCAGCTCGGCCGACCTCGCTCGCTGTCGCGATCGTTCATTATTCACAGTCGCGCGTCGCCAGCGACGCACGCGGCAATAGTCACCGCGCCATGACCCTGTGACGTGATAGTATGAGTAAAATCGAAAATCCGACGGAAGCTGCCGCGCCCAGCGTCGCGATCCACGTGGAGCAGTATGCCGACCAAGACATGGAGAACTCAAAGCTCCTCGACCTACACGCACCGGCGCCGATGATAACGCCCTCTGGGCAAATGCGCAAAGTGAAGAGTTTTAGTGATACACACAGGATTCGTGATGTAACTGCAGCCTCAGGGGCAGCATCCGCGCGGTGTCTACGGCCATACGAGCAAGTGACTATCTATCCTGACGGTTCTGACAGTGGCACCAATCACTATGGCGCGCCATCAGTTCGATCCCTTGCCTCAATCGGTATGGGATGCACGGATGGCCGCAAAATGGTTATAAGACGGGTACCAACATCGCCCACGGAATTGTTCCATCTCGTTCGTCCTCCTACGTGAGTACCACTACGAATGATACATCCTCTGGGTTGCCATTATTCAATTGACTTCCATCAACCGTACCTACACACGTCCCTATCTTCCGTGCATGTTGTATTGTAACGCGCCGCTCTTGAGTTCCGTGAATAGCGCGGGACCTTATTCGCAGAAGTGACCCATGATACAAGACAGCTCTTAAATTTTTAACCTAACTTAGTACCTATTTATAGGTATAAATATGTAGATATAAATACCAAGGTGCTTATGCTAGTGTAACGTATTACACTACACGCTATTAATTAATATTAATAGCGTGCAAGATTGGTTTCTTAATAATACTTTGGTTAAAATTAATAACCTAGGCTTTGAAATTGAAAGACGAATAATTATTAACCTATTATAATAGCTTATTGATTTAAATTACCCGCGAATATGGATTCTGTAAAGTGAAGGTTAAGAAAACGTTGGGATGAAATCCCTAGGTATAGTTCGCGCAACGTAACTTAACCCAAAACTAACGGAGAGGAGGAAAGTTTGCGCAGAGCATTTGCGTGCTAAGTGTACTAAAAATCGACTACTGCGCATCCACCATTTTGGTTCAAGTTATTTAGTGGCAACTGGGGCCCAAGTCTGCTATTTCAGTTGTATCAGAATGGTCTTTCAATTGCACTAAATGACATTAGAACTGACAGATTTCGTAGACAAAAACGTCAAAAATCAACAATTCTGAGGCCATATGATTTACAATTTTGACACGACTTAATAGCAGACTTGGGGCCCTGTACCTAGGTAGCTCAGTGTCGGAAATCAGTTCATTGTTTATTATACTTGAACCACATCCTCGGGATTAGTAAACTAGCATGCAGTACCAGCGTTCAGTGGTGCTGTTCATCTTATCTCTTCGGATGAGGCACTTCGCATAATTATGATAGAATTTGAAATAAATGAGTTCATTTAATAAATAATTATTACGACAGTTTTAATTTTTCGTAACATACATAAATATGGTGGCACAATGAAAACCATAGCAAAGTATTGGATTGTAGACCGAGAGAAATTAATTAACCTAGTAATTTTTTGTTGTATTTTGCATTATAGCGAAAGAAAAGTTCGCTTTCAGGCAGGATACGAACTGCGTAGTTCCGGTCATAGTAAACGCACATTTACGGTACACCGGAAGGATGCACCAGTTTTTTTTTTATTTATCTGTATAAAAATTACTGAACATATCAAATCAAATCATTTATTTTGCGAAATATGGGTACATGGGTTGTTACAGTTTATGAATTTCGTATCACCATAATCTGCTACATAGCATGCAAACATTAATAAAGTTATTAGACATTAGCTGTTAGATAAATAAATTAAATTCAGCTCAAACATAATGCCCTTCTAAGTAAAAAAAATATAATGTCAATGGTGTTATTAACATATAATAAAAAAATTATTACACTGATGTCAACTTAATGCTAAAATTATAAATAACAATTATGATTAAATTAACTTATCGGATAAGTACTCTTTGATAGAGTAGTACCCCTTTGCCAACAATATCTTTTTTACCTTATTCTTAAATACTTGAATATTTGATGTTTCCAATACTGAAAATGGCAGATTATTATACAATCGTGGATCATACAGAATATGCTGTTATTAAAAAGCGTATTATCATTTTATTGGATGGAAACCGTATTTTTTTATTATGCCTGCGACTACTTAATTTTGCAATAAACTCATATTTTTTCTAACAAATACTACAACTTCTAGAATGTAGTGTAGAGCAAGTGAGCGTAAGTAGATTAAGTTTTGGGAAAAGGGGTCTACAACTGTCAGTCTGCTTTAGCCTAAAGATTGCTCTTACGTCTTACGCACCTCTTCCGTGCTATAAATGCTGCTTCTTTATTTATGGAGTTGCCCCAGAACATTATCCCATACCTCAGGAGGGGTGTGACATGACCGTGATAAGCCGTTAAAACTGTTGACATACTTGCCTTTTTGGATAATACGTAAAGAGCATATGAGAACTGGGAGAGTTTTGAACATAGTGATTCGATATGTTTAGTCCATTTCATACTAGAATCCACATGTATACCTAAAAATTTGGTTACCTCTACTTTTTCAATCTTAATGTCCGAATAGGTAATATCCATGTCAGTCAGTCTGTTTATTCTATTTCGAAATTTCATATAATTTAGCTTTTGTGAGGTTCATTTTCACGTTGTTTGATGTCAACCATTCAATGATATTGGAGAAGGTAAAATTAATATCTAGTTGCATGCGGGTACCGTATATTGTTAATCTTACATATAATAAGAATGTAAGTGAGCCGTGTCTGTACATTGCTTTTATTTACAAAAAAACTAATTTGGTGGACTCAGAATCAGTAACACAATCCATTTCTATTATTTTTGGAACTTTTATCTGTCTGTTTGTCTGTCGGTTTGTCTGTCGGTTTGACCGCGCATCAAATGATAACTACTGAAGAGATTTGGAAGAAGTGGACAGGAATTCATAGCCTGTTTCTTGGATTAACATTTAGGCTATATTTCATTAAAATCGGTTCACTCTATCAAAAGTTATTAACATTTTAACCATTGAAAACGTAGAATTTGAACAATAACAGTTGAAGCAAATTTCATTTTTAAGTATTTCCGTACTAGACTAGCACGGGTCAAACATTATAACAGAATCAAGAAATAAAATTAAAAAAATTCACTCACTGGTACTAAATAAGATAAAACAAGAAAATAAAACAAAGAAATCAAAAACAATTATTGTGAACGGGAATTGATTATTAGTACAGTTATTCTAACTCTATATACATAGGACTTATCCAGCGAGCATCAGCCGGTGTAAAAACTAAATATTTGAGTAGGGTAAAGAAGTAAACAAAGAATGACAATTTATTCTCTAGAAGACTAACACAACATCGTTATTACCTCAATGAAATTTGATTCCATAACAGGTGTCATTTTGAGTTGACAATTTTTGACAATCATTCTTTTCTTCTTTATAGCATCCAGCTTTAAAGTAACTGATTTTATAATGTGAAACCTCCATAGTGTAGATTCTAAACTGTTTCCATCTAATCAAATCATAAAATAATATACCACGTATTCTACCTATTTATAATAAATAAAAATCGTTAATCTTTACTGATGCCGAAACAGTTATTTGAGATTTTTATCTATGCAGGTAAGTCTGTTTATATTTGCGAACATTTTTTTAAAATTAAGTAATGTAAATTAAGTCAATGGCGCTAAGTTAAAAAATATGGAAAACCAGAATCCTTTTTCTATGAGATTTTTCGTGGTAGTTAGTTGAAACTTGGAGAGGACAACGTCTCTCAGGTCAGCTAGTATTATATATAAGTCTTTTAGCATACAATATTTGTCTTCACCAAAATTAGGTGGTACCGTGTCGTTTATTAGATTGACTTCCTAATTATAGCAACATATACATACTATCCCGCCTGTATTCCTCCAAGGGTGAGGCACAGGTATTTATTCTACGGGAACTTCTAGTATCAGTGCTCGCCCTCTATTAGGTAGTACATATATAAACTATTAGGTAGGTATCATGAAATCTTTATATATTAGGTAGGGACCTATAAATGTATGTTTTTTTATGGGATAGGAGGGCAAACGAGCAGACGCATCACATGATGGTAAGAGATAACCACCGCCCATGGACACCCGCAACACCAGAGGAGTGTTGCCCGCCCTTTAAAAGTATTTGGGCCTCCTGTAACCTCACTCACTCGGCGAAACACAACGCAAGCGTTGTTTCATGCCGGTTTTCTATGAGGCCGTGGTACCACTCCGGTCGAGCCGGCCCATTCATGCCGAAGCATGGCTCTACCACGTGAGTATGTTCTCTAAACCATATGTAAGTAGATATGTTTGATATAAATAATTATTAGGACAGTTTTCATCTTTTTATTTATATTAATGATATCTACTTACAGTTGGTTAAAAAGAACTTATATAGAAATTATAACCCACCTAATAGTTTACGCAACAATAACATGAGTCTTCGGCAAATTATCATGAAAGTTATTTTTATTACGTAAATGACCACAATAATTGTTTGTTTGTTTGTACTTTTGTATGTATATATCGCAGAAGAAAGGAAATCATTAAGTTTATTTAGTTGAGGCTCGTTATAAATGCACTTCAGTTAAGTAATAATACCTATCTCATTTTACATTAAAGATATATGAAGATATCAATGATAAATTAAATCACAGTATGTATATTTACACCTAATTGGTGTAAATATACATACCTCTACATCTACATTTATATACATATAATATGTGTGTGTTTTCCAAGACTGTTGTTCAATTGTAGATATTATCTATGCACGTCATAATTATTATTCTGTAAATGCTCTAATACCAAATAATATGTTTAAAATTTAAAGTAGTACTAAGTACTCAGTACTGCCACTTTAGTCTAGGTGTCCGACGCGCGTTCCGCGTGTATTGTCACAGGTGGCAAGTGGACGCCAGCTGAATTAAAACTAACACAAAACGTATTTCAAACCATTGAAATTTGTGAGTTAAACCATATTTATGAATTACCTACTACGTGAAAACCAGAGGGGGAGGGGGCAGTGAAAACTAGAGGGGGAGCACTGATACAGAATTTCCCGTAGAATACCTCTGCTTATCTCTAGGGGGATACAGGCGGGATGGTATGTTTATATTGTTTTAATTAGGAAGTCAATCTAATGAACGACACGGTACTAATACCTACCTAATTTTGGTGAAGACAAATATTGTATGCCAAAATATCATTGTTGTATATTAACTTATATACCTAATTATAATATCAACAATATCTTCAGTAGTTGTTAGAGAGGTAAATTAATAAAAACTGGTGCATCCTTCCGGTGAACCGTAGATGTACGTTTACTGTGACCGGAACTACGCAGGTCGAATCCTGCCTAAAAGCGAACTTTTCTTTCGCTAAGTATAATTCAAAATACAACAAAAAATAACTAGGTTAATTAATTTCTCTCGGTCTAAAATCCAATACTTTGCTATGATTTTCATTGTGCCACCAATAATTATGTAGACTATGTTACGAAGTTGAATCACAATTTAATGACTACCTCTATCATATTATGTTTATGCGTTCTGAATAAAAATTAACCTTGAACCCAACTAAAATACAATACCTATTATAAGTACGTATGTAGGTACATAGATGCTTAAAAAAGCGTGTTAGCCTTATTTCCATTTAAAATTCATAAGTATCGGATGTTTATAATTATATACCTATTTATGTATCTGAAACAGAAGATTAATATTATATTCTCGAAGTGATCTTTTATTATAATATATGAACTTGTCATCCAATTATTTCCTCAAACAGGCGTTTATATATTCAACATGACTGTTTCCGTAAGCATTGTATTTTTGGCTGCCATTCAAAAATGAGAGAAAATATCGAATAATGTAAAAAATCTTGCATTCCGCTTACTTCAATACAGAGACAAAATACCTACCTTAAATTATCACAAACACAAATAAGTTTGATGTCATACTCATTTATGTACTACGAATTAATCCTAACTTTAGTTTTGCACATATGGTCTATAGTTGAGCATGGTGTAATAAAAAACAAAACTCATCTGTATCTGCCAGCAATAATAACAAATACATAGTTTGTTTAAAAACGATATTTCAGTAATCACAATCAATTATCTCGGGTCATTGTAGCTAATTAGAGAAAACAATATTACACTGAATTTTTATTACAAAATGTGTAGTTTGCCAAGGTCAGCCGGCAAGCATTAGTTCAGTCGACGCCTTTTTCTGTGAGTATTTAACGACATAGGTGACCGTATGAAACAGTGACATCTTCGTCATATTATATCTAAACTGGGTACCTATATGAAAAAAGGTACGCTTTTCAATCCAAAATGACAGTAAGTGACAACGAGCTCTATCTTTTCAGACAATCTATCCTGAAAACACTCAGTCTTCTCGTGTTCAGTAGTGACGTGATATGTGATGTGACGATGCACGAAGTTTTGATTTAACATCATCATCCATCAATCAGCTAGTGCCTGAAAATTGCATTCATTATCATTTTATTTTACTTAGATATTTCAAACATTAAGTTAATGAATAAGTACTTATACCTACCAATCAATTTATTATTTCATATAAGTTGAGACGATTGCAAAATAATACGATGAAATGAAATGAAATGATATTTATTTCTGTAAGTAGATCTCTAAAGACACTTTAACAACTCAATGAAAATTTAAAAAAATTAGAGAGAGATGGCTTCGGCATTTCCTAACTGACGACCTTTGACTAATAGTCAAAGCTGACGACCTCTGAGAAGAAACACCGAAACAAACTCAGATAATCAAGGTCTCTTTTAAAGTCCAGAACTAGAATAATATTCACGTAGGAGAGCCATGCTTCGGCACGTATGGGCCGGCTCGACCGGAGTGATACCACGACCTCACAGAAAACCGGCGTGAAACAACGCTTGCGTTGTGTTTCGCCGAGTGAATGAGGTTACCGGAGGCTCAAACCATTTTTAAAGGCGGGCAACGCACTTGTGACTCCTCTGGTGTTGCGGGTGTTCATGGGCGGCGGTTATCGCTTAGCATCATTCATGTTATTATTAATCCGTCTGCTCGTTTGCTCACCTATCTCATAAAAAAAATGTGAGTGGGACAATGCAAGGCAATGTCTGAAATAGCCTTATAAGGAAAGAACCATAGCAGACCAGTCCTAACTGACAGCAAGCATGCATCAGTCATCGTGTAAGTCAACCATAATTTAGGGAGCTCAACGACCCGTCGTCGCACGACAATAACAGATTAGCAGGACATTCGTGTAGATCGTATAAAATTCCCAAAGCCTTCAGACTATATAAACTTGTATAATATTACCATGTAGAGCCTACATGGTACTCACATTTACAAAAAAAATGACTAGAATAGACTTACATGTCAAATAAATGTCACTGTTGTTGAATTGTAATGTTGTAATGTCACGAATTCATTAATAGAGAAGGAATAAAGATTTATTAAAAAATTGATACCTGTTTTATACGCCTCTACCGCGCACCGGTGCGTTCATTAGAGAGGTCCGAGCCGTCGATTCGTCGATTGTATTTTGACTATCCGGAGCCCTAATCCGGATATGGGTTCTTGTGTACCAACAGAACTCATTGTTATCAACCGTTTAAGTGGCCTAAGGCTCTCACTTTCTCCTTTTTGGGTCTATCGTCAAGCATCTCTCCAATAAGCTTCATCAGCTTGAAAGCTGAATGCAAACCTTAAGTAGTAAGGTATCCTGATAAGGTCACCGATAATTTTTAAAGTAACTAAGTACTTAATGTCAGCTTATAGTTTTCGTTAGGCATTAAGTCAGCTGAACAAACAGAAAGGGACCTATATTTTTTTTATTATCATAGTAGAACCCAAGTTGACTCTCCTTATTTTCTAAGCAGGATAGTTTTTTTTTAAAAAAAAAAAAAGCTTACTAGCAATTTGGGTCACAAATTACTAGTATTCTTGTTAACCCCTCGTGCTAAGCTAAATGCTTGTGTTACGAGTGGGTTCACGTCGGTACCGGAACCGGCAACCACATGATCGCAAGTCCGACGCCCTAGCCATTAGGCTACCGCCGCTTCGAGTTCTGAAATATCCAGGTATTAATGCTCGTCAGAAATTTTTATTCTATTCTCCAACTCCAAAAACAAATATTATTGAAGGAATTCGTTTATTACAAGATCCTGCTACCGTTTGAATAATAACTAACATCATTCATGTTATTATTAATAATAATAATGTATCATAATAATAACCTCATAGATATTTTTGAACTTACTGTTCCCGATACGACTACGATACGAAACGATATACGACTTTCTGAACATAAATAACATATAAAACATACATACAGACGACATAGAACCACCTCCTTTTTTTGAAGTCCGTTAACAATCACTAAAGATAAATGCTGTATGCAAGTCCCTGCCTGCGTTCCTTGTGACGATACAAATTCGCACATAAGAAAACGCTATAACCGTGACGGCGTGACCCCATAATTAGAATGAATCCAAATACTTAATATACCTCTGTATAATGAAATATGAAAAGCAGAAGACAACAATGTTAACATAATGCTAAATGACAAAGGTTCCTTTGTTTCTTAGACCTATCAGATGACGTCACGACGACCGACGTCGCGCGCCTGTCGAGTTTTGGTAAATGTTCATGTCTTAAAATTATTACCATTTACTGTTCCGCTCTACCGTTTCCATTACTTACATTACAGATTCAAGGACGTTATGTAATTTACTAAAGGGCTGAATGAGAAAATGTCTATAAATAAAATATCACACTTGGATAATCGAACCACTTGGACAAATTGTTGAAAGATTAGAATTATCCTCGTAATTCCTGAATAAGGAACTTAATTTAAATTTTATTTTCTATATAATCATTTACTTTGAGTACTTAGTACCTATTCGATATCTATTTCTACATCTAAATAAAAATAGTTACAGGACCTACCTATCCATAAAAGTCTAAAACATTTCTTTTTATCACCACACGTCCATATTATTATGAAATCGCGGGCGAATTAAATAAATACACAAATAAATTCTTCAACTGTAGGTAGGTATATATTGCAAATCAATACCTATTTAGTAATGTATATAAGGCTTCCAACACTTTCACTGTCAGGCGACGGATTTGTTGCGTCCGATTAAACTATGACATGAACTACTCGAGACAATCCTAAAATCCCAAGAGGCTTAATGTTTGTAGGGAGTTTTGGTCGCCTGACCTTCACGCCATGAGCCGATAACACTGCAATGTTGCTATCTCTCCACACACACATATCTCGCATACGACGTGGATACGACGATTGATCGTGCGCCCGCGCCGCTTGGCCTTATCACTGCCGACTTGATAATGATTTTAAAATACGTTTGCCTACTTACATGTTGACAGCTGGGGATTAATTCTTTAAAATTTTCTCGCTTTGGGTGATTTTAAACCAATTTCTGACGAGAAACCATGATGCATGATGACACAAACCTTGTGAACAATTCAAAAGCTTGTTCATTGTTTCGTAACTAATCATAGCCATTAGAGTCGGCTCAGAGGTTATGTATGAAGTAAGTTTAACCGTTGAGAAACATTGCGAGGTACCAATATCAGTTGAACTGCAATCATAAATCATACAGGAGCATGTACCTGCTTACTTAGTATGGTTTATTAATTGCAATGGAATGTGGACACATTAACATTTTATTATTATTATTCAGCCGCTGTCGTCTACCGTTTTGGGGAACCCACTCGGTAATTTGTTTGGCCCACAACTCGTTTCACATGCGGCATATCAAGCTAGCAGCTTTTTGGCCTATGTCGGCAATCTGGGTTTTGGAGCGCAGTACGCTATTTTTGATGCGGTCTGTTAATTTGACTCCCATCATACTGCGCTCCATGGCTCGCTGGCATACCTAAAGGGCGGACTTCTGATGTTTTGTCAGAGACCAGGTTTGTGTACCGTATGTGAGGATGGGGAGAATACATACATCCATGAGTTTTCTTTTAGAGTAAGTGGGAGGTTCCCTTTCATGAGATCCTTCATGGACCAATAGCTTTTCCAGGCGTTCTCGGTGCGTCTTGCAACTTCTTGCAACAAAACCGAACTATAACTATATAGTTCGGTTAACGGAAACAGATTAGGTAGACAACCATAATAGACCGAAAGATTAAAATAATATAATTTGCGAAATGCTTAACCTTATAACTGCACCATAAAGACCGATAAGTGATCTCTCAGAATATGAAATCTAATCTTGTCTAAACGAAATCCTATTGTATCAACAACGAATTTTATCTAACGTATTAGATATTTAATCGATTAGTTAATATGTCGTAAACTGTGTGCTGCTATCCAGTATCCACTACTTATTTTCGTGTTTTAGCTTGTCTGTCTGTTAGTCAAATATGAAGGCGTAAGATCAAGACTCAGAATTAGATGGTGTTTGTTTAAACAATTATACCTACTTACATATTTATAAATTGTGAGCAAAAGAAAACTTCTATTCTATTTATTTAATTGTAAGTATACCTACCTATCATACATTTCCTTGCAAGACACGCCTAAATAACCCAATGTTTAGAAATTTATGTTATAATCGTACATGTATTGAGCATTAAATGCAAACTGAAAGTTAGTATTTTCATTACTAAAATTATTATTTTATAACCAAGACGGGCTCTTCAAAAGGATTAAAATATCGTCTTAAAAACTAAACCTACGTTTACTTATGCATGGCTACAAAACTGGGTAAAGCCTTTGAGCTGTGTGACGTCACTTTAATCTCCCGTCATTGTAGATCATTCATCATTAATCCAAACAGCTCGGTTTATCAAAGTTCTGTATACTTCTTCTTATATCACATGTACCGTAGATTCTATTCCTTAAATAACTTTTAAAGGAAAAATACCTTCTTAGACGGTTTTAAACAAAGACATTTATATTAGATACAAAAGATGTAAGTAAACCGGCTGCTTGCAATACTTTTTGTATTGCAAGCAGCCGGTTTTTCCTTTACTCGTAAACAGTGTTATCTGCATATATTTAATATTTCAATAGTTGTGTAAACATGTCATTCCATTTAAAACTCTGCACACACCTAATCTACATAAATTATCTACGACATGTTGAATCTGTTTTATAAGTACAGTTACAATTATTTCTTACAAATATTTACGGATTTTTATTAGTAATTATTTTGATTACATTGTGATTTAATTTTGCATTACCTAAAGCTACAAAAAACAGTGATCTTAATTTTCCCTTATCAGACGAAGTAATTCTTTTTTATGTTAAGTACCTACCAACTATTTACATAAATAGACACTCTTTTTTGCGTTAAACTTCGAATTATCAGTTTACAAAAACCCTTACATTTCAAATGAGGTTATTATTGTTTGTGCAGGCCTCCTGACGAGGACACAGCCTCGCACGAGAGTGACTGCGAAGAGGAGGAGGAGGACACAACAGCCCACCTGAAACCCCGCCGGCCGTTCTGGGCCAACAAAATACAATTCGTGTTGGCTTGTGTTGGATACTCTGTCGGCCTTGGAAATGTGTGGCGGTTTCCCTATCTATGCTATAAAAGCGGAGGAGGTAAGAGAAATACCTATGTTAATGCCATTAGCAGACATGAAAGAAAAACAATTGTTAGGGGGAGGTAGGGCCACGTTTCTTTCATGAAGAAAATCTCGAAAAATCTGACAGTTCGATGATTCGTTATTTAGCTAGGAGACTAGAAAACTATTGAATATCAAATTTATAGACATTCGTTCTCATTTATCAGAATTGCAATTGGTAATCTCAACTAGAAACTTATGTCCCGTACCTGTATAGAATCTTTATCATCGGCCATTGCCCCATTTTAGTACTGATTTTTTTTCTAACAAAATACTTGCCTAAGTAATGTTATTATGACGTAGTTACACTCGGTATTGTGGTGCAGCACTTTTCGTCGTTGGCCCGCGGTGTTGATTGCGATTACATCAATCGACCTATTGCACTTTGCGCATGCAACTCACGGTTCAGCTATTCATGCTGAGTTGACATAAATATAGTAAATCTGAGTACATATTAGGAGACAATAACTTCTACATCTATACCGTGTAAAATATTATAATCGAGTTCTCGAGGTTCGAAAGTAGTGGCGAAGTTTTCGTTTAACCCAATCCCCACCGGCTTCTCTTTACAATAGAACCTATCAGTGTATAACTACCTACTTTTTCTTTCATCATCATCATTATCATATCAGCTAATAGAAGTCCACTGCTGAACAAAGGTCTCCCCCAAAGACTTCCACAAGGACCCGTTATAAGGCGCCTGCTTTTTCCTTACCATCAAGACAAGGTAAATATTTTTTCACCTCAGAAGCTCGGAAAGATTCTGTTTGTCATTCGAAATCTGCGTGCAAAAGTAAATTTTGTCCGCTAGCGTGGAAAGAGTTTTTAAAATTCGAACCTTTCTATTCAATTATTTTCTATACCGCCGAGTCCACTGAAAATGCATAAATACTTATTTCATGTCAATGCGCCAACCACATTTTTAGAATAATCGCACTGGCCAGTAAGACGACTGCATAAAAAAAAAACAAAAAAAATTCTTATCTCTAATCAATTCACTTACCATCATTTAATTTTAGATTGTTTTTTGATAAAATCGTAAGACATCTTATTATTAACTAGCTTCTGCCCGCTTCTTCGTCCGCGTAGCGTGATGATATATAGCCTATAGCCTTCCTCAATAAATGGGCTATCTAACACTGAAAGAATTTTTCAAATCGGACCAGTAGTTCCTGAGATTAGCGCGTTCAAGCAAACAAACAAACAAAAAAACAAACTCTTCAGCTTTATATATTAGTATATATAGATATGAGTGAGTCCAGTAGTGACGAAGATATAAATTTAACACCTGCAGAGTTAGTGCAAGCGGTACGTAATGCCGAACTCATTAAATATTTGCTGTTTTTCTTGCACCTAGCATTTTCCTCGCTGTAGTGAGGTGAAAAGTTGTGTGTTTCGCTCGGCAGCAAAGTTATTCTGCGTCTCGTAACTTTGAAACCCTCGCAACGCTCAGGTTTCAATACAAATACTCGCGCCAAAAAACAACTGCAGCTTTGCATAACAAATAACTATTGTCACCGCCTTCTCTCATACCAAAATTTACAGCACGCCACTGCTCGTTAGGAGCACATATTAATTACATAAAACATAATATGGTGGATGCAGAACATAGTTGAAAATCATAAATATAAGAATAAAATAACGGTTATCATAAATTTTATGTAGTGCATGCGTGGTAGGTAGATGTAGGGACGCATGATATTAAAATGACGAATAATGAAAACCTCATTCGCACACCTCAGCTTTGCACCCGACTTTATCTTGTTATATAACACGATGTTTTTATTGTAAGCGCTACCAATGTAAAATATAATTTGAATCTGTAAGACAATCACACGACTATATATAGCTGCTTAAATGATTCATAAGAAGTGGGTACAGTTAAAAATGGGCCATGGGATCTCGGGCACATCCTTGCTTGGAGGACTCAGGTTTTACGTAAGCGTAAGCTCTAAGCGCAAACTAAGTCAAAGCCAATTTCAGTCAGCATAGATTTCAGGCTTAGAGAAAGTAGGGCTCGGAAAAGTGATATAGCTAGTACCTAGCGTTAGTGGGAGACTTTGGGAGGGTTTGCGTCACACGGGATCGGACTACTGCGTGAGTAGATACTTAGTAATCACTTGCATCCGTACTATCAATGCAAACAATAAATAAATGTTTATTTCATATCTTATTTGGCTTTCGTTGCATGTTGAGTAGGCTCCATTTATGCATATAAAAAGGCCTGTAGTTGAAGGCTCCTTCCTTAACGTATGTAGGTACTTTTATCCTGATGTACCAAAGGTAGGTACTTAAAGAGCTCTCGCAGAGGTCAACGTATGGTTTCACACTTTCACTTAGCGTGAGTTGGATGGTGGGCAAGAACTACTACGTAGGAGACTACGAATCCTCGCTACGGGACACACCCATATAAATCCACATTACAGTACCTATTATTTGTATGCTCGTATCATTTTATTTGGACGAGTTAATTTTCGTGATAAGTAGTTGCGCTAATAACACATCGTCTCGGCCTCTGTAAATTAACTCATTAAGGCGACAAAAAGACGATCGTGTCCGTCGTGACTTTGCATTAAGTCTATACAAATTGTTTGGTACATACTTAACACTTGAAAGTAAAAATTATCTAAACACGAGATACGGACACAATTGAAATGACCATGAGGACATCGATTATGTTTTTATCATTATGCTAATGTAACACTTTTCTATTATGCGTGATTTTAAAAATCTTTTCGTGATATTTCTAATGGGAAATAAAGGCACACCCTCGTTGACCAAATATACATTTTCAATTTTCAGTTCACGATACGTAAACATTCAGAGTGTTCTTATTAACTTAAGTAACATCATACTTAATTGCTATTTAACTACATGCAGGCAGTACGTATACAATGCTCTAATCTAATTACCTACTAAGTCTAACTCATTTCCATCGAAGACTATAATACCTAGATAGGACCTACTTACTATAGGTAGGTACTTACAGCTATTCTGAAACATAAAACAAATTTGCTTGATTTGAACAACATAATGATAGCGCCATAAACGGCGCAGAATATTATTATTTCAAATAGCAGTAAAGATGTTAGTCACCAAGGTAAAATATGTAATGTACACACGAGTGCGAGATCGTGTCCGAGCGATGTTTGTGTCGCGGAGTGCTAACAGTCTGGTTGACACCGAGGCACCAACACGATCCAACAACACCACAAAGCGGTGTGAATTACAGCTGATGCCTACGACACACTGATACTTGACACTGCTACACGTATTAACAAGATATCAAATGATTTATTGCAAGATAAATATAGAAATCACAACAGATATTTAAATCATATCAAGCCAAACAATTTTGCATTTTGTAATACAGGTTATTGAACATACCTACTTACCTTACATTCAACTACTTATCTGAAGATGGATAGGTGCCGAAAGTCATGCATTGCAATATGATTTATCAGAAAGAGAGAAATGAATGCCGAAATGCCAAAGTTTAGGGAATAAAACCAGACACAAAAGTTAGTTTTCGGTCAAGTTATTTTGCGCGAACTATACGCGCATACCTAACTTCCGAACGCCTGCACCAAATTGGATATTTATTGTTGAATTCAGGAGTAGATACTGACTAGCTGACTTGTCCTGAATCAGGACAAGGTTAGATGTATAAAATATTTGTTTTATTGAAAGAATTTAGGCAGTAACACAGGCGAAGCTGCGCACAAGTCGCTAGTAAACTACCTATTGGTAGGTCTATAAAAAAATAAACAAACAACTGTGTACTGGTCATCAAACATATCAATGATGACTGTCCTTACCTTTGTACACATAATAGGATGAGCAAACGACTAGACTAATTACGCCAGTTCCTGTAGGTCAACTCGTTGTTATCAAGGCTCCAATTATATTGCTACAATGATGTGGGTACCAAAAAAACTGTCACTGATGTATCCTGAAGTAGATAAGTGCCAAGCGCACACTGGGTAAGATATTCCGATCAGTCTTGTCTTAATTTCTTCATTTCTAAACGACCTCATCAAAGATAATCAAATTACTTTTAGGTACCTATCTACAGACTACGTATTACACGTGATATTTGTCACACTTTTCTATAAATTTTGTGATACTTGTCTATAAATTAGTACTTTGAAGTAATTGTAACCTACCTTAATATAGGTAGGTTATAATAATTTCAATTTCCTAGGTACATATATTATAGCCTATTTAGGTGTGTAAAGATTTTATTCGATGAAGAATAGTAGATGTGCCTATAAACAGGCCCTATCCCATTGATTTAAATACTACGCAGTAATATATAAGTCAATGCCCTATCATCTTACAATCTGCTACTACTTATCACTAACAACTATATAATAATAATAAATAATAATAAATATTCTGCGACATTTTTACACAGCACCATCTAGTCCCAAACTAAGCAGAGCTTGTACTATGGGTACTAGACAATGGATATAATACTTATATACTTTTTTTTTGTAAATACATACTTATAATACATAAGAAACACCCAGACAAACACAAACACTTATATTCATCACATAAATATTTGTGTCCTGTGGGAATCGAACCCACGACCTCGTGGTCAGCAGTCCGGTACTCGAACCACTAAACCACAGAGGTCGTCAAATATATGTGGACTGATACGTCTCAAATAATGATATTTTATTTCTACATAAAATGTAAATAAGGGATACATTCTAGTTCATATCTGATTCCTTCTTCATACCTACACAATTATTTATTGCATCAAGTTCATCTTATTATTCTTATTCATAATGACTATACATATAATGTATGTTGCACCCGGAACCGATAAAATACTAATCAATCAGATTTGGGATATTTTTAAACGCCGCCGCAGCCATCTTTGCCGCATGAATTGTGATTGTGACGTCAGTTTCCGTAAAAAATGACACTGTTTTATATTTATTTATCTTTTTAACAGATTATTATCAATATTTTAAAGTTTTTAACTTATAAGAACGTGGGAGAGGATGGTAATCAATTTTATAACTATTACTTACAAATAATGTTTACGGTGTCGCGTCACTCGCATGTCGTCACAAGAGGTTAACATCGTGCACTATGACGTAGGTTAGTTCTGCCTTGATCTGATCAATTTGCCGCGCATTTTTTCTACTTTTAAATAATGAAAATCATACAGAAATGGAGATTACGTAAAAAAATATTAAACTCATCTCTCAGGGAGGGATATAAAAATCGGTTGTTAAACTAAGAACCCTAATGATCTTTATATTTGAGCAAACATAGTTTCCGAGGGACCCACGCACTGTTCTAATTAATCTATTACGGTCTAATCTACTATTTATGTACCTACTATACTGGGTACTCATATCATAACAGTCATTTTCATATCTCTCATAATCGTAGTGAATATGACAATATTTCTAGTAGGTATGGAGTTAAGAGCCATCAATAAGACATATTACTAGTTTTACTGACTAGTTTTTTTAACACTTTTGATGGTATAGACGACGCATCTAAATTATTATTGTAAAGTTGAATTTACAACCAATTGTAATTAACACATTACCTATTATTATTTTTAGGCTAATACCTAGGTAGCTCGGGCTCCAGATGCCTCCCACATGGAAATAATTATTATCACGTGGGGTCTAATGAATGGGATATTAATGAATGTGACATAACGAAAATAGCTTCCCGCCTCTGTATGCAAGTGTCTGAATATAACTTAGGTACAGTCGCACGCAGCGTTCGCATCATTCGCACGCTCGAAGAAATTGTTAATCAAAATTAAATCATTACCTACCTATTATTTGTGTAGTTACTAGATAGCTCTATAACCATATTATTTATTTATTTATATAAATTTTAATAGCCGTTACGAGATGGTTAAGTAGGTAGGTACCGATATGTTCAACTCAAATGATCAAGCAAGCATGATCCTCTCTATAAAGCAATGTACTAGATTTCATTTTTCCAAAAAAAAAACAAATTAGCTTTGAGCCAATAATTAAGCAATGCTTGTAACTATATGGTATTAAAGGATAAATGAATTTTAGCCAACATTATTTACTCTTCGTATCTCAAATTTTATTAGATAGGTAGCCGGTAGACGGTCGGAGTGTCGATTAGATGCCCCTTTATAAAGAGGATCTTGCGAATTTGAGTTGATCATTTCAGTATTCACACATCTCGTAACGGTTATTCACACTATTCCAAGAACTATTTTAAGGTAATAATAAGTTTCTTAGGCAGAAATTTTAAGACAAAACGGAACGGAAAAAGCTAGGAACCATTAAGGTACTAGCACTAACTAACACTAGCCTCTGCCCGCGGCTTCGCTCACGTGAAGCTATATGAGGAGTAAAAATGGTATCTGTAAACATCAGAGAGGTCAAGCTGTATCTCAGGATCCGTTCAATTAATTGAGATAAAAAGTTTACCAGTTTTTAAGTTGAAGCACATACTTTCTAAGAGTGATAACAAAATTTAAATCTATTCAGTAGTTTTTGCGCCAACCCGTAACAAACAGACAAGAATTTTAAAAATCACATTTTTGGGTTCGGAGACGTTTATATACCCTAACCCACTTGTTTTTTTAAATATCTTCAAAGTACAGACACAGCTTTTTTACAATTTTATAATATTAGAGAAGAAGATTACCTAGTATAGAAACGTCGATACATATTTTATGGATAAAGTTCGTGTAAATCAGGTAGGTACCTATAGGTACTTATTATGATGATAATTGTTTCAGGAGCCTTCCTCATACCCTATTTCATAATACTCTTAGTATGCGGTGTGCCGATGCTTTTCATGGAATTGGCTGTGGGCCAGTATACAGCTCACGGTCCCATTGGTGCCCTGTCACAAATTTGCCCACTCTTCAAAGGTGAGTTCACGATCATATACCTAGTAATGATAACCAAATCTTACACTACTGTTAGTTACTGTTTATAAATAGTTATAGGTATCTAGATATACTTAATAAAAAAATGTTCGACATTAAACCAACAAGTAATACAATTTACCGAAAGAAGCATGCAACAATCGTAGCAAGTGGCAATCTGTAGTTTCTGCCAACCCCTGTGGGAGAAGGGCGTGAGTGTATGTAATACAATTTATGTTAAGTATACAATTATTTCAGGTGCGGGCCTAGCAAGCGTAGTGATCTCATTTTTAATGTCCACCTACTACGCTGTTATAATAGCGTGGGCAATATACTATTTCTTCACGTCGTTCAAGACAGAGGAGCCGTGGGCAAGCTGCTCCAACCGATGGAACACAGCGCAGTGCTGGGTACCTAACCACAACATGACCAAACCGAACGGCTCACAGACACCCACCGAACAATTTTTCGAGTATGTATTAAATTGATTCAAAGAAGACATAGACAAGACATATTTTTATAATAAAGAAGGTTACATCAGTCTGTCGTAAAGAACCTTGGTGTGTGTTTCAACTTTTGCGCGTAAGAGCCAGTTCCTCCTCGGTGGTAGCTGCGGCTCGACTCTAGCAGTCTGCAGTCCGTTGGGGCTCTTAAGGGTCGGCAACGCATCAGCAACTCCTCTGGTATTGCAGGTGTCAGTGGGCGACGATGCCTACTTATCACAAGCTGGCTCGTCAGCTCAATAAAAATATATATATTGGGTATTGTAATGTAAACCCATTGGGCTCCGGAAATGAATAATACTGTATCACACAATGCAATGCCAATAACGTGAGGTATCGCCATTTGTCAATAAAGATTGCTTAAATACGTATATCTCAGTTATGGATAAGTAATAAATATTTATCAAATATCAAAGTCAGTATCATGACTATTTTGACGTTGATTAGTTTGGTAGATATTATGAAAAGTATTTGGAATACATTGGACCGACGCGACAGTTTATCTGCTGCTTGGATATAATATTAAAGGAAGTTCCCAAATTGTATACCTAAGATTTACGCATCAAAGGCGGAATGACCTACATTATTAGAGAATACTTGAGAAAACAATGTTATTTATATATTTTCAGGAAAAAGGTACTTAACATGAGTGCCGGTATGGAATACCCTAATGGAATGCGGTGGGAGTTGGCAGCTTGCTTGGTCTGTGCTTGGGTGCTAGTTTACTTCGCTCTGTGGAAAAGTATCAAATCTTCCGCCAAAGTTCGCTATATCACCACAACACTGCCCTTTCTACTGATTATAGTTTTCCTCGGCCGCTCATTGACACTCGAAGGAGCTGATAAAGGTCTAAGATTCTTCTTCAAACCAGAATGGGACCTTTTGAAGCAGTCGAGGCCATGGGTTAACGCCGCATCACAAGTTTTTAACTCCATTGGAGTAGCTTTCGGATCCATGATAATGTTCGCTTCATATAATCGGTTTGATAATAACTTCCTCCATGATACTGTGGCTGTTTCGCTAATCAACGCAATAACCAGTCTCATCGTGGGAATATTTACGTTTGCCACTATAGGGAACATCGCTTTTGAACAAAACACGGGTGTCAAGGATGTCATCGCGGATAGTAAGTATATCTATCTGACAAAATTGAACTTAGGTACGTTACACGTTACTCTATCTCATTTACTTTGTGACTCTTATTTCAGGTCCGGGTTTATTATTTGTGGTGTATCCGCAAGCTATAGCAAAAATGCCGGCTTCTCAATTATGGGCGGTACTATTCTTCTTTATGTTCCTTTGTCTTGGACTTAATAGCCAGGTGAATATATTCAAAATTTTATATATAGGTACCTACATTATTACATACAATTACATACCAACATCGACTTAAAGTTTGAATTAATCTCTATACGTCAATTACTTTTCAGTTTGCAATCGTCGAAGTGGTAGTGACGTCAATTCAAGATGGGTTCCCAGATTTGATACGCAGAAAGCTTGTGTATCACGAACTATTAGTGCTGTGTGTATGTGGGGTGTCGTTAGTGTTTGGGTTGCCACATATTATACACAGTGGTATATATGTATTTCAACTGATGGATTACTACGCTGCTTCACTCAGCATCACTTACCTCGCCTTCTTTGAAGTGGTGGCTATTGCTTGGTTCTACGGAGTAGACAGACTATCTAGGAATATTAAACAAATGACAGGTTGGTGAATTTTAAACTTGTGTACGTAAATATTGTCCTGTTCGTAAGCATATACATAAATATCTGCAGATGAACAATACATATACAGTGACGTCACACGGGATGTCCTCCATTTCCTCCTGCGCAACTTCCGTTTTTGTTTCTAGTTACTCTCGAAGATAATGATCACGTTTTTCATATAGAAATACTTATTAATAATGGTGACTCACCACCATTGTTAGGTACTTTATCAATACTTACAAATAACCACGCCCTGGTTTATAGTTGTATTATCGGATATTATTATGTGATAGATGACGATGAAATTAGCCTTGAAAAAATCGGACTTTTTGCATTAACAGGTGTATCAAAGCACGTAACAACAAAATTCAAATTTCCAATTAAGTACTTTAACACCTAGGGGTTCTCACCTTGTTGCGGGGGGGGGGGGGGGTTGCGGTGTCATAGGGCAGGCACCGCAACTGAGGCGGGCTGCGTTGTTGTATGAGCCACACTGCGGATGAAGGTTTAAGCGGCCGCGGCGGGAAAGGAGTGCCGGTATTACCGTGCACCGCTCCCTACCTTTCGCGGCCAAGGTGTGGATAGCGGCGGGACTGCATATCTGTCCCGCCGCATAGAAGGCTTTGGGCGGCGGTCTCGGGGTCGTCCGTCACCCATTGGACTTGGCTCTCGGGGAGGGTCCAAAATAGGACCGCCGAAATGGGATCACGGAACATGTGAGAGCGATTCCTGTGATCCCACCACTATGCGGGAGGTGTTAGTGGTGGTGGTTTTAATCAGTATACTGGACACCTAGCCGAAGAGCCCGATATAACCGTCCTGCATCTCTGGGCGCGGCGGCAACCATAAGACGCATTTCCCCACCCGAATAAAGGTTTCTACATGATTGGTTAAAAAGCTTTCATTATACCTTATCAACATTTAGGTGTTTCCAGTCTCAAATGACCACTGTGTGGTTATTTTGAACGAGTTAGGTAAAGTGATAGTAAAATAACCAAACTCATTTCTGTTTACTAAGGATAGCCTTATTAGCGTAACCTACTTACGTAAGTAATGTACTTCCTAGATATAAATGCTTCTATGGCTATATTCTGTATTTACCAGAGTTATTCATTACCACTTAAATATCTAGCTGGTGATAGCGTTTGTCGGGTTGTTTCCCTACGATATAGTTGAGTCGAACTACATACACGGTCATGAACGGGTTCTGTCTGTCGGGACTGGTTAGCAATTGCACTTGCTATGGCAATCCGTTATTCATTCTATTTTTTTTTTATTCTTATCAATTAAAGGAGATGGATATGTTTCTTGCCGGCTCTTCGCCATAACCATAAGATGCACATTTTGGAACTAGTTTTCACTTTTCATAAGTAGGTACCTTCCTTACGTACGTACTTATGTATTTTAGTGATCCAATTGAATTAAAACATTTTGACTTTGACTCTGTCAAGAAACTAAAAAATAGTTGTGACGACTAAAAAGTTATCTACCAGGTACCTACTTAAAGCCTTCCTTCCAAATACTATATTTCGGACATTGATTTTATGAGTTTCCGCCTTGGTATCTTGAGTAGGTATCCAACTTTAGAATGATGTACCTAAGGCCTAAGCAAAAAATCGTATCATAATTATATATATATCTACTCGTAATCACATTCACGTATAACATTCTTCGATTGTTCCTGCTTACAGGTCGCCGGCCTTCGCTGTATTTCCGAGTATGTTGGCTCGTAGCTACACCTGCGCTACTCCTGGGGCTGTGGGTAGCTAGTCTGGTGGACTACACGCCGCCCAGTTACCGGCAGTACCAGTATCCAATATGGGCGCAGGTGCTTGGCTGGATCATCGCCTCTCTCTCATTGCTCTGCATACCTGTATATGCGGTCGTCGTTGCGATTGCGTCGCCCGGAAATAATTGGAGAGAGGTAAGACACAAATAAATGTACGGTGCTCTACATAAAATGAAAATTCAACATAATCGCCGTAACATTTCGCAGCTATTTAAAAACACTATGGTCAATGCTGCAATAATATCATTAACTACGATAAATTATAAAATAATTATTATAAAGAGACATCTTAGGTATTAATTCACGCTTATTAAATTTGCATAAGGCTGATCGTTTCGCTGAGCCCGCCAAATTCAAATTACAATTAGTTTTTCGCAATTTGTAAGTCTATAACACATTCTAGATTCCTAGCTGTAGTAATTGCGCCATTAGCTATACAATATTCACAACTGAGCATTAAAAAATTTGCTTAATAAACGTTAAAGAAGCTAAAAGTAGGGTCAATCGTCAATTTTGGCTAAAATTTACGATTGACACTACTTTTAGCTACAATATCGATTTACAAGCAAAGGTTTTAATTCTCAGTTGTGAATATTGTACCTATAGCTAACTGCGCAATTACTACAGCTAGGAATCTAGAATGTGCATTAGACCTACAAATTGCGAAAAACCAATTGTAGGTAATTTGAATTTGGCGGACTCAGCGAAACGATCAGCCTTAAACAATAAACTTTTTATAAAACGTAGGTAAGTTAAAAAGTAAAGTAAAAGTAATTTGAATCGTCCGTGACACATCTGTTTTAGTTCTAAGATAAATATTATCTCATGTTTTTGTTTATTTTTCCAGAAATTGCGAAACTCCATACGTCCTACATCTTTATGTGAATGCGGTGTGAATGGATGTGATATTTGCTGTTCGGAATCCGAGCAACCAGACGATAAAACTGCTATAAACTAGTCTGAAAATGTATTAGTGAATAAGAACGTACCTACTTTCTACAATAGCATGAAAGATACTCTGATATCAAGAATAAACAAGCCAGTAAGATTATTAAAACAGACGGCATTCCATCATAATTATCATTAATTTAGTATGAGACAGAGACCGCACTCGACCTACAATTAATTGAAGTAGTGGCACAGTTTTAGAGTGTTTTACTATGAGTGCTTAAACGTTTTTTTTTTCAATATTTATTCGATTTTACAACACTCAATATTTGTGAATCAGCTGTAGGTACAAACATAAACGTTGAGTATAGAAGTATAGAAATATAAACGTTTTCGTCAAACGATTACCTACCTACCTACTTTAAACTTGTTTGAAACGACACAGAGAAAATTATCATTACACTGCACTGTGTACCTAATTACCTAAATTTTAGATTGTAGAGACCCCAACAAAACCAGTATTAAGTTTTATAAATGTATCTAGTAAAGATTAAACAATATTAGTAGACGCGCGAATGTTATTAGACTGCATTGAAATAAAACTATAAGTCTTTATGGGTTTTATCACGGTATATTTAGCAGCGGAGTTAGGAAATTGTGCCTGGTTAATGGCAATAGGCTCGCCCCCTATTACATGGGACCTAAACATACCGCTGAACTGTGGATGTACATTAGTACGCCCCTGCCTAACCCTTCGGGTAATACAGGCGTGATGGTATGTATCACGGTATATTGTATTATTATAAGATCCCGCCGACCGGGATCCTTTACAGCAACCGTCATCATGGGTAGGTACACCAATAATAATATCAATATTAGTCTAGCCAGATGAGGGTTTTACTCCTGTGGTCAATGATGCAATATTGGTACCTACCTATTTATCTATGAAATTCTCAGTAGGTACCAGCTCAGAGGTCGGATGCGGTGTACATCAATACCTACACCTCTCCCTAACCATTCGGAAATACCGTCGAAGATAACGTAACACGTAGTTCTATTTCAATGTGACATAGGTATTCAGTTTGTCATATTAAAATAATAGTAGGCAATAAAAGGTATCAGGTTAGTGTGTGCCTTTCCTAAAATATTTGTGATCAAAGTCATTCCATTAGAAGTTGTTATTATTTTAAGTAAATAAGTTCATACATCTATTTATTACTAGTAGGTAATGTTATTGTTATATTAAGCAATAAATTATAAGAATTGAGAAAGATTGGTAGGTACATTTACTTTACAATCTCATCCGAATGTCCCATGAAATTAATTCTCAGTTATAAGTACGTACCTAGGTACACATAGGTATTCTATTAGCCATGGCGAACAATTTGCGGGCGGAATAGTATTCTCAGTTCGTTACAGTATGGTATTTTTAACAAAATTTATGCATTGATGCTTACTTTGCGTTGCGTCTTATTGTTTCTTTGTTTTGAAATTATATACATAGTTATATACAGAACAGGTGATAGCCGTGATAGCGAAGTGATATGACCATTGGACTGCCAAGTCAAAGGGCTCTAGTTCAAATGCAAGGCACGCACCTCTTGACTTTTCGAAGTTATGTGCGTATTAATGGGTTAATTATGAAACAGAACAGAAATAGAACGCGCTCGCTGGTTTAAAATGTATTAGTTATGCCTAATTCAGTTGAATGCTGACACACATTAGTTGATGGACAGATTAATGATCTTTCTTTATTATGCACAGCACAGATCGATAAGACAGAGTTCAGCAGATCTATAGACGTAGGTATCTGCTATAAGTAGGTACCAATAAAGGTTAAAATAATATTACAAAATGTAAATAGGTAACTATGTGTAAATAAACAGGTATCCAACTTGTTAACGTAGAAATTAAGATAACTGAATACAAATATACAAACACTATGTGACTGTTTTATTTGGAAAATAGGTAGTTAATGTTTGCAGAAAAGTTAGTTACCTACTAGACCAAAAATATGTGTAATGATCCTATCTTGTACAAATCAATATACCTAACTACTCGACCTAGGAATTGAAAAGTCGCGTTTACTTACCACCTTACACGTAGACTATCGATGACTGTAGGTAAAATAAAAAAGACCTAAAATTTAACCTTGAGGAACCCCGAACTAGAATGACGATCTGAACACAAAATGTAGGTTGTGCATTTTTTTTATTTCTGTTTAATTTTGAGTCTCCCTCGTTTAAGTAGGTATCACGCAGAAATACATCAGTGATGAAATACATGCATAGTTTCACGCTTGTCTTCCATTGGGGTAGACAGGCTATAGATTTATTTTAAGTTATTAGGTAGACTGATTTTCTATGAAATTCTCAGTACTTAGCACATCTTAGTTCTCGCTGCCACTTAAGCTGCAAAAGGGTGTACATGAGTATGTCCATTGCAGCATAACCTTCAGAGAGAACAGGTGGTAGGTACCATGTAATTAAAAAGTACAGACATCTATTATCTATCTATACTCTACCAGGCCACTCAGAAAGTTTTGCGACAAAAAGTTTTTATATATAAGATAATTAATATCCATCCGCATTTTTTTGAGAGCCAATTCTTTCTTGTCTCATAAAAAAATTTCATTCAAGAAAACATATGAATTAAGTACGAAGAGATTCAGCATACTCTGCTGATTGGTTCAGGAAGTGTTCACAAGATTTTGCATGAGCACCTTCGCGTAAGGGGGATAGTTTCCCGCTGGGTACCGCACAACCTCACCGAAGCTAAGAAACAGGCCCGTGTGGATTGGTGCCGTGATATGATACAAAAATTTGATGCAGGCTCGTCACGGCGCGTTTACGACATTGTGACAGGTGACCAATCCTGGATTTATCAATACAATCCAGAAACAAAGCGTCAGTCGAGTTTGGCTGTTTCAAAATGAACCAACGCCTACGAAAGTGAAGCGATCGAGGAGCGCAGGAAAAATTTTGATCGCTAGTTTCTTCACTTTGATGGGGTACGTAATTTCAATTCCACTTCTAGACCAAAGCAGCATCAACGCCGAATGGTATAGCACAAAATGCCTGCCAGAAGTTTTTTCTGCAATGAGCAACAAGCGACCGAACACCGGGCTCCGCGAGGTCCTTCTTCACCACGACAACACGCCCGCGCACTCTTCGATCAAAACGAGGGACTTCCTGGACTCCACACCGGTCAGTCTTGGGACACCCTCCTTACAGTCCTGATTTGGCTCCGTGTGACTTCTTTTTATTCCCTAAAATTAAAAATCTGCTTAAAGGGATACAGTTTGCATCGCCGGAAGACGAGCTAGCAGCGTTTGAGAAGGCCGTGGAAGAGGTGTCTGCGGAGGACTGGAAAAAATGTTTTGAAAATTGAATCAGACGCATGAAACTTTGTATAGGGGCTGGTGGAGTTCTTTGAAAAGATTTAATAAAAATATTTTTTTTCATAGAAGTTAGTTTTTTAGTTTCTCAAAACTTTCTGAATGTCCCACGTATCTATACTAATATATAAAGCTGAAGAGTTTGTTTGTTTGTTTGAAAGCACTAATCTCAGGAACTACTGGTCCGATTTGAAAAATTATTTCAGTGTTAGATAGCCCATTCCATGTTTATGAATATAAAAATGCAAAGCAATGGTTTTATTGGGATTTTTAAAAAAGTAGTATATATGTTTAGATTTTATCTTTATTTTACAGAAATTATAATTGCAAATTCTGTATGTAATGGGAACTAAGTTTAGGAAGACAAATCTACACACAAAAAATCATTGAACATTGTCATTCAAAAGCAACAATGAAACAGAATTACTATAAAACTAATATATAATTCACATGTCATAATAGATTAACTATGTTTTTTCTTTTTTGATTGACTGTGTCCTTTCTGCTTGTCATTAAGTGATGGGGAACTATCAGCATCTTCTTCATCTTCATCTTGATCATCATCTTCATCATTATCATCCATGCCATCGCCCCCTTAAGCAAATATATAAGATATCATAAATTAAACTAAAATCCTTGCTAAAAGAATGAATTGTAATAATATAAAATTAAATTGATTTGTAATGCCTTTATAAGATCTATGTACAGGGGTACCTATAAATATTATTAACCATTAATAAAAAACAATATTTTTAAAATCAGTATTCATATTCAATGGCCTAGATAATCTTAATTATGTTGGTTCGCTTTGATCAGTAACATCTCTTTCTGTAGGTATTATAATTATTATTCATGGCTTATTTGAATATCTTGTACTGTAAATATCACAATGCCCATGTAACTAGGTATATGTTGAAAATAACTAACCAGCTTTACTAATATCACCAATTTCTTCTATCATCTTGGTTAATGCAGCATTAGCTTCTACTTGAAATTCTTCCAATGATTTCACTAAGCGCTGATTTTCTATAGCTTTATTAACAGTTTCAATTATTTCATTGTTCTGAGATATGGTGAGTTTAATTTCAGGTAACATTTTTTATTTATTGTGAATAAATATTTGTAATAGTTTAATACAGTTGAGTGAGTGGCCCCATATATACTAAAACTGTATTTTATTAAAAAGAACTCTTGTCACTTGTAATGGTGATGGTGAGCATTTCCTCGTTTGTCGGTAAAAACAAGAAAATAACAAATCAAACAAAGTGGAGTGAAATAAGGAGTCAATCACCAGGCGATCATCAGGTGAAGAATGGATGAAAACTCAGGAAGGATGGGAAAAGAAAAAAGTATTGGAGTGCACCGCACAGAGATATCCCGCTATAACTAACTATAATAACACTGATGATAGTCAGCAGAAGTCGTGCTAGAACGGCTGTACGGATCTGAATAAAATCCGGCAGAGATTGATTATAGTCTGGAATAAGACTAGGCTACTTTTGTCAGACCCAATTCAGAAGTCCACGCAGAGGCGCGGCCAGAAGCTAGTAAATAATGGGTCTATATTGCAAAAGAAAAGATGAATTCTGTCTCTAACTCGGACAGAACTTAAACTGACTGAACTAATGAAATTGTCAATGACACTAATGACAGACAACTTGACATTCTTGACCTTTTTTTCTGGCTCCGCGAGGTGTAACTAATATATTCGTAATAGCGGTATAGATATTATGATACGAGCTATGCTATATATTCATATTAGTATATATTAGTTTACTATTACCAGATAAGAGTCAAATAATAGGCACACCGAGAGATCAGTGTTCCGATATTATATAGAGAAAGAAAGAAAAAAAAGAGAGAAAAAAAATCTTAAAATAGAGAGAAAGAGAATAATAATTATTCATTTAAAAAAAAAACCGTGTTCGTAAAGAATAATTAATATACATAATATTGATATCGTACCTATCCTCTCCGTATTCGTTACTCTAACATAATATTGATATCGTACCTATTCTGAGAATAGTTACGATATCAATATTATGTTAGAGTTAGCGAATACGGAGAAAATATGAATCTCAAAATGGCTGACTAATATTTAACTATTACCCAGTAATAGGTATGGTATGCTAATATGGCTTAGTGAATATATTCAATAATAGTATTACTTAAATATCACCCTAATATAACACCTCTATCAGCCAAGTAAAATAGAAAAACTGTGTACAGACATTTGTGTCTAGACATCAATTTAAACAAGAATTTTATGCAAAACAAAGTCTGACTACCTGCCTCAATTCTGTTCCATTCTTTGACCTATTCTATTGTCTGTGCTTTGACTATGCCAAATTCTATGGGTTCCATGCTTTGACTATCTATCCCAGATAGTCAAAATTAGAGTTGTGTAGTACCTACATGTACTATGTACCTACTATTAGGAATTGATTCCCGACACAGACTAGTACGAACTATTCCTTTTCCTTTCTAGTACATCATTCCTTTAGCTAGTACGTCGTCGTTCGTCGTAGTCTCTGGCTCTCTAGTTCTGTACGAACTACGAACTGAGCGGTGACACTAGCAAGAACAAAGTTATTTTGGACTTTATGTAGCCAGTGATTATTTTTGTTCACTTTTCCATCAGTGAGCTACTGTTCTATTATTGTAGTACTAGAAGACCGAACTAGTACGTTTGAACGATTGTACTAGTACGGGGCGCTCCGTTCATAGTCCGAGCAAGAACAAGCCTAGTCAAAATAAGTCAAAGGTTCCATGGGTTCTTTTTTTTTTAATTATGGCGCCCAATAAAACGGTAGAAACTTTTTTTTATTATTATTATGGCGCCACACTTTGTGTATTTGCCAGTGTCAAGTATTAGAATAATCAAGTAGGTAATAATTATTTCCCATCATGGGATTGTATATTTATGGCACCACACTTTTTGTGTTCGCCAGTGTCAAGTATAATGTTCAGTTGCCCCAATAAAACGGTAGAAACTTTATTGAGGCTTCGATGGAGTTTAGGTGTGAACCCAAAAAGTCACGATTTTCAATTTTATATCATTTGCCTACACTCTCACACGTTCACGAACACTTAATGGTTAATTATCCACCATAATTACACATTTAACTTCGGAGAAATTCAAGTTTTGAAAAATAATATAAAATCGACAATGTGCACTTTTCATTTTCCCGCCTAAACGGGTAGAAACTTTATTGAGGCTTCGATGCAGTTTAGGTGTGAACCCAAAAAGTCACGATTTTCAATATTATATAATTTGCCTACACTCTCACACGTTCACGAACACTTAATGGTTAATTATCCACCATAATTACATAAACTTCGGAGAAATTCAAGTGTTGAAAAATAATATAAAATCGACAATGTGCACTTTTCATTTTCCCGCCTAAACAGTAAACTCCCCACCCATGGGTTCTTTCTATGACATATTATTGAGGTTCAACTAAACTTCTATAATCTTTGGTCAAATGTCAATGAGATATGATTGTGATATTTTTCAGAAAGATCAGCTGATTTGTTCTCAGGAATTCAGAGGAATAGATGCAGTTTCCTAAAATAACAAGTTGTGTTTGAATTAAATAAATAATCATTAATTATGTAAATGCTAATTTAATATGCGGGAATTCGGCAGATTTGGTCCTTTAATTGGTGCTGTAGACGAGGGAACTTCGAATGTGAAGTTTCTGGTATAATTTTTAACTACTTTGTCGACACTAATGCCGCAATAGATATTTTTTAAATTTTACAGTAATTACAGGTATTTGCCGCAAATACTTCTGAAGTATTAACCTACCACCAAATATCATTAAAACGGTTTAGTCCTCAAGAAGGGTGGATTGAACAGGATGCTCTAGAAATTTTGAATGCTGTTTTAGAATGTATAGAGGTAAGATTGTATAATACGGAACATATTGAGAGAAGAATAGTGGAATATTAGTATATCTATTTAATAACAAGAAATATTTGTTGGCTTGTTTGTTGTCTATGTATTCTGATACCATACATTATCATCATGAACTTTGAAGTTGAAAAAATTAAGTTAGAAAAAGAGGTATGGCAATGCATAGCCAGTTTAGATTAGTTTGACTAAATAAATTTCCTCCTTATACTTCCCCTATTTACACCATGCACTTAGACGTCTCATAATAAGTGAGAATTATTATCTTAGGGGTTGACTGCCTGGCAACCACTCTTACATGTCAGTCCCAGAGCCTATTCCTTGTTGGGTGCTGTGTCTGTGGCAGTTCTCAATCCGTAGGGGCTCTAAAAGTACAACAACTCATCAGCAGCTCCTTTGGTGCTCCATCAAGTGGCTTGTCTGCCTATCAGCCAACTTAACCAATACTAAAAAACTTAAAATGCATAGTTTTTCTGTGTCCAGTTCGCCCATATTGGGTAACTGGAGTGGAAGCCCAAGAGCGCCCGCAGGACTTTCAACTCTGTCTTGCCTTAACCGGCTGGCCAGAGGGGCTTCCAGAGCTATATGCTTGGGGGTGGAATTGTCTAATGGCGTAATAGCGGGGAAACCCAATCCGGGTCTCTTAGAGACTCGCGACGGTGAAACCGGGGCCGCACCTCTCGACACCCTTAGCCGCTCACGCCGCTGTTGCCGCCTTTTGCCTGTACTGGTAGGTTTTCGGGGGGCCCAGCTAGTGAGGTAGCGAGACACCGTCTGCCATCCCTAAGAATGTTTTTCGAGCGTTAAAGGCAGACGCCGTTTTCTTCCGGCAATAGAGGTTATCGGTCCACCACACCCACATCCATAATCCCGTGATACCCAAAAGGAGATACAAATAATAATAATAATAATGCTTTATTGGTTCATGAAAATTGTTACATGGTTAGTATTGACACTGACCTCCACACTAGAATTCCCTGTGTCGTGGAGGCCAGTCTCTTTCATCTTGCTGATAGGTTAACAACATATTAAATCTAATAATACTATATTTAATTTCAAACTTGCCCATATACATATATGACACATAATTTGGTTATAAAATACAGGTTACTACTGATAATCTAAGGAAGTTGGATATCAACCCTGAAGATGTGGTTGGTATTGGTATAACAAATCAAAGAGAGACTACAATAATATGGAACTCAGTTACTGGTCAACCTCTTTATAGTGCCATAGGTAAGACTAAGAAATAAAATTAAAATTGGCTGTTTACTGATTAATGATGTCTAAGGATTACCAAAACCTAAAGGGCTATCGGGCTAACAATCAGATGGATAATAATAATAAATAAAAAGTTTATTTCTCATTCACAAAGGCAGGCACTTAAAGTTACTTACAATAGAACAGTGTATATAATACATATTTCCTTTGTGAAGGACTGGTATCCATACTAGGTTTCATCAGGATCACCTGATGATAAGCGATTACCGCTGCCCTTGGACACCCGCAACACCAGAGGAGTCGCAAGTGTGCTGCCCACCTTAAAACCTACTGCATAAGCTCCAAAATATTTATAAACCATAATGGGGTTTGAGAGTTTACTATGGAGTCCGGCCAACCTACTGGCCGCCATTTAAAGATACCATAACCCACGTGTTTTTTTTAAATATCTTCAATGTACAGATGCAGCTTTTTTTCAATATTATAATAGTAGAGATTTGATGTCATGTAACTACGTACATTTTTATTTCAGTGTGGTTGGATGTGAGAACATCAGGCATTGTTGATGAACTAATAAAAGTAAAAGGAGCTCAATGTGTTAATGCTGTGACACAAACAAGTGGACTTCCCTTATCCACATACTTCTCCTCTGTCAAACTAAAATGGCTGCTGCATAATGTATCTGCCGTAAAGGATTCCGTAAAAGCTGGAGAATGTATGGCAGGCACTGTAGACTCCTGGTTGATTTGGGTAAACTATTTTTATTATCTAAACTCAAGAACTATGAGCCAATTATTAGAAAAGTTACATAGTTTCTGTTTTTTTTTTATGGGATCGGGGGGCAAACAACCAGACGGATAACCTGATGGTAAGCGATAACCGCCGCCCATGGACACCCGCAACACCAGAGGAGTGTGTTGCCCGCCTTTTAAAAGGATTTGGGCCTCCGGTGATCTCACTCGGCGAAACACAAAGCAAGCGTTGTTTCACGCCGGTTTTCTGTGAGGCCGTGGTATCGCTCCGGTCGAGCCAGCCCATTCGTGCCGAAGCATTGCTCTCCCACGTGAATATCCAAATCAAATTAAAACTGCATTACTTATCAAAACTAATAACATTGTATGAAAAATAATATTATAAATGTAGAAGTAACTGCCTGTCTGTGACTGTTTGTTAAATTGTGCTTTCCCATCACACATACACCACTGAACCAATTTTGATGAATATAAGTATAGAGCAGCAATATTTCTCGTACTATGGGTTGCAAGATTTGCATTTAAACAGTCCATCATTCATATGCTTAAGTCCCTTTATCTTCATGACAACAATATCTGAGTCCTGATTTTAGGATTTTTGTCAGTTTTGTGGGCTATTCATCTTGAGAACCATTGGTACCTATAGAAATAGATTATGTACATCTTGGAGGAGGACACAGGCTACCTTTTGTCTCAGACTACTATTTTAGAACTTGTGTTAATCTAAGATTGCCTACTAAGTAGGTACTATTAATTTAATGGAACATTTACCTGAATGCCATACTATTATTTGTTTCGTGCAAGTAGGGTTACCAGGCGTCCGGATAAAGCCGGACATAGGGAGGCTTTTTGATTACGTGTCCGGCCAAAATAAACGGTGTACGGCTGGTCCGGCTTTTGTTACAAATACAAATATTTATTGCGATCATGAGTGATACATAGGTGTTACAGAATATAGGTGTAAAAGAATAGAGGTACATACATGATACCCTGTTAGGGCGCAGCAATACAATTATAAAATGACTTACAAACTATTTAATTAATCTTAGGTTATATATTTATTTATATATATTGCATTAGGCTTTTTACATTTCGCAAACGAGCGAGCGCCGATCGTGGCCAAGCGCAGGCGGTCGCTCCCGCAGGGCGCCCGCGCCCGCCCCCTCGCGCCGACTCAAAAGCCTCAATAATGTAGGGTGTCCGGCCTTTCTACCCAAATGTCCTGTTAAACTGGCTGATCTGTCCGGCTATTAGGATTGGCGCCAAGGTTGCCAGGTACCTTGTAAGACAACGTGCAAGGATAGAACTCACGATAGTGATACAAATATTTATGCGGTTTACAGAATCTCACAGGGGGCAGTCATGGTGGTATTCATGTCACAGATGTCACAAATGCTTCACGAACACAGCTTATGTCACTGAGGAGTCTACAATGGGACAAAGGATTGTTACGCTTTTTCGACATACCACTAGAGATTCTACCAAAGATTAAAAGCTCCGCTGAAATATATGGTTATATTTCTACAGGATCCCTTCTTGGCATTCCAATAGCTGGGGTCAGTGTTTATTAATTTTACCAGAGTACCTACGACGAAGCATAAAGGAGGTTAATGTTTTTCCCGTGTTTGAATTTGTATTATGACTTTATTCTGATTAGGGAAATGGAAATAACATTCTGTATGAAATTTTTACTCTAAAGGGAGAATACATACCTACCTAACTCAATCTGAGTACATAATTATCTTTTATCGGATAAAATAATCAACAAATGTAAAGAAACGTTATTTTTATGTAAATTGTCACCACTGGCTTTGCTTCTCAACACTCTTATTACAACACTACATTCAGGGCATACACAAGGTTTATAATTATTGCAGAGTGAGATTATTGTTGTTTGTTTAAATAGGTAGGTGTACCTACTTACTTCACTTTTTTGGTAGCGAATGTTTTGCACAGAATATTAAATGTTTTTTATTTTAAATTTAACTAATTAGCACCACGCAAACTCACGTAGGTAATATCGAAATGGTTAAAAAATTCCTTGATATGCTCTGTATTATTGTTAACAATCAAGCTGCAAACAATGAAGCTCAATATAATATAATTTACTGCGAAAGTTGTATAGGTACATACTTAAGTAGGTACACACCACAATTTTCAGTGTCTGGGAGATCAACAAGCAGCTCTAGTAGGACAAGGATGCATGCGATTTGGTCAAGTCAAATGCACTTTCGGCACTGGATGTTTTTTATTATACAATACAGGTATGTAGGTGTGGTAACTAAAAGTATCTCTAAATATGTTTTATTCTTATGACTTTCAAAAACTTTTTAAGGTGATTCGATTATCCACTCACAACAAGGTCTTATAACCACAGTGGCATATAAACTTGGCCATGATGCAGCACCGGTTTATGCGCTAGAAGGATCTGTAGCCATAGCAGGTAATTAATCTCATTATCATTGCTAGGTAAATATCTATGGAAAATCAGTTGCATTACAATATGTATTTATTAATATGTTAAATAGGCGACACGTTACAATGGCTACGCGATGGCTTGGAGCTTATAACTGATATACAAGATACTGAGGCCATGGCTGCAGAGGTTAATGAAGATGATGAAGGAAGCGTTTGTTTTGTGCCAGCATTTAATGGTTTATACTCTCCTTACTGGAGGAAAGACGCCAGAGGGTAGGTAAACATGGCGGCCTTGTGGCTTGCATATTATTACTGCCTGCTTGCGACCATGAAGCAATTTTAATTTTAGTACTCTACACTTTTGCAGGGTAATGTGTGGTTTAAGTGATAAGACTCGACGAGAACACATAGTTCGAGCAGCTTTAGAGTCAGTGTGCCATCAAACGCGTAGTGTAGCGAAAGCAATGGCAGCAGATTGCGCACCGTTGAGGCGCCTACTTGCTGACGGCGGCATGGCGCAGAATAGCCTTCTCATGCAAATGCAGGCAGACATTCTTGGCATCCCTGTGGTATGTTTAGGCTGAGTTCAAATTGGCCGAAATGCAAAGTGACACGAAGAGATCGCTATTACACCGTCACGCGATTTAATATGTGCGTGTTCAATATAAGTGCCTACTACATCATTAGCATCATGCCTGTATTCTCCAAGGGGTTCGGAAGAGGTGGAAATATGTACACTCACAGTTCGCCGATATGTTTTGGTCTTCTGCAATAGGAGCGAGTTTGTTGCCTATAACCGGGCACAATCCAAATTTCGAGTTGCTACTGAGGTCTAACAATGATAGTAGGAAAACAATAAAACTGCCCGGGACCTCGCGTAGCAGGCGCGCTTACGACCACTGGAATGATTTTCTTATGATGCAGCTCAATATACTAAAAAGTGTAATTAAATGTCCCGACGCTTCGCTTCGATTGCGCCATTATGAAATGAGTTATATTGTTTGTTCTTCATGTATTCCTATCTCTAATTTAAGAACTGAGCTCATCTGTGGAGCAATGCTTCTGTTTCACCTCTTGATACGACTCACTTCGCACTTGCATTCATCATCGTCATTATATCAGACAATTGAATTCCACTGCTCAACAACATCCTCCCCCAAAGACTTCGACAAGGACCGGTTAATGCTTGCTTTACTTGCTCTATAAAACTTCGTCAGGCCTCAGGGTCTTCCCCTTTTTCTACAATGTTACCTGTTCTAACAAATGTCTTTTCTCATTCACAATTAGTAAAATACATCCCATTTATTTTCATTCCCGACTAACTGGTCTTCTCTATTTTGCTAATGTACAGTTTACATTTTACTAATCTATATTTATAAAAATGAATCCCTATTTCCCTTAGTCACGCATCACGCGTGAACGGCTGGACCAATTTCGCTATTTTTTTTTTTTGTAACAATAAGGTGCTTAGGAAAGAAAAAACTAAGAAAGTTGCCCGGAACATCAGAAAAATTAACAAAAAATGTTCTTTTTTTTATATACTATACCAATTCGAATTCAATATTCATAGTAAAGACAAGACAATGTCTGTCGGTTCAGCTAGTGCTTCATAATAACTGCCAAGATAATTTTGGTTTCTGACACTTACGCGAATATTAGACATTTAAATAAAACTATTTTTGCGGATTTTATCGCGTTGTATTAAATTTTATTATTTCCCGACGTTTCGGATCCTTTACAGCATCCATGGTCACGGGTAGACTGAGGTGTTGGACGTCTTAATGTTAAAATTAGTAACAGCTACCTTACATTTTTGTTAATTATTAGTGATCCGATTCACGCAGAACGAGCTCACCGTATCCTTTGGTCTTGCAGTTTTGGGCTTGGATTTAGACTTAATAGATTCTATAATGGGGTTCCAAGCAGCTGGTAAGACCTAACCATCTTCTCTATTGAAATTTGGGTGTTTTTTAATTTCAATAGCCTCACGAATCATCCTAGGTAGGAATCGGTTTTCTTTTGCGAGGACTTGTGGTTTATCAAATCTGATGTAGTGCTGGGTCTTGTCTAGGGTATGTTCACAAACTGCAGACTTTCTGAAACGGCGGTGTTTGACATCGGCAATGTGTACTTTTACGCGGGTCCCTATGCTTCTTTTAGTTTGGCCTATGTGTGAGAGACCGCAATCACAATCAAGCTTGTATACTCCTGCATCTTGAAGAGGTATGTGGCACTTGACAGGTGGTAAGAACTGACTAATCTTCTTCAGCGGCTTGAAGTATGTTTTGATTGAAGCTACAGACAAATACTTAAATGGTGAATCACACTACCACCCAACACAGTTATCTACCGTCGGTAAATCTTTGTTTCAGAGAGCGCGTGGGATCTGTGATGAGCAACACCTGGCTGCAGAGCTTCAACATGTCAAGCAAGTGCTACATGACAACAAGCTCCGAATACCGCGCCCTCGTCACAGAAACCGCGTGAAACGTGCCACAGTCGAGCGTCTACCTGCTGTATTGCCATATGTTAGAGGAGTCACAGACAAGATTGGCTATATCTTGAAGCGAGCTTCAATCAAAACATACTTCAAGCCGCTGAAGAAGATTAGTCAGTTCTTACCACCTGTCAAGTGCCACATACCTCTTCAAGATGCAGGAGTATACAAGCTTGATTGTGATTGCGGTCTCTCATACATAGGCCAAACTAAAAGAAGCATAGGGACCCGCGTAAAAGAACACATTGCCGATGTCAAACACCGCCGTTCCAGAAAGTCTGCAGTTTGTGAACATACCCTAGACAAGACCCAGCACTACATCAGATTTGATAAACCACAAGTCCTCGCAAAAGAAAACCGATTCCTACCTAGGATGATTCGTGAGGCTATTGAAATTAAAAAACACCCAAATTTCAATAGAGAAGATGGTTAGGTCTTACCAGCTGCTTGGAACCCCATTATAGAATCTATTAAGTCTAAATCCAAGCCCAAAACTGCAAGACCAAAGGATACGGTGAGCTCGTTCTGCGTGAATCGGATCACTAATAATTAACAAAAATGTAAGGTAGCTGTTAGTAATTTTAACATTAAGACGTCCAACACCTCAGTCTACCCGTGACCATGGATGCTGTAAAGGATCCGAAACGTCGGGAAATAATAAAATTTAATACAACGCGATAAAATCCGTAAAAATAGTTTTATTTCAAGATCATTTTGTTTGAATGCCAATGATTTTTTGTTTCATTGTGCCAGATTCGACCTCTGATGATGGAAAGTACAGCTCTTGGAGCTGCCATAGTCGCTGGGCGAGCATTGCGAGTGTGGCCTATATCTACTCCGGCACCACCAGCCGACACCTTCGTACCAGTTATATCTTCTGAAGGTAATTAGATGAACCTATAAGCACATGGATATCTATACTTACAGTAATTAATATCGAAAAATAGGACGTAAATTTTAGTACCTACTGTGTAATTTCTTTATTTTACTTTGATTGCAGAACGTGACATGAAACGTGTCCGATGGGAAGAGGCTCTTACTAGGTGCATGGCGTGGACTACGGATGGTAGGGAAGAAGTGAATAAAATTAGCCCTGGTAACTAAATAAAATTAAACATACATCATGTATCATCAAACCAAATGATTAGTCAGATTTCATTGTTACGTAAGAAACATTTATTTTTATGTTAAAAAATTTCATTGCAGATGAAACAGACCGCACGACAGCAGTCATTCCTCCCGGTTTGTTTTTCCTCGGCACCGCACTGCTAGTGATAATAGCGGATAAACTAAAAGCTCTATAACAAATGCTCTAAGTCAATACAGAGTCATTTGCATTACAATTCTGTGTACCTCAAAAGTTAGTTGTAAAGTATTAATTTATTAATTACCAAGTTGTTGATTATTTGTTGTCATAGTAAAAAACCAGTCAGAACTATTTTAATTTGTTTTTTATTTAAGTAGAAATGCAATCATAGTTATGTAAATTACTTACATTCATATTTTCACTGCCCCAACACCGCAATAATAATAATATTGGGATTTCTGGTTAGAACAAAGAATAGGTAATATAAGATCAATATTTCAGCCTTTGATTACAGCAATAGGTCGTAATTTTACAGTTTTCTTACTAATACCCGCCGCATGACATGTGTTGACGACATCTGTAACATTTTTGTATGACTCTGGAGCTTCTTCCATAACCAATTTCGGAGATGCCACTCTTATGGAAATACCCATACTTTCCAATTTAGTAAGAACTTCTTTGTAGTCTATATTTCGTCTTGACTTGGCGCGAGATAATGCTCGACCCTAAAATAATTAATCAATTAATCTTGTAATTCAGATACTTTACGTGAGACCATCAAGATTGACAGACAAACAATTTTCTAGGTCTTCAAGACGTCAAGGTCCTGATAATGAAGTTAAATATTACCATAAACTGCCAAGCTTTTCAGTTATATTTAACGTAACGCCTGGATTCCCCGAATGATTAGGCAGAGGTGTGCTAATGCAAACCCAAAGTTTGCCGATGTATGTAGGTCCTAAATATGTAACATTTCTAAACACTGACTATCCCTATTACTAGCGTAAACAATCAGTGATATTTATAACAATAAATATATTTTTATTTTCCGCAAATCTATTCACAATTTTATAAAGTATAAATTATGTAGTACGTAAGAACAGATACTTCAATTAAAAAAACAACCAATAATTTTTGGTTTGTTCCACCACCAGCAGAACCCTCTTTTACATTGGACATTGCAAGTGCCTAGAGCCCTGCATAGTTCCTACTTTAGACTGCACCACTAGGGTTTATTGGTTTATTAATTAACCCACTCTGCATATTTCTAACTAGCTTCCGCCCGCGACTTCGTCCGCGTGGAATAGTTACTTAGTCTTAGCGGGATGATAGCCTATAGCCTTCCTCAATAAATGGACTATCTAACACCGAAAGATTTTTTCTAATCGGACCAATTTTTCCTGAGATTATGGCGTTCAAGCAAACTTGGCAGGTGGCACTTGACAGGTGGTAAGAAGATGATGATCCCCTTCAGCGGCTTGTAGTATGTTTTGATTGAAGCTCACTTCAAGATATAGCCAATATTGTTAGTTGAAAATTGAGTATTGAGTATCCGAGCGGAACTTTAGTAAAATATGTCACGGGAACAGGAATAATAAAACAACGCTAAATGAGGATAATATGTCTTTTAGAGCGTTTGTTGGGTCCGAGCGGACCCGAGCTCGATCCGCACGGATACAAAACAAAAGCTCTAAAGACTGATGAATAACGTATTTATTTGGATAAGGATTAATATCATGTTTATAAAAACACCTACGCAAATAATGCATTTGGAATTTTAGAACAAAGTTAGCATAAAAAAGGTTATAGTGAGCCAACCTTAAAAGATAGACATATGCTGTCGCGGACTTTTTTTTTAAACTTTTAAAGAGGAACAATTCTGTCATATATGATTTTTGCGAAACTTTAATCGTTTACGCAGCGCATGCATCGGAAGCTCTCAAAAGGAAAAAACCCCGATTTTGAAACAACCTTCATTGATGCTCCGCTCCTATTGGTCTTAGCGTGATGATATATAGCCTATAGCCTTCCTCGATAAATGAGCTATCTAACACTGAAAGAATTTTTCAAATCGAACCAGTAGTTCCTGAGATTAGCGCGTTCAAGCAAACAAACAAACAAACTCTTCAGCTTTATATATTAGTATAGATATAGATAAAAAATCGCAATTCAACAAAAGATTGATACTCACTGCTCCGTGACAGGTAGAACCAAAGGTTTCAGTCATGCCTTGATGAGTCCCAGTTAACACATAACTGCATGTTCCCATTGTCCCACCAATTAGTACTGGTTGCCCAGTTAACTGGTAGTCTACAGGAATCAGAGGGTGATGTGGAGGGAATGCCCTGGTAGAACCCTGAAAATAATAATATTTTATACTATAATTACGTGCTTCCAGAAGAATAATTTTAGTACTTCAAAACCTTAATTTTCTGTTCTCAATGTATCATGTAACTATCCAATGGTAGTCTTCTGAGACATTTATGATTGAAATTAGATAGGAATTATATTTAGAACATCATTTTTAGTAGTAGAATTCCCATTTTGATTGTCTACTCTAGGTTCTTACTACACAATGTCAATAAATTATTATTATTAATAAATAATTACCTTTCTATGTACCAGTAAGGTCTTTACTTTTCCATTTACAACATGTTCTTCCATCTTGGCAATATTATGAGATACATCATAAATGACATGCATGTCTAGATCATCTGGTGCCATTTTGAATTGCTTAGCAAATGCTTGGCGGGTCAAAAACGTCATTGAACTTCTGTTGACCCATGCAAAATTAGCAGCTGCCGACATTGCCTTTAAATAATCTTGGCCCTCTACAGAATTGATTCTCGCACAAGCTAGTTGGCGATCATTTGTCTCAATCTGGTCTCTTTTCATAGCTTTCTCCATTTGTACTAGTGCATCAGTGGCTACCTGATGACCAAACCCTCTACTACCAGAATGAATCATTACACACACTTGTCCCACTCTTTCAATACCCATTTTTCCTGCAGCATATTTATCATATATTTCATCAACTACTTGTATCTCTGCATAGTGATTACCAGCACCCAGGGTCCCTAACTGAGGCAGTCCTCTTTTTTTGGCACGAAGACTAACTTTAGATGGATCAGCATTAAGCATACGACCATACTCTTCACAGTGTTCTTTATCCTCAGCCCAAACATAACCCTCTCGTAATGACCAATCCATTCCCATTTCCAAGGCTTCCTCCAGATCCCTTGCATTCATAGGAATTATGCCTTTAGAACCCACACCCACTGGTATGTGATCAAATAGGCTCTGGGCAAGTTGTTCCTAAAAGTTATTTATAGGTTTAATAATAGATTCATAAACTAAAAATACAAAGGCATTAATCAGCAGGTACCTACAGTAATCTTCGGTTGCAATTAGACTAACAAGTGTTTGTATACATAAAATAAGCATGGTGAGAACATTTGACATCACAATGTTCTTAAAGTCACGACATCAATAGTATGTTCTGTCTAGCATAAAATTGAAATGCTTATGCTTACTTACTTACCATAGAACCAACTTTTTTTATTGGCTATTTAAGATCAACTTCTTTAAATAAAAATAATCAGTTAATTAGACTAAAATATAACCATAGAAAATAATCCCCTTATTCATAAGCTTCTTATAAAATTCCTATTAATATAATGTTTTATATTGTTTCGATTGGTGATATTCTGTGACAGAGTAAAGGAGCCAAACATTTATTATTAAGTACTTTATAAGATACTAGCCTCTGCCCGCGGCTTCGCCCCCGTGGAATTCGGTCTATCATCACATCCCACGGGAACGGGATAAAAAGTATCAAATTCAAATTCAAATATCCTATTTCCGTCTCCTGGTTCTAAGCTACCTCTCCGCCAATTTTCAGCCAAATCTGTTCAGCCGTTCTAAAGTTATAAATAGTGTATCTTATCTTATCTTGTGTAGGGCCGAGGCAGCAAGGCCTCAGTGCACTTCGACCCAATGGTATCTTTTGTGCTTCCCCTAGATAACTTATTCCTCATCCCCTCCCAGTTCTACAAACAGCTCTTCCATGAGCTTTATAATGAGGCCTGGGGGCCGGGAATGAGTCTGTAGTCCTCTGGTCTTGGATAACCCTGACCCAAGAGGCACATTCGCTTTCTAGCCTTTGCATCACATGTACACAGAAGGTGTTCCATGCTCTCAATTTCCCTTTTACAGGCCCTGCAGGCTGATGTCTCCACTAGACCCATCTTTTGTAGGAGAGCATTAGTCCCGAAGTGTCCGGTCAGCGCCCCCATCAAAAGACGGGCATGCTGCCTGCTTGAGTCCCAAATGGCATTTTGCCATTTCAATGAGGAACCTATGAATTTCTTGGAGTGAGCAAGTCCCGTGAGGCTCAACCACTCATCCATGTGCCTCGCCCTTGCGTACTCCCGAAATGCCGTTTTGACTGTGCTTGGGACCAGTCCTACAAATGGTTCCGGTCCAATTAGTGAGGTCCCAGAACCTTCCCTAGCCAGCTCGTCAACATGTTCGTTGCCCACAATACCCGTGACCAGGGACCCAAACAAGCCTGACCCTGTTTCGCTTTCCCAGCTCATTAAGGCAGCGTCCATGATCAGCCTTGAATCGATCCTGTAGGAGGTCAGGGCCATGAGTGCCGCTTGGCTGTCACTAAGAATGTAGATGGACCTACCTGTGGTACCGCTACTTTCCATCTGTTGTGCACAGGCAAGAATAGTATATGTTTCCGCTTGGAAAACTGTAGCTAATTTGCCCATGCTTTGACTGACCTTATGGTCCCTTGCATATATGCCCGCCCCTGTACCCGACTCGGTTTTCGAACCGTCAGTGTACCATATCAGACTGCCCTCCTCTGGTGGGTCAAGTCCCTTCATCCATTCTTCCCTTGACGGTAGATGAACCTTGTAAGATCTCTTGAACCAAAACATGGGCTGCATTTTGTCGCAGTGCATGTTCGTTAGTTCGTCAAGACCTTCCTGTATTTTAAGCTTTGTGTGTCTAGTTCTAGGCTTAGAACTATCCCACAGGCCATTTATTGCCAGTCTGTCTTGTGCAAGACGGGCCTCAGTCTCTATGACAATATGTAGCGGTGCAAGGTTGAGTACCTTTTCCATCGCCGCTGTTGGTGTGGTTTTGAACACCCCTGTGATAGCTAGGCATGCCGTACGCTGTAGTTTAGCGAGGGCTTCCCTGCATATCCCTAGTTGCGTCCTGGGCCACCAAACAATGCTGCCATATGTGATGATTGGTCTAACCATCATGGTGTACAGCCACTGCACAACCTTTGGTCTAAGTCCCCAGGTTTTGCCATACGCTGAGCGACACATACCCAAGACTCTTAGAGCCTTGGCTATGGTACTGTCCAGATATGTTCGCCACGTCAGTTCTTTATCCAGGGTTACCCCTAAATATTTTACCTCTGAGGCCCAGCTTAGTTGTTTGCCATAAAGCCGAAGTTGGCCAAAATATAAATAGTGTAACTAACACGACTTTCTTTTATATATATATATATAGATTTTCTGAATAAGGGGGTGTGTCTATTGCTAATAAGTAGAGATATCCTCATACAGAAAGCCTAGTCTCATTTCAGTCTACCCTTTATAGTTGAGGTAATACTAACAGTTGACAAATGACAGGGATTGCAATAATAGGGTATTACTTACACCTTTTTTTGAAAACTGTTTTAAATTAATCCTTAGATCGTAATTAACCAGTAGAACTTTTATTTCAGTTTTATAAAACCGAAAAATGCCTTAAAAACTATTTTTAATTTATGATTTTGAATTTTCGCGCGGAAACGCTAGCCGCCATGCTACTTCGGCTCGTGACGTCACTTCGTTAGTAAACAATACAACTGCAAAAGACCAAGTTACGTCAAGTAACTATCGGAGTGACATCACGTCGGAAGCCAATATGGCGGATGGCGTTTTAGACATTTAAAAAATAGATTAAAAGACGATTTTTGAAATTGAACTATAAAATTTACATTGCATTTTTATAAATAAATACTAACGTTTCTTGTTTACTTTTTTAAAAATCTAACACAAACATGCATTTTTATATATTTTCTTACATAGTGTAAAATAACCATTGCAATCTATTAGACAATAGACGATAATGCAAAAACATCAGCAATTACCTTAATTGGGAGCACATCTTTCTCTGAAAGATTAGTCCTCAGCAGGCGAACACCACAGTTTATATCAAAACCAACTCCTCCAGGAGATACAATTGACTTTGGGTCTGACATATCAAATGCTGCCATATTACCTAAAAGATTAATAAGTAATTGTGTCACTGCCTGACTGCTTGTTACACTAGAGACTGGGTTCAATTCCCAAGCTGATTCAAGTGTTATGGGATTTTTATATGCCCAGTAAATGGCAATAGGCTTGCCCCGAGACAGCGGCCCACATGCTCCTACATTGTCCAGGGGTCGCCGCATACAGGTCAAAGTACCTTGGTAAACCGAGTACTCTCCGAGAGATTGTCAGCAACATGAACCGCTTGCTGGCCTTTCTTGAGGAGTTAGGGTGGCTCGAGTAGATAATTCTTCCCACCCGCACGCAAAATACGCGCTTTGTCGTGGAGTTGCGGAAAATAGCCCGCTATACCATACCATACCATAGGCTTGCCCCTTATTAGATGGGACCCAAATATATGGGTAAACAACCCTTCAGGGAATAAAGGCAAAATAGTTTGATATTAACCAGTACATTAATTTAAGTACTATAAGATAAGATTGCATAATCATTTGACATTACGGAATGAAATCCTTAAAATGTATATCATTGAATGATTTTAATGGAATATGCACATATTCAGGATATTATTATACATAGTGTATGTAATTTTATTATTGTATTTAAATCTAAAAGATTCAATGTGGTTTACAGTGACTTGACTGATACAGTTTTATTTTTACTGTAACTTATTACCCAATGATATACTTATCTCTTCTCTATTATTATAAAATTATCAAAAAGATGTGTCTGTACATGAAGATATTTAAAAAAATCAAGTGGATTAGGGTATATAAACGTCTCCGAACCCGAAAATGTGGTTGGAGCAAAAACTACAGAATAGATTTTAATTTTATTATCACTGTTAGAAAGTGTATGCTCCAACTTAAAAACTGGTGAACTTGTTATCTCAATTAATTAAACGAATCCTGAGATACAGCTTGACCTCCCTGATGTATAGAAGCCCATACAAAGAAGAGATCAATAAATATTACATTTTTACTCCGAGATAGCTTGACGTGAGCGAAGCCGCGGGCAGAAGCTAGTTTATTATAATAGCATTAATCAAGGAAACAAGTCCATCCTGTTGAAAACAATCTAAGAAATAAGAGAAACTATAATAATCCCGGAAGTGTTCATTTTTTTATTTAGGTACTAATAAAAATCTTACGACGACAATGGCTGAATAATAATAATAAAAATAATACAAAAATAAAAATCTTACCTATAGCAAATCCATATCCCGAATGCACATCTGGCAAGCCGATTGACCGGCCCACAATACCAGGTAAAGCCGCTACGTTAGCTATCTGTTTCACACCTGGTAGAAACCCTCCGGTCATACCCGGCCTACAGGAGTTCTTCAGTTCGTCTAACATTAATTTTTCAAGAGTATTGTTAACGTAAAAAACACCTTCCACATTCATATTCGGCTGAAAACCCATTTTGATTTTCCAGCAATAAGGATTCATCTTTTCAAGGTATTTCAATTCTTCGTTGTACTGTCGAACTACCATTTTGTATGTATTTGTATTAATATTTTAAGTTTAAAAGTTAGAACGATTAGCTCTAGGTTTGGTGACTGGTGAATATTTATTTACCAAAGAGTCTAACACGAGTCTAATATTATAGTGGGAAGGAAATATTTACGCCGCGGCGACGGGCGGCAGCAAAGACTAAAATAAATAATATTAAATACCCACAGACTACTACTAAGAGATACTAAAATAGGGATGTTCGATCCGATCCGATACTTAGGTGGATCGATACAATGGAATACAATCCATCCGATTTTTTTTTTTTTTTCTTGGCTCGCACGGTTTGTGCATTTGCCATTACAAGTGTGAAAGGTAGGGAAACCATTATTTTGGGATAATAAATGAAACGAAATTTAGGAATTGAAATAGAATATAGGATCACGGTAAGTCAAGGAAAAAATGTTAGAAGGAATATAGATGGATAATTAAATAAATAGTAGGAAAGTTGTTTGATTTATGGAAGATTATAGTATACATAAAAAGGTAGATAACATTACAATTTAATATTATTATCAATTAGAAACTTGGAAATTAAATTATATATATCAAATGTCATAGTATATAATAAGGTAGGAATTGATGTAGGGAGAGGAATGTGGAGATCTATAAGAGAGTTTATGAATGAGGTGCAATCATAGAGGAGACAACCAAAGAAAATATGATTTAAATCTTCTTCTTCATCAGCACCACAAGCGCACAAGCCGCTAGTGATGATACCAAGCCTTGCAAGGTGTGAGGCAGAGCAAACGTGTCCCAAACGCATTCTAATAATCATTGAAGTCACAGATTTGCTAAACTTATTTTTGGAGAACCATACTTTCTTAGGAATTTCATGCTGTATAGATTTGTAATACCGGCCTTTACGGTAGCTGGAATCATTCCAGTTCTTTTGCCAAGAACTATGTAATTGGTCTTTGGTAATGGAGACAAGATCTGACACAACATTTTTATATGGAAACATATCACCATCGTTTACTGCATCATTCGCAAATTTGTCAGCTTTGTCATTCCCAGGTATATTGTGATGGCCAGGTACCCACGCAAGAAGAACATCATTTTTTTTTATTTTACAATTAAGTAATAATTGTCTACATTCCATTAAGTAGGTACAGTTTGACACAGATTTAAATGGAAATTTCTGTAACGCTTGCAAAGCGCTCTTTGAGTCTGAAAAAATTATAGACTTATTGAGTTTTGCAAGTAAAATGTACTCTAAAGATTTCAGAATACCGAAACATTCTCCAGAAAACACCGTTGTTTCAGGAGGCAATTTGATTTTTTGGTGGATATTATACTGTTGATGGAAAATAGCTACCCCCACCGTACCCAATAGTGTAGGTTTGGAAGCATCACAATAAATATGATGACGGTTTGCCCAGTCTGTTTCGATTGTAAATTTTATGTCAATGTTAGAATGTTTACCATTTTTAAGAATTTCGAAATTATAGTTTATGTTAGGAGGATTAGTAAGTGCTTCGTAGCTGACTGAGAATATAGGGAGAAACTGAGACCGATGTGTGGGAGCTTGCAATGAAATAAATTTACGAAAACTAATAATCAAGCATGGAAGAGATTTATGAGTCCAGTATGAGGAATTTTCTATTATAAGTGATAACTTTTGTATTTTTTTATAAAGAGGATGATTTAAAAACTGAAAGGCCCGGAATAAAAAATTGTCACAAAGGAACTGGCGTCGTAATTTTAAAGGGGGGTCAAGACATTTAACCTGAAGGGCATTTACGGGGCTAGATCTCATGGCTCCAGATACAATACGAAGAGCTTTGAACTGGATCGCATCTAATTTAGACAAACCTACTACACTACAAGGCTCTAGAAAGTATGTTCCATAATCCAAGATGCTTCTTATTATTGCGTTATACAAGAGTTTCATCGTGAATGGGTGAGAACCCCACCAAACGCCCGCAAGACATCGTAAAATGTTAAGCAAGCGTTCACATCTAGCAGCAATATGGTAACAATGTGATACACCAGTCATTTTAGCATCTAATATGAGGCCTAAAAATTTGGTTTCGTTTTTTTCCGGGATTGGTTCATTATTATATAAAACAGTATAAGGTGGAGGTAGACGCATCCTTGACAACAATACTACACAACTTTTGCTAACACTAGACTCAGCGAATTCGAGTCTAGCCAAGCCTTTAAAAATTGTAAAGCATGGTTCAAGGAGTCAGTTAATTTTCCCATAGACCGTCCTGAAACATATAAAACTAAATCATCTGCATACTGCAATATGTTAGCTTTACCTGCAATATGCGATTCTAAGTCATAGGTGTAAATATTATATAAAAGTGGACTCAACACCGAACCCTGGGGTAGACCTTTCCATGAGAATCTTGTGATAAACTTAGAATCACCCATATTTATTTGAAGTTGTCTTTCCGAAAGAAGATTATGAATAAAATTACAAAATACAGGAGGAATTTTTAATTTGGATAATTTGGAATTTAGAATGAGTAGATCAACATTATCATATGCGGCGGAAATGTCTAGAAAAACTGCAAGCAAGGATTCATTATTCGAAAAAGCAAGTCTAATGTCCGTAGTAAAAATCCCTAAACTGTCCATGGTGCTTTTGCCTTTTCTGAATCCATATTGAGTTGAGGACAGTAGACCTTGACTTTCAATGTACCACTCTAATCTGTTCTTAACTAAATGTTCCGCTAACTTAGAAAGCACTGAGGCAAGGGCTATTGGTCTATAAGAGTTAGGGTCTGCGGCGGGCTTGCTTGGTTTCAAAATAGGAACAATCTCATAGATTTTCCAAGAAGCAGGAATTTCTCCAGAGATCATGGTAGAATTAATGACGTGTAGTAAATAATTTAGACTCGAGTCGTTCAAGTGAACAAGAAAGGAATACGGAATACCATCATTGCCCGGTGCAGAATCTTTAACATATGATAGAACACCTTTAAGCTCTGTAAGTGTAAAAGAAGAGTCAATGGCAAAATGTTCTGATGGAGATTGAAAATAGTTACTAGAAGATAAAATAGGCATTTGAGGAACAAAGGGAGGAGCTAACTTATCTAGAAATTTATCGGCTACTGTTGCGTCAAGAAACTGTGGCAATGTTTCCTTGAATGCTGATCTAAACTTACGAACATTTTGCCAGATAAGCGACGGCGAAACATTGGGTGATAGAGATGTGCAGAAAGCTTTCCATCCATTCCATTTTTTAATTTTGAATAGTTTACGGGTGCTATTCATTATTAGAGTTAAGCTCTCAAAATTCTCTGAAGTACTGAGCTCAAGATATAAAAACTCTGCTTCTTTCCTCTTTTTGACCGCTGCTGTGCATTCATTATCCCACCAAGGAGGAGAAGGAATATTATTATTACATCGCTTAATTGGAAAAGTTTTATCAGCAGCTTCTATTAAAGCTAAGGCAAAAGCATCGGCAGACACGCAGTGATTATCACTTTGTAAAGAAGGGAGAGAAGACAATTTTTGTTCCACCATGTTACTAAACGTTTCCCAACTGTCATTGTCAAAGTCATTGTCATTCGGGATCTTATATTTCATTCTAGGTGGGCGTTTAGATTTAATTTTAATTAATGCGTTGGGAAAAGTTATTAACAAAGGATAATGATCACTGTCGAAAGTTGAATATAGTGTGCTCCAAGTCAATATAGAGGCTAAGCTGGGAGTAGTAATTGAAAGATCTGGGGCACTGATTCCTTCATGGGGCTTAGTACGTCGTGTGGCTACTCCTGTATTCAAGATACAGAAATTATTGGAATCAAGAATATCTAGTACTCTAGTACCATAATAACTGGAATTGGAACTACCCCAAGCTTCGTGTTGAGCATTAAAGTCGCCCAATATTAAAATTGATTTTGGAAGTTGTGATATAATCGCCTCTAATTCATTAAATACAAAAGATGTAGGATGGGGGATGTAAACAGAAACGAAACATATTTTGTTTATACTTACAGCTATAATGGAAAAATCCCTACTATGGTTTGTAATAGGAATGTGGACAAAAGGAACTGTGTTGTGAATAAGTAAAGCAACACCATTATAACCATCAGATCTATCTTCTCTTATACATACATACTGGGAAACTTTAAAGTTGTGGTCTGGCTTGAGCCAGGTTTCTTGTAGAGCAATAATAATGGGTTTATACAAATTAATCAGATACAATAATTCACTTTTTTTAGAATTAACACTACGACAATTCCACTGAAGGATTGTTGATTGATAATCCATTGTTATTAAGAAGATGACTTACATGTTGTATAGCAGCGTTGGACGGTTCAGACAAATTATTAGTTTGAGTTAAAGAATTAATTAAAGCAATAATAAGATCTCTAGTTGACATGTTAGATAATGGCACATCCTTTCCATTCATCATTGTGCCAACAGATGGCAAAGGCATGTCATAATCTTTAGTGAGGAGAGTATGAGCATGTTTATCATAACCTTTACTATAATGTTTAGGTAAGTTGTTAGATTTGATAAAAACAGTTTTTTTATATGAAGTTGTGTTTGATTTTATACTATTACCCTTGGAAATTTCATAAGTATTTTTTAGGGGAGATGTAGGAGCAGCCAAAGAACTTAAAACATCTGCATACGGTTTTGAGACTGCAGGGTGTAACTTTGATGCCTCTGCATAGGAAATACAATTCTGTGCCATGGACTCTTTAATAGATTTTTGTCGACTAAATTCTGGACATTTTCTGTTGGTTGCATAATGGGAACCTGAACATAAGCAGCAAACCACTTCCTCTTCTTCAATATTGCAGCTATCACCAGAGTGGTTGTTACCACATTTAAAACAACGGGGAGTGGAGCGGCATTGGCTTTTGATATGACCATAGCGACAACAATTGAAACACTGTATAGTTGGAAATATGTATAAATCAACTGAGAGTGAGGTGTAACATAGAAATATTCTCTTGGGTAGAACCTGGCCATCAAATGTGAGGACCACAGTCTCAGTTGGAGTGTAACTGGCTTGACCATTTACTATGATCTTCCTATTTATACGTCGGACTTTTAAAATGTTTCCACATCCAATAGGTACATTAATATTTTGTAAAATTTCTTCCTCTGACCAATCAGTTGGAACTCCCCTAACAACACCCATACGAATAACTGATGAGGTAGGTATATACACTTTGTAGTTGTTGGTTTTTAATGCTTCATTCTCAATAAAACAATTAGCATTTACATAATTGTTGAATGATAAAACTAATCTATTTCTTCCTATTTTCTTGAGGCTTCCATTCACAATATTTTTGATAAAATGATTTTTAAGGAAACGACCAAAGGAAACTGGATGAATAACAACATTATCATTTGGGCTAGACTGTACCTTTTGGATGTGAACATTATAAGGTGCGGCATCAGATGATTGATAAAGTTTCCTGCCTATTGCTACACGCGAATCTGTAGGGTTGGTATCACCAACATCAGGAGTGACAACCTGTGGTGATGGGATAAGAATTGACTCACAAGTTTGATTGGAATCAGTTGGAAGGTCATTCTTAGAAACATTTTCACAATGACAATCAGTTTCGCAATGAATATCAGAAGAAGACTTATGGCGCCTCCTCTTTTTGTTACAGTGCTTACAAATTTTACGAGATACAGCACGTTTACGTTTGGGAAGATTATTCCTTTTGCTATCCGAAGCATCTGTATCTAAAACAGAACCTTCGGTTTCCATCTCCGAACCATCAATGGTAACAACATGAGATAGGTACCTGGAGGGATGTCCCCCCAGGATCTTCGGGAACACTCATACGACGCTAAGTTAAAATATTAAAAAACTTACCAATGTACAGCTAATATGAATAAATAAACACTATACACTTATACTACTAAGATTAATTATATACACTACCGCATACAAGATCCTATTTCTATACAAATTACAAATAAATAAATTAAAATTGATGAACGCCAAAAAAATTCGACCGCCTACTTCAAGGTTTCCCGCGCTTTTTTCTCCATCCGATTTTTTTTTTTTTTTTTTTTTTATTTTTTTTTTTTATTATGGCGTCACACTTTTTGTGTATTTGCCAGTGTCAAGTATTAGAATAATCAAGTATGTAATAATTATTTCCCATCATGGGATTGTATTATGGCACCACACTTTTTGTGTTCGCCAGTGTCAAGTATAATGTTCAGTTGCCCCAATAAAACGGTAGAAACTTTATTGAGGCTTCGATGGAGTTTAGGTGTAAACCCAAAAAGTCACGATTTTCAATTTTATATCATTTGCCTACACTCTCACACGTTCACGAACACTTAATGGTTAATTATCCACCATAATTACACATTAAACTTCGGAGAAATTCAAGTTTTGAAAAATAATATAAAATCGACAATGTGCACTTTTCATTTTCCCGCCTAAACTCCAAACCATCCGATTTTTGTATACATACAATGGCTTTCGATCTTTGACTATCTATCCCTGGACAAGTGACGCGCCTAATTCTATGAACAAAAAAGTCTGTCACTTTTGGTGCGGGGGGAGGAAACACTACATAGACATTGCTGCACACATACTCAAAATCATTTTGTATCGCCACGAACTCACACATATTAAATTCTTCACCACTAACACAATTTACTCACACATAGAGGTAAAATACGTCAACATACAAGAATTGACGACAATACGAACGTATAATACAATAAAAATAATTAGGAAGCTACTATGTCGATATTTTATATCGATAGATTATTTTAGGAAGAATGGAGAAAAACGTAACAACATCACAAATTATTTTTATATGTAATTATTTATTTGCAAAATTAAAATCATCCATACACACCTTTTTAATATCTTGCGTCATAATTATTTTCAATGCAATGCTCTCATTGCATGTTAATGAAATACAAAACAAAGGAACTGTTTAGGTATAGATAAATAGGTGTAACATACTATGTAATTGGAAAATAAACGCACGGGTGAGAGAAATCGCAAACTTTTTGAAATACATTATTCTATGGCCTATGTTAATCTTGAATAATGTAGCATTCAAATGGTGAAAGAATTTTCGAAATCGGGCTAGTAGTTTTTGAGTTTATTTGTTACATACATTGATACATACAAATCTTTCCTCTTTATAATATTAGTATAGATAGAGCGGATATTGGGGACGTTATGTTACAAATACTTTGATACCAATTAGTTTGATTCTTTCATTTTGATTTTTTTTTTCTTTGCCAGGCTGATATATTAGGAATAACACTAGACAGAGCATTTTGTTTCCCACGAGATATAAGTAGGAGTAAATACGATTTTGTTCATTATGTCGCGCGTTAATATGAACAGAAGCGCTACGCTAGAGGTCCTGGGTTCGATTCCCCGGTCGAGCAATGTGTTATTGGAGTTTTTCTATAAAATTAAGGGTTGATGCCCGCTGATGGCAATAGGCTCGCCCCCTAAGTACGCATCTGTCTAACCCTTCAGGGAATACAGACGTGATGGTATGTCGTGTTCCGTACTCTCGTTATTTCTTTGAGCCGGATATCGAAAAAAGAAAATAATGTGTTTGAAGAAACACCCCGAGAGGTAGGGCATAGTGGAATTGAATAACTCACTTACAATTGGAGCTGCCCAACTGGAGAAACACCTACACTTTGCAGAAAATAGTAGCCAAATAACATAGCACTGTACTACTAGTATTCTATTATCTGTGACTGTACTATGTTGTGTTCCTAACGGTGAGCAAGATCGCCAGAGCTCCGCGAGGAAGCGTTATGTTGGCAGTGGGGGTACCGGTGTTGTGGGTTGTCTACCGGGTGTGAAAAGATTTTTACAGGTTCGGCAACGGGTGAGTGATACCCCAGGTGTTGCAAGCGTTCATATAATAGGGTACATTAACACTATAAATACACTTACCATCAGGCGGGACATGTGCTGGTTTTCCACCTAAGCGGTAAAAGAAACCCCAGACCTTCTAACCATACCGTATCTTAGAAATCGTTTTCAATGATTTTTGAAATACCATTTAAATATGTTAATTTATAAATTCTTTTGTCAACAAATTTATCCGCAACGGCTTAAGCTATTATTTATCAATCACACCTATATCATTTTAAATGAAGGTCTTTTATAGATCTGAAAAAGTAACAAATAAAATATCTAATACTGGATATCAAAAATAATCAATAATCTTAGTTACGTCATTTCCAAAAAAGTTATTTTATTAAAATACTAGCTTCTGCCCGCGACTTCGTCCGCGTAGCGTGATGATATATAGCCTATAGCCTTCCTCAATAAATGGGTATAGCCTATAGCCTTCCTCAATAAATGGGTATAGCCTATAGCCTTCCTCAATAAATGGGCTATCTAACACTGAAAGAATTTTTCAAATCGGACCAGTAGTTCCTGAGATTAGCGCGTTCAAGTAAACAAACAAACAAACAAACTCTTCAGCTTTATATATTAGTACTAGCTTCTGCCCGCGACTTCGTCCGCGTAGCGTGATGATATATAGCCTATAGCCTTCCTCAATAAATGGGCTATCTAACACTGAAAGAATTTTTCAAATCCGACCAGTAGTTCCTGAGATTAGCGCGTTCAAGTAAGCAAACAAACAAACTCTTCAGCTTTATATATTAAGTATAGATTATACGATAAGATATCGCCTACCCACGGTAAAAGAATTAGCTTAAAATAGGTACTAAAAAAACAGAAACAATACCCTAAAGAAAATTAACTCGCTGAGCTAACTGGGCTCACCGCCCTTCCCCCTCATGACTGCCTTGCACGTCATAAATGCGCGCGCGGTACTTGATCACTATTTTGCTGCGATATTATTTTAAAACTGCGATATCTCCTAAGATATTCATTGAAATCCAATGATGTAAAGGGCACTTTTGTTTTAAATTAAATACTTCTGATGAATAACGTATTTATTTGGATAAGGATTAATATCATGTTTATAAAAACACCTTCGCAAATAATGCATTTGGAATTTTAGAACAAAGTTAGCATAAAAAAGGTTATAGTGAGCCAATCTTAAAAGATAGACATATGCTGTCGCGGGCTTTTTTTTAGAACTTTTAAAGAGGAACAATTCTGTCATATATGATTTTTGCGAAACTTTAACCGTTTACGCAGCGTTACGCATCGGAAGCTCTCAAAAGGAAAAAAAAACCCGATTTTGAAACATTTTTCATTGGTGCTCCGCTCCTATTGGTCTTAGCGTGATGATATATAGCCTATAGCCTTCCTCGATAAATGAGCTATCTATCACTGAAAGAATTTTTCAAATCGAACCAGTAGTTCCTGAGATTAGCGCGTTCAAGCAAACAAACAAACAAACAAACAAACAAACAAACAAACTCTTCAGCTTTATATATTAGTAAGTATAGATAGTGATATCATAAATTCATGATATTCATTTGGTCTTACATTGAACACGAAAATAATATCGATATCGATTCGAAATCGTAAACAAACACTATCACATCATTAATTAAAATGACAAAACAAAAGAGGGACATAGTCTCGCTACACTTTTTAAAATTCGAGTTTTATGCATTATGTCATAATATATATAAGGCCTATAATTGCCAAAAAACGGTAATTCTGCATTAAGACCTATAATTGGAAATCAGAAATGGTGACATCCTATTGGATGATATATAATTGAAATCAAAAAATGACATTTTGATGGATATTTCAAATTTAAATCTTACGTGTATTAGCAGAAGGCTGATATTGTTAGTAAAAAAAATTTGCTAGTCTCGTGGGGAGTGCGGATAGTCTCGTGGGGAGTGCGGGTAGTCTCGTGGGGAGTGCATGCTTGAACTAAACGATTATTTTATACTCGATTATTGAATCGGTAAAGTCCTCGATCTTTATTAATAAATTGTATTATGTGATTTAAATAGAAATAAATGAACTTTAATACTTACATACGGAAAATAATTCCATCTTTATCTAAATAAGATATTAGATATTTTTTTGCATACATTAACTGCACGTATATCGGTATTTACACGGAGCATTTATGATGACCTTACTGAGCGGAAACGATTCTGTTAATGAAAAATCGATTTCGGAAACAGTTTTGATAAACGCGTTAGATTTTTTAATCCACTACCTTGACAGAGGGGAATGATCATGAGAGGCGGGTCCTTATAGATAGATAGTCAAAGCTTTCGATATGTTAATGGATCGATAATTCGATACACGTACACGGAGGATCGGATCGAATGATATTAGTTTTAAATTTTGTATGAATTTAGAGATAGACCGTTTGGGAAACACTGAGTAATATAGCCAGACGTTATTGCTCAGTGGTAGGAACGTCTGTGCCTGTTAAAGGCAATTGTTTTTGAATAAAAAACATGTTTTATCAAATAAAGGTTTAATTTAATAACGCGTGTTGCCTCCATGGGCATCTACCACAGCTCTCATACGATTAGGAATAGAGTTTATCAACCGCTCTATGAAATTTTGAGGGATCATCTCCCATTCCTCTTCTATGGCAGTTTTCAACTCCTGCATCGTCTGGGAAACTGGCTGACGAGCCCTAACACGTCTTTTTAGCTCGTCCCACATGTGCTCAATGGGGTTCATGTCTGGGCTTCTGGCTGGCCAGTCCATAACTGTGATGTTCACATCCCGAAGATATTCCCTGACAATGCCGGCCGCATGGGCTCTTGCATTATCATGCATAAAAAGGAAATTTGGGCCCACATAGTCCGCGTATGGTATCACGTGAGGTTCTAAGCACTCGCGAATGTACCTTTCAGCATTTAATGTTGGCAGCAGTGGTCCTGTAACAACCTCAAGTTGAGTTTTGCCGCTCGCGGATATACCGCCCCAGACAGTCCATGAGCCACCGCCATAAGCAACCCTCTCTTCAAAGCAGCATTGTGCGAAACGCTCTCCCTTACGTCGGTAGACCTTCTTCCTTCCATTATTGCCATGTAACACAATTTTAGACTCATCAGAAAAGAGTACACGGCTCCAATCTTGCTGTGTCCAATTTAAATGACTGCGTGCGAAATGAAGGCGCGCTGTTCGGTGGGCTCGCGTTAGTTTGGGCCCATTAGCTGGCTTGTGTGGTACCATATCGCGTTCTTTTAACCTTCTCCGAACAGTTCGAGCGCTCACAGATACTCCGTGGAAGTCGCGAAGTTGGTTTTGTATCTCAATGGAGGTTAGGTGACGATTTCCGGTGCTATGTTATTAGGCTACTATTTTCTGCAAAGTGTAGGTATTTCCCCAGTTGGGCAGCTCCAATTGTAAGTGGAGTTATTCAATTCCACTATGCCCTGCCTCTCGGGGTGTTTCTTCAAACACATTATTTTCTTTTTTCGATATCCGGCTCAAAGAAATAACGAGAGTACGGAACACGACATACCATCACGTCTTTATTCCCCGAAGGGTTAGACAGATGCGTACTTAGGGGGCGAGCCTATTGCCATTAATCGGGCATCAACCCTTAATTTTATAGAAAAACTCCAATAACACATTGCTCGACCGGGGAATCGAACCCAGGACCTCTAGCGTAGCAGTCGCGCTTCTTATCATATTAACGCAAGACATAATGAACAAAATCGTATTTACCCCTACTTATATCTCGTGGGAAACAAAATAGCTCTGTCTAGTGTCTACAAACTAATTGATTTTGATACCAAACTAATTGGTATCAAAGTATTTGTAGCAAAACGTCCCCAATATCCGCTCTATCTATACTAATATTATAAAGAGGAAAGATTTGTATGTATGTAACAAATAAACTCAAAAACTACTAGGCCAATTTCGAAAATTCTTTCTCCATTTGAATGCTACATTATTCAAGATTAACATAGGCCATAGAATATGTATTTCGAAAAAGTTAGCGATTTCTCTTACCCGTGCGTTTATTTTCCAATTACAAATTATGTATTTATCTATACCTAAATAGTTATTTTTTTTTAAGAACGTTGCCCCACACTAGGATTTTCTCCTGTATCGTGGGTGCGTTTACAAACACAAATTCTCACATACAGAAACACCCAGACCCGGAACAACTACCTGTAGATCATACAAATATTTGCTCCGTATGGGGATCGAACCCACAACACGTGTCGCAGAAGCCAAATGCTCAGCCGCTACGCCAAACGTGTCGTCAAAGTTTATTTATTTTGTATTTAATTGGCATGTAATGTATAACAATGAGAGACATTGAATTGAAAATATGACGCAAGATATTTAGAGGTGTGTATGGATGATTTTAATTTTGCAAATAAATGATTACATATAAAAATAATTTGTATTCGTTGTTTCGTTTTTATCCATGCTTCCTAAAATAATCTATCGATATAAATTATCGACATAGTAGCTTCCTAATAATTTTAATGTCTTATACGTTCGTATTGTCGTCAATTCTTGTATGTTGACGTATTTTACCTCTATGTGTGCGTAAATTGTGTTAGTGGTAAAGATTTTGATATGTGTAAGTTCGTAGCGATACAAAATGATTTTGAGTATGTGTGCAGGAATGTCTATGTAGTGTTTCCTCCCCCCGCACCAAAAGTGGCAGACTTTTTTGTTCATAGAATTAAGCGCGTTACTTGTCCAGGGATAGATAGTCAAAGGTGAGTGACAGTGAATGATTGGAACTCTACCATAATTAAGCGAGTTATTAGTTTTTTTCACCTAAATTAATCTACTAAATTATTGACATTTGAAAATTTTGAGTGGACGCATGAACGTGAAACTGGTGAGGGAAACACTATCATGAGTATCATGAGCAGTGATGCCATTTTGGGATTTTTATGGCGAAACTTGGCATATTTCTATGATGCTTAGCATGTTTTTTAACGATTCGGCATGTTAGCACATATTATAGCATTTTTTTATTTAGTAAGTCAATTTTGTCCATAGTAGTATATTAATTTATTCCCTAGCTTATTCGAAAAATACTCGTCTGTGATTGAAGAGGACTCCTCGGAACGTCAAAGTTTCTTTGTGTACCTAGTGTTTATACCAGTTTATACCAAAAACCCCGGACCCTCAGTTAGTAGGTAATACGCAGATTCGAATCCTGCCCGAAGTCGAATTTTTACTTCACTAAAATAACTTTATAATAATAGTATAGAAAGGGCAAAAAAAATAGAAATAGATTGCGATATTATATGTCCGGGTTGGCCTTAAAAGAATTGAGAAATGCTGCCATTCATATAATCTTGAGAAAATGTTACGCATCATAGGAACGAGGGCTACTCAACGAGGGCAATTGGAACTGATTCCACATCATCAGATCAACCTATATCTTTAGCAGTGAATGAAAGCTGACGAGGATATTCATATTTATTATTATTATTATTTATTAACAGGCAGGCAGTTAAGACAACTGATAGTAGCCTGTATCCGGCTATTCATTCATGGCCAAGTAAGTTATTGGAGCTGAGATGTTTGTCCAGTCTATTTTAAATTGGTATTTAAATTTTTTAAATAAAAAAGTACGGTGAACTATTGTTTTGGCATTTTATTTAGCATTTTTTCTGTAATCTTCGATTGGTTTAGCATTTTTCGGCATATTTTTTAAAATATTTAGTAGTAAACTTGGTAAGTGAGTTGGCAACACTGATTTGAGTTTCATAATCAAATTTTAACCTTTTTGCAAGAATCAATTAATATCTCGCTTAAATTGCGGGATTGAAGTCAAGAGATAATTTGCAACACGATGGCTGCATTAGTAAAACTTCGTCACATACCTGTTATGCAAAGATGTGTATGGAACCATTTTGCTAAAATGAGTCGTAATATATCTACATCTAAAAAGAATAGTGATACTGCTTCAACTGCTACTGCTACTGCCAGCAGCGAGGACAAGAACTGGGTGAGCTATGGGTTCGACTACACTAGCAAGGAGGAAGATACGAATGCACATAATGCCTCATTCTTCTTCTCCGTGACATTATGTTTAGTGTTTGGTGGATTTGCGTGGGCCTATGGTCCTGACACTCATCTGCGTGACTGGGCACAGAGAGAAGCATTTTTAGAACTCCGTCGTCGTGAAAAGGCTGGTCTCAAGCCAATAGATCCCAACTTTATAGACCCAAAACTAATTAAACTTCCTAAGGAAACTGATATCTGTGATGTTGAGATCATAATTTAATTTGTTTATAGTTCAATACAACAGTAGATAATTATGCACTGTAATTAATAGTAAAGTTTTAAACTACTTTTTTTTCTTTTATTCCACTTTTTATTTACCCAATTGGCAGGGTTATTATTAAATTATTTAAAAAAGTGCAGGTGTAGGCCGAGATAGTTAACTTGCATGAACTTGGTGACCTTATTGCCAGGTGCCAGCAGGTCAGCAAGTACTTGGTTCTTAGTTGATTGAATTAAGGATAATGTTGATTTTGCAAAGAAATATGAAGTTATTGGTTATTGTAAATATTAGAATATATCAGTTGTTTTCCATTTACTTGCTTTTTATTTTACATGATTTAAATTTCAGATGCTTACCTATTTTTTATGAATTCAACATTAGATAGCTACTTATGTAGCCTGTTTATTGAAATGTGTCTTCTCTCATATAATGTAATTTCATAATAAAATATTTATAATGTGGCCATAACACAGTAGGTAGGTAATTTGTTGGCCTTTCTATTTATGTGGGGATACCTTCAAATGGCAATCAGTCTGCGGGGATAAGATTAGATTTGGTGTGTAATAAATAATAATTTTATTCTATTAGACCATGGAGTTCGGGATTCTTACACATAGAGAGGGGCCACTGTATTCTCATAAAAGACCATCACATAGTATCCCTGTACAATGCTGTTTGTTAGTGAATAACCAGATATGGCTGAATAACAACATGCTAGGTAAGGTGGCAGCTAAGTCATCTGAAAACAGGAACCTTGATGAGTTAGTAATGATAATGGATCCTTGGGCTAATTGTGATAGTTACCTCATCAGTGTCTCCACACACATGTTCGTTTTCTTAGGAAGGCCCGAATGGAATACTTACATGAATATACCTACCATACTTCTATTAATTTACTGTCGCCTGCAGTGTTTCTGGACCAATACGACCTTCAAGAAAAGAGCGTACTCCCTTTTAAAAGGCCGACAGCGCACATGTGACTCCTCTGGTGTTGCAGGTGTCCATGGGCGGCGGCGATCGCTTACCATCAGGCGATCCGTCTGCTCGTTTGCCTGCTATCACATAAAAAAGAACCACTTGGGTTTCCCGAAGGGTAAGGCAGAGGGCAGAGGCAGGTGTGCCGTGTGGCGAGCATGACAACCACCTGGGGCCTAGCTCTTGGAGATGGCTTGCGTATTCGCGCAACAATTCAAGAAGAAGAATATTAGGTAGGTAGGTACTGGCTAATAGAAATAGTACACCTACCAATGTTTAATTAAATAAATATTCTGCGACGTTTTACACAGCACCATCTAGTCTTAAAGTAAGCAGAGCTTGTATAATACGGCTAATAGACAATGGATAATAATACATACGTATGTATATAATTTTTGTTGTAAATACATACTTTTTATAATAGGTAGGTAGGTACCTACATAAGAAACACCCAGACGAACACAAACACATATTCATCACATAAATATTTGTGTCCTGTGGGAATCGAACCCACGACCTCATGGTCAGCAGCAGTCAGCAGTTCGGTTTGAACTTCACGACTTACGCCACGACCCGCGCACATTCACGCGTTATCGCTCTGGAATGTCTCGTTTCACTCCAATGAATGTTTCTTTTTTTTCTTCACCATTCAAGCATCATTATTAAGACTATTTGCAAACCTCCCAAATAGCCCGCAATGGCTAGGTACCTCAGCCACTGAGCAAAGGCACAGTATTACAATATTTCCTTGTAATACTGTGGCAAAGGTCTGCATTGTACACAGATACACACACTTGCACCGGTATGTTTTGGTCCCATGTATATTTCTGTCAAATCAAACTCGTCTAAATTATTCAGAAATCATTTCTTGTGTAGGCATAGGTATTGTAAGCAATACATCTCTTTGAAAACATAATTTTTTAGAAGGTAAGTACTTATAATGTATGATCAACAGGCCCGTATTTAGGGGGCCAGGGCCCCTAGGCACTTGGCATTTGGGGGCCCCCTCTCCCATCTCGTAATCAATCCATTTTCATCCGGCTTTAAAAAAGAGGAGGTTCTCAATTCGTTGGTTTGAAATAATAGGTCTTTACCTATGAAATTGCCGTTCTGCAGTACTGGCCATTTCAAATCAAAATATTTTTTGTTTGGCTAAGACCCAGTTTCACCAATTTCTATTTAACAAGGCATTAACTAATCAGCATTTAAAAGTAACAAAGCTGTTAAAATAAGATATGTCCCACGAAGAAAATGTAACAGTGCGTTACTAAATCAAGCATTTATTGAATGATACACAAAGCATTCACTCACATTCTAATACGACCAAAACAGTAAGTCATAGCAACGTATATCAATGATACTGATATGTCAAATATTGTAACTAGTCGTATAATAATGTTATACAGCCGAATTTATTACATCGTTCTTTTTCTCTAATTCAAAAGCAACCGGGGTATTTATAATTTTGATAGGTAAAACGTCAACAATAATTTGATAGGTAAATTGTCAATAATCATTTTTGTGTTCTGTTGTGCGGATTTTTTTCATATTTTTAAATTATAATCTCTGTGAAAAGTACCTTCACCCTTAGCCCTCACCATGAGAAATATCTAAAAAACATTCACGCTGAATTTTTCTTCGAACGAGAACTAAATTTTTGTATATCTACAAAGATGTTATGAAGAATAAAATATGATGCAACTGCAAATAAAAACGAAGATTGGAGCAAACCACAATCACTTCTTCGAGCTTTTTCAATGCCATGGTACTCAGTGTCATGGAACAATTCAATCATGTGGGGATATTATACAATATAATATTCTCATCAGGTAGGAACTAATTTTGAGTTATCTATATGAACTAAATGTTTGTTACTATTTTATTTCAGTGTTTATTACTGAGGTAAAATGTTATTGCACCTTTTTCAGATCAGATTTCAAACTTCGATAAATGACGAATTGGTGCAGAGCAAACTGAATTACTTATGATGAAAAATCACTAAAAAACATGGTGAGGCTGAGGCAGCGATGACACAGTAGCTATAAGAAAAATCAACACAACGGAAAATGAAGAAGGAAATATCTACTCCAAATTAATTCGAAATAAAGTCGAAAATGGCTGGTTAATAACATAATTATGCAGTTTTATTTATTTTATATAGTAATTATATCTTTACCAAACTATAAAAATAATAAGTACCTACAAAATGTATAGTATTTAAAACTAGTATCCTACACACCAATAGGCCTTAGGCAAAACTTCCTGTTTAGGCTAAGTGTTGAGCTAAGTTAGTAGGGCCTAAGCACGATCGCTATGCTACAGGCTATGACTTCGATTCCCAGGTCAAATAAAATGTTATTGCCTTATTGGTTTTTTCTATGAAATTCGCAGAAGCAGCTCAGAGTTTGGATTTGTGCCCGGTTAATGGCAAAAAGCTAAGTAGCTCTCTATTCATCCAAATTTTCTAAAACAATCCAAAATAAAATGATTCGCCTTAATTAGACCTTCATGAAAGGATCTCCTTTGTTCTTTCAAAACGATTTTGACAGTACAGAAGTCATAGTAACACTCTGTTAAAAATTTAACAGACCCGCAGAGCAGTGATTAGATTTAACAGCTGATTAAGCAATTTAACAAGCTATTAGCATGTGGTGGGACACTCACAAGCCTTAACAGTGTGTTAAAATATTAACAGGATGTTAAATTAACAAACATAGTATGGTGAAACTGGGTCTAAGAATTCTAATTTCAAATTAATTTTATTTTAAAAACATGGAATTCTTTTTCCAAAAGTAGTCATTTGTTTATTGATTAGTGTTACATTTTCATCGCATTTCAATCTTTTTCGTCATCATGGATACGTTAAAATTTCGAGTAATTATGGAATATGAGTACCGTCGTGGCAGCAACGCGGCACAAGCGGCACGCAATATCAACGACGTGAACGGAGCTAACACTACAAACCAACGCACCACCTGTTATTGGTTTGCTCGCTTCCGTTCTGGGAATTTCGACCTGAAAAATGATCCTCGCGGTCGTCCGAAGACTTTGGTCGACAATGACGAATTAAAGGCGATTGTGGAAGCTGATGATACACAATCGACGGCTGAATTAGCAGCAGCTTTCGACGTTAGCGTCAAAACAATATTGCTCCATTTGCGTCAAATCGGCAAGGTAAAAAAGCTTGACAATGGGTGCCCCACGAACTTAATGATCGCCAGCGCGGAGTATGCGTCGAAACGTGCCTTGCACTGCTCAACAGACACACAAATGAAGGAATTTTTAACCGCTTTGTTACCTGCGATGAAAAATGGATTCTGTTTCATAACCGCAAGCGCTCAGCAAGTTGGTTGGATCCTGGTTCAGCACCTAAACAATGCCCTAAACGAAAACTTACCTCTAGAAAAGTAATGGTCACTGTTTGGTGGTCTAGCGCCGGTGTGATTCATCACAGCTTCTTACCAAACGGGGTGAGCATTACTGCAGATGTGTACTGTGAAGAACTGAACACAATGATGGAGAAGCTGGCACATCTCCAACCAGCATTGGTCAATCGCTCGTCTTCGCTGCTCCTGCACGATAACGCGCAACCTCATACTGCACAGCAGACGGTCTCCAAGTTGCAAGAACTGGGGTTGGAAGTTCTCCGTCATCCGCCCTACTCACCAGACCTTGCGCCTACAGATTACTACGTTTTCAAGAATTTGGATAACTTCTTGGCGGGAAAAAAATTCAATACCCGAGAGGCAGTACAAAATGCCTTTGAAGAATTTGTTGCCTCCCGTCCAGCTGATTTCTTTAAGAAGGGCATCAATAAACTGCCACTGCGTTGGCAAAGATGCATTGATTGCATGGGTGATTACTTCGATTAATACAAATAAAAAATACATGAAATAAATTCGTTTAATTTTTTTCATACAAAACGGCAATTTCATAGGTAAAGACCTAATATCTTGGCAGTCGACGATATAGAGGAGGAACAAAGTAGGCGATAGCACTCAGTCTTGAGGGACACCACCATTTATAAGTGTGGAATCCGAGCATTCACCGTCGACTACGACCTTCATGCTTCTGTCTGCAAGAAAACTGGTGAAATATTCGCATAATTTCTCGGGAAGCCTATAGGAAGAAAACTTCGAAAGATGCGTTTTGTGCCATACCCAATCAAAGGCCTTCGCGATGACCAATGATGTATGATATACCCTATAGAAGATCAAAAGCCGATCGACCCTTACGAAAGTCGTACTGCTGGTCACAAAGCAGATCCTCTAAGAACCGAAGGAACTGGCAGTTGACAATGGACTCCATTATCTTCGAGAAAAGGCCTCCCTTTTCAAGTTTTCTTCTCTCTTCTCTTATGGCTATCGGTCTATAGTTTGAGGAATTTGAGCGACGACCATTTCCCATGTGTAGAGGTGAAAAGGATGGCTTACAGAAATTTCCTTCGAGAACTTTGGCAAGAGACCAGAACGCACGAGTTCCCGAAGGAAGGCGCTCAAGCCTCTCACCAATTCTACTGATGTGCTTCGACTTCGACCATACAGGCAGTAAACGTGATAGGTCTTGGAGAAGTATCATGATTTCTGCCTGTACGTATGCAGTTCTATTACATCTCCTGAAGCTCGATAACGTGATTGCCGGCTTAAAAAAGGACATGGTACGCGTGTTACGTAATCAGTTAATTTTAAACAAAGTTAACGGTTACAACATTTTCTTTCTAAATAACAACAGAAAATCAATAACAAACAATGTGATTTTTGTAGCCTTTCCAGAATTTGGGCAACATCATTTGTTTTTAAATATTTCGGTATAAATTAGTAAAATTAGCAAGAATAAAAGAGCTAATTAATCCCTTAAACTTTTGTAGAAAGTTTTTACACTAAAAGTCTTACTTAAAATATCCCTTGATTTTGTTTTGATGTGCTTATATGTATAAAACATCTATGATTATATATAATTTATATTTTTTGCCTTTTTTTGTATGGGTTTGGCGCTGATTGAAATCTCGCCCAGGTGGTGCTAAAACCGGCACCGTATATTCCACGTTTCATGATGCTAAATTGACTACACGAAACCGAATTAGTTTTAATTTTATTATGAATCTACGTTTTTAAATGCAAAATAATTCACGACGTCCACCATCCACGTATACGTATTCATACAAGGCCAATATCTCAAGTTAAAATTTCAGGAATCTCCTATATTTTAGAAAGAAGATCATACAACATTTTACAATTAATTATGCGAAGAAAGAAATCTGCCTGTACATATGCGAACCGGCAAATTAAAAAGTTACTTTCAAGTTTTAAGCGTTGACTATCTAAGATAGTCAAAGGTTTTAAGAGACACTTTCTGTAGCTGTCTATAGCCTAGTAAATGAGTACTTTCTGAAGTGCACGCGCGTGCGAGTAAGATAGACGACCGTAACTCAACTCTTTCTTAGGTGACGTCTGTTTATTTGATAATTTGGTAGACGAGTCCTGGCAAAAGTGTGTCCACAATAAGACCACTAACTTTTATAAATAGCTCAAATGCGTAATATCCTTTCAAGTCAAACTTTATTGAAAATATTCTTTAAAGTCTTAAAGAATATTTTCAATAAAGTTTCTTTATAGGCCAAGCCAGGCTTTTGATCTTGTACGCAGGTTCCGCCACTGGAACTGGGGCCCCTAGGCTGGCTGGGCCCCTAGGCCTTTGAGCTTGTACGCAGGTTCCGCCACTGGAACTGGGGCCCCTAGGCTGGCTGGGCCCCTAGGCCTTTGAGCTTGTACGCAGGTTCCGCCACTGGAACGGGCCCCTAGGCTGGCTGGGCCCCTAGGCCTTTGAGCTTGTACGCAGGTTCCGCCACTGGAACTGGGGCTCCTAGGCTGGCTGGGCCCCTAGGCCTTTGAGCTTGTACGCAGGTTCCGCCACTGGAACTGGGGCCCCTAGGCTGGCTGGGCCCCTAGGCCAGGGCCTTGTGGGCCTAAGGGGAAATACGGGCCTGATGATCAATCCTTGAGAACCTTAGACTGCACAAACGTAAACTATTTTTGCTCCAGCCACAGCTGCATAGACGGCGTCCTTTATAGCAACCAGTGAATTTATACAACCGCCGAGATTGATGTTCCCAGCTGCCTCTATTTTGTCGCCGGCTATGTTCCACCGTCGCACGAAGCCATCCCACCCGCCTGTCCACGCGTAGTCTCCACTGGTCGAGAGACTTGTTACAATCATGTCACTTACCTACAAATATTCGAACTTATTAGAATAAACTGAAATTACAGTACCTACAGTAGAAATAATTTGCAGGTCTAAAGTTCTCCGCTAGTAGTTTTGCAATTGGTAAAGGACAATCGGCAAACATGTATGAAAGGGAATGTGTATGTATGTAGGTAGGGATATCTGTTTTTATGTTCCGTGGATATAACATATATCACTAGAAAGCTACACCACAATAGTTTGTACGGTGACACATTTCCAATCACTGTGTGAAAACAGTTGTGGCGATACAAACGAAGTTGCCCAATAAGAACCAGACGAAAGAAGATTCGAAATAATAGCTATACTTACTATACAGACAGCTTTATCATCCTTATTAGTCATTTAGAGAGTAGACCATTTTGTCAGAAACTCGGTATTTATGTATACCTACTTGGTCAGGAACGTTTCGCATAATTTGGATAACGGGAACGGCTAAGTTCAGACGCGCCGTTTTTCGGCCGTGCCATACTTTTTAAGGTATTATTTTAACTTTTAGCAAACTAATCAGACTGTCACCTTCGTTTCATCAATCAGTTTGAAATTAGTATCAATAGAGGCATTATGTAATCGCAAGTTTTTGCCATCCCTTGCCATAAAAACAAGTCGATTCCCAGATTTTCGCAACGGTGCACGACCTTCCATCGTATGCCGCGTCATGAAACGAGTCTTGGATTCCTCTGAAACGAGAAAATTTCGATATTTTAGCATAGTTTAATTTTACAGGAAAAAATATTTTAAGGAATCCATAGGTATAGGTAGGTATGTCCTAGTACACACAATAGGTAATTTGATCTCAAGTTCTCAATGCATGAAACTTATTGTAGGTAAGTACTCTGTCATCTGACAACAGGATTCTTGGCGTGCACGGTCTCGACTCCTGTATCGCCGCCACCTTAAAGTTTAAAAACTATAGGTAAAGTTTTACTTCTAAGCCTTGGCTGTAGATACGGGGTTGTGGGTTGAAACACTACCATTTTCAATAAAGTTGTTTTTTTTTTCAAATAAAAATCATACATCTGGTCCAGAGCTCGAACTCGCCCATCCCCCCGGAATGAATTCCTGGTTATGGCCGTGTTCTGAGCTCTCAAAATAATGTAAAAGAACGTAAATTCCTTCGTAAATATAAAGTGTCTGTTATACCGTAGGAAGCCATCGCAACGAGCCCTTAGTCATGTACGCCTGTGCTTCAATTAGATAGTTAAAAATTTGGTGATGCTATTACATAAATTTTTAATAAACGCTGAAACGCATCATTATACCATCTACCTATACCAAAAATGAAGATAGATCGTATTAAAATTTTCAAGAGAAATGTTTACTTACCAGGTTTTATTTCAGTGGCGGTTACGTATAGATCCCGGACTGTAAAGAGGAATGGCGCACTAAACCAAAGGTCTTTCACTTCCTCCAAAACATTGTATTGTGCTTTCATTTCATTATTTTGATAAACTATTATCTGAAATTATGTTAAGGTGTACATGTTATCACTGTAGGTATGATATTCATAGATAGTGTAAATACATAACCCATTGACATATATAATACTTCATAACCAAAGTTAGGTCCAACCCTAAGTCCCAGGTAATAGCGGGTGACCTTGTTTATCGAATCAGTGTTATTACCTTTACTCGGCACATATCCAAACTCGGAGCTATTATGGGTATTTCATACTTTTAAAATCCAATAACACCTTGCTCGAACTGCGAATTGAACGCAGGACCTCTTTCTTAATTACAGCAGTGTTGCTTACGACCACCAGACTAATATAGCGGATAAGGTTAGACCTTAATTTTAAGGATATAGAACCTGAGTGAGGGCAACCCTCCCCTCTTTTATAAATGCATATAAGTAAAGGTCCTTTTTTGGGTGCGGAAAATCCTAATTGGTCGACAAAGTAGTACCTGGGGATGGAGTAGTGGGAATTGATCGACTTAACCCCTTGCTGTAACAAATTGCTCACTTACGTTTCCATCTTCATCACCAGCATAAACTTGTTTGTCGAACACATGCAGAGCTCCTACATCTGCGCCTGTAGAGGGAAGCTCGGCAATTTTGTCTCCTGTCATAGACCAAACTTTGATGCCTCCATCATTGGACGATGAGTATACGTTGTTTCCATCGGTAGCTAATGCAAACGGCTGAACTGTGTGCGCGGTCCAGAACTCATTTGGCGACAATTTGGCATCAAATGACTTTAACAATAAATAATTGATATAAATTGCGTAAGTTAAGTTAGGCTTCCTTGTAAACCAGAGTTAAACTTTAATGGTCAATTTTTTTTTCAGAAATTCTAGTAGGCAAGTAGTTAGTAACATATAGGTACCTACATTAGGTACTATTAGATTACCAATTATGATGGTGTTTCAAACCATGTAACTAGTGTGTTTCTTGTTCTTATTTAAATGCACCTAACAAGATCTATTGCCAACACCGCTGTTTACTTACTTTGATTGAACCATCTTCAGTGCCGACAAACAGTTTATCACCCCAAACCACCACACATGGTTCTGATTCAAGTTTTATTTCAGCCTCAATTTTCAGTGACATTGTTTTATATAAATAATATTTGATTATCAACTATTTAGTTACAAGTGCGTCTTTTCTTCTTTCAATATGTGTGAATACTGTAAGTACCGACCAGGCCGAGCGACGCCCGACACTGTTCCAGACCAAAATAAACTAAGGGGGCGTTCAATGATCTTTAGGAAGTTTCTGTACAAAAATAACGATTCTAGACGAATCAAGATTGAATATGGAATGAATATGTACATTGATTCGCAAATTCTTATATGATCAAAATACTTTAAAGTAATAAATTCCGAACACACCTCGGCTGTGGAAGTGTGGACGCTGAATTGGCCGTAATACCGAAATAAATCGAAATTCAAACAAAATTTATTCAATTATCATTCAGACTTATTCCTACCCTCCCATTCCGTCTAGGTACTACCTACTATCTCTCTGGAAACAAACAACCGGAAAGCCGGTCGAAACTTTGTAACGTTATTAAAAATTACATTCGCTTACAATGATAGAATAGAATAGAATAATCTTTATTGTACACCATAATAGAAACGTACAAAAGAGACCTTATAAAACTAAGGGTACAATGGCGGTCTTATCGCTAATAGCGATATCTACCAGACAACCTTTGGATGGACAGGAAAGATATGAAAAAAGAGGGTAAGGGTAGTCCATGGTGTACTTTATTTAAACTATGTACTTAGACGTATAAATATATGCAAATTAATAATACTTACATATTTTAATAAATATATAAATAAATAAATATATAAATAAATAAATATATAAATAAATAAATATATAAATAAATAAATATATATATATAGATATAGATATTTCTACGCTATATTATTATATTATACCTTATGACCATATGACAGAAAAAGTTAATGTGACAAGAAATGATCTTGAACAAGTTTTTTAAAACTCACCAATGACTGGGCACGTCGTATGCATACAGGCAATGCATTCCACAACCTCACAGCTTGGACAGTGAAAGATTTATCATAGAACTTAGTGGAATGCATTGGCATTTCAAGCCTCATATTTTCCGATGATCTCAAGTACCTTGTGTGTGTGTCATGAAGGAACCTAAAACGTTCTTTAAGGTAAGAGGGGGTAGCGGGATTGAACAAAATACTGTAAAGTAATGATAAAATATGAGCATTCCGACGAAGGCGAATAGGAAGCCACTTGAGCTTAGTGCGATACTCAGAGATGTGATCATATTTGCGTAAACCAAATATAAATCTGATGCAAAAATTTTGAAGTCGCTCAAGTTTATCTAACTGTGCTTCAGTAAGGTCAGGATAGCTGACATCGGCATAATCTAGGATAGGAAGGAGGAGGGATCTGGCAAGCTCAATTTTGGTGGCAATGGGCAGGAAATTCCGTAGTCCCCGCAGCAAAAAGTTTGCGACTTAATTCCTGCAGCTGTGGTACCCATGAGAGACTTTTGTCAATGAATATCCCCAGATTCTTGACGGAATTGCTGTATGGAATTGTTGTACCATGAAAAACAATCTGGGGAACTCTCGTAAAGTCTATTCTGGATATCCACGTAGGGCTACCGATAATAATAACTTGCGTCTTTATGGGATTCACTTTTAATCCGTAAGCCGCACTCCATTGCGATATTCGTGCCAAATCAATATTCACCATTTTAACAGCTTCCGATAGTTCTTCTAAAGGTGCTTGAGAATAAATTTGCATATCATCTGCGTAAAGGTGGTAGGACGAGAGAAGTTGATTGGAAATTGAATTAATAAAAATTGCAAAAAGAATGATTTCCAGTGAAGTATTTCGCACAAAATATTAGAATAGGAAACTAGATTAATAGTATCCGAAACGTTGTTTTATTCTTCGATTTATTTTGATATACTTATTGCGTTTGTACCGACAATTCGGTCCGCCGCTGGGCCTTAATAGGTACTATCACGCGCCAAACATCGCAAATTCGCGAGGAAACGTGCATTTTGTCACTGTCGCATGTCGGCGCGGGGCGTGCGAAGTCTGCCAACCCTTGGAATAAAAATATTATAATTAAGAATATAATTTATAATATAAATAATCTGATCCGTCTGTCGGGACTGGTCGGCTCTTGACATGCTATGGTAATCACTTTTCTTTTCTTTGGAAGGCAATTGATTGTAGTTTATTAAATTCAATTGTTATCAGCACATCAAGCTGCATGATTCTCACATTATAACAACTAAATTGTAAAATAAATCAATGTTATAATCTTTGTTGAAAGGAGTATCTATGGAGTTTCTTGCCGGTTCTTCTCCATAAGACCCACTATTTGGAACCGCGCACCTAGTTTTTGACATTTCAAAAGTACCTGTATTACTGGTCTAATTGAAATAAAACATTTGACTTTGACTTTGACCGTTTTAACTTAACTCACGTAGGTACGTAACGTACGCCTTTTTTATACTTACTAAATGCAATTTTGTAAAAATTAATCCAACTAAGTCCCTACCTAGGTATATGTACACTGTACAGTGTAAGTACTAGATTTGTTTCGAATCGTATTGTAACATACTGCTAAGTTATTTTATGTATAGTTATTATGCATGTCGTAGGTTCCTATAATTGAGGGAGTACACTTACATTATTACCTGTAAACCATCAAGATTTGTGTACAGTACATGCCTTGTTGTAGGCCCAAACCCACATTGGTGGACTATAATAGCCTTATCCCTCTCATTCTGAGATGAAACCCGTGCCATAGCTGTGGAACAGTATAATAGGTTGATTACATATTATACCTATTAGTACTTAGTATAACATTAACTAGTAGAAAGTAGAGCACCATAGTTATTCCGGTAGCTATACCAGCCATAACTACACGCACAATTAAGTAATGTTCTTTTATATAAAATTTTTTATACTTACTAAATGCAATTTTGTAAAAATTAATCCAACTAAGTCCCTACCTAGGTATATGTACACTGTACAGTGTAAGTACTAGATTTGTTTCGAATCGTATTGTAACATACTGCTAAGTTATTTTATGTATAGTTATTATGCATGTTGTAGGTTCCTATAATTGAGGGAGTACACTTACATTATTACCTGTAAACCATCAAGATTTGTGTACAGTACATGCCTTGTTGTAGGCCCAAACCCACACTGGTGGACTATATATAGCCTTATCCCTCTCATTCTGAGATGAAACCCGTGCCATAGCTGTGGAACAGTATAATAGGTTGATTACATATTAGAGCACCATAGTTATTCCGGTAGCTATACCAGCCATAACTACACGCACAATTAAGTAATGTTCTTTTATATAAAACTAGCTTCTGCCCGCGGCTTCGCCCCCGTGGAATTCAGTCTGTCATCACATCCCACGGAAACGGGATAAAAAGTATGTCCTATGTCCGTCTCCTGGTTCTAAGCTACCTCTCCACCAATTTTCAGCCAAATCGGTTCAGCCGTTCTTAAGTTATAAATGGAGTAACTAACACGACTTTCTTTTATATATATAGAAGATAGATTCTCGTGTCACAGTGTTAGTTACCATACTTCTCCGAAACGGCTTCACCGATTTTTATGAAATTTTATATGCATATTCAGTATGTCTGAGAATCGGCTACTATCTATTTTTTTTGTGATAAATGTTGTCCACCCCTAACATATAGGATTCACGGGAGACTCGACGGGGAAAGTAAAGTAGGGATTCTACACCCGTGCGAAGCCGGGGCAGGCCGCTAGTATTAAATTAATTTAAAAACATTCCTCTGCAGCTACTACTTAATATTATGGGAATGACATAGGATATTATTGTTACATAATATAGATGTCTATTATGTACCAAGTCAAAATCGACTAAATACTTAGGTAGGTACTATGTCGCAGTATACGCCGCCGTAAGCAATGTACCTAAGCTTAGCTATAATATGTAGAGGTAAAAACGGGTAAATGCACTAGACACTCCACATTGTTTTGGACACACGACTTCTGGTTTCCGGAAGCGTCGTTCGACCATATTTGTTACACCTTACCACCCACCCGTGAAAGTGAAAACGTCAAATTGCTGACTTATAATAGAGCCGTGAGACGTTTTCGTACTTACTATTGTACATTGAAGAGACCGAGTGATGTTCACATTACATCATAACTACACATATACGATAATGTGTCTCAGAACCCATGAAAACAAAGTTAATGTGTGGATCGTGGTCGCTATGAAACCACACGAAAAAGTGTATCGTTTTAAAATAAACAAAAGTTTTAAAAGTAACAAACCTGTCTAAAGAAAAGAAAAAGAGTAAAATAACTAAATAATAACACAAACATACACATATCCTCACATACATCCCTTCTATCACACTTTCACGAGCACACAACATTCAAATCAAATCATTTATTCAAATCCAAATAAGTTACTACATGACTAAATCTATATCTATACTAATATATAAAGCTGAAGAGTTTGTTTGTTTGTTTGTTTGCTTGAACGCGCTAATCTCAGGAACTTCTGGTCCGATTTGAAAAATTCTTTCAGTGTTAGATAGCCCATTTATTGAGGAAGGCTATAGGCTATATATCATCACGCTACGCGGACGAAGTCGCGGGCAGAAGCTAGTTAGTTATAAAATCTTACTTAGGTACTATATTATTTACATTATGTATGTGCCTGAACTAGGTAATCCTGTGTTTCAGGCGAGAAATATAAATAGGTACAATTAAGGACTAAAATAATCTCTCAATCATAAATTTAAAAAAAAAAGTAACTATAACAAAAATAAACTAAAAATTAAGTAAAAGTAAAAATAACACACAATAAATGGCTACTTTAAAACAATTAACAATATCGTTTTATCTTCGTAGGACGTGCTTTGGAGGGTTCCTGTAGATGTTTTTTACAATTGCTATACATAACTTAGAGAATAAATGATTATAATAAAAATCGTACATGTTCAAATTATTTATAGATTATTCATGTTTATTAATTTTTATTACCCCCTAATTATGTAATTAGGTTCTTCATCATAAATAACACACACATCAAGGTTTACTGGAACATCCGAAGAAACAAATTGTACTTATAACACGTGTATTGGTAGGACTCGCGGTGGCTTAGTGGTCATAGCGTCTGGTGTATCTAACCAGAAGACGCAGGTTCGAATCTTGCCCGCAAGTAGTTTTTCCTTCACTAAAATAACTTTATAATCTTGGTATGGAAAATGCTAAAAAAACACAAGAAGGCTGACTCCTAAGTCACAGGTTTCCCCTAGTTTAGGAGGCAGGGTTTTAACTATCTAAGTTAGCACACAGCTATTTATGCTACAAATAGTTAATATTCCTAATAATCTATACTTTGTAATAGATTATTTGTGTCAATAAACAATTTATTGAATCCCTTTATCCTATAACTTCCTATAATTAAAAAAAAGTAATAGTCTTGTTAGCTTCTTATCCTCCAAAAAATGCTATTGATGCCAATGCCATTAATTTGGTTAGATCTTTTGATTTCGCCACTGACTTCCGAAACTGTTTCGCACATAACATTTTTTTGTCTTTAAAGGCGGTTTTACCTTTTGTTTCAACATTTTAGGTGGCGAGTAGAATCCGACGTAGCTTAACGACATTATTTATTCGGTCAGTGATCAGATCTCTACCTACTAGATAATTTTCATGGAACCACATTGGGAGCATTTTCTTTTACACAAAAATAATTTTCCAATCGTCCGAAAAATACGGACGAATTGTACAACCACGGTTGATTTTTTTTATGAAAAAGAAAGAAGTATAGTTTTTTTAGTTTTCAAGTGTTTGAATACTTACCTATGAACCATGCCAGTGATGATACCAAATTGCCAAAAATTTAGTACTAGGTATGACAAGGCGCAGATTGGTTTTTTTTTGATGTTTCAGTTTTGTTTTGTGTAATATGAGGAATTATTTTAGTCGGGGAGGTAAAAATGTGACGAGTAGTAAAGTAGAAACTTGGTGGTTTTTAAATTATAAAGCCCATAGTTATATATTTTTTCTCAACATCTTTAAAAGTTTCCAACCCTCATAGCTAGCCCAACGTACAAATAAGACCTTATGACAAATATAATTCAGGAACATTATGTACCTAAACAGAATTGCAGAAGTGCCATATATCGTTATGAATTTTATTATTTTACCTTCTGTCGTCCTTCTGCCGCGCTGAAAATCCTGTGTGCCGAGGTTGGGCTATTAAGTAACTTACGATATTACTATTTTAAATATAATTCACATGTTTTCACTTTTAGCGCACCACTAATCAGGGTCTCCCTCTTGAAAACTAGTTAACACCTTTCGCAACGGATACCGCAGACAACATTTTCATGTAAAGTAAGCAACAACTCATAATCACTTTGGAACACAAATGGAAATTATTTTCTTTAAAACAATAATTTTACAGAGCAACCAGAAACCTGTAGGCAGCTTCTGTTTTTTTATCTCTAATGCAAATCGTAGGTTCTATTTAGGTAACTCTAGCTAGAAAGATTCATAATCCTACATAAATTTTATATTTTTTTCTACCAAAAACATTTTTATGAACATAAACTCGATTTTAAAATAACAAATTAGGTAAGTATTTATTAACTATATTATTATCTAGTTTAGATGCGTAACAGTAGGTATCTAATGTGCTTTTAATTTTTAAATTAGAGTAATTATATTGCCATTATTTAAAATCAATGGAACATTAAATTAAAGTCTTTCTTATTCTGAACGGAGCCCCCTGCGTATGGGTATGGGCAACTGCCCCAAAAATACTTTTTAGCTTAATACTTCTTCGAACCTATCTCTGACCCTCTAGACAAGTAACAGTCACAACAGTCAACAAGTCTAGCATGAACGCTTATCGCATAGAATATAATATAATTTTCAATATAATTATGCAAATATATCAGCTCCATACATTTTGTTTCTATCTATTTGTTTGTCTATTCGGACTTCAGATTGGAACTTGTCTACAGGCCCAGAGCTACTACCTACATAATATCAGCTATTAATACTCAAATATAATATCTCAGATTCTATTATACTGCACTAGAATCAATACCTAATTACCGTCCGAGAGAGAGGCACACAAACTTCTACCTAATTGCAATAACGTATTAAATTAATTAAAAATTGCCAAAAATATTTAAAAACAATTTCACGTAGCGCGCGTTGATGTCTTATACATTAGAAGAAAAACGGTAAAAATAAATTTCATACAACTTTTCTTCCCTGGAGTATAGGGCTACTTTTCTTACCGTAAACTGCCCAGTCTCCTGGCCTCCGATCAAAGTAAGACCACTTTCTTCCCTGTTATTAAAACACAAACTTTTCAAATAAACACCTGAAGCATTTTTTTTTAAATGTCATTTAGTAGGTTTCATCATGAATAACGGTGACCACAATATCACGCTGCATGCAATATCTGCATGGGATTTTGGATTTTGTAATATTTCATTCTATGAATTACAAAACTAACATATTCTGAGATTGCTACGTAGCAAAGAAAACCAATGGATTAATTACTATTTAAAACATTTTAATTGTATAAAAATAATATATTTACAAACATTCACATCAATTTGATGTAATAATACACGATGCAGTACATTTTGGCATAAAGCCAGTGTGCTGCCGTCACAGTGCTCGGCCGACTTCCCTAGATTATTGTTCCACACGTTACACTTATATTATCACAACAAGGGCACTAAGGGAAAGAGATATGATTTACTGGAATTACTTTAAGTAATGAAAACGTCATAATCGCGTCATATTTTAACGAAACAACAGAACGTGATGCGAAAATGCCGCTTTAACCGACTTCATTCTCATAAAACTTATGTTTCTTTTGTTCTTAAAAACTTTGTCAAAATAAATCATAATAATGTATACTTATATCCATGTTGGTAAATTATATCATCAATCTAGATGATGAACACTAAATTATTATCGCTTTGGTTCTACTGTGGCTCTTGTAAAAATGTAATGAATAAAATGTTTAAAAGCAAATTTACAATAACTTGATTACGAAGATTTTTTATAGATGGGGTCTATAGACGAGGGTCAAGCACTGTTTGCCAGCTGGTTAGTGATCATCTTGAGTGGTCGCCTTAAGGAGCACCGTACTCTGATGAGGGAGCGGAAACAGGAGCTCCGTATTCGGGTTTGGGGGCTGCGGCCGGGTAACCTTCCTGTTTCTGAAATTAAAATAAATATAATTTACAATAAATTTGGTGATGAACAACCAAGTCGGTCAAGCCGTTGTTGGTTTGCATTTGATTTTTATTTAAATAGATTTAAATTAAATCCTCTAATTGATGGATATATAAAACTTTGAAATAGACCTAGAAATTTACGTAAGTAGACATAAATGTTACGTGTCTAAAACCTTTACGTGATCCCATGTAATAATGAAACGCATACTTTCGTTTTGATCTTAGAATGACCCGTCAATTATAAAGCAATTTGTATGAAATACGCGCTATTACGAGGTACCTATTTACCTTCATTATTATATTACGTAAAAGAAATAGTTCAGAGAGTAAGTACCTATAGATCTATATATTTTACGAAAATACAATAAGTATCTTTTAAAGCCATTCATAATGTTGTAGATGGAATCTACCACGCCAGTTTACTGCGTCTAATATTGTACATTTTTGAGTGAGCACTGTCTCCCTACTTACAATACAGGCACTAGCCCCCGCCCCACACACACACACACACACACACACGGCATACCCACAGACATACACACGCATACCCATACTCCCACATATCCATACACTCACCACCAAACACTTACTCACTCACTATACTCACTCAAAATTACATATATATTAGGTATTAACCACATAAATATGTAAACAGATTAAAATATTAATAAAATAAAATAATGTAACAAGCACACCAATTCTTAACGGACGGATGGATGACCTCCTTAACACAGGAATATCCTAGCATGGAGGTCATTAATCACTTATCATGTAATAAACAAATTTTGTACAATTGTATACTGTGTCATATTTTTGTTACTATTTTATGACAAATAAAGTTATTTATTATTTAAAGTTATTATTTATTTATGACAAATAAAAAGCTTAGTTCGAGTACGCATTGTAAAAAAACAACGCATTGAAATTGGAACAACATTTAAACTTATTTTTAAAAACAAATAAACATTTTTATTTATTATATTTTATTGTGACTAATAGACGATAATAAATATCTTTTTGTGATTTAAAATAGATTTGTGGTGGCCTAGAGGTCATATCGTCTGGCGTACCTAGCCAGAAGACGCAGGTTCGAATCCTGCCTACGAGTCGAATTTTTGCTTCACTAAAATCATCGTTTCCAATTCAAAGGGTTAAGCGCAAAGACCCGTTAACCCTAAGGTTTTTTAGGCAATCTTGAGAAGTATTTTAAGCCTTGGCACTTAAATGGACAGATACAGGATAATATCGATGAAAAAAGACTCAAATTTCTGTTTCACCGATGATTTCGTTATTTTTTCATCACTAACAGCTGACTTGGGTAAAGTAGGATAACATATTCGCAGATTTCAACAAGGCAAGCCTCCAGATTGGGCTTAGTTTAAAAACTGTCAAACAATAACATGTCGAACTATTATGACAAACAGCACCAAAAGAAAACTAGATACATATATTGAGGGTGAGGAGATTGCATTTTTCCAAGCACAAGCAATTGGTCAATGAAAGAACGTTTAAAAGGAAATCTGTGTCTCTGACAGAGAATTATACAATACTGTTTGCCAAAACCAAAATCATAGATGTTGCACGATTAAACCGCTAAATTGAAGTGGGAATAAATGGCACGTGTCTAACGCATATGTCAAATAATCTCTAGGCTAAAAGAACCACCGAGAGAGGCCAAAGTGAAGGTGGAGGGACGACTGCTTCCAAAAGGAGTAAGTAGTCCTCATTAGGAAAGAACAGAGATGCGTGGAAAAGGAAGAGAGCGTTACAATACAGGCTAGATAGATAAATAATATAGAAGTTACTTTTTTTTTTTAATCTGTAAAAAATATATCTTACTAGATTTGATATGGTGGTATCTAATATAAAAATGTAACAGGTAATATTACAATCTAGAAATAATCGTTTAATGACTGACTAGCATTCAAGTGTTAACGTATAGGAACCTGCACAAGATCAATGAATATACCTACATAGATGTATAGTTATTGCGTTAAAATTGCGTCAAGTCTGGACAGAAAATACGGGTTGTCTTAGTAGGCACAGTGAGGCATCCTCGATTGCGTTACTGTAATGATGATAGCTGGTGCACAGAACACGCTAGGTCTTGCAGATAATGACATATAATACTTCCTAGACTGTTGTAGGAAATGTTAACGCGTACTTTCACGAGACAGAGCGCGGGCACATCCTTGACTCATCACCATGAAACATCGACCATATAGCCCCATGGTCGATGCCATGAAATGACGCCTTCATAATAATGTAAATATAAATGAATAAACTATGAGTTAAGATCCGTACAATTAACTTACTGAAGCAATCTCTTTTTTTAACACTACGTATATATTACTCCACAGTCTCTATAGAACGATACAACATAGGGCAAAATTAAGCAACTGTAGTCAAGTCCCTACCTATTATATTTTATTTATTAAGTATTTATTATTTATCATAATACTAGCGGCCCGCTCCGGCTTCACACTGGTGGAGAATCCCTAACTTTTTCAAAATATTCTATAGCCTATATGGTAGGGGTGGACAAGCCTTATCACTTAAAAAAAAAATAGATAGTAGCCGATTCTCAGACCTACTGAATATGCATATAAAATTTCATAAAAATCGGTCAAGCCGTTTCGGAGGAGTGTGGTAACTAACATTGTAACACGAGAATTTTATATATAAGAAAGAAAATATTTAATTTTGAACAATTATCAAGTGTTGGAATACAGTTAGTTCATACTATGTAGATTGATAACTTGAACATTTCTCTTTCTCTTAGTTATATTTTTAAAATATTGGCTAAATAAATAAAATTGCAATATTGTAAAAAATATCAAAAGGAATAATAATAATAGAAACCTTCAAGAGTTTTAAGGTGCCAATGGTAAGGACCAATTATTCAAATTTAAATAGGGATAAGGCACTTAGTATCTTACCTGTGTTTTGTATCTGATGAAGTAAACTTCTGGTTTGGATGGCTGCGTGGGCGCCGGTGTCGGGATCACGATATCTGGCTGTTCCTCTGGTTTCTTCACCAATACGTAGACAAGAGTCTTCTCCTCGTTCTGTGGCTGCACAGGAATGACAGGCGCAGTAGGGGTGGGTGGGGTTGGCGCCTTGATGAACACAATCTTGTAGTGTTTCTGAGGAGGAGGCACCCAGATTGGCTTGCGAGGTGCCTGAATGTCGTTGTCCGGAGGCGGGACGTGCACGTACACATGCTTGTGCACTATGGGCTGTTGTGGAGGGCCGTACTGTGGGGCAGGGGCGCCGTATGACGATGAGGGGGCACCGTATGACGTCGAGGGGGCACTGTAGGACGGGGCGGGCGCGCCGTACGACGTCGGGGGCTCCGGCCTCGCGATCGCGCACGCTACCATCACCGCCACCACCAAAGATCGAAATACCTGTACACACAAATTATATAGGTACATAAATTTAATAACGTAGGTATATCAAATAAAAACACTTTAGCACCATTTTTCTATAGATATAGGTATCTTATCAGGGAGTCACTATTATAATAACACATCACTGTGTTGATCAGAGATGACCGTCACAAAATCGCGTCACAATCACCTACCGTTTTGTCACACATCCTGGGCATGCGATTTGACGCAGGTAGATAGTGTAATGTCCAGTGCCCAGGCGCCACATGTGTTTATAACAGTTGTGCGCTCCATATCCGGGGAGGGGGCACTTTCGATGGTTCACATACCTTTCGCAATAAGATGGTGCTCACGCGCCGCCCTCCTACTGACGACGCATCAGCTAACGTGCTCGAGGGCACATTGCTGCCGACAATCCTTCTATATTATTTTTTACTTGTTCAGTTCGTAATGCTCGACGCGGTTATTACTTAAGTAGATACCTATGTGCCTTATCTGATTCCTTTATTATTTCATTGAGAGGAAATCAGTAGGTACTTGCATAAGATAAAATATTAACACATTGTATTTTGTAATTTTTTTAGCATAAACTATTCTATGGATATAATATCTAAGGATATGGGACCTATGGGTGTTGTCCAAGTGACCGTATAATATATCGTGTCATACCATCATGCCTGTATTCTCTAAAAGGGTAAGCAGAAGTGTACGTACATAATGAGTACACCGACAGATAGCCGATATGTATAGGTCCTATGTAAAAGGAGGCAATATGGCAATAGGCACGCCTCATCATCTTTGGATTTCTGCACGTTTAAAGAACCATGCACAAATCCAAACTCTGCTACCTAAAATTCCATATAACAATATCACCTAATAACACTTTGACATTCGACAAATCGACCTGGGTACTGATCCTAGGATAGAAGAATTTATTTACTATTGTCACCTTCTACTTAATATATTCAGTTAATGAAGGAGGTGATTTGATTATCAGATTGTTTGTCTTATAGGAATATGTTTCTCAATATACTTAGGTATTCCTTACATCTGATAAGGAAGGCATGACAAATAATGTTAAGCATTATCTTGAATGGTTCGCACACGGGTAGGTATACCTATGAATCTTTAGACTTTCATGTAACGCCTCGGGCATGCCTGATGAAAGTAGTAAAATGTTCCTTTTAATGTGTAACCAGGTAAACGCAATTCGATAAAGAGTTCAAATGTTAATTTGCTGCAGGTTAAAGCCGACACTCGCAACTCTTATCGTCGTGTGTGTAGCACTAAAGTTAATGAGTATTAAGGAATGTGAATGGTTATAGATGTTACTTCATTCAAAGCATCCATTTGCAAAACTTATACTTTACTATAATGTCTCGAAGCTATGCTATGTTACCATACTACCCGCTATCGATTCAATCAAAAATATAAGTTCGTATGCAGGTAGTGTAACAATACGTTGTTGATTAAAAGGCATGCATATAGCTCAGTTTCAGTCTTAGTTGTGTTGTGATTGATCCCATCTAACCAATCGTTTCCGATACGATACGCTTGCTAGTTCCACAGCATTGCATTCATCGTGCCATAAGTACGGCACATACTAATACATACTATAATGTTTCAAGACAAGTCCGACGCGTGGAAGATGTAATTTGTAGTGCGAACAAAGCACTTAGTGACAATTTATCAGCGCATCATTGTTTACGGTTTGTGTTGAAGCGAAGTGGGAATAATTGATCCCTGACCTGGCGTAGCTTCATAATGTGGAAACACCAGGAAGGCAGGCGAGTATCGGAGCCTATTTCTACAAACCGGTTAATATATACTTACATATATACCTGCGGTTACTATTAGAGATTTGTAGGACAGCGGTGTTCTAAATTCTATATCCTCTTTATTGAACAAAACTTCACTTTATTTAACTATTTTTGTTAAGAAACGATGCATTATTAATTAATTAACGATCTTTTATTTCACTTGTGCACATTTTAAAATGCCTTCCTGTGTAATAGTTATTTTTCATGATTGTGATTCATTAATATTTAATAAGGGAATATAATACAATACTCTCCATATAATATATAGGCGGTGCAGGTAGTACTAGCGGCGTTTTTAATTTAATTAAGTACTCTCAACATCTCGAGGCAGCTAACGGTGATAAAAACAGCTAATCGCTCTTTCAGTACCTCGTGCAGTTACCTTATCGATGTTTAATAAACTATTAAACGCCTAATGCCTAGAAGTTGGTTTGATACAGCACATAACAAGGCTCGTACGCAAGTCACACAGAATCGATAAAAGATTACAATCATCTTGAAGAGACGAAGCCGCCCTTGATTAGCAATTGACTATAGAGGTCATAGGAGGATTTTAGAGCCAAACGTGGACAGATCAGAAAAAGCTCCACTCGTGACGCCTCATGCAACGCATTCCGTTCCATGTTCTTTGTGTTAGTCACCATTGATTCGTGTACACATCCGGCACGTATCTGAACATCTCAGCCTCCTATCATCTATGGTACGAGCACACAAGTGTGGATTGATATATGCTCATAATCGCGAAGAAAAGTGACGAATAAACGATTTGATTTAAACAAGAATAAATAAAAACAAGGAAATGACGGTATGTTCACCGTTCACGAGATTAAGGCTGAGGCTTCCCGGTAAAAGTCAGGTGAGTTTTAAGTTTGTTCAGATATTCCAGATACAACTACATTTATCTGCTATGCGGTATTTACTATACCTATATATAAGGTCATATGAGAAGCCTGGTGCTAACTTTAAGTGAATTAAGATAGGATAATATATTAAGTATATCCCATCTATAAACATCTTAACAATCTAATTTAAATACCTATATTTTGAGCATTGAAAGTGGGTAACATTCGCTACTAATTAGGAAATCTAAGCTTTAACTACTTCTTGATATGTACCTATTGCGTATCGGCCATTAAAACCTATGAATTCTTTAAGTACTTACCTATATTTTAATCTAGGTACTGGATACATATTTTAATATAGAAAAATAGAAATAGGTAGGTATTGATGAGAATTTAATCGATCAATTGAGAGTAAGTTAACTTATTAATCTGTTATTTACATATACGCATCTTCTGTAAGACAAGGGCATAATTGCAGTAACTGCAAAACTGCAATTATGACCTTGTCTCACCAAAGGTGCGTACGAAATTATGGTTTCATAAATTCAATTTCATATTCTATTTATGAATGCTTTCGCAAACTTCACATAAGTTTAGTAGCCTCACGAACGCAATTAAAAAAAACTGATTCGTAATTAAGCGCCATTCGAAATAACCTTTGACATCTTAACAGGTCTAGCTTTGCACGATAAATCTAAGTAACTGACAGTACATCGTTATGTAATCGTAAGCAGATAACTAACTAATAAAAGGAAGTACAAACTGATAATCGTTATAATTATCCCTTATTTACTTAATTAAGTTTCTACATAACTTTATTCAACAATACTATATCTGTAAATAAGATAATAAATTTATTTATGCATACAAACTGTCTGTATAATTTAGTTAATTTCAAATTACTTAGACGTGTTTCCGACACAGCCGAAAACATCTTCACAAGAAAAAAACTGCAACCTACTTACAAAACGTCGCATCAACATTACGATGCACTAACAATACATTTTTTTATGTATTAGAAATTCGCAGTAGGTAATCACCGTGTTTCGAGATTATAAAAACCTCAAGGCTCTATTATGCCAAATTACAGAAAGGTCGAAATTCATCACGAATAGTATGGTAACATCGTTTGAAAGAATTGCGACACCAAAAGTAGAAGTATGAAGTCTGGTGTTGTATGGCAACATTTGTTATTTTGACTTTCCGATTTAGCCAGACAGCTTATTGTAGATATGTAACTAGTACGTGTAGATATGTAACCTAAATATAATGTAAATATATCTCACACTAATTGAAGGCAACTAAATAATAATTCTAAGTATACTTAGACTTGACAGCATTTAACATTTATAGTGAATATTTTATATAGAAATCACAGCTTAATGGGATGGCATCTGTCTCATGCTAACCATTTCATTCCAGTAAATACTGAGGCTGTGGCAAATGTGTGGGTAATATGTAAACACTGCGCCGTTTCAGGTGTTAAATTAAAAACCATAAGTGGCGCAGTATTAGCTTCAGTTTTTTACAAAGATTATACCTAGGATTATAAAAGATTCTAAATTATAAATAAACATAAGGTTCATAAACAGATGTTATGAGCGGTCAGCTCATGTCATGAAAATCCACCAATTCACGGACTGCCAAATCCTCTCAGATAAACTTACTTGTATTGGAGAGTTCTTTCCCAGGAGCATTCAGAAAGGTATATTATTACTTGTGAAAATAAGCCAATTATAAAGGTAAAATGAAAAAAAGAATTAATTCCAACAAAAAATATTTCTATAGAATTAATGACACCATTTTCTAATTAGAATTAACCATACAGTGAAATAGGTACATCACATACACAGATTCGCATCACTTTGAGTAGAGCTCTATATAGCTACAATATCTTAATTGAATATTTTATTCGATATATTATTAATATCAGCATCCAATTTAGCTGCGCTAGTAACAAAACACTTCGAAATTTAGCTTCGCTTACCTCATAAAAGGCGTTACAGAATTAAGAATTTATTTCGTAGCACGTAGACTGCTACGAAATTTGCTACGAAATTGATTTAATATGGATACACCGGCTGCAAAAAATAATTAAAATTAAACAATTGTTAAATGTAACCTCGAATTTCGACATAGCCATAACTGTACATCATACATAATAGTATGTTCACCAAATAACTTGTGAAATTGTGATGTAAGATGTAACAGCAGGACTGGACGGAATTTAGAGATGCTCAAATAAAATTTATAGATGCCTATATGTATTGTTTAACTAACAAAACAATGCGTATCAACAACAATGCTTAATTGTTTGGAATGTGGTGAGACATTATTATACTAGTCCCATGCCCATCAGCTGGCTTGGAGATAATCATTGAAGCGTACGACCGGAGCTATCCGGTTTGAGGAAGTCAGTGAGTATCTTGAACTGGCATATTCCGGCTTTACATTGTTGTTTTGCATGTTGGTGTCATTCATCGTGGTTGTATGTTCAAGTGATATTACTAAGTAATAATAGGACTACCGGCTCTGTTTCTTTTAACTTTTTAAACATAAAATTAAACGGACCATAAATCTCACCTGCATCTGATTTTAAATAAATTATCTCATACTTATAAACTTGTCTAGATACCTATACATAATATAATGTTTTTATTATTTTCTTCCTAAATGGCAAGAATTTCCTTGAAAAATTCTTTCAGTGTTAGATAGCCCATTTATTGAGGAAGGCTATATATCATCACGCTACGCGCACGAAGTCGCGGGCAGAAACTAGTGTAGTATAATTAGGTACAGTTATAATTATAATACAATTACATTATCTTATTTGTTGTCAACTTGTAAATAAAGTTGAGCCTGTTTGTGAATTGACATATTATCCTCTGAAAAATCTGCTTCCGCTCAAGCATAACATCGTAACTTTATCCTCAAATGTTTAGTATGTCAGTGGAACCACAATTACTGGTCACCGTAGGTTGCTATCAAACTACGGCATATTGTTTTATTATGGTCAACTATGACCGGCTATATTTAGGTAACTAGTGTCAATTATAAATACCGGCGCCAACCAAGATGAAGGTAATATCGAATCTCTTCTGAGAAAGTCCAAAAGGTTGCGGCTTATTTGGCTATAATCCGGATACAGTCTACCAGGGAGTTGAGGCCCTTTCACAACGAAAACAGAAAAAGATTGTCTAGGCTAAAACACCTACGCCATTTGCGATACGAATAAACAAATAATTAACAAATTAGGTGCGGCAATTTCAAACAATTTAAAAGGCAATTGAAACTGTGTCTGTTAATGAAAAAAACACTATTATTGTGTCTCGTACAACCTACAGCTGGTATCTGCCCACTCACCAATTAAGCAATTATGTACCTACAGAATTTATATTTTCGAAATGATTGATATGATACTGATTTCTGACATTTACGCGAATATTAGACATTGAGATGAAACTACTTTTTACAGATTATTAATTTCAACATTAAGACGTCCAACACCTCAGTCTGCTTGTGACCATGGATGCTGTAAAAGATCCGAAACTTCGGGAATTAAATAATATCAATATACATACATACATATTTTCACGCCTGTCTCCCATTAGGGTAGGCAGAGACTATAGATTTAAACTTGCTACGCCTGGCACACTACTTTCGCTTCATCTACGTTCATTAACCTCCTCATGCATGATCGTTGGTTTAGGGTGCTTTTAACCTGACCTTTTTTAAGAACGGCCGCAACTTGGTTGTGACGACGTTCGTCGAGGTCGGCCCCTTCCAACTCTTCCATCCGTACTCATCATGTATACTCGTTTCGTCAATCTCCGTTCATCCATCCTCTCTACATACCCAAACCACCTTTCTCAATCTTTTTTACTACACCTTCTTTCACACCACACCGCTCCCTTATCACACTGTTTCTCACTCTATCTTTCAAAGTTACCCCATACATACTTCTCAACGCTCTCATATCTACAGCATTTATTCTACTTTCATGTCTCTTCTGCCATACCCAACTTTCACTAACATACATTAGTGTCGGTGCCAACACACCCCCAATTACAGCCCACCGTGCCTTTTCGGACACTCTTCGGCTATTCATGAAAGTGTGTAGCGCCCCATTCACTTGTTTACGCCACTCACTCTCCTTTCAATGTCACTCTCATGCTTACCAACCCTAGTAAATAAAGAACCGAGACATACAATAAAATATATAATATCAATATACCGCGATAAAATCCGTAAAAAGTAGTTTCATTTCAATGATTGATATTGTATATGATATTGTAGCTAAATATTTAAACCGAGCCATGTGCGAGTAAAAGCTTTTACTATTACATGCAAAACGCAATAAAGCAATGACGGGAAAGATTAACTAAACACACATGATTTGTAATAGGTACTCGCCATGTTGTTTCATAATTTAACTGGCATCGTTGTAATTCGGTACATTATCCATTTTATTTCAGGTCACTGCTGTACTATTGCTATTATTTTGGACTTTTAGTTTAATATCAGTCGCATCAGCATCTCCCAACATAACTAAACTAAAGAAAATAGATTTAGTTTTGTTACAAAATGAAACTGTGGATGAGGTTCTTTTCCACTGGGAGGACTACAGCGTGCTGGCCGCCATGCTACTTATTTCATGTTTGATTGGCGTGTTCTATGGGTATTTTGGGGAGAAGCAGACGACTGGCGACGATTTTCTGCTTGGTGGCTCGTCAATGGGCACGTTTCCCATGGCCCTGAGCCTTGCTGCAAGGTTAGTTCACCGATTGTATTACATAATATAGCTACCTTACTAAAATTAGGTAGGTATTTCATAGACTTTTTGTTCAATAAATTTACCGTTTACAGTTTCATCACAGCCATAGAGTTGTTAGGAAATCCAGCAGAGATGTATATGGCAGGCGCTCAGTTCTGGATGATTTGTGTTGCATTTGTGCTGGTTGTGCCTATTGCGAGTCAGCTGTACCTGCCCGTATTTATGAGGCTAAGATTGACGTCATGTTACGAATATTTGGTATGCTAAACAACTTTTACTTAAAATGTGTATTCATTGTAATTATTACATTCCTCACATAAGTAATTCTTATTTTCCGTCTACTTGTTCACAGGAACTGCGATTCTGCAAGTCAATACGGGTGTATGCTAGTGCTTTGTATTTAACGCAGATGATTCTATACACGGCCGTGGCGGTGTACGCGCCGGCTCTCGCGTTGTCAGATGGTACCTACATACTCTAAGTTACAACATTTTTTAATTACACACATCAGCGTTATTTACGGTTTTAAGATCGACCAACTTTAGTAATTGTGAAATAGATCCATGCAAATCATAGATCGATGAACAGTGGGTATTTATTTCATTTAAAGTAAAATAAGTTAGGTACCTACCCTTTTTTAAACTACTTAGTGCAATGCGAAATTCCTTGAACTTTCCCAACGTAATATAAGAAAGAACTAAAACAACTAGTAAGACCTACCTAGGAACAGTAGTAGTAGGTAGGTAGGTAACTACCTACCTATTACGAACAGAGTACTTATTACGAAATAAATTAGCTAATAAATTTCTTAGTAGGTGAGAAGTTAACAACCATCATTATGTAGGTAGGTACATACTATTAGTATTTCTTTTGTAGTGTCAAATATATTCGATTCATTTAAAATGTGTCGGTGTGGTTGTGAATATAGCAAGATAATAGCTAAGAATATACAGATAGGTACCCACCCTCCTGTAGTTAGAGAGGTACCTACCTCCCTATTCATGTCGTGATTTTATATTTATCTTATCTTACATAATAAGAACGAAAGTGATCCGTGTATGTACATTGCTTTTATTTGCAAAAACACTAATTTAGGGACTGAGAATTAGTAACACTATCCATTTCAATCATTTTTGGATTTTTTGTCCGTTTGTTTGTCGTTTGTCTGTGTGTTTGAACACGCATCATAACTATCTTAACTACTGAATAGAGGAACTGATAGAGAGGTGGAATTTATAGCCTGTTTCTTGGATTAACATTTGGACTATATTTGATTCAAATCGGTTCACTATATCAAAATTTATAAACATTGTATCCATTGAAAACGTTGTATTTGAAAAATAACCATTGAATCAAAATTTCTTTTTAAGTATGTCTGAGTATATTTAAGTATGACTAGTACGGGTCAAAAATTAGGTATAACAGAAACAAGCAATACCATTAATTGTGACCAGGAATTGATGATTACTACAGTCCAGTTATTCTAACTATACCTACTTAATACAGGGCATCACGGGACATACATAGGACTTATCCAGTGGGCACCAGACGATGTAAAAACTAAATATTTAGTAGGGTAAGAAGTCAACAAAGAATTACAACTTTTTTTCTAGAGGACTAATACGACATCCTTATAACCTCAATGAAATTTGATTCCATAACAGCTGTCTTTTGAGTTGAAAATTTTGATAATTATTGTTTTCTTCCTTATAGCATCCAGCCTTACAGTAACTCATTTTATAATGTGAAACCTCCATTGTGTAGATACAGTGCATACAGTTCATTTGAGAAACTAAAGAATTTCCATTTAATCAAATCATAAATGAAGTACACTAAAATAAAGTAAGTACTTTTGTTACACCAATTTATAAAAAAGGTGACTGGAATGAGGTCTCGAATTACAGGCCTATATCTAAACTCTGCATTTTAAGTATGTAGTTAAAATATTCGAAAAAAATATCCATAGGCAGCTTTATGCAGTGTCAATAATTTTTGACCGTACATACAGCACGGTTTTCTCAAAAAAAAGATCAACAGTTTCCAATCTTATCTTGTCTAATGACTTGATTACCTCAGGTATGGACGCTGGTGGGCAGGTTGACGTAATCTTTACCGATTACAGCAAGGTTTTCGATAAAATACATCACAAGATCCTACTCACCAAATTACAACTAGCAGGAGTGCACGGAAACCTGCTTAAATGGTTTGAGTCGTATTTAAACAATCGCACACAAGCTGTCGCGGTCAATGGGTTCCAATCAAAATGGGTCTCTATTCCATCAGGCGTACCTCAAGGCTCTCTAATTGCTCCTCTTTAATTTAACATTTTTATTAATGATGTCAAGAATTGCTTAATGCATTCTAAGTTCCTTTTATATGCCGATGATATGAAGGTATTAAAACAGATCAAAAATTCAAACGACTGCTTATTATTACAGGAGGATCTCTCCCGACTAGAACAATTTTGTGCAAGCAATAAATTAGACCTCAATGTTTCAAAATGTGAAATGTGTCTCTATTACCTTTACTAGGAAACGACATCCAATAATCTTCAATTATACGCTTAAACAGACGGTTTTGGCCAAAGTAAATAATATCAGAGATCTGGGAGTATTTCACGATTCCAAATTATTATTTGATGACCATGTGGAATCCATTGTAGAGAAAGCTTTCAAGGCGCTTGGATTCGTCATTAGGTCTGGAATACAATTCAAAAATGTAAAAACATTAAACATTTTGTATTGCTCGTTTGTCAGGAGTGTTCTGGAATATGCCTGCCAGGTGTGGAATCCCCAATATAACATACACATCTCCAAAATAGAATCCATTCAGAAAAGGTTTCAAAGATATTTAGAATTTAAAACGAAATCACGTGAGGAGTGCTACATGGCTCGATGTAAGAGGCACCATATACTTCCTCTCTCTATGCGTAGAAATATAGCGGACGTAACTTTCTTGCTTGACATAACCCACTGCAATATAGATAGACTCACCCGATCTCTTGAGCAAAATTAATTTACTTGTGCCCACCAGACGATTGAGAAACAATTTTTGTTTGGCGTCTTTAACAATTGACACTAACTATTGTTCCAATGCATATTTTCCTCGTGTAATAAAAAATGTGAACAACTATGTTAGAGACTTGCATATTGACATTTTTCAAACCAATTCCCATCAGTTCCGACGAGTCGTATTGAATCAGTTTTTTAACTCTCAATCCGTGACACTAAATCATTTTTGACTTACACATAATAACTTTTTCTTCTTTTTATAAATTCTGCTTCGATTTCTAAGTGTTTCCTTTGTGTTTATAGGCGGAAACTATAGGCTTAAGTTTTATATTTTGTAACCTATATTATTAAGATAAGTACAAGCTGTTTGTTTCCCTAACGTATATAAAGCAGAGAAAACATAAAGACAGCAGTAGGGATCGCAACGGGACACTGTGGACTTAACAGACACCTGGCGATCATGACAATAAAGGAGGACCCTATATGCCCAGCATGCGGGGAAGCAGAGGAAACAAGCTTCCATCTAATAGCAAAATGCACAATGTATGCGCTACTTAGATGGGAAATACTAGGAACCGATGAGATAAATGAAGAACAGCTAGCAGAACTCTCCATCGGACAACTGGTGAACTTCTGCAAGGCTACGGGAAGTTTCGCGACGCCGAGCGCCAGTAACCCATGACGGGATCCACCAAAATGGGGAACAGGGCGAAATAATCCCAACATGAGGACTGATCGCCCGCCTGGTGCCTGCCGGCGACCCCGAAATATAAATAGAATAGAACGTAAATAAATAATCAATAAAAAAATTCAATAATTGCAACGCGCGTTAATCTTTACTGGTGCCGAAACAGTTATTTGAGAATTTTATCTCTGTATATCTGTCTAATATTTCCATGCTTCGCGTCAATACTGGTGAACAAATTTTTGAAACTAAGTAGCATAAAGGTCAGAAATAAGGTATTCAGAGGTCAATGGCGCTACGTGTATTTAAAATATGGAAAAACAGAATCCTTTTTCCTACGAGCTTTTTCGAGGTAGTTAGTTGAAACTTGGATAGGAGAAAGTCTGTCAGGCCAGCAAGTATAGAAATAAATGTGGGTCTTTAGATATAAGTCAACATTACCTACATCTACATACTTATTTTTTTAAAGTAAAGCGATGCTTTCTTATTGATTGATTCTTTCAATAAATCGTCGTAGACGCTCAACTTTCAACCTTGATTTTTCATACCAATCACTCACAAAAACGAATGTTTCTGGTGGAATATAACAATTTTAATGTTATGAAAGAGTTGGGTTCGATTTCATTTACATTTACATAGTCAATGTCAATAGGAATTTTGCAATAGTTCTGTAGCTGCATATAAAAAATATAGTTAGACTATGTCGTATTCTCCTGTCCATTCCATACGTAAAATTATTCAATGTCACACACCACGAGGCTCTTGAAGCTATGTGTAGGTAACCCACCTATTACGGTTATGTCAGACCAGAACCATCGCGAGATATCGTATGCAGTAAGTAGGTAGGTATCGCCATTTCCAGATGAAGATTAAAACGACGTAACTAGCAATTTGTTTTAATAGCTTTATGTTATATAATGTAACATTAGCGGACACTTACTAAAACGAATTAAGATTTTAAGGTCTTACGTAGCACGTAGAACATAGGTAAATAAATTACCTCCGAATGCATAGGTGATTATGATTTAATTTAGCGGAACGTTAAAAACTTTTCTAAGTTTACCTATAACGTCTTTCATAATTTCTTTCTTTGACACTATTACCTACACTATTACTTACATAAGCGAAATATTATTTTTGTTTAGTAATAGCAATCACTAGTAATGTTCCGATTATGGTTTCGGTAAGTTTGCCTACTTATTATTTCTCAAGTGGTACTACAAAGTATGCAACATTGCCGAAAATCAACATATGTATTAAAATTCAAATAGCGTGCAAACGCCACGATCGAATCGTACCTAGTAGATATTGTTGCGTCACATTCCTAAACACACATAGTGTCTGTACATGAATATTATAATAAACTACCTATCCTTGAACCTGTATGCATTTTGGACAAAATAAAAGAGTTTAATAAAATAAAATGAAAATATGTAGTTAACAATAAGTATAGATAATTGAAGCCGTTTTGAGAATTGTCACTATGGATTCGAAAAGATGCTTTATCGAGTCGAGTGGAAACAAAGCCATTTTCAGGGCCTCTTCCATGTTTGCCAGCCAACCATCACCAAGTCAATATAATGAGAGTGCTAATATACGTAGCACATTTCGGCACATTCTGTATTTCATCCTAGGTTTTAATCCCAACATCTCAACAATGGGCTTTCTTTCCACATTTTTACTATTGGTTGAAGTAAAATACAATATTTTCGATGGAGTAACTAGTTTGCAAATTTATGATGAACAATATATAATATTCAATAAAGTTATAGGTATAATATGTATAGTAGATATTATTTTTAAAATTAAGAATTTATAATAAAAATACTCTTTGGCGTACTTTGAGGATTAGGTTTAAAGAATCTTTATTCTCAAAAGAACATTACAGTTCACTTAATGTATGTTATTCTTTAATTTTTAGAACAAAGGAATCGAATTCTTTATGTATCCCCATAAAATCAATCCAATATCCAAATCCCCAATATCACCCATAAAATATTTAACGGGTGAACGGGTCACTACTTATCAGAAACCAGCAAAAAGTTTTGTTAAGTTAAGTAAGGCCGTCTAAAAAACAATTGAATGTCCATTACGGTCAAAATTCAATTAGATTTCATTACCAGTACCTAGTAAACAAAGAGTAAACACCATGTAAACACCCAACTAAACAGATAAGAAAGCGATTGAATAGCAGAGAGCGGAATAATGATACCTGATAGTACCAATGCAGCTTGTTCCAAGCTGATCTTTGATTGCCTAATGCGGTAACCAAACATAAGCACAAAGATCAGCTTGTATTGTTTAAAATACAATAAGTTACAAAAACACAGTACCTAGCTTGCACATACAGTCTTGTATACAGACTAAAATCTACAGTAGATTCGAAGCAGTGAAAATTTCAGATTTTTGTCTTATACTTTACTAGCTGACCTGACAGACGTTGTCTTCTTCAAGTTTCAACTAACCACCTCGAAAAATCAGGTTTTCCATATTTTTAATACACTTAGCGCCATTGACATCTGAATACCTTATTTCTGACCTCTAAATTACTTAATTTCAAAAATTTGTTCACATGGTATTGACGTGAAGCATGGAAATATAAACAGACATAGTTACCTACATAGATAAAAATCTCAAATAACTGTTTCGGCATCAGTAAAGAGTAATGCAAGTTGCAATTTTTTTTTATTATACATAGTACTTGTGATACTTTCTTTGGGTATATTAATTATTTGATTTGATGGAAACTCTTTAGTTTCTCAAATAAAGTGTGGGCACTGTACTAAGTATCTACACTATGGAGGTCTCACATTATAAAATGAGTTACTATATTATGGCTGGATGTTATATAGAAGAAAACAATACTTAATTGTCAACTCAAAATGACACCTATTTAAATAACTAATATTCAATTAATAAATCTAAATAAATAAGTTTTAAAATTATTTATATTTATCGAATCAAATTTCATTGAGGTAATAACAATGTCGTGTTAGTCCGCTAGAAAATAAGTTGTCATTCTTTGTTTACTTCTTTACCCTACTCAAATATTTAGTTTTGACACTGGCTGGTGCTTTCTGGATAAATCCTATGTATGTCCCGTGATGCCCTGTATAAGTAGAGTTAGAATAACTGTACTAATATTCTTTAAATTATTCCTGGTAACAATAATGGTTTCTGATTGATCTGCTTTTTTTCTTGTTTTATCTTATTTAGTCTCTGTCAGTGTATTTTTTTAATTTTATTACTTGATTCAGTTATAATTTTTGACCCGTGCTAGTCTAGTACAGAAATACATGAAAAAGAAATTTACTTCAATGGTTATTCTTAAAATTCAACGTTTTTAACCCCCGACGCAAAAACGACGGGGTCTTATAAGTTTGACGTGTCTGTGTGTGTGTGTGTGTGTGTGTGTGTGTCTGTCTGTGGCATCGTAGCTCCCGAATGGATGAACCGATTTTGATTTTGTTTTTTTTGTTTGAAAGGTGAATAAGTCGGGAGTGTTCTTAGCTATGTTTGATGAAAATCGGTCCAAGATGGCCGCCGCCACAAGATGGCGGTTTACATATTTTTTCACAACTCCCACATTATTGGTATTAAATGAAAGGGCCTGACTAGTAGAATACTATACACTATGAAAAATTTCAAATCCAAGATGGCCGCCTCCACGAAATGGTGAATTTATTAATTTTTTTCACTACTCCCTCAATAAATGTATCAAATGAAAGGGCTTGACTAGTAGAATACTATACACTATGATATAAGATATCTAATAGCTATTAAATAATTGTACAAAAGTTGAATAACTAAACGAAGAAAATACCTAATTAAACACTAAATTACCTTGATCTTAAAACGCAAGAAAATAAAAGAAATTAAACAAAATAACTAAGGAGTCCCTACAAAAAGTGTAAAATAACAAATTAAATTAAAATTTTTAAAAAACCCCCGACACAAAAATAAACCTGAATCCCTATAAAAAGAAAAAAATAATCTTGAAATTATAACCCTTCGTAAGTACGTATGAAGTTTTTTGATTAAATTTTGTCGCGTCGGGGGACCGCTCTCTAGCTCTCGCGTGTCTGCCCGCTCGGGTCGCCAAACTTGAATATGTTACGCTCCGCCCACTTTACGCCCTCCCGCGCGTCGCGGCGATGTACGCGCCATCCACATCAATTCTGAATTCGCGCGATTCACGTTCGGGAAGCAAAAGGAAAGGAAAGGAATCACATAATTAGAGAGCGGTCCCCCGACGCGACAAAATTTAATCAAAAAACTTCATACGTACTTACGAAGGGTTATAATTTCAAGATTATTTTTTTCTTTTTATAGGGATTCAGGTTTATTTTTGTGTCGGGGGTTTTTTAAAATTTTTAATTTAATCAATGGTTAAAATGTTAATAACTTTTGATAGAGAGAACCGATTTGAATTAAAAGTAGCCTAAATGTTAACCCAAGAAACAGGCTATGAATTCCTGTCCACTTCCTCCAAATTTCTTCAGTAGTTATCATTTGATGCGTGGTCAAACACACAGACAAACCGACAGACAAACAGACTGACAAAAGTTCCAAAAATAATAGAAATGGATTGTGTTACTGATTCTGAGTCCCAAATTAGTATTCTTGTAAATATAAGCAATGTACAGACACGGCTCACTTATCTACATTCTTATTATATGTAAGACTAGCTTCTGCCCGCGACTTCGTCCGCGTACCATGATGATATATAGCCTATAGCGTTCCTCGATAAATGAGCTATCTAACACTGAAATAATTTTTCAAATCGGACTAGTAGTTCCTTAGATTAGCGCGTTCAAGCAAACAAACAAACAAACAAACTCTTCAGCTTTATATATTAGTATAGATTACTGGCGGGCAAAAATTTACAGTTTTGTTGAATCACAATATAAATATAACTAAACAAGCTTCCGCCCGCGACTTCGTCTGCGTGGAACAGTTACTTGTACTGTGTACCAGATGATATATAGCCTATAGCTTTCCTCAATAAATGGGCTATCTAACACTTAAATAATTTTTCAAATCGGACCAGTATTTCCTGAGATTAGCGCGTTCAAGCAAACAAACAAACAAACAAACAACCAAACAAACTCTTCAGCTTTATATAGGTAAATATCTACTAGCTTCTGCCCGCGACTTCCTCCGCGCAGCGTGATGGTATATAGCCTATAGCCTTCCTCAATAAATGGGCTATCTAACACTGAAATAATTTTTCAAATCGGACCAGTAGTTCCTGAGATTAGCGCGTTCAAGCAAACAAACAAACAAACAACCAACCAAGACACATGGTTACTCAAAACTATTTTTTGTGGAGTACGCAGAATATTGTAATGATGGTCGAGTGATATGACCATTGGACTGCCATATGCCAAGTCAAAACTCTCAGTCATGTACTACGTATTAATAGTTAATTATCACGCACTTAAACAGCGAAGGTATATAATATACTAGCTTCTGCCCGCGACTTCGTCCGCGTAGCGTAATGATATATAACCTATAGCCTTTCTCACTAAAGTTCCTGAGATTAGCGCGTTCAAGCAAACAAACAAACAAACAAACAAACTCTTCAGCTTTATATATTAGTAATAGATGTACTTACTCGTATATCTTGAGGAAATGCATGCTTGAGAGATTTTCTCGACGGTGTGTGAAATCTGGCAACCCGCACATGTGGACTATTATAGCAACTATCATTTTGACCCGTACCCAAAAGTGGGACGTATAATGGGTTGATTATGACGTAAGGCTTATTGGCAAAGTTACGAAAGAAAAGTAATCAGATATTCATATTCAATGAAGATATGTTGGTTTTATAGTTTATTTTATTGCTGTGTTTCTATTGGTTCTTGACACATTTGCTGATGGATTGTATACTTTACGGACCGCTCGATCGCTGCAAGCAGGTGCATTGAAGACATCTTTGCACTTCAGTGCGCATGCCGATTGATATTAAATTGCACAACTTATGTAACCCTCAAGTGCCCACAACCTGCCATAAGGTCATGTATGGAATCGATAATGATTTATAATGAATCAATAGAATCTTTTTTGGCGATTGGTGTCAAACGTGTTATTGTGTCATCGCAAAATTTGAAATAGATAGTTATTAAACGTACTATTGGTTTAGTAAAGTTGATGTAGTTTACTATCAGTAATAGTCAAATCATCACCAAGACTATACGAGAGCTTTTATCAATTATTGTGTACAACTGACGAGAAGTAACTAAGTATGACAAAGGTAGTAGGATATCCCGTTTACTTATAGTTAGTACAGAAAAGTAAACGGGGTATTTTGGGCTCGTACCGCCTAAAACTTGGACACCTGAACATTCGTCACGACGACGGCCCCTTATCGATTCAATATAATTATGTAGATACAAATGGGCAATTAAGTATATTAATGTATCTACAATTTCGAAAATAACTCCCCATTTGAATTTGAATTAAGTGTAAAATGTCGTGATGGCTCTACTGGCTGTGAACCACGAACATGGACTGCTAGGTCATAGTATAAAAATTAAGAGTACCCCGGATTTGACTCAACAATTCTCGAGTTCAAATCCAGGCACATGTGAATTTTCAAAACTCTCTTTGTCTAAAATTATTTCTTGTCTGCCCACTGTTTGTGCACTATATTATATAGTACTAGGTCTTCGATATTTCATTATGACAATAACATACAGTATTATTTACAGTGACTGGATTAAACACCTATCTAGCTGTTTCGCTGGTTTACGTGGTGTGCATATTCTACGCTACTCAGGTTAGTACCTCTACTACCTTCTCAGCAACGCAACATGAAGTGAAGGACATTTTCTTTAAACTCAATGTCAAATTACCAGCCATGTAAACTCAGTAGAATTTTTAAGGGTCAATTATAATTTCATTTTTCTCATTGGAAAAACTAGTTTTAATCGACCTTATGAGAGGCTGCGATTACCATTACATTACTTGTACGATTATCTACTTTTTTATCAGGGCGGCATGAAAGCAGTCATAATGACGGACTCTTTTCAATCTGCTGTGCTCGTGGGCTCCTTGGCGGTGGTCCTGACGATGTCGTCAACACAAGTCGGTGGATTTGACGTAGTATGGGAACACGCCTGGCGCACCCACAGACTTCACTTTTTTGAGTAAATAATAAATAAGTACATTATTTAATTCTACGATATTATTAGTCACTAGCTGTAACCCGCGACTTCACCCGCGTGGTATTTAAAATAAAAGTAGCCTAAGTTACTCCTTGTTACATCAGCTATCTGCCAGTCCCGTCAAAATCGGCCCAGCCATTTCAGACATTAGACGGAACAAACAGACAGACAGAGTGGTTGGAGTCTGCTCACAGTCAGACACAGAAATGGGAGATTCAGTAAAATGTAATTTTAATGCTTGTACAATTAAAACAATAGATAATTTATACACATAAAAAATATCTTAGATGGTAAAGACTAAGTTACTGTGTGAATTATATTTATTATTAATATCGGAGTAAAAACACAACAAATATGTAAATAAGCTCGGAGTTTGGAATTTGTGACAATAGGCTCGCCTCTCTCTAACTGTGGGTGTGTACATTATTACTCCTCTGCCTAACCCTTTGGGAAATACAGGCGTGGTATGTATGTTATGTACCTACTATTTTCGATAATCCCGTATTCTAAAAATTTTCTTTATTACACATTAGGTTGTCGCGTCTATTTAATTTCAGCCTGTATTTTTTGCATTTAAATGCTTTTTAAATAAAAAAAGTCTGCATTTGCATAAATCATGGTATACATGGTGTTACAATAATTTTAAGTATTTATTTTTAAATTATGAGTAATAACTTGGTGATTCTAATATAATAGTATCGAATGGGGAAATTCACAAATAGAACGTTGACCGTTGGCGACATAAAATTTTATAGTACCTACTCCTATGTAATCTAATTCGTCTGTATTCTTTTTAGCATGAACCCCGACCCAACGGTGAGACATTCATTTTGGTCGGTGGTCATCGGTGGCACCATGTACTGGGTCAGCATGTTCTGTGCAAACCAGGCATCGGTTCAAAAGTATCTGTCAGTAGAACGCATAGCGCAGGTCAGAATAGCTCTTTGGGTGTCAGCCTTCGGCCTAATTGCCATCTACTCGGTGAATTTCATGACTGGCGCCGTCCTTGCCCTCCATTACGCTGACTGTGATCCAATTCAGGTAAACACGTACCTTAGCTTTAATTACTTATTTATTCAAGGTTGACGAGGGTACCTACCTACAATACCTAGGTACATGGATGTGCAGTCCTCGAATCTCAAAAGTGTTTCTTATATAACTTGCCTACCTGCAGGGGGTCCAGAACCAACAAAATTTCTATGAGAAAAAAAGTCTATGAGAAAAAAGTCTGGGAACCTCTAAAATTGACCATAATTTTCAAATTTTTTTTTTTTTTAAAAAGCTTACTAGCAATGTGCATCGCACATTACTAGTATTCTTGTTAACCCCTGGTGCTAAGCTAAAATGCTTGTGTTACGAGTGGGTTTACGTCGGTAGTGCAATGGGTGGGTTTCAAACCGGCAACTACATGATTGCAAGTCCGGCGCGCCCTAGCCATTAGGCTACCGCCGCTTAAATTAATAGGTACCTACCTCTATTCCCTCTTATTATAAACTAGCTGACCTGAGAGACGTTGTCCTCTCCAAGTTTCAACTAACTACCTCGAAAATTCTCATAGAAAAAAGGATTCTGGTTTTCCATATTTCTAATATACTTAGCGCCATTGACTAAATTTACAGTAAGTACTTAATTTTTTAAAAATGTTCGCCAATATAAACAGACATACCTACATAGATAAAAATCTCAAATAACTGTTTCGGCATCAGTAAAGATTAACGCACGTTGCAATTATTATTATTATTAAATGACCCATTTTTTTTATTTATTATACATAGGTAAATACGTGGTATATTATTTTATGATTTGATTAAATGGAAACTCTTTAGAATCTACACTAAGGAGGTTTCTCATCATAAAATCAGTTACATTAAGCTGGATGCTATAAAAAAGAAAAGAATAATTGTCAAAATTGTCAACTCAAAATGACACCTGTTATGGAATCAAATTTCATTGAGGTAATAACGATGTCGTGTTAGTCTTCTAGAGAATAAATTGTCATTCTTTGTTTACTTCTTTACCCTACTCAAATATTTAGTTTTTACACCGGCTGATGCTTGCTGGATAAGTCCTATGTATGTCCCGTGATGCCTTGTATAAGTAGAGTTAGAATAACTGTACTAATAATCAATTCCCGTTCACAATAATGGTTTCTGATTTCTTTGTTTTATCTTATTTAGTACCTGTGAGTGTATTCTTTTAATTTTATTTCTTGATTCTGTTACAATGTTTGACCCGTGCTAGTCTAGTACGGTAATACTTAAAAAGGAAATTTGCTTCAACGGTTATTGTTCAAATTCTACGTTTTCAATCGTTAAAATGTTAATAACTTTTGATAGGAGTTTAGGCGGGAAAATGAAAAGTGCACATTGTCGATTTTATATTATTTTTCGAAACTTGAATTTCTGCGAAGTTTAATGTGTAATTATGGTGGATAATTAACCATTAAGTGTTCGTAAACGTGTGAGAGTGTAGGCAAATGATATAAAATTGATAATCGTGACTTTTTGGGTTCACGCCTAAACTCCATCGAAGCCTCAATAAAGTTTCTACCGTTTTGTTGGGGCAGCTGAACAACATTATACTTGACACTGGCGAACACAAAAAGTGTGGTGCCATAAAATCCCATGATGGGAAATATTACTACATAATTGATTACTCTAATACTTGACACTGGCAAATACACAGAAAGTGTGGCGCCATAATAAAAAAAAAAAAAAAACTTTTGATAGCGTGAACCGATTTTAATGAAATATAGCCTAAATGTTAATCCAAGAAACAGGCTATGAATTCCTGTCCACTTCCTCCAGATCTCCTCGGTAGTTTTCATTTGATGCGCGGTCAAACATACAGACAAACCGACAGACAAACCGACAGACAAACAGACAGACAAAAGTTCCAAAAATAATAGAAATGGATTGTGTTACTGATTCTGAGTCCCCCAAATTAGTTTTTTTGTAAATATAAGCAATGTACAGACACGGCTCACTTACATTCTTATTATATGTAAGATATCTATTATAATGGCGATCTCATTTCAACATTTCAAGAGCGTAGAGTATACCTAGTCACAAAAACAAAAAAACGAAAGTATGCAGGTTACGTACCTAGATATTTTCATATAGGCTTATATAGCTATACCTACTTAGAGTATAGGATCTTATTTTTACTACTTAGGCCATCGCATGTACTTATTCAATAAAGTCACAGTTATGACGAAATCACTAATTAGGTACATAATACTGGTACCTATTTACCTCAGGCTGGTGTCATTAACGCATCAGATCGACTTCTTCCGCTCTACGTGGTGAACCGGCTGGGCGCGTCGCATGGCGTACCTGGCTTCTTCGTGGCTGGAATATTCGCAGCCAGTCTTGGGTTGGTATACATTGTAAAACAACACTAGTTAATGTAATAATGGAACAGAATTTAAATTAGCGTCTATAGTCACTAGTTTTGTTCGAATTACTGTTTAGAAGTATAATTAGCACTTCGGCATAACCAAAATCGGCAGTGCGAACGAAAGCGTCCTGACTTGAGAACTGACACAATATGAACTGAATACCAGAACTAAGATTAAACTAGTAAAGTCCAGATGGGTATAAAGTCCAGTTGAAATACCCAACTGGACTTTACTGGTTTCAATCTGAGGAACCATATAGGTGTGCGAATTTCAAATCTAATTTATGACACTTGCTTTAGTTATAGGTACCTATGCGAGTGTTATTTAAACACTCTTTCCTAATCTGCTAGTTCAAATACCTACCTAAGTAAGTTTAATAATTAAGTTAAATATCCAAGTTTTTAGATACCTACATAATTTGAGGATCTTATTTATAAATTGTAACCTGTGACTAAAATTTACTTTTTTGCGCAGAACGGTAGCGTCGGCATTGAATTCTCTTGCTGCTATACTTTGCCAAGATCTTGCTACTGGACTTCTTGGTATTACAATGCCAGAACAAAAAGGAGCAGCAGTAAGTTAATAATTTACTAAACAATCATTATTGATAGACTATCAAGGTAGGTTGCTGTTGCACCCTCTTTGGCCTACATGACATGACATACGGAGCTCTGGAATAGTCAACCTGCCTGAACAACAACAAATTTTGAAGATACCTATACTTACCTATACAATGAACATGATCAAGTATCTATCATGCTTAATAATTAAGGAAATGTAAATAATTAATTATTGATACTACAGTGGCTGTTGCAAACGGTCTCATGCTTATCCAAAAGGAATGTTTTTCCATAAATCCTTTCAGTAGCTTCCTTTCTCAGAAGCAGGATGATGATTATCTCCTTGCCAAATTTTATAGAAATCTGCCTGCGGTATACCTAGATGTGGAATGGTAACAAGCAGATAGACAGTAAGATATTTTTACTTTTGCATTTATATTATTAGTATGGAGTGGTATGGAGTAGGTACTATTAGTAGGAATTAATTTAGTGAAGACTTTTACTCTTTTAGACTTTCAACAATAACAACATTTCTTTATCCGGACAGATAGCCCGCTGGGTGTGTCTGGCTTGCGGCTTAGTATCCTTCGGCTTGGTCTTCGCAGTAGAGAGGCTGGGTCCAGTGCTTCAGCTGGCGCTTTCTTTCAACGGAATGGCAGGTGGCGTAGCGCTCGGGCTATTCACACTTGGCATGTGCTTTCCTTGGGCTAATGCTAAGGTTTGTCACATATTTAGATACTATTTACTATATATTAAGTACATAATTATCTACTCACTTACTTACAGCTAGTTATTAACTAGCCAAAAATTACACGAGTAGTGTAGTGTAATACAGGCATTATTTGCCTAAAAGGAGACTCCAAACACTTCCACTATTGTACCAGTGAAAGCAATTAATAATCTATTTTTTATTTGCTTTCACTGGTACAATAGTAGCTAAAACTATCTAGCTTATTACAAATAGTATGTACTATGTCATATGCTGGTAACTGTCTCAACAGCTTAGTGGTCTTGAGTGCGACTACGACGCTAGAGGCCCTGGGTTCGATTCCCAGGTCGAGCAGTGTTATTGAGTTTTTCTGTGAAATTCTCAGCAGCAGGTTGAAGTTTGGGATTTGTGCCCGGCTTGCCCCCTATGGGACTTAATCATACCATCGAACTCTTGGTGTATACATTAGTACTGCCTAACCATTCGGGGAATATAGGCGTTACGGTATGTTATGGTATGTGAAGTCATAGGCGAGTTATCGTAAAAATATAGCGCTGTCGCACACGCCCATGTCGCCCCTACTTTGATGAGCCTGTTGCATATTTCTACAATAAAGGAAGAGTGGACTAGAATATCCTTCAACTAATATTTTTTTCTATGAATAGGGTGCAGTGGCTGGTGGAGTATTCGGCCTTGTGCTGGTGGTGGCGGCGGGAGGGGGCGCCCAATTAGCACAGCTGCCGATGCCGCGGCTACCCGCCTCCACGGACGGATGTGTTGCACCTTACAACATGACGACACACATGACTATGAACCCTAAGTACTTATAAATTTATTAATTAAGTACACTACGAAATTAGAATTACTTACCATGATAATTTATTACTAACGCCTTAATAGGTAGGTACTTTCCCTGCTGAGAAATTACCTACTCTTATGTACAGTACCGGGTTTAATTCAGACGCGCTTTGAGCATACTGTAGAAGGATTTGGTTTAGGTATTACTTTCATTGTACAGTCTATGCCATGGACAGCATAGTCAGCTATATAAAAGGGAAAGTCGAAATATAAAAGCCCCGGGCTTCTTTAAATCCATGCCCCTTCCCATTACCCCTCGGTCATAAATCACATACCTAGGTAGGCACGTAGGTACTTGTTAAAAAAAACGTTTAGGTATTATTAAGGTACTTTACTTTTTCACCAGAGGAATAGCAAGTGCGTTGCCGGCCTTTTAAAAGGGTTTGGGCCTCCGGTAACCTCACTCAGTCCGCAGGTTTTCTGTGAGGCCGTGGTCGAGCCGGCTCATTCGTGCCGAAGCATGGCTCTCCCTCGGTTAAAGGTAGGTAGTAGTAGTAACCGTACTGTTTGATATTTACAGTGAAAACCACGATGACGCTGTGTTTTGGTTGTTCCGTGTCTCATACCTGTGGTACTCCGGACTGGGGTGCGCTGCTACACTGGTCGCCGGGCTAGTCGTGTCCGTGTTGACGGGAGTCACCGACCCAGCGGATGTGCCCATTGACCTGTTATCACCACCAATAGTCACCCTGCTCAACTCTCTCCCTAAAAGATTTAAGGTACCTAGTATACCAACTAGTCTACTACCACTCGTCTGAACTAATCATGTCTAATACACGGATTACATTCGAGACCTAAAGTGACTTTATGTTTAACTCAATTAACTTTTTCATGATACCTATAATAATAAAATTATTTTAATCATCGATAGCGTGTTTTACGGGTGCCTATCCGACTTGGCTCGGAGCGTCGTCGCAGCTCGAGCGTGCGTCCCCCGAGTGTGGCTGATGACAAGGACACACGACGTCGACGTCGACTTTCCGAGATGGCTGGAGGCGTGTTCTACAGCGACGCTCCCACCCTCACGCGAGGTTACGATAATTTCGCACTCGGTCTCGATCCAGAAAAGCCTCCACCGGATGACAGCAGATCCAACAGTATTAAACTGGAACCTACTTCGGGAAGTCAATTACCAGAGATATCCACTTGTTGAAAAAGTCATTATGTATTTAGTACCTATAAGTAGCAATTACCTATTAACTTGACCTTCATGTGTATAGGGACGAAGTGTGTAACCTAAGATGTATGATAACTAGAGATTTTTAAAATTTACGTATTTAATAATGCAGAGTAAAGTCGATTTTAAAGAGACGACAAGAGAAGTCATCTATGACTTCTTGACATGAATTGCCTTAAAATACTTATTATATAGGCACAATGTGTAACTGAATAAGCACAAGATCTCACACAATTAGACGAATCATTATTATAATAACGAAACCATTTTGAGACACATTTTTTTCAAGAAATTAGTTTTTTTCAAGACTTTCTTATTCTGTTACACGTTGTATAAAATAATTATCCACATACCTGCCTGGGTTTGTAACAAAGCCTGTATTTTGACAAGATACATAGTACTTTACTATTTTTTTGTTTATTGACAAATCAAGGCTGGGCCAGTCAATAGCTACATGACATCAAATAAAATATGGACGTACAAACTGTTGTAAATGGTTGGAACCACCAAGGAATTAAAGTAAAGTACACCATACACTGCATTTGTCATTCTGAAATGTATTTTATTCCATTGGGATAAAGTTTAATTTCTATAATAGTGTAGATAATTATGAATAGTCTGCTCATCCCGATATAATATAAATATTTGATGTTGACTATAATTATGTAAATAAATTTAAACAGTATCCCGATGACAATTTTATTTTTGATAGATACCAAAAATATCCAGATTATAGTTTAAGAACGAAATTAAGAATTTATTTTAATTAAGTATGCAATTTAACAATTTACATATTTTTGTTTTATAGTGATAGAATAATTTTAAGTATGATAAACAAATAAAATAACCGAACCCCTTTTTTCTATTATTTATTTATCATTTTGAATGTACACTTATAATAACTTTGAAGGCAGACCTAAAAGGTAACCCAAAGTGTATTTGACAAATACCCAGCTCTAGGTATATAATAACATTTGCACTTGGTTATAATACCGTTACAATAATCGATATACAATAAATGAAAATAATTTTATTATACAATGCTAAAACCACTTCACCTGCCTTCCAAGTGCATGATTTTAGCAAACTTTTAAAATAAACTAACATAAATTTGGGCCAATATGAGAAGTCTCTGCTTAAAATATTAAATAGGCATAATAGTTTACAATTGTGGGTTGTTTCACGATAATAAATCTTGGTGTTGCTGTGATTGTTGTTGATGTATTTCCTGCATGGTAGAGACTGGCAGTGTAGCACTAACCGTAATAGACGGCATTCCTGGTAACGATACAGGTGTTACTACTGGTAATCCTGTGGAAATTGGAGGCGGCTGAATTGGCGTCTGTGCGAAGCTACTCATATCAAAAGTGGGAACTAAATTTGGTGCACTTTGCGGATGTGTAGTAGGTATAGACACTTGAGAGGCAGCATAGTTAGGCATAATAGGTATGTATGGTTGAGGCTGGTTCATAGGAATACCAGGTAAATTAGGCAATGGTGCAGGAGGTTGCATATTAGATACAGATGGTATACTTCCCAAATTGGTTAATGTTGCATCTGCTAAATCTGTAAAAACAATAATAATTATTATTAATTAATATCAAATATTCAATGAACCAACATAAATCATAGAAAAATGGATAAAGTAACACATACTGCTGGAGTAGGCTGCCATATTGGATACAACTGACTGTGTTTGTGAAGTAGGTTGCTGTGCAGAGATTACTTGTTGTACTGCTTGTTGTTGAGATGGGATAGGTGGGGTCACAACAGTTGCAGGTGCTCCCGGTAATCCAGTATAGCTACCAGGATTGACCATTGGAACTCCTGACAAGAAAGGAGGTGGAGCCCCCTGTGGACACTCTGCAGTCACATTAGAAACCTGAGATGCAGACATCAATGGAGTCTTATCATCATTCATATTTAGATGTTGCACACCTTGCACCAGGTTCTCTGGAACATTAGGAGTTTGTGCCATCTGGAAATACAGTTAAAATAACACTGATTATTAAATAATATAAAAAAGGTGTCAAGTGCTTGTAAACAAATATTTACTCAATAAAATAATATTGGAAAAGTATTGCATACCATAGGGGCATTTGCTGCATAAGTTTGTTGTCCAGGTAAAGATTGGACACTTCTTATTGGAATTCTATGCAAATATCCATAGCCTATGCCACATCCAAGGCTTCCTTCACCTCCCCAATTATGATTTGGTGTAATATGTACTTCTCTGCAGGTATCATCATTCACATTATACACATAAAGCTTCAGAGCTCTGCCCTCATGAGCCTCTATTAATGTAAATAGGTCTTCACTTTCATGCATAATAGAATCTGCACCTATTATGTAATCAGAAAATGGCCTCAAGCCAGCCATTTCTGCAGGTGATGATGGATGTACCTCCTGCAATAAGGAAACCATGGTTATAGTATATGGTATGGGAATGGGAAAAATACCACAGATTGAGAACCTCTTCTTTTTTTAGAGCTGGTTAAAAAAGAGAAAATAGCTGTTTACATATTAGGTGGTAACTATTTTTCTATAATTGCCTTGCAGGTCTAGAGTTCTTTGAGGGTGACTGACAATGAGATCCCCATTTCAAATCCTCACTTAATATTTCAAATTTATTATAGCTATTTCTAACTAAATAATACTCAAAAAATATATTTATATTTAATAAATACAAAATTGCACAGGTGTTATAGGTAACATTCACACCTAAAGTGAACTCCTCCAACTGATATTATTTGTTTACACCAGACCCACAACACTGCAATATTGCATGTATCGACCAGGGTGGCATCAAAATTTGGCAAGCGCCCCACCAAATTTGACTAATTTCTCAAACAAATCTTTTGTTTAATATGCCAAGTTATGTACAATATCACATTTGCACTGGTCGAATTTACTACTAGTTGTTGTACTGAACTTTGTTTTAATCACTGGTGATCCACTCGGTACAACTTGACGGCAATTCTTATACCTAAACTCCTTCCTGCTGTGTCCAGTTCACAGCATATATAGTAAATCAATTGATAATTCCTTACGTAAATTATACATATAAACTTAAACAATAAAAAAAAATATCCCACCATACTTTGGAATCAAAAGTAAACTATAATGTTAATTAGCAAAATACATTTTTAATTAGACAGTTAAGCAACCAATACCAGCCAGATAAGTAATAAGTTACTGTATTTATACATACCAATACATGCCAGACATTTTCATTAGCACCTTCAAATGAGCAAAATCTTATACTAACTCCAAGTAGCCCCTGACCTCCCCAATTTGCACTTGGTGCTATCATTACTTCTCTGACAGTTTGAGTTTTACTACTATAAATTAACATCTTGATTGTTTTATCAACATTTTTTTTCAACAGTTCTTTTAGAGTGTCATTATCCTGGTCTAATCTAGTATCTTCTATAGCTACTATGAAATCAAAAAATGCTTCCAGATTCGCCTTCTGACCTGGAGATCCATCCTGAACCTGAAAGGTAGAACATAGTGGTTGAGAGACATTTAATAGCCAAATAGTAATAAAGTAAAGAAATAACACAAACCCGCAATACATGATATCCTTCAGAGCCACCTCCTGGCACTTCGGTACTATGGGAGGAACCCATTGGATATATTAAAATGTGTTAAAGCCTAATTTAAGCTATTTTTCAATATAAATAAGTGTTTTAAATAATTTTGTGGTCAAATTATAAATTCTTACAGCCGCATCAATTTTGGCATTGACATTTCTATTACGTGGCATGCATAACACTGGGTAGACAGCCAGTAAAATAATGTGTAAAAACATGTCATTGTAAAAATCGACTAAGAATAGAATAGGTACTATCGAAATAAAGTTTCCCATTCAGAGATCTAATGATCTACTCAAAAACTAAAAAAAGCAGTTGGTTGCTGAGCATTTGAGCATCAACCGCCAATCGGCCAATAAAAGAGTGCGTTCCCCCTTAGCGCGGTAGCGCCCACAAGGCCACAACCACTGACTACTATGGCCACAACGATCAAAATCATAGATAAGAATAAGTACTAAAGTAGTAATAACAAAATGGACATTATATCAACCGACCGAGTCGTTGTGGTCGCGGTCACAATGTCACTCATGAGTACTCATGACGTCATAACTCACTCACGTCACTCACGTCAACGACTTACCTAAAAAGTTGGGTCGTAGTGATCGTTCCACTTGAGTTTACGACAGTAACGCTCACAACAAGTGGAACGGGAAAAATTGTTTGTGATAGTTGTGAACGCCAAGTGGAACGCACCATTAGTCGTTACACATAACGACCGCGGTCGTTGTTGGTTGTGGTCGCGGCGCAAACGTCACTCATGACGTCATGACTTACCTCAGATTAAGTATACTACGACCTACGCTCACGTGAAGCTCATTACAACCCATCTAAAAAGGTGGGTCGTAGTGATCGTTGAGAAAATTAGCGGCATTTTCAAACTCAAAGCATCAAAAATGGCGACCGTGAAACTTACGTTATTTCATGCGGAAAGAGATATTTTAGTAGAAGTGAATGTTTCTGCAGCGGATGCTTAAATACATTTTTAAATGAATAAAATTAAACATTAAATCATATAATCATTATAAATCGATTTAAACAATAATTATTTAAGTTTAATCTCATTAGCAGCTCGGAGTTAGGATTTGTGCCCCAATAGGCTGGCCTCCTATTACATGGGACCTAAACTTAACGCCGAACTGTGGGTGTACATTAGTACCTACGCATCTGCCTAACCCTTCGGGGAGTACAGCCGTGATGGTACGTGGATGTATGTTAGGTGTTTTTTTTTTAATGATGGCGTCACACTTTTTGTGTATTTGCCAGTGTCAAGTATTAGAATAATCAAGTAGGTAATAATTATTTCCCATCATGGGATTGTATTATGGCACCACACTTTTTGTGTTCGCCAGTGTCAAGTATAATGTTCAGTTGCCCCAATAAAACGGTAGAAACTTTATTGAGGCTTCGATGGAGTTTAGGTGTGAACCCAAAAAGTCACGATTTTCAATTTTATATCATTTGCCTACACCCTCACACGTTCACGAACACTTAATGGTTAATTATCCACCATAATTACACATTAAACTTGGAGAAATTCAAGTTTTGAAAAATAATATAAAATCGACAATGTGCACTTTTTATTTTCCCGCCTAAACTCCGTTAGGTATATACGAGGATTTTTAACTTCAGAAAGGAGATTATTTAGGTTTCATACAAAGTTGGGCCCAAATAAAAACCTTTTATTAATAAACTAGCTTCTGCCCGCGACTTCCTCCGCGTAGCGTGATGATATATATAGCCTATAGCCTTCCTCAATAAATGGGCTATCTAACACTGAAAGAATTTTTCAAATCGGACCAGTCGTTCCTGAGATTAGCGCGTTCAAGCAAACAAACAAACAAACAAACAAACGAACTCTTCAGCTTTATATATTAAGTATAGATTGTTTTTTAAGTTTGGTTAAAACAGTATTTTTCTTTCTATCTTTTTGTTACCTACAATTAAGTTATGATTAACTACACCGTTTTTTTCATAAAAAATAAAAAGTAGTATTATTTTTTAATTTCAAACAGGGTATTTCTATATAAAAAAAACACACTGTAAAGATTTTTTCTTGATAAAGTACAATTTAAAAAATAATTAATTAAAAGTATGTGCTAGACTAGTTATTAGTAATTATTTAATTAACAAAAGTGAAGGTGGCGCTGCGGACAAACGAAACTAGAGTCGCTTTTAATAAAAGGTTAAATTTATACACCATTAGACATCATAGATTCTTATTGCGCTATTTTATTGACAACAATTTGCCACCGACCGACCCCAAAAACTAGTAAAAATAACAATCATGTAACTTTTGCAGTAAAATAACAATAATGTAACTTTTGCAGTAACCGATATTCATAGTATATCGATATTTGTAGTACAGTTTGCAGCTTAGGTTTGCAGTGTCTGTATTTTGTCCATTTTTTTTTTTTTTGACAGCTCTACGACTGACAAGTTAGTGATGTCCTAAAGAAAATAATATAATAATATATAATCGATAACTATAAATATACATTTCGATTTAATATTCGCTTTTAAGTATTTTTTTTGTAAATAATTATAAATCCGTGTGTTTGCGTTTCTATTTATTACTATGAAAATAAATATAATAACCGCCAACTGGCAACATCAACCAATCGTCCGGCCGGCCGTCATTTTAACGCATTTACGTTCGCTGAGTGTTCTCTCGCATTTGTTATACCTCGAGTTGATTATACCGATTACCGATTATTTGTAATCTGTGGCACAATTGTAGTAATCGTTATGTGTGGCACATCACTAAGGGAGCGGTACTCGTCCATGAAGCACAATATTATTTAAATGAAATTTCAACATAGAAAATACTTACTAAACTTTATGGGCGTGCGCTGAAACCATTTATAAAAAGGACAAACTTTAACTAATGTATCAGGTAGCTGTATCCGCCAGCCGCCAAAAAATGCTCGAAAAGCAATATCGAAACTAAGTACAATAGAAAATAAACCTTATTGCTAGTCCGTAAGGTATATTATTACGCAAGTCGTTAACTATGCAAACATGGCTAAAGTTTGCGTTTTGCTCGTACGGGTTGGCATGGTTACCTACAGTTATAAGTTTTAGCGTATTTATTCTCGCACGGGGTTTTCATTTTCACTCGATACAGTTTTTGTGATATCGGTTATGTTGATATATGATATTGATATAAATATCGATATGATATGTCATGTAGCACATATCCGATATAAGTTACGTTTTGATAATTATATCGAACTCATGTATATTCGTTAGATAACTGCGTTCGATTCGATATTCGTTTGTCCGAGCCGAGCGAGTTTTTGTCGTAGTACGTATATTATACGGCTGTACGGTAGGGATGGACAAGTGAAGAAAATAGATTAGATATTTATCGTATAGATTAAACAATATCGATAATTATGGAGTGAAAAATATCGATATATCGTCAGTTTTCGCACGATTATTCAAACCTTTTTATTTTCAGTGCGCGTGTCTCAATTTACGCCATATTTTTCGGACTGTTTTGACGCCTATGAGCGTGCTACGCAATTTGTATGAAAAGTGTCCGGAACTTTTGAATTGCCGCTTTTAAAACATGGTGGATGCGCTTGCGCTGAACTTGTCGTGAGAAGGGTTTTATACTACTCATGATACTGAAGTTAGCCGACGTCTAATAATATGTGAACGTTTTTCAAAATTATAATAAAAGAATTGTATATATAGTTTTTTTATTTCCTACATGTACATATTTTTAGTTATTTTTGTTGAAAAAAAAACGGAATTGATACAAATTCGATACTCTAAAATAAATATCGTAACTTTTTGTGATTTTTTTGCATTTTTCATGCTAATTTTATAAAGTTATTTCGTAATGGAAAAATTCGACTCGCAGGCAGGATTCAAACCTGCGTCTCCTAGCTAGGTACGAAAAAAGTTAGTTATTAGGTATGGTAGCATCGTACGACATAATTATAACTAACCGTAAGGTAAGTCATGTCGGCTGAGAGGCAAAGTAACTTGCCTTTCAATAGATGTTACTGACGTCACCTTTAAGACGTAAGTTCAGAATGTGAAGGCAAATTTCGACATGGCAGGTGGGACTCGCGGTGGCTTAGAGGTCATAGCGTCCGGCGTACCTAGCCAGGAGACGCAGGTTCGAATCCTGCCTGCGAGTCGAATTTTTCCTTTACGAAATAAAATCGATATATCGTGATTAAAAATATCGACGATATATATCGATAATTGTATGGAAAATATCGATATTTTCATATTTCGATATTTTTGCGCATGCCTACCGTACGGCGACTTTCAACTTCAAAACAGAGTTTATTTTATTCATTCATGACTAAAATAAATATATCTCAAAACTGTGAGTGTGATTACAATAACCGGATTAAACCGTCGCATTTTGTTTTCCTTGGTGAAATGAAAAAATCAAAAGGACCAGACATGCTATGATGCAGGTAAGGTATCATGGAGACAATTTGTTAAATGGTCTTAAATCATTTGATTTGATTGATTGATTGTTCACTATGTTCCAATATGGTTCCATTTAAAAAAATCTCATACCACTAAAATGAAGTGATTTAATTTATTCACCAAATAAAATATTTTCATTGGAAAGATTTATGTAATTATAGGTTCCTCAATAATTTGGTTTATTTTGTAAAAAGATGTTGTTTGTTACAGTAAAACATTAACACTGCTTAAAAAACATTAACACTACATAATTGTAAAATAACAAATAGCAAGACCTCAACATCCCTTGTTGCAACCTTATAGCTTATGAACTATTGATAACATTACAAAAAAATTGAAAAATGAGTTAGCAGACATAGAACCCAGAATTCATTATAATATAAAAGTTACTAAATCTATGTTTATGATTGGAACACAGTTCAGTGTAATGATAATTACTAATTGCATAGAGCATTCAAGTAAAAGGTAAATATTATGATTATAAGCTATGAAAAACAATATCATCATCATCTTAATATACTTGGGGTACCTGTGTTGTTTATGGGGAAACTTTACAATGGTGACTGGTCATGGTAGAGTGGGATTCATACCCATTAAAACCCTCCCGGTGGCCTATATCAGCTAATAGAGAGGGGCACTTTGTGCTAATAAAGGACCATCATAAACCCTCTGTGTAACATGTGTTATCATCCCTGGGGAGACTGTAATGAAGGCTCCCCTTAATCTCACAATGCAGCGCATGTAACCACTGTGCTACTGTCTTCTCTGGGGTCATACTATAGGTAAACAGAGTACCTTCTAAGCACCTGCAGCACCTGGGGTGTCTATAGGTACCTGTATGTGGCATCCATCAGTAACTTCCTTTTCATCCCATCTATTTGAAAAGGACGACTTGGTTCGCCTTTAAGTGCACCCAAAGGGGGTGTTTTCTATAAGAAACTTTTAGCGGGCAGTAATGAGATTTTAATCCTCTATAAGTGCGCCGCAATTCACTTTTCCGTCCACTTTTTGAGCGGGCAGTAATGAACTTTTAATCCTCTTTATAAGTGTGTCGCAATTAACTTTGCCGCACACTTTTTAAATTTGGAACATCTTAGTGCTCAGCGCCAAAGAGATCGAACGCAAATATTGTTTGAATAAAGACTGGCTGGTACGATGGCCTAAGGTCTCGCCGTCGACGCCGCCGCCTCCTGATGAGGCGCCTTTTATTTTCTCATAGTGGGTGATGAAAAGTAGAGTGTATCACTCTGGCGCAAAATATAATTTTGGCTCGGGCGACGTACTTTGAATCCCTCGCTACGTTCAGGATTCTACTAAAGAATACCTCGCTATGCTCGGAGTTCTACTCTAGAATCCCTCACTTCGCTCTGGATTCAAAAAAGCGCCCTCGCCGTAAAAATATTACTTTGCTCCATTATGATACAATCTACTATTGTAACCTTATCATTTAAAAATTCAGAGAATTGAGAGAGAGGTTTTTTACTTAGGTTTTTTCATTACAATATTATAGCTGTAATTATCACCATTATAACTCTACTTACAGGTATAAACAATTGTATTAGACACAATGGCAGAGTGGAAACAACTAATATCTGAGTGGATCAATGAGTATGCTGCATTGCAAGAAAATGAAGTTAAAAGTTTTGCAGCGGAACATGAACACAATCATGAAATAGCAACTGCCATCTTTAACCTGTTTTATAGTGAAGATGAAAGTGAGCCTAATACGAGCAATAAACCAGATAAAGAAACACAATATCAGCAGGTCACAATTTATGCTTACAAACAATAAAAATTTAATTTATTTCTAGGGAATTATTTTGCATTTATATTAATTCTGTTACTTTCCAGATATTAGAAAATGTTTGTACTCAGCTGTTTAGCTTCTACAGATCAAAAGAGGTTGAGTTGCAAAGATTTACACTTCAGTTTGTTCCTACTCTTATTTATAATTATCTGAGCTGGGTTGCTCAAGGAAACAAAAAGACTTGCCACTGCATAGAAACTTTATTGATTGGTAATCATTCATGATATTATTTAAATGTTTGATTTGTCTGACTGATGAAGTTGAAATATTGTTTTTTTTAAATAAAATAATATAATGAAGTATTTTTATTGCAGGTTTGTATAACTTTGAAGTAGTTGACGAAGATGGCAAACCCAAATCAGTGTCATTTAGACTGCCATCATTGGCACAGGCTTCCATATATCATGAGGTATTTCTTCTTTCTTTTAATGAATAACATAGGGGTGAGGGATATTAGCCTTACAACTATGATTTTTCTCTTGTCGGTAATTTTGATAATTAACTTTACATTAAATACTGTTTCATAATGATGTAATATTACTGAAAGCCAGCACAGGCAACAGTCAACTTCTAATTCTTCTAGTTAGACTAGATGTTTTTAGATATCAGTATTTTACACAAAGTAGCTGCTAGCTGCTATTATTATTAGCTATTAACAGGCAGGCAGAGAAAACTGATAGTGGCCTGTATCCTATATTACCACCAATTAATGTCATTAGGTGTTCTTATAACAACCGAGACCGACGGCTTGATGTGTTCCCCGAAGCACGGAGGGATCTCTACTCCCGATGTGTTAAGAATAGTCACCCTTACACAACCAGACCGCGGTGAGCGCAGCTTAAACTTACTATCGGTTGATCAGCTTAGGTATTACTTAGCGTCAGGCCCCTTGGTAACCTGTTATACATATTATATTCGAGTTATTGATTTGCAGCCCCTATCATTGGGATCCCAGTTTTTGACAGAAAGTGCATTACGTAGATGGGAAGAGTGCAACACAAAGCTAGTAAATTGGGGACCATTGCCACAAGTAGAAGTAATAAATTCACAGAATCGTTTAAAAGTAATGTCAGCATTGCTTTTTATCTACAATCGCCAATTGAGCTTGTTACCAAAACTTGCGTTAAGACATTTCTGCATTGCTGCATCCAGGTAATATATTTATATTACTTACTACATAAACAAAATGCTCAATTTTTTATTACGCTATGTGTTTTGTAGAATAATTGTTTTTTTTTATATGAATCAAATTGTAGGTAACAATATTAATCAGCAGTGGGAAAATTCCCACTGCTTCCAGTTACTGTATAATATCTCCTTATTTAAAAATGCTTCACTTACTCACTTTGTTTATATAAGTAACTAGTTGAAAATGTAATATCAAAGAAATGTTACTAGTTTATCAAATAGACATAGAAACATGTTCAGAGAAGTCTAAAAAATATATTAACCCTTTAAGCTAAATGCTTGCGTTACGAGCGGGTTCACGTCCGTAGTGCAATGGGTGGGTTTCGAACTGGCAACCACATGATTGCAAGTCCGACGGCCTAGCCATTAGGCTACCGCCGCTTCTTGAAATGCTTTAAAAAGAAGAAAATTATTCATTTCATCATCATCATCAATAATTTTACATTATATAATATAATGATATAAAAGCTTTACCAAGAATAGGTTTATTATTTCAATTTTTATTATTACTCATTGATTTGTATGAAGTAACCATGTTTTGGAGTTCTACAGTGCTAAATGTCATTAAAATTGTACGAAAAGTGACCTAACCATTCAGTGTTATCCATTAAAATTTAATAATAAACAAACTATTCCGCATTCTTAATAATTTGATAACAGGTTTAGATGTAAAATATTTAATTTATCTATTTATTGTTCAATTAATAACGTGTAGGTAGGTACAAATAAATGTACCGTTAGTATGAAAAAGTTATGCGATACAAAGAGAATTAAAAATGATACATCCAAAAAGTTATACTACGTTGTCTGAAAATAAATTGTTTTTAAATATGCGTTCTTAATGATGATATGAGTGTTGACGATATGGTAGACACCCTCTATAAAAAACTTCGGACTACAAAAAACAAGTTTGTGCCATTAAGTAAAAAAAATTTTTTTTTTACTTAATGGCACAAACTTGTTTTTTGTAGTCCGAAGTTTGATCTTTGATCTGGTTTGATCAAGATAACATACCATCACGCCTGTATTCCCCGAAGGGTTAGGCAGAGGCGTACTAATGTACACCCACAGTTCGCCGGTATGTTTAGGTCCCATGTAATAGGGGGCGAGCCTATTCCCATTAACCGGGCACGAATTCCTAACTCCGAGCTGCTACTGGGAATTTCATAGAAAAACCCAATAACAGCAGTTTGAACAAGATATTAAACGAAAAAAACAAAATTCGCATTAATTTTAAAAACACCAAATCCCGCTAGATGCAATATCGCTAAGGTTACTAAGTAAACGTTGTGATCAACTAGCGAAGTAATGCTACAACCTTTACGTTGAAAGCACCGAAAAAGCTATTAGGACCTTTAAGCGTAAAGGAGAGAGCTCTTCTCAGCCATTATGACGGATGGGATAGTGTGTGCCTCTGATGGCGATGAAATTTGTAATCTTTTTGCAAGTACCTTTGCCATGGTCTACAAAAAAAATACCCGTGAAGCAACTATCTCAGATCCCATAGATGACTTTACATTTACTTTCGATGCCGACCATCATAACCTGTCATCAGTGTCTCGGAATGAAGAGCAAATTAAGATCAAACTAAATAGTCTGAACAGGAACAAGGGAGCTGGCCCTGACGACATTCCACCAATCTTTTTAGCTAATTGCGCGTCCAGCTTAGCAGCACCATTATATTATGTATTTAATTACTCCTTGAAATCCGGATGCTTCCCTACGGAATGGAAATTGGCCCAAGTTGTCCCAGTATTCAAAAACGGGGAAAGAAGTGTAGTGCCCAACTATAGGCCAATATCTATTCTTTCCACTCTTGGCAAGGTGTTTGAGGCCTTGCTCTGTCCAGGTATACAGAGATATTTCCAAAGGCTCTTATGTGAACAGCAACATGGTTTCGTTAAATGTCGCTCGACATGTACCAATTTAGTGTTGTTCACAGAGATGCTGTCAGAAGCCCTGGATAAGGGACGGCAAATAGTGTCTATTTGCAGTACCTTATCCAGGGCTTCTGATTTGTACATGGATTTCAGCAGGGCATTTGACAGAGTCTCCCACGAGCTTCTCCTAAATAAAATTGACCGATATGACATTTCTGGCTCACTCTTGGATTGGTTCCGGTCATACTTGAGCGGTAGAGAGGTTTACACCGTTGTTAATGGCTACCGATCCACCTGTTACAATATCCTTTCAGGCGTTCCCCAGGGCTCACATTTAGGTCATATTCTATTCAATGTTTTCATTAACAACGTCATTTCTTGTTTTAAACACACAACTTCGTTTCTCTTTGCTGACGACATCAAAATTGCTAGAACGATACATTCCAACCACGACGTCAAACTCATGCAAGAGGATATGAATAGACTATCTGAATGGTGCTCGCATAATCGGTTTCTATTAAATAAATAAATGAAAATAAATGATTTCATATGACGTTCAGCCGTAGGATACGCAACATAGATAGCTGTCACATACCTACCTACCTACCACATACATGGGACTCCACTTGCAATCGTGGGTGAGATCCGTGACTTAGGAGTAATTATGGACAGTAAATTAACTTTTATCCCACACTTTGATGATATCACCAAGAGGCCTTACATAATCTGGGTTTTGTTATTCGAAATTGCAAGGGTTTTCGCAAAGTTAAAACCAAAATAGTCCTCTATTATAGCTTAGTTCGCAGCTTATTGGAATATTGCAGTGTCGTTTGTAGGCCCCATTACGCAAACCACTCACTAAGAATTGAGCGCATCCAGAAAAGATTCTTAAGCTACCTAAGTTTTTCAACAAGGATCCAGAAAATATCCTATGCTTCTAAATTAGCGCAGTTCAACATGACCACTCTCGAACATGGAAGAGACCTCTTAGATCTTAGGTTTATCTACAAACTACTCAATAATATAATTGATTCCTCTGAGCTATTAAGCTAGCTAAGCTAGATGTATCCGATATCTGGGCGTTCAAGTGGACGACACTTTGAGCTGGAGAGAGCAGATCAGTAATGCTTGCACTCTTGTAAGAAAGCTCATATATATATTTAAGCAACTCAGATCAGTCTCTAATAAAAATATACTTACACAAACCTATAAAGCGCTCTGCCAAAGTATTATTTACTATTGCGTAGTGGCATGGGGTGTTGCACCGAAAACAAGAATGTTAGAGCTGGAGCGTGCGCAAAGAGCAGTTTTAAAAGTATTGATGTACTTGCCATACCGACATCCTACTACTGTCGTTTACGATGAGACAAAGGTACTCTCAGTACGTCAGCTCTTTATACTACAAGCACTCCTTAGATACCACCGTGTAACTGCACATACACTGACGAACACTAAAAAAAAGACGGTTTCGATGCCCTGTACCATTCAGCAAAACCACATTTGGTCAACGACACTATAGTTACATAGCGCCACAGATTTACAACAAAATACCTACTGAAAATATCTCTGCACTTATTAAATTAAGCAACAATAATTTCAAAAAATACATAATAAATTGGCTACAAAAGATTGATTATATCCAAACGGAGAACCTTCTTACAAATTTAAAATAAAACCACGGAACTAATATATTATGTACACACACACACACACACACACACACACCCACACCCACACACACACACACACACACCACATCTACACACATATACATATACACACAACACAGAAACACAACCTCTCATCCACACAACACACTCAAAGTCAAACCACACATCGCTACACCTCTAATAGTAACCACTATTACTCATAATTTTATTATATCTGCTCCTATTAATTATCATCATACCAAGACTACTAAAAAGCAATGTACTTACCAAATATAAAACTTAGAACTAAGTATTAGGGAAGGCACTGTTTCCTGAGATACAGGTTCTTTTACCTAGTTCAGGAGACAGAGCTCCATTGTATTGAGACATTTGGTTGCTAATAAATATATTATTTATTTATTAAGTAAATTTGCCTATAGAGTTCCCCGTAAACGTCCTCGGAAACCCATAACGCCACTAGCCCCCCCACTTCGACGTACAAAACTTGGCGCTAATTCCCCAATTCCACGGTTGTGTAAACACGTTACTATTTCTAAAGAAATTGCGATTACTATTTCTTTAGAAATAGTAATCGCCCTCCAATCGATCATGCCTAGTAACATGCTGCTATTGTAAACTTTTTCTGTATTAGATATAAGAACACCGTCCGTGATGCCGCATCAGTTATAATTGAGCAAGTTGTGTTTGCCTGTAATTGGTAATATGCAGTAATGCAAATATTGTAATTAGTCATAAGACAACCAAATAATTCAGCACTGTAATAACTGTTGGCAGACCATAATAAATAAATAAATGATCACCTGTTCATAATTTATTTATCTATATTACATCTGTACTGAAAACTTACGGAACATGGTATGATTCTGAGACAATCATTTTTTTAGACCATTTCTAGTTGTGTAGGCTTGTAGTTTTATACCTAATTTACATAAATAAATGAACACTACTATGAACTACTGTCGATAGCTAGGACAATACCTAGGCTACACAGGGGTAAAACTACTTAAAATAACTTTAATTTTATAAAGGTGACATAATCGCCGTACATAGTTCGAATAGGGTTGTGTTTCAACGAAGTGTTTCATGTTGAAACACTTCGTATACATTTGTAACGCATAAAAAACGTATACTTCTAAAATATACTCCATACAAACACATACTCCTAAATACTCGTGGAACAGGTTTCTGGAATAAGTATTTTGCTGTACTCGTACTTGCAAGAATCACTCAGTACGTATTTTACCTAGTACGTCTCATCCCTAGTTTCAACCTTTAGGTCCTATAATGACTTCACCATCACTGATTCAATGGTGGTAGTTAAGTTAGATATATACATATAATTATTTTCCTATTACAGGATAGTTACCCAAGGATTCAATAAAAAAAAATCTGGTTCATCTGCTAAACCAGTGCCTAGAATACCAGTGTCACCGAATTTCCTATTAGAAATGATTGAAGGCGCATATTTTGCAATGTTCAACGAATTCTATACCTTGGCCCATCAAGCTGTACAAGATATTGATCAACGGGCTCAATATGAGCTATTTCCTGATGTTATGTTGGTTTCCAGTGCTGTGATTAATTCGTTGAAAAATAATCCTTCAGGTAGACCAACCCTTTGACATTTTTCTTGCAGTTTTCTTAAGTCACATGCTTAATGATAAACTTAAGACAACTATAAAACATAGATTTTGGGATACTAAAACATATTCTACAATACCCTGGTCTTGATTACACTATGTTAGTAAAACAGAAAATCCTGTAACTGCGAAAGAACTACATACATGAATGTGTTGGTAAGAGGTTAAGCATGAGTGAAATTCGATTCTTAACTCTGTACGTCCCAAAAGACGAGTTTTGTATTAAGTGTGGTTTTGTTAGCCTTTGTTAGGCAATAAATATCCCTGATCAGCGATTCACCACAAATTAATCTATTTTGTTTAACTACCTATGTATTGACTGTTTCAGGACAACCATGTGATGGTCCTATGGGTATCAGTGTAGCATTGTCCCCAGCTACCACTACAGTCACTATGTCTAAGTCTATGATTACGAATGCGTCATTCCGAACGAAGAAGTTGCCAGGTGAGCATTAGACAAATAATCCGTTAGCCGTAGGTACAACAGCCAGAACTAAATACCTACTGTCAAGATTTTTTCTATTTTAACATTGAAGTTTGTAGACAGTAATTCTTAAATATTGCTATAATGTGTATTTGATATGGTATAGTATATTATGTTTTCGTACATTCTTTTTGTACATACAGATGAACATAACTGTATGCTGCCAAATGCTTGCTCATCGCCTCGTGCTTTGGATTGTAGCTTGTGGAGTAAAAGTTTTAATCGTATGTGCAGTGACATCGATAATGACACATTTCCTATATTAAAACACATATAAATATCGTCTAAACGAGGTAAACAAAGACTACCCGAGGGTACTGACGAAGAGGATAATTATTTGACAATTATCATACTGAAAATATTATTATATTATGGAAAATTTATTAACAAAACAAATTCTATCTCTGTGCCTACAGTATATTTACATTTATGTGACAATATTACATGAGGAAGGTCAGATTCTAGGAAAATAAATCACAATAATTAATTTTCTTTACTTATATTATCAACATCACACTAGAAATACATATCAGATCACATGTGCTGTCCAACAATAACAATATATTAGAGTAACATGGCTAGGTCTACAGTTCTCTTCATATTACTTAGTGTTAATCATGTCTAAATCAATCCATTGCTTCAATAAACCTAGTCAAATTTGTATGTAATTACAGATCGAAAGCTTATTTCATTCTTGAGATGAAATATAAGAAATGGTTAATTTATATTTCTGCACTTACCTAACGTCACTGTTACATTACGTTTCCTATTTTTGTGAATTACGATCACAGGTACGCTAATAAGAAAATAAATAGATAATATACCTGCATTAATGTATTAAACCACTTTTGCATTGTTATCACAACCTAGCGTACTTAGTTGGTAGGTAGAGTTATAAAAAGCAAGCTACAATACAAACCATAATTATCCTAAATGTACACAGCTACTGAAATCATGTACTAGCTCTTTTTACAATTAAATATTAGTTAAATCTTAATTTTATTGTATAAAAGGTGCATAATAATAAAAGTAAACAAAACACTTTTTTACAGACGACATTCCGATACAAGCTGGACAAGTAGTACCAACCGATTCTGCAGATATGCTGACTTCAATAACAGAAGAATGCGAAGCGGAAAACGCTCCCATTCAAAGGGGCGGTGCTGTCCGAAATTCCAAACCTAAACTAGGCTCATTTCCAGTTCTTGGAAAAAAGACCAAAGACGGCAAAGATAAAGGTGCAATTTTAAGCGAGAAGAAGGTTACTCTTAAGGAGTCTTCAAAGGGCATTTGGAATTCCCTTAGCGGTGGTGGTGGTGATATGGTAGACGCGCAACAGAAATCTAACTCTACTGAAAATTCTGTCGAAGCTAATGGCAGCATGAAGGATGAAAAAATGTCTTTGACATCCATACATAATAGTACTGAGAATTCTGATACACGTTCCCAAGTAACTACTGATTCACTAGACATGGAACCTACTACACGTTTTGCGGCCATGCAAGTCAGTTCAGTATAACTATATAATGTAAGGCTCCCAGTGGTTCATAGAAAATTATATTTGAAGCTATTTGGTCTTGGTAATGCATAATTTTATTTTGCATACACTTTAAAACAATTTTTTGACAGATGGTGTTAAGTAATTGTTTGTGGATTTAAAATTACCATACAACTGTAGAAACTGTATGTGTGGGGAACGCAAGGAAATGAAAACAGATTTCATTATTAAAATTAAATAGTTTATTATTATTAATATTTATTTAATAAATATTGTTCTACCTAAAATTTAATGTTTATGACAGAATTTGTTCGAAATAAATATCTGCATTATTAAGTACATCAGTTTTCAATTGAAATTAGTTATAAAATAAAGGGTTTCAGATTTAGTAAATGTTCGACAGAAACTGAAAGGCCTTTAAATACATATAACTGTTCCAAGACTTCGTTAAATCACAGCGGGGTTTTAATGTTATAGTGATACTAGCCATGCCAATACAAAAAGATTCGCTTACCCGTACTAGGCCAGCGTGGTTGACTAAAACCAAAGCCTAGAGGAGACCCGTGCCCAGCAGTGGGACAGTATAATTATGTTGATCATGTTATTATGTTATCGATACCTAGTTATTTATTATTTGGTCCATGCTAGATACAATGAAAAATAGTGAATTTATTTGCATTTTTAGGAACCTAGTTATAATTTGTCGTAACTCGTAAACATCATTAGCTATACCTACTGATGTATTGAAGTCAAAATTTTCTATAATTTAAAAATTTTAAATGAGTACCACCCAAAACCGGTACTAATAGAGAACTTTAGGAAGGTCCAACAATTATTTGGTGCGTTCAGGGAACGAACCAACAACGGACAACCTATGGGACAAACACCTATCGCTCAGCGTGTACCACCAGACGTGCCGTCAAAACTTACTAATACCTATGCATGCCTCTTTTCTTCGGGACAATAAATACGCCTCTATTAACAATGTCTTCCGATTGCGCTGAAAAAGGGATGTCATCTATAATACCACGTGGTACTGTTCTTTGATTATTATTAACTTTGAGAAGTTTTTGTAGTTTTTCAATGACTGCCGCCTGTTCGTCCCGTTCCATCTCATTTATAACAATGGGTAGATTGGCAGTGCATACCCATAGGTAAAACATTCCAACTGAAAACAGTCTACAGTTAGGTATTAAGGTACCTACCTACATCATTTATATTGGAGGGTAGTGAGATAAGCTGTGATAAATTTAAGAGCCTCAAATATTATCCGTCACAAATCACAGACACACTGCAAAAAACGAGGAAACTGAAATGTCAATACCTAGGTAGGTAGTATACAATACTTAGATTACACATTATCACCGAAAGAAACCTTCAAAAGGCGACTGGTGGTCGGGAATGAGACCGGGGAGTTCGTTACCCCGGTGGTCACCATTAGCATATGGAGCACTCTTAAAAGGTCGCAGGGTGAGCGTGAGCCCGAACAGGCGTAGAGACCCCTCTAAGACTGTTCGGGCACATCCCTGGGAGGGTTTTATGGTATCTATAGATATGTAGTTGCAGACCACAAAGCGGCTCATACAAAATAAATAGCTAGATAATACCTACGTTGAAAAGATTATTTAAAAAATCTGTTTTTTTGCTAAGATGATTTTGACGGAACTGCTTTATAAAATTTAGGCAGTATCTAGAGATCGATATGGGGAATTAAGTACTGTATGGTAGGAACTTACGAAGAAGAATGCCAAGTGCAACACTTGCCCCAATCAGCAAGCCAATGTCCATCGTGTTTTGCTTGATCAGGAGTAAAAACGTTGCCACTAAAGTGGAAATCAAAATGAGCCGCAGCATTTCCATCAGTATGTAGGTGACCATTAACATGTTGCTGCACTGGTATGATAGAAAATTATTAGAATTCAAAGATGTTTGAATTTCTCTGTCTAGCTTACAAAAAAAGTAAATAGTTGGTAGGTACTTACCGTGTATGCTCCATAAATATAAAATACGCATACAATCATGTAAATACTTGTAAAAGTAATGGCAAGTGAAAGATATTTTTCAGGATCTGTAAAACAAATAAAAATACACGTAAGAGTATAAAAAATCATTTATAACTAGTTAGATATGGTAGGCTCATTGTACTTAGGTGATTGTAGCTGACCTGCTTGTAGAGTCTCAAGATATGTTTTTGCGTAAATGAGATTGTAATCACGTATCCAATTAGTAAGCTCATCTTTCACTAATTGAGAATGGCTGTACCCTACACAACAAAATATCAACACCAGGATTGCCTGAAACTGATATAGAACATTATTTATTAGGTAATTATTGTTCACAAGAACCAGATTATTATACATTATCTTTACCTATTAATTGTTTAAAAACAAGCGTAGTTAGGTATATAGGTAAGGACTAGACTTGGTCATTCAGTCATTATAACTATACTGTGTCTTGGTCTTCATCTCTACTATTATAAAATTGTAAAAAAGCTGTGTCTGTACATTGAAGATATTTAAAAAAAAAACAAGTAGGTTAGGGCATATAAACGTCTACGAACCCAAAAATGTTATTTTTAAAATTCTTGTCTGTTTGTTACGGGTTGGCACAAAAAATACTGAAGATTTTAATTTTGTTATCACTGTTAGAAAGTATGTGCTCCAAATTAAAAACTGGTATAGGTACTCTTATCTCAAATATTTTTTTTATAAAAAAGCTTACTAGCAATGTGGATCGCACATTACTAGTATTCTTGTTAACCCCTCGTGCTAAGCTAAAATGCTTTTGTTACGAGTGGGTTTACGTCGGTAGTGCAATGGGTGGGGTTCGAACCGGCAACCACATGATCGCAAGTCCGACGCCCTAGCCATTAGGCTACAACGGAACCTTAGATACAGCTTGACCTCTCTATGTATAGAGACCCATACAAAGAAGAGATCATCACTGTTGGTTTTTGAGCTTCAACTGAGCGAAGCCGCGGGCATAGGCTAGTATACATATAAGAAGGTATATAGGTACCTAATATTGCACCAGACTTTATGCTGACCTGTGGCTCTTTTAGCCTCGTCATCTACATTACCTACGTGGGACCTAATCATACCGGCGAGCTGTACAAACCCCTCGGGAAATACAGGTGTGAAGGTGGTCCTTCGCGAACTATTATGAAATAACTGGGTAGGTTATTCGAAACTTTGGTACTTCGAAATTTAAGAAAAAATATAGTGAGAGTTTTTCAAAGGCTGTTATCATTTATTAATCAAAATGCGAACGATTTTCATTTTAAAACACTCCAATAAAATGTGCACCTTTTGCGAAGTGCTCATTTTGAGAAGTGCACCAAATGCGAAGTACACTCTGCGGCTGAGCTGTTCACAGTGTATAGTGTGTATTGCTGGAGATCTTTCTGTTTTGCATGTTTCATCTTGATACGCACAATCGCACATCTTGAAAGGAGAGAAATGCTTGTCTTGTTTATGTAATCGTAGGGTTTTCCTTTATTAAATCCTACCTACGTGGCCTAGTTGATTTTCTGCATCGTCAGTCGGTACCTACGTTACTATCACAGGTTACTGTGAAAGCAATGAACTTCCTGCTACCGAGGCGAAACAACAGTTTTCATCCAATATGGCAAATGAGTTTGTTCAGCAGGTAGACTACTGTACTTTGAAACTGTCGTTGGCGAGTGTGATCATACAGTTTTTTTGAGAACATAAGTAAGAGTATCATAGGTCATATCACACATACTCACCAATGCAAATATTCCTATCAAAATTCCTCCCAAACGTAATGAAAACCAAAAGCAGCAGCTATATACTAAAGCCATATTAAAACTTTCATTAATATCACATTTAAAATTTCATAATGATCCCCATGTGTACCCTTACAAGACTTACACTAGAATGTTACGTGTACACAATCCATTATTACCTATACATACCTACATTGTCATGATAGTAGGTAATTACCCAGGTTATAACACAGATTGCTATAATTGCCGACGGGACTGATTCAATATATGGAGGTCGATGCATAGATTTTATCTTTATTCGTTTTTGGAGTCAATAGCGAAATAAATAATCCTTTTATACAGCAACACTAACGAAAATATTTCAAGCCATAGCTGCAATCTATGCTTCGCTTGTCACGGCTACTGTACGCGAGGTTCGACACCCAGGTGCCCAGGTTGAACGTGTGGCTTTTTCTGGCTGGGCCACCATCACCGATTTGAATTCTGATTGAACAGAGAATTAGTCGCTATTATTTTCTGAAATATGGGAATTAGTCGGTTCAAAAGTTATAAAGTGTAGCCGTAGACGCTAAATTACGGATTTGACGGTCTGTGATTTTTTTTTAAAAAAAAAACGTTGCCCCACTAGGATTTTCTCCTGTATCGTGGGTGCGTTTACAAACACAAATTCTCACATACACAAACACCCAGACCCGGAACAACTACCTGTAGATCATACAAATATTTGCTCCGTGTGGGGATCGAACCCACAACACGTGTCGCAGAAGCCAATTGCACAGCCGCTACGCCAAACATGTCGTCAAAAGTTCAAATTTGTAAGGGTCATCTGGGGGCCCATGCAGGCACTCGTCTCTTTCTGAATGGCCACCACTATATCTAGAGAATTAAGCATCTAGCGGAAATTTCTATAGACATCTGCCTGGGCCCCTGGACTACCCTTTCAAATTTTGAACCACGGGCCGACTAATTCCCATATTTCACGACTAATTCTCTGTTAAATCAGAATTCAAATCGGTGATGGTAGCCCAGCCGGAAAAAGCCACACAGGTATGAGCTGTATTAATATGTTTTCAGTAGTAACTAAAGTTTTAATGGCATGAGGTTCACTCCCTATACATGAGGGACCTAAGTTATACCACTGAACTATCTGTCGGCACCTACACCAGTACACATTTTTTGCCTCATTTTTCAGGGCACTTTGGGCTTTAATTTTAAGCTCTATAGCAGTGTTTCTCAAAGTGGGTGATAATGCCTCTTTGTGGGCTGGAAGGCTACAGACGGGCGGTAAAGGGCCCAGATAAAATTGGGGATGTTGAAGCGGTTTAAAATGCGATAGTGGTAAATATTATTGAGCAGCGCTAAAAAAATATGTATTCTCAGTGGCCAGTTAACGAAATAAACTTGAGAACTTCTGATCTATAGTTATTGAAACTAAAATAAAATACAATTTTAAATTCATTTTTATTTATTAATTCCTCCTGTAGTGCTTAATAGTAGCTGACAATTTAAGAACGAGATCTTGTAATTAACCATTATTATTATATACAATGTGTGATAGGCTTGCTTTCTCTGGTTTAGTGATGGCACTATTTATTAACGAAAAGCGGTTTCGGTTGCAATCGGTATTTTTTTTATGGTAAAAAAGTAAAGCTAACACAATTTTTTTGCAACGGAAATATTAAGTACATATTTAATAAGCAAAGTCATGTGTAGATTATTTTTAATGTTATGAACATAATGATAGTAATTTATTTTAATTACTTAATCAAAAACTCGCAGAAAATTTGAACAAACTCTTGGGAAAATCTAACTTACAAAGCTATTTTTGGCAAACACCTTAATTTAAAAAGTTACACAGAAGTAAAATGAACTATACGTACCTGAAGTGCTCTATTTTGGATTGTTTCTAAAATAGTATTTTATGAAATATTGCTACTAGATAGAATAATGATGTGTGTGTGTTTACATTTTGATTAAGTTATGATTCATTAATATTAAGTAAGTCTTGTAATTAATTTTAGTGAAAAATATTTGACACATTCTATGTCTACAAGGACTTGGGCTGACTATTAGCGTTTAAATGTAAGTTTTGTTTACTTCGTAACATATATAAAGGAGAGCTATGTTTGCTACACAGAAATATTAATATAATTATAAGTACCACTTAGTAAAAATATGCAATTGATATTAAAAATTTGACCGTAGTCTTCCAGTCAATTAAAGCTTTTCTATCAACATGAAATTCTTACAGTACGTAGGTATATTAACAAAGAAATTAAAACGGGACCGACTGAAATTATTTTTCATTCTTTAAAAATTTCCCACTAAGTTAAACTTTTTTTTGTTCGTACGTGTAAATGTTTAATAAAATCGGTATTATAAAATAACTGTGATTATTAATGTATATACCCTATTTGCTAAAAAAATAAAACTTACCTTGGCAGCAAATCATAATAACTATCGTCACTGTACACTAGTATAATGTATAAGTTCGTAGTGTCACTTTCATTAGATACAAGCTCGTTTAATGAGTCGGAGATCATCGACAGTGCACAAGCGACGACTAACAGAACTTAAAATTCCTAGAGCAAGATTTACACAATGAACAACACTAAAATCTCACTCGAAATATAATTATTTAAAGTTAACATAAGTAGGTATAGAAGCAAATAGTAACCTATTACAACTAAAATTAGATAGGCATTATTTTAGACATTTCCACCACTAAAATTTACAGTGACTGGAACAACATGTTTAAATAAAGCAAAGTATAAATTATAACTTGGAACTCATAAATCGCATGTTGAGTACATTTGGATCAAGTTTGGTTATAAGCTATTACATCATAGTTTAACTATATGTTAATGATTGAGGTACGCCATTGACAGTCTTTGATTTCAGGACCCCGTTCTCATACGACATTACTGTCTCCCGACCGTTCTCTGACACTCTGGAAAAATAATGTATGATTAGTAATATACCTAGTTTTGATTTTATTTAATTTTTGTTTAGTCGTCATTCCTATTCGGATAATACGCGACCAAAAATTGGTTTGACAGGATTAATTTTATTTTAGTTACTCAATTTGGTGTAAATTGTGATTTTGGTATTGTGTTGCACATGTTTTACGTCAAAGTACGTTAAATTAGAAACATCAAACTAATTTAAGTTGTCATAGAAACAGGTGTCCACTAAATTGATTTTATGGTCGTAGGCGGACACTTGTAACAATTTGCAAAATAATCAAGTTAATTTGTTCTCAGTAAACATTTTTTCGTGATTATAATGGCAATATGTGATTGTGGCTCTTACGAATTCGTTAGAGAGGTAAAATACTCAAGACAATCATAAGAAATTGTAAAGTTCAACAATCATCTCTATTCTTATGTAAACGCGAAAAGTTATTTTACAGAAACTTCGTCTGGAAAGACTTAGGGATATTTCTAATCCGTTTAGCTTGGCGGAAGAAAAAATCAGAAAGAACTATTCCAAAACATTTGAATGTTTGGAGAACTTTGTGTAGCTACTAAAGATTGTTATGACGATACCTATATATACATAAGTAGTACTATACTTCGACTTTTAATTGTATTCAGTAACTTGACAGTTCGAAGAGAAATAATGATACCACACTACAACTAATAGTGTTGGGGTAGTGAATGATTTTTCGTAAAGATTGAATGATAAAAATCCTTTAATATAAAATTTAACTAAAAATTCGTAAATAAGATGTGAAATATAGGAATAATTAATAAAAGTAATTTCCTTTTCTATTTTCTTCTAATAAAAACCAACCAAAAATAAAAATCATTTAATTTAACTTTTTTTACTTTTGTCATTTTTGACATTTTATAGATTACCTTACTACTGAGGAACAAATTCTACAATTTTTAATAGTTTTTAGTGTTTTGAAAACAAGCTAGTACATTTAACATAAAATGTTTGTTCATATAAGTACATTATTTATGTTCATTCAATTTCGTTTATTCTTTGACCATCTCACTACCTTTTTTTTTGTCAAAAACTGGTAACCCTTCAACTGTCAAGTTACTGAATACAATTAAAAGTCGAAGTATAAGTTACTTACCTAGGTACATACCTATTTATCTTTTTTTTTTAAATACATATTATATCTGCACTCTTTTTTCCCAAGGCAGCTATCAAGCTGCTGTTGGGCAAGACAATTTTATAGCCTTAATAAGCCAACCAACGGTGAACCGACAACAAATAGTGAAATAATCAAAGTCAACTAAATTAAGTCCGGTCAAATTAGCAACATCATATCATAGTCAACTAAAATAAGGCTTTAAGCACATGTATCCAGGGCCGTTAAATAAATTAATAAGAAAAAGTCAACTAAAATAAGTCGTGTCAAATTCGATTTTGGTCGGGCTTATAATTTAATTCGACGTAACAACGAAGACAAGAAGAACAAGTTACAACAATACGTTTTAGTCAAAACTAAACCAAAATTAGAAAAAAAATGGTTTGGTTTGGTTAGTTGAACAACAGAATGAGCACCATTGGTGCTAATTCTGTTGTTCAAATGACCAAATTAAACCAAACCAAATTTTTACTAATTTTGGTTAAGTTTAGACAAAAACGTATTCTGTTGATAAGTCGAACTAAATTAAAAGCCCGACCAAAATCGAATTTGACACGACTTATTTTAGTTGACTTCTACGTCTCGTTTCTCGCGGTGGCGAAAAGCGGTCTACGGAAAGCCGCTTTGCTACGCTGAATGTAAGGGGAGGAATGGATGGTACAATAAATGAAGTATGTCAGATGATGCATGAAAGATATATAGATATTCTGTGTGTGAATGAAACGAAGCGAAAAGGATGTAATACCACCAAACATGGGCCCTATACGGCGTACTGGTCTGGGGTAACTGGAACTAGCAGAGCTGGTCAGGGTGTCGGTGTGATTCTTTCTGCACGGATGAATGAATGTATGATTGAATATGAATATGTGAGCCCCAGACTCCTCTGGGTTAGGCTGAAAGTAGGGCTTACTCGACTGTTTGCCGTGGGTGTCTATGCACCGTCAGACACGGGTTCGAGAAAGTCCACAAAAGCGAAACAGGAAATCGAGGGGTTTTGGGATAGCATGCGAGATGTTTTACAAAAGTGTAAAGATAATGAAAGGATTGTTATGTTAGGAGATTTTAATGGATGGGTAGGAATAAAGCGGGATGGATATGAAAGGGTTCTTGGTGCTTCTGGCGATGAAAGAGTAAATGAAAATGGGAGAAGTTTGCTTGAAGTGTGCTTGGAATGGAATCTTTGTGCGACCAACACTTTGTTTGACCACAAAAAGATCCATTTGTATACAAGGGAAGAAGGAATGTCTCGAAGTATGATTGACTTTGTGATTGTGGATAAAAGGCTGAGGAAGAAAGTACGTGATACGCGGGCGTACCGCGGTGTCGGCATCGATACAGACCACTACGTGGTAATAACACATATATATGGTCTCTTTAAACGATGGCGACACCGAGTGCGTGAACCTTCGAGTGTAAGTTGTTTGGAACGAATAAAAGTAGAAAATTTGCAAGAGAAGAGTGTTCAAGATGAGTATGTAAAGAAACTGCGAGAAAGGTTTGATGGCTTGGAAGAGAAAGATGAGATTGAAGAAATGTGGATGGAACTTAAGGAAGGAGTAGTGGACGTTGCCATCAAGGTATGTGGGACGGCGAAAAGGCGAAAAGGAAGAATGCAAAAGAATGCGTGGATGGATCAAGAGGTACAGAAGGCTGTGCGTGAAAAGAAAAAAGCGTGGCTGGATTGGTTGGCAACAAAAGCTAACCGAAGGATGCAAAAAGCAACGCAAGAGGAATTAAGTGAAGCAAGAAAAGAATATAAAAGGTTAAAAGGAATAGTTAAGGAAGTTGTCCTAAAAAAGAAAGATGAACAAAAGGATGAGTTTGATAGGAGGCTTTCTGATAATTTCCAGTCCAATGTAAAGTTGTTCTGGAAATCCGTACGAACAGCTCGCGGGAAAATCGAGACCTCGGAGCTGAATAAAATCAGAGGCAATGATGGAAGCATTATAAAAGGAGAAGAATGTGTGTTGAAAAGATGGAAAGAGTATTTTGAAAGTCTGTTTGAAAGAGAGGTGACACTGGACCAAGTTCAGACATGTTACGGAAACGCAAGTGAGGATGAAAATGAAATAAGCATGGATGAGATTGTGAAAGCGCTGAAAATAATGAAATTAGGTAAGGCTGCTGGGTATGATAGTGTATCAGTCGAAATGCTGAAGGATGGGCGGAGCATAGTGTCCAGTCTGTTGTACCACCTTTTTAATTTCTGTTGGAGGAACGGCCGTGTACCGGGTGATTGGTGCAAGGCTGTAATTGTACCACTATACAAGGGAAAAGGGTCACAACAGGACTGCAAAAATTACCGCGGAATCAGTCTCCTCAGTGTTGTCGGCAAACTCTATGCTAAATTGTTGATTGAGCGAGTTAGGAAAGACACAGATGAGAAAGTTTGGGATGCACAAGCAGGATCCAGAAAGGGAATGGGATGTACGGACCAGGTCTTCTCTTTACGATGCATAGTTGAAAAATGTTTGGCGAAAAACCAAAAGGTCTATTGTGCGCTTTCGTGGATTTGGAGAAGGCCTATGATAGAGTGAGGAGGAATGAACTGTGGTCAGCATTATCTATGCATGGGGTGAATGGTAGCCTGATTCGAGCACTGAAATCTCTCTATGAAGATTCCAGTGCTTGTGTTAGGATAAACGGTACATACACTCAATGGTTTAACATCGAGAAAGGTGTTAGGCAGGGATGTGTAGCGTCACCGTGGCTTTTCAACCTATTCATGGATAATTGTTTGACAAATTTGAAAGAGAGTGAATGTGGATTGAAAATGAATGAGTTACTAATCAAATGTCTTCTCTACGCTGATGACCAAGTCATACTTGCGTCGTCAGTAAAGGAGTTACAGGAGATGGTAACTATTACGCATGGAGCTTTGAAAATAGGAATGAAAATAAACGTAAGCAAGACGAAAGTTATGGTATTTGAAAGAGATGATAGCGTGACAGATTTCAATATTGTGATTGAAGGTGAAAAAGTTGAACTAGTGAATGAGTTTACATATTTAGGAAGTGTGTTCACAAAAGACGGAAAGTGTGAAAGTGACATAGAAAGGAGAGTGAATGCTGGAAACAGGGTGAACGGAGCGTTGCATGCTTTTATGAGGAGTCACAAAGTGTCCAAGAGGGCACGTTTGGCTGTTCATTAAGGGGTGTTAGTACCGACACTAATGTATGGTAGTGAAAGTTGGGTGTGGCAGAAGAAGCATAAAAGTAGAATAAATGCAGTTGAGATGAGAGCTTTGAGAAGTATGATTGGAGTGAAATTGAGTGACAGGATAAGAAATAGTGTGATAAGGGAACGTTGTGGTGTGAATGAAGATGTAGTGACTAAAATCGAGAAAGGTATTTTGAAATGGTTTGGTCATGTGGAAATAATGAATGAAAGGAGACTGACTAAACAGATATACGAGAGTCAAGTGAATGGGAATGTAGGAAGGGGAAGGCCTAGGCAAACGTTCCGAAATCAGATTGAGGACGTTTTGAAAAATGGCTTGGTCAAGAGTACCCTAAACCGACGTTCATGTATGAAAAGATTGATGAGTGTGGATGAAGCTAAATAGGTATGTCGAAAGAATAGTAGCAAGTGGAAGTCTGTGGTCTCTGCCTACCCCTACGGGAAAGAGGCGTGACTTTATGTATATATGTATGTATATATAATAATTTAAATTATTATCAATCAAGTAAATTATTATCTAGTCCGTTCTTTATGTAAAAAAATGGCGTCTGCAAACAGTGCTACGAAGAGCCAATAAAAAGCAAAGAGAGCTTTTATTAGATCGACTATCCCTAAGTCCTTCCAGACGAATCCTTTCTTGATAGTTTTTGAAAAATAACTTCTCGCGTTTAAGTACATGAATTATTTTATTTGCCTTGAGTATTTTACCTCTCTAATGAATTCGGAAGAGCCACAATTACATATCCTGCCATTATAATCACGAAAAAATGTTTACTGAGAACAAATTAACTTGATCGTGTTACAAATTGTTACATATGTCCGCCTACGACTATAAAATTTAGTTTAGTAGACACCTATTTCTATGACGACTAAAATTTGCTTGACGTTTCCAATTTAAGTCGTAATTTGACGTTAAACATGTACAACAGAATACCAAAATGACAATTTAGACTAATTGAGTAACTAAAATAAAATTAGTCCTGTCAAACCAAATTTTAGTTTAGTCGCTTAGTATCTGAATAGAAATGACGACTAAACTAAAACTAGTCGGATTTTAGTTTAGTTTGCCACTACAGAATTAGCACCATTGTCTTTTTATGGATCATGATAATCTGAAATAGTTTATTACTTATTTACTTAGTTATTCTGTGCTAATCCAAAAGATATAGAGTTATAAACCACCATTGTTCTTAATTTATCAAAGTAACCCCGGTGTTCGTATTCCGCTTAGCTAGAGTACCTACTCGAGCCAATAACAACATTAATTATGTCAAACTAGGTCAAGGCCGCACCGCCGGGTCGGAATTAAACGCACTTTCTACTGATAATCTCACTCACAACAGAAAATGTTTACCAATGCCAGGACTTCAACGGATAATTATCGACCTTTTGTCATTTAGGTGTGCGTTGCGTCAGTTGAGACTTGTCTACTATAAGGCATTATTGTTTCTTCAAAGACCATTTCAGACATTACATTGGTATTGAAAAATAGCTGACGGCTACGTCAAATATAAATTGAATCATACTAACTTCTTAGTCGTGATCTTCTTTCCGTTAACGATACGCGTGGTGGTCGTGGTACTCCTCATGTTAGCACTGCCAGGTCCCGCTAGCGAACTATTGAATGTAGAGAATGATGTAAAAGTGTTCCCATTAGACGCGGCGTGTGCAAATATGTCATCGATCCCTTGCATTCCAAATCCGAATGGACTGAAAAGGGATGAAGTAAGAGATGTGCTCGGGTGGCTACGACGACTGTGCCTATGGTGATGTCCATGGCCGTTTATTTCTGAAAAAATAAATAAATGTTAAAAGTACTTACATTGTTCCAAGTGGAGGAAGCGACAGATCTCCAGCATTGAGTTCATTATCTTATTTTTTCCCCGAGGGAAGTATAGTGTATTTTACTTCACTGAATAAAAAGAAGTAGGTACATAATAAATAATTAGAGATGCCTTTCTAAAATTTTTAGTGCATGAGCCTACCTACATAAAAATTTTACATATTTAAATATGGATTTTTAAGTCATCAAGTTATGCAATATATTAATTAATTATCTATCTACTTCTGCTTTGCAAACCTCTAAAGAATTTGTGAATAAATATAATTATATTTATTCACAAAATAAGTATCTTGTTCTCGTTTTAGCTATATCACTCACGGTTTCATAACATGATTCGAACAAAATCTATTAATGTAGTAAAAATCTATAACTACGAAATTAAAATGTAGGTTGTAGGTAATTATCAAAATTAAATATTATTCAGCAATATTAAATAAGTCAAACCTATTTGGAATGGGTTGTACGATCTAGGGTTGTAAACTGCCTATGGCCTACTTTCTGCCTCGGTATTAGACCACTTTCTGAATGAGTGACGTAAAAAGTAATCAACTAATCATCAGCAATCGCAACAAATAATTTTATCGCTGTTATCAATGCTATTTTTCAAGTACCTTTAATTATTGACTAAATGATGGAATAAATGTAGGAACTTGGTTCAGATAATAAATATTATTACGATCGACATTAAATCTAATAATCTTAGAAAATTTCACGGCCCCACAGTTACCTATTCTGTATATCTTATATATATAAAAGAAAGTCGTGTTAGTTACACTATTTATAACTTAAGAACGGCTGAACCGATTTCGCTGAAAATTGGTGGAGAGGTAGCTTAGAACCAGGAGACGGACATAGGATACTTTTTATCCCGTTCCCGTGGGATGTGATGACAGACCGATTTTCCACGGGGGCGAAGCCGCGGGCGGAAGCTAGTTAATATTAACAATAACGTTAATTTAATAATTATTATTCTAAAATGATATTATGCTTTTTATTGAGTTGAGGTGACTTACCGGCAAATAAATCACCGAATGGAGACCCGCCGAAGAATTCTCTGAATACATCTTCGGGGTCACGGAATGTGAACGGGAAACTAGGATAACCGAAGTCATAATCGTCGTCGGGGGCGGAACGCCTGCCTCTGCCGTTGTTTAACCCCTCTTTGCCGTACTGGTCGTACACGCGCCGTTTCCTCTCTATGAACAATGTTGATGTGTTAGATACAGGAATTTTTGAGACACACTACACATCGTTAGTTCTACAATATCAATAAAATCCCTGGAAACGGATACGTAACGTTTAATAATAATTTATCAGTGCACACTAGGAACATTCGTGGAATGTCTGAACACGACTTTTTATGAAGAAAACAATGATTGTACTCAATAATGACCATTAATACCATTAATATGTAGTTACAAATACATATTACTATCTGTAACAAACATCATAGTTAAAGGGATTAAAAACTGTGTTAAAAAATGTAAGTACAACATTAACCCAACTCCTTCAATAACTATTATGTGACTGTTGGCCTACTCGTATACCTACCAGTTCTTCAAAGAAAACTTCTAGAGACTTTATAACATTGGCTTGGCATTTATTTTATTAGCTCAATCCATGGCTTCCATAATATTGGAAATATGTATTTCCAATAAGGAAAATATTATTTTTGTCTGCAGTAATTGTTAATACATATTAAAAACTAAAGCAGTAAAATAAAAAAAATAAGCATAAAAACACCAAACGTTATAAACCCACATTAAGTCACGGTTGAATAGATTAGATGTTAGACGGGAAAATATATTATTTGAATATAAATATTATTATTTTTTTAAAACATTTTGTCCCATATATCGTGGATCTGTTGACAAACACAAATCTCACATGCATTATACACATCCAATACAACTATCTGCAATACAAATTATCCATGCGGGGATATACCCGCAAATCGTAAAGCCACAACCACTACGCAATGGAGCCGAGAAAAAATTTGGTATTATTCGGATTCCAACATCGTAAATCAAGGTTCCGGCTCCATCATTTCATCCAAAATACTTCACTGGAAATAAATGTAAGCGAATGCAATTCTTGATAACTTTACCAACGGTACTGTAGGAATCTAGATTTAACGGTATCTCAATCCGAATCTTTACAAGTAAATACAATTGTAATATTGAGTGTCTGTTTGTAATATTAAAAGAACCGCTTTTTACTAAGTGCATTTGGATATTTAAACGGTACATAATTATGTATACCTACCAAAACGACATTTTTTACAATTCTTGTCTGTTTATTACGGGTAATCTCTGAAATGGCTGGACCAATTTTGACTGGCAGATAGCTGATGTAACAAGGAGTAACTTAGGCAACTTTTTTTTAACTACCAGGCGGGCGAAGTCTCGTGTAACAGCTAGTAATAACTCAATTAGATAAAATATTGTTTGGGTAACGATTTATTTTTGTATTAGGTTCGTTTTTGTGGGCAATTCAAGCTCTGCCGGACCCTTATTGCTGCAACTTTACTTAATGCAAAACAAGGGTATATATATAATATTTTTCATTAATTTTAATTAGTTAAACAATAATATTATTTAATTTGACGGCTCGATTACCAAAGAGGGGAAATCAAAACCGGGTCTCTGTTTAAAATTACCTAGAGCACGCTATTCATGGAAATGCCCTTTCCGGCTCTGACTGGCTGCACCAAATACCTACTACCTACACACGTCAGAATCGGAACAGAACTTAAAAACTGTTTAGCACCGGCCTTACATGTGAAATGTGCATAAAATTTTGGTTGTTGTAGTTATCCTAGCCATCTAGGTACCTACCACTTAATTCATAAATACATGAATGGGAGTTCCTTTTCTTTGTTAAATTATAATAGGCCAGTAATAAAATAAGTCTAGCAAATACATAATTATGTTAAGCATGTTAGTTTCTAGAATAAGATTTTCTATCGGACTTCCTTAATTTAAAGTACCGTTATAATGACTAGCCAAACGAGTGTAGTGTCCACATGTTAATCATCATAAAGAATGAATCACTTCGTGTGTAGGATGATATGTTTGCATATTACCTATGAATGTTTAAATTAAAAAAAAACATCTACGTATTTCGCCGTACGAATGTTGCCAAATTAGTGCATGCCGCGGATTGGTAATATCGACTTGAATAGTTATACAAAGACTACTGTAATTACATTTCGCTCCCTGTAGGTATATCACTATTCTATCTTATTATATATTTTGAGTTAAGCTCGCCATGTTATTATATTTTTGAGTACATTATGGAATAAATAAATAAAAATCTTTTTATACTCATAAATTAATCCTCTTCAATTTAACTGTAAACTAATAATGTATTTAGTTTGAATAAGTACTTCCGTACTTAATTAAGAAGCACTGAAACTAGGACAAATGCGCAATCAGTTTTATAGATTAACTCGTACAAAACTCATTATTATTATGTTAGTAACAAAAATGATAAATAGATAAAAACAAAGTAAATAAAAAGTTATTTTTTTATGTAACACTGTTATGAATATTATCATGACTATGCCTAAATCTGAATTATTAGCTAATATTTTATAATAAAGGCTTGAAGTAGGTTACACAGTATGTTTGTGCATTAGAATTGCAAAGTAAATCTGCGAATCGTATATATGCAATGGGTTGTTTATACACAATATAGATGATAATATTCACAATTACTAAGCCAATCCTGCATTAAATGGACAGCTACCAAAAAAGCGGTGGAATGGCGTATCTCCAAAAAACCCTCTGAAGTTAAAGTGCCGATGCCCATTGACTCCATTCTTGCTTTGGTATCTGTGCGCGTGATGACTGGATCCCCGTGCATCATATATTTTCCGCTTGTTTGCTACCCAACAACAAAAATATTTTTTTACTTCTAGTCAGGGGACCACTAAATTAACATTCTGAAATAATTACAGTGCACTAATCTTGGTACATTTATTTTCTTCATGTGAGCTATGGTAAATACTAACCCAAATGATTAAATATTGGAGACATAAATTATATGTGTACAAACATTATTTTAAAACTTTATTAGTGAGTAGAGCTGTAGTATTCATATCAAAGGTTCGCAATCTAATGTATTAAGTGACTTAAATCTGATATAATTTAATTTCTTAATTTAAAATAATCAAAAGATACTTATGTAGGAAACACCAAGTTTACTTATTTAAAACTATGAGAAGTTAATCAATACATACAGAAAGCAACTAAGGCACCAACTTCTTAAAGGTGTTTAAATTTAATTTAATCACGAAATTTCTATGAAAAATTGTGTTTAAATGCCATTTAAACACATTTCAGAAATTGGTGCAAGTGGGCCTAAATGTAGGACCCATAATTACCTAGTTACTAATGTAATTAGGTACTTATGTCTTCAAAATTGTAAATTAACACAATTTATAGTAAGTATCAGCAACATAGAATACTGCAGCTAAACAAATAATTATTACCTATATTATAATAAACTCGAACTCACCATCAGAGAGAACTTCATAAGCCTCAGATATCTCTTTAAATCGTCTATTAGCTTCATCAGAATTATCTGGATTCTTATCAGGATGCCATTTCAATGCTAGTTTTCTGTAACTGTAAATCGAAATAATTAATTTACATACACAGATCTCCTGTGGTTCAAGGGCCCATAATGGTCAATTTAACTAATGTTACACTATATTATCTAGAATTCAGATAATTTAAATCAATTTAATAATTAATTATTACTCGAATATGTAAAGCAAGCAAGGGTAATTTTACTAATGGAGGCTTTTGCCTCACCTCTTCTCCATTAGCCACTTCGGAGAAGTACCAGTTACATAACATTCACATAGGAGCCCCATTATCCTAAAGTACCCAAGGCCTTGAATGGGTTATAGAAGGGAAGAATTTATTTTACATTTAAAAGTTGAGCTATTTGGATTTAAGAGTGGTTCTACTAGCGACTGGCTCATGGAAAACTATTTCCACTTTTCTTTATAATTACTTATATATATATACTATACTAGCTTCTGCCCGCGACTTCGTCCGCGTAGCGTGATGATATATAGCCTATAGCTTTCCTCAATAAATGGGCTATCTAACACTTAAAGAATTTTTCAAATTGGACCAGTAGTTCCTGAGATTAGTGCGTTCAAGCAAACAAACAAATAAACAAACTCTTCAGCTTTATATATTAGTATAGATAGAGTACAGATATCATCATGCTAAGACCAAGTAACTATTCCATGCGGACAAAGTCGCTGGCAGAAGCTAGTTAAATATAAAATAAAAGGTTTGTTCATGTATATAAGTGCATTAAAATTAGGTTTGTAAGAATTTGTTCAGTCTTACACCATCTACTATCTTTTTTTTATCAAAAACTGGTAACCCTTGAACTGTCAAGTTACTGATTAAAATTTAAGTTGAAGTTTAGCATGTGGGTCACAAATTACTAGTATTCTTGTTAACCCTTTGTGATGCTAAATGCTTATGTTACGAGTGGGTTCACATAGGTAGTGCAATGGTTGGGTTTCGAACCAGCAAAGACATGATCGCAAGTCTGATACCCTAGCCATTAGGCTACCAGCTACCACCACTTAATTAGACTGCCAATGTGTGTGCATGCCTGAGAGGTTTTCCGAACAGTGTGTGAAGTCTGCCAACCCATGTGTGTGGTGGATTATAGTATAAACCCTCACATTCTGTGAGGAGACCCATGCCCAGCAGTGGAACAGTATAATAGGTTAATTATGTAATGTATTATTCTGTACAGTAAGTGCAGAAGCATTAATTTGAATAATTGTTGGAATCATAAAAGGTTTGTACAGATTGGTGAGTGAGAGGATTGAATGGTTCAAATTTATAGGTTTTGAGTCTTCATTTTTGCAATTGGTTTAGCATAGTTAATATAGTAAACTTACGCTTTTTTAATTTCTGCCTCAGATGCAACCCGAGTTACACCCAGTACCCTGTAATAGTCCACCATCGCTGATCTCTCCCTGTAGGGATAATTGGCCTGAAAACATAAAAACAATCATTTCAGACAATCATGCAAGAAATCAGATGCAACATTTTAAAATCCGAGTCAGAGTTGCAAGGAAGGGTCAGGAGAAAAAATACAGTTTACCCAGAGAATTAGGAAATGTGTTTCAGTTAAAAATTACAGGACGATGTTAGAAATGCAGTAACAAACACTTCTGTATTTTCTAATGTCTTTCAAACAGTTCCTACGTTCTAATATTAAACTACAATCGCTGTAATAAATTTTTAAATTGACACTAGCAGTGTCGTGCTTAAATTTCAATTAACAAACAGTATCTTTTTTATATATCGTGAAATTACGAACATTATTTGTTTACTTACTGTTATGAGTTTGTACGAACAATAATTTTTTAGAATCCAGAAGGAATAGGGCGGAATTTTAAAATTGATGTGATTTTTTTGTAAGTACCTCAAAACACAAAAAACATTCCACATCTAAATGTCATTTGTCTTGTCAAAAGAGAAATGGAAAAGTCACATTGTAAAATCTTTAGTTCGTTTGTCATTGCCACAGAGTATCTACTTTTATTATTAGCCTGTACCTGTACCTCAGATGTGGGAGACGTCGAAAAAGTTACCGAAAAGTTCTATGCATGGGACTTTTATACAAACTTCCAACCCCATTTCACTCATCAGGGGTAGTATAGTTTTAATTTTTATTTAAAATAGCTTCTGCCCGCGACTTCATCCGCGTAGCGTGATGATATATAGCCTACAGCCTTCCTCAATAAATGGACTATCTAACACAGAAAGAATTTTCAAATCGGACCAGTAGTTCCTGAAATTAGCGCGTTCAAGCAAACAAACAAACGAACTCCTCAGCTTTATAATTATATTAGTATAATAGAGTATAGATATAGATAATTAATCATTTAAAGTATCGTTTGACTCAGGTATCAGGTATCGAATCCTCTTTATGTAGTAATAGTTCCAGTAACCCTCCAAAATGGCGCTAGCTTAGGCAAAGGGTATGGTAATTATGTAATTACCTTTTGCCCTTACTACTAACAATGTTTTTTTTTATTTTATGCGTGGTAAAAATGGGCGTAAAAATTGTCCAAGTGGGTGTACATTTTCCATGTGGCTACTGTAGCTGTAGCACTACCCTCAATTGACATTACATTGTGATTGACGGACGCCTCTTTAATTAAGAAAGGGGTCCGGAGTCGGTTCTCCTTTCTTTATCCTCCTTACAGTGTTGCAGAAAAATCGATAGTAAACCGTCAATATCATTTAAGTGTCGCAGTAGAATTGTTTCTTAGAGGAAGAATATTTGATTAATACGCTATTTTACATAATCGCTAGCCGCTTAGGAAATACCTGTTAAGTAAAGTAGCTGAAATACGTTCAGCAGTTTTGGATAATTAGTGACCTTCAACACGCGGAATGGAATGAACTTTTTTCGTTCATCAATGTAGCGAATTGGTGTTTAGCTGTCTTGCATTTCATCGTTAATAATGGTAGATTTTAGTTCAAAAATTCAGCGCTAGGCACGTTGTGTGGCATAACAATGGCCTATGCTCGTCTAGTTAACCTAAATTTCTTCTATACAATTATGCACAATGGCTACATTTCGGTTCTGGCACTCGCCGGAATATACTTGAATTTTACTACGACATAATTGTTATGTACTCTATCGGTAAGCCGATCGACAGTATAGATGCTTCTATTAGAAATTAGAGCAATAATATCGATAGTAGGTATCGCTTGATGGAAACGAGTATACTGTCGATAGTATCGATACTATCGATAGAATGAAGCGGCGGTAGCCTAATGGCTAGGGCGTCGGACTTGCGATCATGTGGTTGTCGGTTCGAACCCCATCCATTGCACTACCGACGTGAACCCACTCGTAACACAAGCATTTTAGCTTAGCACGAGGGGTTAACAAGAATACTAGTAATGTGTAAAACACATTGCTAGTAAGCTTTTTTTAAAAAAAAGAAATTAGTTTCGGTTTCATTTCAGTATAGTTCCTCAATATTGCATAAACTATCGATACTATCGCTAGTTTAGTACAATCGATAGTAACCTTTTTTTTTAGAGTATCGTTTGCAAGATGCATGCATAATGGCAGAGTACCATTTGTTATCTACAACCGACTGTAATACTTGTTTGTATTGCGTACTTACTGAGATTTTGTAAATACTAGCTTCGAAGTTGGGTAAAGATAATTGTTTTACCACCCATTATACCTTCATTCTGCATCCAATAAATAAAATGAAATAAATGTCCCAATCGATAACATAAAACTATCGATAGTATTGATACTATTGATAGTATTGCTGCTTACCAATAGTTCGCACTAAGAGATATTGATAGTATTAATAACTCTCTTTGGATACTAAAGTTTTTGCTTAACTACCGATAGTCAATCGATAGAGGACTATCGACCGGCACAGTGCCTCCATAAACTCATTCATTAAACTTCATTAGCCTCGTGTCTGTTACGGCCTCAGTGAGGAAAACAAAAATCTGTAAATCTCATGTTGAGCTACAGTTAAGAATAATTTATTCTGAATATGAGTGGCCAATAGCAGCAACAGCTTAGGCGAAATATAAAATATTTTGTATTTCGCCATTTATTTTATATTAGCTAAATAAATGCGAAGTAGGTAATAATGTATAGTATAACATAAACAGCTCTCACGTTTTACAATGAATGATGTTGGGCAGATTTTCATCTGGGTAATGACAACCAGAATTCAATGAGATTTTCTTAATTGCTAACTTCCAACACGCGGAATTGCAAGTATGAGATGTACCTAAGTACCGACCTACGTTTTTGTTCATCACTATGTACAGACTTAAAGAGGTTTTACTATTGGCGGTCTTGTAAAACAGCGTAAAATGGAACGGTGGATTCAATTTTCAATTCAATTAATTTTAGTCCCAAAGTAAAAGCTCGTTCATATAATCCTATTCCTACTACTACTAGGTACTATAATAGCTACAATTCGGTACTGGCACTGAAACGAATTTACACCAGGATAAAACTTATTTTGACTGTAAAAATCATCTAAAAAAAATATAATAAGTACATATTATAACAGACAGTTTTTTTTAAAACACTTAGATATTGTAACTGCCGCGTTAAACGTATCGCTGGACACAATTCAGCTTTTTTACACGACTGCTGCTTTTTTAAAACAGCTGGATTGTGTCCGGGTGTTTTGTAAAACAGCTAGCGTCAAATCATGTGTGTAGTTTAAGGGCCATTTAATTTAAATTTAAGGTCCTTAACGATATTGAAATGGCCCTAAGATAGAAGAAGAAGCCGGAGTTACTTTGGAGCTATTGAAAGCAGCAGGCATACCTGTACTTCTATAGCTCAAGAAGTTGTATGACTCGACCCTCAACAACGGCACCACCAAAGGCGCGGAATAGTAGGATGATAGGTAGTAGGTACCTAGTTCTTAAAAAATAGACAAAACAATCCTCGAGATTTACAAGCCTATCTCTCTTTAAAAGCACGCTTAGAAGTTATTCTCGAGAGGTGATCGCGAGAAGACTTGAGAAGCTTCAACTGTCAAAGCTTTCATAACTTCGTCGTAGTATTTTCCCAGACAGAACAGAGGGCGCTACTTTGCACTACATGACTACACGCTCTACAAGTCAGCAAGTCTACAACTGGTTACTAGCTGGTTAAAGTTGTCACTGTTTCGATTAATTGTTGTTCTAAGTAGGTACCTACATGGTTAGACATTACCTCCGGCATATTTACAAGCCATGCATGCGCTGTTTTACAATTCAAGCTTGCTAGACGTAGCTAGCTTGATTTTGACGTTTTAGAATTAGTTGCACGCACTGATTGCCGGATTACGAGAAACATACCTATCTAACCTGAGAATCTCGTGTTTTTATTAAATGCCATTGTGTTATTCGGGTTAACTAAACGTTCAAATGTCAGTGTCATATTTCAGTCATTAAATTACTCAGAGAGTTATTAGCATCGAATCTTTGGAAGAAACCTAGGTCCAACGAACATTCAGATACCTACTAGGTCCCAGCGGATCCTATGCTGCTGTATACGTAGGTAATAAGCAAGTCACGAACCTCAAAATAACATTGGCTCTTCCGGTGATTATATCGTTGGTGCCAACCACGGATAGCAAAATGTTTCCCACTACAGTAGGTGGCGAATCTCAAAATCAACACTCCTCCGTTTCCCTGAGTCTTATGCAACTTATGAACTTCACGTATTTTATGTTGCTTGAACACACTTGCACTAAATGGATGACTGATCTTGTCCAATGACACTTGTTTTCAATCTGCATGAATAACCAATAACACAATTTATCGACACATCCGTTGTTAACAAAATTGCAATCTAATGGTTTTTTTTACACATAAAATCGATAAAACACAGATTCACAGTGGTGTCATTGGTGTCAGTGTAGGCACGATAAGACAAAGCGTAGGTTGGGGACGTTGAGGTAGCGGTAACGTAACCGCACCTAGTACAAACGATCCGAGCGCACGTTTTCCATCGACTGACATTCGAAGAAGCGAATAATATCGAACGATTCACGAATGACAACGAACAGCGGAAACACAACGCAATAATAGCGCTAGTAGCGCACACCACAGCTGGCGTCCGCGTGAAGGACAGGACAACTAGACAAGACTGGACTGGCTGACAATCCTAATATCCTAAAACTCCATTATTTATCTATTGTGTATTGAGATTCGTGCGTACTTGCTTGCCATAAATCCCTTTATGTATGGATGACCCAAAATTCATGAATAAAATGCACTTATTATTTTATCTATTGTGTACCTACAATATTATCTTGTTTTTTTTTCAGTGAAGGAAAAAATCTACTGCGCGCTGCATTCTAATCTGCGTCGTCTGGTTTAAATACAACAGACACTATTACCACCTCAGGTCATGAGACTATCCCTAATTTTATTTATGTAGACACACACACATCAAGTGTCTATAGATCCAGTACATTTTGAAATATGAAAAATTATGCATTTAATAATTACCATCTAGTCTTCCAAACGACAAACTGCCTCGTTAGTCTAGTGGTTTCAAGTGCGACCACTACGCTAGAGGTCTTGGGTTCGATTCCCAGGTCGAGCAAAGTGTTAAGTATTGGGTTTTTCTATGAAATTCTCAGTTTGGAATTTGTGCCCGGTTAATGGCAATAGGCTCGCCCCCTACTACATGGTACCTAAACATACCGGCGGTACACCTCTGCCTAACCCTTCGGGGAATACAGGCGTGATGATGGTATCATATTTTTTTGTCATTTCTAAGATTATAAAGTTTTTTAATAAAGGAAAATTTCTACTTGCAAGCGGGATTCGAACCTGTGTCTTCTTAGATACATCAGACGCTATGACTACTAAGCCACCGCGAGTCCTACTCGCTATTTCGAAATTTGCCTGCACATTCTGAATTTACGTCTAAAGGTGACGGTGATCATTCATTTTGTAAAAATTAAGCAAACTTGCAATTTTTGCTAATTGTGAGAAATTAACCTGTCTAGTCATTAATTTAATGGCAATAAGGATAAAATGTGGATAAAATTTTTTTTTGTAAGTAATTATTATAAAAATAAAACATGTTTCCGCCATGAGCAAAAATCACACAATTTGCCATGCTTAAGTTATCTCAGGCTCATCAGTTCATTAAAACCTTCTTTCTAACAAGAAAAGTTAGTGTCTCTTCTTTGGATCACATCCCATGCGGTTTCAATTATAAAACCGCCTTTAAAAAGAGATTTTATGTGCAAAACAGCTTCGGAAGTCGGTGCCTTCGGCTTTGGTCGGGTTTTTTTGTTTTTACCACCGACTTCAGCAACTGTTTTTTTAATGGTTTGAAGGCGGTTTTATTTTTTGTTAAGAGTTATTTTATTTGAGCATTTTGAGTCATTGATGATGATGATTGATTATTACCTACCTCAATGATGTGATTATTTATTCGTATTATTCTAAATCTTTTGATGTCACCAAATTTGAATGGGACCACCTCGAGGGTATAAAATAGTTTTACCGTTGAACTTTTTGTTGCCGTCGAATAGCAAAGCCCTATCAAATTTCTCTTCTTCTCTACTAAAGTATTTTAAAATTGTAAAAAAGCTCTGATTGTTACGGGTTGGCGCAAAAACTACTGAATTGATTTTAATTTTGTTATCACTGATAGAAAGTAGTATGTACTCCAACTTCAAAACTGTTATACTCCTTATCTGAAATAATTAAACGGAACCTGAGATACAGCTTGACCTCTATAATGTATAGGGACCGATACAAAGAAGAGATCATCACTGTTGGTTATTGAGCTTCAAGTGAGCGATGCCGCGGGCAGAAGCTTATCCCTTCAAATTACATAATTTATATAGTAGGTACAGGCTTGATGTTATGTTAAGGAATAGTTAAAACATAGCATACATATGATGAGGCCGCAGTCGCAAGTCTATTGCTCCGTTGTCTGTTTCGAAATAATCCTTTTTGGACCAAAGAAAAATCATCCAAATCCATAAATACCTGGGGGAGTTTTGCCCGACCGTACCTACATTAAAAGAAATATAAACATCCTAATTGAGAACCTCCGTCCGAATTGAGAACTTCCAGCTTTTATTGTCAGTAAGTTATATTATGCTATCAAAGATACCGAGTCTACATGCAAATAAAACGTGTATTATTAAAACAAGCTGCAATAGTGGTATTCAGCATCACTCGGCCTTCATAGGACCGGTCGTGGTACAGTCACTACAGCTGATACGGTAAGATACCTACGCTTACGTCACTTGAATCATTTCATGCTAATGTGGCTATGTGACAGAGAATTTCATTGAACTTCTATAGAGTGAGTCAGCATCAATGTCTTTTTCGCCTAACAATGATAAAATACACTTTTATTGACCTTTACCAAATATCAAATACTTAATATGAAAAACAAATCTACGCAAACTGCTTTTATTTGCAAAAATCCTTCCCAATCCGTTTCAATAACATACATAATTTACGTACCTAGTGGGCGAAGGATGAAGTAGGATTCAACTTCAACTTAGGTATTATAGAAAGCGTAAGATCGCCTGAACGGGACCAAAAAATAAGAGATAAAATAAACCGTTTGAATTCAGATTACCTACGCGGATACGAGTTTTTTTTTGGTGACTTATGTGATCTGGATATAGTTATAGTTACTATACTTACCACCCTCTAGAACTAACTAAGATGCTAAACGAAAGTCCGTACAACAGGGCTGTAAAAATATGTATTAATTACAATATTTAATAAAATGTTAAAGCAATATTTAATAAAAAAATGTTTCTATTCAGTTACAGAACTTACGGAGTAGGAGAGAGATTTCACATTATAAAATGAGTTACTATAAGGCTGGATGCTTTAAAGAAGAAAACAATAATTGTCAAAATTTTAACACCGAACGAATCAAATTTCATTGAGATAATAACAATGTCGTGTTAGTTCGCTAGAAAATAAGTTGTCATTCTTTGTTTACTTCTTAACCCTACTCAAATATTTAGTTTTGACAACGGCTGGTGCTCTCTGGATAAATCCTACGTATGTCCCGTGATGCCCTGTATAAGTAGAGTTAGAATAACTGTACTAATGATCAATTCCTGGTCACAATAATGGTTTCTGAATGACCTGCTTTATTTTCTTGTTTAATCTTATTTAATCCCTGTCCGTATATTTTTTTTATTTTATTACTTAAAGAAATACTTGAAAAAGAAATTTACTTCAATAGTTATTTTTCAAATTCAACGTTTCCAATGGTTAAAATGTTAATAACTTTTGATAGAGAGAACCGATTTGAATTAAAAATAGGTAGCTTAAATGTTAGTCCAAGAAACAGGCTATGAATTCCTGTCCACTTCTTCCAAATCTGTTCAGTAGTTATCATTTGATGCGCGGTCAAACACACGGACAAACCGACAGACAAAAGTTTCAAAAATAATAGAAATGGATTGTGTTACTGATTCTGAGTCCCCCAAATTAGTTTTTTTGTAGATATAAGCAATGTACAGACACGGCTCACTTACATTCTTATGATAATGTAAGATTATATACTTAGCGATCTATTAAGTATGCACATAAATAAGTGATGATACTGAGTTTTACTAATTTTTATTTTTATTCTGAAATCATAATTTTATTATCTGAATTCTTAATATTATTTAAGTATATAACATAATTTAATAGATAAATACATGGGTACATGTTATTAGAGTTAATAATTAACACCATATTGTGTTATAACTATATACTCAGTAAGCAATAACTAACTAAAATAAATTATCATAAACTTTTGATATAGGTAAATCATTAGGTACCCTTCCTTTTTTTATAGTCAGGTAAGTCAGGTAAAGACAAATATTCACTAATATCCCAGCTAGCTGTACCTACCTACAATAGCTGAAGAGTATTTATCGAGTGATAATAATGAGTAAAAATAGGATTAAGCTCCAAAAACTATTCCCCTTTGCGTTGACAATTTAGAACTACTTATTGAAATTATTCAACAAATGATTACGGTTACGATCACTGTAATCTTTAGAATAAGACTGAAAGTTAAACAAACCAAATAAAAGTACTTAGGTACCTACCTACGTCCTACATTATGTTCAACCAACCAAGTTCAACCAAGAGCTCATTAAACGTTAAGTTTTTTGAGATATTTGGTACAGTGCTGTATGCAGATACATACAGGTCCATGGCAGTCTTAGTTGTTTGCTTATGGCTATAGAATTGAGAGTTCAACGAGAAGAAGAACACGGAATCTTGTTGAGGAACTCGGTAGGTATCTGGTTCTGAAGTCTCATATGTAAGGTATATAACCCGTTCCAGCTGTCTGGGCGCTTTTATAGATCCTACGTTTTATGCCAAAAGAAACGTCACAACACCCCACCCTTATTTTTCGGAACGTCGGTATCTCTTTGGTAGGGATAAGTATTGATAATATGATATTCAGAAGCTGATATCATATGTATTGCTGCTATTTATAACTTTTGGTGCCTATTACGTTTCAATAGCTCCAAAATATGGGTAGATACCTAGTAGGCACTTACTTAGGTAGGTGCATTGATTTAATAAGTCAATGGGTAGGTGTAAATATTCCAAACAGCTGCATACATAATATGTAATACTGTGTAGACACACACAGCTTATTAATACAGATGACGTCATACACATGATATATTTAGGAAGCTGTAGGTATATCCGTCTACTTCTATAATTATACCAACTATTACGACGAGCAGAAATAGCTCAAATCTCTCGAGTGTGACGATTGTCTACATAACCTTGTTAAACGTAAATCACAAATTATAAAACCATAAGATATTATATGATGATGATTTCAGGAATACTAAGTAGGTACCTAAGTACTGGCCATTTCAATATGAAATAATTTTTGTTTGGCTAAGTATTCTAATTTCAATTTAATTTTATTTTAAAAACATGGAATTCTTTTTCCAAAAGTAGTCATTTGTTTATTGATTAGTGTTACATTTTCATCGCATTTCAATCTTTTTCGTCATCATGGATACGTTAAAATTTCGAGTAATTATGGAATATGAGTACCGTCGTGGCAGCAACGCGGCACAAGCGGCACGCAACATCAACGACGTTTACGGAGCTAACACTACAAACCAACGCACCACCTATTATTGGTTTGCTCGCTTCCGTTCTGGGAATTTCGACATGATAAATGAACCTCGAACCTCGCGGTCGTCCGAAGACTTTGGTCGACAATGACGAATTAAAGGCGATTGTGGAAGCTGATGATACACAATCGACGGCTGAATTAGCAGCAGCTTTCGACGTTAGCGTCAAAACAATATTGGTCCATTTGCGTCAAATTGGCAAGGTAAAAAAGCTTGACAAATGGGTGCCCCACGAACTCAATGATCGCCAGCGCGAAGTACGCGTCGAAACGTGCCTTGCACTGCTCAACAGATACACAAATGAAGGAATTTTGAAACGCATTGTTACCTGCGATGAAAAATGGATTCTGTTTGATAACCGCAAGCACTCAGCAAGTTGGTTGGAACCCAGGTTCCAACCAACTTGCTGAGTTCAACAACCAGTTCAGCACCTAAACAATGCCCTAAACGAAAACTTACCCCTAGAAAAGTAATGGTCACTGTTTGGTGGTCTAGCGCCGGTGTGATTCATCACAGCTTCTTACCAAACGGGGTGAGCATTACTGCAGATGTGTACTGTGAAGAAGTAAACACAATGATGGAGAAGCTGGCACATCTCCAACCAGCATTGGTCAATCGCTCGTCTCCGCTGCCCCTGCACGATAACGCGCGACCTCATACTGCACAGCAGACGGTCTCCAAGTTGCAAGAACTGGGGTTGGAAAAAATTACAAGACGGTAGCCGCTAGTTGTTTTACTAGTGATATTGGTTTTGTTAAATGCATTGCAATGACAAACCAGCTGGATTTTACTACAGCTGTTGATAACATGACAGAGCTGTTCTGTAACACAACTAGCGGTTATGTAAAACATAGAATTATACAATGCAACTTCGAATGCGGCAATAATATGCAATAAATACATTTGTCTGCGGTACGCTTGTCATGTTGCTCCCAAACCACCTGGTGCTCCGTCCCTGCGACCAGCTTCAAGGTTCATGAAAATGTCATTACATTTGGAAAATGTTTACATTTTACAAGCCAGAATGAAAAACTGCTTTTTTTCTGTATTGGGTTACTGGCACATCACTCAAAAATTTTCTGGTTAGGGGTAAATATGCTAGCACTGGCTTTTAATGGGCTTTAAAACAGATAAATAATAATAAGTTAAGTATTACATGTGACCAAGAATTTGTAAACAACCTCTCGGTCTCGACGACCGCTGTTCAGTATTTTAGTCCAATAGTTTCCGTTTTCAAATCCCGATAACAAGAGCAATGAATGCTCCGTGTACCTTTCTGTATTCTCGGTCTGAAAATCGAGCTCAATACATATAGAAACTAAGTAAGGAATTAAAAATAAATATTGGAATGGCTCTGGTATACCTTTTCCTTTACGTGATATTGATGGTATTATAAGTAATTCCACGCGTGAGAAAAAAAACTTTTTAGTCTTTTTTTGTGAAGCTGAACGGAGATGTAGGGCTGGTACTCACACGAGATATTGTACCATACACGGCGATCAAGATGACATCAAAATCATGCACCGCTCGGTCCCGCTTTGCACGTAGCAAATATTTGAAATTTTGAATTGTCGATATGAGATTTTCCATATCTTTAACGTGGTTAAATGAATTCGACGATTGATTTACTTATCTATCGTTAGTTTATAGCCTGCTAATGACCTTTATCTTGAAATTATTTAAAAACGATTTTGATTACATACTTATTAAAAAAAAAAATGCATTCCAAAAACATAATAACTCATTTGTTAAATCACCGATTTTATGTCCTTTGGGTGCCACTTTGCACGCAGCAATTTTTAGAAGCTAGAATTTGATTTTTCCGATCGTTTTCTTTAAAAAAATCGTATGGTATTCCATTTTTTTAAAGAAAAAGTTAAACTTTTCTAAAAAATAAACGTATTTTGTGTAAATAAATAAATATATATTGTAAAATCTCTACTATTATAAAATTGTAAAAACGCTGTGTCTGTACATTGAAGATATTTAAAAAAAAGAAAGTAGATTAGGGCGAGAGATTAGAGTAGATTAGAGTAGATATAAACGTCTCAGAATCCGAAAATGTGATTTTTAAAATTCTTGTCTGTTTGTCTGTTTGTTACGGGTTGGAGCAAAAACTACTGAATAGATTTTAATTTTATTATCACTATTAGAAAGTATATGCTCCAACTTAAAAACTGGTGAACCTCTTATCTCAATTAATTAAATGAATCCTGAGATACAGCTTGACCTCCCTGATGTATAGAGGCCCATACAAAAAAGGGGTCATCAATGTTGGTTTTCCATTTTTACTCCTGATATAGTTTCACGTGAGCGAAGCCGCGGGCAGAAGCTAGTTATACTAGTATAAATAAAATACATTAACAATTATGATACACTACAATAATCTATAAATGGCCCTCATCAGAGTCCTCTTAATCCGAGTCCATCATTGACGCACTAACATCGACAAATTCAATGTTCTCTTTGTCTACACCTGAATCGTCACTATTTAGAAGGGGTCTCATATCATCAGTGACAACTGTTTTTATAGATTTTCTCAGCACAGGTCTTATGCTGGACAGGTAGGCATCTGATGATACAAGCAGACCATTGAAAATGTCTTCGTTTGTCAAAATTTGCGAGTATGGTGCTCTCGCATTTTTTTTATAATCTTTGTTTCTGGCTTCTGTTGCTTCTTCAGATAATTTGCCAATGGGCATAATATTTAAGTGTTTGATAACTTCAGCACCATGCATTAAAAGTTTGTGGACACTCGAAGGCATGTAATACCAGCCATAGATAGAGCTCCACATACATTTCTGCAGTAAGGCGTGCAAAGCTTGCATACGCTTCAATATTAATAGGTTACCCACTGGCTACTACACGTAAAAGTGTAGAAAATGTTTGGTTTAAACGCGAATACAATTCTGTGATAGCTGCAGTTTTTGCAGGATCACTAAAAAAATTCCTAGCTGTATTCCCATCATTTGTAGTTCCCGAACTTGAAACGAAACAAAATTACTTGACTGTGCCGAAAATAGAAGAATACAATGAATAACGTTACTTGAAACTTGAAAAAAATAATAAATTAAAAATTATGAAATATATTATAATTATGTTACCTTGTTTGATGATGTCTACTAGGAGGCCCATTTCATCAGGGAACTTCTGCTGTATGATTTGTTTTCTACTCTTCAATGACTCTTTACTGATTGCATCTCTGGCTTGCCATGTTTAAAGTCGTCTATATGAAATATGGAGTAGGCACTCCATACACCTAATCCAAGCATGAAGAGTAGACAAACCATACTGATAAATTTCTGTTGAAACCGGTTTTCTGAAAAGAATGTAGTTCAATTAAGAATAAGACTGTAATAGGTATATTGCAGTACAGTGACATTAATTAATTATTAAATAATTACATCTCACTCTGAGATCTTCTCCAGCTTATTCATTTCCGAAGGAGTAGCTTTACTTAAATCACAACACTGCGATGAGGTATTTTATAGCTGTGAAGTTATTTTGCCATCTATCATGGTCATAAGCATCGAGTGCTTAACAGCATGGTTTCCCATAACAGAAGGCTGCAGTGCTGCAATTTCAGCCTCAATCAGAGACTTTTTCTTTCTTTCTTTCTTCCACGATGTTCAACTTGTTTTCGTTTGAAAACTTAAAATAAATTGATCTGCAAAACATCGTGGAAGATGGTTTGGGTTCTCCCATACCTTTTTTTCGCCACAAATTAAGCATAAAGGTACAAAAGAACACTTGCATATAAGTGTTAACTCTTTGCCATCCAACGAAGATTTTAGTCGTATGAATTTCCCAAGCCTAACCACAGTTTTGTCTAAAATTGCTTGGAGCTTTACTTTTACCTCTCTTTCCGTGATGTCTATGGTATCTTTTGGAGGGTAGCAGTCCTTCTTCGCCTCAAGAATGGCAGAATAAGAAGGATATAGTGGTATTCCTTCTTCTTTTGCACAAGATCTTAATGTTATATACTGCCACTTCGAAAGCTTCAATGAGGTCAAAATACCTAAAGCTTTATCAGCAGAATACATAAACATCGTTTTCTTTGGCTTTAATAACTCCTTTATCTTTGTAGCCGTTTCGGGATGCTCTGAGACCAGTTTAATAATATCTGCTACATTCTTGTTACGTGCTTTTAAACCGGTTGCATAAGCAAGACTTTCAGGGCTGTGTGTTAAGAGCTCTTCCACTCTCCTTCTTTTCTGTAGCGGACTTAGCGCCTTGAAAGGTTTTCTCGGACTCACAACTGATGTTGATGTTCCAACACTGCTCTTCTTCGGGCTGTAGGATGTTGATGCACCTTCATTTACGCCAAAGTCAGAACTGAAACACGGTTGCTGCTCTACTGACATTAAGGAAGGGGTCATCTTTTCCCTCAGAACTTCAGGCCATTTTATATTCTCTTGCAGCCATGTCGTACTTTTTTATAAAGGTGCGTCTCGTGCGATTACATGAGATCCATTTGTTCCTCAGCAAACACACATAATTCCGACAGAATTGTTTTAATTCCCTCTTTTCATTTTATGACATACCAACAGTATTCTCAAAAACTTCAAATAACACTGTAGACTGTGAAAAAAAAACTGTTATTTGCCACAAACATGAAAATGTCCAGATTGGTACCAAAACCTTCCATCATAAACAATAACAAATAGAACGGAATAAGTTAGCGCACAGAAGTCCTGACAGCTACTGATAATACATACACGTCAAACACATAACCCTCCTCCTTCGGCAGTCGGGTAAAAATTAAGCAAAACCGTTCTATTTACATATGACTACCCTCATTAACGTTTGCTATTCTCTAATTAGGTAATTATTTTTCGAACTATAGGATTTTATTGTAATTAGGGCCCATTTGGCCCCGCTCGAGCTTAACTGAAATCCATTAGGATGTAATTACAATTCAACCATTGTCACGGTGATTAACAAATGAGTTATTACGAGTAGGTATGTTCTTGGAATGCAATTTTGTAAAAAAAAGAGTATGTAATCAATATTGTTTTTAATTATTTTCATGATAAAAGTCGCAATTAGCGGATGTTGTTTGTAACGTTTCAGCGATGGATGTATCAGTTAGTTCCCGATCTCAACAAAACCCACGCAAACGTCCTGTTGAAGATGTAATCTTGTCTCCTTCTTTGCCAAGCAAACAACAAAAAAACCAAGTCGGTCGAATCAAGTACTCTGTTATGGATAAGGCCCCTTACATTGTCCATGTTTCACGCATAGAGACACAGCCAAATGCTGGCACTACCCTTCACCCAGTTAATTTTGGAAAGTTCCTTATGAACAATAACATTGCTAACATTGTTCGTGGTGGTGTCAAAAGAGTGGGCAGAAACAGGGTCTCAGTGGAGTTTGCTTCCCCTCAGGATGCTAACTCCTTCTTAGTAAATAGTTTATTATCAAAGTATTGTTATAGTGCGTCAATCCCTACATTCAATATCACAAGAATGGGTGTTGTTACTGGCGTTCCTTCCGAACTTACAGAAGAAGAAGTTATGTCTGATGTGTCTGTACCCTTAGCATGTGGACAAAGCTTGACAGTGCGACGTATTAACCGTAAATTACAAAGAGACGGGGTTAATGAGTGGAAACCCACAGAAACATGTGTCCTGACCTTTGATGGACAGGTGCTACCAAGTTGGATATACTGTTGCTACACATCTCTCCCTGTTAAACATTACATATACCCAACAATCCAATGCCGCAAGTGTTGTAGATTTGGACATGTGGCAAACCTGTGCAGGTCTAAACCACGCTGTAACAAGTGTGGCCACGATCACCCGGGTGATGGCTGTAATATTTCAGAGGGCGAGGCCTTCTGTGTGCTTTGTTCAGGGAACCACTTTGCCGATAGCCAGTCATGTCCTGAGTATGGCAGGCAGAAGGCAATTAAGACAGTCATGGCTGAGAAAATCATCCCTTATGCTGAGGCGTGCAAAATTATCCCAACAGTTTCCCGCAACTATGCCAATATGGTCAAATCCTCTCCTACATCCCAGTCATATCGTAAAACAGTGACTCTTAAACCCAGGACTCATGCCCCCCTTTCTCCATCATATGACAAAATTGCTCATCAGCGTATAGTCAGTTCTCCCCAACCCTCACAGCCAGCCATTGGGCGTGCGCTTAGTGCGCTTAGTAACAAACATATACCTAACAACATTGATTCTATCATTGAACTTCCTATAAAACTTCTACCTACTCTTATTTCTTCTTCTTCTTCCAACTCACAACCACCGTCCAACGTTGCCGATCAACTTGTTTCTTTACTACTATCAATTAAAAATGGCGTCCCGCCTAGTATTCCTTCAGTGGAATGTGAGGAGCGTGTGGCTTAAAAAGCACGACCTCATATTTCTTTTAAATAAATACAAGCCTTTGGCTTGTTCCATAGCTGAGACTTGGCTTACGCCAAGTCTTAGCTTCCGCATGCCACACTTCAACATTCTCAGATGCGACAGATCCGATGGATATGGAGGTTCGGCTCTCCTTGTCAATAATCGGGTCCCACTTCTACCCCTTCCTTTGCCTTCACTCACGGGCGAAATGAGTATTGTGGCGGGAAGGGTGGAGGGCATTACAGTGTTTTCAATATACATTGCTAACCCTCGACCTGAATTTTTGGATATTTTAAAAACCACTTTTTTCAAATACTCAAGGACCAATTATGGTCATAGGTGATTTTAACTGTCATCATTATAGATGGGGGTCCGAACGCTGTGATGCCTTTGGTGTGACTTTGGTTGATATATTGGATGATCTGAATCTCTGTAAAGACTTTCGGCTCGAATTGTCCTCTCTTTGCGACGGGTTCTGGTAATTGTCCTTTGCTTAACCACTGATTTTCCATGCTCGGGTTGTTTAAATATATCCATTTTTCATCGCAAGTAACAATGCGTTTAATAAAACGATCATCTTTTGGCAGGGAAAGGAGCTGTTTACACACCTCTATTCGACGTTTCGCTTGAATCTCGGTTAAGTCGTCTGGCACTATTCGACAACTTTTATAGATCTTACCTAACGATTTTAGGTGGCGATGAATGGTGTCTTTAGAAGGTCCAAGGGAGTCCGATAATCGGCGAGTGCTAGTACTAGGTTGGTTTTCTGCTTCCTTTGTTGCCTCAATATTCCACACAGGTGGACGACCGGAGTGCGAATGGTCTTCAAGCGTCAAATCTCCACTATTAAAACGATTAAACCAACGCTGTGCCGTTCGCTCCTTGACTGTGTCTTCCCCTTCAATTTCACATATTTTCCTTGCTGCCGCGGTTGCTTTAAACTTTTGTTTCCAATAATGTCTTAACAACACACGAATTTCATATTTATAGCACTCCATACAATTTTTTATCAAAACGCACTGCGCCGTCAATAAACACAGACGGAATGATTAAAATAAAGTAAAACAACTGTACTCTTCATAGAACTAGAGATTAGTCTTAACAAGTTACGACATGTCTAAATTGAGGCGTAGGAATTTTTAGATATGAAAAGCGACATTACTTATGAGACACCCTCTGTAACTTTATAATCTTAGCATGTAAAATGCATTGGTATTTGGTTAGAAAACTGGTACTTGGTCAGAAACGATTACACACATTACTTCTTATTTACTGCCCGTGACTCCGGTCGCGTGGGTTTCAGTTTTTGGGTTTTAAAGCAAAAGTACTAAATATATTTTGTCTATCTTTAAATTATAAGAAAATACATAGAAGAAGGTGGTAAAAAAAATCATCTTATAAGTTACATACATACACACACTCGCTCCAGTCTCCCACAGGGGTAGGCAGAAACTGTAGACCACTACTTACTTTCTACGATTCTTACCTACATACTTCTTTGCTTCTTTCACATTGATACATAAGGAGTTCGCCAGTAAGATCGGCGAATGTCTTTCTAGAAGAACTTTTTTTATTTAGTCGACCACATGCCATATTTGTCACGTTTTGGTAGACTATCTAATTTATACCCGTTTAGAGCTCATGGAACCTAATTTTTATTCCTGCTGACATAGACCCCTTTGCAGGTCGTCGTCGACTCCTGGGGGTCGATATAGACTACTTTGAGTAGCACTCTAGAGCGACATCTTCTGACGCTGCCGCTGACATTCACCTTATAAATTCCTTTCGTTAATTGTATTTTATTAATTCTCTACATGTCCAAACCATCTCAGCAATCTTTTCAGTACGTGTCACTGCATCATCTGCAGTACACAGCGTTGTCTTAACATACTGTTCGTCAATCTATAATTCCAAATTACACTGCATATACTTCGCAAGAAATGCATGTATTCTATACCGCATTTATTCTACTTTCATGCATATTCTGCCACACCCAACAGTGACTTCCATACATAAGTTTAGTTACATGCATAAATAAATAAAAATAAAAAAATACCTACGTCTTCCTTTCTTTTAAAAACCATCACTTTTGCTTTGTTGACATTTATTAGGTATTATGCCCTTCAGCTGCTTTAGGTATTCTTTAAAGTTACCATGGTCTTGTAACTCTTCCGCTGAAGATACAAGTAGCAATAGTAACTTTTTTACATCAATTTTTAAAGTTTCTATTTACTTCAATGCACCACACAATATTAGACGTAGTAGGTAGGTAGTATCACCTCACAATCTTCATCAAATTCTTGTGATTGAACTAATTGGGAGAGGTTCGAATTTTTTGAGCCATGTTTTATCACAAAGTTATTTAGTAGTTATTTAAGTAGTTGAGAATAACTTAACTGCTATGACGTTTTTTGAATAAAATCTGATTGACTTTTCAAACATGTGTCAAAATAAATCAAAAGCACTAAGGAGTATTGATATCAACTTCGACCCCATGATGATTGGTTGCGATGATTTTCAATAAAATAAGAGTCACGTCTTCCATCTATTCTGTTATATAATGTTTATGCAAAATTTCAAGTAGATTGGACCAAGGAATCACCTTGTCCCATGCAAACATTGCCCCCGTTTTTCACCCCCTTAGGGGTAGAATTTCGAAAAATCCTTTCTTATCGGATGTCTACGTCATACAAAGAACACATCCTCGAAGTTTCAGGTTTCTACGATCAGCGGTTTAGGCTGTTTATATGTATAGATGGTTGCCCAAACTGGGACTGACATTTGGGGTATATAACAAGGATTTCAGAAGTTAAATATTATTCTCAACATAATTTAAGGTGATGGATAAAACACATTGTGAACTTTTACTTAGCAGTTTTGGAATAAAATATGCTGCGAACATAGAGATGCCCTATTTTTTGTGGTACCAGGGCTACCAGTACCTATCCAGTTTAAAAAACAAACTTATCTCAACTAAAATTAAATAGTTGGATTGTAAATAAAGAAACTGACTAAGTATTGTGACTTAGTTGGGAAATATGTAAACATGGTGTAGGTAGTATTCTTTTATCTGTGGTGTAGGTAAACCGGCTAGTGGAGATTCTATTCTTGAAGTTTTAGACAATTACATCTATCTGTGACCAACCATCCATTTAGGTATGTCGAACTTCTACAAACGACAATGCCCGCTGGTCAGGGTTCTGGAAACGTCTTTAAATCACAAACGACTGTCTTACTTGCTTAAGACAAATTAAAGTTTTTATGACGATGTACCTACGATGACGGCACAAAGAAGTGGCCGTTTACAACTAAGCGGTCATCACTTGGAAAGCTACGGAGATAATTGTTTAATTGACCGAATCAGAATAAGGTACCTACGACTTGCCGGAGGGACTCGCGGTGGCTAAGTGGTCATAGCGTCTGGTATATCTAACCAGAAGACGCAGGTCCGAATCCTACCCGCAATCGATTTTTTCCTTCACTAAAATAACTTTATGATTTTAAGTTAATTCTTAGCCGTTCACTATGAGGCGCGAAGTGCTGAAATTTCTTAGTTTATATTACTATCCGCCATTTTTTATATAAAAACAGTCAGCAGATTTGCTTACAAGAGCTATGATTTGACATTACTTTGTATGGAAAAATTAATCCCATCGAAACAAAATTATGATATGTTAGTTGCCAAGACTCATGAGCTCATAATGTAACGCTTTCACAATTCAAAAGTATCAGATCTCAAGTCCTACGTCTTATGTAGTAGGTAGTAGGTATTCATTCAGTATTAATTCATTTATTGCAGTATGTATCTAGGTAGGTAAATATGATTGGCAGGTACTTACATCTTATTTCGTGAATTTGGGCTCTCTGTTTAACTAGGTACCTACTCATTATCCAGATCGAAGCTATGATGCCATGAAAGTTAGAAAATACGGCCAAACACTTTGAGAAAAGGAACGTACTTTAGTCTTGTCTTTTCTTGCTAGAATGTCTAAAAGTTTGGAAGGTAGAAATACTTCAGAAATACCTTATGTATACCGACAGTGCACTAGTATAATATGTCGAAGCCCCATTTCTTCACTAAACTGTACATTACAATTTACATGTAGATAGGTAGATATATATACCTAGGTATTTATTATACCTATCACTCACTCGAGTTATTTTCCAGACGGGACTAAGGTGTCAACACTATTATTGTACTGAACAGTACTTTTAATCGTTAAGTTTATCTTATTTCCACGGTCATATTCTCTCATACATACCTACGTACGATACATTGATCTCGATACAATATAACTATTTTCAGGTTCAAATACCAGTAGGCGCGCCTACTAACCTATTTCTATTACTTAGCTAGTTTGTTGACCTTGTTGACCAACGACCTGTTCGTGGTTAAATACAAAAGGCACGAAACGATGAGTTGTTGTACAGTGAGTGTTCAAGTGTGCAATGCCTCGTTATGCACAGTTTTGATTAGTAGGTAGGTACACTGAGTATCTACTGACCCTTTGTGTATCATTATATTGCGTGCCCTGCTCTCGATATATATTTAAACAAGCAGCTCTCATCATTCACTGGCAACTCTGCGCAATTTTAGAAGTAGCTAAAAATTTGCTTAATCTGTGCTCGGTGAACGCTTTCATTCATTCTTTTCGTTTGCGCGGCAACTGATTCTGCGTTTCTCTGTGTTTATTTTAATTAAAGTGTATTTTAATATAATTTCAACCAAATCTATGCCTAAACGGCAACATAAAGAAGTTTTACAAAAGTTAGACGATAAATGAAATGTCGTCTTAAAATTATAAGCCGAATAAAGTGTCGTCATAAAGCGGAGTACCTAGCGTCGTTGGAACGGAGATAATAATTATTCTTCATGAAATAAAAGTGGCAACAAGTTGTCTTGTGATTACACCGGTATGGCTACTGGCTCTCGTAGCAGTTTAAAGCCGCAAGAGTTTCCATAACCTTCGTAGGTACCGGTTGACGCGGGTGGTGTACGTGATACACTGACGTGCTCATTGGACTCGGGGCGTACACGAGATGTACACACGAGATCTCTTACTCTTATGTGGAGCCCGTGAGGCTCCAATAAGCAGTTTTATCAATCACATGTAAGTGCCTACAATGTTTTTTCATGGGTATGTTGATTTAAATAATAGGTAACTACCTATACCTACTTACTGCAGATTACAATAACATGTAAGTCTTGTGCTGATCACAATTCGAAGGAGTGCATATAATAATTAAAACGAGTAGGTACATATGGTTCTAGAAGAACACAAAACTCACTGGAGTTTTATGCTCTAGGAGACACAATGTCATGCTAGATAAACCTACATCTTGGTTTGTTTCAATTTTCACCTATAAATAGGGCACGGCCACCCTTGAGGGCCCCAATGCCCAATGATCTAAAGACACCACAAAATCTTGTGGAACAGATCCCGGTTAGACAATATCTACAGGTTTCTGTTTTGTTAAGCAACAATATTGTCAGTATAGACAAGGATATTGAGTTGAATAAATACATAATATGCAGTATAACAATAACAATGTAAATTCATCTCACTAAGGGTACATAAAAGATATACTTTGTGAATTTTGTGATGGATCCTGACTGACATTTTGCCCTAACAAAAATAATGAGAATTCTAGTTCTCCCTATATGTGATAATTAGTTTTTATATGTTGTGAAATAGTAAAAGACCACTGAAAGCATCTATAGAATGCCTGTGTGACAAGATGTTTTGAAAACCTGCCATTAAAAGCGACCAGTTCTTCAATAAGCTTACAACCAATTGTAAGTGAAACCCACAACTACCCATTACTATTGAAGGACATGAATCTTCAATACAGGCTGGAACACCAGCATTGTGCACAAGACCAACATTGTGTGCAAGAAATGGCCAACTTAGCCATAGTGGTAAGTCATGCCGGAAGGCTAACACATTTTTTACCTCACTGCAGGATAGCATGCAATGTTAAGTGTATTACTTAACCATGTTAAAGGATACTCAATTACCTTTGTAATCAAGTCTCATAAGACCTTGGTGCCATTACTGTCTTCAGGAAAATCAGATGAGCTATCTACTTTGGCCAACTTTAGTTTTCATTTCCCATTATGATACAACAAACTTTAGTATCAGAAAAATAACATCTCAGAAGAATGCTGTCAAATAGAGCTTTATTTCCATTTGGAAATGACATTACATACCAAAAAGTTATTGGAAAACCACATTTATTAGTAAATGTTTATTCAGAATATAGTATTGCCTATATTGTTATAATAAAGTAATTCCTACATTGGGTTGCTCAGATGCGTAATAATTTTACAAGATGGGGACATTACAAGACAATCAATACATTAATATGTATAGAATCTGGTTATTAATATAAAGTATTCCTTATATTATATACATGGAGATGAGATGATATGATTATAGAAACTTTAGCTCTAGAAATGCTTAGAATTTATCAGTAAAAATTCCAGTTATCATTGTCTTGATAATTTCTTAGCTCCTGTATGATATCTACCAGAAATATGTCATTATAATAATATTTAGCAATATTTATTGCAGCTTGCCCAGCACCAAATTCTGGGCCACAGTGAATAGGTACATTATACACAAGATAAGATAAACTAAAATGTTGTAATAAAATTCCTGTTTATTATAGGAGTACCTATCATGTAAAATAGAAGTATTGCATAACTTATGTATTATGACATAGCATTTACTTGGTAAAGTCTATATCACCTAATCCAGTGCTGTTTGTGTCAACAAGCATCCAGTTTGACAAGTAGTTCAACCTTTCAACTATTATATTGGTCTAATTGAAATAAATCAATTTTGACCTAGACTTTGAAGCCCATGGATTTTGCAAAAAATGTGGACAAGCAACCGAAAATCATTTAACCAATCCAGGTTAGGTTGTAACATTTGTATAGTGCATAAATTCCCTTATGTGCATACCATTGATTTTAGAAAAGATAAGAGGTGTAGGTAGTAACAATACCTACATCATATATAAGATATTTATATAGTTTTTTATTTTTTTTGTGCATGTTAAGCAACATCATAAATCATCCTATTGTATAACAAGACATAGGTGTCATGATGTGTCATATACCCTAGTAAATTTTCTAATAAACATTTCATTTATTATACATAGACATTTCTATGTTCATTTAAATTGCCTTGGCCACATTCATATGGCAGTAGTGCAAAGGGTTAACACATGCTAGCACATTTTGGTCACAGGACATCATTAAAAATAAAGTTTATTTAGTACTTTTATTTTTAAACAAGAGAACTACATAATGAACCCAGAAATATGGTATTTGACCTGGAAAAGATTCTGGTTGTTGCTTGTTACACCTTACACTAATGTTTATATAGTAGTGATATTTACATTTATTCAGAAAATATTATACTGATAAAAATATTGAGTCTTTGAACAGTTTGTACTTATCAAAGTTCACATTTATAAGGAGAATTTAGATACAAATAGGTACATACCTACATTGTTTAGAACTACAATATTAGGTGCCTCTACTAGGATAAAGCTGGGCTAGACTCATAATAAATAAATGCATTGCCTTAGTCTTCTGGAAACATTTAAAGCCAATGAATATTGAAACTTTCACTTGGACTTGGATATATTATCTTTTCTTTGTTTTGTTATGGTGTCCTTCCAAACACCTTTTGATTAGAAGATTTAGAACAAACTGATAATCTCACCAAAAATAAAGGTTACAGTCTTCCTACAGAAACCTCATCCACCAACAATTCTCATTGCCAGAAATCCCAAACTTTTTCAAAGTATTCTATAGCCTATGTTAATCTGGAATAATGTAACATTCAAACCGTGAAAGAAATTTTGGAATAGGCCCAGTATTTTTTGAGCCAATTCGTTACAAACATATGTACATACAAATCTTTCCTCTTTATAATATTAACATAGATAAGCACCTATAGTATATGGCGAACCCATTCTCAGGGAGATCTCCTCTATCCATACCAGGTATTAAGTAGGTATTTTATGAAAAAATCATTGGATTTGCGGCTGCCTATAGACTGTCCGTCATAAGTCAGTTTCATCCTTGCTCTAAAATTGGGGGGGAATGTTCGTAAGGGAGTCTCTAGGGAATGTATAAGTCCAAACTAATATTGGTAAATATCAATATATATATGTAGGACTGGGCCAAACAAAGTTCTATATTCATATTTTACTGTAAATTACATTTTTAAATGATTATTTAAGAAATAGTGTTTTTGTGGCAAGGGGTTGTTCAGATATGGAATGAAGTTCCCTGTATTAAGCACAACAGATATGGAATGAAGGGTGTGCTGATATAATCATTACCACTTATCTATAATCTAGATGTGATGAATGGCCCATTCGCCCAGTGAAGGGAAAATTGTGTGATTAGAAAGTAGTGTAGAGTACAGCTCTGAAATTTTAATGTAATTCTTTTAAAAGTACCTATCTACCTTACTATAACTATGTTTTACATCGTCAAATAAAGTATTCTTCAAAGTTTTATTCGAGTCAGTATTATAGATACCAGAGCCATACTGGAACCTGGTAGGCGCCATGTCTTTACATTCAGGACTATGACAAAAGAAATTTCATAAGCTGTAATCACACAGACTGCTGGTCGGCCTTTTAACTTACGAATATTTATAACTATAAATAGTTATGATTGAAACTGACCGATTCACGATTCAGCAGATTTATATTGATTTGATATGATATTAATTCTGATATTTTAATAACATTTTGTTATTGTTTATCCTGTGCTTAATCCAGAATTATTACTTAGTACTTAATATCAGGCACTGATCTTGCTGATTCATGCCATATGTAGTCCTACTACGAAATTCATTATTCTCCAACAATTAAGAATGATCATTAACATTTATTTTCAAGTTCCAGGTACCTACCGTAAATACTATCTAAGGGAATCAGTTTCTTACATATTTAATAAAATGATTGATGAACCCTGACCCTCTGGAGGGTCACAGCAATTGTAGCTGGTCGGCTTTGTGTTAGCTAATTGGTCCTTAACAGAAAGTCAAGAGACTGATATGTTTTAAAATAATGCAATGTGATTAGAACAGATTTATTTTACAGGAATACATGCTATGCTTTCGGCTTATCTCAAATTTACCAATACTCTAAACATCTGCTTGTTTAAATATATATCGAGAGCAGGGCACGCAATATAATAAATGATCAAACGAACTTACCTGTTGTGAAGTTCGATCATTATTATATGAAGTGCCCTGCTCGAAGATATATGGTCCCTACCCATCCCACCCCGGGTAAAATTTGAGATAATTCGCGACTCTAAAAAGAATGAAAGCGTTCACCGAGCACAGATTAAGCAAATTTTTAGCTACTTCTAAAATTGCGCAGAGTTGCCAGTGAATGATGAGAGCTGCTTGTTTAAATATATATCTTCGAGCAGGGCACTTCATATAATAATGATCGAACTTCACAACAGGTAAGTTCGTTTGATCATTTATTATAATGTGAATGCGGTATGTAGTTTTTTTATTTTTTTATTTATTTATTTATTTCTTTCTACAAAGGTACAAATTAAGCATTGCCCCACAAAACTGTGTATCAGTTTGACTGCGGGATCGTGACAATATATTATACGTTATACATACATAATTAGATACGTTACATTAGATGTGATAAGTTAAGGTTAGGTATTAAAGTACATATTTGAACATGTGAAAAATAGAATTATGATTTAATTTTCTTATTGGCAAACGAACTGTTGAGACACCTGGCGGTAAGTAAGTAGTCATCATCGCCCGAAGACAGCTGCAACAGGAGTTGCTGATGCGTTGGTGACCCAAACTGCCCCTGCGGACTGTAGACGGCCAGAGCCGCAATAACTGCAGGGGAACTGGCTCTGACGCCCAAAAATCAAAACAAATAATAAGGTACTTTACGACAGACTTCGACGTAAAGGTGGTTGCCCAGTCAGGCCCCAAAAGGTTTTGCCACCCCACAGAGCAAGTCAGATTTTTTCTCGCCTCTTACGAGATGTCTGAGTGGCAGCGAGGAACAGTATTCTGACCCGGTAATAATAATAAAACATAATATTTATTATTCATATTCATATTCATATTCATTTATTGCGTTCCATAATGTACAAAAATATATAAAACAGATGGTAGGCTTAAATCTAGGAATCAATTATGGACCCTGTTGGGCACAGCACAGCTTAGTAGGAGAGAGGGAGACGTGTCTATTTATTATATTTTACAAGTTGAAGTCAATATTCTTTAATATTATACATTTTATTTATTACTAGCTTCCGCCCGCGACTTCGTCCGCGTGGAATAGTTACTTAGTCTTAGCGGGATGATAGCCTATAGCCTTCCTCAATAAATGGACAATAGTTCCTGAGATTATCGCGTTCAAGTTCAAGCAAACTTGGCAGGTGGCACTTGACAGGTGGTAAGAAGATAATGATCCCGTTCAGCGGCTTGTAGTATGTTTTGATTGAAGCTCACTTCAAGATATAGCCAATATTGTTAGTTGATAATTGAGTATTGAGTATCCGAGCGGAACTTTAGTAAAATATGTCTAATGAATAATGAATAATGAATAATAAAATAAAGCTAAATGAGGATAATATGTCCTTTAGAGCGTTTGTTGGGACCGAGCGGACCCAAGCTCGGTCCACACGGATACAAAACAAACGCTCTAAAGGCTGATGAATAACGTATTTATTTGGATAAAGATTAATATCATGTCTGTAAAAACACCTACGCAAATAATGCATTTGGAATTTTAGAACAAAGTTAGCATAAAAAAGGTTATAGTGAGCCAACCTTAAAAGATAGACATATGCTGTCGCGGACTTTTTTTTAGAACTTTTAAAGAGGAACAATTCTGTCATATATTATTTTTGCGAAACTTTAATCGTTTACGCAGCGCATGCATCGGAAGCTCTCAAAAGGAAAAATCCCGATTTTGAAACATTATTTATTGATGCTCCGCTCCTATTGGTCTTAGCGTGATGATATATAGCCTATAGCCTTCCTCGATAAATGAGCTATCTAACACTGAAAGAATTTTTCAAATCGAACCAGGAGTTCCTGAGATTAGCGCGTTCAAGCAAACAAACAAACAAACAAACAAACTCTTCAGCTTTATTCCGTTTTATTCAGCACATTCCGTTCGTATGCGCGCTCGGATACGGATGTGTTTCGCGCACGGCACGAAAACATAATTAGCGATTCGCGCGGCTGTAGCCGCTGCCGGTCCTCATCGCTATGAGTTCTCAGCAACTTATAGCCAACGAGCTGCTGGCATTCATACAGCATGCCATAGATACTATCGACGAAGTCAGCATTTTGCAGATCTGCAAGTCGAACTTCAAGGAAGATGAGATAAGCAGTGGCAAGATGCTCCTTTTCCAGACACTTGGAAAGGTCGACCAGATGCCATCTCGTAGGAGGGATGGAACTGAGAAGAGCATCCAAGATATAATCACCTTGCTGAAGGTGACTGACACGGACAACGTGCCGAGTTTTGTGGTGAAGGAGCTACATAGGCTCCCTCCAGTCACATTCGACCACGTTGACGTTACCAGGCTGCTGAAGGACATCAATTTGCTGAAAGCGAGCCTAGCCGAGGTGCAATGCAAGTTAGAGGTATCAAACAACACCATTAGTGAACTACGTGCCGAAGTAGTGTTGTTACGAAACACTGTTCCTGTAAGTAGGTCACTTGATGCCTCGAAGGTGAACATGCGTCGCGGGGCGCAAAATGCATCCATCAGCAGTTTTGAGTCGGCCAGTGCAGATACGTCACCGATTGCGGTTATTGCCACCCAGGCAAAATGTCCCGCCGCCACCGCCCGTCCCTCAACTCCGGTAGAGGCCCCGACACGCGTGAGTACGTCGACCCCGAAACGTGCTTACGCCGCTATTGCTGCCGGCAACAAACCCGCTGCATCAAAACAGCAAGATCAAGAAGGGGATAAGCAGAACAAGCGTGAAGTCAATCACACGGATCTGCTGCAGTGTGACAAGGAGGGCTTTACCAAAGTGGAGAAGAAGAAGAAAAAGCCCACTCGTCGGAACCAGTGTGGTACCGCACCGACCGGACCGAACTATATGCTGCGACCTGCTGTACCAGTGACGCAGCTATACGTGTCTCGACTGCATTACTCTACAAAAGCCGAAGAGATTGTAGAGTACATCCGCATCAAGACCAAATTCACGTTAAGGGTCGAACGGTTGGAGTCTCGTCACAATGTGGATTTTAATTCTTTTGTGGTGAGTGTGCCGACCGAACATCTGTCGACCTTCATGAAAGAAGAATTTTGGCCAAGAGGGGTAGTGTTCCGGCGATTCCGAGGCCGGCTACCGGACACCGCGCGACACACGACGCCGACTCTTCGTGTGAATTAGTGTTTATTTTTATTGTGTATTATTATATATGTATGGTATTTTAATTGTTATTAGTATAAGTTATATTGTATTGCATTATAGTATTTAATAAGATATGGGCCTTGTAGCCTGATTTAAATAAATAAATAAAATTAAATAAAAATAAAAATATATTAGTATAGATATAGATATTTACGTATTATTTACAATTTTAACTATACTATTTTATTGCACTATTTATTTTTTATTTATCACAATGAGTAGGTTACATTTATTTTCTAACCACCTCTATTGAGTAGGTACATACATATTTTTTATTATGTCTCATTCATAATCTAATTAATGCAATTAGTGAGAATTTATTTATGTGTTTTTCCCATTATAGCTAAATTCTGTTTTATTTTGTTTTTAATTTTTGGTGTTAATGGTACTTATTTTTTTTTGTTTTATTTCTCAATATAAGTAGTAAGTATGTTTATTTTTATTTTATTTTATTTGGTGTTTGTTTAATTTGATTTGTTAGAATATTTATTTAATATATAATGAATAATATTAAAGTATTTATTTTTAATTAAATTTAGTTATGTCTGTATTGTTAGCAATATTATATCATATTTATTTTAATGGGTTATTGTAGTTTATCGTCAAGGTATTCTTTTATACTGTAGTAGGTTTTTCTTATTAGGAAGTGTTTTAATTTATTGACAAACAACAATTATTCTCGGGTATTGACGAAGAGACAAAGAAATTGAATTTTATAAATTGTAATAAAATTGTCTTTCTTTGTATTACAGAACACTGGCTAAAAAGTGACCAGTTCATGTTTAATTTTATCAATCACCAGGTTGGTAGTACGTTTATTAGCAGACAGAAAGAATGCCATTCATGAGGGCTCCTTAAATCTTAGTGAGTAATCAACCTAAGTACCTATGAAGAGAGTAAGGATATAGTCAGCCTATCTGTGGAGCGAACAATATTGAGATGCCTGTGTGGAATTAGAGTGGTTGATTGTACCAAGCGTATACAGACCCCATTCAGGGCTGTATGCCTGTTTTGAAAGGGTGATGGATGAGGAAGCACCTCATCCATCACCCTTTCATAATACAAATAAATTTGTTATCACATGTGGTAACTTTAATGTGAACTTAAACCAACTGGAACCAACCAACATCCCCCATGATCTTAAATATTTCTATGGGAATTTCGTCAGTCCCTGTAGTTTGCCACACTTTAGATGTTTTACAGCTGCCTCTACTTCTGCTCTTAATATAGAAGCTTCTCGTTCTATGGGCATTGCATATTCAGGTTCAAGGGCCAGTAATCTTTGGTTGTCCAAGAACAAGGACTTGCACTAATCCTCCCACACTTTGACAATTAGCCCAATTTCTGTAACAGTACCAACTACCAATAGAGTTTTCTATTGCCCAGGTCATTGGTTTGAATTGTCTAGTACCTAATTGTTCTGATTTTCATGTGAAGATCCCTACTCTCGAACTTCTGATCGCGCTGTTCTAATTCTGTGCAAATAATCTTTAACTCCATAAATGGGGCACACTAAAAATTTTGCACTACTAGCTAATCGGCCGTCGGCACTATTTGAATTTCGAATGTTATATTTTTTTAAACGTTGCAACCTTCTTAGTAATAAAAAAAAACAATTGGCGGGAAATCATTTGTCAATTTTTTTTTATCACACATCAAAGTTCTACGTAAGTAGGTACGCAACGAAAATGGAATTAAGAAGAAGTCGAAAAGATTTTAGAGCGATGATTTTTTATGTTTTTAAAAGTTCTCCTTCTCCGCAAGACTGCCGCTCGTCTTCAAAATGCTTTTGGGAGAGAAGCACCTTGTTTGAGCACCGTGAGGCGATGGTTTGCTGAATTTGAGAGAGGTCGAGTTTCTTTACATGACGAATTTCGTGAAGGGCGGCCTTCAACTGCCGTCAACGAAAATAATGTGGCTATTGTTAAGCGGCTAATTGAAGAAAACCCGCGGATTACTTATGAGACAATTCGAGGACTATTGGGGATTGGTATGAGCCAAATTCAGAAAATTTTACACGAAGAATTGAAAGTTCGGAAACTTTGTTGTCGTTGGATCCCTCATGAACTGACAGCGGAGCAGAAGCGGGCTCGCGTGGAATGGTGCTCACAGTAGCTACTGAAGTACGACCACGGACATTGTAATGCTGTTTATGACATTATCACAGGAGACGAAACGTGGATTTATTGTTTTGAACCCGAAAAAAAACAGCAATCTTGTGAATGGGTGTTTGAAAATGAGAACAGGCCAACAAAAGTAAGGCAGGCGAGAAACGTTGGTAAAAAAATGATCGCTTTTTTTTCTCAGCTACGGGTCCCATCTGTACAATTCCACTTGAAGATCAAAAAAGTGTTAATGCCGTGTGGTATTCTACCATTTGTTTACCCAGGGGGTTAGAAAAATTCGCGAAAGACGACCCAAAAGCCGCGTTCTCCTACATCATGACAACGCTTCTTCACACACGGCCAACAAAACAAAGTCATTTTTAGCTTCCGAAAAAGTAGAACTCGTCACCCATCCTGCGCATAGCCCCACGTGTATTGTCTCCTTGGGTGGTGTTATCGTTGCATGTACCCATACCATATAACCCACCTATGTGCCGCAGGCCAGATTCATTTTTAGTACTTCCCACCTTCGTATTGAAATCTCCTAAAACAATTGGACGTAGTTATTTATGCAGAAACGTTCCAACCCACAAGTCATCCGAAGTCGAGATGGTGTGATCAAACTACCTTTTGTCATGGGCGTATTCACGTTAGGGCCAAAATGGCCATGGCCCGGGGCGGCAGGCTGAATCAGCTCAGAATATTTGACTTTATATGCCTCAAAAAAAATGGCCTACTTAATTAACAAAAATTACAACTCATTAACTTCTGCTCAGAGCTCAGAGGTCAGGTACCTACTTCATAGGATAATATGTAAAAAAGTTTTGTTAATAAACATTATTTATTAATCTATATTACTAATTTAAAAAGCTGAAGAGTTTGTTTGTTTGCTTGAACGCGCTAATCTCAGGAACTACTGGTTCGATTTGAAAAATTCTTTCAATGTTAGATAGCTCATTTATCGAGGAAGGCTATAGGCTATATATCATCACGCTAAGACCAATAGGAGCGGAGCATCAATGAAGAATGTTTCAAAATCGGGGTATTTTCCTTTTGAGAGCTTCCGATGCGTGCGCTGCGTAAACGGTTAAAGTTTCGCAAAAATCATATATGACAGAATTGTTCCTCTTTAAAAGTTCTAAAAAAAAGTCCGGGACAGCATATGTCTATCTTTTAAGGTTGGCTCACTATAACCTTTTTTATGCTAACTTTGTTCTAAAATTCCAAATGCATTATTTGCGTAGGTGTTTTTATAAACATGATATTAATCCTTATCCAAATAAATACGTTATTCATCAGCCTTTAGAGCGTTTCTTTTGTATCCGTGCGGACCGAGCTTGGGTCCACTCGGACCCAACAAACGCTCTAAAGGACATATCCTCATTTAGCGTTCTTTTATAATTCCTGTTCCCGTGACATATTTTACTAAAGTTTGAGAAGTTTGTTTGTTTGTTTGCTTGGACGCGCTAATCTCAGGAACTACTGGTCCGATTTGAAAAATTCTTTCAGTGTTAGATAACCCATTTAATGAGGAAGGCTTTAGGCTATATAACATTACGCTACGCGGACGAAGTCGCGGGCAGAAGCTAGTATTATTATAAAACAACGGCGATCCTATTACATAAGGCGCGCCGGCGCGCGGCGGTATGGGGCGGACAGCGCCGGTATGTCGGGATTTGCACTTGTTTTTGTTCTTAGGTATCCATAGGAGAGAAACGGAGGAGCGCGTGGCGGCGCAATCCATGCTTCAGTTATTGCAAGTTGTCTCTAATCGCTGTATCAAATTATTAGGTTTTGTTTTTACTGACTTCATACTTTAATTACTATGTCATGTATGGGTGAATTTCAACAAGAGATTTTTATTTGTCATTTCGGTGGATTTTTTTAATTTCAATGCTATCTACATATTTTTAGTGACAAATAAAACTTTAGCCTATTTTATAACATTGTGCGTGGGTGGACATCCAATATCATCAAAACTTACATAAATATTTAAGTATGAATTTTTAAGAGTCCACTGAAATGAAAAGTGTCTATCGAAATGATAAAAATTACCACCGAAATGATAAACTGTGCACCGGAATGAAATAAATCCACCGAAATGATACAGCTAAGAACAACCGTGCCGGGCAGCCAGGGTTCCGTACTTTGTTAGGTTTGATTTCCACAAATTTTAGATAAACACTGAGACAGGACAGCACACAGTTATTTTAATATATACAGATATTACAGTTAGTATTACATTATCATTTTAATTTATTACATACATTTTAATTTTAATATATATATTTATCAATTACATATTAGTGTAATGTTTATTATGATATGAATGAATTGCTTCTTTACTTATATAACCTTTGGTAATTTTTATGGTTGTTGTTGTGTGAAAATGTTAGAAAGCTTTATCGTAAATACCCTAACCATAAATAAATATTTTTGTTTGTTTATGAACTAATACTAATTTACTTGATATATTTTCAAAAGAGCTGCCTCAATAGCCAAGTGGTCCTGACCGCGACTGCTACGCTAGAGGTCCTGGGTTCGATTCCCAGGTCGAGCAAAGTGTTATTGGGGTTTTCTATGAAATTCCCAGTAGCAGCTTGGAGTTAGGAATTTGTGCCCGGTTAACGGCAATAGGCTCGCCCCCTATTACATGGGACCTAAACATACCGGAAAACTGTGGGTGTACATTAGTACGCCTCTGCCTAACCCTTCGGGGAATACAGGCGTGATGGTATGATATGTTATGTTATTTTCAAAAGAGTGAACGAAGCGCGATTAGAAAGCTTAAAGTTTCTGATTAATATCATGGCTGCATTTGTAAGTTATGCCATTAATATTAATACATAATGTCTACCTATTGCACTGAAGAAAAGTAAGTTAGTATTAATAGCTTAGTACTTTTAATCCTTTTACATAAACGTATGAAACATAACAGAAACCTGAAATTGAGATCACGTTATTCTTAAATTACTACAACAAATACATCTAAATAATCTAATCTACACTCTAGGTAAAAGTACATTACAAAACTATGACTTTGTATTTGACACTATAAAGTTTTAGAGATCCTTCTCTAAAACTTTATAGTTTTATCATTTCGGAGATACATTTCATTCCGGTGGACTGTAATTGGTATAACAGTCCACCGAATCCACTGAAATGATAACACTGAGATGATAAAATAGAGGTTAGTTCTACATTTAACTCCGAAATATAATTATTCAAAAAATATGAACACTACTCAAACAAAACAGTACTTACGGCGAAATTAATATACAATTTTGAAACAAATTAAACAAATCTAGCACGAGTTATAACAGCCACCGAAATGAAACTATTTTTGACCCCATATCACTGAAATGATAAACTTGCTTTTTTTGCGGGAAGCCGCAAGACGTTGGGACTGGTGCGTTCGCGCCGAGAGCTTGAGCCGGACTGATCCGAAGTGAGGAGAGATTAATAACGCAATGTTGACGTGGCTATTCTACTAAAACTTACTGTCCTCTGAAATGATAACTTTTTTACAGACAAAAGTTGACTGTCTGTCAAATCCATGAGAAAGAACATACTTAAACAAATAATAAAAATTTTAAAAAACCCCCGACACAAAAATAAACCTGAATCCCTATAAAAAGAAAAAAATAATCTTGAAATTATAACCCTTCGTAAGTACGTATGAAGTTTTTTGATTAAATTTTGTCGCGTCGGGGGACCACTCTCTAATTATGTGAATCCTTTCCTTTCCTTTTGCTTCCCGAACGTGAATCGCGCGAATTCAGAATTGATGTGCATGGCGCGTACATCGCCGCGACGCGCGGGAGGGCGTAAAGTGGGCGGAGCGTAACATATTCAAGTTTGGCGACCCGAGCGGGCAGACACGCGAGAGCTAGAGAGCGGTCCCCCGACGCGACAAAATTTAATCAAAAAACTTCATACGTACTTACGAAGGGTTATAATTTCAAGATTATTTTTTTCTTTTTATAGGGATTCAGGTTTATTTTTGTGTCGGGGGTTTTTTAAAATTTTTAATTTAATTTGTTATTTCACACTTTTTGTAGGGACTCCTTAGTTATTTTGTTTAATTTCTTTTATTTTCTTGCGTTTTAATTAGGTATTTTCTTCGTTTAGTTATTCAACTTTTGTACAATTATTTCATAGCTATTAGATATCTTATATCATAGTGTATAGTATTCTACTAGTCAAGCCCTTTCATTTGATACCAATATTGTGGGGGTTGTGAAAAAATATGTAAACCGCCATCTTGTGGCGGCGGCCATCTTGGACCGATTTTCATCAAACATAGCTAAGAACACTCCCCACTTATTCACCTTTCAAACAAAAAAAAACAAAATCAAAATCGGTTCATCCATTCGGGAGCTACGATGCCACAGACACACACACACACACACACACACACACACACACACACACACACAGAGACAGACACGTCAAACTTATAACACCCCGTCGTTTTTGCGTCGGGGGTTAAAAACCATTGTTATTAAATTGCAAATTGTGGGAAATTATTGCAAATTGTGCGGTGCTAACGTTCTACCAAACCGTTCGATTGGGGGTGGTACGCTGTAGTTCGTATGCGCTGAATTCCCATGCGATGCATCAACGTAGTAAATAGTTCGGATTTAAATTGTCGCGGCGGTCTGTTGTTATGGTCACGGGGCAACCGAATATTGCAATCCATGTTTCATACAACGTATTTGCGACCTTTTCTGCAGTTATGTCCTCGATTGGCTGAGCTTCTGGCCACTTTGTTGCTCTGTCGATCATGGTGAGTATATAACGATAGTTGTTTGATGTTGGTAAGGGCCCGACTATGTCGACGTGTAGATGACATAGGCGGTCAACTGGTACGAAACTTGATACTGGTGCTTTAGTGTGGCGTTGAACTTTCACTCGCTGGCATTGGTCGCAGGTTCGAGCCCAGTCTGTGACATCTTTCTTCATAATCATCCAAAAATAGCGTGAAGTAATTAATCGTCTCGTCGCTCGTACGCCGAGGTGATTGAGGTCGTGTATGGCTTGATAAGCTTGCTTTCTGTATTGTGGCGGTAGGAACGGGCGTGGATATTTTGTTGACATCTCGCATATGACTTGGGTAGCTGAACCAGGCAGTGCTATTTTCTTGAATACATAACGGTCGTTTTTCATGAGTTGCTTAAGCTTGATCTTGATTTTGAGACTTGGCTAGCTCGTCGTAATCTATCGGCGTTGGACATGAAATTGTGTCCACTCGAGACATGGCGGCAGCAACACAGTTATCCTTGCCCGATACGTGTTTTATATCAGTGACGAACTGGCTGATGTATTCTAAATATCTTGTGCGCCTCGGGGTTTCATCTTTATAGTTCGCTCGCAGTGCAGTGGTGAGCGGTTTGTGGTCTGTCAATATGGTGACGTGACGGCCTTCTATCATCCGGCGAAAGTGACGTACAGCCATGTATATAGACAGAAGCTCCATGTCATACGTGCTGTATTTCCTCTGGGCGTCATTTAACTTCTTAGAAAAAAATCCGAGCGGTCTCCACCGGCCTTGAATTCTTTGTTGCAGTACCGCTCCTGCACAGGTGTCTGATGCGTCGGTCATAATCGTGAAGGGCAGTGTTGACGATGGGTATGACAACAATACGGCGCTGGTGATATCGTCCTTGCATTTTTGAAACGCTTGTATCGCTGCCTCGCTCCACATAATTTTCGTTTTATCATTTTTCTTTGAATCTTTCAGGTAAACATTGAGCTCTTTTTGATACTCAGCGGCATTTGGGATATTTTCCCGATAAAAGTTTATCATTCCCAGGAATCGACGTAATTGTTGAACTGTTTCTGGGCGAGGGTATGATTTTATGGCTTCGATCTTCTCATCAGTTGGCTTGATTCCCTCTGCGGATATCGTGTAGCCCAAAAAGTTGAGCGGTTCAAGTTCAAATGTTTTTATTTCAAATAAGCTTTTACAAGCATTTATGAAACGTTATGCTTCTAGTTGCACGGTTCCAAAAGGTTGATCCTATGGAGAAGAATCCGGCAAGAAACTCCATGGACACTCTTTTAAAATAAATAAAGTTACAATCTTCACGCAGGTACAATATTGTTTTCTAGATTGTGTTGGCCAAATGTACATTTGGCTACATTTAGTTGTAACCCATGGTCGTTAAGCCTCTTGAATACTTCTTCTAGCTCTCTTCTGTGCTGGTCTTTAGTTTCAGAAGCCAATAAAATGTCATCGACGAATGGGAAAACAGGGAGTCCCCGTAGAACGTTGTCAACATGTCGTCGAAAAGTTTGCCCAGCATTGCGCAACCCGAAACACATCCTTGGGAATGCGAATAATCCGAATGGTGTGATAACGGCAGTCTTCTGAATATGCTCTTCCCGAGTTCTGACCTGATAGTAAGTAGGCCTTTTTCATGTCAATTATGGAGAAGTATTTCTTCCCCAGCAAATTGTAGGTGAAATCATGAAGCCTTGGTATAGGGTACCGGTCTGGCACAGTCACTGCATTGAGACGACGATAATCACCACAGGCTCTGTTTTTGCCATCTTTCTTGAGGACAAGATGCAATGGACTGGCCCAAGGGCTCTTCGACGGCTGACAAATACCTTGCTCAATCATAGCGTCGAATTCTGCTTTAGCTGCCTTATATTTGTGAGGTGGCAGTGGTCGCGCTTTCGCATATAATGGCGGTCCAGTAGTCTGAATGTGGTGTTTTACTTCACTGTGACAGAGCTTCAAGGTTGGTCGGGTGATATCTGGGTATTTCGCGAGCAAGTCGTGGTATGGTTGCTGGTCATCTATAGTGTTGATGCTGGGGTCTGAGGTAGACGTGACGTAGCCGACAACGGAAAGGCCTGTTTTTTTGTCAATTAGCCTTCGTCCGTGTATATCAACCGTGAGTTGGTGTTTATGTAAAACATCGGCCCCCAATATCGGTCTTGTTACTTCGGCGACGACGAAATTGCACATATACGGTCGATGTAATCCGATATTCAACGTCATAGTACGTTACCATAGGAGGGTATTCGTGAACCGTTAGCGGCGTACAGGTATTCGGTTGGCGTCATTTTTCTTTGTGTACCCTCTTGGCAGGTAATACTGACACGTTCGCACCGGTGTCGATGAGGAAATGCAAACCAGTTTCCAATTCTTTTATGAACAGACGGTGCTGGGTTATGTCGCTGACTTCGGCTCCCGTCGCAGCTAAAGTCGAAACTAGTTTTCCTGACTCGTATTCATCTTGCTTGTAAAGTTGCAGGGCCCTCGACAGCGATACGCCTCCTTGCCGAACTTGCGATGAAAATAGCAAATCAATGGGGCGCGATTCGTGGATTGGGAACGAGATCTTGAACGGTATCTGCCTCGCTGCGGTCCACGGTATTAGCTACGCGATCTGTCCATTTTCAAAGCAGCAACCTCTTTCGTAAGTTCCTCGATCATATGCCAAATTTTGTCATTCGACGAAGATGTCGGCGTTTGCGACGCGGTGCCAGCATGACTGTAGGAACACACTGAGCTGGCCTCTTTCATCTGCTCCCCCATTTTGTCCGCCATTGCTGGTAGCGAGTCTAATCTTGCTTCTTCGCTGACCGCTAATACGGCTCTCGTCGAAGAGGGTAAGTGGCTCATCCACAACATTCGGAGGGTATCAACGGGCATCTTGTCACGGCCCAGTTCACGCATACGACGCAGCAGCTGGGAAGGACGCTGGTCGCCTAGTTCAATCTCGTTTAGCAATTTTTGTAGTTCCTTATTCTCCGACTCCTCCTACACGGATAATAATCTGGTTTTCAGGGATTCGAATCTACCCGTCCTGACCGATGATAGTATGATGTCAATGATTTGTTCCACACCCGCCTTGTCGAGTTGTGCCACAGCAAGTCCAAACTTCGCTTCTTCACTAAGTTTTTGGTTAGACACCATGGTTTCAAATTGTGCGAACCATAATCTGGGTTTGTCTCGCCAGAATGGAGGTATCCGAGACTTGATGGAGATCATCTCAATATCTTCCTCAGACAGCAAGGTTCACGGCTCTCGATTTTTGTCCTCCATATCTATCACGATAGATCACGTCGGGGTCACCAATTTAGCGAGTCGTTGAAGTAATAAAAGTCGAGATGTATACGAATTAGTTGGAATATATTTGGTATTAAAGCATCATAGTTATATTACAATAGTTAACCTTATAAGTAGTATATCAACAAGAATCTTCAAATATTATTTCGACGAATAGGGTGCGAGTAAGTTTGTACAGAGTATGATCCTAGAAACGCGCGTCATATAAATACAGGCGGCAGAGGTTTCACAGTCAGTGAACGATGGTAATCGAAGCAGGGATGTTGTCGCTTCTCGATGTACCTCGGCCGGCGCAGCCATAAATACTGCGCGCTCCGTTCGGGTGCAGTCAGTTCAGTCCCTCCCAGATTAGTAGAACTCGCCGTCCAAGGCACGCTCTAGCTTACCCTGATGACCTTATAACGGTCCTACAAGAGTCGAATAGAGAGACTAGCACTCTCAAAATACACTCACACAAACGCCGCCCGATTTACCGTCCTCGCCGGCGAGGCCCGTCGCGAAGACCCAGTAGGTAATGGTAACCCCCCCCCGACCCTTGCTCGAGCCGGCCCGCGCCGAGCCAGTAGCTTTAAATTAGTCCCTAATAATAATTTAAACCAGATCCAGCCGTCCCTAGCTGCTCCCCCAGCATCGCCCTAAGCTAAGGCCCGTGTCCCGCAGGGGACGCCCTTAGCTGCTGTTGCTTAATTTTAAGTTGCTCCTGGCTGGAGGCATCCGGTGCCTCGCCACGCCACCAAGTTCGGTTACGCTGTTAAGATTCCCTGAATCAACAGCTAATGTCCATTCCAAAAAAAATAAAAAAATCGGGTGCCTCAGTGCGCGGCGCGCTCTGGTTGGATGTGGGCTGCGCTTATATGTTTGTAGGTCACTACAATCCTTAATTCTTAATTAAAAAATGTAACTGTTTTACTTTAATTTACTTTTTTTCCTGATAGGCTTACCTACGGTTGACCGCTAGTTCGCTTCTGCGATCTAATCCTACGATGATGCGAGATAAATACGACGGGCCCGTTTATAGTGGTCCAATTATTATTTTTGGGTAGTCATGTCCTATACCTACCCAAAAAATATTTTTGGATTAGTATTATAAATGGGTCACCCGGTATAACTTCAAAAATGTCTTCAGTAAAATTTTATTTTTAGAGTTTTACGCGGGAGGCATAGACTTTATCTATATCGTATTTCTAAACTTATTCATAAAGCTCTGCCTGTAACAGCTGTCAACGATTTTATGATAAATAATAAGAATATTTTTTTGCCATAATAGGCATTGACAGCTCATAAAGTTGGATGTTTTACTACATTTTTAATTGTTCTAATAATAGTTTGAAATCTTTATACAATTACCTGGATTCATCAAAACATTTTCCTAACATGTACGTACCTATCATTACCTACATAGGTAGGCTTTAAAAATATTGAGGGATAATTTTGACAGATGTATAAATATTAGAACATAAAATTGGCCACATGAAGCGACTTTAGTAAAAATAATCCCGTCCAGCTAGTATTATAATTATAACTCTCATTAACCTAGAATAAAATGACCCAGATGGATGTTGGATTTTGGAATCGGATGTTGGGCCTCCGATTCTAAAGATACCCACAACATCAGTAAAGTTGTCGTTTTCAAGTTTCTTGATTTGTTTTAGATAGGTAGGGTAAACATCCTATCAATGATACATAATTTTTTTTAAATATATGATTCAAAAAAATAGTAAATATACCGGCTATCGGCCTTTTCACTCAGTTATCGGCCACCTACTTCATGGTAGAAAAACGACTCTTATTCTATAGCTAATAGGGTTTATAACAGTATGACAGTAAAACATTAAATTCACAATTAGCGGTATATTTTTACTCTACTCTCATGCCCAGTTAAACCAAGCCTGACGAACTAAAATAGGTACCAATGCCATAAATAAAACTGTGTTATAATTAATTTCTTTCAACCCCCCTTTGTTTCAAACGGCCGGAAACAGGTTTTATTTTTACTAATTATGGGCTATAAATAACAAATGGCCGGGACGGAGTTTAATTTTGACTAGTTATCGGCCGCTAAACGTTCGGTATTTTTAAGGTCATATCTTTGAAAATATGAGGAATAGTGGCGGCCGGAATCTAGTTGTAAATTCACAACATTCTAGCTGTTCACAAATAATATCACAAATTATGAAAAGTTTTATGAGTTTGAGTAGTTGAATATTGAAATTAAACATGCTAAATACACAACAAACCAAGTCAATCGCCAATAAACGAACAGTAACACTTGAAAATTTACCTTTGACAGTAACACTTGAAAATTTACCTTGCTCTCTAGCTATAACGAAATATATAGCTAGCGAAAACGTTAGGCTAATAATTAGAGAGCGATCTCCCGACGCGACAAAATTTAATCAAAAATCTTCATACGTACTTCTATTCTATTTCTATTTATCTTTCGGGGACGCCGGCAGGCACCAGGCGGGCGATCAGTCCTCATGTTGGGATTATTTCGCCCAGTTCCCCATTTTGGTGGATCCCGTCATGGGTTACTGGCGCTCGGCGTCGCAAATCTTCCCGTAGCCTTGCAGAAGTCCACCAGTTGTCCGATGGAGAGTTCTGCTAGCTGTTCTTCATTTATCTCATTGGTTCCTAGTATTTCCCATCTAAGTAGCGCATACATTGTGCATTTTGCTATTAGATGGAAGCTTGTTTCTTCTTCTTCCCCGCATGCTGGGCATATAGGGTCCTCCTTTATTTTCATGATCGCCAGGTGTCTGTTAAGTCCACAGTGTCCCGTTGCGATCCCTACTGCTATCTTTATATTTTCTCTGCTCATCCTCAGTAATTTTTGGGATTTCCTTTCGTCATATGACTTTAGGAAGATTTTTGATTGTCGGCAACCTTCCATTGATTGCCATCTTTGGTTCGACTCTTTTACCATTATTCTATGGATGATTCTTTTGACGATATTGTATGGGATCGGTAACCTAGGTTCTGGTCCCACGAAGGGTTCATCAGCTCCCTTCCTAGCCAGTTCATCTGCTTTTTCGTTCCCTTTGTGTCCTTGGTGACCTGGGACCCATGCGACTGTCACCTCTGCCGTTTCTGCTAGTTCATTGAGTGCTTCTCTGCACTCTTTCACTAGTGCAGAGGTGACCTCCACTTTGTCCAGTGCTTTGAGTGTCGCTTGACTATCACTGTATATGACTATCTTGGAGCCCTCCAGTCTGTGGGCTTCTTTGACTATTCTAGTGCATTCCATAATGGCATGCACCTCTGTCTGGAATACACTCGCACATCTGCCTAGTGGGAAAGAGCTATTTATGTTCAGTTCTGGGATGTAAACCCCAGAGCCGGACAATTTTGTGCCTTCCTTTCTAGATCCATCCGTATAGCAGACAACCGTGGATGGTTCTTTTTCGGTTGTCCATAATTCTCTTGTTCCTATGTGTATTCTATATTTCTTGTCGAAGATTTTCTCTTTCTTGATCAGGTCATTATTGACCATGATCATTGATAGGTTGTCTTCGTACCTTTTTGCTATTGTTGCATGGCCTTTGTCCATGAAGTTGCCTTTTCATACGTACTTACGAAGGGTTATAATTTCAAGATTATTTTTTTCTTTTTATAGGGATTCAGGTTTATACCTTTTTTGTTCTATTTGTGGTTATTTCATCATAGTTTTTCTTTTAGGTTTTTAAGTAGATATTTTTGTCGGGGGTTTTTTTTAATTTTTAATTTAATTTGTGTTTATTATTATTACTCTACTTGATGTAAAAAAAAAAACCTGCATACTGCGTACCTACGTAGCACAATAAATTCGATAAGAATTAAAAAGTAACTAAAAAGGGAGAAATAAAATTGAACACGTATCCACTCACCTACAAGAAAATCAGTCCGAGCTGCGATTCCCATTTTTGTTCTGAATTTCAATCGAAACCTATTCAACAATTATGTGATGTATCTTGTAGAACGAAATGCAAGCTCCTCCGGATTTTCTCGCAGGTCAGTGAATATGACATGTGTAGGTTGTGTGTTAGTCGGAGGTTTGGAAAATGTTATTTAATCCTTTTCGTTGTGAGTTTTATTCAATTTTATTCTTTTTAGTGAATTCTTTTGAAAACCCAATTCATTACACTAAGTTACTTCTGATTATCAAAGTTGAATTGTAGGTAATGAATTTGCCGATTTTTAGAAATTATTAAGTAACTGCCGCATTAGCCTAGTGGTCCTGATCGCGACTGCTACGCTTGAGATCCTGGGTTCGATTCCCAGGTCGAGCAAAGTGTTATTGGGTTTTTCAATGAAATTCCCAGTAACATCTCGTAGCTTGGAATTTGTGTTAATGGCAATAGGCTCGCCACCTATTACATGGGACCTAAACATACCGGTGAACTGTGGGTGTACATCAGTACGCCTCTGTCTAACCCTTCGGGGAATACAGGCGTGATGGTATGTAATGTTATCAAAAATTGAATTCACTTACATTATTTCCCATTGTTAGTATTTCGTATGAAATGGTAGAGCAGGAACCTCCTGCTCTACCATTTCGTACATTACTACTACATACATTAGGTACCTACCTCTACATATTATTCGGATTTCTATCTACCTAGATAACGGAAGCCGAAACCGAATAATATTATACTTTGCATAAATTGTGTTAGAATTTCGATTTATTTCGGTTCGGTGCACCGGACTCTTAATACTCAACTTTTTAATATTGTTTGACCTGTGCTAGGCTAGTACAGAAGTACTTAAATAAGAAATTTACTCCAATGGTTACTTTTTCACAATTGTCAATTTCTTCGCTATCAATATAATATGTTTGAAGTGAGGTCAAAATTGTAATATGATGTTGTAAATGTTTATCGTACGTATCTACGAACAATCGCTTATTAATTACGAACCCTTTAGGTAAGGAAGATTCTGTTGCATTGATAATTATCGCTGTAGTTTTTTAATTTATAGCGTTGTGTAATTCATTCTTTAAGTTCCAACAGATGGCGTTAGTTGTTTTGTTGATAGAAAATGTATACTTACTTATCATGTTTTTCAAGTTTGTTCATTTACTTATTTAACCATAGATAACACATCTAGATATAATTTTAAATTATTATGCTAAAGCCCACACCTCAAATTGTAGTAGTTTTTTCATAAAGTGTACCACAAGAATATACGGGTTGTAGACTACAGATAGGGGTCGCTTCGCTCGCCCTAATAATTATGTATATAGGTAGGTGCCTACAGGCGGTGGCGCGGGGTTCGGCGGCTGCGCGCAGCTCTCCTCTGCACCGAACAAATAATCAATTCTCTCCGTTTACTCCTCCCCGACGCAACACGATCTGCTTTTGCCAGCAGCAAATTACTCTAAGTAAATTAAATTTATAATTGCAGTAAACATATCTAATATTGAGTGACGTGTGAAAAAGACGAGAATCAAGATGCTTCTGCGAGCATTTACAAATGCTGTGACTACTTCATCATCTTTCTCGCCTGGAGTTTTGAAAGGTACGTATTACAGAGACCGATCTAGGACTCTCCTCGTCCAGCCTCCTCACTCGCAAGTGGCCAATCCACTTGACAAGCAAACTTTAATGTGGTTAAATCGCGCTTGTCAGAATGGTAGTAAAGAGAGGAGATATAATTTGAATTACTTAATCAAACAAATGCGTCATTTTAAATCAAATGTAATATATTTCTCAATTAAAGAATCTAATAAATTTCTTTGTGATCATGTTCCAAAAACCTAGATTCTATGGAGAAGAACCGGCAAGAAACTCCAAAGTCATAAATTCATTTGGATATTTAAATTTCAATAAGCTAATATGAACACCACCACATAATTTATATCAAATCATAATAAAATGTGGATAGACACAATGTATTATGTTACCCAATTACTTTAAAATTAGAATAAGTACGAAAATTAAAGGTTTCTTTTTATACTCGACTACACGAGTGAGTGCGAGTGGAAACGATATTGTCGCTACTTTGTTCCGTACCGTTTATCTGAGTAGAGAGGCTAGTTGATTGCAATAATTCTATTTGTATTGTTAAATGTGTGTTACTACTTATATATAGATTTTTATTTTATACATATGCATAACATTAAAAAAAACTAAATAGGTATACTGATTTCTGACACTTACGCGAATATTAGACATTGAAATGAAACTACTTTTTACGGATTTTATCGCGGTATATTTATATTATTTAGTTCCCGACGTTAGTAGTAGTAGTATCATTTCAAAAAACTAAATCCTATTACACTATATACTTACACTATTTACATAAAATTAATATATATATTATTATACTGAGGCGCGGCTAGGTGTCAAAGTATTCATCAGCATCACTGTCGTCTGGTAACGTGCCCAGAAGGCTGGCAGCATTGCCACGTTGAATGGCAATGCTAATACGCTCCCCTAGAAACAAACCAGCCCTCTGGTCACGCGAATTGTCGACTAGTCTCCTTGAAAGTTCTTTATAAAGGAGACGAGCACTCGGACCCCACGACCCGAGCGTCTCGACCCCAAATGGCTCAAAAATATAGTTACCAGAAAGGTTACTATATTTGCGCCGCTTGAGAGTCTCTGCAGCAGCAGCAGCAATGCCAGAAAGATGTGATTGCAAGAAGCAGCGACAGGTCGTCTCCCACCGCAGCGACCAGGACACGGCGCAGCTCTTCCCATGCCGCACACTGCACCAGCGTGTGCAGCGCCGTGTCCCCCTGGCCGTGGGGGCCTTTTTTTTTGTGCGTGTGGAAAATCCTCATGGACTTCCGCCGCCCGGGGAGGCGGCGGGGCGTGTCGGACTCCACCCAGAGTGGGTGACCTACCGACTAAAAACCACACGGTGTTCCTTCCTGCACGTTTGCGTCGGGGGCTATGGGAAGCAGAAAATTCATCCGCGGCCCCCGACTGGTGCCGGCCCGCCGCAGCGGGCCCCGTCTGCAGATTGTGTAAGGGGGGAGTGAGGCGTTGGACTCCCCCCCATCGCCTTAGAGGGGCGCGCGTGGAACACTACGCGCCACCGCTTCGGGTCCTATAAGGGGGGCGTGGCGGACGTCCCCGCGTCCGCCACCCCCGGACCCATTTATGGAGGCCGGAAGAGGGCATTGTCGGCCCTCCTCCAACGCACGGTGCGCCGGCTGCGGATCGGGTTAGTGCTGACACACTCACACACACACTCTCCCGTTTCGCAGAAGGCGATCACTGCATCCCAAGACGCCGTGGAACGAACGACGGCCGGCAGCGACAGGTCGTCTCCCACCTCAGCGACGAGGGCACGGCGCGGCTCCTCCCATGCCGCACACTCTACCAGCGTGTGCAGCGCCGTGTCCTCCCGACAATGGACGCAGTGATGGCACCGGGCGTCCGGCTCCCTCCCTATGCGACACAGGTACTTCCCGAAGCAGCCGTGCCCCGAGAGCACCTGCGTCGCCCGAAATGTGAGGGAGCCGTGCCTCCTCCCGAGCCAGCGCTCGAGCACTGCTGGCCGTGGGGGGGGCCTAGGCCAAGCTCGGCCGGCTTACATTGTGAGACCGGTGAATGTGAGTGATGACGATGAAGAGATAGCGGGGAATTTTCTCCTTATTCTACAGGTTTAAGAATGGCAGCTTTTTGTAGCAGAAAGCATGGTGTGTGTATGGTGGCATTAGTGTTGTAGGAATAACGCCTGTTGTAGCTATAACTATAATTATTATTATAATAATAATTTCATAGAAAAGAATACACACATCAACACATAACTTCTTCCTTAGAATCGAACCCCTGGTCCACATATGCAGCAGCCGCTATTACCAGTACAATCCCAATGAGGTATTTATGTAATACATATCGATATAAATATTTTGCATTGACAGAATTTCGAGGAATATCAAAGGGTTATGCTACTGTACATGAGGAACCAGATGGTCCTTGCATTCAAACAGATATACCTGGACCGAAAACAAAGGAGTTGCTGAAAGAATTAAATCAAATTCAGGTAAATATCACATAAATAACCAGTACCAAATCCACATATCTATGTCGTAGTAGAATTGTATAATTCGCTATTTTATATATGTCCGGACATGGACTAGCGATATTCTAAATACTTATATAACAACCATTTTATTACACAAATAAGTACACTGTACACTTGGGCCTAATTCACTTCCCCGCTGTGTGGCAGCTATTTTGTTAAAAACTCGCTGTATGTACAAAAAAATCATATCTCTCAAAGTTTTGGTCTTATTGAGTTCAAAAATAGGCTTATCTAGTATTCTGTTATCTGTGGCCAGGGTAACCTTGAGCAACATAAATGTATCATATTCAATTGTCTGTATACCTTGCTTTATCTTGTCTAGTCTTGAGTGCTATTCCGGAGTGAAAACATTGTGACTTTCGATCAACCTCGATATGCAAAAGCTCGAGAAATTGTATCAGCCGCACCTGACGGCTCTGAAATATTGAAGATCATCATCAGACTCGGAGGATTTCATCATCTTCTCATGTCTTTTCTTTGAGACATGAGTAGATGATGAAATATGAAATCCTTCGAGTACTTCTCTGCGAGTACTTCTTTGCAGCTTGCAGCATGAAAGAAGTACTCGCAGTGATTTATGCACTGGACTCATTAGAAAAAATGCTCAATGGTCATGGTTACGCTCATACTATTTCAAAGTAAACAGAATTGCAACATATCAGTGGAAGAGGCCAACCAGGGAAACCACATTAAAAAAAACGCGCTAAGTACACTAGCTCAAAGGTGGCGTATAGAAACGTGTGAATATTATGACGATTACAACTCTTTCAACTTTTTGAATCATTATAATAATATGTCAAAAACGGTGGCTCTTAGGAAAAAAGTAATAGAATATTTTTATAGATCATAATTAACTGATCTACAATTTTTATCCGGGCTAATTTTACGATAAAACATACCGTTTTGCTGAAAATCGCGAAAAACCTCATTTTGAGACCTTTGACCCCGAGTAATTTTTATCCATGTGTCGGATCGACGACTTTTTACATTTCATTTAAAATGGTGTTTTGAACAATCCTATCATTTTTCAGCTAGGTGCGAATTATTGTAACCTTGGATGTGTAAATTGACCGGACTACAGTTGTTACGTAGACCCTGAGCTGCTACGCCAAGGGAACTGACGGCGTAGCACCTCCTTAGATCACAAATGGACACCTAAGGGCAAACAAATATATCTGTTTCGGAAAGTATATTAATAGAGCTTTATTTTGAGCGTAGAATCAATGTCCACTTAAACTTTACAACTTGCCAAAAGTCTACATTTAGTTCAATATCGCAGGAAAATATATAATATCTTAACTGCGGCATAGCACCTCAATAACGTTAAAATTTAAAAAAAATATTAAATCAAATATAATAAATTTTCAAAAACATACATTGTTCTTGGAAATACATCTCACAAATACGTCAAATAAATCATAGGATTCGGGAATAAATACTAATTTTAAAAACAATCACAAATGAGTTGCTGGTAACAGCGCGGTGCAACAATGCCGATGTGTGCACTTCCGAGGTTTCTCTACTAATATAAAATTGTTAAAAAGCTGTGTCTGTAAATTGAAGATATTTACAACGAAACAAGTGGGATAGGGTAGGTATATAAACGTCTCCGAATACAAAAATGAGATTTTTTAAATTCTTGTCTGTTTGTTACGGGTTGGAGCAAAACCTATTGAATACATTTCAATTTTGTTATCATTGTTAGAAAATAATGTACCAAAAAGTATAACATATACTTTACAGTACATAGGTTGCTTATCGTAGTAATTAAATACATAAACAATGAGTCATATTTTGACAATTCATTTTTGGAATGATGACTTCTGGGAGGAGCCACCGCTAACCACTTAATAACAAAGAAACTGCTATTATTTCTTTATAATTGCACGTGTGTGAAAATATTAATCATAATATTCTAAAGTATTGTATTTTCATAATTGACACAGTTAGTTAAGTTTAGTTAGTTTGATTTGATCTTGATGTGTTGTCAAAATTGACACTTGATAGCAATGGCCAAATAAATTATTACTACCTAACCGTTTATTGCGCGTGTTACTACCAGTGGTACCTACAGTAATCCCCAATCTTTTTGGCCGGGCTCAAGTTGTTGCACCCGCCTTCTTGCGCATGGTACAGTCGAGTGGAACATTACTAATGCAAATATTCTATTTAGTATTTGATCAGTAAGTTGCACTCCAGGAGTGCCGGCAGAAGTGAAAACTTGAACATTAACGAAGATTTCACTTCAATAAAATATGATAATGTTCAGTTGTACTGTCAGAGAAAATATTTCTTCTTCTTCTATTTTCCTTGTGGCAATTGAGTCGATGGCGACTATTTTGCCAATGTCGAGAAAATATTTATTTTCACTTTTGTCTTACGGTCATACGGTCTTATCTGTCACGATATGATCTGTCGCGAGTTAAAAATTTTTTCCCCATGACAAAAAGTGCACAGAACCGCAAAAGAAGTTTTCACTTCAAAAATCTACCCGTGGTACTATTTAACATTATAGTGACATAAATTTTAGTTAAGAAGTTATTCCACTGTGCTCCAGGAGTGCGTTCCACTGCACTCCAAGATTGTATTACGTATATTATGGAAAAAAATATAAATACCAAAATAGTTCCACAGCGCTCCAAAATTAAATAAGTAGAATCAGCATAAAAAGCAAACCATAAGTTCTTTGTTATGACACAAACTAGCTTCTGCCAGTGACTTCGTCCGCGTGGAACAGTTACTTGGTCTTAGCGAGATGATATATAAGCCTATAGCCTTCCTCAATAAATGGGCTATCAAACACTGAAATAAATTTTCAAATGGGACCAGTAGTTCCTGAGATTAGCGCGTTCCAGCAAACAAACAAACTCTTCAGCTATATAAATTAGTAAGTATATGTATAGAGTATAGATATAAATATTGGTAGTATTTTTTTACCGTGGATTCATCTCGTGTGAAAAAGTTCAAGGATCACATCATGTACCTACCAGAAGATGATGCAGACCCGCCAGACCCTCACATGGCCACCCAGTACTAGTTACGTTTGGTACAGTACCTACTATTTGTGTTGTAGTTTTAAGAAAATTGTCTAATCCGAAGCTGTGACTTTTCATTGTTTTTAGGTTTTTTTTTATGCTAGATGTGAAGTTTTGATAACTACTGAATAAACATGTATTTCACATGCATTTTTTTCTTTTTTCTAAGATACTTATTTAATATAATGTTAAATGCAATTTTTTGTGTTAGCCTTAGGTACTTACCTACTCAAAATGTCTTGGAGCGCGGTGGCCGGTGGAACTAAAATATTGAAATATTTGTATTGCTAAAAATTCTTGGAGCGCATTGGAATCAATTTATGAAAATAAAAATTAGGAGAACAATGGGTTTAGAAGCGCAGTGGAATAACCCTTTTCCTCGTAGTCGAACAAATTTTAACATTCAATAACATTATATTTAAAAAAAAAAAGATCAATAAAGGTTAATAAATATTATTTAAAGTTGATATTTTGTTCGGTTTGGTTCTTCTGATCATTTTTAATTGGAGGAATTATTTCTACAATAGCCCGCTAAAAGGTATTATAAAATCTGTGTAATACCTAGTTAGTGAGTTATGCATTCATGTAATTTATTGTTCTTTCAGCAAGCAAGCTCCGTGCAACTGTTTGCTGATTTCAATAAATGTGCTGGAAATTACTTCGCGGATGCTGACGGCAATCTCTTTTTGGATACTTACACGCAAATCTCTTCAATACCTATTGGATACAATCATCCAAAACTTATGAATATATTTAAAGATGAAGCTAATATTGTATGTATACATTAAATTTATCTCGGATACCTATACCTACCTCCTTCTTTTTAAGCAAGATATTTAAATTATTTTTCAGAGGGCGTTGGTGAACCGACCTGCACTTGGTGTGTTTCCAGCAGTTGACTGGCCACAAAAGTTAAGAGACGTTTTGCTATCAGTAGCTCCTCCTGGTTTGTGCAATGTTTTTACACAGATGTGTGGATCGTGTTCGGTGGAAAATGCTTTGAAAGCCGCTTTTATTACATATAGCACGAAAAAACGTGGTGGAAAATTGGAATTTACGGCCGAAGAATTGAAATCAGTCGTGCTTAACCTACCTCCAGGAGCACCAAATTTATCAATTATGTCATTTAAGGTTCGTGTCGTGTAGTAAATTCATTGCAACTTCTTACAAACCTATAATAAAAATGTAATGTGCCCCGTCTCTGTACATTTGTACATTGCTTATATGTATTTACAAAAAAGAACTAATTGGGGTACTAAGAAAAAGTAACACAATCCATTTCTATAATTTTTGGCCGGCCTGTTTGTTTGTCTGTTTGTCTGTCGGATCGGTGTGCTGTGTGTTTGGACACGCATCAAACCATACCTATACTGAAATTCACTTCACGTCAATAATGCTGACAATTTTTTAAAATTAAATATTATAAGTAAAGGTGATATGTCAGAAATACAGGCCAATGGCGCTAAGAGTATTAAAATATGGAAAATCAGAATTCTTTTTTCCTATGAGACCTTTCAATGTACTTAGATAAACTTGACAGAACAACGTCTGTGGGGCCAGCTAGTCTATGAATGCAATTAACTCTAACATATTTATTTTAAAATTAAAATAAGAACCTTGGATTAATTCAGTAGCGGTGCAGAATCTTTGCCGATTCGATAAAGATCATCCACCATTTGAAGTGTTATAAATTATCTCTACTATTATAAAATTGTAAAAAAACTGTGTCTGTACATTGAAGATATTAAAAAAAGAACAAGTGGATATCTATATTAAAAATAACTTTGTTGAAATATTCAAAATTTTACGTCGGTAGTGCAATCGTAAGGTACATTACATGATTTTTAAAGTATTAAGTACTGGCATTTAAATAATAATTGTTGCTTTTTAAGGCACTTATGAATGCACAATTTAAAACACTCCCAAAAATTGACGTCTTAATTTTTTTTTTTAATCTAGTTTTATTTAGGGGCTTGTAGTCACATAATAGATTAGACCATGTCAGCCCTATCATTACCTAACCATATACTTATTCTAATTCAGTTAACAATAACTTCTACTACAACTTATCTACTACTTTATAAACTAAAATGGCTTCTTGGGATAGAGGCGCTGACAAAATACTTTGAAAAATGCCTACATCTATTACATTTAACTTAAACTTATTTACCAGGGCCTCTCTGCCTGCCCTCGTTTTGACACATCGTCTGTTGGGATTTAGAAACACAAATCTGGATCATAGTTCACACATCGTTTGTAATTATACCAGTTTTAAAAATTAAAAATCACATTTTCAGGTTCATAGATGTTTATTTATAAGTACCTATACCCTAATCCACTTGATTTATTTTTGAAATATGAATGTACAGACAGAGCTTTTTTACGATTTAATAATAGACTAGCTTTTGCCCGCGGCTTCGCTCGCCTGAAGCTATAGTAGTATTAGAAATGAATTCCAAAAAAGAATTATGAAAACCAACAGTGATGATCTCTTCTTTGTATGGACCTCTATACATCAGAGGGGTCAAGCTGTATCTCAGGATCCGTTTAATAAATTGAGATAAGAAGTGCACCAGTTTTTAAGTTGGAGCATATACTTTCTGACAGTGATAACAAAATTAAAATCTATATTCAGTAGTTTTTGCTCCAACACGTAACAAACAGACAAGAATTTAAAAAATCTCATTTTTGGGTTCAGAGACGTTTATATACCTACCTTAACCCACTTGCTTTTTTAAATATCTTCAATGTACAGACACAGTTTTTTTATAATTTTATAAAAATTGATGTTTTGGCTTCTGTTGCTCTTATATAGTCCCCCCTTTTCAGTTTTTCTTCAATATCTTCAATGTACCTACAGACATCGGCCCGTTACAATTTTATTATATGTATAGATGGTACAGATAGTTACCTGATTAAACAGCAATAATTATATGAAATGTCCCGTGAATTTCTGAATAAAGTGTGTTACGACTATTCTAGTAGCGTGAGTACCTTTTTTTGTGCGAGGAGGAAATCTTCAAAAGGCTGCCGGCCTACTGGAGGGTAGGCCCGGGTGTGTGGGATTTTTACCGCACTGAAACTGGCGCTATCGCTATCGCTGGTGGCTATCGTCAGCACAATATTGGAAGGATCCGGGAACTAGTTAATTCTTCCGAATCCTTTCCTGTGCCACGCCTAAAGGCCCGTCTCAGGGACTCCCTAACCCCTCTCTGTGCAATGCACACGGGGGCGCGTGACCACAAAGTGTCACCGTCATCCCTGAGGTTGCTTGACGGACGCCTAGAGGACACTCTGTGTGTCCACGGCCTCAGAGGCCCCCCGCGAGTCGTTTCACTAACAACAGGCAGGGGGTTTCCGCATATAGCCCTAGATAGGCTAGACACCAGCATGGTTTCCACCGGCGTCTTCTCCTCCGAGCGGGATCGGCCCTCTCACGTTCCCGTTCAGCAGCCTCTTTCTGGGCCATAAAGGTGCGGGCCCACTGCGATGCACGGAGAGGCTACGCATGAATTGACGTCATTGATACATGATCATGATCTCATTTTCCTTTCCTACATCCTGAAACCTCCTAAACCTAAGCCAGTGGTCCTGTACAGGTGGTGTTTTGGGCGGATGGATGTGCATAAATTAGGCAAGGATGCGTCGCATATTGATTGGAAACCTCTGCTGGATCGACCGGTTGACGACAAGGTTCGTATTTTTAACCGGGTTGTGACCGACATTTATGCCAATGCCAATGCCCCGTTCAAAAAAGTTAAAATAAAACGTCCACCTGCTCCTTGGTTGACAAGAGGGGTTCTGATGGCGATGAGACGGAGGGACCGCGCTTTCCGCGCATTCAAAAGGGATCCTGTCGAGGAAAAGTGGAAACTGTTTAAGACTGCAAGGAATCGGTGTAACCAGATGATACGTCACGCTAAGCGCCGCTATATTCTTAATAATATTTCTTCGTCTTCTTCTGCCGATATTTGGAAGTTTCTTGGAACTCTAGGTATCGGCAAATCGCGGCATTTAGACCTTCCAAATTCAATTGGCCTAGACGTCCTCAATAAAAATTTCACAACTTCACCTACATTATATCATATCTTACCAAATAACTAACACTCGATTTGATATCTGGTCTTACGCGTCCTAATATAAATCCCTTTCACTTCGTTTCAGTTGCTGATGCAGACATCAAAAAGATAATCCTCTCCATCAAATCTAAGGCAGTGGGCTGCGACAACGTCAGTCGCAGAATGATCGTGACTTTACTAGATCACCTCCTCCGACCTATATCCCATATTATAAATTTCTCCCTAGAGTCTGGTTTTTTTCCATCAGTGTGGCGTAAAGTCTATGTTCGTCCCTTGCCTAAGATTTTAAACCCTTCACTTCCTTGCCATTTCCAACCTATTTCTATCCTTCCCTTTCTCTCTAAAGTGCTAGAAGCCTGTGTGCATAAACAGTTCTCCCAGTTCGTTCATCTGAATAACCTCTTAAGCCCTTTTCAGTCTGGGTTTAGGCCAGGCCATAGCACTGTTTCCGCACTCCTTAAAGTGACTGGCGATATAAAACCGGGTATGGAGAAATCCAAACTCTCTGTGTTGGTGCTGGTTGGCTTTTCCAACGCTTTCAATACCGTCAGTCACGAAATTCTCCTATCTCTTCTCGCTCAGCTTATGGTTTCTGATAAAGCACTGGAATGGTTTTCCTCTTACCTTCGGGATCGTCAGCAGTCTGTCCATATTGAGGAGTCATCTTCAGATTGGTGTGACATTGAGACTGGCGTCCCACAAGGCGGCATACTTTCTCCTCTGCTGTTTTCTATATTTATAAATTTCATTACTAACAAACTTCAGTGTTCTTATCATCTGTATGCCGATGACTTGTAGTTATGTTGTCACGCCAGTGTGGAAAATTTGTGTGACGCGATTAACGTTTTAAATAGTGACCTGGGAGCCATAAAAAATGGTCGGTTATGTTTGGGGTTGCGGTGAATCCTGATAAATGTCAAGCCATCATCGTTGGTAGTCAGCGGAATATTAACAAATTGGATAGTATCACCCTTCCCCAAATCATGTTTGATGGCTTGATCATCCCCATTAGTACCAGTGTGAAAGATCTCAGTTTGCACATCGACACTACCCTTAGTTGGCGACATCAAATTGCAAGTGTCAGCCAGAAAGTTCCGGCGTCGCTACGGTCTCTATACCGCCTGAAAAATCTACTTCCATCAAAGACCAAAGCAATGCTTGTGCAGGCCCTAATTTTCCCTATAACTGACTATGGTGATGTGTGCTACTTTGACCTGAATGCAGATCTACTCAATAAACTTGATCTTCTTCTTAATAACTGCATTCGGTTCGTCTTTAATCTTCGCAAATATGATCATGTGTCTCAGTATCGCTCGCTACTCAAATGGTTGCCAACGTAGACACATTAGAGCACTTACTATGTTTTTCTCTGTACTTTTCTGTTCCAATTCTCCTTCTTACTTAACTTCTCACTTTCAGTATCTTTCGACCAACCATAGTAAGTATTTACGATCTTCAAATAATCGTCTCCTTCAATGTCCCTTTCACCGCTCTGACTTTGTTCACTCTACTTTCTTCGTTCAATCAATCTTACTATGGAATGCTCTCCCAACCGAAGATGGCAAACAGTCGGCTATCTTTTAAATACAACCTACGTAAATACCTCCATGGTATTACCTTTTCAGATCAGAGCAGATCATTATCTTCATTATGACCTGTCTGATACCTATATAAATTTATGTATATATTTATATGATATATATTATTAGTATTTATTGTATATATTTCATCTATGGTGTAAATTTATGTATTTTTATGTATAATTATATAAGTAGGATAGTCATTCACTATCTCTCTATTTTCTAGTGCATCTACTGTTTCTATTATTTTATCTCTGCATCACCCTAAGGTTGTCTGGCAGAAAATGCCTAATGGCATTAAGACCGCCTTTGTACCAACGGTGCATAAAGTATTATATATAAATAAAATAAATAAATACATGCGTGGCTTGCTCGAATAGGCGGGTCGACGTGGGTCTACGTTTCCACTGGAGTACACGAATATGACCCATGACTATATACAGCTCGCTTATCGCAGAGCAGTTTTGCTTCCGTGTCCGTGGATTGCAGTGGCACGTGTGTAGCCTCTCCGTGTGCCGTGCCACGCTATACATAGTCGTGGGTCTTCGTGTAGGTACTCCAGTGGAAACGTAGACCCACGTTGTCAAACAAATTAATACACGCAGCTCAAATGCGACGCGTGCCCGTGCTCAGCATGCGCCGCGGTGGGCCCGCGCCTTTACGTTTTCGCAAAAGGAAGCTACAGCCTTCCAATTTATGCTCTCTGCCGCCACCACAACCACTCTAACAGAGAGAGATCGGGCCCGATTTGACTGACCAGGAACTGCCGCTTGCATTCCCACGCAGGGCACTCGGCAAGTGTGTGTTGAGCAGTATCCCGGTCGTTACTGCAGTGGTGGCAGTTTCGCGTGACATCGCGTCTGATCCTATACAGGTATTCACCGAAACAACCGTGCCCGGTGAACACCTGAGTAAGACGGTTGGTGACGCATTCGGTTCTACGCAGCCAGGCTTCAAAACATGGGAGGATGGCTTTGTCGACCCGCTTTTGCGCAAAATAAGGCCCTAATAGCCGCTCAGCGTCATTGCTCGAGCGAGTGTTGTCGTTCCTGTCACCTCAACCTTTCGAACGACCTCGCAGGCGCACCTTCACCACTCCACCACCACCCTTGCATCCATGTCCGCCAGAATCTCGAGAGGTGGAAAAGGCGCTTTAAGAGGGTTGACGCCTCGAATGATACTGTCCGGTGTCCTCGTGCTATCCGAATGGCTTACGCTGCAGGCTATTAATTTTAGCTCTGCTGCGCCGGAGGCCTGACAGTCTTTTACACCATACAGGCGCTCCGTAAAGAGCCAACGAACGCACGACTCCCGCGTAGAGGCAATGAACTCACTCCTGCGGTCCCCCAAGAGTGGGTAACTGTCTGTGCAACGCACCCACTACCCTTTCGATCCTGGGAACAAATAGGGTGGGTACCTAACTAATAACTTGTGCCCCTGGTCGCGTCTATAATATTGCGCCTTAGCCTTATAATTTACAGGGAGCATTCCATGGACGAACATTAGGCTCATTGTCCGCCACAAGGTCGAAACCCATTCATAAGCTGGACATACCATCTTTCCATTGGCCAATGGCTCTTTTCCCGATTTACAAGTATCCACTGGAAGACTTTAAATGCGAAAACGAAGAAGAAGATAAAAAGTAAGTTTTTTTTTCAAACATTTGTGTCGTCAAGATACATAAGTAGTAGCACAGTACCTAGTACCTATCTATTAGGCATGGAAATGATTGCTATTGTTCATTCATTTTCATTTGATGAAATTATGATTATTTTTCACAACGATTTCACGTGCGAAGTTTCGCTGCCTGCTACTTTTTGTCCATAATGTTATGAATTTTCACACATTTTTTTTTTTAATCTTACAACCAATGTGGGTCGCGCATTACTAGTAGTCTTGTTAACCCCTCGTGTTAAGCTAAATGCTTGTAGGTAGGTAGGTATACTGATTTCTGACACTTACGCTTCTAAATGATTGTGTTACGAGTGGGTTCACGTCAGTAGTGCAATGGCCAATGGGTGGGTTTCGAACCGACAAACACATGATCGTAAGTCCGACGCCCCAGCCATTAGACTACAGCCGAATCATTTGCTATTCCCACTTGCTATTTTGAACAATATGCGATGTCATTTAAATGAGATTTTGAGTAGGATGTGTGAAAAAAGTTGCAGATGCGGCGTATGAAAAATTGTTTCATTATGATTTTTCTCATTTACGAAATGTTCCATGCCTAGTATATACCTATAGATAATACGTACTTAGTATAATAGAATTACTATTATGTTTTGTGGAAATTTGTATTTGCGTAGTAAAATTTTTCTCTTCACAATAATTTTATTTATGCCTATATCTATAGAAACAGGTGTAGGTAGGTATTTCTAAACTTCTTCAATAAATGGGCTATCTAACACTAAAAGAATTTTTCAAATCGGACCAGTACTTCCTGAGCTTAGCGCGTTCAAGCAAACAAACAAACAAACTCTTCAGGTTTATTATATTAAAGTATAGAAGTATAGATAATTATACAAAAATACCTACTGTAGGTAAATTGCCTTTCAGTTGTAGTTTTTTTTTTTTATCTTTTAATTGCATTGACTTAGAAACCCAAACTTCATAATGGGCCATCGTTCTTACCTGAGTTGGGAGCAGGCGCTGACAAACTTTCAGCTTTTTTAAAATAACGAAGGTCTCGGGTTTTCCGACCAATCAAATCCCTAGGAGAGAACGGGTTAAGAACGGGCAGTCTAGTGGTGATATCAATTTGAAAATACCTGAAGTCATTACCTACCTACGTCAAAGGTCCCTTGGATGAGTTGGAAGTTAAAACGAGGTAAAATTCAAGGTGTTGGAACTATGAAAAATGTCAGGCTCATGAGGAAACATAATCTAATGATTATTTATATAAAACTAGCTTCCGCCCGCGACTTCGTTCGCGTGGAATAGTTACTTTATAGTTACCTTATAGAATAAGTATCTTTATAGCCTATAGCCTTCCTCAATAAATGGGCTATCTAATACTGAAAGAATTTTTCAAATCGGACCTGTAGTTCCTGAGATTATCGCGTTCAAACAAACGAACTCTTCAGCTTTAGGTATAAGTATACTAGCTTCCGCCCGCGACTTCGTCCGCGTGGAATAGTTACTTATAGTCTTAACGTGATCATATATAGCCTATAGCCTTCCTCGATAAATGGGCTATCTAAGACTGAAAGAATTTTTCAAATCGGACCAGTACCTATTTCCTGAGATTAGCGCGTTCAAGTAAACAAACAAACAAACAAACAAACTCTTCAGCTTTATATGTAGTATAGATATAGATTAAAAATATAGAGTAGGTATAGATATTATAATTATATAAAAATCAGCTTTTATACTATAACGTAAGTAGAATTATTATAATTTCATGACCATCAAGGGTGTCCGGCAAGGGGTTGCCGCGATGTTAGGTAAGTGTGTGGCAATGAATGACGTGATTTTAATAATTTTCTGAAAAATCACACTTTATTTTTTGACGAAAGTAGATGGATATTTTACACACCTTTAGTACCGTTTACCTGCCCAAACTTCATAATGGTCCATCGTCATGGAAGTTGACGGTCTCTGTGGTTTAGTGGTTCGAGTACCGGACTGCTGAACACGAGGTCGTGGCTTCGATTCCCACAGGACACAAATATTTATGTGATGAATATAAGTGTTTGTGTTCGTCTGGGTGTTTCTTATGTATTATAAGTACTTATGTATTTACAAAAAAAAAAGTAAGTATACTTATAGTATTATATCCATTGTCTAGTACCCATAGTACAAGCTCTGCTTAGTTTGGGTCTAGATGGTGCTGTGTAAAATATCGCTGAATATTTATTTATTTATTATTTAAGTATTTTGTGACTGTTAGCGGAAGCGAGCTATGAAACTAAAACTATTGTAAAACTATACATTAACTACCGTTATTTTAATGAAGGAAAAAATCGACTGCGGGCAGAATTCGAACCTGCGTCTTCTGGCTAGGTACACCAGACGCTATGATCACTTACTTAACCGGGAGCCACCGCCAGGTCGAAATTTGCTTTCACATTCTGAATTTATGTCTTATACGTGACGGCAATAAGCAGCCCGCTATCGAATTATTCCTTCACTAAAATAACTTCAGTACTTGTAGTATGGAAAATACAAATAAAAACACACATGTGTAACTACCGTTTATTTTTAGATGTCTAGCGATTGTATGTGATCTATTTGAAAAATGGGAAAAGAAAAATTGTCCCGTTGCGGGTGTAATAGTTGAACCTATACAGTCGGAAGGAGGGGATAACCACGCTTCGCCAGAATTCTTTATTGAACTTCAAAAAATTTGCCAAAGCGTAAGTAACAACAATAGAATAAATTATCCACGTTTTAATTAATTCGAAGGTAATCAAACATCATATGGAATTGCTATTGACCGCCAAATCTATATTACAATTATTTTGGTTTTTCGAATTTTGTAGGGTCAAATAGTAATCGCGCTACCCACCGTATTCATAACTGAGTAAGTAGGTACTAAAGGTAAGGTGCTCGAAATAGCAGATTAATGTTTAGCTGTCTTGTAAAACAGTGCATTTCAGCGTGAAATGAAATATTGGATTGTACATTTTAGTTCCAAAATTCGGCGCTAGGGGTGTTGTGTGGCGTTGTGTGGCATAACAATGGCATAAGCTCGTCAAGTTAAACCAATTTTCTTCTATAATTATTACTATGCACAATGGCTACATTTCGGTTCTGGCCCTCGCCGACCGCTGCCGCGGCCCCGCTCCTTTCGCTCGCTCGGCTCGTTCGTCGTTTAGTCACAGTTCTACCCTAACCTAACAAATATGAACAGCGGACATGTATCAAATAGCATGTCCACCTTTATTAGCAAAAACTGAAACCTTCTTTCTGTGTACAATAAAGATTAAATAAATAAATAAAAACTGAAACCAACCTAAATCTAAAAAAAAAAAAACAATATGAACATAATCGCATGGCCGCCTTTATTACCAAAAACACCTAAAACGAAACCAACCTAAATATTAAAAAAAAACAATATGAACATTTTTCATCCCGACTTTACACCGTCAAAACTAAATTTGGTTGCAAAAATCCGTCAAAATATAACTAAATGTTATAATATATAATAAACGGTTTTTTACACAAAACGCTTACCTTATCTGCAAATAAGTCATTCTACAATACGAAACGTGGTGGGTAGGTAGCCGTTTTGATAAACTTATCGCAATGACAATCCAGCCGGACGCCATTTAGCTATTTTACATAACAGAGCTATTTTTTAAAGCAGCTAGCAGTTATTTAAATAGCGAATTATACAATTCCACTACGACATATACAGCGTGTAACATAATAAGCGCAAGACCTGAAAGTAGTTTGTTTACAATCGACTACTGGATCGATTACAGTGGTTTTTAATATGTGTTAATTTTTCCCGAAATGATAATTACAATACCTGAGACTACCTATGGACCCTTGATCCATCAGTGGCTCGAGCTATGGAAAACTGTAAACTATTTGCACAAATTATTATTGTGTGCGTGTGGTAGTCGTTCTAGGCTAGGCCTGTAGTACATTTTGCCTTTATTTATTTTAATGATTTCTTGAAAAAAATATGCTTACGTGTGTCAAAATGACTTTAGGGTTTCGTTATTATAAATTATGACTCGACATTCTAATTAACGTGTTTGAGGTCTTGCGCTTATTCAGTTACACGTTGTTTGTATACCTATAGCCTAAGGCTGGTAGGCTAGAAAGCGAATGTGCCTTTTGGGTCAGGGTTATCCAAGACCAGAGGACTACAGACTCATACCCCCAGGCCTCATTATAAAGCTCATGGAAGAGCTGTTTTTAGAACTGGGAGGGGATAAGGAATAGATTATCTAGGGGAAGCACAAAAGAGCCCATTGGGTCGAAGTGCACTGGGGCCTTGCTGCCTCGTCCCTACACAAGATAAGGCTGGTAGGCACGTACTCTTTCGCAGCTTTAAGTAGTCTGCCCACAGCCCACTACACCGACCGTTTCATACTATGACCGCGCTATGAACGTACGTAACGGGAACAAGTCTAACAAGCACGACTACTATGTCCACTAGAACGCCCCAACAGCGTATCACATCCGTGCATATGGGTCTGTTATTGACCGTAGAGTAGGTATCATCCGCTTGTGCCGTTCAATAAATATTGTTGTATTTAGAAGTACTTAAGAGACTGCTGATGCTATGCACGGAGTGTCAACATGTCGGCGAGAATATTTTTCCGCTGCCGATACGCACCGTGCATGGCACGCGACGATATTGTTGATCGGTGATGGAACGGTGCAGTGGGGAATTGGGGATGGTCACATACAACTCAATACAAAATAAAATTGCCTGAAACATTCCTAGTACCTACGGTCATGGTATGATACGATGTATTGGGCAGACTTCTTTAAGCGGAAGGATTTATAAAAAAAAACTTAACCACTATATTCTTTACAAAACAGTTTCCTTATCTATGTAAAACAGCTGTCACGTTACTAGTTCGGTTAAAATACTTTAGACATTTCATGATTACCTACATACACAGACGGTCTGTTGCCTAATCGAGAGGGCAGCGCAACCTGTTGGCCCACATGTAAAGCCACTATGACTTTTGTCTGATTACGAGGCAGACTAAAGCCGATAAATCTTAGAATAATGTGATAGTGATTGGTGTCGGAAAAAGTCTATCTACTGCGAAAATGTTCAATATGTAGGTACCTACCTACTTATTTAACAATTCTAAATTTTATATTTTACAGAAAGGAGCGGCTCTAATACTGGATGAAGTTCAAACTGGATGTGGGCCAACTGGTAAAATGTGGTGTCACGAATATTTCAATTTGCCATCCCCTCCTGATCTGGTTACATTTAGTAAGAAAATGTTGACGGGCGGATTTTACTTTAAACCTGAATTTAAGTAAGTTACTATGTTATCAATTAGGTACCTAGTCTTACTAATATAGGTATTAGTACCTAGCTACTAATCCTATCGTCATAGGTACTTTCTTCTTATAAGCAGAAAAAGAAGTGTAGCACCGATGAATGGATATAGAAAAAATAGATAATTTGTAGTAGTCACCTATGTCATGTATAATCTTAGTTTTGGTAGGTAGGTATTATAAAATGTTTAAATCTATTTTCTGTCTTCTAGATAAGTTGTAGGATTTTTTCATGTAAATAGGGAGGTGTATGTATACCTATAGTAACTGCCTCATTAACCAAGTGGTCCTGAGCGCGACTGCTACGCCAGAGGTCCTAGGTCCGATTCCCAGGTCGACCAGTGTTATTGGGTTTTTCTATGAAATTCCCAGCAACAGCTCGGAGTTAGGATTTTGTGCCCGGTTAATGGCAATAGGCTCGCCTCTTATTACATGGAACTTTTAAGCATACCGGCGAACAGTGGGTTTAATACATTATTTATATATTTATGTGATGAATATAAGTGTTTGTGTTCGTCTGGGTGTTTCTTATGTATTATAAGTATGTATTTACAAAAAAAAAGTATACAGTATTATATCCATTGTCTAGTACCCATAGTACAAGCTCTGCTTAGTTTGGGACTAGATGGTGATTTGTAAAATGTCGAAGAATATTTATTTATTATTTATATTAAATTTATACTGGTGGTACCTCCTCGTAGATTATCTAACAGTGTCCCTCTTCGCTTGCGTTACGGAATATAGTTAATCATCTGTGTTATAATTTGTGGAATAACTAACATACCTTTCAAGTGCCAATATAATTTTATAGGCCAAAATTCGCACTCCTTAAAATATTCGTTAATTAAATAGTACCTAACTAGTTAGGTAGTACTTTAATATTATGACATTTCTTTAATTAAGTGCCTACCTGAATAAAATGAAGATATGATTACCTAGCCTATATTTTTTTAATAATTAAATGTTTTCTTGTACAGTCCTCCTCAAGGATTTAGAATTTTTAATACCTGGATGGGAGATCCATCGAAGTTGATAATGCTCGATCACGTTCTGAGGATCGTAAAAGAAGAAAAACTACTCGAATTGGTACAAAAGTCGGGAGCTCTAATGAAATGCGGCCTTCACGAACTTGAAAAAGATTTTCCTGAGCTTATGAACAGCGTGCGCGGTCGAGGTCTCTTTTTGGCTTTTACCGCCGCCACACCTGAACTGAGAGACAAGATCGGCCTTAACCTGAAGAAAAACGGTGGGTACTATGCACATAATAGTTCTATGTATTTAATATAGGTATTTTCTTGTTCACGAAAATTTCCAAGCGACAAAAAAATTACAGGAAACCATCCTTACAGTGCGGGCAAGGCTTTCGTTTAAAAAAGAACTTAGACAGCAACAGCTAGACGAACCGAAATTGTAAATAATAATGCACAATAATAAAGACGTCATCAAATGCTGAACCACAGTATTACTAAATTATAATACTATGGCTGAACAGTCGAAAACTACTCTTCTCCTGTGGCCATCACTAATTGGGTTCCTAACTACCTTAAACTTGACTCATGTTTGATTTAATAAAAATAACAGGCTTAGTTAAAATTTATAATCTACAAAGAAGTATGGCTTGTGTTTAAACACCTACCAATTAGATGGACATAATTATATTACTACTTCTGCTATTAAAATATGAAAACTATTTGTCACTTGTTATAAGTTGATTGAACATTTTAATTTCAGACCAAATAGGTATATTAGGTACTAGCTTCTGCCCGCGGCTTCGCTCACTTGTAGCTCAAAAACCAACAGTGATGATCTCTTCCGTGTATGGGTCTCTATACATTAGAGAGGGCAAGCTCATCTCAGGTTCCGTTTAATTATTTCAGATAAGAAGTATACCAGTTTTTAAGTTGGAGCACATACTTTCTAATAGTGATAACTGAATTAAAATCTATTCAGTAGTTTTTGCGCCAACCCGTAACAAACAAACAAACAGACAAGAAATTTAAAAATCACATTTTTGGGTTTGGAGTCGTTTATATACCTACCTACCCTAAAGCACTTGTTTTTTTTTAATATATTCAATGTACAGATACAGCTTTTTTACAATTTTATAATTGTTTGGATAGAGATAACAATTTGGTTTTGTTGTACACTTGGGTACTTACCACATTTTAGTTATTATATGTATAGGTAGTTATTATTATTTCCCTTACTGTATTTCAGCTGTCCTTTACAAATAAATGTATTTTCTGTCTCAGGGAGTATTTTTTAAAATCAGAAATGGGGATGCATCGAGATGTGGTTGCAGTTTACAATGGGCTTACCCCTCTCTCCATGGCTAAAGAGAACTGGCGCAAACCCGTAGTACTTAGTACGGACGATCGTAAGAATGTATGGCAAGGTAAAGAGCTACACGGACGCTATTACCGGGCTCTCCATGAGCCTGGTGTAGATTTCTTAGCGTCCGTTTCCTGGTTACGCTTCGGGGATCTATTTGGAGACACCGAAGGGTTTGTTTGTGCAATTATGGAAGAAGTTATGATGACGAACAACTACCGAAAATATATCGTGAAGGATGGTACGGTTGACATATGTCGGGCATGCCACCGTCCGGGAGAATTTATCCGACATATTATATCTGGTTGTTCGCGTCCAGCTAACGGCGAGTACTTGCACAGACATAACCTGGTAGCCAGGATTATCCATCAGCAACTTGCCTTGAGATACAATCTTGTGGAATCGGAGGTACCGTACTACAAGTATGTGCCCGACCCAGTTCTCGAAAATGGTCATACTACATTGTATTGGGACCGATCTATCATCACTGATAGGACTATTCTTGCAAATAAGCCCGATATCGTGGTGATAGATCGCTTAGGGCGTCGAGCAGTGATTGTTGACATCACCGTCCCGCATGACGAGAACCTCGTGAGAGCCGAAGAAAAAGAAATAAAGTATCTAGATTTGGCACATGAGGTTGTCGACATGTGGGAGATGGATTCAGCGATCATTGTTCCAATCGTTGTGTCAGCCAATGGCTTAATAGCCAAGAGCCTCGACCAACACCTAAGGAAGTTCTCATTGGATGGCTGGATCAAGGGCTTGATGCAGAAGGCAGTGCTTCTGGACACGGCCCGCATTGTTAGGAGGTTCCTCTCTCTGGGGCCCTGACCACCGGTAGCTTGGATCCTGCTCCCGATACCGGTGGGCTACTATTTTTTATATTTTTAATTTTTTTGTAAAAATATTTAAAAATGTATTTAATATGTAAGTTAAAATAATAAATGAGAATAATAATAAGCATGTTCGCAATTTTGTGTCCGCTCTGTTTCGGTCGCGCATAGTCGGTATTTTAGTAGAAAAGAACTGAAAACCCCTCTAGGTAGGTAGGTAGGTACTACTATAAGTTGAAAATGATATAAAACAAAATAATATCCCTATTAGTCCGGTCAATTTAGACATCCGAGGTTACAATAATTCGCACCTAGCTGAAAATTGGTAGGATTGTTCAAAACACCATTATAAATGAAATGTAAAAAGTCCTCATCGAAACAAAATTACTCGGGTTCAAAGGTCAAAAACGGGGTTTTCGCGATTTTCAACAAAATGGTAAGTTTTATCATAAAATTAGCCCAGATAAAAATTGTAGACCAGATCTATGAAAAATGTTTAGATAAGTACTTTGTTTCCTAAAAGCCACCGTTTTTGAGATATAACGATTCAAAAAGTTGAAAGCATTGTCAGTATTGTAGCTATTTTACCTAACAGAGTTTTGTAAAGCAGCTAGCAGTAATGTAAAATAGCGAATTATACTATTCTACTACGATATACATCACTGAAGCTTCAATACAAGTAAAAATATTGTTCTATCGGTCTATCTAACTTACACGTTAACGATTAAGTCGTCCCGCCATCGCCATCACTACCTTTCTAAGCCGGCCTTATAAAATTTATCGATTTACAGGTGTTCTGGGGGGAGCATGCGGATTACAATCTGTGCGTCTTCGACCTGCACTGGTTTTCCAACCCAAGCATGTTGAGATCTTTCTGGATAAACTCAGATCAACACTTTGCTCGTTGAAGTAAACTTAACTACAGTTTCATTTTGGTAACGAAGAGACTTCTGTTTCCAGCACATTACTTTCAGTGTTTTTATATACATAAATATTATCTGGTAGGTATTTTATCATTTTATACCTATTTATTTAGGTAGATACTCCTACTTTAGTTATTTTACTTTTAAACCTATAATTGTCGCCATCACGATAATGTAAGTAGGTACTTTCTTGTTTGGGTAGATAGGTACCTAGGTACCAACTTATTTTTCAGATTTTGTGAACAATAATTTTCAATTCAGTTTCGAGCTTCAATTTAATTTCATGTCCCACAAGTATGTACCTATAGTATATATACCACAAGTATGTGCATAGTTCTTAGATCCCAAAGAAGAGGAAACAAAAAAGAGGTACGGTCTATGGCGTCATTTTCAAATGTCTTCCTTAATTATTTGTGTTAAGGAATGATCCACTACTTGCCACTTAAAACCCTCCTAATTACGAAATTTTCAATCGTCGTTTAGGTACTTTCATCTGCAGTCATCATGCTACACGTATCACAAGTACTTACATTTAGAGATATATAAAACAGGATAAATTCGAATCTATCAAACTCACGAGCCCTGGCAGGAAAGACAAAATAAATATTCTTGTTTGTGCACAAACATGATACAATGTGCCCTTTTGCTATACAAGTTATCGAGGTACCTAAAATATTGAAATTGGATACCGCATTTGCTATGCCGGCAAGGTGCGATAGCGCAAAAAGGTGCGTTGGTTGGTTTTAATGTTTGTAAACTTATGCAGGAAACAAACTAGGTAGGTAGTAGACACAAGGCACAAATGCAAGTGTGCATCATGATAATGATCGTACAGAAAGCATTTTCTTATCCTGTTTTGTGCCGACCACGGTCAACACGGCTCCCTATGCCGTAGTAGAGCAGCCTGCACATGTCCTTTCCACAAATCTGAGAAATAGGTACGTAGAATTACGTAGAAACGTAGAAATGTTATAGGTACTTATTCATTAATAAGAACTTATCATGTAAACTATTAAATTAATTAAGGAAATACCTATGTCTGAATGATGTCTTCCAAATATACCATGTTTACTGTGCAAGAAGTTTCTTATTTTGATAAATACCTTATTTTCTATTCTAGGTAGCTATGTACCAACATCTCTTTGAGCTTTGGACAGGGGGCGGCTTTGGGATTTTATGTGGCCTACGCAAAGATTTTTAGTAATGGGCCAGCACCTTAATACACTACAGCAAATACCTATATAAAAAAATAGAGGATTTTTATAAAGATACCAACAAATCCATTTGAAGAAGAGTACACTACACAAAAAATGTTTAAGTATTCAGGATTTAAACTGTATTAGATCATTGAGTTAGGAATAATAATATCCCTATTTCTATGGCAGCCATGGGTAGTCATAACAGTTTTAACACCTATTTAGTCTGTGGACTATCTGTGATTACGGAGTAATGATTTGACGATTTCTTTGATAGAGTACTTAGTTCGATTTCCACAATGGAAGCCCTAACTTGATGTTGTTACCTCGATTCCACTAGTTGTTTACACAAAGTTGACGTCACACAGTAGACGTCATCGAACCGAGCGTTTTGGCGGTAAATTCAAAACCATTAAAAATAAATTTGACTTTAATTAATTTAGGGCCGATTTTTCCATCGCCAAATAACTTTTAGCGGAGCAATAAAATTAACGTTTGACACATTTTGTATAGAAACTCTGTCAAAAATTCGAATTTATTCCTCCGATAAAGTTATCAGGCGATGGAAAAAAAAACTAAGCGAATCTGTAAAAAAAACGATTTTGTAATGTTATGCGAATTTATGAAGCGAATGGCTTCCAAAATGCCAATACACTCTCCAGTAAATACTGATGACTCAGGTGGGCATTGGATTATTCCAATGCCCACCTGAGTCCACCAACGCGATTTTGGAGTTTTGGTAATAAATTGCAACCCTCTGATGTTAATTTTGAAGCATCTGTGAAAAAGAAGTCCCAACCTTCCCAATATCTTTTAATAACTACTTCGAATTTCTTTTTTATGTTTTGAGTCATTTTGGAAATACCAATATCCGGAATAATTTTGGGCTTATAGTGGATAGCTTCAAAACCTGAAGCAAACACGAGAAGAATGTAGTATTGACATACGCCAGAAGATATTTGTTTAAGCTCTCTATATCTCTTTAACATGGAGGAACAGTTTTATTATTCCAATAAGAACAATTGAAAGAAAGGTCAATTAGCTCTAAAATAGGAACTAAGGGATGGGATGAAAGGGAAAATACTTTGGATAGGAAGCGATCCGCCAAATATTGTCTTCTTATGTTTAAGGGTCTGCACATTCTACTTGGAGGGCGTTAATTGGAGAAGATTTCATAGCCCCAATTACAATTCTTAAACACTTAGCGTGTATGGACTCTAACTTACGGAGCGCTTCCCTATAACAAGGTTCATTTAAGAAGATGCAGTAGTCCATTACACTTCTTATTAAAGCATTATATACCAATTGTAGAGTGAATGGATGAGCTCCCCACCACACTCCGGATAGAGCCTTAAGAATTTTAATGGACTGTTCGCATTTTTTAACCACGTTGTTAATATGGTCAACTCCTGACAATTTGGAATCTAAAATAACACCTGTAGGCTACCTACTACTCCTACTCATTAAACATACTTAATTATTAATTATTCTTATATACTCTTATAATATTTATTTAATATAAATAATAACATTACACTACAGTACTTATCAGAACTACACTACACTAAAATATACTACTTACACTATTACACAATAACATAATACATAAACAATAATTATAATCTATTTACATCAATAATATAATTATTACAATACTCATTTCCACGACAATTTACCATATGTCGATATCGAATCGATAATATTGATTATTATCGATCTGCACCTACGCTCTAGCTACTCCCGCGCAAGGGGCGCGGGGTCCGCGACGCACTGCCGATCGCTCGCGCCGCAAAGCGAAGTCATAGAACAATCCAGTCAGGACTCCAACAGGACGTGGAGCGCACGCCGCTTTCTCAATACTGTTACGCCCAGGAGTTATTAGAATGACGTAGATGGGTCACGAAGGTTCTGGATAAATCGTAGAAGCATGTAAAATATTCGAAAGAAAGTACTCGAATACGTACTCATGTAATAACAATAGCTCAAGGTCGGGTTCAAAGGTCAATGCCCGTAAACAATAGACGATCACGTACCTACTCGCATTTTGTAGGCTTCTCGCGATTGTTCGATACTAGAATCTTCGTGACTGATATAAATAGCCGTCGTGAGGGTCGGCTAGCGCAGTTTAGTTTTGGACAAGGTGAAGTGAACATCAAAGTGAAGACAAGTGATTCTCAGTGTGACAGTACAGTGCGACAAGTAATAGTGTAGTGACTTTATTTGTGATTTCTGTTGTGTGTTGTCAAGTTTATTAAAGTATTTGTTTATTTCGGTAAAATTTGCGTTAATTAATTTATCCCGAACCCCAGCTCGTAACATTTGGTGTCAGAAGTACTGGGATAAATTATGCCGGTTTTGCCAAAGGACGATACGGAAGGTATCCGTACTAGAAGTCAGCGGCAGCAAGAAATGGACCAGAGACGATTTGGAGATTCTCCAGCACTTCCTGCGAGTCATCTACAACCAACAACAGACCCCGTCGCTGGTCCATCTGGAACTTCTTCGGTACCAGCTGTTGATCTAGCGGCCTTAATGGCAATGATGCAGGATCAGGCACGCTTACTACGGGAGCAGCTACAGCAGGACAAAGAGGAGCAGGCACGCTTACTACGGGAGCAGTTACAGCAGGACAAAGAGGAGCAGGCACGCTTACTACGGGAGCAGCTACAGCAGGACAAAGAGGAGCAGGCCCGCCGTCAAGACGAACAGATCCTCCTCATAAAAGACCTCCACGGGACTCTGGGCAAACAGCTCGGTGCAGTAAAGGAGAAAGTAGAACAGCACGAGACTTGGATTTCCGAAACCAGAGTTGAGATGGCCGATATGAAGAAGGCTCTAGGTGACCTAAAGGCAGGAAAAGGATTTGAGGCTGCTGTGGCTGCTGCACCTACGACCTCTTCATTATGCGGATTTAAAGTGCCGCCATTTGACGGAACCTCCTCATGGTCGGCATACAAAATGCAGTTTGAAGCCTTTATGGAATCAAATGGATGGGACAAAGGCCAGGCTAAGACTGCGCTTACTCTAAGCCTACGCGATCAGGCTTTGACAGTACTGGAGGCCCTCGGCAAGGAGATATCCTACGATCAGCTGATTGAGGCGTTGGATTCCAGATATGGCGATGCCCATCTGGAATACGTGTTTCGTGCCCAGCTAAAGGACCGGGTACAGCGTGGTTCAGAGACCCTACAGCAGTGGGCCGTAGAAATTGAAAAGCTGGTTCGGAAAGCTTACCAGTCTACACCTGTGCTTATTGACGGAAATCTGGTGCAGGCGTTCATCGATGGAATCCGGGACCTGGAAGTCAGAGCCGCTGTGAGACTTGGTCATCACAGGACGTTGAAAGATGCTTTAGCCCATGCCTTAGAAGTGGAGATGGTCAGACAAGACCATCGAACTTATCGTATCCGGGCAGTCGTGTTACCGACATGCTACCTCTGCGGAGAAGAGGGTCACTTCCAGGTGGGTTGTGCGAGGCGCAGCAAAATTTCAAGGGAACGTGTGATAGTACCTAGATGCTACATCTGTGGTAAGCGAGGACACTTTCAAGCCAGTTGCTGGAGAAAGGAAGATGGAAAAAGGAGAATGATAGCTGCTCCAAGATGTTATATATGTGGAGAAAGAGGCCACCTCCGGATGAGTTGCCCGAAGCAAAGCAGATCCCGTGAATGTTTTCCGAGTAGACCGTGCCCTGAAAACTGGAGGAAGAATGGAGATGACGCATATTCTAGAGTGAAGCAAGAGGCTAAGGAAGCAGTACCCGTGAGGATGCTGAAAGCGGATCTGAATGATGTACGAAACAGTAGCTCAGAACAAGTTGGTCAATCGGCCAAACAAACTTCTGAGAGAATAAAGACGCGTTATGACTGTAAGATGAACAACAAAGGCTTCGACAAGGGTTCACTAGTGCGGATAAATAACCCGTTGCGCGTCAAAGGAAAGTCATCCAAGTTCCGGGCAAAATGCAACGGCCCCTATAGAGTTGCGACTAAGGTCAACGATGTCACCTACCGGATACAGCAAGGATCAAGAGGTGCTCCGAAACCAGTTCACGTGGATCGTTTAGCCTGTTATTACGGATCTAATGATGCATGCTCGGGACGAGCATGTCTTAGGAGGGGGCAGTGTTACGCCCAGGAGTTATTAGAATGACGTAGATGGGTCACGAAGGTTCTGGATAAATCGTAGAAGCATGTAAAATATTCGAAAGAAAGTACTCGAATACGTACTCATGTAATAACAATAGCTCAAGGTCGGGTTCAAAGGTCAATGCCCGTAAACAATAGACGATCACGTACCTACTCGCATTTTGTAGGCTTCTCGCGATTGTTCGATACTAGAATCTTCGTGACTGATATAAATAGCCGTCGTGAGGGTCGGCTAGCGCAGTTTAGTTTTGGACAAGGTGAAGTGAACATCAAAGTGAAGACAAGTGATTCTCAGTGTGACAGTACAGTGCGACAAGTAATAGTGTAGTGACTTTATTTGTGATTTCTGTTGTGTGTTGTCAAGTTTATTAAAGTATTTGTTTATTTCGGTAAAATTTGCGTTAATTAATTTATCCCGAACCCCAGCTCGTAACAATACTATACCTATCGCTACTTCACGTGCTTTCTTGTTATATACCACTTTAAGAACTAACCTGTGTTTATGTGCTATTACTAACTTTATATACAAACAACCTGTGCTCGTAATTGATGTTACTAACTGTTATACTAACGTTCCATAAACCATATTGTGCCGTGTTTACTGACTCTGATCTGTGCTATACCTACTAACAATATCCCTCCGTGCCTTCAACTATTGTGAATAACTAACTGGGTGTAAGGATTGCTTGGACTCTATTACAATTTACCTATCCGCAGTAAGTTGGTTTTATTACGTCTACTATCACCTTACCGCACCTACCACACCGGCGCACACCCATCTAACCTAGGGGTAACGCCTTAACCAGAGTGGCAACCACACAGCCACTATACAGGCGACCCCTTACATCTGGTAACCACACGCAGTTACCATACACCTAAGAATTTAGCTTGTCCTTTAATTGGGATAACTTGTCCATCAATGTTGAAGTCAACTTGGGGAACCAGACGTCTGCGGGAGAAAATAACAGCTGTACTTTTCGGGGCACTCAAACTTAACCCATAATCAAGAAGCCAATGGTTCAATGAACTCAAAGAGACATTTATGGATAGAGTGGCATCCATAATTGAATTGCCAGAGACCAATAGCGCAATATCGTCAGCATAATGTAGTATTTTACAATCAAAATTTAGGCAGGTTGGGAGATCGGATGTGTAAATCTATATATATAAAAGAAAGTCGTGTTAGTTACTCCATTTATAACTCAAGAACGGCTGAACCGATTTGGCTGAAAATTGGTGGAGAGGTAGCTTAGAACCAGGAAACGGACATAGGATACTTTTTATCCCGTTCCCGTGGGATGTGATGACAGACCGCATTCCACGGGGGCGAAGCCGCGGGCAGAAGCTAGTCTATATATATAAAAGAAAGTTGTGTTAGTTACACTATTTATAACTTAAGAACGGCTGAACCGATTTGGCTGAAAATTGGCGGAGAGGTAGCTTAGAACTAGGAGACGGACATAGGATACTTTTATCCCGTTCCCGTGGGATGTGATGACAGACCGAATTCCACGGGGGGGAAGCCGCGGGCAGAAGCTAGTCTTATATATATAAAAGAAAGTCGTGTTAGTTACACTATTTATAACTTGAGAACGGCTGAACCAATTTGGCTGAAAATTGGTGGAGAGGTAGCTTAGAACCAGGAGACGGACATAGGATACTTTTTATCCCGTTCCCGTGGGTTGTGATGACAGACCGAATTCCACGGGGGAGAAGCCGCGGGCAGAAGCTAGTATTGTATAAAAGGGGGCTAAGAACAGAACGTTTAACGTGGGAGAGCCATGCTTCGGCACGAATGGGCCGGCTCGACCGGAGTGATACCACGGCCTCACAGAAAACCGGTGTGAAACAACGCTTGCGTTGTGTTTCGCCGAGTGAGTTGAGGTTACCGGAGGCCCAAACCCTTTTAAAGGCGGGCAACGCACTTGCGACTCCTCTGGTGTTGCGGGTGTCCATGGGCGGCGGTTATCGCTTACCATCAGGTGATCCGTTTGCTCGTTTGCCCCCCTATATCATAAAAAAACAAATAAAAAAAAATAACCTTGTGGCAATATTTTCCAGACTGTTCTTCGTTCAGAGTTTTCCCCAGGAATTCTAATTTGTAGCACACGGCTAGAAAAGATACTGTCTATAATTTGACAGATCCTAAATGGGATTTTAATGGCATTTTCTAAAGATCAAAAGTAAGTACTACAGTTTGGGTTGGTTTCCATTCAGTTGTACCTTGAGATGTTACTTTGCGACTCAACCTCCTTGCCTTGATGACGGGCCCGCATCCAGTGGGAACCTTAATATTTTCTATAATTTCTTCCTCAGTCCATTCTGTTGGAACATCTTAGGGATGTTCCGATGCCCATTCTGGTAATATTAAACAGAATAATTATATAGTTTCTATCCCCCATAGAAACTATATAATTATTCTGTAAAAGGACACCATTAATTAAAAAACTGTAGCATCTTGGTACGATCTAAATTCTACCGATATGCGATTTCTCCCTAAACGTTTGACCCCATCAGGGCGTATATTACGGATGTTATTTTTCATCAAAAACATACCAAACTTCACTCGATGAAGTGCAGTTCCTGAAGTCTGTTGATCCTTAAGTGAGACATAAACGACGTACGGAGCATTGTCTCTGGCTGTATGCTTGTCTACCAAAGATTTGTTTGACCAATTTTGGCGGTTTATTTTCAGAGATTGGCGGGGAAAGCGCGGGTCTTTTCCTATTAGAACTTTCCAAGTTGTTCTCCTTATCCTCGTATGCATGTGGTAGGGAGACGGTAAGAATCGGGGTGTAATCAAATAATTCATCATCAGGTGGGTCAGGAGGTTTTTTGGCGTCCATTATGAAAGACGCCGAATGTTTGGGAAGTAAAAACTAAAACTAATACTAACAACAAACCTTAACCAACACATAAACAAATTACATTTAAATTCGAATTTTAGCGGTAACTTTGCAAAAGTTATAAATTTTTACTATAAAATTGAACAAATTTGCGCGGAAAAAAAACGTACGTTGCTTTCACCACCACACACGAAAGTCTCCCAATAATTAATAGTTTTTTTTTTAATCTAACGAATCGGACATGTAAATTACGGATACACATTGCCTGAAATAAATTCATATATTTTTTCTTCTTTAAAAATTGTTTTCCAAAAACTTGTGTTTCTCCAAAGTTTAATGTAATAAACATTAAGTGATCGTGAACGTGTGCCAGTGTAGGCAAATGGCATAAAATTTGTCCTCTCCTAAACTCCATTGAAGATAGTAGTGTACACTAGAGGTTATATTGATCTATGGTGTACACCATTTTACAAGGGCGACTGCACTGATGTGTTTAATGTTACAGAAAAGACATGACCTAAAAATGTATATTACCAGGTCATAAAATAACAAAAAAAACAAGACAGACAAGACCCTGATGACCCTGATAGACACTCTGTCAGACTGAGCTGTCAGACGGTACTGTACTGTAAACTGTCAGTGCATTTAATCGATTCGATCATCATCAGCACGAATTTGTTTAGTTTCAACAATTTTTATAGCGGTTTTACTTATACAATTGCTCAATTTCCGAGCGTGTTTCACCGTTTGTACAAAAGTTTTATTGTATCAACCATGATAGGGTCAATTAAGAAAATATTTAGATGGAATGCTACAAAATCTGTAGAAAATCGCAAAACTGAGACGTCCTTCTTGTTGGCAGCATTTCTTGGCATACTTGAAGATGTTTTATTTTGGAGAAAAACGTGGATGTCTTTGTCTTTTATTTTCTTTTTAAATATGGTATTTTTGTAAGTATTCAGTATAATTTTATCTAAATGTATACTACAGTGGTCGTCATATAACGCTTTTTTAGACATTTTATTCGAACTATTAATAGGTAGGTATAACTTTTTGTATGTATTATTTTATGCTCTTGGTATCGTAAATTTTTTCCATACTAATTATTAGTAGTAGTTAGTATTTATTTGTACCTACACATGATTAATTGAATTATATGTTTCATCTGAAACTATTATAACTACCTACTTAGTTATGTACTGGCTGGTCAAATGTGGAATAGTTGTTTTTTATTGAAATTGTAATAGTTAACACAATGGTTAGATCACTTCGTATAATTTTAGTGCCATTTATTGCTGTAAAACTCCAGAATGTGATTACTTCATACAAAAACAATGAGACATAGTAAATCTTGCAGTAAATTATATGGGAAGGCGTAGTAAAGCTTCCTTAGAAGAAGTTGTCCCATAAAAAGTTAGCTGATCATCTGCAATGCTCCAAATAGTTGATTTTCCATGCTGTGAAGTATTTTAACACGTTTAAACAACTTCAAATATTCTGTGCGTGTTCTGATACAAAACATAATTATACATAATGATGTCCTCTAAATAAAGTATTTGACTCCAAGTACACAAAAGCAACATTAATGCATGGTGGTGGAAACATGAAAACTTGGGCTTGCTTTTCTGGTTATAGTCACCATGCAGTGAAAACCTTGTAAAGCACAAATTCACGGTTCCTTATTATATTTATATTTTGGAAAGATCCTTGTCAAGCACCACTAGGACAAACATTAACAGGTCAAAGTTATTATTATTGACCTGTCTATGTTCATTCCAATGGTGCTGGATGAGGTTGTTCTTAATGAGGTTTTCACTGCATGGCGACGTTATGGAGTTGGACCTACTGATTTCTGACACTTATGCGAATATTAGACATTGATATGAAACTACTTTTATGGATTTTATCACATTTTATTGATAGGTATTAATTAATTCCCAATATTTCGGATCCTTTACAGTATCTATGGTCATGGGTAGACTAAGGTGTAGGACATCTCCTCATGTTAAAATTACTCACAGCTACCTTACATTTTTGTTAATTATTACTGATTTGATTCACATAGAATGAGCTCACCATGTCCTTTGGTCTTACAGTTTTTGGCTTGGATTTAGATTTAATAGATTCCATAATGTTGTAACCAAAAGTTATAGGTAGAAGGTAGATACATCAGAAATTGTAAAAAATGAATTAAAATTTGACAAATCAGTTGTCTCTGTAAGTATTATACTTAAAAAGATAAATCATTTGTTACAATCTTTAGAAAAACATGAGTAGTTTGGTTTATTAAATATAGTTCAAAATAATGATCTCTCAGTTGGGACGATCAACAAAAAACAAGATTTAAATTTTCTCCATAACCAGTAAGATTTCAATCACGATTTTTGTTTCACAAATTTTCCCAGAAGCATAATTTGCAATTAACATGATAATTATTCATACTTTTTCAGTATTAGGTCGTGTTTTATAAGATCACTCAATTGAAAATTGTCCACTCTGAGTGATCCATATAAACCGTTATAAATCTTAAATGTGGCTTTGAAACGAATCGAAATTTTGTTTAGCAGCTTTCACAAATCCTTCACAATTAATTAAAATGCAAATTATAAATACATAGGCAGTAGGTATATTCTTGGATACGCGTTATGGCTATTTCTTCAGTTGTCCAGATTGAGAGATCCAGTTAATGAGCTCCAACTTTCTCAGTTTAGGTTTCACAAATTTTATAACTTCCTACCATGAAATTTTCACAATTATTTCCTAAATCCTCTTATAATTTGGTTGGAATTGGAAGAGTTTTTCGAAAAGATCTCTCAATCCACACGCACATGTTCCAAGCAGCTACCTGTACCAAGTACAACCCTGCCATCGTCTCTATTGAAATTTGGGTGTTTTTTTAATTTCAATAGCCATCATCCTGGGTAGGAATCTATTTTCTTTCAGCTAGTGCTGGGTCTTGTCAAGGGTGTGTTCGCAAACTGCAGACTTTTTGGAACGGCGGTGTTTTACATCGGCAATATGTTCTTTTACGCGGGTCCCTACGCTTCTTTTAGTTTGGCCTATGTATGAGAGACCACAATCAATCGTGCATACTCCTGCATCTTGTAGAGGTATGTGGTACTTGACTTGCGGAACTTGACAGGTGGTAAGAACTGACTTATCTGTGATCTTCTTCAGCAGCTTGAAGTATGTTTTGATTGAAGCTCGCTTCGAGATATAGCCAATCTTGTCTGTCGCCTCTAACCATATGTCAATACAACACTTAGATGCTTGACTGTGGCACGTTTCATGCGGTTTCTGTGACGAGGGCGCGGCATATGGAAAATATTTCGTGGCGATAGATCTATTTATTACGTGATACAACTTGATGACAAATATAAATTTTGGTGACAAGAAATATATTCCCCAAAAAAAACCTGCTTCTGCGTGGCTTTAGTGGTCCAAACACGTGTCGAAGAAGCCGATCGCTCAGCCGCTACGCCAAACGTGTTGTTGTCGCAGTAAGATAGATAAAGCCGTAATATAGTTATATCCCTAGGGATATAATTATATACCGTAACATAGTTATACGAAAGAAAAATAATTCCATTTAAAAAAATCCATTTCGGTTCTGGCACTCGCCGGCCGCTGCCGCGGCCCCGCTCGCTTCGCTCGCTCGGCTCGTGCGTCGTTGGTTACAGTTCTAACCTTTTTTTTTTTTTGTGCGTGTGGAAAATCCTCATGGACTTCCGCCGCCCGGGGAGGCGGCGGGGCGTGTCGGACTCCACCCAGAGTGGGTGACCTACCGACTAAAAACCACACGGTGTTCCTTCCTGCACGTTTGCGTCGGGGGCTACGGGAAACAGAGAATTCGTCCGCGGCCCCCGACTGGTGCCGGCCCGCCGCAGCGGGCCCCGACTGCAGATTGTGGAGGGGGGGAGTGAGGCGTTGGACTCCCCCCCATCGCCTTAGAGGGGCGCGCGTGGAACACTACGCGCCACCGCCTCGGGTCCTATAAGGGGGGCGTGGCGGACGTCCCCGCGTCTGCCACCCCCGGACCCATTTATGGAGGCCGGAAGAGGGCATTGTCGGCCCTCCGCCGACGTCCGGTGCGCCGGCTGCGGATCGGGTTAGTGCTCGCGCACTCCCTCTCCCGCTCCGCAGCTTCCTTCTGCGAGATGACTGTTTCGCAGAAGGCGATCACTGCATCCCAAGACGCCGCGCTGCCGACCATAGATCGAATGACGGCCGGCAGCGACAGGTCGTCTCCCACCGTAGCGACGAGGGCACGGCGCGGCTCCTCCCATGCCGCACACTGCACAAGCGTGTGCAGCGCCGTGTCCTCCCGACAATGGACGCAGTGATGGCACCGGGCGTCCGGCTCCCTCCCTATGCGACACAGGTACTTCCCGAAGCAGCCGTGCCCCGAGAGCACCTGCGTCGCCCGAAATGTGAGGGAGCCGTGCCTCCTCCCGAGCCAGCGCTCGAGCACTGGCCGGACCGCCTCGATGGTGACGAGGCCGGCGGTAGGGCGTGCAAGCCTGTCCCGCCATTCCGCCACTAGGACTCGTTGGAGCTCTGACCGACGCAGCACGATCTGCCGCTGCGCCGGTCCCGCACCCAGCGTTCGCTCCTGCTCGCGCCACCGGTAAAGCGACGCGAGCGCTTTCGCCTCCAAGTCCCAGGGCGGGGATCCGGCCAGTACACAGGCCGCCTCGTGGGAGATCGTGCGATAGCCGCGGACGACTCTGACGGCCATCGCCCTCTGCGGCTTTCGCAGCACTGCGATGCTGCGGGCCGTCAGGTCGGCCGCCCACACCGGGGCCCCATACAGGGCCATGGATCGCACGATCCCCACGTACAACCGCCTACAGGCGGTGCTCGGGCCTCCCAAGTTGGGAAGCAGCGTTGACAGCGCGCCCGCCGCGCCCATCAACTTTGGCGCCAGCCGCAGGAAGTGGGGGCCGAAGTCCCATCGGCTGTCGAGCACCAATCCAAGGTACTTCATGGTGGACTCGACAGCGATTCGAGCCCCCCCCACCTCGATGTGTAATCCCGGCGGCGGCGCCCGTCGGGCGCCATGAAAAGCGATGGCCTCCGACTTGTTGAGGGCCACCTCCAGGCCCAGGCGCCGTATGCGGCCCACCACCTGTGAGACCGCACCCGTAGCTAGCAACGCTGCCTCCCTGTGCGAGCTCCCTCGGGCGGTGACCAGCGTGTCGTCCGCGTAACACGTCAGGTCCACCCCCGGTGCGAGCTCGCCTCTCAGCACCCAGTCGTACCCGATGTTCCACAGGAGTGGGCCCAGAACCGAGCCCTGTGGAACACCGCACGACATGGCGTGCTGTACCGTGCCGTCACGTCTCCCGTAGGTGACACACCTGTCCGTCAAATAGGCCCCAACCACGCGGCGGAGGTAGGGAGGTACCCTGTGGTACAGCAGGGCCTCCCTAATACAACTCCAGGGCAGGGTGTTGAAGGCGTTGGTGATGTCAAGGGACACCGCCAACGCGACCCCGCCCCGGGACACCGCTTCCTCCGCCAGGACTCTAACCCGCAGTATGGCGTCTACTGTGGAGCGCCCGCGCCGAAAGCCGAACTGGCTGCCGTCCAGGTCCGGCCCCTCTGTGCACAAGTGGCTGACGAGGCGGTCTGCACAATCCGCTCAAAGAGCTTGCCCACCTCGTCCAGCAGCACTATGGGCCGATATGCGGACGGCGAGTCGGCGGGGCGCCCTGCCTTCCTGAGCAGGACCAGGCGACCCGTTTTCCACAGAGCGGGAAACTGGCCCCGCTCTAGGCACGCCGAGAAGAGTCCTCTCAATTGGGGCCCTAGCTCCTCCAGAGCCAAGACGAGAGCACGGCCTGGCACTCCGTCGGGCCCCGGGGCAGTGTTTTTGGCCCGGAGCCGTGCCACGGCTGCTCCCATCTCAGGTCGTGTCACCTCGGGGACGCTGACGACACTTTCGTCTTCAGGCTCTGCGGCTGGGGGCGGAGCCATCGGCGGCGGAGCGTGTTCTCCTCTCAGGGAAGAGAGCTGCCACCACGTTCTCCAGCAGCTGTGGCTGGAGACTCTCCGTGAGTGGGGGGCCCGAGTTCCGGAGCTTGCCCCGGACCATGCGGTACGGGCGCCCCCACGGGTCTCGGTCTAGAGTCTCCAGCATCTCCTCCCTGGACCGCGTCTTCGCCTGCTCGATGGCCAGCCACAGAGCCTCCTTGGCCGCGCGGTACGCCTCATACAGCGCGGCCTCCACTTCGCGGATCCGTCGACGTCTCCTTCGGTACCGAGTGTACCGGCGCCTGACCGCCACACACGTGACGCGCTGCTGCGCCATCTCGGCAGACCACCAATACACCTGGCGCCTCGAGGACTGCGTGTGAACCCGGGGCATGGACGCGTCGCAGATCTGCGTCATCGCCCCGCGGAACCACTGCGCCTCTAGTTCGAAGTCGACGGGTCCGTCGGCCGACTCCCTTATCCAGGCCTGGATAATGGCCGCTTCTTCGAGAGCTTCCCTGTTCATCCGCGTGAGTGCCCAGCGTGGGCCGTCCCTCCGCGGAGCCGATGGGCTGCGGCCGCCCGCGGTCTGGGCGGAGACGTCGAACCGGATATAGCGATGATCCGACAACGTCTCCACCTCCCGGGCGACGCGCCAGTCGCGGACGCGGTGCGCTACAGCGGGGCTGGCGAACGAAACGTCCACGATGGACCCTCCCCGCTGCCGCACGCACGTATAGACCGAGCTCCGGTTCAGGACGACCAGGGCCGTCTCGACTGCCCACTCTGCCAACACCTCACCCCTGGGATCCGTGACCGGGGATCCCCACGCCGCAGACTTGGCGTTGAGGTCCCCGAGTAGCAACACGGGGCGAGGGTGGTGCCGGGCCACGACGGCCCCCAACTCTACAAGAAAGCTCTCGAAGTCGGCGAGACTCCTGTTGGGCGAGAAGTATGTCCCGATAACGACTGTGTCGTCCACGAGGGCGGCCACCCAGCCGCGACCTCGGGACGCGTTCACAAGAGTCCCGCCGATGATGGCTACCAAGCCGCTCAGGTCACCGACCCAGTTATCCCGGTCGGGGACGAAATACGGCTCGGCAACCACGGCCACATCGATCGACCACTGCGCCACGCTCTGAAGGAGGAGATCCTGAGCTCTGGCGCAGTGGTTGACGATGGTCTGGAGGAAACGGTAGTGCGCCATCGTTAGCACTCCATCTCCTCGACAACCCCTCCATCACTGGGCCGGGAGTCGGCCGAAGTGCTACCAGGCTGCGGGGGGGGTGTGGGTCCCCCGGCAGCCCGGTTCCTCTTCTTCTTGCTGCTGCTGGTGGTGCTGCCGCAGGCTCTACCACCCATCCTGTGCTCCGCAGGCTTTCCCGCTTCGCCTCCGCGGAGCACTGGGCCGCCTTATGGCCGGGTCGACTGCAGCGGAGGCACAACTCGCTGCGGTCTGTTGGGGCGGTGCACTGGGCCCTGACGTGCCCCGCCTCATGGCACCGGTAGCACCGCATGACCCTGGGCTCTGTGAGTTTGACCCTCGCAGAGCCCCACCCCACCAGCAGCTGCTTCGCATCGGCGACCTTCTTCGCCGCCGCCGCCGGGCACCTCACCCAGGCCGTGCCAAGCCTGCGCGCGCCGCGCTGCGAAGTGATCTTACCGGCGGCCACTTGCTCGGGCGGACACCCCCCGCTCCGAGCGACGGCCAGCTCCTCCGGGGTCACGGAGTCCTCCAGCCCCTCCACGCACAGCTCAACAGTTTTGTTGGGCTGGTGCACCCGTGCGTCCTCAGGTCTGAGGACCTCCCGGAGCTTGGCTGCTAGGGCGACCGAATTTTCGCCGCTCGCGGCACCGGGCAGCTCGAGAATTCGGGCGCCCGTCAGCGCCGTCCTGAAACGGAGGCCGTTCTGAATGCCAAGGTCGTCCAGCTTGACCTTGGCCCTCGCTTCCGCCAGGACGTCGCTGTATGTGACGCCCCGCTGCACGGCTTCCGGCTGCAGCGTTATTACTACAGCCGATGAGCGCGGGACGTCGATTCTGGGCGCCTTCTTGCCGCCCGTTGCGGCCCCGGCTGCCGGGCCCGATTTGTCCTTGCGGCCTCCTCGGCGTCGACGCTTCTTTTTTGTAACCGTGGTCCACCCCTCGAAGTCTTGTGTGACCACGGTCGCCGGCTGCGCAGCCCCCTCCGCGGCTTTATGGGCCCCTTGTGCGGGCCTCTCCTTGGCGGGCGGCTGCGCGGCTTGGTGGGGGGCCCCCTCCACGGGCTTTCTATCCTCCGCGGGCTTTTTGGCCCCCTCCCCGCCTTTTTGAGCCCCCTGTGTGGGCGTCGCCTTTGGAGCCTCCTGCGCCCTCCGTTTGTCCGCTGCTAGTGGCGGCCGGAGGGTTTGTGCAGGCAGAAGCCTCGGCTCCAGAGCCTCGAGGCGGGCATTCATCATGCCCCCAACCTGGAGCATGATGACCCGCGCAATTTCCTCGACCTGGTTCGAGGACCCAGGTGTCGAGGTGGAGGCGGCGGCGGCGGCGTAGGATGACCGCTTGGTAAAATCGGCCCTTAGAGCGGCGATACTTCGCTCGAGGGCCTCGACCTTTCGCTGCAGACGGCCGTTCTCCTCCCGGAGCTTCACCGTCTCCTCCGATGCAGTGCGGTCAAGGAGGGCCTCCATCGCCTCCCTAATCCCTTCAGCTGCCTCCTTCAGGGCACGCGTGAACGTCCCCTTCAGGTTGCCAGATTTCGTGGCCACCTTCAGGATGACGTCCACGCCATCCGTCACCTGGCGGCTTAAGGCCGCCGAAGTCAGGCCCTCCCCGGCGGTCGCAAGGGCTGACCGCCTTTCTCGGGCCTGACGCGCCATTTCGGCGACCTCGTCATTCGCCATCAACCTCCTTTCTTCGCGCTTCGCGGCTTGGAGCTGACCAGCGCTGCATTGTGCTGCGTCTGGGTCGAGCAGGCGTCGCTCTCGTCGCTGGGCAACGGGGTGTCGGGGCGCTTGACGAAGCGACCCCGGGCATCGCGCGAGAGAGACGAGCTGGATGCCCGCCCTCTCGCAGCCGTCGGTACTTTCGCGATCGAAAGTAGGTTCTCCTCACTAGAGGAGAGACCCAGTCCCTCCTCAGAGCCCGACACTAAAGCGTGCGGGCGCTTCCTCCTCTCATGCTCTTCACTTTTATTTTCAAAATTTTTATCCATGTTTGGTCCCACGAGTATGGGGGAAAAACGGTCCGCCCGGGCAGTGCCCCCTGTACCCGGGTAAGCCTAGCGTAACCCGCCAGAGGGTCGGCCGGTACTCTGACGGGGGTCGCACTAGAGACTGAACTCCCTTCAGCCATTCATCCCATCACGGTGCGCCGCCGCTTGAGATTGGGCGGTCCGGGCGGTTAAGCCAAGACCGACGGGAGGCACCCCACGCTGGGCCGCGAGACATGACCACGACACCCAGCACGCTGTGAAGTGCTTCCCGATTTTCCTGACGGTGGCAGGGGAGACAGAACTCCCGCTGCCTGCTCGGAGGTAGGGTGAGTACACACCGAGCCCGCCCTTGCTTCTCCACTGTGCCCTCTGCTAGGTTCAGAGGGACACGCGGAGCAACGCCCCGGCCCCGAAAAGGGGGGCCCAAGCCCTGCGTAGGGCTTCCCGGCCCTGAAAAGGGCCCTAGGTCAGACATTCGCCACGGGCAACAAGACTCCCCATTAAACAGAGGAGAGTTATTGCCCGTGCCCAGGATGCACCGGCCCCACACGACTACCGTTCCCCACGGACGTATCCAGAAGGGACAAGCAGCCGGGGGCACACGAGGAGGTTGCCTGACTTGCACCCCTACAGTTCTAACCTAACCTAACCAAATTAAAAAGGAGGATAACGACTTTATTTTTCTTTCGTATAACTATGTTACGGTATATAATTATATCCCTAGGGATATAACTATATTACGGCTTTATCTATGTTACTGCGTCGTCATCGTCTGCATCGTCATTAAGTAATTTACCTATTATTCTAAACACAATATTTGATAGTAAATTCATTTACTAAAATTATAAAGGGACGAAACACAATCCACAATCTTTGTCAAATTAGTGGTCCAAACGCGCCAAAAGAAGTATACTTCAATTTATAAAAAAATCAATAGCTAAGTACTGATATGTTAAGCTTATCGGAAGACGAGTAGGCATGTCAAAGTTTAATAGTTTCTCGGTAGATAACAATCTTTCGCAATAGATTATCAAAAACAAGTAGCTCTGTAGAAATGATTTTTCGCGGTAACGTGCATCGAAGTCAAGTAGTATCGCAGTGAAGATCTATCGCGGTAACGTGCATCGAAGTGTAGTGGCTTCGCAGAGACGGTCTTTCGCAGTACCGTGCATCGCAATTTTGTAGCGTCGTATTAGCTTTTATCGATATTTTGTGCGTTGATATTCAGTATTCTACTCGTCGATTTGGCTGACTATGGGCTAACGCGCACTTGTGATTTTTAGTCTACCGATAGTTTAGTCGCTGTAGTAGTCGTGTATAATTTCATGTCGAATTCTAATCGTCAAATGCGCGCACTGCCATATAACTCCATAGTGAATCCCAGAACGATCAAACTATCGCCCGACTAAAAAATCACGAGTGCGCGAGCGCACTATTGGTCTTAGCACAGCAAACCCATGTTTGTTTATCTTGGGCAGCCCATACAGCTTTGGTGGTTTTGCACAACTAGGAATTAGGTTTAGTTACGTTAGGCTGACAGAAGAACACAGATCTATTCTTATAAAAAATATACTGGAAGGAACAGTGTTACCACATGCTGAAGACGTACTGTCAGTTATTTGAACATTCTAGTATGATACTGACCCGAAACACTGTACACACCGTTAAAAATACGTCATTTATCACAACCAGTTTCTGTCTTATACTGACCAGCGAGATAACAGCCTGGAAGGCAAGAGAGAAGTGTTTCACGCGCTAATGTGGCAAGTTAAGAGAGCTGTATGACGTTTTCTTACAAGAATGGAACTCTTTCTCTTGCTAAATGTAAATTTGTTAAGAGTCAATGCCTCGCCGCGGCGAGCACAGCATTGAATTACAGTTTAACACCGACGCGCCGTGTCAAGGTGTGGGTAATTCAATGCCGTGGGCAAACCACTTAAAATTATTTTGCACAAAATGTATTGAGTTGCCTTTTTAAGGTGTATTTCTTTCGCATTAATGCCATTTATTTAATCTATGTTTAATTTAAATCAATTCTCTAACATTCATTCATGCGTTATCATTTCATTTATCCGTGTTATCCATAAAAAAACGAATCACTAGTTAGAAAGATCACAAAACTACACATTTCATGATTTACTACACCATTCATGATTTTGTTCAAAAATAATCGGAGCAAAAATATCGTCCATGACTAGATATATGACCACCACTGTATAATATGACGACTAACAGGTAGGAAGTACCTACCTGCTATACCGAAATATTATTTATCCTTTTTTAATGCGCCTGGCGCCATTCTGTTTGTTAACAGGGTATGTGTTTATCGACAAGTCAACCTTTTAGAATTTGCGTTGGGTTCTTGCATCGCAGTAGTAAGCATTGATGCATTTGAGAGTTGGTTGAAAAGCAAACATAGGACTACATGTTTAAAACGGTTATCCAGTCATGAAGATCAATTATATTCTACAGCAGTACAATTGAACTTATGGATTCAGAATAGATGGAATGATTTCTTGTATTTAAGAGCAACAAATCATGCTAAAGTTAGTGTTTTCTAAACATTGTTTAATAAATGTACCTTTGGGGTTTAATTTTATTATATACGTACTAGCGGCCCCTATCGGCTTCGCACACGTATTTAACAAAATTTCAAAAAATATAAATTTTAACACACACCACATACCTATACTTTCTTTTTACGTCGGGTTAATAAAAAACAAAATTAGAATGAATTCCTTGACGTTGACTCGGCTCCCGTATCTCAGTGACGCCTAAGTACCTACATCGCATACTATTATAGCTAGCCGAGCGGGGTAGGTAAGCGCGACTCTTTTTTCTAATACTTACATTTGATATCTTTCGAATAGTCCGGTGAATTTAGACTTTTTATCCGAGGTTACAATAATTCGCACCTAGCTGAAAATTGGTAGGATTGTTCAAAACACCATTTTATATGAAACTAGCTTCTGCCCGCGGCTTCGCCCCCGTGGAATTCGGTCTGTCATCACATCCCACAGGAACGGGATAAAAATTATCCTATGTTCTCCTGGTTCTAAGCTACCTCTCCACTAATTTTCAGCGAAATCGGTTCAGCCGTTCTTAAGTTATAAATAGTGTGACTAACACGACTTTCTTTTATATATATAGATGTAAAAAGTCCTCATCGATCCGACACCTGGAAAAAAATTAGCTCGGGTTCAAAGGTCACAAAAACGGGTTAAGCGCGATTTTCAACAAAATGGTAAGTTTTATCATAAAATCAGCCCAGATAAAAATTGTAGATCAGATAAGTCTATAAAAATATCTGATTACTTTTGTGTACGTTACCCATCAGGAAAGTAGCTCTTAGAGTGATATGAGTGGAACGTATAATTAGTGCGTAATGTGCTGTAATTGTGCGCTACATAAAAAAAATGTACGGCTTTGTAGTTTTGGAAAAAAACGAGAAAAACGATTCCTGCTGGAGTAACGTTCCTCCAGCAGGAAAATTCTAAACGAATAATCGGAATGAGAAATATTGTATATGGGCAAAGTTATATTTGTGCATAAATGTGCGCCAAAAATATAATTTGTGCGTCTTCAGGTTTTCTAGATACTGTTACTACTAGAAAACCATTGCATGTGCTTCTGTAGAATAAACACACACGTAGTAGCTCTTTATTTGTGCGTATTTGTGACAGAATTAGATTTAAGAACATATTTATAAATTTCAAGTAATAGTTCTTTTTTGAAAATAAGAAAAAATATCGCAGCGCCGAAATGAGTAAACTTATAATCTAGCTGAAAACTGTACCTATTCGATTCTTTTTGACGCTTATAATAACCATAAAATGTGTCAAAAGTGTACATGCATGCGTTATTGAATAATATTGCTAAAACTCAAAACGATGGTGTCTTAACTATGACGGCAAAATACAAGAAACCGGCTCAACCCAAGATATGTAGATAAAAACCAAAAATTTTTGCGTTCAGTCAAGAATATAATAGTGAAAATATTCAGCTTGAAATGTTTCGCATTATGAAGATATAAGCAAAAAATTTAATAATAGGTCTTTACCTATGAAATTGCCGTTCTGCAGTACGGGCCATTTAAAATCAAAATAATTTTTGTTTGGCTAAGAATTCTAATTTCAAATTAATTTTATTTTAAAATCATGGAATTCTTTTTCCAAAAGTAGTCATTTGTTTATTGATTAGTGTTACATTTTCATCGAGTTTCAATCTTTTTCGTCATCATGAATACGTTAAAATTTCGAGTAATTACGGAATATGAGTACCGTCGTGGCAGCAACACAGCACAAGCGGCACGCAACATCAACGACGTTTACGGAGCTAACACTAAAAACCAACGCACCACCTGTTATTGGTTTGCTCGGAATTTCGACCTGAAAAATGAACCTCGCGGTCGTCCGAAGACTGGTCGACAATGACGAATTAAAGGCGATTGTGGAAGCTGATGATACACAATCGACGGCTGAATTAGCAGCAGCTTTCGACGTTAGCGTCAAAACAATATTGGTCCATTTGCGTCAAATTGGCAAGGTAAAAAAGCTTGACAAATGGGTGGCCCACGAACTCAATGATCGCCAACGCGAAGTACGCGTCGAAACGTGCCTTACACTGCTAAACAGACACACAAATGAAGGAATTTTGAACCGCATTGTTACCTGCGATGAAAAATGGATTCTGTTTGATAACCGCAAGCGCTCAGCAAGTTGGTTGGATCCTGGTTCAGCACCTAAACAATGCCCTAAACGAAAACTTACCCCTAGAAAAGTAATGGTCACTGTTTGATGGTCTAGCGCCGGTGTGATTCATCACAGCTTCTTACCAAACGGGGTGAGCATTACTGCAGATGTGTACTGTGAAGAACTGAACACAATGATGGAGAAGCTGGCACATCTCCAAACAGCATTGGTCAATCGCTCGTCTCCGCTGCTGCTGCACGATAACGCGCGACCTCATACTTCACAGCAGACGGTCTCCAAGTTGCAAGAACTGGGGTTGGAAGTTCTCCGTCATCCGCCCTACTCACCAGACCTTGCGCCTACAGACTACTACTTTTTCCAGAATTTGGATATCTTCTTGGCGGGAAAAAAATTCAATACCCGAGATGCAGTACAAAATGCCTTTGAAGAATTTGTTACCTCCCGTCCAGCTGATTTCTTTAAGAAGGGCATCAATAAACTGCCACTGCGTTGGCAAAGATGCATTGATTGCATGGGTGATTACTTCGATTAATACAAATAAAAAATACATGAAAAAATTTCGTTTAAATTTTTTCATACAAAACGGCAATTTCATAGGTAAAGACCTAATATGTGAACAACGGCTGGTTATCCGACCAAATTCGAATGACTACAAAAAAGAGACAGATTCGTACATATCGATAACCTTCTTTATTGGACGTATTAAACCTAAGCTGTTTCCGTACAGTCGCGTTGAGATTGCACCGTATGACCATATAAAATGAAAGAGCTTGTTGATGTGGAAATCATTATTTTTATTCTCTTAATTTTGGTTCTTAACGTAAATATGGCAACAAATCAATCTTAATATGTGTGTAATATAATGTGTTGAAATACTAAAAATTTTTCAAAATACAATAATGTCAAAAGCTGTATTCAATAAAATGTTATGAAATGTTAGTACTTTTAGGTTTTATTAAGAAACATGATTTAACACATTTCCTTCTTTTAAAATAATTAAATAAAGTACTATAGCGTATACCTTGAAATAGCACATAAGCTACTTTTTATAATGTAAGTAAGTATTTAATCATGTACAAAGTCACGGAAACAGCTAGTAGAATATAATCGAAAAAAAGTTCTTGTTTTACCTCTTTTCTACTTCATTGTACTCAACCATAACACGTTTCAACCGGAAGGTAAGTAAAGTTAAAAAGGTCACCATTATGTACGAATGCGTCGCTTTTTTGTAGTCATTCGAATTTGGTCGGATAACCAGCCACTGTTTACATGCTTAGTTTTTTACTTATAGGTATCTACATAATGCGAAACATTCCTAGCTAAATATTTTCTATATATTCTTGAATAAACGCACAAATGTTTGGTTTACACCTACATATCTTGGGTTGAGCCGGTTTCTTGTATTTTGCCGTGAAATTTAAGACACCATCGTTTTGAGTTTTAGCAATATTATTCAATAACGCATGCATGTACACTTTTGATATTTTTTATGGTTATTATAAGCGTCAAAAAGAACTGAATACAGTTTTCAGCTAGATTATAAGTTTACTCATTTCGGCGCTGCGATATTTTTTCTTATTTTCAAAAAAGCTCTATTACTTGAAATTTATAAATATGTTCTTAAATCTTATTCTGTCACAAATACGCACGAATAAAGAGCTACTCGTGTGTGTTTATTCTACAGAAGCACATGCAATGGTTTTAGAGATACACGATTTTGCAAAACATTACTCCAGCAGGAAACGCAATATCTAGAAAACCTGAAGACGCACAAATTATATTTTTGGCGCACATTTATGCACAAATATAACTCTCTGCCCATACACAATATTTCTCATTCCGATCATTCGTTTAGAATTTTCCTGCTGGAGGAACGTTACTCCAGCAGGAATCGTTTTTCTCGTTTTTTTTCAAAACTACAAAGCGCACAAGTGTTTTATGTGGCGCACATTTACAGCAGATTACGCACTAATTATACGTTCCACTCATATCACTGTAGGAGCTACTTTCCTGATAGGGTAACGTAGACATTACTTTTTTCCTAAGAGCCACCGTTTTTGACATACATAAAACGATTCAAAAAGGGTTGTAATCGTCATAATATGCACACGTTTCTATGCCACCTTTGAGGTAGTGTTCTTAGCGCGTTTCTTTCAATGTGGTTTTCCCGGTATGCCTATTCCACTGATCTGTCGCAATTCTGTTTACTTTGAAATCGTATGAGCTCGGACAGCTCTTGCGTAAGCATGACCATTGAGCAGGCCCGTATTTAGGGGGCGAGGGCCCCTAGGCACTTGGCATTTGGGGCCCCCCTCCCGCATCTCGAAATCATTCCATTTTCATCCGTGTACGTTACCCTAGCAGGAAAGTAGCTCCTAGAGTGATATGAGTGGAACGTATAATTAGTGCGTAATCTGCTGTAATTGTGCGCCGCATAACAAAATTGTGCGCTTTGTAGTTTTGGAAAAAAACGAGAAAAACGATTCCTGCTGGAGTAACGTTCTTCCAGCAGGAAAATTCTAAACGAATGATCGGAATGAAAAATATTGTATATGGGCAGAGCTTATAGCATAATAGCATAAATAATTAATATAATTTGTGCGTCTTCAGGTTTTCGAGATATTGCATTTCCTGCTGGAGTAATGTTTTGCAAAATCGTGTATCTCTAAAACCATTGCATGTGCTTCTGTAGAATAAACACACACGAGTAGCTCTTTATTTGTGCGTATTTGTGACAGAATCAGATTTAAGAAAATATTTATAATTTTCAAATAATAGCTCTTTTTTGAAAACCAGAAAAAATATCGCAGCGCCGAAATGAGTAAACTTATAAGCCAGCTGAAAACTGTATTCGGTTCTTCTTGACGCATAAAAAGTATCAAAAGTGTACATACATGAATTATTAAATAATATTGCTAAAACTCAAAACGATGGTGTCTTAACTTTGACGGCAAAATACAAGAAACCGGCTTAACCCAAGATATGTAGGTGTAAACCAAAAATTAGTGCGTCTATTCAAGAATATATAGTGAAAATATTCAGCTTGGAATGTTTCGCATTATGTAGATATAAGCAAAAAACTAAGCATGTAAACAGTGGCTGATTATCCGACCAAATTCGAATGACCACCAAAAAGCGACGCATTCGTACATATTGGTGACCTTCTTAACTTTACAGACCTTCCGGTTGAAACGTTTTATGGTTAAGTACACTGAAGTAGAAAAGAGGTAAAACAAGAACTTTTTATTCGATTATATGCTACTAACTGTTTCCGTGACTTTGCACATGATTAAATACTTACATTATAAAAAGTAGCTTATGTGCTATTCCAAGGTATAAGCTATGGTACTTTATTTAATTATTTTAAAAGAAGAAAATGTGTTAAATCATGTTTCTTAATAAAACCTAAAAGTACTAACATTTCATAACATTTTATTGAATACAGCATTTGAATTTATTGTATTTTGAACATTTATAGTAGGTATACTTATTAACACATTATAATATACACATATTATAAATAAATAAATATTCTGCGCCATTTTTACACAACACCATCTAATATTATGATTGATTTATTGCCATATTTACGTTAAGAATAAAAATTAAGAGAATAAAAATAATTTCCACATCAACGAGCTCTTTCATTTGATATGGTCATAAGGTGCATTCTCAACGTTTGAACGCGACTGTACGGACACAGCTTACGTATAATACGTCGAATAAAGAAGGTCATCGATATGTACGAATCCGTCGCTTTTTTGTAGCCATTCGAATTTGGTCGGATAACTAGCCGTTGTTTACATGTTTAATTTTTTGCTTATATCTACATAATGCAAAACATTCCAAGCTGAATATTTTCACTATATATTCTTGAATAAACGCACAAATTTTCTGGTTTACACCTATATATCTTGGGTTGAGCCGGTTTCTTGTATTTTGCCGTCAAAGTTAAGACACCATCGTTTTGAGTTTTAGCAATATTATTTAATAACGCATGTATGTACACTTTTGATACTTTTTATTGTTAATATAAGCGTCAAGAAGAACCGAATACAGTTTTCAGCTGGCTTATAAGTTTAATCATTTCGGCGCTGCGATATTTTTTCTGGTTTTCAAAAAAGAGCTATTACTTGAAAATTATAAATATTTTCTTAAATCTAATTCTGTCACAAATACGCACAAATAAAGAGCTACTCGTATGTGTTTATTCTACAGTAGCACATGCAATGGTTTTAGAGATACACGATTTTGCAAAACATTACTCCAGCAGGAAATGCAATATCTCGAAAACCTGAAGACGCACAAATTATATTTTTGGCGCACATTTATGCACAAATATAAGCTCTCTGCCCATATACATTATTTTTCATTCCAATCATTCGTTTAGAATTTTTCTGCTGGAACAACGTTACTCCAGCAGGAATCGTTTTTCTCGTTTTTTTCCAAAACTACAAAGAGCACAATTTTTTTATGCGGCGCACAATTACAGCTGATTACGCACTAATTATACGTTCCACTCATATCACTAGGAGCTACTTTCCTGCTAGGGTAACGTACACTTTTCATCCGGCCTTAAAAAATTACCCTCAAAAACACAAAAAATAATGTTATGTGCGAAACTGTTTCGGAAGTCAGTGGCGAAAACAAAAGACACAACTAGAACTGTGCTTACGAGAAGAGTAGGTAGATCCCATCAAAAACATTCTGTAAAAAACTAGCCAAGTCCTTATCATTTATATGCGATTTCTTTATTATTTATAATAAATGTTGTGTGACTTGGCCGTTGACTTGTACATTAACTATAAATAATAAAAAAATCGCAGTAAGGAACCTTAGACTTGGCACGACTTTGTCTAGAGTTCATTACTTTTTAGAGATAAACAATCAGCTCCATCGAGACTTGGCTAGTTTTTTCATTTTCATTAGCAGAATGTTTTTGATGGGATTTAACTTCTTTTTGTAGAAACGTAGGCTTATTGATTTATTTTATTAGATTTTCTTATTTGACACTAATAGTTTGTTTTCTAATCAGAGCCACCACGTACTCCAGATCTTCGATTATCCTAGTTTTTATAGATTTCCCTTTATGTGGCCATTAAACCCTAACTCTGTACCAAATTTCAGCTTTCTGAGTTTATGGGAATTACTAGTTCTATTTTGATGATCATGAGTGAGTGCGTGTCATAAATGCGAAAATTTGCTTTCGCTTAACTTCGGAACTAAATGGCCTACAGACTTGAAATTTTGGATTTTAAGTATGTGATTATAGCTTACTGGATGACGAAAATTTCTGCGTTCTGGTCTTATCCAGAGGTTCTCAAATAGGGGCCTAAAAAAGCGGCGAAATGGATCCAGTAAAGGATGGTACGGCAGTGATTGCTTCGCGCTCGACTTGGCGGGGGCACTGCCGTGCCCCCAGATAAAATATAGATAGATCTTGACTGTAGGTAACATAAATCGTTGAAAATGTTCAGCCGTTTTGACGAGATATGTTCTTTTTCTGGAAGATCGAGTAACTCTAAAAGAATTATGTTGGAGTTTCGCACGAGTTGCATCACATAAGTGGGAGAAATCCCACCAAATTATTGATACATCCAGAAAAAAGTAAGAAATTTGGCTGCAAACAAATATGGATTGTCCCAGTTGTGAACAAACAAATTTAGTCACTCAAGTACCAACTGTTGATGAGAGATCTAAAGCACACTCAGTCTCTCCAGAACATCGTCGACATCATCTGTTGTGGGAACAATGGTAAAGAGCTCACTCACAGAAAAATATAATATTTGATTGATCATATAGGCGAAGAGCCGAGTCAATTGGTCCATATATAGCTGAAGCACGTTTAAAAGAAGATGGTCGTGAGGGTATCACATCTCATCTGTCATCGAAGATAGGCTGAAAGATCTTGAAGCAGTCGCTTCATTCGTACGTACCTATGTTTTGTTTGATAATTTGGCAGACAAAGTCCTAGAAAAGTGTGTCCACACTAAGGACACTAACTTTTAAATAGCTGGAATGCGTACCATTTTAAGACTTTAAGAATATTTTCGATAAAGTTTCAAGTTTAGGCCAATCCAGCTTTTGAGCTTGTATTCAGGTTCCGCTACAGGAACTGGGGCCCCTAGGATGGCGGGGCCCCTAGGCCAGGGCCTTGTGGGCCTAAGGGGAAATACGGGCCTGCCATTGAGCATTTTTTCTAATGTTTTCAGTGCATAAATCTCTGCGAGTACTTGTTTCATGCTGCTTCCTTGCGTAATATGCCCAATTGCTCCAAGAAAAGACATCTTCAAAATTTCAGATCCGTCAGGTGCTGTTGATACAATAATTTACGGCGAAAAACCGTTTTTGTGACCTTTGAACACCAGTTATTTTTTTCTAGGTGTCGAATCGATAAGGACTTTTTACATTTCATTTATAATGGTGTTTTGAACAATCCTACCAATTTTCAGCTAGGTGCGAATTATTGTAACCTCACCCCTATTTTTTGGTCTAATTTGACCGGACTAGAATGTTTCGAATGTTCATGCTATATCTGTCGAATGGAATGTCCGAATTAAATAATTACAAAAGTTATAAAGGTATATAAGCAGTCTTGAATATGAAGTAAGTAATTTATTTGCTTAAGGATTAATACCAAGGTATAATTCGCGCAAAATAACGACCCAAAACTAACAGAGGGGGAAAGTTTGCGCAGTGCATTTGCGTGCAAAATGTACTAAAAATCGACTACTGTCCACCATTTTGGTTCAAGTTATTTTGCGCCAACTTTACGAATAAATTGGCCTAGTTTGTACCGGCGTTAATATTGCATATTTTAACATGAAAATATAGTACGTAACTGTTAGAGTTAGACTTATAGTATTGCGGACTTTTTTGTAGATGTCTTCTATAAAACTGTAGTAAATCACTTTTCTCTATTGTTAATACTTTCAGCAGCGTACGCGGTATAAGGATTTTTCTCACACCTTGAGTTACATTATCGAAGTTTTCATACGAATCCCTAACTATTTCAAAATATTCTATAGCCTATGTTAATCGGGAATAATGTAGCATTCAAATGGTGAAAGAATTTTTGAATACATACACACACATACATACATACAAATCTTTCCTCTTTAAAATATTAGTAAAGTATAGGTCATAAGCAGGTATGTTGTATAACAAAAATCCATACTAATTAAGTAAATCAAATGTGAAAGTAACTTGTGTTTGTACCATTTCGCGCCTAGACCACTGAATGATTTTAATTAAATTTGTCAAGGACATTGATAAAATTCTGAGGAACGAATGCCTTTTCTCAAAAATTCTCAAAGAATTATAAAACAAAATAAGTTTTAGTATGTGAGAAAACTAAGTATTTAGATGAAAGAAAGAATAGAATGGAAACCTTTTTCAAGATCACCTTGAATCCTAATGCCACAACAGCCTTAATTTTCTTATAATCATTCAACACCATGATATTGTCTCACTACTAGCTGACTCGATCTCCTCTCAGGAGAAGTGAGATTAGGCTATAATCTACCACAGTTGTGTGGGTTGGCAGACTTCACATGCTATCCTGAAAACCTCTTGCGCATATACTGTTCATTTGATACAGAAATATGTCATAAGAATACCTCAGCATTGATTTAGATTACAATCCATTTTCAATTGTGTGTAATTAGTTTATTTCCGGATTTTTAACTAATTGCCTTTTTTGTATTTCAGGCCTTCCTTTTAGTAAATATAAATTTTGTAATAATTTTTGTCACTGGTAAATATATCAATGGCTATATACTTACATACTTATTACTTATGTTTACATGTCTTTTTTACAAAGTGATATTACCTGTATTGAGACTGTGCAAGAATATGAGACAAGACTTAGGTGAAGTATTGCAGTTTTTAATCATGTTTTTTATATAAATAATTTCGAACTATAAAAAATTAATAATTTTCCAAAATTATATTTTTCAGAATCAGATTATGAACTAGAGGGTCTTATACCAGAAGTATCCGAAATGGACATAAAAGTATTGTCAATTGAACCAGAACCAGTATCTACTATGGATGAAAGACAAATTTATGGTAGGTGCATTACTTCGTCCTTTCTTAATTCTTTTTTAGTATAAACGTTTTTTCTAACTCATACCTTAATTATCACTGGTGTAGTTTTAGTCCGAATTTCCGAAAATGCTAGTGGTTATGCGTGTATGAAGCTTTATATAAACTGAAGCAATTCCAGTGCTATTTCTAATAATAGCACAGTTTTTTTTTACAACTTTTTGTTGTATGTGTGTTTAGTGTCTTTAATAAGAAATAACTTAATTAATTACATATGTAACTTCCTTTTAAGACTATTGGAAACCAGAAGATGTTCCCCTGGCCGAGTGTAGTGACAGTTCCGAGAATAGCAGTTCATTAGTTACAAATTTTTCCATGGAAAAAATGCAAAGTCTAGAAAAAGATGTTGATACTTCAGACACCAGTGAAGATGAATATATTCCTCTAGGCAAGTTCTATGGGTGATTATATTTTATAGATGTCTAAAAGAAGACATTTAAAAACTGTAAGATACCAGAACAATTTAAGCATATTTGGTCTTATTATAATAATTAACTTGTCACAGCTTATCACAATTTCAATATGTATGATGAAAATAGTTAGTATAATTATATTCAAGCATATATTTTCAGATCAACAACAGGAACAGTTGCAATCTACATTAAAGGTAGTAGAACCAGTCAGAACCTGGAGCAGTAATGCTTACAATACATTCTGGAATATAACAGGAGCTGTAGCAAATATTTTGCAAACAGAATCCACAGAAACTAAAAGGAAGCGACTGTCGAGTATAGATTCCTCTGATGGTTTCGAAATGGTAGACCAAAACGATTTAACATAAAATGTATATATGCAAAGAAAAATATTTGTTTAACAATAGCAAAGCACCATATTTATTATTAATGATATCCGAACAGTAGAATAGAATATAATAAAGGTAGTAATTTACTTGAAAACAGTAACTCAAAACGGGAAATATAGTGACAGTAGCGGGGTAGGACAGGGTAGGGCGCGGTTGTGAGACCGCCCAGGGCGCTGTCGTGGCGTTAATTGAGCGTGCTGCGTGGCCTACTTACTCGTCAATTCCCTAACCAGAATGAAACGCAGTGCATGCAGTTTATTTACCGGGAATCCCCGACAGTACAACAAAACAGATTATCTATCTCTTTAACATTTTAGTTACAAAGACATTATTTTAGACGAAGCGGAATACACGACTCATTCTAATTCATTACAACATACTAGGTATTTAATACTAGCATAGTAATCTTGATAGCGTCTTCCTGCCGGCCAGGATAGAACATGGATAGATTGTGTTCCCTTAGAGCCAGCCACCGCGTCCCGCGACGTACGAATAAGGGGCATTAACGTTCATTATCATGAATTCTCCTGTCCCATTTGGACTCCTTGCGGGGCAATGAGAGGCTCTATAACTTCTCTGTGATATGTTTGTGCGTTAATGCTACCTCTTCTCTTCCACCTTTTTTCGGGTGGACTTCTAGTGAGTTTCGGAGACGGGTGACCCTGTCAGGTAAGCATGTATAAGCCGTGACTTGATGACTTGGATGAAATCCAAAATGAGACTCGACCTTTGTTGATCAGACCACATTAAATGTTCCCGTGTCCAAGCGAGTCGTTTACCGCGTTAGCCAAGTCGAAGACCTGGAAGACTAGGGTTTGCGAGAAACATCCGACTTCATGAAACCTTTGTTACACTGTTTGGAGAGAGAGAGAGAGGAGTCACAAGTGTGTTGCGCAATTTTTAAAAGGGAATACGCTCTTGTAGGTTTGAAGGTCGCATTGGTCTGGAAATACTGCAGGCGATAGTTCATTCCCCAGTTTTGTTGTGCGAGACACAAAGTTTCTAGAGAAATGCAGTTTTGGACTGCCAAACATCTAGTACATGATGGGGATGGAACTGGTGTCGCTAGTTAATGTAACTAGTTAGTGTAACTAGTTCGTTGGCAGAAAGAGGTAGCAGAGATCAATCCGAGCAGTTTCTCGGGGCACTTCCCATAGCAGGTACCTATCGGCAATAAAAATGCATAGCGAGGCCAAATTTCTACGCAACGCCGAGGGGTCTAGCCGGTTTGAAATTCGAATCATTCTTAGTACTGGGGTGCCTCATGCCCAGAGATGAGAACAGCATTAACGGACATATGCCTCATAATGTAGTAGGCTGGAGTGAAATACCGTCTCGATCTATTGAGCACGTTAAGCTTCTTCGAGGCTAACTTAGCCTTACCCTCTAAATGGCCGCGGAACAGGACAACACATAATTGGCTATTTGACAGTTTTCGGAAATATATTATATTATTTACGTAGGCTTATTTTATACCTATTAAAATTGTTTTCTTTTCGAAAATAAGTTATTTATTAGGAAAAAGCAATATTTTATATCCATTCATTTTAAATTCGCGCGAAAACAGCCGGTCAAGTGACATTTTCCTTCTGTGACGTCATAACTCAATAAACAAAAAGCTAACCTAACCACGAGTGACCACAAAGCTTTTTATAAGCGTATTTTGAATGAAAAGTTTAAAGATTTTTTACTAGAATGGTAAATACCGAGAATTTTGCATTTTACCATACACAAATTTGCCTCCCTCTTTAACTGGACATATCCAATAGCGTCGTCACCATAAGACTGTCGCGAAGATCTAAAATTATAAACATAACCTTTTAGTAATTTCAAATCATTTCATAAAATTTTTACTATTTGACCTAATTTAAATTATATATCAATACCTTGTTCATTTCGGTACTTACAATGAAGTTTTCACATTCTGAAACTCAGCAGAGTAAAAGTTAGGATTACAAAAGAAATTTGCGACCATAAATGAATCTACTTTAGGCAGATTTGCACTATCGGCTTTAATATATCCTGATTCCATTTCGCCTGAAACCTCTCACAAGAACAAATCGAAATATTTCTGTGTTAATTTTAAAAAAAGACACGGCGCTATCAAAAATTATTTTGTTTTGTGTGGTATGACGTCATACGAAATTCAATCATGGCCGCCCGCGTTTCGCATCTTGTAATCCATAGATAAAAAAACTCATTTTATTTTTCAAAAATAAAAATATTAAAAATTTATTTTCATGCCAAATATGTATTGTATAATTATTTTTAACCTTTAAACTACCTTATCAAACATATTTCATTTATTATCGTACCAACTGTCAAATACCCAATTAGGTCGACATCAAGTATTCCAATATGAAGTAAGAGTAAAGGAAATAATGAAGTTTGTTTCGGCACTCGATGACGAGTTCCCGATATATGACGCCCCCGGTATAGAAAGCATCGCCTGTGCAAGCTGCCATCCATAAAACAATGAATACCGCTGATTTGCAACATGCCATTGGGAGGAGGAACAAAGTAGGCGATAGCAACTAGGCTTTATAAACATGAAAGTCAGAGCATCCACCGCCGATTACGAAATTTATGCCACTGTCTGCCAGAAATTTGGTGACATATTCGTATAGTTTAGTCGGGAAGGGAGAAAGCGAAAGAAGCGTTTTGTGCTATACCCGATCGAATGCCTTCGCGTTTACCAAACTAACCACCAAGGCATCCTCCTTAGTCGCGATCGCCTGTGCCCAGCGATGTGTCTGGTATACTAGACGATCCGCCATTCGACCGATCAACCCTTACGAAAGCCGTAGCGCTGGTCACGCAGCTGATGATCCTCTAAGAACCTAAGGAGCTGGCAGTTTATCAGTTGACAATGGACTCCATTATCTTCGAGAAAAGGGAGGTTATGGCTATCGGTGTATAGTAGGACGGATTTCAGCGGTCGCCTTTTTTAGGGATCGGGTAGACTAATGCTGTCTTCAATGATGTCGGGACAACGCCAAAAGAGTAGGAGAGCCGAAAAAGACGTGTTAAAACTGGTTCCAACAATGGAGCACATACCAACGAATTATTTCCCGTGTGTAGAGGTGTAAAGGAGGGCTTAGGTACTGAATTTTCCTTCGATAGCTTTGGCAAGAGACCAGAAAGCACGAGTTCCAGTGTTTCGACTATACAGGCACTTCTGTTGTGTACGTTACCCTAGTAGGAAAGTAGCTCCTAGAGTGATATGAGTGGAACGTATAATTAGTTCGTAATCTGCTGTAATAGGCATGATGACGGTTAGCAAGAATTACTTAAATAATATGTTCATATACTGAAATATAATTAATGTTTAGAAAAAATATTTATTTGTATTTATAAGACGGGATTATTAATTTATTTGATAAAATAAAACTACAAAATACACAAGTCCGCCATGTTCAGTTGAACACCAATCAGATTCAATTACGTCACATCTATGTTGAACTTTCACTGTCACGTAAATTTCGTACGAATTTCGTCGATCTCCGCGCTTAAAATTGTTTTTCCTAATAGGCATGATGACTGATTTTCAAAAACTGTTCTAAAATATTCTTATGTATATACTATTTACGAAAAATAAATTATTTCTGCAATAAAAGAAGGTTTTTGATATAAAAATGAGATTTTAATTCAACGTTTTTAAATTAGCGCGAACTTCTTTGTTTTGGCATCATATACAATAGCAGATTAAACATCTTATCAGATAATATTTTTGTTAATTTTTATTAGACATGATTTCGCAAGTGTATAAGTGGTGTGCTGTTCCTCAGTGTGATAATACGTCAAAAAAACCCTGATAATTTATTTGTTTACGTGCCACACAACAAAACAATAAGATATAGTGGCTTAATCTTGCCCGGCGAGATTAAGCCACACGGTTGTGCAGCTTCTTTTCTTTCCTTCCTTATTAAACTTTTCAAATACTCCAGTATTTAATTGCAAACTAGGTTTACTATTGGATAAATTTTTCGTTATAGCTTTGATTTCAATATTTTTATAAAATTAAAACATTATTAAAACTAAACGTATGAAGCTGTGCTTTTTAAAAGTGTTTTTATTTTTTTGTTATAGTAATTTTAATATAGTTTTTAAATAATAATAAATAATACTTACATTGTAGTTTTAACATTTCTAAATTCTGCTGAACAGAAGCCTTTGATGCCAGGAACTGCCCCAGCATGCATTAAAAAATCAACTCTGGGCAAATTAGAGCTGTTTGCCTTGGTAAACCCTTGTTCCATTACTAAATAAGTTCTTAAACAAGTTGTAGAACAAAAAAAATAAGTAATATACAATTAGGAAATACTTAATAAACAATTATTAAGCGCGGAGATCGTCGAAATTCGTACAAAATTTACGTGACGGTGACAGTTCAACATAGATGTGACGTAATTGAATCTGATTGGTGTTCAACTGAACATGGCGGACTTGTGTATTTTGTAGTTTTATTTTATCAAATAAATTAATAATCCCGTCTTATAAATAAAAATAATTATTTTTTTCTAAACATATTAATTATATTTCAGTATATGAACATATTATTTTAGTAATTCTTGCTAACCGTCATCATGCCTATTGTATATTACTTAGTTTTTCGTTCTACAACTTGTTTAAGAACTTATTAAGTAATGGAAATTTGGCCAGAGTTGATTTGTTAATGCTGGGGCAGTTCCTGGCATCAAACAAAGACTTCTGTTCAGCAAAATTTAGAAATGTTAAAACTACAATGTAGGTAAGTATTATTTATTATTATTTAAAAACTATATTAAAATTACTATAACTATGCGTTACTATACTTAAAAAAATAAAATCACTTTTAAAAAAATGGTGCGCTTTGTAGTTTTGGAAAAAAACGAGAAAAACGATTCCTGCTGGAGTAACATATCCTCCAGTAGGAAAATTCTAAATGAATGATCGGAATGAGAAATATTGTATATGGAGGGAGAACTTTGCATAAATGTGCGCCAAAATTATAATTTGTGCGTCTTCAGGTTTTCGAGATATTGCATTTCCTGCTGGAGTAATGTTTTGCAAAATCGTGTATCTCTAAAACCATTGCATGTGCATAATAATATGTAGAATAAACACACACGAGTAGCTCTTTATTTGTGCGTATTTGTGACAGAATTAGATTTAAGAAAATATTTATAATTTTCAAGTAATAGCGCTTTTTTTAAAAATATCGCATAATGAGTTAGCTTATAAGCCAGCTGAAAACTGTATTCGGTTCTTCTTGACGCAATATTCCGGAGTGAAAACATTGTGACTTTCGATCAACCTCTATATGCAACCGCTCGAGAAATTATATCAGCCGCACCTGACGGGTTTGAAATATTGAAGATCATCATCAGACATATCGAAGGATTCCATCAACTACTCATGTCTTTTCATGGAGCAATTGGGCATACAATGCAAGGAAGCAGCATGAAAGAAGTATTCAGGCTCGAGATTTATGCAATGAAATCATTAGAAAAAAGACTCAATGGCCATGCTAACGCAAGACCTGTCCAAGCTCATAAATTTTCAAAGTAAACAAAATGTCAACAGATCAGTGGAATAGACCTACCGGGGAAACCACATTGAAAAAAACGCGCTAAGTACGCTACCTCAAAGGTGGCATAGAAACTTGTGCATATTATGACGATTACAACTCTTTGAATCGTTATGTATATCAAAAACAGTGGCTCTTAGGAAAAAAGTAATCAGATATTTTTATAGATAATAATCTGATCTACAATTTTTATCGGGGCTATATGATAAAACACCGTTTTGCTGCAAATCGCGAAAAACCCGTTTTTGTGAACTTCGAACCTCAGTAATTTTTTTTCCAGGGGTTGGATCGATGAGGACTTTTTGTATTTCATTTATAAGGGTGTTTTGAACAATCCTACCAATGTTCAGATAAGTGCGAATTATTGTAGCCTCGGATGTCTAAATTGACCGGACTAAATCTGAAACTGTGATTTTTTAATTCTTGTCTGTTTGTTACGAGTTGGAGCAAAAACTACTGAATAGATTTTAATTTTATTATCACTGTTAGAAAGTATATGCTCCAACATAAAAACTGGTGAACTTCTTATCCCTATTAATATTATAAATGCGAAAGTAACTCGTGTCTGTCTGTTACGCTTTCCCGCTACCTCTCAACCGATTTTGATGAAATTTGGCACAGACAATCTTTAGACCCTGAGAAAGGACATAGGCACCCTTTTATTGCGATTTGTACTAAGTAACTATTCCACGCGGGCGAAGTCCCGGGCGGATGCTAGTCTCAATTGATTAAATGAATCCTGAGATACAGCTTGACCTCCCTGATGTGCCCATGCCCATACAAAAAAGAGGTCATCAATGTTGGTTTTCCATTTTTACTCCTGATATAGCTTAACGTGAGCGAAGCCGCGGGCAGAAGCTGGTTAATCCATATAATTATAAACTTTTGTCTAAATAAAAGTTTTTTACCTTTTAAAAATAAAGCCATTGCCACACTAGAATTTTCTCCTGTATTCTAGGTGCGTTTACAAACACAAATTATCACATCACCCAGACCCGGAACAACTATCTGTAGATCATACAAATATTTACCCCGGGTAGGGATGGAACCCACTACACGTGGCGCAGAAGCCGATCTCTATGCCGCTACGCCAAACGTGTCGTCAATTATATCTTTTGTCTTATGGGTTTGAATTGGGGGGCGCCGTTGAAATCTCGCCCAGGGCGCCAGTGGTCGTAAAACCGGTACTGCAGTGATATGACCAAGTTAAAGGATTTGAGTTCGAATCTAAGGCACGCCTTGACTTGTCGGGTAATGTGCGTTATATTATCACGCGCTTAAGAGGTGAAAAAATACATCGTGTGGCATGCCTGAGAATTTCTCGCTGGCGTGTGAATACTGCCAACCCGCATCGGGCCAGCGTGGTGGACTAGCCTCATCTGTCTAATTCTGACAGAAGACCTATATACTTATAAGTCTTCTGTCAGATTTAGGCTACTGCCTAAACACGAACAACTAACGAATTCGTGTCGTAAACGAATGAGTTTTTTGTGCTACAAATCTTATACATACATATTTTCAGATCTGTCTCCCATTGGGATAGGCAGAGATTACACTTGCTACAATCCTGGCACACCACTTTCGCTTTATCTACGTTCGTTAACCTCCTTCTCATACAAATTATTCTCGATTTCGATACGAATACGTTTTCGAAAATGTTCGTGCTTGGGCTACTGGGGGCCTAGACAAAGTCACGTTTTGATTAACGATAACGAAATTCGACAAGTCCGAAATGTATGGCATTGGCATAAGCTTTCGTAATGTCACGTGATCAATCGTTTTCGATCGCTAAGTGCTAGACAATGTTAAATTGCGTAACGAAACGATGACGAAATCGAATGACTTGATCAATATTTTCATACAAATGCGTAGACAAGTGGCGTCTTGACAATCGACATCGCTGAGATAGCGAATCGATCGATCGATAACTTAGCGAACCCTTAGACCCTGTAGAAAAGCAAAATATGGCTTTTTGTTAGTTATCTGTAGGTTTTATTTACAGAATTTTTAGTTTTTCGTCTTAATTGCATATTAGCATTACATACATAAAGAGGATCTAAAGAAATCCCTTCGGACATTAAGTTAACTTTACCTTGAAATATCACCGTGACTGTAATTGAACAAGGAATAGGACAACAAGCAACGCATTGTAGGATCACGTTCACGTCATTGTTTACATAAAGCATTCTCAAGTGATATGAAATTAATAATCAAGTTCAAGGTCTACGTGAATATATAGGTACTTCTTTACCTTTCCATGAGTTCCAAAAGGGTCGAAAACTGAACCACTGACACACACTCTTGATTTCATTATTATTATGTTTTTATCCTTGAAAATGAAAAAAACACCTCAGTTTCTGTTTATCGTTTTATAAAGTTATATAAGTCATATCCACACACTCAATAAATTCTATTATTAACACTTGTATAATTTTTTAATTTTTTTACTCAAAAATGCATGTAATGTGGTCATTATTTTGACAACCTTGTTTGAGCAAAGTCGACCTTGCCGTTCTGTTTCAAGGAGCGGCCGGCAAAGCTTTGCTGGCCGCTATATCAGGCCGGCAATGTTTTGCCGGCCGCTATTTTGACATTTCAACGTTTTATTGTTGTTGTTAATATTATTCGCCAAAAGGCAGGCAAAGGTTTGAACTATACAGCCTTGTCTTAAACGGTAGAAACTTTATTGAGGCTTCGATGGAGTTTAGGAGTGAACCCAAAAAGTCACGATTTTCAATTTATATCATTTGCCTACACACACGTTCACGAACACTTAGGCCCACTTGCACCAACTTTCTAAATGTGTTTAAATCGTATTTAAACACAATTTTTCATGCAAATTTTGTATTTAAATACAATTTAAACACATTTAAGAAGTTGGTGCAAGTGGCCCTTAATGGTTAATTATCCACCATAATTACACACTTGAAATTCAAATTTTAAAAAATAATATAAGATCGACTATGTGCACTTTTCATTTTCCCGCCTAAACTCTTCAACGTTTTAAAAATCAAATCCAAAAATATTTTATTTCATTTTAGGCTGTATAGTTCCAACTACCATTGCTCAAAAAAAAAACAAAGAAGTAGGTAACAAAAGCGCGGTTCAGCAAAAATTTTGTTTTTATTTAGTGACTTTTTTGCTAAAAATGAGCTCTAAAAGCGAAAATTCTTCCGATTCAATGTGTTTAACACCGCCAGACATTAAAGATGAAGCTAAATTAGTGGTTGAAAATTTGATACCGCGAACTGAAAGGAAAAATTAAAGCTTGCATATGAAAAATTTGTCCAGTGGAAAATCAGTAGGAAATCTAAATGTCCGAAAATGTTTTTCTTGCGTATTTCAATGATCTTTCCAACAAAATGAAGCCTTCGTCTCTCTGGAATACCTATTCAATGTTAAAGTGCATGGTTCTGATAAAGCACAAATTGAACATTAAAAATTACCACAATTTAACGAGTATGCTAAAACGACAGTCAGACGGATATAAATATATTTTTTATTTAAATTACTTGCTGGTTTTATATAGATTAGGTACCTACTTGCATTTTTGAGTAAAGCACTATACAAACCTTGGCCCACAATGACTGCTTCGCTGGTCACGCTATGATTGCCTCGAGCTAGCCTAGCTACGCTCTAGGCCTTTCAGCTTGGCCATCATTGCAGCCCTTGCTGTCCTCGCTCTAAAGGCCTCGACCTACGGTCTCGGCCTTTATCTCAGCTCGTCCGCCAAGTGCTAGACGCTGACCGCGCTGTGGGCCTGGAGCTGCGCTGTCGGCCATCATCAGCGCGACCAGCAAAGTAGTCATTATTGACCGCGGCAGTAATGTACTAAAACCTTAAAATTTAATATTTAACGATGTTCCGGAGTTTACATATTAATATTTAGCTTATTTTACACCAATGTTCATCAATTACACTTTCACCGAGTAAACTTAACTGTATTCAAAACAATGGACACAATAATTGACCCGTGACGTCTTGAATTTTGACGTTTCATAACGAAACCAACGACAAGTACATTTTTATCGAAGGAACGCTTCGATTTATCGTTCGGTTTGCTGATATTACTTTGTCTACCAGTTGGCGATCGATATGTCGAACGATCTTCGAGATCGAATCGACATGGAACGATTGCCACTTGTCTAGGCCCCCGGTGCCTTTTTTAGTGATTTTTTTTATTGCTATTGTTGTTCCTCAGGCGACCGCTGAATGTTGTTTCATGCAAGAAAAAATTTAGCGACGCTTGCTTCTTTCGCTGACACCAAAATGACAAAGACAAGTAGATATAAAGCCTTTAGTCTCCCTGGCCTGTAGTAAAATATCTTTAACTTAAACATTACAAGACATATTTTCCAACTTGGACATCATTTCCTGGTGTTGCCTTTTTAATGCTTTCAAGCGTACTGTATTGAGATTATTTCTTGCTACTAGACCCTCTAGCATAGGCCTGGACATCTGAAAGAATATCAGAACATAGAATATGTTTGTTATTAATTGTTTATTTATACAAAGGTTAAGTTTGAGTGTGTGGGTGTTTAATTGTGAAGGATTAATATTGTCGCACATATTATTACTAATAACAGTTTGACTGACCGTCTAAAGTGAAACTTTCTGGACGTCCGCGCCATTAGAGTCGCATAAATGTTATTGTACACAAAGAAGTTAGAAACATAATCATGCGAGACCATAAGAGAAACAATCGAGTACGACTACCTATGTGCCATACATTTATGGCACACAGGTACTCGTACCCTCGTCAGGTAAGTGACGATGAACGAAATAATAACGCGCAAATATTTACATACAACCTTGTTTTTATTTCATCCCACTAAAATTATAAATGCGAAAGTTTGTGAGGATGGTTGAATAGATGTCTGTTACTCTTTTACGCCAGAACGGCTAGACGGATCTGGACAATTTTTTTTACAAATATAGATTATAATCTGGAATAACACATGGGCTACTTTTAATCTAGATCGGATCCAATTCAGAAGTCCACGCAGACGAAGGCGCGGGCAGAAGCTAGTCATCAAATAATAGGTAGTGTTAAGTATTGTTTATAATGGCCTCATCCCATTATACCAATGACTAAGCGATTTTTATTTATCATAGAACATTTTGTTGTGTTTGTTGTACTATGTTATGTGTAAGTACCTACCTACTATGAGACTGAATATAAAAAAAAATACATAAGAGAAAAGCTTGGTGTCCTCATTACTAATTTGGATGTCAAAAATCCTGTAAAGTACATAAGTAAACCGTATTTCTTTATGAGGCGCTTCAATATTCACGCTGTGTGTATAAATATCAGATCGTCTGAAAAATAATAAAGAAATACAATAGATATCTTTTTTTATACCACTGAGGTACTACTGGTATACGGCCCGTCTGACGGTAAGCGGTTACTGTAGCCTATGGACGCTTGCAACACCGTGGGTATCACTCGCGCTTTGCCAACCCTATAAAAATCTATTCACACCTTTTTAAGAACCCCATGCTGTAGTCCTTTGGGAAAACCTCGGCGGGGAAATGATTCCACACGCACACCTTTGTGCGCTGGGGGAAATTCCACTGGAATCGCAAAATATGAGACCAGAGTAGTTCTAAGGTATGTGGATAAACTCCACGCCCCGGAGAGATGTGGTGATAAATGAAAGTAGCCGAAATCGTGACCCTCCAGATATCTTAGTAGGTGTGTGTTAGAGAGCAGGAGGGTTATTAGCGATAGGCCTGTAATTCGACGGGTCTGATCTATCGCCTTTTTTGGGCACTTGATGTACTAGGGCAGTCTTCCACGGAGACGTAACTATCCTGTCAGAGTATGAAAACGCCAAAATGCGCCTTAATACAGGACACAACAGACTCAGGAGCACACTGCTTCAGCACCACAATCTTTATGCCGTCCGGTCCACTCGATTTATGAACATCCAGGGATAGCAGCTCCTGCCGGACTCCTTTTGTGTTACGCGAATTTCCGGCATGGAGTTGGCGCACCAAGGGATGATAAGGCCACACTGCACCTGATTTTTATAATTTTGATATAAGTACCTACCTAAGTACCCAGTGTCACTCATAATTGCGACGAGTCTAACGAAGGCGTCATTACGTTAGACTCGAGGTAAAATCTATCAAGCCGTTTAGGCTGCAGGGCGTGACAGTCACATACATACATACCTACATTAGGTACCTACACTCAAAAAACATAACCAACGTTGTGGCGCGTTCAGGTACAAATAATTTAAAATCTTTATATTTACATAACAGACTTAGTTACCTTATCAACTATGTGCCCTATAGCAATAGTTCTGACTGCTGCATTGTGTTGTTTGTTGATTATGTCATCAGTTTCAGATCCAGCCTCATTGTTATAAGCTTCATCTTCTTCCTCTTTTAATATTGAAGGCAATTGAGTAAATGTCTGAAATAACTATTACATAATCACCAATATAAACAATAATGTTAAAAAGTTCTTGGCAAAAATAAGAGAAAATATTAATGTTTGTTGTAGTATGGCCAAAAAAATCCTAATCTATCCTTACCTCGAAATTGTTGGGCAATAAAGATTCGTTACTATTTATTATGTCCATTTCAATTTCTCTTCTACTTTGACTTGAACCATCATCGACAGATTGAAAACAAGTAATTTGAATCTGAAATCACAATACCTAGTCTTGGAACTAATATGTTGACGACACATTACCTGAAGCACAGATAATAGAATACTAGTAAGTATAATAATACATCCTATTATTGGAGTTGGGGATATTTTCAATTCCAATCTATTCTTCATGTCTATTCCAATAATATATATTCATAAGCTAGTCTTCAAATTGACAATCAGAATCCTATTTGATTCTGGGCATCAATACTAAGACTAACCATATTGATTTAATTGTTTCGATTTTTTTTTCTAGTAACTTATACAAAAGCGTAAAATAACAAACTAATACAATAGATTAAGAAAAGCGATTTTTTTAATTTACATTATTATTGTCTAATAAAACAGCAATTAAGTAACTTTGTTTTATATCATAATGAGCACTAGGTAGTACTTGCGTGAAGACTGAGTGTCGATTAACAAAAATATGTAATTATTAAGCCAATCAGACAACATACTAGGGGCCGTTCAAGTATTACGTAAGCAGATTTTTTGCAATTATTAATTCACCCCCCTCCCTTGTCAGCAAAAGTAAGCAAAGCTCTTACGCCTCCCCATGCTTACGTAAACATTGGTACAGTCACCGTCAGATATATTGTAGCAGACAAGGTGACCAAATACTACTGAACAATTTAACATGTCAATAAGTTCCATACACTACAAGTTACCATTAATATCTGAACATTCATTACTTCAATAATATCTGAGCAAATGCTTGTCAATAATTTCTATACTTACATATAACTTACCAAAAATATCTGAACACTTATAACATCATGTGTATCTACGCAGACGAACACTGAGTTTTCCTAATTGGTTACTGCGTAATATATAGGTTGAACCAAACACTATCTGTGATATAAATACGATGGAAAGGGAATAAAAATTGTATAGAAAATCATTTGTATAGGATGCAACTGATATGTTAATGTCAAACTATCGAAAGAAAATAGATCTTGGTTTTGTAATGAAATAGGTACAAAATGTTATAAACCGTCCGTGTCACCATAATCTTAAATTAGCAAAAGAGTTCATATTTAAATTGTATCTATAGTAAAGTTGCGAGGCACTTTCTACTGCAAGTTTTACTTAATTACTCAGATGTTTAAGACTACCCTATCTGCGTAGATCTATACACTTGATGTTATAAGTGTTCAGATATTTTTGGTAAGTTATAGGTATGTATAGAAATTATTGATAAGCATTTGCTCAGATATTAAGAAGTAATGAATGTTCAGATATTAATGGTAAATTGTAGTGTATGGAACTTATTGACATGTTAAATTGTTCAGTAGTATTTGGTCACCTTGTCTGCTACAATATATCTGACGGCGACTGTACAATTGATAGATTTATGAACAGTAGTTATGTCTAGAAATAAGGAATAGGTTTGGAATAGAGGGCTGTAACACACATAATATTCATATAAATAGATTTTACTGACACAGTATTCAACATAGAGTAAGTTACAAATATAATCTTGTTTAATCTAACGTGGGAGAGCCATGCTTCGGCACGAATAGGGCGGCTTCACCGGAGTGATACCACGGCCTCACAGAAAACCGGCGTGAAACAACGCTTGCGTTGTGTTTCGCCGAGTGAATGAGGTTACCGGAGGCCCAAACACTTTAAAAGGCGGGCAACGCACTTGTGACTCCTCTGGTGTTACGGTTGTCGCTTGCCATCAGGTGATCCGTCTGCTCGTTTGCTCCCCTATCCCATAAAAAAAGTAATATTACGAACAAAACAAACTTATTTTTGAAGGAAAAAAAATTAGACAAGTGCAGAGTTCTTTTTGATGGAAATAGCGCGCGGTAATTCCCCCTGTGGTAATAATTTCCCCCTACTCAGTTCTAAGGAAGTACCTACCTAAACGTAGGAAATTAATTATTTGTAGGAATCCCCGAAAATGCATTTCGTTTTCTGCATAGACAATGTGTGGGTTGCGATATGTGTAAAAAAGTAAATAATTACTGCTGACGTAATCACTATCTAGATCCCCCCACCCCCCATATCATCAAAAATAAGCAAAGCTAAGACCCCCCTGCCCCTCTATAGTGCTTACGTAATACTTGAACGTCCCCTAGATAAATCTCAATAAACCCACAATATTAAAACATAACAACAGGGTAGTTGACATTTGTTTGATTTATTAAAAATAAATATCCTTTTAAAAAGAGTTACTAAATATCTATACTTTGGTAGGTACTAATATTATAAAGAGGATAGATTTGTATGTATGTAACAAATAAACTCAAAAACTACTGGGACGATTTAAAAAATCTTTCACCATTTGTATACTATATTATTCCAGATAACATAGGCTATAGAATATTTATTTATATAATGAAGATGGTTAATATAATGAAAAAAATATTAAAAACCTGGTGGCCTTATCGCTTTTAGCGATAAGACCATCCATTGTACCATAATTATTCTATGATTGTTATCATATACTTGACATTAGTTTATCGTGTACAATAAAGGATATTCTATTCTATTCTAAAATCCACCAATAGAGTTTCAACACATTAGCTTTAAAGTTTTTGATGGGGATTGAAAGAGATGCTCTCGCTTTCCCACTAAATGGTCTCAGTGTAGTTTGTATAGTGTACACATGGTTTGCCTTCACAACATTTTATGTATGTTTTACATAAACTCAAAATGTATTTACTATTCATATTTTTTAACCAATTTTAATTTTGTTTATGTTGTTTGGCTCTATTTATAGTCAACTTTTTTATGTGACTATAATAAATAATATGTCAACTAGCCTATTAATGAATATATAAAAAAAAACAACTACATCACCAATACATGTAATTTATCATGATATCATGTAATTAATCATGTAATTTTATGTTTATTGTTTATTTTATGTTAATTGTTTCTTTTATTGTTAGTATAAGTAGTGTTTTTATAATAGTTAATATTATAAGTAGGCTTAGCTATCACATTAGGTTTCTAAACCTGTAATGATAGTTTAAGGCCCACTTGCACCAACTTTTTAAATATGTTTAAATTGTATTTAAACACAATGTTTCATAGTAAATTTGTGTTTAAAGATATAAACATATTTAAGAAGTTGGTGCAAGTGGCCCTAAGAGGTTTAAATAAATAAACATTAATTTGTAAAATGTCCAAAAATGTACTGAACTTGTTAATGGACCACCAATGAGAACAGTTGATAACACACCAAAGTTTGATGGAACAATATCTGTTTAGGCGCTATTAGCATTCGTTGTCTTTTTCTACATAATGATACAGGTGAATGAATTAATGCAGTCTTGGCACAAATCATTTGAGGAAATTGTGAACTAGCCGCTTGCTAGTTTGTGGACATTTTATAGTGAATTTTTTCCTTGTAAAAACAAGACATAAGATATGTATATTATTATGAATAACACCATAAATCTTTAAAAATGTAATAATTATATTTCCATTAAAGATTTTTTGGAATCAAGATGTGTGCAAAAAATGTTACAGTAACTATTATATATTTACTGCTTCAATGAAACCTGTTATTAATAAAAGATAAGATTCTTACCGAAGGAGCTTTAGTTGTTTGATCTGTAAGAAAAACTGCAAATATGATCCCAACAAAACTAGAGTCCATTCTTTGATACATGGACTGAGTAGCCAGGTCTGGAAAACAAATACATAATGAATAGATTATTTTTATCAGTGTGGCCAAGTACCTAGGTATTTTATCAACTGTTTACAGACACATTTGATGAGTTTTCCATACCAACATGTGATGGCCACACCGTGATATGTGGATGTGAGTGGTACCATCCAACAACTCTGAGTGGTCTGTTCACTTCAGCAGCCAATTCTTCTGCTCGCAATGTCGCTTGTACCAACTGCTCTTCTGATATTTCGACGCGATCAGGTTTTTTATCCAAGCGACGTAATATTACAGATGACACTATTGATACAAGAGTACCGTTATTGTGAACCTGTAGAACATTTCGGTGAAAGCATGTTATGTAGACAATAGGTACCTATTATAATAAATAAATTTATTGCTGTAATGGCAAACTGTACCTCTCCAATTAGTAGGCCCATTATCTCTTCTTTTTCTGTAGACAATGCATGTTGAACACAAACTAGAGTAACATCTGAAGACAACAAAACTTTATTTAACATTTCGAGCGATCTTTATTTTTAAATTCAGATTTATAACACAATACTTCACGATTAATCATTCAATCCTAAGTAATAACATATGATTGAATGATCATAATATAACAATACTATCAATGCGCTCTTTGATAGGGAATGAGTCAAGATTTTGGATTTTTGGTCCAATGGTCCAAAATTATACTATGGATGGTCCCACCACACGCTTTGATGCCAAAGTTTGATGCAGAAGCAAATCAGACTCGACTATGTCGAATACAAATAAATATAATCAACTCAATGATGAAACTCGTTGCTCGACTCAAATTGACTCAAACACAGACCTATTAGACTATTATGAGATACCTACTAGTATTTTAGAAATTCGACTTATGGCTGATCGTTTCGCTCAGCCCGCCAAATTCAAATTACAATTGGTTTTTAGCAATTTGTAGGTCTATAACACATTCTAGATTCCTAGCTGTAGTAATTGCGGCATTAGCTATACACTATTCACAACTGAGCATTAAAAACTTTGCTTGTAAATCGATATTGTAGCTAAAAGTAGTGTCGATCGTCAATTTTGGCCAAAATTTACGATTGTACCTACTTTATTAACAAAGTTTTTAATGCTCAGTTGTGAATATTGTATAGCTAATGCCGCAATTACTACAGCTAGGCATCTAGAATGTGTTACAGACCTACAAATTGCGAAAAAACAATTGAAATTTGAATTTGGCGGGCTCCGGTGAACGATCAGCCATTGGCTTTGACTATCTATCCCTGGACAAGTGACGCGCTTAATTCTATGAACAAAAAAGTCTGTCACTTTTGGTGCGGGGGGAGGAAACACTACATAGACATTGCTGCACACATACTCAAAATCATTTTGTATCGCTACGAACTCACACATATTAAAATCTTCACCACTAACACAATTTACGCACACATAGAGGTCAAATACGTCAACATACAAGAATTGACGACAATACGAACGTATAATACAATAAAAATAATTAGGAAGCTACTATGTCGATATTTTATATCGATAGATTATTTTAAGAAGAAGTTAAAAACGTAACAACGATTACAAATTATTTTTATATGTAATTATTTATTTGCAAAATTAAAATCATCCATACCTACACACCTTTTTAATATCTTGCGTCATAATTATTTTCAATGCAATGCTCTCATTGTATGCTAATGAAATACAAAACAAAGAAAATATTTAGGTATAGATAAATAGGTACATACTATGTAATTGGAAAATAAACGCACGGGTGAGAGAAATCGCTAACTTTTCGAAATACATATTCTATAGCCTATGTTAATCTTGAATAATGTAGCATTCAAATGGTGAAAGAATTTTCGAAATCGGCCTAGTAGTTTTTGATTTTATTTGTTACATACATTGATACATACAAATCTTTCCTCTTTATAATATTAGTATAGATAGAGCGGATATTGGGGACGTTTTGTTACAAATATTTTGATACCAATTAATTTGATTCTTTGATTTAGAGTTTTTCTATTCTTTGCCAGGCTGATATATTAGGAATGACACTAGTCTTTGTGAATAAATAAGAACATTAATAGATATATTAGTTATTATTATAATTGCTACACCCGATTGGGTAGGCTGTTGAGACTTATTATATTTCATATAACGCCGTTGTTTGTACACAGTTTGAGCAATATATTTTTTATATTAAAAAAAAAAATACTAGACAGAGCGTTTTGTTTCCCACGATATATAAGTAGGAGTAAATACGATTTTGTTCATTATGTCGCGCGTTAATATGAACAGAAGCGCTACGCTAGAGGTCCTGGGTTCGATTCCCCGGTCGAGCAATGTGTTATTGTAGTTTTTCTATAAAATTAAGGGTTGATGCCCGATTAATGGCAATAGGCTCGCCCCCTAAGTACGCATCTGTTTTACCCTTTGGGGAATAAAGAGGTGATGGTATGTCGTGTTTCGTACTCTCGTTATTTCTTTGAGCCGGATATCGAAAAAAGAAAATAATGTGTTTGAAGAAACACCCCGAGAGGCAGGGCATAGTGGAATTGAATAACTCTACTTACAATTGGAGCTGCCCAACTGGGGAAATACCTACACTTTGCAGAAAATAGGAGCCAAATAACATAGCACTGTACTATGTTGTGTTCCTAACGGTGAGCAAGATCGCCAGAGCTCCGCGAGGAAGCGTTATGTTGGCAGTGGGGGGTACCGGTGTTGTGGGTTGTCTACCGGGTGTGAAAAGATTTTTACAGGGTTGGCAACGGGCGAGTGATACCCCAGATGTTGCAAGCGTTCATATAATAGGCTACGGTAACCACTTACCATAAGGCGGGCCATGTGCTGGTTTTCCGCCTAAGCGGTAAAAGAAACCCCAGACCTTCAAACCGTACCGTATCTTAGAAATCATTTTCGAATATTTTTTAAATACGATTTAAATATGTTAATTTATAAATGCTTTTGTCAACACATTTATCTGCAACGGCTTAAGCTATTATTTATCAATCACACCTACTTCATTTTAAATGAAGGTCTTTTGTAGATCTGAAAAGTAACAAATAAAATATCTAATAGCACTGGATATCAAAAATAATCAATAATCTTAGTTACGTCATTTCCAAAAATGTTATTTTATTAAATTTTATAAAAATATAGTGATATCATAAATTCATGATATACATCTTTAGTGATCTTTAGCAATTATTATAATTTGTTCTTACATTGAACACGAAAATAATATCGATATCGATTCGAAATCGTAAACAAACACTATCACATCATTAATTAAAATGACAAAACAAAAGAGGGACATAGTCTCGCTACACTTTTTAAAATTCGAGTTTTATGCATTATGTCATAATATATATAAGGCCTATAATTGCGAAAAAACGGTAATTCTGCATTAAGACCTATAATTGGAAATCATAAATGGTGACATCCTATTGGATGATATATAATTGAAAATCAAAAAATGACATTTTGATGGATATTTAAATTTAAATCTTACGCTTATAAGCAGAAGGCTCATATTGTTAGTAAAAAAAATTTGCTAGTCTCGTGGGGAGTGCGGATAGTCTCGTGGGGAGTGCGGGTAGTCTCGTGGGGAGTGCATGCTTGAAGTAAACGATTATTTTATACTCGATTATTGAATCGGTATCGTCCTCGATCTTTATTAATAAATTGTATTATGTGATTTAAATAGAAATAAATGAACTTTAATACTTACATACGGAAAATAACTCCATCTTTATCTAAATAAGATATTAGATATTTTTTTGCATACATTAACTGCACGTATATCGGTATTTACACGGAGCATTTATGATGACCTTACTGAGCGGAAACGATTCTGTTAATGAAAAATCGATTTCGGAAACAGTTTTGATAAACGCGTTAGATTTTTTAATCCACTACCTTGACAGAGGGGAATGATCATGAGAGGCGGGTCCTTATAGTTAAATAGTCAAAGGCCATTGGTTTCTAACTTTCTAGCTAAATCAGTAACTTGGCAGCAGTGTTGCCAACTCACTTGCCAAGCACAGACTTGAGACTACTACTAAAGAGATACACAGACTACCAAGAGATAGAGACTAGTATCAGACCGCCAACTCCATTGAAGTAATTAATGGACCCCTAGTGCTCGGGATTTTTAGTGTCATAGGACGTTTGTTTTTATTTAATATGACTGCAAAAATCGTACATATTGTGGCAAAGGAATTCAACGAGTACAGCCAATGCCACGTTTATGCAGGGTTAATTTTTTTGGATTATTTTTAGGGAAAAATTTGACAAAATGATCAAAACAACACATTACATATTAAATTATTTATTTTTTAATTTTTTTTTTTGCATTGCAGGCAAGTCACAATAATTGTATAACCTTATTATATCTGTGCCCTTCAGAATTTTATTATAGCTTGCATCGATTCATTATAGTAAACCTTACCAGGAAATGAAGTAATTGAGGACCATTGTCTTGTGTTTGGTACAGTCAAGGAAATCAAATGAATGCTTAGATAAAATTATAGTTTTTGCATTCGATACTACATTATCAAGATGGGCATTATGTTCAAAGTATTCATTTGTATCAGGTATGACTGTACCGAAACACCTCACTGCTTCTTCGATTGGGTAGTTTGACCGGTTTAATGCAGCTGTGGCAGTTCAGATTATTATTGCATTAACTATATGCCCTTTCCTGACCAAACAAGTTTTTAATAGTACCTATCTGAATTAAAATATCTAGGTCTCAATATCTTTACATAACCATTAAAAGTGTTACAATAAAATTTACTAAAGAGGGCACAGACTTTTGCGTATCGATGCGTAAAAAACCTATCGAAAGCAATTCGATAGCGACTCGGATTTGTATGGCGGATAAACAAATTTGATACCATGAGTCATTATTTTAACATACTTTATCGAGCAAAACCATTACGATAGTAGTTAAGTTACTCACTGTCAAATTTTGCCGTGAATGACTTACTTCATGTTTTCATACTTTAAAGTTTTGTTGTTAATAATGTTTGGGAGACCTTATTTAGCGTGGAAGTAGTAATATCAAAGTCACCTCACCAGGTACAGCGACTTACCAAACATCATACCATCACGCCTGTATTTATCGATGGAATGTACACCCACAGTTCGCCGGTATGTTACAGTCTTATGTAATAGGGGGCGAGCCTATTGCCATTAACCGGACACAATTTCCAAACTCCGAGCTGCTACTGGGAATTAGCTCGACCTGGGAATCAAACCCAGGACCTCAAGCGTAGCAGTCGCGCTCAGGACCACTAGGCTAATGAGGCAGTTATTTACCAAACAAAGGCTTAGTTTATTATTCAAAATTATAACAAAAATACAGGTAGGATTAGTACCTACCTAGTAGGTACGGACGTAATGCCATTACATTTGTATAAGTCATATAGAGGAACAAACGAAATCCCACTATTACGAATACATCGGTACATACGGTCGGGTTACACGGGTAAAGGAGCATTATTTTATTTATCTTTTGTTCACACTATTACTACAGCGTGTGACGTAATCAACAATATGACTCATGGTACAAGTGCCATCGAAATCTATCCGATACAACTTCGTACGATAACGATTTTGTTTACCTATCGTAACTTTATAACATAAACTCATGGTTGAGGTAAGTACAGATTTCCATGTTATAAGATCGGTGTTCGAGCCACAAGGTTAACAATAAGTTTTTTTGAGATTTTGTAAAAAAATGTTTTATCTATTGAAAATAGCTTATTGACTAAATAAAACCACTTGTTATAATAAACAGCATAATTATATTTATTTATAAAATGAATAAAACATTGTTTTTTATCTTTTACACTTTGCACATTGCACACACAAAATATTAAAATGTTTTTTACTATAAAATGCAACAGTTATGCTTAAAAAGAAACCATACAATTATTTATTTTAATACAATTACAATAAACAAGGGGTGGACTGAATAACCATGTCATAGGTAAAAAATAGTTATAATATTTTACCATAGCAATAACATCACTTGTACGCCAATTGTACTTACTCTTATAACATCTGTTTTGTATTTCCGCTCAGTCCTATGGTGTACATTAAAGAATACTGTATCTACCTATCTATCACTCACACCCACTACCGCCGACTTATTTTACATGTTTTTATAGAAAAAAATATATAGAAAAATAATGCTGCTACATTGAAAGTCAGCATGGATTTAAAATGTTTGAAGATACAATAATATTATAGTTTCACTATTACTATCAATTTTACTAGGAGAATAAAAGGTTTAACTACGTTAAAATGCTGTTTGTAATTAAATCGCTAATCTTATATATATAAAAGAAAGTCGTGTTAGTTACTTCATTTATAACTCAAGAACTGCTGAACCGATTTGGCTGAAAATTGGTGGAGAGGTAGCTTAGAACCAGGAAACGGACATAGGATACTTTTTATCCCGTTCCCGATACTTTTTATTCCACGGGGGCGAAGCCGCGGGCAGAAGCTAGTAAGGTATAAATGTTGTTTACGTTAAGTCGGCGGTGAATATTGATATTAAACTTTCTCAAGATTATCCGTAATTACTGGATTACATAGAAGCTGGAGACATGGATACTAGGGTGTCCCAGGTTATAAAGGCGAATTTTGTTTTTAAATTTAATATGCATACCCTCTATTTTTTTTCTATTTGATCTTACGAGATAAAATAACAAATATTATTGTTATCGGATAATGATAACCCGTGCCGACTTGATGTCAAACTTTTGGAATAGAAATTAGTATACACTCATTAAGAAAGCTGTCATCAACTTTGACTCGACTGCAAAAGGACTTGCTTTCGCTTGAAACAGTTTGTTGAAGTTTAGTTCCTGAAATTAAAACGAGAACAAGAAATGTTAAATAGATAATATACAACAAAAGAAACAGCGAACTATTCATTATTAATACCTAATATTAATTAATACTAACCGGAAAGGGAGCCACAAAGTTCTTTCGACGGGATGTGGCGCTTACAGTGGGGTGAGGGCTTCTCTTTGGCTAAATAATTAACCACTTTAAGTTTGTTTCTTGGTCTACATCATCATCAAATAGAGATAAGATAGAGCTTCATCAAGCAAATCTCTCTTCAGCTTTATATATTAGTATAGATAGAAATTGGATTTTTTTTAATACCACGCGGACTAAAATCACGGCCCACGGGTAACAGCTAGTTAATTCATATAAACAATCAAGCATAAGTAATAAAACTAGATCCTTTGGTTTCACATTCGCTACAAAATCTAGCAAACAAAAATAAATAAACGTATAGTGATACTAATTTCCCTTACAACAAAATACTTAAATGTAATTAGTACAATCCAAAAGGTAAACTAACATTTGTCGAATTATAACACGAAACTGATTTGGCGAATCCCCTAATAGATAGAGCCGTAGAGTATAGAATAAACAGAGTTTCTACATGAAGTTATTTTTATCCAAAATTCCCTAAATCCTTGTTGCAATAAAAAAAACACTAAGTCGTACGTGAAATATATAGCTACGCCCTAAAAAGGGCGAAATCCCTAAAAGAGGAAACACTGATACAAAGTCGAAGTATAATTTATTTCAATTAGACCATTATGAAGGTATAGGTAAATTAGGTGAATACATATCATACTGTATAAAATAAAAATCTAACTTACTGATCTAATAATTATTAGGATATTTGCGTTACTAATTGTCCACTCGACTGTACCACCCGCAAGAAGGTGGTTGCAACAACTTCAGCCCGGCCAAAAAGATTGGGGATTACAATTTTACTCTACCGTTAACATTCTTGTGTATAGTCCAAAAATAACGCAATGCGTCGAAAGGCTTTAGCCTGCCCTTTGACTATCTCAAAGCCTGCCCTATGGGCGAATTAAAAAAAAATGCAATGCGACGTCGACTGCGACCTCAGATTGAATGCAATATATCCGTCCTATTCTTTCCAATACCTCCATTAGTGTAACAGAAAGAAGCCGACATACGGTTGTCAATTCTACAATTCGTACACTGTTGTTACCTCTTTTACCTATTTTATGATGCCAAATTAAAAAGTTATTTAATGTCTTGACATTGTCTTGGTCTTAGGGCCACTTGCACCAAATTCTATTTAAAGCATTCTTTTATCCATTTAGGGCCACTTGCACCAACTTCTTAAAATCGTTTAAATTGTATTAAACACGATTTTTGATTTAAGTCAAACATTCGTCTTGCACCAAAATAATTTCCGTGTTAAATACGTTGAAAGACCTGTCAAAGTTAAATACGCTGAAGACCCTATTTAAATCATACTTAAATATGAATGGCCGTTTATTGAACTGTCATCTGACGAATGGAGTTTATTTTGAGATAAAATACTACTAGAAGCCTTGTAATAATTTCTATGAGAGATTTTTCATTTTATCAAATAAAAAACACAACAAATAAATATGACTTTGTTCGGATTGGTTGTCATGGCAACGAAAAGTCAAAATAATGGCGTAAGTTTCGTTACATGCAGACTATTTTCAATAAAAATCATTGATTTATCATTAATTAAAATTATTATAATTGTAATAATCATTAAATTTGATTTAATTTTATATCTATTATTCATAACATAATTTTTTAAATAGATTTTTCACGTTACTATGATGTAATGTAGATGTAATGTATAAACGGAACGTAGAGAACTGTTTTATCGACATGTTCAATTCATTTAACTAAATTGACATAAGACAGACTTGGTGCAAGACGATCTTGTAAGTGTTATGTTTATGGAGTTAAAAATATTTAACTAAATGCATAAAAGAATGATTTAAATAGAATTTGGTGCATAAACGTTAAAGAAGTTAAAATTAGGTACAATCGTCAATTTTGGCCAAAAATGACGATTGTACCTAATTTTAGCTACAATATCGATTTACAAGCAAAGTTTTTAATGCTCAGTTGTGAGTATTGTATACCTAATGCCGCAATTACTACAGCTAGGAATCTAGAATGTGTTATAGACCTACAAATTGCGAAAAACCAATTGAAATTTGAATTTGGCGGGCTCAGCTGAACGATCCGCCTTAAGTTAATTTAGTTAAATGAATTGAACATGTCGATAAAACAGTTCTCTACGTTCCGTTTTTACATTACATGGGATTTTTTACGTGGGAGTGCCATGCTTCGGCACGAATGGGCCGGCTCGACCGGAGTGATACCACGGCCTCACAGAAAACCGGCGTGAAACAACGCTTGCGTTGTGTTTCGCCGAGTGAGTTGAGGTTACCGGAGGCCCAAACCCTATTAAAGGCGAGCAACGCACTTGCGACTCCTCTGGTGCTGCGGGTGTCCATGGGTGGCGGTTGTCGCTTACCATCAGGTGATCCGTTTGCTCGTTTGCCCCCATATACCATAAAAAAAAAATTACATCTACATTACATCATAGTAATGTGAAAAATCTATTTAAAAAATTATGTTATGAATAATAGACATAAAATTAAATCAAATTTAATAATTAGTATACTTAATTCTTTTTAATTAAATATAAATCGATGATTTTTATTGAAAATAGTCTGCATGTAACGAAACTTACGCCATTATTTTGACTTTTCGCTGCCATGACAACCAATCCAAACAAAGTCATATTTATTTGTTGTGTTTTTTATTTGATAAAATGAAAAAATAATCTTAAATAGGTGAATAATCTCTCATAGAAATTATTACAACGCTTCTAGTAGTATTTTATCTCAAAATAAACTCCATTCGTCAGATGACAGTTCAATAAACGGCCATTCGTATTTAAGTATCATTTAAAATTTAAATGATATATTTAAATTTTAAATAGGTTCTTCGGCGTATTTGACTTTGACAGGTGTTTCAACGTATTTAACACGGAAATTATTTTGGTGCAAGACGAATGTTTGACTTAAATAAAAAATCGTGTTTAAATACAATTTAAACGTATTTAAGAAGTTGGTGCAAGTGGTAAGGGCCACTTGCACCAACTTCTTAAATACGAAGAGTAAGAATATTATGACCTAGAGAAAGCCATAAAATTGCAACTGGACTCAATATATTTATTTCACTTCGACCTAAGGACCCACTTACTATGAAAGAAAAGGACATATAAATAAAATCATTTCGAAGTTACGTAGGTTGGCTTGGCTTTAGGATATATATATGTTCTGTTCTGTGGGCTTGGCGCACACTGCAATTCTGACCAGTGATGAAGCTACTTATTTCAACGTCGATAAAATTTATCGATGATAGACATCGATATTATAAATTATATATCCTTATTTTTAAGTTAGTTCATAATGTAGGTACTTATACAATTTAATTTGGATCGATACACAAAGGCAGGGTAAAAACGGACGGGTATAGAGACCTAACCTCGAATTTATCCGTACCATGGAAAAGGTATGTAAATAAAACTAGGTATATTTTTACATGATTGAAGATGCGAAAATTCAAGGATCAAAATAGGATTGAAAAGCTGGCAGAAGGGAAAATTTATACATACCATCACGCCTGTATTGCCGAAGGATTATGCAGAGATTATTGTGCAACCACAGTTAGCCAGTAAATGTTTTAGGTCTCATTTCGAGGCGAGCCCGTTACCATTTACCGGGCACAAAATTCAGACTCCGAGATGCTACTGAGAATTTTGTTGAAAAACCTACACACTTCGACCTGGGTATCGAACCCAGGTCGTCTAGCGTAACAGTCGCACTTCAGACCACAGGACAAATAAGGCAAATGTGTATAAAAAGATAGGTAAAGAAATTTATAATTTACAAATAAAGCCACCAGTTTCAATTTCCAATTAATTTATTTTGTAAGCATGTTCTTTCACAATCTTTATTCTCCCAATGTTGTGTGCAGGCCTCCTCCGTTGCACGCCATTCCTCTTGTTTATTTTTGTTAGCTTAGGATAGATAAATAATATGTTTTATTATAAAATACAGTATTCATTTATGTTCTGCCTACAAGCACACAACATTATATCAATAATGCTAGTAAAATTCGTTGGGAGTCGTTGGTTGAAAGCGGTATCTAATCGGTTTTTGTGTATGTATATGCATTTTTAGCAGTGGATCTTTTTAGCTGATATGATGATTATCATACCATTTCACCTGTTCTATCTATATTAAATAGGTAATGCAGGAATAATAATTATTATCTTCCCTAAGTTGTCTCCATATGGTTTGTTTTTGCAAATGCAACTATGAGTAATTAGACTCCCGTTTTTTTTTACCTATGCGATTTATCTAATAAATTCTTTTCATGTTGCCTTTAGGAAATCTTTAAAGTAACATTATCGACAATAATATTCACGTCACTACAATAACTTCAATGCATTTTCCGAATATTCCCTAAAACGTATTTCTACGTCTGATTTTCGCTAGAAAGTGATTCAGCAACATTTGTTACGTATATTCGGTTCATATCTTATGGTTCAACAAACAATATAGGAAAAATTACCGGTGGAAGGTCAATAGTTCCTGCGTATTTTGTTTTCTTGATTAATGGGATTTGCAGCTCTCAACGGCACAACACATTATGCCACAGGATCTCAACAGTGACTATTTTGAATAATACAAATACTTTGTTTATATCCATAATAGTATTATTACCAAAATATCATAAAACACATACGAGATGACAACTAAAACGTAAACAATGATTATGCGACCAAGTCCAAGCTTATAACTATCTAGATTCAAAGGAATCTAGATAGTTATAGGTAACTGTCTTGGAAGACACAAGTTTTATGAACATTACAATTGTAATTTTAATGAATTTAGCTATTTGAAAAATTGTGTTGCAGAACAATAATAGTGCTGAAAGCTAGCTAAGCTAAAGTTTTATCGATACCTATTTGAGCATTTTCAAATGCTTTATCGATACCTATTTGAGCATTTTCAAATGCTCAAATAGGTATCGATAAAACAATTATACATATTTTTTTTAAATTTAAATTTAAAAATAACTCTTAAAATTAAAGTAGAGGTACTTTAATTTTAAGAGTTATTTTTAAATTTACCATCAGGTGGGCCATGTGCTGGTTTTCCACCTAAGCGGTAAAAGAAACCCCAGACCTTCAAACCGTACCGTATCTTAGAAATCATTTTCAATTATTTTTAAAATACGATTTAAATATGTTAATTTATAAATTCTTTTGTCAACAAATTTATCCGCAACGGCCTAGGCTATTATTTATCAATCACACCTACTTCATTTTAAATGAAGGTCTTTTGTAGATCTGAAAAAGTAACAAATAAAATATCTAATAGCACTGGATATCAAAAATAATCAATAATCTTAGTTACGTCATTTCCAAAAATGTTATTTTATTAAAATATAGTGATATCATAAATTCATGATATTCATCTTTAGTGATCTTTAGCAATCATTATAATTTCTTACATTGAACACGAAAATAATATCGATATCGATTCGAAATCGTAAACAATCACTATCACATCATTAATTAAAATGACAAAACAAAAGAGGGACATAGTCTCGCTACACTTTTTAAAATCCGAGTTTTAAGCATTTTGTCATTTAAACTAATATATAAAGCTGAAGAGTTTGTTTGTTTGTTTGTTGGTTTGCTTGAACGCGCTAATCTCAGGAACTACTGGCCCGATTTGAAAAATTATTTCAGTGTTAGATAGCCCATTTATTGAGGAAGGCTATGGGCTATATATCATCACGCTACGCGGACGAAGTCGCGGGCAGAAGCTAGTAATATATATAAGGCCTATAATTGCCAAAAAAAGATGAAAAAGGTAATTCTGCATTAAGACCTATAATTGGAAATCATAAATGGTGACATCCTATTGGATGATATATAATTGAAAATCAAAAAATGACATTTTGATGGATATTTCAAATTTAAATCTTACGTATATTAGAAGAAGGCTGATATTGTTAGTAAAAAAAATTTACTAGTCTCGTGGGGAGTGCGGGTAGTCTCGTAGGGAGTGCGGGTAGTCTCGTGGGGAGTGCATGCTTGAACTAAACGATTATTTTATACTCGATTATTGAATCGGTAACGTCCTCGATCATTATTAATAAATTGTATTATGTGATTTAAATAGAAATAAATGAACTTTAATACTTACATTCGGAAAATAACTCCATCTTTATCTAAATAAGATATTAGATATTTTTTTGCATACATTAACTGCGCGTATATCGGTATTTACACGGAGCATTTATGATGACCTTACTGAGCGGAAACGATTCTGTTAATGAAAAATCGATTTCGGAAACAGTTTTGATAAACGCGTTAGATTTTTTAATCCACTACCTTGACAGAGGGGAATGATCATGAGAGGCGGGTCCTTATAGATAGATAGTCAAAGGTGCAAGTGGGCCTTAATCTGAGACGGCGACACAGGGAGTCACAAATTTAAGAGATGCATAATCAGGGAGTTTAGGCGGGAAAATGAAAAGTGCACAGTGTCGATTTTATATTATTTTTCAAAACTTGAATTTCTCTGAAGTTTAATGTGTGATATGGTGGATAATTAACCATTAAGTGTTCGTGAACGTGTGAGAGTGTACGCAAATGATATAAAATTGAAAATCGTGACTTTTTGGGTTCACTCCTAAACTCCATCGAAGCCTCAATAAAGTTTCTACCGTTTTATTGGGTTTGGGAAAGAGAAAATAAAATAAGACAAGGCTGTATGGTTCAAACCTTTGCCTGTTTTTTTGATGAATTATATTAACAACAACATTGACTGATTGACTGCGACAGCTTGTGACAGGAGTCAAGACAGTGAGTGACACTGAGTGACACCTTGGAAGTTTGGAAGGCAGTCAGACTATCAATCAAAAATAATACTGATTCTATCCGTGGTGATTTGTAAAGTTTTACTAATCTAAAATTATTATAAATTTAATGAATGACAGAACCAAGTGTGTTAGTTTATACCTTTATTTATAAAGTTTGTCCAGTGCCAATGATATGACGACGAATGCGTATGAGAATCGCACAGCCAAAGATGGAGCTCGACCCTACAAATACTGTGACTACGCCAACAAAATATCCATTAATTTACATCATTTCAAAAGGGACGGAAGGTTTTGTGATATAGATCTAGTATCGGGCTCAACAAGAGTTAAGGTATGGTGTCGAAAGTTGTCTACTTGTGAATTTGTGATAGTAGACGTCTTTTGATTAGAGTCGCCTTTTACTATAATAAGTTACTAAGTACGAAACCTACCGATTATGTGCTTAATTACAGACACTAGGAAAATTATTTTTTGTGGGACAATCATGGATTACAACTACTTGGTCAGCTACTTCATTGGTTACTATATCCTTATTATTTTGTCATGTTAATTCCTATCCCAATGGGAGACAGGTGTGAAAATATATCATACTAGCCTCTGCCTGCGGCTTCGCCCACTTGAAGCTCAAAAACCGTGATGATCTCTTCTTTGTATGGGTCTCTATACATTAGAGAGGTCAAGCTATATCTCCAGTTCCATTTAATTATTTGACATAAGAAGTATACCAGTTTTTAAGTTGGAGCACATACTTTCTAACAGTGATAATAAAATTAAAATCGATTCCGTAGTTTTTGCTCCAACCCGTAACAAACAGACAAGAATTTAATTAATCACATTTTTGGATTAGATGTTTATATACCCTAACCCACTTGTTTTTTTTTATATCTATACTAATATATAAAGCTGAAGAGTTTGTTTGTTTGTTTACTTGAACGGGCTAATCTCAGGAACTACTGGTCCGATTTGAAAAATTCTTTCAGTGTTAGATAGCCCATTTATTGAGGAAGGCTATAGGCTATATATCATCACGCTACGCGGACGAAGTCGCGAGCAGAAGCTATCTTCAATGTACCGACACAACTTTTTTACAATTTTATAATAGTAGATATTTTTGCCAACAGGCTCTATTATAAGTTCTCATTGTATTTTGTTTTGATTTCCAGGCTCATCGTGTGGTGCTTGCAGCAAGTTGTGCATATTTTGATGCTATGTTTAATGTAGGCCTAGAAGAGACTCATAAAGGATTTGTTGCTCTTCCAAGTGTTCCCCCTGATATTCTTCCTATGCTAATAGATTTTATTTACACAGGTATAAATTAATTACCATAACATTAACATAACATCACGCCTGTATTCCCCGAAGAGTTAAGCAGAGGCATACTAATGTACACCCACAGTTCGGCGGTATGTTTAGGTCCCATGTAATAGGGGGCGAGCCTATTGCAATTAAACGGGCACAAATTCCTAACTCCGAGCTGCTACTGGGAATTTCATAGAAAAACCCAATAACACTGCTCGACCTGGGAATCGAACCCAGGACCTCTAGCGTAGCAGTCGCGCTCAGGACCACTTAGCTAATCAGGCAGTTAGCATTATACAACTATGTATTTTTAAGTAGATACTTGAATCCACTGCATGAGGGTTGCTGGACAGATGTTTGCTTGTATTGATATAACATGTTTGATGATATCTAAAACCTTAACCAAAGTGCATAATATTTTTGAATATATATATTTAATGACAAACATGACACTGAATACTCTGAAACAACAGATTTCTTTAAATAATCTGGACGTAACTAATTTTAATTAATCATCATCATTTGTAATTTTACTGCTACAATATTTTAATAAATATCCACCTTTAAATTATAATTTTTGTTGCTAATAAACAATGTTTGTAACTGTCATAATCAGTAATCATCAGCCTATATTAGCCCAATGCTGGATATAGGCCCCTAATATTCGCCAACCTTGGCTTGTCACATCCAGCTTGAGCCAGTCATATGTATGTTTAGAAATAATGTTGTAGTTTCATATCATTATTGTGAGAAAATTAATATAACTAAGAAGTTCTTAAGGTCCAATGCAGACCAATCACAGTTCAAACAGTATTTAATAAAAGTCCATTATTATTCTGATCTAGGTACCATTAATCTTAACCTTTTGAATGCAAGGCATAAAATTCATTGCCGTGCTCTGTGCGCCAAAGCCGAAAAAGAAAAGAATAGGGATGTTAAATTTATGTCTGTAATTTTTTTTTAAATGTACACTATCTGTATTAGCCTCATTTCTGTAAAAAAAACACTTATGGAAAAACAGTAGGTATGAAGCTTTTATATATTTCAAGGATAGGAAATGCAAAAATTAACAAATACTTAAAAATAATTGAATTAAGAAAATGTTCCTAATATATTTGCATAATCAAATGACATTACTAATTAGTACTACTAATCCTGTTGTAAAAAGTCGCAAGGGGGGGGGGGATTCAGTAAGCACAATAACAACCCTCTTATAGTCTGAAACTGTGTCATTGACATCTATACTATATCTATACTATCTATACTTATACTATCTATACTCTATACTAATATATAAAGCTGAAGAGTTTGTTTGTTTGTTTGTTTGTTTGATTGTTTGTTTGTTTGTTTGTTTGCTTGAACGCGCTAATCTCAGGAACTACTGGTTCGATTTGAAAAATTATTTCAGTGTTAGATAACTCATTTATCGAGGAAGGCTATAGGCTATATATCATCACGCTAAGACCAATAGGAGCGGAGCATCAATGAAGAATGTTTCAAAATCGGGATTTTTCCTTTTGAGAGCTTCCGATGCATGCGCTGCGTAAACGGTTAAAGTTTCGCAAAAATCATATATGAAAGAATTGTTCCGCTTTAAAAGTTCTAAAAAAAAGTCCGCGACAGCATATGTTTATCTTTTAAGGTTGGCTCACTATAACCGTTTTTATGCTAACTTTGTTCTAAAATTCGTTTTTTTTTTCCTTTTGAGAGCTTCCGATGCGTGCGCTGCGTAAACGGTTAAAGTTTCGCAAAAATCATATATGACAGAATTGTTCCTCTTTAAAAGTTTAAAAAAAAAGTCCGCGACAGCATATGTCTATCTTTTAAGGTTGGCTCACTATAACCTTTTTTATGCTAACTTTGTTCTAAAATTCCAAATGCATTATTTGCGTAGGTGTTTTTATAAACATGATATTAATCCTTATCCAAATAAATACGTTATTCATCAGCCTTTAGAGCGTTTGTTTTGTATCCGTGTGGACCGAGCTTGGGTCCGCTCGGACCCAACAAACGCTCTAAAGGACATATCCTCATTTAGCGTTCTTTTATTATTCATGTTCCCGTGACATATTTTACTAAAGTTCCTCTCGGATACTCAATACTCAATTATCAACTAACAATATTGGCTATATCTTGAAGTGAGCTTCAATCAAAACATACTACAAGCCGCTGAACGGGATCATCATCTTCTTACCACCTGTCAAGTACCACCTGCCAAGTTTGCTTGAACTTGAACGCGATAATCTCAGGAACTATTGGTCCGATTAGAAAAAATCTTTCGGTGTTAGATAGTCCATTTATTGAGGAAGGCTATAGGCTATCATCCCGCTAAGACTAAGTAACTATTCCACGCGGACGAAGTCGCGGGCGGAAGCTAGTAATATATAAAGCTGAAGAGTTTGTTTGTTTGTTTGTTTGCTTGAACGCGCTAATCTCAGGAACTACTGGTTCGATTTGAAAAATTCTTTCAGTGTTAGATAGCTCATTTATCGAGGAAGGCTATAGGCTATATATCATCACGCTAAGACCAATAGGAGCGGAGCATCAATGAAGAATGTTTCAAAATCGGGGTTTTTCCTTTTGAGAGCTTTCGATGCATGCGCTGCGTAAACGATTAAAGTTTCGCAAAAATCATATATGACAGAATTGTTCCTCTTTAAAAGTTCTAAAAAAAAGTCCGCGACAGCATATGTCTATCTTTTAAGGTTGACTCACTATAACCGTTTTTATGCTAACTTTGTTCTAAAATTCGTTTTTTTTTCCTTTTGAGAGCTTCCGATGCGTGCGCTGCGGAAACCGTTAAAGTTTCGCAAAAATTATATATGACAGAATTGTTCCTCTTTAAAAGTTCTAAAGAAAGTCCGCGACAGCATATGTCTATCTTTTAAGGTTGGCTCACTATAACCTTTTTTATGCTAACTTTGTTCTAAAATTCCAAATGCATTATTTGCGTCGTGTTTTTATAAACATGATATTAATCCTTATCCAAATAAATACGTTATTCATCAGCCTTTAGAGCGTTTGTTTTGTATCCGTGCGGACCGAGCTTGGGTCCGCTCGGACCCAACAAACGCTCTAAAAGACATATCCTCATTTAGCGTTATTTTATTATTCCTGTTCCCGTGACGTATTTTACTAAAGTTCCGCTCGGATACTCAATATTCAACTATCAACTAATAATATTGGCTATATCTTGAAGTGAGCTTCAATCAAAACATACTACAAGCCGCTGAAGGGGATCATCATCTTCTTACCACCTGTCAAGTGCCACCTGCCAAGTTTGCTTGAAAGCGATAATCTCAGGAACTAAAGGGCCGATTAGAAAAAATCTTTCGGTGTTAGATAGTCCATTTATTGAGGAAGGCTATAGGCTATCATCCCGCTAAGACTAAGTAACTATTCCACGCGGACGAAGTCGCGGGCGGAAGCTAGTCATATTATATTTTAAATATGGTGGCAGGCCACTGCCAAATTCTTTCAAGTATTTTGATACTTGGTTTTCGACCCTGGTATTTTTACATACTCATACTTGGAAGCCATGGTATTGAATTATGCAAGTATATCTCATCTCTAAATTTAATGCAAAGTTTAGAATTCATTTTTAGCATGAACACATCAAATATAACACTTAAAAATGTAGGCAATTAGTGAATATAATGAAATATTCACTTTTTATTTATTTATTAGCTGGTATTTTAAACATTTTAAAAGATTTTTCTTTAAAAATGTTCAAAATACCAGCTATTTAATTTTGATCGAATCGGATATTTAAAATGCGTAATTTTGACTCCTTAATTAAGTAGCCTTCAGCTACGGCGCTGAAGGCTACTTAATTAAGGAGTCAAAGTTTAGGCGTCATCCGACCTTCGTGCCTACGGAGGCACGAAGGTCGGATGACGCCTAAAGATGTCATTGGCGTTCAAAAGGTTACCAACATTCCATTTACAAATTATCATTAACTTTAGTATACAATAACACTGTCTTGTCATTATTTTTATAAGTTTATACTAATGTTTAAAAATATTTTTTTTAAGGTGAAATAATGATTGACAAGAGTACAGTGCAGCATTTATTGATTGCTGCTGATATGCTGCAACTAAGAGAACTTGTTACTGGCTGTGGCGAGTTTCTTAGAAGAGAATTGCACCCCTCCAATGCTCTTGGAATATTCAGGTATATTATAGAATAGCTTCTGCCCGCGACTTCGTCCGCGTAGCGTGATGATATATAGCCTATAGCCTTCCTCAATAAATGGGCTATCTAACACCGAAAGAATTTTTCAAATCGGACCAGTAGTTCCTGAGATTAGCGCGTTCAAGTAAACAAACAAACAAACAAACTCTGCAGCTTTATATATTAAGTATATAGATTTCATCGTTGACATTTCATTTATCCTAAACAGTTTATAAATTCTTTTCATAAATGTTATTTCTTGTATTAAATTGCCAACCCCAATATTGTATTTACAGAAATTATTAAATTACTTGCCTATAATATTTACATATTTTGGATAGAAATGAAAGGTATTTATTTATTATTATTAAGTAATATATTATTATTACTAATTATTCCTTTTGAGAGCTTACGTGGCGTGCGCTGCGAAAACAGTTAAAGTTACATAAACATTTGTGTCACGGAATTATTCCCCTTTGAAAGTTCTAAAAAACGTCAGTGACAGCACCTTTTTTGCGGTAATCAAATTTGTTCTAAAATAATGCAATATTTGCGAAGTGTATGTTATAAACACCTTCTTCGCAAGTAATAGGATATTAATCCTTTTACAAATAAATACGTTATTCTTATTCATCACAAATATGTAATTTTGGACGAAATTGCCCTTGACCTCATTTAATTTTATACTTTTAAAATAACTCCGCAACTAAATAATGATCAAGTTGGTACCACACGATCAAGTACTACAGGCAGGTTCATGAGTAGGCGGTCAGTAGCCCGATTCCCGTAAATACACAAGTTTGCTAATCACATCTTCCTCGATCGTCGTTGAGTTTTATAACTCAAATGAATTTTATCAAAAACATACAAATAGCCACACAATTATCAATAGAAATTATGTTTTTTGTTCGGTAATAAGGTTCTGTGTCCAAGGCAAAAAAAAAACAAAAATTAGAGAACTGTGAAATGTGTGTCAAATGAAGTGTCAGTCCATGGTTAAAAAAATCTTTTTCGCGTCTTTGTGATTGAATGTGAAGTTGTCATTTTTTTGTATCGAAACAATTTCCTTACGGCAACAAGTAAGGGCCACTTTTTGGAAACTTTGAGGGTTGTTACTGTTGTTTTTGTTGCAGGCATACACACATAAAAAAAGTTTGCTGTTGATCACTAAAAATCGAAATCTTTTTTGTTACGGTAGATTATATTATTTTTTTTAGATTCTTTCAAACAGGTTATTTCTAGAAAACACAATAAATTTTTTTTCTTGATAAAGTTCAATTTAACAAATTATATCAGCTTAAGCCTTTGACTATCTATCTATAAGGACCCGCCTCTCATGATCATTCCCCTCTGTCAAGGTAGTGGATTAAAAAATCTAACGCGTTTATCAAAACTGTTTCCGAATTCGATTTTTCATTAACAGAATCGTTTCCGCTCAGTAAGGTCATCATAAATGCTCCGTGTAAATACCGATATACGTGCAGTTAATGTATGCAAAAAAATATCTAATATCTTATTTAGATAAAGATGGAGTTATTTTCCGTATGTAAGTATTAAAGTTCATTTATTTCTATTTAAATCACTTAATACAATTTATTAATAATGATCGAGGACGTTACCGATTCAATAATCGAGTATAAAATAATCGTTTAGTTCAAGCATGCACTCCCCACGAGACTAGCAAATTTTTTTTACTAACATTTTCAGCCTTCTTCTAATAAACGTAAGATTTAAATTTGAAATATCCATCAAAATGTCATTTTTTGATTTTCAATTATATATCATCCAATAGGATGTCACCATTTATGATTTCCAATTATAGGTCTTAATGCAGAATTACCTTTTTTTGGCAATTATAGGCCTTATATATATTATGACATAATGCATAAAACTCGATTTTTAAAAGTGTAGCGAGACTATGTCCCTCTTTTGTTTTGTCATTTTAATTAATGATGTGATAGTGATTGTTTACGATTTCGAATCGATATCGATATTATTTTTGTGTTCAATGTAAGACCAAATTATAATAATTGCTAAAGATCACTAAAGATGAATATCATGAATTTATGATATGATATAAAATTTAATAAAATAACATTTTTGGAAATGACGTAACTAAGATTATTGATTATTTTTGATATCCAGTGCTATTAGATATTTTATTTGTTACTTTTTCAGATCTACAAAAGACCTTCATTTAAAATGAAGTAGGTGTGATTGATAAATAATAGCCTAGGCCGTTGCGGATAAATGTGTTGACAAAAGAAAAATAAATTAACATTTATATCGTATTTCAAAAATCATTGAAAATGATTTCTAAGACACGGTATGGTTAGAAGGTCTGGGGTTTATTTTACCGCTTAGGTGGAAAACCAGCACATGGCCCGCCTGATGGTAAGTGGTTACTGTACCCTATTATATGAACGCTTGCAACACCTGGGGTATCACTCGCCTGTTGCCGACCCTGTAAAAATCTTTTCACACCCGGTAGACAACCCACAACACCGGTACCCTCACTGCCAACATAACGCTTCCTCGCGGAGCTTTGGCGATCTTGCTCACCGTTAGGAACACAACATAGTACAGTACTATGTTATTTGGCTACTATTTTCTGCAAAGTGTAGGTATTTCCCCAGTTGGGCAGCTCCAATTTCAAGTGGAGTTATTCAATTCAACTATGCCCTGCCTCTTGCGGGGTGTTTCTTCAAACACATTATTTTCTTTTTTCGATATCCGGGTCAAAGAAATAACGAGAGTACGGAACACGACATCCATCACGTCTTTATTCCCCGAAGGGTTAGACAGATGCGTACTTAGGGGGCGAGCCTATTGCCATTAATCGGGCATAAACCCTTAATTTTATAGAAAAACTCCAATAACACATTGCTCGACCGGGGAATCGAACCCAGGACCTCCAGCGTAGCAGTCGCTTCTTATCATATTAACGCGCGACATAATGAACAAAATCGTATTTACTCCTACTTATATCTCGTGGGAAACAAAACGCTCTGTCTAGTGTTATTCCTAATATATCAGCCTGGCAAAGAAAAGAAAAAATCAAAATCAAAGAATCAAACTAATTGGTATCAAAGTATTTGTAACATAACGTACCCAATATCCGCTCTATCTATACTAATATTATAAAGAGGAAAGATTTGTATGTATCAATGTATGTAACAAATAAACTCAAAAACTACTAGGCCGATTTCGAAAATTCTTTCACCATTTGAATGCTACATTATTCAAGATTAACATAGGCTATAGAATATGTATTTCGAAAAGTTAGCGATTTCTCTCACCCGTGCGTTTATTTTCCAATTACATAGTATGTACCTATTTATCTATACCTAAATAGTTTCTTTGTTTTGTATTTCATAAGCTTTAAAAAAAAGAAAAAAAAAAAAGAGCATTGCATTGAAAATAATTATGACGCAAGATATTAAAAAGGTGTGTATGGATGATTTTAATTTTGCAAATAAATAATTACATATAAAAATAATTTGTAATCGTTGTTACGTTTTTATCCATTCTTCCTACAATAATCTATCGATATAAAATATCGACATAGTAGCTTCCTAATTATTTTTATTGTATTATACGTTCGTATTGTCGTCAATTCTTGTATGTTGACGTATTTGACCTCTATGTGTGCGTAAATTGTGTTAGTGGTGAAGATTTTAATATGTGTGAGTTCGTAGCGATACAAAATGATTTTGAGTATGTGTGCAGCAATGTCTATGTAATGTTTCCTCCCCCCGCACCAAAAGTGACAGACTTTTTTGTTCAAAGAATTAAGCGCGTCACTTGTCCAGGGATAGATAGTCAAAGGCTAAAGCTACATAATGATCGCAATTTTTTTTTAATGTGTGTATGCTTACGCATATGGGGCGGAGCTCGCAATGTTTTTATCGTAATTTACCTAAAAAAAAATAAACACAGTTGGGATCATAAATATTTCACATCTGTGATTAAGTTTTTCAAATATGCGATATTTTTGCGTGTCAATTTTTTATATGAAACAACCTGCGCAGTCGTTTAGATAACTTCAGGCAGGTAGGCAGGCACTGTTATATCGTTAGAACTGGTTCTCGGGTTACGTTAGGAATAAACCATTATTTCTCAAATTATTGTACTCTAATGCATACCATTTTACTTTAATTAAATTAGGTTTGCAGAAGCTCACAACTGCATAGAATTGGTAAAAGAGGCCCTAGAGCATGTTCAAGCCAACTGGAATATAGTATCTAATGGTGATGAGCTTTTAGAACTGCCACTGCCACATCTCATAACTTTGCTTTCTTCAGAACAATTAAAAGTTGACAGTGAAGCGCAGGTTGGTATCATGCAAGTAATTTTATAAAATATCATAATTATTAACATATGCTTACAGTTAAGAAAATTATTTAAAGGACACAGAAGTACTTTCTAAATTCACCTACCTACCTACACCTTACTCGGTAGTCATAAAATTATATTTACGATACTGAGAATTTTAAATATTAAGGGCCCGGCGGACGCTGAATTGCCCATAAAACTATATTATACCAAAATACATCGTAATTCAAACACAATTTTATCATTATGTGTTATTATTCGGATTCGGTATCGATAATCTAAGTTCATACCAATCATTTTCTCTACTACAACTTCACCTAGAAATAAACGACTGGCTAATCGGTTGTATTCAGTAACTTGACAGTTGAAGATTTACCCGATTTTGAGAAAAAAAAGAAAGAACGAAATTAATTAAACATAAATAATGTACAAATTTTTGTTTTAAATTAAATCTTCAAAACACAATATAAACTATTAGAAATTGTACAATTTGTTGCTCAGTAGTAAGGTAATCTACAAAATGACAAAAATAAATTACATGGTTTTATTTTTAGGTTGTTCCTATTAGAAGAAAATTATAAAAGAAATACTTTGTGTTTTTTTTTGCATTTTTCATGCTAAGATTATAAAGTTATTTTAGTGAAGGAAAAATTCTACTCGCAGGCATTTATAATCAGCATGAAAAATGCAAAAAAACCACAAAAAGATAGTTAATAGGTATGGTAGCATCGTACGACATAGAACTAACCGTAAGGTAAGTCATGTTGGTTGAGAGGCAAAGTAACTTGCCTTTCAATTGATGTTACTGACGTCACCTTTAAGACGTAAGTTCAGAATGTGAAGACAAATTTCGACATTGCAGGCGGGACTCGCGGTGGCTAGAGGTCATAGCGTCTGGCGTACCTACCCAGAAGACGCAGGTTCGAATCCTGCCTGCGAGTCGAATTTTTCCTTCACTAAAATAACTTTATAATCTTAGCATGAAAATGCAAAAAAAAATCACAAAAAGATAGTTAATAGGTATGGTAGCATCGTACGACATAGAACTTACCGTAAGGTAAGTCATGTCGGTTTGAGAGGCATGTAACATGCCTTTCAATAGATGTTACTGACGTCACCTTTAAGACGTAAGTTCAGAATGTGAAGACAAATTTCGACATGGCAGGCGGGACTCGCGGTGGCTTAGAGGTCATAGTGTCTGGCTTACCTAGCCAGAAGACGCAGGTTCGAATCCTGCCTGCGAGTCGAATTTTTCCTTCACTAAAATAACAGAAATACTTTAATTAATAATTATTAATTATAGTTATATTCCACATCTTACTTACGAATTTTTGGTATGATTTAAATTTTTCATTCGTCCAACCTTTTTTGTCGTTCGTTCTTTACGCAAAATCATTCACTTTTTTTTTTGTGCGTGTTGAAATCCTCATGGACATCCGCCGCCCGGGGAAGGCGGCGGGATGTGTCGGACTCCACCCAGAATGGGTGACCTACCGACTAAAACCACACGGGTGTTTCGCCTCACCACTTTTTGCTGGAGTTACGGGAGCGAGGTTTCATTCCTCCGCGACATCATTCACTACCCCAACACTACCACAACAATATAATTTGTAGTATGGTAACATTTCTTTTCTTCGAACTGTCAAGTTACTAAATACAATAAAAAGTCGAAGATATACAATTATTTCCCCTGAAGTATTTTAAAAGAAAGTGTCAAGTTGGATTAACCTAGATGAACGGTATCCGAATCCGAATAATAAAACATACCTGATTTAATTCTCTTAGAATTACGATTTATCAAATCAGTACAACGTTTGTACTGCTAATTCGGTCCGACGGACCCAACGATCTTAGGTTTAAAGTTTTTTTATAGATTTTTTCTTAGTCTGGTTTTGTTTTATTACTTTTTATATTATTTTGTTTCAGGTTTTATATGCAGCTCTACGATGGTTAGAGCATGATCCTGCATGCCGTAGACGTCACTGTTTTGAAGTATTAAGTCATGTTAGACTGCCACTTATCTCTCCTCAAGTTTTAGATCAAGCTATAAAAAATGTACAAGATCCTTCTATAGCCGTAGCGCTAAAAACGGTTAGAGTTGATATGGTAAGATGTACTTATTTTAAAGTCTATTTAAAAGTAAAACCTTTAGCAAGTATAAAGAACAATGAAAAGAACAGGAAATCCTCCTGTAACTTACCTAAGTTACAGGAGGATTTCCTGACCCAAGTAGTAAAATTCTCCTATAAAAAAAACATTGACTTATAAGACAAAAATATTTATAAGAACCCAGTTAACGCTTTGACTACGATTACTGATCTTTAAATAGATATAGTTTTGATTCTATTACAGTTTTATAAACGTTTGCAGGATACATTTATACGATTTTGTGTACACTTGCCTTTTTATCATATATCATAGTTTTCTAAACTTTCACAGGATTACTTTATAAGATTCTTACTAGACTTGCAGTCTTTTAGGAGCATTTGCTAAAACGAATTAGGAAACTTAGATCCTATAAAATTTATAGGATCAAATTTCCTAATTCGTTTTTAAAGTATTTATAGTATAAATACTTTTAGTAAGATTGTTTATTCTTGTTAAAGTCTTGTTTCATTTCTCTATAAGACATGAAGACTCCTAAGAATGTCTTAGGTATAGCTGCTATAGGTAATATCTTCTCTTCTTCTCTACTATTATATATCTCTTCTCTTCTCTAATATTATAAAATTGTAAAAAAGCTATGTTTGTTACGGGTTGGAGCAAAAACTACTGAATAGATTTTAAATTTGTTATCACTGTTCGAAACCATATGCTCCAACTTAAAAACTGGGGAACTTCTTATCTCAAATAATTAATTGGATCCTGAGATACAGCTTGACCTCTCTGATTATAGAGGCCCATACAAAGAAGAGGTCATCACTATTGGTTTCATTAAATTATTTTTGGACTCTATTTCTAACTAACTATAGATTCAGGTGGGCGAAGTCGCGGGTTAATTTATAGATATAGATATAGATTTTTATAGGTAAAACTTTTGCTTTCTAGATTTGTTATTACTAGAGTGATTGGGCATTGAGCATCTATGACCATCTCGCTTTTATTTTGTTATTTGTCTGCGACAACATTGTGAAATTTACCATTTTGCATACCTACACTGCCCACTCTTAATCTATGTTTTTCTTCATATGGCATCACGCTGATCACTGTTGGATCAATTACACCGGTAGCAGCACGCGCCAGATCATTTACAGGATTAATCAGTCTTTTATCCAGTGCATTTACCGGATGTTTATACCGGTTATTTCTGTAGGTCGTTGACGGTAGCAGGCACAGTATATCTAACGACTGGCCACGACTTTGGTGTTACCGGTATCGTCCAGCTGAGCGTTATGCCAAGCAGTTACTGCTTAGATTATCGTGCCACAAAAGCAGTCGGATTTTTCCTGAAAAGCAATTTCCTCAAATTTTAAGCATTAAATCTTATATACGAGGAACTAGGGATATGCAGGGAAGCCCTCGCTAAACTACAGCGAACGGCATGCCTAGCTATCACAGGGGAGTTCAAAATCACACCAACAGTGGCGATGGAAAAGGTACTCAACCTTGCACCGCTACATATTGTCATAGAGACTGAGGCCCGTCTTGCACTACACAGACTGGCAATAAATGGCCTGTGGGATAGTTCTTAGCCTAGAACTAGATACACAAAGCTTAAAATACAGGAAGGCCTTGACGAACTAACGAACATGCACTGCGACAAAATGCAGCCCATGTTTTGGTTCAAGAGATCTTACAAGGTTCATCTACCGTCAAGGGAAGAATGGATGAAGGGACTCGACCCACCAGAGAAGGGCAGTCTGATATGGTACACTGACGGTCTGAAAACAGAGTCGGTTACAGGGGCGGGCATTTATATGCAAGGGACCATAAGGTTAGTCAAAGCATGGGCAGATTAGCTACAGTTTTCCAAGCGGAAACATATGCTATTCTTGCCTGTGCACAACAGATGGAAAGTAGCGGTACCACAGGTAGGTCCATCTACATTCTTAGTGACAGCCAAGCGGCACTCATGGCCCTGACCTCCTACAGGATCGATTCAAGGCTGATCATGGACGCTGCCCGAAATCTTAATGAGCTGGGAAAGCGAAACAGGGTCAGGCTTGTTTGGGTCCCTGGTCAACAGGGGTATTGTGGGCAACGAGCATGCTGACGAGCTGGCTAGGGAAGGTTCTGGGACCTCACTAATTGGACCGGCACCATTTGTAGGACTGGCCCCAAGCACAGTCAAAACGGCATTTCGGGAGTACGCAAGGGCAAGGCACATGGATGAGTGGTTGAGCCTCACGGGACTTGCTCACTCAAAGAAATTCATAGGCTTCTCATCGAACGAAAATGGGGGCGCTGACCGGACACTTCGGGACTAACGCTCTCCTATAAAAGATGGGTCTGGCGGAGACATCAGCCTGCAGGGCTAAAGGGTAAAAGGGAAATTGAGAGCATGGAACACCTTCTGTGTACATGCGATGCAATAGCTAGAAAGCGAATGTGCCTTTTGGGTCAGGGTTATCCAAGACCAGAGGACTACAGACTCATACCCCCAGGCCTCATTATAAAGATCATGGAAGAGCTTTTTGTAGAACTGGGAGGGGATGAGGAATCAGTTATCTAATATGCTTCCCCTAAGCACAAAAGATCCCATTGGGTCGAAGTGCACTGAGGCCTTGCTGCCTCGACCCTACACAAGATAAGATAAGATATATCCGAAGAAAATAGCGCAAGAACCTAATAAAAATTGTTCCTTCCCATACCTAGTATTTGACATTTTTAAACATATTTTTCATGATGTCAAAATCAAAGCATGAAATTTTACTTTAGGGCACTGTGTATATGATATGTGGATATATATATTTTTAGAAAACACGTCGTGGAGCTTTAGTTTCTCTATTGGTGGAGCCACGTCAGCGCGCTCGGCGCATTTTACTTGTGGCGGGAGGTTCGTGCCGAGATAAAGCAGCACATCCGCCATTAACGACTGACAATATCCTATCATCAGTGCTTAAATTCGATCTACATAAAAGGTAACTCATATTTTACTTACATACATTAATCACTTCTCTTTCCTTGTTAACCTACTTAAAAATAGGATGAACTTTGTTTTTCTATGCGTAGCAGTGCAATTATTATTTTATCAATTTGACCACTCTATTTTTTTATCCGATAAACTATACCTACGAGATGGCCATGTAAGGTTTGTTCTATGAAACTAGTGTTTGACAAAAAAAAACGAGCAAGCCAAGAAAAACATTTGGAGTGTACTGTAGTCACGTATACTATACCTACATAGCAGTATCCAACTAGATTTTTTTTTTTTAATGGGATAGGGGGGCAAACGAGCAAACGGATCACCTGATGGTAAGTGATAACCGCCGCCCATGGACACCCGCAACACCAGAGGAGTCGCAAGTGCGCTGCCCGCCTTTAAAAGGGTTTGGGCCTCCGGTAACCTCAACTCACTCGGCGAAACACAACGCAAGCGTTGCTTCACGCCGGTTTTCTGTGAGGCCGTGGTATCACTCCGGTCGAGCCGGCCCATTCGTGCCGAAGCATGGCTCTCCCACGTGAAAAAGAATGTGGGCTGACAAAGTGCATAATGGTTGAGATTGAGATTTACAAGATGTATTTTATATTTTTTTATGTTGAATATAAACATTTCATGTAGCCTGTCTAATTGAACATAAACTTTGTCGTTTAAAGAGAATGGGAAGAACTATCGCCAATGGGAATTGCACGAATCCAACCAGGCGTAGCAACTCTAGGAGGTCGGGTTTATGCAGTCGGAGGAGAACAAGGAAGTCAAATACTTGCTAACGGAGAGGTTTATGATCCACAGGTATGCCCGAAAGAATTTTTATTTTACCAATATAGGTTAACACGCATGAATTATTCAAGTAGGCGTGATGGCCAAATCCGAAACTATGTACAGTAGGTACCGGTATATAGCTTTGACTATCTATCTATAAGGACTCGCCTCATGATCATTCCCCTCTGTCAAGGTAGTGGATTAAAAAATCTAACGCGTTTATAAAAACTGTTGCCGAAATCGATTTTTCATAAACAGAATCGTTTTCGCTTACTTAGCGAAAACGATTCTGTTTATGAAAAATGGTCATCACAAATGCTCCGTGTAAATACCGATATACGTGCAGTTAATGTATGCAAAAAAATATCTAATATTTTATTTAGATAAAGATGGAGTTATTTTCCGTATGTAATATAAAGTTCATTTATTTCTATTAAAATCACAGAATACAATTTATTAATAAAGATCAAGGACGTTACCGATTCAATAATCGAGTATAAAATAATCGTTTAGTTCAAGCATGCACTCCCCACGAGACTACCCGCACTCCCCACGAGACTAGCAAATTTTTTTTACTAACAATATCAGCCTTCTTCTAATAAACGTAAGATTTAAATTTGAAATATCCATCAAAATGTCATTTTTTGATTTGCAATTATATGTCTTAATGCAGAATTACAATATTTTTGGCAATTATAGATCTTATTGTTAAACATACGAGGGAGCGTTTTTATATTCGCGGAATGGAGGATAAGGGGTGGAAATAAACAAACCAAATTATTTTTCCTTTTCAATATATTCACCAGCAAGACTAATACATTTTACAGATATTTCAATTAATTTATTTATACCCTCATAAAAAAAATGTTTTTCTCTTTATCATCAAAATACGCCGAAACTGCCTTCTTGACTTCAACATTGGTGGTAATTTTTTACCCCGCAGCTCTTTTTTCATTTTTGGAAACAGGTAATAATCACTCGGGGCCAGGTCTGGGCTGTAGGGTGGGTGATTAAAAATATCGAAGTCCACCTTATGCAGGGCAGCCCACGCAACGCGGCTCTTGTGGATGGGCGCGTTGTCGTCCAAAAGCAGCACACCTTTCGTCCATTTTCCCCGTTTTTTCTCTCTAATAGCTTCTTTTAGTTGCTCTAATATTGAAGCGTAGAATTCTCCGGTTATAGAAACACCTTTATCTTTATAATGGATCAATAATATTCCTTTCGAGTCTCAAAAGACCGTTGCCATGAGTTTCCCAGCTGACTGTGACACCTTAAACTCCTTGCTGTCTTCATTACAGAGGTCCAAAAATGCACGTGAACACTCTAAGCGCTGTTGTTTTTGCAGCGGCGTGAGCATTCTCGGCACCCATCTTGCGCTGACCTTAGTCATGCCAAGATGATCGTGCAGGATCTTAAAAATGGTTGTATCGGATACTCCAACCATTTCTGCAAGTTGTTTCTTCTTTAGTCGAGCATCGTCGAGTACAAATTTTTCGACTTTTTGGATAAGATCTGTCGTGTTCACCTCAATGCTCCTGCCCGGGCTAGGGTCGCCTTCAAGGGATTCCCGCTCTTGTTTAAATAAACTGTGCCACTTATACACCGTAGCTTTTCCTGGACAAGAGTCGCCGTAAACCAATGACATCTCATTCATTATGGTCGCAACTGATTTTCCTTGCTTGGTAAGGAACTTTATAACGGTACGATATTCGAATTTTACCATATTTCACTTTTCACTCCCGATTATTTTGCTTGGTTGACGATAGCTCAAAGACTAATTGTCTAATAATAATGAAACCTCGTATTTATACTAATTATGAGTCACTGGACACGTTACGATCCTAATGAGACTAATCACCCCCCTCCAACCCTCTTATTCCGCGAACTTAAAAACGCACCCTCGTATAAGGCTTGCTACACTTCTTAAAAATAAAGTATTGAGACAATTTATTAATAGCCAATAGGATCATTTATGATTTCCAATTATAGGTCTTAATGCAGAATTACCTTTTTCATCCTTTTTTGGCAATTATAGGCCTTATATATATTATGACATAATGCTTAAAACTCGAATTTTAATTAAAATAACTAAAAAACCCGACTGCATAAAAACACTTTAAAAAAAACTAAAAAGACAAAAACAAGTCTAGTAGTCCAGACCTATGTAAAGTAATATTGAATAACTACACCATTGAAATGTTTTCATGATCGATAAATACATAAAATAATAAATTATAACGTAGAATAAAGTCAATCTTGCAGTCGGGATCCATTACTGGGAATTTTAGAGACGGTCACGATTTTGAATGGGTCCCGACTGCAAGATTGACTTTATTCTACGTTATAATTTATTATTTTATGTATTTATCGATCATGAAAACATTTTTAGATCACGGATTTTTAGTGCAAAACTACGAACAATCTGCAGACACTTAATTTAAACCTAAGGTGTGTTATTTACTTGTATAAGATTTCGCAAACGATTTAATTCTTGTAACGAAATACCTACGGACATTAACGAAGAAATTATTTATATGAAAAAGTAGATGATTTCCTACAAGTCCCTTAACAATAAAGTAATGTAATGCTTTCGCTAATTGCTACTAATTAATTTGAGAATACATGATACGGAATGCTCAAAACATATTTTTCAGCCCACGCATTAAAGCGCATAAAATCCGCCATTTTGTTTTTTTTTAATTTCATGTACCCAGTGACACTCGTGCCATCAAGACAAATCTAATGAGGTATCATTTATCTAAATCGGTTGCTCCGTTGAATAGTTACGAGCGGACACAGGAACGGACATACATACATACATACATACATACATACATACACGTCAAACACATAACCCTCCTCCTTCGGCAGTCGGGTAAAAAGTGTAGCGAGACTGTGTCCCTCTTTTATTTTGTCATTTTAAGTAATGATGTGATAGTGGTTGTTTACGATTTCGAATCGATATCGATATTATTATCGTGTTCAATGTAAGACGAAATTATAATAATTGCTAAAGATCACTAAAGATGAATATTATGAATTTATGATATCACATTTTTTTTATAAAATTTAATAAAATAACATTTTTGGAAATGACGTAACTAAGATTATTGATTATTTTTGATATCCATTGCTATTAGATATTTTCTTTGTTACTTTTTCAGATCTACAAAAGACCTTCATTTAAAATGAAGTAGGTGTGATTGATAAATAATAGCTTAAGCCGTTGCGGGTAAATGTGTTGACAAAAGAATTTATAAATTAACATATTTAAATCGTATTTTAAAAATCATTGAAAATGATTTCTAAGATACGGTACGATTTGAAGGTCTGGGGTTTCTTTTACCGCTTAGGTGGAAAACCAGCACTTACCGCTTAACCAACCGCTTAGGTGGTTACCGTAGCCTATGGACGCTTGCAACATCTGGGGTATCACTCGCCCGTTGCCGACCCTGTAAAAATCTTCTCACACCCGGTAGACAACACACACAACACCGGTACCCTCACTGCCAACACAACGCTTCCTCGCGGAGCTCTGTCGATCTTGCTCACCGTTAGGAACACAACATAGTACAGAGCTATGTTATTTGGCTACTATTTTCTGCAAAGTGTAGGTACTTCCCCAGTCGGGCAGCTCCAATTGTAAGTGGAGTTATTCAATTCCACTATGCCCTGCCTGTCGGGGTGTTTCTTCAAACACATTATTTTCTTTTTTCGATATCCGGCTCAAAGAAATAACGAGAGTACGGAACACGACATCCATCACGTCTTTATTCCCCGAAGGGTTAGACAGATGCGTACTTAGGGGGCGAGCCTATTGCCATTAATCGGGCATCAGCCCTAAATTTTATAGAAAAACTCCAATAACACATTGCTGGACCGGGGAATCGAACCCAGGACCTCTAGCGTAGCAGTCGCGCTTCTGTTCATATTAACGCGCGACATAATGAACAAAATATTATTTACTCCTAGTTATATCTCGTGGGAAACAAAACTTCTAGTGTCATTCCTAATATATCAGCCTGGCAAAGAAAAGAATCAAAATAATTGGTATCAAAGTATTTGTAAGAAAACGTCCCCAATATCATCGCTATCTATACTAATATTATAAAGAGGAAAGATTTGTATGTACCTATGTAACAAATAAACTCAAAAACTACTAGGCCGATTTCGAAACATTTGCTACATTATTCAAGATTAACATAGGCTATAGAATATGTATTTCGAAAAATTTAGCGATTTCTCTCACCCGTGCGTTTATTTTCCAATTACATAGTATGTATTTATCTATACCTAAATAGTTTCTTTCTTTTGTATTTAATTGGCATGTAATGTATAACAATGAGAGACATTGCATTGAAAATATGACGCATGATATTTAGAGGTGTGTATGGATGATTTTAATTTTGCAAATAAATAATTACATATAAACATAATTTGTAATGGTTGTTACGATTTTATCCATTCTTCCTAAAATAATCTATCGATATAAAATATCGACATAGTAGCTTCCTAATAATTTTTAATGTCTTTTACGTTCGTATTGTCGTCAATTCTTGTATGTTGACGTATTTGACCTCTATGTGTGCGTAAATTGTGTTAGTGGTGAAGATTTTGATATGTGTGCGTTCGTAGCGATACAAAATGATTTTGAGTATGTGTGCAGCAATGTCTATGTAGTGTTTCCTCCCCCCGCACCAAAAGTGACAGACTTTTTGTTCATAGAATTAAGCGCGTTACTTGTCCAGGGATAGATAGTCAAAGATCTATAGTCGATTTCAATCAAAACTGCACAAAATGTAAACAATATTGACTTATCTTTTTATCGTTTATGTATAATTAATTAAAATTTAAAAAAGTTTTATATGTGACAGTTATCATGTTTATAGTTATATTACCCAGAAATTGACATCATATCACCATATTTTTATAAAAATATTGTCCGCCATCTTTGATTTCAAATTAATGCCATTTTCGTAATCAGAACCGACACAAACAATTAAATGCACTCAGTTAATTATATAAATATCGATAGTTTACATGTGTAACAACTACTATGAAAGGTTCCAAAACGTTTTATTCGCTTATGACCTCACTGGCGAATAATTATTTTATAAATACTTATTATAAAAATAATTATTCATTATTATATATTTCAATAAACATTTTTTTTTAATTATTCGTCTAGGGATGGGAAGTCCTATTAAATATTACTCCCATAAAAATATTATTATTGAGTGGGAGAGCCATGCTTCGGCACGAATGGGCCGGCTCGACCGGAGTGATACCACGGCCTCACAGAAAACCGGCGTGAAACAATGCTTGCGTTGTGTTTCGCCGAGTGAGTTGAGGTTACCGGAGGCCCAAACCCTTTTAAAGGCGGGCAACGCACTTGCGACTCCTCTGGTGTTGCGGGGGTCCATGGGCGGCGGTTATCGCTTACCATCAGGTGATCCGTTTGCTCGTTTGCCCCCCTATTACATAAAAAAAAAAAATACAAATAAGGTATTTGTTTCAAGAAATCAATACTAATTAAAAAAATTGCAAAATTGCGTACGTTTGAACTTCTTATATTCAATCTTGTAATAGTAATAAGTTACTTTCAAATATTGTAAACGTTGGTTATTTATGTTCTATCTTTATTATATGTATTTACAGTATTTCTATGAGACAGACAGCAGCCTAATTATTGAAAAAAAAACCAGAGGAAACACTGGTGGTCTGTCGATAACTGGAGCGCTACGGGCAGGAAAATAATTGTCGTATACACGCTGAAATTTTAATGGTTGTTTTCCTAATATTGTTCCCTACGAGTTAAACTTAAAAAATAAAAAGTAAAATTTTATCAAGTAATTGAATAAAAAGTTTCTTCATGTAAGTTAATTATTTAAGTTCATTCAATTTCGTTCATTCTTACACCACCTCACTATCTTTTTTTTTGTCAAAAACTGAAAGCTGATTATGACTCCCGTGTTGCTCGGTGAACTTACTTGGAACCTCCCCTTTTGCTTTCATAAATCGATTGGCCTATCAAAACAAAATCGTCTTTGCGGGAAAACAACCACTAAAATTTCAACGTGTATATCAGACCAGAATAGGTTAACATGAATAGGTATGTCCCGTGAAAGTTATTATGTGTTAAAATAAAAAAAGTATATGTATTTTGTTTTTTAGACTGATAAGTGGTCAGATATATCCCCAATGAAAGAAGCGCGTTGTGAATTCGGTTTAACCGGTTGGAATGGAAATTTGTACGCTTTTGGAGGATGGGTGGGATCAGACATGGGTTCATCAGTCGAAGTGTACGATCCCGTCGCTGACGAATGGACATTAGTTGGTAGAATGCCGGAACCAAGATTTGGAATGGGTGTAATAAATTTTGAAGGTAATATAATATGAAACAAATAATGTTTGGAAATCTTTTGAGTTGCTATTGCATACATTGATCTTTTAGGTCTAATTTACATAGTTGGAGGATGTACTCACACATGGAGGCACACCAGGGATTTATTATGTTATCACCCTGTGTCTCGCAAGTGGCATTCTCTTACACCGATGCATCATGCTCGCAGTCAAGCTGCTGCCGTGGTTCTTGATAACTACTTATATGTCATCGGTGGTAATGCGCCAAGACGTACAGTTCTTACGTCTGTAGAACGATATAGCTTCGATGAGGTAAGACATAATATGTTATAATTAACTGTACTTTATTATGATTTGTTCATGTTCAGTCAAGTATAAAATATGTATACACAGTCAAAAAAGGTAATCACCAAAAGCAAAATTATTCAGAAATCAAATACATCTCATCCAATCCACGCCTCAGTAATCCGACAGTTATGAATACGTCGCAGTAACGGAACGAACGTTGTACGGTTTTGTTAGCAGTGAGCGTGCGAATATATTACATGTAATATATAATTTTCTACAATACGAACAATTCATAACGTTTTTAATAGAGATGATTTCGAAATAATTATGTAGAAAAAAAACATTAACGAAATCTGTACCGAAATCTCTTAACTCGTTTAATTTTAATCCAACATCTCGGAGTCACTCAGAATATAATAGAGCAAAATCTAATTTATAAATACTTTCTTATTTTATTTTAAATCTTAATTGATTTATACATAAGATAATCATAGTGTCTGCACAAGCTGTGGGTATTCCGACGTCATTTTAAAACAAAACGGCATATCAATTACTAGCTTCTGCCCGCGACTTCGTGCGTGTAGCGTGATGATATATAACACTGAAAGAATTTTTCAAATCGGACCAGTAGTTCCTGAGATTAGCGCGTTCAAGCAAACAAACAAACAAACTCTTCAGCTTTATATATTAGTATAGATTAGTATTAGTATAGATATAGATAAAGTAGCTGCAGGTATCTTTATAACCAAGTGAAAGATCCTTTTTCTCCTCCTTGTCCATGTTATTTAATAAAAGTTTATATCCGAATGCTAATTTTTAATACTTTTAAATTTAACAATAATAAGCTTTTCGTACGTTTCAGTCGAGGCGGAAATAATTTTCGATGTATTTTTATTAAATCTACTAATAATAAAAACACAACATGTATTTTTATTGAACACTGTCGGTACGACTTTGTACAGCCACGAGTTTTGCGTTTTTACTTCGACTTTTAATTGTATTCAGTAACTTGACAGTTGGAGGGTTACCAGTTTTTGACAAAGAAAATATAGTGAGGTGGTGTAAAAATGAATGAAATTAAATATTATACTTACATGAACAAAATTTTATTTTAAATTAATAACATACATACATATTTTCACGCCTGTCTCCCATTGGGGTAGGCAGAGACTATAGATTTCCATTTGCTACGATCCTGGCACACTGCGCTTCATCTACGTTCATTAACCTCCTCATGCATGATCGTCGGTTTAGGGTGCTCTTAACCTGACCTTTTATAATCGTCGAGGTCGGCCCCTTCCAACTTTTCCATCCGTACTCATCATGTATACTCGTTTTGTCAATCTCCGTTCATCCATCCTCTCTACATGTCCAAACCACCATAACATACCTTTCTCAATCTTTGTTACCACACCTTCTTTCACACCACACCGCTCCCTTATCCCACTGTTTCTCACTATCTTTCAAAGTTACCCCATACATACTTCTCAACGCTCTCATCTCTACAGCATTTATTCTACTTTCATGTCTCTTCTGCCATACCCAACTTTCACTACCATACATTAGTGTCAGTAATTGTCAGTAAAAAATATGCTGACAATGCGATTGCTTAGATTGTCTCTAAATAACTAGGTTTTCGTTATAATAATATACATCGAGACTTTAGTCGTTTTGGAACCGAAAATGTTAGACTCCATATCGATCACAGAACCTATTAATGTATAATTTAAAGTAAATTAAAAAAAATGACTGTCTCATTAGCCAAGTGGTCCTGAGCGCGACTGCTAAGCTAGAGGTCCTGGGTTCGATTCTCAGGTCGAGCGCAAAGTGTTATTGGGTTTTTCTATGAAATTTCCAGTAGTAGTAGCCAGCCAGTAATAGCCAGTAGTAGGAGTTAGGAATTTGTGCCCGGTTAATGGCAATAGGCTAACCATCTATTACATGGGACCTAAACATACCGGCGAACTGTGGGTGTACATTAGTACGCCTGTGCCTAACCCTTCGGGAAATACAGGCGTGATGGTATGTATATGTTTTTTTTTAATTATTATTATTATAAGCAATGTCAATGTCAAATGGAGAGTTATTGATATCGTTTAATGCGTCCTCGATGGTCAACGGGTAAAGATAAATGTTAAAACTAAATGAAAATCTTCAACCAACGTTGTTGCCGTCCCGCAGCTGCACGTGTTTGTCCGACCGACAGCTAACGCTATGTTGAGGTTGTAGTTATTTCCAAAAAATTCAATTGCTGAATAAAGGTTACAAAATTGTGATGTTTTTATATTTATTTAAATAACAAACAAACTTATCTTAATGTAGTATATTCTTGTCAGACTTATACGTTTGATGAACTATACCATTATAGTTATCGACGCAACCAATGTACAGGACCAAAATGTAAAATGAAGTTTTAAGTAAGGCAAAACTTAAATACTTTGAAGGGCACATGGGAAGAAATCGCCAGTCTAAAGGAAGCCCGCGCGGGATGTGCCGCGGGCGCGGCCGAGGGCGTGCTGGTGGTGGCGGGCGGCGACAGCGAGAGCGGCGGCGAGCGCGCCTTCTACCGCGCGCGCACCACGCTGGCGGGCGTGGAGCTGTACGAGCCGCGCGACAACACGTGGCGCGCCGGCCCGCCGCTGCCGCACTCACGGGCCGAGGCAGGCGCTGCATTGCTCTGACCAAACACCATTCAACGACACTGCTGTCGAAACCAAATCACAAATTTTCGAAAAATATATTTTAGGACAATGGTACAAATGTGTTAGCAGCTCTGACATAAAAACAAGAATTTACAATAGTCTGTTTGATGTTTTGATTTTATGAATTAATGATGATCTGTTTATTTTTCCCGCTACATTCAAATTTTATTTGGTTTTTCAAATTCAAATTATTTATTTGAAAGATGTTGCATATTAAAAAGTTGTTTCACCACAGCCTCATATGCAAAAATTAAGTAAGTAAGTACCTAGGTAATTCAGAAAAATATTGTTAAATGTCGAATTAATACAAAAACTGAAAAATGACAAATTAAATGCAAACATAATGGAAAATGTCAAATGAATACAAAAATTATGGAAAATGTCAAACAAATACAAAAATAATAATAATTTCGCTAATTGTTAGTAAATAAAAGACCGAGGGTGTATAAAAAAGTAGTAGTTCTAACATTAAGCAGGCATATAACATTCTGTACTAACCGTGACTTAAAAAAAAACAGGATCATGGAAAATTATTTTTCACGTTGGCACAGTGCTTCGCTCCAAGTATCTATTATTACTATTTTTAGGCATAGGTTATACATAAACATCACCACCACACACCATGAACCCCGAACGGTTAGGGCACTTTTCAAAAATGGGTGCAATTGATATTTTTACTTCATTTCCTTCTTCGATATTCACATACTTAGCTTATATTATGCATATTTAAAAATAAATCAGGAATTTTTCGTTCATCACTGTTTATTCATACATAATAGTATTACGGCAACCTGCTCTTTTTGAGATAAAATTAGAACCTAAGGACTGGCGATAGAGGTATAATTAATAGTCGATTTTTGCGCTCGCCTTGCATGTAATTGAGCACTGAAGCTCTAATTATATAGTATCACACCGAAGTCAGACGCGGACCGTCGATTCACATATAAATATCCTCACGATAATATGGATATCATATTCATAGCGTAGCGGGCCGACGGCGGCACGGTTTCCAGCCTAAGACTAATATTTACACGAAATTCAGGAACATCCAATCCATAAAATAACGTAGGTACAGTCAGCGCCAAAAGTCGCTGAACACGATGCAATCTTCAAAACGTTTTTACATCATTACTAACCAAAAAATACTGACCTGATAAGTTAGTACCAGATTTCTGCATATAATAAAACTGGTACTAACTTCTCAGGTCAGAATTTCAGAAGTAATGATGTAAAAACGTTTTGAAGATTGCATCGTGTTCAGCGACTTTTGGCGCTTACTGTACCTACGTTTTGTATGAAATTGAACACGCTCCTCTGGTATTAGTCGCAGGGCACAACCACATAATAATTTGGAATAATATATAGGAGCCACATATCTCGGGTCAAGTCGGTCGTCATCCGTACAGTAGGTACAACCGAAATAACATCGCGCGTCTGAAGTTATCCCCGCAAGTGGTTTTGTCTAGGAAAATTTTCGATATAAAATCTCGGTGTTGAAGACAGTTGGGGTCGTAAATGTTTCGCATTCGTGATTATTATCTTTAGTTATATTGATATTTTTACATAAAAACATTTTATTAAGTTATTTGACCTGCGCGTAGCCGAGGCAGCAAGGTCTCAGTGCACTTCGACTTAATGGGATCTTTTGTGCTTCCCCTAGACAACCTATTTCTCATCCTTTCCCAGTTCCACAAACAGCACTTCTGGTCTTGGATAACTCTGCCGCAAGTCACATTCGCTTTCTAGCCATTGCATCGCATGTACTTAGGTGTTCCATGCTCTCAATTTCCCTTTCGCAGATCCTGCAGACTGAAGTCTCCCCATTTTTTATAGGAGAGCGTTAGTCTCGAAATGTCCGGTTAGCGCCCCCATCAAATGACGGACCTGCCGCCTGCTTGAGTTCCAAATGGCATTTTGCCATCTCGATGAGGAACCAATGAATTCCTTGGAGCGAGCAAGTCCCGCGAGGCTCAACCACTCATCCATGTGCCTCGCCCTTGCGTACTGCCGAACTGCCGTTTTGACTGCGCTTGGGGCCAGTCCTATAAATGGTTCCAACTTGGAAAACTGTAGCTAATTTGCCCATGCCAAGGTTAGTCAAAGACGTGGGTCCTTATGGTGAAACGGCTACCTTCAGGTGCGCGCTATCCTGCGTCCATTGAGTGTCTCCGACTGTTATCATTCGTAAGAAGCCGGCTTTTCTATTATCAAAATAAAATAAATTCTCCACCGTTTTGATATCTTTTTTAATTAGAAAGAGCTGCCTTTATAGCCACAATGTCTTCCTACTCTGATATCAAACGGAGATTAGCTAACAATCAAAAGATACGACAATTTTATTCTCCTCAAATACACATTTAGCAAGGGGTTACTGATACATACTGGTGGAGGTGGATAGCTCGTGATCCTGTAATTGGTAATATAAGATTTATATTATCTTTAGGTAAGTTATATTATATAATTTTTTGTAATATTATAAAAAAATAATGTCTGCTTATTTAATGCATTGTTACTTATCCTTTCTATCCTTGGTAAATTTACGCCCTTTATTATTGTATAATGTGTTCAAATTAGGAATTATATTTTTTTAAGTATTTTAATAATATAATATTGTAAGCTGTTGGACTGCCGCCTGGTAACATTATTTATATTTAAAAATGACGCTGGGTGATATTAATATAAGTAACAATAAGAATTTAAGATATTAAATATTTTTACATTGACATGGTTTTTTTTTACTCGTATAATATTATACATATTATATGATGTTACACAAATATAATCGCTGTTTACAGAGTAAATGCTGGAAACTTGGCATCTAAAACCCGACTTATATCTTCAGCTATAAATAGACGCCCGACCAATCCTTCAAACAGTGAGGCTGGTCTGTCAGGACGATGTAATTCTGTCCCTGGGCGTTCCACTGCACACCACTCCATAAAGCAACAAGCCCGGTAAAGATAAACGGGTTTCTGAAAATAAAAAATTCTCAAGAGCGGATATCACATTACTGTGATAAGTCATTGATAATCTGTTGGCCATCCGGGCACGATGGTCCACGTTCAAATGAAATACCCATAACTAACTTTAAGCTCGTGTCTACTTGCTTAAAAGTAAATGGAAACATCAAGAGAGACAACATATCTGATTTACCTATAGATTTTCCCCGTTTTTTCTATTTAATGTGTTTACGTAATACCTACAATGTGCTGCCAAGTAAAAAGGAACGCACATCCATAACACGCATCACGCTTGACTTACTCTGTTTTCTGTCTATTGAATTTACTATACCTACCTATTACTTGTTTCTATTCTAGATCACATAATTACACAATTAAAGGTAATATACCTACCTTTGTGGCCTGGTACAATTGAATAAAGGCATATGCGTTGCCACTGACTCCATGGCACATACTATATCCCTTAGTGCATAGTCCTCGTTGCCATATAACATCACCGCATTGCAAAGCAATCTTCATATATTTATCTTCTTCGAAAATCTGTAATATAAATATGTAAAACTTTACCTAAGTATAAAATGGTACAGATTTGTGGGGCGCTAATATGGAGACCTGCGATCAAACTCTCGATTCCACTCTTAGCAATTTAAAACCGCACTTTCCTTCACTTATCTTATACTTATTCACGGCCATGGGTTTCGAGATATTTCGTGCCACAACCATGACTGGCTGTGTTCGCTGGAACCCTTTATAAAAAGGTCATTTCAAGACAAGTTTAAAACTTGAGCTGTGTATACAAAGCCATAAAGAGATTTGAGCTTAAAATTATAATAGCCCGGAAGCAAAAAATGTATATTCCACGTTCAGTATTCCTTAGTCCTTAGTAGACACGTATCATCATATTTAATTTAACCGCCGTAGACGATGCGGCGGTTGGCTATTGTTTTGTGGTGTTGTTACTAACCTGAGAAGCTAAAATACACAGAGGAACGAATCCAGGAGCTCCGTGACACCACTGTACTAGTTTATCGCCTGAACTGCTGCCCATGGACGAAGGAAAATTCCCACTGGGGAAACGTTGATTTAATAACCAGTCAATAGCTGGTTTAATGAAGCTACGTATTTCAATAATATTTATAAATATGCGAGCCTGAAACAATATAGTTTTATTTTAGAAGAAGAAAATAACCACTTAGATATTTATGTGGGTATATACTAGCGGGGCCGGCAAAAGATGTCATGATGTGAAAATTAAATAAATGTAGGACCCGATTGCGGTGCCACCTATCGGCTCAAAATGTGAACCTAAACCATCGAGATACTCACCGCATAAAATAACATATGATTCATTTTTATTCGTGTCTCTACTATTATAAAATTGTAAAAAAGCTGTGTGTGTACATTGAAGATATTTAAAAAAAACAAGTGTTAGTTAGGGTATATACCTACTACCTACCTAAAGGACTCCGAAACCAAAAATGTGATTTTAAAAATTCTTGTCTGTTTGTTACGGATTGGCGCAAAAAATACTGAATAGATTTTAATTTTGTTATCACTGTTAGAAAGTAATTGGTCCAACTTAAAAACTGGTATATGCACTTCTTATGTCAAATAATTTAACGGAACCAGAGATACAGCTTGACCTCTCTAATGTATAGACACTCATACAAAGAAGAGTTCATCATTGTAGGTTTTTGAGCTTCAAGTGAGCGAAACCGCGGGCAGAGGCTAGTTTTGTTATATGCTAGCTTCTGCCCGCGGCTTCGCCCCCGTGGAATTCGGTCTGTCATCACATCCCACGGGAACGGGATAAAAAATATCCTATGTCCGTCTCCTGGTTCTAAGCTACCTCTCCACCAATTTTCAGCCAAACAAATCAGACAAATCGAACAAATCAAAGATAATCATAATCGGTCCATCCGTTCATCGGAATATGGAGCATTCATAATATCTACCTATAATAGATTTTTATTATGCGCTGTCATGTTGCCTTGTAACTGCCTCATTAGCCAAGTGGTCCTGAGCGCGACTGTTACGCTAGAGGTAATGGGTTCGATTCCCAGGTCGAGCAAAGTGTTATTGGGTTTTTCAAGAAATTCCCAGTAGCAGCTCGGAGTTAGGAATTTGTGCCCGGTTAATAGCAATAGGCTCGCCCCCTATTACATGGGACCTAAACATACCGGCGAAATGTGGGTGTACATTAGTACCTACGCCTCTGCCTAACCTTTCGGGGAATACAGGCGTGATGGTATGTTTATGTATGTAATGCGCTGTCATGTTGTCTTGACGGCTCACTCTCTTTCTTACTTCGTATTTCATATGAAATAGTTGCTCTGTTATATTGTGTTGAAATTGATTAAATTATTGAAATATGTAAGCGATATAGTATTTTAGCTCTGTGTTGCTACCCAACTTCCCCAGTGTTGCCTTCAGCCTAGTTAGTCAACACCTACAGTGTACCTACTTAAAATTCCATTGTTACAAAAATCCTACTAATATGATACACATAATTTTGTGGGGGATAGATGGACGGATGAATTTTTGTTACTCCTTCTCGCCAGAACGGCTGAATGGATCTGGATAACATTTGACACAGAGATAGATTATAGTCCGGAATAACAGATGGGTTACTTTTTATCTAGGTCGGACCCAATTCTGAAGTCTACGCAGACGCAGTCGCCGGCAGAAGCTAGTATTTAAATAAAAGTAATATTACATACTTGCAACAGCATATATAGAATCCCAGCCATACCATGGGCAGCTCCATAGTATATCTTTTCATGCCAGTGCCACAACAATGGACTTTCGGACTTCATTTGCGTAGCATATTGTTTTCCCGACTTCAGTATGCTGCTAATCACCTGGAAATTAAACCCTTTCAGACTGCTATAACCTTTCCGAATAACCCTGTAGGTATAGGTACTTACTTATAAAGTACGAAAAATATTCATGGATCCCGATTACGTTTATCATTCGAGGCAAACACGTGACCGCCTACAGCGGCCATTGCAAAGATTAATAATAATAATACTTATAAGCCATTGTCTAGTCAGGCAGCGGATTCCCCAAGTCAGACCACACAGAGGTCTGTTTCCCACCTCCGGCGGATCGCGTCCGGCGCGTCTACTGCCGAACGGAAGAGAGGTTGTCGACCAGACCGTGTTTTTTTCACTTAGGTACTGAAACCCCACAGGCACTTGTTTTACTCATTTACACTCACATACTTCGGTACTTATGCTTACCTTTTCAATGTGATTAGCAGGAATAATTTCCTTGCCATTAATATGTTTATTCACGAATAGTAAGGCATACAGATATCCAGATTTACCATACAACAGTTCGTCAGGCGAGTCATTCAACAAGGAAATGAGAGACATTAATCTGAAATACGACAAAGATAATTATATATTCTTACAATATTACCCTACCTTATACCTATAATAAGAATGTAAGTGGCCCGTGTCTGTACCTACATCTATACTCTATACTTCTATACGAATACCTATAATAATATATACCTATACATAATGCTGAAGAGTTTGTTTGTCTGTTTGCTTGAACGCGCTAAAATCTCAGGAACTACTGGTCCGATTTGAAAAAATATTTCAGTGTTAGATAGCCCATTTATTGATGAAGGCTATATATCATCACGCTAAGACTAAGTAACTATTCCACGCGGACGAAGTCGCGGGTGGAAGCTAGTAAATATATAATGCTGAAGAGTTTGTTTGCTTGAACGCGCTAATCTCGGAAACTACTGCAGGTCAGATTTGAAAAATTATTTCACTGTTAGATAGCCCATTTATTGAGGAAGGCTATAGGCTATATATCATCTCGCTACGCGGACGAAGTCGCGGGCAGAAGCTAGTAAATATATAAAGCTGAAGAGTTTGTTTGTTTGCTTGAACGCGTTAATCTCGGAAACTACTGGTCAGATTTGAAAAAATCTTTCAGTGTTAGATAGCCCATTTATTGAGGAAGGCTATATATCATCACGCTACGCGGACGAAGTCGCGGGCAGAAGCTAGTTGCTTATATTTGTAAAAAAAGCTAGTTTGGGGCACTGAGAATAAGTAACAGTAACACAATCCATTTCTGTTATTTTTGGAATACTGGTGAACAATAGGCATGATGACGGTTAGCAAGAATTACTAAAATAATATGTTCATATACTGAAATATAATTAATTATGTTTAGAAAAAAATATTTATTTTTATTTATAAGACGGGATTATTAATTTATTTCATAAAATAAAACTACAAAATACACAAGTCCGCCATGTTCAGTTGAACACCAATCAGATTCAATTACGTCACATCTATGTTGAACTGTAACTGTCACGTAAATTTCGTAAGAATTTCGACGATCTCCGCGCTTAAAATTGTTTATTAAGTATTTCCAAATTGTATATTACTTAGTTTTTTGGAGTAATGGAACAAGGGTTTACCAAGGCAAACAGCTCTAATTTGCCCAGTTGATTTGTTATTGCTGGGGCAGTTCCTGGCATCAAACAAAGACTTCTGTTCAGCAGAATTTAAAAATGTTAAAACTACAATGTAAGTATTATTTATTATTATTTAAAAACTATATTAAAATTACTATAACTATACGTTACTACAGTTAAAAAAATAAAATTGCTTTTAAAAAGCACAGCTTCGTACCTATAATTAGTTTTAATAATGTTTTTATTTTATAAAATATGCTTACCTACTTATCGATTTATTTGTTTTAGATCCTCCAGGCCATCTTATGGGGACGACGCGATTAGCTACGTTCAATTAAAACGCGATGGAAATCTGTGTATAGTTAAATCAAAAATCTACCCAGAACACAAGGTCCACGCGAAGTTATATGCAGTGACGTTAATAGTTGACGAAGTAAAGGAAGAAGTTATATCGGTAGAATGACATGACTGTGTTGCCTCAACAGGAGGCTAGAAACATGCCATTGCATTTCTCATGTGGGAAATCCACACCATGTGCATCCATCGTAGGAGTGAAGAAACGTCCGTTACATCCATTGAATGCTACTGTATGAAATCAAAGCTATCTCGGGTTGGGACTACATTATAATATATTACAACAAAAGATTTATCCAATAGTAAACCTTGTTTGCAATTAAATACTGGAGTATTTGAAAAGTTTATTAAGGAAGGAAAGAAAAAGAAGCTGCACAATCTCGCCGTGCAAGATTAAGCCACTTATATCTGTTTTGTTGTGTGGCACGTAAACAAATAATTTGTCAGTGTTTTTTTTACGTATATCACACTGGGGAACAGCACACCACTTATACACTTGCGAAGTCATGTCTAAATAAAAAATAACAAAAATATTATTTGATAAGTTGTTTAATCCCTTAATGTATACGATGCCAAACATGGAAGTGACGTCATAAGCAGACGCCATGACACCACCGACCGTTTTCGCGCTAATTTAAAAACATTGAATTAAAATCGCATTTTTGTATCAAAAACCTTTTTTTATTGCAGAAATAATTTATTTTTCGGAAATAGTATATACATAAGAATATTTTAGAACAGTTTTTGAAAATCAGTCATCATGCCCGTTACGTTAAGATGATCAGACAGAAATAAGGTATTCAGATGTCAATGGCGCTAGAATACCTACTGTTCAAAATATGGAAAAGCCTTTTTGTTGAAACTTGTTAAAAGTTGAAACTTGGACAGGACGTCTGTCGGTCCAGGTAGGATCAAATAATATCGAAAATTAAAAACACTTAATTAGTAGGACTAACGGCCGGTACCAATAACAAATCTGTCGTAGATTATAGAGATAGGATTTTGACATTACCTACTTGTATGTATAAATACGCGCTTTGTCGTGGAGTTGCGGAAAATAGCCCGCTATACCATACCATACCTACCTACTTGTATGGATCTTATCTACAAACTAATCTACTGACTGATTTGTTATAGGTAGGTACTGGGCTTGTCCACATCACGACGCCGTCAACGTGGAACGTGCTGTGCGCTGACTGGGACAAGACAACGAAACGACGCGTCGGACGTCGTCGTCGGAAGCACGTCGTGGCTATGATGCGCTCGCTCAGTTGATAATTCATTTGCGGCATCGTCGTGACGTGCATTATTACGACACGTGTTTCACACACTCGTTATAATAAATTTGCACGTCACGTCAACGCACCGCGTCGCGACGTTAACGACGTCGTCGTGACATTTGACGAGGACAAGCCGGAACTCTGATGTTTCCATAGACACCAACATCAGTCTGATTGTATGTCTTGGAAATCCACGCGAATATCCCTATAGAGATTACCATTCAGTATTACCAGCCACTTTAATTGCCAGGTGTCAGTCCGACATCGGCCGTCACATACACACATGCGACATGCGTAAGCGCATGTAGGTATGTAGGTTTTTTTTAATATTAGGTATGTAGGTAGGTACCTTCATGTTGTTATCGCTTTTTCAGGACAACAAGTTTCATATAAAGGGAGGGCCGGGCGAGTCTTTTGTCATCGGAACAAATAAGATGTTATGAGTTGTTTTTAATAGGCATGATGACTGATTTTCAAAAACTGTTCTAAAATATTCTTATGTATATACTATTTCCGAAAAACAAATTATTTCTGCAATAACAAAAGGTTTTTGATACAAAAATGCGATTTTAATACAATGTTTTGAAATTAGCGCGAAAACGGTCGCTGGTGTCATGGCGCCTGCTTATGACGTCACTTCTATGTTGTGGCATCGTATACAATAGGAGATTAAACAACTTATCGTAAATATTTTTGTTATTTTTTATTTAGACATGACTTCGCAAGTGTATAAGTGGTGTGCTGTTCCCCAGTGTGATAATACGTCAAAAAAACCCTGATAAATTATTTGTTTACGTGCCACACAACAAAACAATAAGATATAAGTGGCTTAATCTTGCACGGCGAGATTAAGCCACACAGTTGTGCAGCTTCCTTTTCTTTCCTTCCTTAATAAACTTTTCAAATACTCCAGTATTTAATTGCAAACTAGGTTTACTATTGGATAAATCTTTTGTTGTAATATATTTTAATGTAGTCCCAACCCGAGATAGCTTTGATTTCATCCAGTAGCATTCAATGGATGTTACGGACGGTTCTTCACTCTTACGATGGACCCACATGAGAAATGCAATGGCATGTTTGCAGCCCCCTTGTGAGGCAACACAGTCATGGAATTCTACCGACATAACTTCTTCCTTTACTTCGTCAACTATTAATGTCACTGCATATAACTTCGCGTGGACCTTGTGTTCTTGGCAGATTTTTGATTTAACTATACACAGATTTCCATCGCGTTTTAACTGAACGTAGCTAATCGCGTCGTCCCCAAAAGATGGCCTGGAGGATAAGAAATCGATAGGTAAGCATATTTTATAAAATAAAAACATTAAAACTAAACATACGAAGCTGTGCTTTTTAAAAGTGATTTTATTTTTTTAACCATAGTAATGTATAGTTATAGTAATTTTAATATAGTTTTTAAATAGTAATAAATAATACTTACATTGTAGTTTTAACATATCTAAATTCTGCTGAACAGAAGTCTTTGTTTGATGCCAGGAACTTCCCCAGCATTAACAAATCAATTCTGGGCAAATTAGAGCTGTTTGCCTTGGTAAACTCTTGTTCCATTACTTAATAAGTTCTTAAAACAAGTTGTAGAACATAAAGCTAAGTAATATACACTTACGAAATACTTAATAAATAATTTTAAGCGCGGAGATCGTCGAAATTCGTACGAAATTTACGTGACAGTGACAGTTCAACATAGATGTGACGTAATTAATTCTGATTGGTGTTCAACTGAACATGGCGGACTTGTGTATTTTGTAGTTTTATTTTATCAAATAAATTAATAATCCAGTCTTATAAATAAAAATAAATATTATTTTCTAAACATTTTAATTATATTTCAGTATATGAACATATTATTTTAGTAATTCTTGCTAACCGTCATCATGCCTATTGGCTATTGTTGTTAACCGGGCATAAATCCTTACCTACTGCTATTTTGCATATTTTCTGTTTAAGGTTATTCTGGCTGTTCTTTCTACTTATTTATCTACTAAGTACTAGTACCTACTACTATCATCAGAGCGTCTATGAAGATTCGATATCCTACTTTAATAACAGGAAGATATTATAAACTTAACTAGGGCCTAGGGGCCCTGGGCCTCTAAGTCCAGACCTGTTTATAGAGATATAAGATAATTTCAACCTTTAAATGGCAAAAGGACTACGGATGTACATACAACGTTCATTAATTCACTTTTTATTATGTGTTTGTGAATACTCCTTGACGGGTAGTGCGTTTCGTAAGTAGGTAAGATAGAGCTTCGATAGAGCACAGTGCCTACATACCTTTGGGCTAACGTTTTATAATCTTGCAACATTCGGTCAGTACGTTTAGAACCTAGTTTGTATGATATTACAGTTGCCAAAGCAAGAGGTCCAGCATCTCCACACAAAAAGCTAATTCTGTGCCCTTTAAGATTTTCTATGTCTATGTAGTCCAATGCAGTCTGTAAAAAGAACACACCGATATCACAACCATCATCTCACATTTAAATTAAATTCTAAAGCTAATCTACTAACTGTCGTATAATAATAACACATAGTTATGCCGCATGCCAAACGAACTGTGAGCAAAATCTACCACAAGCTCCGTGTGGGGTCCCCCTCACGGAGCGAAGCGATAGCGTGGTCAGCCCAGACGAAGGTGGCGCGATGAATTGGACTCTTACGATAGAGATTGGGTGGCAAAAACCACAGAGCGATTTGGAAGGATTTTATGTAAGTAAGGTATCCCGTGGAATCGTTGTTTGCGCAGTAGGTACTAGCCTGAATAATTTATTGTAGCTAGTACAACTAAGTTAACCTACCTTCAATGCATCAGGGCTGCAATCGTTTTTCAATGACGTCATAAAATAATATAGTGCAAGTCCAGCTGAACCAGTATATACTGTTCCGTCATAGTATACATCACTTTCCATTTTCGTCTTAAGAAGTTGTAATTTTGCTGATTTGAAGTTTTGCAATTTTGTTTGAAATTTTTCTGATATCTATAAAAAAGAGAAATGAATTACGTAGGTACCTATATGTTACAGTCCGTCTTCCTTCAATCGCCAGTTAGTTTTAAATATATTTTTTATAATAATTATCAATCCCATATACTGTCCTATTTCTAGGATTTAAAGGACAATGGGAAGAAACGTCCCCACCCTCCAACAGGTTTCAGATATATATCATTCGAAAGGTCTTTTTAGGCAGATATTTTTACAGTATGGCGCCATTGTTCAAATATGCGGGGTTTGCCCGGAATTTCATTTATAAGTATTTTTATAAATCTCACCACCGTCCAATAGATTTAGGAAATACCTCATTCGAAAGGTCTTTTTATGCTGGTATTTTTATCCTAAAGCGGTAATCTTCAAATTTATGTGGGGTTCAACCGTAATTTGGATATAAAAGTATTTTTTCTTTCAATTGGAAATGTCCAACAGAATTTAGTTACATATATCTCATGAGAAGGGTCTTAGTGGATGGATAATTTCAGTCAATAGTGCAATGCTTAAAAATCTTGAGAATTTCCGGGATTGACGGTTAAGTATATTTAATGTCGAATTTTTGTCACATTTATTGTATAGTGTAATAGGAGTGAATATAGTGGAATAGCATGTCCCATGTAATAGGAGGCGAGTCTATTGCCATCAACCGGGCACATATTCCAAACTCCAAGCTGCTACTGTGAATTTTACAGAAAAACCCAACAACATTTTCTCGATCTGGGAATCAAATCAGGACCTCTAGCGTAGCAGTGCACTCAGGACCACTAGGCTAATGAGGCAGCTCAAATAATAACAAAATTTGATTTAATTATCTTTGAATTGTGATTGATTTTGGTATAATGTTTGTATGATCAAGTCGGTCCGCCAGACCCTTAGCAATATAGTTATTACCAAGCCAATAGTTTTATTTAACAAATATGTTTTTTATTCTTTATATTGCATGGGGGGCAAACGGAGGAGTCATGAGCCTTTAAAAAGGGTTTTAGGCCTCTAGTATCCTCACTCACTCGGCGAAACACAATGTAAGTGTTGTTTCCCCCCATTTTCTGTGAGACTTGTGGTATCACTACGGTTGAGCCAGCCCATTTCTACCAAAGCATGGCTCTACCCCAGAGACCTATCTTATTTTATAAATGAAACAAATACTGAGAACAGCTAATTCTAGGTGGCGTAGAAGCATGATTTTAATTTTAGAAAAAAGAAAGTATTGTTTGTTGGTAGATTATTATGGTGGAACAAACAATTTCTCTCTTACTTCCCATCTCTTGATATATTATTTAACATCTGGAGTATAAAACTGATAATAGTACTTACAAGTAATAATAATATAGTAGTAATAGCTTTCGTCTGCTGTTCCACTCATATCCAAAATAACTTTTTGATATAAAATGTAGTAATTTATCTCCATAGCAAAATTCATCAAAAATTGTTCAGCAGTTTAGGCGGGAAAACGTAACAGAATGAATTTCGCGTTTTTATAATTAAACTATGGAAATATGGATTCTGCAGTGTAAGGAAATTTCCCTATTACCAAGGTCCAGTGAATTTTGGGTCAGGGAGATAAATTAGATCTAGGAGAAGGATATAGGCTGTCTAAAAGTCCTACGGGATGCGAGTGAAACCGCTGGCAATAGCTACTACAAATTAACTACAAAATCACGTTTTTAAAACACACCCTATCTCTAGAATCATTCAAGATATTGCCTGCAACCTCTAATGAATATTCATCGTATTGATTTTCAAAAGATCCTTTTGGGGCCATTATAAACGATAATTTTTTAAATGATAAAGAAAATTATAAATCTGTAAACATATTTTGCTACTCTTCTCCGTTTCGTTTCGGCGTTTCTCGGTTCTCGGCTCCCGTTCTGAAGTTTTGTTTGTTATTGACCGCCTGTCTTACTTCAACGATTGACCGTTTGTTTGTTTGACTTTGACGCACTGTCAGTACTGACACTACTGACACTTTTATTTTATTTTTTTATGGCGCCACACTTTTTGTGTATTTGCCAGTGTCAAGCATTAGAGTAATCAAATTATATTTCCCACCATGGGATTGCTTGGGATTGTATTAAGGCACCACACTTTTTGTGTTCGCCAGTGTCAAGTATAAGTTGTTGAGTTGCCCCAATAAAACGGTAGAAACTTTATTGAGGCTTCGATGGAGTTTAGGAGTGAACCCAAAAAGTCACGATTTTCAATTTTATATCATTTGCCTACACTCTCACACGTTCACGAACACTTAATGGTTAATTATCCACCATAATTACACATTAAACTTCGGAGAAATTCAAGTTTTGAAAAATAATATAAAATCGACAATGTGCACTTTTCATTTTCCCGCCTAAACTCCCCTACTGACACTGTTCTCGAACGATAAAATGTAAAATGTGAAATCAATAGACAAGCCGTAGCCGGTCTATAAAAAATCGGTATAAAAAAAAGATGCAAGTATAGTTCTGTAACGGCAAAAGAATTACTATAAACTAGGCTTTATCAAAATAGTAAATTATCAAAAAAATAAAGCTTGATTTTACCGTGAAAATTAGAACCAAAAATTTTACAACTTGCGATCCTACATAGCAACGTCAGCGTCACCTTTCAGAATGCGATGCGACATTGTACATTTTGTGTCGGTGCGAGGGGGCGGGTGGCGCGGCGGGCGGCCTGCGGGAGCCACTGACAGTCGACTCGCCTGCGGTCGGCTACGCTCGTTTGCGAAATGTAAAAAACTTAACAAAAGCCGGACACCGTTTATTTTGGCCGGACACACAATCAAAAATCAAAAATCCCGCCCCTGCGGCTCCTCCTTGCGTCGCCGCTCGAGTTACCCGACCCACGAAACAGCTGACTGTGTCAACACAATCAGCTAAAAGTACTGAAACTGCTGGAGTCACCGTGAGCAGTCTTGATGCTCCCGCTAAGAAGCCCGTGCCTGAAAAGGCATCGAAGCGGGCTGATGATGATGGTTTCGTGATGGTGCAAAGGAGGAAGCGCTGTCAACGAACCAACAAGAACCGATGCGGCACGGCTCCTGTGGACCCCACGCCCACCATACGCGCTGCGTTGCCGAACACTCCGGTGTATATTTCCCGCCTACACTACAGCACCAAGGCGGAGGATATCGTGGAGTACGTGCGCCAAAGGCTCAATGGATCGCCGAGAGTGCAGCTACTAGAATCGCGCCGCAACGTCAATTTCAAGGCGTTTGTAGTGCGAATACCAACTAGTTTTCTGCACCTCGTCATGAAAGAGGACTTTTGGCCGCAAGGAGTGGTGTTTCGTCGTTTCCGCGGACAAGTGCCACCAGATCGCACAGTGACATAGTGCTAGTGAAGTTTTTACTAACATAGTTTTAAGTTATATACTAACTAAACTCTGTTATATTATAATATATATGTTAGTTTGTAAGGTATATATCTATGGGCCAAAGTAGCCTGATAATAAAGAATTTATTTATTATTATTATTAAAAAGCCTACCTATGTTTGGTTTTATCCGGACGCCTGGCAATGTAGTCTGGTGTATCTAATCAGAAGACGCCTGCGAGTCGAATTTTTCCTTTACGAAAGTAACTAACTCCAAATTAAATAAATAATAATAAATAAATAAATATTCTGGGACATTTTTTACACAGCACCATCTAGTTCCAAACGAAGCAGAGCTTGTACTATGGGTACTAGACAATGGATATAATACTTATATACTTTTTTTTTGTAAATACATACTTATAATACATAAGAAACACCCAGACGAACACAAACACTTATATTCATCACATACATTTTTGTGTCCTGTGGGAATCGAACCCACGACCTCATGGTCAGCAGTCCGGTACTCGAACCACTAAACCACAGGGGTCGTCAATTATGATTGTCTAATCCAAAAAAACTGATAAATTAACCAACTAAGTATAACCGGTAGAATTCTACCGGTTATATTGATATTGCTGTTCTACGTGGAACGAACATAATGAGTGCTTTATGGTTGTAATATCGTGACATGGTGGAAACGGGCAGAAGCCGGTAAGGCTTGTGAGTAGATATTTCGCATACATTAGAGTAAAATTTAATTTAACATTCCCGAGACCCGTAACTTTATGGTTGCATTTTTAACAAAACTACCTAATCTCGGAAAGTTCATATTCGCCATTATTGTCCTTTCGAATTTCGTCACGATTTGGTGAAAGCCTACTCTGTGCCACCAATGTTGTGTGGTTAAAGATCTACAAATTGCGAACTCGGCTGATCGTTTAGCTGAGCCAATTTTTTCCAAAATTGACGGTTGACACTCTAGTATTCTATTATCTGTGGCTACAATATCGATTTACAAGCAAAGGTTTTAATTCTCAGTTGTGAATATTGTATAGCTAAGGGCGCAACTTTGACTATCTATCCCTGGACAAGTGACGCGCTTAATTCTATGAACAAAAAAGTCTGTCACTTTTGGTGCGGGGGGAGGAAACACTACATAGACATTGCTGCACACATACTCAAAATCATTTTGTATCGCTACGAACTCACACATATTAAAATCTTCACCACTAACACAATTTACGCACACATAGAGGTCAAATACGTCAACATACAAGAATTGACGACAATACGAACGTATAATACAATAAAAATAATTAGGAAGCTACTATGTCGATATTTTATATCGATAGATCATTTTAAGAAGAATGGATAAAAACGTAACAACGATTACAAATTATTTTTATATGTAATTATTTATTTGCAAAATTAAAATCATCCATACACACCTTTTTAATATCTTGCGTCATAATTATTTTCAATGCAATGCTCTCATTGTATGCTAATGAAATACAAAACAAAGAAACTATTTAGGCATAGATAAATAGGTACATACTATGTAATTGGAAAATAAACGCACGGGTGAGAGAAATCGCTAACTTTTCGAAATACATATTCTATAGCCTATGTTAATCTTGAATAATGTAGCATTCAAATGGTGAAAGAATTTTCGAAATCGGCCTAGTAGTTTTTGATTTTATTTGTTACATACATTGATACATACAAATCTTTCCTCTTTATAATATTAGTATAGATAGAGCGGATATTGGGGACCTTTTGTTACAAATACTTTGATACCAATTAGTTTGATTCTTTGATTTTGATTTTTTCTATTCTTTACCAGGCTGATATATTAGGAATGACACTAGACAGAGCGTTTTGTTTTCCACGAGATATAAGTAGGAGTAAGTATTTACTCCTACTTATATCTCGTGGGAAAAAAATATGAACAAAATCGTATGATTTTGTTCATTATGTCGCGCGTTAATATGAACAGAAGCGCTACGCTAGAGGTCCTGGGTTCGATTCCCCGGTCGAGCAATGTGTTATTGGAGTTTTTCTATAAAATTAAGGGTTGATGCCCGATTAATGGCAATAGGCTCGCCCCCTAAGTACGCATCTGTCTTACCCTTCGGGGAATAAAGAGGTGATGTTATGTCGTGTTTCGTACTCTCGTTATTTCTTTGAGCCGGATATCGAAAAAGAAAATAATGTGTTTGAAGAAACACCCCGAGAGGCAGGGCATAGTGGAATTGAAAAACTCTACTTACAATTGGAGCTGCCCAACTGGGGAAATACCTACACTTTGCAGAAAATAGTAGCCAAATAACATAGCACTGTACTATATTGTGTTCCTAACGATGAGCAAGATCGCCAGAGCTCCGCGAGGAAGCGTTATGTTGGCAGTGGGGGGTACCGGTGTTGTGGGTTGTCTACCGAGTGTGAAAAGATTTTTACAGGGTCGGCAACGGGCGAGTGATACCCCAGATGTTGCAAGCGTTCATATAATAGGTTACGGTAACCACTTACCATCAGGCGGGCCATGTGCTGGTTTTCCGCCTAAGCGGTAAAAGAAACCCCAGACCTTCAAACCGTACCGTATCTAAGAAATCATTTTCGAATATTTTTAAAATACGATTTAAATATGTTAATTTATAAATTCTTTTGTCAACACACTTATCTGCAACGGCTTAAGCTATTATTTATCAATCACACCTACTTCATTTTAAATGAAGGTCTTTTGTAGATCTGAAAAGTAACAAATAAAATATCTAATAGCAATGGATATCAAAAATAATCAATAATCTTAGTTACGTCATTTCCAAAAATGTTATTTTATTAAATTTTATAAAAATATAGTGATATCATAAATTCATGATATACATCTTTAGTGATCTTTAGCAATTATTATAATTTGGTCTTACATTGAACACGAAAATAATATCGATATCGATTCGAAATCGTAAACAAACACTATCACATCATTAATTAAAATGACATAACAAAAGAGGGACATAGTCTCGCTACACTTTTTAAAATTCGAGTTTTATGCATTATGTCATAATATATAAGGCCTATAATTGCCAAAAAACGGTAATTCTGCATTAAGACCTATAATTGGAAATCATAAATGGTGACATCCTATTGGATGATATATAATTGACAATCAAAAAATGACATTTTGATGGATATTTAAATTTAAATCTTACGCTTATTAGCAGAAGGCTCATATTGTTAGTAAAAAAAATTTGCTAGTCTCGTGGGGAGTGCGGATAGTCTCGTGGGGAGTGCGGGTAGTCTCGTGGGGAGTGCATGCTTGAACTAAACGATTATTTTATACTCGATTATTGAATCGGTAACGTCCTCGATCTTTATTAATAAATTGTATTATGTGATTTAAATAGAAATAAATGAACTTTAATACTTATATACGGAAAATAACTCCATCTTTATCTAAATAAGATATTAGATATTTTTTTGCATACATTAACTGCACGTATATCGGTATTTACACGGAGCATTTATGATGACCTTACTGAGCGGAAACGATTCTGTTAATGAAAAATCGATTTCGGAAACAGTTTTGATAAACGCGTTAGATTTTTTAATCCACTACCTTGACAGAGGGGAATGATCATGAGAGGCGGGTCCTTATAGTTAAATAGTCAAAGGGGCGCAATTACTACAGCTAGGAATCTAGTATGTGTTATAGACCTACAAATTGCGAAAAACCAATAGGGTATTACACCTTTTTTTGAAAACTGTTTTAAATTAATCCTTAGATCGTAATGAACCAGTAGAATTTTTATTTCAGTTTTATAAAACCGAAAAATGCCTTAAAAACTATTTTTAATTTATGATTTTGAATTTTCGCGCGGAAACGCTAGCCGCCATGCTACTTCGGGTCGTGACGTCACTTCGTTAGTAAACAATACAACTGCAAAAGACCAAGTAACGTCAAGTTACTATCGGAGTGACATCACGTCGGAATCCAATATGGCGGATGGCGTTTTAAAACAGATTAAAAAAGACTATTTTTGAAATTGAATTATAAAATTTACATTGCATTTTTATAAATAAATACTAACGTTTCTCGTTTACTTTTTTAAAAATCTATCATAAACATGCATTTTTATATTTATTCTTACGTGGTGTAAAATACCCTATTGTAATTTGAATTTGGCGGGCTTAGCTAAACGATCAGCCAGGCCAGGGTTATAGCATAGAGAAATATAGAGAACAGAGTCGTACAACTATATTATTATACTCTTTGACAGAGTCTGCCAGCCTTAAAAACGGCAATGTATACTGTCAAACTTTTTCTAAGTAGGTACCCAATAAAGTACCCAATTACCCATCTTCCAGGGAATTTACTAAATACTATTTTCAGCGCATGCGTCTGACAAATTTCGGCCATATTGTTATGACGCATACAAGATCATAGGTCTCCGCCAGTGACGAGTCTTCTCGCAGTTGACGTGGCTACTACGTACCATCCCGTTCACCCACTCCGGACGCAGCATAGACGGTGACGAGGAATACGTAACTGGTGAGTGCTTGTGAAGACAAACCTTGCGACCTGTCATGGTTACTTTTATTTGGATTCACAATTATTGTATGATCCAATGTCGTATTGGAGTACTCAACTCCTGTAAATGTCTTAAAAATATAATGCGTATGTATTAGACGCAATAGGAAATTCCGCGTCCCGTCTATGACGCGATGATTCCGTTTTAGGATTTCAAACCCTACAAGAAACTTGTCTGGACACCAGTGTTTTTAAACGAAAGATATTGCCTTGAGCATGTCTGAAGATCAAGGAATGCACAGAAAGTTGACCTTGAATTTTAGGTGACCTTAGTGGGCATGGATGGAATGGTGGAAGAGAATGGCACTTCAAGCGGTGCTGGTCCAACGGATCCGCTGGCCAGTGCAAGCTCCTCGGCGTCCGTGTCTGCACCTCATGTAGTAGCTGTTACAAGCATTGTGCAACTTACGTTACCAACACAAGCTCCATCTGCACAGGTGTTTATTTTGTTCATTATTTATGTTCATAGATAGCTAGTGTTGTACTCAGCTGTGTTTTCCTAATATTCTAAATTGATGTCAGTTCAAAATTAAATGCTCTCAACCATATCTCAATAATGCATGTGTTAAGTACAATCAATCGCTAAAATATACTTGTTTTCACCTATACTCAGAGTATAGTGATTTACTTCCACAGTAGATTGAAACTTACTTAAAATCAGTTATATTTTCAGGTTCAATCAGTAATACAGCCAAACCAACAATCGGTTATTCAAACAGCATCCAATATACAGTCTGTCCAGTTACCTAAAGGAAATGTGATTCTTGTTAGCAAACCAAGTTCTGTAATACACACCACACAAGGAACATTGCAAACATTGCAGGTAAAGCATACATTGAACATAATATTCTTCTAGTTTTTTTTGTCTTGATATTTAATAATCTTCTTTCTGTTTCCTGTAGGTTGTTCTGTATACTAGTTTATCAAAACCATTGCATAAGTATTCAACATGATGATTATTTAACATTTACACATATATATTAAATTTACTACTAGACTTTTTAACTAATATTAATTATTAAAGTTTTAGGCAGCAAGGTATGTACAATCATAGTAAATTCTAGACATTTTTTTGTATCATTGTAAGGGCAATAATAATACATTAAATTATTATCAAATAAAATCTCTACTAATTTGTGTATAATTAACACTTATAATTATATAAAGGTGATTACAATTTAGGTCTTCATGAACCTGGTTCACTGCCACTCTGCAAGGCAAAATTTTTTTCTATGTTTGGGAAGGTTTATTATATAAGTATAATTTATTGATAGCTAATTATTCCAAGAATCTATTTCTGATTATAATTGAACAATAGAAATGCTAGTTTTTTAAATTACTTTGACATTTAACCCTTCAAAATTTCTAGATAAAGCCAGAACCAAACACAGTAGTAAGCACACAAGGCCAATCATGCAGTGACGACAGCTGTAGTGGTGATGAGAGTCCAAAACGAAAATACCGGGAAATGCTGACGAGGCGTCCATCATACCGCAAAATATTAAATGATCTTGGTGGTGCTGAAATTGCTGGTGAGTCAATATCTCCTCAAATAGTATGTGTAATTCTTTATTATTTCTTACTGTTAGTATAGTATCAGTGGAATATCCCAACTTTGTTTCCTAACTACCATGGTCTTCAGCAATGATGAACAATAAATTATACACATATCTGACTCAATTTGCTTACCTTGCAATCTACTTTGCCATAGCATTGCTTTACTGTGTATTTATAATAAGGTATTTTTAAAATTTGAAATCAATCTTATAAATGTTTTTATCTTGTTATAAAGATTGTGCTTTAAGATGTGTGCTTTGTGTTTGTAAGTAGGTACAACTGTACTTGGGGATTTAGTTATATTAAAAATGTCTTGAAAGAGATGCCTGTCAGATTCTCTTACCAAAAACAATAACAATATAAACAACAATCCAGCAGACTAATGATTTTCAGATTCAGTAATTATTATTATTAAAAATATGATTTTGGATCAAATGCAGAAACCACAGCATATTTAAGTATCTTAGTTCTTTAAAATGTAAACATATTAACATTGTACTGGAAAACAGTACTTGCCGTCATTGTAATATAAATTTTTGTAATATATTAGCCTAATAAGAAGTGTGCCTATGTTGTAAGAGTAGTCAAAAGATTACACCAATATTATTTTTATCACCATTGATTGTTTAGATCATATAGGTTAAGTGTACCTTGTACATCTAGCTAGGTAAAATGGGTGAACGGATTAAAAATCACTTAAGCACTAAAAAGTTTAAGAACCTGATAATATTGCAGACAATCGCATGGGATCTAAACCGGGAAGCGAGAATGAAGTGTCGCTGTCATCTTCTTTATCATTTGCGCCAGGTCAGTTATATGTGCCGCCAATGAGACTCGTTTCTGTGTGCAACATGTGTCACTAACCTGTTACAACGCATCATACATAACTTTGTACATTATGTCAAATTCAGTTCATAACTGAAAACTTCAGGCTTATAGGTACCATTGAGCTGATATGATGTTAGGAATTCTAATCTTTTAGGTACTTTTTGATTCATCATACGATTTATAAATTAACAAGAATTTAAAAAATATCATTTTTGGGTTCAGACATGTTCATTTACCCTAACCCACTTGTTTTTTTTTATATCTTCAATGTTTTGATTTTATAATAGTAGAGAATCTTCAATATTGGCGTATTGATTGTAATCACTGTAAGACTAGTGAATATAATTTGTAGAACCAGTAGACAGTATGCAAAGCTTTTGATTATGTTTATACTAGCGACCCGCCCGCGGTTTCACCCGCGCTGCCCCGTCCCTAAGAGTCGTAGCGTGATGTTAAATAGCTTAAAACATTCCTCTTGAATCAATCTATCTATTTTAAAAAATCGCATCAAAATCCGTTGCGTAGTTTTAAAGATCTAAGCATACATAGGGACAGACAGCGGGAAGCGACTTTGTTTTATAATATGTAGTATTTTCATATTTTTTTATTAGAATACCATTAATACTCTGTGATATTGTGACTTGTTAAAATTCAGTTAAGTAATTGTTTCATTAATTCGTCAAAATAAATGTATTTCAATAATGAATTCAAAAGGTTTCACACTTCTGTTTTTCAGTACCCTTTGTTTAGTAATCTTTTATCTTTGAATCTAATAGATATTTCAGTATTGCTCATTAATCTGTAAGTTGCAGCAAATCTTCGTCAAATAGCTATAAAACTTTCAGCGGGGCAGTAAGTGGAAGTACCTTATCCGTTGCAGCTACACGAAAATGGTCTTAGGAGACTATCCATAATTTTATATGGAATGTTGATTCCCATTCACAGATTTAAAAAAAAATAGTAAGTAAATATCCATTTTACACAAAAACATTTTTTGATTCCAGTTGATCCTGTTTCTAATACTGATCAAAAACTTCTATGGGACCAACCATCTTTGGAGTTCTCAAAAAGTCACAAATTGCAAAAAACTTTTTCCTTACATTTTGTAAAGAATTTGTGTACACAAACACAACACACTCAGAGAACACACACGCAACAAACTGTCAAGATTGTTTTTTATTAATTTAATAATAATGAGCTCGAAATTGGAATTGTTTCTAACTTTTTTTTATTCAGTCACTAACTTTTTTTTAATTCAGCCACCAAAAAGTTCTCAACCGTCACTAAAAAAGCTTTTGCGTAAAATTTTCATACAATCTTTTAATGGGGATCAAAAATCCATAAAAAATTATGGATGGTCTCCTAAGACCATTTTCGTGTAGCTGCAACGGATATAAAGGTACTTTCCCTTTCTGCCCCGCTGAAAGTTTCCACACTGTATATACTGTCGGATGTTCAGGGCATGGTCATGAAATCCTCTTTAGAATCAGACAACTGTTACTGGGGTATTTTGATGTGCTGAAAGTTTTTTCTATCACCTCCAGATTTTTCATAAAAGCTACATAATACAAATAGAAAACCGAGACAAAACACGCTTTTACTTGGAAAAAAAATAATAGTAAAGGGCCTACTTTCTAACTTACAAAACTATTAAAATATAATTACAAAACATCTTAAAGCAAAAATACATATAAATACTATACTTAATATACTTTGTGGAACCTGGTCCTTTTTTCCTCAAAGCTTCTGTTGTGGGGTTTTCTCTTAAATTTCCGTTTTAGATCTTCGCGCTTCAGTAGCCAACAATAATAGTCCAATTTCGTGCTGGAATTCTATCATCCTTGATATGTTTTTCAGTTCTTTCAAATCTTAAATGAAGTCTTTCGCATTGTTCTTCGCTAACGGATTCCAGATCTTTTTTTCAGATTCAGATTCTGGAAAGTATTCAATGTGCGAATTCAGGAAATGAAAAAAAAAACACAAAAAATTAAAAAAAATGCTCTTAATACACCCCATTGCCAAATTTGTTATCATTTTGGTTATTATTTCCTTTCCCCCTAAAAAGTTTTTCAACACTTCCTACCTCCCTAAGTTTTTTTTACCGTGGTACCATGCTTCGGCACAAAACAACGCTTACGTTGTGTTTCGCCGAGTGAGTGAGGATACCAGAGGCCCAAACCATTTTAAAAGGCCGGCAAAACACTTACGTCTCCTCTGGTGTTGCGGGTGTCCATGGGCAGCGATAATCGCTTACCATCAGGCGATCCGTCCGCTTGTTTGCCCCCCTATAGCATAAAAAAACTGCATGTAGGTATTTGAAACCATCTTCTACTAACTAATCTTTCTTTAAACCCTCCACAAACTGCTTGGTGGCAGCAAAACTATTTCTCTGGGAACCAATTTTTTATTTATTATTGTACACCAGCAGCTTAGTATACAAAATACTAATAAAAGTAGGTAAACATTCTCAACTATAAATCAAAGCTAAAAACTAAGTGGTAATGTACTACTATACAAACTGAAATTATGTTTAACTACATTATTTTATTCCTGAGGTTAGTTTAGAATCTATTTATTTTTGGTCCATTGCTGGCTTCTATTCCGGCTATGCAAAGGAAGCACGGATATTTCACAAATATAATAAAAACAGTCTGGAGAAGTTAATCTATATCTATATATATATATATATATAAAAGAAAGTCGTGTTAGTTACTCCATTTATAACTCAAGAACGGCTGAACCGATTTGGCTGAAAATTGGTGGAGAGGTAGCTTAGAACCAGGAAACGGACATAGGATACTTTTTATCCCGTTCCCGTGGGATGTGATGACAGACCGAATTCCACGGGGGCGAAGCCGCGGGCAGAAGCTAGTATATATATAAAAGAAATTCGTGTTAGTTACTCCATTTATAACTCAAGAACGGCTGAACCGATTTGGCTGAAAATTGGTGGAGAGGTAGCTTAGAACCAGGAAACGGACATAGAATACTTTTTATCCCGTTCCCGATACTTTTTATTCCGCGGGGGCGAAGCCGCGGGCAGAAGCTAGTTATTTATAAATAAAATTATTGTTTTGATTTAATTAATATACTTTATTTTTGAAACGAGTCTTATTTAAACAAATAAATCAACAAAGCTGTGTCTATTAGTCAACGATCATGTAAGGACAGGACATATATCAATTAAAATTTTAATTTTTCCTTTCCGTCCTTTGGATTGTAGACGCTTTTTGTTTTCGGTCAAAAGCGCCGCGGTCCTTACGATTTGGGCCGTTACAACTAAACACCCTTTATTATTTTTAATGGTATCAGCACATCGAAATCCATACTAAAAGATATTCAGGAAAACCATTATAGGCCTGTGTAATTGTAACAACTTTGAGCAGAGCTTGTACTATGGGTACTAGACAATGGATATAATACTTATATACTTTTTTTTTTGTAAATACATACTTATAATACATAAGAAACACCCAGACGAACACAAACGCTTATATTCATCACATAAATTTTTGTGTTCTGTGGGAATCGAACCCACGACCTCATGGTCAGCAGTCCGGTACTCGAACCACTAAACCACAGAGGTGTGATCATCATTATAACCAATAAATATCTTTCATCTCGAATTTACCCCGTTAAATTAAATTAAACTGCAATATTCAGTCAAAATATAACTAAACGACATAGCTTTTTTACACAAAACGCTGCAGATAAGTCATTCTACAAAACAACTAAACAGGGTAAATTGGGTAGCGGTTTCGTTCCACGTATCGCCAGGACATTACAGCTGGTCGTTGTACAGCTGTTTTACGTAACTGAGTCATTTTGTAAAACAACTATGCGTTATGCGTTTTATACAATCCATCTTCGACATAATGCACTAACATGTGTGATGTGATGATACCTAGCTTGAATTGTGTACGTAGAGATTGGCTAGTATCTTAATATATTAATAGTTAGAATATATAATCTAAAATACGCCCCTCTACTGCACATTTAAACACATTGTGTAGTGTGTGTATTCTCCTGAACTCTCATAAATGTTGCCAAAATGTGTATAGAAATGTTAAAGTTTTGGAAACCGCAATTTTTTTTTCAAAAGTTAGCTCGCATTTATTGACTGATCGTATACATAATTATGTTTTATATTTACCAATCCAATGGTAAATATGTTTTAAAACAAATATAGGTATTATACAAGCAATTTTTAGCTTTTTGTTTTAAGTTAATTTTTAGGAGCTCGGAGTTTGGGATTTGTGCCTGGTTAATGGCACCTAAACATACCGGAGATCTGTGAGTGTATATTAGTAGGTAAGCCTCAGCCGTTAGACGCCTCGCCGTTCGCACCGCGCGAATATTCGCTATGGCGAATGTCCCGTGGCCAGGCCGTTACTCTTCGGGGAATACAGGCGTGATGGTACAAGTAAATTCAATACTATATAATATAAATATAATAATTCTAAATATACTAAGTACATGTTACTAGTATAGAGGTGGAAGTTCCTGCAACCATGACGCCATAACTAGTAGAACCTGATTAAAATTCAGCTAGATGACGTAATCGACGGCGAAAAGGCATGATGACGGCACCGGCTTGCTATTGCTATACCAACCAACCTACATCGCTTATTCATGTAGGTACATTATTTCAGACTACAATGTCGTATCGTTTCTTTTGTTATAATAATTATGTTACCTAGTATAATTGTTTCTTTATCCGATTTATTTCGAATTCAAGCGTTCGTAGTACTTCTACCGTAACCATTTTTTTGCACTTTGGGTTTGTAAATATTCCGCATTCGTGAATATTTTTCTTACTAATAGGTACCTGCCTATCGATATTTTTGCACAAAAATACTTTTAAGCAATGATATAATATAATGTCACTGCTTATAAGTGATTTTATCTGCCTTAAAATTACTATTAGCATTGTCAATAGGGAAATACCTAAGTCATAATTATAAGTAATGTTATTTTTATAGGCCCACTATTAAAGTCCTAGGTACTAATAGGTATTATATAATTGTGAAAATTTAGATGTTAGTTTTTTCATTAGATATTCAATCACTCTAAAACTGAACTAATAAGAATTCATTCCCAACACAGACTAGTAGGAACTATTGCTTTTTAGTTAGTACTTACATCATTTATTTAGTAGGTAGGTACACACAACAAGGTAAGGTAAGTTAACAGGGTATTTCTATTTAAAGAAATCACACAACAAAGAATGTTTATTGATAAAGTTCAATTTAAAAAATTATATCAGCTTATTGATCGCAAACTTTTTTTATGTATGTACTTAATCCGTTCGTAGTTCGCGATGCATTTTCATAGTCTTTGGTTCTGTACGAACTACGAATTGTCGCTCGCTAGCAAGAACTAGCGGGGAATAATAGGGAAATACAAAAAAGAGTGAGCTATTTTAAACTTTATGGTCATGATTCCACAGATTATTTTTGTTCACTATTGGTTCAGTGAGCAACTGTACTAATAGTACTGGAAGACCGAACTAGTACATTTGAAAGATTGTACTAGTACGGAGCGCTCTGTTCACTGTCCGAGCAAGAACAAGCCTAAGACAATTGGTATACAGGTATCAGATCGGGAATACTTGAGGCTCCTTTTTAAACCCCGAAGTTTTTCTTGTATTAGTTATTATCAGAAAAAAATAAAAATTTAAACTTTGCACCTGTGGGAAGTCAGGACGGGGAAGCCAACTAGTATATAAAAAAATATGATATGTTATTTGCTACCACCTTATTTATTATTATTATTAATAGTCGGTAGTTACAGTTCTTTTATAACATAACATACCATCACGCCTGTATTCCCCGAAGGGTTAGGCAGAGGCTTACTAATGTACATCCACAGTTCGCCGGTATGTTTAGGTCCCATGTAATAGGTGGCGAGCCTATTGCCATTAACCGGGCACAAGTTCCAAACTCCGAGCTGCTACTGAAAATTTCATAGAAAAACCCAATAACACTGCTCGACCTGGGAATCGAACCCAGGACCTCCAGCATAGCAGTCGCACTCAGGACCACTAGGCTAATGAGGCAGTTAGTTAGTTCTTTTATAGCTATATAGTTTCGGACTTCTTCGTATCCATCTCGATATAACACTTGTTTTATTGTATTTCATATTTTGTAAATTTGTATACTTACAATAAAAAATACACAGGAGCATTAATTGGGAGGAAATGTAAAAATTACGCTAGCAGTACAAATTACATAATCTAGGGGATGCAACGATACGCTTTTCCGTTTTGACGATACTATGCCGACACTTATGGATTTATATTGACGATACACGATACGATTTAAAGGACTGGCTGTGATAAAAACAAGTTGTTTAATAATATGTATTTATTCAGTAAAAAAAACATATAAAACTAAAACTTTACTACAAAAAATAATATGAACTTATAAAAAAAAAAATAAGAATTTAAAGAACTATTTATTATTAATACTTACATATATACGAATTTAAGAATATTTTTTTGTTTAAATAATATACTTATAATAAAAATAGCTTCTGCCCGCGACTTCGTCCGCGTAGCGTAATGATATATAGCCTATAGCCTTCCTCGATAAATGAGCTATCTAAAGAATTTTTCAAATCGAACCAGTAGTTCCTGAGAATCTGAGATTAGCGCGTTCAAGCAAACAAACAAACAAACTCTTCAGCTTTATATATTAGTATAGATAGCTTCCGCCCGCGACTTCTTCCGTGTGGAATAGTTACTTAGTCTTAGAGGGATGATAGCCTATAGCTTTCCTCAATAAATGGACTATCTAACACCGAAAGATTTTTTCTAATCGGACCAATAGTTCCTGAGATTATCGCGTTCAAGCAAACTTGGCAGGTGGCACTTGACAGGTGGTAAGAAGATGATGATCCCCTTCAGCGGCTTGTAGTATATTTTGATTGAAGCTAACTTCAAGATATAGCCAATATTGTTAGTTGATAATTGAGTATTGAGTATTCGAGCGGAACTTTAGTAAAATATGTCACGGGAACAGGAATAATAAAAGAACGCTAAATGAGGATGTCCTTTAGAGCGTTTGTTGGGTCGGAGCGGACCCAAGCTTGGTCAGCTCGGATACAAAACAAACGCTCTAAAGGCTGATGACTAACGTATTTATTTGGATAAGGATTAATATCATGATTATAAAAACACCTTCGCAAATAATGCATTTGGAATTTTAGAACAAAGTTAGCATAAAAAAGGTTATAGTGAGCCAACCTTAAAAGATAGACATATGCTGTCGCGGACTTTTTTTTAGAATTTTTCAAGAGGAACAATTCTGTCATATATGATTTTTGCGAAACTAATTAGTTTACGCACCGCATGCATCGGAAGCTCTCAAAGGGAAAAAAAACCCGATTTTGAAACATTCTTCATTGATGCTCCGCTCCTATTGGTCTTAGCGTGATGATATATAGCCTATAGCCTTCCTCGATAAATGAGCTATCTAACACTGAAAGAATTTTTCAAATCGAACCAGTAGTTCCTGAGATTAGCGCGATCAAGCAAACAAACAAACAAACAAACTCTTCAGCTTTATATATTAGTATAGATTGTAACGGGCCGATGTCTGTATACTTTTAATATATAAAACTGAAGAGTTTGTTTGTTTGTTTGATTGAACGCGCTAATCTCAGGAACTACTGGTCCGATTTGAAAAAATCTTTTAGTGTTAGATAGCCCATGTATTGAAGAAAGCTATATGCTATATATCATCACGCTACGCGGACGAAGTCGCGGGCAGAAGCTAGTTAAAGATATTGAGAGAAAAACTGATGTCTATACTTATAATAAAATTGGAACGGGCCGATGTCTGTACATTAAAGATAGTGAAGAATAACTGATGTGGGGGGACTTAATTAGAGCAAAAAAAGCCAAAATAACAATTTGTAGAATTTATTAGTCTGTCTGTCTGTATGTTTATACGTGCATCATCTACTACATGAAATTGAATGCGGTTTTCACAATTGTATTGCTGGAGCTCTAACTTAAAATCTGGTGCATGTTTCATCTTGATAAGCCAACTAGATGTCGAATTATCCTGCTTTACAATTTCAGCCCTCGAAAATGTTGAGATTTGATTAAATATAACCATTGAAGGAAATTTCCAATGTAATCATATTTCTGTACTAGAGTAGCACATGTAATTTTTTTTACATAAAAAAGTATTCGAATTTAAAAAAATATATTTTCGGCTCTAAATAAGATGAATTAAAAAAAAAATATCTGATAAATCAGAGAACATTGCCGTGACCAGGAATTGATGACTTCATTAAAAATAGCATGGTTATTCTAACTCCATATATAGAGGTCATCACAGGACATACATACAATTCCCTCCGCGGACCCAGACACAAGTAAAAAACAAAATTTTAGGGTGTAGGTTTAAAAAGTAAACAAAGCGTGCCAATAGTTTTTCTCTACAGACTAATACGACGACGACATTACCTCAATGATGTGGACTGTTTCCAGTATAGATGTGATTTTAAATTTTTTTTAGTTATCATTATTTTTTTCTTTCTTACAGTATAGAGTTATCATCATTATAATAGGTCTTTACCTATGAAATTGCCGTTCTGCAGTACTGGCCATTTCAAATCAAAATAATTTTTGTTTGGCTAAGAATTCTAATTTCAAATTAATTTTATTTTAAAAACATGGAATTCTTTTTTCTAAAGTAGTCATTTGTTTATTGATTAGTCTTACATTTTCATCGCATTTCAATATTTTTCGTCATCATGGATACGTTAAAATTTCGAGTAATTATGGAATACGAGTACCATCGTGGCAGCAACGCGGCACAAGCGGCACGCAACATCAACGACGTTTACGGAGCTCACACTACAAACCAACGCACCACCTGTTATTGGTTTGCTCGCTTCCGTTCTGGGAATTTCGACCTGAAAAATGAACCTCGCGGTCGTCCGAAGACTGGTCGACAATGACGAATTAAAGGCGATTGTGGAAGCTGATGATACACAATCGACGGCTGAATTAGCAGCAGCTTTCGACGTTAGCGTCAAAACAATATTGGTCCTATTGCGTCAAATTGGCAAGGTAAAAAAGCTTGACAAATGGGTGCCCCACGAACTCAATGATCGCCAGCGCGAAGTACGCGTCGAAACGTGCCTTGCACTGCTCAACAGACACACAAATGAAGGAATTTTGAACCGAATTGTTACCTGCGATGAAAAATGGATTCTGTTTGATAACCGCAAGCGCTCAGCAAGTTGGTTGGATCCTGGTTCAGCACCTAAACAATGCCCTAAACGAAAACTTACCCCTAGAAAAGTAATAGTCACTGTTTGGTGGTCTAGCGCCGGTGTGTTTCATCACAGCTTCTTACCAAACGGGGTGAGCATTACTGCAGATGTGTACTGTGAAGAACTGAACACAATGATGGAAAAGCTGGCACATCTCCAACCAGCATTGGTCAATCGCTCGTCTCCGCTGCTCCTGCACGATAACGCGCGACCTCATACTGCACAGCAGACGGTCTCCAAGTTGCAAGAACTGGGGTTGGAAGTTCTCCGTCATCCGCCCTACTCACCAGACCTTGCGCCTACAGACTACTACTTTTTCCAGAATTTGGATAACTTCTTGGCAGGAAAAAAATTAAATACCCGAGAGGCAGTACAAAATGCCTTTGAAGAATTTGATGCCGTTGCCGATCCCGTCCAGCTGATTTCTTTAAGAAGGGCATCAATAAACTGCCACTGCGTTGGCAAAGATGCATTGATTGCATGGGTGATTACTTCGATTAATACAAATAAAAAATACATGAAAAAAAGTCGTTTAAATTTTTTCATACAAAACAAAACGGCAATTTCATAGGTAAAGACCAATAGTTTTCATCTTATGATGTGAAGCCTCCATAGTTTAGATACAGTGCGCACAGTATATCTTATCTTACATATAAGATAATAAGAACTTACTTATTTAATAAGAATGTAAGTGAGCCGTGTCTGTACATTGCTTATATTTGTAAAAAAAAACTAATTTGGGGGACTCAGAATCAATAACTCAATTTCTATCATTTTTGTAATTTTTGTCTGTCTGGCTGTCGATTTGTCTGTGTGTTTGAACACGTATCAAATGATAACTACTGAATAAATTTGGAGGAAGTGGAAAGGAATTCATAGCCTGTTTTAATGCTAATCCAAGAAACAGGCTATGAATTCCTTTCCACTATTTCATTCAAATCGGTTCACTCATTTAACCATTGAAAACGTTCAATTTGAAAAATTACCATTGAAGTAAATTTCCTTTCTAAGTTTCTGTACTAGACTAGCACGGGTCAAAAATTATAACAGATTAAGTAATAAAATTTAAAAATACACTTACGTCTAATATAATACATTTAGTCCCTCTAAATACGATAAAACAAGAAAATAAAACAGAGAAATCAGAAACCATTATTATGAACAAGAATTGATTATTAGTAGATATTCTAACTCTATTTATACAGGGTATCACGAGACATACATAGGACTTATCCAGCGACCATCAGCCGGTGTACAAACTAAATATTTGAGTAGGGTAAAGAAGTAAACAAAGAATGACAACTTATTTTCTAAAGGATTAACACGACATCGTTATTACCTCAATGAAATTTGATTCGATAACAGGTGTATTTTTGAGTTGACAATTTTGACAATTATTGTTAGGTATCTTCTTTAGAGCATCCAGCCATAAAGTAACTAATTTTATAACGTGAAATAGTGTAGATACAGTGCGCACAATTTATTTGAGAAACTAAAGAGTTTCCATCTAATTAAATAAATTTAAATTACCACGTATGCATGTTTATTAAATAAAAAAATCGGTCATCTAATAATAATAATTGGAACTTGGGTCAATCTTTACTGATAGATTTCCATCTATGTAGGTATGTCTGTTTATATTTCCATGCTTCCGTCAATACCAAGTGTTAACCAAGTTAAGTACCAAGTACTAGTAATTTATAGGTCAGAATAAGGTATTCAGAGGTCAATGGTGCTAAGCATATTAAAAAGATAGAAAACCATAATACTTTTTCTATGAGAGTTTTCGAGGTAGTTAGTTGAAACTTAGAAAAGTTCATAATAAAACAGATATTAATAATACAATAATAGAGGTGCAATAATTCAAGTAAATAAAATAATAATTTAACCTTTTTCTCTATTTTCCCTTAAAATATGACGTACTCGCTGTTAAACGCGACTTCGTTCGCGTGGTATTTAAAAAAAGTAGCCAATGTTATTCCTTGTTACATCAGCTATCTGCTAGTGAAAGTTTCGTCAAAATTGGTCCAGCCATTTCAGAGATTAGCCAGAACAAACAGACAGACAAAACTGAAAAAATATGTGGTTTTGGTGTTTGTACCGTGTATACATCCAAATGCACTTAGTAAAAAGCGGTTGTTTTAATATCACAAACAGACACTCCAATTTTATGTATTTGTATAGATAGAGTGTAGATAAACATTCCATTAAAGAACAGTTGCAAGCTTCACGTCAATACTGCTGAATCAATTTTTTCAGTAAAATAATTAAAAATATTATAAAAAAGTATTCAGAGGTCGTTAAGATTATTTAAAACTAGCTGACCTGACAGACGTTGTCCTCTCCAAATTTCAACTAAACACCTCAAAAAATCTGGTTTTCCATATTTTTAATACACTTAGTGCCATTGACCTCTGAATACTTATTCTGACCCATAAATTACTTAATTTCAAAAATTTGTTCACATGGTATTGACGTGAAGCTTGGAAATATAAACAGACATACCTACATAAATAAAATTCTCAAATAACTGTTTCGGCATCAGTAAAGATTAACGCACGTTGCATTTTTTATTATTATTTATGCATACGTGATAAGTTCTTTAGGTGTATTATTTAATTAGATGGAAACTCTTAAGTTTCTTAAATAAAGTGTGCACACTGTATCTACACTATGGAGGTTTCACATTATAAAATGAGTTACTATATGGCTGGATTCTTTAAAGAAGAAAACAATAATTGTCAAAATTGTCAACTCAAAATGACACCTGATATCAAATCAAATTTCATTGAGGTAATAACGATGTCGTGTTAGTCCGCTAGAAAATAAGTTGTCATTATTTGTTTACTTCTTTACCCTACTCAAATATTTAGTTTGTACACCGGCTGGTGCTCGCTGGATAAGTCCTATGTATGTCCCGTGATGCCCTGTATAAGTAGAGTTAGAATAACTGTACTAATAATCAATTCCTGGTCACAATAATGGTTTCTGATTAATCTGCTTTATTTTCTTGTTTTATCTTATTTAGTCCCTGTAAGTGTAATTTTTAAATTTTATTACTTGATTCTATTATAATTTTTGACCCGTGCTGATCTAGCACAGAAATACTTGAAAAAGAAATTTACTTCAATGGCTATTTTTCAAATTCAATGGTTAAAATGTTAATAACTTTTGATAGATTGAACCGATTTGAATGAAAAATAGCCTAAATGTTAATCCAAGAAACAGGCTATGAATTCATGATAATTTTCAAGATGCAACTAGGACAGGACAACATCTGTTGGGCCAGCTAGTTATGAATAATATTGTAGCTGTTTTTTTTACTCTCGTAAATTTGTCATCTATCATTTTATTATCATTACCTATACTAATATTTTACCACTTAAAATGTTATACAATATGTACACCTTTCGTTTGATCTGTCCTAATTTTTATCTTATTCTTGGAGACTTAATTGTTCAGAATACCTACTGGGGTTTGAGTTGGGGAGTGAAGTACTCACTATTACTAATAATAATAATGATCCTCGAGGTTTATAATATGTTTAATAATATTATATTATATATTAATAAGTCCCTGATAATTATTGAACAGATCAGAACAATTGTTTGATTTTTTTAAAGTTACGTAGTAATAGGCATCTCAGTAAGTGTACTGGTGATAATGGTATAAAAAAAATATTATTTTGTCCGTAGTGATTCCAGCTGGAGCTCTGCAAACTGAGAGTGGTTTGCACACGCTTGCTGTGTCGGGAGGCGGCGCAGGCGGTGCTATAGTGCAGTATGCGACAAATCAAGATGAACACTTTTATGTGCCTGGTTGGTATTTATCAAATAATATATATGTTCGCTTATGTGTGTGGGTGTGTATGTGTCTGTATGTATAGTGTACGTGTGAGCTCATAAGAGTGTATGTGTGTTGTTTTCTGCAGTGTATGTTGGCAGTGTTATTTATGCATTCTTTAGGAAACTAAATGGAATGTGTTCAATTTCTTCATAGGTTAGTGTTTTTTTGCAACAAGTGATGTACCTGACCTTCACGTTCAATAGGAATAGCTCGAGGGTTTCCCGTTTTCACGAAGACTGTCGTGAGCAGTCCAGCAATATTTATATTGTTTCGATGTTGCCAAATAGAATAAGCGATACGATATGAATATTGGAGTCTCCTCATCGTTTGTAAAACCGATTGTGTTATGCCTGGACTTAGTTTTATTTTTAATATTATACGACTTAACTTTTTGCAACATGTCGGATTTTAATATGAGCGAATTCAAAACAAATCAATTATAACCTGGGAGTTGGTCAATCCTTCTTTCCCTGCATTCTGTGGATATCCATAATGTCTTTCGTACGCAGGTCGAGATCAATATTCCTCGCAGGACATAATAAATACCATCTTAAGTCATCTCTCGTTTCATGGGACTTTTTTGTAGCGGTTTGTAGCGGATTATGAGATATACTAATGAAACCATTTGATTATGAAGATGTCTGAAGATGTCTCGATTATAACAGATTAGTAGTTACTAAAATTACTCAATAGTAGTCGCCAAATAGTATAGCTGTAGCAGTCGCGGTCGCAAGTCGATGTAGATTAGAGTATTCATTATCACTAGCGGTGGGCCATTATGAGGTATACCGATGAAATCATTCTATTATGTGGTTAAAGACTTTATTTCTCATAAAGAAATTTACATTTCACTTAATTGAGAAAGTTTTATATCTAAAAGTATTACATAAACTTCGGCGATCAGATAATACTAAGTTTATACAGATTTAACTAACAAGTACAATTAATCTAATTGTTGTGGGTAGCCCGACAAGCCACAACTGGCGTATCTATAGTACAAGTAAAAGTACCCCCGCTCGGTTTTAAAGTGTGCGGGCTCGCTGTGTCACGATACATACTTATAACACGTAAGAAACACCCAGACGAACACAAACACTTATATTCATCACATAAATGTTTGTTTCCTGTGGGAATCGAACCCACAACCTAATGATCAGAAGTCCGGTACTCGAAGCACTAAACCACAGAGGTCGTCAATATACCAATAATTGTGCGATTTATCAATTCCATTGTGATATTCAGAATAACATAACATATCATCACACTGTATTTCACGAAGGGTGAGGCCCAAGCCTGGGAATGGAACTTTGAACCTCTAGCGTAGTAGTCGCGCTTAGGACATCTAGAATTGCTGCAATTATTCAGAGTATTGCTACTAGCTGGTGCCTAACGTTTCACTCGCATCCGTTTCGACAACAGGACCACCTACTGGGTCGAACTATACTGAAGAATCAATCAAACCATAAGCAAAGACTTTCAAACAAATGTTTCCACCAAGTTTTACTCCCTTAGGGTTTGAAGTTTATACAAATCGTTTATTATTACAACTCTACCTATCAAGATAAATCCGCCAGGTCTCTACGTCCAACTGTTTAGGTTGTGCGTTGTCTGCTAGTCAGTGATTGAGTGAGCCAATAAGTCAGGATTTTCGTACTTATAGATAGATTGTATAATTATTATTCAACACTTTCAGGCCCAATGCTAGAAGATCAAACACGCAAACGTGAGCTGCGGTTATTGAAAAATAGGGAAGCAGCAAGAGAATGTCGTCGAAAGAAAAAGGAATACATTAAATGCCTAGAGAACAGGGTTGCCGTTCTTGAAAACCAGAATAAAGCACTTATAGAAGAATTGAAATCCCTTAAAGAATTATACTGCCAGCAAAAGACAGAATGAGGTCCAGCTGGCTAATGGGTGTGCCGCTGCCCTGCCAGAGAGCCTAAAGGCACATATTGTTAACTGTTGACTGTGAGTGTCGCATTCAGATAGCTTCTTTTGGCTCTCCGCTATAAAGGAATTGCAGTTTTGCAATTCAGTATTCGTCAAATTGTTCATACATTGATTGATCAATCCATATTTTCATAACATATTGTTAGATTTGATGTATTGAATTGTTAATGTGTTTTGTAATTTTCTATTGTTGTTTATAATTCGTTTGATTTTTATGCATTATAACAATAACAAAAACAACACTAAGCTGTTTATGTAACTGTTTGATTTTTATATAAATTTGTTAAAAAGTGCTTTTGATTGAAAATTATAAAAATGTCAGTTATTGCGTTATTTATCATTCCAAAATGTTTTATAGCATACATTTCAAGCAAGTTAGACTTGGTGCCATTTCTGGACTCGGGATTGTTCTAAAACATGATTAAAAAATAGTATTTCCATTATTTGATGTCAGCCAGTTTGAAATTGTTAATACCCACTTGCCGAAGTTATAATTGGTTGTATTTATAAGTATTTCTAATTAATTACAAACAATTTGGATGATGCTGCTTAATATTATCACACGTGTCTGTGATTGAAGATACTGAAGTGATACATTACACTAAGTAAGCTGATAATGGATAAGCCAAAGTTAATATTTTTAGTTGTTTTGTGCAATATCCAAATTGCAATGTACAGTTATCAATTTTTTATTATACTAATAAATGAAATAAGAGTTTTGTACATTGTGTATAAATGAAAAGATGTGTAAAAAAGAATGTATAATAAATCTTTGTATATATATTAGTGTAATGTAATAATGTGGATGAGAATAAATGGTGGTTTAATATATTTTCATCAATAGTTACCTACTATCTGATTTGTGTTGTATCCTTATGTAAACAAATAGGTACCTTATTTTTTTTTATACATATGTTGTATACCATTGTTTATTTCTTTCATCCACATATAATAATAAACACATTATTGTATTTTATTTTCGTGAATGGGTAATTTTAGCTGACTACCAGATTTAAGTAAGATTTTATTATATTTTATTTGCCATGGTTGACGTTTATACCTCTTTGTTTAATAATTATGAATAATTATAACAATTAAATTGTTTATTATCGTAGTTAACACACAACATTGATATATTTTATACACTTATATGTAGAGACCACATATTTATATTTACTTGTTATTTTTTACAAGTCTGTGTTTAGGATATCAATCATGGCAAATGATTTAGCGTTATAATGATAGACATTGTGAAAAGTGCCTTTACTTAGAATGAATAAAATTTATACCAACATAGCTCTTTATGTTAAGTTAATGCTATTTATAAAATTAATAATATTAACTGTTTGATGTAATTATGTGGTCTTATTTCTTTTATTCCCGTCTTGAGAGACCAAGTATTTCACTTATAATGTAACTAGTGCCCCCCACACTGGTTAGATTAAAAGTAAAGTTAATAATATTGGGTCAGTGCAATAAATGTATTGAGTATTGGGTCACGAAAGGGCACTGAAAATTTTAATAGTGCCCTTTGAAGAACTATCTTGCTCCAGAACAATCTTTGGGAAACTTGGCAAAATATGTGTAATCTGAAATGAGAAGGTTTAGGGTTATTTATACAATTAAAAAGCATTTCAATAAATTATTTGAACAATAAGAAATTTATTAGATATTGAATCATGACAAATGTTTGAATTTCAGTGTAAAAATACACCTGAAACAAGTAGTAATCACTATCATTAGGCTATTGATGTAGACAACATGTTAAATACACTTTTTTGTTATCTTTTATAATTTTGTCTCTTCATATTAACAAAGATGTTACAAATATTTTAGTCGTCAAAATTCTGGGAAAGCAGAAAATTAGCTGCAAGATTTTCATTTTTTTCACAAGCAAAATATGCCTGAATAACCATATGTTCTGGGAAGCCCAATGCTTTTAATCTTTCAATTGCTTCTTTGTCTTGAGGTGACACTTGTGGCTGTTGAACTTGTGGAATGTCTATGGCATTCTCTTCAGCTGCAGCACCGGCAGCAGATGGGTTCACAGGTTCATTTAACATTCTTACAAAAGCCGATTGATGTTGACTGATAGCCTGCAATAGTGCTGGGTTAGTTTGACCAATCTGTTGCAGTACTGCATTAAGCAAATTGGGATTTTGTTGGATTACTGCACGCATCTGTTGAAATTGAGGCTGATCACGAAGGAAAGCCAAGGGATCCTCATCAGCACCTTCTTCTCCATCCTGTTCTTGAAGTAAATCCTCTGGTATACCTGTTATTAAATATTCCACAGCTCTTTCACGGTTATTGAATGAGGCCCGTAGGGCTTGTTCGACTTGTTGTCTATTATAACCCATATCCATTATGCTTTGAACTGTAGCTTCAAAATCAAGTTCATTAGAGGTTGCCACAGGTTCAGGTTCTACAGCGGGGGTCGGTTTAGGCACTTCTTCAGTGCTGGGTTTAGCCTTACCGTCACCACTTTCTGTTGAAGCACTTTCACCCGCTTCTGGCGCAGACGTAGTTGAGGCAGGAGTTTCCGAGGATTTCGGTTTCGTTACCATAATAACAATGAACTTCTTTTCATCTATATTGTAGGTATTTAATTTGTCATCATCCAGTAAGATTTTCCCCGCATAAATAAGTCTTTGATGATCAGCAACATAGTCTTTACCTTTTTCGACTTCAATTTTCAGCTTGAGTGCTTTAACTGTTTCTTCTGGATCGATTTCTATTTGAAAAGTTTGTTGTTGAAGCGTCTTTAGAGTCACTAACATTTTAATTAGTTTCTTTGTAACTTTTAAAAGATTGAGCAAGTTTTGTCCTAAATTAGATACCGACTGAATTCTGACTCGACAAAATTATGCCGTAAACATAACCTTAGACGAATGTACTTTCGGCGTTCGGATACGCACCGCGAATACCAGAGACAACATGCATAAAAAATTAAAAGTATAAGTTGTCACAACTTAAAGCGGATCGTTCGCCTGAGCCCGCCAAATTCAAATTTAAATTGGTTTTTCGCAATTTATAGGTTTATAGACCTCTATAACACATTCTAAATTCCTAGATGTAGTAATTGCGGCATTAGCTATACAATATTCACAACTGAGTATTAAAAACTTTGATTAATAAACGTTAAAGAAGCTAAAATTAGGTTCAATCGTCAATTTTGGCCAAAAATGACGATTGTACCTAATTTTAGCTACAATATCGATTTACAAGCAAAGTTTTTAATGCTCAGTCACAGATAACAGAATACTAGTGTGAATATTGTATAGCTAAGGGCGCAATTACTACAGCTAGGAATCTAGAATGTGATATAGACCTACAAATTGCGAAAAACCAATTGAAATTTGAATTTGGCGGGCTCAGGTGAACGATCCGCCTTAAACTTTTAATTTTTTATGCGTGTCGTAGTAGAATTGTATAATTCGCTATTATAACTGCAAGCTGCTTTACAAAATATCTATTGTGAAATAGCTGATCGGCGTCCAGCTGGATTGCCATTGCGATACGTTTATCAAAACCACTACCCATGTTTAGTTGTTTTGTAGAATGTGCCGTAACTCAGGAGAGGTTACGATAAGTAAGTGTTTTGTGTAAAAAGCCTATGACATTTAGTTATATTTTGATGGATTTTTGCAACCAAATTTAGTTTTGACGGGGTAATTTCGGGACAAAATATGTTTATTTATGGGTTATGTTAGAACTGTGACCAAACGACGCACGAGCGGCACCCGGCGAGTGCAGGAATGTAGCCATTGTGCTTAAGTTGAGGCATGCATAGGTCTTTGACTATCTATCCCAGGACAAGTAACGCGCTTAATTCTATGAACAAAAAAGTCTGTCAATATGGTGCGGGGGGAGGAAACACTACATAGACATTGCAGCACACATACTCAAAATCATTTTGTATCGCTACGAACTCATATTAAAATCTTTACCACTAACACAATTTACGCACACATAGAGGTCAAATACGTCAACATACAAGAATTGACGACAATACGAACGTTTAAGGCATAAAAAGTTATTAGGAAGCTACTATGTCGATATTTTATATCGATAGATTATTTTAGGAAGCATGGATAAAAACGAAACAACGATTACAAATTATTTTTATATGTAATCATTTATTTGCAAAATTAAAATCATCCATACACGTCATATTTTAAATGCAATGTCTCATCATTGATAAACATTACATGCCAATTAAATACAAAAGAAAGAAACTATTTAGGTATAGATAAATACATAATTTGTAATTGGAAAATAAACGCACGGGTAAGAGAAATCGCTAACTTTATCGAAATACATATTCTATGGCCTATGTTAATCTTGAATAATGTAGCATTCAAATGGTGAAAGAATTTTCGAAATCGGCCTAGTAGTTTTTGAGTTTATTTGTTACATTCATACAAATCTTTCCTCTCTATAATATTAGTATAGAAAGAGCGGATATTGGGGACGTTTTGCTACAAATACTTTGATACCAATTAGTTTGATTCTTTTCTTTGCCAGGCTGATATATTAGGAATGACACTAGACAGAGCGTTTTGTTTCCCAGGAGATATAAATAGGAGTAAATACGATTTTGTTCATTATGTCGCGCGTTAATATGATAAGAAGCGCGACTGCTATGCGAGGTCCTGAGTTCGATTCCCCGGTCGAGCAATGTGTTATTGGAGTTTTTGTATAAAATTAAGGGTTGATGCCCGATTAATGGCAATAGGCTCGCCCCCTAAGTACGCATCTGTCTAACCCTTCGGGGAATAAAGACGTGATGGTATGTCGTGTTCCGTACTCTCGTTATTTCTTTGAGCCGGATATCGAAAAAAGAAAATAATGTGTTTGAAGAAATACCCCGAGAGGCAGGGCATAGTGGAATTGAATAACTACACTTACAATTGGAGCTGCCCAACTGGAGAAATACCTACACTTTGCAGAAAATAGTAGCCAAATAACATAGCACTGTACTATGTTGTGTTCCTAACGGTGAGCAAGATCGCCAGAGCTCCGCGAGGAAGCGTTATGTTGGCAGTGGGGGTACCGGTGTTGTGGGTTGTCTACCGGGTGTGAAAAGATTTTTACAGGGTCGGCAACGGGCGAGTGATACCCCAGGTGTTGCAAGCGTTCATATAATAGGCTACGGTAACCACTTACCATCAGGCGGGCCATGTGCTGGTTTTCCACCTAAGCGGTAAAAGAAACCCCAGACCTTCAAACCGTACCGTATCTTAGAAATCATTTTCAATGATTTTTAAAATACGATTTAAATATGTTAATTTATAAATTCTTTTGTCAACAATTTTATCCGCAACGGCTTAAGCTATTATTTATCAATCACACCTACTTCATTTTAAATGAAGGTCTTTTGTAGATCTGAAAAAGTAACAAATAAAATATCTAATAGCACTGGATATCAAAAATAATCAATAATCTTAGTTACGTCATTTCCAAAAATCTTATTTTATTAAATTTTATTAAAATATAGTGATATCATAAATTCATGATATTCATCTTTAGTGATCTTTTGCAATCATTATAATTTCTTACATTGAACACGAAAATAATATCGATATCGATTCGAAATCGTAAACAAACACTATCACATCATTAATTAAAATGACAAAACAAAAGAGGGACATAGTCTCGCTACACTTTTTAAAATCCGAGTTTTAAGCATTATGTCATAAATTCATAATATATATAAGGCCTTGCCAAAAAAAGATGAAAAAGCTAATTCTGCATTAAGAACTATAATTGGAAATCATAAATGGTGACATCCTATTGGATGACATAAAATCAAAAAATGACATTTTGATGGATATTTCAAATTTATTTATTGTTAGTAAAAAAATTTGCTAGTCTCGTGGGGAGTGCGGGTAGTCTCGTGGGGAGTGCATGCTTGAACTAAACGATTATTTTATACTCGATTATTGAATCGGTAACGTCCTCGATCTTTATTAATAGATAAAGATCGAGGACGATTTAAATAGAAATAAATGAACTTTAATACTTACATACGGAAAATAACTCCATCTTTATCTAAATAAGATATTATATATTTTTTTGCATACATTAACTGCACTTATATCGGTATTTACACGGAGCATTTATGATGACCTTACGGAGCGGAAACGATTCTGTTTATGAAAAATCGATTTCGGAAGCAGTTTTTATAAACGCGTTAGATTTTTTAAATCCACTACCTTGACAGAGGGGAATGATCATGAGAGGCGGATAGTCAAAGGCATAGGTATATCTATATAGAGATGTGCCACACAACGCCTTTTTTTGGAACTAAATCTACTATCCAACATTTCATTTCACTATCTTTTTGTGTTTTTTTTTGCATTTTTCATGCTAAGATTATAAAGTTAGGTATTTTAGTGAAGGAAAAATGGTGGTGACAAAGGTGGCGGTGGCTTAGTGGTCATAGCGTCTGGTGTATCAAACCAGAAGACGCAGGTTTGAATCCTGCCTGCGAGTCGAATTTTTCCTTCACTAAAATAATTTCATTTCACGTTGAAATGCAATGTTTTACAAGACAGCTGAACATAAATCCGCTATATTGATGAACACAAAACGTTCATTCCATTCCGCATGCTGAAAGTCACCAAATATGCAAGGTGTACGTTACCCTAGCAGGAAAGTAGCTAGTAGCTAGTAGGATATGAGTGGAACGTACCTATAATTAGTGAGTAATCTGCTGTAAATGTGCGCCACATAAAAAAAATGTGCGCTTTGTAGTTTTGGAAAAAATGAGAAAAACGATTCCTGCTGGAGTAACGTTCCTCCAGCAGGAAAATTCTAAACGAATGATCGGAATAAGAAATATTGTGTATGGGTAGACAGCTTATATTTGAGCATAAATGTGGACCAAAAATATAATTTGTGCGTCTTCAGGTTTTCTAGATATTGGGTTTCCTGCTGGAGTAACGTTTTGCAAAATCGTGTATCTCTAAAACCATTGTATGTGCGTCTGTAGAATAAACATGCACGAGTAGCTTTTTATTTGTGCGTAGTTGTGACAGAATTAGATTTAAGAAAATAATTTTTATAGTAATAGCGCTTTTTTGAAAATCTCCTTGACACTTATAATAACCATAAAAAGTATCAAAAGTGTACATGCATGCGTTATTGTTATTATCATGGGTTCGATTCCCACAGGCCACAAAAAAAAATGTGATGAATATAAGTGTTTGTGTTCGTCTGGGTGTTTCTTATGTATTATAAGACTATGTATTTACAAAAAAATATATATAAGTAATATATCCATTGTCTAGTACCCATGGTACAAGCTCTGCTTAATTTGGGACATAGATCAATATACCCTCTAGTTTGGGACTAGATGGTGCTGATGTCCCAGAATGTTTATTTATTTATTGAATAATATTGCTAAAACTCAAAATGATCGTGTCTTAACTTAGATGGCAAAATACAAGAAACCGGCTCAACCCAAGATATGTAGGTGTAAACCAAAAATTAGTACATTTATTCAAGAATATATTAGGTCTTTAACTATGAAATTGCCGTTTTGTATGAAAAAATGTAAACGATTTTTTTTTCATGTATTTTTTATTTGTATTAATCGAAGTAATCACCCATGCAATCAATGCATCTTTGCCAACGCAGTGGCAGTTTATTGATGTCCTTCTTAAAGAAATCAGCTGGACGGGAGGCAACAAATTCTTCAAAGGCATTTTGTACTGCCTCTCGGGTATAGAATTTTTTTCCCGCCAAGAAGTTATCGAAATTCTGGAAAAAGTAGTAGTCTGTAGGCGCAAGGTCTGGTGAGTAGGGCGGATGACGGAGAACTTCCAACCCCAGTTGTTGCAACTTGGAGAATGTCTGCTGTGCAGTATGAGGTCGCGCGTTATCGTGCAGGAGCAGCGGAGACGAGCAATTGACCAATGCTGGTTGGAGATGTGCCAGCTTCTCCATCATTGTGTTCAGTTCTTCACACTACACATCTGCAGTAATGCTCACCCCGTTTGGTAAGAAGCTGTGATGAATCACACCGGCGCTAGACCACCAAACAGTGAACATTACTTTTGTAGGGGTAAGTTTTCGTTTAGGGCATTGTTTAGGTGCTGAACCAGGATCCAACCAACTTGCTGAGCGCTTGCGGTTATCAAACAGAATCCAATTTTCATCGCAGGTAACAATGCAGTTCAAAATTCCTTCATTTGTGTGTCTATTGAGCAGTGCAAGGCACGTTTCGACGCGTACTTCGCGCTGGCGATCATTGAGTTCGTGGTGCACCCATTTGTCAAGCTTTTCTACCTTGCCAATTTGACGCAAATGGACCAATATTGTTTTGACGCTAACGTCGAAAGCTGCTGCTAATTCAGCCGTCGATTGTGTATCATCAGCTTCCACAATCGCCTTTAATTCGTCATTGTCGACCAGTCTTCGGACGACCGCGAGGTTCATTTTTCAGGTCGCAATTCCCAGAACGGAAGCGAGCAAACCAATAACAGGTGGTGCGTTGGTTTGTAGTGTTAGCTCCGTAAACGTCATTGATGTTGCGTGCCGCTTGTGCCGCGTTGCTGCCACGACGTTACTCATATTACATAATTAATCGAAATTTTAACGTATCCATGATGACGAAAAAGATTAAAATGCGATGAAAATGTAAGACTAATCAATAAACAAATGACTACTTTTGGAAAAAGAATTCCAAGTTTTTAAAATAAAATTATTTTGAAATTAGAATTCTTAGCCAAACAAAAATTATTTTGATTTGAAATGGCCAGTACTGCAGAACGGCAATTTCATAGGTAAAGACCTATTATAATGAAAATATTCAGCTTGGAATGTTTCGCATTATGTAGATAAGCAAAAAAATTAAACATGTAATTAACGGCTGGTTATCCGAAAAAAAATCTAATGACTACAAAAAAGCGACGGATTCGTACATATCGATGACCTTCTTTATTGGACGTATTAAATCTAAGGTGTGTTCGTACAGTCGCGTTAAAACTTTGAGATTGCACCTTATGACCATATCAAATGAAAGAGCTTGTTGATGTGGATATTATTATATTTATTCTCTTAATTTCGATTCTCAACGTAAATATGGCAACAAATTAACATAATGTGTGTAATGTACCTAATGTGTTAATATACTAAAAAAAATTATAAATATGTTCTTTAATCTAATTCTGTCACAAATAGGTACGCCCAAATAAACAGCTACTCGTGTGTGTTTATTCTACAGAAGCACATGCAATGGTTTTAGAGATACACGATTTTGCAAAACATTACTCCAGCAGGAAATGCAATATCTCGAAAACCTGAAGACGCACAAATTATATTTTTAGTGCATATTTATGCACAAATACCGGAATAATTTTTATTCAGTGCGCAAACTTTGACAATTGAAACTTAAACGACTTTTATTAAACACCAATTTGTTATTTTGATATGTCTTAGTACAAATTATCGAAGTTATCGTTAACGAAAGATGTTTACTTTGAAACTGATTTTATGGTTATTCGCTAGCGCACGGCAAAGCGCGCGCGCCTTAGTACCTACATCAGCTGTACACCGGCGCGTGAGTCGGCTGGCACACGTGCATATTGTTATTATTGCGAATAGATATTATGTGTCCATATTTTGCTGATTTCAAGCCGCATAAAAATTTAAAAAAAAGTTTTGAACTAATAATGGGAATGTGTTCTATTACTGATACTGAAATACCAAAATTTTTTTGCGCACTGCTTAAAAAATATTCCTGTATAAGCTCCTCTACCCATACACAATATTTCTCATTCCGATCATTCGTTTAGAATTTTCCTGCTGGAGGAACGTTATTCTAGCAGGAATCGTTTTTCTTTTTTTTCCAAAACTACAAAGCGCACAATTTTTTTATGTGGCGTACATTTACAGCAGATTACGCACTAATTATGCGTTCCACTCATATCACTCTAGGAGCTACTTTCCTGCTAGGGTCGAACCCAGGACCTCTAGCATAACAGTCTCACTTGGGATCACTAGACAAATGAGGCAGATATTTTATGGATAGGTATATAAATTAATAATTTAAAAATAAAGCCACCGGTTTCAAATTCCTATTACTTTATTTTGTAAGCATCTTCTTTCAGTCTTTTCTCCCAATGCATGTAATGTCCTCCATAAATAATACGTTTTACTATGAAATATCCATGTATGTTCTGCCTACAAGCACACAAAATTTTATAAATCATGCTAGAAAGTCGTTGGGGTCAACCATAAGAGACAAGTCGCAAGATGGTCCCAAATGTACCGTTTTCGGTACCCTGAACAGCTAACGTGTTATAAGTACGTATAATAATATCTAAACCATTTTTACTTTAAAATTTTTTAGAACTACACTTAAAGATGGGTTCAAGTTTTTGTATGGGAAACTATTTTTTTTTAATTTTCGATTCCAAACTGAGTATCTCTATCAAAAATAATATTAATTACACCTATTCTTTTAACTTTTCAAAACTACCACTAGTAAGTGATTAAATGGGGTCGTCTTAAAATAGGGTTGGGAATGCACTTAACTAATCGAATATAAGATTTGTACTTGTCTTTAGGGCCAGACTGAATATATATTATCATTAAATAATAAAACAAGTCCCCCGCCGCACCGCGTCTGTCTATTCGCGATAAAATCAAAAACTGCGGTTTTCACTAATGATGAGGAAGGTTTCAAGCTACGATCTTTAAAACCGGTGTGACGCGGTTGTAACCGCAGGCAGTTTTAATATAAATTATAGCCCCTAGTTTTAATTAAATTGCAATTTGAATGTTGTTATTAAAAATTTATTTCTTACATACAATATGTTTGTCTTACTCTAAATACAACTAACATAACTAAAGTTGCTAATTTATATTAGCTAACATAATATCTCACAAAATGTATATATAATAATATTTCCCGTCATTAGCTTTATACCTAAAGAGCGTCAGCTTTAAACAGGGATATATTGAAGTGTGTAATAAATACTATAAATACTTTAACATAGAACCGAAACTGACAAACTCTATTAGATATCTTCAGAATGGAATTTAATATAAATTATTCTTTGTAGTCTTCATCACATACTTAGTTTACAATTTAGAGGCAGATCATAAAGAAATGAATATAATGAACCATTTCTGTTCTTTTGACCAAATTCATCCACATTTCATACTTTCGACACTACACTGACACTTTATCATTGAGTCGTTTCAAATAACTTTTCACGAAAGTACTTAATTTTTTGTGCAAAAAATGCTTCAAGTCCTTCAGCACACCGATAAAATTCAGAGTCCTTTGGATTAAAGTATCGACAGTTGTCAAATATTTTAGTCATGTCACCAATAAACTCACTTAATGTACTATAAGTCTGTTCATTCACTTTCCGTTCCACAGTTTGTAAATCTGTAAAAAAACACACTTATAAAATTTGCACACATTGCTATACCTATAGTTGTAAATAAGCAAGGCAAGGAATACTGTCCACGGACGCGTAGCTTTATAGAAGCTTCAAAAAACGCCAAAGAGCTTAAACAGCCCAGCGTACTGAATCCTGTCCACGAGGTGTATTACATGCGCATGTTTTCTATCTTTTGTGACAATGCCGCCGGACGACGAAGACTTTATTTTGACATATTATTACTACATTCGAAGGCGATGTACGCCCCAGCGTATGACATGCGGTAGGGCAGTCGTCGTGAAGCCTGCATGCAGCGACGCAAACGTGACGTTGCCGCAGCGTCGACAAAGTTTCATAGTTTTGTATGTAAGTTGCGAGCAGGTGTACACCAAGCGTATAATGATTCAATTGAAGCGGCGGTACCCTAATGGCTAGGGCGTCGGACTTGCGATCATGTGGTTGCCGGTTCGAACCCCACCCATTGCACTACCGACGTGAACCCACTCGTAACACAAGCATTTAGCTTAGCACGAGGGGTTAACAAGAATACTAGTAATGTGTGACCCACATTGCTAGTAAGTTTATTAAAAAAAAAAAAAAAGAGAATTGAGTCTATGAAGCTAGGCGTCCGTGGACGGTAGGCCTAAAATGCGCATAAATTTAACATAAATGTACAAGGATAAGCAAGACGTGATTAATTCTATAAGATAAACTAGCTTTTGCCCGCGGCTTCGCTCGCATGAAGCTACATTAGGCGTAAAAATGAAAACCAACAGTGATGATCTCTACTTTGTATGGGTCTCTATACATTAGAGAGGTCAAGCTGTATCTCTAGGCTCCGTATAATTATTTGACATAATAAGTATACCAGTTTTTAAGTTGGAGCACATACTTTCTAACAGTGATAACAAAATTAAAATCTATTCAGTAGTTTTTGCACCAACCCGTAAAAAACAGACAAACAGACAAGAATTTTAAAAATCACTATTTTGTGTTCAAATACGTTTATATACCCTAACCCACTTGATTTTTTTTTAATATCTTCAATGTACAGACACAGCTTTTTTCCAATTTTATAATAGTAGAGATAACATACCCATTGGTTCCTTGATTACTTTGTAGTAGGTAGGAGCTTCTCTAGGGTCTACAGGTTCCATGAAAGGCCACGCGTTTTTGTGAAGTTGTATTTGCTTGATAAGCCTCTTTAAATTTTCAAAATCTTTAAGAGTAAGTTCTTTCATATTAGCGTAATTGACAGAATTATTTTTTTGACAGTTTGGACAAATGTACTCATCAATGTTGTCTGCTTCAGATTGTAATATCCCAACACAGCGACCGTGAAACCAATCCTGACAGCGATCACAGCATATATAAAATCTGGAATAAAATGTAATTAATTTTATTTATGCTCCGAACATTTATACTAATAATAGGTAATAAAATTAAGAGGGTTTGATTGCTTTGTTTTTTCATTTATTGAAGAAATAAATAATTGGAATAAATAAATGCAAAACAGACGTACTGTGAATTGTCGTACGGTTGCCGGCAGAGACAATACAGTTCCTGTGTTTCTTCAGCGCGCCGACAATCTGGACATACATACTCTTCCATCGTCTTACTCATTTCTTCCGTGACTCCAACACAATCACCGTGGAACCAGTTGCTACAGTGCTCGCAGCCAACATAGAATCTAAAGAAACATATCCAAAATGTATAAATCTGACAAGTCAGTACTATTATGTTTCTTACGTTCGCCTAGATACTAACGCGACCGGCCATCGAAAGATTGGAAACTAGAAAATTTCATGTGTCATATTGTAATTTCATACTTTGTCAGTTTGCTGGTTTTTTTATAATATTACAATTTTCCGATGACACAGGCAGCTTGAGATTGCGATTTTCGTCAGACGGCCTGTCATTAAATACTTTTCGACGCATTCATATTCATGCTATCCACAAGACGTCGCTCAATAAACTAATTGCAAATTAAATGAACGACTAATAGTTGAATAAGTTTTAAATTTCTCAATACATACGTAACAAAAAGGTTATATATTATTGTTTTTATAAAGTTATTAATACTATGTACATTGTCAAGGTGGTAGATATAAATTCATATAAATATAATGAAGCATGATGTCAAAGATTATGCTCAGACAGTATGTTATACTTTTTAAATATATGCATATCTTCTTATATATATCTATATATATAAAAGAAAGTCGTGTTAGTTACACTATTTATAACTTAAGAACGGCTGAACCGATTTCGCTGAAAATTGGTGGAAAGGTAGCTTAGAACCAGAAAACGGACATAGGATACTTTTTATCCCATTCCCGTGGGATGTGATGACAGACCGAATTCCACGGGGGCGAAGCCGCGGGCAGAAGTTAGTTATCCATAAACATGGCCTGCGTAAAAATTTCATACAAATCCTGTGCAACCGTCGCTTTGGCTTACCACCCCAAATCCTTACTAACCTAACCCAACAACAGTAGAAAAATATTTTATTTCGTTACAAGATTGACAGCACTCATTGGTCACTGTAAACGAAACTTAACTTTCTATGGTAACATGGATGGTTGAATTTAAGAAAGATTTCGTAACATTATTAGGATAAACATGATCCTTGCTTACTTAGTGTTGTCATAGGGTGTACGACATATACATAATAATTTCTCCTTCTTTACAGATCTTTTGTTAGGGCGAGGTGTTGAGGGTGCAGCTGCTCCGCGTCGCTTTCCTCCTCGCACTTCCTCTTGCTTGCTACGTTCTGCTCGAGTGCGTAGCGCTAGCTCCGCAGACAACTCTTTCTACAATACCATAAATAAAATTATAATAAATATTATATCAGATAAAATCCGTAAAAGTAGTTATATTTCAATGTCTAATATTCGGGTAAGTGTCAGGAATCGGTATAATAAAATTATAAGACAACCAAATGTGAACCATATACAATACGATATGAAAACTTTTTGTCAAAGAAAATGATAAAAAATATTACTCCTTTTTTGACCCCCAGTTAAAAACTATCAGCAGATTATTTTTGTTTACTTAAAAAATAATGATTCCCTTAGTCAAAAAAAAAAAACTCTGAAACAGTTCACTTTTGGATAAATCTTTATGGATTTATTATAATTATAGTGATTAATGTGTCCTACAACCCTTTTATGGGATCGTGACGAACACCAGTGACCCTTTAAATGTGAAGGGCAATCTCTGGCACCTATTTGAATATCTTTTCCCTTTTTGATAAAATTATATATAAATAAAGAAAATTTAAGTGTCTGTATTATGGAATATTAAATATTCATGATAGTAAACATAATGTATTTTTAATATTTGGCACCCAGTGACGATGTCACTGGTACTGTAAGTATTGCTGCCGTTTAAGTTTCCTCGTATTTTTTAATCTTAGGCCCACTTGCACCAACTTCTTAAATGTGTTTAAACACATTTAAGAATTTGGTGCAAGTGGGCCTTATTTTTGTAACTTATAAAGCGAAAACGATTATACAAACAGTACCGGAACTCGATTCTTGTGTTCGACTGTCTGTTTGTTCTGAATCTCCGAAACAATTGGACCGATTTTATGGGGCTTACACTGGCAGATAGCTGATGTCTTATGGTGTAACACAAGCTACTTTTATTTGCAAGAAAACTAGCTGTAACCCGCGACTTCAAAGCGTGGTTTTTTAAAGAAAAGCGCCTAAGTTACTCCTTGTTACATCAGCTATCTGCCAGTGAAAGTCCCGTCAAAAATCGGACTAGCCATTTCAGAGATTAGCCGGAACAAACAGACAAAAATTGAAAAACAATGTTGTTTTGGTATATGTACCGTGTATACATCGAAACGCACTTAGTAAAAAGCGGTTATTGTAATATTACAAATAGACACTTCAGTATTATTTGTATAGATATATAGATTATTTAGGATTCCGTGTAATTATTTTTCTACCGCTATCTATTATTCAACCCGGATAATGTCGGGGCAGTTGGTATAATATAATATGTATTCACTAACTTGGATCTCGACACCGAGCTCCTTTTCAAGAAGACCTCGTTTTTTGATGATATCCTTCTTAAGCATCTCTTTATGTTTGAAGAGCAGCATCTGCAGCCGAGAATTATTGGATGCGGTCCGTCGGCGCTCGTCTATCACCGACGTGTGCGAGTTGTGTGAGGTGACCGAGGAGTGCGAGTGTTGCGTGGGGGCGAGGGGCGTGAGGGGCGCGAGGGGCGCGAGTGTCGCGGCGGGCGCAGCGGCGGGCGCGGCCGGCGGCGGCGCGGAGGGCGCGCGCGGCGGGGCGCGGGCCGGCCCCGGCGCCGGCGGCGGCGTGGCGCCCCGACCGCCCCGCGCGCGCTTGCGCGGACTGCTGTCGACCCATTCATCGTCGTCGTCTTCTTGTTTTGAGGACGTAGCCCGCCGGCGCGCAGGTGGCGTTGGTGATCGCGCGACCACAGCGATCGCTCGCGTCTCCCTCTCTGGTTGCACCTCTGGTTTCATGCGTTTTTCCTGATACCGTTGAAGTTGAAGTAATTTTTCTTCAATTTCGGGATTTAAATTCTCTTGTTTCAGTGCACTTTTAATTGCTGCAAATATAGAGATGAATAATAGATACAATACGATACTTTAAAGGGTCTATTTATCTTATATGATTATAGGACAAGATCCCAGGGTCCCCAGACACAGTGGCGGCTCGTGAACATTTTTCATGGGTGTTCACAAAAAATACCTTGGTACAACTGAATTGTGAACCCTGAGCGCGACTGCTGCGCTAGACGTTCGATTCTCAGGTCGAGGTGTGGTATTGGGTTTTCCTATGAAATTCTCAGTAACAGCTCGGGATTTGGGATTTGTGCCCGGTTAATGGCAATAGGCTCGCCCCCTATTACATGGGACCTAAAAATATCGGCGAACTGTGGGTGTAGGTACATCAGTACGCCTCTGCGTAACCCTTCCACGAATACAGGCGTGATGTGCCTATTTTATGTTAAAAAAGAAGCAATGCTGTATTACGTAGTTACCATTTAGGTATCTACATAAGTAGATATAACTGCCTCGCTGGACTAGTGTTCGTTGAACTTGAACGTGATTAGGTATGTATAGGTAGGTATATAAAATTAATAATCGAGCATATTATTTAGTTAGTCATCGAACTCGGGACTTGAAAATAATTAACTTTAATTTAACGATTTTAAACTGATCAATTCTTAAAAAATATATTTTCTTCGTTAAATTACCCTTAAAATCTTAACATGAAAAATGCAAAAAAATCACAAAAAGATAAATAGGTACTTATATTTATAATCAATCAACAAAAAATTGTATAGGTGTATGGCAATATTCGCGCGCGCCTAAACTCCAATACTAACTTTTATTTTACATCAGAGCGGCACCACGCACGATGACGCGCGTCAGCGCGTAGCGCGCTGAGAGATTTGGCAACGACGCGCAGGAGCGCCGCTCCAGATTAGCCTAATTTCTCATACAAATCTTCCGTTTCACGCGCCGCGCTCGCCCTCTCTTTCGCACCTTTCGCCATTGAATTTCGTACTTAATCGTTGTACTGAACTTCGTTTTATATGCGCGCCAGCTACTGGCGCTCCACGCGCTCCGCTCGGTAATAGTCGGTAAACTTGACGCTTGGTGCGTGATGTGTCCAGTTTAGAGTAGGTAATTTAATTAAATGTTATAATAATTAGTACAGTGAGTAAGTATTAGTAGGTACATCGATGCGTAATTTCTTACGTAAAGTAAACATTACTTATTCTCTCAGAAATAAAATGTAAGGTATAAAGTAGTGTTACATGTACTTTGAGTGTATGCATACCTGCTAGCTTGGCCCGGCGGCCAATCGTCTTCGGGTACCAGGGTAAAGAAAAAAGGGTCTTCGGGTAAAGGCAGGTAATAAAAGTACATACTCACTTTACTTACATTCTCAGTGCTGATTTTTATGTAAATTTTAAAAATATTGTTAAAAATCAATAATCTATATAACCACACACTTTCCGTGGGAAGTAACTTTCACCAGAGAGTGTCGCCATGAGTATGAGTACAGAAGTCCCCAATTATTTTGGCCGGACTGAAGTTGTTGCACCCGCCTTCTTGCGTATGGTACAGTCGAGTGGAAAATTACTAATGCAAATATCCTATTTAGTATTAGATCAGTAAGTAAATAGATTTTTATTTTATACATATGCATAACATTATATATAAAGGGTGTTCCAGAACGTGATGATAAGCCGGTAACAAGGGAAAGGCCTACTAATGGCGGGCCCGGAAAAAAAAAATCATCTATGTATTCGCTAAAGTTGCATGGTACCAGCCATTTAAAAAAATTACTTAAAAATACTACCCTGAGTTAAAATATTCGGCAATAAGACTAGTTTTCCATTATTAGATTTTTTTTACTGTTGAGGCATTTCAAGTAGCTACGCTAATTATTTATGTGCGTGTGAACTGAGGGACCACACTGATTTTCCAAAAATAGAAATAGTAGGATTTAGTAGTAGTCTTAAAACAATTGTAGAACAAATCTGGGAATTTGTAAACAAATATATAAAAAACTACAGCCCTTAAAGTGTGGTCCCTCAGTCCTCACACACCATCAGTCAGATCTCGGAAAGTACATGAAATTTTAAGGTATTTTAACTGCAGATATTTAGTAAAGAATTTGTAAAGATATTTACTAAAAAATAGGCCACAAAGCATCAAAGATAAAGAATATATAACGACTTAACTGTGGTCCCTCACAGCCGCAATTGAAAGATGAAAATATTACGGAAACAAATAAATCAATTGTTTCTTTTTTTACATAAAGTTTTAGTAAGAGTCTCAAAGCAATTTGTAATAAAGAAAAAAATAAAAAAAAACGACTCCATTTGAAGATACCGATAACTAAAAGTGGTCCCTCAATCCTCACACCCACTAACATTTGTGCGTGCTCTAGCTGCTAGGTGGGAGGGAAATCAGACAATATAGTGTGCTTAACTTTTAGTAGAAAATTTCTACTAAATAATAGGCATCTTAAACTGTGCATTTCTGTCCTTTTAGCTGAAATAATATACATTTTTAAATTCTATGAAAATAGATGGAGTAGTATGACCACACAATGAAAGAGACTACTATTATACTTCATTAAAATTTATTCTTCTCCCTGACACAGAATATCATGTGTCAAAACAAGACAAAACATATTACAGCTGGAGTTGTTATCTATGACGTTTTATATTTTTATTAATCAGAGGGATAGCATTTAAATATATTTTTATGCTAGTCGTAAATATAAAAAACTCAGTTGACAAGCTGAACAAACAAGCAAACGCTAGGGCCGTGGGGTCCGAGTGCACTTTCCCTCTTTAAGGGTATTGCCAAACGCCTGAACGACGCTTTACGTGAACCAAAGGCTGGCATATACTTTGGTAAAAGAACCAGCATTGCCATTCAACCTGTACCTACCGGCCGATAGATTTGAATATATAGTCAAAGGCTGATAGCGACGGGGAGGAGTTCTTTGACGCCCTTTTTAGGGTTCCGTAGCCAAATGGCAAAAAACTGAACCGTTATGAATTCGTCATGTCTGTCTGTCTGTCCGTCTCACAGCCCCTTTTTTCCGAAACCATAAGAACTATACTGTTGAAACTTGGTAAGTAGATGTATTCTTTACCGCATTAAGATTTTCACACAAAAATAGAGAAAATACAAACTCACAAACTGAAACTCAAATTTTTTTTTTCATCGAACCTATACGTGTGGGGTATCTATGGATAGGTCTTTAAAAATGATATTGAGGTTTCTAATATAATTTTTTTCTAAATTAAATAGTTTGCGCGAGAGACACTTTCAATGTGGTAAAGTGTGTCCTGTAACTTCTAAAATAAGAGAATGATAAAACTAAAAAAAATATATGATGTACATTACCATGCAAACTTCCACCGGAAATTGGTTTGAAAGAGATCTAGTAAGTAGTTTTTTTGAATACGTCTTAAATCGTAAACCGCAATTTACCTTAAAACATCGACAAAGTTACAACGAACTAGCAAGAACTTTTTTATTATGTTACTTGCTGCTACGGAACCCTTCATGGGCGAGTCCGACTTGCACTTGGCCGCTTAAGTTTTATGTTAAAAAATTAACATAAAACGAACATAATAAATTACTTCAAGTTTGCGTTCGAAAACAGCTCTTGTCAATTTAGTTAATAATAATTACGAGTAGCAAAATAAAACTTCCTTTATCTACCAATATCTATGCACGAGCGTTTTTCTTTTAGCTATGATGATAACATTAATCTAATCGTACAACCTTGTTTTCGTTTTGTCTAATGCTACATTAAATGAAGTATAATAGTAGTCTCTTTCATTGTGTGGTCACACTACTCCATCTATTTTCATAGAATTTAAAAAAGGTATATTATTTCAGCTAAAAGGACAGAAATGCACAGTTTAAGATGCCTATTATTTATTAGAAATTTTCTACTAAAAGTTAAGCACACTATATTGTCTGATTTCCCTCCCACCTAGCAGCTAGAGCACGCACAAATGTTAGTGGATGTGAGGATTGAGGGACCACTTTTAGTTATCGGTATCTTCAAATTGAGTCGATTTTTTTTATTTTTTTCTTTATTACAAATTGCTTTGAGACTCTTACTAAAACTTTATGTAAAAAAAGAAACAATTGATTTATTTGTTTCCGTAATATTTTCATCTTTCAATTGCGGCTGTGAGGGACCACAGTTAAGTCGTTATATATTCTTTATCTTTGATGCTTTGTGGCCTATTTTTTAGTAAATATCATTACAAATTCTTTACTAAATATCTGCAGTTAAAATACCTTAAAATTTCATGTACTTTCCGAGATCTGACTGATGGTGTGTGAGGACTGAGGGACCACACTTTAAGGGCTGTAGTTTTTTATATATTTGTTTACAAATTCCCAGATTTGTTCTACAATTGTTTTAAGACTACTACTAAATCCTACTATTTCTATTTTTGGAAAATCAGTGTGGTCCCTCAGTTCACACGCACATAATTATTTTCATTTCAAAGCAGAGGCAAAAATAATAATATTCTTAGAAAAAATATTAAATATCATCGGAAAAAGTATTTCTAATTTAATATCACTATACTTTAACTGCTCATACTAAAAAAAATTAACTAAGCTGACAAGGCAAGTTTGACCAAAACTGCACGAAGACCGCGCTGTGTCGGCCTGGAGCTGCGCTACGCTGCGCTGTCGGCCATCATCAGCGCGACCAGCAAGGTAGTCATTATAGACCGCGGCAGTAATGTACTATTAAATTGATACTGAGACTGTTCCTGGCGCATCAGATGCGGATTTTGAATTTGCCAACTGTGTAAGTTGTGTAGATTTAAAAATCCGTCCTTTTTGCATGTTGCCTCATCTGACCACAAAATACTATTTAAAAACTGCGGATCCTTGCAATTCTTCCTTATAATTTACCTGCAAAATTCTACTCTTTCACTTCGTAAAATTGGCCAAGTGGTCCTGAGTGCCACTGCTACGCTAGAGTTCTTGGGTTAAATTCCCAAGTCGAGCAAAATGTTATTGGGTTTTTCTATTAAATTCTCAGTAGCAGCTCGGAATTTGGAATGCATGCCCGGTTAATGGCAATAGGCTCGCCCCCTAATACATGGGACCTAAACATACCGGTGAATTGTGGGTGTACATTAGTACGCCTCTGCCTAACCCTTAAATACAGGCGTGATGGTATGTGTTGTTTAAATCTACAGAACTTACACAGTTGGAAAATTCAAAATCCGCATCTGATGCGCCAGGAACGGTCTCAGTATCAATATCAAATACCCTTTATTTGAAATTGATACTGAGACCGTTCCTGGCGCATCAGATGCGGATTTGTACAATGCCCATTTTTGGCCCAGAAAGGCCCAACAGTTTGCTTTTGTTAAAAAAATATATCTTTTTTTATGATTATTAATCGCGGTATTCAATTATCTAAAAAAGGTAGGAACATTTTACATTACAAAAATAAAAGTGCCGAAAAGATAAAATGAAATTAGTAAATACGTATATCGTTGGTTTGTGGATAAAAAAAAATGTTGCCAATTATTAATTTCGGACAAAATAAAATCGATTCTATTTTCAATCGATTTTTTATTAAAGCGAGTCCGCGAGCTCTACCCGCCTGGTTGAATTCATCTTCATTTTACATTTAAATAACTAATAACATAACATATCATACCATCACGCCTGTATTCCCCGGAGGGTAAGGCAGAGGCCCACACTTTTTATTCCAGGTTAATGGCCTGCTGCTACCTACTAGGAATTTCATAAAAAAACCTATTAACACTGCTCGACCTAAGAAATGAACCCAGGACCTGTAGCGTAGCAGTCGCATTGAAGACCACTAGGTTAATGAGGCAGTTATTACGCATGTAATTATTAAAATGCCAATAATAAACAAGCGAATAGCTGTTTGATTTACCATAAATTCGAATAATCGCTTATACACAATTTAAATGTCTAACGTTCTTTTAGTTTTTAAATAGTATTTTAATGAACATTAAAAATATAATTAAAAAACTAAAAGAAAGAAAATAATAATGTTTGAGATTAATTCAATTACAAAGATTAGTTCAATAATTACCGTATAGATATATAGAATAGATACCGTTGCGGATACTTGTCTAAGCAACACGTAGGAAACTACAAACTAGCGTTAAAGTAAAAATATTAGTAGTCAGACATCGTCAACCTTTTCTCAAGAATAGTCATGAAGTGCGATATGTGTAAAATTAGCTTCACCGAGGGTGTGCAATGTGGGAGTTGTGCTAAAAACCTAGATTTTGGTTGTGCAAGCATTACAGAATCTGGATGGAAAAAACTAGGAGCTGATCGCAGATCTGCATGGAAATGTCCATCGTGCAAAGCGCCGTCTCCTGTCCCTACGCCCACTAAAGATCAAGCGACCCTGGATAACATTATGAAGGAGATTAGAGACGTCAAACTTCAACTCAGTGCCTTGCCGGTAATAATAGAGGACATTAAGTCTATAAAAGAAGAGTTTAAAGAACTTAAATCTTCATGTCAATTTGTCAGCGATAAGATTGATGAATTTGCTGATAGACTAACAGGTGCAGAAAAGAGAATGGATGATCTCGAGCAAAAATATGTAACACTGGAGTCGAATTTATCAGACGTTAAACATCAAATATCATATCGGGGACTGTAGATTGTCCAGACCTTCTGTCTAAAATAGGCATGATGACTGATTTTCAAAAACTGTTCTAAAATATTCTTATGTATATACTATTTCCGAAAAATAAATTATTTCTGCAATAAAACATGGTTTTTGATACAAAAATGCGATTTTAATTCAATGTTTTTCAATTGTCATGGCGTCTGCTTATGACGTCACTTCAATGTTTTGGCATCGTACACAATAGGAGATTAAACAACTTATCAGATGATATTTTTGTTAATTTTTATTTAGACATGACTTCGCAAGTGTATAAGTGGTGTGCTGTTCCCCAGTGTGATAATACGTCAAAAAAATACCCTGATAAATTATTTGTTTACGTGCCACACAACAAAACAATAACATATAAGTGGCTTAGTATTTAATTGCAAACTAGGTTTACTATTGGATAAATATTTTTTTGTAATATATTTCAATGTAGTCTGTTGCGGACTGTATTGAGATTCACTAACAACGCCGCTAAGACTCTCTCGCGAGCGCGGAGCGCGGCAGAGCGCAGATGCAAACGACGTGCGCTCGCTTGGAGTTCGGACGACGACTAAACGCGGCGGAGTGCGGCGCGTCGCACGCGCTGGAGGGCGCGGGTGGGGCGACGCAGGACGGTCGAGAATTCTGGATTTTTCCATTACAATCTGACAACGCGAGCGCGAGAGGGCGCTCCGAACGTCGCCAGAGAGCCGTCACGGTGTGCGTGTCTCAACACGTTTATTGAAAAATAATAAAACTCACAATAAAAATACAAAGGCCAAAAATACTAAACTAAAATCATTCCATCGCCAACATTCTCCCCCTCAGTGTCGGCACGACACTCATAACGCTAACTAAAATTAAATAACTGCAAGCCTAGTCGCGGGGCGCTTAAGTATACCCTGTTTGGTTTTGACGTCGACAACTCTTACGCGCCCGTCAGAACCGGGGTACACGGATTTGATGACGCCTCTGGGCCAGGAGTTGCGGGGGGAGTTAGGGTCGACTATAACGACCACGTCACCGACCTTTAATTGCGCGCCTTCCTCTGTCCATTTACGGCGCGGAACAAGATCGGGTAGAACTTCTTTCATCCATCTTGTCCAAAAATGGTCAGCCAAGCGCTGAGAAATGCGCCATTGCTTACGTAAACACAAATCTTTGTCTATAAATACTCCTGCTTCAGGTAAGTTGGACGAGGAACCTATAAGAAAGTGATTAGGCGTTAAAGCCTCATCATCCCGAGGATCCACTGAGACATGAGTTAGAGGGCGGCTGTTAACAATGTTCTCTACTTCGGTTAGGAGTGTGGCCAATGTCTCTTCGTGCGGAGCCCTCTGTTTCAGTATAACCTTGAGCGCGGTCTTCACACTGCGAACGAGCCGCTCCCAAGATCCTCCCATGTGCGGGCTAGCTGGAGGGATGAAGCTCCAGGATACTCCATGATTCAAAACCTCATTCGTAACAGCATCTTTGTCCAATGCATCATATGCCTTCTTGAGTTCAGTCTCTGCACCATGCATATTAGTCCCATTGTCGGAGTATATTCTTTTAGGCCAACCTCTTCGTGCAGCCATCCTGCGTAAGGCCATTATAAGGGAATCAGCCGTCAGAGATGCCACGATCTCGATATGCACGGCGCGTACCGTTAGGCAAGTGAAAAGAACGCCATAACGTTTTGGTCTTGATCTTCCAACCGTGACCTCTATTGGTCCAAACAAATCGACTCCAGTAACAGTAAATGGCCGTTGATGATGTTCAAGTCTAGCTTCAGGCAAGTCACCAAGTCGCGGAGGCTTAGGGTTAGCCTTCCTGATACGGCAAATTAAACATTGTGTCGCAATGGTACGAACAGTAGGACGTAAACGTAGCAGCCAATATTTTTGACGCAGTTCATTGACCACTAGCTCGTTGCATCCATGACCTGCGCGGATGTGGTAATTCTTCACAATGAGTCGAGCTACATGGTCACATCCATCTAAGATCACTGGTGATTTTATCTCCACTGATACATCTTTAGCGGCGCCTATTCGGCCGCCAACACGCAGCAACCCAGTATCATCCAATACGGGCGTTAGAGCACGAAGTCTACTATTACGCTTCAATTCTTTATTTTGTTTCAATAACAAGATGTCACTGAGGAACGCTGTGGCTTGCGAGTGCTGAAGTAACAACGTTTCAGCGCGTTTCATTAACTCGTCGGTAAGTCCATTCGTCTGCTTCTTCTTACACTTGTCTATAAACAGCAATACAGTTCCAGTCGTGCGCAGCAAGCGCAACCAACTAGAGAAGCGCGTCGGCTCCGGTACAGGTAAGTCAACACTATTGTTTTCATTAATTATATTTATTTTTTCTAAAATATCTTCATTAATTTTCGTTTTATTTTCAGGTTCCTGCGGCCAGTTCTTCGTGTCAACATCGTGCAGAAAGGTAGGTCCCATAAACCATTCACAATTACTTTTCAGTTCGTAATCTTTACTCTTAGAGGCGAAGTCAGCGACATTCAAGTCGGTAGGTACGTAATGCCATTCATGTATTTTACTAAGTTCATCGATCTCACCTAGCCTGTTCGCAATAAATACCTTGTAGTTCCTGCTTTCATTCCTAATCCAATGCAGAACGGTAGTAGAATCAGACCAAAAAAATGTAGCAGTAGGTTTCAATCTGTGTTCTTGTTTAATGGTATCGGCTAAACGGCACGCTAATAAAGCACCCTGTAGCTCGAGTCTAGGTATAGTTACTAACTTCGTAGGCGCGACACGGCTTTTACTTGCAATGAACGACACTAACACCTTCCCTTTACGTTTCGTTCGCCAGTACGCTACGGCTGCGTAAGCGTTCGGGGACGCGTCGCAGAACACGTGCAGCTCTAATGTTGTTATCTCACTCTCGCACATGGCGGGGTTAACAGAGGACGGAGACATCGGATTTTCTTGATCGTGAAAATGGTACCGAGGAATGCGAATATTTTTAATTAATTTCAGTTCAGTCATCCACTCTGCGAATATGATAAATAAATCTTCAGGTAATTCTTGATCCCATGGTAATTCAGTTTTCCAGGTCTTCTGCATCAAAATTTTTGCTATAATTGTAAACGGGCCAAGGAAACCGTGAATGTCGAATATCGACATTATAATGCGTAACATTTCACGTTTAGTAGGTTTTCGTTTTAAGTTCACGATATCGTCTGGAATGCGTTTTAAGGACAAATCGAACCCTAATTGGTCACTAGCAGGGTACCATAATAATCCCAGTGTCCTTTCCGATTTATCATCGTCTTTATTTAAGGCACAGCTAACGCTATCGCTCAGCGCCTCCTTTGGTATGTTTTTCAGCACATCTGGTACATTACTAGCCCAGTTCCGTATTTCAAAGCTACCTTGTTTATGAATGTGTGAAACATCCTTAACAATTTGTTTTGCAAGTTCGACATCGGGTAGACTGTCGATATAATCGTCCATATAATGTTGATTGCAGATTGCGTCGACGGCTAATGGGTAGGTATCTTTATAATTTAACGCATTTTTATTCTTGATATGTTGCGCAATAAAAGGTGAACAATTCGCGCCAAAAATGAGTGACGTCATCGCGTATTTCTGAACATTGTTATTAGATTTATCTCTAAATAAAAACCTAAGTGCATGATGATCTTTATCTTTAATTTTTATTCTTAAGAACATATCTTTAATGTCTGCAATTACTCCTATTTGGTTTTCCCTAAACCTAAACATAATTCCCAGTAGAGACTGTAACAAGTCAGGACCTGTTAATAAAAAATCATTGAGGCTATAACCCTGTGTTTTCGCCGCCGCATCAAAGACTAAACGTAATTTCTTTTTGTTGGGGTTATCGACCCCGAAATGAGGTAGGTACCAAATATGGCCACTAGACTCGCTAGTCTCCCCCTCGTCTAGCCTCCTAGCATAGTCGTTACTAAATAGATGCTCAATACGTTCTTGATAACGAGACGCGTAAGCGTTGTCGGCTGACATTTTTCTTTCAACAGATTTTAGTCGATTAAAGGCGTTTTGATAAGAATCGGGCATAGAGAACTTATCATATTTCCAAGGCAGTTCAACAAACCACTGGTTATTAATCAACTCACACGAGTTGTTTAGAATGGTAACAGCACGCAAATCGTCCGCATTCTGTCGCGGTGTTTTCGATATACCTATTGATTCTAACATAAATGATTTACGTACTAATTCACTAAGCTCGGAGTCACTACATTGTTGCGCGCTATTATCATTGATGCTATCAGTTGGCAAGACTATGTTGTTAACAACACCGTGGATACACCACCCCAACGGCGTTTTGGTGACATACGGTTCACGATTATTACTACTCTTTAAACATAAAATAGGTACAATAAGGTCGTAGTTATCCTGTCCAATTAATAGTTTTGGTTGCACATCACAATTGCAAAATTCAGAAACGCTAATATTATTATCATTAAAATGAGAATATTTACTAAAGTCTATACACGATAAACGTTGTGTAGGTAAATTAAGTTCCTTCATTTTACGTGCTCGTAAGTTAAATCGATCGCCGTTATTATTAGAAATATCAAGACTTACAGTTTCTGTCTGGCACACGAGCTCTCCGGAGTCCCATGCGCTGCGGGCACGCATGGTGACAGTCTTACCGTGCAGTCCGACCTGCTCGGCGAGGTCGGCAGCAATCAGCGTCACGGTGGCACCGTCATCGAGTAACGCGTGCGTGTGTATGTCGTCATTAGGTCCGTGAACGGTAACCGGCACTATTTTTAGGAACACTTTAGGCACTGGCACTGATAACACTGATACACTATTAGACGCACTAGTGTGGGCGACGGTATCGGAGCGCGGCGCGTCGGTCGTAGGTAGGTGCGCGCGAGCGCCGTCACCGTCGGTCGCCGGGTGCTCCGCCTCCGGTTGTGCGGGTCGCGTCGCCGCGGTTTCCGTGGTTGCGCGCAACGCGCGCGGTGCTGAGGCGCGCAACGCGCGCGGTGCTGAGGCGCGCGATCCGGGCGCGGTAGGCTTGGTCCAGTGAAGTAGGTGATGGTGCGGGTGTCCGCATTCTTTACAGCTCGGAGCGCTGCATATAGCAGGTTCCGTGTGTCGCGTGCCTAGGCACTTGTAGCACAGGTGTTTGGCACGTACAAATTGCCATCTGTCGCGTCGCAAGGCACGTTTGAACTTGGCGCACTTTTCCAATGTATGCGTAGGCGAGACGCGACAAAATAGGCATTTATCTTCTGAGGCAGTGGTGCACGTCATCACAGAATGACCTCTCGTTCGTTTATATACTTCATCCTGTTTGTTTATATAACTAACACCTGAGTATGCGACGACACTTGCTTCTTTATACAAGAATTCCGATAGTAGTTCCAGTTTAGGTATAGAACTGTCCTGCCTATCGTAATAATATTCGGCCCACTTGGTAACAAGAGCGGGCGGTAACTTTGCGAGTATTATTGACGTCGTTTCGGGACTATGTAGGTATTCCCATAACTTAATGGCTTTAACAGATGTTACGTAATTTTTTACTTTTATTGCAAAGTTCACTATCTCTGTGTGGTAAGCAGTAGGAAGAGGGTGAATTTTCTTAAGTTGGGTGAATATTTTATTGATTATGCACTCGGGTCTGCCGAAACGTAATTCTAACGTGTCAATAATAGTTTGCGGTGCCGTGTTTCCTATAAGGAGCGCTGACACGGCTTCTTTGGCGTCGCCACGGAGACACTTTCGTAGCCGCCAAATGTTCTCGGCGTCGCTATAATTGCATATGTGCGACGATTCTTTGTATGACTCCTTGAACTGCAGCCACTGCATAGGATCGCCATCGAATATTGGTAAATCTTTTGAGGTTGCTAAGCGTGCAAGAAGTTCCTTATTGTTATCACGAGCGTTATTCTTCTCGATAACTTGTAGCAACGCGTTCGTCAACTGCGCGACACCGTCGCCGGTAGCGGCGGCGCTCTGGGGCGCAGGCGCCCGCGCATCAGCGGGGTTCTGTTGCTGGACGGAGTGGTCGGTGCGGAGCCCGGGTTTGTTACTCGGATCCCACTGTCGATCTCTTTTATCTGGCATCGGATGCAACGTATCACACACGTTTTCTGTGCATTCACTTTGTGAAATTGACTCGACGCCATCTTGGTCATCTAACCACGCCTCGATTGTCCTTGAACATTTCGAGATCGAGCCGCGGCTTCGTACTTCTAATTCAGCTAAATCAACTTCTAGCTTCTTCGATATCAACTCTTTCTTCATCTCAGCTTCTCTTTCAGCTTGTTCGAGCTCAATTTGAGCTAGTTTCTGAGCCGCCTCGTACTCCAACCGTTTGCGAGCGGCCGTTGAGGAACTCGTGCTTTTCGCGCTACTTTTCACCGATTTTGTTTCCCTAAAGTTAGTCGGTTGCTCCATTTCCATAGCACGTGTTTGACTACGTGTTTGCACTTTTACACTAACACCCTTCGGGGGTGTGCGGAGTAACGACATCCCTGACCACACAGGTTTGGTTATTACGGCTACTAGAATAACGCGAGTAGGTCCGAGATCCGGCTCGAAGGACCAGCGTAATGTTGCGGACTGTATTGAGATTCACTTACAACGCCGCTAAGACTCTCTCGCGAGCGCGGAGCGCGGCAGAGCGCAGATGCAAACGACGTGCGCTCGCTTGGAGTTCGGACGACGACTAAACGCGGCGGAGAGCGGCGCGTCGCACGCGCTGGAGGGCGCGGGCGGGGCGACGCAGGACGGTTGAGAATTCTGGATTTTTCCATTACAATCTGACAACGCGAGCGCGAGAGGGCGCTCCAAACGTCGCTAGAGAGCCGTCACGGTGTGCGTGTCTCAATACGTTTATTGAAAAATAATAAAACTCACAATAAAAATACAAAGGCCAAAAATACCAAACTAAAACCATTCCATCGCCAACAGTAGTCCAAACCCGAGATAGCTTTGATTTCATCCAGTAGCATTCAATGGATCTATCGGACGGTTCTTCACTCCTACGATTGACCCACATGAGAAATGCAATAGCATTTTTGCAGCCCCCTTGTGACGCAACACTGTCATGGCATTCTACCGATACAACTTCTTCCTTTACTTCATCAACTATTAACGTCACTGCATATAACTTCGCGTGGACCTTGTGTTCTGCGCAGATTTTTGATCAAACTATACACAGATTTCCATCGCGTTTTAACTGAACGTAGCTAATCGCGTCGTCCCCATAAGATGGCCTGGAGGATCTAAAATAATGAAATCGATAAGTAAGCATATTTTATAAAATAAAAACATTATTAAAACTAAACATGAAGCTGTGCTTTTTAAAAGTGATTTTATTTTTTTAACTATTGTAACGTATAGTTATAGTAATTTTAATATAGTTTTTTTTTAATAATAAATAATACTTACATTGTAGTTTTAACATTTCTAAATTCTGCTGAACAGAAGTCTTTGTTTGATGCCAGGAACTGCCCTAGCATGCATTAACAAATCAACTCTGGGCAAATTAGAGCTGTTTGCCTTGGTAAACCCTTGTTCCATTACTTAATAAGTTCTTAACAAGTCGTAGAACAAAAAACTAAGTAATATACAACTAGGAAATACATAATAAACAATTTTTAAGCGCAGAGATCGTCGAAATTCGTACCAAATTTACGTGACGGTGACAGTTCAACAAAGATGTGACGTAATTGAATCTGATTGGTGTTCAACTGAACATGGCGGACTTGAGTATTTTGGAGTTTTATTTTATCAAATAAATTAATAATCCCGTCTTATAAATAAAAATATTTTTTTTTCTAAACATATTAATTATATTTCAGTATATGAACATATTATTTTAGTAATTCTTGCTAACCGTCATCATGCCTATTGCCTTCAATGTACCCACTAAAGTAGCTAGATTTTATACTCCCACTCATTTGCCTCTGGTATCTTCCAACTATCGGCAAAATGCATTCATGTGGCGAGCGAGCAGTACTGTTAACAAGAAATGTAAACAATTTAACTTCGACATATTTGAATCAAGTCTGCAATCGGTGAGACAAGCACTTAGTCAGGATTTCTTTTTCAAATATTACTAGTTAAGTGTTACTTTTACTACCTAGTGTTGTTTTTTAATTTTATATCCACAACTTAGTAATTGTATTCAGTGTCTATACGCGGAGACCTATTAATGGCTAAATGTTTTTATTCTTAATGCTTAGATTATTATTTCTGCTGTTGGTCTTCCAAATAAATAATAAATAAATAAATACATAATTCGAACAAAAATCTAAATCGATTTATTGATTCTTATGTCTCCTAAGTGGCAACATCGAAATATCGAATCTGACAACAGAAAGTAAATAATCACAAGTCAACTTCGTTTGCATTTTGTATTATATTATTTGTTTTCTTGTGGATTTGTTATTTCACCAACGAATAAACTTTTTAATGGACTCCGACAATTCTTCTTATACCTAATCATGGATCCTGTTCCCGCGTTCTCACGATAACTACTGCTCGAACTTGGGACTCGATATCCACTGATAATGATGCCCCCAGCTTTCACACCGGCCAGAGTTCTTCCCGCCCTCGGTAACTGATTCAAGAGGATATTTACGCTGTGTCCATTGTGTTAAATGTAACGAGAATACGAAGACATTTGTTGGAAATTGCAGAAGTTCGAAATCTACAACGATGGGTTCGACAACAGCAGGTAAATAATTGATCCATGTTATCATCCCTATCATGTCTTCCTCTGTGAAAAGTTTTTTCTGAGTTTACTTTACAAATATCAATAACTAATTATTATGGCTTCTTTATTAGGTACATGTTTCGAGTGACAGTGAAGTGTGCCACTTGTATTAGACTGCAGCCTGGAATCAAATACGACATTCAACTAGTGAACAGCAAAATACACCGATTGTTGGTCATGGACATGTGTGCATCAGCTGTGGCAAGTCACTTTTGAGAATAAGATCACACACACTCAGGACTAATTCTCCATGTGAGGAACATAAGGAATATGATTGCACATCAGATTACACCATGTGAGGTTAGTGTTCAACAGTTTTTGATTTATGTAAGTGTGGTGCAATGTTGTGTGCTGGTGGTGTTATTGAAACTTATTTTCACTCTGTTTGCATATCAACCCAAAAAGTAATTTTAGGTTTTCACATTTGCAAACACCTTTTTTATTTTATTTTGCTCTATAGGTCTACATTTTTGTTTTTATTATTGTTTCAGCTACCATTATGTGTGCCATAATTACTGGGTAAGGACTGATAGAGAAGCATGACATTGAACTGCAGAACGGGAACCATTAACATTCACAATATTTAACAGGGCTTCTACACAATTGATGATAGACTTCACTTGGCTGCTGCACTAATTAATAAATTCCACACAAAAATAAGAGACAGGGATGATGTGGCTCAAATACTAGAAATTGTTCATCAAAATATAGAAACAAATAATGATTTGTCTGAGTATGTTAGGGAATGCAATCTAAATAGATCTAGGGCAGACTAGAAATATAAATGTAGACACTGAAAATGTTAGAGAATTTCCTGTTTTAACATCCTGAGACTTAATATTAACTGGGTTGGGCACGGAATCAGACTAATATTTTCCCTCCTGCTCAATTTCTGGATGATGTACTGATTGTATATGATACAAATTATGTATAAGATCATAAAATACATAACAGATTTTATTAAGACTTAATATTGTATGTATATATTACAGTAAGATGATTGTTAAAAAACTGTATTTTTTAAATAATAAACATTTGATATCTTAAAAATCCGGACTCTTTTCTAAACCAAATCCTTTACAATTTCATTCATTAAATTGTATATAATCATTGCCATATGCTTTTATATGTGTGCACCACATCATTATCCTCAATGGAAAATCTTAGGCTATCTCTTTCTAATGATTAAAATGGCAACATAACTTGTTTTACTACAACAACAGAATCAGTTTCATAAATAAAGAAGGATTTTTATTTGGATGACATACTTTTAAATTAGGACACCTACCGGAATAATAGGTTATATTTTTTTTTGTTTAACACAAAACATGTACATGTCATAGCATTTTAGAATCTTGGTAAAATGGGCCAAGTTTTGGTCTAACTTGCCTTGTCAGCTTAGTCGTAATAGTAGTGTAATATTTTTTATTTTCAGTATGAGCAGTTAAAGTTGAGTGATATTAAATTAGAAATACTTTAACCGATGATATTTAGTATTTTTTCTCAGAATATTATTATTTTTGGCTCTGCTATGATATGAAAATAATTAGCGTAGCTAATTGAGGTTCCGCAACAGTAAACAAAATTCAAATAAAAAACTAGTCATATTGCCGATAATTAACTAACTTAATTAACGCAGGGTAGTATTTTTGTGTTATTTTTTAAATGGCTGGTACAATGGAACCGTAGCGAATACATCGATGAATTTTATTTTTCCGGGCCCGCCATTAGTAGGCCTTTCCCCTGTTGCCGGCTTATCGTCACTTTCTGGGACACCCTGTATAAAAAATATTTATTTATTGAAAGCAGGGTTACACCTTCCATATGTCACACCCTTATGAAGAGGTCCATTCCATCCGAAGAATGATCGTCTTCGTCAGTTTCTGATTTATCCGACTCATTTCGCTTCCACGAATGCACAATTCTTCAGTCAAATTTATCAATACTTCTGCCGGTTTCCTTATATTCTTGGTCGATATTTTTCATCTACTTTAATGCATAATGCCTTCCAATCAGATAACACGATACCGACAAACAATAATAACAAAACACTAACGAACAATAATAGCACAAAAACTATTAATAACAAAATAACAAAAACTAAATGAACGATTCTGAACTCGACTGTATTTTCAAAACGCAGTGAGCGTGTGGTTCACATACGGACGTAACACTCACACAGTTGTTAGGACCAAAACTTGTTAGTCAAGGACCCGAGCGGTTAGGAGGCAGCGCGCGGGTGACCGCGGTGGGCGCCCCGTGCACCCGCGCTCTTCCATCTTCCCCTGTGATACCTTAAAGTGCAATCTGCGCAGCGACTCGAGAGAACCAAAAAGATTGGAGAGTACTGTACAAGGTTTATTTTCATTATACATGGGGCACACTAAAAGTTTTGCACTTCTAGCTAATCGGAACTACTTTTTTAAACGTTGCAACCTTCTTAGTAATAAAAAAACAATTGGCGGGAAATCATTTGTCAATTGTTTTTTATCACACATCAAAGTTCTACGTACGCAACAAAAATGGAATTAAGTCGAAAAGATGAATACGATATCGATTTTATATTATTTTTCAAAACTTGAATTTCTCCGAAGTCTGATGTGTAATTATGGTGGATAACACCATTAAGTGTTCGTGAACGTGTGAGAGTGTAGGCAAATGATATAAAATTGAAAATGGTGACTTTTAAAGCCTCAATAAAGTTTCTACCGTTTTATTGGGGCAACTAAACAACTTAAACTTGACACTGGCGAACACATAAAGTGTGGTGCCATAATACAATCCCACGATGGGAAATACTACTTGATTACTCTAATACTTGACACTGGCAAATACACAAAAAGTGTGGCGCCATCTTATCTTATCTTGTGTGGGGCCGAGGCAGCAAGGCCTCAGAGCACTTCGACCCAATGGGATCTTTTGTGCTTCCCCTAGATACCTAATCCTCATCCTCCCCCAGTTCTGCAAACAGCTCTTCCATAAGCTTTATAATGAGGCCTGGGGGTATGAGTCTGTAGTCCTCTGGTCCTGGATAACCCTGCCCCAAGAGGCACATTCGCTTTCTAGCCAGTGCATCGCATGTACACAGAAGGTGTTCCATGCTCTCAATTTCCCTTTTATAGGCCCTGCAGGCTGATGTCTCCGTCAGACCTATCTTTTGAAGGAGAGCGTTAGTCCCGAAATGTCCGGTCAGCGCCCCCATCAAGTGACGGGCCTGTCGCCTGCTTGAGTTCCAAATGGCATGTTGCCATCTTGATGAGGAACCTATGAATTTCTTGGAGTGAGCAAGTCCCGTGAGGCTCAACCACTCATCCATGTGCCTCGCCCTTGCGTACTCCCGAAATGCCGTTTTGACTGTGCTTGAGGCCAGTCCAACAAATGGTTCCGGTCCAATTAGTGAGGTTCCAGAACCTTCCCTAGCCAGCTCGTCAGCATGCTCGTTGCCCACAATACCCCTGTGACCAGGGACCCAGACAAGCCTGACCTTGTTTCGCTTTCCCAGCTCATTAAGAGTTCGGGCAGCGTCCATGATAAGCCTTGAATCGATCCTGTAGGAGGTCAGGGCCATGAGTGCCGCTTGGCTGTCACTAAGAATGTAGATGGACCTACCTGTGGTACCGCTACTTTCCATCTGTTTTGCACAGGCAAGAATAGCATATGTTTCCGCTTGGAAAACTGTAGCTAATTTGCCCATGCTTTGACTGACCTTATGGTCCCTTGCATATATGCCCGCCCCTGTACCTGACTCTGTTTTAGAACCGTCAGTGTACCATATCAGACTGCCCTCCTCTGGTGGGTCTAGTCCCTTCATCCATTCTTCCCTTGACGGCAGATGAACCTTGTAAGACCTCTTGAACCAATACATGGGCTGCATTTTGTCGCAGTGCAAATTCGTTATTTCATCGAGGCCTTCCTGTATTTTAAACTTTGTGTGTTTAGTTCTAGGCTTAGAGCTATCCCAAAGTCCATTTATTGCCAGTCTGTGTAGTGCTAGACGGGCCTCAGTCTCGATGACAATATGTAGCGGTGCAAGGTTGAGTACCTTTTCCATCGCCGCTGTTGGTGTGGTTTTGAACGCCCCTGTGATAGCTAGGCATACCGTTCGCTGTAATTTAGCAAGGGCTTTCCCTGCATATCCCTAGATGCGTCCTGGGCCACCAGACAATGCTGCCATACGTGATGATTGGTCTAACCATCATGGTATACAGCCACTGCACAACCTTTGGTCTTAGTCCCCAGGTTTTGCCATACGCTGAGCGACACATACCAAGACCCTTAGTGCCTTGGCTATGGTGTTGTCCAGGTGTGTTTGCCACGTCAGTTCTTTATCCAGGGTCACCCCTAAATATTTTACCTCTGTGGCCCAGTTTAATTGTTTGCCATAAAGCCGAAGCTGGCCAAGGCCTGAGAGCAGTCTTTTCATAGTAAACGGAATGACAACTGCCTTGTTTGGATTGATGGAGAGGTGATTCTCCTCACACCATCTCTCTACTTTACAGAGGGCCCTTTGAATGAGAGATCTGAAACCGTGTTCGGGAATTTTCCGTTGACAAGTATAACTATGTCATCGGCGTATCCCACGGTTAGTAAAGGGCCCTCATTTAGATTGCTTAGTAGTGAGTCTACCACTAAGCAACATAGTAGTGTGGCGCCATAATAATAATAAAAAAAAGTCGAAAAGATTTTAGTGCGATATTTTTTTATGATTTTAAAAGTTCTCTCTCTCCGCAAGACTGTACCGCTCGTCTTCCAAAATGCTTTTGGGAGAGAAGCACCTTGTTTGAGCACCGTGAGGTGATGGTTTGCTGAATTTGAGAGAGGTCGAGTTTCTTTACATGACGAATTTCGTAAAGGGCGGCCTTCAACTGCTGTCAACGAAAATAACGTGGCTACTGTTAAGCGGCTAATTGAAGAAAACCCGCGGATTACCTATGAGACAATTCGAGGACTATTGGGGATTGGTATGAGCCAAATTCAGAAATTTTTACACGAAGAATTGAAAGTTCGGAAACTTTGTTGTCGTTGGATCCCTCATGAACTGACAGCGGAGCAGAAGCGGGCTCGCGTGGAATGGTGCTCACAGATGCTACTAAAGCATGACCACGGACATTCTAATGCTGTTTATGACATTGTCACAGGAGACGAAACGTGGATGTATTGTTTTGAACCCGAATAAAAACAGCAAACTTGTGAATGGGTGTTTGAAACTGAGACCAGGCCAACAAAAGTAAAGCAGGCGATAAACGTTGGTAAAAAAATGATCACGTTTTTTTTCTCAGCTACGAGACCCATCTGTACTTCCACTTGAAGATCAAAAGAGTGTTAATGCCGAGTGGTATTCTACCATTTGTTTACCCAGGGTGTTAATAACGATAATAAAGCTCTCCAAGGGGCCTCTGCGCGTTGGACCTGTGTCCCGCCGCAAGCCTTCCAAAGTACCGGATGACTTCCTCACGGGCGGCATGACCGGACGTGATAACCAAAACGATAATAATAGAATAATTAAATTTGAATACTTTTACATAGATATATTTCCCTTTTGAACTTCCCTTCTGACATGATTTTTTAAAATTATTTACATTTGACGTGTTTTATGCTATTTTCTTTGTATTTGACATGCTTTTATTTTATCTCTACTATTATAACATTGTAAAAAAGCTGTGTCTGTACATTGAAGATATTTAAAAAAAACAAGTGGGTTAGGTTAGGTTAGATTTTTAAAATTCTTATCTGTTTGTTACGGGTTGGCGCAAAAACTACTGAATAGATTTGATTTTTTTTATCATTATTAGAAAGTATGTGCTCCAACTTAAAAACTGGTATACTTCTTATGTCAAATAATTAAACGGAGCCTGAGATACAGCTTGACCTCTGTAATGTATAGAGACCCATACAAGGAAGAGATCATCACTGTTGGTGTTTGAGCTTCAAGCGAGCGAAGCCGCGGGCAGAAGCTAGTTTTATTTAAAACTAGCTGACCTGACAGACGTTGTCCTCTCCAAGTTTCAACTAACCACCTCGAAAAATTTGGTTTTCCATATTTGTAATACACTTAGCGCCATTGAACTCTGAATACCGTATTTCTGACCTTTAAATTACTTAATTTCAAAAATTTGGTCACATGGTATTAACATGAAAATATAATATATGCATAAGCATGGAAATATAAACAGACATACCTACATAGATAAAAATCTCAAATAACTATTTCGGCATCAGTAAAGATTAACGAACGTTGCATTTTTTTTTATTATTATACATACATCTTTGACTATCTATCTATAAGGACCCGCCTCTCATGATCATTCCCCTCTGTCAAGGTAGTGGATTAAAAAATCTAACGCGTTTATCAAAACTGTTTCCGAAATCGATTTTTCATTAACAGAATCGTTTCCGCTCAGTAAGGTCATCATAAATGCTCCGTGTAAATACCGATATACGTGCAGTTACTGTATGCAAAAAAATATCGAATATCTTATTTAGATAAAGATGGAGTTATTTTCCGTATGTAAGTATTAAAGTTCATTTATTTCTATTTAAATCACATAATACAATTTATTAATAAAGATCGAGGACGTTACCGATTCAATAATCGAGTATAAAATAATCGTTTAGTTCAAGCATGCACTCCCCACGAGACTACCCGCACTCCCCACGAGACTATCCGCACTCCCCACGAGACTAGCAAATTTTTTTTACTAACAATATCAGCCTTCTGCTAATACACGTAAGATTTAAATTTGAAATATCCATCAAAATGTCATTTTTTGATTTCAATTATATATCATCCAATAGGATGTCACCATTTATGATTTCCAATTATAGGTCTTAATGCAGAATTACCGTTTTTTAGCAATTATAGGCCTTATATATATTATGACATAATGCATAAAACTCGAATTTTAAAAAGTGTAGCGAGACTATGTCCCTCTTTTGTTTTGTCATTTTAATTAATGATGTGATAGTGTTTGTTTACGATTTCGAATCGATATCGATATTATTTTCGTGTTCAATGTAAGACCAAATTATAATAATTGCTAAAGATCACTAAATATGTATATCATGAATTTATGATATCACTATATTTTTATAAAATTTAATAAAATAACATTTTTGGAAATGACGTAACTAAGATTATTGATTATTTTTGATATCCAGTGCTATTAGATATTTTATTTGTTACTTTTCAGATCTACAAAAGACCTTCATTTAAAATGAAGTAGGTGTGATTGATAAATAATAGCTTAAAGCCGTTGCAGATAAATGTGTGCACAAAAGAATTTATAAATTAACATATTTAAATCGTATTTTAAAAATAATTGAAAATGATTTCTAAGATACGGTACGGTTTGAAGGTCTGGGGTTTCTTTTACCGCTTAGGTGGAAAACCAGCACATGGCCCGCCTGATGGTAAGTGGTTACCGTAGCCTATTATATGAACGCTTGCAACATCTGGGGTATCACTCGCCCGTTGCCGACCCTGTAAAAATCTTTTCACACCCGGTAGACAACCCACAACACCGGTACCCCCCACTGCCAACATAACGCTTCCTCGCGGAGTTCTGGCGATCTTGCTCACCGTTAGGAACACAACATAGTACAGTGCTATGTTATTTGGCTACTATTTTCTGCAAAGTGTAGGTATTTCCCCAGTTGGGCAGCTCCAATTGTAAGTAGAGTTATTTAATTCCACTATGCCCTGCCTCTCGGGGTGTTTCTTCAAACACATTATTTTCTTTTTTCGATATCCGGCTCAAAGAAATAACGAGAGTACGGAACACGACATACCATCACCTCTTTATTCCCCGAAGGGTAAGACAGATGCGTACTTAGGGGGCGAGCCTATTGCCATTAATCGGGCATCAACCCTTAATTTTATAGAAAAACTACAATAACACATTGCTCGACCGGGGAATCGAACCCAGGACCTCTAGCGTAGCGCTTCTGTTCATATTAACGCGCGACATAATGAACAAAATCGTATTTACTCCTACTTATATCTCGCGGGAAACAAAACGCTCTGTCTAGTGTCATTCCTAATATATCAGCCTGGCAAAGAATAGAAAAAATCAAAATCAAAGAATCAAACTAATTGGTATCAAAGTATTTGTAACAAAACGTCCCCAATATCCGCTCTATCTATACTAATATTATAAAGAGGAAAGATTTGTATGTATCAATGTATGTAACAAATAAAATCAAAAACTACTAGGCCGATTTCGAAAATTCTTTCACCATTTGAATGCTACATTATTCAAGATTAACATAGGCTATAGAATATGTACTTCGAAAAGTTAGCGATTTCTCTCACCCGTGCGTTTATTTTCCAATTACATAGTATGTACCTATTTATCTATACCTAAATAGTTTCTTTCTTTTGTATTTAATTGGCATGTAATTTATAACAATGAGAGACATTGCATTGAAAATATGACGCAAGATATTAAAAAGTTGTGTATGGATGATTTTAATTTTGCAAATAAATAATTACATATAAAAATAATTTGTAATCGTTTTTACGTTTTTCTCCATTCTTCCTAAAATAATCTATCGATATAAAATATCGACATAGTAGCTTCCTAATTATTTTTATTGTATTATACGTTCGTATTGTCGTCAATTCTTGTATGTTGACGTATTTGACCTCTATGTGTGCGTAAATTGTGTTAGTGGTGAAGAATTTAATATGTGTGAGTTCGTGGCGATACAAAATGATTTTGAGTATGTGTGCAGCAATGTCTATGTAGTGTTTCCTCCCCCCGCACCAAAAGTGACAGACTTTTTTGTTCATAGAATTAGGCGCGTCACTTGTCCAGGGATAGATAGTCAAAGACATACATACGTGGTATATTCTTTGGGTATAATATTATTTAATTATTTGATTAGATGGAAACTCTTTAGTTACTTTCTCAAATAAAGTATGCGCACTGTATCTACACTATGGAGGTTTCACATTAAAAAATAAGTTAATATATGTCTGGATGCTTTAAAGAAGAAAATTAAAAATTTAAAAAAAACCCCTGACACAAAAATAAACCTGAATCCCTATAAAAATAAAAAAATAATCTTGAAATTATAACCCTTCGTAAGTACGTATGAAGTTTTTTGATTAAATTTTGTCACGTCGGGGGACCGCTCTCTAATTATGTGAATCCTTTCCTTTCCTTTTGCTTCCCGAACGTGAATCGCGCGAATTCAGAATTGATGTGGATGGCGCGTACATCGCCGCGACGCGCGGGAGGGCGTAAAGTAACATATTCAAGTTTGGCGACCCGAGCGGGCAGACACGCGAGAGCTAGAGAGCGGTCCCTCGACGCGACAAAATTTAATCAAAAAACTTCATACGTACTTACGAAGGGTTATAATTTCAAGATTATTTTTTTATTTTTATAGGGATTCAGGTTTATTTTTGTGTCGGGGGTTTTTTAAATTTTTAATTTAATTTGTTATTTCACACTTTTTGTAGGGACTCCTTAGTTATTTTGTTTAATTTCTTTTATTTTCTTGCGTTTTAATTAGGTATTTTCTTCGTTTAGTTATTCAACTTTTGTACAATTATTTCATAGCTATTAGATATCTTATATCATAGTGTTCTCATATAGTATTCTACTAGTCAAGCCCTTTCATTTGATACCTTTATTGAGGGAGTAGTGAAAAAATTTAATAAATTCACCATTTCGTGGAGGCCGCCATGTTGGATTTGAAATTTTTCATAGTGTATAGTATTCTACTAGTCAGGCCCTTTCATTTGATACCAATATTGTAGGAGTTGTGAAAAAATATGTAAACCGCCATCTTGTGGCGGCGGCCATCTTGGGCCGATTTTCATTAAACATAAGCTAAGAACACTCCCCGCTTATTCACCTTTCAAACAAAATCAAAATCGGTTCATCCATTCGGGAGCTACGATGCCACAGACAGACACACACACACACACACACACACACACACACACACAGACACGTCAAACTTATAACACCCCGTCGTTTTTGCGTCGGGGGTTAAAAACAATAATTGTCAAAATTGTTAACTCAAAATGACACCTGTTATCGAATCAAATTTCATTGAGCTAGAATCTAGATTTAACAGAGACTTATGTCTATTTACACTATATAAAGCATTCATAGATGAATATATCTTACACTTAGGTCATGTACATTATGTGGAGAACTTCTCACCTATTCAAAGTTCTAAGACAATAATTATTCAAATTAACTTAATAGTTTAAATAGGGTACATTAAACTATAATTAAGATCTATAAAAATATAACAAAAAAGACAAAGAAAAATAGACACGCCTAGGCGTCAAAGTACTCCTCCACATCACTGTCATCGGGTAACGTACCCAGAAGACTGGCTGCATTGCCACGTTGAATGGCAATGCTAATCCTTTGACCTAAAAATAAACCAGCCCTCTGATCCCGCGAAGACTCGACAAGTCTCTTAGAAATTTCTTTGAAGAGATGGCGCGCACTCGGACCCCACGGCCCGAGCGTTTCCACCCCAAACGGCTCAAAATTATAGTTCCCACTGAGGTTGCTATATTTGCGCCGTTTGAGGGTCTCTGCACCAGCAGCGGCAGCGCCAGCACAACCCGCCGAGCTTGGAAGATGGGATGGAGCAAGGGTATCGACTCAAGTTGCATCCCACACCAAAGGCCTACCCAATTTCCATGGCAGTAATGACATACCGTCTGGTCTCTTTCCATCGTCACGTGCCAAGCCATTAGGCTCTAATACAGCTGGCACACCGACGGTGACAAGAGCACGACGAAAAATGTCATTAATATTGGCGTGCCGTGCTATGCGCCCCGCACTCCTGCAGCAAGACAAGCCGTGGTGTCCGAGGCTGACGACAGCTTCACCGCAGTGACACCGATGCGGAGCAACACAAGGAGCGCCCAGACGTAAGCAAATAGCACACCGTAGTGTCTTCCAACAAGCTACCTATATTAGGTGATGGAAGTGCCTGAAGCCAAAGGCCCGACTCCCACTCACCCAAGGCCAGCAAACGAGCACGCTCGGCAGTATTGACTGACGTATTTATCAGATACTTCCGTGTCAAACTGCAGAGCGGCCCGTCCCACTGTTTTTGGGAAGATGGGATGACGGGCAAGACCGTATTGGGACAAGCCATTTTCCAAGCGTTGACAGCATCCGTCAAACATGGCACCTCAAAATCAACGAAAGAAGGAGCTAAAATTTTCTTCGTTAATATTTCAGAGCCGTGAGCTGAGGCTTTGTTATATATACCTATTATCTTTAATCCGTGGACAGAAATAGGGAAATATTTACTCTCGTAGAGCCGTCTAATGTACTTCTTCCGCAATTGCACATTAAATTAGGCCATAACAAACATTTTGCTAAGGCGATGGATTGCAATGATCAAAAATGTTCGTCATCATTAACCAATTTACTGTCCCACTGCTGGGCATGGGTCTCCTCACATAATGGTTATGGTATATTTTGCCACGCTGACTTGTGCCGCTTTCCAGACTACACACGGCGCCGAGAAAATCTCTGAGACAGTTTCCTCGCGATGTTTTACTTCATTGTAAAATCAAATCTATCATCGAGAACTGGCTTGTCAAACCTTAACTATCAGGATACAGACAATATATTGCAGTCCGTTAGCTGATCCCCCCCCCTTCTCTACAACTCAACCCAACACAACACACACATGATGAATCGCAAAAAATTGTATTATCACTAAATCATACACAAGTATAGTCCGCGTCACATAAAACGAACGCTGGAAGAAAGTGGAGGGAGTGTGTTTGCGCATGGGTACTCTCGCCTACTAGGCCTATTGTTTTATTTTTGTACTAGACTTTCTCTCGCTGCTTCGTATATTGTTTATCGATAGGTACATTGAAAAATATATGAGATAGAACATTAATAGATAGAATTAAAAACAATATTTTTTCAATATTTTAAAGTAATGTTGAAACTCCGTCCATTAAATCATCGTGGTTGACGTGAAAACCAGTGAAACCTTTACAAGTCGTCTCACTGTAGACTCGGAACATTTTGTTGCTTCTGCAGTCCGTTTCATACATTTTTTTAAATAATCAACTGCATTATTATATGCCTCTCTCTTCATAAAACAATATAAGTTAACTTAATATAAGTTAACTTTTACAGTAAAACCATTTCGTAATTAAAAACTTTTGTGCGCGATGGTATTCTGAGAATGAATGTAACGTGGACACAGCTGGGAAAGCAAGGATCGACTCGATCGACGAACCAATAGCGCACCGGCAAGCGTGCGGCGCGTGACCCGCCCGCCCCGCGCCGCACGTCATACCACCAAATAGACCGATAAGTCGCCTAGTGCGCAGCTTGACCGCCAGCGTTCTTTTTACGACGTTCGGCGTTCTTTTTTCTTTTGACGCGACTTGTACACAACACATACACACAAACACACCTACACTTTAGCCTAGTTACCTATCTCTGTAGTTCCTAAATAATAATAATTAATTAAAAAAAGATAAGAAAATATATACATAAAAAAAGTACTTAACCTAATTAATTATTTTCTACACTCGCATATCACACACACACGACACTCGCATATCACACAAACGCGACACGACACGCCACACAACGCCACACACACCTGATCCGTAAGTAAATAGTGTAATTTTGTACTTAGCACCTAGACATTAATATTACATATTATATTCCAACCTAGATTAAGTTATATTCGCATCTACTGATCAATATTTGAACATCTTTTCATGGAGGAGCGGAGTATCCTAATACAGGCAATAACTTGCCTAAAAGGAGACTTCAATCACAAACTGTAACGACAAAAAACCAGTATTTCAAATAAACTATTTTTCATTTTTTTTTAATTTCAAATAAACTATTTTCATTTTTCATTTTCTCTATTGTAATAATGAGCTGAAATCAAAGTGCGAACCTGTATAATAACATCCACCCTGGTCTCTGCGATACAAGCCTTGAACTTAGTGCTGCGGCCGCTGTAAACCTGATTGTATCACTTACTTTTTTAAATAAATTTATTCTTATTCTATTCTATATCTATATTCTCTCACTGCAATTAACTCACAGTTTAAACGGTATTCTTTTCCTAGTAAGGGGTCGGAAGAAAAGGTTGAAGTTTATTCATTTTTGCAAAACTATATGCACCCCAAGATAATAATACAAGATAATAATTAGGTAATAAAACATTACCCTCCTTCTGGCGCAGTCGGGTAAAACGCAGTGTACGTACGAGTAGTTGGAGTATGTATTACTACTGTTTTAAAAAAGTTCATAAAAGACAACTACTTACTTTGCTGGATATAGTCAGGGGTTAAGACGAATTTATTACTTTGTAGAACATCTGGGCCTGAATTTATAATATCTGTTTTCGTGTTATTTTCTTTGATATCTTCAAGTTTGGAAGGTGTCGCCTCTTTATGACTGGCCGCCTCTGCTACATTGTCTTCACCATTTAAAAGTGTTTGTCGCTTTATTTGATCTTCTTCACTAACATCCTATAAGTAAAAGGTGTATATATGTCAAAACATGTACCACCATCTCCATCTGTGTTTACGTAAAAAAAAATTAAAATAAAAAAATAGGGTTAATAAATTATAAAAAATATCAACATCCGTTTGTGGGAATATATTAGTTTAACTAAACAGAATAAAGAAATTTGTTTAACAACGATAGAAATATTAGTCCCTATTCTTTAATTATAAAACATAATAGTGATTAAATTGCCCATACACCCCCACAAAACGTTTGTAAGCAAAATAATTTCATGAAATAAAAAGCTACATAAATAAGACAGGACAAGATTAAATAAAAGTCAATAATTATTTTAATATTTTATTCAAATGATACTATTTTACTATCAATATATTATTAATAAGGAATCAATTTGTAATATCATACAGGTATACATGTAAACAGGTGGTGTATGAGCAATTTTGAAGACCGTTAACTAATACTTCATTATAATACTTTATTATTCTGGGCAATAAAACGAATAGTGTCTATGAATAAGATAATTGATACTTAAAATTCAGTTTTGTGTCATTTTATAAAAATACCTTTAATAATAATAATAATTACTTCAAAACGAGAAAATATTTGTAAAAAGCAATTTAATATTGTGGTAAGTGTGATAATATTTTTTTAATTTAATTTAAACAAATTCATGAATTATGACACCTTACAACAATTAGCCACAAGAGCTATAGAGAATATGCGTGAGGTAAGTATCACCAGAGCGGTAAGCGCTTTTAATCCCACGAGAATACTGTATAATTTTTTACTTTTGCATATTACTTCTATGTCGTACAATTGAGTTTATGTTGTCTTACTTCATGCACATTCAGTACTGAAACCAACACACTCTTTGTACTACAACAGGGTAGTTTAAAAGTAAACAAAAAATAAAAATTGAAGTTATAAGCATTAAAGATTTTCAGACTGGGTGTGTTTTATGTTTGTTACTAATTGCAGTTATTATTCTGCCTCTGTTCGAGGCGAAAATAAAACTTATAGCTTCATTTTTTTATGCGTTTAATTACGTTATTTCGCTGTTACTAACCTACTTTATACACTTTAGTTTTATTTATTCTCCAAGAAACTTAATTTGAAGACTGCAGCTCTGCAGTGGAAAATTTACATTAAAATAATAACACATTTGTACTAGTGGTTTTAATATAAGTTATTTAGATAGATTGATTTTTAGATGATACACGCTTACGGGTACAGAAATATAATGGATGACTTTGAAACCTTTAAATGATTTGAAAATGCGACAGAAATAATACTGACAACAATTTACCTAATGTATATCGCAAGATTCCTTCTCGTATGTCCATCAAGAGTTTTTCAAGCTTAATACTGTGTTTAGACATTTTCAAAAGTCAATATTATGTAATTCATGTGTTTTCCTTATAAAGGATAAGAGACTGATTTAAGAGTCTAGCGAACCTAATTTCTAATACAATCGGTAATACTTAATTAAATCATAAATCAAACACAATTTATTCAGTATGTTATTATTCGGATACCTATAACGTTAATCAAGGTCCTGCTCTACCATTTCGTCCAAAATACTTCACTGGAAACAAATGTAATCGAATGCAATTCTTGATAACTTTACCAAGTTTGAAACGATTTTCCGATCGTTTATTTCCAGTGAAGTACATAGTATCTAGTAGACGAAATGGTACGGTAGGAACCTAGATTAACAATATCTCAATCCGAATAATAGTATTGGATAAAATAATGTTTAAATTACGATTTATTTCGGTATTACGTTTTTGTGAGCACTTCAAGCTCCGCCGGACCTTTAATATTTATGTCATAAGTGATATGGCAATAATATGACACCCGGCCCCATTTTTTACAGGAAAAAAAATGGGAAGTCCTTCATTTTATGACAAATCAAAAATATAAATTTACATTGGCTAAATACAGAAAAATATTTGTTTTAAATGTTAGTGTGTTTTATTAAATTTGCCGAGATTCCGCCTATCGGCTTAAAAGGGAATACCTGTGTCAGTCTTTTGTCACAGTGCAAGGTTTATTATTTGTTCTGCAATGATATTCTGATTTCTCATTTTATTTTCCAACGACTAGTAGTTACATGGAATTTGCTTACACGAGCTACCTCGGCGCTTTATATTTGCTAAAGTAATCCCCAATCTTTTTGGCCGGGCAAAGACGGGAAGTTGTTGCACCCGCCTTATTGCGCATGGTACAGTCGAGTGGAAAATTACTAACGCAAATATCCTAATTAGTATCAGAGAGTATACCTAGATCAGTAAGTAAATAGATTTTTATTTTATACATATGCAAGACCTGTGGCATGTATCACCTATACATAGGTTTGCAAATTAAATAAGTAAATAAGTAAGATCGATCAAAAATATTTATTTATTTAAAGCAGGGTTTTCCACCTACCATAAATTCATCAGTCAATATATTTTCTTTTATAAAAAACGTTGCCCCGCTCTAGGATTTTCTCCTGTATCGTGGAAGCGTTTTACAAACTCAAATTCTCACCATACCTACACAATCAACCAGACCAGGAACAACTACCTGTAGATCATACGAATACTTGCTCCGTGTGGGGATCGAACCCACAACACGTAGCGCAGAAGCCGATCTCTCAGCCGCTACGCTAAACGTGTCCTTAGGCGTAGCGGTTGAGAGTACGGATTTATCAATAAATAAATAATAAATATTCTGGGACATTTTTACACAGCACCATCTAGTCCCAAACTAAGCAGAGCTTGTACTATGGGTACTAGACAATGGATATAATACTTATATATTTTTTTTTTGTAAAAACATACTTATAATACATAAGAAACACCCAGACGAACACAAACACTTATATTCATCACATAATTTTTTGTGTCCTGTGGCAATCGAACCCACGACCTCATGGTCAGCAGTCCGGTACTCGAACCACTAAACCACAGAGGTCGTCAAAAATAATTCTGTCGCTTTCCTTATATTCTTTCTAGATATTTTTTCCTATATTGCATAATGCCTTCCAATCCAATAACACGATACCGACGAACAATAATAACAAAATACTAACGAACAATAATAACAAGAATGGCAAAAACTAAATAAACGATTCTGAACTCAACTGTATTCTCAGAACGCATTGAGCGTGTGGTTTCACGTACGGACGTAACACTCACATTGTTACAAGGACGCGAGCGATTAGGAGGAAACGCGCGGGTGACCACGGTGGACGCCCCGTGCACCCTCGCTCTTCCAACTTCCCCTATGATACCTTAATATGTATTCTGCGCATCGGCTCGCGCCTAAGTTCAGCCCGGCCAAAAAGATTGGAGAGTACTGTACTTTGAATGACATACTACGGCTTGATATTGCTCACCTGCAAATCATCTAGGTACATATACCAAATTGTTAGGATCGTGACGTTGATACCCTACTCTTACATGGATCGTGAGGGTGAAAGGAGACCTGGTTTATATGGACATGCCAATGTGGGTATATGCGTCCATTGAAGGTGGGCTAGGTATCAAGAAAATAGTCGTTTATCAAGATGAATGATTAATGTTACGAATGAAAGATTGAATGATTACATTCAAAAATGTTCATTATATATAGGAACATGATTCATCAGTTCCTGTAGATAGTTTACGTTAGAAACCATAAATCGATCTGACATAGGCATGAAAGATTATTAGGATTTATAAATTGATCGAAGTAATATCTATCCATATCTGATGTTCCTTTATACAATAAAAAAAATATTTTTCTATACATTTGTATGAGAGAGAGTGGTGCTGAACTGCTGGAAGCTATGCACTGCTGATCAAATGGTTTGTTTTATATCTGTAATTGTTGAAATAACACAATTTCTAACATAACCTAAACATAGATTCGACACCATATAATATATCTTAATTATGCAATTGTCAATGAAATTGAAACTACAGAAGTTCAAAGTGTGTAATGCCACTAATTTGGATCTTGTAACGAATAATTAAATGTGGCCCGTGATGTACCTAGGGAAGACACCCTTTCTTCAAAGAGTGTATTTTTTATTGGATGTCCATAACGATATACTCTTTAAAAGTATAAAGAATTAGTAATTACCCGAGTTAGAAGGCTTATAAATATCTTCTTTTCCCCGTCACAGTATATCACGTGTCAAAACAAAACACATTACAACTAGGGAAGGATTATAAGACTCTTTATATTTTTATGAATAAGGGGGTAATAGTTTAATGTCAGTATGAAGAACGTATTAGTCTAATATTACCCGGATATCGGCCAAGTCGGAGCAGCGCACCAGTGATTGATTTCCTACTAAGGTAAGCTAGTAATTATCCGACTTGTTTCAGTATTACAGCTCTAGGAAGTATACAGGATTTTTTATATTTTATGATCAGTGGGCTATGTACCTATATGTCGAAGTCGGATTTTATAATATGCAATTTTACATAACCGCTAGCTGTTTTACAAAATACCTCTGTCACGTAAAAAAGCTAGATTGTCATTGCAACACATTTACCCATACAGCTACCCACGTTTAGTTGTTTTGTAGAACGACTTATCTGCGGCTACATTTAGTTATATTTTGGCAGTAAAATTTAGTATTGACTGGATAAATTCTGTATGAAAGATATTTAGATAAATTACTTTAAGTTAGAACTGCAACCACACGACGCACGATCTGAGCAAGCCGGCGATGACCAGAAACGTATTGTAGCCTGATTGTGCATACCTACTTACATGGAAGAAATTACGGTTATTTTGACGAGCTTCTACCGTTGTTATGACATACAGCGCAACGCGTGCCGAATTTTGGAACTAATTTTTACAAGCCGATGTTCCATTTCACGATATTTTACAATACAGCTAAACGTTAATGCGCTGTAATGAAGAACACATAATGTTCATGCGATTCCGCGCGTTGAAATTCACCAATTATGTAAGAATTCTATACGTTGTTCAGCTGTTTTATATAACAGAGCTGTTTTGTAAAACAGCTAGCCGTTATGTTATACAACGAATTATACAATTTAACTGCGACATATACACAATAAATATAACGGTTAATAGTAAATCATAGAACCAAAGCGAAAACTTTCTAAGGTACTTTTACTATTTATGTAATAAAAAAATATTTGGGCCATTGTTTAGCAAATACATTTTTCATTTCCTTACTTTTCTTTAAGGCTGATCGTTTCGCTGAGCCCGCCAAATTCAAATTACAATTGGTTTTTCGCAATTTGTAGGTCTATAACACATTCTAGATTCCTAGGTGTAGTAATTGCGCCCTTAGCTATACAATATTCACAACTGAGCATTAAAAACTTTAGCAACTTTGGTACAACTGATTTCTTGACATTCGTGTCTCAAAATAACTTTAGGGTTTCGTTATTATAATTATGACTCGATATTCTAATTGGCGGCTTCGAGGTCTTGCGCTTATTCAGTTACACGTAGTATAAAGCGTTTCATGATTGATATTCATATTATCTGACATAGCCCATCCCTACTGTGCAGTAGTTACAGGATTAAAATTACCCGTATTTCCTAAACCAAAAACTCTAGTGCATATTAGTGAATATATTACTCAATAAATAATTAGTAGACTACCAAATATTTTGTCTGTAACTGGCCATCCCAATTAGTAAAATTATTGCCTGAAGTACCATACGGCACATAAGTGTTTGTGCTTTAGATGTTTGTGTTCGGTCAAATTATAAAATTTAGTTTATGCCCTAGCGGTGAGTGTGTGAAATGTTCGTCGCATTCATAGTTATTGGCATGCCCACTACTGTTATGAATACACAATTTATTACAGGCTTCAATTAAGGAGATACCGAATAAAATTTGAATCACGCCCTATAAAATGCCTGTGGCCTTTTAAGTCACACCACGGTTTACTTAACAATGAAATATTTGTCGACTTGGATGGACGCTCTTCAATATTTTGTTACTTTTGGATACTGTTGTCTTTTCTGTATAATATAATATCTTCGTCTTTAAATATTAAACCGAATATTTACGTTGAATTTATTATGGATATTCAAATATCGCCGTCGTTTTGTTTTAATACTGAATCGCATTGTTCTACTTTATGATTATAAACTATCTTTAGTCAATAGGAGGGTCTGTTCATCTGTGTAATCTAGAACCAATATTAAATTTATAAAACACTTATGTACTCAATATTTACAAAAATCTTTGGTGGTTTTTATATAACTACAAGTAGTAATAACTATTTTTCACACAATTTTAATAGCATAATTATGTACCAGTCTTATAAATTACAATACACTTTTGTATGCACTGACTTATCTAGTATATAACCCGCTAGGGTTTGATCATAATGAGTGCACTCAACAGTTAATTTTCTTCGCGTATCGATCTGAATAGATTTGTTTGCTTAGGAATTTATTTACTTAATTACAGCGCTCATTTTGATCTTACCCCAAGATAACCCAAGCCTGAAGAATGAATCCTACAATTTAATCCGCCATTTAGATCTAAAAGATTGTTTCCATTCTATCATCTGATAATATGTATGTATGGCGGATTGTTGTAAGACACTGCGACATGTTTTGCCATAATCCTACAGTGTATACTGATTCCAAAATTAGCGGTTTACAATTAATTATATTTGTTTTAAATGTTTGGATCCATAATATACATACATACATACACAGCAAATAGGTGTTACTTTGAGTCCAACGTCTGTCATCTAATAATAGTATATTACCTGGTGCGTAGGCACGGGTAGGGGTTGTAGAGGCTGTATTGAGTGAAGAGCTTGTGGCGCCACAGGAGCGAGCGGCGGCGGTGCAGTGGGCGCTGGATGCACTGCTAAATACATTTTCCGCGGACCCAACATGCCCTGCTTGCCTGTAGACTCTTGAGCTGTAAAAGTGCAGTCAATGAATGCTTGGATAAACATGAAGTTTAATGAACAACAAATGTCTCGGTATGTACTAATTTACCTTTTAGTAATTGTTGTTTTACTTGATGTTGCACTAAGGCCAATTGTTGTGGTGTCAAAGAATACCCATGAAGACCCTGAAGAACAATACTAGGTCCACTACTTGTCTGCATGACCTATAACAATTATATTTAAGTTATTGAAATGCTTAATTTGATGACTATGTTTACACATAGCGATAGCACTGACGAAAATAAGGAAATAAAAGGATACAGAGGAAAAGAAGATATTGGGCATATAATATAAAGCGCGGCGCCGCTTTGCCTCCCCCATGATGTAAGCACGGGCACTTCCCAATTTACGACTCACTACCGCTATGAAACTGGATTAGTGTGTGATGCAGAAGTGTTTCAAACGAAAAATCCTAAAGGGATAGAGCTGAGTGAATGCTGTAAACTGCAAGAGCATATCATTATGTAAGACACACCAGCTCTGATACATTGACTCGCTCTTTCTTTGATTATACATACATATACAGGGTTACTGGTCATTCGTCACGATCCCATGAGAGGCATTATTCTCTATGTAATAAGCCCATAAAGCTTTATCCAGAAGTGAACTGTTTTTGAGATATGATTATTTTAAAATATAGAAAATATTTGTATGATCTACAGGTAGTTGTTCCGGGTCTGGGTGTTTGTGTATGTGAGAATTTGTGTTTCTAAACGCACCCATGATACAGGAGAAAATCTTAGTGTGGGGCAACGTTTTTTTGTTAAAAAAAAAAATCTTCAAGTAAGGCATACCTATGCATCTTTAAAACATCATAAAAATAAAACTCTTGCATGGGATGATTATTTTTGATTATCAGATTAAGATATAATAACAAAGCATTATCAACTATGAAATCAAAATAATCTGCCGACGGTTTTTAACTAGGGCTCAAAAACTCTGGACATGTAATAATATTAATATAATATAAATAAATAAAATAAATATTCGTCATATTCATTGGCAAACTGCATGTTTTAAAAAAATCACTTTGATACACTGTCTGCAGATTATTTAAAAAACTATTTAAAGACTTCATAAGCTATCCAAACTATGAATAAACTAGCTTCCGCCCGCGACTTCGTCCGCGTGGAATAGTTACTTAGTATTAGCGGGATGATAGCCTATAGCCTTCCACAATAAATGGACTATCTAACACCGTAAGATTTTTTCTAAACGGACCAATAGTTCCTGAGATTATCCCGTTCAAGTAAACTTGGCAGGTGGCACTTAACAGGTGGTAAGAAGATGATGATCCCCTTCAGCGGCTTATAGTATGTTTTGATTGAAGCTCACTTCAAGATATAGCCAATATTGTTAGTTGATAATTGAGTACTGAGTATCCGCGTGGAATTTTAGTAAAATATGTCACGGGAGCAGGAATAATAAAAGAACACTAAATGAGGATATGTCCTTTAGAGCGTTTGTAGGATCCGAGCGGACCCAAGGTCGGTCCGCACGGATACAAAACAAACGCTCATCATCAAATCATGTTTATAAAAACACCTACGCAAATAATGCATTTGGAATTTTAGAACAAAGTTAGCATAAAAAAGGTTATAGCGAGCCAACCTTAAAAGATAGACATATGCTGTCGCGGACTTTTTTTTAGAACTTTTAAAGAGGAACAATTCTGTCATATATGATTTTTGCGAAACTTTAACCGTTTACGCAGCGCACGCATCGGAAGCTCTCAAAAGGAAAATAAAACGAATTTTAGAACAAAGTTAGCATAAAAACGGTTATAGTGAGCCAACCTTAAAAGATAGACATATGCTGTCGCGGACTTTTTTTTAGAACTTTTAAAGAGGAACAATTCTGTCATATATGATTTTTGCGAAACTTTAATCGTTTACGCAGCGCATGCATCGGAAGCTCTCAAAAGGAAAAAACCCCGATTTTGAAACATTCTTCATTGATGCTCCGCTCCTATTGGTCTTAGCGTGATGATATATAGCCTATAGCCTTCCTCGATAAATGAGCTATCTAACACTGAAAGAATTTTTCAAATCGAACCAGTAGTTCCTGAGATTAGCGCGTTCAAGCAAACAAACAAACAAACAAACAAACAAACAAACTCTTCAGCTTTATATATTAGTATAGATATAGATAAGTAAATCTATCTTCTATTATATATATAAAAGAAAGTTGTGTTAGTTACTTCATTTATAACTCAAGAACGGCTGAACCGATTTGGCTGAAAATTGGCGGAGAGGTAGCTTAGAACCGGGAGACGGACATAGGATATTTTTTATCCCGTTCCCGATACTTTTTATTCCACGGGGGCGAAGCCGCGGGCAGAAGCTAGTCTATATATATAAAAGAAAGTCGTGTTAGTTACTCCATTTATAACTCAAGAACGGTTGAACCGATTTGGCTGAAAATTGGTGGAGAGGTAGCTTAGAACCAGGAAACGGACATAGGATATTTTTTATCCCGTTCCCGTGGGCCGTGATGACAGACCGAATTCCACGGGGGCGAAGCCGCGGGTAGAAGCTAGTATATATATAAAAGAAAGTCGTGTTAGTTACTTCATTTATAACTCAAGAATGGCTGAACCGATTTGGCTGAAAATTGGTGGAGAGGTAGCTTAGAACCAGGAGACGGACATAGGATACTTTTTATCCCGTTCCCGTGGGCCGTGATGACAGACCGAATTCCACGGCGGCGGAGCCGCGGGCAGAAGCTAGTAAGTATTAAATGAGACACATTTTATGGAAGGAAGGTTGTATCAAATGCTGTTTTGAAACACTGGGTCCCGACTGCTACAATTTTTCTTACAATCGGGTATATATATATACCTTCATGATTTTTTTTCATTCATTTCCAAATTACACAGAAACGCAGTCGGGTTTTTTAAATTTTTAAATTACCGTTTTTAATTGTGGTCAACACTCGTACTGTACGGTACTTTCGTGTAGGTAGTGAATATAGCTTTTTATTCATAAATCAAAAAGGTACACGTTTGGACTCTTGAAAACTAGTAAAACGAATGACGAAGTAGTGTCATAGCACGCATACTCGCGTATCCGCGAGGAGATTCGCGCATTCTCGGAATTCGTTCTCTGTGTCACGCGTTCAGAAAACTTCGCGGTTTTGCGCTGCCCTTAGCCATATCTGCGCCGGCTGTAAGTCGGCAAACGAGCTGATGAGCCACCTGGTGGTAAGTCATCGTCGCCCATAGACCAAGGCCAGAGATGCGTTGCCGACCCTTAAGAACCCCTACAGATTGCCAACTGCCACAACCGTAGCCACCGGGAGAGAACTGGCTCTTACGTGCAAGTTGAAACACGCACCAAGGTGCTTTCCGACAGAATTCTACGTAAGAGTGGTCGCCATCCAGTCAGACCCCGAGGTCCGACCACCGAGCAAGTCATATATTTTGTCACATCTTACGAGATGCCTATTTGTTTGTTAAGTTATCAGTGTATAAAAAAAAAGTGACTAGTCAGTCTGTCATTTAGGATTTAAACGAAACAAGAAAAACAATGTGTACCAAATACAACCGGTGTAGGCTATGAGTAAGTACTCATAGCCTACATCGATTATATTTGTAAGGTTGTGTAAGTGTACATTAAAATATATACTAGTCACCTGTGCTGTAACAGTCTTTATCACAGTACCAGGAGGTTGTCCAACCAATAGTCTCTTTTCGACTAATTCGTCCTCAGTGAGTTGTGGCTGGATGGGTGGTGGCGCGGGCTGCGGTGCCAACGCGGGCGGGGCCGGCCGCGGTGTAACTGCTGGTGACGACACCGACGCCGTGCTGCCACTCGACGGGCTTTGACCGATGTGGGCAACTATCTGCGCCTGGTTATTTCCGGTGGGCCGGATGAGAACTTGCTGCCCGTTGACGGTCGCTAATTGGATTTTACCCGCAGCAATTTGTTGAACTAGCGCCGGGTTATTGACGACGATCTGTTGCGCCTGGGGCGGGCGGGCGCGAGGCGCGGGCGGCGGCGGGCGCGGCGCGGCGGGGCGCGGCAGCAGCTGGCCCTGCAGCAGCACGGTCTGCAGGCGCGGCGCGGGCCCGGCGCGCGCGCCCGCTTGCACCACCACTTGCTGCGCGGGCTGCACCACCACTTGTTGACCAGGCTGCACCACTACTTGCTGTGCCGGCTGCACCACCACTTGCTGCTGGGGCTGAATTACCATTTGTTGAGCCGGCTGCACGACTATTTGCCGGTTACCTTGCACTACAACTTGTTGTGTCGTGGGAACGGTTGCACGTGGCGTTATTTTAGACTCTTCGATTGGGGTTTTAGCTTGATTAACTTCTCTTTCGGCAGGGGATCCGTTACTTTCTAACGGCTTAGAAGCTGGAGATGCCGCTACTAGCTGCCCGGTGATCCCTTGTTGACCAGCCATTACAACATGTAATTTTCCGTCAGGCATCTGAATAAGTTGCTGGCCCGCCAGCAAGCCTCTCACAGTAATTTTTCCGTCAGGTGTTCGAATTATTTGAACCTTTTGTGGCCCATCTTTTTGAGGAGTTGCATTGGGTTTAGAAGAAACTCCATCACCTTGTGTCGATTTTGGCGGCCCAGCAATTGGTTGACTTATTACTCGAGTTGAACCATCAGCACCTTTTGTCATAATAATTCTTCTAGTGCCAATGACTGTTTTATGGCCAGTGGGAGTAGTAGCATTTGTGGCCAATAAAGATGTAAGTGTACTTTTGCTAGAGTTTTGGCTTGGCGTAGACTTTGCCTTTTCTGTAACAACAACTTTTTATTAGTGTAATATTAATAAAATAAATTATTAACATTGTTTAAACGATTTTTAAATTGATTTAGTAGGTATGTCACAAAATAATCGCGGAAGTTATGAAGGATAAAAAAATTGGCGATATTTATTCAATCAGTGTTACCATCATTTACTACTCTTACAGGAAAGTACCGGGAAAAGATCAATAATACACGAAATGTTTGTTATTCATCCAAATTTAAGTACCTCCTAATCTATTATCATAATTATAATATCCAATTCATGTGATATCCAGCTGCTGGGCATGGATCTCCTCTTTGAGCGAGAGGGACGATCCCCCACGATCTTATTCCCCCTAGCCCTTTCTACTACCGGCATCGATTCATGGTGGATATTCCGAAAATCCGAACGAAACGCTTCAAGTCCACATTTATCATGCGTACCGCGGAAATGTGGAATGCGCTTCCCGAGTGGGTCTTCCCCGATAGATATAATCTGGGTGGCTTTAAATCACGAGTGAATCGGTTTCTTCTAGGCAAGCGCGCTCCATCTTAGGTCGCAGTGTCGCTTAACATCAGGTGAACTGGCGATCAAGCGTAAGCCTATCATGAATAAAAAAAAAACTGATCATAGGAATTGATGTTCTGATTTATTTATTTTCTATATGTTAGTTGCAATAATCTTATAATAACTCTTTGAATTAAGGTCTTTTCCGCTTTTTAAGTCAAACATGTTGTTCCTATGCCACAATATTTTGAATAACAGTACAGTACTCTCCAATCTTTTTGGCCGGGCTGAACATAGCAGCAGAACACATTTTAAGGTATTATAGGGGAAGATGGAAGAGCGCGGGTGCACGGGGCGCCCACCGCGGTCACCCGTGCGCTGCCTCCTTCCCGCTCGCGTCCTTGCAACTGTGTGAGTGTTACACCGTACGTGAAACACATGCGCATTGCGTTCTGAGAATACAGTCGAGTTCAGAATCGTTCATTTCATTTTTGTTATTGGTAGTTAGTGTTTTTGCTATTATCGTTATTATTGTTCGTTAGTGTTTTGTTATTATTGTTTGTCGGTATCGTGTTATCGGATTGGAAGACATTATGCAATAAAATAGATAAAAAAATATCGAGCAGGAATATAAGGACAGCGACAGAATTATTGATAAATTTTACTGATGAATTGTGTATTCGTGGAAGCGAAATTAATCGGATGAATCGGAAACGAGTTTTGCAGACGAAGACGATCATTCTTCCGATGGAACGGACCTCTTCATAAGGGTGTTACGTTCATGGAAGGTGTAACCCTGCTTTAAATAAATATTTTTAAATTTTTTAAATGTTAATAAGTGATATTGCACTACAAATTAGTATATTTAGACGGGAGATAAGGCTAAGAATAAAGTAAAAGTTATATATTTATAACAATAATGTACGAAATTACAAAAAAATTGCGTGAACAGCTTAGCACTAAAAATGAGTTTTTGTAAACGTCCTTTACGGTGCGCCACCTGAAGATAAAGTCGTAGATTTCTGGTTTTTTGTATTAATGAAGCTTTCCTATCGGGTCAATTTGATTGCACATAGGCATAAAATATTTTTATTTTTTTGCTTGTTTTGCTCCACCCTATTGGTTAGGCCTCTATACATCAGAGATGTCAAGCTGTATCTAAAGATCCGATTAATTTTCACCAGTTTTTAAGCTGGAGCATATACTTTCTAACAGTGATAACAATTATCTATTCAGTAGTTTTTCTCCAACCCGTAACAAACATAGCTTTTTTACAATTTTATAATAGTAGAGAAGAGAAGTAGAGATAACAGAGATAACAGATGCAACTCAAACTCCGCGACAACATGAAAAACAGTTGTGCCAATCTAACAACAAAAAAAAAAATTGAATTTGGAACCATAAACAAATCATCATTCTCAATACTTTCTTGACTGAATGTATATAGATGTAGAAGATTATATTAATCGAATTAAATACCTTGTGACATTTCCAAAGCTCTTTTTTGTTGATGTGCAGCTCTCTGTTCCCGTAACTGCTGCTCCATTTTATCCTTGAGGTCAGCCGCATTGGCCGGTGGGGCGACATTTCGCTGTGGTAGCTTGCCAGTGGAAGTGCGTGTCACTGGCGTAGCGCGCTCTGTGCGCTCCCCGTATTGGCGGACTTCCCACAGTTCCAGTTTGTCTTCATCGACCCATTCTTCAGAAACCTTAAATAATATATATAAAAAATTGTTTGTGACCATTTATTTAAAATCTAGAATTGTGTATTTCTTTTTTTTCTATAAATTATATCTCTCTTAAGATGTACAGTATGATGATCATCGCTTCATCCCGTTAAATTATCAGAATGGGAGGGAATAAAATATGTTTAAATTATTCAAAGGATATAAGATAAGATGTATAATAATACTAGCGGACCCGACAGACGTTGCCCTGTCTTAACTATGAACATTGAATTTGAATTGGTATAATTAATAAAATAAACAAATCCAAAATTATTTTCTTAAATTTTCTAATGTTCCGCGCAACGTTCTTAGTTGTTTCTTCTCTATGAATATTCTCCTTCCTAACATACACAACAAAAAAATATATAATGAAATTTGTCCAGTCGCTCACGCGTGATAGCGGTGACCAAGGGAAATAGGGATTCATTTATATATATATATATATATAGAAGATAGATAATCATCAACCGCCAAGCTTCATTATGGATACACACAAAGCATACATCACGCACAAACAACATTAAGGCCCACTTGCACCAAATTCTTAAATGTGTTTGTCATATTTAAACACAATTTTTCATAGAAATTTCGTGTTTAAATACAATTTAAACACATTTCAGAAGTTGGTGCAAGTGGGCCTAGGTATAAGTCCTTTTCTATGAAATTAATGATTTTTATAATAGCTAGTTTATTTAATTTAGATAATGAAGAATGTTACTAGGTATGCCAATTCGCTTGAAATGTTGTCTCAGTAAAGCCTGTATGTATACAAATACACTAGTTTTTGTTGTAGTCAAAAATACCTAGTAGTTTTGATTTTATAGGCATTCAAAGTTTCGAAAAATATCCCGCTAACAGTCACGAGACCGCTTGTGACGTCATGTCACAACGCGCCGCGCGGGCCGCGGCCCGATTAGTATCAAGTCGCCAGCGGTTATAGTACTTAGTAGGTGTAATCTTTCGCAGTATTTTGTTGTGTTTTCGTCCGCGTATTAAGTTAATCTCTACTATTATAAAATCGTGAAAAGCTGTCTGTACATTGAAGATATTTAAAAAAAAAACAAGTGGGTTAGGGTATAAATGTCTCCGAACCCAAAAATGTGATTTTAAAAATTCTTGTCTGTTTGTTACGGGTTGGCGCAAAAACTAATGAATAGATTTTAATTATGTTATCACTGTTAGAAAGTATGTGCTCCAAATTAAAAACGTGTATACTTCTTATCTCAAATAATTAAACGGAACCTTAGATACAGCTTGACCTCTCTAATGTATAGAGACCCATACAAAGAAGAGGTCATCACTGTGGGTCATTGAGCTTCAAGTGAGCGAAGCCGCGGGCATAGGCTAGTAGTCTAATAATAGTAAATAGTATTCGATTAATAAAATGGATGAAGGATTCGAAAAAGGGCAATCGGATAATCTACATATAATAGATCAAATCAAATCAAATCAAAATTTATTTCAAATAAAATACACAGAATGGTTTTGCGGTGGTTACTGCACTAAGCTCGGGGCTTGTATCGCAGATACCAACAGAGTTTAACAATTCCTATTTTAACATTGTTGTATTATGGACTCCGTAGACATCATAGGCAAGTCGCAAAAAATTAAAGTAAATTAAATTAAAATTACATTAAAATTAAATTAAATTCAGTTACAATTATTAGAAATGAACGCAAAAAAGAAATCGGTGACTGAAGTAACAAGATAAGCTATGTTTTGTCCGTGTTAGTCAGTGTATCAATTATATGAATATATATATGAATTTAAGTGTGTTTGTGTCTGTGTGTGCGCGTGTGTGTGTGTGTGTGTGTGTGTGTGTGTGTGTGTGTGTGTGTGTGTGCGCGCGTCTGTGTGCGTATGTGTGTGTTCTGAAATTAAATGTCAGCTAATAGTTAAAATGATATTCTCAGTTTCAAGATATGAATGATTCCTTAACCAGCTTTTTAATGTACTTTTGAATTTACTCGTAGGTAGGTTTATAATTTCTTTTAGAGTGTGGCATACTTTGTTGTAGATGTGTGGGAGAAGAAAAGTGGGTAGGCGTTTTATGAAAGTCGTCTTTATAGCAGGAATGGGGACCCGAAAGACGCGACGGTTGGTTACGTGAGAGTGCTCAGTAGAACCTATAGTTTTCTTGTGCATCGCCATTGCTGCTTTTAAAATGTATATTTGGCGTACTCTAAGAACTTTGCATTCTGAGTATAAATCGTCTGTGGGAAATCTGTAAGGTTTTTTCAGCATTACCTTCAGGACTGCCCGCTGAGCCCTTTCTAACTCAAACATTTTAGTTTTAATCGCTCCTCCCCAAGCCAGGATGCAGTAATGTAGTAGGGATTGGGTGAGTGCTTGGTATACCATTAATAATATGTTTTTAGTAGCACTTTGGCGCAGTGATTTGAGAATATATATGGTTTTTCTTACTCTTCCCGATAGATTAGATATATGTTTTTTGAATGTTAAATTTTCGTCAAGTAAAACCCCTAGGTACCTAATACATGATTGTGGATTAATGGTTGCGCATTTTAACGTTTATTTGGATTGGACATTTTTTAAAAGTAGTTAGGTATAATTTCGACGGTACGGGCGTCCAAATTCGAGCGGACTGAGTGAGCCAGACTGAGCGTGTTGCGCGATGACGTCACACCGTAACCGGCGGCCCGCGTCGTACGGTTACAACTTGTTTTACTTCTAAATCGGAAACTAATTGACGTATCGAAGTAATTCTTTCACTAGTATTTTTTATTTTTGACAGAGAATATGGAGTGCTAATAATCAAAATTAGTTAACATTCTTCATTATCTTACATTAGACGTGAAATTCCAAATTCAGATTGATAATGAAAGCTATTTCTTTAAAAAAAGCAGTTAATCATTTGTTTTTCCAAAAAGGAGTTATTATAGTATAATTTTATACCTGGGGTTCTGTATTTTGTGGTGATTCAGCACGTTTCCTTTTTCTTAACCCACTACGAATTGACGTCACTTCACGAACTGTTTTAGGTAATTCCAATGGTATTACAACTCGCCGGCGAAGATATTGCGTCCGCTCGGAAAATTGACCGATATGTCGATGTTTTAATAACTCGAGAGATACTATTTCTGTATCAGTTGTTAACTGGTGTTTGCCATCACCAGACGCCGGTTTGGCTGCCATATCATCCCAACGCAGACAAGCCCACATGATACGGAGTTGCAAAGCGGCACTTGCTAACCACTGCAGATTGACAGTACGATACAACCAACATGTTTTAAATAGTGGTCGAGGGCAAGGATACGGCCACACTGTCTGATTAGGTTTTGCGTTGTGACTAAAACCAGTTACGGTATTATGCCCACCTTGCCTACAAAGCTTACGCAATTCATGATGTGCTAAAACCATTATAGTTTTAGCTTTACTTCTAGTATGGAATGTTGAACACAGAGGATACTTTACAGGAGTTCTTTTCTTTTTCTTTTCTACTGCTGATGTTTGAACTCGTTTTAGATATACTTTTCCGGATGGGTTTACAGCAGAATATACTCTTACAACACTGCCCTCGGTTTTCTCTTCTTTCATTAATCTATCTTCTCTTTTATAAATCTTTGCAGGGCCAAACCTCCTATTTATCATTGCACGATACTTCACTTTATCATTAGTCTTAGTTGATGTAACTGAACATTTGTAAGAAGAATCCTTTACTTCCTGACTATTTCCCGCACTTGGGGTAATAGGGGATGCTTTCGGTGCCCTCCCTCTTGTTATTTTAAGTTTAGGGATTGGTGGTCGCTCTTTGCTGTCATTGGATACATTATTATCATTCTGTTGCAGTTCTGATGATTCACCTTCAGTTAACTCTTTAAGTGGACCTATTTCAACTTCATTATCCTCATTATTGTTCGATGTTATGTCAATATCCATTTCATTCCCTATGGCTGGTACAGCAGATTCTTCAAGCGTACTCTCAGACTTAACTACACATGAATCATCTAAGAAATCCTTTTCAACTTTGTAATTAACATCATCACTGTCATCGCCACTTAATTTTCTTTTAACATAGCAATCTGTACTTTTGTTATCACATTCCTGAGCACATGCAACTGCCGATAATAAGTCAGTCAAAATATTTTCGTTTGAATTCGTACAAGACGACGTTTTTCCTAATAAATATTGTTCTAAAATTGACATTTTAGCATTTTCTTTAGAATTTCCAAGTAGATTACACGAATTTTCTACTCCACATTTCAACAAAGTCACTAATTCGTTTAAAAGTTTCCCTTTCTTAATGCATAGTGGCGAATAACAAATAATCTTGACTCCCGACGTTTGTAAAATATTTGCTGTATCAGTTTTGTTACAGTAATGTGAGTAACATTGGTATCTTTTTGTTAAAAGAGATATTTTTTGGTACTCATCTCTCAGTACTTCCACGTTTTTCGTATCATACGTGTCTTTTTGTTTGTCTACATTGCTTGCACCACAAATGCCCGACATGTCAGGTTCCGGATCATCGTTTTCAACATCAATATTCTTGTCATCTTCACTTTTAACTTCAACATCTTCTTTTTTCACATTAGCTAGCAAGTTGACTAACTTTTTCTCTTCCATAAATTTTAAGTATGTGCGTCGAGCTAAAAAGTCATCTAATTTAGATTTTCTTGCAATTTTAGGGTAATACCTTCTCGTCGATGAACTCAATGCCTTTTCTACATCAATTTCTTCAAAACCGTCATCATCCTTATCAACTTTTAAATTACGCATCGATGGTGGTACTGCAAATAAAAGCCTTTATTTAGATTCCTTAAAATCTATTTTAAGAGTTGGTCAACCGTATTAAAACCTATAATATTTAAATAACTATGAATATAATATTATATAATACGAGGGTAAGGTGAAAAGTTCTCGGCCTGACACACAGATGTCGTACTAATCAGTAAGAAAATATTTTTTCCCGCCTGGATGCACATCTCATTAGTTCGTATGACAAGTTTCAACTTGCTCTCGCAAGTAGATTGTTCACAAAAAAAATTACGGTATACGTCTTACGTGTTTTTCGTAAAAGTGAATAAACTTGAATATCGTGCGATTATAAAAGTCTTCGTTTTGAGTGGATAAGTGGATTTACGTGGACTGTGTTCCTTCCATGTCAACCGTAAAAAAGTGGGCAGTAGAATTTAAACGTGGTCGCACGTCCCTCGATGATGACCCACGTGAAGAACGGCCAAAAACCGCTAGGAGACCGGAAACCATAAAAGAAGTACATAATACCGTATTGGACGACAGGCGAGTAAAGGTGAACAACATAGCTGAGGCTATGGGGATTTCGTAAGAAAGGGTAAGAAATATCTTGCACGGAGAATTAGAGATGGGAAAGTTCTAAGCAAGATGGGTGCCGCATTTGCTGAATGCTGATCAAAATCAAATGCGCAAACGATATTCGTAGCAATGTTTGGACCGATTCAATAGAGATCCGACCGATTTTGTGCGGAGATTTGTTACCATGGATGAGACATGGGTCCACCACTATACACCAGAATCGAAACAGCAGTCCAAACAGTGGGTGGAAGCCGGTGGTTCAAAGCCAAAGAAATTGAAGAGAACTTTTCACATTGCCCTCGTATAATAATTTAAACTATATTAATTTTTAGTAATGAATAAAAGTAATACATACATTTTTCCATCACATCTTTATTCTCTCCTTCGTTTGAAATAAGATAATCATATGTCTTTGGTTCCACAGCCAAAACTTTTATGATACTTCCTTCTCTAACTCTCACTGCTATCTTAGCAGGCCCATTCAAAAGACATGCTTTTATAGTACTATGCTTTTTATATTTTCTGGTAGATGAATTCCATAACCAGCCCCATTGTCCATGAATCCTGTACTCTTCCCCTTTTTGTTTCCACGCCTTAAAATAAATTTATTGCACAGTCAATATGCTATGAGTTTTATAACAGTAGATTTATACCCAAAATTTTTTAGGCTTGTTTATTTTTAAGGTTTAGTTTTATTTTTAATTACTAATATGTTTTTTTAGTGAAGGAAAAATTCGACTGCAGACAGGACTCGACCTGCGTCTTCTGGTTAGATACACCAGACGCTATGACCACTAAGCCACCGTGAATTCCACCCACCAGGTCAAAATTTGCCTTCACATTCTGAATTTACGTCTTAAAGGTGACGTCAGTAACATCTGTAGAAATTAACATAGTGAGAAGCAGAGTAACTTGCTTTTCAATAGGTTTTTTGAAAAATGCTTGATCAGCTTAAAGTAGCATGTGTACATCACACAAAAGATGATTGGATTAATGTAGTGGAAAGAAAAAAGAAAATTATAAAGGGAGACTTCAGAAGATGTACATTTTGATAGTATAATTGAAAATTAATTTATTATAAGAGTTACCGACGAAGGCAATCCAAGTGATAATATTTTTTCTTAATCAAGTGACGAAACTGAATATGTTAAAAAGGTAGCGAATTAATTTATTTATATGACCCCCACACTTATTTATTATTAATTTTATTCTTGACTAGCTTCTGCCGGCGACTTCGTCCGCGTAGCGTGATGATATATAACCTATAGCCTTCCTCAATAAATGGGCTATCTAACACTGAAAGAATTTTTCAAATCGGACCAGTAGTTCCTGAGATTAGCGCGTTCAAGCAAACAAACAAACAAACTCCTCAGCTTTATTATTAGTATAATATAGACTAGTCACCCGCCTATGAACGGGTACATACAGTGGCTTGACCTAATCATGCATACAATCATAAAAAATATACAATGTATTAATTTTATTATACAACCTTACGGAAAAAGACAATTTTTAAGTCAAAGGGTTTTATTTTGTCTTGATTTGGCTTTGAATGTCGCCCAAATTTAAAGTTCATTGGAATGTATATAATAACTGTTAAGTATTACAAATTCGTGCGTGTAGTAAAACGATATTTCTCAAAAATCTGTTTTAAGCAATCATGCTACAAATTGTTAATTCCAAACTTTCATTATTTTAAATCGACATGTCTCAAGAATCGGTTTTTAAGCCAATGAATCTTCCCTTCACTACACAAAGTAGTTTAATAGTTGTAAAATCTGAATTCTTAGATTTCCACAAGTATAAGTATTGAATTTTGAGACGGCAAATTACACGGAACTAAATTTGATTACAAAATAATTATTTGACTAAAGAACAGTTTGGTTTACCTGATGGCGAAGACCAAGCGAATATTTAACAAAATTGAAAGCTGTACGATATCTTTCTTCTTCCTCGTCTCTTTCCTTTTTCTCTCTTTTATCTAGTTTTTTCCTTTCTTCCCTCTCAGTTGCAGTCATGCGAGTTAATCTCACATGACCTAATTGCTCATGCCACGCGGGCACCCAAACAACACTTTTAATACATGCCTGTAAAATTTATTCTAATTAGTTGAGATACATTACTGGAGAAATTAATAATTTTCGAAAATTTACTAACCTGAAGCACACACAAAGCCCTAGCGAAATCACGTGGGGCTTGACAAAGTTGCACAGCTTGCACCCAGGGCTTTCGCAAAAGTGACCAGTTAGAGTGCATAAATTGTAATACTATATTTGATTCTAATTGTAATAATGTTTGTCTAAGTGTGGCCTCCAGGAGGGGTTTTGTAGCTGAAAAATATATTAAATTAATATTTATTTCTTTAAAGATAAATGTAACTTCATTAATTTAAATATCGTTTATAGTTACCATTAAGCAAGCCAACCCATTTGAATTCTTGTGCTGAAGACAGAGAAAACTTATGCGACATATATCTTTTTTTGTCGCGTTCTTCATTTCTCTGTGGCTTGTTTAAAGCTAAAGGATTAGTTGAGTATTGGTTAACGTAATTCTTAAAACTGTTCTCATTGCCTAATTTAAACAGATAAGTTCCATTTGAGATTTGATTGGACTTAAGCCTTGTCAACCTTTCCGGCACTGAAATGAACACCATAAACAATTACAATCTGTATATCATATTATAAATACTATAGAGCTAGAGGTAGAAAGGTCTGATTAGTTCTTTCTAGCAAAATCCAAAGGTGAAGTTCACGACCAGTATCGCTGCGCGGTGCTTTTCCCGGGTAGCAACCGTGAGAGAGCGTGGTCCCTCCAAGCTCTCTCACGGTCAGTGGCGTCGAGACTACAACAAAACCTGGGACTTGTCTCTTAGACAGTATTTCTAGAATTGCAAAATTGTATTAGGTATTTCAGCGAAGTAAAAACATTGCATAGTGAGATTCCTGGCTAGTTATAACTACGTTAATCAATGAATCTCCAAGTTTCGGCTACGCTATGGATTCCCATCCACAGACTGGATGCGACAAACATAGTAACTTTGTGAGCATCCCAACAAACCTATACCCTTTCATGCATACATTACTAAAATATTTATTTGGTCTGGTTTTCAGTCAGGAGTTCTACTGCCCGACTGAAAACTCTTTTTGGTAATTGAGTAAAATGACTTCCAAGTTTATGAAATAATTTATCAAGAAGATTTTTTTAAATATTTCTGTGTAAATTTCTAACCGTAACACATGTTCTAAATGAAAATATTATATGTGTGTTACAGTATACAGGCAATACAGTCCTATACAATTATAATAACCTAGCCACTGAAATATCTGCGTATACTAAGCAATAAAAACTAAAAATATATATATCCATAAATATATTACTATACCTTCTTCATGTTTTTTCTGAAGGGGTAGTTTTGCTCTGCTAGCTGCGCTGCCCCTATTTTTCTTACCATCATCTTCAATCGAGCGATCGTTATCTTCATGTGCTGTATCTTCGCTGACCACAGTAACTTCGTTTACCACGTCTCCATCGCCGACTAGTGATGATACATTTTCAATCTTTTCGTCATCTATTTTTAATTCTGCATTATGGTTGTGCTGTTTTTGCTGCTCCTTCACTTTTCGCTTCTTAACTATATTAGCATTTTCAACTTCCAAATAAGATTTTCGATTACCTTTGACCTGATTTGTTAGGCGTTCTGTAATGTCCATTTGTCGTAAAATTTCATGTTTCATTTCTAACAGTTCTCGAACTAGTGGGGCTTCCATTTCTTTCGAATCCAAAATATTTGATAGGTCTTCAAATTGTTGAGATGATGAATAGTACCAAACCTCACCATTTTCAGCTTCACTAAAAGTTTTATAATATATCATTATTTCAATAGAATTCCACAGGTCAACACAACTTAGTTGTAGCATCGACAAAATGCGTTTTACCCACTAACGTATAAAGAATGTTCAAATTATATTCTCAACGAAAATGTATACTACGTATTCCTCTGTGTAAATGTGTTGAACATTCATCTTTATATTTGAATTTACAACAAGGGTACAAGTCAACGGCCAAGTCACAAAACATTAACTATAAATAATAAAGAAATCGCAGTAAGGAACCTTAGACTTGGCACGACTTTGTCTAGATTTAATTACTTTTTAGAGATAAACAAGCAGCTCCATCGAGACTTGGCTAGTTTTTTACAGAATGTTTTTGATGGGATCCGATTTACATCTTTCAACGCTATTCGCGCTATACAGGGTGTCCCAGAACGTGACGATAAGCCGGCTTATCGTATCGTATAACAGGGGAAAGGCCTACTAATGGCGGCCCGGAAAAAAAAAAATCATCGATGTATTCGCTACGGTTCCATAGTACCATTTAAAAAAATAACACAAAAATACTACCCTGAGTTAAAGTTATCGGCAATATGACGAGTTTTCAATTATTTGAATTTTTTTTTTACTGTTGCGGAATCTCAAGTAGTAACGCTAATTATTGTCATACCAAAGCAGAGCCAAAAATAATAATATCTATTCTGAGAAAAAATACTAAATATCATCGGTTAAAGTATTTCTAATTTAATATAATATAAACTTAGCCCATTTTACCAAGATTCTAAAATGCTATGACATGTACATGTTTTGTGTTAAACAAAAAAAAAAAACCTATTATTCCGGTAGGTGTCCTAATTTAAAAGTATGTCATCCAAATAAAAATCCTTCTTTATTTATGAAACTGATTCTGTTGTTTGAGTAAAACCAGTTATGTTGCCATTTTAATCATTAGAAAGAGATAGCCTAAGAATTTTCCATTTAGGATACCGGTCCATAAATATTTTAAATTGATACTGAGACCGTTCCTGGCGCATCAGATGCGGAATTTGAATTTTCCAACTGTGTAAGTACGTAGTAGTAGTTACGTAGTCGCGGGTAAATGCTAATATAATAAAGGATGTTCAGTGCACTTTAAGACACCTGCCTAAGTGCCTATGTTTCAGCTCTGATTCTGTCCATAAGGCACAAAAAATTGTGTAGCACCTGAGCCGAAGCCTTGGACCCTTGGACTAATATTGAATAAGGCATCATAACTACTTGGAGTTTCTTGCCGGATTTTTCTCCATAGGATCAACCTTTTGGAACCGTGCAACTAGAATCATATCATTCAATCATCATATCATCACCATTCCCTTCGCCCGAGCCTGTGACGGAAAGTGGACGTGTGTCAATTAAAATAAATATAATTTAATATTAGCATTTCTAACGCTTACGGGATTGTAACCTTTAAGTGAATACGATAAGTAGACAAAGTCGCGTATTTACGAGTTAGTATCAGCTGTTTACCAAGCCTACGGAGTGCAATAGCAGCGCCCTGTCTTCACCTCCGCGAGAACAGCACACTCGCCATAATTGCTATCCTGCCTGCACACCGACTGCGCGAGCGGTGACTCACAACCGAACGCTACGTACTACACCGCTTGAAGCTACGTGCACACGCCGCGCCGGCAGTACCAACAGAAAAAGGTATTACGAGTTAAGTTACATACAATATGAAGCGTACCACCTTGCCACCTCAATCGCCAGCTACGTATATAGCCAGTGACTCCGAGACTCTTCATGTGAGAAATCCTACTATCTCACAATCCGGATCTGTTCCAAACCTAAGTAGCGGTGACGTTAATGTCACGTCTCGCATTAAACGTAAACGCGAGGAGGATATGATCGATTTTATGCAAGATATACGGGACTTGATAAAATCGTCTACCGCCCAATCAGAAAATAAGTTTAAATTGCTGCAAGAATCAATGACTGAAATAATGGCACAGAATTCGGAATTGAAAAAATCCCTAGACTTCGTCAGTAAACAATACGATGACATGGCAATAAAATTAGATACTATCGAAAGAGAGCGAAACATTGATCATGCATATATTAACCAGCTCGAAGACAAGGTTGAGAATCTGGAGCGCACATTATGTCTAACAAAAATAGAGATGAGAAATATCCCAAAAAAGGATGGTGAAAATAAAGCGGATCTACATGGGATATTATCAGAAACAGCTAAAGTTCTAGATATCCCTCTCGAACAACTTGATGTAAGGGATATTTACCGCATAAATAAAAAAGGTGGAATGCCATCCATTATGGTCGACTTTGTCTCAGTAACAACAAAGGAAAGTATTCTGCAAAAAGTACGAAACTTTAATCGCAATAACGCCCAGGTTAAATTTAACACATCCCATTTAAACATATCAGGCGAAAAACGACCTATCTATATATCAGAGTGCTTGACTTTGAAGGGACAACGATTGTTCTACCTTGCTAGGAAATTTGCGAACGATAACGGGATCAAATTTTGTTGGACCTCTTTTGGAAAGGTTTTTCTTCGAAGAAAGGAAAGGGATAAACACATTCACATAAAAAATGAAGCTGATCTGAAACCTGACTGGCCGTCACAATGACTGGCCCGACAATATGCATATGTCATCTACCCCCAACTACTTGTTTTTTAATTTTTTTATCGGCAATTGCTCTTTAATTGTAAAACATATAATTATAAACTAATCACACACACACAATCAAAGCCAGTTTGCACAATTCCCTACATACATAAAACTTGTCTTCGAGTAGACATTCATACCTTACATTTTACTGTTTTTATTTACATCAACATTGTCATCATTTCTATCATAAGTATACGCTCCCCAACATGCATACAAACAAATATATACGGCTTTTTAATGCCTAATACGGATACCAATATTTCATTACAGATAGATAGCTTTACAATGGCATCTTCTCACACAGCGACCACGCCTCAGTAATGCTGTGTCTAAATAACCCCTCCCCAAAAAATAGGAATCATACAAATAATGTACTACAAAAGTAAACTATAACAGCGCTGTTGAACAATTAAAAACCACCGATTTTACTTTTATTACACACAGCTGCGATGTAAATATAGCTGCTACACGGTTTGTCGAATGCCTTATTGACACAGTATCTCAGCACTCAAACGTAACGAAGGTCTCTAACCGTAAAGCAGTCCTTAAGCCCTGGATCACACCTGGCCTCTTAAGATGTATTCGACACAGGGATAATCTCCAACGAAAATTCCTGGCAGATCCAAAAAATGGAATTGTCGAGTTGTCGTACAAAAGATATCGTAACCATTGTAATCTCTTACTCAGGGAATTAAGAAACCATGAAAGGTCAGCTTTGAAAACTTCCAGGGACAGTAAAGAAACATGGAATATTATCTATACTAATATATAAAGCTGAAGAGTTTGTTTGTTTGTTTACTTGAACGCGCTAATCTCAGGAACTACTGGTCCGATTTGAAAATTTCTTTCAGTGTTAGATAGCCCATTTATTGAGGAAGGCTATAGGCTATATATTATCATCACGCTACGCGGACGAAGTCGCGGGCAGAAGCTATAAAATCGATAACCAACAAAACTAGGAATCAAACATCAGCTGACAAACTTCTACCTGCCCCTGAAGATGCACATGCCCCTAACGCCATAGAGCAAATAAACCATTATTTTTCGAACATCGGAAAGCAATTGGCAGACAACATCGTTAAAACCCAAAATTCACCACTAGCCCCATACAAAATTGAAACACCTCGTGCGCGGGACTCAATGGTCCTTCTTCCTCCTGACGAGGCCGAAGTAGAGACTGTCATTGATAATTTAAAGACCAACTGTGCCACAGGGTGGGACTTTATTCCGGCTAAACTACACTGGGTAAAGAAACATTAGTTCCACCTCTCACAAAGCTCATCGAAGTCTGTTTTGAGCAGGGAGTTTTTCCACGAATCTTTAAGAAAGCGTTGATCACACCTGTTCACAAGGGTGGGAACCAAGATGAGGTTAAAAATTATAGACCTATCTCAGTTTTGCCAGTACTCTCAAAAATATTGGAGAAACTGTTGAACCGAAGACTCATGAAATATCTAGAGAGCAAGAAAATAATATCAGACGCGCAATTTGGTTTTAGGTCTGGGAAAAGCACCACAGATGCAGTTAACCAACTTGTGGATTACGTTTCTAGAAAATTTGATACAAAGCAAAAATGTTTAGGTGTCTTTCTGGACCTGGCCAAGGCGTTCGACACTGTCAGTATTCCTACCCTTGTGAATAAGCTAGAGCATGTCGGAATCCGGGGAAGGGCCCTTAGTATACTTACAGACTTTCTTTGCGACCGAACACAAAAAGTTAAGATTGGAGAAGTAATCAGCCATGAAGCAAGAGTTGATTATGGTGTGCCTCAGGGTAGTTGCCTATCTCCGAGCCTCTTCCTGCTCTATGTGAATGACCTATGCCAGCAGTCTCTTACCAACGGCAAAATATTCAGTTACGCTGACGACATCGTACTAGTATTTTATGGAGAGAGTTGGGACGCGGCACGACAAGCTGCGGAGACAGGTTTACGTAAAATAATGCTCTGGCTGGAACTGAATTTACTAACGCTTAATATCTCCAAAACTGCATTTCTACAGTTTACTTTCGCCAAAACTAAACCTGCGGTAATAAGCCTCAAAGCGCACTCCTGTGATTACCCCAAATACGGTACTCAATGCTCATGTGCTCCAATATCACAACAAAAGACGATAAAGTACCTGGGTGTCATTCTGGATGAAGGTCTTAGCTGGCGTCCCCATATTGAACTGACTGCCTCCCGGGTTAGAAAACTCATATGGGCGTTTAAGAGACTTCGACAGGTATGCGACTTTGAGTTACTCCGTACAGTGTATATTGCACTGGCACAAGCAATCGTAGGCTACTGTGTCACGGCATGGGGGGGGTGCCTGTAAAACCTATATGATATATCTCTAGAGAGCCTAAAGATCTCTGTTAAAAGTCATGTCCTTCAAACCCTACCGCTACCCAACAAAAAGCCTATATGAAAGCTGTCAAGTACTTACAGTGAGACAATTATACCTCCTAAATCTGAAATTGAAACAACATGAAATTACACCAGTAAATCTCGCAAACAAACACAAAAGAACCATCGGTAATGTATGTCACACAGTAAAATGTCACACTGCATCCGCTCGACGGCAACATCTATTCCTAGCTACTCATATATATAACAAACTAAACCGAATTCTCAACTTCAACCCACTGACTAAAAAGAAAACTAAAATGAAACTAAGCACATGGCTTAAAACACAGGATTACTCTCAGACGGAAAACATAATAAAAGAACAACATTCATAACAACATAATAGTTATGTGGGCAAACAGTGAATCCCAGAACCACCAAGCACAATCACTTAGACAAACACGACACACACACACACACACACATACACACACACACACACCACTTAACAGCAAGCTTGCACAAATTTGTAATTATTTTAATTATATTTTATTGTATACATTGTTAATGTTCTGCCAACGGGTTAAGACACTGATTCCTGTAACACAGGTACAACCTAGCTCAGGAGTCAGGGCTTCAACTCAAATGTATTCAACCATTTTTGTATCAATAAAATATTTTATTATTATTATTTTGTATTATTATTTTTTTTCTCCCACTCAGGGGGTAATATAGCCTAACCACACGTTCCTTAGCCAAGCGTAGATAAGCGTTATGTGATTGTGTAGGCAGAGGAGACGGATGAAGTGGTGAGGAATTTCCGGGTGATTCGGCATGTGTTGAGTATAACCGCTTTTTGAAGTAGCTGAACTGTGTATTTGGGGACCTGTAAAATATCTAAGCTGCGCTGTAGGCTCTTTGGTATAACTCCTGTTGATGAGATCACTATTGGGACTATATGTATGGTTTCTGCTCGCCATTGGCGTTTCAATTCTATAGCTAAATCTTGATATTTGGTGAGTTTTTCCGATATAGTAATTTGTATATTGTGGGTGTTAGGTACAGCTATATCTATGAGGTAGACAGTTTTGTTAATTTTATCGAATAGTGTAATATCAGGCCTATTTAAATGTATGGTTTTATCAGTTATGATTGTTCTGTCCCAATATATTCTGCAACTATTATTTTCCAATATGTTATCCGGTTTGTACTTGTAGTAAGGAGTCTTTTTTTCTATAAATTTATATTTGTGTGCGAGGTGTTGGTGAATTATGGACGCTATTTGGTCATGTCGGTGTTTGTAATCGGTTTGTGCGTATTTATTATCATAACGTTTCATAAACACCGAGGAATAAAATTGACGTTTGAAAGATTTTGTATAGTTAGACTGTCAAAAATTAGAAATTATTCCTCGGTTAGTTATCTGGCAGAAAAGTCGGCCCTTAACAACCCATTAATTCGAACAGAGTTTTTACAAGAATGCGCCTGCCACCCGAACCTCTTCCGGTCCACGTTCTCGTTCTGCCTCCGCCTCCCTATACCCCGCAGGCGAGGAATCAATTAAGCGGTACGATTATATAATACGGAACTTATAACTATGTACACGAGACAGGTAATCATATCACTCAGAAACTTACAAATAAAAATAAATTACAGATATAAAAATTTGGATACTTACACAAATACACGTCGTGCTATAAACCAATACTTTCTTCCATGTCTGTCAAAGCCTAAGTGTTCATGTCGACACATTAAACCTTGTTTCTCAGCATCTGGAAGGCAATCTGTCACACCCATTGTTTTATGCTGCTTACAAAGAGCACACTGCCAATCTTCTGATGGTACATCGCCTAATGGCGGATCCACACATTCTAGGTGAAAGACTGCTGGACAAGTCTCGCAGCATAATAGATCTCCAAGACGATGGCACACTCGACAATGATCATCATAGTGTATAGGAACTGTAAATAGATAACAAAATTGTGATCTTGAGCGGGTTGCAAGATATCAGACACATCTTCAAAAACTCAAGGAAAGAATATTTCAATAAAGATCATATTATAATAGAAAAAAATAGATACCCATACAATAATAATATTTTGTACCAACTACATTTTTTTTAAATGTTACACGCAATATGGATCGCACATTAATAGCTGTGCCCGCGACGGCACGTGTGCTTGTGGGTAGCATTTTAAATTATTTTGGCTAATAGGCATGATGACAAATTTTGAAAAACTGTTCTATAATGTTTAGAAACAATTATTATGTACAACGAATAAGATTTTTCTAGAGAAAATAACAGATAAGTAAGAAAAAAATGCATTTTAATTTTAAATTTAAAATTGGCGCTAAAACGCTTGTCAGTGCCATGGCGTCCTGAGTGATCTAAACAGTTTGTATACAGTCCGTTTTTTTGGACTTGTCTTTTTTGGTAAACAAACCCTGTCCGATGCGAAAATCACAAGTTTTTCTTTAATCACGCACTTAATGTAGGAAACGATTTTATTAACACTTACACTATACACATACACTCTAAATTACACCAAAAACTGCTTCGAAATCACTATAAAAGCCTAATATTTTTAATGAAAACGAAATTTTATGTAATTTCATTTTCACAGAATAAAATAATCATGACAATTTGACATTTCAAAACTCTAGACTTTATACCAATTTTAGGAATGTGACAAAATAATGAATGATTTTGATTTATGTGAATGAACAACTGAACTGTAATTTCAAGTTCAAATGAAATGGCAGCCAGTAAAAATGTTATTGTATTACCCAACCCAGAGGTTCATAATACATGTGTCAGAATAAGACTCTTCAGAGCCATCAGATTTTAGAGGAATATGAGTAATAAATTAATATTTGGCAGTTTGTCGTTTTATTTATTAATATCCACAAATTCACTTCATATTTAAAATTAAAAGATCAGTACCTACTCGTCAAGGTGAGAATCATTCAATCTTGGCTAAGAGTATTTAGTTCAGTCATTCATTCATGATTCCCCAACACTATCTATCCACTATCTACTGTCTCTGGTTATTAGGACGCCATATTTGTTTACTAAAAAAGACAAGTAAACTGGGATAGACTAAACAGAACGCAGACCTTTGATATTTGCTACCTAGATGCGCGATTGCTCATTGATTATACATGAATTCAAAAGTTTACAAGTCTTGCGCGGTTCCTCAGTGTGGTAACACAACATAATATAAATTATTTATTTATTTCTCTCACAATGTTTTTTGTAGCACCTTATATTCCGAACTACGTATACAAATTCACATTGTGAGAGCTGGTGCCTGAAGTAGGTTTATTAAAAAACCTGTATTACAGGTCACACAGAGCCCACTTAGCGGCATCATAAATCAGTAGCCAGATGACATGTTCTTTTTGTTTTTCTTCTTAACAATTTATTTGGGTAATTGCCGTTATGGGTATTTGTTTACTCAAGTGTGACGTCATGCGCTCTGATTGGTGTGTAACATATCACGGGTGGGCGTCCGTATTTTTCAGTCTAATTTTGACAAAATAAATAATAATCTCTACTTAATAAAAAAACTAAAGCATTTTTCGAATTCTATTATTAGAATTTCACTAAGAAAATGCCATATTTTAGTGATTTTCAATTACTGTCATCATGCCTATTATTAAGACACATTCGACTACACCGCATTATTCGCACCATACTACAAAACTTATTTAGAGCTAGAAAGCTCTAGAAAAATCTTCACATCCCAACCCTTTAAAATCCTTTTATGGCATTAAAAGTAACTTATGGCCTTTCTCAGGCTCTAGCCTATCTGTGTACAAAATTTCATTTAAATCGGTTCAGTAGTTTTGGTGTGAAAGACAGACAAACAGGCAGTTACTTTCGCATTTATAATATTAAGTAAGCATTAAACATGGTACCTATACTTCGACTTTTAATTGTAATCAGTAACTTGACAGTTGAAGGGCCGTTTTTGACAAAAAAAAGATAAGTAAGAATTAACTTAAATAATGTACTAACATGAATATACTTTTAAATTTAAATGTATTAAACTTGTTTTCACAACATAAAATTGTGGAATTTCTCAGTAGGAAGATAATTTATAAAATGACAAAAATAAAAAAGGAAATTACTTTCATTAATAATTAAATTACAGTTTGATTTATATTAAACCATTTATGTAATTCATTCTTTATGTAAAATCATTCACCCCAACTCTATTAGTCATAGTATGGTAACAATTTTTTCTTCTGTCACTGAATACAATATTAAAATAAAATATAGCTGCCTGCCTACAGTATTTTAATTTCATCTACCTGCTTGCATCAAGTGTGTGCTACCATACACTCATGCTACCTAAACTATCATACATACACTCACACCTTTCTCCCAGGGGTAGGCAGAAACTAGACCTCCCACTTGCTAGTAGGTATGCAAGAATTGTAGCAAGTGGAAGGGTGGTGTGAGGAGGAGCAAAAGAAGTCTTTTGCTTCAGCTACATTCATCATCATCTCATACACAAATGCGCTGGTTGCAAGTACTGCACACCTGACCTTTTTGTTTTGCTGAATTAAATTCATTTTGTTTTAAAGCTATAATTGATTAAGAACCAAACTTATGATGCAATATCTAACCTAACTTTTCAAACTGCAACTGATTCTGTTAACACATTCAATGCCACTACAATTTTCATGATGTCTTCCCATATGCCGCATACATTTCCCATTCCACATTCCGCATGTATACTGAACTCGTCACGCAAGTGTCAGGCACAGGAATAAAATGTACGTAAACTCGTGAGGCGAGTCGGTGGCACTGAACGTGTTGTAATAAAAAAATAAAAATGTGTGTAATGTATGGTGTGGGTGTGGTTGGATTTACCCAGATACAAAGTTAGGATGATTCTAATACTATGGGGCTCCAAAATATAATATAAATAACAATATAAAATGAAATTCGGGCGCCAGGAGCTCACCACAAAAAAAAATGCTACCGGAAGCTAAGTGTACATTAGACTTTTAATCTGCCGGTGGGAGGATCACAATAAAAAAAAGACAACATACTCTTTTGCCTATCTTTTATTTCCCGTAGGTTGCATACAATTTTGGAAAACTACTTATGATTAATTAACTATATAAATGGTTGGTCATTATTTGGTCATTATTGCATCTGAACTGTGGTAATGTAAGTTAAGCTACATACCCGATCTGCATACTAGATAATTTTAAGTTAAATTAGAAATACATGGAACGGCTGCCATCCCGGCCAGGCGCGATGCGGCACGATCCAAAATTTTGAGGTTAAGAAAGTTTAAATTTAGAAGAATTGAAATTTTATATTAAATATAAAAAAAAAAAAAAACGCCGAGGCTGCAACAAAATAAGCCTGGATTAGAAAAGGGGACGTAACGAGCACATGACGTCGAAACGTGGTTACGTTTAACAAAATTACTTACCGTTTTTTTCAACAAACAAATATCATTCTTCGCCAACGGGCGAGAATTAGCTGTAGATTAGCCTGGAACAATATCGAAAGCTGATTGTAGCCAAATCGAACAAGATTCAAACCAGAGTAAGTGCCATGAACAAGTGCTAATAAAATCTTCGACTTACCAACAAAATATGGGTCCATAACATAAGATTCAAGCCATTAGGCTTTGCAAAACAATTTAAAGATACATTACTATGGAAATGGCACGAAATTAGGCCAGATTTAATTTTTTTAAATTTTTGATTGGAAAACCATCTCTACATCTTCCAATAAAATCGTAGGGTGAAGATGTCAATTTTTTGACAGCCCGCAGATGACGTTTAAATTTTTTTATAAGTGCTGGCAACATTCCATGACCAAGGGTATCGGCGAAATGATCTATGTCAAAACAATGATTTATTACGGTTTTATTAAAAACAAACTAATACCATGTAACGTGCTAAAAAGACTCGTTACATTACATCCCTCCCCGAAAATAAAAGAAAGGAACTTTCTTTTATGCACTAAGGCAAAGAAAAGAATCAACAAGAGAGAAAAACTGAAATATAAATTTCAAAATAAACAAATAGTATCAAAATACTATTTCACCATCAACAAACTAAATATATCCTACAAGATTGGAATATAAAAAAAACAAACTCCCAAACATCTAACAACTTCGAGTTCAGTTAGGCACCACCGCCGCTGACTAACAAATAACTTCTACCTCTATGAGTACAGTTAGGCACCATCGCCACTGACTATCAACACATCTATCTCCGTGAGTACAGTTAGGCACCATCGCCACTGACTAACTATAACATCTACCGCTGTGAGTACAGTTAGGCACCATCGCCACTGACTATCAACACATCTATCTCCGTGAGTACAGTTAGGCACCATCGCCACTGACTATCTATAACATCTACCTCCGTGAGTACAGTTAGGCACCATCGCCACTGACTAACAATAACAAACACCGACTTGGAGTTCAGTTAGGCACCTTCGCCACTGACTACCGACGTCCTACAATGCAAAACCCCCATCCTGTATACCACATACAAGACATGAACCATTCACAGCAACAAAAATGTGACGTGAACAATCCACCAAAAAAATTATGAATGTTGTGATTGGCTCAACACCACCAAACTTCCAAGCACAAGCATCCTCAAAAAGCAGCTACAGCAAAGCAACTGTAAAAAAAACATATTGTGATCGGCACAACACAACCGAACTCCCGAACACAATAGAATAAAAGGTATAACAAATACTTGCATATTGTGATCGGCACAACACCGCCGAACTTCCGAACACAATATCAAAAGTAAGAACAAAAAAAAATATGCATATTGTGATCGGCATAACACCACCGAACTTCCGAGCACAATAGCAAAAAAAAAGGAAATCAAGGAAAAAATAAATCCAAGACCCGTATAAAAATGACAGGTATTCTACAACAAAGGCGGTAGAATAACCCAAAACAAAAGAGGAAAATATGAGGAAGTCTCCTCAGAGTCAAGTCCGAGTTGAAATATCAATATAAGTCACATCCGAGAAACTATGAAATATATTTAAACTAAAATTCTACAATGTAGAATTACCAACTAAAATATGTTAGCTTAAAATCGATACTTATTTAACTAAGAGAAATAGTAAGATTTTATGTTAACTTAAACAATAGATTGTTAAATCTTAATTAAGAAGTGTTAAGATTTTAATCTGAAAAAGACTAAAAAAAAATATATTCTCTAGAAAGAGAAAAAAATATATAAGAAGATAATAAATAATACAATATTATCTATCTCAACAAACAAACAAAATAATATATAAGATCTTTTGATGTAGAAAATATAAATATGTGTGGGTGGAAGAAGCAAATTGAAATATTAACCAAAATGACCTAAGTTAAACTTTTAGAATGTTCAGACTTGAAATCAATAAATTGGTATGAAGTTACCTAGCATACTATCATCACTCAGAAGGCTATAACCTTTCACGCATTATTCATTCATCACACATCCAAAAGCCTGCTCCAACAATGTCATCAAAGTCAAGACTAAAACATGAGAACCAAAAAGGAATTAAAATTTAATTATGTCTTTAACATGATAACGACCTACTGAACCTTTATTCAAATCTTTCAATACATAAACATTATTGGATACTTTTTCTATAATTTCACATTTAATAAACTTAGGAGCAAGTTTTGCCGAAAAATAAGCAGGAGCATGAGATTGAACAAAACTTCTCCTCCACACTACATCACCCACATCAAAAGAAATGACCCTACGACTTTTGTTATAATAAGTCGCATTACGCTTATAAGCTTTTAATAAATAAGCCTGAACTTTCACGTAAATATCACTAAGTGAATTAAGAGAAGTAGCAAAACTATTTCTATCGCCAACTTCAAGTTGATTTAAGTTGTCAATAGAATTACTAAAATGGTGTAAAGAAGCATCAAAAATAAGCTCTCTACCAAACATAAGAAAATTGGGTGTAAAATCTGTAGCAAGATTCACACTATTATTCAAAGCTAATTGAACATGAGGTAAAAATTTAGACCAAGTTCTATGATCATCTTTCACAAAACAAGAAATGCAAGTTTCAACCGTTTTATTATAACGTTCTACAGGATTGTTTTGAGGTGTGTATAAAGTATTATAAAATATTTTAGTTATATTAAAACTTTTCAAGAAGTCTACAAAGTGTTTTGAAGTAAATTGGGTTCCATTATCACAAACTATTATTTTAGGACAACCAAACTTAAGAAATATTTCTTTTTCAAAAAGTTTACAAATGATTTTAGTAGTAGCATTAATCATGGGAAATATCCAGCAATATTTAGTAAAAACATCAACTACTGAGAGTATATATTTATGACCAGAATAAGTTTTAGGTAAAATTCCTATTATATCTACAGAAAGCATTAGCATAGGGCGATCAACTTTTTTAGGGTTTATCATGATACCAAAAGGAGGTAAATTAGTATGTTTATACGCTTTACAAATATCACAAGATAAAATATGTTTTTGAACATCATGAAACATTCCTTTCCAAAAATAATGTTGTTTTAATTTCTTTAAAGTTTTATGAATACCTAAGTGACCAGAATTAATATCATCATGATTAGACTTAATAGTATCTAAAATATGTTCTTTAGGAATAACAATTTTCCAGTTAAGACGACTGTTAGGATCAAATTTATTTTTACAAAATTTATATAAAGTATTATTTTCAACTCTAAAGTTTTTAAATTTACAAGGAGATTTCTGACAATTAACAAATATTTTTCTATACCAAGGATCATGAATATCATCGTCTGGTAAAACTAAATTATTCTGTGAAACAATTACAGCAACTTCAATTCGAGATAAGGCATCAGGAACCAAATGTAAAGAACCTTTTTTATGAATGATATCAAATGTAAATTGTGAAATTCTAGCGGCCCAACGTGCTAAACGTCCACTAGGATTACTAAGACCTAAAAGCCATTTTAAACTAGCGTGATCAGTGATAACTGTAAACTTCATTCCTTCAATATAAGGTCTAAAATGTTCTATAGAATCTAAAATTGCTAATAATTCACGTTCTGTGGTACTATAATTACGCTCACATTTATTAAGAGATCTAGAATAAAATGCAATAGGATGTTGTTCATTATTTTCATCCTCTTGACTTAAAACACTACCTATGCCAACAGAACTAGCATCACAATGTAAAAAGAAAGGTTTTTCAAAATTAGGACATTGCAAAACAGGAGCAGTTATTAAACTTTCTTTTAAATTTTGAAACGCGTTTTCCGCTTCATCATTCCAAACAAGAGATTTCTTAGAATTTTTACTTCCAGCTGTTAATTTAGTTAATGGGGAAGCAATATCAGCAAACTTACAAATGAATCTACGATAATAAGAGCATAAACCAAGAAAACTTCTAAGATTTTTAACAGTTTCAGGGCGAGGAAAGATTTTAATAGTTTCTAATTTAGAAGGATCAGTATGCAAACCATCACTGTCAACAATATAACCCAGATAACGAAGTCTATCTTTACAAAAATTACACTTTTTTAAATTTACAGTTAAACCAGCTTCTTTTAATATATTATAGATTTTATGTAAATATTTAATATGCAAATTAAAGTCTGAATTTACACAAATGAGGTCATCCAAATAACAAAACACGGCATTATCAAATTCAGGGCCAAATAGTTTATCTACAAGTCTCTGCAACTCAGCTGGTGCATTTGTGAGACCAAATGGCATACGAACAAATTCATAAAGTCCTTTACCAGGAACAACAAAGGCAGTTTTCTCTCTAGAAGATTTTTCTAGAGGAATTTGCAAAAATGCTTTAGAAAGATCAATTGAACTAATGTATTTAGCACCTCTAAGGTTATCTAAAATTCTAGAAGTATAAGGAAGAGGATAAGAATCTTTAATAGTTACTGAATTTAATCGTCTTGAATCTAAACATAATCTTGTACTACCATCCTTCTTTTCTACAGCTAAAACAGGTGAACACCAAGGAGATTTGGAGGGTTGAATGATGCCTTCCTTCAATAAAACTTCCACTTCATCAAAAAGTTCTTTTTGTTTAGCAGGACTCAAAGGCCAATATCTTTGTTTAAATGGTTCACTAGTAACATTAATTTTATGTTCAACAAGATGAGTAAGACCTAAGCCTTTCTTTTCATAAGATATATTTTCAAAAAGAGCAATAGTTTCTTCTAATTTATGTTTCTCAGAAGGAGAAAGTTCACTAGCAGAAGTAACAGTACAAACTTGAGTTTCATTACAACGAACAAAGGTTATATTTTTCCATAAATCTTTAGCTAAGTCAAACTGTAACCAGAAATCAAATCCCAAAATAATTTGTGATTGAAAGTTAGGAATAATTAAAAATGTTATATTTTTAGTTAAATTATCACAAGTGATTGGTAACTCCATCGTTCCAATAACTCGCTGCGAAGTACCATCAGCAGTAAAAGCAGATCCAGAATCAGGTTTAATTTTATAACCTAAAAGTTGAAATTGTTTATGAATATTTGAACCTAGAATACTACTATTAGAACCACTATCTAATAATCCTGAAAATTTATTATTATTAACTGAAAATTCTAAATAAGGTCTGGTATCATTGTGTTTTACAAACAAAATAGGAGCTGACCTGTACATGTTAAAAAATGTTTTTAAATAATCTAACCAATCTTTAAATTCTTTATTACGAGAGATATCATCAGGTTTGTGACTATAAGTAAATTTTTTCAACATCGAGACACGTGAAGTTTTATCAAAAACTGGTGCTCGATGTGGCCTAATCAGTTTTTTGACTCGGTAGAGTTTTTATTATCCAAAGTACAAACGTCACAATTCTTGGAGGTAACTCCAACCTTTTGACACTTAAAACAAACTACACCCGGTATAGAAGGGCAATTTTTAAAATGATGTCCAGATTTCCTGCATTTCAAACAAATAAAACTACTTGAAACTGCATTGGATTTCACAAATGGTTTTTCAGTCCTAATGGAATCTTTAAGAGGTTTTCTATTGACAACAACTTCAAGTTCTTTTGCAAGATCAAGAAATTGTTCAACTGAATCAATATTTCTACTAAAAATAAATGGTGTATATAAAGGTAACATGTTATGTTTAATAATATTAACCAAAACTGTATCAAATAATGGAGAAGAAAGCCGACTAGCCATGTCCATAATATCTGTAATAAAATCTGGAAGAGATTCAGAAAGTTTTTGTTTCCTTGTGCGAAGGTCATATTCCAAAAAGTAATCAAAATCAGGTTTATCAAAACGCTTTAATAATGCAAGCTTGAGCTCATGCCAAGAAGCAATACGAATTCGAACTGTGCGAAACCATTTAAGAGCAATACCGCTAAGCAAGTCAGAAAAAGATCCCACTAACAAAATTTCATTAAAATTTTTATATAAAAAATACTCCTCAACTTGAGTTATAAATTCTCTAACACACGACTTTCCATCAAAATCAATCTTACTCTTTTTCAAATCTGGCAATTTAGTAAAAGAAGGTAAATTTTTCTTAATGTGTTCATTAACAAAAGCATTAATCGAATTAAAAGAAGGTAAAGCATTTGTAGCCAAAGCAGAAGAAGAATGTGCAATTTGAGCATTATGATCAAAAGGATCATGTACCTCGGTCAAATTAATCATTTCTTGAACTATACCAGCAGCATTAATATTAGCAACCATGCTAGTATCAACTGAAGCCTGTTTATCCTCAGACAAAGAAAGCGGAGGAAACTGAACTTCTTTATCCATGATGAATAGCAAGTAAAAGTATAAAAATGCAAAGCAAAACTAAAAGTTTCAAACAAGTTACTAAAATAAGTTCAAAAAAGGTTATGTGAAATGTAAGTTAAAAGTAAAGTTGTTGTTGAAGATAAATTAAGTTTTTCATAAAGTTTTTTAAAACTGAAAAGATGCAATAATAACTTACAAGTTTCAATCTTAATTATTATGAAAACAATGTTTACTTAATGTAATTAAATTATGTTTTTAAAAGTTACACCTCAATTATGTTTATATGTTTTGTAAAATAACAAAAACGGTTTACACAATACAATTATGTTGGTTTTGCTAAAGAGGAAAACAAAAACATATGCTGTAATAGCATATAGTAACAAACAAAATACAATAAAGTTCAATAGCTATACTGTTTACAAGATTACATTAAAGTTGTAAATTAAAGTTATTTACTATAAAAGTTTCAAAGTAACAAACAAAATAGTTTGTAAACAATATAATAACAAAATATTGGATGCAATAATGTACCAAAACAAGTAACAATACTAGGCAAACCTACTTCATGTCCCTGTTCGGGCGCCAAATTGTAATAAAAAAATAAAAATGTGTGTAATGTATGGTGTGGGTGTGGTTGGATTTACCCAGATACAAAGTTAGGATGATTCTAATACTATGGGGCTCCAAAATATAATATAAATAACAATATAAAATGAAATTCGGGCGCCAGGAGCTCACCACAAAAAAAAATGCTACCGGAAGCTAAGTGTACATTAGACTTTTAATCTGCCGGTGGGAGGATCACAATAAAAAAAAGACAACATACTCTTTTGCCTATCTTTTATTTCCCGTAGGTTGCATACAATTTTGGAAAACTACTTATGATTAATTAACTATATAAATGGTTGGTCATTATTTGGTCATTATTGCATCTGAACTGTGGTAATGTAAGTTAAGCTACATACCCGATCTGCATACTAGATAATTTTAAGTTAAATTAGAAATACATGGAACGGCTGCCATCCCGGCCAGGCGCGATGCGGCACGATCCAAAATTTTGAGGTTAAGAAAGTTTAAATTTAGAAGAATTGAAATTTTATATTAAATATAAAAAAAAAAAAAAACGCCGAGGCTGCAACAAAATAAGCCTGGATTAGAAAAGGGGACGTAACGAGCACATGACGTCGAAACGTGGTTACGTTTAACAAAATTACTTACCGTTTTTTTCAACAAACAAATATCATTCTTCGCCAACGGGCGAGAATTAGCTGTAGATTAGCCTGGAACAATATCGAAAGCTGATTGTAGCCAAATCGAACAAGATTCAAACCAGAGTAAGTGCCATGAACAAGTGCTAATAAAATCTTCGACTTACCAACAAAATATGGGTCCATAACATAAGATTCAAGCCATTAGGCTTTGCAAAACAATTTAAAGATACATTACTATGGAAATGGCACGAAATTAGGCCAGATTTAATTTTTTTAAATTTTTGATTGGAAAACCATCTCTACATCTTCCAATAAAATCGTAGGGTGAAGATGTCAATTTTTTGACAGCCCGCAGATGACGTTTAAATTTTTTTATAAGTGCTGGCAACATTCCATGACCAAGGGTATCGGCGAAATGATCTATGTCAAAACAATGATTTATTACGGTTTTATTAAAAACAAACTAATACCATGTAACGTGCTAAAAAGACTCGTTACAGTGTTAATGAAGTATGCTGTATATCTCTAATACATTTTCCAAGCAAAAAAAGAACAAATGTTACTTTTATGTAGTACTTTCAAAGAAATGTAAGTGGGTACTTTAGCTGTAAGAATATGATTCAAACATAAAAAAAAGTTACATGGAAAAAAAAAGTTAAATTTAGTTACCTTCACTTAGCAGATCATCACGAACAGGATTTGTAATCAAAAATTGATTGCATAGGAATTGAAGAACAGCCAGCCGATCTTCCACTGATGTAAATGGATATTCACAAGAATTTAAAATTCTGACCACTTTTTGATCAAATGATTTGTCACTTTCTATGTAAATTCTAAGGACTTCAGGCCATGTCATGACATCTAATAAAAACAAAGTAATGTTAACACTGTCTTTATGGTCCAGTGGACCGAAATGAGTTTGTTGAGCATCCTCTTCTCTTAACAGAGCTTTAAGTAACATTATATGCACTTCCACCAGGAGATTGCTCTGATCCTCACAGCTTATTGCTGCACATAGATCTTCGATGCGAAATGGTGATAACCTTACCAAATGTCTGAAATGCCGTAGCACTTCATAAACACCAACTACTTGTAAAATTAAATTCTGTGGGATTAATAAGTCATCTGATGAAGGTGGAAGGTCTAAAGGCGGGATTTGCCGTTCTTGTTGAAGCCACAAGGGATCTGGACTAAGGGGTCTCAATAAATTATTATTGGTTTTTCGAGGTGTACCACTAGTAGTGCTGTAACTGCTCACAGAAAAGTCACTATCGCTGGCGGCACCGTCACCTACGCTTCCCTCAGAGCTTTCACTAGGACGATCTTCTTCAGGTTCCGATCTATCACTATATTCATCACCAAAATCAGATCCATAATGATATTCCGATTCATGGCAATCCGCTGCGTGTGGATTGTATCCTCTTCTTGAATAAGAACCAGATATTCCACCTCTTTTATTTTTATGAGTTTTCCCACCTCTTTGTTTCCTGGCACTTCGTCTACTTATATCGCTACCTTGTGGTGACGAAGCTCTAGATGCTGATGGTGTACTAACCAAAGAAGCTGACCCCGCATTTTGTTGGTTAAGTAAATATTTAGGTTTTTTCAATAAATGATATTGAAATTTCCTACTTTTCTCGAAACTCCCCGATTTTGGTGGCCTCCCGCGTTTCTTCGCCCCCCTTCCCGACATCATTATAACAACTGTCAATTGTATACAGTCTCGCACGTGTATCGTAAAAACATAGTCTTGTTTACAAAAACAAAAAGATGGTAATGCATTTTAGTTCATCCTAAATCCATCTCACTCATGATCCCATCCGTTGAAATGCTTCACATCAAACTTACGTCTCATAACAATTCTAAACACAATATTCACACTGTCTTCTGCGTAAATAACTGAAAAGTCAATAATCTCAATTCGCACTGATTCGAAAAGAATACCTACTGAATTTTTAAGAAAGGAGGCACCAAAAACGTAATGAATGACGCGAAATGAGAGTACATGCAATTCTGAAACGCTTGATGCTCGCTTCCTATTGGTTGATTATCAGTCCGCCATGTCGTTTTCCTAAGTTGTAAGTATTGAATTATGGAATTACAAATAAATTTTATTTTAGATATAACTGATACACAAGCAGTAATACTAATTTCAGAAAATATAACAGGCGGGGGCTATATTACGATTTATATTAACAGAAGGTATCACTGAAATAAGTGGTAGTTGCCGCACAGAACACATCGGCAGCCATTTTCTTTCTTTCAAACGATAGCGATACGACAATATCAGTTCATTTCCTTTAAAAATATTTTTTAATCAACATGCTTTTACACTACTCAAAATTGTTATAAAAAAACCCAAAAATTAATATGTATATTATTTCAGCCATAAATGTTGTGTTAATTTGAATAATTGCAAAGATTGAATTATCGGATATGAGCAAACTGAGAATTTTATTGTCTTTGGTTGCTGGCTGTCCAATTGATTTTTGGCGATACTGTTTCCGGATTCAAAGTAAGTTGCTAGACGGAAAAACAAGGGATTCTCAAAGGACCGGATGGCGGATGCCTGAGGCGGATGCTCTCCGGTAGTTTGGACGACGTACCACTGGCATTTTACAATGCGGTAAAGAACATAGAAATGTATCAACAGTAATTACAGTTCATATTTGAATGCAACTTACGCATATTTACCTCCGTCGGCATCCCGCGAAGGGTCGCGACGTGTCGCAGACAGAATGCGTTCGGCTGTCGCGACGGCCGACCGGCCCCGACCGGCTCCGTACGGCGCCGTCGGCATCCAATCGGCTGCCGTCGGATCCGTTCGGAGCCGGTCGGCCGTGCGTCATGGAATACGAACGGGAACGGAGATTACGGTGCAGCAACTAGCGAATCATTCAAGTTGTGTTCTTCAAGCGACAGTTACAAGTCAAAAATGGATACGGAAGAAAAACTAATTTCTTTAGTTCAGACATAATGATTGTCTTTATGACGCTGTCGCCTGCCGCGGCACGCGTACGGCTACCGCGGCACGCGTACGGCTACTGCGATAGCCGTACGCATGCCGCGGTAGTAGTGATAGAAAAGACTCGAGCCTTTCAGCCCTTTTTTAAGACTCGTCGCTTTATTGCGATGGCTTGAAGGCTACAAGGCTAAAAAGCTCTAAAGCCCTCGAGGCTAGTTCTAATTATGGCTTTTGCCTCATGGAGCTTAAAGCCTAAAAACAATATTATTTTCTAAAAAGTTCATAGCTTGTTTTAAGACAAACATTTTTGAATTAAGCCTTAAGCTTTTTATAGGTTTAACGAATTTCAATTCAAGGCCTCGTAGGCTCATCTCGTATCGTATTAAATTATAAGTAATAGTAGTACAAAATTATACTTTATTATATTATATTAGTAATAACAATAAATACGAGGTTTAAAAAATATTTGATTTTAAACTAGCTTCTGCCCGCGGACGTAGCGTGATGATATAAAGCCTATAGCCTTCCTCAATTAATGGGCTATCTAACACTGAAAGAATTTTTCAAATCGGACCTGTAGTTCCTGAGATTAAGTTAAGTAAACAAACAAACAAACTCTTCAGCTTTTTATATTAGTAAGTATAGAAGTATAGATTAAAAATTCAAACTAAGAATAAAATAAATTCAGATGAATATAGAGATATAGAGAATACCCTAAAATACATATAAATATATGCTACCTATACTAAGAAATATTTGGCGTCGTGGTTATTGTAACCGACTAAGGTCGCACACATACGCATTCCCGCACAATTCAAACATTTGTGTGCATGATCATGACATACTTTTCTTGGTGGTGTTTCTATGTATGATTTACAAAAAAGTATTTGTATCTTTATCAATTGTCTAGTATCCATAGTACAAGCTATTATTTATTTGAATATGAGGGTAATTATATTTATTTTTATGCGTTGTCGATTTTAGTTTTCCCCATTGAGTTATTTGATATCATGCTATTCGAATTGTCGTATCATTACTAGGAGATACAAGACTAGAATATGTTTGTGTTACGTTAGATGTAAGTACATTGTGGTAATTATTATAAAAAAATATTCGCCCATCAATTGAACGGATACATTTAATTTGCATTAAGTTTTATCGTATTGGTTACTGTTACTCGTTAGCCTTGGGCGATAATGGATAACGATGCTGATTTTGATATGTTTATGCTACTGATGTCACAGAAAGAAGTTCTAGAGAAAATGTGAATACTGCGTCTTCTAAACTAAACAGAGTTTGTACTATGGGTACTAAACAATAAAAAAAATATTTTACATAGACATCACCCAGACCAAATCAAACATCCATGTCCATGTTCCATGCAAAGAAATGTTTGCCTTGTGCAGGAATCGAACCCAGGCAGAAATATATATAATAGGGTATTTTACACCATGTAAGAAAAAATATAAAAATGCATGTTTATGATAGATTTTTAAAAAAGTAAACGAGAAACGTTAGTATTCATTTATAAAAACGCTATGTAAATTTTATAATTCAATTTCAATAATAGTCTTTCTGTTTTGAAACGCCATCCGCCATATTGGATTCCGACGTGATGTCACTCCTATAGTAACTTGACGTTACTTGGTCTTTTGCAGTTATATTGTTTACTAACGAAGTGACCCGAAGTAGCATGGCGGCTAGCGTTTCCGCGCGAAAATTCAAAATCATAAATTAAAAATAGTTTTTAAGGCATTTTTCGGTTTTATAAAACTGAAATAAAAATTCTACTGGTTCATTACGATCTAAGGATTAATTTAAAACAGTTTTCAAAAAAGGTGTAATACCCTATTGAGTCGAAAAGATTTTAGAGCATTGATTTTTATGATTTTAAAAGTTCTCTCTCTCCGCAAGATTGTGCCGCTCGTCTTCAAAATGCTTTTGGGAGAGAAGCACCTTGTTTGAGCACCGTGAGGCGATGGTTTGCTGAATTTGACAGAGGTGGAGTTTCTTTACATGACGAATTTCGTGAAGGGCGGCCTTCAACTGCCGTCAACGAAAATAATGTGGCTACTGTTAAGCGGCTAATTGAAGAAAACCCGCGCATTACCTATGAGACAATTCGAGGACTATTGGGGATTGGTATGAGCCAAATTCAGAAAATTTTACAAGAAGAATTGAAAGTTCGGAAACTTTGTTGTCGTTGGATCCCTCATGAACTGACAGCGGAGCAGAAGCGGGCTCGCGTGGAATGGTGCTCACAGTTGCTACTGAAGTACGACCACGGACCATACGGACATTCTAATGCTGTTTATGACAGTGTCACAGGAGACGAAACAAACAAAAAAACAATTCAAAACAACGAAAAATTTATTGTTTTGAACCCGAAAAAAACAGCAATCTTTTGAATGGGTGTTTGAAAATGAGAACAGGCCAACAAAAGAAAGGCAGGCGCGAAACGTTGGTAAAAAGATGAACGCGTTTTTTTTCTCAGCTACGGGTCCCATGTACAATTCCACTTGAAGATCAAGAGAAGATCAGAGTGTTAATGCCGAGTGGTATTCTACCATTTGTTTACCCAGGGTGTTAGAAAAAAATCGCGAAAGAAGACCCAAAAGCCGCGTTCACCTACGTCATGACAACGCTTCTTCACACACGGCAAACAAAACAAAGTCATTTTTAGCTTCAGAAAAATTACAACTCGTCACCCATCCTGCGCATAGCCCCGACCTAGCACCCTGTGATTTCTGTATTTTCCCCAAAATCAAAGATTTGATGAGAGGTTTCACTTTTACCAATTCCGAAAAGGCAGTGATAGCGTTCAATCAACACGTAGAAAACATGGCTTCAGATCTGTGGTCCTACTGTTTTAAAAATCGATCGGTCGCATGTTGAAAATGTTTAAAATGTAAAGGAGAATATTTTGAAAAGCAATATACATAAAATTTTGGTTATAATATGTTGTTTTTTTAAGTTACGCAAAACTTATAGTGTGACCTACGTATTTACAATAGTTATATGTTTTCCATACAATGAGAGGTCAGCTTTTAAGTATACTAGAAAAGTATAGTTAAGCATGCATTTTTTTTTAAAAAAAGCTTACTAGCAATGTGGGTTTTTTTTATGGGATAGGGGAGTAAACGAGCAGACGGATCACCTGATGGTAAGCGATTACTGCCGCCCATGGACACCCGCAGCACCAGAGGAGTCACAAGTGCGCTGTTTGGGCCTCCGGTAACCTCATTCACTCGGCGAAACACAACGCAAGCGTTGTTTCACGCCGGTTTTCTGTGAGGCCGTGGTATCACTCCGTTCGAGCCGGCCCATTCGTGCCGAAGCATGACTCTCCCACGTTGTAGTACACACATTACTAGTATTCTTGTTAACCCCTCGTGCTAAGCTAAATATGCTTGTGTTACGAGCGGGTTCACGTCGGTAGTGCAATGGGTGGGGTTCGAACCGGCAACCACATGATCGCAAGGTAGCTAATCATTTATTGTCAATTTCTCACATACACTCACCCCTCTCTTTTAGGACAGGTACACTCAGGTATACACTCAGGTAGGTATAGCTAACTTGAATAATAGATAAAAACTGTCCGTCTCTCTATAATGATCAATAATTAAGGCTGATCGTTCACCTTTTTACATTTTAGCTTCTTTAACGTTTACTAAGCAAAGTTTTTAGAATGTGTTATAGACATACAAATTGCGAAAAACCAATTGAAATTTGAATTTGGCGGGCTCAGGTGAACGATCCGCCTCAATTGTAAACTTCTTTATTGGCGTATTGCTAAGTTTATTGCAATTCTACTAATGAACTTTACTGTAAGCTGTGAAGTTTCCTGTATGAATAAATAAATAAATAAATTTCAGATTACTTACAACCCTCTACTTTCAATATTGAAGTTATTGATAACACAAGATACCTATGTACTAATATTTTGACATGGAGAAAAAATTTAATATTTCCTGGATTATATTTTATATATGTATTGTTTTATATATGATTATATATATGTTCTGACCTCAGTTCCTACGGACTTATCCAACAAAATGATATTTTGCTTAATTGGCAGCTCGCGAAATGTCATTCAGGTAAGGCGTTTCATGCGTCGCGTGCGGAGCGAGTGTGGTACGATATCGTATCAACCTACTCAGACCGTCGCTGTAACATTCGCATCAACAGAATTGCCTCAATATGTTTACCTCGACTCCTGGAGACGCGAAGTAAGTGCTTACATTCCACCTGTGAAACAGTGTCTTCATTGTCTAATGTTTGGGCACATTGCGACATACTGCAAAAACTCGGAAGTATGTTCGATATGCTCTTTAGATCATAACTTCAAATCCTGCAAAGAAGACACTAAAAATGCAAAATGTGCAAATTGTGGTGGCAAACACATCGCCATTTCTAATACTTGTCCTCAAAAAAAAATCAAAATTGAAGAAAATAAAATAAAATCAAGAGCCATCAAATACTCAGAACTGTTTAACGAAAATTCATTCCCACAATTATCAATGAGAAATATTGAAACTCATATACAAAACCTAACAAAATCAAACCTTTTCATGAATATCATAACAAATGCAATAACAAAAATAGTACTAAATCAAAAAGACAATCCAATAAATTCAGCTTCCATAAGAGAAATCCTTCAACAAACTTTCAGAAATAGCACTTCTTCTATTAATGGATCTTAATATTATACAGTGGAATGCTCAGAGCATTTTAAGTAATAAGCTACAATTTACACGCCTTCTTTATGATAATAATATTCATGTTGCAATAATTTCAGAAACTTGGTTAACCCCTACTAAAAAAATGTATATAAGAGGATATCAAGTAGAAAGAAATGACATAGGCAACATTCATAATGGTGTTGCTATATTAATTCATAACAGTATAAACTATAGAAAAATTAGCACATATTCTGATAACTCTTTACAAAATATTTGTGTTAGAATTGTTGTAAATAATAAAGAAAAAAGTATTGAAGTTTTTATTGCCCAACAAATTTACTCCATCCTTTGACAAACATAAATTTGAGTCTTTAGTAAAATCAGTTCCTAAACCAATGATATTTGCTGGTGATTTTAATGCTTATCACACATCATGGGGATGTAATTCTGTTAATCCAAGAGGTAGAGACATTTTGGAGATCATTGATGATAATGATTTAGTTTTGCTGATACCGGTGAAGTGACAACTGTTGGTTCATTGACATGGCGTCCGAATGCTCTTGATTTATCTTTGGTTTCTTCATCATTGGCTCTTTCTTGTGAGTGGTCTGTACATCAAGATCCAATTGACAGCTACCATCTTCCTGTAATTATTAAAGTTTGTGTAAATAATGTTAATGTAAATAGTGGTCTCACAAATAATAATAGAAGTATACCTCTGCCTATCTACCCCAATTTTAGAATGGTAGATTGGAAAATATATAAACAAAATGTAGATTTAGAATTTTCTAATTTTCAGGTGCAAAATTTAACGCCATTGGAAGCTTATACATTGTTGTGTAATACTCTGCATTCTGCAGTTGATAAGTCCCTTCCACATCGAAATACGATCACTTCTTCCACTTCTGTCAATAATAATTTTCATAGGCAGATTAAACATCCTCCTCTCCCTTGGTGGAATAAAAAATGTTCGGAAGCTGTACTCAAATCTAGGTGTGCTTATCTCAACTTCAAGAATAACCCTTCAGATGAAACATTTATAGAATTTAAAAGAATGCAAGTACTCAAAAAACTTACTTTAAAAACAGAACAATCAAATAGTTGGTTTGAATTATGTAGCTCCTTTAATCGATGCACTCCTGTGTTTAGAATCTGGAAATATATGCGTAAATTTAATAAAACATTCTTATTCAACAATAATGATGATAGCTGGATTCAAGGTTTTTTGCAGAAGTACACTCCAGACTATGTAAATAATAAAACAAATGTCACCTCTGTTAGTGAATCTAATTATGTAAATAGCTTTTTAATCAATCCCTTTTCATTGCAAGAGTTGCAGTCTGCTATTGGTTCTAGAAAGGATAGTGCTTTTGGTTTGGATGGTGTCCCTTACATAATGTTGAAACAGCTGAGTGAAAATGGTTTGCAGATTTTTCTAAAAATTTTATATTATTTGTGGTTAAATAATTACATACCTTGCACATGGAAGTCTGATTGTTTGGTACCCATATTAAAACCAGATAAGGATCAGTTAAATCCAGACTCATATCGTCCTATAGCGTTAACATCTTGTGTTGGCAAAATTTTCAAACAATTATTAAAACAAAGGCTAGAATTTTATGTAGAAAAATATAATATATTACCTGCTAATCAATTTGGATTTCGAAGAGGTATGTCGGCTCGTGAAAGCTTCTGTCAGCTTCAGCTTGATATTCAAAATAGCATGAATAATAACAGTTTCTTAATGTCGGTATTCTTTGATGTGGCTGGAGCATTCAATAGTGTCAATATTGATGTTCTATGTTCAGAATTGCTTTCTGTTGGTATTCCAAATAAACTAGTTCACTGGGTATATAATTTCTTGACTGAAAGGGAAGTGCATGTTAAGTATAATGGTAAACTATATGGTCCACGATTTGCTTCTGTTGGAGTTTGTCAAGGAGGTATACTTTCTCCATTAATCTTCATTCTATATATTCAACATCTAAATCTGATTTTGGGTTCAGACGTTAAAAATCTTCAGTTTGCTGATGATCTGGTTGTTTATTCACCTGGAAAAAATTTATCAAATATTACAAATATTCTAAATAAGTCCTTGAAAGGGTTGTCTGCATATTTTTCTTATTTAAACCTTGATATAAATGCATTAAAATCAAAATTGGTGGTCTTTGGTAAGAAAAGCAATTTCATTCCTTTTGTATTTTACAATCAAATTTCTATTCCTGTTTCTCATGAAGTTAAATTTTTAGGTGTTACTTTTACTTATAATCTTTCCTGGAAAAAATATATTGAATTAATAACTGCAAGAGCTAATAAAGTTTTTAATATTATGAAATCTTTGTGTAGTGCATCTTGGGGAGCAGATCCAAAAATTTTGTTGCTTTTGTACAAATCCTTGATCCATCATTTTGAATATGGTTTTCTATGTTATGCAGGTGATAGTAAGTTGGTAGATATCTTGGACAAAGTACAAAATAAATGCTTGAGACTTATTACTGGAGCATTTAAAAGCACTCCTATTAATGTGATGCAAGTTGAGTGTAATCTCCCTCCATTAAGTATAAGATTCTCTTATTTAAAAGAAAGATACATACTAAGATTGTACAGTAAATATAATAATCCTTTGTTTTTAAATTTAAAACATTCTGCCTCACCATCCATTCGTAATCCTTTTTATTTACTCCAAGGTTTTGATGAATGTGTTAGATTTCTTGAAGTTCTCCAAATTTATAGATCACCTCTTCTGTCATGCTATCAGGGGGACTTTGAATGTGCGTTTCCTGCAATAAACATTATTATTGATCGTCATTTATCATCTAAGGAGGATGTATACAGTAAATTTTCTGAATACACTGGTTACAGATTTCTTTTTACTGATGGTTCAAAAACTCAGTATGCAGTTTCTTTTGCCATTTTTGATGGGTTACTAAACTCAGGTATTGGATATAAAATAAATTCTAACACAAGTATATTCACAGCTGAGGCTGTGGCTATCCTTGCTGCCTTAAAACACATTAAACATAAAAATGATGGTAGTTGTCAATGGATAATAGTTAGTGATAGCATGAGTGTGCTTGAAAATCTTAAAAATAATAAGTTCAATGCCAACAACAACTATATTATTTACATAATAAAAAAATACTGGCAGGATTTGTTCCTTGAAAATAATATAAAAGTCTTATTTATGTGGTGTCCCTCGCATGTTGGTGTGGTAGGAAATGAGAAGGCTGACTATCTAGCCACAACTATAACCAAGTCTTCAAACATTGTTTCTGATTCCAGTAGCTATCTTAATATTTCAGACCCATGCTCAGACATAGTTCCCCTTTTAAAGAAAAGGGCCTCTGATTTATGGAAAATACAGTGGAACTATGCAGTTCAAATTGAAAACAAAGGTTTATGGTATGCTACATTTAATGTTCCTATTGGAAGTATGCCATGGTTTTGCAAAAACAATACTTACATAAACAGAAAATTTTACACCACTATTTTAAGGCTTCGCTTTGGGCATTGTTCTTTAAATTTTCATCTTTTTCGTTTGAAAATGGTTCAAAGTTCTCAATGTGACTATTGTAATTCTCAAGCAGAGCAATCTCTTTTTCACATTTTCTTTGAATGTTCATTCTTTGGCATTCAGCGCCTTGTGCTAATGGATGAGCTAATTGAGTTAAACGGTAGTTCTGATTTGGTACCGTGCACAATCCAGGATCTTCTTGCAAATAGTTTTACGTTTTTAACATTATTTAATTTCATCAATAACACAGTTGGGCAAATTTAGATAAATGTTTAAGTACCTAGGTTTATAGATATTATGTAAATAGATATTTATTTTATCATATTAGGGAGTTATTAAGGAGCATTTATGTAATGTTGCTCAAAAGTTTAAAATATACATATTTCTGACTTGTTGATAAAATTGTACATAAAAAAAAAAAAAAGAACTGATGATTCTCATTGCGATTTGAGTGAGGTAATGAGGTTATTTTGTTCTTCTTCTATTTTCCTTGTGGCAATTGAGTCGATGGCGACTATTTTGCCAATGTCATGTTTGTTGTGACATTCGGCACGTATTAGAGTTCTGCCAGCGTGAGCGTCAAACTTACAAACTTTGTGAATTGTGGCTTAGCACAGATTAAAATAAAAGAAACGCGACGATCCCGTAATATACAATTGATTAAAGTCGATTAGTATGTATCAGTCCAAAGATCGGCAACAAGCAATGGCTAGAATCAGCTAGAAAAAGTCACTACATTTGAATGTTATTATAATTTAGAAATTTTGTTAAAATTTGGATTACATATGGGGAAAATGGGTTAACAGGGTATGAAAGTTAATGGGAAGAGGAATTTTTATGTTTGGGAGCATTGAATATAAATTCAAGGAATTGGAATTCAAGGGACATGCGAAGAATATTTGGTCAAGGGTCCCTTCATCCATACCACATTCGCATAGAGAACTATCTTTCTTTAACATGAATTTTCTTCAGGAATACTGGACTACAACAGTGTCCTAGTCTTAGTCTGCACAAGGATGAAACAGTTTTTTTAGATAACTTAGGACACTTAAAACCCAAGGTTTGCACTGAATGTTCGGTTGGATGCTTCCATAATATTTGCCCTTTATCTTTAAAGTATCGGTCCATGCTTTTGACCACATTGAAGCTAATTTCTGTTTGGAACCATTTCGCAAATCATAATTATGAACAACATAATGTTTATTATCAACGAGGTTTGCTGTAGCAAACTTTGCGAGTGAGTCTGCACACTCATTGCCTACTATCCCAGAATGACCAGGAATCCAAGCTATCTCAATGACCAAACCATTTTTAAAAGAAACAAGTAACGAATTTTTAATATCTATTATTATTTTACTGTGAATTTTTGAATATAATTGAATTTGATTTAAAGCCTGGATACAACTAAGCGAATCTGTAAAGATAACCGATTTTTTAATGTTATGCGAATTTATGAAGCGAATGGCTTCCAAAATGCCAATACACTCTCCAGTAAAAACTGATGACTCAGGTGGGCATTGGAATAACAACGAGATTTTGGAGTTTTGGTAATAAATTGCAACTCCTGTGCACCCCACTGATGTTAATTTTGACGCATCTGTGAAAAAGAAGTCCCAACCTTCCCAATATCTTTTAATAACTACTTCGAATTTATTTTTTATGTTTTGAGTCATTTTGGAAATACCAATACCCGGAATAATTTTTGGCTTATAGTGGATAGCTTCATATGCTGAAGCAAACACGGGAAGAATGTGGTATTGATATACGCCAGAAGATATTTGTTTAAGCTATCTATATCTCTTTAACAATGGAGGAACAGTTTTATTATTCCAATAAGGACAATTGAAACATAAGTCAATTTGCTCTAAAATAGGAACTAAGGGATGGGATGAAAGGGAAAATACTTTGGATAGGAAGCGATCCGCCAAATATTGTCTTCTTATGTTTAAAGGTGGCTCTGCACATTCTACTTGGAGGGCGTTAATTGGAGAAGATTTCATAGCCCCAATTACAATTCTTAAACACTTAGCTTGTATGGACTCTAACTTACGGAGCGCTTTTCTATAACAAGGTTCAATTAAGAAGATGCAGTAGTCCATTACCTTATTAAAGCATTATATACCAATTTTAGAGTGAATGGATGAGCCACACTCCGGATAGAGCCTTAAGAATTTTAATGGACTGTTCGCATTTTTTAACCACGTTGTTAATATGGTCAACTCCTGACAATTTGGAATCTAAAATAACACCTAAGAATTTAGCTTGTCCTTTAATTGGGATAACTTGTCCATCAATGTTGATGTCAACTTGGGGAACCAGACGTCTGCGGGAGAAAACAACGGCAGTACTTTTCGGGGCACTCAAACTTAACCCATGATCAAGAAGCCAATGGTTCAATGAACTCAAAGAGACATTTATGGATAGAGTGGCATCCATAATTGAATTGCCAGAGACCAATAGCGCAATATCGTCAGCATACTGTAATATTTTACAATCAAAATTTAGGCAGGTTGGGAGATCGGATGTGTAAATATTGTATAAAAGGGGGCTAAGAACAGAACCTTGTGGCAATCCTTTCCAGACTGTTCTTCGTTCAGAGTTTTCCCCAGGAATTCTAATTTGTAGCACACGACTAGAAAAGATACTGTCTATAATTTGACAGATCCTAAATGGGATTTTAAACTTAAGCATTTTCTGTATAAGCAGTGGGAGTAAGACAGAATCATAAGCAGCTGATATGTCTAAGAAAACGGCTACCACTGACTCATTTCTGCTAAGTGCTAGTCGGATCTTAGATGTGAGGATTCCTACACTATCTGACGTACCCAAACCTTTCCTGAAGCCGAATTGAGTCCTTGGCAGCAGTTCCCTATGTTCTATAAGCCATTCAAGGCGATTTTTAATAAGGTGCTCTAAAAGTTTAATAAGTATTGACGATAGTGCAATCGGTCTGTAAGAAGAATGATCACTTGGATCTTTACCGGGTTTTAATAGCGGAATAACAACCTGAACCTTCCAGTCTTCGGGAATGACACCAGAAGTAAAACAAAAATTGGCCAAACCCAAAAAATATTGTTGAGTTTTTAAACCGGCTTTCGAGATAAAAGAATAAGGGAATCCATCCACTCCCGGGGCAGAATCCCTTACATGGGAGAGTACTGTTTTTAATTCATCCATAGAGAAAGGCATGTCCAGTGGATTGTCAGATGCATCAATTTTTATTTTGGAGAGGCCACATTCATCCACATTCGGTACATAAACTGGCGCAATTTTGGAGAAAAAACAGTGCGCTACTTCTCCAGACAACTTATTTGGAGTAGTATGTAAGTAGCTATTCCTAAAACATTTTAACTTCTTCCAGACTATTGTTGATGGAGTAGATGGATTCAGCGAGGCACAAAATTTCAGCCAACGTTCTCTCTTCTTTTTTCGGAATAATTTTCTGGATTTAGCCAATATCTGCTTAAAAGCTATGAGATTAACCGGGTTCATATCTTGGTTATATGTCTCTTCAGCCTCATTCCTTGCCCTGATCATTTCAGTGCATTCACTATCCCACCATGGCGGAGAAGGTATTTTACCCGTAGGAGCGTTTTTGGAGGGAAAACAATCATCAGCTGTAGTGGATATCGTAGAAGAAAAAGACCGGAAACAATCTTGAGCATTGTTATTATTAATCGTTGGAAGGGAGGAGATTCTTAAATCTAAAATCTTAGCACAAAAGTCCCAATCAGCGGAATTAAGGCGGTATTTTAAAAGCGGAGGAGAGAGCCTGTCAGGCAATTTTTTTGATGCGATTTCGACCATGATGATTAGGATAGTGATCGCTTCCGTAATTCATGTCTAAACGGCTCCAAACAAAAAGGCTAGCTATATTGGATGAGCAGAATGACAAATCAATACAGCTATTGTTTTGTCCAACAGTAGGTCTTCGCGTAGCACTGCCATCGTTAATGACACATAAATCAAGTTCATCCAATAGATCCACCAAACCAATACCAAAACTATCGCAGATCTCAGATCCCCAGCGATAGTGATGACAATTAAAATCTCCCATTACGAAAAGTGGGCCACTTACACTATTTAATAAATTTTTATATAACAAAAGATCGTCAGTGTGTGGGTGAGCAATATAAAATGAAAAAATATTTATTCCCTCGGCCTTAACAGCGATAACATTAATGTTGGCACTGAGGACAGAGGGTAGAGGAATGGGGGAGAATAGCACTCTACTATGAATGAGCAAAGCACATCCTCCATATCCGTCAAGCCTATCATTACGAACATTGCTAAAACATGGAATCCTGAAATTACTGTCAGGACTAAGCCATGTCTCGGCAATGCCGCAGATTGATGGCTTATATTTATTTATTAAGTATATAAGATCATGCTTCCTTGGAGTAATACTCCTCACGTTCCATTGGAGAAAAGTTAGGGGAGGGAATGTTATTAATATAATTTAAAATCGACGACAGTTTAACGGCAACGTGGTCAGGTACTGATTGGTTTGGGTTTGTTAAAACTGCTGATAACATACTAGTTATCATATCTAAAATACTGGCTGGGCTGTCTCTGCCTCGAATATTTAAATCTGTAGCTTCCACAGGGAAGGCGCAACCATTTCTTGAAGGAGAGAATGAATAATCCTGAGTTAGATCATTGTGTGCCTGTTTGTCGTAGCTTGGTGAAGGTGGAGCACGGGGCTTAGGTTTAAGAAATACAGTTTTCCTATATGATCTTGGTGTGGGCATTTGAGTTGGACATATGTGTAGATGTAATTAACGGTTTACTATAAGTCTGCGGTTGCCTGGCAATTTCAGCATATGATTTAGAAACAGGAGGGAAAACACGACTTGCTTCAGCATATGAAATAGATTTCTCGGCCATAAGTGCTTTAATGGCCTTCTGACGTCCCAATTCAGGGCAAGCTTTATCATTTGCGAAATGGTTACCTGAGCACAGAAAACATGTCGCAATTTCCGGTGAAATATCGCATCCATTATCTGGGTGATCTTGACCGCACTTAAAGCAATGAGGCTTAGAACTTAGAACGGCATACTGTACGCGTATGTCCGAAACGACAACAGTTAAAACATTGCACGGTCGGATACATATATATTTCTACGGTCAGAGCGGAATAAAAACAGAATACTTTTGACGGTAAAGTTTGGCCATCAAAAGTAAGTACTACAGTTTGGGTTGGTTTCCATTCAGTTGTACCTTGAGATGATACTTTGCGACTCAACCTCCTTGCCTTGATGACGGGACCGCATCCAGTGGGAACCTTGATATTTTCTATAATTTCTTCCTCAGTCCATTCTGTTGGAACATCCCTAACGATGCCCATTCTGGTAATATTTAAACAGGGGGATAGAAACTATATAATTATTCCGTAAAAGGACACCATTAATTAAAAAACTGTTAGCATGCTGGTACGTTCTAAATTCTACCGATATGCGATTTCTCCCTAAACGTTTGACCCCATCAGGTCGTATATTACTGATGTTATTTTTCATCAAAAACATACCAAACTTCACTGGATGAAGTGCAGTTCCTGAAGTCTGTTGATCCTTAAGTGAGACATAAACGACGTACGGAGCATTGTCTCTGGCTGTATAAGCTTCTCTACCAAAGATTTGTTTGACCAATTTTGGCGGTTTATTGTCAGAGATTGACGGGGAAAGCGCGGGTCTTTTCCTATTAGAACTTTCCAAGTTGTTCTCCTTATCCTCGTATGTATGTGGTAGGGAGACGGTAAGAATCGGGGTACAAATGTACAATCAAATAATTCATCATCAGGAGGGTCAGGAGGTTTTTTGGCGTCCATTATGGACGCCGACTGTTTGGGAAGTAAAAATTAAAACTAATACTAACAACAAACCTTAACCAACACACATAAACAAATTACATTTAAATTCGAATTTTCGCGGTAACAAATTTGCAAAAGTTATAAATTTTTACTATAATATTGAATTAAACAAATTTGCGCGGGAAAAAAAACGTACGTTGCTTTCACCACCACACACGAAAGTAGGTTATTTTGTTACTGTCATTCTTAGGGACGACAGTTGACAATGACATAGGACAGTGACAATGGTGACATGTCATCCATCATGCATTGTAAATTCTTGTTTTACATGCATGTAGGTACCTACCTTGATATACGAACATTAACCTGGATTAGAGATAGCACGGATTTTTACAAAAAAAGACGGATTGTACTAATTTCCTAAATAACAAAAAAAATATTTTTATGAACACTACCTAAATTGGAAGTATTTACCAAACTAATGACTTAAAATGGATTTTTACAAAAATATAATCTTATAAATGACTTAGCATCAAAGCTTAGCATGGACATTTACAAAAAATTAAAAATTGAATACTAATGACTTCTCATGGATTTTTACAAAAAAGAAAAGGAATACTAATGACTTAACAAAGATTTTTACAAAAATGTAAATTTATATACCTACTCATGACAACATGGATTATTACAAAAAAAGAAAATTATATACTAATGACTTCACATGGATTTTTACAAAGAAGAAAACGAATACTTATGACTTACCCTCGAATTTTACAAAATATGGAATATTATAATACTAATGACTAGGCAGCATGGTCTCTGACCTTAGCCTGTTCCGTAAGGAACAAAAGAAAAAAAAAAGTGCTTGTAAATTTTGTCAAATTGTATCAGTGCTGCCAGATGGTTACATTTCTTACATTTTTCGTAACTTTTGACCCCCTCGCATAACATGTAAGTAATTTTTATATTCAAGGCATTTTTCGTAACTTTTGAGAACAACGAGATTAGTAATACTAGATTATTATTTTATTGCAAACAGTATACGAACGCATCCAAATTGAACTCACATTTTTAACAAATGAAAAAATCAGGAGCTAAAAAAAAGGTCATTCGACATCATATCCCAAAATGTAACTATTGCACCAAAAATGTTACTTTTCAGGAAACGAAACGTAACTTTCGACTCAGGGGCCCTGGCAACACTGAATTGTATTCTTGTTTCTAGGGACTTTTTGGCGGGAAGTCGAACGAAGCGCGCGTTTTAAAAACTTGCACAAATAATTTTAATTTTATTTAGGTTTTTATAAACGTAAAACAGTACTATTAATTAGGATATAGTTGTCTATTTGGTTAGTGCCCAAAATGGGGCAAGACAGTGATGGGGAGGAGTCTTCGGACCGAAAGCGGAAGGTATCGAAGATTTCTGGTGTTACAGAAGAGGATAAGTATAAAATGTACTTTAAAACCAATTATACTAGACTATTCTTGGAAAATGAATCAAATCTGGACTACACAGTTTATGTGGAATCCAAAGAAAAAGAAAAAATTGGTAATAGAAATCCCATTAAGCTAACAAAGTTATTTACGAACGATGTCAAAGGAATTGTAAGTGTTTATCGCATAAATGCCTACAAAATAGGCATAACATTTAAAAAAGCAGCTGCAGCCAATAGTTTTTTGAAGCTTGAAAACTTTTTACGGAAATATAATTTAAGGGCCTTTATTCCCGCTCATTTAGTTGAGAAAGTGGGCATCATCAAGTTTGTCCCCACAGATATATCCAATGAAGACATATACAAAAATATCACATGCGACGCAGATGTCATTTCCATAAAAAGATTCATGAAGAGAGACACAGACAAAAAATTGATACCTTTGACTACAGTAGCCATTACATTTTCGTCAACAACATTACCGAAATACGTGTTTTTAAATTTATTCAGATACCAAGTCAATGATTATATTCCACCCCTTATCCAATGCTACAAATGCTTTAAATTTAACCACTCTGCAAAAGTTTGTAGAGGTGAACAGATGTGTTCCTCTTGTTCAGGAAACCATTTTTACAAAGAATGTATTGTTGATACCTTACAATGTATAAATTGCGGCGGGGCTCATCTCGCTATATCTCGGGATTGTCCCATTAAAAAGAAGAAAATTGAAGAAAAACGTAATTTAATTATAAATCAAAACCGTACATTTGCCTCATTACTTAAAGATAATAATAATTTCCCAGCATTAAAACCAAAAACGGTAGATAAATCTGCCAATTATATTGTAAATAAATCTGTAAATACTCCTGTAAATAAAAATACTTCTGTAAATATAAATGTAATAGATAAAAAAACAGAAATCCAACAGATTGCCAATAATGAAATTATATTAAATGCCATAGTTAAGTCTTTAGTAGCATTAGCAAATTCATCTGGAACAGATGCAATAACCTTAAACAAAATAAAAGATGTTTTCTTATCTAACTTAATATAACTATGGATAATAGTAAGTTTCACAAGAATACTAACATGAAGACATATATCACAATAGCTCATTTTAATATCCAGAGTGTTAATAATAAAAAACCATTGTTAATTAAGTTTCTTTTTGATAATGATATAGATATTTGCATGTTGAATGAAACCTGGCTAAAAGAGAAAATAAATTTCAGTATTTCAGGCTATGAGATCATTAAACAAAATGGACCTAGTGGTCATGGTGGTGTCGCTATTTTAATTAAAGATACTTTTAAATACAAAACAGTCCATACTCCTTACTATAATTATCTTCAATCTGTTGCTATTATTATTAAAACAAACATAGGTGACTTGTCTCTACTTTCTGCATATAGTCCTCCAAGAGGTGGTCGATTCAAATGTAATAAATTAAAACAAATAATTGATAATTTGCCTAAGCCTGTCATGTTTTCAGGTGATATGAATGCACATCATGTCGCCTTTGGTTGCTTATCATCAAACTCTAGAGGTAATGATGTGTTTAATTTGTTAGATCAATGTGATCTTTGCATTTTAAATACAGGTGAACCAACCACTGTCGGATCTATACACCATAATCAATCTGCTATAGACATATCATGCATTAGTCCCACTGTAGCTCCATTATGTGATTGGAAAGTATATGATGATCCAATGGGAAGTTATCATTTTCCAACAATTGTAAACATTCAGACATCTGTAGAAAAATATGAGATAGGTTATCCATGTGAACGCTTCATATATAATCAAGCAGACTGGTCCAAGTTTCACTCTGAAAGTGAAAAAGCCTTTATTAATTTAAATTTAAAATCTAGTAATGCACTTCAGATATATAACAGTTTTTGTGATATTTTATATAATATTAAACAGAAATGTATTCCCAAAATAGTACATAAACAACAATATAAAATAAAAAAACCAGTTCCTTGGTGGGACATTGAATGTGCAACAGCAGTCCATAATAGTAAAATAGCATGGAAAAGTTATAAAATTAATCCCACAATAAATAATTATATACAATACAAAAAGGTTGATGCTAACAAAAAAAAAATACTGTGTGAGAAAAAGAAGCTTGGATGGAGATTGTTATGTGAAGCATTCAATAGATACACACCTGTAAGCATGATTTGGAACTACATCCGTAGATTTAAACGTGTGACACATAAAAAGCCCCCAAAAAATGATGAATGGATCCCTTCTTTCTTGGACAAATATGCTCCAATTTCTCCACCTGAAAAAGAAATAGACACATCAAGGTTAAATAATATCTTTGAATTAGCAGGGAACATTGAAAGCCACTTCCTATCTGAACCATTTACTTTTAAAGAATTTGAAATAGCTATTAAATCTAGGAAAGACACTACACCTGGTCTTGACGGCATTACATATAAATTAATCCAGAACCTTAACATTAAAGCAAAACAAATATTACTAGAAATTTATAATTTGTTATGGATCTCTGAAACTATCCCAGATTCTTGGAAAGAACAGTGTGTAATTCCAATCTTAAAGCCTGAAAAGCCTGAGAATGATTGTAATTCATACAGGCCAATATCTCTATCATCCTGTTTAGGTAAACTTTTTGAATGTATGTTAAAATCTAGATTAGATTATTACAGTGAAAAACATAATGTCTTACCTGAACAACAGTTTGGTTTCCGTAAAGGTAAAAATGCAGCACAAAATTTTATTGCTCTTATTACAGACATAAAAAACTCTTTCCACAGTCACTCTTATACAGCTTGTTCTTTTCTTGATGTTAGTGGTGCATTTGATAATGTTAACCCTTCTATTCTTATACAAATACTAAGTGATGTTGGTGTGCCAGGCAAAGTCTGTAAATGGATATTTAATTTTTTATTTGACAGGGTAATGTATGTTAAATATAATAATATTTTACATGGACCTAGACATGTTTATAGAGGGACAATGCAAGGTTCTACTATTTCACCATTGTTATATAGTATATATACTTCACAAATTAATAAATATTTAACAGAGTCCTCTGTTAAGTGTTTATTGTTTGCTGATGATATTGTTGTGTATAGTGTAAATAATGATGTAAATATGGCCATTGGTAACTTGAACAAAGGTTTGTGTCAAGTTCATAGGTTTTATGATAGCTTAAAATTAGATATTAATATTAGTAAAAGTGGTGCCATGATATTTTGTAAAAAAGCTTTGGATTTTGCTGAAATTCCTTCAGTTTCTTTTAATAATAATTCTTTGAATTGGTTCCATGAAAAGAAATTCCTTGGTGTATATTTGGATACAAAATTGACTTTTGAAGCCCATATAAACTACATTATAAAGAATGCTAGTAAAGGTTTGAATATATTACGTACTCTAGCTGGTGTTCATTGGGGTTCAGATCCAAAAATCTTGTCTATGTTGTATAAAAGTATTGTAAGAAGTCACTTTGACTATAGTTCTTTAGCTTACATGAATGCAAATATTAGTTATCTCAGAAAACTAGATTTAATACAAAATAAAGCACTTAGAATAATTACTGGTGCCATGTGCTCAACACCAATAAATGCAATGGAATCTGAATCAGGTATAATGCCCCTCAAGTTAAGACGGTTACAGATTGCAGAATTTTTTTGTCTGAAATTATTGGCTACTAACAATACATTTATATTGCACAGAATCTTACCAAATCAAGATCTCCCACAGAGTCTTACAAATAATATAGCTATAACTGCTCAATCACTTGTATCTGAACATTTACCAGAAATGTTAACTATAACATTGTATATCAAAAATGTATGCAATAACATACACTCTTATAATTCTTTACCATTATATACAATTGATTATAACTGTATAAAGAACGATTTCATTATTACTGACTTGGATAAGGTTAATAATCAGTCTGAATTTTTAGAGTATGTACACAATACACCAAACATTTATAAACTGTATACAGATGGATCAAAAACCACAAATAAAGTAACTTCAGCCTATTATGATCCACAAGTTAAACAATCAAAATGTTTTAAACTGAATTCCCAATGTAGCATCTTCACAGCTGAATGTTATGCAATATATAGAGCACTAATTTATATAGATACTGTAAATACTTCAAATATTTTAATTGTTTGTGACAGCAAAAGTGTTTTGATAGCTTTAAAAAATGACTCCTTTAGATATAATTTAAATTTTATTTTATTCAATATAAGACAGATTTTATTTGATCTCAGTCAAAGAGGCAAATGTATAAAATTTAAATGGGTACCGTCTCATTGCGGTATCCTCGGAAATGAAGTTGTAGATAGAGCAACCAGAGAAGTTTGTGATGAAGACCACTATAATATGTTAAAAGTTCCATTCACAGATTTTCACGAGTTATTATCTGCTGATCTGATCAAACTTTGGCATGATTACTGGAAGATCATTAGTTTAGAAAAAGGCAAGTGGTACACAGAAATTCAGAATGCCCCGCCGCTGAAACCTTGGTATCATAAAAGCAAAGATGCTGACAGCAGAAACTTCATAACTACTATAAATAGATTAAGATTTGGACACTGTAAAACTCCAGCTCATCTTGCAAGACTCAAAATTGTACAAGAATCAAAATGTGACCGTTGTAACGAGGTCGCTGACCTCGAACATATTTTTATGAACTGTCAAAAGTTTAACTTTGAGCGTTTGGTGTTAGTGACAGACTTGCAGAATTTTCATGTTAACATACCTATACCGACTAATCTAAGAAATATTTTATCTATACCAGCTTTTTTTAAATCTATATATAAATTTATTAATAATACGGTAGGGAAATTGTAAATATACTCAGTAAACTTAACATAGTTATAATAAGTTAGGCTTTAAGGACATGTATCCAGGGCCGTAAAATAAATAAAAAAAAAAAAAATATATTCTTGTTTCTACTTTCTTGAGGTTTCGTTTGGTTCGTTCTACTTACTTGGTAAAATTTTTTTCTTCGTCGGAGACGGAGATTGCCGTCCTCTGTTATCTTGTTTCCGGTAGATCATTGTCGGTGTCGGATTTTATTGATCGTAAATCTGAAATTCAGATAGAATTAAAGCAATTCTAAATTGGTGTGGTAAGAAAACAGCAACTATATTTAGCATTACCGCGACATGATGTACCGCATGAAGAAAATAATTGTTCATGATAAAGAAATCGATGTTTCCATCAACATGTATCCTGTTAAATATCGGACAGATTTGTATAAGGAAGACGATAGCAACATCAATATCAGCAACCAGGTTATGAAGTTTCTTAAGGTTCATTTCACTGATATTCATAAAATTCGAATAAACTAAGATTAGACAACCCATGCGCTGTCCGACTTATAAAATTGTGATAACATAACATATCATCACGCCTGTATTCCCCGAAGGGTTAGGCAGAGGCGTACTAATGTACACCCACAGTTCGCCGGTATGTGTTAGTCCCATGTAATAGGGGGCGAGCCTATTGCCATTAACCGGTCACAAATTCCTAACTCCGAGCTGCTACTGGGAATTTCATAGAAAAACCCAATAACACTGCCCAACCTGGGAATCAAACCCAGGACCTCTAGCGTAGCAGTTACGCTCAGGACCACTTGGCTAATGAGGCAGTCATATATCAGTTTTTTGTGATATCAGTTTTTAATAATCTTCATTATTATTTTCATTATTATAACAAAATTGATAACTTGTAGTGTGAAATTCTGATGTTCAGCCGCATCAGGGTAGTCTAAAGGCCAACACCAATACAGTAGGTAAATGATGAATAGAAGTGTTGAAGTCAAAAATTTATCTGTAGATGTATAATTAAATAGGTCAGAGAGTCACCTTATTCTGTCAATTTACAAATTTGTAAGTCTGTAGTAATTGGTGCAAATATTACCATGTACCTTAAGATAAGATATAGAAAAGGGTTTTTATTTCATTTTAGTTATTCATACTTCTAAAGGTTATTGGGTTTTCTTATGAAATTCCCAGTAGCAGCTCGGAGTTAGGAATTTGTGCCCGGTTAATGACAATAGGCTCGCCCCCTATTACATGGGACCTAAACATATGGGCGAGCTGTGGGTGTACATTAGTGTTCCTCTGCCTAACCCTTCGGGGAATACAGGCGTGATGCTATGTACTTCTAAAGGAAAAGGAACTTAAAGAATGTGTTGACTGTCTGACAGTGTCAAAACTATTTTTTCAGGAATGTGTGGAGGTTAAAGGTAGAAATCTACTATTATGATTATAATTATAAAAAAGCTGTGTCTGTACATTGAATATATGTAGGTATTAAAAAAAACAAGTGGGATAGGATATATAAATGCCTCCAAACACGAAAATATGATTTTTAAAATTCTTGTCTGTTTGTTACGAGTTGGCATTTTAAATTTTGTTATCATTGTTATAAAGTGTATGCTCCAACTTAAAAACTGGTGAACTTCTTATCTTTCTTCTTCTTATATTAATTGAGTGGATCCTGAGATATAGCTTGACCTCTCTGATGCATACAGACCCATAAAAAGAAGAGATTATCAATGTTGGTTTTTCAATTTTACACCTAATATAGCTACATTAGGCCTAAAATTGAAAAACAAACTGTTGCCTGCATATTTACTCACATGAAGCTTCATGTGAGTGAATACGCAGGCAAAAGCTAGTTAGTAATAAATGCATAAGGCCCACTTGCACCAACTTCTTAAACGTGTTTAAATTGTATTTAAACACGAAATTTCTATGAAAAATTGTGTTTAAATTCAATTTAAACATATTTAAAAAGTTGGTGCAAGTGGGCCTAAGTCTATGATACCAAAATGGTACCTTGGTTTCATCAAGCTGCCAATCTATACTAATATATAAAGCTGAAGAGTTTGTTTGTTTGTTTGTTTGTTTGTTTGTTTGTTTGTTTACTTGAACGCGCTAATCTCAGGAACTACTGGTCCAATTTGAGAAATTCTTTCAGTGTTAGATAGCCCATTTATTGAGAAAGGCTATAGGCGTCAAGCTATGCGGACGAAGTCGCGGGCAGAAGCTAGTTTTAAATATATGGCTTGCATTTGAATTCTGTTCAGTTATCTTGGAGAAAGATAACTAAACAGAAAGGCTTAGCAGTTACTTCCCTTGTACTAGATGAATCAAAACAATGCAGAAAAAAGTAATATATAAAAACACAATGTTCTGACAGCATTATTGCTGCAGTGGCATGTTATTGGATTTTGCACTAATAGGCAGGCAGTAGTTTGTGTTTGTTAAATTTATGTTTTTAAATACACTTTCGAAAACGTATTATTATCGAAATCGAGAATTTTCTGCTACAAATCTCATAAATACATAAGGTCAGGGGGGCTAATTCCGTCTATGGGGCGTAACCGTCTACTAGAAATTATGCTCGTTGCAGTAGAGTCGCAGCGTTTGTAGAATTGTCGGTAAAACAGTATTACTTTTAGCTTCAAATAAAAGTAACTAGATGAAGTTAGTCGCTATAAAAATGGGTAAAACAGTCTTCAAAGTTTAGTTACTTTTTGAAAGTGAAATGTGAGTGCCCTACGCTGCTGTATTTTCGAAGGTAAGTTTAAAATCATGTAACTTACAGTGTTGAATGAATTCAATATATATAGTGTAGGGTCCTTGTAAAGGTTTCGTGTATTATTTTGCAAGATAACGCTGCAAATGATTAGATTATTCAACGTAACAAATTTATAACTTCAAAATCGTTAAGTGCATAATTCCGTCCATTTTGAATGGGGCTAGATCGTCATATGACGAATTTGCCCCATTTCTGAGATCGTAAACCTTTTTTTTCCCAACTTTTTAATAGAGAACCAATCAATATTCAGCATATCTACTTACTTGGAGTTTAAAGAAAGTTCATTCGAAAGAGCGCAGATATTATATAATTTGTGTAACAGTTACAGAATAATCACCACCACAATCAATTTTAAGGAAATATTTTTTTCTGAATTTGATTTTTTTATGATCACAAATAGCCGTTGTATGTATAGTGAATTTAGATTTTTCGGTTGTTACTAAATTGGATTAATTAAACTGTTTCAGTTCTATTGTGAATGTTGTTGTTTTTTTTATTCATCGACAGGCTCGCGTTTGACAGCTATCTGGCTTGTTGTTAAAAAGCGAAGATTTTTTGTTTTTATATTGTTTATCTTTGATACTTCTCATATTTTTGTGTTTAGTTGATTTTAAAGTTATTATATAATAATGAGACTGATTGTTAACTTATTAAAACTAAAGTACCATTTGATTTTGATAGGTTTTAAGTTTGTTACTGAATTAAAACGATTTACGATAACAACAATGTATTTTTATTTTATGAAGGTAATTACATATTACAGATACCTAATTACATATTTTTCTGTGTGCTTTTATCTTAAGTTTGCTAAATTGAAGTGTTTACTTTATCCGCGACGTCGTCAGCATAAATTTAGTTTATCTCACAAGAATACTATGGGAATAAAAATCTATATGTTCATTTATTAGGATGTAATTACCAAATAACATGATTGCACTCTCATAAATCGAATCACCCAATATTTTATAGCATAAGAAAAAATCTTAAAATTATAATATTTTTGTGCAAAATAGCGATACCTATTTAATTAATAATAAGAAATGAGCTAATAATGCTCCACTAAAATATGTTGACCACCCCTGCTTGTAAAGACATGCCGAAATAGCCCCCAAAAAAGATTTTTACGTATTTAACCTGACAGAGACTTTATTTTTAAGAGTTTAAAGCACAGAATTGACTGTCATTTACGAACGCGTGTCACTAGTATGTGTTTTCTTAAAACCACTAAAGATTTCAAGTAATTCTTCCAGTAAGACGGATTTTCCCGATTTAGAAGGAAAAATCCGTCTACTGGCCAAGTTTTAAAAAAAGTTTAATATCCTAGCACTGGTGATAGTTTAATTAAATAAGATCACGGTATTTGAAAATTTAAAACATTACTATTTTCATGAGACTATATCATTGATCATAAATCAAAACGTTCATCGGATACGGGCACTCAAATGTAAGTCGAAAAAAAACTATGCCGGAATTAGCCCCCCTGACCTTACATATTTTCACATCTGTTTCTCATTGGGGTAGGCAGAGACTACACCTGCTACGATCCTAGCACACCACTTACGCTTCATCTACCTACGTTAATTATTCTCCTTCTCATATAAATGATTGTCGATTTCGATACGAATACGTTTTCGAAAGTGTTTGTACTTGGGCTACAGTACAGGGGAAAATTACAGCCCTTAGACTGATCAAGTTCTGTATTAAGTATAGACACAATGCAAAATCTTTTGTCTTAGAGTCTGGGGGTCATTACAGTTATTGCAGAATTAAATATTTTGAGTATATCTACAGTGTTTCAGATTTTATACATTAAATAAACACTGAATAGTCTTTTTTTAGAAACCCCCCAGTGTGTAGTATCTAATAATTACCTTACAGGATTCAAGTAAGATGGCAGAGTTGGAACAACGTCAAGATCAATTGTTAAAAAAATTGGATTTCCTTTATAACAGAATAAAGACCATTAGGTTGTATTGCAATGACAACAATAATGAAGATGTTAAAACAAGCATAGCCAAGGAAAGTGTAAGTTAATTAATTAGAATTTTGTTTACCTGCAGTGTTAACTATGTTTTTCCCAATGACTAATAGTAATTCCCACTCTGTCTTTATGCTGATATTTCAATAATTCCCTTTAATTGGATTATCTTTGATAGATCATATTTCAAGACGATTTCTGTGGCTTAGTGGTTCGAGTACTGGACTGCTGAACATGAGGTTGTGGGTTCGATTCCCACAGGACACAAATATTTATTGGTCTGGATGTTTCTTATGTATTATAAGTATGTATTTACAAAAAAATGTATATATGTATAATATCCATTGTCTAGTACAAGCTCTGCTTAGTTTGGGATTTGTAAAATGGCATTAGGAGGTACTCTGGGCGCTGTGTAAAATGTCGAAGAATATTTTATTATTATTATTTTATATTATTATATAGATAATAGCTTCTGCCCGCGACTTCGTCCGCGTAGCGTAATGATATTAGCCTACAGCCTTCCTCAATAAATGGGCTGTCTAACACTTAAAGAATTTTTCAAATCGGACCAATAGTTCCTGAAATTAGCGCGTTCAAGCATACAAACTCTTCAGCTTTATATATTAGTATAGATTAAACTCAGAGAACAGTTACATCAAAATTGTTTCAGTAATGGATTCTCATATACATATAGATGAGTCAACTTACGGAACAGTGGAAGTTTCATCAAAATTGGTTCAGTCCTTTTCAGGACAAGGATTGTTAAGTGTGTAGTTGTGTACCTATCACTAAGTGATGAGCGTCAATGACACGCTCACCTACTTTTTGATAGGAAACGACGACGCCAATATACATTATGTTAAGAAAACCCTGTTGATCCGAAAGGGGCATAGATATCCTAATCACATCACCAAATAAAATAAGAAACATTAAGTATTCATGAAAGTAAACAAATAGGTAATTGAAGGTTAAAATTCAAGGGTTAATTTGGGCAGGTTGTCCTGCCCAAATTAACCCAAATGCAAATACCCTGCAAATATCTTATCTATATATATAAAAGAAAGTCGTGTTAGTTACTTCATTTATAACTCAAGAACGGCTGAACCGATTTAGCTGAAAATTGGTGGAGAGGTAGCTTAGAACCAGGAGACGGACATAGGATACTTTTTATCCCCGAATTCCACGGGGGCGAAGCCGCGGGCAGAAGCTAGTAATCTATATCTTTTATATCTATATATATAAAAGAAAGTCGTGTTAGTTACTCCATTTATAACTCAAGAACGGCTGAACCGATTTGGCTGAAAATTGGTGGAGAGGTAGCTTAGAACCAGGAGACGGACATAGGATACTTTTTATCCCGTTCCCGTGGGATGTGATGACATACCGAATTCCACGGGGGCGAAGCCGCGGGCAGAAGTCCCGTTCCCGTGGGATGTAATGACAGACCGAGTTCCACGGGGGCGAAGCCGCGGGCAGAAGCTAGTATATATATAAAAGAAAGTCGTGTTAGTTACTCCATTTATAACTCAAGAACGGCTGAACCGATTTGGCTGAAAATTGGTGGAGAGGTAGCTTAGAACCAGGAAACGGACATAGGATACTTTTTATCCCGTTCCCGTAGGATGTGATGACAGACCGAATTCCACGGGGGCGAAGCCGCGGGCAGAAGCTAGTTTATAATGTGTTAAAATCGTCATGGGGGTGCGAAGAATTCCCGGGCTACGGGAGGCCACCACCCACAGATTACCTTAGGCACGTACAACGGACGAACGCTCATCAGGCTCGACGATCATATGGCACAGCTCGAAACGGAACTTAAGAAGATCAGGTGGCACATTCTAGGGTTATGTGAAGTCCGAAGAGAAGGCGAGGATACTATAATTGGAATTGGAATTGAGGTGGTCAAGGAAATCAAATATCTAGGTGTGGTCTTAGACAAAACTATGTCATACAAGACACACATAAAGGAAACGTGCGAGAAAGCGAAAATTGCATTAATACAGTGCAAGAGAGCCGTAGGTAGAACCTGGGGAATGAAACCGGCTGTAGTAGCCTGGATCTACAACGCCATAATCATACCCAGAGTCATACATGGAGCAATTGCCTGGTGGCACAAAACGCAAACCAAGACCAACAACATAGAACTATCAAAGGTACAAAGATTGGCCGGACTTATGATAACAGGGGCAATGAGGACAACACCCTCAGCGGCCCTGGTCGTCCTGCTAGGATTGCTACCACTTAGTCAACAGGTCAAGAGAAGGGCCCTGGAGCAGTGGTCCAAACTGAGAAGCCTAAACCTTTGGAAAGGCAACTTCATGGACAAAGGTCACGCAAAAATAGCAAATCGATACGAAGACAATCTATCAATGATCTTGGCCAATAATGACCTGATCAAGAAAGAGAAAATCTTCGACAAGAAATATAGAATACATATAGGAACAAGAGAAGTATGGTCAACCGAAAAAGAACCCTCCACGGTTGTCTGCTATACAGATGGATCTAGAAAGGAAGGCACAAAATTGTCCGGCTCCGGGGTTTACATCCCCGAACTGAACATAAATAGCTCTTTCCCATTAGGCAGATGTGCGAGTGTATTCCAGACAGAGGTTCATGCCATTATGGAATGCACTCGAATAGTCAAGGAAGCCCGGAGACTGGAGGGCTCCAAGATAGTCATATACAGTGATAGTCAAGCGACACTCAAAGCACTGGACAAAGTGGAGGTCACCACTGCACTAGTGAAAGAGTGCAAAGAAGCACTCAATGAACTAGCAGAAACGGCAGAGGTGATAGTCGCATGGATCCCTGGTCATCAAGGACACAAAGGGAACGAAAAAGCAGATGAATTGAAGCAGATGAAATAGGAAGTGAGCTGATGAACCCTTCGTGGGACCAGAACCTAGGTTACCGATCCCATACAATATCGTCAAAGGAATCATCCATAGAATAATGGTAAAAGAGTCGAACCAAAAATGGCACACAATGGCAGGTTGTCGACAGTCGAAAATCTTCCTAAAGTCATATGACGAAAGGAAATCCCAAAAATTACTGAGGATGAGCAGAGAAAACATAAAAATAGCAGTAGGGATCGCAACGGGACACTGTGGACTTAACAGACACCTGGCGATCATGAAAATAAAGGAGGACCCTATATGCCCAGCATGCGGGGAAGCAGAAGAAACGAGCTTTCATCTACTAGCAAAATGCACAATGTATGCGCTACTTAGATGGGAAATACTAGGAACCGATGAGTTAAATGAAGAACAGCTAGCAGAACTCTCCATCGGACAACTGGTGGGCTTCTGCAAGGCTACGGGAAGATTTGCGACGCCGAGCGCCAGTAACCCATGACAGGATCCACCAAAAATGGGGAACTGGGCGTAATAATCCCAATATGCGGACTGATCGCCCGCGTGGTGCCTGCCGGCGTCCCCAAATTATAAATAGAAATAGAACCTTGGAATCGGGCCACCTGATGTACGACCGGCAGGGTGATCAACTATCGCAAGGTGGCGTAGGGTTTCTAGTCCATTAGGCCCTCTCTGAAATCGTTGTTGAGATATCCAGTGTGTCGACCAGGGTAGCGTACCTCATACTTAAACTAACCGAGAGGTATAGCCTCAAGGTTATACAGGTATACGCCCCGACGTCGACGCACTTTGATGATGCCATGGAAGAGATGCACGAAGATATCTCATCGGCGCTTCATAAGACCAAGAAGACGCACTTCAACGTTGTCATGGGGGACTTTAACGCTAAAGTGGGAGTACGGAGCAGCGACAAATGGAGAGTTGGTCCACACGGCTATGGAAGCAGGAACCACAGGGGGCAAATGCTCGTTAACTTAGAAAAAGAGGGGCTCTTCTTAATGAATTCATTCTTTAAGAAGCAGCTCCAAAGGAAGTGGACGTGGCAAAGCCCCGACGCTGTCCATCATGACGGATAGGAAGCATATATTCAGAGATGTCTCTGTGGTTAATAGGTTTAACACCGGAAGTGACCATCGATTACTACGAGGCTCTCTAAATATCAACTGTAAGCTGGAAAGGTCCCGTATGATGAAGTCTACACTCCGACCCAATCTACTCCAAAGCGCCGTGGGATCAGAACAGTTCCAGCTCCAACTGGAAAATCAGTTCGCTGCTCTGGGCCCCACGATAAACGTGGACGAGTCCCTGCAACAAATTATGGGGATCCTACGGAAGGAAGGTTCAAAATTATTTCAGCTGCAGCGTACGGGTACGAAGTCCAAACTTTCGGCACAGACTCCGACTTATGGGCGAGAGACGTATTGATGTCCAAGCTACTAATGTCAGAAAAGCGGGCCCTCAATCGTAAAATAAGCAAGCTGGTGCGTTGAGACCTGCGATACTCAAATACACTCCAAATAATGGAGTCTATTTATTGAGCGAAATCGGGGGTCAAAAGTCTTTGCCCAGAAATTGAGAACATCAGGACCCATCTGACGAAGCTGAAAACATCAACAGGAAATACCGTCACCTCAAAGCCGGAGATTCTCGCTGAGATCGAGGACTTCTATGGCCGATTGTACGACTCGCATGCTCCACGACCACAAACGAGAGGATTGCCGAGCCACCTTGAGCCGCCATTACACCAACGACTTGGCAGAAGTCAGTCTCGAAGAGATCGAGAGAGAAGACTGGGGAAGACGGAGTCACTTTGGAGATTCTGAAAGCGGGAGGTAGACCTGTACTCCGAGAGCTTCAGAAGTTGTTTAACTCTGCCCTCACCGACGAGAGAACTCCAAAGGCGTGGAACAGATGCGTGGTGATACTGTTCTTCAAAAAGGAGACAAAACTCTCCTAAAGAATTACAGGCCCATCTCGCTTCTGAACCACGTCTACAAGCTGTTTTCGAGGGTGATCTCAAATCGTCTAACAAGGAGACTCGACGAATTTCAGCCCCCAGAGCAAGCTGGATTTCGAAGGGGTTACGGGACCATAGACCACATCCACACAGTGCGGCAGGTTGTACAGAAGACCGAAGAGTATAACCAGCCCCTGTCTTGCTTTCGTGGACTATGAGAAGGCCTTTGATTCAATCGAGATCTGGGCTGCTTTTGAGGCACTGCAGCGATGCCAAGTGGACTGACGATGCGACCATGTCCGTTCAAATACAGAACCAGCAGACTAAACATATCCAGCTGCGCCGGGGAGTGAGACAGGGGAATGTTATATCCCCTAAAGTGTTCACCAACACCCTAGAGGATATGTTTAAGACGATAGACCGGAAAGGAATGGACATAAACGCGAACGGCGAGTACATCTCACACCTGCGATTTGCCGATGATATAGTACTTATGGCACAGTCGTTGCAGGATCTCGAACGGATGCTGGCCGATTTAGTTGATGCCTCTCGACGCATCGGTCTCGGGATGAACATAGATAAAACTAAGATTGTGTACAACAATTTTATTACCCCGAGGCCGGTTATCGTAAATGGGTTATCTCTCGAAGTTGTTCAGGAATATATCTACCTCGGGCAAATTATGCAATTGGGTAGAAACAACTTCAAGAGAGAGGCCGATAGGAGGATTCAGCTGGGATGGGCAGCATTCGGCAAACTTCGTCGAGTCTTCTCGTCACCCATACCACAGTGCCTTAAGACGAAAGTCTTCAATGCGTGCGTCCTACCAGTTATGACCTACGGACCCGAAACGTGGACTCTCACGGTGAGACTGGTCCACAAGTTTAAAGTCGCTCAGCGAGCTATAGAGAGAGCTATGCTCGGAGTCTCTCTGAAGGATACAATCCGAAACGAGGCTATCCGACAGAGAACTAAAGTTACCGACATAGCTCCAAGGATTAGCAAGTTGAAGTGGCAATGGGCCGGTCACATCTGTCGCAGAACCGACAATCGTTGGAGCAAACGAGTTCTCGAGTGGAGACCGCGACTAGACAAACGTGGTGTAGGGCGCCCGCTGGCCAGGTGGAGTGACGACTTGCGGAAGGCAGCTGGCAGTGGCTGGATGAGGAAAGCCGAAAATCGGGCTCTGTGGCGTTCACTAGGAGAGGCCTACGTCCAGCAGTGGACGAATATAGGCTGATGATGAAAATAGTCATGGCCTTTATTATTTTTGGCACCCAGGGATAGTATTGCTGCCACCGTAAATATTGCCATTTTAGTTTTGATGGTTTTATTTTCTTGTAATTTGAAAATTCATACTTTTATATTAAAAATGCGAAAGTGAGTTTATTTGTTTGCTACGCTTTCACGCATAAGCCGATTTTGAAAGTTCTTTCACCAATTAAAAGCTACATTATCTATATATTTTTTTAGGGATCTCTCTTATTATTTATATATTTTTTTAGGGATCTCGGATCCCTACAAAAGTTACAAAAAATTAATAACATTTTATCCATGTTGGACCCAATTCTGAAGTTCATGCAAACGAAGTTGTGGGCAGAGGCTAGTGATTATATCTATAAATAGAACTGGATATTGATACCTAACAGCATCTTCACATTGTATAAATTTGAAGTGAGCTCATTAATATTTGAATGATCTGTGAAGTGTGAACACTGAAATTATTCATCAAGTATCTATACTTCGACTTTTAATTGGACATTAAGGGTTACCAGTTTTTGACAAAAAAAAAATGTAAGAATGAAAACTAATGTTATGTGAAATAGTTAAGTTCATTCTTTTTATCTTTAATGAACAAACTTTTTATTTTAACTTTAATAACTTGTCTCAAACACGACATAAACTATTAAAAATGATTTTCAGTAGCAAGGTAATCAATAAAATTACTAAAAGTAAAATTACATGATTATTATTTTCAATTTATTTCTATTATAAGAAAAAAAAGGAAATTACTTTTATTAACAATGATTAATTAAGCTTATATTCCACATCTTTTACTTACTTAATTTTTAGTTTGATTTAAATTAATCCATTTTTATATGAAGTTATAAATCGCGCGCCAGTTGAGACACTTCATTAATTAGTAGGTATGCTTAAGATAGTCACTCCCGATTTATGCTTTTTATTCAGTACCGTCATTTATATCTATATATATAAAAGAAAGTCGTGTTAGTTACTCCATTTATAACTCAAGAACGGCTGAACCGATTTGGCTGAAAATTGGTGGAGAGGTAGCTTAGAACCAGGAAACGGACATAGGATACTTTTTATCCCGTTCCCGTGGGATGTGATGACAGACCGAATTCCACGGGGGCGAAGCCGCGGGCAGAAGCTAGTAACTTATATAACGGTACAACTATTTTCTTCACCAGTAATAACAGTCATTTTAATTTCCTCTATTTCAGTTACCAACTCCAGAAGAAGTTGTATTGGTTCTCAGCCCAGACAGCTTACCTTGGTATCTCAACGTTTTGTTAAGGGAATCTACTCTGGCGCTTAATGTTTCATGGCACATTCATTCTACGGTACCTAACGAAAAAGTGCCAAAGCTTAAAAACTTTGTTAAAAATCTGCAAGAATCTCAAAATAACCCTAGAAAAAATTTAAGGCTGATATTTAAGTGTGGTAAGTGTAATCTTTATCCAAAACAGATGATAATATAATATTAGAAAACAACTGGGCGCAATACGGGTAAGTGAAAGCAATACTGGTGAGTGCAAGTGCGATTTTGCTATTGGGATCGCAATCGTAAAAAAGTAAATGTTATCGCTGGAAATAGTGACGTCGCCGGTCGCTGACCGTACCGACTCGATGTCGCTGACATTATTCCCAGTTGCCCCCAATGGTGGCAAACAGCGAACTCCCAAAAAAATTACTCAACAATATATGTTTTTTCTCTAAGTTTGTAGGTATGTATATTTTACGTAAGAAATTACGCATCTATTTACTATTGGTAGGTCTAGGTAAATCTATACTTTTTTAATATATTAAGCTGAAGAGTTTGTTTGTTTGCTTGCTTGAACGCGCTAATTTCAGGAACTACTGGTCCGATTTGAAAAATTCTTTCAGTGTTAGATAGCCCAATTATTGAGGAAGGCTAGGAATATAGGCTATCATCACGCTAAGCCTAAGTAACTATTCCACGCGGACGAAGTCGCGGGCAGAAGCTATAGTAAAATATACATTATACCTATAAACTCTGCTCTGAACGCAGCAAACGTCAAGTTGTACCGAGCGAAGCGCGTGGAGCGCCGGTAGCTGGCGCGCATAAGAAACAAAGTTCAGTACAACGACTAATTACGGAATCCAGCGAGTGCGAAAGAGAGAGCTCGCACGCAGCTCGGCACGTGAAACGGAAGATTTTTTGAGAAATTAGGCAATTCGCTCGGCGCTCCTGCGTTTATTGAACTGTCATCTGACGAATGGAGTTTATTTTGAGAAAAAATACTACTAGAAGCCTTGTAATAATTTCTATGAGAGATTATTCACCTATTTAAGATTATTTTTTCATTTTTAACCCCCGACGCAAAAACGACGGGGTGTTATAAGTTTGACGTGTCTGTCTGTGTGTGTGTGTGTGTGTCTGTCTGTGGCATCGTAGCTCCCGAATGGATGAACCGATTTTGATTTTGTTTTTTTTGTTTGAAAGGTGAATAAGCGGGGAGTGTTCTTAGCTATGTTTGATGAAAATCGGCCCAAGATGGCCGCCGCCACAAGATGGCGGTTTACATATTTTTTCACAACTCCCACAATATTGGTATCAAATGAAAGGGCCTGACTAGTAGAATACTATACACTATGAAAAATTTCAAATCCAACATGGCGGCTTCCACGAAATGGTGAATTTATTAAATTTTTTCACTACTCCCTCAATAAAGGTATCAAATGAAAGGGCTTGACTAGTAGAATACTATACACTATGATATAAGATATCTAATAGCTATGAAATAATTGTACAAAAGTTGAATAACTAAACGAAGAAAATACCTAATTAAAACGCAAGAAAATAAAAGAAATTAAACAAAATAACTAAGGAGTCCCTACAAAAAGTGTGAAATAACAAATTAAATTAAAAATTTAAAAAAACCCCCGACACAAAAATAAACCTGAATCCCTATAAAAAGAAAAAAATAAACTTGAAATTATAACCCTTCGTAAGTACGTATGAAGTTTTTTGATTAAATTTTGTCGCGTCGGGGGACCGCTCTCTAGCTCTCGCGTGTCTGCCCGCTCGGGTCGCCAAACTTGAATATGTTACGCTCCGCCCACTTTACACCCTCCCGCGCGTCGCGGCGATGTACGCGCCATCCACATCAATTCTGATTTCGCGCGATTCACGTTCGGGAAGCAAAAGGAAAGGAAAGGATTCACATAATTAGAGAGCGGTCCCCCGACGCGACAAAATTTAATCAAAAAACTTCATACGTACTTACGAAGGGTTATAATTTCAAGTTTATTTTTTTCTTTTTATAGGGATTCAGGTTTATTTTTGTGTCGGGGGTTTTTTTAAATTTTTAATTTATATCAAATAAAAAACACAACAAATAAATACGTCATAAGTATTTGTTTGGATTGGTTGTCATTGTCAACGAAAAGTCAAAATAATGGCGTAAGTTTCGTTACATGCAGACTATTTTCAATAAAAATCATCGATTTATCATGAATTAAAATTAATTAATTATAATAATTATTAAATTTGATTTAATTTTATATCTATTACTAGCTTCTGCCCGCGGCTTCACCCCCGTGGAATTCGGTCTGTCATCACATCCCCCGGGAACGGGACAAAAAGTATCCTATGTCCGTCTCCTGGTTCTAAGCTACCTCTCCACCAATTTTCAGCCAAATCGGTTCAGCCGTTCTTGAGTTATAAATGGAGTAACTAACACGACTTTCTTTTATATATATAGATTCATAACATAATTTTTTTAATAGATTTCTTGAGATCACATTACTATGATGTAATGTAAAAACGGAACGTAGATAACTGTTTTATCGACATGTTCAATTAATTTAACTAAATTGACATAAGACAGACTTGGTGCAAGACGATCTTAAATGTGTTATGTTTATGGAGTTAAACATATTTAACTAAATGCATAAAAGAATGATTTAAATAGAATTTGGTGCAAGTGGCCCTAAGAAAGTGCTTAAATTGTATTTAAATACGAAATTTCTATGAAAAATGGTGTTTTTTTTAAGTGATATTATTTATTTATTTATTAACATAATAAAAGTACATTTTAAAAATAGGTAGATACAGTGAAAACATAAACCAGTTCAGGTTTTTCTGTATACCGTTGGGTCCGTCGATAACTCATAGAATGTAGGTACTTAAGTGAACACGACATATCGCGCTCGCAGCGAGTTAAAGCCGTGTTTACTCTCAATAATCAAATATCATAATTATACAGTATGTTTTTTTTATAATTTTTTTTTATTAAATATTATTTTAATGAACCTACTTTTTATTCAGTTTTAATTCCTCTATGAAGTATTCTTTGAGTTTCGATTTTATATTATTTTTTATTAGGTTATTTTTTATTTTTGGTGGTAGCTTATTGATTAATTCCGGTACAATATACATTATGCGCATCTTTCCATGGTCCCATATAATAGAGGGCAAGCCTATTGCCATTAAGACGCTGACAACAGCTAAATGAAATTCGATGTTTCACTATTTTAGCCACGCCCATTATTACTCCGATATCTAAGCACTTTTTTAAAAGCGCGGTGATACAGCGAACTACCTAATAAGAAACAGTGACGCGATCAAGAATGAACAATCAAGTCAATAGATGGCGCTGGTATGTATTTATTGCTCTGTACGAAGAGCTACAAACAAATTAGACAGGACGAATAAAAAAACAAGTATGTATAGGAATTATCTCTACTATTATAACATTGTAAAAAAGACAAGTGGGTTAGGGTAAGTATATAAAACAAAAATGTGATTCTTGTCTGTTTGTCTGTTTTTTAAAAACTACTTCTTATCTCAAATAATTCAACGGATCCTGAGATACAGCTTGACCTCTCCATATAACCCTTTATTCATTGTATAACCCATACAAAGAAGAGATTATCAATGTTGGTTTTTTATTTTTACTCCTAATATAGCTTAATGCGAGCGAAGCCGCGGGCAAAAACTAGTATCTTTATATTTTTAAATATTTTATGAAACTTTATTTACAATGAATTAAAAACAATATACCGTAAACGAAAATAAAAACCCAAACTACTACTACTACTTTATTAGCAAATTTTTTATTATTTTTACATGCACTATTTATTTGCCTTTTTTATATATACTAGCAAAAAGCGGAGCTTTACGAAGGCTCGTGAAGTTTTAGTGCCCAGCATTTTTTTAAATCTTGACACACGACTTGGGACGTATCCACTCACCTACATGAAAATCGGTCCGGGCTACGATTCCCATTTTTGTTCTGAATTTCAATTAAAACCTATTAAATAATTAAGTGATGAGTCTGGTAGAACTAAAAACAGCCTCCTCCAGATTTTCTCGTAGAAGAGTGAAGTATGTGTAGGTTGTGTGTTAGTCAGAGGTTTCGAAAATGTTATTTAATCCTTTTACGAGTACGTTGTGGGTTTTTGTCAAACTTTTTAGTGAATTCTTCTGAACTCTCAACTCATTATCTAAGTTACTTCTGATTATCAAAGTTGTATTTTAAAGATTGCATCATTTTAGTAGATTTTTTAAAATTATTTAGTTTCTTAAATAAACGATGGTATGGCATGGTATAGCGTGCTATTTTCCGCAACTCCACGACAAAGCGCGTATTTTGCGTGCGGGTGTGAAGAATTATCTACTCGAGCCACCCTAACTCCTTAAGAAAGGCCAGCAAGCGGTTCATGTTGCTGACGATCTCTCGGTGAGTACTCGGTTTACCGAGGTACTTTGCCCTGTATGCGGCGACCCCTGGACAATGTAGGAGCACGTGGGCCGCTGTCTCGTCTTCCCCCAGGCAGGCTCTGCACAGGGGGCTGTCTGTAACACCTATAACAGAAAGATGTTTATTAAAACAACCATGGCCGGTGAGGGCTGCCGTGACTGTTCTTAATTGTTGCTTTGACAGTCGCTGTAACTGTTTAGTAACGCGTCCGTCTATGTCAGGGAGTGCCTCCTTTGCCTGCCTGCACTCCCCATGATTCAACCAGTACCTGCTGTGCCAGTTTCTGGTGCGTTGTCTTACAATAGTACGTATCTGGACGAAGGGGAGGGGTATAATGGGTTCGGGACCCACGGCATCCATGCTCGACCCCCTTCTAGCAAGCTCGTCTGCTGCATCATTGCCTCGAGAGTTGCTATATGTCCTTTGATCCATTGGATGGTTATTTCGTTTTGCACACCTACTTGATTTAGTCTTAGGTGGCATTCGATTATTAGCCCCGAGTTTGCTGTGTGACTGTCGAGAGCTAGTAGTACTGCCATGCTGTCCGAGAGTATACGGATAGAATGGTCCTTCACCTCCCTTGCTGCAATGGTTGATGCTGCTAATAGGATGCCCATGCATTCAGCTTGGAAAACTGTGTTATAGGTCCCTAGTGGTATGGTCAACCGCACGTTTAGATCTTCTGAGAAGATCCCGCATCCGGTGCCTTTACTAGTTTTAGATCCGTCTGTGAAGATGTTAAGTTCTGTAGGGTTTAGACCCTCACAACGATGGTCTTCATGAAGCTGAATCTTGTATTTCTTGTCAAATATGAACTCCTTCGGTTTGCGATCGTTGACCGCTCTCAAAATTGGGTGTTCATCGAAGTTCTTCTAAAATTGTTGTACCTACCTATGTCGCGTGCCGCTGTTTTTCCAGAGCGATATTGCTTTTAGACGCACCGCCGCCATTACTGCTTCCTGTTGTATGTACAGGTGTAGCGGCGGTAAGTCTAACATCACCTCTAGTGCTGCAGCCAGTGGTAGCTAGACACGCCAGTCTTGGGAATCTCTGTAGTTTGTTTGTTGCAGAGAAGGTCTTTGTCCTGGGCCACCATACTATGGCGCCATATGTCAGAAGTGGTCTAATCACTGTTCTGTAGAGCCACTGGATAATTTTTGGAGATAACCCCCACCTTTTCCCTATCATTCTTTTGCACTGCCAGAACGTGATACATGCCTTGTTTATTTTGCTGTCGATATGGTTGCTCCATTTAAGCTTACTGTCAAGAATGACACCAAGGTACTTGACCTCGGTGGACAGTCTGAGTTCCGTATTGAACAACTTGGGTAAGCGATATGGCCCTAGTGATCGTTTTTGGGTGAACATTACTAATTCAGTTTTGGTTGGGTTCACTGATAAGTCAAATTCCCTGCACCAGCGTTCCACTATTTGTAGAGATTGTTGGGTGAGGTTGCATATGGTGCTAGTTACCTTCCCTGTTACAAGGATAGTCAGGTCATCTGCATATCCTATCGTATAGTCGTGGTTCTCATTTAGTTTGGTAATGAGGTCATTGATGACTAGGTTCCACAGAAGGGGGGAAAGAACACCCCCCTGCGGACAACCTCGCGCTATCGTGGCTGACTGCTCATTTCCCTCAAGGCGGACCACGCGTTTTCGGAGCATGTTTGTGATCCAGTCTCTTTACAGTGGTTCTACTCCATGTTTAGAGACTGCAGTGCTGATGCTGGAGAAGTTCGTTCTGTCGAAAGCACCTTCGATGTCTATGAAGGTGCCTAAACAGATGCTTTTATGTTGTATCGCCTCCTCAATCTTGCTCACTACTAGATGGAGTGCAGATTCTGTCGATTTCCCTGAGCTATAAGCATGCTGGTTTGCATGTAGGGGTGTATGTTTTAGCGCACCATCCCTTAATTCCCTTTCGCATAGCCATCAAGGTTATGTTTTGGGGTCTCCTAGCACAGGTATTTCATATACTTAAAAGGAGGCCCTTGCGTAAGATTTATTGTAAAAGTTTTAATGTGACAATGAAATAAAGTTTTTTTTTTATGTACTCTACTTCTTAAAGAAGAAGAAAACAATTGTCAAAAATAGCCAAATAATCATCGAATGACAGTCGTAGTAATGGAATAATTTCTCATTGAGGTTCTAAAATGACGTATTAGGCTCTAGAGAAAAGCCTGTACCTACCCCAATTTAATATTTCGTTTTCACTCAGGCGAGGCCCACCAAAAAAGTCCCGTGACGTGAATTCATTTTAGAATAAGTGTACTAATACTTATATAGTTATTAAACTGCCTCATTAGCCAAGTGGTCCTGAGCGCGACTGCTACGCTAAAGGTCCTGGGTTCGATTCCCAGGTCGAGCAAAGTGTTATTGGGGTTTTCTATGAAATTCCCAGTAGCAGCTCGGAGTTAGCAATTTGTTACCGGTTAATGGCAATAGGCTCGCCCCCTATTACATGGGACCTAAACATACCGGCGAACTGTGGGTGTACATTAGTACGCCTCTGCCTAACCCTTCGGGTAATACAGGCGTGATAGTATGTATGTATGTAGTTATTAAACGCTTTTTCCTAGTCACAATAATGTTTTTGACTTTTTTTCATATTTAGTACTAACGACCCGCCCGCGGTTTCACCCGCGCTGCCCCGTCCCTAAGAGCGTAGCGTAGCTTGATGTTTAAAACCTTCCTCTTGAATCAATCTATCTATTAAAAAAACCGCATCAAAATCCGTTGCGTAGTTTTAAAGATCTAAGCATACATAGGGACAGACAGCGGGAAGCGACTTTGTTTTTTAATATGTAGTGATCTGTAAGTTTGCTTTGAACAAATTGCTTGCCAGATAGCAAGCCGGTCCCTTGAGGCCGACCTTGATATGTCCACAAATGGCAGAACCATTGCCCGGACGTTTATTTGGTAAAGTTATAAAAAAATGCATTCGCTTACATTTATTCCCAGTGTTAGTATTTTGTATGAAATGGTAGAGCAAGAGGTTCCTGCACTACCATTTCAAACAAAATACTATTACTACTACTAATATCATTACTACTACACATTATTCATATTCCGCTACCGTTAATAAAAAAAATGGTAGCGAAATCCGAATAATATTATTTCCAGTTTTTTCTTTCATTTTTTAAGTATACCACAAGAATTTAAACACAATTTTTCATAGACATTTCGTATTTAAATACAACTATATACAATTTAATATGTATACAATTTAATATGTAATTCTTAAATAATTGATGATGAATGATTAGGTATAAAAAAATATATTAAACACAGAATTGCTTACGGATGTATAGGTAATATTCGCGACAAAGTGAACTCCAACTGACGTTTATTTGTTTACATCGACAAAACCGCGCGGTGCCGCGCGTGGCGCTCCGAGTGTTTTGCCAACGTCGCGCAGGAGCGCCGAGCGAATTGCCTAATTTCTCAAAAAAATCTTTCAAGTTTCACGTGCCGAGCTGCGTGCGAGCTCTCTCTTTCGTACTCGCCGGATTCCGTAATTAGTCGTTGTAGGTACTGAACTTTGTTTCTTATGCGCGCCAGCTACCGGCGCTCCACGCGCTTCGCTCGGTACAACTTGACGTTTGCTGCGTTCAGAGCAGAGTATAAAGGTATAATGTGTTTGTAGTGTTAGCTCCATAAACGTCGTTGATGTTGCGTGCCGCTTGTGCTGCGTGCCGCTTGTGCTGCGTTGCTGCCACGACGGTACTCATCTATACTAATATATAAAGCTGAAGAGTTTGTTTGTTTGTTTATTTGTTTGCTTGAACGCGCTAATCTCAGGAACTGCTCCGATTTGAAAAATTCTTTCAGTGTTAGATAGCCCATTTATTGAGGAAGGCTACAGGCTATATATCATTACGCTACGCGGACGAAGTCGCGGGCAGAAGCTATATTCCATAATTACTCGAAATTTTAACGTATCCATATATCCATGACGAAAAAGTTACCTTGTTAGTTAGTTAGTTAGTTGAAATGCGATGAAAATGTAACACTAATCAATAAACACTACTACTTTTGGAAAAAGAATTCCATGTTTTTAAAATAAAATTAATTTGAAATTAGAATTCTTGGCCAAACAAAAATTATTTTGTTTTGAAATGGCCAGTACTGTAGAACGGCAATTTCATAGGTAAAGACCTATTATTTTGATTGATCTGGGAATTGAACCCAGGACCTCGCGCTCAGCAGCCGCTCTTACGACCAATGAAGCACCATATAATATACCATGCATACCATAAGCGAGGAGTCATATATTTCACTTAACGTCACTTAAGATCGCGAGTGAAACCGCGAGAAACACTACGCTACTTAGTTATTAATAATAATGCTCTCTTTTGCAGTTTCGGCCGATACTGAATTGAAATTGTCAACATTGGATGTTCCAATTGTGGGTAATGTGAACATATTACGATACCTGTCCTATGTTTATCCAAGTGTTATTCCATACGACCCCAACGATCATAATGTTGACCACTTTCTTGACCTTTGCCATGTGTTAGAAAGAACGTCAGACAAGAATAAAGAAGCAATTGTTAACAAATTATGTTCACGACATAAAAACTGGATGTATGGGAATGAGTTTTCTATTGTGGATGTAGCTGCATACAATGTTATAAAGCAATGGAAGAATGTTCCTAAGTATATTCCTAAAGCTTGGTTCGACAAGTGCGACAAATTGTTTTCATAAACTGATATATTTTGAATAAATTGAATATATGAATAAATGACACAGAATAATGACTGAAATTAAGGAGCGTTACTTTTTATTAAGTTAGTAGGTAAGTTCTTATTAATCTTTTCCTAATTAAGACGAGTGGTTAAAGACTTGGCCATAATGGTGGAAGAAAATAACGCACATAGTTGCATTACTATGCGTTATTTGCATGCGACACAATATTACGTAACATAAAGGATAATTCGGAGGTAGTTTATAGGCAAGTGAGCTAGGGAGATACATATAATATAATTTATATCGCTAACTCATGTGCTCATCTCTAGTTCAAATTGTACATACCCAATATGCCGATGGCGGAAATTAGTTCGTGGCACGAGATTAGAAACTTCCTTTCCGTAGATTTACGACGTTTTTAAAATAATTTCAGTAACATGTATGGACGTAATAGAGATCTAATAAATATATCTATATTTATTTACTCACCGTCGCAGTAAGCCATTGCTATGACCCGATTCTATCATACGTAGAGTAATGTAGAGGGTATGAAGGAAAAAGACTAACGGCTAGTCCCAATAACAAATCAGTCAGTAGTGTGTGTGCTAGACCCGGCTAACTATCCACTAACGGCCAGTCCCTGTAACAAATCAGTCAGTAGTGTGTGCTAGACCTGGCTTACAATCCACTAACGGCCGGTCCCTATAACAAATCAGTCAGTAGTGTGTGTGCTAGACCCGGCTAACTATCCGCTAACGGCCAGTCCCTGTAACAAATCAGTCAGTAGTGTGTGTGCTAGACCTGGCTTACTATCCACTAACGGCCAGTCCCTATAACAAATCAGTCAGTAGTGTGTGTGCTAGACCTGGCTTACTATCCACTAACGGCCGGTCCCAATAACAAATCAGTCAGTAGTGTGTGCTAGACCTGGCCTACTATCCTCTAACGGCCGGTGCCAATAACAATGCAGTCGGTAGTGTGTGTGCTAGACCCGGCTAACTATCCACTAACGGCCAGTCCCTATAACAAATCAGTCAGTAGTATGTCTGCTAGACCTGGCTTACTATCCACTAACGGCCGGTCCCAATAACAAATCAGTCAGTAGTGTGTGCTAGACCTGGCCTACTATCCTCTAACGGCTGGTGCCAATAACAATGCAGTCGGTAGTGTGTGTGCTAGACCCGGCTAACTATCCACTAACGGCCAGTTCCTATAACAAATCAGTCAGTAGTGTGTGTGCTAGACCTGGCTTACTATCCACTAACGGCCGGTCCCAATAACAAATCAGTCAGTAGTGTGTGTGCTAGACCTGGCTTACTATCCACTAACGGCCGGTCCCAATAACAAATCAGTCAGTAGTGTGTGTGCTAGACCCGGTTAACTATCCACTAACAGCCAGTCCCTATAACAAATCAGTCAGTAGTGTGTGTGCTAGACCCGGCTAACTATCCACTAACAGCCAGTCCCTATAAAAAATCAGTCAGTAGTGTGTGCCAGACCCGGCTAACTATCCACTAACGGCCAGTCCCTATAACAAATCAGTCAGTAGTGTGTGCCAGACCCGGCTAACTATCCACTAACGGCCAGTCCCTATAACAAATCAGTCAGTAGTATGTGTGCTAGACCCAAGTGGTCATTCTGCAATTCCGCAAGTCATACGTGTTACTAAGCGGCTCCGCTAATTATATTCAAAAATTGGTAAAAGTGATTGTTATAGTGACCATCATATACTAAACTATTCTCCAATAATCAGTCTTTCACACCATTTATAACGCTACTGCTGCCGATTGTGTAAACGAGTGGTAAAAACATTTAAAAAGTGCACAACAAATAAGTTTATTAAAACAAAAAATTGAGTGCCGTGCGGTATACAAGGAAATGGACTTTGCCCCTCTAGCGTCGAGTTAAATAGAGGAGTATTCGTGACTGCAATATAGTTATCTATTTGGACTAACTACTCATCGTTACTGTGGCGCTTCGGTGTTATAAGGGAATCGCAATCGTGTATCCGTGCGTTCGAACCTGGGTGCCCGAAGTCGACTTTTTGTGTTTTTACCGATTTTTCTGTGCTTTGTTTTGACACCTCCTTGGCGTAAACTTACACTATGCCTCGTATAGGACGCACACCTCCCAAGTCAGCAGACGTTAACATTGAGCATGTTCAATCGGAACCTGATATGCAGAAAGCACTATTGGGCTCACCGGATATCAATGTATCTCTCCGTCAGAAACGCCCGCGGACGGATACATCACCTGGCATTGTTAATACTGGTTATGGGAATGTGGCCTGTGGAGACGTATCCAGACCAAAATCGGACACTGAGACGTCGCTACTCCTATCAGAAATTCGTCAACTAAGGCAACAAGTAAGTGACCTAAAGCAACAGAATACGGACATCGGCTTAAAACTTTCAAATTTCTCCGATGCCCTCAACCAAAAACTCGCTGAATTCGATAAAAAATTAAAGACACAAGACAGAGAGATTATATTACTAAAAGACACCATAAGCGAACTCCATCACAAGTTAAATGCGTACGAACAAAGCAATATGAAAAATGAACTCGAAATAGTCGGAATACAAGAAGAAAATAACGAAAATCTCACGCATATAATGATGCTGACAGCGAAGAAAATTGGAGTCAATCTAACAGAAGCTGACATAGACGGGGTTTATCGTGCGGGTCCACGACGTACTAACCTGATGGGAAAACCGAGGTCTATAGTTTTGAGACTTACTCGTCGCGCTACACGGACCCATATCCTAAAAGCTGCGAAAGAGCGACGGCCACTTACCTCCAATGATATTATCAAAGGAACGTCCAATGCAGTCTATATAAACGAACGCCTGACTACCCGCAATAGGTTGTTATTTCGTGAAGCAAGAACCCATGCACAATCACACGGCTTCCGTTACTGCTGGGTACGAAACGGAACAATCTATGTACGGCAATCTGAAAAGCATCCATCTATTTCCATTCGGACAACGACAGACCTGGACGAGAAGCTTAATCCCACACAAGCTGTGGTTGCTGCCAACCTCGATAACGAGATGTCACCGTCACAGCCGTCTGACAAGTAATAGTTTAAATAACATGATATTTCTAACGCCTCGATTGTTATTTCTATATGTTTTCTATGTTTTAAAATTAACTATTAACCTACACAACATGATGTACATGTATACTAAGCTCACCCACGAGTTTACACAATTTAAACAACTGTCCTGTAACCTCTCACATCGAAGCACACGCATAACAAACTACACACCAATTTTACTATACATTTCTCACAATCATACGCGTACCCCACACGTAACATCGCCACCACACATTCTGTTAACCCTTGTTCTTCACCTGTACCGATCTTATAATGCAACTTCGCTTACAGTCATTTCAACGAATAGACTATGCTGCGTATCAGTAATGAAAATATATCGTTGCTTCATGAATAAAATAACGCCATACTTATTGTTCACTCGCACAATATTAACATGCATTCCCAACCTCAATCATACAGTTCTTGACGACAAATATTCTAACTGCCAAGATAAACAAAATTATAACATGTACTTCCTATGGCGAATTATCTAGTGGATGAAATAGATAATAGTTCTAACCTGGAGTGTCAAGAACTCAATAGACCTGAAGAATGCGAGAACTTTCTGACTTCTAACTTCAACATCAAGATAATTACATTCAACATACGCAGTTTACAGCATAATTTCGATACATTTTGCATTGCGTTAAAACGACTTAACATAGTTTACGATGTTATTGTTCTTACGGAATGCTGGCTAAGAACTTGCCCAGTAGTTGGACAGATAGAAGGTTATACGTCTTACTATACTGTAAATAATCTTAATCAATGCGGTGGAGTAGTATTGTACGTCAAGAATTGTTGGAACGCTACAGTCTTGGAGCCGGATCTTCAAGACGCCGAATCGCTCTTAGTGCAGCTATCTAGGGATATATGTTTAATTGGCATTTACCGCTCTCCCTCTCACAGGCAAGTTGATAATTTCATCTCCTCCCTAGACAAAGTTCTTAAGACTATTAGTAAATATCAAACAATTATAGTGACCGGGGATATTAACATAAACCTTTTATCAATGTCGGATTATTCATCATCCGAATTTGCTTGCCTTATGTCTGAGCATGGCCTGAGACAGGTAATTTCTAAACCAACTAGACGGGACGCCTGCCTGGATCACATATTCTTAAAATCAAGACATCTGAATGCCTTAGGTGTTGTCTGTGAAGTTGACATCACCGATCATCGCTTTGTTATGATGGGGTATAAAACTGTTACTCATGTGGGCACTAATAGTCAACAACGCACAGTAAGCAAAATCAACTATCCCGCGCTATTAGAGGATCTCCGTCATTGTGAATGGAATGAAATCATGTCTGAACTAGACGTAAACACAGCAACTAACGAATTCCATAGGCTTCTAACAAATATAATAAATAAACACACAACAGAAAAGAGGATTAGTCGCCCCAAATATATATGGAAGCCCTGGATTACACCTGGACTTTTGAAATGTATGAACCACAGAGATAAACTTCATAAAGAATCAACGAAATATCCTAATGACAAAACAAAAAGAATTATTTATACTCGGTACAGAAACTTCTTTACAAATCTAGTGCATAAGCTTAAACGTGAACACGACAGCAAACAGTTAGAAAAAAATAAAAACAATCCTAAAGGCTTATGGAACACTATAAAAACAATCACTGAACAAAAGATTAATAGAAGTAAACCTAGTGACTTACTTAAATGTAAATCTACTACGCAAGAATCAATTGACTACTGCAATGAATATTTCTCCTCCGTAGGGCCAAATTTAGCCAGTAAAACTCTTTCAGAGTTAAATGAAACTCAAGAGTCAGTGGCTTCCAAACAAAAATTGGGAGTGCCTTTAGGTATCAATTTCTTTATGCAACCTACTGATCCTTATGAGGTGGACAAACTGATTACCAATCTTAACAGTGATAATGCTGCCGGTTCAGATGGTTTTACACCAAAACTTATAAAACAAATAAGAAGTGAAATAATAACTCCGCTTACCTATATTATCAATCTTAGTTTAAGTTCAGGTGTATTCCCTACCAAATGGAAGGAAGCCCGGGTCACTCCTATACATAAAAGTGGAACAAAACAAGACCCTGCGAACTATAGGCCTATATCCCTATTAGGAGTATTCTCTAAAATTCTAGAAAGGATAGTGAATAAACGCCTGAGGTCCTTCTTGGATACAAACAATCTGATATCCAACAAGCAATTTGGTTTCAGGAAAGGAAAATCCACAGAAGATGCAGTGAGCCTTTTAACAAAATTAGTGACATCTAATTTAGATAGCAATAAAAAATGCCTGGGTGTGTTTTTGGATCTCAGTAAAGCGTTCGACACTGTTGCAATTCCTATTCTATTAAAAAAACTAGAGTTCATGGGAATTAGGGGACTGCCTTTAAATTGGTTTGACACTTACCTGACGAATAGACGTCAGTTTGTAAGGATAGGCGATTGCGTCAGCTCTCAAACAAATATGACATTTGGCGTTCCACAGGGTAGCGTTCTCGGGCCGACCCTATTTCTCGTCTACATGAATGACATACATTGTGCAATATCTCAAAACGCGAATATCATAAGCTACGCAGACGACACGGCGATTATACTTAATGGAACATCCTGGGAATCGGTGGTTGAAAAAGCCCAAAATAGCATTACTTGCATCAAGCGATGGCTTGATTATAACCTTCTCTCATTAAATATAGATAAAACCAGCTACTTGTGCTTCCACAAAACCAAGGCATCCGCCCCGAAACGGCAATTAAACATTAAAATCCACTCGGCTACCTGTAACCATTCCCTGTGCACCTGCGAGACAATAAAAAAGTTGGAAACCGTCAAATATCTGGGGGTCTTAATCGACCAACGGCTCTCATTCAAACCCCACGTTGACTTAATGGCCAAGCGGACTAGAAAACTGATTCACACAATGAAACTGTTGCGAAACACTGCAAACAAAAAGATTCTGCACGTAGTTTATGTTGCGTTGTGTGAATCAATCCTTTCTTATTGTATAACAATATGGGGTGGAGTTGGAATCACCACAATGATTCAAATTGAACGGGCCCAACGATCAGTTCTAAAAGTCATGCATAAAAAATCATTCAGATACCCAACAGAGCTCTTATACAAAGAAGCAATAGTGCTTAACGTCCGACAATTATACATCCAAAAAATAGTACTGAAACAACATAGGATCATAACTCAGTCGCCGGAATACCCGCAAATTCTCATGCGTCGAGTTTTCAAATGTTCATCGGTCAACACAAAAACTACCTTTGCCCAACACATGCAAGAATTCATGCTTGGCCATATTTATAACAAAGTCGTAAAAATATGTAACATTCGATCAAGTAGAACAAGTCAAGTAAAAAAGATGGTTTACCAATGGCTCCTAACTCAATCCTACAGAGGTTCAGAATCATTGATAAGAGTAATATCGTAACACACACATAACTCACTCTCTCTCTCACACACATATACAAACACACATAACATAAACACACACTTTCGATGTTTCTTAATTAAATATTAAAATATTGCTGTAGCTACATATAAAAAAAAAATATATATATTATTCATCTAACAGTAATGTCCCGCAATGCGCATTCTCACATTAATATGGTAATACCACCCAAGGACTCCACGAGACAGGCTCGACCTAGTGTGGAGTTCTTAAGTACAACATGTATTCCTTTGTGTCGTTAATGTAGTACCTAGACTAGATAATAATATTTAATAACTAGAATTTAAGAAAAATGTAAAACACTTTCTGGCAAATAAAAGATTATTATTATTATTATTATAGACCCGGCTAACTATCAACTAACGGCCAGTCCATAACAAATCAGTCGATCGATTTGTTTACTAGAGGTAGAATTTTGACATAAAGTCCATACAAGTAATGTCAAAATTATGTCCACATTCGTAGAACGCAATCCTATATCATCCACCTTATACGGTGGGCTGTGGCCGATGATGTCAACATTGAATATTCGTTTAAGTACTAAAATAAAATACAATAAAATAATTTATGCTATTTAATAAAGTAATTATGAAATATCATGTCTATATTAAGTTTCAATTGATTTATAGTCTTCAGTGATGGCACCTGCATGATTACAGTATATTAATTGGTGATGATTATGCAGCTTACGCCTCTACAAACATATTTCACAAAATAATACATAGATATTACATCACGGAGTTTTTCCACACTCAGGGAACGTGCACATATTAACTACTTAAATTATACATACTTAATTGTAATAGCTAACCAAATTTAATATAAAAATATTTAAGTATATCTACAGTCAGTATTTACAAGTCAGAAAGTTTTGCGATGCCGCCTACATTAAAGGATCAATCGGAGATGTAAAAGCCTTTGTATAAAAGTTAATTTTATTAATAACTAGCTTCTGCCCGCGGCTTCGCCCCCGTGGAATTCGGTCTGTCATCACATCCCACGGGAACGGGATAAAAAGTATCCTATGCCCGTTTCCTGGTTCTAAGCTACCTCTCCACCAATTTTCAGCCAAATTGGTTCAGCCGTTCTTGAGTTATAAATGGAGTAACTAACACGACTTTCTTTTATATATATAGAATATTGAAACGACACTGTGTTAATATTTATCTTACCTAAAAAAAATTACAGCTATACTATACTCCCTTATATGTTATTAAACAATGTTTCCCGCTAAACGGATCTTCATGCGGTTTTTACTTCCTGAGGAAGTTTTCAAGCTAATTAAACATCACGCTACGACCCTTAACAGGTGACAACACAACGCTAGTGAAAGGGCGAAACGTTAGTAGAAATCAAGTAAGTGTTTATTTGTTCTTTTTTCTTCCCTAAACAGCTGAACAGATTTCGATCAAAGGGTTTTTAAGACTTTACATAGTTTACGTTGGCGTCTATCATTGAATTTTATATTTAAATCGGCATGAACTATATGCATCACGTATAGATGATCTATGACGCTGCCATTAATATATACAAATGTGTTATAAATACTCGCATACCTACAATACACAAGATAATTGTGTGCGTCTGAAGTTAGCCGTCGTTAGCGTTACGATACTAGTTGTACGGTTCCAAAAGGTTGATCCTATGGAGAAAATCCGGGAAACTCCATTGATTCTCTTTTAAAATACATGGACTTACATACACATGACATCATATCGGGTTCTCAAATAATGTGAATCCTCGATAATATTGTCGACTTCGGTCAAACTTGGATATCATCCAACGTTCACACATCTTGTTATCGCAATACTGTACCAGTGAAGATTGTAACTTATTTATTTTAAAAGAGTGTCCATGGAGTTTCTTCCGGATTCTTCTCCATAGGATCAACCTTTTGGAACCGTGCAACTACAATCATAACGTTTCATACCAACATAACATACCATCACGCCTGTATTCCCCGAAGGGTTAGGCAGAGGCGTACTAATGTACACCCATAGTTTGCCGGTATGTTTAGGTCCCATATAATAGGGGGCGAGCCTATTGCCATTAACCGGGCACAAATTCCTAACTCCGAGCTGCTACTGGGAATTTCATAGAAAAACCCAATAACACTTTGCTCGACCTGGAAATCGAACCCAGGACCTCTAGCGTAGCAGTCGCGCTCAGGGCCACTTGGCTAATGAGGCAGTTTCATAAACGTTTGTAAAAGCTTATTTGAAATAAAAAACATTTGATGATTTGATACAGGACTTACAACCTTTATTGGTACAATAATGCTATATTGTAAACATTGAATGTCAAAGTTGGACCGAAGTCGATAATATTAAAAGAAGGTTCTCAACTAACTCTGAATCGGATGTCATTTTAAGGAAATGCCTATGTACTTACTGCTTTCTGTTTCTGTTATTTGACAGATATCACAACTTCAAAATATATTGTTTTAAAATCCTGCAAGTTCCAATTACATTGATGGATGCCCCCACAATAACAAAAGACACTGAGTCGAACCGCGGCGTACACGGCGCACGTGCGTCACATGTGATAAAGCTCATTTCTTAGCGAGGTATTTTACATACAATGTTTGTGGTGAAGAACGTCGTATATAACGCTGTTTTTTTAGGGTTCCGTACCTCGAAAGGAAAAAACGGAACCCTTATAGGATCACTTTGTTGTCCGTCCGTTCGTCTCTCTGTCTGTCAAGACCCTTTTTCTCAGGAACGCGTGGAGGTATCAAGCTGGAATTTATATAAAATACTCAGGTCTACTGTCCCTTGGAGCTGAGAAAAAAACAAACTTCTAAACCAACGCAATCAAAAGATACAAGTTTATGCCGCAAATTTCCGCAAATATTCGACACTCGCAAGGGAATCAAAACTTACAAGGTACTTCGCGTGAACTCAGAATATTGAAATTTGGTACGAAGCAACGTCTTATAGCTAGTGATGGGTGGAGGATAAATACTCGGAAGATAATAACTCTAGTATTTATCCGAAATGGATAAATACTCGTTTTACCTCATTTTTATCGGATATTTACTCAAAATGATGGATATTTATTTTTTTCCGCTACGGATGGTTATTTAAAATAAATTTATGGTCTATTATTGGTATTTAACTGCCTCAATAGCCAAGTGGTCCTGACCGCGACTGCTACGCTAGAGGTCCTGAGTTCGATTCCCAGGTCGAACAAAGTGTTATTGGGTTTTTCTATGAAATTCCCAGTAGCAGCTCGGAGTTAGGAATTTGTGCCCGGTAAATGGCAATAGGCTCGCCCCCTATTACATGGGACCTAAACATGCCGGCGAACTGTGGGTGTACATTAGTACGCCTCTGCCTAACCCTTCGGGGAATACAGGCGTGATGGTATGTTATGTTATGTTGTTATTGGTATTTTGGCCTCAAAACACTAAATTATTACATTATTTAATTCTGATGTCACAACGAAGCAACGTGCTTCTCACCGCAACCTAATCCTGGCGACCTTTTTACGGTTTCTTTTGTTTTGCTTATCTATTCCTTCGCCTCCCACGCCGCATGCACCCGGGCAGTGCCCAGGTTTGCGTCATAGAGAGTGCACGTGTGTATAAGTTGTTTATTTTATAACGAGCAAAAAATTTGTTGTCAATATAGTATTTTTTTAATGATTCAAGTATCTATTCAAGTTGGCACCAGTTTTAACACGTCTTTTTCGGCTCTCTTACTCTTCTGGCGTTGTCCCAACATCATGGAAGACAGCATTGGTCCACCCGATCCCTAAAAAAGGCGACCGCTCAAATCCATCCAACTACAGACCGATAGCCGTAACCCCCCTTTTCTCGAAGATAATGGAGTCCATTATCAACTGCCAGCTCCTTCGGTACTTAGAGGATCACCAACTGCTTTGTGACCAGCAGTACGGCTTTCGTAAGGGTCGGTCGGCTGGTGATCTTCTGGTATACCTGACACACCGTTGGGCACAGGCGATCGAGACTAAGGGGGAAGCCTTGGCAGTCAGTTTGGACATAGCGAAGGCCTTCGATCGGGTATGGCACAAAGCGCTTCTCTCGAAGCTCCTTTCCTACGGGCTTGCCGAGAAACTGTGCGGATGGGTCACCAGCTTTCTTGCAGACAGAAGCATTAAGGTCGTAGTTGACGGTGAATGCTCTGACTCCTTGTTCATTAATGCTGGTGTCCCTCAAGGCTGTGTGCTATCGCCTACTCTGTTCCTTCTCCATATCAATGACATGCTGCAAATCAGCGGCATTCATTGTTATGCGGATGACAGCACAGGCGATGCTTTATATACCGGCCGTGCTAACATTTCTCGGGAAACCGTCATCAAGAGCCGAAACAAACTTGTGTCTGAAATTGAGACCACCTCAGAGAAAGTCTCAGATTGGGGCAGACTTAATTTGGTCCAATTTAACCCTATTAAGACACAAGTTTGCGTGTTCACCGCTAAAAAACGACCGTTGGTCGTATCTCCTCGTTTTGAGAGCACCCCCTTAATTGCCTCAGGCAATATTGGAATACTTGGCATCGACATATCGAATCAACTCCAGTTCCGCGGAAATTTAGAGGTTAAGGCTAAGTTAGCCTCAAAGAAGCTTGGCGTGCTTAACAGATCGAGACAGTATTTCACTCCGGCCCACCGCCTATTACTTTATAAGGCGCAGGTCCGGCCTCATATGGAATACTGTTCTCATCTCTGGGCAGGAGCACCCGAGTACCAGCTTCTCCCTCGGGACCGCATCCAACGAAGAGCGATTCGAATCGTCGACTGCCAAGTTATTTCAAAGCGGCTTGACCCCTTGGCGCTGCGTAGAGATGTGGCCTCGCTTTGCATCCTCTATCGCCTATACTATGGGGAGTGCTCCGAGGAATTGTTCGGATTGATCCCTGCAGCCTCTTTTCGCCATCGTTCTACGCGACAACAGTTCCATCCCCATCATCTTGATGGCTGGCAGTCCACAACTGTGCGTTTCTCTAGAAACTTTCTGCCTCGCACAACAAAACTGTGGAATGAACTGTCGCCTGCAGTATTTCCGGACCAATACGACCTTCAAACCTTCAAGAAAAGAGCGTACTCCCTTTTAAAAGGCCGGCAGCGCACTTGTGACTCCTCTGGTGTTGCAGGTGTCCATGGGCGGCGGTGATCGCTTACCATCAGGCGATCCGTCTGCTCGTTTGCCTGCTATCACATAAAAAAAAAAACCTAATGCACAAATATATAATTATATCTAACCTTGACAGTGATTGACAAAAATATTCATAGTTAAGTAAAATAATTCTTATTATGGCTTTTGTTATTGTTAATGTGATTAATAAAGTACGGTACAAATCTATATTAATTCAAATTTTCATATTTAATCCTTTTGTTTGTAAAATGTCAAAATTTACATTATATAATGTAACGAAAAATTGAGATAGTATTTATCCATTTTGAGTATTTATCCGGATAAATTCCCAACACTACTTATAGCACAGATAAAGGAAAAATTTCGAAAAGCATACATTTTTAGTTACATCATATAATAAAAATATTTTTAAGCACGCCACCCTCGGTGCGCGAGTCCGACTCGTACTTGGCCGGGTTTTTTCAATATGGCGCCAGGTATCTGGGCCAAGCTTCATGCTATACTTGGGCCATTACAAACGTGCGAACTAAGTTATAAAACATTTTTATCGTATATCTCGCTCGCACTATCGGGAACTGCCTTAGTGTTGTGTGTAACAATAACAAAGAATTTTTCGATAGTCGATGACAGTAATGAAGAGCAAGAGAGAGGTTATGGAAAATATAATCGGATAAGATGCATTTTACTTCTGATTCTAAAAACATACGACACATAAATAATGTGTTAAAATTAATGTTAAACATATTAAAGTAAATGCAACGAAACTAAACAATATAATTAATTCATTATACAAGAATAAATTGCTCAATAAGCAAATTTCAACGTGGGAGAGTAGTAAAAGGTAAATAAGGTGAGCTAATACCGGAGGTCCTAACCCTTTTTAAAGGCGAGCAACGCACTTGTGACTCCTCTGGTGTTGCGGGTGTCCATGTGTGGCGGTAATCGCTTACCATCGGGTGATCCGAGTGAGTCCGTCTGTTCGTTTGCCCCCCTGTAAACGAACAGACGGACTTCACTGGTACAATAATGCTATATTAGGATGTGTGAACATTGAATGTCAAAGTTGGACCGAAGTCGATAATATTTAAAGAAGGTTCTCAATTACCTCTGGACTCTCTCTAACTCTACTCTCTAACAATAAAAAAATATTAACAAAGTTATTTAAGTATAATTATATTATATATTATAATATTTAAAATACAAAATATATCCTTTCCTATGATCTTAATTATTTAGTTCTAGTGCTCAGTTAGCACGTTTGTAATGGCCCAAGTATAAGTATAGTTTTTAAACCCCTTTAGCAAGAAGATAGGCTCCGTCATTCACAGTCATTTGAGATGCGTGTGAAACGGCGGGCAATAAGAAGTCTATTCATATTTTTTATAAAGGTGAAAATAAGTGAATGGAAAGAAATATTCAATTAATATTTCGAGCAAAGTAATTTTTAAAGAAATTCTTAACAATAACTCTCGAATATAATTATATACTACGTCTATCAGTCAATTGCGTATAATAATTTGTTAAAATAAAATTATTATACATTTCATCCTAAATTACATACCATCACACTATTCTCGTACTGATTTATCAGTTATTGTATTATATGTCCCTATTTATAAACTTAACTATTACTTGGAAAGAAGTTCATGAACTTTACTAAACACTAGTCAATACTGATTTATAAATTAAGGCTTGAGCCCTGTTTTACAAAGTAGGTATGATTTAAGCAATACTGCATAAATAGTAAACTTACATCTAATCAAGTACATAACTAAGTGAAAGGCAGTGGATATTCAGAAATAATATCAATACCTCCAGAAATATAACAATGACGAATTTAAATAAAAAGTGTGACATTAACGTAACGCCAATGCATTTTAGGTCATATTATGTATTAGTATCATGAAAAACTAAGATGGAACCATTAATATCGCAACGGCGTGATTTATTTATTATTATTAGCTGTTTTTTTTAGAAAGTATGAGGATGCACATTCATATTATAAAATCTTCATTAAACAGGCTGACTTTGAAAACATGCTAAATGGGAGGTTATATCGTTATTCATTTTAAAGTGTAATTTCAATAGGCTATTTGACAGGTTTTTAAAATCCAATGTAGTAAGAGTTTATGGAACCAAGTAAAATTTTGTTTACCAGCAAGTGACGTCACCATAAACTCGCCCAATCAGGAGCGTTTTGTGTCACGTGACAAATTTATTTACGGATTTTTGAATAAATAAGTTATTATTTTCAACTTACGTTAATAAATAACCATTTAAAAACTCTTAATTTATACTGATAACAGTAATGGACATTTTATTTTTCGCATTGTCAAATAGCCTATTGTATAAATTGTGCATACATTATTTTATATTTAATCATAGATAGTGCTAACTAAGCTATTCGGTTCATGTATTTATGAATTATCGGTAAATAATTTCAAGCAATACATAATTCGCGCGGCGCACTCGATCCAAAAACAGGCAACACGTGAAGTATTAAAGCTTTGCACATACATGTAGCATTAGAGGCGCAAGAAACGTTGCCAAACTTCAAAATAGTACAAAAGTGTAATTATTTTCTCACAGTGTTATAGTTTTTTTTTTGTTACCACAAATCATATATTTACTCATAATTTCACTTTGTATAAATGAGCTACTTTCTGGTTTATTTTATTTAGCGGATAGTAAATAGCAGACAGATACTAAAAAATGGCATGTATATTTATTATCTATGCCATGAATTGGAAATATGTTCAAGCTATCACCTACATGTGTAAGCCTAAAACGTTAATTTTAATATGATAGATAATTTATCTGTTTATATGAACTTTATTAAGGCTGATCAAATGACATTATATAGTTACGTTCACTCAAAGCCTGGGTAATTCAATTTCAATAAGTTTTTCGAAATTTGTACACATTCTTGTTTAGATTCATGGCAGTAGTGATTGTGATATTAAATAAACAACATTCAGTACTGAGATCTGAAATGCTTTCTAAAATTTTTTTTTATTATACGTCTCTGTGCCACTGCTGGCCAAAAGTCCCCCCGCAAGTCCTAATATAATAAATAACTACTGTTTTCCTGCACCCTCTGAACCAACCCTCACTGTACGTGTGCCAATGGCTAAAATTGACAACATTTAGCTAAAATAACGATTTATAAACATTGAATCTAATTCTTATAAAACAGTTTATGTAAAGAAGTATAAAAAGTAAGTTTTGTATTTAAGAAATTAGATGCACTACAGGGTAGGTTTGCTAGGTGTAGGAATTATCAACTAATTAGTAAGTACCTTTACCTAGCTTGCTAATAAAAGTTACATCATCGATCATAATTTAGATTTAACATATTAATTTTTTGTAATGATTTCATCTTTAAACATTAGTACCTATTTTGTTTATTAAAAACCAGTCTTTATTCGTAACTCACACAATAGTTATAGAAAAATAAAAAACTTTAAATAGTTTTTATAGCCTGTTAAAACAAAACTAGCATTCGTATGAATCAGTAGGTATTAATCAATTAATCATACTAGGTAGTAAACATATCAAATGTACAAACGTACTGCAATTACGCCCTTGTCTTACCGAAGGTGCGATATTTATGTAAAGCATTGATTTACAGTAACATAACAAAACAAATGCATATTTGAATAAAATTAAATCATGGTAAGTAAAATATTTCAAAACAGGTTGATCACTTCAACCGTGCGTCATAGAGTATGTTCCTTTTCGGTTCCAAAATAAATTCCATTGATCTGACCATCATGAATCTGAAGAAACAGCCCATGTCAAAGTTTTTCGATTTCATTTTTATCTACGCATGCTAAGCATTTTTATTGATTGGAATCCTGCCCGCGGTAGTATTATTTTTTCATTATTTTTAATCGACATATTATGCACTATAAAATAATTAACATTAATTAATTATTATTAGATTCCCTTTATCTGCTAATAACAATGCACATTAAGTAAACGAGATCGCCATGTATAAAATAGAGTACATATAAAAGTAGCTGCTGCTAGGTTTATAGCTTTAATGTAATGTGCCTCTCATATTCATACATCTCAAATATTTTATATCGAGATCTACATTTAATAACATAAGTAGTTACATTTGAAAAAAGGCTGCTGAGAATTGTTCTTGATCAATATAGTAAAACTAAGAAAATTTAATGTTTATCATACTCATAACAGATTCTTTAATAATTTGTGGTATGGCATACAAGAATATCTATATATTTTACACTCTGCTTTAACACTGGCGAGGCACATAATTATAATTACATGAATATACTTTACGAATATCATAATAATATTACAAATATCTGAAATAAAAAACCATTTCAGACACCTACTTAAGCAATTTAAAGCTAATATTTTTTATTCGATATGTACAATATTAACAGCTAAAGAATTAATTTAAAAATTGGGAATGGGCAGTGAAATGTTACATGTGTACGGCTTCGGCAGGCGTCGTGCCGGCGGGTTCCTGTCATACGAACGAGGAGAAGCCCGGCAGGGGTGCCCGCGAGCGCGCCATGTTGTTCATAACGATCTGCCCGCCGTTCAGGCTGACCACTGCGCTGCCCTCGGGCTCGGAGTCCGTGTAGCTCGAGTAGTTGCGCACCGGCCGCTGGCGCTTCCACGACTGCCGCAACGTGTCGTTTACATTGGCGTAATGGTTCACGAAAGAATGTGGCTCCGACCTAACACTCTCGTTTTCGCTCTCAGAATTCTGTTAAAAATAAATTAAGCTATTATTTGGTGTTAATAGAATCGAATTAAGTTATTATTTTATTAAAAGATTAATCGTATTTATTATGTTTTCACTATTAAATAAAACGAACTGTGAAAATGTCTGTAATGTTTTAGCTCGCATTTTAATGTTCTATTTTAAAAAGATTAAACACAACTCTAGAATACTGAACATAAATAAACCAACATAATAATACGACTACGAAAGTGGTGCTTTCGACGAAAGCGTGTCCAAAATGATAACAATAGAAGTAGCGAGATCTCAGTCGTCGATATTTACCGTAACGCGTTCCGGGGAGTGATGGAGAAAAAATAAGGAGCGTTTTAGTGACACGGTGTTTTAGGGTCCAGGCAAAGGCTCAGACAACGCTGATTTTAATGGTGATCACCTGGGAGTCAGAGGAGCTCATCTCGGAGGGCTTCTCGGTGAGCGAGGAGTCGTCAGGGTTCTCGTCGTAGGCGCGCAGGCTCTCCTCGTCGCTGTGGTAGGCCACGGAGCCCGGCGCGGGCCGCGGCGGCGCCTTGGCCAGCGCGGCCGCGCGCCGCAGCGTGGCGCCGCCGCCGCTGCCGCTCGAGTTCTGCCGCGACCGGTACAGCTCCATGGCTAACGTGCCGCGCTCTTCGCTCTCGCCCGCCAAAGATTCCTCCAAAGTTTTCTGTGCCTCTTCTGTAATTATACAACGTGGAATAGAATAAGCACAAGATCAGGAAGTAGTTTGTTCAGAATCGACTACTGAGTCGATTACAGTGGTTTTTAATGTGTTAATTTTGATCCGAAAAGATGATTACAATATACCCCCTGATCTATCAGTGGCTCGAGTTACAGAAAACTGAAACTTATTTGCACAAATTGTTATTGTGTGCGTGTGCGCGCCGAGATCAGAGTCGTTGGGGGTACGACTGAAGTACAGCTATGTACGTGTTTTGGGTTTAGGTGGTACAACTAATTTCTTGAAAAAAATATGCTACGTGTCTCAGAATGACGTAAGGGATCTTCTAATTGACTTGTTCGAGGTCTTGCGCTTATTCTGTTACATGTTATTTATTTATTCAATTGTAGCTTTGCGGTTAACAGGCAAGGCAGGAAAATATTCGCCAAGAATTAAAGAGAGGCTGCCGAGGTACTGGAGTACGGCGACAAGATTCTATGGACGCATTATCTCGCTGTGCTTAAAGCTCACAGCGAGATAATGCGTCCTGCGTGACTTCGAATCCAGCATCAATTGATTATCACTTGGTTCTACGGTGATGCTATCTATCGATCATGAGACCTGTGTAATCAAGGTGTGGAAATACTCTCTAAAAGCCATGTGCTTATAGAGAGTATTTTCACACCTTGGCCCGATCTCTTTCTTTCCTACGAGGAACACTTACCGTGTTCAGTAATAGAATAGCTACGGATTGAACACAAGTATAGGATACTCACTTTTATATTTATAGCTTTTGCTCTTCACGCAAAGAATTGCGATCACCATAATGATAATCACGATGGACGTCGCTGCGAGTGCAACCATAAACCACGTGCGCCTATAGAAGGGTCGATACTGTAAGTAGCCGTATTCTAAATACAGCTTTGATGGTGTGACGATAACTTTTTCACTGTATGTCGGGTTGCTGATTCCATACATGTTGTACGCTATTACTCGAAATGAATACGCCGTCGACGGCAGGAGGCTTTGATATGATATGGTGAACTCTTCTAGCATGCCGTTGCTGGTTCTTGTAATTGTTTCCCATCTTGTGTCATCTAAATGAAGAACAATTCAAATAGTTATAAATTAAGAAGTAGTAGTATATAAATTAAGAAGTATTTTTTGAAGTGAAAACTTCTTTAGCGGTGTTGTGCACTTTTTGGGATGGGTAAAAATCGTTAACTGATCGAAAATTCGTAAGAGGGTTGTAATAGTTCTGAAGTGTTAAATTTTTAATGTAATATAAATTGTCATGTTTGTGTACGATAGCGCAATAAATGAATATTGTATTTTACTATATAAATGATAGTACTTTTATACTGATAATTAAAGCAATTCGTGCGAAATTATTCCCTAACCATTCCAAAATACCAAACATTCACAACGATAATGTTCACATTTTCTCTTCTGCGGTGTGCAATCCGTTGTTTTTTTTTAACAATACACACATAATAATAATATGTGTGTATTGTTAATCTATTTTTTTTTCAATCTTTTACATAATATGTGTGTATACTTTACAAAAAAAAAACATTGGGGACTATGAGGGACAAGTTGAAAAAGTGTCCATCTGTAAATTGTGAATAACAGTTCCAAATCAAAGTTCATCCACAGGCTGAACTATTGTTTAAACTAATACAATCTCTTTTTTTTACCATAGCGTTAGGGATAAATATTTTTAGGAGTTGGTAACACTGTTATCTCATTGCTACTGTAGCGTCAGTAGCGCTAACAATTTAACTCTTTTTAGGGGCACGGACTCGCATGACTTTCTTTTACACTCCATACACCCAAAGTTTGCTGCAAGAGTTCGCTGGTATGTTTAAGGTTAGCCAAGTGCTGGGTTCACTACAAGGTGCACAAAATTAGTAAACTTACAGGCTTGCCACGACTCCTTGGCTGCATTAAAACGAAACATTAATGTCGGTGAATGTCGGTCACGAAACAAATTATGGATATTGCTTATTATTTGAGTTAATAATTTATTTGGTACATTGAAAGGATAAACTTGACATAATGTTTAGACAAGTAGGTTTGACTCATAAATTTCTGACCGTAAGGTTGCTGGACAAGCTGGTTTGGTAAAATAACGAATAAGGTTACAAATATGCATATTGAAGGTGGCGTTATCTTCGATCGCGTGGGTGTGGAAGATTTGAGTCAGGGAGTAAAGTACCTTTGCGGCGAGCTTCAAAGTAGTATCCGAGCAGGGGCGCTCGGCCGGGCGCGGCGTTGGCCCAGCGCAGGCGCAGCGCGGCGGGGTCGGGCGCCAGCGCCAGCGCGCGCGGCGCGGCGGGGCTGCCGGGCTGCGGGCCCGTGCGCGCGCGCGCCTGCCCCGCCGCGCCCGCGCCGCCCCCCGCGCCCGCCGTCACGCCGCGCACGCTGAACCGGTACTCCACCTCCTCCTCCAGCCCGCCCACCGCCAGCCTCCGCTCTGTCACCTTCTGCTTCACTTGCTTGCTGAATCCTGTGACGCCAGCATCCCAAGTCGCTGTTATATCAACTTACAGTACCCCCGAAATAGAAGTGCGCGTCTGAGGTCATCCGGATGCAGTATTGTAAATTTTAATATAAAAACTCGGTGTAAAGACAATGACCCTACATTGTAAAATGCGCGGGAAAATACACTATACCCTCTTTTTCTCATTGCATTATACAATATTTTGACGCTATTACGTCACCGGTGCAGTAATTTTAACCTCAGAGGAGTAATCTTATTACTCTGAGAAGGTATAAATCTATAAAAACAAACACTCACGTTCGTCCTGCTCTATAGTCTCATAAGTGACAAGATAAGATTGAATGAGGCCGTTGCGCCGATACGGTGGCTCCCACGACACGACGAGGCTGTTCATGGTAATGTCAGTGAAGGTGATATTCCTTGGTGCTGTTGGTACTCCTTGTAGCGTACGGACCGTCACTGCGGTGGATCGAGGACCATCTCCAGCAGCATTGAATGCTAAGACCTGTAGAAAATTTTGAATTAAATATCTAATGATTCAGATAAATCAAAATAAATGAAGTAAATGATAACTAGTAGTTTTTTTTAATCGTGAAATCGTAATTCTCACAGCAAAAGTACATCAGAGTCTATTTGTATACATTTATACCCATGAATTTGATTAACATAAAATATCTTACTTGTATGCGATATTGTGTGTATTTGTCGAGGAATACGAGTGAATGCGAGGTAGCTGTGGCGGGCACCACCTCAATTTCTTCCTCCACACGACGCGTCGGATCTGGATCTTCGGGAGAATCGGTCACTAGGTAGAAGATCTAGCAAGAAGAGAATATAATATTCTCATTAAATTAATAATATTTTAGAATAAAAAACAGAGTTAATAAGTATCTGCCTCATTATTCAAATGGTCCTGAGCGCGACTGCTATGCTAGAGGTCCTGGGTTCGATTCCCAGGTAGAGCATTGTTATTGGGTTTTTCTATGAAATTCCCAGTAGCAGCTCGGAGTTAGGAATTTGTGCCCGGTTAATGGCAATAGGCTCGCTCCCTATTACATGGGACCTAAACATACCGGCGAATTGTGGGTGTACATTAGTACGCCTCTGCCTTACACCTTCAGGGAATACAGGTGTGATGGTATGTTATGCTATGCTATTTAATAGGTAACTTGTCTGGGTTATCGTGGTCTGTATGAATCCACGGACACTTCCAGGGTAGATATATTTATTTATTTAATACTTTTTCTGTCCGTCCGTCCGTCTGTCTGTCTGTCAGTCAGTCAATACCCATTTTTTCAGGAACGTGTATGTACGAGGTATCAAGCTGGAATTTATATCAAATACTCAGGTCTACTGTCCCTTGGAGCTGTGAAAAAAAATCAATCTTCTAAGCTAACGCAATCAAAAGATACAAAGCGTTTATGCCGCAAATTTTCGACATTGGCAAGGCAATCAAAACCTACAAAGTGCTTCCCGTGAAGTCAGATTATTGAAATTTGGCACGAAGCAACGTCTTATAGCACAGATAAAGGAAAAATTGTGTGTAAGTACGGAACCCTCGGTGCGCGAGTCCGACTGGCACTTGTCCGGTTGTTTCTACAAACGACAGTGTTAAGTTGTATAGTGTTGTGGTAGGGTAGTAGAGCAGTGACCTTGTATCCGAGCAGGTCTCCGTTGCGCGTGGCGCGGGCGGGCGGCTGCCAGGCCAGCGCCACCTCGGTGGGCGACAGCGCGCGCGGCGCGGCGGGCGCGGGCGCCGCGGTGGGCACGGCCTCGCCCACCCACAGCAGCGCGGGCGGCGCGCCCGGCCCGGCGCCCTGCGAGTTCACAGCGCACACGCTGATCTCGTAGTTGCGGTCCACCGTCAGCTCTGTCAGCACCACCTCCGAACTCTGCGCCGCCACATAAAACATTCTCATCACGCGGTCCAATGGGAAGCTTTTTTGGTGTCTTATTGAGTGCAATACACACGTCGTTAGTGGATTATTTGAAATTAGCACACCAACACTACAGTTGCTTTAGATGTAAAACAAAAATACATTCAAGTATAACATTTTAATTAAGATTTGGAAAAATATCATGACAGATAATTATTTTTTAATTGAGTAAATTGACAAACGAACTGACAAGCCATCTTACAGTAAATATTCATCGTCGCCCCTAGACACCTACAATACCAGAAGAGTTGCTGATGCGTTGCTGACCCTTAACAGCTCCCTATTGACTGCAGACAGCCAAAACCGCAGCAACCGAGGGAGAACTAGGTTTTTACGCGATACTAAGATACTTTACGACAGACTCCGATGTGAGGGTGGTCACCAACCAGTCAGACCCCAAGATCTGATCAGATCAGACTATCAGATCAGATGTTTTCTCGTCTCTTACGAGACGCCTATCTGTGTGGCAACAAGGAATAGTATTCTAACCCGTCCCCACACGGGGAGTATTAATAATGATAAATATTTCATTATGATTATTTCATTTTGATCCCAGCGCTTAAACGTACAATTGATTGTTGTTCGCAAGTATGCAAGAATCTGAAAGGCGCGAGAAAAACCCTTATCCAGGAAAAGTGGTATCCAGTTTATAGCAGGTGTTTGCATGACGCTATGAGCTACCAACTTACGCTTACTAGTTCATGCTTACATCATTCATTATTATTAGATGTAAGTTTCGTAGTGTATTTCAATTGGTGATAGAACAAAACTTAAGTGGCAGGTACTTCGACAATTACAGAGGTGGCCCTAGTAGCTAGATCACAGACCATACGCTTTTTGTTCGTTCAGGGGTGGTCCAGGGCTTGTTTTATTGAATTTTCTATAATGCCACATACCGTAGACTCTTACACTCTTTGGATTAAGGTGAAACCAAAGAAGCCTGTTAATATTAAATAATTATTTTATACTTAACCTACTCGGAAAGTGACTCAGTATTAAAAACCGGGGTAGAAAGTAGCACTTTTCGCCCCTAGGGCTGGAAAGTTGTATGAAAATCTATTTTTGCCCTGTTTTGATTTTGTTATATGTTTGATTCGGCCGCTTTCAGCGCAATGTCGCTGGTTTTGTTATTAATTTTTAAAATAGAATTAGGTAATTATATGATGAAGGAGATATCATATAACTTCACAAATTATACCTTCATGACTGCTAATTATTGAAATACATAAGTTTGCCGTATATTTAAGAATAATAAGTATGACTCGGTAGACCTATGCAATGAAAGTCTCACAAAAAGGCAGCTCTAATTATTTTCAGATAGACAGTAGCAGTTTCCGACTCTAGGGCTGAAAACAATTATGAAAATCCATTACTGTAACCACACATACATACATACTGTAAAAATCATTACCGAACTACAGAACGACTACGAACAAGGAAGCTTGTTCGTAGTCGGGTAAAAAGAGCACAATAGGCAGACACTGATGTGTCATAAGGATTATTTTTTAAGTTTTTCAATGGAGTACCTTAAAACAAACACTATAATTATGTAATGTAATAGGCATACATATCAGTACTTGTATCATTACTATTTTTTATAACAACTTAATATGTATTTTGTGAGTATGGATGGATGTTTGATAGATGTTGTGAGTATGAACGGCTGAACGGATCTAGATAAAATTTGGCACAGGGATATACATATTATAGCCTGGAATAACACATAAGCTACTTTTTATCTAGGCCGGACCCAATTCTGAAGTCCACGCAGACGAAGTCACGGGCAGACGCTAGTAAATAAATAAATAAACACTATGTGATCCATGTAATCTTATCTTGTTTAGGGCCGAGGCAACAAGGCCTCAGTGCACTTCGACCCAATGAGTCTTTTGTGCTTCCCCCTAGATAACCTATTCCTCATCCCCTCCCAGTTCTGCAAACAGCTCTTCTATGAGCTTTATAATGAGGCCTGAGGGTTCGAGTCTGTAGTCCTCTGGCAAAAGGCATATTCGCTTTGTAGGCATAGCATAGCATGTGATCTGTGTAATACCTTGATGCCGGGCACGTCCAGGCTCATGGTCTGCTGCAGCGCGGTGGGGAAGTCTGCGAGCGGCTGGTAGCGCACGCGGTAGCCGCCCGTGGCCGCGTCGCCGCTCCACTGCGCCTCGCCCAGCGGCGCCCACGACACGCGCACGCTGTTCGGCGAGATCGGCACCACGTGCAGCTCCGCCACCGCCTTGCTGGGAGCTGCCAACGTCACGGCACAACGTCGAACAAAACTAACATTCATAAATAAGACCTTAGTTGTACTGCGCTCGTGAACGGGCGCTGTCTGTCGGGACTGGTCGGCTCTTGACAAGCTATGGTAATCACTTTTCTTTTCTTTTAGAAGGCAAAGTGATCGTAGTTTATTAAATTCAATTACTATCATGCACATCAAGCTGCATGATTCTCACATTATAAGAACTAAATTGTAAAAAATCTAATGTTATATTTTTTACTGATTTCTGACACTTACGCGAATATTAGACATTGAATTGAAACTACTTTTTACGGATTTTATCGCGGTATATTGACGGTTAGTCGCGGTGTATTGTGGTCACGGCAGACTCAGTCAGTCTGCCGTGACCATGGATGCTGTAAAGGATCCGAAACGTCGGGAACTAAATAATATCAATATACCGGATCAATATGGAACCGCGCACCTAGTTTTTGATAATTCAAAAGTACTTGTATTACTGGACTAATTGAAATAAAACATTTGACTTTGACTTTGTAGTATATGCGAAACCCGAGACACGTTTCTATTATTTTTATGTATACTATGTACAAAATTTCAAAAGTGTATCACGAAATTAACAAAGTTATAGCCTCTCCGATGTTTAAAAGACTCCTAGAGTCTTCGTCAAAAAACACGCGTGCAGTTTTATGTAACTTTTTTAAATATTTTTGGGACAAAATATAACATGGTGTAAAATTATTTGAATCGATTCATATTCTAAACAAAACGTATTCAGGTTTTGCATATATATATATACTAAAAGTCAATTATTTAACCTGTTAATTTTAATGACAATTAATTAAACATCTGTGTTTCAGTATCCAGGTTTGCCAAATAAGCTACCGCGACCCTGCCTAATAGTGGAGAGTGCTTCCCAACAAGGAAAATTTGAATTCGCTTCACATGCGCATTAAATGTTAAATAGGCAATGAAATTGTAAAATGGCAGTGCTATGATTTATTAATTATTTTTACCTTAACCCACAAATAGAGTGAAAATAATTAAATACCTGCGGGTAACGTCCGCACAGTCTCCGTCGCGTTACTGTAGCGACTGGGGCCGATGTCATTGGTCGCCCGTATTCTGAACTGATACGCTGTATATGGCTTGAGGCCCTCCGCAGTATACGACGTCACGAAGGGATCCACACGTTCCGGAATCGTTTGCCAAGTTCCGCCGTCTTCTTTTTGTTGAACAGTATAGTATCTGCAGTTGACAAACAGATATTTTGCATAAAAATAATTTTGATTTACATTTTTTCTTACAAGTATAGATATCACTGAAGTAAGTCAACTTCAGTGACTTAATGGGTAGCAATAAAATAATTATGATTTCTCTCTGATATAGTTCGCGCAAAATAACTTGACTCAAAACTAACGGAAAGGGGGAAAGTTTGCGCAGTTCATTTGCGTTCAAAATGTACTAAAAATTCGACTACTGCGCATCCACCAATTTGGTTCAAGTTATTTTGCGGCAACTGTAAGAGATTAATTACTTAGAGATTAACTACTATAAAGAAAAAAATATTATGAAATTCTAACAAAACAGTTAATACTTAACTAAGTTCTGCTACTTAATTTGACCTACTAAGTGCCCCTATGTAGTATAATCAAACAAGTAGGTAAATACCTGAGCGGCGCATATCCGTCGTCGCCGGGCGTCCAGGAGAAGGTGATGTGGTGCGGCTGCAGCAGCGAGCGCGCCACGTTGGGGCGCGCGGGCGGAGCGGGCGCGGCGCGGTTGGCCGTGCTCAGCACCAGCGCGCGCGCCGTGCCGCCCCAGCCCAGCCGCGTCTGCGCGCGCACGCTGAACACGTAGTACCGCTCCGACGATAGCTCCGTCGCCCTAATGTAACACATTCATAATTATCCTTATTTTTAGGATTCCGTACCTCGAAAGGAAAAAACGGAACCCTTATAGGATTACTTTGTCGTCTGTCTATCTGTCTGTCTGTCTGTCAAGACCCTTTGTCTCAGGAACGCGTGGAGCGGATATCAAGCTGGAATTTATATCAAATACTCAGGTCTACTGTCCCTTGGAGCTGCGAAAAAATCAAACTTCTAAGCAATCAAAAGATACAACCGTTTATGCCGCAAATTTCCGCAAATTTTCGGCATAAACACTCGCAAGGGAATCAAAACCTACAAGGTACTTCCCGTGAACTCAGAATCTTGAAATTTGGTACGAAGAAAAGTCTTATAGCACAGATAAAGGAAAAATTGCGAAAAGCATACATTTTTAGTTACATCATATTATTATAATAATAATATTTTTAATCACGAACCCTCGGTGCGCGAGTCCGACTCGCACTTGGCCGGTTTTTTGTAAAAAGATTACTAGCAATGTGTGTCGCACATTACTAGTATTTTGATAACCCTTCGTGCTAAACTAAATGCTTGTGTTACGAGTGGGTTCACGTCGGTAGTGCAATGGGTGTGTTTCGAACCGGCAACCTATAACTATGTATTCTACTTTTCGAGAGGTTAACCTAATCACATCAAGCTTCGCGGACGAATGCTACGGCGCTCCCGTAGGCCCGGCACCAAAGTGGTGACGCGAGACGCCGAGGTTGGTTTTAGTCGGTAGATCGCTCTTTTCAGAGCGGAGTCCGACACACCCCACCGCTCTCCCCGGAGTGGTGGATAGTGCATAAAGCATTTCCAACCCCGTCAAAAAAAAACACATCAAGTTCCTGAGTTTATACCATCATACCCGAAGGGTTAGGCAGAGGCGTACTAATGTACACCCACAGTTCGCCGGTATGTTTAGGTCCCATGTAATAGGGGGCGAGCCTATTGCCATTAACCGGGCACAAATTCCTAACTCCGAGCTGCTACTGGGAATTTCATAGAAAAACCCAATAACAGTTTGCTCGACCTGGGAATCGAACCCAGGACCTCTAGAGTAGCAGTCGCGCTCAGGACCACTTGGCTAATGAGGCAGTTTATATAATACTTACCTGAGTTTATATAATACAGTGATACTCAAACTGGTCTATACAGAGCCCTAGGGGTCGATGACGACCTATAAGGGGTCCATGTCAGTGGGAAGAAAATTAAAGTCCATGAGATCTAAATGGGTATGGTATAATAAACTTTCAAAAATTGAAAATATGGCAACTGGTCGACAAGATAGAAATGTTTGAGAACCTCTGATCTAATACAATAGATCTATGTATTTCGCGTAAACAAAGCGATTCATAGTCACTGAAGGGTTTCCTTAAGAGCTTGTTACTCTATCTGTTATTTATTAACGTAGAAGGTTAAGCTTACCTGAATGTTCGATCCGAGGGCAGAAACTCTCTAGAAAATACGTGTTGTGTGGAGCTGTTGAGGTGGTACGTAACTTTATACGCTAGTATTTCCCCGTTAGGATCCTCCGGTACGTCCCAAATAATGCGCGCCGTCGTGAACGTCACGTCAGGGAACGAGACGTTGGATGGCGGACCGGGAGCTACACACAAATTTCTAATGAATAGAAGTACTAAGTGATATTAGTAAACAAACTACGATAAGTATAAAATCTATACATACTGTCGTCGAATGTTCTAACAGTCACTGGCGGGTCACTCAAAACCCCATCTCCTAACCTCGTATAGCCCAACACCTGTATTTGATACACAACGTATTTCCTCATTTCTGTCAGTGTTATAGTGTGAGTTTGGTTGGAAGGCACTGCTTGGCATTCGACTTTCTTGTGATCCGGCCGCGGCGGGGGCACGACTGCTGCGTAACACACTTTGTACCCTTCAATCAAACCGTTTTGTTCAGGTGGCGGGATGTCTCCCCAAAGAACGACTACCGTCGTCGAAGATGTAGCATTAGCTGATACGTTCATGGGACCTCTTGATGGAACTGTAATAATTTTATTTTATTAGAGTTTTTTACTAAACGTTTGTTGTAAGTACTACCAATTAATTTACGATTCCTTTTTGCACTTACCAGCTTCTCTAGTTCTTTCCATGGCTGTGGGACTTGCATTTGAAGTGCCTACTTCGTTTATAGCAGTCATCGTTATTTCGTATATTGACCATTCTTCCAAATTAGACAGTACATGTGAGTTGGCGGTATGGTCTTCAATTATGCTATGTAACGTGTCATTACTGCCACTTCTAGTGTAAGTTATGTTGTACCCTTTCGGATTACCATACCATTCACTTTGCTGTAGTGGCTATAAACAAGAATACCTAATAACTAAGTTGTAGTAGACAATAATACAAATTATTATTTAAAAATGGGAATATCCTAAAAACGTAGATGTTGCACTACAGATCTCTATGTATGATATAAATATACTTTACTAAGTACTATCTTTTTGTGATTTTTTTGCATTTTTCTTTATTATAAAGATTATAAAGTTATTTTAGTGAAGGAAAAATTCGATGTTACTGACGTCACCTTTAAGACGTAAGTTCAGAATGTGAAGGCAAATTTCGACATGGCAGGTAGGACTCGCGGTGGCTTAGTGGTCATAGCGTCTGGTGTATCAAACCAGAAGACGCAGGTTCGAATCCTGCCTGCGAGTCGAATTTTTCCTTCACTAAAATAATACTTTTCTTAGTTGAAGAACTTTACAGGAGTCTGTGAATATGGTATGTGTGCTATGAACGTTTGAGATTATGTAACAGAGGGATCAGAATACCAGAATCTGAAAAAGAGACTAATTTAGGTACTTGTGAACTTTATCATGATGCGCTACGTACCTTGTAGTTAATAAGAGTCATTTTGCAATCTATTTAAACATAGGTAAAATTATATTACTTACAATCCATCTGACACGCAGGTTGGTAGCGCTGACAGCACGAACTGTCACGTTCTTTGGTGGGTGCTGTGGAGGAGCTTGGATGGTTTGAAACTCCTTACAAGGCTCCGAGGGTGGTGACGAACCAACCACATTAGTGGCGATCAATCGTAATCTGTACGTGGTGAATGGTATTAGGCCAATCACATGTATAGCTTGAGCATCCGGAGCGTTGACCTCATAAATCGTCACCCATGACGAATTTCGAGCAGTTTGAGCCTAAAATGAGGAAATCACTATTTTTAATTTACCTTATTGATGTTGGTTGCAAGCGTGGGATCCCAGGTTATTTATTAGGTATGTCGTAATTAAGTGGCAATACATCACAAAAAAAAACTAAATCAAATATTTTACCTGAATCGTCCATAGTGATATGGATGAGTTGCCATCAAAGCCTTGCGTGAATTGTAGCAACACAGAGAATGCTTCGATATTGGAGAGCGCGAGGTTCCGAGGTGCATCCGGCAACACTGGTTCTATACCGGACTGAATGACTGCAGCCCTCGGCGGTCCTTCGCCAACTACCGTCATTGCACACAGCCAGAACTTGTAATGCGTGCTCGCCTAAGACATGACATAACAATGTTTATTAAAATTCCAATCTTTTGAAAATCCTTCATAAGGCTATAAAATGTAATCGTACCTGCAAATGCTCCACTTTAATGCTTGTGACGTTTGGTGGGAGCACTTCTTCAATAAATGTATCATTATTATCTCTCATTTGATAAGAAAGTTTGTATCCCATTAATATGCCATTCGATTTCTTAGGGACAGTCCAAGAAACTCTCACTGCACGATCTGATATATCGTCAAAAAGGAGACTTCCTACTTCATCCGGAACTAAAAATTAAATAGGCGTTACATAAAAAATATTTAATTATGTGAAAGACAATAAAATGTTTCATTGCATCTGTAATTAAGTACTTGAAGGGATTGTTAAAGGGTAAAACTCTACATAATTTAAAGCATAGATCGCTCGCCGCGTATGAAAAAAGGAAACAAAACGCTATTGTTAGTGAATAAGTATCTAATTTGAATAATATCATAATGTAACCAAAGATGGCCTTAACTAGCTGAGACAGTTTTTTCTTCTACAGATATCACCATTCTATTGTTGTAACGTGCCATTGTAAATATTTTTTCAAATAAAGTATAATTTATCATACATATCATAATTTCACTAGTCAGCGGTTAAAAATGTATGTACATGATGAAATATGTAACTCACTGTCTTCTTTTGTCCTGACCAATACATGGTCACTGCGAGGTCCGTCCCCGGGCTCCGTGAAACATAACACCGTGATGTTGTACTCAGTAAACTTTTCGAGTCCACTAATAATGGCGGATTGTTCAGTGAGGGGATCTAGTAGATTAGGAGGGACACTGACAAGTTTTTGCTCAATATTAGCATTTTCGTTAAGGTCCCAAATCCATGCTTGAATTTTGTAACCCTGTAAGCGTTTTATAGATTAATATTTAACACAACATACCACCATCGGTTTGGGTAATTCGGTGGTGGGAGATTTTAGTACACACCTGGTTAATACCATTGATTTTCTGCGGGTTTGGTGGCGTCCACCAAACAGTTATTGCAGTTGAGTTAAATGGTTCACAGCGTACACTGTCGGGAGGTGCCTCTGGTACACCCTCTTTTGTTTTTATAGTATAGCTGTCCGAAAACACCCCTACGCCTTTGTCGTTGTACGCTGCAATTTGTACGTTATAATCTTTCCATGTAATCAAGTCTTGAATCAGATAGTTTCTCTGTGCTTCATTGGTGATATTCTGATATGTCCATGGACTATTGTCGTAGCCACGAAGTCTGTATCTGATAACGAATCCCAAAATGTGGCCATTTCTGTGTTCCTCCAGGGGTGGTTGCCACTGGGTAATTATTTCGGACGAAGATCGCGCGGATCCCATAAATCCAATAGGGGGACCAGATGGTGCTGGAATGAAATATAAAAAAATCATCGTTTTTTTTATATAGAACCTACGCGTAATTTTTGATTTTCATAATCATGCGTTTTAATATTTGCGTAGATTTTACACTTTATGCAAAAAGACAGAAAATATAAATCTTAGGTAAGTATATTATCATAATTTATCCATCTATAGCACTCAATACAACCCATGCCATTCCTGTTGACCATTTTGAATTAATTAGAATATTGCACTAACACTTTTCATGCAGACAAGACACAACTATTTACATAAATGCAACAAAAAAATATATTTTTATCTATCAACTCGCTTTTTTCACTTAAATAATTCTTATTTGAAAGGAAAAATGAAGTAACAACAGTAAGTACTTATGTAAGGTATACATAATTGAAAATAAAATAAAATAATTATAATATAACAGCAGTAAAAGTTAAATTAAAATACAATGAAGGCAAAACTCATGACCAAAACTGAATTCGAACGAACATCAATGTTGCGAATTGTTCTGCATACCTTGGCAGCATATAAGATCACCCGCTGCTTGGTCGCATAGAGAATAAATATACAATTTAATATACGTAAACAAAACATGACAACGATATTATGTCGTCCCAATAACAGCTGTCCTCATGTAATTATTTTTTGCTTTTGCCTAAGTGTCAAGAAAGTTGAAGCAGAATACTGAGCTTTGTAAAGTGTGAATTTCAATTGATCGTGTTGTGCTAATTAATACAATATATAACGAACCTAGGGATTTGATTTCAAGGACAGTGATGAACTGAGAAAAGCTAATTATGAATTTTATTTTTCTTAGGGTTAATATTTTTACGGATACACATGTAAATATTTAACATACCTTCCTGAGGTAATGTTAGGACATCAGTTGGATCGGAAGCAGGCCCCTCTCCTACGGTATTGACGGCTGATACTCTGAACTGGTACGATGTTGCAGCTTTTAAGCTGGTTAAGAGAACCCATCGTTGATTTGCCGAAACATTCATCGGTTCCGTTACCCAGTTCAATAACGGATCAGGGGTAGGTCCTATAAATTAAGTAATATTATCATAAAATTATAACTTTTCTTGGCGACCATAGGGCAGAAGCACTTTCTAAATAACTTACCAAACTCTGGGACGACTCGTCTCTGAACAATGAATTTTTGAATAGGCGAATTTCCATCAAAACCTGGAGTCCACGAGACGTTGACAGCACGCTGTGACGTAGGTTCTATTCGGAATGCACGTACATTTGTAGGGGCAAACGGAAGTTCGATGACGGACAAAACCGCATGTCGCGTGTGATTGCCACCCGGTGACGTCACTACACACGTGTACTCGCCCGCGTCACTCGCCCGGACTGCCTGCACTTGCAGTGCCCCATCTGCCGACACCCATACGCGGGAACCAACTGTCATTGGCCTATAAAAATTAAAGATTTCAATATTTTATCGTGTAATTACCTTACTTATGCAGATCATACATAATTATATAGAGGATTTTCTAACTCACTGTCTGTTGTGGAACCAATCAATATTGTATTTTACGTTTGGATCGTTCGATACTTTACATTGTAGCGTTGCCGTGTGACCCAATAACACCCGTGTATCTACTGGCGGAGCTATAATTTGCGTTCTCACTGAAAAAAGAAAAACCGCATTTAGAATTCAATAAGAGAAATGGAATAGGGAAAATATACTTGGTAGGTACAGTATAGAACTAAATAAAAATTTAATAATTGTGGCCTAAATCAGACAAGACAATACCCTTTTATCAAGATAAATAACGTTAAAAAGGGTTATCTTTTGTGAACTCTGAAGGGACTCCCGTCATTTTAGATATATATATTACTCTCCTTTCTCTTTGGCTTCAAGTTGTTTGTTACGAAAACTGATAAATGAGTGAACTATTCTTATGACCTAATTATTAAAATTTATAACAGTAAATCTGGACAAAAACAAAGAGTATGAAATGTGGATTTATAAAGATAATTTGATTAAGGTTACCAAACAACAAAAAGGTATAAAATTGCATGGTGGACGGATTTCAAAGAGATATCGAGCAGGTATCGAGTCAAACCACTAAGCACTGATCATATTACATTTTCGTCATATCCATGTTCTAGATCTGTTTACAGTGAAATGATCGGATAAAAATACACTGTCCATTCAACAGTGGCGATAACAACGATATGAATACAACATCATAACTTAAAATAAAGTGAAAATTGATGGAATTAAAGAAATGATAAGACCAATCTTATCAGTTTACCTTAACAATTTGCAACTTATCGATACCGAAAAATTAAACACTTAAAAGTTGCTATAAAAATGTAATAAAATTTGAACCGACTCGTAAGATATGAAGTAATCACCTAGTACAGAGAGATAAGCCTCTCCCGATACGTTCCCAGCATCGTTTGATCGTACACAGGTGTACTTTCCACTATCGGCGGTTGTGGTGCTTGTGATTAGCAGGTCACCCTCTTCAAGTGCTTGAAGTCTTGCCGATAAGTTGATGATTAAGGAATCTGTAAGTTGAAAAGTAGTTGCAACATCACCACAGTACCTATTGTAAAAGAATGAGTAATGCCAGTAACGCTTAAGTGTTAAGCTATGTTTAACTACACATTATGTTGTGAGGATATGTTGTGTCAACAACTTTTTTACTTAATACCTATTTACTTTATTTAATTATGTTTTTTATGAAATACTATCATGGGTATTATGTAACTACAGGATTTATTCCCAAACATAAAACCTAGTCAATAGTTAGATTATTAGGGGAAGTAAAACCAATATGGATCATCTTGGTGAGGAGCTGATTGTTTGGACAATCACACGTGAGTGTATCCGAATAACTAACCATTAAAATACCAGGTGACGTTGGGGGTGGGTGCTCCCACAGCGCGGCACGTGACGGTGGCGTCCTTGCCGTCGAGCACGGTCAGGTTGGTCGGCGGAGTCTGCATTATGGGCGGGGACGCTACAAGCCACACGCACACAGTTAGAACACGGCCTGAACTAGCGGGTTATTCAACAGATTACCTACGAAATCTTCTTCTAAATTACCTAGGTACGTTAGTGCAACACAAAACTCAGTGATACAACTGTCTCAATGTGAAAAGCGCGTGCAATATTAATTACATAGGAAATGTCTAAATAAATATAGATTTAAGTAATTATAAAATATTCGGTGTGCATTCACTTTATAATAGTCAAAATACAAACCCATAAAAAAATTATACGAAATTCACTAAATGTGTTTTGAATGAAATTAATAAGCATGAAACTTGCATGAAATCATAAAGGTATTTATTAATTTCATGGTGGATATGCGTAAACATTATATTATTATATATAACCTTCGATGGTCAATAGCGAGCGCCGACACAAATAGTAAACCGTGCAGGTGTCCCGTAGCCCACTATAATTTTGCTGGGAATGAATGAATTTTTCAGAAGGATGCGCGTTAAATTCTTGCGTTTTACACGCACCTCACTACATTTTATGTTACCATTACACACACACATCCTCTATCCTCTACCCGGGTTAGTTATTTACTTGACTGTACACAAATGTAGGTATAAATACTATATTTAGTAAATTTATTACGTATAAACAATAAAGATTTTGTATAAGTTATCTGCAAGTAGGTATCCTATAAGTGTTAAAAATAAGTTAATAATATGTTATGTGACGCAAGGTAAAAGTAAATTGAAAACTTAATTCATATTCACTAAGCAACATGCAAATGAATTTTAAACAGTATAATCTACAAATAAATCAAATGGAACTGGGAAGGGAGTATGTACTATTTCGATATCACCTAAGGTAATTTAAAAAACATTGTTAAAGCAATCATCACTCTGTGCTGAAAAAAAAAAGATTTCTATGCTAGTGTTGTGTAAAATGACAACAAATAATTATTCTTACTGCCGGTGTCAAATCTGAACGTTTTTGCCTTTTTATCTGAGGTCCTCATTCTTATTAACTTCATGTGACTTCGTGGAAGCCGCCTATTGTCCTTCACTGCACGATAGTTGCATACGTTAATTAGTGAATATTGATTTTTTAATACACACACAACATGACAACGGCATTGAGACACAGAGCTTGCCGGAATTAATAGACTCGTATTACCCGTCGGACAACTAATCGGAGAAATTAGTTGTGAGTGAGATACATAAATACAATTATCCTTTTTATAATTACATAGCAATACGACTTACTTTTAATCTTTAGCCACGTGTAAATAGAAGACTCGCCCGCCTCGTTGCTAGCAATGCACTGGTATATGCCAGTATCTTCCATTTTCAGGTTACTGATGACGAGCGACCGGTCTACTTCCACGCGATATCTGCCTCCGCTATCGTCTACATCGGGATTATCAAACTCTTCAGCGTCAGCGCCGACACTTGCGATCTTTTTGGCATCTTTATACCAAGTGATACTAGGTAACGGAATACCCTGAACGTTACACTCCAAAACTATGGTGCTTCCAAATTCGCCAAATGTTTCGGACTTCAAATTTGATAGGAACACGGGTTTCTCCAATACCGTAACATAAGCAGACGCTGTGACGGTGGCGTACCCACCAGTTTTTAGTCTCGCTTGGCATGTATACTGTCCGGTATGTGTCAAGTTGGCTGATATAAGAGTTAGAGTTCTATTCCACTGATCGTTAAGGTCGAATGTTATTCCAGCTAAATCAATCATTATGCCATCTTTGAACCACAACGTTTCTAATTCATGCAAAGGCCTAGCGTTCGCAATACAATACAGACTTGTATATTCTTGACCTTTTACTATTTTAGTGTCTTCTGGTTTTATAATTATTTCTGGTGGTATTTCCTTGCTGTCATTCCCGAAAACGTTAAGTTGTATGTATGGACTATTTTCTTCCTTTCCCAGTTGTGTGTTTATGGCACGTACTCTAAAAATTGAAACAAATAGATGTAAGAATAGCACATACCCTTTAACTATAAATCCACAATAATAGTTTTCTACTAAACCTGTATGGTTTTTCATCTTCGTGTGAGGTGCACAGAATTATAAGTTCATGTTTGTCGGTGACGGCATATTTTTGATCATATCGCAGAGCACCATTCTCATCCTGCCATATGACCGACGGAGCTGGTTCAGATTCTATCTTGGGAAACGCTAATACTGCTGCCCTTCCAGATTCAGCCGTGATTACTGTCTCAGCAATAGTTTCAAATACACCCATATCTAAAAATATGATGTACCTACATAAGTGTGTGTTACAAACTTGTAACCTATTTTGTTACAGCTTAAACTTAAGTAGATACTAGATTACTGGTTCTTAGTATTATGACAAACAAACTCCTTTTTTATACAAAATAGTTGTTCAGTTTCCAGGACGGTAGACGTATTTTTCCTCAAGATTATTTCGCATACAACAAAGAGACATAAGAACGCACAAAGAGATGTATGAAAGTTTACTTACACGCGACGACAATGTTGTTCTTTTCACTGAATATTGCTCCGACGTCATTTTTAGCTATACACTGGTATGCTCCGGCATCCTGCCGCTGGGTATTATGAATCTTATGAAACAGCTCCGATGAATAATCATTGAGAGGTACACCGTTTCTCAACCATCTATACATTGGTTGCGGTATCCCTAGAATTACGAAAATAGTACTCAACTATAGAGTCATTCTGTTTTGTACATCGATTTTCAACAAGAAAACGATAAAGGTACTAGTTTTAAAATGGCCCTTCAGAATCTAACCAAAGGACCAGTTTTTCCTATAATTGGTTGGTTATTGAACAGACAAAACCATTGCTAATAGACACTTATCGCGATTGAGTCGAGTGGAATATTTGCGATATCGCGTTACCTCGAACTTTGCAGAATACACAAAAAATATTATTTATGTAAAATGTTTGGCCAATGTGTATCTAAGTTCCATCATCTCTTTAGGTCTTTTATGAAAATTACTGCTCAACTGCCTCATTAGCCAAGTGGTCCTGAGCGCAACTGCTACGCTAGAGGTCGAGCAAAGTGTTATTGGGTTATTCTATGAAATTACCAGTACGGAGTTAGGAATTTGTGCCCGGTTCTCCGCCTATTGCTATTAACCGGGCAAAGTGTTATAAAAGTAAGTGAGTGTTATAAACTTACCAATTGCAGAACATTGTAAGATTTTTGTAGTACCTTCTCTGACTATACTATTCGAAGATGAAGGTTGCATACTAAATCGCGGTGGTTGCATTTGTACTGAAACAAGAAAAACGATTGTTAAGGAGTTTAAGATGTCAACCCATATTTTATTTGGTTTGAGGATTGTTTTTTAAATGCTGCCGAAAAACAATAATATTTTATACTAGCTGACCCAACGATGCTGTCCTGTCTGAGTTTCAACTAAGCAATTCCCTTATAAAATCTCATAGAAAAAAGGACTCGTGTTTTTCTATATTTTAAATACTCCTAGCGCTATTGATCTCTTAATACATTAACCTTTATATTGTTTAATTTCAAAAAATTGTTTAACTGCATTGGCGTGAAACTTATAAACAGAAATACAGAGATAAAAATTTCAAATAACTGTTTCAGCGTCAGTATTCTTTCTAACACGCGTTGCAATTATCATTAATTATTATAATGGTATTTATTGTATTTACTTCATAATCTTTTATCATACATACATGCATCTAAGTATATTATTTTATGACTTTTTGGAAACTTTAGTTTCTAAAACAAACTGTGCGCACTATGGAGGTTTCAAACTTTCAAATCATGTTACTGTACTGTTTTACTTCAATGTACTGTACGAGAATAAAATAATAATTGTCAAAATTTTTTACTCTGCCAATTATTAAGTAGTCCAGAGTGCCAGAGTAATAATGACCTCTGAGGAAAATTCAATCTTCAACTCAGAATTCTGCAATTAAATTTTCTTTGATGTAATAGCAACGTCGTAATAATCTCTAAACAAAAACTTGTCATTCTTTGTTTCCTTACCCTAGCTAGTCTAAAATTTAGTTTTTCCACCGGCCGGGGCTCGCTGGAATTTTTTTTGTAGGTATGTCCCGTGACGTCCTGTTTATATAGAGTTAGCTTATATATGTACTTATAATCAATTCCTGGTCACAATAATGTTTTCTGATTTATCTCTTTTAATTATTTTCTTTTATAATATTTAGTAGGTGTATTTACCTATAAGAATATTTGTTAATTTTAATATTTGATTTTGTTTTATTTTTTTACCTGTGCCTGTCTAGTACAAAAATACTTAGTTTCGTTTACTTAAATGTATCATATTTTATAATGATGAATGTGGTATGAATGATTAACATATGAATACATTTCCACTTCCTCCAAATCAGTTCAGTAGTTATGATTTGACGCGTGTTCAAACATACCTAGACAAACCGGCAGACAGACAGACAAAAATTTAAAAAATGATAGAAATGTATTGTGTTACTTATTCCCAGTCCCAAAATTTGATTTTCATTTTCAATTTGTACAGACAGACACGGGTGGTGCTTATTATTTCTCAGATAATATGAAACTGACGGTTTAAAAAATCGGATTATCTTAAAAGTAAAAAATACATCAATTATTAATTTAAATCATTGATGTATTTTTTACTTCATTAAGATCTGTTTTTTATGGGATACGGGCAAACAAGCAGACAGATCGCCTGATGGTAAGCGATCACCGCCGCCCATGGACACCCGCAACACCAGAGGAGTCACAAGTGCGCTGCCGGACTTTTAAAAGGGAGTACGCTCTTTTCTTGAATGTTTGAAGGTCGTAATGCTCCGGAAATACTGGTGGCGAGAGTTCATTATAGGTACAGTTTTGTAGTGCGAGGCAGAAAGTTTCTAGAGAAACGCACAGTTGTGGATTGCTAGCCATCAAGATGATGGGGATGGAACTGTTGTCGCGTAGAGCGATGGCGAAAAGAAGTTGCAGGGATCAATCCGAACAATTCCTTTCTAATTGAATTCATATTTCATAGCGAAGCTATAGCCTGTTTAGCTTGCTGACTCTCGACGGGCGGCGTTATACAGTAGGAGGCTCAATGGTATTAGTGCTCAATGTGCTCATTGACCGCATTTATTATGCGATTGAAATCGTGGCTACGATAGACTCTCCGCCCGTAGCCTGGCGGAGTCTGAGACCACTTCGGAATAAACCGTAAATTAGCGTTGCTTTCTAAATCGTTTTTAACAGAGTTTTACACTATAACACTAAGAAATGTGAGTAATTCTTGTAAGTGAAGTAACAACTGAAACAAAAAGTTGGTTTCTTACGTCTTGTCAAAGCTACCCTTTTCCTCTTCACGATGTGTGATTCGAACATTATTTAAAAAATAATTCTTCTCATCTCTCATAACAGAAAAGAACAATCTGAAACTACTATAGGTAATCCTATAGTAGTTTCAGATTGTTCGTTTCTGTCGTCTTATTGCTAGACGGCAGTTGTGTAGTTTAAGTTTTCATATTAATTATAATAGTAAACATAGTTTTAAACATCTGTATTCTTAACTTTTGGATGAAGTTAATGACGTACTATATATTTATTTATATTTAAATATTCACCCAGATATTCCTTTCGAACGGGTTTAATAACATTGCTTTGCTCTATAAAAAACCCTTAACCTGCTTCATATTAACAGATAAATAATATAAAATTTAATCACACAACTACAATAATCGATATAATTATATAATAATAAACTAGCTTCTGCCCGACCTAGATAAAAAGCCATGTATTATTCCTGACTATAATATATCTGTGCCAAATTTTATCCAGATCCTTTCAGCCACTCTGACGTAACAGACATCTATCCCATCCATCCTCACAAACTTTCGCATTTATAATATTAGTAGGATATGACTTCCCCTTTCAGATATTTTGTTTGTTATGTTTATATCCTGTACAGGCTGTACATTAGAATACCGGATGAATACTACTCCTTACACTGACACATATTTTAACCGAAGCAACTCTTCGATCGAAATAGTAATTGGAACTTACGATGAAACAGATGGATAAAAATACTGCGCCACGATTAGGGTAACTACGAAAGAGAAATAAATAAATCGGTACTAAACGTCGAATACGCCGATGACAGATCGGTGTTAGTAAGCTCCAAAAATACTATGTATCTGGGTACCTCTGTTGGAAGATAAAAAGTTTTTTTTTCCACGCCAGATAAGAGTAAAATCCTTACAGATGATACTAATATACTATTGATTGTAACGTATAGATGACCATTGGACCCTTTTTCGTAACAATTTTCTCAGTGGGATCATTAAACTGCCGAACGTATAAATTTCAGTAAATCCTTCACGTCCCTCCCAATCCTTTTTATAGTATAGTTAATCATGTTGTGTAGGAAATCAATCCAGACTTCCATTACGTACGTCAATTCATACAGAGGAAACTGCCTCATTAGACAAGTGGTACTGCGCGCGACTGCTACGCCTCTAGGTCCTGGGTTCGATTCCCAGGTCGAGCAAAGTGTTATTGGGATTTTCTATGAAATTCCCAGTAGCAGCTCGGAGTTAGGAATTTGTGCCCGGTTAATGGCAATAGGCTCGCCCCCTATTACATGGGACCTAAACATACCGGCGAATTGTGGGTGTACATTAGTACGCCTCTGCCTAACCCTTCGGGGAATACAGGCGTGATGGTATGTATGTATTCATACAGAGGCATACGCATGTTTTACATTGTTTCGATTTGTTGGGACTACTAATCAGTCGCTAGTCGGTGACAATCGTGTAAGCACCTGTTAATAATTTTGGACGTTTTGTGAATTTATGATGAGGACTAAAACGTCGGGTTTGCGATTTATACAACATAACAATAGATAGGTTGAAAATACGTTATCGTCCTTTCAGATCACTTAGTTTAGGGGACATGCCCCAAAAAGCCAAATTCCTTATACTTTTCAATACTAAAGCATAAGAATAACTAAATAACTTTATAAGAATTAGACTTATCATTTAAAACAAAAAACATCGTCAAATGCAAATTATGTGAGCTGTTCTTGGTTTTGGTAGTATCGTAAAGTAAAATTGTATTCAAAAAGTTAATGTAAATAGGTAAACGCAAGATTTTATGAAGGAGAGTTAGTATGAACTTTTTAAAAGTTATGTGTGTTGGTAATGAATTGTTGACGGTAATCATAGCTATGACATCTAGGATCATGATTTATCATCCATTTTACCTGCTTTGTATAGATCACTAAAACTCAATCACTTTAGCCAGCTGCAATTCAGTGTCTTACAGGCCTGTAATAGTATGGTGCATTTTAGGGAACAGCGAATTTGTTTATTTTTACACTGCTCTTGATGGACTGCAGTTAGCCTGACCTCGTTTACCCAGTTACCAACAGTCAACACGTGTTGAGTCTCATATCGACGATTTTAAGTTAGCGTACATTAGCCCTTTTCCGGGGGAAGTCGAAAGTTTACGAATATGTAAGTGATGTAGATTTTAAACTTTTTGTTTACTTTTGATCTTACCACAAATACGTACTTAATACAAAATGTTTAACCAAATGGGAAAACGATCGAATCTCCCAAATAACTGAGTTTAGAAACTTAGGATTGGGCAGGGAGAGGTATCTGTTAAGAAAGGATTTTGTCAAATTCCCATAGGATTGAATGCATAGAAACATCAACTAACGAAAAAATATATACATACAAACAACGAAATTAAGCAAATACAACCTATTAAGTATAAATTAATTATTTCCTTGACTGTATATTGTACATTTGGATTTGTTTGCTAAACGCTTTTAGCTTTCAAGAAAACTTTGTTACGTTCACCAACAGAGTTGAACAGTTAAGCCGTTTAAATATCGGTCATTATTCAAATATAATAACGCGAACAACACTGAGGGTGGAATAAGTAAAACAACACGTTCTCTCACTTTGTGTCGTACTTTTTAGCCCTACCATGAGTTCACACGCTCGATAATCGCTAATGTTTATTTTATAGGCATTGTAACCATCATCATATGTACAAAAAATTATCTTTAGTTCTGTATCTGTTCTGTCCGCTAAAGGCATTTTCCATGCAGTTTTCGAACGAAAAGTATAAAATAAAATAAAATACAAAACATTATATTTGAACATAGTTTGAAGTAAGTTAAATTCTCTTCTTAGGAAGAAACTTAGGTATATTTACATTAATTTTATTACGTATTGTTTACTATTATAGGTACCTATCCCAAATTGCTTTACTATATCAGTGTCTTTAAAGCGTTTACACTTTACTCGTCTATCTTAATTTCGGCAACATCCAAGTTGATAAGATAAGCTTGATTGCGTTAGTAGGTAGGTCATTGGAACAGACTGTACAGTCATTTTGAGTATGTAAGAGATTTCATGATTGAAAATAATCAACGTCTTTCTCACGCAGAAGTGGCATGAGTCGATCATAATTATTTATTAACTAGCTTCTGCCCGCGACTTCATCTGCGTGGACATCAGAATTGGGTCCGAACTAGATAAAAAGTAGCCCATGTGTTATTCCAGACTATCATCTATCTCTGTGCCAAAATTTATCCAGATCCGTTCAGCCGTTCTGTAGTGAAAGAGTAACAAAGATTTATCCTCACAAAACTTTCGCATTTATAATATTAGTAGGATTAGTCGTCTTGTTTATTATACCTTAAAACTATCAAGGCAATTGTGAAGCGTTATAGGTAATTCAGTATTTTTTTCTGATTCTTGTATGTGTAACATAGCATTACTCTCTTGGAAGATCTCTAAACGGCACGACTCTGACAACGAGCACTCCTAGATACCCGCCGCATCAAAACATCGTATCATTGCTTTTATAGATGGATGTTATTTGCTTTGCCTTCATATCTTTTCGCTGTAGAATGAGTACAAATAAAACTTGCACTCAAAACCTACGTTTGAATCTATACTTACTAATATATAAACTGAAGAGTTTGTTTGTTTGTTTGTTTGCTTGCTTGAATGCGCTAATCTCAGGAACTACCGGTTCGATTAGAAAAATTCTCTCAGTGTTAGATAGCCCATTTATTGAGGAAGGCTATAGGCATTATATCATCACGCTACACGCACGAAGTCGCGGGCAGAAGCTAGGAAGTTACAAAAAGCGTGATAGGCGTCTAGGGTACGGAAACCGTTTCAAGAAAACGATACCGCACCAACGCAGCAGTATTTATATATGAGTAGGAACTTTAACATGCTGGAAGGCAAACATTTTATTAAGCAGACTAAAACACGAAATCTTCTACGCAAACCAACCCTATTAAATAAAAGTATTCCCATTCGCTAGCTTTGGAATACAAGACTTTTTATAACGAATAAAATGCTGGTTAACTAAGTTTAATTTATGTGCTCAGTCTGAGTATCTCGGGTGCGCAGATGTTTGTCAATAAATGGATTTGTATTATAAACAGTAATAAAAAGTATGCAGTATTACAGTTCTCAGGCAGTTCTACCGAGTAAAAAGTTATGTAAAAGTAAAACATGGGAACGCACCAAGCTAAGACATCAATATCGAAAGAACCGTTTCCGTTACGTGACTCACTGCTATGGCACGTTTAGTCGATGATGCCAGCGACTACTAACATATTAATAAGTTAAGCGACATACGATTCTGAAGGATTTTCTTCCTTGAATTTAAAAAGCTTGCTAAATTCAATCAGGATAAAAGGTACTTTAAGATAATTAAAATAGTGTAGTCGTTACTTGTAGCGTGAATTGGAACAATTATTATATTTATTAAACTTAATTCACTTCCAGTTTATTGTTAGCTCGTATTAGGCGGTAACCCAAGCCTGTACAACAAACACCGGGCATACAGCTACAAGCGTGTAACAACTCAGAGGTAAATGCACGGGAAACCCTTCGATTGGCTTTAGGTCCCTTTATAACGAAGACTTTCAAGTCACCTTTTGTGAGGGTTAAAGTATAGTCATATATATATCACGTCTCTTAGTAAGACGTCCTGGATGTAAAGTGAAAAATGCATACTAATGTCGTATTTTCGAAATGCTTCTCAATATTTTGGTAGTTATTCACAGTATCTACACTTTAGTTCCTCTGTTCGGGACTCGGGTGTAAATTTGTACTCGTTAATTAACTGTTAACGTCTGCCTCAGCAGTGTAAATAGCTGTAACTTTATTTAGGTCAAAAGCTGCAATAATCTGGAAATACAACGTGGAATTGCACATCCGTTTGGTGGATTCAAATCAAGCTGAGTCATTCAATCAAGAGCTTTTTATTCCTAAAATGTTCCACTCTCTTAGAGAGTCCGGTGTCGATGTGATGTGTAAGCGCCGCGTCCGTCCGCACACGTCTCACAGCACCAGTAACCGGTCAACGGCTACGCAACAAACAAGAGCGAATAAAACGGCTCATTTCCCAGTAAATGAATACAGGCACAGTGCACATACATACGATGTAATGCAATAATAGGTTGTTGTTATCATACCTGTGTAGATCGATTTTTAGATCGAATTTTAATAGAAACGATTACGATAATGTACGCGGTACGTGTAAAATATAAGGAGTATAACACAGTGTTTAGCTTTTTGACCACGTTTTTATATACGTAAGAGACCGTACTCAAATGACCAGCATTAACCAGGTCGCTGTTACAACGTGATTTCATTCATTGTCTTCTTGAACATTGTTGGTGTTTTCTCAACTGATTTATTGTTTTACTGTATTAAATCAGTGATTGTAGTTTTCCTGACAGAGTGGAGTAAGGTTGATTAGTGATTAGTATTATTTGTACAATAATAATTCTGGCTGTCGCCCTATTATCCGATTATTTGAGTCTTCAATCTTTTATTTCAAATTCAATTTTCTCAAATATTTAATTCCATTTTGCGTTACGTTGACGATTATTAAGATAACTATTCAATACCAACGACCAAGCTGTGTATTGAATGAACTGAAAAATTAGGTCACAAAATATATAACACGTTATTAACGTGTGAGGAACATCGATTCCTTAATCTTTTTTAATATGTATTTATATACATATTAATTACCTTAATGACAAAATCCTTTTAACCCATCGTGATTGATCGGGTTACGCAAAATCATTTTGGATAATAAATCATAACCAATGCTGTATGAGACATTACGGGCTAACATAAAAATGCTGTTTTGCCTCCTGGGTTCCCGGTGTCCATTGTTTATCAGAGTTCAGGCAGCAGAGCGTTAAGCTACCGCCCCGTACGACCATGAGTAAAAATAGAAGTTAATCGATCCTTTTATTCGCGTCTGCCGTCGCTACATCATCAACAGGTACCCAACTGGAACTCGACCTTTTGAAACATAGGCGAGATAGTTAATGAAGTGTTATAGTTTTTAGTTAGTCTATTGTTAGCACACGGTAGTTTTGTTATGTTACCTAAGGATGAAGTACGTTTTTACATCCTCATGGTGTTCTGACTTCTGAAGGGTTATCTCCTAGGTGGGCTATTATATTTGAATCAATACTTCATTTTTAAATTGGCGATTGTATTTATAAATAGGTAAGATCATTATGTATATTCAGTCACAACAGTCAGTACCTACCTAAAAAGTAGCCTTAAATACCGAAGTTCATCAAAACTGATTCAGCGCTTAAGTATGAAAAGATAATAGGCAGAAGTCTGTCTGCCTGTTATATATCTTTTCATACTTTCGCATATTTGTAATATTAGTATTGATATAATCTCTACTAGTATAAAATTGTAAAAAGCTGTGTCTGTACATGTAAGATATTTTTAAAAAAAACGTGGGTTGTGGTATATAAAGGTCTCCGAATCCGAAAATGTGATTTTTAAATTCTTGTCTGTTTGTTACGGGTTGGAGCAAAAACTACTGAATAAATTTTAATTTTATTATCACTGTTAGAAAGTATATACTCCAACTTAAAAACTGGTGAACCTCTTATTTCAATTAATTAAATGAATCCTGAGACAGCTTGAACTCTCTGATGTATAGAGGCCCAGACAAGTAAGAGGCCATCAATGCTGGTTCTCCATTTTTACTCCTGATATAGCTTCACGTGAGCGAAGCCGCGGTCAGTAGCTAGTATATAATATACTGGACTGGTCTCTCGACTCTCTGGACAAATCATACATAATTATAATTATCGAAGTTTTAATAATTATGATCCATTTAGACGTTTGAATTAAAGCATTGAATTAATACAACAATTTTATTATAAGTAGTTGTATGACACTTACCTACATGTGTTCACTTACGTAAGACAGTACATAATTGTTTCCCTCGGTCACAGATAATAGAATACTAGTACCTCGGTTAAGTAAAAAGGTCACACTGACGCTAATGATTTTAGGGCCAGACCTGTTGCTTCTCTGTCTTTGAACTCTTGATGCATCGGTGACGAGTGACGACGAGCGAACCCGGTAGCCGTTATGTAATACAAAACAACAATCTAAATATGTAACAAATACCTATAACCGTTTTGGAAATATTCATAGATTATCCTAGATATTGTATTACAAATAGTTTATAAACGTTGGGTGCACATTAGTACACCTCTGCTTAAATCTACGGGGGAAATAGGCGTATGTTAGAATTAATATTGTAATTAATTATACCGCTAAAGCAAGAGGCAGTCGACGTAAGGAGTTAAACTGAACGTTATGAAAATTCAGCGAGAAAGCTCAAGTCTTACTTGTGATTTATGATTAATTTATCGTTGATTATGTAGCGTGTGTTGGAACTTGAATAACTGTAGCGTTGTAAGCACATTCACGGGATTTGATAAAAAATAGTCAATCGTTTAATAAATATGTATGGTTATCATAAATAATGTTACAAAATAATAATGATATATACCAGCTAATATGTGCACCCCCGTGTAGTAGATATACATTTTAAAGGCCTGATATGGTGGATAATTCATTAAGTAGCGTCAAGAGTGTTATTGCCAACCGTACTTTTGGATCTGTACAAAAATAATATGTTAAACTATATAGTACCTACGTCTGCCCTAATTTTGTCGCGTTGGGCACCATAAATACAACGCGTAATGGATTTTTCAATCCTTTTTTTACTCTCTCCCCACGGAGGCATTTAGTCCAAAGTATTTTGGTTTGCTTGTTTATTACATTAAGTTAAATGTAAACTGTTATAAAATGTATATTATAAAATTACATACGTAGGTTCTATAAGAAAAGATCATTTGCATATTTGGGTTTTTTATTTATTAATACATTCATTTTTCATTTAGTGGACGATCAAAGGAAGAAGGCAAATCGTCACGGTCGAAAACGGACCAAAGCAAAATGCAGCAAAGCAGCCGCGAGAAATAGAAGAAAGAGAAAAAAAAAAGTGGCAGTAGTACATATCAGAAGGTTTCGTTTAACAGGGTCTTTAACTTATTGTGTAACACATATTAAAAAACACAGTAATCGTTTCAGTAGTCGATTCTGAACTACTTCCAGGTCTTGTGCTAATTCTGCTACAGCTTGGCTATGGTTTCTTAAATCATGTAATCGAGAAGGCAAATCTTGCTGACCATTACATTACACCTGTAAAGATTCTTCTCAGGGATTTTAAGCTTAGGGTTGTAAAACATCGGAATGGAGCAGGGGCTCGTAAAAGTATGTCAAGCCAGGTAAGAATCACGTATTACCTACTCAAAATGTTCTCGTAGGTACCTACCTGAAACTGAGGATTTTACAGACATATAATACTGGTCGTAGTGACCTAGAGCTTATTTCTGTACGTTTCTCTAGTTCTGAGAACTGCATAAGTAGCTAAAAAACCGTAAATGGGAAAATGATTTGAGACGATAAAGTGAGTCATGCTGGTCTTACATTAGGAGATCAAAGGAAGTATGGAGAGGAGTAGTTATATATATCTATACAATAGAAATAACGCAAACCAATTTTAGTGATATTTTTTCTGGTGTTTTAGTTTTTACAGCAAGACTTGGTCAATAAATAGTTTGAATAAAAGTAAAGAATGACAAAACAATTGTTCGATCTAGGGTACGTAGCAACCAAATCCAGTTAAGATTTTGTCGCATAACTTGAATAATAAATGAGGGTCGCTAGGGTTATAGTCAACAAAAACTACTCGTATCTTCCGGAACTCGGCGGCCACATCCGTTTGAGTGTCGTAATAAAACTGAATCAATTAATGAATACAGTTGGTGTTAAGTATTTGGATAAAAAGACAGAATTAATATTTTTTATAATTAGCTGTACTCTAATTTTGGCTCATAACACCTCCTGACTACAAGAATCACTTATATTTAATAAATTCATAGTAAGTAGACCACGTTACTTGAAATGTAAGCCCCTATCCAATAAAAAACTGTAAACTGTGCGTATCGTGCAGATATTCATGTAGCAATCTATATAAGTAAGTAGGTACCTACCTACCCATGCTCACTTAAACGTCCTGCTGATGGTGGCGTTATTTGTCGGGTCGTTTTATTCCCTACAATATACATAAATAGTTTACGTCGAACCACGTCATGCTGGTGAACGCGTGCTGTCTGTCAGAGCTGGTTATCTCTTCCTTGTTGTGGCAATCCTTTTTTTTTATATAAGGAATAAATGTTACACACATCAAACTGCTTACTTACACCAATCACTTCTTCTGGAGGAAGGAATGCATTGGATGGGTAACTCGTTTGTAACTGACGACGACAAACTTAAGATTTTTATGATTTTAATATTGTTCTCAACTAATTGACATAATTAATATTTTTTTCAGAATAAAGTTCTATAACACTCTATAACGGCGATGTTGGTAACACGGACGGATTCGATGACTTGCCGGTTAGATATTTCGTTAGTCATCTAGAAAAGCCAAAGACGGGTACAGTTGTATAGCTACTATAGCTAGATATTAGAATGCGGTTGACCTAATATTTATTAAATTTATACGCTTAACTACACTGCAAGAAATTGCCTTTTATAATTAGTGTAGGGGAGAAGGGGTCCAAGATTGTTCTTTGAATGCTATGACAAAATAAAACAATGTTTTTGTCATACAAATTACAGCATCATTATTACACAAGACTGGCTTTGATAACCAAGGTTCAATGTAACCATTAACTTGTATATATGAAGATGATACTTGATCGAAATAATTACATTAGTTCATTGCCTCCACTGAACACTTCGTTGTGATTCATGAAATCATGAGATAGATGAAAACATTAAACTATATTATGCCGCGTCCTGATCCTTCATTGCTTGTATTTACAGCGTTCGCAGTGTTTTAATATTTATACCTCCATACAGGAGGTTCCTACAGTAGCTACTTGGAAGAGTAGAGCTTTTATGATGATGTTTACCGCCGACTCCCGTACGATGTCGTCGCCGAGTTTTTCTTTGCAAGGGTAAACTTTCATACTAGAAAAAGTCTCTTTGAGATCAACCATCTACTGAGGCTGGCTATTACCTATTAAGAAAATTTTGTGTGTACATTTCTGGGAATAACAGTCGGATGATCAAAAGATTTGTGCACATTCGTTACAAAAATAATTACAATTGTTTTAGTGTTAATAAGATTATTACGGATTATTTAAATTAAAAATTCAGATGTTCCTTCCTTAGTTCGGAATAAAATAAGGTAAATAATAAAATCAATGAAATTGTCGCATAATTTTTTTGAATAATAATAGTTTTTTTTATATATGTAAGTAACACTCTATTAAATTTTATATATATTTATATTTCGTGGTTACTGAATAGGTAAGCGATTGATTATGCACTAAATATTAAACACTGAAAAACTAGACTACTGTATGGTTGTCGCCGTTGTCGGTACTGCGTATAGAAATGAAGTTAAATAAAGCAATATTAGAGCCTACAAATTAGATGTTTAGGTAGCTGCAAGGTAGGCAAGAAGTAGTTAAGAAAATTGTGGATAATGTAATGTAACTCCATGAAAAACTTACAAGTACATGCCCTGTTTGTTATTCATTGTAACGGTCAGTTATTTCATACGCAACAGTACGCAATAACCCCGCAGATAGATCTTATGCAATCCGGAATAAGAATGGTACCTAATTATTATACATAAATGCCTAGGTAAGTACTTGACTAACTTCAAGTTTCTGCTAGATAAGCTTTCGGGCTAGATAGAACCAGCAAGTTCAGCTGTCAGATTCCTTTGTTATTCTTATGTAGGAGTACCTACCTATAAAGTTTGAAATGAAACAAAAAGTATTATAATTTTATAATAAATCTGCTTTTTACGGACTTTATCGCGTTATATTGATAGTATTTTACGTTTACGTTTAGGATCCTTTGCAGCATCCATGGTCATGGGTATACTAATGTATCTTTTATAGTCTTTATTTATTTATTACGCCATTTCTATTAAAGATTTTCTTGTCTATAGAACAGTACTACTAACTTGGCTGTAGCCCCACGTTTGTTACAGAGAGCGACGCACTTATGGGAGAACGTGCCCGTGAATGCATTTTAAAACAGCTTGTAGGTACCCTAGATCCTTCACGTCACAAGTCCTTTTTACTCATTTCTCAACGTTTCGCTAGGTTCGGATAAGATCGCTATTAGATGGTTTAGAGACCTTGCTTTTAATAGATTTTACTGATCCTAAATATTTCAATTTCACTCAATTTAAAATATTGTTTTTATGACAGGTTCAATAATTATCGCTTAAAAATATTTTATCTTATATAAAAAATATAATACCGGCCGGTGTCAATTCTAAAAATAATCCAAACGTAGTGAATATAGTTATGGTACGTGGAATTAGGTATGTACGTGTGTCTGAGATGGGAGCTTACCACGACGCCTGTATTTCCCGAAGGGATAGGTAGAGGCGTACTTATGTACAATTGTACACTCTACAGTTCTCCAGTTTATTTAGTTTACAATGTCGTAAAACATAATACGTAGTACCTACCTGTGTAGTAAAAGTACATTTTAAAGTACCTAATTTTCAGTCCATGTATAAATGACAAGCTTTTAATGAACTACCTGCCTATGAATTAACAAGAGTTATAGGGTCTGGCAGTAATACGTCACTGAATATTTTAGGTCCACTCTAACTTAGCAAAGTTCATTAAAGTATTTGATTGAGAGATCCTCTAGTGTACGAAGCTAATCATAATGTCTACACAATCCAGTAGTAAACAACTTGTTATGATCACGAAAGCTACTTTTTTATAACGATATTGATGATGATGATGATGATGATTCCAAATTCCAATAAAAAACAAATACGACTCTCAATCTCAACTAACACTCTTTGGTGATATTGGACTCAATCAAAGTCAGTCTGGTATCAATCATCAGAGTCATTGTCAATAATTTTTTTAAGGTTTTGAGTTTTCAGTGTACTCCTGGTGATTATGCCAGCCTCATTGGGAGCAACTAAATGCATGCAGGCTATATTAACAGCCCACATGCATTAAATTACACCACCCTAGCACTTACTCACTTCTATAAAATCCACATTTCTCACGGCCACTTTCTTTCATCCCTTGCTTTCCAGGATAGCTTTATATATTTCGGCCGACAGAGGTTGGCTTAATATCGCATTAATTCCACCATTGTGAAAGTCAATATTAGCCAACATCCTATTTAAAGTACCTATGTATGTATGCCTAGCTTCTGCCCGCGACTTCGTCCGCGTAGCGTGATGATATATAGCCTATAGCCTTCCTCAATAAATGGGCTATCTAACACTGAAATTTTCAAATCGGACCAGTAGTTCCTGAGATTAGCGGGTTCAAGCAAACAAACAAACAAACTCTTCAGCTTTATATATTAGAAGTATAGAAGACATAAGAAGTATGTTATTTAAAGTATGTATAGAATAGGTATGGTTTGTTCATAATAAGATACTGAATTGATTCCAATAATTTTTACACCTGTGCCACTAAGGAACCTTGCACTCCTAGCAAGAGTGAAAATGGTTAGCATTCAAGGTTGTCCATTTTTTTTTAATTTTTACAAAACATTAAATTGAGGCTATTTTAAAATAGTATTATGTTATAATAAATAAAATATGTACAAGACTTTTAACCGGGTTAGTCAGAATGTACTTGACTTGTAACCGGGTTATTCTACAGCAGGGGTGCTTATAATTCCAATTAAAAGTCCAGAAAGTGTTGGAATACAAGAATTGGGATGGTTAGACATGACTATTAAGACACAGTTTGAAAATACATAGGTAGGCTACTAGCTTCTGCCTGCAACTTTGTCTGCATGGACTTCAGAATTCTGGTCTGATCTAGATAAAAAGTCGCCCATCTGTCATTCCAGACTTATACTATCTCTGTGCCAATTTTTGTCCAGATCCTTTCAGCTGTTCTGGCGTGAACGAGTAACAAAAATCCAGCCATTCTCACAAACTTTCCCATTTATAATATTAATAGGATATTCCGGTAATGGATTCAAGAAATATCCTAGTAAAAATTGAAAAAAATATTTTGAGCAGTCTTAATTTTTTTGGGAATTCTTTGACTATCCATTTTCTGAAAGTGAAAATTCCATGAGTATTTTCTATAGTACAAAAATATTAAGGGTATGGCCGTCAGCGGGGTCTGTCAAAACAGCTAGTTTCAATCGTTTTTTTATTTTGTTTTTACCATTTTCCATACAGTATCTAACCAGAAGACAAAGGTTGGAATCCTGCCCGCAAGTAGATTTTTTCCTTCACTAAACTAGCTAGTTTCAAGTTGAAATTGCAATGAAGTCATAGCTGCGGCCTTAATTGATTCTCTTAATAAATTAATTGACTGCCGAAGTCCAAAACAAAAGCTTTTGCATTGTCTGTAATACAGGACTTTTTGGGTTAAAGGTAACTATTATTACTTATTGTATTCTTTTTAGACATTACTTTAAATTAGTGTACCCTTCATTATTTATAGTACCATACTAGTGTAAAATTGTACTTTCCTCAATTTTATTTTAATACTAGCTTCTGCCCGCGGCTTCACTCACATGAACTCAAAACCCAACAGTGATGATCTCTTCTTTGTATGGGTCTCTAATACATTTGAGAGGTCAAGCTGTATTTCAGGTTCTGTTTAATTATATGAGATAAGAAGTATACCAGTTATTAATTTGGAGCACATACTTTTTAACGGTGATAATAAAATTAAAATTGATTCAGTAGTTTTTGCGCCAACCCCTAACAAACAGACAAGAATTTTAAAAATCACATTTTTGGGTTTGGAGACGTTTATATACCCTAACCCACTTGTTTTTTTAAAATAAAGTATACAATGATTTGACAGAAAAAATAATTAAATCATTTTGCTTTTGCTACTCATTATTTAAAAATGGTAGCAAAATATTGTTCTGAAGAAATGAGAATACGAAAAACATGAAAACCAAGGCTTCTCAAGTTGTATTTGTTGCAACCACTTTCAGCAACTATACTATTACTTGTTAGACTTACCTGTGGTATTTATTGAAGATGTAGGATGTAAAAAGTAAAATAACATTATCGTAAAAGTTCCACAAAACCGTTTGCAATACATCTTGGACCACCGTTCCAATTCTTCCATGACACGTTAAAATCTTCTTGTTCGTGTTTTACCACACATTTGTCTACATTTTAGTTCTTAAACAATTTTACACTACACAGTTCGTTCATTCTAGATCCGTTGCTAGGACTTTTTAATTGCCACAACATTAGTATACACCTGTGGAATTCGCTAGTCTTGCAAGTGACAAAGTATCTAACTTTGTAAGTTCACTAAACTTTGTACATTCATCGTAATAAACATTTGTACTATTTTCACATAATATCTCACTTTAAGCCACAGTTTTACAATTCTTAGAGTATCTAAAATTCATTGATAAAACATTTTCTTAAACTTTGAAAGTTCCATGAACTTTATTATTGCACAATCCTGTGAACCCGAAGGACGCGACTTGACAGACTTGACGAGCAAACTGCGAAACGCTAACAAAAGAGTTTCGTTTCGTTTTTGTGCTCGGTAAAGTTCGGTTTTATTCGGGAAATGCATAGTGCGGCGTATAGCGTATTATGTCATTTTTAGTCGATTTTTAATGCCAAATAATAGTAAGAAATATAAAGGCATATGCACACATTGGGCTATTGATTAGGCCAACGTGGCTCTTGATGTGTTTCAGCCGTTGTTGGCCAAATTATTATTGTGACAAATAATAACTACCTCATTCCATTCATTCTCCATATAAGTGACATCATTACACGTTTTTTATTTATTTTCTCCAAAATAAAAATACATAAAAGGAAATTGAAATTGTTTTGGAACTCAGGATATGTAAACAAGGAAACAGTATACTGAAATGAAACTACTTTTTACGGATTTTATATATATATATATTTTAAAGCTTACTAGCAATGTGGGTCACACATTACTAGTATTCTTGCGTTTCGCTGAGCCCGCCAAATTCAAATTACAATTGGTTTTTCGCAATTTGTAGGTTTATAACACATTCTAGATTCCAAGCTGTAGTAATTGTGACATCAGCTATACAATATTTACAACTGAGCATTAAAAACTTTGCTTATTAAACGTTAAAGAAGCTAAAAGTAGGATCAATAGTCAATTTTGGCCAAAATTGACCCTACTTTTAGCTACAATATCGATTTACAAGCAAAGGTTTTAATTATCAGTTGTGAATATTGTACGAAACGTAGCGAAAAGATCAGCCCTCGTGCTAAGCTAAATGCTTGTGTTACGAGTGGGTTCACGTCGATAGTGCTATGGGTGGGTTTCGACAGTGGCGTGCACTGATCTTAGGTAAGGCAGTTTTTTTTATTGATTTTTCGAATATCCACACCACGTGACGTCATAGCGAAAGATCGAAATTCCGGTCAGAATGCTAGTCAACTGAATGAAACTACGCTCCGCGGGGGGAATGCTAGCGATACCTTATAAAAAGAAACAAATTATATGAGAACAACATCGATCAGCCTTTGAAAAATGTTTCTATTGCGATCTATTTTAGCATTATGCCTTTCAATATCTAATCGAAACTGGCTGTTAATACTTGTCTCAATATGAGATCTACCAAAAGTATTTAATTTTAAGCAAGCCTTCAGATGTTTTTCTGAGTTGTCATGTTCTTTGCCGCGGAATAGAAATTATTTAAATCTGAATACCCCGAATCCGTCCACACTGTATGGTAATTACTAAACAAAATGCAAGGGAAACAAAATAATTTACGTGTGTGTACACAGCCACACAGCCAGTCATAGGTTTCATAACTTTTAATATGAAACTTACGAGTTACATTTCCTTTTTGTTGGTTTAATTGTTGTAACTCGGGTACACACCTACCATTAGACACAATTTGGGTCTTTTCACTAAATGTTAGCTGTTGAGAAAACTTACTATTTTTAATTTTTAATAAACACACATTGTCAACACAAACATCACAATCAAATAACATTTAAAAAACCAACGAATAGACTCGTAAATGCAAGAACTACAGTTATTATAGAAACAAACAAATAAACAACGATATTTACACTACAATTAAGTTTCAAAATTAAAAAAACTTGCAAGAAAACCATAACAATTACTCGCGTACATAAAATAGTAAACACCGTTCGTCACATGAAAAAAACAATGGAGTCTTATGAAGAATAATAATTTCTAATATTTGAACAAATAAAACCTTTTTAAACCAAAATGCATCATTTTCTCTACGTGATTAGGTAGGAAATCCATCAATAATACTTGGCTGCATTATGTTTCAAAGACTTCCGATTATTTACGAGTGTCTCCCGATTGGATGCTGTAAAGGATCCGAAACGTCGGGATCTAAATAATATCAATATACCGCGATAAAATCCGTAAAAAGTAGTTTCATTTCAATGTCTAATATTCGCGTAAGTGTCAGAAATCAGTATTCAACACATTATATTATAATCGAGTTGGTAGATTTTTTCATTCTAGTATTAGTCGAATCGCAACCAACACTAATCAGACAACACTAAAATATTTCTTTCTTATTGTTCTGTCATTTCGGTTCGTTGAGGCGGGTTTTAAATCCTAGGTAATCATTGCTTTTGTCGCCTTAAAATTACAAGAAAGTTATTTATATTATAAAGCAGTTATCGTGAACTCCGTATCAACTATTATTTTAGTCAAAATAAGCAATATTCAGTGATAACCTCTAAACTATCCATGGTGTTTTGACGTTTCTTCGTGCAGTGTGATGTTCCAATTTATCTTAGAGTAAGTAGCTTTTTAGATAACATTTGTTCATTTATATCTTTGTTTTGCAGCCATGGTGCGTATGAACGTTTTGAGTGATGCTCTCAAATCAATTCACAATGCCGAGAAACGCGGCAAAAGACAAGTGCTTATCCGGCCTTGCTCCAAAGTAATCGTCAAGTTTCTAACTGTGATGATGAAGCACGGTTACATTGGCGAGTTTGAAATCGTTGATGACCACAGAGCTGGGAAGATAGTTGTTAATCTTACCGGCAGACTGAACAAATGTGGAGTCATTTCACCCCGCTTCGACGTTCCAATCAATGACATCGAGAGATGGACTAACCTGCTACCGTCACGACAGTTCGGGTAAGTCTTATCCCACGTATACTATCAATCTGAATTTCTACTAGGTGTCCTGTATAACTATAAATTTAAAAACATGGCGTTGTACAAATTATATCCCCTTATTCCTAAACTCTCATTCATTAGATGGTGGGTAATGGTTAGGTGTTATTGTAGGTACTTGCTTTATTAAAATCGTAAACGACAGGGCCATAATTTTAAATCCTTGGTATTTTACTACACATTTATACATAAGGTAATAAGTTGGTCAGAGTCATCTGAGGCATTGATGGTTATTTTTTACAAGAAGAATGAACAAACACTAGTCCATTGAAACTGTAGCGGATAATATTATGATGAAACCAGAAAATTATGTGAATGAACTAAATTGCAATTGGGTCTACTGAAAACAAGTTGGGCACATGAAAACAATAAATTGTTGCTTAGTAGATTGAAACAAATAACTTACATAATAACAAAGTGCCTCTCTAGAGTCTAAATGTTGATGTAGGATTGTAATAGTGATCAATATTGAAATAAAACTACTTTTTAAGTATTTTATAGTTTCGAAAAAGTAATAGTATTCCAATATTCATGTAACTTGTGTCAGAAACCAGTAGGTATATTTCCAGTATTTCTATGCGGAATAGGTGTTTAATACTAGGCATATAACAACAAAGGCTTTTGTTCAAAGTTTGGGAACTGATTGATGATTTTGACAGTCTATATGTGTGATGAATGGACTACAAAAAAAACATCTGAAAAGTATTAAACCAGCAAGCTTTCATATGTCCACAAACAGTTTATGCTGGTGGTTGCATATTGTTTCATGTGCTCGCTTTCGTTTTTTAAAACATCAATTTAAGTATGTATGTATGTTGTATGTATGTATGTTACTATTTTGTGTTATGTTTTGCTGGAGCTACGCACAACTACCGCGGATCGCCAATAGTTCTTGTTGGTCGTCATTTGATATGTTGTGCTATATTATATTAAACTGTCACAAATTGATATCCTTCTCATATTGATGGATATTGTTAGTGGTAATTTATACACTTTTAATCTACTTTGTTGTATAATTAGTAACTGAAACAAATGCTATTTATATTATTGTCTTGTTGCTTTAATATTTTAAAAGTAGATTAGTGAATAAATAAAGTAGATAGCGTTAAGCTCTGAAATCCTGCACCATAAAAATAGGTAGGTACCAAATATTTTTTAGTGATATTTTACAATCCTAATATAAATTTCTTTTTTTTCCAGCTACCTGGTTCTCACCACCAGTGGTGGAATTATGGACCATGAAGAAGCCAGAAGGAAACATCTTGGAGGAAAAATTTTAGGCTTCTTTTTCTAAGTTTACTCAGTATAAATGAAAAAGTATTTGGTTGTTTTATTTTTCACACAGAATGTCAATATACTATCTTGGGCCCAAGTCTGCTATTTCAATTGTATCGAAATGGTAGTCCAATTTCAACAGATTTTGTAGATAAAACAGTCAAATATCAACAATTTTAGATGGACAGAATGAGGATTTGGACACAATGAAATAGTAGACTTGGCTTTTAGATCCAGACAGTAACTATTAATTTTGAATTATTTGATAAGCTGGCTTTGCAGATTTCACTCATTTTTTTTTATCTACATAAGTCTTCTTGATACATCTTATTTGCCCAGTAATGAAATGGCTACATAGGACAACAATAATGTAAGCAACTACTGCTTAGTGGTGTGTGTACATTTGGTGTCAACCCAGACGAACTTTACGTTCAGCTGGTCATGTAAATTTTGCGATGATATCTCTGACATTTTTGTAACTACTACAACTATTTGATACACAAGAATAATTCTGGTATATTGTGGAACAATTGATAAAATTGTGAAAAGTCTGTTATGGAGATTCTACCGTGGAACATGCTCCACGGTCCACGCCTATATTCCTGTGCACCCGCTGCATCTGAGAATTTCGAAAAATCCAATTGTCCTCGGAATTGAATCAAGGACCACTAGTTAGTAGTAGTCGCTCTTATCACCACTAGATTAAAGAAACAGTTGCAAGCAGGAATGCATTAAAGGAAAAAAGTTTGTTCTGGCTATCGATACGTATCTACCTCTGGCTAAGAGGTCATTAGATAGGTATCGATTTTCTCTGGGTATTGGCAATACCACGAAAATTGGGTTTGTAAAGTGAAGAAATTATATAAAATCACGCAAAGAAAAAATAATCTCATCACGTGCTCCAGCTCACTCATGTGATTATTAATTTATTATATTATAATTATTCTGCTCATATGCCTGGTGGATATTCAGATTTGGAACGGTGAAATATAATTCGGTAAAATGAGGAATTGATAGATGAAACAGTGGTGTCCTTGTCTAGGAGTAGCTATAGGGACTGTAAATATTACCTATCTTTTTGTCGGTTGAGAGGCAAAGTAACTGGCTTTTCAATAGATGTTACTGACGTCACCTTTAAGACGTAAGTTCAGCATATGAAGGCAAATTTCGACCTGGCAGGCGGGACTCACGGTGGCTTATTGGTCATAGTGTCTGGTGTATCTAACCAGAAGAAGACGCAGGTTCGAATCTTGCCTGCGAGTCGAACTTTTCCTTCACTAAAATAACTGTAAATTTCCTATAAGTAGGTTTATGGAATGTTAGGATTGAAGGGAAATAGAGTTACGTAGTGTGTTCAGTGGCTTGATCATTATTAAAGATACATATTGAGTGTTATGATTATAACTTTGAACTATCGTAGTCAAGCAATTCTAGAGTAAAGGAAGTATGAAATATGGAGAAAAAGAACTAGGAACTGTGCCACGATCACGGGTAGCGCATGGCGCAGTGGTCAGCTTCAACGCTACGGGTAGCAGAGTCGCAAGTTCGGTTCTCGCACGAACAGAGCAAACATTTTTGTGAGTTACAAAAAGGGAACCCACAAAAAGAGTAACGACGTCTTCAAAAGCACACCAGTAGTTACTTGTAATATACATAAGTGCGTAAAAATAAATGGTTGAGGAAATTTGTAAACGGTTGAGGATCGAGAAATCGATTGATCGATCAGCAGCATCGATTATACATACCAGGTAGGTACATGCTGCTAGGTAAGGTAGGTAAGCACGTAAATATTGTTTACATTTACAGCGAATTGTGACTGCATCTTGCTAGCATTCGTTTCTCCTATCATACTAGTTACTATTATGTGGAATCCTCCTAATATTATAAATGCGAAAGCTTGTGAGATTTGTTACTTTCACGCCAGAACGGCTGAATGGATCTGGATAAAATTTGGCATAGAGATTATAGTCTGAAATAACTAACTTTTTATTTAGGTCGGACCCAACCGGACCTCTGAAGTCCACGTAGACGAAGTCGCGGGCAGAAGCTAGTGCTTATTAAATCTGCCATTCCGTCATCCTCACCTATCACCAAATGTCTTATCGTTACGTTATGATCACTTCCCCTGCCTCATCTCATAAATTATTATACCACAGATAAATTATACCAACTTCGGCAGCTGCGGTATATTTTTTATGGTTTTGGTTAATAAACTTCACATATAGGTATCCTATCTTTATTTATTACTAGCTGACTCGGCGAACTACGTAGGTACCTACCGCATCAGAAAAACTTTTTTTTTCATATTTACTCACCTTAAAAACCTTCCCTGGACTTCCACAAACATTTCAAAACCAAAATCAGTTCAATCGGCCCAGCCGTTCTTGAGTTTAAGTTTGCGAGACTAACGAACAGCAATTGATTTTTATATAATACTAGCTGACCTGAGAGACGTTGTCCTCTCCAAGTTTCAACTAACCACCTCGAAAAATTTGATTTTCCATATTTGTAATACACTTAGCGCCATGGACCTCTGAATACCGTATTTCTGACCTATAAATTACTTAATTTCAAAACTGTTTCGGCGTCAGTAAATTAAGATTAACGCACGTTGCATTTTTTTATTATTATTATACATACATATTTGGTGTATTCTTAGGGTATATTATTTAATTATTTGAATCAATGGAAACTCTTTAGTTACTTTCTCAAATAAAGTGTGCGCACTGTATCTACACTATGGAGGTTTCAAATTATAAAATAAGTTACTTTATAACTGGATGCTTTAAAGAAGAAAACAATAATTGTTAAAATTGTCAACTCAAAATGACACCTGTTATCGAATCAAATTTCATTGAGGTAATAACGATGTCGTGATAGTCCGCTAGAAAATAAGTTGTCATTCTTTGTTTACTTCTATAACCTACTCAAATATTTAGTTTTTACACCGGCTTGTGCTCGCTGGATAAATCCTATGTATGCCCCGTGATTCCCTGTGTAAGTAGAGTTAGAATAACTGTACTAATAATCAATTCCTGGTCACAATAATGGTTTCTGATTGATCTGCTTTATTTTCTTGTTTTATCTTATTTAGTCCCTATAAGTGTTTTTTTTAATTTTATTACTTGATTCTGTTTTAATGTTTGATCCGTGCTAGTCTAACACAGAATTACTCGAAAAATAAATTGACCTCAATGGTTATTTTTAAAATTCAGCGTTTTCAATGGTTAAAATGTTAATAACTTTTGATAGAGAGAACCGATTTGAATTAGAAATAGCCTAAATGTTAATCCAAGAAACAGGCTATGAATTCCTGCCCACTTCCTCCAAATCTCTTCAGTAGTTATCATTTGATGCGCGGTCAAACATACAGACAAACCGACAGACAAACCGACAGACAAACAGACAGACAAACCGACAGACAAACAGACAGACAAAAGTTCCAAAAATAATAGAAATGGACTGTGTTACCGATTCTGAGTCCCCCAAATTAGTTTTTTTGTAAATATAAGCAATGTACAGACACGGCTCACTTACATTCTTATTATATGTAAGAAGATAAGATAAGAAGATAAGATATAGACTAGCTTCTGCCCGCAACTTCGTCCGCGTAGCGTGATGATATTTAAACAAACTCTTCAGCTTTATATATTAGTACCTATAGGTAGAAGTAAAGATACTGCAGTCTAGTGTTAAGTTTTAACTGCTAGCTATTTGTCTGTTTCTGTTCAATGAAATCGTGACACACATATGAGAGTCTACATAACTAATAATATGCGTAGCATTCCGTCACCGGGCTGGTCGTACTTGTGGCGCACCAACGCCATCACCACCATTCTTGTTCCCCGCCAGTCCACTTTTACGTTCCGCTCGGCAGTTGTGCGCTGCACGGACGATACTACGCTCGCTATCGACGGACAAAAATGTGCGCCGTGCTCACAGTGTACTAAATATTATTATAGTGACAGTGCTCGTGATTTACGCACGCTACAACATCTTTTATACAAGAACGTTTCAATCAAATAATGATGGCGCCCGAGACAGTGGTGACTACGGAACACAACAAACCAGCTGCACCTTCATCGCAGCAGCAGAGCGGCGCGCTGGACTGGATTAAAATCGACATTAATTATTTCAAAACCCCACCAGGCATCTTAAAAGTTGTGGAGCTAGTAAGTACCTATTGTTTTAACTCAATAAGTAATTGCAGTGATTACCAGCGATGTTGCTGGATAACTTATGATGTATGCGAGAGGAGAGGATATAACTTTTAAACTTATAGAGCTACCAGTAGTAACGTTGAAAAAAATTTAAAGGAAGTGAAAGTAAATTTGCCCTGGACACTTGAATATTAGTAACTTGTGCATCTTCTTAATGATTTACTAAATAATTGAATGTAAGACCTTCCATCCCACCACAAAGTTAGCCATTAGGCACAGTGAAGGAAATAAACCTACATAGTTATAACTTTATAAACACGAAATTACAGAATATCTAAGATACCTATACATAAGACCTATAAATATATTCATTTATAATTAAAAACTAGTTAGTTACCGATGCTACCGATGAAACAGCGTTTAAGATAGTGTGTTACGCGCGATTGTTTGGGCCGTGGGAGCTTACACAGGCATGACGTAGGTAACTATTTCATGCATATGAGAATTATGAGATATCGAGGCCATAAAACGTTGCATATTGTCGCTGAGAATGCTTTTTGGTGTCGTGGAGGTCAGCAGGCAGCAAGCGGCGGCGGGCGTGGGGCGCGGCCAGCGAAGCCGCTATCGCAGGTTGTACGGTACAGAGCCAGTATCGCCAGTCGTGAGCTAAACAACTTTACTCCTCCATTCACTAACTTAAGATGGCCCTTTGACCCGATGGCTAAAACTCATACCTACGTGTTTTAAGCGCATCGTGGCCTTGCTCATCGCTTTCGTTCTCTAAAATGAATAAGTTCAAATAAGTTTCTACTCACATTCCATTATCATGGGTCATGGGATTTTGTAAGTTCATAAGGTAGGTAGGTACCTATTTGGTTAACGGACTAACTTTTTCCTTAAATTATACTTACATTTTAAATAATTTCCACGCAGGCGAGTTAAATAAAAAAAATAAATAAAATTGGAGTGTCTCTTTGTAATATTAAATAAACCGCTTTTTACTAAGTGCATTTGGATGTATACTTGAACGCGCTAATCTCAGGAACTACTGGTCCGATTTGAAAATTTCTTCTAGATAGCCCATTTATTGAGGAAGGCTATGGGCATATATATCATCACGCTACGCGGACGAAGTCGCGGGCAGAAGCTAGTCTATCTATATCTGGCAGATAGCTGATGTAACAAGGAGTAATTAGGACTATTTTTTTTAAATACCACGCGGACCAAGTCACTGGTAACAGCTAGTAGTAATATTTAAAAAAATGTTAATCCTGCTTAGTGGTCAGAAGTTAGTGTGTGTGCGGTGTTTCCTTATTTATGAGCCACACTGATGAAGTCATTTTACATTTAATAGCTTTAGCTAGCTTTCCTGAGATTAGCGCGTTCAAGCAAACAAACAAACAAACTCTTCAGCTTTATATATTAGTATAGATAGAGTATAGATACAAACATAGTTTTGGCAATAACAAATACTTACAACAAAAAATAATTACCTTTCCCATTTCGTGCAGTTGTTCGGAAGTTTTGCGCGCATCCTACATTTCGGCGATTCATTTTTATTTATTTACACAGGTTTACCACTGCAAAGCCACGGATAACTTCAGACGCACAACAGATATTCTGAGCATATTGTAAAAGATACTTCGACTATGTGTATTATCTATATGTACCTAGGTATTGTTGTCAGCTAAATAAGTAAGTAAGTGAGTCATATTTTATCTTATTATTGATATTGATTGTTGATTTTGCAAGTTTATTATATCTTTTTTCATGTTGAAATAAGTAGGAATGCCCGCATTCCATAGTTACCTACTATGGAATGCGGGCATTCCTACTTATTAGTAGGTACCTACATATTACATTACGTCACACTCCTATGAATTAAAACCACACGCTGACGGTTCTCGCGCAAATAAAGTGTGAACATGACTTCAAGAACCGATGATAGGTACTGTAGGTAGGTAGGTAGTTTAAAAAAATAGAATAACGAGAAAGGTGCCATGATTCAGTGCATAACGCCTGTATCGGGACAGATTTTCTCGCTGCCTGTGTGTAACTGTAAGATTTCCAGGTATCAAGCTACGAAAGGTAAACCAAAAAAAAAACAAAATCAAGTTTATATAGGTCACGACCTTTGATTGGAAATTTTATTAGCATTGATTTAGTAATTTAACAACCTAACTCATTTCCCTACGGTGGCTAAAATTACTAAGGAGACACGTCACTAAGAATTATGTCAATCCTATGGCCTTGAAATGAGTAACAGTTGGCTCTCGGAAGGAGCGTGTATCGGCACCTACAAGAAGTATCACCTTATTTAAACTTTATATATACTTTAATACAATTCACCTGGGCGTGTGGCCCTCGCCTACTCGAGCTCGGCACGCTGATATCATCGTTCGTCCTTCCTTGCATTGCTCCAATAATATCAGCCCATATAAGTAGGAAGTGGGATTAATATTTGAAGCTATACTGACTTCGAAGCTGTCTTATTCTTATAGAGTGTTTATAATGTAAAATTTGTCGTGACCTAAACTAAGCTTGAATTTAACTACCAGTTAAATAACAATTCGTCATTACGTGCAACGCTACAATGTCAGCATTTCTTAGAATGCAAGTTAGCAACGAGTTTTGATGAGTAAGGTCACACGTAATATTATTTACTTCCACTTCTTCGTCTTGAGCTTCAATTAGATTAATTGTTATAATTAGAGCTCTTATTAATCTATCCTGTCCGTCGGACAAAGGCAAAAATTATTTGCTTCATTTAACTGATAAAGGTACTTACCTATACTTATAAGCTTATAAGTGTTTTATATCGAGCCAAAAGGATCCACTTTGGTAGCTACTAGCTAGAACCTACCTACCAGGCAAACACTGTCTGTCTCGATAGGGGTCTTCTTCTCTACTATTATAAAATTGTAAAAAAGCTGTCTGTTCATTGAAGATAGGTATTAAAAAAAACCACGTGGGTTATGGTATATAAACGTCTCCGAACCAAAAAATGTGATTTTTAAAATTCTTGTCTGTTTGTTACGGGTTGGCGCAAAAACAACTGAATAGAATTAAATTTTGTTATCACTGTTAGAAAATTATGTGCTCCAACTTAAAAACTTGTATACTTCTTATCTCAAATGATTAAACGGAACTTGAGACACAGCTTGACCTCTCTGATGTATAGAGAGACCCATACAAAGAAGAAATCATCACTGTTGGTTTTTTTGGGCGGAGCCGCGGGCAAAAGCTAGTTATTAATAAAGAAGTAAATTATTGGGGGTGCATGAGATATCTATGAAGTGAATTGTCGCCAATTTATAGTTGATACATATAACAGTTGACGTGTTATAACAACAATATTGTGTATTATAATAATGGGTAGGTTTATGTGGAATTTGGTTAATGTTTTTCATTATAGGTATTATTTCAAAACAACTACTTTTCCGCGTAATACCTATACAACTAATAGTATAAATCATGCTTTCAGACTAGTGATTGTTATCAAACGCTATAAACCCTGAAACGGCAATGTCGTTCAACTATGACCTTAACGTTTGGCAGAACTATCGTTGACGGATAAATGTTTATCGGAAATACTTTTACAAGGTACCATTAAGTTGGTTGTGCTACTGGGTATCAATAGAAACTGCTCTTATTGGACGGATAATTAAATTTATTTTTAAATAATTTATCCTAGTGATATTTTTATTATGTTATTATTAATTAAGTTTGCAAAAATGTACCATAAAAAATTGTACCACCTGGAAATGGGCCACGCACTGGATATATTGCATTACTATAAAGAAAATTACCACACGAGCATAGCCGCAGGGCGAACACTAGTAAATTAATAAAGCTGTGTAATAGTCATTATAGTCTGTTTGTTCACGAAAATTACAATAGTAAACGTGAGTTGGTTTGCACATCAGAATATCATATCTAGACTCTAAACTAAGAAGTAAGTTAAGTAAGCATAAGGGGTAAGTTTGATATTATAGCGCTTTATCTGATATTAAAAATTGATTAAATATGTAGCGCCACTATGATTTGTGAATTCTTTTTAAATCGTTACATGTCAGGCGTACTTATCTCTCAAATAGATAAGTATGTAAGTATTTATTTAAAGGTATGCATAACTATAATATAGTCTACATATGTATACGATACGTTTAAACAAATATGTACTAAACGTGCCTTCATTTCATATTTGCGAAGTTTACGTAACATGCTATGAATATCCATGAGTAGGCAAACGATGACACATATACTATATAATCTTAACTTTTGCAATAACATAGCTAAGGTTTTTGTCCCTCTCTTTAACCAATCTCTGTGTACGCCGCCGCCGCACAGATTACCGTAAACGTAATTTAAATAGTACATACATGGTTTACCTAAGAAACGGTGGAACAATAATAGTGATGTTGTTGTAGACACGAATGATAAACATATAAGTACAATAAATTATTATAATTTTTATTATTAACATATATAAAATACAAGCTTCCGCCCGCGACTTGTCCGCGTGGAATAGTTACTTAGTCTTGCATGATGATATATAGCCTATAGCCTTTCTCAATAAATGGGCTATCTAACACTGAAAGAATTTTTCAACTCGGACCAGTAGTTCCTGAGATTAGCGCGTTCAAGCAAACAAACAAACAAACTCTTCAGCTTTATATATTAGTACTAGCGACCCGCCCGCGGTTTCACCCGCGCTGCCCCGTCCCTAAGAGTCGTAGCGTGATGTTAAATAGCTTAAAACCTTCCTCTTGAATCAATCTATCTATTAAAAAAAACCGCATCAAAATCCGTTGCGTAGTTTTAAAGATCTAAGCATACATAGGGACAGACAGCGGGAAGCGACTTTGTTTTATAATATGTAGTGATATTAGATATATATATATATATATACATACCTATATATAAAATAAAATATATAAGTTTGGTAGAAGAAAAATTGTTCAATGAGAGAACATACTATGTATATAACAGTAGAAGATCGGCGGGTAGGTTAATGTTAAAGACCGCCATAAAAGCCGTGAGCCTTCCGTAATTAACTTTTATTTAGTTTTTCGCAAGTAGGTTTATATGTTTGTAACACATTGTGGATTCATAAAAATCACTTTTAAGTTATCATTATTTATAGCACTGTGATTTTCTCAAAATCGCTATAACATTTATTGTTGTGATTAATATTGCCATTTACCCAGTGTGTTAGATCTTAGCGGTGAACAATTCGCGAAATATGAAAATACATATACAAAAAAAGGTTGGTCCATTTAAGCGGATCAATTTCCTAATCTTAGTTGGCTTGCGTGAAGTAGTTTCATAATTGGACGGATTCCATCCCAAACTACCCAAATTCGTGTGCAACTTAACTAAACTGTGTCTGTTAAACAAGTAACTACTCTGTTTATCATGACTAACAGCAATTCGATGTAAGATTGCTAAACAATTAGCGTGATAGTTTTAACAAACTGATTGATATAGTCATTCTACATAGGTATTACTTGATTCGTTTACTTCACACTTTTTGTACCAAATTACGCTTATAAACAATATGCAAGTGTACGTACTCATAAACCTTTTAATATAGCAGTAATTACTTAAGCATTTGGAGATATTACGGCATGTAAATAAGTGATAAGTATCGATGGAATATGAATAAGCGAAAAAACGAGGATATTAACAGACGATTAAAATTTTGCATTCGTAGCTTATTCGAGAGCGACATCGGGTGAAAGTTGGCATCAAAATGAAAGTAGCACTGTCAACATGTGGACTGCCATGGCCGGCCAACGTCGCGTCGGTACCTACGCGTCTTTGACTCGACACGGGCCGGTGTGACTTCTTGTCGTTTTCCCATCATTTCAACCATCAGTCAATAACGTGTACCTACTTACGAACTCATAATAGTTTTTACTAGTCAGGCGTAGTTTACCACAAGAGTTAAGTTAATTCGTCTACGTTTACTTACGTTGAATGTTTAATGATTTGTGGACATTTGGAAGTTTTAGGATGGGATAGTTTCACTTTACTTTCATTTTTAGAACGAATACTTACTGACATGCCTTTTTCGGGTATCAGATTTTATAACGAACCTAACACTGGTACCCAGGCCCGTATTTAGGGAGGGGGCCAGGGCCCCTAGGCACTTGGCATTTGGGGCCCCCTCCCCCATCTCGAAATCATTCCATTTTCATCCGGCCTCAAAAGAGGTTCTCAATTCGTCTCTATTTTTTGTGTTACGCGATTATTCGGCCATTTATAAACCGATTTAGAAAATTATTTTTTGTGTGAAAAAGTATATGTACTCCCGAAGTGGACCTGATGTTAAAATAACAATAACACGTACCAAATGAGTAAATTGCATCCACGTGGAGGCAGTTAGATTCTACTCGCCACTCAAAATGTTGAAATAAAATAACTTTTACCAAAAAAACCACCCTCAAAAACGCAAAAAATTATGTTAATTATGTGCGAAACTGTTTCAGAAGTCAGTGGTGAAAACAAAAGACACAACTAGAACTGAATTACTGTGCTTACGAGAAGAGTAGATAATATATAGATAGATCTTGACTGTAGGTAACATAAATCGTTGAAAATGTTCAGTCGTATTGACGAGATGTGTGCTTTGTCTGGAAGATCGAGTACTTAACTCTAAAAGAATTATGTCGGAGGTTCGCACGAGCTGCATCACAGAAGTGGCAGAAATCTCACCAAATCCAGATACATCCAGAAAAACGTAAGAAAATTGGCTGCAAACAAATATGGATTTCTCCAGATGTGTACAAATTTAGTCACTCAAGTACCAACTGTTGATGAGAGATCAAAAGCACACTCAGTCTCTCCAGAACATCGTCGACATCATCCTCTGTTGTGGAACAATGGTAAAGATCTCTCGAAAACAATTTATGGGAAGTAAACGGAAAAATAGAAGATTAGATTGATCATAAAGGCGAAGAATCGAGTCAATTGGTCCATATACGTGGGACACTCAGAAAGTTTTGAGAAACTAAAAAACTAACTTCTATGAAATAAATATTTTTATTAAATCTTTTCAAAGAACTCTCCACTAGCCTCTATACAACGTTTCATGCGTCTGAACCAATTTTCAAAAAAAAATTATAGTCCTCCGCAGACATCTCTTCCACGGCCTTCTCAAATGAAATGAAAAATATCCCTTTGAGCTGATTTTTAATTTTAGGGATTAAAAAGAAGTCACGGAGCCAAATCAGGACTGTAAGGAGGGTGTCCCAAGACTCTGACCGGTGTGAAGGAAGTCTCTGACTCTGAAGACTGTCCAGGAAGTCCCTCGTTTTGATCGCAGAGTGCGCGGGCGCGTTGTAAAACTTCTGGCAGGCATTTTGTGCAATACCATTCGGCGTTGATGCTGCTTTGGTCTAGAAGTGGAATTAAAATTAGGTGCCCCATCAAAGTGAAAGACTAGCGATCAACATTTTTCCTGCGCTCCTCGATCGCTTCACTTTCGTAGGCGTTGGTTCATTTTGAAACAGCCAAACTATCGACTGACGCTTTGTTTCTGGATCGTATTGATAAATCCAGGATTCGTCACCTGTCACAATGTCGTAGACACGCCATGACGAGCCTGCATCAAATTTTTGTATCATATCATATCACGGCACCAATCCACACGGGACTGATTCTGAGCTTCGGTGTGCGGTACCCAGCGGGAAACTATCCTCCTTACGCGAAGGTGCTCGTGCAAAATCTTGTGAACACTTCACACTTCCTGAACCAATCAGCAGAGTATGCCGAATCTCTACGTTCCTACGTAATTCGTCTGTTTTCTGGAATTAAATTTTTTACTGCCAACACACTTTCTTCGGTGACAGTCCTCGTAGGACGAGCACTCCTTTGTTCATCCGCCAAAGTAAGACGACCGCATTTGAACTCGCTATACCAGCGGTAGATGGTTGCTTTTGAAGGTCCTTCATCATCAAATCATAAAAAATCATTGCACGAAAATATTCTCGTTGCTGATCCATTTTTTTATGAGACGAGAAAATTTGAATAGGCTCTCAAAAAATGCGGAGGAAAATTTGAAAATCGAACAGTGGTATTTTTACTTTTAAATAATCGAAGTTTTAAAAATAATTACAAGTGGCTAGTGTCTTATACATAAAAACTTTTTGTCGCAAAACTTTCTGAGTGGCCTGGTATAGCTGCAGCACGTTTAAAAGAAGAAGGTCGTGAGGGTATCGCCTCGCATCTCATCATCATCGAAGATAAGCTGAAAGATCGAGAAGCAGCCGCTTCGTTCGTACGTGTGTTTTGTTTGATAATTTGGCAGACAACGTCCTGGAAAAGTGTGTCCACAATAAGGCCACTAACTTTTAAATAGCTCGAATGCCTGCGAAGACTTTGAAGAATATTTTCAATAAAGTTTCAAGTTTAGGCCAATCCAGGCTTTTGAGCTTGTATGCAGGTTCCGCTACTGGAACTGGGGCCCCTAGGATGGCGGGGCCCCTAGGCCAGGGCCTTGTGGGCCTAAGGGGAAATACGGGCCTGCTGGTACCTATACTTTCTGCAGACCGATATTCAATTATTAAAGGGTGGTAATGCCTTTCAACTAGGCCAAAGATCACTCTCCCTAACATAAATACTGGGTTCACAATTTCAAGTGCGGTCGATAGCTTGTTCTTGAGACCTGCGACGGAACTAAAATTATAGCATGAACCTGTGTAAAAGAAAATCCCTTGGCGAACTGTTTCTAAGTATTCGTTACTCACATCGAAGACAGAAATGTGTTTCGAAATTTTCGGATTGTATAGGCTGTGTTCCGAGTTTGCAACACACCTTACGCTTGGCATAGTTGTACTACGTGTATGTAGAGTACTTACCTAATGCATGTAGAGCACCTATTTTGTTTTAATTTTGTCAAGAAAATGAGTAGCATGTTGATATCCAAATAACACATACAGTGTAAATTATTAATGGCCGTATAGTATATGTATATGTAAATAGAATTAGTGCTATATTTTTGGATGTGCAAAATAATTGACACCTCAATATAAACGCTCCGTTCCAAAAATATACAATTTATATAAATGACTAGCTTCTGCCCGCGACTTCGTCCGCGAAGCGTGATGATATATAGCCTATAGCCTTCCTCAATTAATGGGTTATCTAACACTTAAAGAATTTTTCAAATCGGACCTGTAGTTCCTGAGATTAGCGCGTTCAAGCAAACAAACAAACAAACTTTATATATTAGTATAGATAAGTATTTAACATACCTACCAATCATCACGCCTACACAGGTCTTCTCCGAAGGGTTAATATAATAATATGCATTGTATCATAGCACGGGCGCATTTTCTATGTATTGTGTATTCTGGCAGGTTGCAAGTCCAAGATAGATAGATAATACCTACATAAAAAGTAACATTTTTTTTTAAATTAGGTACCGTTTTAATAAAAAGGGAAGGCCCATAGGTTTCTGATTTATCTACAATATAATTCCATATTTTATATTAATTAATATGATACTAAGAAGATGCAGATGCACCTCCCCTGAAAGTAATCCTGATAGCGCCCATGTATTATAGTAAGTATTGCCGGGACGACCAAGCGTTGCTCGGGACAGAAGTAAAAACGTATAGATAGATATATTTTATGAGCAAGTCAAGTCTGATGCTTCGTGTGAAAACGTTTTTCCTAAAAAAGGCCTAGCCAGATTCATTTTTCAAGTCCGTAACCCGTAACACACTAAATTGCGTCAAGATTTTCGAGGAGACGATTGTAAAATAAACTCTGTCCGTATACACAAAATTATGATAATAATTATAGTACCTAAGAAACTATATTTGAGTGTTGAGAATATATCATTGTGTGCTGCTGGGGAAACAAGAGCTATTTCGTGCTATCTTGTATTATGTCACGCCTTTAATCGCATTTATACAACAGTTTATAGTCGTCCGTCGCTACAACACGCTCGGTTATTTCGGGAGGACGCTCATCTGTTGTTCTCTAATTTTTCTTTTTAGCATCACCCGAGAAAACGGGTCACGGCAATCATAGACAACTACAAACATACAGTTTTCATCATAAAAATATATTTATGAAACTTGAAAATATTTTTGCTTCAGAAAATGCAATCATAATATTAATAATTATGCTCGTTAGATGCAATACTTCGTGTGCTTTCATCAATTAGTCTAGCTAGAGGATCTTCGAGGCATCCGTTGCGTGACCTCTGCCTTTTGACTTCCAACACCTCTCAAATCGTCTCTATTGAGTTACTTATCCCCTCAGCCTTGGGTTTAATTTATAAATTAAGAAGAATGTCGTTAGGTACTATGCATGCAGGTTTATTTATATTTTACTAGCTTCTGCCCGCGACTTCGTCCGCGTAGCCTGATGATATATAGCCTATAGCCTTCCTCAATAAATAGGCTATAACACTGAAATAATTTTTCAAATCGGACCAGTAGTTCCTGAGATTAGCGCGTTCAAGCAAACAAACAAACAAACGCTTCAGCTTTATATATTAGTCACTCACACAGTCAATCAGTTACTATGTACAAACTCCTTTCGCTGAAATTATTTTTCCTTCAGGTGAAATGATCGATTATCGTTACTATATTAACATTGATTGACATACTCAATGTTGTTTAATTTTAAATTTTTGTTCCAATTGACACTTAAAAACGTGTCACCAGAGAGACACTTCATGTTATATTTGTCGGTGTACTGTTCCAGAGGAACTTCATCTACCTTCAGCTACCTGTCTAGGCTTTCACAAAAGAAAATCTTTACACTCCTTTTTCAAAGTAGGAGTGTACCTTGGTTTTTATAGGGTCGGCAACGCGCGACCGATACCTCTGGTGTTGCAGACGTCCATAGGCTACGGTAACTGCTTACCATCAGGCGGACCGTAAGCTTGTTTGCCACCTCAGTGGTATAAAAAAAATTATATGTAACGAATACATTATATATAGTTATAGTATATTATGTCGAATTTATCAAAATAATATTTATGCTCTGACTTAGGAAAAGATGATTTAAATTTAGTCAAACAATAGAAGCGGGCTTTAGCATGACATGTGCAGATTCATGTTATCCCACCGTAATGTTCTAGTCTCTGATATTATGCCTGTGAATATAACACCGTGAGTGCCTATTGTTTGCTACCAGTGAACTCTCAGGCCACTGATGCGCCTTAGTTTAGTCTCAGTGAACTGCTATTACCTACGCTGCTTCGGGCAGGCTTCGTTATATTTACTGTACTATGTACCCACCTAGATAGGTACGTAATTACGTTGCATTCGCATAAGACAAGCGAAGGTCACAAGGAAAAGTCTTGTAATACGTAGGCACATAACGTAAGTAATCATTAAATATTTTATGAACGTGTGCCTCCTTGTTCATATCCTAAATACCAACGTTTAACTATTTATTTTCATCGCAATTCTATCAGGTTGTTTTATTGTTTCAATGTTAGTAAACATAGCTTTCGTGAATGCTGCTTCGGTATCGTGCAGTCACGGTTGCGAAATCAAGGTCAATGAAATTGAAATAAGGAACTTTCTTTGAAATTCATTTTCTATGTTGTCTATAATGTTCGATCTGCGTTAAAAGTTAATATAAAAGGGGCTATTGTATATTGACAGGTAAGTATTGATAGATAGGTATGTACAGAAGAATGCGGAGGGCGCACCGCGGCACGCAGGTTGTTACAGACCTAGTTGGCCAGAATGCCATTCGTAGCAACCATTAAATTGTGCGACTAAATTAGTGGCCAGGCACTTCACTTGCTTAAATCGAACTCCGGCTAGATCTGAAGATTGCGTCATTTTGTTGAGTGAGCTAGCACTAAATTAAAATTCACTCACACTGCCGACGGTGGTCGGCGACCATTGCCGTATTATTAGTAGGTTGGTATGTGTGGGTATATTTAATGTTATTTTATAATGTTATCTGTCAAGGTCAACTTCACAAATTCACAAATATTTGATAATTGAATGCTACCGACGACGACAAGGACTCGCTTCTAGAGTTATCATTATTTCAAGAATGAATGTAATTTTTATTGCAGTTACTAACTTATGTATGGGTTTAAACTATAGATAACAGCGTCGAGTCAGTTAACCGGTTTTTTAATAAATTCAACTACTCAAGTAGGTGTATTATAAATTAATTAGAGGATACATATAAGGTTGCTTTGTTGCTTCTAAGTTGAGTAGGTACATGCTACAACGACGCGTATTTTTACAGAATTGAATAAGTACTTTCAATTTCAGCCTAGATTTTGGTATGTAGTGACTTCATATTTTTAATAATATTAACTAATTACTTAGCTTCTGTCCGCAACTATGTCTGCGTGGATTTCAAGAATTGGGTCCGACCTGGATAAAAAGGCCTATCTATCTTTGTGCTAAATTTTATCCAGATCCGTATCCAGCCGTTGTGGCGTGTAAGAGCAACAACCATTCTTACATCCTCATAAACTTTCGCGTTCATAATATTAGTATTATTACCTCGTAATTGTCAATGTTTGCAGGTTATACTTTGTTATAAAAAAATATGTGTTCAGGTTGCAACGCGGGACCTGTTGATAATTTGGCTTATAAAAAAGTAAAAAATTGACTCTAAACGGAAGTAATTACATATGTTTAATGAACCGACTAGCTAGACGGTGTTTGGGCAAGCTGGCACTGCGCCGTCGCCGCCCGCGCCCCACGCACGAACCCATTGACCCCAATGTTATGTTACTTGATCGCATTTTCACTTCGCAACCGTTGCGTTGCTGGATTGACTTCGATACTATCACCCACTTACGGGAAGAACTGTGTTAGAAAATAATCTTTTGCTTATTTTATATATGTAGTAGGTTAATAATTATTAACTGTTTCGTCCAATCTTTTTCTTCAAATTTTATTATTTCAAATCAAAAATTTGCTTCATAACTTTTACCGTTTTACAACGTTTTAAAAATAAGCATGGATCGATGGAGGTTCTTTAATTAGCCGCCATTGTGAATTGGTATTTACTTCAAGGGCAATTGCGCGCTGTGCTTACACATAAGAGTAGAATTACGGCAAAAATACACGCCAAGTAGGTATTATGTAAAACTGTTACAGTTAAATAAATGTAGGTATTCTTTAAAGAAATAAATTGAGCAAACTGCATTCTAAAAAAAACAAAACTAGAATTTAGGTTACGTTTTCTGTTGTTCCTATACTTAAATATTGTAAAAAATATTGATAAAAAGGTTTTTCTTTTGTATATCATCCCTTATCTACTTCCACATTAATTCCGTAGCCTCCGTAGGTGTGTTCTATTAAGTATTGGTAGCACTTTCATCAATATTTATGTAGATACGGAATACAGCGGCATCGGAAATCCGGCCACGTTTTGTTATTTGGAGCGAGACTGCAACGTGTAAAAGCGATGATGGTCTGTGAACCCATTGATAGCGGCTCGGTATGGCGGTCGCGTCACATATACGTCCGCACGACGACTTTGCCCCGCGGCTGGGCCCGGCGACGCACTTTCTCCATATTTTGTGTAGCCGCGCACGTGCCTTATTTGACACACATTTTCGTCCCTACTTAACAAAGAACAAGCGTGCATGTATGTTTTGTGAAACATGGCATTTAGGCTTGTGTTCGTAATCGTAAAGAACGATAATTATATCGCGGATAATCGTTGCGTCATCATTGTCGTCCTCAAACTTATGTTAGGCCGTTCGCAACTTATTATTAGATGTGTTTGGTTATCAGATGGAATTTCTACAAACACCTGTTAGCGGTTATTGCGACAGTAGGTTCGTGTTCGCGCGATATCAAACCGGTTCGGTTCGCGGACGCCGCGCGCCGTCGCTTGTCGATGTGTTGATTGTTGGCGTGGCGCGGGGGACTCGGCGCTCGTTTACTTACGCTTGCCGGCTTCTTCGATGGACGCTAATGGTTCACATTTATCTGGCACCGTTGTCCTAGTGGTACTGAGATATTACCGCTACTCTATCTATTAGGTACATTGTGCTGGATACAAGTTACAAGTAAAATTTAACAAATATGCTGTGCATTTTCATGTATGTAGGTACCTGCTTACTTAGATAGGTAAATTTAGTTGTACGCGAGAGCCCAGTTCTTCCTCGGTTGCTGCGGCTTCGGCAATCACGGCGATGACTTTTGTTTTTCCTTTTTATATAGGTACTTACTTACAATTAAAAATAAATATGTACCTACCTGGTTTGTTTTAAAGTAACTAGGTATTACATAATCGGTGACAACGAAGACATACCTATTTAATATTAATTTTTATGTACTAGTGTACTAGGAGGCATGACATAATACCTAAGTAGGGATCTAATTGACTGGTAATTATTTGAAAAGAATTTGTATCTATTATTTAGTTACTTAATAGGTATCATTTATAGTTGTATAAATGAGACAAGTAATTAAAAAGAAATTAAATTCGATTATAAACCGCGCGACGTTACTTCGTGCTACTCATGTTATAAGGTGCCGACTTTTGAAAGGTTAAAAATTAAAGTTAGAATCTTGAATTTGAATAGGAATTCAATAACAGGGCCGACTACTGTATGGGTACTTACGTACAGTAGAACAAGAAAGTCTTGTTTATTATATTAAAACATCGTTAATAAATTGTAATGCCAATGACACAACGCCTTTTTAATTTTAACCGCCAGCTTTTTTACCTTTGTATCTGCCACATACTTAGTTAATTTATTTAAAATTATAAGTATACAGGAAACTTTAACTTTACATTAAGTCTTTTCCCCATAACATAACATACCATCACGCCTGTATTCCCCGAAGGGTTAGGCAGAGGCGTACTTATGTACACCCACAGTTCGCCGGTATGTTTAAGTCCCATGTAATAGGGGGCGAGCCTATTGCCATTAACCGGGCACAAATTCCTAACTCCGAGCTGCTACTGGGAATTTCATAGAAAAAACCCAATAACACTTTGCTCGACCTGGGAATCGAACCCAGGACCTCTAGCGTAGCAGTCCCGCTCCGGACCACTTGGCTAATGAGGCTTTTCCCCATATGATTATTAAAATTTTTGCTTCATTCACATTCATGTACAACTTGCCATACTTACACTTAAATGAAATAATACCGTATAAATAAATAAAAAGACATTTGTTTTCAGTTTAATCCTATATCGCATATTTATTTAGTGACAAAATTGAAACATGTTGCTGTTTAGCGATAAAGATGACTTTATCTTATCAACAATGTCCGAGGTCCCTTGACTGCATTAGTCATGGGAACAACCTGGCATGTCTGTATCTGTAGATTAACTAGATTTCTACGTACATGTTTCACCTCTATAGGAATATTGGTATTGAATATAGGTAGGTATGCACCACCATCAACTTGAATATCTATATTAAAAAATGAATCGGCGAAATGTATGCACGCGCATAATTTCCGAAATACTCCCAAGTTAGATAAATATTTTTTGTTGTGTTCTTTAATGTCTGTGCAAGTTAGTATGAATGATTTTTTTTTAATCTTCTAGAAACGTCGAGGAAAATTACGCGGGCGAAGCTGGGCACGGGTCTCTAGTCATTTGATATTTTACTTAATTACGGCTTGATGTGCGCATGATTATTTTTGACTCTTGATCTGACAAAAAACGTGGGTAATGAGTGATGCGTCATGTTATGGGATTAGCAGCCTGCCGAAATAGGTACCTACCTATATATTACAAGAGAAACATACAAAATGACATTGAAAAACAAGATTTAAAAATCACTATGTGCACCATATGAACAAAATCAAAGACGTAGAACACATACAGACACAAAAAAAAACAGACATCAAAATACCCAGAATTTAAAAAAAACCTAAATCCTTACCTAAGTAATAACAAAATGAAACGTTACGGACTGAAAATTTAAACTAACCAGGTTTAAAAATCAAATTAATTATACAAAGGATGCGATGGCACTTTGATGTCCAGATTATTGACTTATTTTAATGAAGGAAAAATTCAACTGCGGGCAGGAATCGAACCTGCGTCTTGAGGTCACCTCAAAGATGTAAATTCAGAATGTGAAGGCAAATTCCGACCCGGCGGGTAGCTAAGTGTTCATAGCGCCTGGTGTGTTGAACCAGGAGACGCAGGTTGAAATCCTGCCTGCACTCCTTCACTGAAACAATTTTATATTCTTATCATGCAAAATGCAAAAAAAACAAATATTGACTTTTCGTTTCCGGAATTCCGGACCGAAACAACTATGTAGCAAAGTTTATGATAATATTAACTCAGTGTTTGGCAAGAATCTTTAGAGGCCAAAAGGGGTTATTTATAAGGCTTTAGAAACCACAGTGGACGGCATTAACACCTTAAAAAAATATACTCGTACTTTCTCAAAAATATTCTTTACTAGATAATAATGATTTGAATTGTTCTATTCCAGGTGTTGGGTATACTGTGCATGGCTCTGGCTTCACCATGGTATTCCACGTGGTTCGTGTTTGTCGCAGTCGCCAGTTTCATCACTACACTTATGTGGAGCTTCGTCTTCTTTCTTAGCATCAAAGATGCGCTAAAATTACCCATCAATTGGGTTCTATCTGTAAGTAAATATGTATTAATAAACCGTTAATATTTTCGCACCGGATATTTCTCCACCGTGCGATACAGTTCCGTTTAAATATTTTTGCGTGTCTGAGATAGCTGATTCGAACGACAGAGTAGTAAAATATAAGGAAATGTTTTGATAATCACGTATGCCACTTATGTCTGCAAGGAGTTTTTTATGAAAATGTAGCACTGTAAGCAATGTAGCAACAAAAACTCTTTCGGTTAATCCGAAAGTGGTTTTCAGGCCAGACAGACATACAGTCAGACACGCACAGTAATTTTCACTGAACTTTAACGTAGCACGTAGCCACCACGTACCTAGCATGTAGCCTCCAGTGTAGAAATGGCGTAGTTGCTGCGTAGTCGCCACGTAGCACGTAGGCTCTTATGTAGAAATGGCGTAGCCGCTGCGTAGACGCCACGTAGCACGTAGGCTCCTGTATTGAAATGGCGTAGGCGTCGCGTGTAGGCCGCGTAGTACGTAGGCTCTTATGTAGAAATGGCGTAGGCGCTGCGTAGACCTACGTAGATACCAGTGTAGAAACTGTGTAGAACTTCTACGGTAGAAGTCTATACTGGATAAATGTGGATGGAGCCCTAGGTGTGATCCTATAATTACTAATTAGTTTCCTAATGTAGTATCCATACTGAAAGCAAGTCTTGCTTTAAATTGAATTAAATTACTTTATTATATTCATATATTATTTATTTTTTGTAGATAATAGTATAGTTGAATGATAAAAATGGCAAAAATGTAGAATGCTCATGAATATTTGATTTCTGAAGAGACTGCTTTAGGCTTTTCATTTAGAAGAAAATATCAGAAACGCTCTCTAGTGCTAGCATCACTCATGGCAGACCTTGAATTATTTTAACAATACGAAAAGCCTTGTGGCGTACCTACTATTCTTAGTAGAGGCACTCAAGAACTAACGTGATTTATAGTCCATTACAATAAAACTGTTCAAAATGTAAACAAACTTTTTAGTTTTCTTTAATCTAAATGTTTAAATATTTATAAAATAAAATTAAAAGTTCTGCACGTAAAATAACTATAAACTTATTTACTACCCAGTATGAAACGCCATATAATTTAGTTCTTTGATTTACATAAATGATCTATTTATGATAAAAAGGCAAGTCAATATTGTTTACATTTTAAAAAAGTTTTTGTTGATATTGAAATAAAATAGCTTTACGGATTCTATCGCGTTATATTAGTACAAATATATAACGCGATAGAATCCGTAAAGTTGTTTATTTCAATACGTCTAATATTCGCGTAAGCTTCAGATATCAGTAAGTTTTTGTTGAAATGGAATATAGATGTGGTGACACTTTTTTACCATTAACACTAACATGAACCTATTGCAACTTCCAGGAGCTCGTCAGCACGGGTTTGGAGACACTCATGTACTTGATCGCCTTCATAGTCCTTCTAGCTTCGACAGCTACGAGGAGCTACGCGTCAATGTACGGGGCCAATGTTGCAGCTGGAGTAAGTATTAACGAATCATACCGAATCATACGAATCATACTATCGCCACTGGAAATTGAACTGTTTAATTTTGGAAATCTGAGGGAACAATAAATGAAATTTTCAAAACGATTATCATAGGTATTCGTTAAAAACCGAGATTCAAAGTTCAGAAGAGTCTTGTTAAGAATTGTTGCCAATTCATAGATTGACCTTGGCAAGCGCAAGCTTTACCTTACAAACTGATTAGCGCAGTTAGATATTTACTTCGCCCGGAGTCCCTTATATTGTTTATTCCAAATAATAAATAAATTTCTACATTTTTAACGTTCACAATAAAATATAGCCCTAAAATATCCAATCTTTATAGCTTGCTTTATATTTAAGGGAGGGCGAAGAATGTGCCATTTCTTCGTACGAAAACTATACAAACTAGTCTGCAAGAAGTTTCTTGCCAATGAATAAATTTAAAATAACTATAATCTATACAAACCAAACAATATTTAGCAACCAATGACAAACATAGGTGTACCAAATGTTTCTCAGATCTAAATTTATAATAGGTATTATTATGATGCTCATACAATAAACCCTCATTGTAGCACTGAATCATTATGAACAACTACATAGTTTAACTATTTGGGACCAACTCGAAAATGAAAAAAAAATACAGCTTTTTTATTTTTATTGTTGGCTCATGTTAATATCAATATGCTGTATGTAAGTAAGTAACGTCAGTAAAGTCCATAAGATGAAGATAGTAAAGTTGTATATTTAGTTTGAAAGTGACGATGAATCAAATCTTACTTTCTATTTTAATTTGCATATCGATGACCACCTACTTAGATTAGTGGGTTGTTTTGAAGAGTTTTACATTTTTTTAAACGCATGTAGGTTGTTAAATTGAGGAATTACTTCTGAAACGAAGTAATGCTAAGTGTTCAACTGAAATACTATCTCACCAGCACCTAACGCTAATGCCCACTACTTATGGCCTGAGTTATATTAATTTTTTTTTTTTTTCAGGTATTTGGTATTTTCAACACGGCAGCGTACGGAGCAAGCTCGTTTCTGCTGTATAAGGAGCACCGAAGCACGATGGTGACGGCACAGGCGGCGTGAGAGCACTGAAACTTATCACAGTATCACAAACATTCGTTTCGTTTTCGATTTTAAACGCCAAAAGCTTACACTAGGAATTTTTCACAATCCTTACAGACACACCGATTATTATAAACCGTAATATTTTTGTCGTAGTAGGAACAAAAACTCTTTAAAGAGATATCTGTAAAGTATTTTACTTAGAGATTTTACGAGGAGTCCTACAAAACGCTAATTTGAATGTATAATTAACTGCCAGGCTACTCCAAATTTAATAAACCTACAAATGAGATATGTAAAAAGCCTTTATTTATTTATTATGCGATACCTAATTTTCAGTCGCACATGTTTATAAACGTTGACTACCCAAATAAAAGAATATGTTTTAAGTTAAACTTGGGTTTCCAAATGACCCAGAAGTGTTAATAGATAAACTGCTTTATGGCTTTAGTTTAGATTTATCTTAAAACATCCTTTTTAATAGGGGTTTAACACTTATTTTGTTTGTTGATCAAATCTGTTGCATTTTATGCAGGTAGGCATACCTATATTTCTTATTTTTATATGATTAGGTATATATCGTATGGAAGCCATAACAAACAAACAGTGCGGTTATTTAAATAAATAAATTGATGGCCATAGTTTGTGCACATGTATTTAAGGTACATTGTTATGAATGTTACAATCAAAAATATACTACACCAGATTTTTTATTAACATTAATGCTACGAAGATGATAAAACATCATACTATATAGAAAATATTTATGAATATAAAAACATAGAAACCTAATATACGGATACTTACATTTAAAAAAATATATTATATTGTATGGAAAATCCAACAGGTGACAGACGAAAGATTTAGATAGTAGTTTCTAGATAAACCAAACTAGTTTTTTTTAAAGATGAACATTACAAGCACAATTTCATTAATTAACGCTGTTCATAACTGGAATGGTTTATCTGCTACGAAGAAAAAAAAAGTTATTTAAAAAAATAAATCTTAAAGTAACGAACCATTATATTATTATTTAGAATAAGTGAAATTGGGGCCAGTTACGACATGGCGTATAGGTATCTTTTTAAGCTAATATGTATTTACTTGTCTTTTATTACACGGTTGTTATACATGTTGTGTAGACTAGTCTTACATAAATGCATTATATAAAACGAATTAATGATCAAAAAATATAATATATTTTGAACTAATTTGAGACTTCGTTAACGACAACTTTATATGCACTTAGTACCTTATGTATACGTGTATCTACCTGATACATTTTTATTCAATGTGTCTAATTGAACAAGAATTTTCACAGCTGCTCATATTTTCCAAAAATTATGTAGTATAATTATTGACTTTTATTTTAGACACCTGTCTAATCTAAAATTACAAACATAACAAGTATTGAATGATTGGAATCTCATTTTGAGCAAACAAGAAAATGGCACAATTTTTTGTAAAGTGGCACAAATATAAAATATTATTATTTTCTATCACAAAGATTTGAGCACATTTTTCTACAACTATATTTACCTAGGTACCGATATTTACACTTATTTAATATTACCTTCTACTTTAAATAATTATTGATGATTTGTTAAGTACTGAAATATTTAAGTTGTGTTGAATGAAGGGTGTTATGTGGAGTTTTTAAACAGTTAATTTTAACTAATTTGTAAAAAGTTAATAAATACCTATATTTTAACATATTTTAATGAGTTTTATTTAAACATGCTCTTCACCAGGCCCTGAAATCCAAAACGAGCAGACGGATCGCCTAATGGTAAGGGATAACCGCCGCCCATGGACTGCAGCGACACCAGAGAAGCATGGCTCTCCCACGGTAGAAAATATAATGTATAAATAAATAAATGTTATTCATTGTGTCACAATCGTCATTTTAAATGACTTTAGAATCTTGCTGTTTGACTGTTTGAAAAATCTGTTAGTTCTTATGCCATTTTGAACCACTGGACGAACATTCTGATACAATTGAAATAGTAGATTTGGGTTTCAGTACAGTTCATTACTCATTTTATGTGGATCCTCTTTAAATTCAATGGTAATGTAATGGAGATATTAAAAAGCCAGCCAATCGCGTGCGGGGTCACGCGCAGTTTAGGGTTATGTAGTTGCCCTACATGGATCATAAACTTAAATTTTTGCTTCATCTAAGAAATTTTGAATTTGTACGTAATTTTCGTTTTTACTTAACTCGTTAACTTTTAAAGCATAGGTACTTATCAGTGATAGTTTTCCTTTTAACTTCGTTGTATATGGGTAGGTAAGGTATTAATACCTTCTATTGCTGTGGTTATTTTAGTTTTTGGTAACAACCATTTAGCTAGGCGGGACGGGACAATTGACTTAAGAATTAGTACTTTAGTATTTCGCAAACGGGGCGGAAAATATTGGCGTGCGTGTGAAAACCATTTTTCGATTCGGAAAAATAGTTTTCACACACACCCCTATATTTTATTCTTGTCCTACACATGTGTGATGATAAAAGATGGTATGAATGTGGAAAGAAGTACATAAGGACGCAAGCATCGCGGCAAGTGGTGGTGTGTAGTTTCTCTGCTTAACCCTGTGGGAAAAAGTCGTAAGTATATGTCATTTTGCTTTGTGTTCGGGTAATGTCTGCACTGTACAGCTCTTCTACCGAAATCCTTGGTGCGCTAAGCGTCTGGTGTATGTATGCGCAATGTCGATACGCGCAGTGAGTCACCGCCAGTTCGGTGCCCACTTCACAGTCGTTCCAACATAGCTCGCTCGTGCATACGTGCGCTTTTCACGTGTTTTTAACAGTTTTCCGAAGAATAAAATCATTGTAAGTATCCCATTACTGCTAACAAAGAAAGGATATAAAAAAAGTTGTTGGTTTCCTTAAAATATGTCCAATTTATGCTCAAAATGTAAATGCTGAAATATAGGTAAATGTAACTGTGTTGCATTTGTTTACTTTTATCATCTGCTTTATAATAAGGAGTTATTCTCTTGTTTTATTACATTTGGCTTCCAGTCTAGCAACACAGATGCCGCTGAATATCAGAATTTACTAGCATCTGACCTTCACAACCTTGTCAGAAATAATACCGTCATCCTGATATTGGATCTTCTGTTAGATTTTCGGGCTTGTTATATATGTTAGTAGCCCGATGGTTGATCGTTTTCTTTGGATGGTGAATGACCATCCACGAACAGACCGCGGCAAGCTTTAAATATGTATTTTCTTTATTTAATTTAACGAGCCTTTCCTGTATTCAACATGAGTTCTAAATTCTAGATTGTTAATTTATTTACTTATTACTTAATTCTGTCATCGGTTTATAAAAAGATATTTACTGTGACTTATAACGAAGATTGTAAACAGCGGGGTGCTTAATTTTGTTATCACTATTAGTCATTTCATGTTCAAAGATTTGTTTACAAGGAAAACTCGTCCTAACAATTCATCCATGTAGAGTTAAAACAGCTGCAGTAGAACAATGGATTTAAGTCCGAATTATTAAGTCATATATAATATGGCATAGAACAAAAAGAAATAAAAGAAAGAAAGAAGAAAGGTTTAGCGTAAAACATGTATGGTACATACCTGTACTTACATGTGTTGGGTATTAATTTGTATGTGAGAGTAAGTAGGCGACCTCGGCATACAAAACATGACGCGTCACACGCCAACACGTTGACCTAACCGACCCTTATTCGGAGATGACATAATGTTATAGGTATATATATATATATTATATACTTTAAATTCTCTTATACACGAAAGACATTTTTGAAAAAGATTGGACCATCTATCACAAATATTTGTTAGAAAGTGAGGTCGAAATAATGCAGCGGCAGGAGTAGGATTTGTTAAAACTTTAGAAGTTTGCCATTATCTATTTTACTCAATTTTGTCCATTCATATCTTAAACACCACTTAGTTAATATGTGCTTAAGCCGGTACTACATATTATAGACTAGGTTGGTATAATGAGAGTCATTATCAATTTAACAGTACCGGTCTTAATATATGGACTGATAACAAATACTTCGGTTGATAATTACACCACAGTAACAAAGATATATTAATTAATTCCAGTGATCCATGATGTCTCACTCCATGACCATCACTCGGACCACCATAGCCACGTCGGGATCAACACCGGTTTGCATCAACAGTGGCTACGTGGGCACCACGCCCGGACTATTAAAACTAGCACAATTGGTAAGGAACGGAACGATATAATTATCGCTGCACTTGTGGACATTTAATTACGCAAAGAATGTAAACATGTACATAATCGAACCATTATATTGCAAAAACGTAAACGATAATTGCTAAAAACAAACTATGAGAGACAACAAGTAGATAAAAATTTTAAATACCACAGTTTAGTGGGGACTCTTTAATAGTTTCCTAAACTTAAGTTACACCGATGTACCTAAGCAATTGCTCTCTCTTATTAAATTAAGTTTATTTCTTGAAATAAATGAATTTCAACAAAATTTATATCGTCGGTTCCTTCTCAGAAATCAGAATAAAAGGAATTTGCTATACCTACATTTTATATATATACTTATGTAAACGCTACTATATTATTGTCAACGTTGAGTGAGTGAATCTATACAACGGGTGCCATCAGCTATATTAATGGTGTATTTTTCCTTACTCCCGAATATAACCGAATGTAACCTAGTTTCCAGTTACGTAAATATCGTTGATCAACAACACGCCGCGTGTTGCAACAAGCAACTCCTTGATTAAAGTAATAATAATAATCATCTATAATTATTAATTTATAAATACTTATTAATTCTATCTTAATACAAGACTAGAATTTAGTCCATACATTTATTTAGTTTGTGGGTACCTACAATAATATATATTTCGTTAGCAATTTTAGTTTTCCGTCCGGATATCTTTGAAGAGGCTATGGATGATGTCACTTTTGACGTCATCGCAGTTTATTGAATTGTCTGGGACTATGTTATAGGTAGGTATTCGAGTACATTTGTACTGTTGGTATATGAATTTAACAAAATATCTTTACGAAGTGACTCGTGAGTAGTCGTGAGTCAGAGCAACGCGCTCACTTCTACAATTAACTCTCGTTAAACTGCATTTAGACCAATAAGCATTTTAAATTGTAACAAGTTAATTGAATCGTGTTTGAACTTTACCGTAGGCATACCGAAATTTTATTAAGAAAAGTGGCATTATGAACACAATAAATATAACTATTTAATATATGAATATATTTATTTTATTGCAATAAATATTGATTTGGAACTTATAAAACGCAACACAATATTTCTTTCTTCAACCTGGAATTTTACGAGGCCACCATGACTTCATCCATGCGGGTTATTCTTGGAGGAACGAGAATAAACAAACGAGCGATGATTTGCATCGCAAAAGTGCTTCAAAACGATCATTATTTGCAATGTAAAATATATCAATGAGATATGGATTCGTTGATAAATTGCAAGGAAAAACCTTGTGCACAACAATGACCTGCAAACATTGCAAATCTTTATTATTTAGGTTGCTTCCCAGCATAACATGTCGAATGCGAACAAGGTAAAGCGTACAGCCAATGTTAACGACACAAGGAAAACAGCTTATTTAGAATACACTAGCATATGGTTTTCTGGTAACTTTTATAAATGCCACAATGGAATAATATTTCGTTGTTTTAACGAAAGGTTTTGAGAATAATATTCGCAGTTGATCATTTTATAGTTACGATAATTTGTCAGCAACTTCCTTAGTCTTAGGTCTACCTAACTTGGCCATCTATAGGTTTTGTCATGGATAGGGGGGCAAACGAGCAGAGGTATCACCTGATGGTAACCGATTACCACCGTCCATGAATACCCGCAACACCACAAGAGTCACAATTGCGATGCCCGCACCTTTTAATATGTCTAATAATGCATGATCTTGACGGTGATGTCGTGATCTGAAGTATTTTTTATGGGTTCCAGTTACTCGGAGCAGCATGCGTCGGCGTAGTTAGCTATTACATGGATAATGGAGGATATCGTGGCTACAGGTCGATTAATGGCAAGGCAGAACTGTTTTACCTGCTGGTCGCTGTTGCATGTCTTGTGGGCACGTTCTGCCTCCTAACGTCGTGTGTTGTGTCCTTGACCACGGCTCATAGCATATCCAGAACTATATACGTAAGTATAAATAATAATTTATATGTATAAACGCAATCATTCATTATAGCTCCATTAGCATCGTAGTCGTTGATAAGCGTTATTTTTGTTTTTGTAAACTGAAACCAAGAAAGATCAACACTAGTACTATCGCTTAATCTCACTGGAGTTTTTACTCACTTCACGTGACCTTGAAGTGTGTTACAGAATACAAAAACATTTTCACCTCGAGTAACTGCAAGAAAGTGAGAGTGAATTAGAGATGAGATTCGAGTCCGGAATTTGTTATTTACAGTACCCGGTACCGCACTACTGAACTAGAAGTCGTGTAAAGTGTAATTGGGTATATTTAATAATTTTCTTAGTAGCAGCTCGGAGGTTGGATTGCCCGATATTAGCTTAATCTTGTCTAAGGCTAATATTTAATAGGGGAATATTTAAGCGTCATGGTGATGTCATATATTTTAAACACAATGGACAGGTACAAATAAAAATCTCGACTCAGAGGCGATTTTTGGGGTGTTAAAATGTCTGTCAATACCTGCAAGAAGGCAAGGATCAAGTTTCTTTTAGTTTTGAGAAATTCAATGATCAAGCTGATGGGGATGTACCTAGACGTAGGTACATCCCCATCAGCTTGTAGACGAGGCCGTTCTGTCACAATGCAAACTCAGCTATTTTCTCTGTTTATCGTAATTTAGAATTTTAGACGGTTTCTTTTTGTTTTTCAGGAGGTGGTTTATCATGGTGTGGCGTTTATACTTTATCTCTGTGCCGGTATCACGCTGCTTGTAGAAGTTAACCATCTAAAAGATTCCTATGGAAGAGATTATGAACCGTACTTAGCTGCAGCGGTAGGTTTACCTTTAAGTTCCTCTGTCATTTGAAAGAAGAAATACTCATTTTCTTTATTGTAATTTTTTGGAGATTTCGATTTGCAATTCATTTGGTAGTTCCATTTATTCCTTAATGGTATTTAAATTCCAGTGATGTAATTGTTCGATTTAAAATTTAAATAACTACGTCTAGTAGTCTACTTGTTCATTGAGATGATTCTTGATGGAAAATCTTTGATTTCTATTTTGATAACGTGGAGTGTGTGTGTGTCCTAAGTAACTGATTTATAATCAATTAATTACCTACTTTATTTAAATATCGAAGACAATATGATTTAGCGGCTTCACTAGTCGCTTGAGGTTCTAGGTTCAATTCCCAGGTCAAGCAAAGTGTTATTGGGTTTTTCTATGAAACTCCCAATAGCAGCTCGGAATTTGGACTTGTACCCGGTTAATAGCAATAGGCTCGCCCTCTATTATATGGGATTTAAACATACCGGCGAACTGTGGGTTTATATTAGTACATCTATGTCTACCTACCACCTAGTATAAAACTATATATTTTGGGAAATAAAAGGCGAAATTATAACACATCAGAGAAATATTTGAGTGTTGTACGGATATTTGTTTCCAGAGTTTCGGACTACCGAAACTCTGGAATACATACGTACAATTAACGGTAAAAGGACTACCTTTTACCGTTAATTGTATGTTTAAAAAAATACATATATATAAGTATATTATGATTCCTTTGTTTCAGATCATGGGCCTCGTCATGGCTGGCCTGTATTTATTGAGTACGTTTTTAGCAAATCGTCAGTACCGTGGCATTTAATTCGAAAGAGTGACTGTTCACTTTCGTATAATTATATTATAATAGTAATTTATTACAACTATATCTAAGCTATGTTGTTTATTGTGCTTTAGGTATAAGTTACGGCTTTAATTTTCTATTAAGTACCTACCAATTTTAATAGAAATAAATGACAATATGTTTTTTCTATCTGAAGCAAAAAGCAGCCGCTATACTTACTATACAAGAAGTTTTGATCGCATTGGTTTCTACTTGTAGTCATGACACTGGGGAATTCAGCCTAGTATTTCTTGGCAGGCATCAAGCTAGAGTATAATGTAGTCGTGTCGTTTTAGTCTTAAAAAAACTATATACAGCTTGTAACTGAAGAAGCGCAAGTTCTCGAAAACGTTAGTTAGAATATCTAGTCATAATTTATAACGAAACCTGTATGTCATTTTGAAACACGTAAGCATTTTTTTTTTCAAGATTTTAATTTTATCAGCAAATCTGGTGGGTGTACTACAGTAACACCCGTAACGACTACGGGTCGCGCGCGCATACGCACACAATAATAATTTGTGCAAATAGGTTTCAGTTTTCATCGGATCAGGTGGAATTTTTCCCGAAATGATAATTACAATTCCGAGACTATGGAGTCTCAGGTATTGAAATTATTATTTCGGGAAAAAATAATAATTATTAAAATCCACTGTAATCGATTTAGTAGGTAGTCTATTTTGAACAAATTACTTTCAGGTCTTGCGATTATTTTGTAACACTTTGTATAAGTACTTTTGCATCCAGAAGCTAAATGGTAGTCGTATAAAATATGCAATCATGTCACCTACATACTCGTAATAATGGTCAATAATAGTAATACTTTATAGTAAGTCCATTTCATGATGACGTCCAGTGTGTTTCTTATGTCACAAGCGTAGGGTGCAAACTTTATTGATTCATGCATGCGTCTTCATAAAGGGTATGAAATGTAAAGTCGACGTTTTTCTGCCTGCAAAAAAATAGAATAGGTAATTTTTTATCCAAGGCTAGATCGCCAGCGAGAATAATGTCAATGCATTTTCCTTGCTACTTGTTCTTTGTTTCTGACTAAAATTGAATTTTCCGTGATATCATAATCAACCCATTATATGTCCCACTACTGGGCACGTGTCTACTCCCACAATCAGAGGGATTAGGCTATAGTTCACCACGCTAGGCTAATGCGGGTTTGCAGACTGCACACGCCGCCGTCGAGAAAATCCTTGCTTTGAGAAAATGTTTGCCTTCACCGTTTAAGCGATACGCACATAACTTCAAAAAGTCAGAGGTGTGTGCCTTTGATTTGAACTTGAGACCTTTGACTTGGCAATCTAATGGTATCATTAGGCTATCATTCTTGATATACCTACTTACCGATAATAAGTAATAATATGTCATTTTTAATCTTTACCACAAATTATTTTAAAGTCTTGTGAGTTTTATCTCTCTAGTAACTGATATAGCTAATTATGTAACCTACGTTATAAAACTTTCTGGATTGAATATTATTATCTTTACTATCTATGTATGTACATTTCCTACGTAGGTACTCCTTATTTTACGATAAATGAGTAAGGGACAATTGTAACGCTTAAGTTTAAAATCTGTTGTTGTATATGTCAAGAACTACGAGCAAAGCTAGTCAAATAAGTGCGCAAGGTATTAAAACTTGTTGGAGTTATCAGCGATACCAGTACCAGTACTCAGCGAAACTTGCAAGCCACGATAAATTAGTACTTATTAATAAGCCATTTCATATGAAAGCTTCCTTTTGACCAAGAAAATGATACGTATTTCATGCCTAAGTACCTACTATACATTAAAATACTACATGTAGGTACATAGGTACTTTCGCATATATGTTTATAAATACACAAATATGTTTTAAAACGAATTTATCTAACTGACTCGACATAAATTAATTGGAATTTTCATAAATCAGATAAACTCGTTTTAAAACTCGTTTTAAAATTCGGGAAAAACCGAAAAAAATGTATTTTATGATTAATATGGTATTGACCTTTAGGTCAATACTTACCATATTATATATTAACCAGATAAATCGTTTTTTATGATTTATCATAAAAAATATTTTTTTTTCGATTTTCCTCGAATTTTATAATGTTCCGCGCCATTTTTAAATTTACCTACTAATGTACTGAAATTTTATACCAACATTTTACAAAAGGAGTATATAGTAATGATAGAATGTAAATATAATATTGTCAGGTTTGACGATAAAGTATATCGTATCTTGAAATTGATTAGGTATCTGTCTATATTGACGCACGTTTGCATTTTAATAGATTGTAAAAATGCACAACAGTGCAAAGGTCTTAGGTAGACCTTTGAACTTTTGTGCATTTATATGCTATTGCTATGTTCTTAGACTATGGTTATTTATTATTATTCTTCTATACAACATTATTTTTAGTTTTAGGTTTGTTCAGAATAAGTAACTGAATCGATTCCAATAATTTTTATACCATGTTATATTTCGTTACAAAAATATATAAAAAAGTATTGTAAATGGGACACCGAGCGAACTAAGAAGGATCCGCAATTGCGCACAACACAAGTCACCGCAGGTCATAGTCGCACTAGGCGCGGGTACACAGCGGGCGGGGGTCATATGACATGGTGAGCACGGTTTTGTACGGACAACCAGGTAATATATAACAAGCTTTAAATAACTTTGTGATTTTTCGAGATACAGTTTTGACACTTTGTATATAGATTCTTTACATACAAATACTAGACACGTGTCTCGGGTTTCGCATATACTACTACTAGAACTAATGTTGTACCTATGTATTCACAAATCTAAGGATACAAAGTCTCAACTTAAATATTTCTCTGTGTATATAGTCATAGAAAACTTGTTTGGTATGTTCCCTTACAGGGTGTGGGTATCATCAGCTCATTACGTATTGAAGGAAATTTCTACGGGATTTGAAAATGAGAATTATTGTTATTGTAACATCTATGTCATATCTTGTAAGTCATGTCTGCATTTTGGTTGGGAAAACGTAGTTTTATATGTAAGTATTTACTAACAGAGTAATTTTAGTGTATTCAACAAGTGTAGGTAATAGACTGGAAAATTCGGAATATTCGACGAGGTCATAGACTATATTAGGAATATTGAAATGAAACTACTTTTTACGGATTTATCGCGGTATATTGATATTATTTAGTTCCCGACGTTTCGGATCCTTTACAGCATCCATGGTCACGGGCACCCTGAGGTGTAATTTAAGTAAAAAGTAAGTAGTTTCATTTCAATGTCTAATATTCGCGTAAGTGTCAGAAATCAGTATATAGGTATTAGGAATAATCTATCGCCAAATAAGTAACGTTTCTTGAGGTAGGTAGGGTTTTGTTTACTTCTAGAACACGGTCTATTCTATGTCACTTTATTAAATGAGTCTGCAAGGTTAGGCTTTGTTTGCCGCGGTTGGATTATCGCTGGGATAACATTTTTTGCACATCGAGACGCCTCATACTATAAATAAATAAATATTCTGGGTCTTTTTTACAGAGCACCATCTTTTTTGTAAATACATACTTATAATACATAAGAAACACCCAGACGAACACAAACACTTATATTCATCACATATTTTTTTGTGTCCTGTGGGAATCGAACCCACGACCTCATAGTCAGCAGTCCGGTACTCGAACCACTAAACCACAGAGGTTATATGATAGCACAGAGATATTATGCTGTGTAGAATTTACGTGTTCGTGTGTATAGGCTGCGGTTGCTGCCTTATATATATGCCGTATATATGTACTGGTTTGATGACAAACCAGTACATATATACGGCACAACAATAAAACATAAATACAAATAAATGATTAATAAAATTTATATTTGGAATCACACATACCTAAGGATCTTATTTTAACTTGATAATATCTCAGTTATTTTATAATCAGCTGTTGTACCTAACAACATGTGATTCCGGGTCGTCGTCCTAAATCCAGAGGAAATGAACATACGATGTTTTTTACTAATAAAGTACGATTAGATTAGATGCAAGATTATATGCCTATCGGTTCTTTATGAATTAAGTAAGCGTGAATAATCAAAATTCAAGTTAAGTTTGAAAAGTACCTATTTATTGCACAAATAAAATTGTACGTAGTAAAATATTTTTTTTTTTTTTTATGAGATAGGGGGGCAAACGAGCAAACGGATCACCTGATGGTAAGCGATAACCGCCGCCCATGGACACCCGCAACACCAGAGGAGTCGCAAGTGCGTTGCCCGCCTTTTAAAGGGTTTGGGCCTCCGGTAACCTCCTTCACTCGGCGAAACACAACGCAAGCGTTGTTTCACGCCGGTTTTCTGTGAGGCCGTGGTATCACTCCGGTCGAGCCGGCCCATTCGTGCCGAAGCAGGGCTCTCCCACGTGAGTAAATATTAGGTATACCTAGTACCTACTACTAATAATGAAATTTATATCCTAATAATGTGGTAAACTCCGTAAAAAGTAAATGTATTTTAATAAATTGCCATGTTCCAATGTTCCAATTTCTTATTGCTTTAGAATTATTTTATTTAGAGATTATATTATAAAAAATATTTGAGTAACCTCTCAATCAATGTTAAATATAATGCAAATGTTTAGATATATACCTAAGAAATTGTATATACATGATATGTGCTTTTATAAAAACAATTTATAATGCAAGTAAAAGGTGGACACAGAATATAACTGACTATTTTTTTACAGGATTTTGAAATATGTTATTTCAGAGAAGAAGCTTTCATTGAAATAAATAAAGTTTATACTTTTGGTATTTTGAAGTTTTTTTCTACACGGCTACGTGTATTGTCACGTTATCCTACTTATATCTTTCACCCTCTATATTATTTTGACTTTTGGTTTATAATATTAATCTTACCTTTGGTAAACTCTTGGAAAATGAAAGATCAAAGATCACTGGCCAAATCATGTTTGTCAAATATCGAATTAAATCGACTATTCTGCAATTAACAAAAAATGTTTAATATAGAGCAGATTTTTATTATACTAGAAAAGAGATACTGTAGGTAGCCATACGTCGCTTTACCTACAAAACAATAAGGTTAATGAGTGTAAATAATATCCTAAAATAGAAATCAACCCTCCCGTCGCGAGTGCGTCGCTCTATTTTTATAATTAAGCGCACACGCAGCGCGCGGGGCACGCGACTCATTCAAAATTATTTCAACTTTGCTCCGATCTTGACATATCTTTTGTTGAACAGCATCTATGGATATTTTCAGTGATTTTGTACTTGTTAATTTTTGGTTCTAAATATTAGTAGAAGAGAGTGAACTAAATATTTTGCTGCGTCTATTTGTAGCTTATTGTAGGTATAGGTCAGAGTTCGATGAACGCTCTCTGAAACATTTAAAAACTACGCGTATTTCTATAAATATGTTATTATGAGTAATACAGACTGGTCGAACTCTCCCTTATTTCCGGTGTAAAGATTCAATCGTGTGAATATCGTTCTTGATGGATTTGCAAGCATGTGTTTAGTGAGGTTTCAGTGATTTAAAATGACTCGTGGCCCGACAATAGTGCGTGTGGCGCCTGGCGGCAGTGGCTCTAAGGGTATTAAGTGCTGTTGCTGCCGGTGTTGTGAATGCCTCAATCTCGGATACCTGACCTCCCACCATGGTCTCATAAAGCTAGCTGAAGCTGTACGTATAATCGTGTATCCTTCTATCATATCCAAATTGTTTTTAAAGTTCGTTGTAGAGATGTTTTATCAAACGACAACAAAATTATTATTTCAAAGTAATTCCGCACTTGTGTGGAATGTGTACCGAATAGGTTTAACTAAAGTGTTTAGGTTGGTTGATGCAATGTGATTATCCTGTAAAGGGATATTTTGACCTAATAGAAAGGCTCAAAGAATCAAAATCTAAAAAATATCAGTGTTTGTTATGGATTCAGATTTAAATAATAAATGCAATTACCTACACGTTTTTCTCACGGTGATCGGCAGATGTTAGGAGGACTATGCCAGAGCCTCCTAGTGAAGTACGGAATGTCAGAGGCCAGCAGCATGGGCTCAGCCTTTCACGGATTCCTAACGACAGCCTCGGCCTGTCTACTTACCACCGCACTCCTAATTACCAGCTATGTGCTCTCTTCACACACGCAGCAACTCATACGGCAATCTATATTTGTGAGTACCTAGATGATTTAAGATAATATATCCAGATTTATACTGAGAGAAAATTTCAGTCAGAGTTGGTTCCAATTTCTCTCATAAGTCCTTATTTTCCGTATGAATGGATATTTAGAAAATGTCTTACGGACTAAAGGAGACAAGGCAATATAACACTTATCTACTAATAAGTAGGCATATTATTCTATTTTACGCAGGCGCGAACTTTTAGCTACACATTATTGAAAAAATACTTAACTTATTAAAACTCCCCGTAGGTCCATCTCGTCATAGTTCGTGGTGTGAATATTCAAGCCCGGGGAAGGCATAAAGTTAAAACTTTATTGGACAATTATACTAGTTATGGCGTAATAAATTTTTAGAAAACATTAATTGAAAACTTCGGTGTCGATAGTCACCCAATCAAATTTCTATGGGACTATTTTATCACAAATCGTCGGTTCATTAACGTTATGCCAAAGAACATTTATAAATCATGCAATTGCACGATGGGTATTCTTATCGCTAAGATCTATTTGGATTTATGATAGTATGTTTGTAATATTTCAGGAGTGTCTGTTCAACGCGGTGGCGTGTTTCCTATACTTGTCGGCTTCTTCGTATATGGGCGTAGCGGTAAACATTTACTTGTATCCGCGGTACGCACTTCTTAACATGTACGCCGCGTACCCAGCTATGACGGCTGTCTATGTAAGTGGAAATCTCTTACTATGTATATTAAGGCTTAGGTCAGATTATGTGCACGTACTAGTTTCATTTCAGTTGTCGTACAGATTCAAAGTCGTAAGCCGTTTTTTTTCACCTTTTTTTAAAAGGACACCAACAATAAGAAACGAACCATGTGTCGAAGTGGACTTCACACACACACACACATATAATTAACGGACTCAAAGTACACATACTTGAAACAGCGGTCCGTGAAACATATTTACCTCGGGTAGGAGTCAATCGTACAATAGGCGGTAAGAGTGAGGAAATCGACCTTAGCGCTGCACCAAGAGGAGTCAATTACATATTCTAAAGTTCTGTATCTATTCGTAGTGTCTGCCAACGCCTGAATATCCCGTAGAGCTAGGACTACTTACAGAACGTCATTTGCTACGAAATTTGTATAATTGGCTACGTCCTCGTAATCCACTCCCACTGACCTTTCTGAAGGACCTCGTCAGTAAATGAAGGCGATTATCATCATCTTCGTAGGCCTCCCCCAAAGAGCACCAACCAGTCAGTCAGCCAGTCTTTGTGGGAGACGATTATACTTATTATTAATTGTCTGTAACCTAGTCTCAACATTGTACGTCTGGGTAAAAACCAGATAATGAAATTTCCTTTAATAAAATCACATTTATCTTTTCAGTACATCGGAGTGGTGGTCGGTGTACTGCATGGCGTAGACGCATACTTGTCATACAAATATCACAAGGGATACCGGTGAACGACCTATACTGCGTTCAGGGAAGCAATATGCGAAATGTAAACAAGATATTATTTTATAAATTATTATTTCAGGTAAACACGCTCTAGGCCCTTGTTAAGGTGTGCAAAAATAATTGTATTTGTTTACATTTATGCTTTTGTTTTCGCGAATAAGGTATAGACGTAATCAATCTCACAAATTCTTTCACCAAAATGTGTAACACTTCATTCCAGTAAATGATTATATTATATATAATTTCTACTTTCTAAGAATTATTAACCTTTGCTTTATGTGATGATTATAATGGAATTATTAACACTATATTTGATTGTTATATTAATGTGGAATAAAGCTTTTATCTGATTTATTTTATTAGTTTATTACTTTATTAAAAGTACCTATCTCAATCGTTGTGGCAAACAACTCATAAAGTGGAATTAAGAGATTCTATGGAGTACCTAATCTCAAATAATTAAGCGGTCATTCTATGAATAAACTGTTTAACAAAATAAAGGCTGAAAAACTATCAATATTTTCCGGAAATAGGTAATTAATAATTTATCAGAAATTAATAATTTTCTGTTAGTTTGAAGACCTTGCTTCGTTGCTTATCAAAAACGATTCTAGGTCAGCGGGAGTTACCCTATGAATCAGGTATCAAATTGTTAGAATGCCGATTTTTATTGCACTAGTTGTGACCGCCGCAGACCTTGGTAGCGAGATATAAAGTTAAGTTTTGATAAAAAATACTTGATATATGTTGATAAGCAGTGTTTACTTCATAAGGAATACGGAGAGAGACGGTAGTGATGGAGAGATTCGTGGGGGTCATGAGCCCCTGGGATTAACCACTGTTATGCATTACTAGCTTCTGCCCGCTCTTTGTCTCTTGTGGATTCAGATTCAGATTTGAGCTCGACCTGGATTATGGACGTGGGAGAGCCATGCTTCGGCACGAATGGGCCGGTTCGACCGGGGTAATACCAGGGCCTCACAGAAAACCGGCGTGAAACAACGCTTGCGTTGTGTTTCGCCGAGTGAATGAGGTTACCGGAGGCCTTTTAACCGGAACCCTTTTAAAAGGCGGGCAACGCACTTGTGACTCCTCTGGTGTTTATGGGCGGCGGTTATAGCTTACCGTCAGGTGATCCGTCTGCTCGTTTGCTCTCCTATCCCATAAAAAAAAGTAGCATATGTGTTATTGCAGACTCTAAGTAATCTTTATGCCAAATTTTATCCAGTTCCATTTCGCCATTCTGTCGTGAAAGAGTACATCCACCCATCCTTACAAACTTTCACGTTTATAATATTAGTAGGATTGTACATTTCGAACCAGTTATTCTCATTGGCATTGATACATTTTGATTAGAAAAAATCTAACAAAAGCCGGTGCTAGCTCCACTCTTCATTGCGAATCAACGAAACAGTGGCCCAGCTACGGCACAAAATAATTGTTTCTCTATTTTATTTGATAACTCTCATTATCTTTATTAGCTTGGTGTATATTTATTACGTCATTAAATATACTGCCTCCTTAGTCTAGTGGTCGTAACGTAATCACTAGTGCTAGTGTTGCTACTCTGGAGGTCCTGGGCTAAATCCCCAAATCCAGCAAAGGTTATTGGGGTTTTCTATATAGTTATTATCAGTGGCAGTCATATAGCTGTGACGGTATGTTATTTTTGTTGTTTACAATTGTCTATCCCATACTACCTATTTCATAGCCTTCGACGTGAATATTAATAGCTTATGGGTCTTGTCAAGTCATGTAACTTGTCTGCATAACATATTGTTCTGTTCACATACGAACAAAGGTTTTTATTTCTCTTGTGAAGTATTCTAAGCTTGGATTGTGATGTCCAGCGATTGTGTATAGTTTTTATTCGGCGGGGCGTGCGCGTGCGCCGTGCCTGGTACGACCGTCGCGCGTCAATGCTCGCGGTGTGCTGTGTTGTGATAGCAAACTAGTTCCACTGAAGACGGGTTTGAATCTCGTTATCTGTAATATAAAAAAGGAATACAGTGTGATGCTGTTACCAGTAGGTAATCCCAATTATTAATCCTAATTATACAATTAAATAACAAAAGCTCTCCCTGACCTTCATTCATTGAATTTCTTCGTGATTCTTTAAAAGAATTGGCTGGTCACTTGTAAATCCCTTAGCATAGGAATTTAATTTTTATTTTTGAATTTAATTACAAGTCTTGTAATAAAATTCCGTACATACTTAGTGCATGTAGGAACCTACTGAATTACCTATTTTATTATAATTATAATGGACTATAAGTACACAATTGTTCAGTAAATAAAATAATCTAATCACGTACACAATCACGATTAATGATTTTCTTTATCAGGTATAAATAATTTTCTGTCCTTTGATGTTGAGGATTGGCGACTCGGTAGGTGCTTGTATCAACAACACTGTGGACATAATGAATGTAGGCAGGTACAGGCTATATGCATTCCAATGACGCAGTAAAAAGTGCGATTCGTCATAAGTCACAGTAGGATTCATTTATTGTTTTTCAATCAGTGTTGGGAAATATTTTATTGTTACCAACATCCAATTAATGAGCGACGTAGGTAGGTACCTAAACAAATTGATAAAACAACTTTTAGGTATTCTGTGACGGTATAATTATCCTTGAAGGTCATTCTTAAATTATCTGTGCATATATAGATATGAAGTTGATGATGTAGATTTTGGCTTAGATTGTAATCTAAAGAATATAGATAAATAGGAGGAAAACCGTGGGGTCAACCAACCAGGGATCTTCGCCGTATCCGTGAAGGTACAAGAGCAGTCAGCATGATAAAAAATCTATATTTGTTGATGATCGATCTCTTGCTAGAACAATCATTGCTGCTTAACTCAGGTTTAGTGGTTTTACTTTCTTAATAGCATCACTCAAATAAATTTTATCTCGAGGTGGACAGAAACATCATAACTATGAACTACTGTTATGTAGTAGATCTGGTTCGGAAACGGAGGCTGCCATCTAAAGCGTTATAGCGTCCACTTTCGACACCGCTTTCGACATCCGGCGCGTAGCACGGTGACAGGAAAGTAGGCCGCCATGACAGGCCGTGGCGTCCCTACGCCCAACACCGTCTTAGAAAACTGTACTCATGTATACCAAGTGCAAATAATTTACATGTATCCGAGTGCTAACAAATAGCGTCTATCACTTATTACGGTTACCGGGTGAAAGCTTGGGATTTCTGCTTTTTCGACGTCGTCATAATATATTGTTTCGCCAACCTACTGCCTTACAGACAGGGACATAATTATGTTATATAGCTGCATTTACTTTCTGTGTATCTAGGAACAATTAGCAGACAGCAGTAAAACAATTGACCTCTGGAGGTTCACCGAGTTGCACCGCCATCATAGACAATGTTGTGAAGAGCTGAATAAATTTAATTTAAACAAAACTTAAAACTTCGAAGCCAGCCATTTTGTATGCCTGCCACTTCCACATGGCTTTTATGTCTATACACTTATCACCATGGGGATAACAGAGAGATTCCGTCGCGAGAATAAAAAAAAAATTATAATAATAGTCCAAATCTACAAGTATAATCATTAAAAGAATAATATTATAATGGGAAATTAAAGGAAAGGTACATACAGGTTTTTGGCATCATATAAACTGCTTTATGATAAAACTAAAAAAGGTATACGTTATCTGGTTCTACTCAGCAGATATCAAAATTCATATAAACATAACACATACCATCACGCCTGTATTCCCCGAAGGGTTAGGCAGAGGCGTACTAATGTACACCCACAGTTCGCCGGTATGTTTAGGTCCCATGTAATAGGGGGCGAGCCTATTGCCATTAACCGGGCACAAATTCCTAACTCCGAGCTGCTACTGGGAATTTCATAGAAAAACCCAATAACACTTTGCTCGACCTGGGAATCGAACCCAGGACCTCTAGCGTAGCAGTCGCGGTCCGGACCACTTGGCTATTGAGGCAGTTAAAATTCATTTATAGTTCTAGAAGAAAAGTCCTTACATCCACTGGGTCCTCACATTCCTGGGGGATGCTCTACAGGAATGTATAGAACCCAATGTGAACCCTCATGAATAAGAGTGTTTTGCTTACGGTTACTGCACGGTAGCCGTAAAGGTATGGTTAGCAGACATTCGGTTAGGGAGCTACAGGCCTTCACTATACTATATGACCTCAAACAGCAATATGTAGTAACATGGAAGGTAGTATTGTCTCCCCAAGTATTCTTTGAAAAGTCATTAAGGTCATTGGTCATTGACCGTCATAAATGTTAGGTAGGCTCTTCTGTAAGTACGTAAAACAAACAATGAAGTAGAACATAACGATTTGCGAATTGAGATTCAGGATTATTCACACAATACGGTAGACAGTAGTAATTTAATTAGTTCTAATTCGATAACTAGATATTACTGTAAGTCGGGGATATGGATTTAACTGTGAAGGAGCACACAGTACCGTGTGAGGTCAACATTTGGTACCTATGTGACATACTTTTCAAACCAGGAATAAATTTGCAATCGGCCATTAATTGATTTTCTTATAAATTGTCATGATTATAATGCGGATGCACTGCGTAGCTCATCGACAGTATAATTTATGACTAAGTGTAGATCAACAGATACGATAATCATGATGATCTGATGATAACTAAAATAATCACGAAATATGTGACTGTTGTGTTAGTAAGTATTGTTTTTAAATTTAATACATTCAGGATTCTTATAACAATGCCTATTGGATCATCATGGCAATTGGGAACACTAACGACCGGTAACCAATTAGTCAGTAGATTTGCTTACTTACTTCCATTCACAAAAATAACGTGAAAAACCACCATGTTTTATCCATCCGCCAAGATTGAACTGTATTGGGGTTCATTGGTTCTGTAAATGGAGAGGCCTTGCAAACATTTAAAATACCACACAGCTCAAGGGTGCGACAAAGGCACCTAAAATTGCTATGGAATAGTAGTAGATAGTATTTCCAGGTAGTTCCAATGAAAAGCCACAGCCATGGGCTGCCATGGGCAGCCATGGGCATTTATGGGTTTCGTAGAGAAATAAATTGAGTAGGTATGACGCGAGGGGAAGAATATTTACGACGACTTTAACGAGTGCAGGTAACTAAGCCTGCAGCCTGTACCTATATAAATTGACAAGGGCTGAAGAAGAAGAATCACATTATAATACATCACAGCTGGCTATTATAGTCTCCCAGTATATTGTTTATCGGTGATTCCAACGCACTTCTGCTGAGTGCAGTCTAGATTCAGATGAAATCGGAGGCTTTCCTATCGTCGACAAATGCCAAACACAGCCTACGAATGTATTTTTAACACTTTTCTACAACCTGACCAAAAGTTGAGATAGAGGATCAGGGTCGCCTAGAGCTTTAGGAAAACGTGTTGTGTTGTGCTAACAGGACAACCTGCATATCTTCTTTGGATACTGGATAAAAGTAGAAAAAAATGGGGTTGACCTTGCTCAAGAGTGTGATACAGGCTAAAAAAACTGCCTTTAATAAACTTGAAAAATATCTTACAGACCCACGAAGTCATTCTGTAAGTAGTAGATGGCAAATAAATTAAGTAATGATATTGGCACCAATTTATTTTGTAAGTGTGGTGCAGTAGAAGATATGGCCCATAATTATGTTACATGCCCAGCGTGCTCTGACGCCTGCACACTTTAAGACCTGATAGCCACTACAGAGGATACAATTTATACCTGCCCTTTTTAAATACCGGTTGCTCCAGTGATTCTTAATCGTCATCACTGCTGGCCTCCCATAATGTGGGTCGGTGGTTCTTGCCGAAACGCTAAAGTTTAGAAGTAAAATGTTATAAGTTTTATGGAATATAAAAAAAGTGTCTTCAATAATACAAGACAACAAACAATAAAACAAGAAAGAGGAATTGTGTTAAGTACGTATTTATTTTATACATAATATGATAATTATTGTACTTAATCTTTTGACCGTCTTTTCCTTCACCTATATTTGTTTGTTTTGATAGTTCAGATATAGGTAACATTAAATTTGTTTTGAAAATATTGTTATTGTTTTGAAAAAAAAATATTTATCTATTTTGATTAGGTTGCTCAAAATATAGGTGAAGATAAAAATAAGTTAATTTAACTGCATAATACCTACGAAGACAAAAATTTTGACTCGTTTAAAAAGTTTTTTTTTCAGAAATGTATTCATAATCAACACGGTACATCCTTATTATTATGTATCTGGGTACGTGCAGATTGTTGATTGTCTTCTGGGTATAGTCAACTGACTTATATGACTGACTTCATAGCTTCTAATAAGAATGATACGATATTCTGATTTCTAATGAAAAACTGCCAGCTAATTTTTTTTAAATACTTATACAGTAACTTGGACTTATAATGAAAGGGATAGTTGGTGCAGTATATTACGCTCTATCATAATCCTAGTAGACCTCATTTTGTGCCAGAAAATAACATAGAACACGGCAGAGGAGAAAAAGATTTTTTTTTTTTTCTCTATAAAAGAATTGGGTTTTTTCTTATTTGTCTGTAACACCGTTTCCGTAGATAACCCAGCCTTAAAGACAAATGCATGAAATGAATTTGAACATGAAAACTGAATAGGTACATATGTACCTACTGCGAAAAGTTTATATAGAGTTGCCGCGTAGCTCCTGATAATGCGCATTAAAATATATTTAAAGTACGAAGATAAAAATAAATAGGTTTTAAAGATTAAAAAAAAGCGATCGTGATCTAGGTGGTTGTTTATTTGTGCTTGGGTTAAATATGGTGTTAGTGTAATCAGTATTGTTAAAATGCTATACAATGATAGATAATGGTATGTGGGTAATTCATAGTTTACGGTAGCGGTCTCAACTTGTTCACGATATTATCTAAATTGTATTTGTGTTTTGAAGGAGGAACCGTCTACACGTAAGTAAAAATCGTTGTAGTCTAGAACGATTTGTATTTTTCTTTTGGCCACGTCACGTGCATCGAAATGTTATTTTCCTCTATTGAAGGTTGGTGATCCTCGACTGATTTTCCTCATAAATCAATTAATTACACGAGTCTGCTGCGTTGCTGAGCCAGGTAAAATGCCTACACTCAGCAATTCCCGGAAATCCATTCTTATTTAGGACTATGAATCATGTAGAGAAACTTTGTGCATATAATGTATGGCCGGAAATTATAACTATTAGTTTATTAAATATATTATACAGTTTTACATTGTTTTATATACCAGAGCAAGCAGCAAACAGTTTCTACAACAAAAGTTTCTCATTTTTTACTACATACTTTCCTACGATATCATAAAAAAACTATTACATAACATACCATCACGCCTGTATTCCCCGAAGGGTTAGGCAAAGGCGTACTAATGTACACCCACAGTTCGCCGGTATGTTAGGAACCATGTAATAGGGAGCGAGCCTATTGCCATTAACCGGGCACAAATTCCTAACTCTGCTGCTACTGGGAATTTGCTAGAAAAATCCAATAACACTTTGCTCGACCTGGGAATCGAACCCAGGACCTCTAGCGTAGCAGTCGCGGTCCGGACCACTTGGCTATTGTGCAGAAAAAACTATTATTTTATTATGAATCCTAAGGATAATGATATTGTCATCACTACGACTGGCACGCGGTCGCCTGTTATACATCTCATGGATTTTTGTATGTTTTCAGATTATCAGAGGCTTCATAATAAATTATGTTAATGTGCTTTATCAAGAAACAGGAAAATTTTCTAGTATTTTTTTAATTACTTAATTTTTTTAATTACTATTATATAATCCTACCATCAGCCGGGCCGTAAGCTTGTTTGCTCCCTCTGTGTTATAAAGAAAAATAATGATTTTGGTTTGATTTACCTAGAAATCCTTAACGATGTTTCGGTTTTTAATCACATCACGATGTGTGTAGATTCTAGACAAGCATCCACCTGAGTATCATTGTCACATCGTTGCGTAACATTAGTTGAGTTGAGAAAGTGGTCCAACGCAAATTCAGTTATTATCCAATTAGAAAGAAATATAGGCTAGGAACCGGTAGGTCCGTGAGTGTCCGTGAGTGTAGTAGAAAAATACTACAGTAGAATATAACTTTAGGATGCATTAGTTTACTAGCCCAATACCAATACATAGTGCAAAAAGGGGCAAAGCCACATATTTGTTACTAGCTTCTGCCAGCGACTTCGTCCGCGTGGAATAGTTACTTGGTCTTGGCGTGATGATATATAGCTTATAGCCTTCCTCAATAAATGGGCTATCTAACACAAGATTTTTTCAAATCGGACCAGTAGTTCCTGAGTTTAGCGCGTTCAAGTAAAAGTTACACCATTCAGTTGATATTAGTCTATTTTAGCAATCTACACCTCACTACTGATTACTACATACGGCGACAATTTTGTACCTAATAAAAGTTGGTCGTGGTCCACTTACCATTTGATTGCATCAACTAAGTGGTCCAAACGCCTGTCTGACTTCCGTGACGGACTAACAAACAACACACAGCATGAGTACCTACATCAGTAACGAATGAAAATTTGAAATTTTGGGTTTTAAATTCCTAAGTACGCTACTCTGGCTTCAAAAATTCATCCCTTTTTGTTCTTTTGCCATAAGCCACACGCCTATATCTCTAAAAAATCTTCATGGATTGATAAAAGCAGTCAACAGATTGGTACCGAAGTATTACTGACTATGATGGATGCACTTCAGCAATTATCGTCTCATGGGACTTTTTTTACTGGCAGTCCATACATACCTCACATACTATAGATAATAATATTTTAACGTGTTAGTGATGATACTACATTTTAATCTAATGTTTAAGTCATAGTCTAGTCTTTTTAAGTGTCAGTGCTACTGTAGAGGTCTTAAGCTTGATTCCCCGGTCGAGCAAAATATATTATTGAAAATTTTGGAAGCGGCTCGGAGTTTTTACGAGTATTTGTGACTGGCAAGTGTGTCACTCGCCCCTGACAGGACCTAAATATACCGGCAAACTGCGGGAACGACAATTTTCTGCGGTTACACTTAGGTACACCTAATTGATGATTTTACAAAAGTGATCATTATCTAGGTAGGTTCATTAGCCAAGCGGTCCTGAGCTCGACTGCTACGCTAGAGGTCCTGGGTTCGATTCCCAGGTCGAGCAAAGTGTTATTGGGTTTTTCTATGAAATTCCCAGTAGCAGCTCGGAGTTAGGAATATGTGCCCGGTTAATGGCAATAGGCTCACCCCCTATTACATGGGACCTAAACATACTGGCGAACTGTGGGTGTACATTAGTACGCCTCTGCCTAACCCTTCGGGGAATACAGGCGTGATGGTATGTTATGTTATCTAGGTAGGTATTCCATTAATTTTGTAACTGCAATTTTGTAATTTGGTATTCCTAATTACCTATCTTAATCTTAATTACGCCTTAATGAATTTCGCTTGAACGTTGTGATTATTGCAATTAGTCATCGAGTAGGACTTCTAGTTAAATGAATCTATACTAATATATAAAGCTGAAGAGTTTGTTTGTTTGCTTGAACGCGCTAATCTCAGGAACTACTGGTCCGATTTGAAAAATTCTTTCAGTTTTAGATAGCCCATTTATTGAGGAAGGCTATAGGCTATATATCATCACGCTACGCGGACGAAGTCGCGGGCAGAAGCTAGTAATAAATATATAAGCAAATGCCTCGTTAGTCTAGTGGTCTTAAGCTTGATTGCTACGCTAGAGGTACTGGGTTCGATTACCAGGTCGATGAAATTGTTATTGGGTTATTCTATGGAATTCTCAATAGCACCTTGTGTTTTGGTTAATATAAATAACTTGTGAGAGCTTATAATTAGGAATATATATATAGTTAGTTGTTTCTTAGGAATATATATTATATTATGTATATTGATGTCTATAGGATTAATTAGTCTGTAATTTAAAAAAATATATATATTCTGTGGAAAATGTCGTTGGTTATACATTTAATGCATCCTGTATTTGTACTGTTTTCGTATTATATTATTGTAATGTACAACCGTTAATTTTCCCATATAAATAAAATAAAAAATCAAAAGTAAGCTTAAATAGAAATAAATAGGCTCACCCCTATTACATGGGACCTAAACATACCGACGAACTATGGTGTACCTACGTTAGTAGGTACGCCTCTGCTTAACCTTTCGGGGAATACAGGTGTGATGGTATGTTTTGTTAAATATGTAGGCAAGTTACTTATATTAATCTCAGATCTGCTGTCGGATATGTTGAAAACTAACGTTTGGTTCAAGGTAGTTAATGAATATAATGTATTATATATCACCTATTGAAATATCCGTTGTGTTCATGTGAACACTGATCACAGACTCTAAGTTGTGCAAACAACCTGCGCCGGAGTCGATGCCATTGTCACGTGACCGCTTCGTACGTTCACTTGGTTAGATTTGAAAGCGAATTTTAACTACATTACACTGATTCTACGTGAAAGAAATTATGAGGACATCATTAACTACAGAATACCTAAGTGGATTACATAAGGAAATTACTTATCTGCCCTTTAACACTGTCGTTAAACAATTTACTGCTTTCCACTTACCTACTAGGCATGTTTTTTACATCAAACGGGTTTGATCCTCGATATAGTTACCAACTGAACAAGAAGGAAGTACCTACGTAATTTGTGAATCGTTGAATGTTCCGATGACTCACGTAAATCAGTGGAATTTTTACTATACTAGAATGTTTTTATCTGCCAACGTCTGGTTCATAGGGAAACACGTAAAGGGGGCGGATTGCGTATCGGGTGTAAACGATTTCCCATCATATTACTTAAATCATCGTTGTTTTGTTTATAAGTGCTACAATTACAGTAAGTAGGTACAGCTATTGTTGTTCCCTCTGTGATACAATAGAAGTCGATGCAATAATAGGCTGTAACTGCTGTAGTCAAACTATTGTCTAGCAGAAGGTTTTGTCACAAGACGTTGTAGTGAAGTGATCTCGCCATTACCGACACCACAGTGAGAGACGCGGCGTGGAGCGCTGCGCATGCGCCAACGTACACGGGGCGCGCACCACAAACCCATAGTGTGATATTTGAACATCAACAATTTTGTGATACCATTCTATAAACAGTGCCAAAGTATTTAGTGTGTAAAATCGAGTATTATAAAACTAGTTTTTTTATTAGTGAAAGGACCAAGTTGTCCGCGTTTGCGTGTTTATGTAAGTGTAAACCTACCTGCCGTTTGTATTTTTTACGTTGTTGCTAAATAGTTTTTGATGTATTAGCGGAAAATATCCGCTAATTGAAGGTTAGTTGAAATGTTTGTTTTATTCAAATATTTCAATCGGTAAAACATGAATGTTGTGTCTCTTTCTAGTGATATAAAGTGTGAATGAGACAAGAAACATTGTTGATCAAAGTAATTTTACGCATAAGAAGACGTATAAACTCGTTTGGTTTTAACCTTCTGGTTTAAAACCTTGTTTAAAAATATGTATGTTAGAACTTATTCGGTTAGTGTTTTAGGTTTGCCGGGGCTCACTGATGCGCCTTTGATGGTCCTGAGGTCTTGACCCACTTCCTTAACAATGAACCCGTTACTTAGCCTTGCGTGATGTCCTTCCATCCAATAAACTAACGGATTATTTTTGAAAATCGCACTTCAAGAATTCCACATAAGTATGCGCTGCTTAGGCATTTTATCTCTCAAGATTGTAAAGTATACACATTGTCTGAAGCTTATCTCTTTTTGTCCTTATTATACGTATTAGTATCAGTAGAATTACACCACAATATCTTTACAGCCTCATTAAACCTTAGAGTTAAACTTTGTGTAAATATTGCTCATATCGTTTCGGTAACCATATAAATATAAGTAAGTGAGTAGATATGTAGTTAGAGTGTGTTGTTATGGTTATAGCCTTTTTATGCGTTTAATGAACTACGTACCTAGGTACTTATCTAATTACTTTACATGATGAACAATACAAATACAATACAGTCGTATAGCTATGCGATTAGGCGTAACAAAGAGGCCGTGGAATTCTTTTGAGGATAAGTAAAAGGCGCCTTTTATTCTCCGTCATACAAGTCTTTATGTTTTTTCAGGTGAGCTGCCTTTGAAATTTAGAAAAGTATGTTTTACATAAATATGTAAATGATTATGTGTTATTGAAAACAGTCCTTCTCGCTATAATTACAGGTCCATAAGTTTGAAAAATCTAATTTCATCAATTTAATACATGGGAGCTCATTGTACTCCCTCACTATGCACAAAAAGCTATGAAGCCTATTCGAAACTCTAAGCTGCTACTGCGAACAATAACATTGTTCGTCTTGGGACTCAAACCTGGGCGTACTCTGGCGTAGGACATAAACTAATGACTTCCTTAAAGTAATGAGCAAAAAAAATTGTAAGAAGTGACGTAAATTGTAGGAATTGGTTTACCCAAGCAAAAACTTAGGTACAGACACAATATAATTGTTTTCAGGCGCACCGAGCACTACTACCGACCAGTCCCTATAACAAATCCGTCGATATTAATATAATATAGTCGATAATACCTTGAGGTGCCTTGAGGTAGATTTTGACATTACTTGTGGACTTTATGTCAAAATCCTAACACCAGTAAGCAGCGGACGAGTTTAGGCGGGAAAATGAAAAGTGCACGTTGTCGATTTTATATAATTTTTCAAAACTTGAATTTCTCCGAAGTTTAATGTATAATTATGGTGGATAATTAACCATTAAGTGTTCGTGAACGTGTGAGAGTGTAGGCAAATGATATAAAATAAAAAATCGTGACTTTTTGGGTTCACTCCTAAACTCCATCGAAGCCTCAATAAAGTTTCTACCGTTTTATTGGGGCAATTGAACAACACTGGCGAACACAAAAAGTGTGGTGCCATAATACAATACAATCCCATGATGGGAAATATTACTTGATTACTCTAATACTTGACACTGGCAAATACACAAAAAGTGTGGTGCCATATTAAAAAAAAAAAAAAAAAAAAAAATAAGCAGCGGACATAGACATTGGATATTACATACCTATAGTCTTAAGATCAAATCGGATGTCTGCGGCCACATCAGCAAAACTAAAGTTACAAAAGACAAAACCAACAGAAATAAAAAAAAACTAAGAAAGTCTAGCGATTGATTTATAATTGGAATTGGCCGATAGTGAATAAAAAACAATCAGTAATTATGATGTAATGTTATTGCTGTCATACAATGCTCAGTATAACACCTCCACAAAAGTGTTTTGAATTGATTTTCAAATATTGATTTTAACCATTCAGTCAGCAATTGAGAAGTGTGTGATATCAATACTTACTCAAGTAGGTATTGATAAGAAGAGTAACCAAAATGAATACGGCAAAAATAAAACTTTTGAAGTTGGTTAAATATTTAAATTCGTCATCCATATTTCAAAAAAAAAATGTTACTTATGGTTATGAACACAGACCAATCGCGCGCATCATGACATAATTGGACTTTAGAATACTTTAGATATGAAAACTAGGCGTTGACTGCAGTTTCACTCCCATTCCAAAAGATGTTGACACCGGGTCCAACTATATTTAAAGAACTACATTTAAATACATAATCAGTTCACATCTTAAGTAAGCTCTATAAAAAAACATTAATTCGACCGAGCCGCTCAAAACAAAGGACTTTGTTAAAAACATTTTTTCAATATTTTACTCCCTCAGAGGGATGTATTTAAAAAAAAGCGTTTCTTAGTATTCCCTCTCTCCAAATTTAATTTATCTAGATAGTCCATTGGTCATTACGTACATGTTTCTAATGTATACCTAAGTAAGTACCTTTTATATTAAATTCATTTTATATTAAATTTTAGATATGTGTTGCGCACGTAGGATCAGTCTGTCTTTATCTTTTATACACTTTTCAACAGTGCCAGAGGGTGAGTCATCGGTATAATATTTGTGAGTTACGGTCGCAGAAGCCATGACACGCGTAAGTTATGGTAACTGAATAGTTAAAAGAATACAAATGAACGCGTAGGTATCGTTAATTTCCATGTATGTTGTTCTTTTTCTTTTTAATAGGCCATAACGCTCAATCTATATCTATAGTATTCATTAGTTAGCAACGGTTAGAAAAAGTAACAACTTTCAAGTCAAAACAAAAAGAAAGTCTGTAACCTTTCGAGGACTTCTCAAACATATTTATTAGTACCTACATGCTCATATGAGACTATATCCTAACCCCTCTCATTCTGAGAGGAGACCCGGTACCCAGCAGTAGGACGGTAATACCTAATAGGTACTAGGTATGTATGTACGAACGATATCCTACTTGAATTTTTCACGAGCAAAACATGAAAAGGCATTTTCCTGTTTTAATAAAAAAACAGGAAAACACATGATTTACAGAAATGATTAGAAATTCAATTCGAAACTGACTTTAAGCCGTAAGTACTTCCGTTGATAAGGATATAATATTGTTTTAGCTATGCGTAATAAACTCTTAGTATACTCTAATGCAATATATAAATAGGCATTAGTTAAATAAACAGGGAAACAGTGGGATTGCTATTGTCATTAAAATCTCATTCATCATTTTTGGAGCAGGTGCATAAAGGACCTTGCCTTAATAACCGTCTAGTACAAACTACAATTGTAGAATTATTTTATTTACCTCATATACATACTATAGTTCGAGAGCTATTTTTAAATAGTTATACGTAATGAAGTTAGTCATCATGTTATTTAATAATAATAAATAATAATAAATAAAAATTTATTGGAACAGAAAGAGAGTAATATAATATACCTTATAATCTAGACAGGATATTGTACACTGTAATTTTATATTTATATGACAATAAGGCTAACGATGACAACCGTTCTAGTAAAAACTGTATCACAGTTATCAGCGTCGTTCAGATAGTTGTACAATTAACATAGACGATCAAACAAATTGACAGGTATACTTAGATTGAGAGCTCGGTAGCCTAATGGCTAGGGCGTCGGACTTGCGATCATGTGGTTGCCGGTTCGAACCCCACCCATTGCACTACCGACGTGAACCCACTCGTAACACAAGCATATTTAGCTTAGCACGAGGGGTTAACAAGAATACTAGTAATGTGTGACCCACATTGCTAGTAAGCTTTAAAAAAAAAAAAATACTTTGTGCGCGCGTGTGATGGTGTGGTGAACGTGATTGTGGAGAATATGGGTATATGTGTGTGTGAGTGTGTGTGTGTGTGTGTGCCATTATTTAATTAGGTCTTCCGTTTCCTGATAAGACAGTTTTTGGAGCCATGCTTTTAGAGTGTTTTTACATTTATATAAAGGCAGTGAGTGGATTTTAGTGAGTCCATTAACCTTATTGTAAAGCCGGTTGCTACTTATATAGAATTGTCGCCGTGCAAGGGTCGTTCTACATGGGATGATTTTGCACACCGCGGTCTTTCTACGAGTGTTAATATCCTGGTAGCCAATATTTGTGTGCTTCCTGAGTATAACCTGTAATACATATAACTGCCTTACAGTTAGTACCATACATTCATTATATAGAATGCAGGTGCTAAATCTCCTCGGTTTACGGGTCATTACTTTAAGGAGAGCCCTCTGGGCGCGTTCCAGCTTAATCATAGAGGTAGAATCAGCACCTCCCCATGAAACCACACAATACTGCAACAGAGATTGTGCCAGTGCAAGGTACACAGTTTTCAACGTATTGAGATCTGCACAATGTCTCAAATTCCTGAAAACAGGTAGAAGTTTTCTTACACGGCCGACTAAGTTTTTTATGTGGCTATGCCAATTTATGTAGCTATCTATGGTTACACCCAAATATTTTATTTCGGTAGATCTTGTGAGAGATAGACAGCTGCAATGGGTTACTGGTGGTGCGCAATTGTGAACTTTAATACTGTATTCTGAAGGTGGTTGTGTATTAACTTTGTGCGAGAAGGCAATGTACTTTGTTGTGCTAACATTTAAGATTAACAGGTTTTTTGTAAACCATGACATGACTTCTCTAAGAGTATTCTCGGCATAGATCTTTGCCAAATCCCATTTAGCCCGTGTATCAGTAGCGCTGTATCGTCGACATACGTGATTATCTTGCAGTTCACCATCGATTTTTTGCACAGGAATGTAGTAGATGAGGAATAACGTTGGCCCCAGTACACTTACTTGGGGAACACCAAAAAGTGGATTAGAGTCTTTGCTCACATAGTTACCTATTCTAACAACCTGAGTTCTATTCGATAGATAACTATGAAAGATGCCTCGCACTCCAATTTTTTCCATCTTAGAAAGTAAAAGAGGAACAGACATATTTTTATATTATATATTTATCTTTATATTCATTACTTAAAGCTTCTGCCAGCGACTTCGTCCGCGTGGAATAGTTACTTGGTCTTAGCGTGATGATATAGCCTATAGCCTTCCTCAATAAATGGGGCTATCTAACACTGAAAGATTTTTTCAAATCGGACCAGTAGTTCCTGAGATTAGCGCGTTCAAGCAAACAAACTCTTCAGCTTTATGTATTATCGAACATCATCAATAAACGGAATTGTAAACAAATTGTTGGCGAATCCGTTGGTGTATCCGTTCAAAAGCACGTAATTTACAAAAAGTAAAAATCAGTTAATATCAAGTATACATAGCTCATGTTTATCTTTAAAAGTTAAGGGCCACTTGCACCAACTTCTTAAATGTGTTTAAATTGTATTTAAACCCTAAATTTGTATGAAAAATTGTGTTTAAATATGATTTAAACAGATTTAAGAAGTTGGTGCAAGTGGCCCTAAGAAAGGTAAAACTTAAGTTCTTTAATAGAGCCTATCATCACGTTATCTATAACTTAACGTGTTCATTAATTAGGTTTTTAAAGTCAGGATTGAATAGTTTCAGCAGGAAATGTTCGGGGCGGCTTCTTGTTTTTTTTTATTATTATCACCGATCTGAATATCTGATAACAACATTGATAACCAATCTTTGCCACTGTAGGATATTTATACAAATGTTTGAACTAAAATATCCACAATGATGATTATCTTTGATTTTAATTGATTTGCGTCACTTAAATTATTGACTTCTTGGAATTGTTTTCTAAGCCTGTATTTAAAGCATATCAGAAAATATCAAGAACTTAATTTAAAACAGAATCAGTAAATCAGCGGCTGATAATGTAATTGTAATCTAAGGAACGAATTTGTGAAATGTGATATGCAAGGATTTCAACAAGTTGCAACTTTACAGCTTACTTACCCAACAATGAAACCCGTTCAACAACATCATCATCATTCAAAATACGGGAAATCAAGTCGCAGTTTTAGGCTAAAACAGGTAAAATGAAAGTTTAGAAATGACTTCTAATCTATCTATATATATACTAATATATAAAGCTGAAGAGTTTGTTTGTTTGTTTGTTTGTTTGCTTGAACGCGCTAATCTCAGGAACTACTGGTTCGATTTGAAAAATTCTTTCAGGTTTAGATAGCTCATTTATCGAGGAAGGCTATAGGCTATATATCATCACGCTAAGACCAATAGGAGCGGAGCATCAATGAAGAATGTTTCAAAATCGGGATTTTTCCTTTTGAGAGCTTCCGATGCATGTGCTGCGTAAACGATTAAAGTTTCACAAAAATCATATATGATAGAATTGTTCCTCTTTAAAAGTTCTAAAAAAAAGTCCGCGACAGCATATGTCTATCTTTTAAGGTTGGCTCACTATAACCGTTTTTATGCTAACTTTGTTCTAAAATTCGTTTTTTTCCTTTTGAGAGCTTCCGATGCGTGCGCTGCGTAAACGGTTAAAGTTTCGCAAAAATCATATATGACAGAATTGTTCCTCTTTAAAAGTTCTAAAAAAAAGTCCGCGACAGCATATGTCTATCTTTTAAGGTTGGCTCACTATAACCTTTTTTATGCTAACTTTGTTCTAAAATTACAAATGCATTATTTGCGTAGGTGTTTTTATAAACATGATATTAATCCTTATCCAAATAAATACGTTATTCATCAGCCTTTAGAGCGTTTGTTTTGTATCCGAGCGGACCGAGCTTGGGCCCGCTCGGACCCAACAAACGCTCTAAAGGATATATCCTCATTTAGCGTTCTTTTATTATTCCTGTTCCCGTGACATATTTTACTAAAGTTCCGCTCGGATACTTAATACTCAATTATCAACTAACAATATTGGCTATATCTTGAAGTGAGCTTCAATCAAAACATACTACAAGCCGCTGAAGGGGATCATTATCTTCTTACCACCTGTCAAGTGCCACCTGCCAAGTTTGCTTGAACGCGATAATCTCAGGAACTATTGGTCCGATTAGAAAAAATCTTTCGGTGTTAGATAGTCCATTTACTGCGGAAGGCAGACTTTTCCACGCGGACGAAGTCGCGGGCAGAAGCTATCTATATACTAATATATAAAGCTGAAGAGTTTGTTTGTTTGTTTGCTTGAACGCGCTAATCTCAGGAACCACTGGTTCGATTTGAAAAATTCTTTCAGTGTTAGATAGCTCATTTATCGAGGAAGGCTATAGGCTATATATCATCACGCTAAGAGCAATAGGAGCGGAGCATCAATGAAGGTTGTTTCAAAATCGGGGGTTTTCCTTTTGAGAGCTTCCTATGCATGCGCTGCGTAAACGATTAAAGTTTCGCAAAAATCATATATGACAGAATTGTTCCTCTTTAAAAGTTCTAAAAAAAAGTCCGCGACAGCATATGTCTATCTTTTAAGGTTGGCTCACTATAACCGTTTTTATGCTAACTTTGTTCTAAAATTAGTTTTTTTTTCCTTTTGAGAGCTTCCGATGCGTGCGCTGCGTAAACGGTTAAAATTTCGCAAAAACCATATATGACGGAATTGTTCCTCTTTAAAACTTCTAAAAAAAAGTCCGCGACAGCATATGTCTATCTTTTAAGGTTGGCTCACTATAACCTTTTTTATGCTAACTTTGTTCTAAAATTCCAAATGCATTATTTGCGTAGGTGTTTTTATAAACATGATATTAATCCTTATCCAAATAAATACGTTATTCATCAGTCTTTAGAGCTTTTGTTTCGCTCGGACCCAACAAACGCTCTAAAAGACATAATATCCTCATTTAGCGTTCTTTTATTATTCCTGTTCCCGTGACATATTTTACTAAAGTTCCGCTCGGATATGAGTATCCGATCTGAGTATGATACTCAATTTTCAACACATACTACAAGCCGCTGAAGGGGATCATCATCTTCTTACCACCTGTCAAGTGCCACCTGCCAAGTTTGCTTGAACGCGATAATCTCAGGAACTATCATCCCGCTAAGACTAAGTAACTATTCCACGCGGACGAAGTCGCGGGCGGAAGCTAGTAATAATATATAAAGCTGAAGAGTTTGTTTGTTTGTTTGTTTGCTTGCTTGCTTGAACGCGCTAATCTCAGGAACTACTGGTCCGATTTGAAAAATTCTTTCAGTGTTAGATAGCCCAGTTATTGAGGAAGGCTATAGGCTATATATCATCACGCTACGCGGACGAAGTCGCGGGCAGAAGCTAGTATACTAATATATAAAGCTGAAGAGTTTGTTTCTTTGTTTTCTTGAACGCGCTAACCCCAGGAACTACTGGTCCGATTTGAAAAATTATTTCAGTGTTAGATAGCCCATTTATTGAGGAAGGCTATAGGCTAAATATCATCACGCTACGCGGACGAAGTCGCGGGCAGGAGCTAGTTACTAATATATAAAGCTGAAGAGTTTGTTTGTTTGTTTGCTTGAACGCGCTAATCTCAGGAACTACTGGTCCGATTTGAAAAGTTCTTTCAGTGTTAGATAGCCCATTTATTGAGGAAGGCTATAGGCTATATATCATCACGCTACGCGGACGAAGGCGCGGGCAGAAGCTATAATAAATATAACGATTTCCATGACTTTTTCATTACGTTCTTCAGCAGCATAAAGTGGAAGCGGACCCCAACAAAATTTACCTAATTTTCAAGGACTCGTAGACGGGATGGTTTTCTGCTTTATCTAGATTCAATTGTTGCAACAGAATTGTCTGTGTTTATTGCTCAACAAAGTGCAACAACTGCTACAACGTTGCTGTTTAGCCTGGTGGTATTGAGTCATATATTTGGTCTAGCCGCATATTTTCGATAACTGCGGGTACCTAGTCATAATTACGAATAAAGGTGATGTACCTAGCCCATACATACTTACATGATCATAACAAGATATCGATAATGTTCAATAAAGTTAAAATTTACTGAAAAATATGTTTTTTCAGTAAATTTTAACTTTATTGGATTAGGATAATCAGTAACTACATAAACCGGTTTTTATTTTAGTGTTGCCTACTACAACCGCAGCCTGAGACAAGAAATGGATTCTTCTCCAGAAAAGGGAATCAGTTGGCCTGATGAAGGTAAATGTCATAGAAAAACACGAACGAAAAATAAATATAAATCGCATGTTATGCAGAAAATTTTATCAAAGCCGGGTGGGTGTGCTCGCGATGTTTTCTTTTACTGTTTTACGACAGTGGCGAAATGTTTTGGAATTTGCGCGAATGGAATAATACCAATTTAAAAAGTCACAAAGTCTGCCAACAAACACTATTGTGTAGACTGTTACCATACCCACTCCTTATCTTTTAGAAGGAAACCATGTGCCAGCAATGCTTTTTCTGTTTGCGCATTTGAAAAGCCTAGGAACACCTGCTAAGATTTGAATACGGAATTTTAACGAGTTCGCTAGTTCTCTGCTTAGACATAAAACTATTACGAAAGATATATAATTATGATCATGACTTTTTTGAATATTAAGTAGTAAAGTGCACGAAAGGTATGTAATTATAATCATGACTTTTTTAAATATTAAGTACTACTTAATATTTTAAAAAGTCATGATTATAGAACATAACAACTGTATAACTGTATAACAACCGAAAATAACAACTGTATCAATTGTTAACCGACAGCAAAGAGAGGAAGTTCTCAACTCAAATGTATTTTTTCTCGATTGTGGACCGATTTCGACTTTTTTATCTGATAGAATTAAACTTCCGACATGTTCCGAGAGATACAACGCAAAATGTATGAACTATATTATTTCTGAAAAAATATGGAAATGAACTGGCTGCTAGCAGTGGACGTATATCAGTACACTTCAACCTAACCCTTTAAGGAATAAAAGCGCGATGTATGTAGGTTATAAATGTACCTGTTGTTCTTACGACGTATTCTCTTTTCTGTTATTCCAGGCATTATGGAGTCCACGTCAGATCCCAACCTGATGGTGTCGGTGCTGACCGAGGAGGAGTCATCTCTCACAGTGGCCACAATAGTTGGCCTGACGTTGGTCATGTTCGTCGCGATCGCTGCCGTCTTCCTTCTTGGAGTGCTCATCGATTGCAGGCAGCAGTAAGTGAAGCATTACTTAGATACTTACCGTTATTTTGCTAGCTTCCACTTCAGTGCGACTGCTACGCTAGATGTCCTGGGTTCAATCCCTATGTTGAGCTAAGCGTTAGTGGGTTTTTCTATAAAATTATCAACCACAATTCGAAGTTTGAACCTAAATGTGCCGGGCAAATGTAGGTGTAGGTTTAGTAGATCTCTATGTAATTAGTAGATCTCTCTGTATCCCCAGGTGTGATGTTGTTTTGTTTTATACGGCGCTTCGTGACCCGCTTAGACCAATTATTGACCTGATAAATTAGGGCATCGCGCAATGTTCTGGGATCAGTTCCCAAGTTAGGAATAAGGTTATTAAGCTTTCAATTTATGTCATATATTATCAAAAAATCAAAAGCTATGTGCGATATATTTATACCCGTGAGATACTCAAGACATAAAAATACTGCATTTAATTACACATGACGCATACTTAAGTCCGAGCAAATACCTACTGAATAACTAATTGACTCGAGTTTCCAATGACCTAAAAACTTAGGTAGGTACTTATATGATATGAAGGGTAAAGGATTTTCACATAATTTAATTACATTTATAATTATTACACATAATTTTGCGTCACATCAATTAATTATATCTCTAAAGCAAAAGAAAGACTTTTTAATGCTATATTAGGAAGTGATTATTATATTTTACTAGCTTCTGCGACTTCGTCTACGTGGACTTTAGAATAGGGTCCGACCTGAATAAATAGCCTATGTATTATCTAGACTATAATCTATCTTCCAGTCAAACTTTATTTAGATTGGTTCAGCGGTTCTGGTGTAAAAGAGTAACAAACATCCACACATCCTCATAAACTTTCACGTTTATAATATTAGTATAATTAAACTTAGCTAATCATCCCATAATTTGTAATCAGAGAAATCCTTTGATTTTCGGTTATTCTCGAAATAATTTAAGTGATGCGAATTGTGCGTAATTTTGTCATTTAATTCCCAATGTTTTTCATTGGTTCCAATGCCAGTACCGATAAGAGTGAAAGTATGTTGTACGCTAAATTAAAAATGAATAACAGAGGATTAGTTACCAAGAACATCGGCTAATCTTTAAGCTATTTCACAGTATCAAATGGATACTGTGAAATAGCTTAAAGATTAGCCGATATTACGGCGTTTATATCAGATTATTAAATTATAATTATCCTTCTATTGTCGATGTTGTAATTGCGCCTTTATGTTGGATTATTTTTACTTTTGTTGTGGCGTTATCGGGAAGCAATTCATTATAGTGTTGTAGTGACAACAGTTGTCATGGGTACTATCAACCACAAGGTGTTACGATAACTTTGTATCCTTAAAACTTCTTAGTCTGGCGGACTGAATTTCCAATCCCAAAGTAATACCATAATAAATCGCTGTTCATTCACAATTTATTCAAAGTGTGTTAATACTTATTCGGATTTCGATACCGTTAACTTAGGTTCCTTCTCTACCATTTCATCAAAAATATTTCACTGGAAATAAATGTAGGTTCTTGATAACTTTACCAAGTTTGGAGCGATTTAATTTCCAGTGAAGTAGTAGTAGAGGAAGTGGAAACGGTAGAAACCTAGATTAACGGTATCTCAACATTCTCCGAATAATAACATAATTTGATAAAATATCGTTTGGAATACGATTTATTTTGGTATTACGTTTTTGTAGGCAATACAAGCTCTGCCGGATTCTTAAAATGCTTCCTTGTACTGTATTTTAAACTGAAAAAGTTTTTTAGTAAGAGTAATAGTCTAAGCTGAAATCTCTGTTCAAACACCCAAATGTATAAAAAAACTGTAACACCGAGAGATTCGATTTGATGATCCACGGAATTTTAGAGGAGAGCTCTATGAAATTATAATTAAACTCTATCTTTTTAGGCGACTATTGGAAAAGAAAATGGGCGAGGCGAAGCGCATGAAGACTCAGAGGCGAGTGAACACGACTCCCGAGGAAGACGATGCGAGCATAGCCAACAATATGGAGGAGGCAGGCATGAGTGTGCCACCGGCAGAAACCCTGCGGCATATACCGTAGTAAAATCTACTTGTAAGTCTATGGTTTTTTCTTAGAAAAGCCTGAGATTACTGAATAAGTGTATTACGAAAACCCATAATTTAATATTTTAATAGGTATCTCAGTGGCGTAGTTGCTTAAGTTTAATTAACTCAAAAATATTTATTTCGATTCCAATTCGTGCATTTTTTTAAGGTTTTTGGCCATCAAATAAAATTATCTGTTTATGTAAGCCATATATTTTATTTTTTCTTATTATTTGTACAAGTAAGTAATTCTTGTATTGCTAAATTTAGTAAATGATTATGTTTAATAGGCCAAAGTGTAAATTTCATGTACATAATAATATAGTAACCATAAGTAGGCGAATAAAATGAATCTTAATACGATGTTTTAGGATCTGATTCCTAGAATATATAATTATTAATTATTTTTGTATCTATATAAGTATTTTTAAATAATGTTCGCAAAATTATGATGTGATATTTTTTTCCATTACTTATGTACAATTAAATTAAAGAGAGGGAGTATTTATACAATGACTAAGCAAATTATTAAGTAAATACCTATATTTATTTTAATTAATGTGTGAGATTCATAATTAATAAATTATAATTATGTTATTGTAAAGATTGACGTTTTATTTGGAATTTAGAATTTTTCTATTTGGTTTAAAAACAGTACTTACCTACCCTAAAAATATACTACAGAATAGATCTAGATATATAAAATACTAGCTTCTGCCCGTGGCTTCGCTTACTTGAAGCTCAAAAACCAACAATGATGATCTCTTCTTTGTATGGGTGTCTATACATTAGAGAGGTCAAGCTGTATCTCAGGTTCCGTTTAATTATTTGAGATGAGATGTATACCAGTTTTTAATTTGGAGCACATATTTTCTTACAGTGATACGAAAATAAAAATCTATTCAGTAGTTTAAATTATCATAAGTATGAATATTTTGTGCGGGATTTAGGGAACGTCCCACGGATTTAGTAACGTTGTCAATGCGACGTCAACTTACTTAGATGTGGTTGTTTAATCAATCTGAACAATCAAGGGTTATTGACTTTGGAAATAAAACAAAAGTGATAGTAAATTAGCTGTTTATGTAACATGCATCAATTTACGTAATAACGTGTCTTGAACAGGAGGAATGCAGTTTTTCTGATTGAGTGATTTTTCAGTAGCACGCACGCAAGATGCGAGACGGGCGATGCGAGGTGTAGTCTGATTGGCAACGTGCAACATGTCAACACATACACCCTGTGTGACCTCGCCACATTCCATGCATAACACTGCAGCTCTAGTCGATTAAGCACGATAACTAAAACAATAATTATTGGTCCCTGATAAGAACAGTTTTCCACGGAACGAATTGTGAGAATCACTTCGTCAGTGCTACGGGGATTGTTTACTCGTGCTAACGTAAACACTGAACACTCGAAAATACGCAATTAATTTTCATTTTTATTTTAAGTTTCTTATTTTGATATCTAAAATGTGCACGATAATTTATTAGTTCTAAGTAAACTAACCGACAACTTCATTGTGAATTAAGAGTGCAAGTTTATCAATGGGCAATTCAAAATCAAAGAAGGCTCATAAGGAGCCCGATAAGTTTTTTGAAAGAGAGAGATGGAAGGAGCAGAAGAGGGAAGAAAAAAGGAAGAAGAATACAAACTACGTGAATAGGAGAGGCGGGATGAAGGAGCCGCCAGTGACGCCTTCGGTGCTGGCGGCGCCGCCGGGCCCTTGCCCTGCGCCCACGCCGCAGCACGTGCGCTCCTACGACGACGAGGCTCTGGACCGCATGCGCTACCAGCTCCACAACGACTCCGACGCTTTCCTATTGAATAATATTCTTCTATCGGTTCAATTCTTTGAGAACTATGAGCGGTAAGTTTTGAAATACTACATTTTTGATATTATCGACCTAGCCAGTTCTCAGAATTCAAATTGCTTAAATCAGTTTCATGATACACAACACCTACAATCAGTAAAGCGATGTGATAAACGATATTGTACCTATAAAATAAACATCCGTATATAATGTGTACCTACGTATCATGTTCTTATAGACACAATTATGATAATTTGTACCTAATGCACAGATTTTAATAAGTTTTTAGATAATAGTTGATGATAAATTATTTATTATGTTAGGTAATTAATGAAACTTTAGGTTTTCCTCAGAAATTGATTTTTGACAATTTGAATTGTTGTTGAATTGTTTTCCTGATAATTTGAAATGATGCTATGAGAAAAAGTATATTATCCTTAGTGCCATTTGCACCAACTTCTTAAATGTGTTTAAATTGTATTTAAACACAAAATTTCTATGAAAAATCTTGAAGTTGGTGCAAGTGGCCCTTAAACATGTTTAGCAGGGATTACAAAATATTATAGATAGGGTATTCTCTCTCTCTCTCCTTTTTATATCCTATATTTCTTATCCGATTTATTTCTTTGTCAGGTATTTGTTACTTAGGTTATGTCTCGTCTTTGGCTAGTAAATGTCAAATATAATAAAAAAAATAGAAGATTAGATGAGTAGAATAATTTTAAGCTAGTTAGCTGTTCCCCGAGGTTTCATAGCCTATAACATGTCTTTCTCTGAGGTCCAATTCATATCTAAATTAAAATTCATCCAAATTGTTCCAGCGGTTTAGGCGTGATAATATAACAAACAAGCAGACGGAATTACTTTCTCAATTAACATTAAATATGTAGGAGGTTTTCTGGTGTTGCTGCGATGGGCGGCGGAAATCGCTTACCTATGATCCGTCCTGATGATCCGACTGCTCGTTTGCCCCACTATACCATAAAAATAAAGTAATTTTAATAATACCTTCACGTATTAAGATTTGCCGGTTCGAAACTAGGGATTGCAATCCGGAAAAACGGATCCGGTAATCCGGCGGATCCGGCATCATTTAACGGTGACCGGATCCGGTACCAATATACCGGATCCGAAGACCGGATCCGGTGCTAGCAGTTTGTGGCAAAATAATAAAGCTGTTGCATGGGCAGGTACTCTTTAAATGCGTTGCGCGTGGTCTTCTTGCGAGATAATATAGCAGAAATAGTAGAAGAGACCTTAGATTCACCATCACTAAAGAAAGATTTGACATTACAGGAAGAATTACAATTACAAATCCAGTAAGAAGCCACGTGTTACTGCGTACATACTAAACAAGAGAAAGAGTTTGATAAATTACTAAAAAAAGAAATGACGACATTTGAAAGCGATAGAGTTCGGGGAGAATACTTGTCTGCTATTCATGATTATTTACTGACAATACCTAAAGCTGACAAGTGTAGAAGCCGAAAGGGCCTTTTGGGTCGCAGGCTTTATTTTTTTTTATGAGATAGGGGAGCAAACGAGCAGACGGTACACCTGATGGTAAGCAATAACCGCCGCCCATGGACACCCGCAACACCAGTGGAGTCACAAGTGCGTGGTTTTGGGCCTCTGGTAACCTCATTCACTCGGCGAAACACAACGCAAGCGTTGCTGCTCGCCGGTTTTCTTTGAGGCCGTGGTATCACTCCATTCTTGCCGAAGCATGACTGTCCCACGTGAAAATCTCTATATTTGCAGCTCTATTAGAAGTCGTTTAGCTGATGACACAATTAACAATATTTGTTTTCTACGATCTTTTTTTTAAAATGAATATTGATTTTTTTTTTCTGACAATTATTACATAAAATAATTATTTATCGTAAGTTGATTAAACGAAAGAGTTCTAAACTCACTATTGTGATAATTTGTGCCATTCATTCGTTCGACAGATTCATCAAATCATGATGGTATCTGTCATAAATACATATAAGTAAGACTTGTTTGTTAGCATTCTCAAATACTTTCAACATTGGTTAGGAAATAAAGTTGATTTTATATATCTAAGATTTATTTTTTATAAACTACCTACATATAAGTGCAGTGACACTTAATTAACTCACTTATTTTGTACTAAAAAGCGAAAATCATCCTGTATTGATCAATCCGGGATTGACGGGAATGCGGACGGATCCGGCCGGACTGAAAATGACGGCGGATTGCAATCCCTATTCGAAACCCTCCCATTGCACTACCAACGTGAACCCGCTCGTAACGCAAGCATTTAGCTTAGCACGACGGGTTAACAAGAATACTAGTAATATGCGAACCACATTGCTAGTAAGCTATATAAAAAAAAACTACTTAGATATTAATGTAATAAGACAATTTAATCTGTGTCATGAATAATTAATAATAATCCTTTTTTCTGGGTCAGTGTGTCCTTTGTCTGTTTTAATGCCAATTGCATACATAATAGCCAAATTGGTGTCATGAATTTCCTTATCTTAATAATCTACAGCGGAGGGACAAGGAAAGTCCGTCACTTCGAAATTATACTCACTTACAGATAGTACAAGGCTTAATTATTTATGTATTATATTCGTGGGAGAGCCATGTTTCGGCACGAATGGGCGGGCTCAATTCGGTGGCCTCACAGAAAACCGGCGTGAAACAACAGTTACGTTGCGTTTCGCCGAGTGAGTGAGCCCAAACCCTTTTAAAAGGCGGGCAACGCACTTGCGACTCCTTTGGTGATGCGGTTGTCCATGGGCTGCGGTAATCGCTTACCATCTGCTGATCCGTCTGCACGTTTGCCCTTCTACCCCATAAAAAAAACTTACAAGGTTAAAATAAAACATATTTTTTTTAGAAAATTGTTATAAACAAAGTTAAGCAATTAAAATTTTATTATTTAACCGTTCTTATTGACATATTTAGGTACTTACTGTATTCCATACCAGTTGGAATCACTTTTTCTTGTCAGCAGAGTAAATATTGGATGTCCACGCAATAAATACCCGCAAGAGATCTCTCTTTCAGATGGCTTTCTCACGAACAAATTATGGTACCTTATAATAACATTTTTACGAAAAGAGCATACTTATAGGTAGTTTGTATAATATTGCTGCTTCTTTTGAAGCAAATCGAGATTTATATATTTTTCACCTTTCTGTACCCAAATTTAGATTCTATATTTTTTTTCTTTCATCGAAATTTAATTAATTAGCATATAAACTATATCAAATGCGTTCGTTCTATTGTTAGCTTATACTTAATTATGTGGTAATCTGTGGAAACTGTATTTGGATATTGTTAAAACTATATCTCTTATACTTATATCTGTTAGTGTATCTGTTTGTTTCCCAAGTAAAGTAAACATTTTCCAAATCGGTTTTTAAAAATGTCAGAGTAATCACGCAACAAAAACAAAAAAAGCAGACATCCTCCTTTTTGAAGTTGGTTGAATATCCGTAAAGCGTTTTTATTTCAAAATCGTAAAGTATATCATTCTGTAGCTATAGGTAGACAATATTTTTATTTGTAACCTGGCTGGAGAAACTTAACGAAATAATAAGTTTTTCAGTTTACCACTAAACTTGTTTATCTAAAATCTGTGAAAATCTGTCTAAACTTTTGTTGTTGCTCATTATTTTAATGTTCAATTTTTTCCCGTGATTTCCCAGCAAGTAGAATGTTGAAATTTTTTGGTTCTACCCAAGGTCCTATTAGTCAAGCTGCCATTTAACATATTATATCTATCAGATTTGTAACTCATATTTCCACCATCTTTTAAATAAACAATGTTATTTTTAATTGCTTACTTAAAACGCAGTATTAAAGTATGTGAGTAGCTTTTGCCAGTTAATATACTAGACTGTATTCACTCAGAATCTCTTTGGAAACATTCCTGTAATTCATAATGCAGCAGACTAATTTAAAACGTATAGAAATTAAATTATTATAGATACACACAAGATGATTCCATAAAAAATGTCCATAAATCTATTAAAGATATATATAATATCTACTTAGAGCATTAGATTTAAATTATTTAAATCTAATCAGTTGGTTAATCCCTTGTTGATTTAATATGATAATGCATTCGGTACTTTACCTGAAAAGCATTGAGTTTATGAGTATGGTATTAAAAGATCAATAATAATAAGATAAAAAGATCAATTATATTTAAGATAAATAAATAAGGATTGAAATTGATCACAACGTTGGGAATCTATTTTTAATACCTAGTTCTTATCAATGTTTGTCAGCAATGATAATTTGATTTTATTAATCGTGATGTGTTGTTAACAATATCAAAATACCTAATAATAAACATTCGAAAAGGAAATATCTAAAACTGATTTATTTGGGGTTTGATTTCAGAGAAGTACATCAAATAAGAAACAACCCAATCAGCGAACGTGAACACTCGATCAACGAAGCAATGGTGCGACAAAACAAGCATGTATTTTTTGCGGATCGTTTGCAAGAATGTGTCCACGAACATGTCGGCTACCAGAGGAGCCGAGGGCAAACGGAGCCACTGTCAGCTCCGAGGCTCTTTGTAATATACGACAATGTGGAAGCTAGTGAGCCAGGAGATACCTCTGATTACAGCGCAGTTCTCGATGCACCTTTTTATAAATTGCGTATAGAAGATTGTAAAGAACCAGGTAAATATTATTGTTTATATATATTTAATTCCATAAAATTGTCTTTTGAATTAAGTGTTAGACTAACCTTAATTTTAGCCGCCATTTACATACTATCATTGTAGTAGAATGTGTAATTAATTTCAATTAAAAATTTATTGTTTTCAGGTTTTGTGAAGCTGAAAAAGATGGAAGTTTTGGAGAGTACTCTTCCCAAGGAAAACGAATCCATACTTATAAAGAAAACAAACTCTGATGATAGCATATATACCGAATCTGAAAAAGAATCCAACGATTCCGATGAAAACCCTTACAGTGCTAGCAAGGGTGAGGATCTATTACAACAAATTAAAACTAAATTGGAGAACAATCAATCATCGACAACCGGTGACGGAAAAATAGTCCCCGATACAAATGCGATTGTCGGTAGAAGATACAGTGGACCGATAAAGCAATTCAGTTTACAAGTAACAAAAAACAATATTTCAAACATTAGCCGCATCCGACAAAGTGCTGTTTTGTTATCGGAAGAGCAGGATATACGAGAAATTAATAATAATCAAACAATGGAAAAAAATGGACATGGCGATAATCTTCCAACGCCAAGAAAGTCAATTTTAAAAAATACTAGGAGGTTGAGTGGGCCGACTAGAGAACTTAATAAAAACTCAATGAGTGACATGCGCACAGCTTATTCAGAGAGCACTCTAGCCGAAGATACCGAGACCTCTGGGTATAGGTCCAATTCTAGTAGCCGGCAGACTGAATCTAGTGAAACAGAATCTGATTATGGTTACTCCACAATAACCGAGTCGGCAACGCCGAAGAAAATAGAACTCAGTGTAAAATCTAATTACTCGCTTACATCAGGAGCGTTACCGGATGAATCATGGACAGCCGTGGACATAAGAGCTCTGGGTGACTGGAGCGATGACGACGATGATATTGATGACACCGCCTCCAAGTCGTCTCTATCCCCAAACTTATTTGAGAGACATTATTATCTGAATTCTTTGAGATTTATGAATAACTTTGTAGATAATTTTATAATTAGTTTAGGTTCTGGGTTAGGTCTGGCTTCAGATGAAGTTAAATCTGCTTTGACTCAAGGTGCTAGCATTTATTGTGACTCAATTAAAAACGGTTCCAAAATTGGGTATGAAATATTTCCTGCTCTTGTTGCTACTTGGCCGAATACAGCTAATCAGTGGATTATCAGAGAGAGAAGAATAATACAAAATCCTAGAACTAATTTTAGTTATCAGTGGCCAACGAAATATATGGTAAATAAAGCTATTGGTTTTGGATGCTTGTTAGTACCTGTTGGGTTTAGACCAAAAAGAGGGCAAAACCCAGAGCAGACATTACAATGGAAACTCATATTTCCAGCGGCAGAACGTTATTTGGAAAGTTGTTTGGCTCATTCTCATATACGTTGTTACTTATTTACTTTAGCATTACATAAGACTTTCCTGGAGAATGAAACGGCCAAAATTGGTATAGATGCGAGTCATATAAAAAACCATCTATTTTGGCAATGTGAAGATAATTACGCAAAATGGCCGGAGGACAGGCTTGGTGAAACTTTAAGGCTTTTTTTGCGAAGTTTTTATATTCACTTTGGGCAATCAAGAATGCCAAATTATTTTGTGGAAAACTGCAATGAATTTAAATGTATACCAAAACCTTTGCTACTAAAACTTCAAAGAAGGTTAGCTGATATCTTAGAGGCTCCTGTGATGCATGTTCTAAATGCCCTTGAAAAGATAAGATACACAAAGAGAGACTTTTATCCGACTTTTAACTGCCAACGACTTTATGATATACTCACTTGTAAAAATCCTTTACGAATTATAAATCCAAATTTACCAACAGTAATCCCCAATTATGAAGATAGTTCAGATAGTGGAGATGACACTGAAATTAACTTTTGGGATAAAGCTAAAGCTCGAGATAAACACTATCAATGGAAAAAAGAACGGCAGCGTCAAATGCAAGAAAGGAGAAAATTTCAAACTCAGACTAAAAGGCAACGGTCAGGGAAACAGGAACGGGAAATTAACAAAAATGTAAGTAATCATAATTATTATTATTCACCATTTGTAGGTAACACATTGACAGTTAGGCTGAAGTGTACTTAACCCACAGTTCAAGTTCATGTTTAGGTGCCATGTTATAGATGTCATGTCTCATGCGATCCTATTGTCATTAATGCCACTATTCTATACTTATATGTATAAACAAGTTACTATAGAAAATAATAATTAATTAATAAACATTTATCCGTCGGTCAAACATTCCGATTAAGACGATTACGACAAAACTTTCCACGTTACCTATTTTTTTTTTCTTGCAGTATATGCTGCCCGCAAAAATGGAAACCGAACGAAGGCGTCTGGTTCTGGAATTCTTCATTCCACATTTTATTGCAATGGCGCGGTCTAGTGAGAGATTCGAAGCCATAAGACAGGCAGTAATATACTTGGAGCAGGCGCAACGACTCTGTACGTTGCTGTTAGAAGAGCCAGGAGGTGATATGACAGCCAATGAATATTTAGACGTGGTTCGTGACAAATTAGTTGATTGCCAAAGGAAATTAGTTAAACAGGGTGGTTTTAAGTTACCTCCACGAAGGGAAAGTAATCTTGAACGTCCAACATCTCAAAAACCACTCCGAAAACAGCGTCCAAGATTTGAGCACATTGTTAGTCAAGATTCTCCGACCGATAATCCTAGTATATCGGCATTTACTTTTGTTGATGTACACGCTGACAACTCTAGCCACGAACCAATGAGATTTAATGAATTTGTGAGTGCAGAAGAATCCAAATTGTGAATCATTTAAAAATAAAGTTGTAAAATTTATAGATATTAATTTGTAAATAGGTTTTGTGTAAGAATGTCATGTCTAAATTCTTGGAATGTTATTAATTTCTTCTATGTATGGAATCTCGTGTTTTTTTACGTTTTATTAACTTTTTAGTCGATGGTTGTTTTTTATATAAAACCTGTAACATGAACACCGCAAGACCTGAAAGTAGTTTTTTCAGAATCGACTAGGTACTGAATTGACATATCAATATAGAGTGATTTTTAATGATTTAATTTTTCCCGAAAAGAAAATTACAATACCTGAAACTATGACTCCCTGAACCATCAGTGCCTCGAGTTTTGAAAAACTAATAATTTTATATAAACTGTAATTGTGTGCATGAGCGCGTCGATATCGTAGTCATTGTGGGTACCTATGACTTAAGTACAGGGTGTAGCTTTCTGGTATATCTAATTTCTTGAAATAAATATTCTTACGTGTCTCAATATGACTTTAGAGTTTCGTTATTATAATTATGACTCGGTATTCTCTAATTGACGTGTTTGAGGTCTTGCGCTTATTCTGTTACATGTTGTATGAAATAAAAATAGTTTAGTCCATTTTGTTACTCATTATTTTATTATCAAATGTCGTAATAAGTTTTTTTACAGTACAGAAAATATAATATCTGATTATGGCTTAAAATTACATTTTATTTAAAAGTCATTACGTTCGACTGATTTACATTGCGATTGTGCGAAACGGATCGGAACTGAACGGATGGTTATAATGTCAAACAAAACTATGATTAAATTAGTTACCATTAAAATGACCATCAAACATGAGTTAAGTTTGAACATATTTATTGAAGTAAAGGTATACAAGTCTAGGTATTGTTTAATTTAGTGCTCCTTTCTATAATACTTACATTAAATGTTACAATTAATTTCATCATCATATCGTTTTACGATCTAAATAATTAATCCCTTTTAAAGAAACGATACCGTCAGATGTGCTGCGATATTATTATCATACGTAATTAACGATACGATTCAGTAACATCAAACGTCGGCACACCTTATAATAGGTATCCTCCTTTTTAATTGATTCTATCAAACTGATTGTATATCAACCGGAAAATAATTGCCTTATAATCAAAGTTAAATCGATAGGTTGATTATTATGATGTTGATTAAAGTATAATACATATAAGTACGTATGTTGGAAGTAGCACTAAGCGTTACGTGAGGGGATTAACTCCAGCGACCATAGAGAGCAGAGCCATGCGCACGTACATTCCGTACTCGGCTTGTCTGAAGTAAGCGGCGCGAGGGTCGGAGTCGAAGTCGGGCGAAATCTCATCAACACGTGGAAGCGGGTGCATCACTACCATACGGCGGCGCGCGCGCGTCATAAGCTGAGGAGTCACCACCAGCAGCCCTCGTGTCTGAAATATAACATAATATGTAACTTGTATGAGTAACTAAAAGGTTAACTTAAAAAGTATAACTAAAAGGTCATGAAACAGTTTAGCCGGCTTCCTTACTATCGGACTTCAATTTATTTCTTTCAGTTCGTAATCACGGTCACGTCGTCAGTCACATCTGTTTTTGTCCAATTAAGTAGGAATGCTCAATCTCACCTACATCTTCACCAATTCATTGGTGCTTTTGAATATGTAAGTAGGAACTTACCTAATCAAGAGCACAAATGAATTACTATTATGAATAGATCATAAAATTATTAAAATATAACATATCATGCCTGTATTCCCCGGAAGCTTAGGCAGAGGCGTACTAATGTACACCCACAGCACGTGGGAAGTTTAGGTCCCATCAAAAAGGAGGCGAGCCTATTGCTATTAACCGGGCACTAATTCTAAACTCCGAGCCCAATAATACTTTGCTTGACCTGGTAATCGAACCCAGGACCTCTAGCTTGGCAATCTCGATAAGGACCACTAAGCTAATGAGGCAGTTCAGTATTTTAAAATTATTAAATAAATATGCAAAATCATATAAACGTTGATTTCTTTACCTTTTCATATTCTTCTTGACTTTGAAACCTTTCGCGTTGTATTCTAGTCATATACAGAACATGGGTGTCAGCGAGTACATCTTCCAGTCTCTCATATACTCTTTGTGGTATACCTTTAGAGGCTACATAATCTGTGATATGTTTCGGCATGCCAAGTCCTCGGGGACTTACGTATTGTAGTTGTACTTGGTAAAGAGTCAGAAGTCGCGCAAGGGAATGAACAGTCCGACCATTCTTTAGGTCTCCCACCATAGTGATGGTTAAACCATTCACTGTGCCAATTTCTTCACGAATTGTAAAAACGTCTAGCAGAGCCTGTGTAGGGTGCTCTCCAATTCCATCTCCCGCATTTATGATAGGCTTACGACAATGGCGAGCAGCACGCTAAAAATGGAGCATAAATTAGCATTTATCATAGTTATGCATAAATTTATAGTTAGTTAACATGTCATAGCATTTCTTACCGCAACTGCACCGGGTTCAGGATGTCGAAGTACCACTACATCCGAATAGCTTGCCATAACCGATACACTATCTTCCAAGGTTTCACCTTTTTTCGCTGATGAGCTTGTAGCATCAGTATGGATTACGGAACCACCCAATCTTTGCATAGCTGCTGCAAAACTGCAACTAGTACGAGTACTGACTTCATAAAATATAGAAGACATTACTTTTCCTCGTAAAATATCATCCAAGAAGCGACCTTTGTTGACGCAGGTTTTCATGAATTGGGCCAAATTAAATATATCATTGAGAGTATCTTTACTGAATGAATCTACAGTCAGTATACTTTTGCCGAACAGGTCACTACGTTGACGTTGTGCAACTGACGAAGGGGGATTATAATTCGATGTGCTATCACATCTTTGTCTGGATACCTGAGGAGGCAAAGGCGATAAACACCTCGCAGCGGCAATTTCGTTGAAATGTACGTTAGGTTTGGATTGTCCTTCAGGCCTGTTATCGATTTGATCAAAATCAAGATCACTCACTCTACTCAAATCTGCAGCAGAAGTGTGTAAATCCAGGGCAGAATTTGGACGACTAAATTCTTTTTCGTTTTTTTCTATAGTTTGCAATGATTGTTTCTTGGGTGTAGGCCAGTCGCGTATATTTTGACCAAATCCAGGAGGTACTAGAACTTGTCCTTCAACATATGCAATTTCACCACGCAATGTTACTCTGTGGACAGCTCCACAAACATGCATACCTGCAAATGGTGTCCATTTAGACTTGGAAAATTCCATCGCTTCTGGAATAGTCCATTCATAATCCATGTCTACCTCTACGTATGTGTTTGGCTGTTCAGGCAAATTGAATATTTTTCGAGGATTACGATGGAATTTGTTTATTAGATCTTCTAACGTCAGGCGGCCTTCATGCACTGCATTAAGAAGTAATGGCAATACTGTTTCTAATCCAGGATATCCTGGAGGTGGTTTTGCAGAATTTTTTTCTTCGACTGAATGTGGAGCGTGGTCCGTAGCAAAAACATCAATAATATCAATATTTTTCCAAAGTTCCGCTTGGTCTTCGGGACTGCACAAAACTGGTCGTACTTCAGCTCTTCCCTCCCCTATTTCACCAATATCTGCTGTGCTCAAGAATAAATGATGAGGGCATACTTCACATGTTACCTTCAAGCCTCTTTCTTTTGCGGATTTAATTATAAGAATTTCTTCTTTCCTGGCTACATGGCAAATATGAATAGGTCTGTCAAGTAAAGATGCCATTAAAATAACGGCACCAGTTTTTTCTTTTTCAGCATGAGCACATACAGGCATTTTCTTTGGCCAGTTTTGGAGATGTTTTTGCCATACTGTCATATCGTCTAATTTAAGAGTAGTGAACGTTTCATTAAGATACATTTTTAATGCAGCAGCCTGCGGTGCCATCTCAGCAACGGTTTCGCAATTGCTAGTTGAGGCTCCCATATAGAGTGCATAATCACATCGAGCACTGACCCTCGCCAAAGCAGAAGTATAATCATAAGATGCGCGATCAATTACTGGAGGATTAGTGTTTGGCATGGCACATATCATTGTGATACCGCCAGCTAGAGCAGCTGCAGTACATGTTGCAAAATCTTCTTTGTACGTAGCACCAGGTTCACGGACGTGTACGTGTACGTCAATGAAACCAGGCAGCTTTATGATATTGCGCGATGTCATACAGTCCGTATGTGTTTTCATTACAGGAACGCCGCCGCACAAGTGCATCGCCTATAATAAATACGTGAAAATTTAAAAAATATAAATATTTTCAATCCTTTCTACGTACGAAGTTTATATTACAGAATTTTAGAAACAAACCTGAACTAATAACTTTGCACATTTGACATCAGTCACTAAAGGTACAGCGTAGTCCACTGCTAAGCGACGTGTGCGGTATCCATGAGTAGTAAATGAGGACACACGACGAGCCCCACCCCGCATTGGCAAGTTAATTACTAAATCTAATTCACGTCTTGCCATAAAATCAGCTAAATGCATCAATTCTCCATCTGATCTGTCATCTTCGGGATCACATATATGATCAAATGTCCACTGGACGCTTTCAATCTGTAATACAAAGTAACTCAATTAAACGCGCTCGCGATATTACAAATATTGTGACAAATTTAAAAGATATCTTACATCAACTCCATGCTCAGCGTAGAAGTCTCCTGTACCCATACTAGCATATAATTTGTATCCCATTTTACGCAAAATTCTGACGCTCGGGAGCAGTTCCATTTTATGCTACAATAAAAAAACTATTAATAAAAGTTATAAGGTTGATTCGCAAAAGAATAGAATAATAGAATTCCAATATTTGATTCCTACCTTAAATGTACCAACAGATAACAAAATAGCTTTCTTCGGTATTCTGAAACCTGTGCTCATTAACGATTTGAGATAGGCTTCATAACGATTTTCACCGAAACATGCTACTTCACCAGTGGATGCCATTTCCACTCCTAAAGTAACATCTGCACCAGCTAATCTAGAGAATGAAAATTGAGGTACTTTCACACCCACTTTTCCACAACCAATCATGACATTCACTGGTTCCACAGGTGTTCCTAATATAATCTTAGTGGCCATAGCCACAAAATCATGATCAAGCGTTTTAGAAACAAACGGAAAAGATCTTGACACTCGAACATTACATTCAATAACTTTCAAGTCGTTGTCTTTTGCAATAAGTTGCATGTTAAATGGTCCAGTTACATCTAGCGTCTCAGCTATTATACAGGCAATTTCTTTGATTTTATCTAATGTTTCATTATTAATGTCTTGAGGTGGAGTTACTAATGTAGCATCTCCTGAATGAACTCCCGCATTTTCAACATGTTCAGATACTGCCATACAGAAAATAACACCATCAGCAGCAACTACGTCAACATCTATCTCTTTTGCGTCCATAATGAACTTAGATATAACCACTGGATGTTCCTTGCTGACTAAACTAGCGGATTTTAAATATGTTTCCAATTCTTGGTTTGAATTTGCAACATTCATAGCTGCACCACTCAAAACATACGATGGACGTACTAAACATGGGAATCCGACTTCTTCACAAAAACTGGTAGCAGACTCTAAATCTGTGAGCTCCTTCCATCTCGGTTGCATTATACCTTTTCGGTCCAGCATTCTTGAAAATTTAAATCTATTTTCAGCATTATCAATCATATCAGGAGATGTACCCAGAATAATTGCTTGTTGTCTGTGTAAATCCATAGCAATATTATTTGGTAACTGACCTCCCATGGATAATATTACACCATCTGGATGTTCAATGTTATAAATATCCATAACAACTTCAAAGGAAATTTCTTCAAAATATAGCCTATCACTCATGTCATAGTCTGTACTGACAGTTTCAGGGTTATAATTTATCATTATGGTCTTTTTACCCTGATTTCTGAGTTCTCTTAAGCAACCAACGGCACACCAATCGAATTCAACGGAACTTCCTATACGGTATACACCTGATCCCAAAACGATGATAAAACCACCTGGGAATTGTAGGTCATGCGTATTACCGTTATAAGTCAAATAAAGGTAATTGGTAGTAGCTGGCCATTCAGCAGCAACAGTGTCGATTTGTTTCACAAATGGAGTAATTTTATATTCTTCTCTTAACTTTCTTACAGCGACTTCAGTGCTTTTTATGGCAGCAGCTATTTGTTTATCAGAAAATCCAATTTTCTTTGCTTGTTTTAAGACATCAAAAGGTATTGAACCGTTATGATCTGCCTCCAATATTTTGTAATAATCTATAATATTTTTGAATTTTTCCAAGAACCAACAATCAATTTTAGTAAGTTCATATAATTTTTCTACAGTATAACCTTCCCTCAAAGCAGCTGCTAAGACAAACATTCTCTTATCAGTTGGTTCTCTCAATTCGTTTTCGTTTACTTTTTTAATGTTGGGGTCGAACCCATTAACATTTTCATCCACCATCCTTAATGCTTTTTGGAATGCTTCTTCAAAGTTTCTACCTATTGACATAACTTCACCAACACTTTTCATAGAACTGCCAATTTTTGTACTCACTCGGTTAAATTTCGCCAAATCCCACCTTGGAATTTTGACAACGCAATAATCAAGACTTGGTTCAAAACATGCAGTTGTCACTCCGGTAACGGAGTTTTTAATAACAGGTAATGATATTCCTAATGCTAGTTTAGCAGCTACATATGCCAGTGGATAACCAGTGGCTTTACTTGCTAGCGCTGAGCTGCGTGATAATCTGGCGTTTACCTCTATTATATAAAATTCTTCTGAATTTGGATTCAAAGCGTATTGAATATTACACTCGCCTACAATTCCAAAATGCTGAATGACTTTAATTGCAGTGTTTCTCAACAAGTAATATTCTCTGTTAGATAAAGTTTGGCTAGGTGCAACAACAATAGATTCTCCTGTATGTATTCCTAAAGGATCCACGTTTTCCATATTACACACTGTGATACAATTATTGAATGCGTCTCTCACAACTTCATACTCCACTTCTTTCCATCCTTTAAGAGATTTATCGATTATAAGTTGATCAGAATGTGATAGACCGTGGTGTGCCAGTGTTCTAAGTTCGTCTTCATTATTAGCAAAGCCTGATCCTAAGCCACCTAAAGAGAATGCAGATCGAGCCATGACAGGGTACCCAATTTGTTGTGCAGCTACAAGTGCCTCATCAATAGTTGTAACAGCTGCACTGGGAGCTACTTTTTCGCCGATAGCATTAATTTTTTCTGCAAATATTTTTCGATCTTCTGTGTCAACTATTGATTGAATAGGAGTTCCTAAAACACTAACATTGTATTTTTCTAAAATCTTCGATTTCTCTAGCTCGACTCCACAATTTAAGGCTGTTTGACCACCAAATGTGAGAAGAACTCCAGTGGGTCGCTCAGCTTTGATGACCTGCTCGACGTATTCCGGTGTAATAGGTAAAAAATATACTTTATCTGCTAATCCCTTTGATGTCTGTACAGTTGCAATATTAGGATTTATCAATACTGTTTGGATTTTTTCCTCTTGCAAAGCTTTAACAGCTTGAGATCCTGAATAGTCGAATTCGCCAGCTTGACCAATTGATAAACCACCTGAACCAAGGATAAGTACTTTTTTTGGTCTTTCGTGTATTGTTGGTACAAACTGCAGTTTTTCAGTGATGATGTCATCTATGACACATAACTTTTTATTTTTGTAACTTTTCACAGCATCCACAAATATATCAAAAAGACATTCTAAATCCGTAGGTCCAGCTGTATGTTCTGGGTGAAATTGTACGCTGAAGAAAGGTAAAGTTTCGTGAATAATGCCCTCATTCGTTTTATCGTTTTCATTGGTGAATAAAACCTTCCAACCCTGCGGCAATGAATCTGTATCAACGGCAAATCCATGATTCTGTGACGTCATAAAACATCGGCCTGTGCCACTGTGAGTGCAGGGTAAATTGTGCCCACGGTTACCATAACTGAAATTAAAAATAAACCGTATTAACCAGACTGAATATCGCTTGTCTTGCTTACTACTTTATGTCATTAATTGCTAATCGCTAATGGCAATAGGCTTGGCCCTATTACGTGGGACCTAAACATACGCGCAAACTGGGGGTGAACCTTAGTATACCTCTGCCTAACTCTTCGGGGGATACAGGCGTGATGGTATGTGGCAAAGTGTTATTGGGATTTTCTATGAAATTCCCAGTAGCAGCTCGGAGTTAGGAAATTGTGCCCGATTAATGGCAATAGGCTCGCCCTATTACATGGGACCTAAACATAACGGCGAATTGTGGGTGTACATTAGTACGCCTCTGCCTAACCCTTCGGGGAATACAGACGTGATGTATGAATGTATGTAAGTATGTAATTTTTTGAGGTTCTGGAAGATTCTCTACAATTTTTTTTCTCCTTATTCTGGTGCAAATATTATATTTGTTTCTTACCTGGTTTTATAAGTTTTACAGCCAGCTGCAGTTGAGAGCAGCTGATGTCCGAGACAGATGCCAAATATCGGTTTTATATTAGTTTTGTCTTTAATAACTGAATGTATATTGTCTACAACTTTCTTGCACATGACAGGATCGCCTGGACCGTTACTGATGAACAGGCCATCGTACTGGCTGGAGTCGAATTTGTAGTCCCACGGCACCAACACAACTTTTGCATTCCTTTTAATCAAACATCTGATTTGATTGTACTTTAAACCACAATCAACAGCCATTATTGTTACTTCTCCATTGGGATTGTATATTTTTGTTTCCTAAAAACATAGAGTTTTTATATTTAAATTAATGATAAGTATAATTTTGATAGATATATATTTGAACGATCTATATGCTATACCTAATACTAACTAACTATATTTTAAACCTCCAATAAGACTTGAACTATTGAAAACCATTTCTTAAATCGATTATGTTTTTTTTTTACAATAGCTAGAAAAATTCTTATACAAGGATATTTATTTTATTTTTTTTTCTTTGTAGTTCAATCAATTAGTCTCTGTCCACTGCTTGACCAAAGCCTACAGTAGCATGAGCCATGTTATACCATAATGTCGTTGTACTTAAATGTGTTGTAAAACAATAAACGCAAACTAAACGTTTAGGTTTACCTTAACAGATACTTCAGCAACCAGATTCCTGGTATTTGGGTCTGACAGAGAACGTAGAGGCCCAAAAGGGGGCACGCCTTGAATGATGCGGCCTAGAGTGACACCAGTTCGGAGGCGGAAGGTCAGGGCTCTGGTGTCTATATCACAGAGGCCCGGCACTCCTCGGGCAGCCAGCCAAGAACCCAGGGACCGCTTGGCACGCCAGTGGCACGCGCGTGTGCTCACCTCACCAACTATCAGCCCAGCTGCCCATATGCGGTTAGATTCAAACCACCTGAAACATTATCAGTAGGAGCAAGTTATCACTAGTATCTGCCCCTAACTATACATATAATAAAATCGTAGGAAAGTCAAAACTGTACATTGAATATTTTTAAAAAAGAATACTTGGGGCGTGATCTACAATCGATATCGAAGCCAAAAATATAGTTTTTAGAATTTTTGTCTGTTTGTCTGTATTTATGTCCGGGCTAAACTCAAAAAGTGCATGGATTTACTTCAAATTTTGCATGAATATTACTAACAGGTCGGGTCAACATATACGCTACATATTATCACGCTATCACCTACGGTGGAGGAGCTGTGAATCTTTATTCCACGCGGACGAAGTCGCGGGCGGAAGCTAGTAAACTAATATATTAAATTTCTGAGAGTGACGAAGAATAACTGGATTACTATGATCGGCTAATTCGGTATGCCTATGGGCTTCATTGGTATAAGACAAAATTAAAAACCTACCTATAAAAATTTTCATATAACGTGGCATAGCTGTTAGTCTGGGCATGTTGCCGGATGTTAGCGATGCCGAGTAGGTAGTACCTATATATATTTATTATGTTCATGTAATTTATGTAAATAGTGTATATGTATAAGTAGGTTTATTTTTATAATGTATTTAAATAATAATATCTTATGAACAAAACAATTTTCATATGTCCTATATTTATTTATTTGTATGTACAAAAATATTTAAGACGTAGGTATTAGGTTCAAGTTCAAGTTCAAAGTTCAAATACTTATTTTTATTTCAAATAAGCTTTTACGAGCGTTTATAAAACGTTATGATTCTAGTTGCACGTTATGATTCATTCTAGTTAAGTTGACTATGTTAATCTAAGACGTACTTGGGTAGTCCATGCTCGTCTCGTTCGTCTTCATCGGGCACGCCATAATTTCCGATCAGCGGATAGGTGAGTACTAACAGCTGCGCGTGATAAGACGGGTCTGTTAGCGACTCCGGATATCCCACCATACCCGTCTGAAATACTGAAGAAGAAAAACATATGTTATTTATGGTAAAACAACTAAACGTGGATAGCGGTTTTGTTAAACGTATCGCAATGGCAATCCAGCTGGACTTTGTGCAGCTGTTTTACCTAATACAGAGACACGTACCTATGTAAGTTCTAAAAATATGATTTATTTTACAAGAAAATGTCTATAATTTGGAAAACATTCTTTAGTTTAAAAGCAATAAAGAGCCTTAAGAATCAGTTAAACTATAATTTCTGATTCTTATGGCTTCGTTTTTTTAAAACACATGGTTATAATATATAATTATGTATATAGCATATGGATGGCTAGCATGGAACAGCAAGGACCCACAATAATCATGAATTTGCTGATAAAATGTTTTAATTTGGTTTCTAAATTTCTAGACTTTTTTTCCTTATTATTTCGTTTAAGATCCATGGAAATAGGTTGATGTACTAACCAACTTCTCCTTCCACAGGGACCTGTGCCCCAAAACTTCGTCCTTGGAAGACCGTTCCGTCCGCTAACACGAGGCTGCATGGTGGTCCCACCTCACAACTCAAGTCTTCTGACACCATCTAAATATGTAGTGAAAAAATATTATTCTTTTATTATACAACATCATCATTATGTTTACAGTTCTCACGTTAGGAAGTGTTGTAAAGATGTTTAACGAAATAATCGTGAACAGCTGATTGTTACCGGCAACATTGAAGGGAACGGCTCTTTGAAGACCTCTTTGAAAACTTATTCAAATATCAAACTAAACTTAAACTTCACAAATCAATTTTCATGAGGTACCTACTTCACGGCGCTAAAGACAAGCAAAGTTGGCGCAACAATTTAAACATAATAACTCCATGGAAAAATCACGACTCGCAGTAATAAGGAACACGACTTGAGGAGGTTAATTAATTGCAACTTTATGGGTTTATTTACCGATTGAAACCGAGTTTAACGTGGAAGGGAACCAGTACCTACAACAGGCAAATTCAACGACAGAACTCATATTGGCATGATTCAGTACTCCTGCTGGTATGATCAACTCTAGCGCTATAAAATGTTATTGCTCCACTAACAATCTATCCTCACTATCCTAAACCACAGAATAGGTGAAAACCTAAGTCGTCACTTTATTCGACTTTCAATCTAAGCTGTATGCGGCTGAATATCAGTATTGAGTACGCAGAGGGGTTTGACCTCCGTATCAGCTAACTAACGAAAGAACCGGTTGTTAGACTTTCGGACTTTTGACAATAATTATTTAATTACCCAATTAATTCTGTTACAACATCTAATATTACGTATTTTTATTCAATATAAACATTGCTTGATAGATAACTGTTCACAAGTTTTTATGTTAACGGTACATAATTCGTCGTAAATATTTCATTGAAATACGCGATAATCGATCTCACTTTACAACGACGGGAGCATCAAATGATACCAACCAATTATATTAATCATACTGACGAATATGACACTCGATGATATTGCCTATAGGAAGAAACATTCATGCAAGTAAATTTCTTTAAAAGAGCTATAGATTCAGAAAACCTATTGATTATATGGATTGAAACAAATATTAAAACGGTATTATAATTTATTTTATCGTTTATACATTATATTAGAATATTAGTTTTGTACCTATAATATATAGTACAGCTACTTACCATATTTGAAGGATTTACCTTGATAATGATTTAATAGTAAATGTTAAGATTTAATTATTGCAATTAAATTTAATTGCAAGTATGTATATCATAATTATCAATATTATTATGTATATATTGTGAAGGCCATGTTAGTTCCTAAATCCTATATGTAGATAGTTGATTCGTATATTATTTTTTATGAACGTAAATTTATAATCAACACACATGAAATATAAACTCTTCAAGGTAGTGCGCATTTTAACACATTTAAATTAAATTTGACTAATATGAAATGGCACCACTGCATGCAAACTTTAACAAACAATTTATAAAATTGTGAATACACTAAAAAGATACAAATGTGCACCTAACTTTTCATTTAATTCATAAATGCTAAAACAAACTTTCCGCATCGAATATCATCAATTGTAGGCCCCAATAGTTCTAAATGAATAAATATTAAGTTAGCTATTGATGGGTCGAGATAGGAAAATTTCTTCGAGTCAAAACTTACAGCTATTAACTTATGTATCGGTCAATCAACCTTACTTAAACTCACTTTTTGTAGGTTCGCTGTGCAGGCCACGTGGTTATTTATGGGGCCGGTGAGGAACGGTCCGGCGCTGTCGCGATCTACACGACGACAGGCTCGCTTCACCCATTACTTACTCCTTATCATACTCCGTCATACACACAATGGATTCTACCTGCGTTTGACTCTTTCACGCTTGAGTAACTTCTCTATGTCTGTCTCTTTCATGTCACTTGTTGTGGAGTTCAGTGTGAAGTGAATTGTTTTGTTTGTGTTCTATAACCTCTTAAAAGTATTGTAAACTGGCTCCCAAACTGCTGTCTCGTGTACTACTGACAGTTTAAAGAATATCTATAGATTCTTTTTCTATAAAGCTAAGAAGACTTTCCTAGGTACCTTCCTACTACGGTCATCAACTCGGACCTTGGTTATGTTAGGACATCTGTTCAGTTTTAATGTGTAGGTTCTCTCTCATGTGGGTGTTGTACTGCGTTTAGCGTTCAACAACTCTTTAGTTTTATATTACTTATGAAGTATTTGTACGACTATGCGTACTGTCGCAGACTCGTAGTCGCAACACTTTAATAGCCTCAAGTTGGGTCTAATAATCCTGTAGCTCATTACATAGGTACCTACCTAACTGTGTTGTGTTAAAATGTTGAAAGTCTTCAACATATTAACGTATTAAATACATATAATATATAAGTTATCTTATATATATATAAGTAAACTTGTGAAGGTGTGATAGACAAGAAAGCCAAGGGATGAATTTAAATTAGAATACCTAGGTACATTTTCGATTTCATGATTCAATTTCTCCATATAAGACGATATTTATTGAATTCACATTAGTGACATGCTGACAGCGCCATCTAGTGAACAATTTAGAACCGCATTTAATGATTAGGGCCCACTTGCACCAACTTCTTAAATGTGTTTAAATTGTATTTAAAAACGAAATTTCTATGAAAAAAGGTCTTTAAATTCAATTTAAACATATTTAAAAAGTTGGTGCAAGTGGCCCTAGAACTAAGTGAAAAACATCAAATTTTCCCGGAAAAGGTACCTGCGCATTAGCACGAATTCAGTCAATGAAGTCAGTTTTCGTTAATGTTTTATTTAAAAGTGATTTTAATAACACAAATTGTTTTTGGGTTTGTATTTTTTTATACTAGCTATACCTACCTGAATTTTCATGGTTTTAAAGACCATACCATCAACAATAAAGTTATCTGCGTTACTACCCTATTTATTACCTAAATAAGGTTATCCAAGAACAGAAATAAGGAACAAAAAATAATGCTTTATTAATAAAATCGTATGAACTTGACTGTTTTTTAAATTAACTCTGTGGTGTTTTATTTAGGTTGATTCTTCCACCAGTTAATGTTTCCGGTTCGGTTGAGTATAGGCCGGTCTATTAGGTCCACGGTGAGGGCCTGCGCAGGCTTCTCCAACTCAAGCACTTGAATGTGGTTCTGTTCCGGCGCCGGCTTCAGCCACACGCCAGGTAGGTACAGCGTTATTTGAGGGCCCACGCTTGGCCAATACCGCCCGAGATTGTACCCGTTTACCCATACGTAACCCTGCAATATAAAAAAAAATGCTATTACCGTATTTATTTATATACCTACCATAATACTAGTACCCCTCGAAGGATTAAGCAGAGTTACACTAATGTAACCCACAGTGGCAACAAATCAGCAGTGTTTAAGTCACCTAAAGAGGGCGAGCCTATTGCCATTATATTCGAGCTGCTACAAATTTCATAGAAAAACCCAAACAATTTGCTTGACCTGGAAATCGAACCAGGGGCCTCCACCGAAGCAGTCGCAAAAGAACACTAGACTAATTTATAATAATGTTGATAACATTAATACAGCCTGTATACATACCTATTATTATTTATCTCTGCATCACCCTAAGGTTGTCTGGCAGAAAATGCATAATGGCATTAAGACCGCCTTTGTACCAACGGTGCATAAAGTATAACAAATAAATAAATAAATTTAACAGAATAAGCGCAAGACCTGAATGTATCGTTTCCATTTTTTTTTATAAGTAGTTAAAAAAAATCCCAAAAAAAAAAATCCCAATATCTGAAACTATGGCTCTTATGATCCATTAGTGGCTCGAATGATGGATAACTGAAACCTATTTGATAAATTGTTATTGTATGCGTGTGCGCACCGATATCCTAGTCATTGTGGGTACGAATATAAGTAGTACACCGGTATGTTTAGGTCCCATGTAATAGGGGGCGAGCCTATTGCCATTTACCGGGCACAATTTCCTAACTCCGAGCTGCTACTGGGAATTTGATAGAAAAACCCAATAACACTTTGCTCGACCTGGGAATCGAACCCAGGACCTCTAGCGTAGCACTCGCGGTCAGGACCACTTGGCTATTGAGGCAGCCATCAGTTTTGTATTTCGCTAAAACGAAATTCTTGAAAAAATATTCTTAAGTGTCTCAAAATAACTTTAGGGTTTCGCGATTATAATTATGACTCGATATTCTTATTGAAGTATGTGAGGTGTTGCGCTTATTCAGTAACACGTTATACAGCTGTGTTTCAAATATTTACTTGAGTTCTGAGCAGCCTACTTGAGTTCCAACTGCAAGAAACTAACCAACAGACATCTAATAACAATCAACACAGCTCAAACTACTGCCACATCTAAGTACATGTAGGAATATTATATACAGAAATTACCTTTCCCCATCCACTGGTGTCGACAAATGTGTCCAATAGCACCTGTCCCGCTGGGAGGGTGAAGTAACCTTCATAGAACGTAGGACCCACAGCACTCGCATTCTCAACTGCAGTAGTATTAAAAGTCTCCAAAGGGTATCCAGTTATAGTCCACTTTCCGTCTAACACCTTGTTACCGAACTGGACATCGCTCAGTATCCCCTGTATAATGCAATTATACATTAGAAATAATTGAGTGAACGGTCTTCCGACTGACCCTTGGAGAAATCAATTATTTTTATATCTCTTGTGCAATGTAAAACATTCTTGGAGTTATCCAATTTTGAAATACTGAATTGGAGAGTAAATACAATAGATTTTCAGCAATTGATTCTTTTATAAATTAAATACGTTTCATTTACATATAATCATAAGGGATTTAGATAAAGTAAGTCCTTACAATACTAAAAAAGTATAGATAATTAGTTTACTTAATTATTTATCGATATCCTACATTTTCTTTGTTATACATAGAATCATTTTAGTGTGTCGTATACCTTTATATATCTATTTATTCTCACTCTGGATGGTATAACCACAGTGATAGTTAACCACAGCCTAAATATTTGGGTTTTGGTAGATATTACAAAAATGTAATTACCTAATTGATAAGACTAACAGCTGGTCATTATCAGAACTCACTTATCAAAGTAGGCAAATAGTTAAATGTGTAGTGAATAGTAGTACATAGGTTGATAATATTAGATGCTAGATCTAGTAAGATCTGATCTGATAGATATTATGTACCTACTCGTATATCTATGATCCTCTAGGCAGAGTCTATTAACATAGGTTATGGTAGTGTAGAATTACCTTAAAATCATGAATGAATTGTCCATAATTAATGCGACCTAGGTTTTCTACCATTAACGACAGTACTGAATTATTCTTCGCAACCAGAGGTAAGCTGTAGGTCTTGTGAATTCTGCTGAGGCGACCTTTAAAAACCTGAGAAAGTTAAATTGATATAAGTAAATAAATATTTTGTAGCACCGCTTGTTATATTTTGGCCGCATCATCGCTTAGCGTCAGGTACGGCACGGCTACTGGGAAAAATAATTCTTGTATCTGTATCGTGGATTCGTGGAGACATCAATCGCACTAATGCAGACCTCAATGAACTTGAGGTAACATTTACAACGAAAGATGCATGTCGGGTCGTCCCTTTAGATAGGGGACTAGGCCTTTCGCAGATAACATGTGAAAAATCACATGAAACAATTTTTCATACGCACCACCTGCGTCTTATTTTCACACAGCCTGCTCAAAATCGCATTTCAATGAAATCGTATTTTGGTCAAGATATCATCGTAAGCAGCAAAATAGCAAGTGTGGTGATAAATGAATTTTCACCTCACAAGCTCGGAAAGATTCTGTTTGTCATTCGAAATCTGCTTGCAAAAGTGCATTTTGTCCGCTAGCGTGGAAAGAGTTTTTAAAATTCGAACCTTTCTATTTAATAGATAATTTTCTATACCGCCGGGTCCACTGAAAATGCATTAATACTTATTTCATGTCAATGAGCCAACCACATTATTAGAATAATCGCACTGGCCAGTAAGACGACTGCATGAAAAAAAAACTTAAAATGTTCTTCTCTCTAATCAATTCACTTACCATCATTAATTTTATTAAAGATAGTTTTTTGATAAAATCGTAAGATATCTCATAATATGAGTGAGTCCAGTAGCGACGAAGATATAAATTTAACACCTGCAGAGTTAGTGCAAGCAGTACATAATGCCGAATTGAGTTTTCTGCCGGATAAATCGCGCGAAAAGTACTTACAAGCGTACAATTTGTTCAATTTTTTTCTTGCACTAGCATTTTCCTCGCTGTAATGAGGTGAAAAGTTGTGTGTTGCGCTCGGCAGCAAAATTATTCTGCGTCTCGTACCTTTGAAACCCTCGCAACGCTCAGGTTTCAATACAAGTACTCGCGCCAAAAAACAACTTTGCAGCCATGCATAACAAATAACTATTGAATGAAATTCATTGCGGACGATAAGTAGCAGGCTGTAAAAGTTCGCATGTTAAATCGCTGTGAAAAATAATCATAATTTCATCAAATGAAAAGTAGCAATCACTTCCATGCCTGACGACGAGGTGTAGGGTAGGTGTTCCTCCACGATATCATATGACATGACCCCTACCACAGCTCACACACCATTACGCTACAGGCTGCTCATTCGTCAACAACATAACTGTCTACTTCGATCAATTTAAAAATACTTACACCATCCACAAATACGAAAATCAAATCTTGCGGTTTCTTTATGTACAGCAAATCATCATTCTCAGTCAGCGTAGTCTCGTACAACACAAGACCTCCTCGCTGACCGAGATTTTCAAAAGTAGGCAGACTTTGACCAGTGACGTCAGCGTACTTCTTGCCCAGTTGAGCACGCCCCTCAGGACTTAATAGATTCACTGTTAAAGTGACTTTAACCGGTCCATAATCGCCTTTTGGACTTGGTACAGGCGGTTTGGTTGAATTGTCTACGAGATTGTACTGAAAATTAATAATTAGTATGACGAAAATTAATAAAATAATTTACTGTATATATAAATACGCTAGGCACTAGGCACGCTGCAGAGCTCGATAAGCGATTGGTCCATTATTAGTATCACGGGGTGAACCAAGATCAAAAATGGATGGCACAAAATGAGGAAGCCGGTCAAACCAGGCTAGGAATAATGGAGATCAATAAGTAAAGCAGCAGCTAGTAACAACTACTAGTCTTAAGTTCCATTAAATGTCGTGCATATAATTATATATTATGTAACTAGACTAGACTGACTAGACTAACTAGACTGACAAAAGGCCTAAAAACAAGTGACTCGTGTATTTTCTGTACTTTTAAATCCCAATAACACCTAAAATATAATTTTTATACTTGTGAGATATAGTTTGTAAATTCAATTGAAATTCGCGTCAAATTTATCCCTGCGTATTTATAATCAAAAAGTACAATAATATAAGCATAATATAATATGTATGTAATACGAAATACCTCCTTCAATTTGTCTCTTATTAGGAAATATTTTGGAGTGGGATCACCCGCCTCCGTCAGTGGAGAATCGTAATCATATGAAGTGATGTCCGGCTGGTATGTCCCAGCGTAATTAGCACCTAGAATAATGAATGTAATTGCATTACGTCTTAATTATTCTGGATAATGTATAAGATTCAAGTATCTTTCTACGTTCTATCGAAGCTTTTTATATTCACCAGGCACCAGCAGAAGCTGGTTTTATTTTACTATCAAAGAAATTGATGAATCTAAAAAGGATCGTCGTTGGTGGTACAATAGTTTCTTTTCGATTTGGTATATGTACATAAGGGACTTATTCGTACTGACAAGAATATAGCTAACCAGCTGTGTATCCAAAGTTACTGCCCCCAAAGAACATGTAGAGGTTGACGCTAGCGCCATAGTCGAGGATGTCTCCGAGGGTTCGGACGACATCCTGCGCATTGGTACCGGCGATGTGCTCGCCCCAGTGAGTCAGCCAACCCGTGTAGAACTCAGAATTCATCAGAGGCCCCTTAGGCATGTAACGACGGAGTCCTTGAAATAAACTACGAACATCTGAAATCCAACAAATTGACACACTTTTTCACTGGTCCGTAATTTCTTGCTTGGCAAGTTTTTTTATGGCGTAGGGGGGCAAATGAGCAGAAAAATCAAATGATGGTAAGCGATTTCCGCCGCCAATGGACACCCGCAACACCAGAGGAGCAAGTGCGTTGCCCGCCTTTTAAAAGGGTTTGGGCCTCCGGTATCCTCACTCGGCAATACACAACGTAAGCGTTTTTTCATGCCGTTGTTTTCCGTGAGGCCGTGGTATCACTCCGGTGGCCCATTCGTGCCGAAGCATAGCTTTACCACGGTTTAAAAGGCGAGTTAAGTATCATTGAATTTTTTTTTTAAACCTTGCCCCACACTTGTATTTTCTCCTGTATCGTGGGTGAATTTACAAACACAAATTCTCACATACACAAACACCCAGACCCGGAACAACTACCTGTAGATCATACAAATATTTGATCCGTGTGGGGATCGAACCCACAACACGTGTCGCAGAAGCCAATTGCTCAGCCGCTACGCCAAACGTATTGTCAAATTGTTGTAACTACTGTAGACTTTAGGTAGAATGTAGTGACTTTTCATTGTAACCTATTGGAATTCATCCCTCAAGAGCCTAAGGCCTACTAAACGCGACGGGATTAAAAAGTAATACTTTTATACTTAATTTATTACGTTCAATGAAAAAGTAGGTGTAATTTATTTTTCCTAATAAATATCTTTCGTACTGCTGTTAACACCGAAGTCTATGGTTGTGAGAGTGTTGGGGATAGCTCCGGCCTTAAAGATGCTGGGTGGAGCTCCGTCGGTGGTGAACAGCAGCGCGTTGGAGCCCACGTGCTTTTGCAGCATATCGCGCGCCTGCAACTTGTAATCCATGTCTTGGCCATAGCTGCCGTATTCGTTTTCTACCTGAACAAAAAAAAAGTCTTTTTACCCATGTACAAAAAACAAAATTATTTGGTTTACATACTACTAGCGACCCTAGCGGATGCTACAGGCAACCGGTGTTGTCTAATTCAATGTGTGCGTATCTACGTACAGTACGTATTATGCACACGCTCAAGCGAGGATTGATAAAACGACTTGCACACAACTATAACCAAACCAGAAATTAATCTCATACATAAAAGGAATATGATGCAGTATTTTAGCCGGCAGAGTAATAGCTTCCGTAGCGTTACGGTGAGGTGACTGGAATCGAAGCACAAGCGGCGTGTCGTGAGTTCAAATCACGGTAGAGGAAATTATTTTTGTCATTATGTCATACTTTTTATTAAAAAAGTAAATTGTGTAAACTCTTTTGGTTTAATTGACTTGTTTTTATTTGTGTTGTATTGATTTGTTTGTTATTGAAATAAAACAACAAAAATGGTATATTAAAACATTTAATTAACTAAATAACGGATCGATTAATATACACAATAGAAAAACAATTTTATCGAGCCTCGAGGCAGTTATTATTTATTTATTTATTATTACACACACTACTCGTATCGTTACAGGATAACCTCCACTACAATAATGGTTGAAAAATCAACTTACAGTTAATCGTTTCTTTAATGAAACGGTTACTATTTTATCAGTTATGAATACAAAGTTTTGTTTGATGGGTAAGTATGAGCGTAATATTTTGTTAGAGGTGATCAATTTAATCAAAAATAAAGACGTCAAGTAAGTAAATAAAAATTTACAAGTTAACTTTTCACATCATAATAAGACAAAGTTATTTTTGTTGGATAAGGATGGACGTAATATATTTTGTCAAAGTATTGAGTATAGGTATATCAATTTAATCATAGTAAAATAAAATGTGAAGTGAATCAACATGTTAGAGGAAGAAATTAAGGCAATTTCTAACCTCAGGAACAATAACATCACTCACATTACAAAATGGCTACATATTAACTAAAGACTTTCATTATTTATGATACACACGTCGTTTAAAACAGTGTGATCACTTTTAAAATATAGTGTGAAAAATATAACACGTCATGGCAATTATTAATGTGTCGGCAAACCATCGTTATCAATTACCTCTTGTAACCTTCTAGGCATGCTGGCTACCATACTAGCGCATATATTGCTACCCCGTAGCGACTCCCAAGTGGACGTAACTAGGTCATCTAAATTAGATTTTGATCTTGTATTCGATGAGTCCCAGTTTAGCACCATGTGACCCCATAGGTTTTCTATGGGGTTTAAATCTGGACTTTTAGCAGGCCAGTCAATAATAGTCATGTTTTCTTGGTTGTCAAATCTTCTGTGCTGGTTTGCTGCATCGTAAACCAGCTGCACGCAAGTGGTTTCGCACGGTTTGTAAGCACACATTATGAGCTGTTGCGGTTATTCGGGTGGGGAGGAATGGGTCCGCTCTGTGCCTAGATATGATGTCCCGGTGTCATTTGAAAAAATTGCCGATGGTTTTGGCCCACGTCGGCGATGGTCTACGTCACCGGAATCTGCAAATCGTCGAACCCATAACTGCACGGTTCTTCTCTGTAATAAAAAAGAAATGCTCAGAAACCAGTATAAGTATATAAATGCTAATATGTGTAAATAAATATTAATCATAATTTAACATGTCATGTTAATATAATTATAATACTAAAAACATTGATTCCAATGATATACCTATTATTTGTATCATCATTAGTAAACATAATTAATATTAGTTACTTGATTAATTCGAATAAGTAATTGAATCTTGGCTCAAATCCTATGCCATAAATTTAATTTATTTATATATTGTGTTAAGTCAGTATTACTTATATGAAACTTTCCTAAATGAATTAATTATTATGTGTTTTAATATACTTACTATATTAATTAATAAAATAATTAATTATATTATGTGTTATATATATATATATATTATAATATAATATTTAAACATATATATTATATTATTAATATAATTAGTTAATTCTATTATTAATTAATATAGTATATTAAAACAAATAATAATTAATTTATTTAGGAAAGAATAAAATATTTAATATACTTACTATATAATATAGTATAATTTAACGTTTACAGACAAGAAGAGCATAGGTTCATAATGAAAATGTCCATAAATGTTACTCACCGATATCATTAATCGCCTCGCTATTTCACTGATAGAAATGTTTTGCTCGTGTAATACAACAATTTCGGCCTTCTTAAACATCGTTAAATGTTGCATGATTAAGCAATAAAAAATAGGATAACACCGCACACAAATTATTAAAGGAGTTGTAAGAAGCAATCTATGCTTAAACGAAGGTCGTAATAGTTAATGCAAATAGACTGGACAAATGACGACGTTCAATTCTTATAAAATAAAATACTTAATTGAAAAATTGTGGGTAGCTTTGTCTACTAAGGACACAAAATAAAATGCTTAAGTAGTTAGTTTCGATGGCATATCTCAAACGTTGCAAAACTTCGATTGTCTTATGAACTGGATCACAGATAAAAGAATACTAGTACTGGATTAATAGTAACTTGTAAAAGATTTAAATAATATTATAAAAAGAATATAATTCGCAAGTGTGGTTTGATCATACGGCATTCGTTTTACCAGTCAGAGACATTAGCAACGGTGCTAAAGCTGCTCTAGTAAAATTGTTTGAAATAGTGCAATGCATTCAACCACACCAATTAGTAATAAGGACTATTATAGCGTGTTAGCCATGCCACAGATAAAAGAATACTAGTAGCCATGCCTAAGTATTGATGTAGGTGTGTGTGTAGTAGAACTCGCTCGCTTGGACGTTAGTATGCGTACTGATTTACATCGTCTTATTAGTTTACGCACACAATAACAACGGCAGTTATCCATGTGTTGATGTAAACTAATTAGGTGGTTAAACTGTACCTAATCAAACATTATGTTTTTATTAATAACTTGATTAAAATATCGCACAATTAGGTACCTATAGGTACTTACCTTACACTAACGCTGTCTCACTTTATTGGCTTAAAAATTACAAAATGAAAAGTGAGATAGCGTTTGTGTAAGTTATAGGTTATACGTTATTTTAAAGCGTACAATGCCCTTATGCGTATAATTTAACTCCCTTTAAATAGGTCGACTGACCAAATACCGCTCGGAATTTTTTGCTAGTAGGTACCCTTACTTATCCCCCAATAAATCCGTGGAATGTTATTAGAAAACATTGGTTCATGTTATTTAAAAAGAGTTCTCAAAAGATGACATGTAATCACTGAGTTGAATCGATGAGATTTTATATTTCCTCATTGAGTCAGTTGATTAAAATGTAGATAACATTACCTACCGCTACGCTGCCGCCAATTGTAAAAGTACGAGGTTAAAGGTCAAAGCTTTCTCGGTCATAACGCTTAAACGGTTATTCTTAACTTTGGTCACTATTATGATACAATGTTAATTTTGATCGCTTTTACCACGCGACTATGTGGAAAAGTTAAATCTGATAATACAGTAAGTTACTCGGATTAAACTATTACATTCACTTAAAGTGCTAATTAATTCAGGCCTACAGGTATTTGTTGGTCTGAAACGAAGTTAGTCAGTTTCATTTTAGAATTTGTCTATTATTGTAATTTATATTTAGAGGTAAAATTAATATTGTTTTACAACATCAATAATAATGAATAACCTACCGCAATTAAAAGTAATGAATTACTAATTTAGATACATACTTGAACCAAAATGATTGGTCCGCCATTTCCGTACAACAACGAGGACAATTGTTCGAAGACTTTGTCTGTCCAAATCTGGGATTCTCTAATATAATCTGAAATATGCAAATGAAAACATTGTGAGGTCTCGCTTTGGAACGCAAGAGCACGCACTTCTGACCGTATAAGCATGTGCTTAGGTATTTGTGCTTATTAATCATACAAGAATCAAATAAGCACACATCTAAACGATGAAGCAAGACATTGTGAGGAAACAACGGGACAAACATGCATGCTGCGATATAATTTTGTCGACACACTATCTCCTCTGCAGCCTCTGACCATTAAAAACTATGACCATTATAAACGTTAAAGAAGCTAAATGTAGGGTCAATCGTCAATTTTGGCCAAAATTGACGATTGACACTACTTTTAGCTACAATATCGATTTACAAGCAAAGGTTTTAATTCTCAGTTGTGAATATTAATAGCTAATGCCGCAATTACTACAGCTAGGAATCTAGAATTTGTTATAGACCTACAAATTGCGAAAAACCAATTGAAATATGAATTTGGCGGGCTGAGCGAAACGATCAGCCTTAAATAAATTAGCCTTCCTATTCTGACAGGAGATTCATGCTCAGAGTAGAATAGCAAATGGATTTATAATTAAGTTTATGGCACAACAAAAGAAAAATATTGTAATACAATGTATGGAATATTGGAATACATCGAAAAAATTTCATCTCAATTTTATCGAACTACGACTCACCTTTGTCAGTCGTCCGTAACTTAATATAAGGATATTTGCCGAGCAGCCAGTATGGAAAACCACCCTAAAAATAGAAGAAAATGCTTTATTTACTACCAAATATAGCATAACTACCTACATCATAACTTAATCATAGTTGGTCATCTAGGAGATATTTATTAGACACGAAATGGTGATAAGTCGCTGACAATGTCAGTCAAAACTTCCTTTTTACATAATCCTGTGGTAACTTTTTAAAGGTTACTATGCTATATGGATACTATACCTACTTAATCTATATCTATACTAATATATAAAGCTGAAGCGTTTGTTTATTTGTTTGTTTGCTTGATCGGGAGGAACCACTGGTCCGATTTGAAAAAATCTTTCAGTGTTAGATAGCCCATTCATTGAGGAAGGCTATAGGCTATATATCATTACGCTATGCGGACGAAGTCGCGGGCAGAAGCTAGTACTATTTATTTATTTATTTTCATACAGTCACCTTAATGCTAACAGAATTCCATGCGCAGAACGTGTATCTTAATAGTAAAGTTCATTGCATTTTAGATAGGATAATTTGAGTACAGTACAAGCAAATTGATATAAATTAATGGAAGTTATACAATAAATAAGAGTCCATATAAATTAAAATTGTAAAAGTACAGTTGTATATCAAAAAAATAAAGATGTAAACATATAATTGTGAAGTAGGTAAAATAAATTGTAGAAGTAAAAAATTGTAAAAGCAAAAAATTGTAAAAGTAAAAAATTGTAAAAGTAAAAAATTGTAAAAATAATTCATTTAAAAAGTTAGTTGAGTATAATATTTGGTTAGATTAGATTAAAATTTATTAGATACATAAGTCAATCAGGTTATAGTACTGGCCACAGTCAACGTCTCAATGTAACGCCCTGCTGTTTTATGGAACGCACATTCGGTGCAAGAGAATAAGTCTGTTGATGAGTCATGCAGTATGATTTCATATATATGGTGATGCGTATATGGCACGAACTTCAGAAATAAATATCCCTAACGACCTAAATATCTACGATTCGATACATATTGCCTACAATTCTACGAGTGTCGGGCTTATTAGTTATAGATAAGTAAATAAAATTATAAGAATATTTTATCGTAGTTTACTTAATAACAATAACTCGTACACGCGTGGTTAAAAAAAATGCGGGACTATAGCCTGAACCGTCTGATTCAGATAAAGTGCAAAAAAGAAAAATTAAGCACTCACCAGGTCTCTTTCAGCGCAGATATAGGGACCGATACGCAGGATTACATACAAGCCTTCTTCTGCAGCTGTTCGGATAAATTTGGCGAGGTCGTGGTCCCCGTCGAAAGAGTATTGTCGCTCCTCCGGCTCATGATAGCTCCATTCTACATACCTGAAACATATAATTTAAATAGGAGTCAAAGTATAGAAGCATGGTCTAACTCTCCGTCTTTCTATAAATATGCTATACTCTAAACATTTGTATCTTGCCGACCACTTGCCATATTTTTCGGGTTTGGGACTTTCGGTAAACCCCCTTATTACCTAATTTTATTTTTTTGCAAATTTATTGCACCATACCCATTCAGATCTCAAGGACCTTAATTTTTTTCTTTCGACACCTGGGGGTCGATATAGAACACTTTGAGTAGCACTGCTCTAAAGCTTATGTCATTCATAGAGGATCAATACGGTAAGACTGGTGCACAAGTTTTAAAGTTACACGGCGAGGTAGGGAGCCAATATGCTCAAAATATTTTTTGAGCCATAATATTTACGACGAAGTTGAATCAGAGCACCGACATAGCTCAAGGATCAGCTTCGGGAGCAAACAATTTTTTTTCAAGTATAGTGTAGGACGTCTTTTAGCGAGATGAAGTAACTTGCAGGCTTGCAGATGGCAGTGGACAGTGACTAAATGCGAAGAAGCAACATTGGACAGTGGATCCATATAGGGTCATGATGAGGTCCACCGTCAGAAGGAGTTGATTGTACGTAAGTACTTAACTTCTTCTTCGTAAAATCCGATCTGATCTACGTAGTGCAATGAAAATTGACTGAAATAATTTTAAGAATTCATACGTGGTGACAGCGTTGAGGCCAGCTGCTCGCAGCTTATGCAGGCGATCGCGCCAGTAGGCGGCAGGCAGCCTGAAGTAGTGCAGTGATCCTGCCACAATGCGTAGCGGCTTCCCGTCCACCACGAATTGGTCATCAATGATGGTGATGTTTCTACCTGCCTGCAATGTCATTTAACAAAGAGTTGTTTGAAATGCATTGATGAATGATTTTGCATTGTTCCTCGGATATGTGTGAAAGAGTGACAGATTAGAAACGAGTCTAGACTTCTCAAGTGTTTATTAGCTTAGACGAGTTAAGTTAATACTAGATAGGTGTTCTGTACCTACTACATAGTGATTTTTACTTCACCTACGAGGAAACAAAAAAGTTTTATACATATCTAAAATACCAATTAGAGCTGCCAGCAGGTAGTTAATCGCTTATCATTTAAATATACGGCATACATAAGTACTTATTTCAATTTAACATAAAGGTAGATATTATTTGTGAAGTTATTATGATGTCATTGTTCAAACAAAACCAAACTCGCGATATCGCGATATCGCGCAAAAAGGGCACGAAAACAGTCATTTTTTTCTTCGATAATCGAATTTAGCAGACCTCTGCCAATCAAATCAAAATATTTTATTTGTATTAAAAAAAACAAAACGGGGCCGTAAAGTGCTACTTTCTAAACTGGAATTAGATTAGTAATCTAAATTAGTAATGGGTCACTTTAAGAGTAGGTTAAGTATGAAAGACCCCATGACTGACCACGAGGCCCGAATATGTAATAGACTCCGCACACTGCTATTCTATTAGGGTATTTAAAACATAATTAGTATAACATCACACCATGTTTAGGGTCGGCAAAGCACGCGCGACACCTCTTGTGTTGCAGATGTCCATAGGCTACGATAACTGCTTACCACTCTCTCAGTATTATAAAACAGAAAAAAAAACATTAATCTGATGATTAGTTTGCGGACGGGTTTATTATTAAAATAATAATAACCGAATGGCTAACTAAACATTTATTCTAGATAAAAAAAGTTTATTTTCTCTATGAATTCGATTGTTTTTTTAGCAGCATATTATCTTGATAATTTTCGTTTGTTTTCACTAAACTAAAAAACATTTACTTACCTAAGTGTGAACTAATTTATTTAGAACAAAATTATATATTTATTGTCAAATCATATCAAAGTCCATGTATAAATACTATTCTCAGGATACCCAATACTTACTTATTTGGATTAGAATCTGGATTGATTTTAAATAAACTGAAAACTCAAATAATGAACATAGTTGCCTCTAACAATTAAAACTAAATACCTAGGTAAGTTCTATTTTGATATAAACTGACTAATATTTATTATTACAATTTTATTATCAAGTTACGATGATGTCTTCTGGGATAATAATAATTATATATATATCCTCAAAAAAATCATGTTCATCAGTTCTGTATCTATGTAGGTAGGTGTGTATACCTTTTCGTACATACATAGGTACTCTAAAAATATTTTTAGAAATATATATACACCACAGATAATGTATATACTGAGGATACCCATTAGGTATATATAAGTATGATAGATACGTAAGCAATGTCCTATCCATTTAACTACAAATCTATTACCTACAGTTGTGATAAAATGAACTGTGCCGAATGAGACAGTTTCTCAATTAGATTTTCTTAGCGTAAACTTACGTTTGAAGCGTTTTTTATGCAGTAGTGAAAACGGGAACACCGTAACGCCGCCAAAGACGTTAAAATAATTTTCGTACGAAAACGGTAAACTTAACGGGGCTTACGTCTTAGTAAAACTAAAAAGTAAGTAGCCAAATTATTTTCATAATTTAAAGAATTATGCTATACATAATTCTTTAAATTATGAAAATAATTTTTCAAATTATGCTTCGCTTTTTGCTAGTCATGTATATCTAAAAAAAATGGAAACCGACATCAGTACCTAGGTTAGGAAAAAGTTTAATGGTGTCGTTATTTGGATGTGAACTGTTTATTTTTTATTGCATTTGCTATGCGAATTAGAAGCGGCGGTAGCCTAATGGCTAGGGCGTCGGACTTGCGATCATGTGGTTGCCGGTTCGAACCCCACCCATTGCACTACCGACGTGAACCCACTTGTAACACAAGCATTTAGCTTAGCACGAGGGGTTAACAAGAATACTAGTAATGTGTGAACCACAATGCTAGTAAGCTTTTTTTTAAAAAAAAAAAAAATATGCCAGCAATCGTGAGTTCGATTCCCAAGTCAAGAAAAGTCTTATCGGGTTTTTCTATGAAATTCATGGTGGGGGCGTAGGAGTACAATAATATGCCTCTGCCTAACCCTTCGGGAATACAGGCGATGGTATAGGTACTGTTTATTTTTGAATACTGGCTTGTGTTACTATGATAAATATGAAAGAACATTATTATGTTTCTTTAAATAATTCTAACTTAGGTACCTTTTTTTTTTTTTTTGTTTACGGGGGGAAACCTTCAAAAGGCGACCGGTCTTCGGGGATTAAGACCGGGGAGTGTGGGATTTTTACCCACTAAAACCACCCCGGTGGCCACCATCAGCACAAAACGGGGGGCACTGTGCCCTCTTAAAAGACCAACCCAGTACCCCCCTGTGCAACGCCTGTTTGGGCACATCCCTGGACTCTACGACACACAACGTGCTTAATAGTCGCAAAAAAAATTTACTTTATTGAAAGTAATTACGTTACACTATTTTGTTGCACCCAATCACCCAATACAATAAATTGATTGTATGCAGATGTTAATTAGTGATATAGATATCTATGCCATGTGGCATGATTAAAATATTATTGTTAAATGATTCATTCAAAATAAATCCGTATCATTTGCATTGTCTATTGTTTTTATAGGTAAGTATAGGCAGATATGTCGCATTATGTTAGTGCGTATGTAAGTGCCATACATTTTTATAATCATCATTCTAAGTAGGTACCTATATGTTTATGTTTATATTAACCTATATTCAAAGGATTGGGGTGCGTGACACTCGGAAATGTTCGCCGAAACAGCAATCTTTCTTTCTTTCTTTCAATATTCGGTCAGGCAGGTTTATTAACTGTCTGAAAGTAAACTGCGTAAGTGGAAAAGGTGCTCTAGGCAGATTTGTAATAATATACGCCCACCAAGGTTCGCCAGTATGGTTAGGTCCCATGTAATAGGGGGCGAGTCCATCGATTACCATTAACTGGGCACAAATGCATAATCTGACTAATTCTGAGACATAACTAGAAAAACCCTAATAACACTGCTGGTGCTGGGTTTCTAGCCCTGAAGCTCTATCGTAGCAGTTGCCCTTACGAACAGTAGACTAACGAAGCATTTTAATTGAGGCAATCAAACTGAACTGCTCTTTGAAAAATTATAGATGTACCTTTATACAGGTGCACAGTTTTTCTGGCACTTCAACTATTATAATTAACACAGTTGCCATATAGTTAATTGTTATTTAACACAATTAGTAGGTCAATTGATGAAGCCCTGACATAATTTGTAGCCCATAAAATTGTGGAATCATCCACTTAATCCTCGCGCCCAGGATAACCTACTAACTTAATTTTTAATCAGCGAAGTTCTCTATCTGTTATTTAATATCAGTAATTAAATCTGAGGTAATTATGACTGATTGTTTCAACTACAATGTATTACAGTGTAGAAAAAGTCCGAACCGTGAAGGTCTCATGTGTGATTATTTCAAAAACTTGTATTTATCACGGCCACACCAATGGACCTGACTCGAACGTGTTAGCATATTTGTTTTTTTGACTATTTGATTTTACATACCATCACGCCTGTATTCCCCCAAGGGTTAGGCAGAGGCGTACTAATGTAATAGGGGGCGAGCCTATTGCCATTAACTGGGCACAAATTCCTAACTCCGAGCTGCTACTGGGAATTTCATAGAAAAACCCAATAACACTTTGGTCGACCTGGGAATCGAACCCAGGACCTCTAGCGTAGCAGTCGCGCTCATGACCGCTTGGCTAATGAGGCAGTTTTGATTTTTTTATGGTATAAGTCGGCAAACGAGCTGACGAGCCACCTGGTGGTAAATAGTCATCGTCTCCCATGCACGACGAGTTGCTGATGCATTGCCAACCAAGGGGGAACTGGCTCTGGCGCAAAAGTCGAAACATACCGAATGCGTTACGACAGACTCCGACGTAAGGTTGGTCGACAGCCAGTCAGACTCCAAGCGGTCCTACCACTGAGCAAATCAGATATTTTCTCGCCTCTGACGAGATTCCTATCTTGCAGTTAGAAATAGTATTATAACCAGTCCCTACACGGGAAATACTTTTGATGTACCTATTCATATATTTAAGTGATATATGGGGAGACTGACAGACTGGTTATTTGTGTGTAGTGAAAACAACATTCGCAAAAAGAAATATAAGTTACAAAAACCTCCTAATTAAGTCATACAATGGTTTTAATTTTAAACACATAACTGTGCGTAGGAAATACACGAAAAAAATGAAAGAATTTAGGCTATAGAAAAATTGTGTTTAAATATTCTACACTAATTACAAGGTACCCTACATACTATTTATTTGATTGTAGCACTTATTTGTTATTATATTTTTCTGTCTTTTAGAGCTACCTCTCTTTCGTCGGGATAGTTTTCTTTAAATAGCAAAGTTTCACTCGCGTTCCGAAAGGATTATTTACTGTTATTTACTGATTTACTAAAGAAAAATGAGCCTATATCCATCTTCCAAATACTGTCTTAGCCAAATATTATTGAAAAATGTAATATACTTAATATGTATTTTGGTTTTGTTACTTATGTATAAGGATAATAGTGATTGCTAGCTTACTGATGACCGATGGATGTATGTGACGACTTTTCGAAATTATGTGCATACCTACTAATGATTAATGATCACTCGCTTAAACGGTGAAGGAAAACATCTTGAGGAAACCTGCACGCTTGAGAGATTTTCCAAAACGCGTAAGATGTCTACAGCCTACTGTAGGCTAGCGTGGTGGATTAGTGGTCTAATTCCTCTCACTCCGAGAGGAGACCCATGCCCAACAGTAGGATAGTAATGTAGGTAGGTTGATGATGATGAGTTACAATAGAACATCAAAGTAATTTGTAAGTTACCTGAGATATTGGTTCTGAAAGTCTGACATTTCGCGTTAGAGCACCATGTACGATCGTCGGGTCGAAAACCTCGGTAGCTTCTGTCATAGTTGAGGGACCGTTGACAAAGCTCCATAACGCGACGAACACACACCATCGCATCCTCATTTTAACGCTGAAAATAAAAAAAATATCTTTGTCAAATCTGTTCTAATGCTGTGAAAAAATTTCGCAACCACACCCAAAAAGATTCAATTCCTTTTCTAGACGAATTTATATATGTATAATTGTATAAACTATTGACTTTATGTTCGTGCCTTTGTGCATAGTTCAATAGCATTTCACTTTCTTTACATGTTTGATTTAGGTTTTATTTTATTTTTATATCATTTCATCGCAGCTATATTTTTTGCAAGTATTAGAAAGTTAACAATAGCTTCTTCTTAGAGATAATATATTAACACTAAATCTCTTACTATAATAAAAGCAAACTTTCTGAAAATAGGTTTATATGCAGGAAAAAGCTAACAAACGCTTTGTGAATTTGCTACTTTGATATTCGTTGCCGCAGGTTTTTAGTGGGATTATGTGCGCAAATGGTGCGATTTTCGTTTTTGTTTCAAATGATACTTATACATTAAACTTACTGTTCTAAATCCTTAAAAGTCGGAACATAGTTTGGCCTTTAAATAATTAGACCCAAAAATAAAGGTCGTTTATTTATACGAGAAGCAGGTAGACGTTTAAATAATATTCATGCTTAATTATTTAAATAATTATATGCATAGTTACGGTCGATAGTTCTGAAATACGGCTACTCTGCTCATATAAAAAAGTATTTAATGTGCACACACTTTTAATTTTATACCCATCAAGCGCAATGCACGGATCTGGCTTTCAGGTAACGTTAACCAGATGGCAAGTTGTTAGCGAAACAGAAAGTTAACTGATAACATGAATGATGGGCTCACTACGAAATCATTTCCTGTTCTTCTCCGCAGTTAAAATCAATAACAAAAAAGGGAAAGAACGATACATGAACAGCTATCAATTTTACCAGTTATGAGAAAGTAACTTTCTCATATCTAGTGGGTTCAATCGGTTAACTACTGAGACATACTCTTGTTTAAAGCTAAACATACAAAAAGCACATACATAATAAAAAGCACGCCAATATGAGCTTTAATTTAAAGTTTTAAGTATAGTCATAGCCTAATCCTTCATAATCTGAGTGGAGACTTGAGGGGATAGTAAGTATAATGTTTTGATTAAAAACAAAGGCTTTTGTTCAAAGTTTGGGAACTGTGAACAAAACTGTGAACAAAGGTGATGCATGGACTACAAAAAACACATCTGAAAAGTATTAAACCAGCAAGCTTTCATATGTCCACAAACAGTTTATACAGGTGGTTGCATATTGTTTCATGTGCTTGCTTTCGTTTTTTTAAAACATCAATATATGTATGTTACTATTTGTGTTAACAATTAAGAAGCACTACGCCTCGAAGAGCTTCGGTTCAGTAATCCCAGGGCTGGGTCGGCGGCGTAGGTTCACTAATGGTTATGAAGATGTAGGTGATAGATTTAGGGCTTCTGAAGTACCGAACTCTTTGAGCGAATTTAGAAGTATTAAGAGGTGTTCAAGGTACCGTTACCAGACGTAGACTGCCTGGTCAAGGAACTGGCTCCCGTATTTATAGGGAGCAGGAGTCGTTCCACAATAGGGTATTACACCTTTTTTTGGAAACTGTTTTAAATTAATCCTTAGATCGTAATGAACCAGTAGAATTTTTATTTCAGTTTTATAAAACCGAAAAATGCCTTAAAAACTATTTTTAATATATGATTTTGAATTTTCGCGCGGAAACGCTAGCCGTCATGCTACTTCGGGTCGTGACGTCACTTCGTTAGTAAACAATACAACTGCAAAAGACCAAGTAACGTCAAGTTACTATCGGAGTGACATCACGTCGGAACCCAATATGGCGGATGGCGTTTTAAAACAGATTAAAAAAGACTATTTTTGAAATTGAATTATAAAAATTTACATTGCATTTTTATAAATAAATACTCGTTTACTTTTTTAAAAATCTATCATAAACATGCATTTTTATATTTTTTCTTACATGGTGTAAAATACCCTATTTTGAATGATTTTGAAAATGGTATATTTTAAAACCAAATATTTAGTGGCTAAAAGAAGTTTGTAATCAAAATTAGCATGAATACTTTATTCGGAACCTCCATGCACCCGGACAATACTGAAAAGTATAAACCGTTGCCATGGTTGCATTTAATAACTAAAATGTCAAAAGAAATAAAAAGTGCAAAAACAAACAAAATAGCTAAAAATACAAACCATGGCAGCAATATATAAACATATTATGCCATATACTACAGTTTGAGACTATAAAACCGTACTTTGATGATGCAAAGTGAAAAATTACAATAATTAAAGACAATGGTGTGATGAGTAGTGTAATTATGCCTGAAGAACAAATAAATGTGAACATAACACTAAAGGATAGAAACAGGTATATACACTACAATGTCTTACTTTAAAAATACTCATTTAATTTTGGTTTCTTTCCAAGAATGTGAAGCTGAATAAAAACCTACATTTATAATTATGCTCAAAATGTAGCATAATACTGGCCGCTGCGATAAGCTTTTAAAAATAGTTAATTAGTGATTCTTTTGTTAATTTTTAAAACTAAAAGTAGTTTTAGTACTGTTCCGTTCTTGAACATGTCAAATGACAAAATTATGGTCCCTATTGATGTTCAGCGACTTATTCAGGAAAATTGGTGTTGACTGTTCATAGTAAATTTCATATGACAACATTATTTTCTCCTCTCATCACGACACTTACATGGAAAATAGAATTTATGGAATTATGTAGTGGAATTTATGGATATTTATGGAAAAATGTAGTGTTGATATGTCTTGTAATATTTAATGTGTTCATTAACTTTTGTAACTGACTGTACCTAGTTTGGGCCCTTCGGTGAAAGAACAAACAAACAAACATACATAATTATATAGACTACTTCAATTATAACCCTTCCTTTGCCGTAAGTACATAATTATTTTCATCTTTATACGTGTAAAAGAGGAGCAATATTTCACAAAATGATATGAACATGAAGTTTGAAATAAAATGATACCACTTTAGACATGCGCTTGCGCATTTAAAATGAAAACAACATGCCTACGTGAAGATTGGCGTATGAATTCAAACAGGGTTGACTGGGTACAATGGTGAACGTACTATAGTGAAAGAGTGAGAGAGTTAGAAAACAAACCGGCATGACTGCATTGTCAATCTATCAATACATTTCCTTTGGATGATCCTATCAAACACGGTCGGCATGCAGAAAAGATGTAGGTACGTACGTGTACCTGACTGTTTGTGGCACTTGATGACGGCAATGACCCTCGCTGTTTTAACACTGAGTCGCTTGTGAACTATCTTGACCCCGAGGAACGAGTCACAATCGTTCGCCTCGGTTAATCGGTAGGGTATAAGAGCACGCAGGTACCTGTGGATGCCGTGTTATATTTACTCGGGCGGGCGACTAGCTAACTAGTCACAGCACGACTGTTCGCCTCGGCACTCCCTCAAACACTCGCTGATTTTGAACCTGTGACCGCACAGAGTTTGGAATGCAGATTAAAGAGCTCATACGTTAAACAAATTTTCGTATCTGTTCTACCTAATAATACCTAACATAGTTTGTTATTGACATATTTGAATTATGCGATAACTGTAAAGTTGAATAATGTCAGATATTCTTTATCTAAACGTCATTAATGGCTGATTGTTTTCGTGCTATTTTGCAGAAATAAAAAGCATCAGGTATTGTCCGTGCGTGTTCGTGTGCCCATCTATGTTTTACCAGTCATGACCCCTTATCTCAAGGACGGTTAGACGTATTGAAACTAATGTCAAACACTGGGAATTTTCCCAATAAATATTATTAAAATGTACCTATTATCAGAGGTCACAATTTAATAATGTCTTCGTCTGTTGAATAAAACTACATTCAATGACATTGATTTTAATGAGAGCTTAGCTTAATAAAGCTTGCAAGGTTTAAAATAACCAGTTACTCAATGATTGCATTTCAGAGATAAAAGAATATTATACAATTAGTCAATCACGCCGGTATTTGAAGGACTAGGTAGCGGTACACCCACAGTTCCACGCTATGTTTGTCTTTTTAGATGCCATGTTCTAAGGTCCTATAGGGGTGGGCCCTGGGTATAGTTAAACAATTCCATGCTGCTAGTAGGATTATCATTGAGAAACTCAATAACACTGCTCGATCTGGGAATTGAAAGTTTTTCTAACGTCGGAGAGCCATGCTTCGGCACGAATGGGCCGGCTCGACCGGAGTGATAACTGATACCACGGCCTCACAGAAAACCGGCGTGAAACAACGCTTGCGTTGTTGTAAGTCAGGTTACTGGAGGCCGAAACCCTTTTATAAGGCGGGCAACGCACTTGTGACTCCTCTGGTGTTGCGGGTGTCCATGGGCGGCGGTTATCGCTTACCATCAGGTGATCCATCTGCTCGTTTGCTCCCGTATCCTAAATTATTAAAATGACCTGGTAAAGTTAATAACTTTCATACTAGATACATCATAATCTACGTTAAATACCTACGTAGTACACCAAATATTGTATGTATTTAGACACATGCAGATGTAAATACTATCACGCATGTATTCTTTGAGAACGGGTCATCATAGTTATATCATTACAAGATCTGCGAATAAAACCCATGACACCACGCTCAGCAGATGCTCTTGCGACCACTTTATAATTGGCAATGTGTATAATTATTTGGCGGAATGTACGTCACTTTGATTTATTAGCCTAGTAAAACATCACAGTTTCATAAATTGATCTTATAGCAGTTATAAATACGATTTCTCTAAAATTTGAAATTCCTATGCCAATGAACTACTGTTAGGTATTTCTATTGCTAACAATGTATTATTGCAGGTGTCAGTGTGGGAATAGTAGAACATTGTTATAGCCTTTTTAGATAGCTGATGAAATGAGAAGAGCGATGGCTTTGTTTAGACCCGATATGAATACATAATTTTTTGCCTTTTTTATTGTTTTTATAATCAATTATCGTATTCATGTTAGGGATGATCTGATATACGTCGGATTAAAAACAAGTTCGGTTTTTAATCGACTTCAATAAGTTCTCAATTCGAATGTATTTTTTTGTATGTTTGTCACTTCATAACTCTATATTAGAGACATACCAAGAAATTTGAATATCGTATTAGGTATGATTCACGTCATTAGAAAATTGCTAGAGTTGCTTGCTATTGGTTCTAAATCCTATGTATTTGTATGAGAAGAATTAATTAACATCCAAGACAGTCGCAGTGATTTACGAAAAAATAAAACTGAGCAGTTTCGCTTACGCTATCTCCATTGAACTATGGTCATCTCCTATCTAATCTACTAGCTACTAGTAAAAGTATATTGTTATTTGTACTCAAATATGTAGGTATCCTTGAACTCGACATTGAGGTGAATGTCTACTTATGTCTTCAAATTTTCAGTTGCACAATTACACTTTATTTATAATTAATTTTTTTATAACAACGTTTTGTACCTACTGAAGCGCGATGCCCAAGTAGCATGTACCTATTAGATTTGTTTCTGAAACTGCATACTTACCTACTAATATTTTTGATATTTTTAAAGAAAAACTATCGCTGACCGAAAATCATAACTGAAAAGTGAATGGAAATATCAAAATTAATTAAGGTATCTAATATTATAATGAGATGTATAAGTTGTAACTCTTCATTCATGGTTGTGATTTTAGAGAAGACTATTATTTTCTCTGTATAAACATAATAAAATATCTAGAAATATAAATATTCTGAAAATAAATCATACAAATTGGTGGTGGTAGTTACACTTTTAGGTTAAATAAATATAATTTATGATAATAAATAATGATAATACGTAACGATTAACATAAAAATTAGAGCGTACAGTCAAAGAGGGAAAATAATCAAATTATCAAGCAGTTAGGTACTTCTTATTATTATAAAGATGATGGTGCAATTTACTGCGATGATAAATCCTTTAAGCCTTAGAATATGGACTATCGATTGCGAAAGTGACCGCACAATTGACGAAGCGTCTGACTGTTTGGCTATTGCATTACCAAACTACATATTTATTAACAAAATAAATATGTAGTTGTATGGTCACACTACACTGGCGGAGAAAATTTGACTGCAGGGTAAAGTTTAAAAAAATGTGTGTAGTTTTTTGGTCTTTGAAAACAGTTGCTTCGTTAATATCTGGGATATTGGAAAAAACCTAATCTTATAGAATTCATATCCGCTTGAAACTTGTCAGTAATGGGCTGTAAGTGGCATAAATAATATTAATCTAATTGTGTCGTCTTCAAGTGAAGGCTAGTAAAAAATGTCCGTAATGATTTCGAAAAAGAAGAAAGTTTATAGTCGTATGTCTGTGAATACATCTCAAAATCCAAAACGATGAATGCCTTTCATCATGGTTCAGCTATAAAAAATATATAAGTACTTACTCTTTTTCAATCAATACATACTCAACGGTGAATATGTATATATATAAAGGATGAAAATGTCTGTAAGTATATGTATTTTTTTATGCAAGAGGGTCTTGCTATTTCGTGATTGTGTGTTTGTGTTGTTTTGTGCTAAACAATTTATTCATGTAAACTATATGTAGGGACCATAAAGATATTGTAAGTATGGACCTAATTATATGAAAAATAGGTTTAGCTAGAGAAAACATTTAAATAGCATAATGCACGCAAGAGCCGGAACCATAACGATTCCAATTCCGTCTTAAAATAACAAAGGACAGACAGCATAACGCTAAAGCTTTCTTTTTTATAAACGCTCGAAGTAAGAGAGACTGCTTTGGAACTTTATCTTTGGAAGTGTCGTACACTATATAATAGTCTCTATATCCTACATAATCCTCCCCCATAATCCACATTTTGTCTTATCCTCTGTAGGATAAGACAAAATGTGGATTATGGCCTTGTGCACACTGGAGTTGAGTGTCGAACAACAAATCTGATCGGACTAATGCACTGAATTATGTCTCCTTCTGCTTAGTCTTCTTCGCTCGATTTTGGCTGTCACAGTAACTTTTCAAGGTACGAGTAGTAAGTTCCTCATAATGTGCGGGAAATGGCCACCGTGTGGTTTTAGTCGGTAGGAGTCCGACATAACCATCGGGTTTCCATGAGGATTTTCCATAAAAAAAATCCCTTAAGAGAAGGGCCCTATAAGCATCGTCTAGATAACAAAATGAGTAGCAAACTGATCAGGTATGTATACTATTTCGGTACCTGTCAGGTTTTTACAACTATAGTCAAATGGCGAGAAAAACTGGGTATTATCATATACATGTGTATAAGTATTACAAGTACAGTACCTATAAAGAATCAATGTTTTTTGTATCTACAAATTTCAAAAACCGTGTGGTACCGCTAGCCGGACTTCCATAGCATCGTTAAGTTCTTTTAACACAAATAACATTTGAACGTGCTTTAGATCCGCTGGCAAATCATCAAAATTTGGTGATGAGAGTTTAAAATGCCCATAGGTACATTAAGTAAGTATCACCTATCATCTTTGAATATGAAATAACCATTGATCTTTCCGTGTGATGTTGGAAGACATTTATTTTTGCACATTCACTTTTTAAAATTCGATCTCTAAAAAATTTGATAATAATCCTTTATTTTCCATCCATCCGTTTTAGATCTAGCATCTAAAACGGATGGATGGAAAATAAAGGATTATTATCGTTTTTTTTATAATAACTATATGATTTTCATCTAAGGACGTTGAGTGGGTTACAAGTTGATTATTATTTCGCTGAAACAAACTCATGAATATACAATGCTGCTACAAAATTAGGGTTCTTATGATTTTTTAAGGACGGAAACCAAAATTGCTTGTTGGATGAATGGCCACGCGTAAGCTTACAAACAAAAACAACCGGATTTCTGCTTCACAGAATCCGACATCAAAAAGAAAAAGAAAATAATGGTTGACGCGTGACACAAAGCAGAAACGTTTTAAATGGAGCAAGCGCAAGTGGTTCTCGTCTCACGATTAGATTTTCTTTAAAGTTGTAGGTAAGTACCTAACTTCGCCTTCCAGAGAAAAAACCAAAGAAGTGAAGGAAACAGGAAGGTATTTAGATAGATATATTTTTTAATTTGAACGAAAATTGACCATCAATTTTAATTTACTGTTCTGTTTCCTACGTTTTATTAACATACCATTTTCATCATAAAATATGTTAAGCTCCGTCAGTGCCGATTTAAAATATCAATGAAAAGGAACATAAAGTATTATATAATTACTTGCAAGTAATTATATTATTATTGTTGAAATTATATTATTATTGTTGAAATTATGAAACTTTAGTCTACAAAGGATGTTGCAAAGGATCCGAAACGTCCGGTAATAAATAATAATATCAATACTCACAACGTGATAAAATCCGTAAAATTAGTTTTATTTCAGTATAAAATTTCAGTTATTGACTAAGTAAAGTAGGTAGTACTACTTCCCAGGACATAGTCCACGTAGGGTGATGTGTGCTTATTGTTGGATTTTGGATAAAAAAGTTATTTTTAAATTGCTTTCGGAAGCCCGTGGAAACTGCGGGCTTCCTCTATATCAAAAGTAAACGGTTACATTCTGGCATCACTTTGCAAACTCGCTTATATCATCTACATAATTTAGAATTCGTAAAAATATTTGTGTGAACGGAAAACAATTTAATCATATCATCAAATGAAAAGTTATTCTATTACAAGTGTCAGGTTAATTAGGATGGAGGGAAACTGGCTTTCCGGGAGTTTCCGCGCTATGGTAATAATTATCATCAGGCCGTAAACATGGACTGCTGATTACAGACCACAAAAACGCACTATGAAAGAAATAAAATGAAAGGAGACCTGGTGGTGGCCTACTTACATGCAGACACCTTGCTCCAATGAGCAATTACTAAGTACCTACGTGGAATTATAAATACCTAATACAGACTTAGCGAAGTGGAACTCTTTTAAATTTGCACATAAGCGAATGACTATTATTTATAAGTCAAGTAACCAAGAAATTAAAAAAAGTGCAAGTAATTTCCGATCCATTATTACAGTCGTTGGGTCAAGCAAGTTTATTTCAGCGATCGCTCTATTCCAGTTCAGAGTTTGCACTAAAATTCTAAGACTAAACGCAATAAATGCAATAGTTGTGGATTGTGGTGAAAAAGATAGATAGAAAGCGGTTTTGTTGAAATATCAAGCCATTTAAAGTGTTGGCAAAATTGATAATTATTTGCACAGGAGTAAGATTCATTACAGGTATAATATGTCACAGTAGAATTGTACAATTCGCTATTTTACATATCTAATCGCTAGCTGCTTTAGAAAATAGCTCTGTTATGTAAAATAGCTGAAATACGTTCAGTAGTTTTGGATAATCAGTGACCTTCAACACGCGGAATGGAATGAACCTTTTGCGTTCATCAATGCAGCGGATTGGTGTTTAGCTGTCTTGTAGAACAGTGCATTTCATAGTGAAATGAAATGTTCGATGGATGTTCAGCTATTTTACATAATAGATATTTTGTAAAGCAGCTAGCAGTTATGTAAAATAGCGAATTATACAATTCTACTACGACATATATATATTCTGCGTTCAATAAGTAGCAAGCGCAACCCGCAAATTTCATTAGGCAATCGCCTTTTGAAGGTTTCCCCCCGTAAACAAAAAAAAAAAAAGGTACTTGCCTAGTTATAAGACTGGATCTCTCACTTGATCTTGTGCACTATGTATCTATTTAAGTATGTACCTAGACCTAGATATATCAGGTTTCATTTTAAGTTACATTTTATACCTGTATTACTAGAAAACTATGAACCCACCAAGTCTGTCTACGCCTAATAATGATTGCACGCCTACGAAAATGCTCATACAAAGCCGATAAAATATCGTAGAAAAGGGGATCAAAAACATGTTATTGTTGTACCAACGTCGAATATATTGATTAAAATAACTATGCGTTGAATCCAGAACTTCCTCCGTTTTGTTTTTTTTTTCAGAATAAGTTTGTATTTCTTCTTCTTTCTTTCTGATTATTATTAAGATTTAGGACTTTGAAATTTGTAAGTGTATGCACACTTCTATATCGTTCACGAGTGTTCTATAAACATAAAAACCATGAGAACAGTTTTTATTTACTATTGAACGGCCTATTGGCATAAGTCCAACGTTCGCTTACATTATTACTTTTATAAAATCAATTGGTGTGTAGCGGATCAAGACTTACAATTCACTAAATTAATTTAATTGGATACAGTAACGGTAATTTATATTGGATACAGGTAAATACATGACAAATTGATTAAACATTGCCTAGCACACGTCGAGCCATTGCGTGTATATTACTCTATTCAAAGATTTACATTTATACATATTTTTGGCCATGTGGAATAACCAGATCCCAAGTCGAGTTCAACATCTGCTTTCTTCCTTACAATGTAATGCGTCATCATCCCAACATATGCATCATAATGCATCACCTTCCCACACTGCTTGCGTATCTTTGTTACAGAAAAATTAGGTCGAGAGAAATATTATTTTGCTTCATTGTCTTTTCCTATTGAAAAACCGATCACAACTTAGGTACGTACACGAGACATAATACAACCATTTAAGTATATCGCTCGAATGACCGACCTATTTGCATTTTCCGTTCTACATAACTGCGAACAGGCTATAAATTAGACATTAGGCATAAGGCTTAATAGTAATCACCTAAAGGTATTTTTATCAATAGGCTCAATGGCTCAATTTTGGAATAAGAAATTAGCATGACTTAGTAAAATCTTCCGACATCCTCTACATTAGAAAGCTTTAATATACATAATAATTTAAACGGAAAGTTTGACGGATAGCAATTTGAAACACTTATGGTACAATGGAACAAATTCTAGTGAAATGCGATTGCTACGGAGGAGACACCCTAAGGTGCGCGCGCGTCACGCCGCGCCGCTAAACGAACCGTGCAGTTTGAACTACATTTCACGCGTTGTCAATTGGTACGTGAGGATAAACGATGGAAATTAAATCATATGTTTTAATACGAAACAATATAGTTTGATGTTGACATTGCTCGCCACTTTGCTACGCCCGCTGCGTTTGTAACTTTCATTAACAAACTAGAAATCCAATTGATTTCGCCTGTCTGTACCTACTATGTATCTATTGTTAGGTCACACTGCATCAAAAAATTGAGGCTTCGACAAAGTTCAAAAAAGCAAATGGTAAATACTTTATTCTGCCTTCGAGCAAAAGATACGAGACGTTTGTTCTGGTTTTATCTTAAATTTATTATGAATATTCATCGTGGGAGAGCCATGCTTCGGTACGAATGGGCCGGCTCGACCGGAGTCATACGACGGCCTCACAGAAAACTGGCGTGAAACAATACTTACGTTGTGTTTCGCTGAGTGAGTGAGGATACCGGGCAACGCACTTGGGACTCCTCTGGTGTTACGGGTGTCCATGGGCGACGGTTATCGCTTACCATCAGGTGACCCGTGTGCTCATTTGCCCCCCTATACCATAAAAAATAATACTAACGGCTTGTTTCACAATATCTTGACAGATATTTTCCCAATACTATCTTTTAATTTTATATATTTATAATTTATTATTAATATATATAATACTAGCGGCCCACCCCGGCTTCGCACGGGTGGAGAATCCCTAACTTTACTTTCCCCGTCGAGTCTCCCGTGAACCCTATATGCAAGGGGTGGACAATATATTTTATCACAAAAAAAATTGATAGTAGCCGATTCTCACACCTACTGAATGCATATAAAATTTCATAAGAATCGGTCAAGCATTTTTGGAGGAGTATGGTAACTACCACTGTGACACGAGGATTTTTACATATAAGAAGAATAAAATTATAAAATATAAAATATAAAGAGGCACTTCTCAAATATTTACTTAATAATTGAAACATTTTAAGGAAATACTTGAAATATTTATGGTATGTGACATGATGTAATTATGTTCATGTTAATTATATTGTTTACCTGCAAAGTATAAAGATGTACCGCCAAAGCGCGTACATAGATAACTCAAGCGGGTACAGGCGTGCTGACCTAGTGGTCGCGGGCGCGTTGAAAGCGACATCGACGCATAATAACAGTGGCAGGGAAGGTGGTCCGGCCGACTACGACGGCGGCGGCAGGACGTACAGTGCGCGCGCACCTCGCCATGCGCACACGCTCGACACATGGCGCGTCGCCTGGCGCTGCTGACGCTGCTGGCGTGCGCGGCGGCCGTCCACCGCCCGCCGAGACATTCCGCAGACATCTCCGATTCCGGATCCCTAGATCCTTTTTCCGTGTGGGACGAATACGAAGACTCTTACGAAACCACCCCTTCGCCGCAAACGCGCACCACTACCACCACACCAAGTGCTAAAGTGATACTAAAGGGGAAGATCCCCAAAGTGAACGTGACAATGAAAAACGCTAAAGGTGAAGAAAATAAAGTAATTAAGACAACTAATATTAATATAGAAAGTCACACTAATTTTATTGTAACTAAACCACCACTGCTAAAGCCCGTAACGGGGACAGGGCACCCAGTACTCCAAATAGGAGATCAATATGTGCTAATGGAATCTCCGGATATGGAGCCAGTGACTCGGCCCACCACTAGGAGGCCGACCACGACTCGGCGGACAACGCGACGGCCGAACTCGACGCGCCGACCACCGTCCACCACGCGACGGCCTACGACGCGTCCTATGCGACGGACAAAAACCACCAAGACACCATTTTCTAAGAAAACTACTTGCCCGCCCAAAAATCCTGGGTGGCTATCCACATTTTTTGACGACAGCAACTTGAAGAAGGTTCCCGAAAAGCCAGAAAAATCTGGTTGGTTTTCAGGTAGGTCACTTCCATTTACGTAGAATAACAATCACCAGCATTAATATTAAGCTTATTTATTATAACGCTATACTAAACAATCATGATGCTTCTTAAAGTATCACTTTGCTTTTGATAGAGTACGCATTTACACATTGCGTAGCGTCAAACTGAGAGAGTTTTCGTAAAATCGCTGAAATAGTTATTCTAGTGAAGGAAAAAATCGACTCGCAGGCAAGATTCGAATTTTCGAATCAAATTCGATCGAGTTGAATTTTTCCTTCACTAAAATAACTTTATAAACTTAGCATGAAAAATGCAAAAAAATCACAAAAAGATCGCTGAAATAATATTGATTGCATTTGCTAATGTGATATTTCCATAACATTATTTAAATCGGTAGTTTGTATACCTACTTATATTAATTAAGAAAGTGTTTATTCGACTCTGAGATCAAAAAAAAATCTTATTCAGCATCAGCAGATTTATGAAACTGTTGTAGATAGTTTACGTATTTTTCAAGCTTGAGATATTAACGATAGATCAGCACAATGTGTGACCATAAAATCGTCCAGCATTGAATCGCGACTATTTGCTTAATTGCAATAATATGATTACGAATTACAATTTAAATAAGTGATCAACTAGATGTCACCGGTGCTGGCAATGTATAGGTATCTAAATAACTTATGACTAAGTGTCTTCAAATAGTCAGCGAATGATTTTTCTCTAAAAAATCGAACTACCTACGAGTACCTAACAAAATAATCATTATAAAATCGACGTCGACGCGAGAAACCAAATCATTGCGGACTTACTAAGAGCGAGAAAAATGCTGTTAATATTTTTACTTGTGCTTTCTAATGCGCTATGTCACGCTTTAAAACGTATATCAAGATATGTATATCTTTTATGCCAACAGTGGACTGTTCTTAAGATTTATTCTCTTCAAAAAACTTTAAATAATAATGAGCCTACGGATACAAATATTATCAAATAAAATTGTAATGGTTATTTTGACTGGCCTGAACGGACTGTAAGAGAAAAGTTTTAAGTCGATATATCTTATACTAGCTTCCGCCCGCGACTTCGTCCGCGTGGAATAGTTACTTCGTCTTAGCGTGATGATCCTCCTTCCTCAATAAATGGGCTATCTAACACTGAAAGAATTTTTCAAATCGGACCAGTAGTTCCTGAGATTAGCGCGTTCAAGCAAACAAACAAACTCTTCAGCTTTATATATTAGTATAGATTATGGTAACAGTAATTTTAGTTTTCAGCGATATAATTATGTCTTTTGCCTCTTCAAAGTTTGCGTTATTTACGTACAACTTTCATTCATACTAGATTTATCATCATTTACCATCGTTTATGTGTGAATTTTACAATTTTGCTCACAGGAATCATTTGCGCCCGTTTTTTAATGGATTACGATTATTTACAATCAAGATGTAGGGAACTATTAATGCCGTTACTCAAGACTGTTCAACAGAAAACTGCTATAGCTCTTTCTTCAAACGCCGATATAGATTTTACCGTACTTTTTAAAGCTCACATAGGTAGGTACCTAAGTAGGAATCTCATATTATTTAATATGTATCGACCATGATTTTCAGAACTTAATTCGCCAGTTCTTTTCAGAGAGACACAATCTAGGGTGTCGGCCTACCTGACGACAAAAAAAAAAAAAATTATAAAATTTTATTTCAATTATTTTCGGCTACCACTGATAATACTATAATTGTTATAGGTACTTAAGTAATTCAGTAAGCCTATTATTATCTGATGATCAGACTAAGAAGCGCTTATTTACTCACCTAATAAAATATTAACTAACCTAGACCTAGTTGATTAGATGGGAGACACGGGGACAGATGCTGGAAACTCTTTCCTTTTTCACCAGGTTATAATCTGTGGTTACCTATAAAAATGTATGTCTACTACAAAAACTTGATAAAGAAGCGTTAATAACCGACTGCTGTAAATACGTTTTTATTGCATTGAGTGTTATAAAAGTAATTGATGTGGTGGATACATACATTTTTATTGCTATGTTTTTTAAATACAAAATTTTACTGTCATATAAATTACACATAAATAATTGAATTAGTAATAGCAGAATAAAGAAGCATAATAGAAAAATAAAGCAGATAAACTGCTATTTAGGGTCCCGTAACCCAAAAAATTACTGTAGGTAAGTTTTTAAGAGACACGGTTAAAGGATCACTTTAGTGTCTGTCTGTCAACACCCTTTTTCTCTGGAACGCGTGGAGGTGTCATGCTGAAAATTTATCAAACACTCAAGTCTGCAATCAAAAGTTAAAAAAATAATTATTTAGTCTTCTTAAAAAAAATATACAAGTTACATGGATAATACAATTAATTTTAGAAATATGTGTACCTAAAGTAGACAAAAAATACTGACGTAAGATGAGATATTTTTTGTAGTAATCTATTCAACGAGTTTTTTATTCAACCAACGAGCGTTAATAATAATTAACACGACAACAAAAATACACCAACCGCTTATTAGTGACGGCTGCGTCGGGAGAGTTATTTTCACTGAATTTCGGGTTTATTCTCTCAAAAACTCGCTAAAACACTACTACTTCAGTGTTGAAGTGAAAAGAAAACCTTTTTATTATCTACATACAGCATCTTAAAATCATTTTATATCATTAAGTCAGTACTCTTGAAGCATTTATATAGGTACCTACCAATACAGTACAGATCAATAACTTATAGATACATAATAATATATTGAAACTGTTCTGATAGATTATAACTGTATTGAAAACTGTAGATTATAATTGTTCTATATTAGCCTAGGGTTTTTAATAGAACACTGAAAAAAATAAACTGAACTAGGGAATTACAGTAGGACGGCTAACAAAGCTACTTCTCCATAGGTCGGAAGGAAATGCATGTTTGAAAACCGAGCACGGTGGAAATTAATGATCTCACTCATCCGGTTTCGCATTAGCTAGGCCCTCCGTGAGTTCACATAACAAAACTAAGGTCTGCTCTACTGGCCACAAGTTTTGTTTTATCATGATACTAGCTTCTGCCCGCGGCTTCGCCCCCGTGGAATTCGGTCTGTCATCACATCCCCCGGGAACGGGAGAAAAAGTAACCTATGTCCGTCTCCTGGTTCTAAGCTACCTCTCCACCAATTTTCAGCCAAATCCGTTCAGCCGTTCTTGAGTTATAAATGGTGTAACTAACACGACTTTCTTTTCTTTTGATCTTATCTTTTTGTATGCTCTTTTAGCATTTTCCATGCTAAGATTATAAAGTTATTGAAGCAATAATTCGACTGCGGGCAGGATTCGAAACTGCATCATCTGGTTAGATACACCAATTGCTTTGACCACTAAGCCACCGCGATTCCCACACACCAGGTCCAAATTTGCCTTCACATCCTGAATAGGTGACGGAAAATGCAAAAAAAAATTCAAAAAGATAGTGGCGTCGTACCTACGACATCGAACTAAATGCAAAGTAAGGCACTTATAACAATAAAGCTCAAGGCAAATTTCGACCTTCGAAGTTTTTATGCTACCTACTATGATAAGAAACAAACATACGAGCCGCCTGATGGTAAATAGAAAACTGAGTACTTATTCATAGTTTCACAATACACGATTAACAATTCGCAGAAGCATCACCTATGACACCCATCCCAGATTTCATCCCAGTTTAACGATTTTTACAAAGTGAAGCAAATTGATATACCATCCCCAGTGGGCCATTATGTTTAGGGCCCACATCGGACACATGTAATAAGAGGCTAGTTTATTGCCATCGCCATTAACCGGGCATAAATTCCAATGGTCGATCTGCTACTGGGATTTTCATAGAAAAGTTACACTGCTAGATCCGGGAAACGACCTGGGACTCATATCCCTATTGATTTCCTTTATTAAATACTAGCTTCTGCCCGCGACTTCGTATGCGTGGACTTCAGATAAAAATTCAAATAAAAACAGATATTATTCAAAATATGTATAGCGAAATCATTGAATTAATTCAACGCAAGTACCTACGTGCTATGCAATATAGGTGTTTCCGGAAAAAAGAATATTATCCGTTTCTTCTTAAAAAATACATAAAAAATATATGGAAATGATGACATTATTTAAAATTTGTCGCAATAAGTTTGATTGCCCTGATTTGGTAAACAGTTTATGTTACCTGGTTCCTCGAACAGTACATGGTCGGGAAGTGCGCACTAGGCGACTGTTTGCTACAAGCCTCTGTAAAACTAATTCCGGCGTGCGTTCCCCGTTGCACCGTTTAGTAGACACATATAATAAACAATTTAGTGACATCGACATATTATTATTAAATAAACATACATTTAAGCAAAACATCATCTACTAGTCTGAAGGATGAGCAGTTGACACCCTAAGATTGTTTTACTATTATTGGGAGCGCAGTTTATTATTATTACCTTTATACTTATTTATTATTATTGTATTTTCTTTTCTTTTTTTTACTATTTTATTTTACCGTAACAGTTACGTTTGCTTGCAGTTTTTGTTATTTTGTTTTCAATAATCCGTGGAAAATGTAGTGGGTAGTATATTTGATAACTTTGAATTGTAACACGCCTATGTATATTCATAATATTACTGTTTGTTTTCCCAAAAGAAAAAAAAAATGCAGCCCATGTGTTATTCCACACTATAATCAAATAGATTATAGTGTGGAATAACACATGGGCTGCGCCAAATTTCATCCAGATCCGTTCAGCCGTTCTGGCGTGAAAGAGTAACAAACATCCATCCATCCGTCCATCCATCCATCCTCACAAACTTTCGCATTTATAATATTAGTAGGAAGTAGGATTGGGATTAGTATTATTTGCAGATGGTACTTATGCTACTTTCACTTTACTCAACTTATAAATTGGTAACCCGATAGATTCATCTTCGTCGGTATATATGTACATAATTATGTATTATGTATACATGCGTATCTGCTGGTACCAGTTATAATTTATAGTGCACTGACAATGTCATGTTTTTAACTGTCTTCTATTGTGTTTAAGTGTCACACATATAGAATTGCTTGAGATTACACAGAACAAAAGTACACAGGTTAAGAGGGTGAAAGACAACGTGGTTTGCAAACAAATCTCATTATTACTTACATCAATAAAACATTCAATAAAGGTACAGTTCGGACAAAGTAAATATGCGTGTCTGAAGTAAGCCGCTCCATATGGATGAACAAGTATGATTTTGTACAAAAATCGAAATTAGTAAAGACAATAATCATGAATGAGAAACATTAATTACGAACCCAACCTGTACAGCGACTGTTAATCGTAGTAGTATTAACCACTGCGTAATCACTTGGGTACAACAGTAACTTCAAACACGCAAAGTTACTTTGACAGGACCTTACCTTACCATGCTGTGCATAAAACAGCTGATTATGATAGCTTTGTCTGGATCATAGCATGCTGTAAACCTGGCTATTGGCCCATAGAGACAGAAACATTTACAAAGGTTAGAGCAGCATTTGAATTGGTACTTTATAATTTGTCATTTACCTACTGACAAGTCCGTAAATGAGAGTTCTTCCACTTTTTTATGACTTGTCTAATTTGTATTTAATAACTATTTATGCATCGTCAAGCTTCGTTGCGTTAAAAATATCCTTATCATAAAAAATACAACAAGATAAATATAATTGCATTACTGCTGTCACATTATTCGAAATTAATTAGAGAAAAGATGTCAAATTCATGTAGGTATACATAATCTAAAAGAGCTCTGCATTATAATTTATGTTTCCTTTTTTTTATATAAATATTCTCTCTATTTTCTTATTATCAAGCTTAACCCGGAAAAGTTATTGATGGTCACACAAGTCGCTTACCTACGCTTACATACACATAGCAATGTTTTTTCATGTCAATAACTCCTGTGCCATTCACACTGTCACAATTTATTACGAGAAGCTTTTATCTACCTATTGAGATATGCTTTAGCAAGCAAGCACTAAATGATAATTTGGATGTAGGCACTTTAGCTGTAAGATGCTAGAGATGAATAGAATTATTACTCTAATAAATAAACTAATATGAAATGAAAAAATCATATTTTCCCGTTAACTTCATATCTATTGATAAAATGAACTTGTTACAGCGATTAATGTAGCTTTAAATAAAATAACTTAAAACATTTTTGATGGGAATAGGTAGTGCTAATTTACGTAAACTTCGAGGAACAGATACGAAAAGTGGGGACTTCCTTACAACATTTTCTGGGACGAAAATTGACCCGAATTTCGGGATATCACTCAAGTATCTAGTACCTACATTAAAAAATTATGTTATTAATACAGAAATATAGTAATAATATTAAAACAGTACCTAGTATATATATTGAAAATATAGTAGTAGTATTTATTATTATCTATATATTGTATAGTATTATTATAATATTTCAATAGTTGCACCATTAACGACCCCATTTATTTTTGTACTGTTATGTCCATCCTAAGGTTGCCTGGAAGAAATCGCAGTCTGCGATAAAGCCGCCCATTGTATATTTGTAAAACTGTTGTGTCCTGTTTATTTTTATTTTTATTGGTGTACAATAAAGTATATATTCGATTCGTCTTTAACCTTCGCAAATACGATCACGTATCGGCGTATCAAGAACAACTTAAATGGTTGCCCATTAGACAACGGAGAGTGTTGAGGGCACTGACCACCCTCTTCTCTATTCTTCATTCACCTGCTTCACCTTCATATTTAATATCTCACTTACAGTATGTATGTTCCCAACATGGTAAAAATCTCCGCTCATCTAATAATCGTCTTCTTCATTTTCCATCTCACCGTACTGACTTCATGCACTCTTCGTTTTTCATTCAAGCTATTCTTTTTTGGAATGAGCTGCCCTTGGAAATCAGGATGGCTAACAGCCTTATAAATTTAAGCTAAAGCTTCGTGAACACCTTCACAGAAAGTTGGCAGAATTATCACAACAATGATTTGTATATCTATCTATACTAATATATAAAGCTGAAGAGTTTGTTTATTTGTTTACTTGAACGCGCTAATCTCAGGAACTACTGGTCGATTTGAAAAATTCTTTCAGCGTTAGATCGCCCATTTATTGAGGAAGGCTATAGGCTATATATCAGCTACGCGGACGACGTCGCGGGCAGAAGCTAGTATTATTATATATGTATAAATAAGTATATATTATGTATTTATTTTTATATATTACTAGCTGACCTGACAGACTTTGTCCTGTCCAAGTTTCAACTAACCACCTCGAAAAATTTGGTTTTCCATATTTGCACACTTAGCGCCATTGATTTCTGAATACCTTATTTCTGATCGATAAATTACTTAGTTTCAAAAATTTGTTCAAATTGTATTGACGTGAAGCATGGAAATATAAAAAGACATACCTACCTACATAGATTGAAATTTCAAATATCTGTTTCGGCATCAGTAAAGATTAACGCACGTTGCATTTTTTTATTATTATATTTATTTATGTATTTAATTATTCGATTAGATGGAAACTCTTTAGTTTCTCAAATTAAGTGTGCGCACTGTATCTACACTATGGAGGTTTCACATTATAAAATGAGTTACTATATGGCTGGATGCTTTAAAGAAGAAAACAATAATATTGTCAAAATTGTCAACTCAAAATGACACCTGTTATCGAATCAAATTTCATTGAAGTAATAACGATGTCGTGTTAGTCCGCTAGAAAATAAGTTGTAATTTTTTGTTTACTTCTTTAACCTACTCAAATATTTAGTTTTTACACCGGCTTGTGCTCGCTGGATAAATCCTATGTATGTCCCGTGATTCCCTGTATAAGTAGAGTTAGAATTACTATACTAATAATCAATTCTTGGTCACAATAATGGTTATAATTTTTGATCCGTGCTAGTCTAGTACAGAAATACTTGAAAAAGAAATTGACTTCAATGGTTATTTTTAAAAATCAACGTTTTCAATAATTAAAATGTTAATAACTTTTGATAGAGAGAACCGATTTGAATTTAAAATAGCCTAAATGTTAATCCAAGAAACAGGCTATGAATTCCTGCCCACTTCCTCCAAATCTCTTCAGTAGTTATCGTTTGATGCGCGGTCAAACATACAGACAAACCGACAGAAAAACCGACAGACAAACCGACAGACAAACCGACAGACAAACAGACAGACAAAAGTTCCAAAAATAATAGAAATGGATTGTGTTACCGATTCTGAGTCCCCCAAATTAGTTTTTTTGTAAATATAAGCAATGTACAGACACGGCTCACTTACATTCTTATTATATGTAAGATTTGTTTTTAATATTTATATGTCTAATTATGTAGATTAATATTATTTATATTTAAATCTCTTTTTATTTTATTTAATTTTTTTATATCTAATACATACATTATCCCCTTTGATTTTTTTTTCTCGTTATGTATCTACGTAGTCACCTGGCTTTATTATCTCTGCACCACCCGAAGGTAGACTGGTAGAAAACGCCTTGTACATTTATCGGTGCAAAAGAATAAAAATATATACATATCTATAAATAAATAAAATAATTAAATTACAATTATACAACGTGTAACACAATGAGCGCAAGACCTGAAAGTTGTTTGTTCAGAATCGACTACTGAATCGATTACAGTGGTTTATAGTGGTTATATGTGGTAATTTTGCTCGAAAAGATAATTACAATATCTGAAGCTCTCTGATGGCACTCTGATCTATGTACCAGTGGCTCGAGTCATAGACAACCGAAACCTATTTGAACAAATTGTTATTGTTTGCGTAGGCACGCTGATATCGTAGTCGTTGGGGTAGTAAAGCGTCGAGTTTTGAGTTTAGCTGTTATAACTAAGTTCTTGAAAAATTTCTTAACGGATTCATTACTCTATCTATAACAATGATTCGATATTCTAATTGACGTGTTTGAGGTCTTGCGGTTCTTCAGTTACAAGTTGTCTATATTTCGTACAATTATTAATGTGATAATAAAAAAGATACCGTAAATTTAATGACCACGCGAGAATCATCATGTGAGGGGTTTATAACACCGCTTCTTCTTCCCAGCCTCGCCAGGAAGGCCTGAACGGTATTTTGAGGGCTATCTAAAATTTACCTAAGTGATGTTCAAAAAGAAATTGAATATAGGTTGACTTTGACTCGCTAGAATGGAAATCAGTTAGCCAAAATAGGAAAAGTTTAGTGCTACTTTTAATCAACTACCTAACACAAAGGAAAGGTTTTAGCTGTATCTAGTAGTAGCGTGCCTTAAATTGGCACCAATAGGTCATAGCGGCATGCGACCACGGCTATAACCTAGACACCACTGTAACTGTACGTACAGTCGCCGTCAGATATATTGTAGCAGACAAGTTGACCAAATACTTCTGAACAATTTAAAATGTCAATAAACTACAAGTTACCATTAATATCTGAACATTCATTACTTCATTAATATCTGAGCAAATGCTTGTCAATAATTTATATACATAGGTATATCTAACCAAAAATATCTGAACACTTTTAACGTCAAGTGTCAGATACGCTTGACGTTATAAGTGTTCAGATATTTGGATGATTGGGATGGGAATCAATGTAGAACAAAGGAAGCATTAAAACGATATGCAAATAACGTTTGGGAAACGTTTAGAGGGAGAAATTTTTGTGAAAAGGTTGTTGGTTCCATGCGAAAACGGTTACAGGACGTATTAAATGTAGAAGGAGGTTACACAAAATACCAATGTTTTATTAATGTTGTCCCAATTAAAAAATATTTAGTACCATTATTTTTATTTTCATTACAAAACCAAGATCTATTTTCTTTCGATGGTTTGACATTAACATATCAGTTGCATCACTTGCATCCTATACAAATGATTTTCTATACAATTTTTATTCCCTTTCCATCGTATTAAATCACTGATAATGTTTGGTTCATCCTATCTAAAACACAAGTTAGGTAAACTCAGTGTTTGTCTGCGTAGATACACTTGACGTTATAAGTGTTCAGATATCTTTGGTTAGTTATATGTATAGAAATTATTGACAAGCATTTGCTCAGATATTAATGAAGTAATGAATGTTCAGATATTAATGGTAACTTGTAGTGTATGGAACTTATTGACATTTTAAATTGTTCAGAAGTTTTTGGTCACCTTGTCTGCTACAATTTAGCTGACGGCGACTGTACCTATGTGTTGATTTGAATTCAGTTGGACTTAAAAACGTGAAATAGGTTTTTTTATTGGATAGGGGAGCAAACTAGCAGACGGATCACCTGATGGTAAGCGATAACCGCCGCCCATGGACACCCGCAACACCAGAGGAGTCACAAGTGCGTTGCCCGCCTTTAAAAGGGTTTGGGCCTCCGGTAACCTCATTCATTCGGCGAAACACAACGCAAGCGTTGTTTCACGCCGGTTTTCTGTGAGGCCGTGGTATCACTCCGGTCGAGCCGACCCATTCGTGCCGAAGCATTGCTCTCCCACGTGAAAAATACCCCACGTGAATATTTCTTGTTTGATTTCCTTTTCAGCGTTTTTTTTTTCATAGGATCAAGTGTACTTTTTAATAATTGTGAAAAGAATGTGTAATTTATCGTTACGTCATAATAATGATTATTTTCTCTTTAACTCTCCCTTACCACATTTACCGTGTTCCAATTCCCAGTGATGATCAAATTTGTGTGAATGTGGGAAAAACCGTAAACAAAACCGAGTAATTAACTTTGTAAGTATCTTGAATATGTGGAATAATCAGTGAGTCACGCGGAAAATGCTATAGGTATAGAGGAAGTTGTCGCATAACACAGGCTGGCACTGCGCAGCGCACACCGAGCGTCATTGCATGCTGCGCCCGCGCACCCGGTCACCAGCTCTCGCTTGATACTCTTGTCCCACTAACATAAAAAAGTTTCTCCTTAAATGTAGTAACTACTGTACGAAGCCTCCAATAACAAGAATAGTTATTGAATTATTGAGCAGTTCCGTGCAACAAACTAGAAATGACGTAGCACGCTGCAAACATTACGGTCTCGTGTATAGACAGCACCAAAAACTATATATTTATCCATCTATACTCTATACATATATATTTAGCTGAAGAGTTTGTTTGTTTGCTTGAACGTGCTAATCTCAGGAACTACTGGTCCGATTTGAAAAAATATTTCAGTGTTAGATAGCCCATTTACTGAGAAATGCTATAGGCTATATATCATCACGCTACGCGGACGACGTCGCGGGCAGAAGCTAGTTATTATATAAAAATCTTATATTAGCTAAGTAGTAGTATCCTGAAAGAGGTAAGCGGATGGCCGTTTTAAATCACTATCACTTTAAAGTCAAAATAAACTTTGACGAGGGCGTTTTGCATATGTAGTTGACAGAAATGTCGGATTTTCATATAAGTTTTCACCAATTTATAGAAAACTCTATAGGTTATAATTTATAATCATACCCGTGAAAAGTCAGAGCGGGTCGCCAGTACCTATCTATACTAATATATAAAGCTGAAGAGTTTGTTTGTTTGTTTGTTTGCTTGAACGCGCTAATCTCAGGAACTACGGGTCCGATTTGAAAAATTCTTTCAGTGTTAGATAGCCCATTTATTGAGGAAGACTATAAGCTATATATCATCACGCTACGCGGACGAAGTCGCGGGCAGAAGCTAGTTATATATAAGTGTATATACTACCTTTATTATAAGTTAAAAAAATTAATCGACCTATGGCAGTTGTTGGTCTATGGAAGCATCTCCAATAAGCACAGCTAAGAAAATTCGCTTGCAATAGTTATATAGATACTTTATAATCGATTTCAAAAAAGTAGGAGGCTTTTTTTAATCTTGTAAGAACATAAATGTCTCGAGTTGTGTCTTTAATTCTTCTCCTGAAAAGTTATAATTATTTCAGGTATAATTTCTACCATATACAATTGGATTATGCAAAAGTCAAAGTCGTCGTTGTTTGGCGGCAGCTGGTTTTCGGACGACCTAACGCCTAAGAGACCGGTTACCGCGACTTCTCGGCCGTTGACCACGGCGCCAAACAGCTGGTTCCAGACTCTACTAGACAGCGAAGAGAATGATGGCGCGTACGTCTCTAACGATGTTACCATCAGTAAGTGCTGTTAACTGCCTATTAAAGTACCTATAATAAATTAAATATTGCATAATTAAGTAAGTATAGAAAATTGCGAACTCACTAAATAGGATTAATTATTAATTTTAATAGTGACTACATACCTAATGTTAAATTCTATAGGTGAGTATGAGATTACAGGTAGCGTTATTATGAATATACAGTAGGTATTCCTCACACATAAATGAACAAAAACAACGTATGTTTTTGAGCTTTTATGTACCTCATTATAATACACACACAGTAAATAACTTTTTTAATATTTAACACTTACGCTTGCAAGTATAGATATATGCTAAATAAACAAGTAGGTAGTCTTAATCTAATTGCAGTCTGTAGAACCTGAAAAAGTTTAAAGTAAACTTAAGTAAACGATAATCATTATCTATCATTTTAACATAACTTATTTTCACTTTAAGATTTTGCAATAGATTGACAATTGTCAGCAGAAATAATTTTAAAATAATTGTATCTACTATCAAAATGATTAGGTATTTAATAAAATAACATCAGATATCTTGTTCAACTATCTTTGTAGAAATGTGATGTTTACAATGTAGGCAGACAGTCTACAGAAAATTATTTTATTACGTACTAATTGCCGCTAAAGACGTTCTAGGTATTGTTCTAGTCTAGTAAGCGCTTCCATTTTTTTAATGCATGGAGTATAAAAAACTTGTGTTTAAGACCACCTATCTCAGGTAATGAATTATGGTTACTTTTTAAACTCTTAAATTTTTATTTTGGACAAAGATTTATCATATTTTGTGTAGGTAGGGTAGGTAGTATAATTATATGCAATTAAAGTGTAAGTAATATACAAAGTTTGTTATTGCTCTACTCTCTACAGCAAAACAAAAGTCTGCACTAGAAAGAATACCATGTTTATACTTATAAAAGTATGTAATTCTCAAAATTTATTGTATGGGCCTCTTACTTGCTAAAATATTTTAATTAGTGTCTTATTGCCAAATCTAGAAAGATCTTCAAAAAAGGGTTTGAAGAAAAACTACAAAGGATTCCAGCTAATAAGAACGTACCCTGACGTTCCGTGGAAGGTGCACGAGATGTTGGATTTGCAAGAGGAGGCACAAGGTTCGGGGCTCATGTGGTGGACAGCTCCGTCGCTCAACGGCTCCACTGACTTACTTGTCCCTCCTGATCTTCTTGTAGACGTGAAAGATCACCTCAAATCAAACAAAATAGACTTTGACGTCGTAATTTGGGATTTGCAGGTACGATTACCTTAATAATGTCTTTTTCAGATTTAGGCCCACTTGCACCAACTTTTTAAATATGTTTAAATTATATTTAAACTACATTTTTCATAGTAAATTTGTGTTTAAATGCAATTTAAATATATTGAAGAAGTTGGTCCAATTGGCCCTAAGACATTTTGAACATTTTAAAATTAAATCCTTTTTCATCTCGTAGAAGGCAATAACCTACGAGAACCCTCGACTGTCGAAGAAGCAAAGGCTTGAGTTGGAGCAGTTGCGGGGTCACCCAATGACTTGGCGACGATACCACCGATATGCCGATATTCTGCGTTACTTGGAGTATCTTCAGCACTCGCATTCGGACTTAGTGGAGCTCATTCCACTAGGTCGATCATCAGAAGGACTACCGCTAGTTGCAGTTAAGGTAAAGACTTAAGAAATAATGAGAGGATTCTATAATACCTACGTCAAGTTTTAAACTGATGTTTGCAACTATTACTAGATTTCACTGTCAGGGAACGACACCGCGGCGAAAGGAAAAGAGAAGAAAAAATGGAAACTGCGCTCGAGCATGAAGCCTGCGGTGTGGTTAGACGCAGGCGCACATGCGCGGGAGTGGATAGCTCCAGCTGTCGCTACGTGGATGATACATGCACTCGTCGAGGGGGAGAAAGACCCAGGTTAGAACTTTGTGAACACGCTTTATAGTGTCTGACAATTAATGCGCATATATGATTAGATAGGTAGGTACTTGTGCAAGCATTCTTAAGTACCACTAGCACTACCAACTTTTTAATGTCTCATTAGCAATCAACTTTAATCAATGAACTGATTGAGTGCAACTTTCTATACAATATTTTTGTTAATAACATAACATACCATCACGCCTGTATTCCCCGAAGGGTTAGGCAGAGGCGTACTAATGTACACCCACAGTTCGCCGGTATGTTTAGGTCCCATGTAATAGGGGGCGAGCCTATTGCCATTAACCGGGCACAAATTCCAAACTCCGAGCTGCTACTGGGAATTTCATAGAAAAACCCAATAACACTTTGCTCGACCTGGGAATCGAACCCAGGACCTCTAGCGTAGCAGTCGCGCTCCGGACCACTTGGCTAATGAGGCAGTTATATTTTTAGCATTAGTTATATTTTTGTTAATAAACTTGTTTTGGTATTAATAGGCGCGGAATACGAAGTGCTCAAGCAAGCCGACTTCTACATCATGCCGGTATTGAACCCCGATGGCTACGAGCACTCCCACACTCACGACCGGCTCTGGAGGAAAACGCGTTCACGACTGCACGACCATTCCGACGACTACTACGTAGGATGGTGAGTGATAGTGACACTAATGATTTATGTGAACCAACTTTTACATACAAAAACATCATACGACGCCAACCATTTATGCAACGAAGAAAGTGTTTCTCTACGGCTTACACTGTACGCCACAAAAATGTAAGTAAAATCTCTTTGAAAGCGTCCGTTGGCAATGGTGACCACTTACGATTACCATTAGCTGTCAAATCAGACTAATGATCCACTTTTTAATAAAAGAAAAATCATAATGAAATTATTAGCTACCACTTTGAAAGCCTAGTATTTACCTATGTAGAAAGTGAGCCTTGCCTACTTATATTTTCCTTGGGTTAAGTCGAAGAACATCCTTTGCAAGTAACTAGATAAGTAGATACACTTTAATTAGTAACAAAAGTGTTGTACCTACCTGTCTTCATGATTGAATATTTTTCTCTAGCCTTCCACCCTGTACGGACGACTCCCGAGTCGAAATGGACTTCCTAAAAGATATGCCCCGGGTTAGGATCAATATCACTACCTCCAGATTATGAGACAATTATACGCCGCCTACTGCGCCACCAAGGCCATGTTCATATCTTATCGTTTACTTATAGGTATATCGTTACCGAACAAGACAAGTTTCTCGAGAAAGCTTTTGTTAAAAATATCGCGAAAAGTTCATGTACCACGCCTGGGCATGGCGTCATGAAGCGACACCCTTTAAGGCGGAGGTCATCTCATACAACACATTATACGTACTTAATTGATAAAGAAAGCGCGTGGCATTCAAGTTTATGGAGGTCATTTTTTCTTGACCGACTATACTTACATTAACCAGCTTACTCCATACATTTCTGTAGATGATGATATTTGTTTCTGCAAATAGACCTTTTAAATTACGAGTCATTGTTTTTTTCTAGTAGGTGGCGCCGCCATTTCCTAACGAGGATCTCTGAGACGAAATACTGAAACAAACACAGAGAATCATAGTATATTTTAAAGTCTAGGCCATTTACTTATATATTACGTTAAATTAACAGTAGAACATATACATGGATTGGTGAGTGATACTTACAATATGGGGTTATCTCTGGAATGGCCTTTTGATGAAAGTACTATAGACGCTTTGGGTATAAGTATGATATTTGTTTAATTCCCTTGATAAATCGGTACAATCCATCACAATTACAAATTGAGATGAATACAAGACATAATACTTTCTATTCTGATGCTATTACGTCTTATCAAACTGATATCAATCACGATGGGCCAATGATACGTGCAAGCGGATTGTTACTAATGACAATATAATTTTTATACGAAAACAATGACAATTGAGGATATTTTGCTATTGTTCCCGGATAAAAATACTTAAGTAGGTAAAGCAGGTTCATCCTGGGCTCTATTCCCAAGCCGTGCAAAGTGTTATTTGCGGTTTGCTGGGAATGTTCGGTAGCATCTCAGGCTATAGGCTCGCCCCCGAGGCCTATGTGCCGTTATCATACCGGAAAACTGCGGCTGTGCCTGTGCATCAATACCTCTGCCTCACTCTCCCTCCTCTACACTGTGTGTTATGTTCAGTGACTTGCACGAACTTCACAGACGCTTAGGTTAGGAACTAACCAACTGTAGGGCAGGAATCCCGTGAGTAACCAAATGGAGTGTATTTTTAACTTCATCCTTTTTGGATTTGTACAGGCCTTACAGCATTCTTTATAGGTGCTTCACCTTCTCCGAAAGTGAGCCATTATGTACTACTCTAATAACGGGGCAGAAAGTAGCAATTTACAACCCGAGGGCTGAAAAGTTGCTAATTTGTGCTGCTAAATTTAAATTTAGACTTTTGCATACTGATACGCATTCTATATCCGCTCCTATCTTCCGCTATATCACCACAACACCAGTTGTGGTGATATAGCGGAAGATAGGAGCGGATATAGAATGCGTGTTGATTCGCGCGCTTTGAGTGTGATGGATGTCGCGGGTTTTGTTTGAATGACGATGAAGGATATCGCAACATTAACATCTTCACATATAATACCTTTATGGCTGTATCGAAAAACATCAGTATGCAAAAGTAAATATGTCTAGGATCTATGCAATGAAAATGTCACAAAGGCAGCTCTAATTATTTTCGGATAGTATGTTTATATTATTTTTATTTTCCTCTTATGTGAAGTATAAAGTACTATACTTCACTCAGGGGGGAAAGTACACATAAACTACCAACTCACACACGTTAATGTCACTTTCTCCCCTTGGTGATCCCTAATAGAAGAGCTCAATTATAAGTATTATTAACCGACTTAAAAAAAGGAGGATTTAATCGTGTGTACCTATATCATCTATACTAATATATAAAGTTGAAGAGTTTGTTTGTTTGCTTGAACGCGCTAATCTCAGGAACTTCTGGTCCGATTTGAAAAATTCTTTCAGTGTTAGATAGGCCATTTATTGAGGAAGGCTATAGGCTTATATATCTCCACGCTACGCGGACGAAGTTGCGGGCAGAAGCTAGTCTTATTGTTTTTGCTAGTTTCGAGGTGGTTTTTTTCTCTAAATTTCGAAATAATAAAGAATATAGAAACTATTTTTCTTTATAAATATCATTCACACTCGCTCTAGGTACTCACAGAGTCTAGATACAAAGTAGCTAATTATGTAGCTATTAATTAATTGGAAACTAACGACAGTACCACGCTCCGAACATCTCAAGCACAATAAATAGTGTTCCGGCAGCAATCGTATTAGATTAATCTAGGAATTCGTGATAAACATAGAACGTTTAATTAGCTCGACTCGCTGACCGCCAACAAGTAAATATATACAAGAAGGTACCTACTTAGTACTTACCATCATCTGTTTTACGGGGGAGTTCGTAATTATGGAACAAGATTAGATTAGCTTTTTTGATTCGTTATTCTATTGAGGCATTTAATGTGAATGATTTTACTCCAGGGGGCTATTTTAGTCTCTTGATGATTGCTGTAACAGAGTCAAGAAAACGTATAAAGAATATAGAACTCCGATTCTGGAGTTCATTAGGGGTGGTATTGCCAATTATATAAGCTTCTGCTATATAATTGGCAAAGCAAAGCAATGATTCTACTAACTATCATTATTGTGTTCCAGTTTGAAGGGTAATGAGCCAGTGAAATTTCTGGAAACTGGGGTTTCAAGATGTTAACACACTAATGATAGGTACTACCGATGTTGCTGTCATTCATATAACTAAGCTGCGGTTGCGCTTATCACAAGGCGGCCCGTGTGTTTGTTTGTCATATGCCATGTAATAATTACTTATTTATATCTTGCATCGTAAAGATTCAGATTTGATTTTAAATCGCGTTAATACCGGTAGCACTGAACTAACTGAAGAAGAACAAAATATTTTGTAATATAAATCTAGTTCCAAAGATCAGCTAGAGGTGCTATGCAGGTATTCCTCATTCCTCTTTCCATTTTTCATTAATAAACCAGAGTCCATTTAACTTCATGTAGGTTCCCATGGAACTGGGGTCAGACGGAGTGTGTGGGCGTGGACGCGGATCGCAACTGGGACTATCACTGGAGCGAGAAGGACTCTTCTCTGGACCCATGTTCAGATAACTATGCCGGGCCGCACCCGTTCAGCGAGCCTGAAACGCGAGCCGTCTCAGAATTCCTAGCCGAACATAGAGGACAGATAAAGGTAATTTCTCATTATTTTAAATATTGAACACTCACAATTTATTTGCTCATCTATTTGTTCATATGTTTCGAATGGTCAGCCGCCATTATGTTGGAACACCAATACTTGCATTATTGGAATACTAATGCTTAGGTAGGTACTTAGCAAATTTTAATGATTATCCGTTATATTATTGGATGGGAGTGTAAAGCTCTACCAACAAGAACTACAACAGAAGATAGGTACAAGTAAATAATCTTGTTTTCTATCGCGGTCTTTTCATCGCGTGACGGATGCGCACTACGATATACGTCATTATAAGTACTTATTACTCATTCGAAGCGTTCATGTAAATGGGTAATTATTACCCATAATAAGTTCTTAGTATATACATATTAGTTTTCACTTTAGATATTATTCGTTTCGGTACTGATTAGTAATGTCTGGACATTATACTTACGTTACGTTACGTAACTGATAAACCAAGCTGTTTTCAGCCCCTGTAGATAAGTTCAAGCACGAACAACTATCTAATTCGTATCGTAAACGAATGCATTTTTTCTGCTACAAATCAATACATACATATATACATAGTTTCACATCTGTCTCCCATTGGAGTAGGCAGAGACTACACATGCTACCACCCTGGCACACCACTTTCGCTTCATCTACATTCATTAACCTCCTTCTCATACAAATTATTCACGATTTCGATACGAATACGTTTTCGAATGTGTTCGTGCTTGGGCTACGAATAGTAACAAAATGTATGGAGATGACATTTTTTCGCGCTCGATTTGTCGAAAGCTTATGTCATTTGCATACAGCATAGGTATAATGAGAATTCTATTCTATTCGATTAGCATTCATGCCAATTGTCTAAACCCTCACGCATGAGAAGAGAATAGTCATAAAATGATAATATCGTTAATTATGTTACTTGCATTCATTTTATGATTACTAATGATAGGCACTACTACGGATGGTCTTTGTACTCTACGAGGATAATTACCTACATACCTAATAATAGAAGATAGACTATGTATAATTATCATGATGTTTAAAAAAATAGTCATATGACGGTGGAATTACTTGCTCTCTATAAAAAAAATAACAATTAAAATCTGCCAGCTAGTCACACTTTGTTGCAACTAAATAGAAATCAGAGATGATTTCCACTTCCACTGCCTTTAAGTATAGCAATTTATCATTCGTTCAAAACCGTAAAGGTAGACCGCACGTCTATAGTGAGAAATTGTGACAGAATACGGTATGTGCCCACATCGTTACTTTCAAAACATTTTCTACTACACTTTCGAACGAACACCTCCGAAGTACCTACTTACTGATATTCATGAAATGTAGAGTTGTGAGATATACTCATAGGTACTCGTACTTATATTGACAATTTAGGATTCGTTTCTATCGTAACTATGTGTTTCCCATTGAAGTAGTTAAGATTGTTACATTTTTTGTTACATTGTTTGTTGTCCGGCCAGGCTTTCCTGCATTCGTAGGACAACTGCAAAACTGACTGATTTTGATAATAAGGCTCTAAATACAATGCCCAGTTTACACTTTGAATTTACCATCCCGAAACATTTCTCATACCTCTGTAAATGAATGAATGAATCTGTAAATGTCTAAGTTGTCATTTAAAACATAAACATTTTGGGATTTCCAATTATTCACCCTTCCAAACCCATTAGGGTTTGTCGTATTTTCAATAGACTGATCAAGCTAAATTTTATTTCAGATTTAATTGATTAGTTCGTTGGTTTCTTGCCAGGATATCTTCTCGCTTCTACAATATTGGTTTCTTCGAAGTCGACCCGGACATAAGTAGTTGAAGTTGAAAAGAATGGTTTGCGAGTAGACTTCGAAATACAAATCTATGCATAATCTCTAGATTAATGGTACTTGTAGACACCGTAAGCATAGTAATATTATCTATAGAGATAATATTACCGTGCCGTAAGTAATTAAACTTATATTATAAAGCTTAATTGTCATAATGATGCATTACTTTACAGTTGTATCTATCTCTGCATGCATACTCTCAAGCGTGGTTGGTGCCAAGCTCGCACGCGCACGAGGCTTTCGGGGACGACGGCGTCCTCACCGAGATGGGCAAGTTGGCCACCGTTGCACTTGCCGACTTATATGGCACTAAATATCACGTAAGAATCTAATCATAGAAAGTTTATCTTTTTATAAACAAGCAACCCTATGCTATTTTATCTATACTCATAAAATCGTTTGTCCTGCTGACTGACTGACTGAACTATCAATGCAAAACCAAAACTACAGTCTAGAAAACTGAAATTTGGAACATAGGTTTATTTTATAACGTAAGCATCCGCTTATCTGATTTTCACAGAGAAGCGGAGGGTGAAAATGTGTATGGGATAAGTTGTTAGTTTTTTTTAAAGATAAATCATTCATAAACCTTGTGAATTCTTTCCCACTGCTGTGCACGGGGTTTTAAAGATTGGTATCGTCTATTTATCATATATAAATACTGACTTAATTTAGGTACCTATTTTGCATTCTCACATTTTTATGAAAGTAGGTACAACATCACTTTAGAATTTAGATCACAAGTGAAACGGCAGGCAACTGCTAGTTAAATATAATTGTGTCAATGTCAGTAGATACCTGAAGTAACTTTATGCTGTCTCTCTATCAGTCAATATTTACGGACGGGGGTCCCCATATCACATCCGTCGATAGATTTGCTATAAAAATTTCTAAAATCCTATCTCAAGGTGGTAGGTACCTAAGCAAATCTACTGATTTGCAAATAAGTACATAGTAGGTACTTCTTCTTCATTGTTTATATCTAATTATACGCTAGGTTCTAATTCTCATATTAGAACAAGTTTTTACCACTTCTGTTAACCCTTTGTGACCTAAAATAAAACCTAAATGTAGTATGTGACCATTCTAATTGGCTTTCATGTTCTAGGTCGGCACAGCCGCTGAGATACGACAACCAGCATCTGGAATGTCTCACGATTGGGCGAAGGCACGCGCCGGCATCAAGTTTTCTTACCACGTGGACCTCAGAGATTCTTTCGGCCCATATGGTTTTTTGCTGCCAGGCTCCCAAATCGTTTCTACGGCTCGTGAAACATGGCAGGCTGTTAAAGCAATTGTTGACAACTTATCTCCAGGATAGTACAAAAAATAATTGAATTATGCCTCGCCAGTAAATTGCTCAATTATGTATTAATAACATGTAGGTAGATCATTAATAATGTATTAGTAGGTTCTTACTTCTCAATTCGATATATGTATTATATTTATTGTCATGATTTTGTATGTCAAAAATTAAGGTTGTTTTCCACCACTACCTTCGGGTAGAGGCACTTTATGCTAGATTACATTACAAGATCAAAAATAGATGATGAAAGAATATTTCCAAAAATATCCTTCAGTATTGTACAAAAAAATCTTTTAGTAGTGTGGTATCTGTAGTTATTTGGGTAAGTAGAAAAAATATTAAACAAGTAAATAATTAAAAGAATAGCCTTTTTCTATGCCTTAATCCCTTTGACCCGTCCATTACTTAAGCAGGTACTCCGTTGTGTGTTGTTTAGTTTTGCCTGGGGGATACGATCGCAGGAACCCCAATGTCAGAAGTAGCCCAGTAAACCACCAAACCCAGGTTTTTCGGGTTTGAAATTTTTTCGGGTTGTACAAGACGATAATATATTTTGCGTTGTCTGTCGTTGGCCAGACGAACGGTGGGCAAAATGACTGCTACGCTAGATGTCCTGGGATCGATTCCCAGGTCAGTACCTCGACCATGAGTTTTTCTCAATTAAACTCGCTAGCGACGCCGTAAAATATTTGTATGGAAACCCCACCAACGCCTCTAGCGGTTACGTAAGGAACTAAAATCGGTAGTATGAGATTACAGCGTTTCGATGCGTAAAAAACCTATCGAAAGCAATTCGATAGCGACTCCGATTTGTATGGAAGATAAACAAATTTGATACCATAAGTCCCGCCTAAACTCAATAATTCGCATTCATTTGAGGCGTGACCACTTAAAAAATCATCACAAATTGCTGCCAGAGCAAATAATTATAGGTACTATTTTCAGAGTTTCTGAGATATTACCTCGTAATACCTATTGAAGGGGAGTTTAGGCGGGAAAATGAAAAGTGCACATTCTCGATTTTATATTATTTTTCAAAACTTGAATTTCTCCGAAGTTTAATGTGTAATTATGGTGGATAATTAACCATTAAGTGTTGTGAACGTGTGAGAGTGTAGGCAAATGATATAAAATTGAAAATCGTGACTTTTTGGGTTCAATCCTAAACTCCATCGAAGCCTTAATAAAATTTCTACCGTTTTATTGGGGCAACTCAACAACTTATACTTGACACTGGCGAACACAAAAAGTGTGGTGCCATATTACAATCCCAAGCAATCCCATAATGGGAAATATTATTTGATTACTTTATTACTTGACACTGGCCAATACACAAAAAGTGTGGCGCTATAATAAAAAAAAAACCTATTGAAGGAACCTGCCAATGAAAGAGATTTTCTGTTCCGTAAGGAACAAAAGTACAAAAAAAAAAAAAAATGAAAGAGATTTTACAAAGTGTCAAATGAAAACATGACTGACATTGACAATCGACTGAATCGACATAGACATTGACATTTTACCAAGAACCGATGTAAACAATACGATTTGCAATAAAAAAATTGAATAAAAATGAGTTCAAACGCTGAAACAATGCTAGAAACTAATGAAATAGATTCAGCAAAGTATGAAGAAACAGTAAGCTCTATCTTATGTGGTATAGGAGCACAGAAATACACAGAAGTATTCAAGTAAGATCACTTTATGATTCGACAACTTTGAAAAAAATAGAAAATATTGAATATCATTTGTTAATTTCTTTTTATGTTTACTACTAACAGGAAACAAAATATTGATCAATATGGTTTAACAGAATTATCAGAAGAAGATCTAGTAAAGCTTGGCATTGAAGAACCTGTTATTAGAAGAAAAATAATTGAACATGCCAAATTAATTCCTGCTTATGATGAATCTGCAGTCAGTATGTAAGTGTTTTAAGAATAATTGTTGAAAAAGTCTTGCAATTCTGATTCTGCTGCGTTTCAACTGTGTAATGTAATGGCATGTTTAGATGGGAACCATGACCACCTGGGTTTATATTATATTCTTGTGGTAAGAACAACTGAAGACAATATTGGATAAATAATTGACCAGGTGACTGGTGCAGTCCACCTATACTATTCTAATTGCTAACTGGCTATATTCCCTAGCCATTAGGCTCAGCCTAATGGCTAGGGCGCCGGACTTGCAATCATGTGGTTGCCGGTTCGAAACCCACCCATTGCACTACCGACGTAAACCCACTCGTAACACAAGCATTTTAGCTTAGCACGAGGGGTTAACAAGAATACTAGACGACTAATGTGCGATCCACATTGCTAGTAAGCTTTCTAAAAAAAAATACTCATTCCAACACAGCAACGTTGTAGAAGAGAAGACAATCCTTTGTAAATTTGGCTGATAAATTTAATCTACTCTTGGTAACCAGTCTTGTTTTACCCACAGGTCAAGTCTAGGCCCAATAGAGATAATTGATGTTCTTGAAGAATGTGCACTTCTCCTTCATAGGATTCATCTAAGCATGGTAGCCAGCAACACAGTTCTGACCAAAACAAAGAAAATATCAGACTGTTTGCTATACAAGGACAAGTATGCATCTAATATAGCACTAGCTACTTTAAATGAAATGGCCCACATATTGAACTCTTTTGATAGTACTGTACATGCACAATTAAAGGTAAACATTTTTGCTTAGTTTCTATTATTTATTAGAAGACTTTATTTATTGATTTTAAAAGCATTTATTGATTTTGAAATAAAACTACTTTTTACTATCTTTATCACCTTCTATTGGTATATAATCACAGTTTCAGATCCTTTACAAGCTTACAGCATCCTATTCATATCCATGAATGAAACAATTCATTCATTGTTTCATATTGCATCAATGTGTAAATAACTGCCTCATTAGCCAAGTGGGCCTGAGTGTGACTGCTACGCTAGAGGTCCTGGGTTCGGTTTTAGGTTATTAGGTTTAGGGTTTTAGGGTATTAGGTTTTTCTATGAAATTCCCAGTAGCAGCTCGGAGTTGGGAATTTATGTTTTTTTTTAGGGGATAGGGGGGCAAACAAGCATATGGATCACCTGATGGTAAGCGATAACCGCCGCCCATGGACACCCACAACACCAGAGCAGTCACGGGGGCGTTGCCCGCCTTTTAAAAGGGTGTGGGCCTCCGGTAACCTCACTCACCCAGCGAAACACAACGCAAGCGCTGCTTCACGCCGGTTTTCTGTGAGGCCGTGGTATCACTCTGGTCTAGCCGGCCCATACGTGCCGAAGCATGGCTCTCCCAAGTTAAGATGTTATGTTATGTTATGTAAATGAGTGTCAGAAATCAGTAAGTAGGTATTTATTGCTAAAATAATAATAAAGTTTCCATCATGGTTGTAGTCACAGGTTGTAGTGAATCTCACAAATTCCATCTCCATGATTATAGGTCAAGGCAAGGCAAGGCAAGAGCAGTTCTGCCGTGGGTAACAGATGATTCATGGGGATTTAATGCATAGAAAATATAGAAAGCCTAATACATTAATTTCTTTTTTATTTCAGATAAAAACTAAATCTAACAGCAATAAGAAAAAGAAAATAATAGTGGGCACAGTTGGTAGTGCTGTAATTGCCATGTTAGCAGTTCTCTTTGCCCGGTCCCTGAAGCAACTACAATAGGCATTTGTCCTGAGCTCAAAGTACAACTATCTCCTATGTAAATGTATTCAGCAGTGTCATATTATTTACTACTTAACTTACATAACTTTAAGTTTGATTGACTGTTATGTTTAATAAATATTCCTATAAAACTTGAGTGTATTTTCCGTGATGACACCACTTGTTATTTTCAAGTTGATTGATTTAATATCTTTTTTATTTGACTTCCTGTTTAAAAGTTAATGTGTCTGCTTGGTTAGTTTACCCCTGTTTCGTCAACAAACATAATAACAGAAAAACCCATTGACTCCAGCTTCAACTCAGTGTCCCCACGGTTATATATAAGTGGTGTATAAATTCGTAATTTATACGGTCATTTATGCACAATACCTACAGAAGTGCACACAAAGGCGAATAAAGGGTGCGCGCCGACCGGAAACTGCATAACTAACGAAAATAAAACGTTTCCCAGTTTTTACAGTAAATAAATCCAGATGAAGTGACCCAATTGTTATGACCTCCCCAATTAAAAACTAAGGTAAATGATGGTTCAGCAGGCAGGCGCAGGGCAGTCGTGACGTCACGCACGGGGACAGGCGGGCGCTCCGGAAGCGTTCGGGGACCGCGCACGCCGGCCGGTAGCGGAGTCCCGCGCTCCCTGGACCGGCGATATCGTTATTGCGGCCGAGCGCGCCAATTGAAACGCGTGTCCGTTGCGCCCAATCGGGATTTGCTCTATTTGACGACTTGTGAAATTTCGGACAACGATTATTGTAACTGTAATGTGTAATATAAAAATAATAATTTATGTGTAAAATGGATTATTTTATACATTTTTCAGTGATTGTTGTATTACTGAAAAGTTTTAGTGCGCATGAAGCTCCTGAAACAGGTAAGAACTCAAATATGTATTAAAATTTTAGTACCTACCCATTATTACAATTACAAATGTACTGGCTGTGGTCATTGATTTAAATAATAAGGAGGATTTTGCTGTACTAAGGGAGGTAGGTCCCCAATCTGCCATAAATTCGTGTATAAATCGAGACTGAAAAGCACATACCCACATATAACAACCCTTCGGGGTTTAACATTTTACTGTAATAAATAAATAGGTACCAAATTTTTGGTATGTAGCTTGCGAAATATATATGGTGTAACATTAGTACTTATCTCAAAATTAAGTGTAATAAAATAGCTGTACCTACTAGTTTCAGACACACGCGAATTTCATTTCAATTAAGTTTTTAATGTAAAGGATAACTTAGAGATATTTTTTTTTTAGATTTTAAATAAAGCAAAGCTTACTGATTTCTAACACAACTTCTAACAGACATTGAAATTAAACTATTTTTTACGGATTTTATCGCGTTGTATTAAATATTATTTAATATTTAATTCCCGACGTTTCGTATCCTTTACAGCACCTATGGTCACGGGTAGACAGGTATTTCAATAAAGTAAAGCTATTATGGTTGGAGTTTAGGCATTATTATAGGTACCTACTCCACCGTAAGAGACACTCAAATGATAATAACTACATAATAAGTGGATCCTACCCACTTTTGTAATAATTAAGAAGGTAGTCAGTATTGCGGCCTTTTCTTTGCTTTCATGCAGTATACCTACATAATAAATAGTTATCATTTGGACGTTGAACTTAGTGGAAGCAGTGCTGGGACAGAGTGTAGAGCTGCCATGCAACGTCACCGCGGAGAAAGAAGACGACAAACTCAATATACTTGCGTGGTACAAAGATGGTTCGATGACATCATTCTACAGGTAATTACAAGTTTTTTTATTTTATTGATTATAATTGCTCGCTTTCCCTGTGAGTATGCAAGATAAGTAACATATTGCTGCGATAAAAATCTGTCAGCCGTTACTCTAATTTATTTTATGAGATAGGGGGCAAACCACATATTATCACCTGATAGTACCTAAGTGATTACCGCCGCCCATGGACACCCGTAACACCAAAGGAGTCACAGAGCGTTGCCGACCTTTTAAAAGGGTTTGGGTCTCCAGTATCCTCACTTACTCACTCGGCGAAAGACAACGTACTGAATTGTTTCACGCCGGTTTTCTGTGAGGCTGTGGTATCACTACTTTTTTTTAGCTTTTCTTATAAAAGGACGGGGTGGGGCCCCGTGCGTTCCCGTCCACCTTACCATATCAACCAAAAGCCGGCTCGGCATTCTGGATATGGCCGGCTAATACAGGTTACTCGATCTATCCATCCATAGCTACGCATAGGCCGCATAGGTAAATAGTGGGTAGTATAAGAAAATGAAGACCGACTCAATGTGAAGGGGAGTGTAGATTTCTAAGAAGGATTTGATCACATATTTTGTTTGCATCAGCAGTCGCGACCTGCGCGACGGCGAAAAGAGCACTATAACCCCGGTCGGACGGTACCGACTGGTGACGGGTGACACTGACGGAGAGGACAAGCTTCAGATCGTCACCGTGCGCTCCTCGGATGCGGGCAATTACACCTGCCTTGCAGACTTCGCTGCAAGCCCCGCACACAAGACCTATGTTCAACTTGCCGTTATCGGTAAGTTCCTATCTAGATTTTTTTTCGCGAGCCATTAAACAGCGAAAATGTGGCAACCCGAAAATCTTAATTAATTAATTACCTTTATACATTCAAATACCCGTACCACAGATAATAGAATACTAGTACCCGTACCTACATTATTTGTTTGTCAGCTTCATGGCTAATGCAGATTGAAGTTAAAAGCAATTAGGTACTGAATTATTCAAGTTTCGCTAATTGTTTGGATATTTCAGTTAAGTGATACCTACTGAATTACCATCTTAAATTTGACGACAACGTCCATCGTTAGGATTTGTGGTCATTATGGTCGGTCGAGTCGCCAGCATAATTATCCTGGTATCCAAATCTGTCAAATTTCTTCAATCAATTTTCAATTTAATCTCCCAACAATAACATAATCACAATAACATAAAAATAACCCATTATAATGTCATACTGGATTATGCTTAGTCTACCACGCTAACCTAATGCGGGTTGGCACACTTCACACACCGTTGAGAAAATCTCTCAGACATACTGATTTTCTCACGATGTTTTCCTTCACCTTCATAACTTCAAAAAGTCAGAGGCGCGTGTCTTGGCTTTGAACTCGAGACCATTGATTTGGCAGTCAGTCATAATATATCACCAGGATATCGCTGCTTTAAACACCAAACAATAGAGTTTATTATTCATTGGGGAAAGACAATTTGTGGTACCTACTTGATGTGTTGACAACTAGCTGTACCTACCTACTTTCGTAACAAAGTGTTGTTTTCAATAAAACAAAGCTCTCCTATAATTTATATAATAATGATTCGAGGACCGATGAAATATTTTCTCGGCGTAAATGTAGTTAGCGGCTTTATTCGTTGATCTACGTGACATGTAACTGCAAAATTGCTCATCTGAACTCACTAACGCATCAATGTGCACGAATGATTTAAGCATTACCTACTGTCAAGATGAGTCAGAGCATTATTATCTGACAATAAGTAGGTATACGATTGAACGTAGTTTATGCAACTTAGGGCCACTTACTTGCACCAACTTCTTAAATCTGTTTAAATTGTGTGTTTAAATCCAATTTAAACATTATCTAAAAAGTTGGTGCAAGTGGCCCTTAGTCTATTGCAGTGTAGTAATTATTGTAATAGGAATTCTAATAACCTAGTTGTACAATTCAATGGTTTTAAGGCATAGAATACTAGAGTTCCGCTTAAATGTCGTGGGTTCAATTCCCACCCGAGACAAATCATTACGTCATCCATATTTCAATCGACATCATTTTTGTTTAGTTTGTTTGGGAGTACGATATTATTATGTATGTTTGTAAAATACCCCGTGAATCTGCCCGGATTCTGATTGAAGGAGCTGTTTTAAAGACAAGGCAGACAGAATTAAAGAAGTCCTTCAAGAATCTTATAATAATTATTATATAGTTAATTGTTTTGTAGGCTCTAACTAAGTAGGATTACAATCTCAACCCATTTTGTATGGTTAGGTAGGCACACGAGAGATTTGTTTTCATTTTTTTAACCTGAACAAAGGCAACAAGCCGAACTGAAATTTACCTATCCAGCGGAATAGCGGGACGGTTCGGTTAATTGGTCCGCGCGGCTAATGAGGAAGCTGACAGCGCCGGAACTGTTCGCTCCATTTATTATTCAATTGCATCATAAACATTACGTAATTAATGGCGTATTAATAAGCTGGGTTAGTGACATTTAACTATTTTAGGCACTGTTTTTTGTTAACTTTTTTTATGTAGGTTTATCCCAGGTCGAACACTGTTGTTGGCCTTTTCGGAGTTTTAGTTTTTTGTCAATAGCTTCGCCCGTATTACTGTTACACATACCTATTACGTAGTGAAGTATGGGAGTACCTACATTATGGATAAGTACCTACATATCTGCGTAACCCTTCTTCCTTTCATAGGTGGGAAGGTATGTGACTGCCTCATTGGTCTAGAAGAGGCAACAGGCTCGCTTCCTATTACTCGGGACCTCAACATATCGGAAACATGTGGATGTTGGTCGATTAGTAGGTATACCACTGCCCAACTCTTCAAGAAAATATGTTGGTGATGTTATTATTTCATTCATAGAGCCGCCGCGACATCTGTGGGTGGTGCATGAGAATGGCACCCAGGTGGCAAAAGCGAGCGCCGGTGTCAACACGAGTCAGAACGTGGGGCCTTACTACGTGGGAGACACCGTCCATCTGGCATGCGTCGCTTATGGAGGTAACTTGCTTTCCTATTTGATGCAACAACTCGTGCCTTTTTCCAATGTCCCTACCATTCAATCCCTACTAGTGACCCTGGGGGGTAATTAGCAACTAAAATCATTACTAAGATTCACGGACACAACTTCACAATGTGCCATACTTTTCCAGTATAAGGTGATGAACTTACTCGGTAGTTAATTTCATTAAAATCTGTTCCATTCGGAAAATAGCGGCTGCTTCGGCATGGTCAAATGTAGCATTAATGTACGAAAAGCCTGTGCAAGGCAATGGCAGTTTAAAAATATGGCCTATTTTCCATGAATCATATCGTGATTCGTGAATGATAAACGAAACAGTCAAGGACCATAGAATTACTCTAGTTTACAAAATGCAAAAGCATTTACCTAAGTACTTAGATGCGATTATTTTAAAACAGTCATACATAATAATAATACTTAGCCCGTTTACAATAGGCGCACTAAACTCGTGAGAAATTTTTGTTCAGGTACCTACTTAAGAATCTAGGTACTAACAACAGTCAATTTAGCGCTTATTTACCTAATTTAGTAACTAGGTACTTACCGATTTCACCTGTGGCGCCGCAGATAACGTAATGCACAAGTCAGTAATTGCACAGTGTCCTAGGTAGAGTATGTAGCCATGCAGGACTTACATAATTATTTATTGGATGTGTAGGTGCTATACATTACAAGATTGAGCGGCACCGTTATGCCGGACGGCTTGGAACACGATGGACAAACTATCTACTATATCTAGATTGTTCAACCTTATGAATGGAACTTGAACTTGAAAATCTTCTTATATACCTACCTCAATGTTTTTGATTTGTATTTTGTAACACACTAGTAGAGTAGCTAGTAGGTAGACCATAGCTTCTTCTTTCATGAAATATTCCCTAATGTAAATAGGAAAACCACTGGCATCGATATCATGGTGGACGGAGCAACGCCTGCTAAAGAACACACACACTCCACTGTCAGAACATCGCGTGCGCAGCGACCTGATATACGGACCACTGCAGCGTGAGGATCACGGCCGAGTCTTCACGTGTTTCGCTAAGAATAACGAGAAAACTACACCATTGTCAATAGACATCACTGTAGATATGTACTGTAAGTAAACAACAGTAGATACGAGTTACGAATTGTTTTATTGGAAACTAGCTTCTGCCCGCGACTTCGTCCGCGTAGCGTGATGATATATAGCCTATAGCCTTCCTCAATAAATGGGCTATCTAACACTGAAAGAATTTTTCAAATCGGACCAGTAGTTCCTGAGATTAGCGCGTTCAAGCAAACAAACAAACAAACTCTTTAGCTTTATATATTAGTATATTATTATAGATTTCATTCCGAGTAGGTATACTTACGAGTTTTTCCTAGAAAGTCGTAATATACAATTTATTTTTATGCTCGTTCAGGGATGGGACATTTTCAATATTTTCATAATTGCTGTCTAAATCATAGTGTTGATCAAGTATTTTTGAACTGCGTTGCTCGCCTTTTGTCCCTGAGAGTCTGAGACGTTTATTTCATAGGATATGTACGAATAATGAACTCATCAAATTTTTAATATACCGTTCTAGTGCCACCTGACTTGGTGTCCCTCCGGAGCGAGGGCCCGGAGTCGGATGGGGTCATAGGGCGGGTGCGCGCGGGAGAGGCGCTGGCTCTGCAGTGCCGCGTGCTCGGCGCGCGCCCCCTGCCCCCCATCGTGTGGCGGCTCGACGATAATCAGTTGCTCAACTTGCAGCAGAAAATTACTGTGAGTGACAAGAGTCCTTGATGCACTTATTTATGTCACGGCATGATTATTTGTTTCGGTCGGGTTTTGTTGGATTACTAGACATACTTTATCTTGTTCATTAAATGTATTAGCGATACGGTATGTGATTAAGGTATTACCAGGATGTATTTGAAGTGGGGACACTCCATTTCAACAAGAAAACCTTTATTTGATTATGGTTATATACCTTGTCTAAATAAAGTTAGTGTTCCCCTAGTCTCCTCCGAAATACTTTCAAGATCCATCGCCCCTATATAAAAAGCAGGCTTCGCCTTTGTGGATATTATGGATGTTTGTAAGTCTTTCACGCCAAAAATAATTCATGCAAATATAATGCAAAACTACAGCATTGATTTAAACGAAACTTTACAATAATATAGATAGATCATACATCAGAATAACACATACATAGTTTATAATTATTCAGATATTTTGTAAATTGGCCAAAATATAACGATAAGTGTCAAATAAGTAGGAAAAAATCTGTCACCTGTGAGCCTTGACTATGTATTATTCTGATGTATGAGCTATATTCTTATTGTCTCATTAAAATCCATGCAGAAACTTTGTGTGAAAGAGTAACAAACATGCATACATCCTCACAAACTTTCACGTTTATAATATTAGTAGGATACCGCCGCACCATCGCCTGTGTCTTTTGGGCTTGTGACTTGACCGATTAATAGCATTTAAATTAAACAACAAAATAAAATATATTGTATCTTATAAATTCAGATGGAGCCATCCCAGAGGCTCGTGGCGAGCGAGATCCAGCTGACAATAGACAGGAAATACGATGAGTCGCAAATAACGTGTTGTGCGCCCGCGCAACAGCGCAAAAATGAAAGATTTGTGTGCGCACAATCACTACCCCTCACAGTTTTATGTGAGTATATAGCGAAGTCAGATAATTTTGGCATAAACGCCATCTAGCACTGTTTAACCTATGCATGTGATCATTTCAGATCCACCCATATTGGAAATCGTCGTAGAGACTGATTCAGAGTTAGAGAACAATACTTTACCCGTTGTAAAAGGTTCCAATTTGTCGCTGGCTTGCAGCTACCAGGCGAATCCTTCAATCTACGAGTTGTTTTGGTTCCACAAGGTAGGTGATAATTATGAGATATTTACGGATTCGATTACTTTAGTTACTTACACTTTAGCATAACATATTATAACGTCGGTATTCCCCGAAGGGGTAGGCGGTGTACTAGTGTATACCCATTTTTCGCCAGCATGCTTAGATCACATATAATAGGTTACGACCCTATATAGATTAAGAATCCCCGCACAAATCCGCTCAGAGCTGCTACTGAGAATGTCGTAGAAAATCCCAATGACAATGACGCTCGACCTGGGAAATTTCACCCAGGATTTCCAGCACTAAAGGCAATTTTATTAAGTACTAGTTTCTGCCTGCGAATTTGTCTGCGTGGACTTCAGAATTGAGTCCGACCTAGATAAAAAGTAACCCATGTGTTATTCCAGACTATAATCTATCTCTGTGCCAAATTATATCCAGATCGGTTCAGCCGCTCTGCCGTGGAAGAGTAACAAACATACATCCTCAAACTTTCGCATTTATTATTTTTGTAGGATAACAGTTTATTTTTAATTTACATTTTAATTTTAGGAAGACATGGTACTTAGTTCTGAAAAAGACAGTAGAGACTCAATTCAGCCGGTATTGGAACTGAAAAACTTAACGGAAGAAGATGGCGGCGAATATGTTTGCGTCGCCAACAATAATGAAGGATCCACGTACAGCGAGCCAATCGTCATTGATATCACATGTAAGATTTTGTCTATCCAGTAGGCTAATTGGGGGATGGACAAGTATGCGATAGTAGCTAGTCTAATCTAATGATTATACCTATCAATCAAATAGTTTGTATAGAAAAAATATTTGGGCAGTTGGCAGCAGTTGCAATTTTTCAAAACATCGTGAAAAAAGTATTTTTCATTAAAAATTATAATTAATCATAACGTTTAAACTATCGCGTTGCATTAACGTAACATTACATTAACGTTACACGTTACTTCTATAACATACCATAACACCTGTATTTCCCGGAAGGGTTAGGCAGAGGCGTATTAATGTACACCCACAGTTCGCCGGTATGTTTAGGTCCCATGTAATATGGGGCGAGCCTATTGCCATTAACCGGGCACAAATTCCTAAGTCCGAGCTGCTACTGGGAATTTCATAGAAAAACCCAATAACACTTTGCTCGACCTGGGAATCGAACCCAGGACCTCTAGCGTAGCAGTCGCGGTCAGGACCACTTGGCTATTGAGGCAGCTACTTCTATCAATAATAATTTTATCGGATACATTTCGGAGAGTGTGCATCAGATCTCCACGATCTTATTCCCCCTAGCCCTTTCTACTATCGGACATCCAGGAGCACGAAAAACCGGCATCGATTCATGGTGGATATTCCGAAAATCCGAACGAAACGCTTCAAGTCCACATTTATCATGCGTACCGCGGAAATGTGGAATGCGCTTCCCGAGTGGGTCTTCCCCGATAGATATAATCTGGTTGGCTTTAAATCACGAGTGAATCGGTTTCTTCTAGGCAAGCGCGCTCCATCTTAGGTCGCAGTGTCGCTTAACATCAGGTGAACTGGCGATCAAGCGTAAGCCTATCATGAATTAAAAAAAAATAATAATAATAATTAATCCAAATTTTTATACTGAAAAAAAATATTCAAATCGATTAGTTCTAAGAAATTGGTGTTAGGTAAAAGTTTTCGTTGGGGATTGAGAGGGGGAGCTACTGTTAAATAAGGTTTATATATTCTAGAATTTGTAAGGTGCAGGCAACATTTTCCTATTTCCCGTCACTGCCGTCCGTTAGGCTACGTGTTTCTCCCGTAATGTACTGGCCAACTTACATTATGACATATTTCTTTCAGATCCTGCTTTCTGCGAAGACGAAAGCATAGTTGAATATGGCATTGGTGAAAACGAAGCCATAAATATAACTTGCAACGTAAAAGCCAATCCTGCGCCGACTTCGTATCGCTGGGTGCTGGTCAACGAAGCTATCAATGTGAGCACGCTGAGGAACCATCCGCACGAGAAGCTTGACTCTGAACAAGAAACTTTGTTATACAAACGACCTAATGGAACTGCATTCAGTAAGCTAAATATTCTTTTATTATTATATTCTGGATTCTGACATGATTTTCGATTACAATTGTTAAGGACGGTTTTGAATATATATGGCCACCAAAAGCTGTATATTTCCGTTTAACTGTAAGTAATGTTTCGGTATGCCATTATAGGACATAAATAAACTCTTCGAGTGGAGTTTATTGCCACCTTTGACATATCAAAAGTAGTAATTATCTAGTTTTAATAAAACATTTGACTTTAACAGGTACAATATTTTGTTGGGGAGAAAATGAAGTGCCAACGAAGGGATTGCCAAACACTCCATGCACATTCCTGGTGACAGATGAAACTATACCGCGACCACCCTCTAACTGTGAAGCGAAGAAAAATACTGTGAACGACATCACAGTCACCTGCGAGAAGGGACACGACGGGGGATTGCCGCAGGTAATATTTACTCATATATCTATCTATATATATAAAAGAAAGTCGTGTTAGTTACTCCATTTATAACTCAAGAACGGCTGAACCGATTTGGCTGAAAATTGGTGGAGAGGTAGCTTAGAACCAGGAAACGGACATAGGATACTTTTTATCCCGTTCCCGTGGGATGTGATGATAGACCGAATTCCACGGAGCCACGGGCAGAAGCTGGTAATTAATATTTTGCAAGACCTCGCAAAGGTACACAAGACGGTCGAAATTTCTTCATAATAGCCAGAGCCGTAACTAGAGCAATACCAGCAGAGCCCAGGTATAGGGCGAAGAATGGATCAGACTAAAATATTACTGGCCTTATTTGAGTTAAATTTTTTTTCAAGGTAATAGTTATAGCTGATTCGCGCTTCTATAACTATGGCCGGGCACATTAAATGCCAGTTAGCTATGGCACTGGTTGAATTTTGAAGTGAGAACAGTTCCATCTTCAGAATTTGCTACTGGGTTTCGAAAAGATTTTAACCTACAAAGTACCAAAACATGTTATTTTATTTCAGAAATTTAAATTCATCGTTCAAGCAGTGGATTCTGAAGAGCAACTTATGTCAATAATAAACTTAGAACCGACATTTATGTTTGAAGAGCCAACTCAAGACGATTACAAATTCGTTATCATTGCTTTCAACGATAAAGGAGAGAGCCAAGTTGTAGAAATCGATAAGGACAGCATAGTGAGTGAAGAAGTTGGTGAGTAATGAGAAAGCCTTCAATAATTCTGACACATTTGCGACCGCATAGTGAACAAAATATAGCCCAGTATGTTCAATGGGCAACACCCCTGTTAATTGTATTCCACCTGTTTTACGAGAATGATTATGTTCCAAATTTAGGTTAACTTAGGTGCCTTTTTGGCTGTATTAGAACCACATTTCAGTCAATAACTGTATCGTTTTGAACTCAGCAGCTGCCTCATACGTACGCTACGTCATACTTAGTTAATATCGGAAAATATCAAGTGCAGAATTAATGAAAAGTAAAATCTTTAAACTATTTTAGCTACGGACGTGACGGTAAGCAGTGTGAAGAACATAACAACATTGGCGCTAGCTCTGTGCGGCGGCGTGGCGCTAGTGGCGCTGGCGGCGTGTGGGCTAGTGCTGTGCACGTACGAGCGCACGTCGCGGCTGGACCTGCCGCGAGACCTCTCTGACCCGCCGCTTTGCGCTTATAACACTGAAGGTGAGCATATAAAAAAGTGCATCGATTGTTAACTTTGATCAATATATCAAACTTAATAATTTAATATACCTTTTAAAACAAATTTGAACATTAGTTGTGAATTATTCCTTTGAAACTAACGGCTGAAGTTTCCGTCTGTATAAAAACGAAGAACAAGAACAGGGATTCCAACATATTTCCAATATTCGTAGATCAAGTTTTTAATTATTATCGGTATCCCTATTAAGTATGCTGCACGTTGTTTATATACAAATACATATTGTCATTTCCAGAATCGAATTGCGAGACGTACCATGACAGCGACGAGGGCAGCGAATGTAATGTCCGAAGAACCGAGTCGTTCCGGCGAGCCGTATCACGACACCCCTCAAAGAACTTTGACGTGCGACGAACAAGTTCGTTTCATTCGGCGCGCTACATGCAAGACATGGCCGAACAGGAGGCTATGAGCAAATGCAACGACATGCCACGGCAGGCTACCTGTAGAGTACACTCGCTGCAAAACATCAACAGAAGACGAGATATGGACGCACTCTGCGATCATCTCGTTTTACATCTGCCACCAGAGACGAATTACAACGTTTCTAGACCAGTAAGATACTAAACACCATTATTAGTTTACATTATTTCAGAAGCTGACTGTGAGTTTGTGGGGCTCTGGGCTACTATCTAGGGCCCTGATCATCTAATTGCCATTTTGTCAAAAAATCTATTTTTGATATTGTGTTCTAGTTAAACACCATAAGAGAAAAGATTACTAGAAAATATTAATTTAATAAAATATTTTCCGCCCATTTTATCTTCAATGGAGGCTGGGGCCCTTAATATCCACGGGACTCTGAGCTGCAGCCCCAAAAGCCCTTACGTAGATCCGCCCCTGCATTATTCGGTACCATAAACTAATTAATTTAGTAATATTTACTACTTACAGATGAACACATTTTACACGATGCCCAGAAAAATGCGACACAAATTAGCGAAGGAACTCAGCGATGAAACTTCAGAAATAACGCAAACTTCAGACGGATTTTCGCTGCCGCCGCCGCCGGATGAATTCGGCACGTATCGCGCAGGCACCAGAATTAAGGACATGCCAACAAAGTCAACACCAACTTACACTACAGTTATAAGAAAAAACTCCACAGGGAGGGACCCCATTAAACAGCAATATAATAATGTTATGTCCCCAATAAATACAGTGGGCCTGCCCACGGTCAGTGGTGGGCAACACAGCGGAGTGTACTCTTACCCAGACGACGATCATCACCATCAAAGCCATCAGGTAAACACGAACCCTTTCGATGAAGACTCTTCGTAACTCTGTCATTATTCATTGTCATTAATACATAATTTTTGTTAATTTTAAAGGACACGCTGAGTACCACTGGCGGTTTCCAAACTTATTTCACCCCTAGGGAATCTGGATTGTAAATACTTAGTAGATTTAGTTTACGATCAAATCAAATGTGCTTCTAATGGCAAAGGGTATAAGAAATGTAAGATAAATTAGCACTTACAGCTTGTCACTAGACGTAACTCAGCTTATACCTTGTTACATAAACACATGCATATTAGATCTCATTAACCATTGATTTCATTTGCTACACGGCACATCAATTATAGTCATTAAAGTTCTTAAATCATCATAATTTATTTACAAAAATAGAAACATTTCTTCAGTGCTTAAGGGTTGTGTTTCACTTGTATTTCTTTAATTATGCACACGATTCAATTTTTGTACATTAGTGTATCACTACTGCCTCTTCAAATATAATGTTAACAAACCAAAGTTTTAATAATTATATTACCAAATTATAAATAATAATAATATGACTTTTTGTATGTTTAGTAATTTATGAAAATATAAAGTGTATGTCAGTCGATGCGTATTTTGATTTAATCTACGAAATTCAATATTATTTATTCCACAACCAAAATGTCTCGTGTACAAATTATATTATATTTTGATTCATGCATATATAGTTATAGACAAATACATACAAAACGGTCTAGTAAACCAATAGGCGATATTCCATAGGATTGGGAAAGCCCTTTGAAAAGGTGAGGTCGCCAGCACATCCCAAATCCACGCGTATCCAAACCTGTCAATTTTTTTCAATCGATTTTCAATTTAATCTCCAAACAATAGTTTATTATCCATTGACAGTTGGCGGTAACTTGATGTTCTGGCGACTGTACATAATAACTTAATCGGATTCCTTACGATATAATCTAGAGCTAATTTCAATCCATCCGGTCCAAATGCGCCTGCGCCACGGAAAGCCGATCGATAAGTCGTTGTGTGTTTGGCCGTGCCTGTAAAGAAACAGGTTTATTTGTACTGTTTATAGCATTTTTCAAGGAAGAAAGACTTAATTCTACCATTAATGGTGGGTTATATAGAGTCGTCATAAGCGAGATGACGTTTTTAGACGAACAAATTAGTGTGTAATGGCTTCGGTTCCACAAACGCTACTATGAAATGCGGTGTCAGTGAGGTATCGAACATAGGTAGGGTGGAATGTGGTCTTTCTTTACAATAAACAGTCACACTCTGCATTAATATTTTATATGATATCATTAATATAATATTTTAGACGATCTTATTCAAGGTTTCATTTTATTGTAACAAACGTCATTCAATGAATTCGTAAAGACAACATCTACTGCGCTACATACGAAACCGACGAACAAATCCTGAATCGCACAAGTAAAGTTTGTAACGCAACTTGAATATATACAACCGCTCGATATCAACCATCGTCGTGGCCCACCAGGCATAACACCCGCCTGCTCGGAGGATCCTACGTTTGCTTGGAGGGGTAACACACATCACCACCCTCCACAACTTCATCGTGTCATTTAGTGACATTGGGCGACTATTCTGATACAATTGTAATTTACTTGGGCTCCAGTAAGGCGACCAGCAGTGATAGCCTATTGATATGACACTTGGATTGCCAAGTCAAAGGTCTCGAATCCACGTACCACTGACCTTTCGAAGTAATGTGCCAGTTAATTATCACGCGCTTAAAGCAGGAAACGTGCACGCCTGTGAGATTTTCTCAACGGCGTGTGAAGTCTGCCAACCCGCATTAGGCCAGCGGGGTGGACTATATAGCCCAAACCCTCTCATTGTGAGTTGGACAGAATAATGGGGTGATGGATAACCTCTGCCTAACCCTTTGGGATTCCCCAAAGGGTTAGGCAGAGCCGTGATGGTATGTTTGATATAGTCGAGGAGGACATCCTTCAACGTCCACACGTCTTGTTATCGCAATATTGTACCAGTGAAGATTGTACCATAATTTATTTTAAAAGAGTGTCTATGGAGTTTCTTGCCGGATTCATCTCCATAGGATCAACCTTTTGGAACCGTGCAACTAGAATAAATTCTTTCATAAACGCTTGTAAAAGCTTATCTATAATATAAAAATGAATCGCCAAATGAGTTGCTAAGCGCAAATCTCGAGAGCAGCTGAACCGATTTCGCTCATTCTTTTTTTATAATATTCATTCTAGTAGGTACGAGTATGGTTCTTATGGAGAGAAAAATTTAAAAAATTGCCTGAAGAAGTCCAAAAAACAACACTTTTATATTCCCATACAATAGATTCGTAATATTACTTAAGTCAATTTGAACTTTAATACATACAATAAAGTTTAAGTTTTAGTGGACGGGTTCCGGGAAGGCAAAACAATTGAGTGACGTTAGTTTCAGAATCAATTGTTAGGCGGTTGTGTTCGCCAGTGTCAAGTTTAAGTTGTTTAGTTGCCCAATAAAACGGTAGAAACTTTATTGAGGCTTTGATGGAGTTTAGGCGTGAACCCAAAAAGTCACGATTTTCAATTTTATATTATTTGCCTACACTCTCACACGTTCACGAACACTTAATGGTTAATTATCCACCATAATAACATATGAAACTTCGGAGAAATTCAAGTTTTGATAAATAATATAAAATCGATAACGTGCACTTTATATTTTCCCGCCTAAACCCCTCCGTTAGTTCTGGGTCAAGTTATTTTGTGTGAAGTATATGCACTGATGTAGTATGCACTATGTAGTATGTAGTGTGCAGTGTGCGGTAGTGCGTGGGTACCTGCAGCGCGGAGAGCGCGGCCTCGTGCAGGTCCTTGCAGCGCGCGAGGGCGCGGCGGCGCAGCGCGGCGGCCAGCGGCGCCAGCTCGGCGCGCGCGCTGTCCAGCAGCAGCGCGGCGGCGCGGCACACGTGGTTCTCGTCGCCGCAACCCAACCACACGCGCTCGTTCACGCTCACCATTCTACGGCGAAACATTCAACAATAGAATCACTTCTACAAGCGAGCTTCTGCGAGCAATGATATAACGATAGTTTATTGAACAGTTTTTTTTATAAAAAACGTTGCCCCGCACTAGGATTTTCTCCTGTATCGTGGGTGCGTTTACAAACACGTAATTCTCACATACACAAATGCCTAACCCCGGAATAACTATGTACCCTTAGATCATACAAATATTTACTTGGTGTGGGATCAAACCCACAACACGTATCGCAGAAGCTGATCGGTCAGCCGCTACGCCAAACGTGTCGTCAATTTGTATCCAAGTCTAAGATATAAGCGATTAAAGTTTTTTAATGGGAATTGAGATTCTAGCTAGTAACGACGTCATAACTACTATTTTACGCTCTCTATCTAGCATAAAAGTAGTGGGTGGTCAACAGGCTGAAAGTTACCTGACAGTCATCAAATTCGGTGTTATGATTTGGTATGGGTTGGAGCTAAATGAATATATTACAAGACAATAATGACGTGTTATCGAGCGGAAATACTACTTTGAATACGTACTTGATATAGATGTCGAGCACCTGTTCCAGCGACACGCCGATATTCAAGATAGTTTTATATACCATTCCTCGGTCCGCTTGAAGTTTACAGCTCATTATTTCTAGTTGACGCACGATGAAATCTAAAATAAACGTCTATATTATTCCACAGTTGATCCAAAAAACATTGAAATTAAAAAAAACGTCTATATTATTCGGAAGTTGATCCAAAAAACATATAAGTAAGCCTATCTTTCAATTGTGACCTGAAAACACCAACGACAAACTTCTACCTATATAATACTGGAATAATCAATAAAAAATATCATATTAGCCAAAAGAAGTTTACTGCTGAACAAAAACCTCCTCCAAAGACTTCCACAAAGAATTGCATGCCCCCTGGATCGAACAAATCCTGGCGACCTTGGTGAAGGGCACCAGGAGGGTCATCGGTCCATCTTATTGACCAGTTCTTTTATATGGAAAAAAACGGTTATTTATAAACTAAAAAACCCTACTGCGTTTCTGTGTAATTTGTAAATGAAAAAAGCCTAAAACAAGCCATTCTAGAAAGTTAGCCGTCTAGTCAGTAGATTGGAGTAATCTGCAATATAATATAGGTATGTGCTCTCAATTCACTAAGACTCCTTTCCTAGAATGGGTCCCGACTGCTACAATTTTTCTTACAATCGGGTATGACGAGTTTCTTGTTTTCATTTCCAAATTACACAGAAACGCAGTCGGGTTTTTTGTTTTCTAAATAACCGTTTTTTTTAAAAGTTTTCTTATTGAATGAGTTTGTATAGTAACCTACATTTATATTATTACGAATCTAACGACACCTATGAAGCTAAAATGCATCGAGCTGTTCAGGCTGCAGAAAGTGCCAAACATTTGAAATTGGCGCCAAAAATCCGCCGTTTTGTTTTTTTTATATACCCAGTGTCACTCTCACAGTAAATACGAATCTAACGACACCTCTCAAGCTAAAATCTATCGAGCAGTTCAGGCTGCATAGCGTGCCAAATTATACATACTATACATACTCTCGAATAACATACTACATAACCCTCATTTTGGCGCATTTTTTCAACAAATTAATAATAAGGAGGTTAACTAACATAATGGGAAGCAGTGTCCTGTGTTGACGTATTCCCTGCCGAGTGTAGTTAGCTTGCTGAGCACCGATGCCAGTTTCTCGTCAGGAGTGGGGAGGTTCCTAGCTGCGGCTTCCGCCTCGGCCAAGATGTTGCTCCAAATATTCTCAACTAGTAACGCGTCATTATGTCCGGAACACTGCACGATCGCCAGCTTGCACTCCCAAAGGTTGTAGCGATCCGCATACTCTTCGTAAAGCTGGTAAATAGTGAATATAAATAGTAACTTATTCGAATATACGGGTGATGTTGTGCAAATGTGTGAATATATGTGATGGTAAGCACAAATCAATGACCATTATATACTTAGCATAAGGTCTGGGTAGCCTATAAGAACCTACCTTTTTGTTTTCAACATTACCTTTCATTCATTGTTCCTTTTAGTGTATACCGGCTAACTTTATTTTTAAAGAAAACAAGTAGGTACCCTTTTATCTTGTTTTGGTGAGCTGTAATCAAATTGATCACGTTTCACAAGGGTTTTAGGCGGCCAAGGTTAGGGATGGGCCGCATAATTTCTTTTTCGGTTTTCAGCAATGATTGTTGGCGGGCTGCACGCGCGCCACCTCGCCCGCCTCGTCCAGGCGCCGTGCTAGTGTGTACCTGCGTGATCTCCAGCAGCTCGTCGTCGAGGCGCTGCATGTGGTGCGGGTGCGGCTGCAGGTGGTGCGGCAGCGCGGCGGCGGCGGCGCGCACGGCGGCCTGCACGCGCGCCACCTCGCCCGCCTCGTCCAGGCGCCGTGCTAGTGTGTACCTGCGTGATCTCCAGCAGCTCGTCGTCGAGGCGCTGCATGTGGTGCGGGTGCGGCTGCAGGTGGTGCGGCAGCGCGGCGGCGGCGGCGCGCACGGCGGCCTGCACGCGCGCCACCTCGCCCGCCTCGTCCAGGCGCCGTGCTAGTGTGTACCTGCGTGATCTCCAGCAGCTCGTCGTCGAGGCGCTGCATGTGGTGCGGGTGCGGCTGCAGGTGGTGCGGCAGCGCGGCGGCGGCGGCGCGCACGGCGGCCTGCACGCGCGCCACCTCGCCCGCCTCGTCCAGGCGCCGTGCTAGTGTGTACCTGCGTGATCTCCAGCAGCTCGTCGTCGAGGCGCTGCATGTGGTGCGGGTGCGGCTGCAGGTGGTGCGGCAGCGCGGCGGCGGCGGCGCGCACGGCGGCCTGCACGCGCGCCACCTCGCCCGCCTCGTCCAGGCGCCGTGCTAGTGTGTACCTGCGTGATCTCCAGCAGCTCGTCGTCGAGGCGCTGCATGTGGTGCGGGTGCGGCTGCAGGTGGTGCGGCAGCGCGGCGGCGGCGGCGCGCACGGCGGCCTGCACGCGCGCCACCTCGCCCGCCTCGTCCAGGCGCCGTGCTAGTGTGTACCTGCGTGATCTCCAGCAGCTCGTCGTCGAGGCGCTGCATGTGGTGCGGGTGCGGCTGCAGGTGGTGCGGCAGCGCGGCGGCGGCGGCGCGCACGGCGGCCTGCACGCGCGCCACCTCGCCCGCCTCGTCCAGGCGCCGTGCTAGTGTGTACCTGCGTGATCTCCAGCAGCTCGTCGTCGAGGCGCTGCATGTGGTGCGGGTGCGGCTGCAGGTGGTGCGGCAGCGCGGCGGCGGCGGCGCGCACGGCGGCCTGCACGCGCGCCACCTCGCCCGCCTCGTCCAGGCGCCGTGCTAGTGTGTACCTGCGTGATCTCCAGCAGCTCGTCGTCGAGGCGCTGCATGTGGTGCGGGTGCGGCTGCAGGTGGTGCGGCAGCGCGGCGGCGGCGGCGCGCACGGCGGCCTGCACGCGCGCCACCTCGCCCGCCTCGTCCAGGCGCCGTGCTAGTGTGTACCTGCGTGATCTCCAGCAGCTCGTCGTCGAGGCGCTGCATGTGGTGCGGGTGCGGCTGCAGGTGGTGCGGCAGCGCGGCGGCGGCGGCGCGCACGGCGGCCTGCACGCGCGCCACCTCGCCCGCCTCGTCCAGGCGCCGTGCTAGTGTGTACCTGCGTGATCTCCAGCAGCTCGTCGTCGAGGCGCTGCATGTGGTGCGGGTGCGGCTGCAGGTGGTGCGGCAGCGCGGCGGCGGCGGCGCGCACGGCGGCCTGCACGCGCGCCACCTCGCCCGCCTCGTCCAGGCGCCGTGCTAGTGTGTACCTGCGTGATCTCCAGCAGCTCGTCGTCGAGGCGCTGCATGTGGTGCGGGTGCGGCTGCAGGTGGTGCGGCAGCGCGGCGGCGGCGGCGCGCACGGCGGCCTGCACGCGCGCCACCTCGCCCGCCTCGTCCAGGCGCCGTGCTAGTGTGTACCTGCGTGATCTCCAGCAGCTCGTCGTCGAGGCGCTGCATGTGGTGCGGGTGCGGCTGCAGGTGGTGCGGCAGCGCGGCGGCGGCGGCGCGCACGGCGGCCTGCACGCGCGCCACCTCGCCCGCCTCGTCCAGGCGCCGTGCTAGTGTGTACCTGCGTGATCTCCAGCAGCTCGTCGTCGAGGCGCTGCATGTGGTGCGGGTGCGGCTGCAGGTGGTGCGGCAGCGCGGCGGCGGCGGCGCGCACGGCGGCCTGCACGCGCGCCACCTCGCCCGCCTCGTCCAGGCGCCGTGCTAGTGTGTACCTGCGTGATCTCCAGCAGCTCGTCGTCGAGGCGCTGCATGTGGTGCGGGTGCGGCTGCAGGTGGTGCGGCAGCGCGGCGGCGGCGGCGCGCACGGCGGCCTGCACGCGCGCCACCTCGCCCGCCTCGTCCAGGCGCCGTGCTAGTGTGTACCTGCGTGATCTCCAGCAGCTCGTCGTCGAGGCGCTGCATGTGGTGCGGGTGCGGCTGCAGGTGGTGCGGCAGCGCGGCGGCGGCGGCGCGCACGGCGGCCTGCACGCGCGCCACCTCGCCCGCCTCGTCCAGGCGCCGTGCTAGTGTGTACCTGCGTGATCTCCAGCAGCTCGTCGTCGAGGCGCTGCATGTGGTGCGGGTGCGGCTGCAGGTGGTGCGGCAGCGCGGCGGCGGCGGCGCGCACGGCGGCCTGCACGCGCGCCACCTCGCCCGCCTCGTCCAGGCGCCGTGCTAGTGTGTACCTGCGTGATCTCCAGCAGCTCGTCGTCGAGGCGCTGCATGTGGTGCGGGTGCGGCTGCAGGTGGTGCGGCAGCGCGGCGGCGGCGGCGCGCACGGCGGCCTGCACGCGCGCCACCTCGCCCGCCTCGTCCAGGCGCCGCAGCAGCTCGCCGCCGCCCGCCCCCGCGCCGCCCGCGCCGCGCACGCACACCACGCCCGCCGACAACCACGAGATGCGCTGCGACAGCGTCGCGCCCGACCTACATCGTACCTCGTTTCAATACGCTACTTGACAGTTATAGGGTTGTACCTATTTGTATAAAAAGGCACTGCATTTTTCGGGTTCAAATACAATTTATCGAAGACGACAACGCATATAGGTTAGTCAGATTATCAACATGTAACGCCATCCAATCATCAGTTTTACAAATATACACGTAAAGGAACATCCGCGTCATATCCACGCGCACTCGATATTTGTGTGCAACTGAAGATTTCTAAAAAATATCACATGAATTATAGAACTGTGCATGCGAAAAAATCTCTTATTTATTTTGATCTGCTGTACAATGACCTCCTAAGTTTACTATCATATCACGGTGCAGGTAAAATAACTTGATTAAATATCTTCCTTTCAATGTTTCATTTATAACATAATTATTTTGTTATATTTTTTAAACTGATTATAAAATGTTTTTTTTTATAACCCGTAATGTAACCCCTCTCATTCTGAGAGGAGACCTGCGTCTAGCAGTGGTACAGTATACGGAATGTTAATTATGACTCATCTTCGAAATATGAAGACCCGTATTCTCCAAGTCACCACAGATAACCTCAGGCTTTTTCTTTATACGTTAGTTTAGTTGCTCTAAGCAAAATGCCTCCAAAGCTTTCACACCTTCAATGACCAAAAATGTATCTCTGTTGGAAAACTCGTACTTACCCAGGTCTGGTAGCAAGTCCTTCAAGAACATGGGCGGCAGCGAGATGGTCTCCAGCTTTCTCGAGAACCTTCCACAGCAAGTCGAGCAGATGCAACGCGGCAGGTGGCGCGGCTGATCGTGCGGCAGCTTCCAAGTATGTACGAAGAGATGGAGGCGGGGCAGTGCCCAGCGATAGCAGCTCTGTTAAAAAGTTACCATGATTTAATAACGTAACATCACGCCTATATTCTCGGAAGGGGTATGCAGAGGCTTGCTGATAATAAAACATGTTTGCTAGTGTGTTTTAAATTCCAGCGAGCCCATCTGCATAAAGCACGAATCTAAACTCTAACCTACTCCCGAGAACTTCCGTATGGTAAAACCTAATAACACTTTTCGATCCGGGAATTAAACCAAAAACCATCTCAGCAGTGCATTACTCCAAAGAGAAGAGAAAAAAAAACAATCAGAATAGCTCAAACATTCGTCGAGGCATCACTTAAATTCATAATGTGTAAAACAGTTATTACCTGACCCAAGTTGTTTCGACACTAGCCACTCATAAACTGCGACATGTAAAAGTTCATCATTTTTGGAGAGACATTCCCATACTAATTTTCTTCCCTGAAAAAAAAAACATGTAGATAAGCTTATTTTGCACTTGATTAAGCGTATTATTTTATCACTAATTTTAATATAAGCAAATTTAAAAAATACAACTTAGTGTGATTGGTACAATTTTATATTCTACAAAACCAATCAAGGTCAAAGAAGAAGAATCATTTTATAGTCCAGTACCTTACCGTAACAAGCTATACTGTAAGTTATTTCAGTGAAGGAAAAAGGGGTGCGACTTGCGGTGGCTTTGAGGTCATAGCGTCTGGTGTATTTAACCAGAAGACGCAAATTCGAATCTTGCTCGCATTCGAAATTTTCCTTCACTAAAATAACTTTATAGAATTAGCATGGAATGAAATGCTAAAAAAATACAAAACGATATTGTATCTGTTTATGATAGAAATTCTATAACTATAACATAGGAAGTCTATAACTGCCCTATAGTTAATCTGACTATATTGCTAAAAACGCATTTTGATGCATGAAATGATGATAAATGATATGTATTTCTGTAATTAGATCTTATAAAGACACTTTTACAAGTCAATGTTTTACATTTTTTTGAACTAGATGGCGCCGGCATTTCCTAACTGACGACCTCTGAGAAGAAACACCGAAACAAACTCAGAGAATCATCAACCTAGAAAAAAGTTATTATTCTATATTTACGCTAGCTTACCTGATAGTTGGCGTCAGCAGGCGACATGGTGAGAATGTTGTCGTTAGCAGGCTGCGAGCGCAGAGGCGAGGGTTCACTGTTGGACGCTTCAGCACTTCGCTCATATAAGCGTTCTAGAGCTGCGCACACTTCGCGATATATCTCCATTCTGAATCACATAACAAATCTTTTAAGTAGTGTAATATCACTTCTATACAAAAATAATTATAAATAGGTATGCACCTGTGGAGTGGTTGACATTTTTTATACATTATCAGTAAAATAAGACACTTTCAAGATTTCAGTTATAAGATACTAGCTTCTGCCCGCGTAGCGTGATGATATATAGCCTATATCCTTCCTCAATAAATGGCCTATCTAACACTGAAAGAAATTTTCAAATCGGACCATTAGTTCCTGAGATAATCGCATTCAAGCAAACAAGCAAACAAACTAACTCTTCAGCTTTATATATTAGTATAGATTAATACTCGCTCTAGTTTGCCAATTAGAAAAAAAATACTACCTTAGAATAAGGGATTCCAAAAGATATGTTATGGACCAAATGTTTTATGTCAAAATTATTGGGACTGGTCGTTAGTGGGTTATTATGAATGGCGTCGGTCCACTTTTTGAAAAATGCATGTCAATGACCAGGTTATAATTATAAAGTAAAGGTTTGGAGTTAATAAAGTACAATTTACTTTACCTTCTGTAATAAATAAAATGCCCTTCTCTATCTTGTGAGGGCTGATCGCTTTTGTAATAATGTACAGCTTTGTCTTGGGGGTCGAGCTTAGATGCGCACACGACGCACAATTCGACCACCCCGGAGTAAAAGCCAGCTGATACTAGTTTTGAACACACTAGTGGTAAATTTACATTTGGTGCTACATCCTAAAAAGCGACACACGACTATATCAATAAACTGTATTAGCTAGGAATTTATTGTTTAATTTTCCATCTATAACTGGAAAGCATTCTAAGGCACAATACTCACCTTACATAATTTTAATGCATGCTGCAGCATTTCCTCTCGCTCAGCCGGATTCTTTTGTTGTTTAGCAAATATTAACAATTCATTAGCCTACAACAAGAAAATATTTAGAATAATATTGAACAGTTTTTCGATAAATAGGTATATCATTGTACTTTTTAGCCGTTATATTGCTTCATTACCTTTGAACATGTAGCATCTTCTTGTCTATAAAGTGTTGGACAGAGTTGCCTCAATTTTTGGGAGATGCCGTCCACAGAGGCATTGTCTCTCAAATATCCAGCGACTAGAGACTCAAGGAGTAAGCACGCCACTTCTTGCCCCCCTACTAATAATTCCCTAAAAGAACACAGTATAATGTTAGTCAAACTAGTAATAATATTTTTGGGTAACATTTGCGACGAGAAGTTATGTACGCATAAACCAAGTACGAAGTAAGTAAGTACCTAAGACATAAGATCGAATTATTTGTTCATGTTGATCAAACTTAAGAAGAAACATTTTAAATAATAATACATACCTATAACTAGCGGCCTGTAACGCATTCTGCTGTTCAGGCGGAAGACTAGCGGCAATTACATGGAACTGATGCTCACACAACACTTTCCATAAACTTAACATTTCTATCGCCATTGCTGAAAACAAAACAAAAATTTATAATCTATATTATGGTAGCATAAAGAGGGATGCTTCTATTATATTTATTAACAACACCTTATATACATTTATAAAAATAATATTTATCATACTTTGCTTTGCCACAGAAAAATATACTCTATTTCTTTACAAAATTTGCATGGAAGTGTATTTAAAAGTTGTACGCAAATTGTAATTTGCCTTCGATACTTACAAATAAATAATTTGAGAGCCTGCAGCGATACGTGCTCATCGGAATGTGGAGGCGCAAGTGTTCGTTGCATGAAGGCAGCCACGCGATGAAGCTTTTGAACTATGTACGCACAGTCTTCACCAGTTACTTTACTACTCATCTGAGAAAAAGTATTTTGAGATTTAGTACCTAATAAGGCCTGTAGTTTGATAAGTACCAGTAATTGAATGACATAATAATTATTAAAATCAATGTCATTTACAATTTCTAAAATCAATTATACTGAAGTAAAGTACTACAGTAAGCAGGAAATTTCTTACCTGTTTTGTGTTATTTTATTAGATGGATACTAAAATGAAATTTATGTCAATAGAAAAAACTTACGAATTCCTTATGATCAGGTGACTGCGACATCGAAACACATTTCAGACTCCATATAGGAGCCAAGATTCTGCCTATGTATATATATAGGCCATTATGCTTTGCACTATATTCTATAGGCATAGGAAAATTGGGGTCTCTTTGTTGCTGGGTTATATTGCCAACAAATGAGGATTGGTTGAAGGCTGGGCTCATCATGCTCTGGTGGAATGGTGACTGAGGAATCATAGACTGGCCTGGCGAACCAGGGAAGGATTGATTCATAGGCCCCTGCTGGTATGATTGGTTTAGTTTTCCTTGCTGTATTTGGCCTTGTGGGCCTCTTACAGACATAGGAGTTGACATTTGTCGTGGTGAGAATTTTGGAGATCCTGCAAAAATAATAGTGTTTCATAGTTGTACTTGATAATGTTGCCTTGCCTCGCTATCAAGGCGATATTATAAATTAAATTGGCACACGTGGTAGTCACGAATGAATTTTTTTTTTATCTATAAACTACTTTGTGTCAAAATTGATAAAATTATACAATCTATTTATATACTTACCAATAGTGGACGGTATTTGTGAAGGTTGTTGGAACATAGGTGTCGGCGCTAACTGGCTGCCGTAGAGGAAGAAAGCACGAGTCGCCCACTCGCTCACAGATAAGTCGCCACTAGTTACGTCCTCGCACGCCAGGTATAGTGCACACGCACATGCTTGTTCCACACTGTACAACTGAAAATGACAAAATATTAATTTGCAATATCATAATTGTGAGACAACTTAAATATTGATAGCTAACTATGTAACGAACAATATAAATGCCCTTTGACAACACTTTCCAGAAGTTATCCATCAGAGAACTAAAGTTATCGACATAGCTCAAAGGATTAGCAAGCTGAAGTGGCAATGGTTCGGTCACATCTATCGGAGACAAAAGCTGGAGCAAACGAGTTCTTGCGTGGAGACCGTGACTAGGTAAACGTAGTGTACGGCGCCCGCTGGCAAGGTTATGATTTGCGGAAGGCAGCTGGCAGAGATTGGATAAGGAAAGCCGAAGACGCTCTGTGGCGTTCACTAAGCGAGGCCTATGTCCAGCAGTGGACGAATATAGGCTAATGATGATGAACACTCTTCAAATCACACTACTCTGAGGTAGTAACATTAAAAAAGGGAATCCTGTTTTTTTTATAATGTATAATGTGCGGGAAATAGTCATGGGAGTGAGCGGAACATACGAGTGCAGAATCTCGCAGGCGAAGGCAGCGATAACATGAAGTTTGCAATTTTTATCGTACAGTTGGCAACAGAGGTAGTTGCGTACTTCGAAGACAAGTTATATCAGTCGTAATAAATATGCGATGAGGTATGAGTTACCTGGATGAAGTCCCGCACGGGATGCTAACTATGTAACGAATAATATAAATGCCCTTTGACAACACTTTCCAGAAGTTATACATCAGAGAATTAAAGTTACCGACATAGCTCAAAGGATTAGCAAGCTATAATATATAATAATATTCTTCGACATTTTACACAGCACCATATAGTCCCAAACTAAGCAGAGCTTGTACTATGGGTACTATAATACTTATATACTTTATTTTTGTAAATACATACTTATAATACATAAGAAACACCCAGACGAACACAAACACTTATATTCATCATATAAATATTTGTGTTCTGTGGGAATCGAACCCACGACCTCATGGTCAGCAGTTCGGTACTCGAACCACTAAACCACAGAGGTCGTCAAGCTGAAGTGGCAATTGACATTTGAGGTAGTTGCGTACTTCAAAGGCAAAGTTTTATAAGTCGAGTTACCTGGAAGAAGTCCCGCACGGGGTGCGCGTCGGGCCCGCGGCAGTCGCGCAGCAGCGCGCGCAGCAGGTCGGGCGCGGCGCCCGCGCGCACCACGCACGCGCCCGCGCCCGTCACCACCGCCCAGCGCGATACGCTCCACACCTCTGCGCACACACAACAATATTAGTATATTGACAAAATCCTCATTATATTCACTACTTGATTAATCTATACATCTATAAAAATAAATAAAATTGAAATGTCTGTTTGTAATATTAAAATAACAGCTTTTTACTAAGTGCATTTGGATGTATTGATGTATTAAAGTACGATTTTAAATACCACGCGAGCGAAATCGCGGGTTACAGCTAGTTAATAATAAGACTGATCGTGCACCTGAGCACGCCAAATTCAAATATCAGTTGGTTTTTCGCAATTTTTAGATCTTTAGCATATTCTAAATTCATGGCAGTAGTCATTGTGACATTAACTATACAACATCCTCAACTAAACACAAAAACATAACATACCATCACGCATGTATTCCCCGAAGGGTTAGGCAGAGGCGTTCTAATGTCCACCCACAGTTCGCCGATATGTTTAGGTCTAGTAATATAGGATAATAGGGGGCGAGCCTACTGCCATTAACTGGGCACACATTCCAAACTCCGAGCTCTTACTGGGAATTTCACAGAAAAACCCAATAACGCTTTGCTCAACCTGGGAATCGAACCCAAGACCTCTAGCGTAGCAGTCGCGCTCAGGATCACTAGGCTAATGAGGCAGTTTGCGAAACACAAAAATGTTTGCCAAAATTGACGATTTACGCTACTTTTAGCTAGAATAACGATTTTTAAGGAAACAATTTATTCTCAGTTGTGAATATGGTATAGTTAATGTCGCAATTACTCCTTTCATAGATCTAAAATGTATTAGAGACCGACAAATTGTGAAAAACAATTGAAATTTGAATTTGGCGGGCTCGGGTGAACAATCAGCTTCAACGTGACTTTTTTAGCAGTGAAAATAATTATTAATCATATGATTGTAAATATATGATTTTATTATAGTCAGACCACTTCCTAAATTACCCAAATCTACCTGAATCTGTCAAAGCTGTCAGATTACAACCATTACCTTTTTTGGAGAACAGTGCTGGCGAGAGATGCTTGGCATGGTTACTGGGCAAGGCAGTGAGCGCCCAGGCCGGCCCATCGAGCGCCAGCAGGGTGTGCGACTCGCTGAAGCTGGCCGAGGACGCCAGCACGCGGGACAGGCACCACAGCGTCTCTGCCTCGCCACCGCCGCCCGCAGAGCATACCATCACCAGCGTACCTGGTTTATAAGATAATTTTAAGGCCCCATATTCTATATTACTCTTATTTCGCCAAAACTTTACTAGCATAAGGCAAAGTAAGGTAATAGAAAAATAATTTATCCTTAATGTTTCATAGAGCTTGTGGATGTGTCATTGTATGAAAAAAACTATAATTAACCTTTTGCTTCGTTTCATATAATTTCTTAGAATTTGATTACATACCTTAATTTTCGCGGTGAATTTTCGGCTTTTTTTCATAATTTCAGAATAGAAGCAAAAATGCTCTCTTACCATTTTCATATACAGCACTATGCACTTGTTTAGGCTTCAGTACTGAAGAATTAGGCGTGAATCCAGGCGGCAGCCGCACGTGCAACAACGTAAGGTATTGTGGTCGTTGGGGCCCGCCTTGACTCGCGCTGAATAAATAAATAAATAATAAATATTCTGCGACATTTTGAGTAATTTACAATTATCAATTATCAAATACACGATAATAAGATTATACACAATACTAAACCATTTTAAAGTACATAGTTATTCTGTTTTTCAAGAAGATAATGTTATGTCTGAGTAATAGCCTTGAAGGAAAATCATAGATCTCGAGTGTGCATCCACGAGGGCAACTCTGACTTTCCGAAATCATGTTCAAGACTTAAAACTGTGAAGGAAATATCGTAAGAAAACCTACTTGAATATTTTTCAAATAAGTCAAGAAGAAGCATATTAGTCTTCGTACGAAGACTTAAAAAGTAAATAATAATACAAAATTTGAGGCAAATGTACACTTACTCTGCACTCCCAGTAGTAAAATACAAACGCGCGCCTGTCTGTGTTACCGCAACTAAATTGAGATGATCTGATTCAGACTCCTCTACTGCTGATATTGCCACAACTGGTTTAAAATTATTCGGTTCCAAAGTTCTAAAAACAAATATAATGAAAATTAATTCCTACAATTATAAATTCCCATACAAAATTGATTTTCATTTACATCTAGTTTATGTATTAGTCATTTTTCAATTAAAATATTAGTAACAGAGTAGCAGCAAGGAAGTAAATAATTGATACTACCATCATCATCATCTGTAATCCCAAATGTTTAAGCAGAGGTGTATAAAGTACACATACACTTCAGTGATAATCAATATGTGTAAATCCCATGTTGGGCATTAGGGGGCATTGGGGGCTAACCTATTGCCATTAACCAGGCACAAATCCAAATTGAGAATCAATCCGAGCTGCAGCTGAGATTTTATAGAAACCCCAATATAAAACACTGCATAATAACTTAAGCTGCTTGACTTAGGCACACAACCCAGGACTTATAGGGCAGCAGTTGCGCTTATGACCACTGTGGAAGGTTTATAAGACATTTTCTATTTGTGTGAATAAGGGGGATAATGTATATAACTGTACTTACTTCACAATGTCAAAAGCTGATGCAACAATCTTTCCTTGTGTTAGCCTAACCACTCTGCTGAGACCTTCCCCATCTGAGCCTAAATCAAAAACTTCTATGCATCCCTTTTCACTCAATGTATACAGAATATGTCTAGAATTGTCTACTTCAATTTTAACTATAGGGTCCTCGTCATACAATGCTGCACTGAGGAAGGAAGGCACTAGGAATGACAGTGTACTAGTGGAGTGATTTACTTTCTTGCAGTGTTTACCAAACCACCCTAATTGAGCCTGAAAAATAATTAAATCTTATTTCATGATCATCCATAATTATGTCTAATTTCAATGGCCATGTGTTAGTCTCACAAAAACTTCAAAATAGCAATGCCAACCAAAAAAAGAGAGAGGCATTGCAATGCATGCTTATAGCTAGTTATTAAATAACTTAACCAATTAATAAACTTCAAAGCTTCAAAGATTTAATCAGCATAGTGAAATGCCATAAGTAAACCTATACTTTTGTATGTGTTTAAATTTTTTCATTTGTATTGTATTTGATACTAATATAACGCGATATAATCCGTAAAGTTGTTTTATTTCAATGTGTTTAAATTTTTTAGGATGATTGTGTATGTACCTGATAAGTGATCTCATATAAACAGCCATCTTTGCCACCCATAAAGATTCGGCCCTTAGCTGTGGGCTTGACACACATCATTGATATCCCATCAGTGGGCAGGACAAACACTGGCTCAGGAACTAGATGTATTTCTTGTAATTCACCAGCTCCATCATTTTTACTTGAAGAAAATGTTACACCTAAAATAGTGAATAAATTAATTTTAAATGCAGTTATTTTTCTATTATAGGGCAACACATAAAAAATATATTTACCTAACACTACTATTTCAACTGTAGTTGTAAGTACTAATAAATATTTTACAAAATTCTGAAACACTCCAGCCTTAGGTTTTACTAAGCCCACACTAACTATGGTTTCGCCCAGTCCATCAAAGTAGGCTACATCACTTCCATGTTCAAATGCCCATACATATATATTGCTATCTATGGCAAGCCAGACCCTGCTGATTTCAGGAAACACTCCCATTAGACAGTGGCATTGCATATCTGTTTTTTTTATAAGAAAACTATTATGGTTTAACTGCCTCATTTGCCAAGTGGTCCTGAGCACGACTGCTACACTAGAGGTCCTGGGTTCGATTCCCAGGTCGAGCAAAGTGTTATTGAGTTTTTCTGTGAAATTCCCAGTAGCAGCTCGGAGTTAGGAATTTGTGCCCGGTTAATGGCATACATTACATGGGACCTAAAACATACCGGACTGAACTGAAGGTGGACCGAAGGAACTGAGGGTGTACATTAAGTACGCCTCTGCCTAACCCTTCGGGGAATACAGGTGTGATGATATGTTATGTTATGTTTATAATGGTTTAATTAAAATGAAGTTAACCAATATGTAAAAACGAAAACTCATCATTATATATAACCAAGCTATTGCAATTCTATGTGATAAAATCAGACTAAAACATTTCTTTGTATATATAGCATAATCTTTATTGCACCCCAAAAACTATTGCAAAGAACAATTCACTGAATTGACATAATTTAATGTAACTGATGAGGTTTTTCTATAAAATGTTGCCCCACACTAGATTTTCATATAAGAATAAATTGTTCTATTATTAGAATTCATTATCATAATAATATTTGTTGACAATTATTTCTTATTTTACTTTTTAGCCCACTGCCAAGGAAGGGTTATCTTTTTGTAAGTAAGTGTTTGATGCAGCTCTGTTTATAAATAATTTTGATGTTGTTATTATTGATAGTGAATATTGTTGTTGCTACAAAAAGGATACGGGCAAAGTGTTCCATGATTTCGGGCGGCAATGGCACTTTGTTTAATATTTTCAATTGCGACAAGCTGGGATGATTCACGAGGGCGGCGAGGTTCCTGTAATCCCCTGCATTCAGCCCACTGCATGTTGGACTTCTTTGAGAAGCTATTCCAGTTATCTATAAAATGATAATAATAATTAGGTACTTATATGATCTGGACATTATGAAATTGTGTCCAATAAATAACTTTTAAATAACGGTATGTATAAAAAATTGCTTCAACGAACCTCTAAAAACGAAGGGCGCGAATTATCACCGCTAATATAGCGGTCTAGTGTACAACCAGCTAACTCCAATGATTCTAATTGCATTTTGGTGCCGTCTACCGGTCGTGCTGCGTCTATACTGTTGTTTATTGCACTAGGCATCTAAAAACAGCATTATAAAACAATACACAAAGTTTACACTAGTTTTGTACGATTTTCGTAATAATTTATTCGTAGTATTTTTAGGTTAGCTATCTGTCAAAAGTGACATTTTAGTACCTTTTCTGATAATTTACGTAAACCACAAGCAGAGCCGAACGAATGTATCTTTACAAATAAAGTACTTAATTAAAAATTCCTTATGCTATACTAATTAATATTGAAATCATTAGCATTACAATAAAAAATAAAAGCTATATTTTAAAGAAGCGCGACGGTTAGACAACAGTCAGTTCTACCAACAACAACAAGACAAAAATGGTGAGTTGCCAACACATAGCTATAACTTTCCCTTGAACTCGAGCTATAAAAAATATATGTTTTTATTTATTTATTTATATTTTTGTAGCAAATTAGCGTTATTATGCTTAAAAGAAATCGGCTTTCTGAATAGATATGAATTTATATTGCTATAAGGCTTCCTAAATTATTTCAAAACTACTTCAATCCGTAGTTCAAAATTGCCAGATTTTTAGGTTTAATTTTTTTCAAATACAATTATATAAACAAAAATAAATCCTCATTAAGAAGAACAGAAAAGTTTAGTGCAAAAATTCTACTCTGTAATATCTGCAAGGTTTTTGTGGAAAAATAATTAGATAGCAACTTTCACTACATGCACGCCAACTGCTAGGAACTAAAATTTTCGTTCGGAATCTATTATATAGTTTCACTAACTTGTGATGTTTAATAATCTACTTCAATGGTATGTGACCTCAATACTTTAGTATCCGTAATACTTGACTTGACTTACTAGACTTTGCTTGTCATGTATTCTTCAATTTCAACTTCAAGGTCTTCTTGACGCAAGTTACTTATTCATATCAGCTATACGCAAGGTAGGACGACTCCACGTCTCCGTTGAACCGTTCCAATTTATCATTATATCCAAAACTAGCTTTTGCCCGTGGCTTCACTCACATATAGCTATATTAGGATTAAAAATGGTTCTCAAAAATAATTGAATATAAAACCAACAGTGAAGATCTCTTCTTTGTACGGGTACCTAGTTACTTATTTATCATAGGTAGGTAGTTTCGAATAATAATGAAATTAAATAGTGATAATGAAATTAAAATCTATTCAGTAGTTTTCTCGCCAACACGTAAGAAACAGACAAACACAAGAATTAAAAAAAACTCATTTTTGGTTTCGTAGACATTTACTTAAGAACCCTATACCTTGTTTTTTTTAAATACATATCTTCAATGTACAGACATACCTACCTAGCTTGATTACGATTTTCTAATAGTAGAGATTCACTTTGCAAAAATACAGCGCAATTATATTTTCTCGTATCTATCGAGGACGTCGAACATAGCCGTAGAATGGGGGGGTGGGTTTCGGTGTAGAACCCTGGCCTGTATCATAGGAACAGTTAACGGCCAGAAGAACTTCTTCCGTCGATCTGGAATTAATTTATGGAGGAGTTCCATCTTTAGGCCCGAGATAGGTACCATTTCTGGGGTTTCGTTCTGGACCAGAATAAGTTAAATACTAATAACAACTTAATTTGAAACTAGAGGCTACGCAGGGGGGGGGTCAAAACCACTTCATTTGAGTAAAATACTTTTATAGGTACCTAAGTAAGTAAGTAATACATATTTAGGATAGTTTAAAAAATAATGATTGCTTAAAATACTAGGTAATCACTTTATTTATAACTATAAATGACAAATCCGTTACAATTGGCAATAATCATAATTTAATAACAGCTGTCCTTTAGCTCCTCCAATTATCTCACCATCAGAATAGACTAGCCGGCCTCTTACATAGGTCTGCATTATTTTTCCCGTCAATACTCGGTTCATGTAGGGGCTTATCTGAAATCAACAAAACCATCATACCATCACGCTTGTATTCCCTGAATGGTTAGGCAGTACTGTACATATACCTAATTATGTATTTTTAAAATGCACCGGTATGTTTAGGCCCCTCGTAATATGGGACGAGCCTATTGCCATTAACTGGGTAGAAATTCAAACTCTGAGCTGCTAACGAGAACTTCATACAATAACACATGTTTGACCTGCGAATCGAACTCGAAATTTCTTAGCAGAATTACAATAAAGCCAATTCGATGAAATAATATTGTCCCTCTCCTAATGTACCTGAATGTAATAATAATTACGGAAAAAGAAAAACTACTTCAAATACCTTGTTCTTGTATCGAATTATTTCGGGTGTGACAACGAATGATGCGTTAGGGTCAAAGAAAATTAGGTCAGCATCAAGGCCGGGTCTCAACGATCCTTTCTTCTCCTGTAGGCCACACAGACGAGCGGGACCCGCCGACCAATAATGGCTAAGCGTACTTAATTTATATCCACGAGCTTTTGCCTCCGTCCAAAATAGTGATAGGTCTGTAGGTAATATAAAAAAAAACATACATTATGCTGAACTTACCAATATGCATGAACTTGATTTGATTAAATCAGCGACCCGTGCGCACCTACAACTGCGTAAGTTTTCCATATTTTTCGGAATATAGAAAAACCTACCTAGATAGATACTTATGGTACCTATTTATTTTAAAAAGCGAATCTCATTCGATCAGTAAAAAACATGTTCATAAGTACTTACGATAAACTGAGGATAAACTCAAGCGCGCGGTATGTCCTTTATACATTCTAGAATAGTAAGTTTGTGAAAGTTCTTGTCAAGGCGTAATAACATAATCTCACCAAACTGAACTGAAGATATTCCTCCCCAGGCTTTTAAGAAGTTTGCACCTTTAAGTTCCGCAACACTAGGTGAGTGATCGGATGTAACTAAATCCAATCTTTCATCTCGAATATATTCCCATAGCTTTAGCTGTAAATAAAAAAAATGCTGTAGATGAGCGGTTTTATGAAGTTGCGGGTACTTCGCACACATCTTGGACTTCATGTACATAGGCCGTTGAGTAGATATTCATATCCCGAACTCATTCATGTTTTTAGAACAAGCAAGAACCATAGAAGTAAGTTCGCTTTCGACACCGATTGACGCCTACACATAAAGACTGAACACAGAGCTCAAGACTTCAACGGACTACTCCCAAATCCCAAACCCTACCTTGTTCGTAATGTTCCTGATCGGCGGCGCACATTTATATTCAGAGTGGCCAGGCGGGATCTGCTCGGAGCTCAACGTGAGGTAGTGGTTGCAGGTCTCCGCAGTCACGCCGCCCCGCCAGCCCTTGTAACCACTCTTAATTCTTGCGTCTCTTGCAGCTTCCAGAATTGGCACCACACCCTCCGCGGAGACGTGCACCACGTGAACGTGAACACTAGGAAATAATACCAGTTATTATCATTTGGTTTTGTTGAACAACTGATGAAATTAATATCGAAAAATAGTGGTTGTGAGACCTCCACGAGACCTCGAATGCTAGTTCCCATTTGCCCAGTAATTTCACTGGTATATTACGCTCCATACAATAATGAGAATTTGTCAATGCGGTGGTACCACTACCAATCCCGACGAACTCAGCAATGAACTCCACTGCTGAGTTCGTCGCACGACCACGCCAATTACTTTTTCCATAGAGAGCTATGTATATTTTATTCAGGTATATTAGGCTTAATTTATATACGTTATTTATACCTATAGGTAAGTATTTGAATAAAATCCATAAATTTCTCACTCAGTTTTGTATAATTGTGACGCAATCAATGATGCCGCTTCGAGCTCCATTATATCAGGGCGAGATGCGAGGTAAGTGTCGTAAAGAACTGGATCTGAAGTGATAGGTAAAACATTATTATAACTGTTTACGCAAAATATTTAAATAATGGCATTGACATCATAAGGATGTGGATTCTGTTAGGTTCTAGATTGGACAAAAAATATCGAATATCTTGACTGTCACGTTGGTAGGTATACCGGTTACATAAAGCGAGATTCTAGGATCGATTCCCAAGTCGAACAGTGTTATTGGGTTTTTCTATGATATTCTCAGTAGCAGCTTGGAGTGTCAATACGGGCTCACCCCAATGAACTGGATACACTACCTACCAAACTCTTTAATAACAAAACATGCGTGATGATGTGTTTGGTGATAAGAAAGATATATACGAGTATCATACGAGATGATAAGAGATTTTATGAGACGGAAAATACTTAGGTAAGTATGTAAAATGGGTTTAGTAGGTCGGTATATCTACACCGTCAAAAAGCCAAAGAATGCATTATCCACTCTTATGGTTATCTTGAAAATAATATCGGTGAAATCACAGGTTTTTTTATCGATATGTTATCATTTTGAACAAGTTCAAATTAAAACCAGGGATTTTATTTCAAGTGACAATGCTGAGTTCTATTTCTTACGCGGTGAACCACGGAACATAAAAAACAGTATTCTTTGTTCTGTGCGGTGAACGATGTTAATAAATTTAAATAATACTATACATAATAATAGTACCTACTTATATCATAATGCTTAAAAGAACATACTTGGGCATGATGGATCATCACAATCTGTACTCTCAGCACCAACTTGTACTTCAGCGTGGAACTGAAAACAATTAATTATATGTAACACAAGTTGTAGGTACTTATATAAATGTATGAATGAAATATAAATGTGTGAATATAAATGTAAAATTAATTTGCATGCTTTATGTAGGCAGAATATAGTATTGTTCCATAACCACCAATTTTATATCTTGTACCACCTGTATTCTACGCAAATAAATTATTTTTCTTTTTTCTTTTATTTTCTTTATATTCTAAAGGGCTAATAATAATTGATTCGAGAAATCCTCATGGACCGTCTGCCACCTAGGAAGGTAGCAGGGTATGTCAGACCCATTAGGAGTTCCTTTCTTCCCTTATCCCATAGTCACGGCGATGGGACGCGCGACATTCGTCACAACCGTAACAGGTTGTGGGCTAGCGTTCGCTGCACCTTTCAAATTTCTAAGGCACACCAACATAAATCTCCATTGCAATACCTAATCATTGTTTTATAAGTAATTGGCGGCATCGTACAACATCGAACTAGCTGCAAAGTAATTCATGTCGGTTATGAAGTAAAGTAACTTGCTTTTCAATAGATGCTACTGATGTAAATTCGGAATGTGAAGCAAATTTCGACCTGAAAGGTGGGACTCACGGTGGCTTAGCGGTCATAGCATCTGGTGTATCAAACTAGAAGACGCATGTTCGAATCCGGCCCGCAGTCGATTTTTTTGTACACTAAAATAAAGTTACTTATTAATATTTACAGCTAAAACAGTTCCAGTGCCGTTAAGATAGGCGAAGGCTTTCTCCAAGTCCTCTGGAGTCACATATGGAAATTCTGACACACCACTGTTGATCAAAAAGCATTTAAAGCCCACAACACCAGCTTTGACCATGTTTTGTAACTCTTCCTGAAAAAAGAAAGTAAACATTAGTAAAAATAGCAGAAAATCCAATATTAAAATAATATAATTAATAAACAATAAGTACATAGTACGTAGCACCGCGTAGCATATAAACCTATACAATCATTATTTATGTAGTTGATCTTTAATGTACTTACTTCATTTCCAGGAACAACTCCGCCCCAGAAACCTACGTCGACATAAACTTCTTCCTTGGCTATGTTGGCTTTAACTTTCAAGTTCTCAAGTGTGGTCGTAGGGGGAATGGAGTTTCTGTAATATCGATAAAATTTTAAACAATGTACCACGAAATGCTTGCATTTGGTTATAGTTAGATACCAATCAAATTTGACGAATTATTTCACATAAAACACTACACTAATATTTCTAATTTAAAAGTAGTGGATTTTCGACCGTCCGTCCTTTCGTCATTATTAATATAGCTTTGATTTTTACCCGTGGATAATAGTGTGGGTTATATGTTTATGTATTCTTATTTTAAGCTCTGATATGTAAACTGTAACATATAACTGTTTTTTGTCCCTAAATAAATAAAATAAAATAAAAGCAATTCCACGTTTAATCGGTTACGGTTAGTAAAGATCTAATAAAGTTAAATCTTATAACTTTGTTTTTATTTTGTTTACATATTATAGTTGTTATGTACACAATTAGGTATATTGTGTAAAACGATACAATTTTGTTTTCGTTGATGGTAAAGAAAAGTTAGCAAGATTTTAACGTAACACCTTTCCGCACCTGTATCTACAGACAGTAGGTAGTTATTATATTGTGTTGAATAGTTGTTTTATCAATACAGCACGTGTAACAGTATCTGTCACGTAGGTAAAGGACTTGAATATACGATTCTGATATATAATTTCGTACAAAAAAGTAAAAGTATGTGACATACAAAGGCATGTCGATGATGGTGGTGATGCCTCCAGCCGCAGCAGCCTCTGTAGCTGTGACGTATCCCTCCCAGGACGTCCTGCCGGGCTCATTGACGTGCACGTGAGAGTCCACTCCTCCTGCCATTAGGGCCCACCATCCTCCATCGATTAGCTAAAACAATAACAGTTGTAATTCACCATCACGTTACAGCTGTTCGAGACTGATATAAGTAATAATTAAATATTTATTACACAAAAATAACATTCTGATTTAGCTTAGCTTATAATTATGCGGCAAAAAATATAAAAAGTATAAAAGGTCACAGACAGTTACAATAACTATTCTACCAGGAAATATCTAATCTAGGAAAACCTGTAGGTATTATAGTTTATTATTAGTCCTTCTGACTAACTAAAATTATTATAAAATTGTAAATAATTACCTATTATGTACAAAGTTTATTGCGGCGTATGTATGTGTGAGGATGTGAGTGTATTGTATGTGGTATGAAGTAGGTACGGTGTGAAGAGTGTGTCACAGTGTGTCAATGATGAAGGTATGATGAGATATTGCTAATAGTAAGTAATATGTATTTATTTATGTTATGTTTGTATTTTAATAAGAGCTTCTCTTTCGATATAGTCAGTTGAGCATTTGAGGGCAATCTCGTGCGAAACCTTAAACCATAGTCTAAGAATTCGATCTAGCACGGGTATTCATCCAGTTGTGAAGTGCCCTTAACGACATCGGTTGAAACATGTAGTTATCGTCAAGACAAAAACAAGAAATAATAAAGTTAACTCATATTTTTAAGGCATCATAAAAATAATGACTACTTAGGGACCAGTTCATTTGAAGTATAATTAAAATAACATTTAAAATAATTAGTCTTACCTGCCAGTTCTTGCTAATTTCAGAGCTTAGTAACAAATCAACAGATTCTTTCTTGAGGACAGCTTCAATGACTCCTCTCTGGTCCACCAAAACGCCTCCGTCGAACTCATTGGTCTCAGTCACTACACGATGACTTAAAAATAACCGTTTCTGCTCTAAAGGTTTAGAAGAGATCTCGATTATAAGACTAGAAACACCCGCTACAAACAAAAATAAATTAGGTACTTTAGGCATTAAATCTATGTAACACAATCTCACGAGTTATTTAATTATATATACAACTTCTTACACAATATTAGTATCGATATTATATACGATAGCAACATTATACTGGTCAATACTGTGCAGCTGCTTCGTAAAAACTGAATGGCAATCAACACGAAAAAAACTGTTGTCTTTACAATAATGACAAAAACTAATTATCTGCTCAAGTAATGGTCGCGACGACCGTGTAAAACTTAGTTCACTGGTACGTGAACACGTTTACCTACGAGTAATGTTGAAAATAAATATAAAAATCGTTGCGGTTATACCGAATTTAATTTAATTTACACAGACAAAAACTCATCTTATCGCCAAATTCTATTATTTAAGATATGGTCGTCATATCTTTGATACAGTAAGAGATGTCACATTGTTCCAATTTGATTTTAAAAATGACTAGGCGTTGCACGTGAATTCACCTGCAACACATTCTTTCTCATAGCGAGAAGCTTTATTTGTAATTCTTACACAACCAGTTTTTTTGTAGCTATAGCAATTACTTATTCATTTCTATAAGTTCAAAATATAAGTGTTAACATATCAATAGGGTAACCTATTGATATGTTAACACCTGTTGTCCAATGTACCTAGGGTTTTAGGATGGAACTTATCAAAAGACGAGCTATGACATTTAATCATACAACACTTATTTAATTTAAGCGGTGGTAGCCTAATGGCTAGGGCACCGGACTTGCAATCATGCGGTTGCCGGTTCGAAACCCACCCATTGCACTACCGACGTAAACCCACTCGTAACACAAGCATTTTAGCTTAGCACGAGGGGTTAACAAGAATACTAGTAATGTGCGATCCACATTGATAGTAAGATTTAAAAAAAAAAAAAAAATTTTATAGTTTTTGCCACAGATAATAGAATAGGTACTAGTAGTTTTTGCCTATAACATATATACCTACTTATGTTAGTAGAAATTAAGTATGTCATGTAGGTTTGTGATATGAAATTTTTTTCTAAAGCCTCGCCGTCTGCTCTATGAAGTTTCTTGCAAGTTATAACTTATTTTGACCTCTCGCTCTACCTACACTAAAATCTCTAAATATCCATCTATGTGATATAATACTTCAATTATTACAAGTAGGTAGGTACTAAGTTAATAAATATACATTAGTAATTAGGCACTCAGTTATTTTAAACACACAAAAATATAATACTTGAGTAAAATTTTTCAAGTTAATTATAATATCCTTGGTAAATGCCGGAGGCTATTCATGCGGTAATTAGTTCATGTTCAGTTTCCGTATTTATTTGAATGAAGCTGAAATTGTTTTATTGTATGTGACGTACGAGTACGGTATGTAAATATGTACATAGTTACCAATTCCTGGTTAAGAATTTCGATAATAAACTAGTTTTGTAAAAACACTTTAAATTTGACAGTAACTTTATCTCTGTTTGTTACATTTTCACTTCTAAAGCGTTGAAGAAATTTTGTTATAGGTAGAAATAGATTGATCCTAAGAGAAAGAGACAACGCATAAAGGTCTTTTGGTATGCAAGTGACAAAGAACAGAACATGTTGTATTATGAGAAAAAATACTTATACGAAATTCATTAGAATTAATCAATTGTTCACAGTGTATGTTATTTAATCTTGATTGAATGTAATGAATACAGTCTGATTAACAATTTTAATCTATACTAATATATAAAAAGCTGAAGAGTTTGTTTGTTTGTTTGTTTGCTTGAACGCGCTAATCTCAGGAACTACTGGTCCGATTTGAAAAATTCTTTCAGTGTTAGATAGCCCATTTATTGAGGAAGGCTATAGGCTATATATCATCACGCTACGCGGACGAAGTCGCGGGCAGAAGCTAGTGTAATAATAAGCACAGAATGCCCTTAATTTTAAAGTTTTGTATGAACTATTAGATACTTTAGACTTAGTACTTAGTGGTATAGGTCACAGTAAGTAACTAATATGATGACTATCTAACATTATAATTGATGGATTAAACATTAAATAAAATTGACACAGCATGCCGTTACCGAGTCTTTATTAAAAAAAAACAGAGCAAATTCTAGTTTACAGTTTAGATAATGTAATTTCAGATATCATTCAACAACAGTGTTCCCTTAGGTTGTTCAATAATTTCCCCATCGGCATATATTAGTTTTCCACGAAGGTATGTTTCTTTCACAACTCCTTTTAACTCTTTGCCAATGTAGGGTGTTAACTGAAAAAAAAAGAAAATTTGGTATGTGATCAAATGGCGCCTTAATCTGAGAATGGCGCCAATAGTATTCTCAAAAGTAAACGGATAAATGGTGTGAAATCGTAGTAATGATAATGTAGCAAAATCGCCATGAGATGAATTTTGACAGTTCTATCTGTCAGTTTTTAGCCGTTGGACGACCATTTTGATACAATTAAAATAGCAGACCTGTGCCCCTGTCTTAGACTATACATACATAGTAAATCCATAGCCCTGTTGCTGCCTAACTTATAGACTTGCTATCAAAATGAATTCCATAATAAATTACTATTATAAGACGATATCACGATATAACTGCCTCATTTACCAAGTGGTCCTGAGCGCGACAGCTGCGCTAGAGGTCTTGGGTACAATTCCCAGGTCTAGCAGTTTTATTGGGAATTTCTATGAATTTCTCAATAGCAGTTCGGAGTTTTGAGTCAAATGACGCTTAAAGTTAATAATCATGCTATTTCAGTTACTGTTTTGCTGACAATACCTACATTGTATTACACGTGTACTGAGTAGAGAGTACTGTTCATAAATATTTTATTCCTTATTTATTTATTTTTTACACTGGATTTAGTTGTAGGCCTATCATGTAAACACTTGTTTATACTGGGTGAGTGGCTGTAGTAAATAATGATCTAGCTACACAATGACTGACGCATGCGTGCCGCCAGATTGGACTAGTCTATTCAAAAGGCCAATTCATATGGTGACATTGCATAGTTGCATCGTAACTCCAATATTTGCTAACTACAATAAGTAAGTACAATGTCTGGACTTTAAAAGAGACCATGATTCACTTGAACATGAGTCGAAATGCCGCCGGCCGGTGCCATCTACATACTTGAAAAAATATAATTCACTGACTTGTAAGAGTGTTCTCAAAATATATTTTTACTATTTAAAATAATATCAAAGGAAACTTACGATTTTTACATAACTGATATTGATCGCATTAAATCGATTATAAGTACTGAACTAGTGAAATGCATCGGCTTCGCACTGTTATGTTCGTAATTTATAGACTATTCAGACCAGCGTTACTTAAATTTATTGGTGAAAACCATATTATGAAAATCTATACCTAAAGTAGTTTCTGAGATTAACCCGAATAAACACAAACATAGTGGAGGTAGGTACAGTTTTTACCGACAACAATCATCAACTTATTTTGCTAAATTTATGAAGAAAATATTTATATCTTTCCATAATATAGCCTTGGGTAATAAGATAATCGTTCATTTTGTAAAAAAACATTAATATTATTTTAAATTTCCAAAAAGGTTTTCAAGCAACCAATTTTGGAGTGTTTAATGTTTCTCATTTTAAATGGACTATTTATGGTACCTATATAAAGAAAGCAAGAACGTTTTAACAAAAGATTTTACTCAATAAGCAATAATAAATTACGTACGTATTCACAGATATTTACGATACTTTTAATTTATTATTTACCTTATTCTTGTGCCGTATAATTTCAGTAGTGACGGTGAAGGATGCGTCAGGGTCAAAGTATACGAGGTCGGCATCAAGGCCAGGCTTCAGAGCGCCCTTACGATTCTGAAGGCCACACAGCTGGGCCGGCCCTGAACTCATATATTTACTGATGGAGGTCAAGTCGAGACCACGGGAGCTTGCCGCCGTCCAAAACAATGATAAACCTAGGAAATAAATACAATAAAATATTATGATAATGCTGAAAGTTTTCTTGCTTTATAAATTCCTATGTATAAAACTATAGGTACTCGATGTTCGTTAAATACATAAATATACATACATTATGATGTAGTATACACATATGTATTAACATACTTCGTCCGCATTCCTTCAAATCTTAGGCAGAGTACCTACCCATACTCAATTTGGTGGCTAGTTACATGGGCCAAGCCAGTAACCGCGAGCCAAGGGCCTTATAAATTTTAGCCGACCGAATCGAACCCAAGAAATCGCACTCAGCAGTCATGTTTTTTGACGCGGGAGAGCCATGCTTGCGCGCGAATGGGCCGGCTCGACCGGAGTGATACCACGGCCTCACAAAAAACCGGCGTGAAACAACGCTTGCGTTGTGTTTCAGTGAATGAGGTTAACGGAGTCCCAAACCCTTTTAAAACAAAGGCGGGTAACGCACACGCGACTCCTCTGGTGTTGCGGGTGTCGATGGGCGGCGGTTATCCGCTTACCATCAGGTGATCCGTCTGCTCGTTTGAACCCCTATCCCATAAAAAATGTGTGCCACTAATACACCGATGAGGTAGTATTTATTTATTATTTATTTTTAGTGATGTTTAGGCGATGATTAGACTTTGATTTAAATCTACTTTTACGGATTTTATACACCACTTTGTATATTACCAAATTGCACAGACGAAATCCCACCCCACGCCTCCAAATTGTTTGAGCATTTGAGATCTGGAGTACAAGGCGAATGATCAGAAACCACCAAATCCAATTTATCTTGTAATAAGTATTCCCATAGTTTTTCCTGCAGCAAATACATATAACATTGAATGATTATTGCAAACTATTGAAGAGAAATCGAAAATCCCTTGCCGCATAAATAAAACGATGTGTTGTGAGTAACTCTGACTTGACGTTGTATTAATTTCATGCTCGTATCGCACCTGCGACAGAATTACAAAGTAAATAAAACGTTGATAATTGCGTTACCACCATGCCAATACCTTGTTCTTCTTATCCCTAATGGGTGGTGCGCACTTGTATTCGCTTCGTCCATTAGGAATCTGGTCAGCACTAAAGGTAAGGTAATGGTGGCAGGTCTCGGCTGTGACTCCAGCGCGCCAAGCCTCATGCCCCTTCGCCAGCCGAACCTTACGCGCCTCCACCAACAGAGGAACTACCTCCGATGAAGACACGTGGACGATGTGCACTCTTACGCTAATGGTTAAAAGACACACCACGGGTTAGTCAGAGATGTACCAATGTACAGCGACAAGAACCTATCCATGCATATAACGACATCTGTGTTTTGACAAGGATAAAGTTATTATTATATATTCTTTTTCGATAAAAGTACACCATATACCTAATTACCTACGTCAAGACGCAGATGTCGTTGACTACCTGCATACCTAACTCATTTGTTGCCTGTACATCCACAGTTCGCCGGTATGTTTAGGTCCCAGGTAATAGGGCGCGAGTCTTTTACCATTAATTCAGCAAAGCACGAAGGGCACAGGAACAATTGATTTTGCATTGTATCTATAATGTTTTACTGCACAATTCCAAACGCCGACCTCCTACTCAGAAATTATAAAAAAAAAACCAATAACATTTTGCTCAATCAATACTCTACTATAATAGCTATTAATACATTTTGAATCAAAAAATTCAAACTAGTCGCGCTTACGACTAACAGACTTATGAGGGAAACTAAGAAATATTTGTCATCATTCATTCATTCATTTTGTGAATATTTTTTTTCCGTTTTCCATACTTATATTATAAAATTATTTTAGTGAAGGACAAAATCTGATTCTGTAAAATTTCCTTGCGGGCGGGTGGTACTCGCGGTAGATTAGTGGTCATAGCGTCTTGTGTATATAACCAGAAGACGCAGGTTCGAATCATGCCCGCGGTCTAATTTTTCCTTCACCAAAATGACAATTGGTTAAATATATATCGAGAACGAGGCACGCAATATAATAAATTATCAAACGAACTTACCTGTTGCTATTCTACTATCTGTGCCTGTTGTGAAGTTCGATCATTATTATATGAAGTGCCTCGTTCGATCCTCGTTCGTTCGTTCGTAGTCCCTACCCGGGGAAAAGTTGAGATAATTCACGACTCTAAAAATAATGAAAGTTCACCGAGCACAGATTATAGCTAATTTTAGGGTCAGGATACTACGTCTAAAATTGCGTATTGCGTATATTGCGCCAGAGAGCTGCTATAATATTTTTCAGTTTTATATAGACAACATACTCAGTCTTTTCAACAAAATCCTTAATTAGCGAGACCGCATTTAGTTCCATATTGGACGGCCTCGATTCAAGATATGTTTGATATTCTTCGGGATCTGAAACAAACAAAAGAATTTATTGAATAAACAGCCTTTGTTCTGTTTTTATAAAGCTGGTTATAATTCGTTTGCTTCGGTTAAATTGTTTGTAAGTGGTTCATTTAACTAAGAAAAATTCATATACTATGAAGGACACTGGAAAATATTATAACAAAGAGAATTTCTAATTATTTATATTATTGATATCCAAATATTTTATTTTAAAAATTAGTTAATACTACTCGTACCTATCATGAAAAATTAAAATTTCAGAACGTTTTGATTGAAATAAAATCTCATAAATTACAATTAAATCAAATTAGATATAAGTCAAAGTCAAAGTCAAATGTTTTATTTCAATTAGACCAGTAATACAGGTACTTTTGAATTGTCAAAAACTAGGTGCGCGGTTCCAAATAGTGGGTCTTATGGAGAAGAACCGGCAAGAAACTCCATAGATACTCCTTTCAACAAAGATATATAACATTGATTTATTTTACAATTTAGTTGTTATAATGTGAGAATCGTGCAGCTTTACTATATGACAAAGGATTATTTATTTCTATAAAAAGATAAGTCAATGATTTGATATTTTTATAATAGATGGCGCTAGTGTTTCTTTCCTAACTGTCAACCTCTGAGAAGAAACGGCAACGAGAGGCTTCCTTCTGCAAATGCCAATGACCCTCAGAAATGTACAAAAATGTCAACTATTTTTGGCTGTGATAGTAACCTCTCAGACCGGTGACTAACACATACCAGGCATTTTTTTTAATTGTGTGCTTCGGTAATATACTACTTAAGGACCACCAATTCATATTTCAGTTGTTTTTTCGCATTTTTTAGATCTACGTACAACCTGTACCTAACAGAACAAGCGAGACCTGAAAGTAGTTTGTTCAGAATCTACTACTGAATCGATTGGCACAGTGTTAGGCATGTTTTTGGCTTGAAAGGATTTATAATCTAATGTGTTATTTGTGGTATGGTATGTGTATTAAAACTTACCCTTCTTTTTAACTTTCTTATTAGTGGGTGGACTATCTTCTTCTAATTCAGCATGAAACTAAAATATTAAATTAATAATAGTCGTAATTTTAACAAACACAAAATTTCCGTAATTCTAAAAGCAACTAAGTCATACGTACCTATAAGCAATAACTTAAATAAAAAACAACAGTTAAACATTAGGTACCATACCGCTAACACTGAACCTGTTCCCTTCAAGGCTGCAAAGGCTTTTTCTAAATCTTCAGACCCCACATTAGGAAATTCGTCGACACCACTAGGACACAGGAAGCATTTGAATCCTACCACACCCGCCTTTACAAGATCACGGAGTGAATCCTGCAAGATATAAATAATATTACCAGGCTGAGTAGATAGACTCTCGCCTCATCGAGATAAGAGGTTCCTTCACTCTGACGGATAGTTTAGTGTTTAGTCCTGCGGCTGCGTCTGCGAGAATTTAACCCTTTTCGCCTAGTAACAGAAGCGGTGGCGTTTCCGCGTCGTCTATGCGGCGACTACGCAGCCGCTACGGAGCTTGCTACGCGACCTCTACGTGTTGGTCGCCGTCTACCTACGTGGAGCTGGAGCCTACGCGGACGCTTACAAAGACTACGCACTCTCTACGCGGTGACTACGCAGTCGCTACGGGGCTTGCTACGCGACATCTACGCGTAGTCTATTTAGACTACGCGATGTCTACGCTACGACTACGCAGCCGCTACGAGAATTGATAGATGAATATAAATTCAACGCGGCATTCAGTGTCTATGACTGTAAGCTATACCTAAGAGTTCTGTCTCTATCAACTACGCTAGAGGTTTCTCTACCCGTTTGGGTACGCTAGGGAAAGCAAAAATATATATTTTTTTTTATTGTGGTGTTCACTATAGATCGACTATGGTCGTCTTTTGAGACCAAAACTCATTTATTTAAGCATAAACATGTTTGTAAAGCAAACGATAGGTCTACTCGTTTGATAAACGTAACGTTAGAGTTAATTCAAACCTTTCAAATAAGCCGTGGTGACAAATAAATAACGGAAAGTAATATCATCGTTACCTATTCCGAATGTAAAAAAGTCTAGTTTCAAAATACAACTTGTTTTACATTACAACTTTAAAGCATTATTATTTTTATTGAATTCCGTTTTTTGGGAGTTGGTGTTAAATATTGTGCGACGGATATTGTAACATTTAAAACTTGTTTTTTTTCCACAGATATGGTTAAAATGTGTCCAATAAAAAGGCAAATAATATGGAAACAAATATCCGATCTCAGTCGTAAACTTTTTACCTTTTCGAGTTAGATACGATAACATCAATAATGGATATTGTAAATTATCCTCCATATGATATTAATATGAGCTGCTTAACCACAAGCGAAGGCTTTCAAAGGAGGGTCAGGGGGAAGGGGAAATGGCAACTAAGTATTGATGTATTGAAAAAAAATGGATTAGTGCTAAATGTAATTAAATGCGATGCGTATTTTTGCAAAAATCATTTAAATCGGTTAATAAACTTTCAAGACATAACCATCTAAAGTTTTTGGGGATTGATTGAGAGGGGCATATATACATAGGGCATATATAGCGCAGTGAGTTATGACGTCATAATTATCTCTTATGCCTTATCTGTTTAGCATATATATAACATTCTTATTTTGGAACCGATTTTAATTTTTTTTTGTTGATTGTTTCTATTTTGGGGACCATTTCCTTGAGGGCATAAAAGAAACATAACATACCATCACGCCTGTATTTCCCGAAGGGTTAGGCAGAGGCGTACTAGTATACGCCAACAGTTCGCCGGTATGTTTTGGTCCCATGTATTAGGGATAGATTCCAAACTCCAAGCTGCTACTGGCGATTTCTACTGGCGACTTTCAGCTTTTACTGGCGACTGACGACTTCAGAAAAACCCAGTAACACTTTGCTCGACCTGGGAATCTAACCCAGGACCTCTAGCGTAGCAGTTGATACATCGTTTACACCATAAAAAATAATCACTCCAATAGCCAATAGGTGCATCTTATCCGAGTGTCCGTGAATCATTATTATAGGTATATACTGGCTGGGACAAAGTACAAGGAAAAATTATTTCAGTCCCTTCTTCTTTCTAATTCATCTAACGAAATTGCCTTTAACGTCATTTACATTGTAAATCGTTGTTACCTATCGCCTAGAACGAGTTAAAATTTCCCTAGACTACAATGCACCATAGAGCAGACCTGTTGATTGAGATTTGATGGCGGAGGATTCTTACTTCGTTTCCTACAATAACTCCTCCCCAGAATCCAACATCTACATAGACATTCCCTTCGGCGGCCGAAGCTTTGGTTTTCAGGTTTTCCAGTGTAGTAGTTGGTGGTATTGAATTCCTGAAAATAAAAGAGCGAAACTTATATTAATAGTTCAATACTCCTTTGAAAATAATTTGTAACCTAACCCGGTGTATGGTTCATTTGAATTAAGTCTTGCTTCGTTCCTACTTATCTAATATGTAGTGTTAAAAAAATCAAATACCTAGTACTTATTCATTTTAAATAATATTTTCCGGAAAATGGTCATTTATCTCTAAACTTAAATTTATAAATTATTCAATGCTATCTACTTTTTATATATGGCGAACATAATATCTATAGATACCTATCCCTTGTAATTCATACCTCCACGTAGGTATCGACGCTTCCATAATAGAGCAGGATCAGTGACCATTTTGTGGAGATAAGTAATACATACTTATCCTTTGAGATAGAAAATCAAAATATATATCTGATTTAAAAGTCCCATCGAGGTGATACTAAGATAACTACATTACTGTGTCAAGTTTGAGAGAAAGAAAGAAGCGGGAGTCATGTAGCAATACGTGTTATACCTAATATACATATAGCGACTATTTTAATAAACATACTTAGTTAGAAGATGATATTATTACGCTGTTTAATGTTATAAAACCCTATGTAACCTCAATATGTTGTAGCTATAATTTTTAAATGATACTCTTCTTGTGATCACAATATTAGTCGTGCCAGACCGAAAATAACTGACAGCTATTATTTTTATTGTTTTTACATTCGTTTATTTTACATAATTCTCCATTAGGTAAGTATATCAATAAACTCACTTTATAAAAAAACGTTGGCCCACACTTGGATTTCCTCCTGGATGCGTTTACAAACACAAATTCTCATATCCTACACAAACGCCCTGACCCGGAAAAACTACCTGCAGGTTATACATGCATGTAATTTAATTTGTGTGGGGATCGAACCCTCAACACGTGGCGCAGAAACCGATTGCTGAGCCGCTGCGCCAAACGTATGGTCAAAAATAATTTAAAGTACTAAATATGAGATTTACATTAATTTATCAATAAGCGACATAATAAAAATATGTACCTATAACAAAAGTAGGGTAATGGGTAATAATTATGTTTAGTCGGTTAATAGGCAAGCATCATTTAGGTTGAGGTTAACATGTGCCTAGATTGTATGATTTTTGTATATGTGTAAGTGTTGAGGGTTAAGAAATAACTACTTTGGTTAATAAATCTGGAGATTAAGCTGCTCCTTTTGCGGTTAGTATATGGATCGGTAACCATTCTGAACAGACAGGTCACTCTCGTAGAGCACGTTAAGCCATCGGTGTCGGTTTCATCATCACCGTTTGTCGAGGCTGTGCAACCCACCATCATTATCCTACTCTTTTCGTAACTGTGTTGGAGTGGGCTACAAAACTTACCAAACGCTAAATCTGAATATCAAACTCCACAAACCAATATCTATGCAATACCGATATCCTAAGGATGTCTGGTTGTTGGTCTAGGTCTCGACATTTACGAGTAAGAACCAGTTCCCCCTCGGTTGCTGCGGCTCTGGCAGTCTGTAGTCTTAATGGACGGCAATGCATCTGCAACTCCTCTGGAGTTGCAGGTGTCTATGCTCGACGATGACTACTTACCACCAGGTGGCCCATCAGCTCGTTTGCCGACTTGATCTATAAAAAAGGGTTATTGAGCTTCCGACTACCACTAACGCCTATACATGCTCTCCGGGGCATTGACCGCTTCTAGCGCAGTTTAACCATGCAGACAGATCAGCTTGGTTATTATTAAGTACTTAGCCTAGATATTCACAGAGGCATATCGACGATAGTAGTGATGCCCCCGGCGGCCGCGGCGCTAGTGGCTGTCCGGAATCCTTCCCATGCCGTGCGACCGGGCTCGTTCACGTGGACATGGGAGTCCACCACGCCGGGCAGCAGCGCCAGCTCCCCGCCATCCACCACCTGGAAACATGGAACACACAAGATTGAAAACGTTGCTGTTCAGTTTCAGGTGAAATTAGATCGTACATCATTTAGGTACTACGTACGAATGATTCAGAGAAACCGGTTTTGTGAGGTACCTAGCTAAAGCATTATTTTTACTAAAATATTCTGTTTGGTACGTACTTAGATACTTATTTGTCTAGCTAACAAATTAACCAACTTTTTATTTCTATCAACCAAGTTAGCTACCTAAATGTAAGAATCTATTATAAACATCATCATACCCACATATACAAACAAGTCTTTATTAGTTTTCATATTATCCACCAATTTTTGTTGTAGGTTCGTTTTAAATATTTGTGTAAGTAAAACTTACGATAACGTTACATTACCTTAATCTTTCCATTACTTTCTGCTATAAGTTTGTCGGCCTGTTCCTTGGTAACAATTTGTTCGATGGTGCCGCGATCGTCGACCAACACGCCGCCATCTACGACGCCGGTGTCTGTGACGAGGCGCCTGCTCAAAAACAAGTGACGTTCGAGCAACGCCATCGCAACAGTTATCGAAACTTGCGTCCAACGCCACCGCAACACAGTTTACAACTAACTATTGATCACATGAACACACTACATTAGCGGATTCTGTTATCGCGAAAACTTCGTGACTATTGTAAACAAACAAATGGACCATAATGATAAAGATGACGAAAGATGATTTATATGCATTAATGTGGATGCTTGTTGAATGTACTCTGTGAACTACTTACTTCTTATTTGGATACTGAGAAGGTAGAGGTAGAGGTTATTCTAAAATACAGATTGAGTCATGGCCGGGTAGTTTTACAATTACCTACCAATAAGTAGTTGTGTTGTGGGTATGCCGCGGTTAATTATTTTTTAATGATCTTAATTGTATAACATTGTTCCTTTTAAGCCTAAATAATATAATAGCAACAATACAATAAACTGTTCCGACTATGAATGAATACAATGGACAATTTCGAGTTATTTCATTTAAACTGTGAACCCATACTCAGCGTGGGCGCAAAGCATCTGACACCGAATGTTGACGAATCATACGTTAAATGCCAACGGCCCACCTTGAACTTCGCCTTGAAATCGAGCACACATCACGCGGGGTGCTCCCGACCATCGCCCGCCACCACCAACCCCCCCTCGCAGCGACATGCACACCAGTGCATAAGTACTCAATTAAGTGTAAACACATACCGGTTCCGGATTCCACTTCTCTCAAAGGGCAGGATGATCCAGATTCCGAATGTAACATTATAAGTCACTTAAAAATAAAAGAACTTGTTCTAGTCTCATCTCTTTACGAACGCACACAGAATGCAAATAAAATATACCCAATACTTAATTAAAAAGCAAAACTTCCTCGGAAGCTAGGTCACTCGTTCGGGTCAACTTTGAATATTTGAAAACAAGGGCGTTGCCAATTTCAGGGTCCACTTAGTTCGTGTTTGTACAGTTAGGTAGTGTGTCGTTGGTGACAGCGTCGTGCCGGTAAACAATGCGAGTGACATTGGCGGCAAAAAGGAAGAAACGCTTCGTGCATAGCAATGATGGTTGAGCCCAGTGCGCCAGCGCACCACGACACCACGTAAGCAAGCAAGGCACGACACACATAGTGGTAGAACTCATCATACATCGATGTGTTATTATAACAGCAAACAAAATTATTTCATATTAGTACCTGGCACTGGTTCTTCGACAATAGGTATATAGGAATGAAGTCTGATATCAATTTTATTTACAACAAGTATTAGTTATTTATCAAAGTGTTTGTAATACAAAATGAGACATTCAGGTGTGTACAGATCCTGCTATTGATGTACGTGGATATTAAATTGTTCGTATGTGCATAGTGTGTTAATACGTTTATTTATACAGTGAAAAATAAGAATTAAAAGGTACATCATTTGTTTTGTCTAGACTTAAAGGACTTTCAAATGGCTAAAGGCCTCCTTAACATCGGCTTTTGCTCGGATCTGTTCAAATATGACCAATATTTTCGTTGTCTTCAGAATTTTCACCCACTTAAAGCTGAGGTGAGGTCACTTAAAGGTGAGGTGCTCTCTAAAGTTGCACCTTTTTACAAAAAAGTGTCTTCGTAACTTTATGCCACTAATTTGAAGTAAAGCTGTGCGTGAAATACACTACCTATGAAATTTTTATTCCTTTTGATGGTATGAAATGAATACTTCTACTGTTCATTTGTTATACATAAATACTATCATGCAAGTAGTTTTTGAAGGATTAGGAAGAGGTGTGCTAATGTACATTCACAGCTCTCTGGTATGTTTAGGTCCAATTTAAAAAGGGGGTTAGCTTATTGTAAATAATCTGCCACAAATAGACACTGCTACCTACTCACATTTTTATAAAACGCACTAACGATACCAAGACGGAAGACCCGCAATCGACGGTCAATTGGCTGTCTAGCTGGTTTATGTCAATATCCTCTTAGAAACCCCATTAAAAGGGATTTGGTATTTAATAATCATTGAAGGCAGTAATGGTTAAAAATTAACACATTTATGGTAAATAGGATGGAGCACAACGACCGATATTCCAAAGAATATTTTATTAATAACAGGTTCGGTTTGTTCAGTTCTATTTTGAGCATCTTATATCCCAAACAATTCTTGTGCAGATTACTTATAGTTTATTATTACCTATATTTTTAAGAGCATTCATCTTGTATCGATTTATTCACGTTAGAGATTTATAAGATTATTGACAGGAAAAAAAAAACCAGTCCAGATCAACTTGGTGTGTTCCGTATCGTCATTTATCATGCCATTGAAAATAACATTAACATACCATCACGCCTGTATTCCCTGAAGGGTTAGGCAGAGGCGTACTAATGTACACCCACAGTTCGCCGGTATGTTTAGGTCCTATGTAATAGGGGGCGAGCCTATTGCCATTTACCGGGCACAAATTCCTAACTCCGAGCTGCTACTGGGAATTTAATAGGAAAACCCAATAACACTTTGCTCGACCTGGGAATCGAACCCAGGACCTCAAGCGTAGCAGTGTTAAATCAATAATATAATATTATACCATAAACATACAATCACGCCTGTTTTCCCACAAGGGTTAGGCAAAGGCTTACTAATTTACTGTCCACAGTTCGCCAGTATGTTTAGTTCCTAACAGGGGGGCAAGCCTATTGCCATTAACCGATCTAAAGTCTGAGCTGTTAATGAGAATTTCATAATAAAAATAACAATAAAATTGCTGGATCCTCTAACGTAGCAGTCGTGCTTGGGATCACTAGAATATATAAAAAAATATAATAATGATAATGCCCTAAAAACATAGGAGAGAAATTGTGAGATCTTTGTCGTAAGATAAACAGGCTTTACATAGAATAATATGATATTTTACTGTATGTTGATCCCAGCGAAATGTCAATAACCAACTATATGGAAATCAGTTTTTTTATCACGCTTTTATTTCTTGATCCATTTATTCTTTTGGGCAAGTTCATTAATTTTATTAGCTTTAAATAACGGTCCTTTTTTGTCATTTGTCCTTTATTTTATAATATGTTAAATACTTAGTGACAGTTTTCCTGTATCTATATATTAATATAAGAGGATTTGCCTAAAATAGAAAATAATCCCTAAGTCAAAATAACTAGGGATGTAACCTAGCTATTCTCGAATGTTTTCTTCCAATCAAGCGAAAATAGACTTGGCATAGGAGTGACATAAAAAAATTGCTATAGCGAACAACTTTTCCCATAGGAAATTATCAATATTCTCATATAATTTTAAATATCACAATTTGGAAACAAGGAATTGATTATTATTATGTGGGTAATCCGAATAACTTAGCTTAATTATCAAGTGTAAGTGATAAATTATCCGATGATTAACATTTTTAGTCAAGTCAGGTGGTACTAGAGACACCTACAAATCTACTAGGGAATACTTAAAAGCTCTTATAGGAACCAATATTTTTTTTTCGTCTCATTTTAGGGTAACCATGAGAGGTCAATGAACTTTATCTTAAAATTGGGGATGAAGTTATATGAATAATTTAAATAATTCTATTATTTTAATTAACCTGGTGCCTTATATTTGTGGTTTCCATTTTAATTACTTAATATTTATTCAAAAATGATAATATTAATAGGATCAACTCTTGCTCTACCAAATTATAACCTAAGTAAGTTTAGTACTTAGTATTATCCGATTCTTATCCGATTAAGTCATGTTTTTGTTCTCTCGCTGTAGTAAATCGTGTCCCTAAATTTTCTGTCCACACTAATGGGTCCGACGCAAAGCTCAGCTCGATGACACCGGGGTATTTAACACTAGGTGACGCGCGCGCCGCCCGCTCAGTCGCACCTGACCCGCGACGCATGCGCAGCTTCACACCTTATATAGGGGTAGTGGTTTATTTACCCCCTATAAAAGTTACACAGGACAATTGAACATATAGGTACGTTACAAAAAATAATAACATTCGTTATATTTGTGCAAAAATAATTCAAATTTGGAATAACAAATAAAAATCTTAAAATTTAAATTAAATTCAAGAAGACAGAAGTTTTAAAAAGGCCTAAATGTAGCTGCTTACATTAAGTTTTATGTTATTAATTTCAGACATAAACAAGTTGAAAATACTACGGAAGCTTCCCCATCATGGGGCATAACTTCACATTATGGGTAAGTGTTAATTAATCTTCATTATTATTTTTTATATTTATGTGCATCGTCTTTTAAGTGGTGATATTTAATTATATTTATTCCATTTTAGAAAAGGAATAGTACATAAAGGTTAATAATATAAATAATTTTAATATTCCAAATTAGTATACCTAATATCCAACAAAAAACTTAATTTATGAGTTACATAAAGCACAATAAAATTAGACGTAGGTATGTGGATATCGATCACATTGATTTAAGTTAATGGGATAAGCAATTATTATTTATGGGTTAAGTGTAATGAACTCTACATAATTTAACGATTGAGACATTTTGTAAATCGAACGCTACTTCATTGTTTTTTTACGTATCAAACAAAGATGTAGTGTAGGTATACTGCTCGACGTACCTTTATTTATGTACTGTCCCAAAATTTGGTTAAGTGAATTGTCGGGTTGGCTCATTTCATATGCGTGACATGAATACACAGTTAATATATATAAAGTCATACGAGAAAGTTAACTGCAGCAGCTACATGATATAAGGCAGTGGGGCACACGTGGTCGGGAGCAAGGTCACAATACTGGGACCAGGATTATAAACCAGCTACTTACCTTTAATAAACCGGTTCATCTTTATACCTTTGTACACTATCGCAAATAATACTCTACTATATATCGCTGTTGAACTACTATTTAATTGTTTTTGCATAAAAGTCAGCTCTCGCACTGGAAAAAAAGATACGTACAATAAACAGAAGAATATTACACCCTGAATAATCATCATCATTAGGTATTTCTCTGATCTTTGTTCGATATTAATTCGATACTTATGGGGCAGGGTAACATCAAAATTAATCGTAATTCAAACAATATTTTTCGAATTAAAATACCATTCCTAGACTAACGGTATCGGAATCCGAATTATAGCACACACTGATTAAATTGTGTTCTAATTACGTTTTATGTTGGTATTACCTACATTTGTATAGGAAATGCGGTCCGCCGGTCGCTAGTAATTCAATAAAATAAAAGAAATCATTATTTAAAGAACTCAAAACAGATTAACTTTAACCTTTTTAAATATTACAACCCCTTACCGCCGTTTAGGCGAGTTAGAACTTAAGAGACTTTTTAGATGGCGGCGTAACGGCATATCAAGTTGAATAGGTACACTTGAAATATCATCACAACAGAATTATTTAGTTAGGTACGAGTGCGCTTGCCACCCGAGAATAAGCTTTGTAAATAACAGTCGCGTGTTATTGACAAAGCTCATCTAACTGTGGTTTTAAAGCGTTTTTAAAGCAATTACTAATTTCGTGTTAAGTTTGTGTAAGTGACATCGATTTGCAATTCAATATTTCCAACATGAGTCATGGATACTTGGCCATTGGATTAATTGACCATTGTGTTTATGGTCACTACTCATAAACAGCCATACATGAGCAATATATGCATTTGCTTTTGATTTTAGTCAAATTTGTTTTTGTGGATTTGTCTGATACGTTTATTAATTATCATGCATAACATAAGATAATCGACCTATTATTCTGTCCCACTGCTGGGCATGGCTCTCCTCTCAGAATGAGAGGGATTAGGCTATAGTCCACCTTAGTCCTTCTTCTGTCCTTCTTTGTTCCTAATAAACGATTTATTTATTTATTTAATGCGTGTGAAGTCTGCCAAGACTTCACACGCCGCCGCCGTCGAGAAAATCTCTCAGGCATGCAGGTTTCCTCACGATGTACCGATAATTAACTATTAATACACACATGACTTCGAAAAGCCAGAGGTGCCTTGGATTCGAACTCGATAACTTTGAATTGGCAGTTCAATGGTCATATCACCAGGCTATCACTGCTTCTTTTTGTTTTTTAATTAGAATCGGATCAATTCGTAGAGCACAACGTCAGTTGTAACGAGTGCATAATAACGACACGAAACGTTGCCGCCTGAAAACCCATATTTCCTATTTTCCATTTAAAATCGAGAAAACTTTCCTTTCGTCATCGCATCAGTCCGCGCCCTTGTGAAACCCACTTGGTAGTTTATTAGATAATCGGGCATATATCAATATCTTTCAGAGAATATTTTTGATACGAACCTCAAAACATAATCAAGACCTTTACCCGATACGAAATTGTAGATATATTATTATAATATTTTTACGTGTGTCAGGTAGGTTACACTTACATTACAAGTTATAGCTGGTAAATTACCATATTATAGGCATCAACTACTAGGTATTTTATATGGGCTGTATGCGTTGCACGCACAGGGACGAACGATCGTGCGTCGCTCCCTCGGCCTTCATATCAACACAATGTCACTTGGGTTACTCTAGTTTCCTGGAACATACAAAGTTCTTTAAAGAATAATAATTATAGGTAATAATAATGTCATACTCGAACTTTCTACAAGATTATATTTTAAAATATTATATATGAAACGATATAAGTAACTAAGGCAAATGTTATACAGTTTAGCATAGAGTTATCTTTGTTACTATGTTATTTATAGACATTGAAAAAGATCTAATCAACAAAAATGTAATTTATTAAAGAGATCGGAATTCGATCTGACAAAAAATGCAAATTGAATGCACATTTCTTATGCATAAAGTTAATGAACTACGAGCTAACGTTAGGACTAACCGGCTGGTTGGATTTATAATCATACGTTATCACGAGAACGGAGCCCAAAACGTAAAAATAAAAATCAGAGTCCTAATCGTCGGCGAAATGTCACGCGAAAACACATTGGACGGGTTGGGATGATGACGATGACCCCGCGGGTACCCGCGCCGCTACCTGCCTCTGATGCTTGTATGCAAATTGTCTTGTTTTCCGACCGACGCGAGTCAATGTACTAGAAATCATTTAGTAGTAATTTATTAGATCGATTCCCACACCCAAAATACATCACAAAAGCATTAGATAATCAACTATTCCGGTGGTCGAAATTTACCTGTTTAATAATAATACGAGTTGAGCAGGATTTTGAGAGTAACTGCTTCTTACAAGACATTTATTAAGAATATGATAGATAATGTCAATAATATTCAAGTTCTTTAGACGCAATTTTACGAAAGCTTTTATCATTATTTTTTCCACACTTATTTCCTATAGGCCAAAAAAAGTGGAAAAAATAATGATGAACGCTTTCGTACCTATCCTTGCTAATGTTGATGGTGTCCAATGTATAAAATTCGTTTATCAGCAATGACTTAACTCTACGGAGTTAGGTATTAAGTACTTTATTTCTGAATATTACCAGTTTACACATTTCATATGTGATCATAAAAATCAAAATTAACAAGTCTTGAGTAGGTACCTACTTACCTTAGAGGTTTTAGGTACAGTGTAATAATAAAACGTGTTATGCTTATGTTTTTTTTTTTTTTAATAATGGCGCCACACTTTGTGTATTTGCCAGTGTCAAGTAATAAAGTAATCAAGTATTCAAAGAATATTTCCCATCATGGGATTGTATTATGGCACCACACTTGTGTTCGCCAGTGTCAAGTATAAGTTCAGTTGCCCCAATAAAACGGTAGAAACTTTATTGAGGCTTCGATGGAGTTTAGGAGTGAACCCAAAGTCACGATTTTCAATTTTATATCATTTGCCTACACTCTCACACGTTCACGAACACTTAATGGTTAATTATCCACCATAATTACACATTAAACTTCGGAGAAATTCGAGTTTTGAAAAATAATATAAAATCGACAATGTGCACTTTACATTTTCCCGCCTAAAACTATGCTTATGTTATTAATTTACCTGTAGTTTAAATTAAATTATAAGTTTGAATTAGGAACCTGCAGGTAGGTACCAATTGGTAGATACTGCAACGGCAGAATAACTGTTTCTGTACAAATCAAATAAATTGTTGTCCCAAATAACGATAAAAACGACTAACAAGTTACGGGCGTCGACATCTTGAGAAAAAAACATAAATTGTGAATAAACACAAACTTTTGTAAACCAGTCTCAAGTGTTGATCTTAATTCTTGAATCTGTCAAGTTATGTAAATTAAGAAAAGACGCAGTGCGATATTTGATTAAAAGGTCATTAACCGCTACCGCCTACACTTCAAATATTTTCAGTTCGGGCGCCGCCGCAGTACCTACATGAACTATTCAATATTTATTAATGATTCCTTTGTACATCATCAATTGATTCACAAACCACAAAGACATTGTTAAGCTTTTTGTAACCACTTTTTGTAATCTTCTCACTTAACGGTATCGGAGGCTTTAATTTCAATGTCTCCAGATAATTGGTAGAGAGGTACCTATTCATATTGAAGGATGTCAACAAACGTTTTTACTTATAAAGGTCAACAGCCTCCGAGCTATATGAATTCAATGCGAAACACGATATCTAGTTGCTTCTTGTTCAGAATAAAAATTAAGGAGAGCCAGACAACACACATGCCAAGGCGATAATAGAATATTTTAAAATAAATTTCTATAAAAACTTGAATTCTTCGTAATTTTGCTTGCTTTACATTACTTTGTATGTTATTTGCAGTGCGCTGTAGCATTAGCACTATGCGCATACGCATTAGCGTCTCCTCGCGGAAGCTTCACATTTGCACGAAGTACCGTCGAAACAGTCCCGCAGCACGAGCCTATAGCTGCGCCGATACGTGCCTCTGTCGAAAGTATACCGTTAAGGTAAATAGAACAAAAATTCTTTGTATACAGCGTTTCTTTCATTCAAAGTATGCAGAATTGATTCGATATACCTACTTATGTCTTATAGGAGTGTTCGTGACGAAGGAGACGAGAGACTGCCATTGCGTGACGCCGTGGAAAAACGGCCAATCTCTCTTATAGAGCCAGAATATTCGTTTAAAATAGTAGAGGTAACTATATTCGTAGTAATGTTTACAAATCTATAAAATAGTCCGATTTAAAACTAATGACAATTATTCGCTCAGGATGCAGAAACCATTCCAGAGGCAGTGGATTTTGATGGATGGAAACGTTATTACGGCGCTGCCAATTATCTAAATAAGTAAGTTTTGTTTTAATTGATATAACAAAGCAGTTATATAAAGATATTATTTTTGGAACACCTTATGATATGATCTGTCAAGACCTTAGTAGGTTTACAGATCGAGTAGCAATCAATCAATTCTTTATTCGCCTAAAATTGACATCTTTATAATATTTTTTTGAAGACAGCTTATAGGTACTGACAATGTATAGCAAGATGACTGTGTGTCCATGAATCATCTTATGAAGTAAGTACGAAAACGAAAGACACGGGTTCGAGTCCTAAGCGATCATTTTTTTCTTCGGAGAAATTATAAGATCAGTAACTAACAACTAAACTAACCGACTGAGAGCCTATCTACCATCCACCATATTATCTACCATCGCGCAACACACAACGACTTTACGTATGAAATAGTAATTATTGTTGTATGTGTTATAGTATTTTACGTTTTATTATGTATGTGTAAGTTAGGTAGGTATATATATTGTATTATATTAAAGTATTTTATATGATATGGGCCTTTAAGCCTGATTCAAATAAATAAAAAATATATCCATTCTAAATACTCACATAGAAAAAAAGGTACAGTGTAACATTTGACTTTTTCTTTGGCAGCAGCACCCGTAATGATGAGAGACTGCAACAAGGAAATGCAAACCTACAAGGTAACAATGGAAATTACGTTAATGTTTTGTGACATGCTTTGTATGCATTGCACGTCTTTATATTCATTTCCTTGTCCAGCGATGCAGCAAACAGTGGCTGGACCCACAGCCCGTCGCCTAGTGGTGTGCTACTTGGGGTCCTGGGCGGCTTACAGGGCCCCACCGCTGGCTTTCACTGCCGGCTTGGTGCCACAATCCTGCACACATCTACATTACGCGTTCGCCACTATGCACCCCCATACATACTCTGTTATTCCCACCAATGAGGATTATGATATCGTTAAGGGTAAGAAACTAAAAATTAACATACCAATTTTGTTTATTCACAAACCAGTCAACAACCTGATTGACTGATATTATGACTACATAATATATTTCGTCAGTCCCTAAAGAAATTAATTTAAGACAAGTTCTATTTTACATCAAAATCTTACCAAGCAGTCTCTTAAAGGTGGTTACCGCATCGCAACTGGCCTGAAGCGTCGCGTATCCGGCTTGAAAGTAATGATCAGTGTAGGAGGTGAAGGCACAGACCGACTGTTCAGCGAAATGGTGCAAGAACCCATTAGACGAACCATGTTTATAGAAAGTGCGGTGAATTTCATGAGGGACCATGACTTCGACGGTTTGGATCTACACTGGGTGTACCCAGGTACGTAATAACCATGAATGAGGCATTGCCAGATTTGGAATGAATTTTGGACCTTCTATTGTATGTACTTAATGATGTTATTGATAAATTTCAGGTGAAGATGAAAAGGAAAAAGAATTGTTGACGGCTCTTCTTTACGAGCTGCGAGAAAAGTTTTCAGCCTATGGATTCCTACTTTCCACCGTTTTACCACCGTTTAGGTAATTATTAAAAAAACCCGTCTAGTATCTACTTAATTGAATTGCACTTTTACACACACACATTAAGCTAAGTGTAACATTATAATTCTCTACACAACATTTTCCGAGTAGGTGCTGCGATATTTTAAGTTGAAACTTCATTGACAAATTTCATAACAACCCTCAGATATCAGATAGAAGACGGCTATGACCTGAGCGCAGTAAGTGGAGCCACGGACTACACAGTGTTACAAGCGTGGGACATGACACATGCCAAGCGTGAGGAACCACCTTCAAGGGCCGTACAGCATAGTGCGCTACACAGAGACCCTGGTGCGGCCGCTCGAGACCAAAGATATGATAACATCGTAAGCATAATCTAAATATGATTCGCATTACTTATGTGATTTCTGCAGTGCCTATACCTAAACTCCCTGGCATTGATCTACCATATCATTACATCCATGTTATTAAAATGATGTTTCATCTCCATCAGGAATTCATGGTAAAATTCATTCTACGACACGGAATGAACGCTGAAAAGTTAGTGCTTGGCATTCCATTCTTTGGCCGTACTTACACTCTTGCGCCATCGACGCTGCCCTCACCTGGAGCCGCCGTCAATGGATGGGGCGACGAGGGAGTTTATACGCAAACTAAAGGTCTACTGGCATACTTCGAAGTAAGTTTTCTTTTATAAAATAGTTTTAAGTTTAAAAAAACGCATGTAGAAGCACATGAGCCTTATCAAACTTTTGACATTAAGTATGAGGCTAGCCCCGCTACTAGGAATTGCAATATTGATAGTCTGGCGGTAGTCACATGAGTTAAAAATATACCGACATACTTACTCACATACCCAACAAACGTGTTTATATTACGCAGTTCTCTGTGTAAGTGTACATACTTTACAATGGTATTGAAAGTTGAAGACTTAATTTACATTGGATTAGATAGTAATGGCTTTTCTATTTGCAGATATGTATGGCAGAACGCGAGGGTAAAGGATCAAGTGGTACCGATGAAGCTGGAAATACTTACGCGGTGTTTGATAACCAGTGGATCACCTACGACACACCCACTACCGTCTTAGAAAAGGTACTTATGACCTAACATTGAGAAAGCTTGCTAGTCAACGTTCTATTTTAGCAACTAATTAGCAACAACTAACATAACACATACCATCACGCCTGTATTTCCCGAAGGGTTAGGCAGAGGTGTACTAATGTATGTACACCCACAGTACACCGGTATATTTAAGTCCCATATAGGCGAGCCTATTGCCATTAACCGGGCACAAATTTCTAACTCCGAGCTGGTACTGGGAATTTCATAGAAATACCCAATAACACTTTGCTCGACCTGGGAATCGAACCCAGGACCTCTAACGTAGCAGTCGCGCTCAGGACCACTTGGCTAATGAGGCAGTATGAGGCAGCAACAAATAACTTACAATGAAAATGTTAGATCAAGTATAAAAAATGTATAATGTATAATATTGTATAATTCATATTTTGTAACTGTCACCAAACAGATGAAGTTCGTTGTAACTACGGGATTGGCTGGAGCTGCAGCTTGGTCTATTGATATGGATGACTTCAGAGGATTATGCGGTCCACCATTCCCAATGTTGAGCGCTATTTCAACCACATTAAACGGTAACATACCTACCTTATAACCTAGTTTTATTTATGAATACCATTTGGCAGAATATCTTACTAAGCTCTTTTTCTTTCATACAGGAGAAGCGATCCAAACTGATCAATCATCATTGAAACTCGGATCCTGTGAATCTGAAACGGCATACCTAGCATCCGACCTAGATTCGTGCGCACATTTCCACTTTTGCACCGGAGGCATCAGTTACCGAATGATTTGTGAAGACGAACGCCTTTACGATCCCTCTACAGGATTCTGCGGGTACGATAAAACTACTAAGAGACAAAATAATTTACTTTAAAAAATATATTGCATCTATCAAGAATAGCACATTTAAAATGTTGTGTTCTCTTTCAACAGTCACCAAGACGTCACCAAGTGTATGCCGGGACAAAGCTTGCGAATCAGCGTTGAGGATGCAGCTCGGTTCCTATCCCAAGCCTATGAGAATGATTTCGAAGTATGTTTTGATTTATATCCACTATTTGCGCATTTAAGTAATTCAAAGTTAATTTAAAATTTAAATTGTGTATATTTTCAGTGGAATGATTCATCCAAAGTTATGACAGTAGATAAAGATCCAGAACGCTTTATTGCCGAAACGGACAGCAAAAAGAGTAAGATTAATATATTTCCTAGTGCTCTTTCTACAATTATAATTTGAAGTTTGCTTTAATAACTTTCTTTCTAACTAAAGGTAAACAAAGCGACAAGCTCGTTGTATGCTACATGACAAGTTGGGCCTTCTATCGCCGCGGTGACGGAAAATTTGTACCGGAAAACATAGACACTCGACTGTGCACACATGTGGTCTATGCATACGGCTCACTCACTCCCGATGAGCTAATCGCTAAAGAGTTCGATCCATGGGCAGATATCACCAATAGTAAGTCTTGTACAAAGTTATAACAGCTTCACATTCATGAATTTTTAATATCCATTTAAGTATGTGTTCCAAAATGTTCCAAAACTTTACAAATTTCCTACATAAGTCCGCATTGTCAATTTGTCGCAAAAATAATGTTCCAGTCCAATACCTAGGCAAGTATACTATACACTCTTATTTTAATTTCAGATCTTTACGAACGTGTCACATCTTTAAAAGACGTCAAAGTCCTTCTCGGTTTGGGAGGATGGACGGATTCCGCAGGAGACAAATATTCTCGTCTAGTATCTTCTGAGGGAACTCGCAGCAAATTTATCGAGAAGTTGATTCCATTCCTGCGTATGCACAACTTCAAGGGTCTCCACTTGGACTGGAACTACCCTGTGTGTTGGCAGAGTAACTGCAAAAAGGGTGCTGTTTCTGATAAGCCCAATTTTGCTAAATTCGTTCAGGTACGTATGTACATTGGAAATTGCAATGTGCAATATATGGAACTTCATTTATTGTCTTGAAAAAAAGATAGAATGATCTTGATGAATTCAATATTTTTTGCAGGAATTATCCAAAGCACTGCACGGTGCTGGTATGGAACTTGGAATAGCAATTTCTGGTTACAAAGAAGTTATCGAGTCTGCGTATGACTTGCCAGTTTTATCGAGTTCAGCTGATTTCCTCAGCACCATGACTTACGACTATCACGGTGGATGGGAGAGGAGCACTGGACACCACACCCCACTAGTGCCCACACCAAAAGATACCTTAGCCTATTATTCGATTGTAAGTAAACTGCTATTGTTTTATATTAACTGAGTCCGGTGGAGCTCGAATTGCCCACAAAAACTTAATACCAAAATAAATCGTAATCCAAACAATATTTTATCAAATTGTATTATTATTCGGATTGAAATACCATTTACCTAGGTTCATGTTGCATGCTTTGAGGTGGAATATGGTGGCACCTACAAACTTTTATGTACCTAACATCTTATGTAATACCCATATTCGCAACAAATAAATGAATTTGAATTTGAATTTCCCTTAATAAACAGAATTGAATGGACACACACTCACAAAATAATTATTTTTTAGGAATATGCTGTCAAAGCTTTAATTAGTGGTGGAGCAGATCCTAAAAAACTTCTTCTGGGTTTATCGTTCTACGGTCAGTCGTATAGGCTGGCGGATTCAACTGGAGCTAAAGGGCCTGGGTCACCAGCGGCAGGACCCGGTGAACCAGGAGAGTTCACTAAGCAACCGGGAATGTTAGCTTACTATGAAATCTGCTACCGAGGTTAGTTATGAATAAGACTCATTAAATAATTTAAATGAATTTCTCGACTCTTACTATCCCTTGATTTATGCGCTTAGGGTTATAAACAATAATGTTTCTGAAGGAACCACTATTGCGGTGACGTCATAGTCCTTCTCTATGCCACTTGTTTATCTTGAAGGCTTTTTTAAGTGATCGCTTGAAAATGTGGCGATGTTTTGAGGACCCGCATTTTATGCAAGCATTTACATACTTGAATGATAAGATTGAATGAGAAAGACCAACTTCTTCACAACGGCCAACTTTTTCATCAAATTGTAAAAAACCATATACCTGCCTACATATCTTTATGGAGATTTGTAATTGAACCATAATTTTATTTTAGTGAAGAACTTGAGATGGAAATCTGGCCGCCAGGATAACGCTGGACCTTACACATACTCGGACAACCAATGGGTTGGATATGATGACCCGAAATCAATCACTGAAAAGGTCTGTTGCATACACCTTTATCTCACTTATTGCTCGCTTAGGGTTAGCACGGTTCTTACTCAGCGCTTAGTAGAAAGCAACACATGAAAATGAAATCCCAAACCGCATTTTGTACTCAATTGAAGTAGCATTTATTATTGAATCTAAATTACTTGGCATGACGCATCACTTTTCTATAGGTATAATCCCGTCGGCAGCGGCGTGACTTAGCGAAAGCTAAATTTTAAATTGACGCTGGATGTAACCATTTTATATTGCTGCACTATAAAGTATATGGAAAAGATTTTCTTTATGTTTCATTTGATAAATATAAATCATCCATGTAGATTACAGAATGAATTTCTTAGCCATGCTAAAATGCTAGGAATAATCTTTTTGCCGGCTCTTCTTACAATACTGTATACTATATACTGTAACCGTGTATCTGTAGACGTTTCCAGCTTTTCCCATCTGATCTTTTTGAAAGAAATGTAGAGAATTTCAACTTACATTGTAGCACGTGGTAACAATTTCAGGTAGAATGGGCGTTACGGCAAGGTATGGGCGGTGTGACAGCGTGGGCAATTGACTTGGACGACTTTAGCAACCGGTGCTGCGCGGAGCCGTCGCCGCTGCTGCGCGCTGCGGGTCGCGCGCTTGGCAGAAGCGTGCCTTCACCACCGACCGCCGCTTGCGAGAAACCTCCCGAGCCCGTCACACCTTCACCACCTACCACCACCACTGTCGAGTCGGATGGTGAGTCGTTTATTAAAACACTAAACAGCCAAACAGCTTACATATGTACTTGTATCCGTCAAAAAAGTAAATGTCCCTATTGAAATCATAATTTTTTGCTTCAGTATTCTGATTCTTAAAGGGACAATTTAGCTTTCGCCTTTAATTACTGATTAACGTCCTTATCCAGGTTCTCTTGGAGGTGGCAGCCACGACCATCACCACGGCGAGCAAACATCCACGACTTGGCCGAGCTGGAACCCGTCGACCACAACTCAAAGCACCACGCAGACGTGGTGGCCTGCAGCAACAACTCCCATGACCACTACGACTTCTACTTCTACTACTACCAAGCGTCCCACTACTACCAAACGACCTCCAACTGATTCAGGTGAGTCAAACATCCATATTATCGATCTTTCTCTACCAAAAAATAAAGTACAAGTTCGGAACACCTCGAGTGCGCAAGATCTAGTCAGACGCAAATCGCAAGCTTATCTTGACATAGCTTCTGCCCGCGACTTCGTCCGCGTAGCGTGATGATATATAGCCTATAGCCTTCCTCGATTAATGGGCTATCTAACACTGAAATAATTTTTCAAATCGGACCAGTAGTTCCTAAGTTTAGCGCGTTCAAGCAAACAAACAAACAAACAAACTCTTCAGCTTTATATATTAGTATAGATTACTCTCTTTTTCTGTGATTATCTGGGTAAATAAAATCACAATATCTTGTGTTGAAGATTGAAACGAAAGATAGAAAGAGACTGTTTATGAAAGCGTGATGGCGTGGCGACTTGCCGAAGGGAGCTTGCAATGACTGGATAAGAGAAGCCGAAGATCGGGCTCTGAGGCCCCTACATCCAGCAGTAGACGAATATGGGATGATGTTGATATTTTATATTACAGGCATAGAAGGCTCATCATGCAAAGCAGGGGACTACCACGCGGCGCCGGAAGATTGCGAGGCGTACCTGCAGTGCGATGGCGGCGCCTGGCGCAAGCATCGCTGCGCACCTGGCCTGCACTGGGCCGCCAGCGCCAACCGCTGCGACTGGCCAAGTTTCGCAAAGTGCACTGGTAAATGCGTCTTCGGATTGTTAATAGATTTTTTTGTATTCTTACATAAAAGAGATCGTTATCTTTGACTGCTTGTTCAAGAAATATAATGGACTATATTAAAAGGAAGGCGTTTAAATATCATATGCTTATGATATCGTATTGCCCAAAGATTATCACATCATAATATAAAAAAAAATATCTAAAGCCTTTATCATGGCCAAAAGTTATTTAGAAATATGTACTTTTTTGAATATTTCCATGGCAACAAAGACAGGTAAGCTCCAGCATGCTTGAGAGTAAACCTAAGTAATTCATTATTTTTCCATCATTAAGAAACGACTAGCAGCGAGGCAAGCACCGCCACGACGACTCTAGCACCGATGACGTCACGTCCTCCACCAAGACCGACCACGACCACTACCAAACGCCCCGCAACCACCACCACGACTACTACTACTACAACGCAACGGCCTACGAGACCTACCACTGCACCTCCTACACCTGGTAAATCATCAAGATAATATTGAACTAAACTATAAAAATAATCTACAAATTTACTGTCTCTTTCTTCCCTCCTCTCCCTTCTTTTCTCTCTAAATTTGAATCAAAGTTGGAATATCGAAGAGAGCGGAGAGTAGGAGAATCTTAGAGACTAGATTCTTGATTTGCCTCCCGTGGATGATTATCATAAATTTTGCAGTTCCTTTAGACACCAAACAAATAATTATCTTTATAGAAATATGCTTAAATATAATATTGCTGGAGGAAGCGAGACAGTAAAGTTATGTACCTAAACTGTCCAATCATTAACAGACTCAGGGGAAGGTCCTACTGATGGCGAGTCCTGTGTGGGTGAGCAGTACAAGCCAGTTCCAGGCGACTGCAACGCTTACCTACACTGCGATGGCAGTGTCTGGCGATTGCAGCACTGCGCCCCTGGCCTGCACTGGAGCAACGCTCAGAAACACTGCGACTGGCCCAAATACTCCAAGTGTGAAGGTAAGACGCACATGGTGGAAAACGCCAATCATATACAAAAATAAATTGAATACTTCGTCTATTTACTTACATACTTTTACAAATATCAGTAACAATCAATCAGAATCAGAATATCACATTCTGTTCGAGCAAATTTCGGGACGTATAATTATCGTCGCGAATTAACAAGTGGATATTTTAATAAACATTTGTTCCAGTGCCAAAGTCTACAACTGCAGCCCCTAAGCCAACACGACCATCAAAACCTGTGACAACGACAACGAAGGGTAAGTCAATATTTGCCTCATCCTCCCTTCCATCAATTATATATGTATATCAATATATCTACCATAATTCTTCAGTCTCTTAGTAGCACTATATAAAAAAACTAAACATTTTGATCAGCTCCACCAGCGGGTTCCCCATCTGAGGATTCAGCATGCAGTGGCAACGATATGCATGCGCCTGCGACGACTTGTGACGCGTACTTACTCTGTGTGGGAGGACGCTGGCGCAAGCAGCTGTGTCCGCCCGGCCTGCACTGGGACAAGCGCAGCCGGCGCTGCGACTGGGTGGAGTTTGCCATGTGTGAAAGTGGGTACCCGATATACATCAACAACAATCAGTGACTAATAACGAAAGCCCTTTGATTTTCATGATGATTTCCTCTTAAAAATACTTTTGTCCAGTAAGTTAATCAGATTAAATACCTACATTTTACATTGTTTCTGTAGTTTCTTAGTTGAAGAAAACATGAACCCTAAAAATATCTTAGATATTTTGTATACCTAATTGAATTACGCTGTAACGAATGTCAGTCAATGTTACAGTTTCATCGATATTCATCTTTCTAATACGGTTTCCGTTTCCACAGTGGGCAAGCCGTCCAAGTCCCCGATGCAGCAGTCATCGACTACAACGTTCACTACGACTACCACTACCACTACCACTACGACCACAAGGAGGCCGACCAGAAAACCAATGTCTACTACTACTAAGAGACCACTCGTCGATGAAGCGCAAGTCCCTGGAAAGGTACTTCATTAAAGTATAAAATAAATAATTTATGACAAAAAAATCTCAGTCCTCTATAAAACGATAGTTTTTAACTATCCAATTCCCATTAAAGAAGTGCTTTACCTACTTTAGCAATGATAAGTAGGATTATGGTCAAATAAATAATATTTCTTCAATAATTCCCATATAATAAGAGGTATCTCCCACCGACAGGACGGGAATTAAACTCAACAGATACAAAATATGTATTTATAGCCATTCATGTGATCCAGGGTTGCAATACGGGTACTTACCACGCGCATCCTAAGTGCGAAAAGTTCTACGTGTGCGTGAACGGCATGCTGATCGCACAGAGCTGCGCGCCCGGCCTCGTGTGGCGCCCCGACCGCAGCCAGTGCGACTTCCCTTCCGCCTCCTCATGCACCGACAAACGACATAGCGACTCGCCCATGATGGACTCTTCCAACTCTCAATCCACCATGATGCAGCTAAATGAAGCACCACCCAGTAAGAAACTGCACTTAAATAATAACCTTTTTTTTTTATTTGAAAGAATATTCTAGGAGAAAAATTTAGTAGTAACAATAAACTGCAGTATGCATTACATTTGTTGCAATATTTTCAGAATACTGTGAAAGTGGTGCGTATGCGCAGTTACCAACGGACTGCACACGATACCTTCACTGCTTGTTTGGAAAGTTCGAAGAGTTTGCCTGCAGTGCCGGACTACACTGGAATCAAGTAATTTCAAATACATAAACATTTTTTATTTGATAATAATATAAGTAAACTTGAATCTAAACATTTACATTCCTTTGTTTTACAGGAAAAACAAATCTGTGACTGGCCAAGGAATGCTAAATGTAAACGCAAGGCCGGCCCTACCACAACTTCTACAACTACCACATCCCGGCCTGTTCAAATGGAAGTCATGCCCGAACATAATCATGGCCATGAGCACGTCCAGGAGCACGCTCATGGACATTTACATAATCACGAACATAAACAACCTCAACCAACGCCGACAAAACCGATGGCTTTACCATCCAGCGGCACGCAACCCTTAACTAGCTCAAAACCAGCTCTCCTAAACTGTAGGTTTTGTACCTGATAATTTTACCAGTTTTATTATAATAAAATAATTTAAGTACACAATAGTCTTTTTAATGTAATCGCACAATGTTAAGACTTAATTATATTGCAGCTCGTTACAAATTAGTATGTTACTACACTAATTGGTCGTGGTATCGTCCTGGCATTGGCAAATATAGTCCAGAGGATATAGACCCAACTCTTTGCACGCATATCGTTTATGGATTCGCTGTGCTTGGCGAGGACGGCCTTATTATGGCTCATGACTCTTGGTCGGACTATGATAACGGTAAGTGATTGTTTAAACAAACATACAAAATAATTATAGACAGACAAAGTATGATCTGCATTCTAATTTCAGAAAGTCAAGAAAGATAAGCTCACTTTGTTTAGATGCACAAATGTACAGTTTGCTCTACCAGATCTAAAACTTAGGATATATTACACGCCTTCGTCTTTTTTCAGGATTCTATGAGAAGGTTGTGGAATATAAACGGTATGGTATCAAGGTGTCTCTAGCTATCGGTGGCTGGAATGACTCAGCGGGCGACAAATACTCTAAGCTGGTCAATGACCCGGCGGCTCGTACCCGATTCGTCACCCATGTTGTGCAATTCCTTCAAAAGTACGGCTTTGACGGATTGGATCTCGACTGGGAATATCCTAAGTGCTGGCAGGTGAGATCGAATAGTCTTCAATTATTCGGAAATATAGAGATCTTAAGAATAACATTATTAAGTATAAATAATATGGTGAAACCGAAACCAAAAACCCGTTCTAAGATATTATAGCTTCTGCCCACGACTTCGTCCGCGTGAAATAGTTACTTGGCCATAGCGTGATGATATAGCCTTCATATAGCCTTCCTCAATAAATGGGCTATCTAACACTGAAAGAATTTTTCAAATCGGACCAGTAGTTCCTGAGATTAGCGCGTTCTAGCAAACAAACCAAGAAGTTCTTCAGCTTTATATATTAGTAAGTATAGATAATAGATATGTAAAGCTGAAGAGAGACGAAGTCGCGGGCAGAAGCTAGTTAGTATAGATATAGATTAACGCCTACATAAATTGTACAACATACGAAATAATTTTCAGGTCGATTGCTCAAAGGGTCCTGATTCAGACAGAGATGGTTTTGCTGACCTCGTCCTTGAGCTATCTGCAGCATTTAAACCAAGGCATCTGCTTCTATCTGCGGCCGTATCTCCTAACAAGAAGGTCATTGATGCAGGATACGATGTTCCAGTACTGGCTCGGCACTTGGACTGGATCGCCGTCATGACTTACGACTACCACGGCCAGTGGGACAAGAAGACTGGCCATGTAGCACCTTTGTACTATCACCCTGAAGATGACACCACTTACTTCAATGCGGTATGTCCTTACTTATACATTTTTAGGAGTACAGCGTTCATGCCGATGTAGGAGTTATACATGAGCGAAAATTAAGAATTTATTCTTATAAAAATATTTTGGTTACAGAACTACACAATACATTATTGGATGCAAAAAGGAGCACCGGCGAACAAGCTCGTAATGGGTATGCCGACATACGGACAAACGTTCACTTTAGGCGTTGATAATGACTCTCCACAATCTCTCGGTATGGGCAATGATGCTATTGGTTTGAATGCTCCAGCTGTAGATGGAGGTAAAGCTGGGGAATATACTAGAGCTAAAGGATTCTTGTCTTATTATGAGGTAAGGAAAAAGTAAATAATATTGACCAATAACGAGATAATCATTACAACAGTTAATAAAATTATATTGAATTCTTTCAGATTTGCGACCGTATCAGATACAACGGATGGAAAGTAGTGAAAGATCCTTATCAACGAATGGGACCATACGCCTACAAAGGAAATCAGTGGGTGTCATTCGATGACATTGATATCATCAAAAAGAAAGTAAACTTCATTAAATCACTTGACCTCGCCGGTGGCATGGTTTGGGCACTGGATCTTGATGATTTTAGAAACAGGTAGGTAGATGACACTACGAAAGTCCCTAGGTATATCAAACTAGCAAAATAAAAAAAATGGTTTCGTAAAAATGGGTTTTGTAAAAAAATTATACAAATGTTTGTTTTCCTAGGTGCGGTCAAGGGAAGCACCCACTTATTAATGCAATCAAAAACGGTTTATTGGACCCAAATGTAGAAGAAGATGATAGTATAGTATTATCTGACCCAATGATTGAACCATCGAACGAAATAGATCAAGACCTGGATGACATTGAAGTGCTGCCGGTCTCCAAGCCAACTCCAAAGCCCACACACATGACAGCGCGCCCGACAGCACTACAGACTACGACTAAGAAACCTATGACCACTGTCAGTACCAATTTAGAGGAGCGTTACAAGGTCGTCTGCTATTACACTAATTGGGCTTGGTACAGGTAAATACCAGTACAAGATTTTATTTATGACATTTCGGAAAGACCGTTTCTTTGTGGTAACTAATCTTTTTATCTTTAAACTTTATCCAGACCTGGTCCTGGCAAATACACGCCTAGCGATATTGACCCTTCGCTTTGCACACACATTGTGTATGCATTCGCCGTCCTCGACACAAAACGCCTAGTTATCAAGCCACATGACATCTGGTTGGATGTGGAAAACAGTAAGCTTTAATATATTCCTTAAATATAATAAGAAAATATTTAATTAAGCAAAGGAGTACATTTTATTAAAAATTAAATCATTTCCAGAATTCTACGAAAAAGTAGTAGCTCTGAAGGAGAAAGGCGTAAAAGTAGTCCTTGGACTAGGTGGATGGGACGACTCGGCGAGTGACAAATATTCAAGAATGGTGAACAGTCCATCAGCTAGAAGAAAATTCGTGATCCACGTTATAGACTTTATCGAGCAATACCAGTTCGATGGATTAGACCTCGACTGGGAGTATCCCAAGTGCTGGCAAGTAAGTGTCTCGTCATAAAAGTCAATCCAATGGACTTCTTTTTACAGTCCAAGATGGTAGATTTTTTTTTGTAATATAGGTACTATTTATCAACATTATTTCGTATACATATTCCGACCATAAGGGAAAAGTTAAGTTTGAAGATGACTTTAACAGCATTATTATTTCCAGGTAAATTGTGAAAAGGGTCCAAGCTCTGATAAACAAGGCTTTGCTAGTCTTGTAAAGGAATTGCGTGCTGCATTGAAACCCCGTGGTTTATTGCTCTCTGCTGCTGTCTCAGCCAGCAAACGAGTCATCGATGCCGGTAAGCTACTTTTATTCGATTTATCTAATCTTTATGATTACGTACTCGTATCTTCATGACATGTCTTTTTGTCATTTTACATTGTCTTATTTTGCAGGATACGATGTACCAACACTTGCCAAGAATCTTGACTGGATATCTTTGATGACGTATGACTATCATGGACAATGGGATAAAAAGACTGGTCATTTAGCACCAATGTATGCCAGCAGCGACGATTCCGACCACACTTTGAACACAGTGAGTTTGACTAAGTATATATTAAGAAGATTTAAAACGCCACATTTTAAGTTCCCAAGGATCTCCTACAAATTCTGTGTACATATTTTCGACCTTCAATTCACTAGCTGTGCCTCGCAGTGTTAATCTCGTATTTCCCAATTCCTAAATCTTTTCTGAGCGGGACCTATCTATATACTTACTATATAATGGATGATGATGATTTCGTTATTAATCATTGATTAATACATATATGTAGGATTTAGATTTAGAAGAATTATAAAATGTGGCCACTTTAGCATCCAATGCCATTATTTTATTTACACAAATCTGATATTAATATTTTTAACAGAACTTCACGGTACATTACTGGATCAACAAAGGAGCGCCAGCCGAGAAACTCGTGTTGGGTGTACCTTTCTACGGACAATCGTTTTCACTGGAGGAGAACGCTGGAACTGGCCTTGGAGCTCCTTCCTACGCAGGAGGAGAGGCCGGTGACGAGACCAGAGCTAGAGGCTTCCTATCATTCTATGAAGTAAGCAATTTGAAAATTATTACCTACCACATACCATGTACCTACATAAGTAGTCGGCCAAAAAAGTGGTCAAAAACCTAAGTTGAAAATTTCATTTGCATTTCAAATAAGATACTCTATTTTGACTTGCAAAAGTACCTAAATGAAATTGACTATTAAAGTGTCCTTATAATTTGATTTTACTTTTTTTAGTGACATTATCCAATTCATCCGTGTTCGTTGATTTATTATTAAACTTTTCAAAGTACTGTCTTCACGTAGTAGTCTAGTAAGCGGTTAATTAACAATTTAATGCAATTCATGTCTAATTTAAAGTGCAGCACATAGCATAGCAATAAAATTGTGAATGTGCTTATTAATTTTCGGATTCCATAATATTTATATTGAAAATTTACGTTCTGTAGATATGCGACCGCATTAGAGTGAAGGGCTGGCAGGTGTCTCGCGACCCAGGTGGTCGCATGGGCCCATACGCCAGCTTCGAAGACCAATGGGTATCGTTTGACGATGACTTTATGGTGCGGCACAAAGCAGAATACGTCCGTTCCATGGGTTTAGGAGGCAGTATGGCGTGGTCCCTTGATCTCGATGACTTCAGTGGAAGAAACTGCGGCTGTGGAAAGTCACCACTCCTCGCTACAATCAATCATGTCCTACGAGGCCATGAAGCACCGCCGAGATGCTCACTTGAAGAGAGTAAGGCTGACAATATATTTCTTATCGTTTTAAATTCCGTACAATTAATTAAAGAGCTTTTCAAGTATATCAGTGTATTTATAAAACATCAATTTACAGTACAAGCCGAAAATACTGAGACAGACACGGACATTTCTGTCGTAGTGCCGGATGTCTCTCCCGACGTTGAGGAACCAGAAGGCATCCCAATGATCTCACCGGTCGATGAAATTGACACTGACACCGACACTGATTTAGACTCTGATAGCACTGTAAGTAACCCGATGATAATAAATGAGTCAACCGCACATTCACTATTAGAATTAACGAGATACCTGGGACCCTGACCCTTATTACTCCCACTAATGTAGCGTGCTGGTAGACATCGCACATCATCAAAAGCTTTGCGAAGTTAGATCACGATGATTAAAGTTTTATTTTATTCAATAAAATTACCTTTAGGTAGGAGTGAAGCGAGCTGGTATTAACAGATTTTTTTTACCTGGAACCAGTAAAGTTGATGATGACATGAATTATTATGTTTTACAGGGTCCAAGTCTCGAGGGAACTTCGTGTACTGGAAATGTATTTAAGTCAGATGAATCTAAGTGCAGCAAATATTATTTATGTCTCAATGGTCACTGGATGGAACTTGAGTGTCCCGCTCCGTTACATTGGCATAAGGTATCTACATATCTTGACTAAAACATTACAAAAAAATCAATCAATACTATGTCATATACATTTTACAGTTCAAGTGTCAATGTTTACAGAAAACACAAATTAATTCTTTTGTTTATACAGAATCACTGCGATTGGCCAGAGAAAGCTCGCTGCAAAACAAAGGCAGCACTCCGCCTGACAGGACAAGTACCCGAGGAGCCACAGGAAGAGAAACCTATCGTAGGATGTTACTTCACTAATTGGGCTTTCTACAGGTAGGCAAACACAATGATACTCTTGAATACTCAATATTATAAAAAAGTACTAATAGACTTTTTTACGGCTCATCTACTCCACAGACCCGGCAAAGGCAGCTTTGGGCCCGAACATGTGAACCCAGCCCTCTGCACGCACATCATCTACGCATGGGCTCACCTTGACGGTAACTCGTATAAGTTGGTGCCAGGAAACCCGGAGTTAGATCTTGAAAATGGTAAGCATTATACACAACAAAAGCTATAACAACTAAGTGCCTATTCTTTATTATTACTAAACTATCTACGTCCTATTTAGACTTCTACGGCAAGTTGACGCAACTACGACAAACAGGAATAAAGGTGATTATTGGAGCTGGTGGTCTAACAGAATCTGAAAGTAAGAAATGGAGCCGAATGGTATCAAGTCCTGAAAACAGAAAGATCTTCGTTGAATCTGTATTGAAATTCTTGAAACGATGGAACTTTGACGGTGTTCAGATAGCTTGGCAGTATCCAGGATGTAAACAGGTAAACTAATTTTATACTTATCAAGCATTCAAAAAAAATTGTTGTATCATTAATTAATTACCCCATCGTACTACTCCAAGCAAGTCACTAAATCCAAACGAGATTATTACAGAATAAGTTATTGAATCCGCAATTTCATTTCAGAGTCCATGCACAAATGCTACAGTCGATTCTACGGAGAGGGACAACTTTGGCGAATTACTGACAGAATTATCAAGAACTCTACGCTCTCATAACTTGGAACTATCAGCTATGGTCTCGGCGTCCCCGGAAATTGCTGCGATAGCGTATAAGCCTTACATTCTTGCCGCAGAATTAGACTGGGTCGCAATTGCGGCAAATGATTACTACGCATCCTCAACTGGAAAGACAGCGGTTTTGGTTCCGGTAGAGTCTGGTCACGTTAGAGGAATGAACAGCTTAGTGAGTATTTGAATATTAACATTGTTGTGAAATGTTACCTAATATTTAATTCGGAAACAAGGTTTCTCAGATAGCCACGTAAACTTGCGCTATTTCAGTTCTGCATCGTGACATACTTATTATTGCCCAGTGAACTTAACTGTATGTTCTCTGCAGAACTCTTCACTGTCCTACTGGACGAGCGTATTGCCACCTCGTCAAGTGGTGCTCGGACTTCCTGCGTACGCTCGTTCGTACAGTCTACGCAGCGCAGCTGTTACCGGGCTGGGAGCACCGGTGACCGGTCCCGGGGAACCTGGTCCTTACACTCGCCTGCCTGGATTCTTAGCTTACTATGAGGTTAGTACACAAACGATTTAGCAGTGTGTTAGACTTTTTCACTTTTTATATTAACCTACTCCATTAACACAATGACATTTACTGCATGTAACGAATGTGTAGGTATAGAATCAAAAATGTCACCAGACAAAAGACCAGCTGCAGTAAAAGGGTATTAAAGAAAGTAATATTTCCTCTCTTTACGGACCTAAGTAGGTACATGCGCTGCGGAAATTCCAATTAAGTAGGTACCTACCTTTTGATTAGACCATTACACACCACACCACGTCAGCATCGCGGAAAGTCTACGACACTACTCGAGATCACCCGGAATAGTTTCGTTGGTGGCAATGACCCGCCTCGGATTTGTCTATTGATAAGATAGAAAGTGTACCTACTTTACGACTGGTCGTAAGCTGAAATGCGAACCGTGAACAATGTGTGCTGTGCCCAGTATGTAGGTATTTGTTGGTACTGGTGTCGGTCAACGCAAGAATTTGAACCATCCCATTGTGTTGTGATCTCGGCCTTAGTAAAAAAAAATTGTTCTGAATTAATACTTTAATGCCTATTTCATAATTGGTATAGGTCGCAGATCGTTTAGCAGCGCAACAATGGAAGGAGAGTCGAACTCCGCTGGGCACGTTCAGTGTACACGACATGCAGTGGGCGACATACCTGAGTACAGCGGATGTGGGCAGTTTGAGCGCGGCGGCGAGGCATGCCGGCGCCCGCGGTGCCGCGCTTTGGGCGCTCGACCTGGATGCGCGGGGGCAGTGCTCGCTCTTGAATGCGATGCGCCACGGACTCACCGAACCTGACTTACCCCTAGAAATGTGCGCGCCGGTCGCGTAAACCACCTCACTGATCTGACTCCAGTCCATCAAATTCTTTGCTCGAGATTTGACTGGGATCCTAATTTCAGGCACTTCGCCAAATAAAATATAACGCGGGTCATGATGTGGAATGTACCTACCGCTTATTTTGAGACTGTCATGTAACTGGTGAGTGCTTGTTTAGACTTAGGTAATTAGGAAGAAAAATTGAGGATAGGTAATTGTGATATTTTTTGTAATTATATGAAATGAATGAATTAAACCTGCATCGTTCTTCTAAATTCCTTGATTTTTACTTGACGGTTTTACTAAAATTGTAGAAATAAAAAATACTTATGTAGGAAGTTATCTACTTATAATTAGGTAGGTAGGTAGGTACCTAGGTTGTAAAAATATGCGTAACAATAGTTTGTTTTGAATTTCCGATTTAAGTAAAAGTGCAAGGAATTATTTACATACGAAAATAATTAATTATTATTCTCATGTATATCCGTGTAATTATTAAACCTCGAATCCACATAGTATTAAGAAAATAAGGTATTATCATGTAGTTACCATATCAGTTAGATGTATTTTGACCTGAATATTTATCACCAATTTTATTGATGGTACCTATAATGCGTCGTTATACAATATCACAAGTATCGATACCGCATGTGAAGTCTGAACAATTATATCATATTTTTTTTAATTTGTTGTATTTTTTTTCCCACCCTAACCAAATCCTATTATCTGAATTAGAATGGAACCCAAGTCTGATCTAAATTGTTTCGCATAGCCTCAGAATCTATCAGTCTGCTGGCTCAACCGTGTCACGTCTACTTTTTGCTTTTGTTACATTCACCATAATCAGTGATATCACGATATAGGTACTTAACTGATGACCATAACGGTTCGAAATTTTCATAGATCAATCCTGCAAACATAGGTAGTACTGATAGGTTTCAGTCTCGTCGGAGATTCTACGAAAAGCAACTGCTTTCAGGTCAGTCATCCGATGCTTCCATGGATGCACAAGATGCCTCTTGTGCATGTCGAGAGATCCAAAGAAACTAAATTTAGTAAAAACAACTAAAATCTACCTACCTGAAAAATAATTAATCAACTGAAAAACATAAAACAAATAAATATATTCTTATGTAACTTTATAAAAGTCGACTTAGATTATCTTATATTCGTCAAACCAACACATAAATAAGAACAGCGGTGTCTCAGCCGCATGCTGCAATGACCTGTGGATGCAAATTAATTTAAGTATAATGGCGGCAACATTCGACTACCCCTCGTAGTCTTTTTCATAGTGAGTATAATATTGTTACGCCGCGAAGCTATTAGAATGACGTGGATGGGTCACGAAGGTTCTGGTTAAATCGTAGAAGCATGTAGAATATTCGAAAGAAAGTACTCGAATACGTACTCACGTAATAACAATAGATCAAGGTCAGGTTCAAAGGTCAATGCCCGTAAACAATAGACGATCTATGTACCTACCTGTAATGCGAGTACCTACTCGCATTTTGTAGGCTTTTCGCGATTGTTCGATTCCAGAATCTTCGTGACTGATATAAATAGCCGTCGTGAGGGTCGGCTAGCGCTCTGGCTGGAGGCATTCGGTGCCTCGCCACCAAGTTCGGTTACGCTGTCAAGATTCCCTGAATCAACAGCTAATGTCCACGTCGAAAAAAAAAAAAAAAAATCGGCTAGCGCAGTTTAGTTTTGGACAAGGTGAAGTGAACATCAACGTGAAGACAAGTGATTCTCAGTGTGACAGTACAGTGCGACAAGTAATAGTGTACTGATTTTATTTGTGATTTCTGTTGTGTTTTGTCAAGTTTATTAAAGTATTTGTTTATTTCGGTAAAATTAGCGTTAATTAATTTATCCCGAACCCCAGCTCGTAACATTTGGTGTCAGAAGTACAAAAAACAAAATTATTTGGTTTACATACTACTAGCGACCCTAGCGGATGCTACAGGCAACCGGTGTTGTCTAATTCAATGTGTGCGTATCTACGTACAGTACGTATTATGCACACGCTCAAGCGAGGATTGATAAAACATGGATAAAACGACTTGCACACAACTATAACCAAACCAGAAATTAATCTCATACATAAAAGGAATATGATGCAGTATTTTAGCCGGCAGAGTAATAGCTTCCGTAGCGTTACGGTGAGGTCATAGATAATACACTATATATTAGAGGTTACGGTTACGTTACGGTGAGGTGACTGGAATCAAAGCACAAGCGGCGTGTCGTGAGTTCAAATCACGGTAGAGGAAATTATTTTTGTCATTATGTCATACTTTTTATTAAAAAAGTAAATTGTGTAAACTCTTTTGGTTTAATTGACTTGTTTTTATTTGTGTTGTATTGATTTGTTTGTTATTGAAATAAAACAACAAAAATGGTATATTAAAACATTTAATTAACTAAATAACGGATCGATTAATATACACAATAGAAAAACAATTTTATTTATTATTACACACACTACTCGTATCGTTACAGGATAACCTCCACTACAATAATGGTTGAAAAATCAACTTACAGTTAATCGTTTCTTTAATGAAACGGTTACTATTTTATCAGTTATGAATACAAAGTTTTGTTTGATGGGTAAGTATGAGCGTAATATTTTGTTAGAGGTGATCAATTTAATCAAAAATAAAGACGTCAAGTAAGTAAATAAAAATTTACAAGTTAACTTTTCACATCATAATAAGACAAAGTTATTTTTGTTGGATAAGGATGGACGTAATATATTTTGTCAAAGTATTGAGTATAGGTATATCAATTTAATCATAGTAAAATAAAATGTGAAGTGAATCAACATGTTAGAGGAAGAAATTATGGCAATTTCTAACCTCAGGAACAATAACATCACTCACATTACAAAATGGCTACATATTAACTAAAGACTTTCATTATTTATGATACACACGTCGTTTAAAACAGTGTGATCACTTTTAAAATATAGTGTGAAAAATATAACACGTTATGGCAATTATTAATGTGTCGGCAAACCATCGTTATCAATTACCTCTCGTAACCTTGTAACCTTTAGGCATGCTGGCTACCATACTAGCGCATATATTGCTACCCCGTAGCGACTCCCAAGTGGACGTAACTAGGTCATCTAAATTCGATTTTGATCTTGTATTCGATGAGTCCCAGTTTAGCACCATGTGACCCCATAGGTTTTCTATGGGGTTCAAATCTGGACTTTTAGCAGGCCAGTCAATAATAGTCATGTTTTCTTGGTTGTCAAATCTTCTGTGCTGGTTTGCTGCATCGTAAACCAGCTGCACGCAAGTGGTTTCGCACGGTTTGTAAGCACACATTATGAGCTGTTGCGGTTATTCGGGTGGGGAGGAATGGGTCCGCTCTGTGCCTAGATATGATGTCCCGGTGTCATTTGAAAAAATTGCCGATGGTTTTGGCCCACGTCGGCGATGGTCTACGTCACCGGAATCTGCAAATCGTCGAACCCATAACTGCACGGTTCTTCTCTGTAATAAAAAAGAAATGCTCAGAAACCAGTATAAGTATATAAATGCTGATATGTGTAAATAAATATTAATCATAATTTAACATGTCATGTTAATATAATTATATTACTAAAAACATTGATTCCAATGATATACCTATTATTTGTATCATCATTAGTAAACATAATTAATATTAGTTACTTGCTTAATTCGAATAAGTAATTGAATCTTGGCTCAAATCCTATGCCATAAATTTAATTTATTTATATATTGTGTTAAGTCAGTATTACTTATATGACACTTTCCTAAATGAATTAATTATTATGTGTTTTAATATACTTACTATATTAATTAATAAAATAATTAATTATATTATGTATTATATATATATATATATATATAAGTATATATATTACAATATAATATTTAAACATATATATTATATTATTAATATAATTAGTTAATTCTATTATTAATTAATATAGTATATTAAAACAAATAATAATTAATTTATTTAGGAAAGAATAAAATATTTAATATACTTACTATATAATATAGTATAATTTAACGTTTACAGACAAGAAAAGCATAGGTTCATAATGAAAATGTCCATAAATGTTACTCACCGATATCATTAATCGCCTCGCTATTTCACTGATAGAAATGTTTTGCTCGTGTAATACAACAATTTCGGCCTTCTTAAACATCGTTAAATGTTGCATGATTAAGCAATAAAAAATAGGATAACACCGCCCACAAATTATTACAGGAGTTGTAAGAAGCAATCTATGCTTAAACGAAGGTCGTAATAGTTAATGCAAATAGACTGGACAAATGACGACGTTCAATTCTTATAAAATGAAATAATTGAAAAATTGTGGGTAGCTTTGTCTACTAAGGACACAAAATAAAATGCTAAGTAGTTAGTTTCGATGGCATATCTCAAACGTTGCAAAACTTCGATTGTCTTATGAACTGGATTAATAGTAACTTGTAAAAGATTTAAATAATATTATAAAAAGAATATAATTCGCAAGTGTGGTTTGATCATACGGCATTCGCTTTACCAGTCAGAGACATTAGCAACGGTGCTAAAGCTGCTCTAGTAAAATTGTTTGAAATAGTGCAATGCATTCAACCACACCAATTAGTAATAAGGACTATTATAGCGTGTTAGCCATGCCTAAGTATTGATGTAGGTGTGTGTGTAGTAGAACTCGCTCGCTTGGACGTTAGTATGCGTACTGATTTACATCGTCTTATTAGTTTACGCACACAATAACAACGGCAGTTATCCATGTGTTGATGTAAACTAATTAGGTGGTTAAACTGTACTGGGATAAATTATGCCGGTTTTGCCAAAGGACGATACGGAAGGTATCCGTACTAGAAGTCAGCGGCAGCAAGAAATGGACCAGAGACGATTTGGAGATTCTCCAGGACTTCCTGCGGGTCATCTACAACCAACAACAGACCCCGTCGCTGGTCCATCTGGAACCTCTTCGGTACCAGCTGTTGATCTAGCGGCCTTAATGGCAATGATGCAGGATCAGGCTCGCCGTCAGGAAGAGCAGGCTCGCTTACTGCGGGAGCAGCTACAGAGTGACAAAGAGGAGCAGGCACGCTTACTACGGGAGCAGCTACAGAGTGACAAAGAGGAGCAGGCACGCTTACTACGGGAGCAGCTACAGCATGACAAAGAGGAGCAGGCCCGCCGTCAAGACGAACAGATGCTCCTCATAAAAGACCTCCACGGGACTCTGGGCAAACAGCTCGGTGCAGTAAAGGAGAAAGTAGAACAGCACGAGACTTGGATTTCCGAAACCAGAGTTGAGATGGCCGATATGAAGAAGGCTCTAGGTGACCTAAAGGCAGGAAAAGGATTTGAGGCTGCTGTGGCTGCTGCCCCTACGACCTCTTCATTACGCGGATTTAAAGTGCCGCCATTTGACGGAACCTCCTCATGGTCGGCATACAAAATGCAGTTTGAAGCCTTTATGGAGTCAAATGGATGGGACAGAGGCCAAGCTAAGACCGCGCTTACTCTAAGCCTCCGCGATCAGGCTTTGACAGTACTGGAGGCCCTCGGAAAGGAGATATCCTACGATCAGCTGATTGAGGCATTGGACTCGAGATATGGTGACGCCCATCTTGAATACGTGTTCCGTGCACAGCTGAAGGATCGGGTACAGCGTGGTTCAGAGACCCTGCAGCAGTGGGCCGTAGAAGTTGAAAAGCTGGTTCGGAAAGCCTACCAGTCTACACCTGTGCTTATCGACGGAAATCTGGTGCAGGCGTTCATCGATGGAATCCGGGACCTGGAAGTCAGAGCTGCTGTGAGACTTGGTCATCACAGGACATTGAAAGACGCCTTAGCCCATGCCTTAGAAGTGGAGGCAGTCAGACAAGACCATCGGGCTCACCGCATTCGTGAGATCGTTTTACCGACATGTCACCTCTGTGGGGAGAAGGGCCACTTCCAGGCGGGTTGCCCGAAACGCAGCGAGGGTCGAAGGAACGGCGCAGCATCACCTAGATGCTACATTTGTGGCGAAAAGGGCCACCTCCGAGCTAACTGTCCAAAGGGAGCCTCGTGGCGAGAAAAGACTCAAGGTGATAAAGTAAGGGTGGTGAACGTCACCACTGAAGAACAGCAGGGAAACGAGTAAAAGCCAGGACTGCGGGGCGGGTGCTGGCTAGTGTGAAAAGAGCCCCAATAATTTCGATCTCACAAGCCCATGACGGAAACAGCCTGATCATCAGAGGCGAAGTCAATAGAACACCCTGTAAGCTGACATTAGATACTGGAGCTTCTCGCACGGTAGTTAATTCCCAGCTGGCACGTCGGGTTCTTGGGGACTGCGTCAGTGATCGCGAGTGCATACAATTGGTAACAGCTACTGGCCAGCACATATCCGTCCGAGGCGAGAAGGAGGTGGAATTGAAGTTTGGTAACAGAATATATCGGCATAATGTCATCGTTGCCGATATAGTAGATGATTGCATCCTGGGATTGGACTTTATGCGAAAGCATTGTTGTGAGATCGATGTTAATCAAGGAGTGTTGAAGTGCGGTTCGGAAGAAATCTTCATGGAAGGTGCAACAACAGGAAAGGTGTACTGTCTGAAGAAAATAGTTCTTCCTCCTAAGTCGGAAACAATCGTCCCAGTCGCTCTGCCACAGAATGCCGGGCAGAAAAATCGATGTGTTCTCATAGAGAGGTTGGACGATGACTTACCGTGGAAGATGGCACGAACGTTGGTGAGGGCTAGCAATGTATCAGCAGTACGCATACTCAATCCCGGCGAAAAAGAGAACGTTATCAAGAAGGGCACATTGATAGGTACTTGTGAAGAAGTAGCTTGGATGCGACGTTGCAGTGATCAGTATACTGATAATAACGTTCGAAATCCAAATTTTAACGTTGAAACTCTTTTAGAAGACTGTCGAAATGATCTGTCTGATGAAGAAGCGATCAAGGCTAAGAAGATATTACTCCAGTACGCTGGTATTTTCTCTACAAATGATGCCGACATTGGAAAGACAGGACTAGTGCAGCACAAAATTAATACTGGCAACGAGTCACCAATACGTCAGCGACCTAGAAGATTGCCAGTTGCGCGAGAGAAAGAAGTTGAGACCATGATTGAGGGAATGGTGAAGGATGGTGTGATAGAGCCTTCATCTAGCCCATGGTGTACTCCGGTGGTCCTGGTGAAAAAGAAAGATGGCAGTATGCGCTTTTGCGTGGACTATCGAAGATTGAACGACGTTACGAAGAAAGACAGTTACCCATTGCCAAGGATCGATGACACGCTGGATACCCTGACGGGTATGAAGTGGTTTACAACCCTAGACCTAAAAAGTGGTTACTGGCAAGTGGAAATTGACCCCAATGACAAAGAGAAGACTGCTTTCTCTACGGGAAAGGGTCTGTGGCAGTTTAAAGTCATGCCGTTTGGTTTATGCAATGCTCCTGCTACGTTTGAGAGACTTATGGAACTAGTGCTCACTGGTCTGATTGGAGACGCCTGTCTGGTCTACTTGGATGACATTATCATCGTGGGCCGTACGTTTGATGACCACGTTCAAAACCTCGAACGGGTGCTATCAAAAATCCGAGGAGCCAATTTAAAGTTAAGTCCGAAGAAGTGTTCATTCTTCAAACGTCAAGTAAGTTTTCTGGGGCACGTAGTGTCGGAAAAAGGTATTGAAACGGATCCAGAGAAGATTGTTGCTGTGAAAGACTGGCCAGTTCCGAAGGATAAGACGCAAGTCAGAGCATTTCTGGGTTTGTGCTCGTACTATCGACGGTTTGTGAAGAATTTTTCGGACATTGCGAAGCCTTTACACAAACTGACCGAGGAAAAGACACAATTCTGCTGGAATACAAACTGCGAAAGTGCATTTAGAGAGTTGAAGAAACGTCTGTGCAATACACCTATTTTAGGCTACCCTGATACTGAAAATGAATTTATCGTAGACACAGACGCAAGTAATACTGGAATTGGTGGAGTTTTGTCACAGCGAAAAGGAGATCAGGAAGTTGTCATAGCCTACTTTAGTAAATCATTGTCAAAACCGGAAAGAAACTATTGCGTCACGAGGAGAGAACTGCTCGCTATAGTTAAGACGTTGCAACATTTTAGCAACACCTACGAACAGACCATGCTGCACTGAAGTGGTTATTGCAGTTCAAGAACCCGGAAGGACAAGTAGCGAGGTGGATTGAGCTTCTACAGGAATTTGATTTCCTGATCGAACACCGCAGTGGCAGATCTCACGGTAACGCAGATGCGTTGTCACGAAGACCTTGTCCGGAAATATGCAAGCACTGTTCCAGACAAGAGGCTAAGGAAGCGGTTCCCGTGAGAATGCTGAAAACTGACCTTAGTGATGAATGGAAAGAAACCTTGCAGCAGGCACAGGAGATTGACTCAGATGTTAAACCGATTCTCGACTGGATAAAAGCTGGTGCCCCTAAGCCGAAATGGAGTGATGTTGCGGCATTGAGCACAGTTACAAAAAGTTATTGGGCACAGTGGGACAGTCTAGTGATGCATAATGGTGTCTTGTGCCGTAAATGGGAAAATGCTAAGGGAGACAAGAGTCATCTGCAGATGGTAGTCCCTAAAGCTAAGGTGCCAGATATCCTACAACTTTACCATGACGGATGTTCAGGAGGTCATCTAGGAGTAAAAAGGACTTTATTGAAGATTAGAGAGCGATTCTACTGGATTCACTGTCGGGACGATGTTGAAGACTGGTGTCGTAAATGCACTACCTGTGCAGCTGTAAAAGGGCCCCATACGCGCAGCAGAGGTGCATTGAAAGTCTACAATGTTGGTGCGCCCTGGGAACGAATAGCTCTTGACGTTGCGGGACCATTCCCGGAGAGTGATGGCGGAAACAAGTATTTCATGGTTGTGATGGATTACTTCACAAAGTGGCCGGAAGTGTTCGCCATTCCTAACCAAGAGGCTTCGACGGTCGCAGATAAATTGGTTCATGAAGTCTTCTGTCGTTTTGGAGTACCCTTGGAGATTCACAGTGACCAAGGAAGGAATTTCGAGTCTCAAATATTCCAGGAGACGTGTCGAGTAATGGGTACCCATAAAACCAGAACCACCTCTTACCACCCCCAGTCTGATGGAATGGTTGAACGGTTTAATCAGACCTTAGAGAGATATCTAGCAAAAGTTGTGGGAAGTAGGCAGAGAGATTGGGATAAGCACATCCAGCCATTCCTTCTATCATATCGGAGTGCAGTTCACGAAAGTACGACGGTGACACCAGCCTTCGCGAACTTCGGAAGAGAGCTACGGTTGCCTGCAGATCTCATCACCGGTATACCCCCAGATACTCCCCAATGTGTGACTGATTATGCGAACGACTTGCGAACCAGAATGAATGACATATATGAGCATGTCAGACAGTCGGGCCAACAAACTTCTGAGAAAATGAAGACGCGTTATGACCGAAAGATGAACAACAGAGGCTTCGATGAGGGCTCACTAGTGTGGCTACATAACCCGGTGCGTAGTAAAGGAAAGTCACCCAAATTACAGGCCAAATGGGACGGCCCCTATCGAGTCGTGACTAAGATCAACGATGTCACCTACAGGATACAGAAAGGAACAAGAGGTGCACCGAAGATCGTTCATGTGGATCGTTTAGCGCGTCATTACGGATCTAATGATGCTCGGGACGAGCATGTCTTAGGAGGGGGCAGTGTTACGCCGCGAAGCTATTAGAATGACGTGGATGGGTCACGAAGGTTCTGGTTAAATCGTAGAAGCATGTAGAATATTCGAAAGAAAGTACTCGAATACGTACTCACGTAATAACAATAGATCAAGGTCAGGTTCAAAGGTCAATGCCCGTAAACAATAGACGATCTATGTACCTACCTGTAATGCGAGTACCTACTCGCATTTTGTAGGCTTTTCGCGATTGTTCGATTCCAGAATCTTCGTGACTGATATAAATAGCCGTCGTGAGGGTCGGCTAGCGCAGTTTAGTTTTGGACAAGGTGAAGTGAACATCAACGTGAAGACAAGTGATTCTCAGTGTGACAGTACAGTGCGACAAGTAATAGTGTACTGATTTTATTTGTGATTTCTGTTGTGTTTTGTCAAGTTTATTAAAGTATTTGTTTATTTCGGTAAAATTAGCGTTAATTAATTTATCCCGAACCCCAGCTCGTAACAATATTAGCTATAATCTATTAGCTATAATCTTCTATTGACAACTTAAAACTTGTCATTTTATTGTTTGCGTTCAAACAAAGACCTAATAAAATAGTGAGATACATTCTATAGTCAAAGAAAGAAGAACACCAACTTGGTGCTTATAGTAACCAATAGATTACAGTAAGATATGAAGACAAATAAACGAAAGACATTTGCATGATAAGATAAATTATCTCGAGTGTATACCTAACTTCTACCTCCTGTTTGAACATGAATATTTTAATTTATCATTTGTAGGTACAGTACATAATAGAAGTATCATAATTTTAGTAGAGTAATTTCATAAATTTCCTAGCTGACTTCTGAGAGATAACACAAAACAAACTCAGATAATCTTGGTACCCTTTAAAGTCCAGACATAGTATCAAAACATGAGTGATGCAATGCAGGGCAATGTCTGAAATGGTCTTATGAAGAAAGATCCATAGCGGCTTTGAGTGGACAAGTCCCAGTCGACAGCACGCATGCATCAGTCATTGTGTTGGTCAACTATAGATAATACAATCCGACACAGTCATGACGAATGACGATACCAGATTGGCGGAACATTCGCGTAGGCCACATATGAGTCTCGAAACCACCAGACAGTAAAAAACTGTGTATGTTCGTATATCTAGCCTGCATAGTACTCACATTTAAATATCCTTTTAAAATTAACATTAATTATTGAATGTCGTAGAATATAAATTTAAAATGTCATCATTTTGGCTTGGATACTTTTACTTACTTACCTACTGAAAATTCAAATGTTGCAAAGCTGATAAACAAGAAATAATTTCCCCAAGCGGAACGCACACTCCCCTTCTGAACCCCTTGTCAGTATACGATGACGATTGCGTCATACGGGCGAAGTCTCAAATCTTCTCAAATTAACTCTTGCGGTAATAGGGTATTACACCTTTTTTTGAAAACTGTTTTAAATTAATCCTTAGATCGTAATGAACCAGTAGAATTTTTATTTCAATTTTATACAACCAAAAAATGCCATAAAAACGATTTTTAATTTATGATTTTGAATTCACGCACGAAAACGCTAGCCGCCATGCTACTTCGGCTCGTGACGTCACTACTGCCAAAGACCAAGTAACACGATTTGTGAAAATAATGAGTTATAATGTTTATCATTGGTGTCTTGTGCCTGAATGCAATAATACAAGTGTAAAAACTCCACAAAAATTGTGGATTCAATTGCTTTGTGTATCATTCACATTTTCGACATTTTCGTCATGGGACATATCCTATTTTAAGGACATATCCTATTTTAAGGACATTCCTAGCTGTAGTAATTGCGGCATTAGCTATAAGTACAATATTCACAACTGAGCATTAAAAACTTTGCTTAATAAACGTTATAGAAGCTAAAATTAGGTACAATCGTTAATTTTGGCCAAAAATGAAGATTGTACCTAATTTTAGCTACAATATCGATTTACAAGCAAAGTTTTTAATGCTCAGTTGTGAATATTGTACTTATAGCTAATGCCGCAATTACTACAGCTAGGAATCTAGAATGTGTTATAGACTTACAAATTGCGAAAAACCAATTAAATTTCAATTGGTTTTTCACAATTTTTGGCGGGCTCAGGTGAACGATCAGCCTTAACAGCTTTGTTAATTTTAAATGCTGATTAGTTATTGCCTTGTTACATAGAAATTGGTGAAACTGGGTCTTATTGTTAGACAAAACTTGATACGATAGTTAGGTAGGTACTTACATTACTGTTTTAATATTTCTCAACTCGGCAGAACAGAAATCGGGATTGGATGCAAAAAAATTTGCCACCATCAACGTATTGATCATTGGTAGATTTGTACTTTCTGCTTTCACAAAACCGTCTTCCATGATGCGATTTTAATCAAACTAACACAGCACGACAAACAATGATTGTTGAATTGTTACTCTGAGACGACAAACGTCGTCATCGATCGAATGAGTGACGTCACGTCGATAACCAATATGGCGGATGGCGTTTTAAAACAGATTAAAAAAGACGATTTTTGAAATTGAATTATAAAATTTACATTGCATTTTTATTAATAAATACTAACGTTTCTCGTTTACTTTTTTCAAAATCTATCATAAAAATGCATTTTCATATTTATTTTTACATGGTGTAAAATACCCTAATGTTGCATTATTATATAGTTGGCCAGTATATTATAAATAAACAATCATTTTAGTTTTTTATTGACTGATGTAGAACGGTCTAGTCCTCAGAGCTTTGACTTATAGTCAAGCCTTAGAGTAATAACAAAATTCAATGGTCCGGCTAGACGGACTCCGTGTGTATTTGGACTTCGCTCCTATAAAGATTATAATACTTACTGAAAGTTAAACTATAAATCTAACTGTAGCCCCTGTAGAATGTAGGTTCCGGTAGTATCTAGGTACCTATTATATAAAGAAGTTAGTCATGCTACGCACCTGATACCTGATGCGAGGACTTTTCTTTTTAACCTTTATACTTATGCGAGAAATCGAGAACTTCTTGTACGTAAGAAATGTAGAGCCACGGAGCCAGCGCCATCGATTAGACATAGCATGCACGTAGCATCTAGAAGCAATTACATAAGTGCCACATACAAGTAGGTAGTTACAGCCTTTAATATAATACGATTTGATATCAAAGTTATGATTTTGATAACACAATCATTATAAAGGTTTCAGCTAATATAAATATAAGTAGGTGACACCTATCCAAGATTACAAATTGTTCGAATTTACATAAATATGTAGGTAGGTACATAGGCAGCAAAAGATTTTATAGGTGCGAATTCCAAGATTCGATAGAGGTGCGAAGTCTAAGGCCCACTTGCACCAACTTCTTAAATGTGTTTAAATTGTAGTTTAACACGAAATATCTATGAAAAATTGTGTTTAAATATGACTTAAACACATTTAAGAATTTGGTGCAAGTGGGCCTAAGATTCGATTAATATTCGAAAATAGATGCGCGATTTTGATAATGACTGAATGATTTGACTTCGAGTTTAGTTCCGGATATATGCAAATATCAAGCGACGAACTTTACCTCTACTCCCGTGATTGAAGAAAAAAATAACAATTCATTTTAACAAAATTCGTATAAACCTACTAATGTAGGTACGTATTATCGGGTAAACCAACATGACGAAACAGTGCGAAACGCTGCTGCCTCATTTATACAATACTAGCTTCCGCCCGCGACTTCGTCCGCGTGGAATAGTTACTTAGCCATTAGAGCAGCCTCAGGCTGAGCAGCCTCGACTTGAAGCAAAACACCTCAGGTAGAGGCTGCTCGCTCCATCGAGGCACGTTGCGGATCAATACGAGGCGACACGCCTCAGCTTACCATAATTAAAAAAAAAGAGGAAGCAACCAAAAGTTATAGAAACGAGAAAACATCGATGGTGGATAAAAGAAATATACCGCAATAGAACTCTACATGGATTTGAGCACTGGCAATAGCAATACGTCATGTCGAATAGGACATGACGTTTGAAAGTGGCCATAGCTTTCAAAATTTTACACGCATGAGCATCAACGACTTTGAGTTGCTACTAACAATTGGTTGAGGCAGCGTCTCCACTTGCGCAGCCTCGGAGCGAGGGAGCCGCTCGACCCGAGTTGCCTCAAGTGGATACGCGGCTTTAGCCTGATGATATATAGCATATAGCCTTCCTCAATAAATGGGCTATCTAACACTGAAAGAATTTTTCAAATCGGACCAGTAGTTCCTGAGATTAGCGCGTTCAAGCAAACAAACAAACAAACAAAATCTTCAGCTTTATATATTAAGAAGAAGATAGAGTATAGATAAGTAATAAGTAAGTATAGAAGTATAGATTGAACTTTGGCTTGTTGGAATGATTCGACTATTTTGTTTGAAGCGTTGCAAGTCGAAATTAACAAAACTATTTATAAAGAATTGTGTCTAATAACAAAATTAGACCAAATTGCGGAGGGCTATTGCTTCTTTATTAATGGCACCACAAGGAACAATTATCTGCAGGCTCGCGGGTCAGGGTTGCGCTAATGACTGACTGAAGGCGCGAGTACCTACCCATCACTACAACGACCTCGAGGAAGATGATGCAGTATGTATGTACATAGCACGTGGGTAACAGTGCTGGCCATCCTAAACGCACTAGAGGCGTCATAGACGGATGTCTAATACGCTACGACGTTTGCAATTAACTACTACAACACAGTGCACGTCTTTCGTCTTTCTAGATAAAGAGAAATCCATAAGGATTTTTATTACATATTATTTATTTATTATAAATTTTATATTAAATTTATATAATTAATATATAAAAAAACCTTTTGATAGTAAGTACTTACCTACCTATTAATTCAAATATGTAAATCCACTTTACGGATAATATCACGTTATATTAACAAAATCAAATCCCGACGTTTTCTAAACGTCCTATGTCTAATATTCGCATAAGTCTTAGAAAGCTTAATCCATTTGGATTTATCCATTATGGATCATGAATATAGGTAGCCAATAGAGTTACTTAAAATTTATTTTTTAAATTAATTTCTATAGAGATCAAAGCCCAGCGTTGTCTAACGTTAGATAGGCCTATATAAAACTGAGCAAGACCATGGTAATTTCATTCATGCGCGGTGCGTTACTGTATTGTGTTGATGTTCTCTAGTATTTGCTAGTTTACGTAATTTCTCAGTAAACTGTGCAAACATTACGTAACTAAATAAAAAAACTTGACAATTTAATTATTAGTGAACATATAGAAAAGTTAATGACTGAGATTCAGCTGATTTTACATCTCTCATATTCGGTAAATAGGTCCTTATTACCCCCTGTTACCCCCAAATGGGGCTTGTAGCTAGAAAAGTCCTAGGGCGGTAAGTAATTAAAAAAAAAACACTTCACTCTTTCAAAAAGTTCGCGTACATCTGACCAATTGACCATCATACTGGAAATAGACATCATGCATTCAGCCCAATGAAAAAAGAGGTCGCTTCGCTATTCAGCCTTGTCTTTGTATGAGTATAATAGTCATCAATTTTAAATATCGAAGGGCGACGCTCAATTTCGTTCTTGAAAAAAAAAATTACAAAAAAGTTGAAAAAAGGCGGGAATAGAAAACTTTTACTTTAAAATGTTTTATACTTGTAATGCCGGTTTTTTTTACTTACCTCACAATCGAGATGTAAAGCAGAGTAGTTAGCTCGGGTGTAAGCATCAATTGCACCCTCGAACTATAGGCGCCCTCGCTGCACTCGTGCGCCTAAATATGCCTTACGGCCCTTGACTACTAATCTACTATAATCCTTTATAAGTGCGCCGCAATTTACTTTTCCGCGCACTTTTTAAATTTGGAACATCTTAGTGTTCAGCGCCAAAGAGATCGAACGCAAATATTGTTTGAAAAAGACTGGCTGGTACGACGGCCTAAGGTATATATAGGAAATAGGATTAGTAGGATAAAATTGGTATCTTATATTGTAATTATGTGTATTTCTTTTCCCGTTGTCCATGTTGTATATTAATTGTATGTGATCTTATTTTGGTCGCGTTTATGATACTATTTTGCTTGATATTTATTATTACTCATTTGACATTATTTTATATGTATCTGACATTTGCCTTTATATTCATTTAGTATTTGTTTTAATTTAAATTCCTGAATTTGCTAATTTTATGTAAATGTGAGTACCTACTGTGTAGGCTAGTTTTAAATCTATACCTATTTACGTTTTCTGATAGTTTTGAGTATTTTACATGAGCTACGCAAATGTCTTGCTGATCTGGTATTGTCGTACGACGGGTTGAGCTCTCTAAATAATGGTTGAGCTACACGATGCCCGATGTATGCGTGCCGTCAGTTAGGACAGGTCATCTCAAAGCACTGCTATGGCTCATTCTTCAAAAGGCCTGTCCAGATATTGCCCTACTTCGTAACACTCACATAATCTTATCTTATCTTATCTTCTTACATTTATAATAAGAATGTAAGTGAGCCGTGTCTGTACATTGCTTATATTTACAAAAAAAACTAATTTGGGGGACTCAGAATCAGTAACACAATCCATTTCTATTATTTTTGGAACTTTTGTCTGTTGGTTTGTCTGTGTGTTTGACTGCGCATCAAATGATAACTACTGAAGAGATTTGGAGGAAGTGGACAAGAATTTATAGCCTGTTTCTTGGATTAACATTTAGGCTATTTTTAATTCAAATCGGTTCTCTCTATCAAAAGTTATTAACATTTTAACCATTGAAAACGTTGAATTTGAAAAATAACCATTGAAGTTAATTTCTTTTTTAAGTATTTCTGTACTAGACTAGCACGGGTCAAAAATTATAACAGCATCAAGTAATAAAATTAAAAAAATAGACTAAATAAAATAAAACAAGAAAATAAAGCAGATCGATCAGAAACCATTATTGTGACCAGGAACTGATTAGTACAGTTATTCTAACTCTACTTATACAGGGCATCACGGGACATACATAGGATTTATCCAGAGAGCACCAGCCGTCGTCAAAACTAAATATTTGAGTAGGGTGAAGAAGTAAACAAAGAATGACAACTTATTTTCTAGCGGACTAACACGACATTGTTATTACCTCAATGAAATTTGATTCGATAACAGGTGTCATTTTGAGTTGACAATTCTGTCAATTATTGTTTTCTTCTTTAGAGCATCCAGCATATATAATGAAATCTCCATAGTATAGATCTATATAGTGCGCACACTTTATTTGAGAAACTAAAGAGTTTCCATCAAATCAAATAATTAATATAAGTACCTCAAAAGTATGTATAATAAAAAAACAAAATTGGATGTCGAAACAGTTATTTGAGATTTTTACCTATGTAGGTATGTCTGTTTATATTTCCATGCTTCACGTCAATACCATGTGACCAAATTTTTGAAATCAAGTAATTTATAGGTCAGAAATAAGGTATTCAGAGGTCAATGGCGTGTATTAAAAATAAGGAACACCAGATTTTTCGAGGTGGTTAATTAAAACTTGGAGAGGACAACGTCTGTCAGGTCAGCTAGTATCTAATAATATTATTATTGTAACTAGCTTCTGCCAGCGGCTTCGCTCGCTTGAAACTCAAAAACCAACAGTGATGATCTCTTCTTTGTATGGGTCTCTATATTAGAGAGGTCAAGCTGTATCTCAGGCTCCGCTTAATTATTTGAGATAAGAAGTATACCAGTTTTTAAGTTGGAGCACATACTTTTTAAAATTGATGATAAAATTCAATTCTATTCAGTAGTTTTTGCGCCAACCCGTAACAAACAGACAAGAATTTTAAAAATCACATTTTTGGATTCGGAAACGTTTATATACCCTAACCCACTTGTTTTTTTTTAATATCTTCAATGTACAGACACAGCTTTTTTACAATTTTATACTAGTAAAGATACTAAGTATTACTGTCTGGACTTTAAAAGAGACCATGATTCTCTGAGTTTGTTTCGGCGTTTCTTCTCAGAGGTCGTCAGTTAGGAAATGCCGGCGACATCTAGATTAAAAAACTTGTAAAAGTTTCCGATCTATTTACAGAAATAAATATCATTTATCATTAAAGGTTTCAGCCAATATAAATATAAGTAGGTGACACCTATCCAAGATTACAAATTGACCGAATTTACATAAATAGGTACATTGTACATGGTAGGACAGCAAAAGCACGTGGGTAACAGTGCTGGCCATCCTAACTAAACGCACTAGAGGCGTCATAGACGGATGTCTAATACTCTTAGACCCAGTTTCACCATACTATGTTTGTTAATTAAACAGCCTGTTAATATTTTAACACACTGTTAAGGTTTGTGAGTGTCCCACCACATGCTAATAGCTTGTTAAGACCCAGTTTCACCAATTTCTATGTAACAAGGCATTAACTAATCAGCATTTAAAATTAACAAAGCTGTTAAAATAGGATATGTCCCAAGACGAAAATTTAACAGTGCGTTACTAAATCAAGCATTTATTGAATGATACATAAAGCATTCACTCACATTCTAATACGACCAAAACAGTAAGTCATAGCAACGTATATCAATGATACTGATATGTCAAATATTGTAACTAGTAGTACAGTAATGTAATACGGCCGAATTTATTACATCGTTCTTTTTCTCTAATTCAAAAGCAACCGGGGTATTTTTAATTTTGATAGATAAAACGTCAACAATAAATTGTCAATAATCATTTCTGTGTTCTGTTGTGCGGATTTTTTTCATATTTTTTAAAATTATAATCTCTGTTAAAAGTACCTTCACCCATAGCCCTCACCAGAAGAAATATCTGAAAAACATTCGCGCTGAATTTTTCTTAGGATTTTTATTACAAATTTATTTATTAAGTATAAATTATATTTATAAAAAGCCTTTTGGTAGTACCTACTTACCTATTAATTGAAATAATATGTAAATCCACTTTACGGATAATATCACGTTCGACGTTTTCGAAACGTCCTATCTATACTAATATATAAAGCTGAAGAGTTTGTTTGTTTGCTTGAAAGCGCTAATCTCAGGAAGTACTAGTCCGATTTGCAAAATTCTGTCAGTGTTAAATAGCCCATTTATTGAGGAAGGCTATAGGCTATAAATCATCACGCTAAGACTATGTAACTAACTACCTATACCAAGCGGACGAAGTCGCGGGCGGAAGCTATCTCTAATATTCGCATAAGTCTTAGAAATCAGTATACTTACTATAGGTAGGTGCTTAATCCATTTGGATTTATCCATTATGGATCATTACTTGGATGGATCATTAATTTAAAATATAATATTTAACTATAACGGCTAGATATCTATAGTAGCCGATATAGTTAAATATTATATTTTAAATTAATTTCTATAGAGATCAAAGTCCAGCGTTGTCTAACGTTAGATAAGCCTATATAAAATTGAGCACGACCTTGGTAATTTCATTCATACACGGTGCTTTACTGTCAGTGTTGTGTTGATGTTCTTTAGTATTTGCTAGTTTACGTAATATCTCAGTAAACTGTGCAAACATTACGTAACTAAATAAAAAAGTGTCAATTTAATTATTAGTGAACTTAAAGAAAAGTTAATGACTGGATTGAGCTGATTGACGCACCTACCCATAATCTAATGGAATCAATGGAACTTAACCTCTTTGTTTGTTCATACTTTAAACCGTGACTGTGTATTTACGTGAAATTTAATCTAAATAAAAATATACGAGGAAAAATCGGTTTTAAATATTGTAACTAAGAGTGACTGTAATTTTGTGAGATCGTGTAGATAAACCTCAAAAAAATGTCGAAGCGTTTTCTATCCCGGGTGATTCTGAACTCAACAACGTCTTTAACTACATTTAGTAAAAAACTTCACACGAAGGTGAGTTTCAATAAAAATATCAACTTACCTATAAGTGTTCTCTAATTTTAGTTTCTTGTGTATGTAATAAGCACTTATTCTATAAGTAGGTATAGGTACACTCTTATTATTTCCGTCTTATTAAGGTATACTCTTATTATTTTCCAATAGGTACGGAAGTTAAGTACCTACTTACTAGTATTTACGATTTACAGTTCCTAGTTAGGTACGTAATTTACCCGAACATAGTACGTAGTACCTACTATTATCCATTCTGTCACTTATGCTAAAATAAGGCTAATTAATTCAGTCACTCTGTATCTATATAGTAAGGTACCTAACCTACCTACTTACCCATACATACGTCACATTAAAAATACATAAGTAATACTTTTAGCATGGATTTGGAATCTATTTCTTCTTCAGGTAAATTCCGCCGGCCGGAAACAATCAGATACTTATGGTTACAAAAAATTAACACCGAAATATATATAAGTATTATCTTTTGTGTGATATTTGCATCTTCCTTGCTAAGAATTTGAATTAATTTAATTGCTTTCCTTCACTGAAATAACCGAAGTTAGCTAGTACATACCTATCCTTAATCCTTCACATCTGCGGTAATTCTACGGAAAATCATCGGTTTGATGTAGATACGCACCCTAGTTATTATATACATATATTATTATTTCAATTCCTCACCTAAGATGTGTTTTAACATTTACAGATAACTTCCAAAGAAATCCAAATCCCAGTAAAGTATGGTCATGTCGCAGCAAAACTCTGGGGCAGCGGCGAAGACCGACCCATTCTAGCTCTACATGGCTGGCAGGACAATGCAGGCACTTGGGACCCTTTAATACCAATGATCATTAAGGACAGACCTATATTAGCTATCGACTTTCCTGGACATGGGCTGTCGTCATGGATTCCCCCCGGTAATTAATTTATTTTATTTACGGAATTTATAATTATAATCTCTACTATTATAAAATTGTAAAAAAGCTATGTTTGTTACGGGTTGGAGCAAAAACTACTGAATAGATTTTAATTTTGTTATCCCTGTTAGAAAGTACCTATATGCTCCAACTTAAAAACTGGTGAACTCCATATGACAATTAATTATTTGGATCCTGAGGTACAGCTTGATCTCTCTGATGTACCTATAGAGGCCCATACAAAGAAAAGATCATCACTGCTGGTTTTTATTAAATTATGTTTGGAATCCATTTCTAATACTACTATCCTGCTTCAGGTGAGCGAAGCCGCGGGCAACATATAATTATTTATTTCAATTGAGCGTAAAAAAATAACTTTGTTGCAGGTATGCTGTACTACCAGTGGGAATTACCGAGAATGATTTCCTACATTAAGGAGTATTTCAAGTGGGACAAAGTTTCATTATTGGGGCACTCCATGGGTGCAATAGCTGCAATGCGTTTCTCAAGCGTGTTTCCGAATGAAGTTGACTTTTTTATAGCAATTGACAGTCTTATATACGACGACTACGATTTGGATTTAGTACTAGACAAATACTCTACAAATATAAAAAAAGGTTTAATCGCACAAACTCGGTTAGATATGGAACATCCGTCATATACATTAGAAGATGCAACAAAAAAGTGGCATTATGGAACTAGGAAGTCTGTTGCCTTAGAGAGCGTGCAGTACCTATTAAAAAGAGGTGCAAAGCAGTCAACATCGGATCCAAACAAATACTATTTCACGCGCGACTCAAGACTCAAGTACTCATTATTCAATCCAGAAGACAGAAAATTTGTCGAAGCCCTCGTCAGAAGACTCAAGTGTCCAACTTTATACGTCAAAGCAATAAACTCGCCCTTTTCGGCTGACCAGTATTCTGTAGAAATCCGAGAAATTCTAGAGAAAATTAATGACAAGTACGAATTTCATTTCGTGCCTGGTACACATCACGTGCATTTAAATAATCCTGAAATAGTAGCACCTTTAATTAAAAATTTCATGCAAAAACATAATTTAAAGATTTAAATATAAGTTAATGTGGAATCTACAAATCTCAGTTATGATTACCTACCGAAGTTGGTGGCTAGAAAAATATCAGTTCTGGTTCTATTACAAGAACTGAAACCAGTATTCCTGACGCATACGTATAATACTTATCTAGCGAATTCCTAAAATACATTAATCCTCTAGTGGCTGTTGTAAATAACTAGGTACCTAATACAACGTTATCTAATTGTGATAATATAGGCACAGATAATAGAATACTAGTAATATAGGTAATATAAGGTAATATTGAATCTAGTCACCGTTAATAATTTTATTATGAATATTTATTTACAAAAAGAATAAGTCAGAATCAGTATGAGTAGGTATTTGATTTCTTGAATATGACCGCGGAAATCGGCCACCAGGATGCTATGTTGTGTATAATTACTCAAAGCGTGTGATTAAGTCACGAGCATAAATAGGTATGTATGTATTACTCAGCAAAATCCAATAAGCGAAATGATTCAATTTTATCTTAACTAAAAAAAGTTGTAATCGTTATTTCACGACAAAATTACTTTCGAATTCAGTGAAACTAACGACACTCAATTGTTTTGCCTTACCGGAATCTAACACTTAGGCCCACTTGCACCAACTTTTTAAATATGTTTAAATTGAATTTAAATACAATTTTTCATAGAAATTTCGTGTTTAAATACAATTTAAACACATTTAAGAAGTTGGTGCAAGTGGGCCTTATTTTAAAACTTTATGGAGTTCTTTACTTTTAAGTATTACATATTAACTACGAATCTTTTGTATGGGAATAGAAAAGCGTTGTTGTTTGAGTTTTTCAGATATTTTTTTCTCTCTGTACGAACCATCCTCGTAGGTACCTACTTCAAGGAATATTATAAAAAAAGAATTAGCGAAATCGGTTCGGCTGCTCTCAAGATTTGCGCTTAGCAACACATTCGGCGATTCATTTTTATAATATACTTAGATAGATATGTAGCTAGGTATGTTTGAAATAATTATGGCAGCGCGCGGTCGATATTTTCTTTCACAAATTGAACTTTAGAAGATGTTTAGCATCCATGAAGGAATAACATAATTATTGAAAACATGCAGCATAACTAAACGATTTTTTTATTCCTGTACTCCCGTACTAACTTCTAGCGTTCCCCAAGGCTCGCATCTCGGTCCTTATTATTCAACTTATATATCACCAATAATAAGTTATTTTAACAAATCAAAATAACAATTTACTATGTCTTTAAATTTTCCCAAATTTAGATAAAATTCTTCCAAAAATTAACTCAAGAGCACATACTGAAAAGCACGATCGTATAAGACAAATTACAGAATGCTATAACAGACTAATAAATTGTATTAATAAACTTATTTAGGTATAAGAAGAGCGCGTAGCTTGTACAAAGATAATAATATCGTCAATAAAGATAGTTTAGATATCTAGCCGTTCGTTGCCCAAATTACTAATAAGTACTACTTATTAGAAATGTTTTACCATCAAATTTTAACTTACAATATTCTTCACTTCTTGTAACTGTTATATATCCTGTTGATATTACAATATGTATGTGCCATTATTCGTGGAAGCTGTTCCTAGATATTTTGTAAATAATATAAGTAATAAATACTAAGTGTGTCATGTGATTGTCTCCCAAATAATAAATATATATTATGTTGTCTATTTATAATAATTTAATTTGATAATTCACTGTTACATGAAATGTCTAAGCTTGAATTACTAACATTGTCACAAACATGCGCACCTTTTCTAAGTGGCAGAACCTTTAATAGTGCTTCTTGCCAAGGCATTCCTTCACATACTCTTAGGACAATCTCAAATACTGTGAACAGAGGAAAATAGTTATTATTACTTACACCATAAAATATATTTTTTACAATTAATTATAATTAGGTGTCAGATGTGGATTATGTCACTAGGGTCGGCTCTTCTTAGTGATTTTATGTTTTACCTTATTTGCAATTTTGCCTTCTGTTACCTGCACCTGATATGTTTTATTTATTTTATATAAATGGATGATATTTACCATGATCAATTGTTAGAACTTTCCTAGTTTTCATATTAATGTATTTGTCCAAAGGCAATTGACCATGTCTAATACCTTGTTCCACAGCTATTTTGTGGCAGAGACCCTGAAATAAACATATGCAATAATAAGTATCTACATCATTATAATGTCCAATGTATTAGGAAAGTTCTTTCTTGAAAAGACAATTTCAGATTTTGCCCTACATCATATTATGTTATAATATTGTATAGTACTGTGTCTACTGTAAAATAAACCCCCATTCCCTGAGTTTATTTCGATTTCAGGTGTCAGGAAATACTGGCACACCTGGCACCATCACAGCATATTATATTTTTCCCATTCATATTATTCTTAATTCATTAAATTTCTCCCATCCTTTCATATCAAAATATTATATTGTTCCCATTACTTCTTTAGGTCTGTTAGGCTCTTCCATTAAACAACAGTACCAATTCCATAGAAACTCCAGTTTATTGGAAAGTATTTATTTGATATATTTTTTACATACTCCATCATCCCCGGGAAAAGAGTGTATATAGTACAGGTACCTTATGTTTATTGTGATCTACTAGACCTCCAATAATGTATGCAGTGTTTTCTTCAAATTCTTCAATTACATTATCAGATTCACTTGTTAAATAAACTATTCTCTCCTTAGGGAACACTTCAAGATATGATACTTCATGGAAATTTATCTGTAAAAATATTAATTTGTTAAAAAAATAGATTCAATGTTGTACACAAAAATACTTATACAGAAACTGAGATATCTTTTGATTTTTTATTAAAAAACCTTTTGATACTTTAAGTAAATTTTAGATATTAACAACTTTACTTTTAAATGTTTCTGTAACTATTTTAATACTGCTGGAGGGGTGCCTGTTATTTCCTAGCAAAATGTTAGATGTGCTGCTAACATATACCTACATACAAACATATTTTATTTGATATAATATTGCCTCAAATGTTTCCAAGCAGGTAGAGGCAAAGGTAAGAACTTATACATATGCCCAAAACAACTGCATGTACACACAACCTATGGCACCAATAATTCAATTCAGTTGCCCACAACATTCATATGCTTTCCAATTTGAACACATAACTTATATACCAAAGATACATTTAAAAAACTAGGATGTTATACAGACACCACACAAGGCAAAAGTTAATGATAGTCGAAAGCCTGACTACCTGTTTATGCTTGGTAAATTGGCTTTGTCCAGAAATTCCGATGCTTAGATCTCGTGGCAGATGCTTCATGTCAAATACTCATCTTCAGCCACATTTAGTTAAGAGTGGGAAAGTAGACCTTTAATAATCTCTATGTAGTGCTCTAGCTCCATCAGATACAGCAGGTAAACTAAATGAAAATTTCATAAAATTATTTTAGTGAAGGATAGATTTGATTCAATCCTGCGTCTTCTGGTTAGATACACCGGATGATGACCACTAACCCATTGTGAGTCCCACGCGCTAGATCGAAATTTTGAAAATTTCATGATTACAATCAAATTTCAATGAAAACGAAACTTACATCCCAATGTTCATATCCATTATGCCTTGACATATCACTTTTAGATTTTTCTCCAAAACTAGTAATATGAAATTGAACTGGTGTCTCAGACCTCCTGTTTATTGAATAACACCGAAGAATTTGTTTTATTGCTTTAAACCTATCTTTTTCCATCATCAAATGATCGAAACTTAGATCTATTACTATTGCAGTGCTTTTCTTCTGCCTTTCCAGTTTCATTTTTTTTAATGCCTTCCTATTTGGCCCTAAATCAATATTGGCCTCCCGAGCCTCTCTCCTCCTCTCCTTAGCTTTCGCTTTCTCCTTAGCTCGTTTCTCCGCTTTTCGATTTTCCCATTTCACTTTTTTAAGCCATTTACGCATTTGATTTTTAGTAAACGGTCTTGGAATTTCGTTACCCTCATCGTCCTTTAAACCAGAATCTATGGATATGTCGAATAGTGTATATTGTGGAAAACTACTTTCACCCGGTTCCATAATAATATTTGTATCATCTTGTGTAGAATTTTCTTCACTTTTATCCATTTCCAAACTGGCTGACATTCATAAAACAGTAGTTTTAATAAAGAACTAATTAGGACTACTTTTCGAAGAAGACTTTATACTTGTTGTCCCTAAAGGAATAGGATTTGTAAGAACTTATATTATTTTTATATCTGAAATTCTCAATAATTTCCACAAGTTCCATTCCACTTATACTTTTAGGTTAGGTATTTATTTATATTTTTGACAGCTGAGCTGAGATAGCTGCGCTGCGCCTGCCAGAGCCAGACAGTGCCTGCCTGCCTGATGGGGTGAGCATAAATATCGATATAACAAAATATCGGTATTTTCTTCTAAAAATATCGTTTTATTTAGTCCACAATATATTAATATTCATATGAAATGCGATACATTACGTAAACAAATATTTATTTACAGTTTTCGCAATTGATGTTACTATATTATGACCTTCGATGATATTCTTTTTGAAAAAAATATACTCATCTTTCATTCGATAGCTTTGACTATCTATCCCTGGACAAGTGACGCGCTTATTTCTATGAACAAAAAAGTCTGTCACTTTTGGTGCGGGGGGAGGAAACACTACATAGACATTGCTGCACACATACTCAAAATCATTTTGTATCGCCACGAACTCACACATATTAAATTCTTCACCACTAACACAATTTACGCACACATAGAGGTCAAATACGTCAACATACAAGAATTGACGACAATACGAACGTATAATACAATAAAAATAATTAGGAAGCTACTATGTCGATATTTTATATCGATAGATTATTTTAGGAAGAATGGAGAAAAACGTAACAACATTACAAATTATTTTTATATGTAATTATTTATTTGCAAAATTAAAATCATCCATACACACCTTTTTAATATCTTGCGTCATAATTATTTTCAATGCAATGCTCTCATTGCATGATAATGAAATACAAAACAAAGGAACTGTTTAGGTATAGATAAATAGGTGTAACATACTATGTAATCTATACCTATATATAAAAGAAAGTCGTGTTAGTTACTTCATTTATAACTTAAGAACGGCTGAACCGATTTGGCTGAAAATTGGTGGAGAGGTAGCTTAGAACCAGGAAATGGACATAGGATACTTTTTATCCCGTTCCCGATACTTTTTATTCCACGGGGGCGAAGCCGCGGGCAGAAGCTAGTTTACGATAAAAACTAATACATATCACATAACAAGAATATATATAATCTATACTAATATATAAAGCTGAAGAGTTTGTTTGTTTGTTTACTTGAACGCGCTAATCTCAGGAACTACAGGTCCGATTTGAAAAATTCTTTCAGTGTTAGAACCCATTTATTGAGGAAGGCTATAGGCTATATATCATCACGCTACGCGGACGACGTCGCGGGCAGAAGCTATTTGGAAAATAAACGCACGGGTGAGAGAAATCGCAAACTTTTCGAAATACATATTCTATAGCCTATGTTAATCTTGAATAATGTAGCATTCAAATGGTGAAAGAATTTTCGAAATCGGCCTAGAAGTTTTTGAGTTTATTTGTTACATACATTGATACATACAAATCTTTCCTCTTTATAATATTAGTATAGATAGAGCGGATATTGGGGACGTTATGTTACAAATACTTTGATACCAATTAGTTTGATTCTTTCATTTTGATTTTCTTTGCCAGGCTGATATATTAGGAATAACACTAGACAGAGCATTTTGTTTCCCACGAGATATAAGTAGGAGTAAATACGATTTTGTTCATTATGTCGCGCGTTAATATGAACAGAAGCGCTACGCTAGAGGTCCTGGGTTCGATTCCCCGGTCGAGCAATGTGTTATTGGAGTTTTTCTATAAAATTAAGGGTTGATGCCCGATTAATGGCAATAGGCTCGCCCTCTAAGAACGCATCTGTCTAACCCTTCGGGGAATAAAGACGTGATGGTATGTCGTGTTCCGTACTCTCGTTATTTCTTTGAGCCGGATATCGAAAAAAGAAAATAATGTGTTTGAAGAAACACCCCGAGAGGCAGGGCATAGTGGAATTGAATAACTCACTTACAATTGGAGCTGCCCAACTGGGGAAACACCTACACTTTGCAGAAAATAGTAGCCAAATAACATAGCACTGTACTACTAGTATTCTATTATCTGTGACTGTACTATGTTGTGTTCCTAACGGTGAGCAAGATCGCCAGAGCTCCGCGAGGAAGCGTTATGTTGGCAGTGGGGGTACCGGTGTTGTGGGTTGTCTACCGGCTGTGAAAAGATTTTTACAGGTTCGGCAACGATACCCGGCGAGTGATACCCCAGGTGTTGCAAGCGTTCATATAATAGGGTACATTAACACTATATATACACTTACCATCAGGCGGGACATGTGCTGGTTTTCCACCTAAGCGGTAAAAGAGACCCCAGACCTTCTAAACATACCGTATCTTAGAAATCATTTTCAATGATTTTTGAAATACGATTTAAATATGTTAATTTATAAATTCTTTTGTCAACAAATTTATCCGCAACGGCTTAAGCTATTATTTATCAATCACACCTATATCATTTTAAATGAAGGTCTTTTGTAGATCTAAAAAGTAACAAATAAAATATCTAATACTGGATATCAAAAATAATCAATAATATTAGTTACGTCATTTCCAAAAATGTTATTTTATTAAAATATATTGATATCATAAATTCATGATATTCATCTTTAGTGATCTTTAGCAATTATTATAATTTGGTCTTACATTGAACACGAAAATAATATCGATATCGATTCGAAATCGTAAACAAACACTATCACATCATTAATTAAAATGGCAAAACAAAAGAGGGACATAGTCTCGCTACACTTTTTAAAATTCGAGTTTTATGCATTATGTCATAATATATATAAGGCCTATAATTGCCAAAAAACGGTAATTCTGCATTAAGACCTATAATTGGAAATCATAAATGGTGACATCCTATTGGATGATATATAATTGAAATCAAATAATGACATTTTGATGGATATTTCAAATTTAAATCTTACGTGTATTAGCAGAAGGCTGATATTGTTAGTAAAAAAAATTTGCTAGTCTCGTGGGGAGTGCGGATAGTCTCGTGGGGAGTGCGGGTAGTCTCGTGGGGAGTGCATGCTTGAACTAAACGATTATTTTATACTCGATTATTGAATCAGTAACGTCCTCGATCTTTATTAATAAATTGTATTATGTGATTTAAATAGAAATAAATGAACTTTAATACTTACATACGGAAAATAACTCCATCTTTATCTAAATAAGATATTAGATATTTTTTTGCATACATTAACTGCACGTATTTGGTATTTACACGGAGCATTTATGATGACCTTACTGAGCGGAAACGATTCTGTTAATGAAAAATCGATTTCGGAAACAGTTTTGATAAACGCGTTAGATTTTTTAATCCACTACCTTGCCAGAGGGGAATGATCATGAGAGGCGGGTCCTTATAGATAGATAGTCAAAGTTCGATAGTCATCGATGCTGTATAAAAATATCGATACGATAAATATAGCTTTTTTTTCATTTGCCTATCCCGAGCCTGATATTATCAATGTCAAGAGATTAAGGTTTACGTTTAGTTTTAAAATAAACTGTGACTACTGGTGACTACCTATCTGGGGGCACGGCAGTGCCCCCGCCAAGTCGAGCGCGAAGCAAACGCTGCCGTACCATCCTTTACTGGAACCATTTCGCCGCATTTTCAGGCCCCTATTTGAGAACCTCTGGATAAGACCAGAACGCAGAAATTTTCGTCATCCAGTAAGCTATAATCACATGCTAATCCAAAATTTCAAGTCTGTAGGTCATTTAGTTCCGAAGTTAAGCGAAAGCAGTTTCGCATTTATGACACTCCTGCTCACAGCTCCATCGAGACTTGGCTAGTTTTTTGCAGAATGTTTTTGATGGGATCATGATTGTTCAGAACGTTGACCCAGTTTCACCAATTTCTATTTAACAAGGCATTAACTAATCAGCATTTAAAATTAACAAAGCTGTTAAAATAAGATATGTCCCACGAAGAAAATGTAACAGTGCGTTACTAAATCAAGCATTTATTGAATGATACACAAAGCATTCACTCACATTCTAATACGACCAAAACAGTAAGTCATAGCAACGTATATCAATGATACTGATATGTCAAATATTGTAACTAGTCGTATAATAATGTTATACGGCCGAATTTAATACATCGTTCTTTTTCTCTAATTCAAAAGCAACCGGGGTATTTATAATTTTGATAGGTAAAACGTCAACAATAATTTGATAGGTAAATTGTCAATAATCATTTTTGTGTTCTGTTGTGCGGATTTTTTTCATATTTTTAAATTATAATCTCTGTGAAAAGTACCTTCACCCTTAGCCCTCACCATGAGAAATATCTAAAAAACATTCACGCTGAATTTTTCTTCGAACGAGAACTAAATTTTTGTATATCTACAAAGATGTTATGAAGAATAAAATATGATGCAACTGCAAATAAAAACGAAGATTGGAGCAAACCACAATCACTTCTTCAATGCCATGGTACAAGGTGTCATGGAACAATTCAATCATGTGGGGATATTATACAATATAATATTCTCAACAGGTAGGAACTAATGTTGAGTTATCTATATGAACTAAATGTTTATTACTATTTTATTTCAGTGTTTATTACTGAGGTAAAATGTTATTGCACCTTTTTCAGATCAGATTTCAAACTTCGATAAATGACGAATTGGTGCAGAGCAAACTGAATTACTTATGATAACAAATCACTAACAAACATGGTGAGGCTGAGGCAGCGATGACACAGTAGCTATAAGAAAAATCAACACAACGGAAAATGAAGAAGGAAATATCTACTCCAAATTAATTCGAAATAAAGTCGAAAATGGCTGGTTAATAACATAATTATGCAGTTTTATTTATTTTATATAGTAATTATATCTTTACCAAACTATAAAAATAATAAGTACCTACAAAATGTATAGTATTTAAAACTAGTATCCTACACACCAATAGGCCTTAGGCAAAACTTCCTGTTTAGGCTAAGTGTTGAGCTAAGTTAGTAGGGCCTAAGCACGATCGCTATGCTACAGGCTATGACTTCGATTCCCAGGTCAAATAAAATGTTATTGCCTTATTGGTTTTTTCTATGAAATTCGCAGAAGCAGCTCAGAGTTTGGATTTGTGCCCGGTTAATGGCAAAAAGCTAAGTAGCTCTCTATTCATCCAAATTTTCTAAAACAATCCAAAATAAAATGATTCGCCTTAATTAGACCTTCATGAAAGGATCTCCTTTGTTCTTTCAAAACGATTTTGACAGTACACAAGTCATAGTAACACTCTGTTAAAAATTTAACAGACCCGCAGAGCAGTGATTAGATTTAACAGCTGATTAAGCAATTTAACAAGCTATTAGCATGTGGTGGGACACTCACAAGCCTTAACAGTGTGTTAAAATATTAACAGGCTGTTAAATTAACAAACATAGTATGGTGAAACTGGGTCTTATAATAGCACACCGAGATGCAAGTAATTGTCCTACAACAGGAATATAATATTTTCTGATGTGTTATGTACACTGCTTTAATTTTATATAAGTAGGTACATACCATCACGCCTGCATTCCCCGAAGGGTTAGGCAGAGGCATAGGTACCTATCTACTAATGTACTCTACAGTAGGTACCTAATATCAGCAATCACATTACCTACGTATGGTCGTAAAGAATTTCCCATATCCCATGGCTATTGCCTTCTCTTGCCTTATGTATAGTCACTATACATAATAAGGCTAGGGAAGACAAGTACCTTGCCGCTTCTTCAGGCGAAAAACAAAACTTTCCGTAAAAAAAGTGTTATTCATTGCATAATTATGAAGAATCAGAATTTTAGATAAGTATAGGTAACTAATAACCTTCAAAAAAGCTACTCCGATATTCAACAGTCCGTAACAGCTCCTTAGGGTTCAGCACAAATCAACAATCCTTTTGAATTGGTGACACGAAGACTGTCAGCGGAAAAAACTAGGAAATTAATAGTTATGCTAAAATAATAAAAAAATAACAAAAAACAGTGACCAAAATACAAAACATAATTATCAGTAGATGAGTAGAATAACACTGGTTGTAACCTTTCTAACCCCTATAGATACAGAGATATGAGAGAACACGAAAGATGTAGGCTAAGTAAGTATTGTTAGTTTATCATCATACGTCTTGAATATCAGTCACAATAATTTACCTATCTTTAAAATTATGTTCACCGTGAGTGTAACAGATTTTCTTTGTTTGAGGGTTTTTAGTATTTGATTAGTACCTACTTACTTACAAGCAGACCCGCAGTATTGTAGTTTGTATATTTTATGTAGTTATCAAAAAACAGTGCCATTAAAATACTGTAACTAAATATCAAATAACAAATAACCTACAATAAATATCAAATAACCTACATTATTTTAACAACAACGGGTTCTAATTCAAGGAGTAGGCTACCAACTGAACTAGCTTTCCAGGATATTACATGAAACCAAAGGCAAAAATTCAAGTGCACAAAAATTAATTAAGTAATATTAAATACTCTAGGACAGGTACAAACTATGGGGAGGATGTTTCGAAGAGGAGCCGTCGTCCGTGCTGAGAAGATTGAACGATTCCTTAGCAGTGGATGCCCGACTGTTCCGAGAGGACATCCGAGGCAGTCAGGGCTGGGCTGCCGAGCTACATCGAAGTGGTCACCTCTCTGATGATAACCATAAAGCCATACAGGAAGGACTTGACATGGTACCCAAATCTTAACTTAATTTTATTAAACAGTAAGATATCTACTTACATAACTACGTAATTTCAAAACTCAAAGCTGTATGGAAAACATAGGTCTATATGCTCTGTCGCGCGGTCCTGGTCGCGTCATCTCGTATTCCCAATTCGCTGAGAATTTCCCAAGATGTCTTATACCTCTTTAAGGAGCCTCCCAAGTTATTATGGGTTTATGGTTTTTTATAAAATAGGTACGTACATAGTGCCTATGAGTTCGTAATTATTCAATAACATAACACAGTTACCGGCCTTATTCCCCAAAGAATAAGTAGCCAGAGGTACACTCGTAGGTCCCACCCATTTAATAGGAAGCGAACCTATTGCTATCCTAACGAGGTATGAGGTATTGGAAGTTGTACCTACCGTGGGGACACCAAACCGGTCCTGTTCGAAGACCAGCGTCGATGCGATTCATCGTAATCGGCATTATGCTGAGACAGAACCGATTTGTGAAGCATGCCTGGGTCCACAGAGGAATTACTGGCTTACTCTAATAGTAGTTATGTAGTGTTTATTTATTAGTTAGTATGTTATTTTCTGTGTACTTGGGTGTTCTTTGCAAATAAATTAAGTTTCTTTCTTTCTTTCTTCAAACTCCGAGTTGCTACTTACGGAGAAATAAAAATAGAATATATTTTATAATAAAACTTACCACGCTTGCAGGTTGAGAAAGACATCGAAGAGGAAATGATTCAAAGCGGGCGTTTGAAAGATTCAGAAGAAGATATCCACTCAGTAGTGGAGCGAAGGCTATTCAATTACGCTGGAGACGCAGCGCTGCGGCTACATACGGCGCGCAGCCGAAACGATCAGTCCGCCAACGATACCAGGCTCTGGATGCTTGGCTCTCTCCCGCTGTTACATGCTGCGCTGAAAGAATTGATCACGGTAAAAGCATAACCATTTCACAACTTACAACCGACAACAGTCAATTGTTTAAAAGGACCCCTGTATGTTTAAAGGTCCTGGTGAACCGAGCTACTACCGAAATAGATATAATCGCGCCAGGTTATACCCACCTTCAACGTGCTCAGCCTATTCGTTGGAGTCACTTCCTTTTAAGGTATCACACTCGTAAATCAAAACACAAAAGCTCTTTCTCTAAATGTGACCCATGCTATACATTATTTTTCTATTATTTTCAGTCATGCTTGGGCTTTTCATGATGACGTTTCTAGACTTGAAGAGCAAAAGGGCCGTCTTTCCCGCTGTCCACTAGGCAGTGGAGCTATTGCTGGATGTGCAGTGCCAATCGATAGAGAAAGACTAGCACACAACTTGGGGTTCGAAGGTCTCACACCAAACTCTATGTTTGCCGTTAGTTCAAGAGATCATTTAGGTAACGGTTGTTTATACAATTGATCAAGCGCCGGACGGGACTACGTCAAGCTGTACAGTTTGTTCTCTCCGTATTCCATCAAAAAAGACGTCAGAAAATTCTTCCGACGCTTGATGATGTACCCTGTAGGTACCTATAAACCTCAAATAAAATTGTCTATGTATCTGAATAATTAGACTTTTTGTTTTAGTGGAATTCTTCAATTGGGCATCGTTGTGTGGTCTCCATCTAAGTCGATTAGCGGAGGACTTGATAATATACAGTTCCCAAGAGTTTGGCATCGTACGCTTTTCCGATCAATTCTCCACTGGATCAAGTCTGATGCCCCAGAAACGTAATCCAGACGGCTTAGAACTAATTCGAGGTGCCGCGGGACTCCTACTCGGAGATGCATTTGCATTCAGTTGCGTTATCAAAGGATTACCAAGCACTTACAATAAGGATTTGCAATCTGATAAAGAGCTTCTGTTTAGGTGTTACGATCGATTGCTTGATTGTTTGAAAGTTGCCGTCGGAACTATTACTACTATGGAGGTAAGTTTATTCGCACAGTTTTCTTTCTTTCAGTTTGGAACTTATCTAATCATAACAGGATTTGCTAGAATAGGACCTCTATCTAAAGTTTTTGTTTTGTACAGGTAAATAGCGAAAGGGCGCTAAATTCTCTAGATCCTGGTATGCTTGCGACAGACCTGGCACATGCGCTAGTGCGTCGTGGGGTTCCCTTCCGCCGGGCCCATCACTTTGTAGGGGTGGCCCTACGTCGGGCTTCATCCCTCGGTGTAGACCTCAAAAACTTGCCTTACTGGGAATACTATAACATTTGGTACGTAATTAACACTTCTGACTTGCACTTGAACGTAATCTTGATTAAAATTATTAATATGTATGGTATTGCTTTTCTATTACAGCCCCGAATTCGGAACCGAAGATGAAGTCAAAAGTATTTTTTCATGGGAGACAAGTGTGGAACAATACACCAGTGTGGGCGGAACAGCGCGAGCCTCCGTCAAACATCAGCTGGACACTCTGCGTAAATGGCTCGGTGAACCAACACAATTTACTTGCACAAAATAACGTAATTAAACGCTTCAAGCTACGTTTGATTTATTGTTAAATTTGACTATGTTTTCATTTGGCGTGAGATTAAAATGGCATTACGTATAAAATCATCCTAGCCTTCCTAGTTTCCAATCTTTCCAGATGCAGCGAAATATATTTCATAATACTAACAGTCCGCTATCAGACTTTCACAGCCTATTATTGGACAATACTAAAACTGATATCTTAGAATCAATCATAACATAAACTTTTCAGAATGTCAGGCTTTCAGTAACGAATTAGGCTTTATATTGTATCGACTGTGACCTACAACGTAACGCCGGTCCAAAGACGCGCTCTGAAGATTGTCAACGACCCCACGATTACACACATAACACAATACATGTGTTATCGAACCCGTAAGTCTGAGCTAGGAGAGACTTCGCCTCCTTGTGAGTTCGACCCCCTGTATAATGGAATAAGTAGGCCACATTTTATCATCGCACCTCTCGCCATCGGCAGAGAATTCATCCTCACACCTTGGACCATATCATCGCGTACTGTACAGGTCCAGACAAAAGACATCCCACGTACAATCAGGCTGTGGACGTGGACGTGGTTTTCCTAAAAGACAACAGCATGGGGTTCTTCAAAAAATGAGTGAAAAGGTTTTTACAGTAGATATCGGCAACGCGCGAGCGACTCCTCTGGTATTGCAATTTGCAAACGACCATAGACTACGGTAACTGCTTACCATCAAGCTTGTTTGTCACCTCAGTGATATAAAAAGAAACGTGGTGGCCGAGGCACGAATGGGTCTGACTGAACACTACCCATATATCTCAGAGACACATACGTAAACTGACATCAAGATATATTTTAACCTTGCTAACCAAATTCCACGCGCCTATCAAATACGTAGACAAGCCTGTATATTATCACATAGTCCTTTGAATATATGAGAATAGCAAAAAAAACGGTATTACACGTCCAATCATTGATTGGTCACGTAGTGAAGTCATAGAAGGAACAGCCGGCACACGTTAATATTTGGTAGATCTATGTATATATAGTATGCTTTAATCAGGAAAAACAGGAAACGATAATAGCCCATCGGTTATGTAAGACTAAATGGTACTGAAATAAGAACGAAAAAGTAATGTAGGTCCTAACTGATACTTATTATTACTTACCTACTTACTACCATCATTAGGGAAATAATTTTCAAATGGCAAAAGTATTATAGCGTTACTAATAGTTACGAGTAGGTATTACTCAAATACCTATGTAGGTAGGTCACGGAACATAAAAATATTATTATTCTTTGTTCTGTGAGGTAGGTAGGTATATCTACATGCCTCTAAGTATTACTACCCTACATCAGAAATAGGTAAGAGTCCCTAGTACTTATAAAAAAATCTAGTAAAAGTAGCTCTTCGAACGCCATCCTATTTAGGTATAGGCACAGATAATAGAATACTAGTAGTATAGGTATATATGGTTATGTAAAAATAAATTATGACGTAGGTAAGATAAGTTGACAAGTACTTAGAGGACCAAGCAGTGAAGGGTGGTACAGTAATTGCAGAGTGCGGTCCAGCTGTCTCGCGCACCGCTCCGTGGGACGTCACTCTGCTTCCGCCCGAGTGCGCGCCCTGCGAACCCGCGAGGAAAAACAACTTCACCCCCCGACCGGCCGCCCACCATGCTTGCCCATTTAACCGAGGCTTCACACTCCACCATTGCCATTCCGAGAAGCAGACTGTCACCATAAAATACAACCCGCGTCATTTTGTGACGAAAAGTTAACGTTTGTCTATAGAAAATTAATTTCACTGTGCGTGTTAAATGAAGATTTAAAATAAAGGATTACTTTATTAGTGAGGTAAGAACCTAGGTAGTAGGTACCTACTTAAAATTAAAATTTGTTATTCACTTTTTAAGGAAAAAAACTAACTAGGTACCTACTCAAAATTATGGGGCCCGATAACATTTCAGAAATTCAATTATTTTAGGTATAACATACCTAAAATTATGTTTTCTAGTCAACACAACCGCGTGGATTGTCTTTTATGAAAGGAAAAAAGGGAATGTAGGTAATAAAAAATATCATACTTAAGTAAGAGCTTACCTGATAGTGTAAACCTAGCTTATCAACTTAAGGTCCTGGCAGTTGATTTTCGTTTATATTATATTCATAGAAGATATATATATTTATGCCCATTATTATTGAAGAATGTGCTCTGTATCCCACGCTACTTAGGTACTTTGTTGTTACGAGTGCAATGCAATATAGGGCAGTCAACCTGTAGGTAATTACTTAGTGTAAAATATACACGTTATTGTACTCTTAATAACTACTAACTTCCCCAAAGAAAAAAAAATCAGCAGAGTGGAATCGACACGCGGCGGTTCCACCAAGCCGATATAAACACAAATATGAAATAATCTTGTTACTTTATATTGAGTAGTTACCATTCATGAGTATTTTACACTAATTACCAGTCACCCTATGTATCAAGGACACGCATCGATGCATTACAATGAATATTAGTGGCAATTGGCAAAATAATCTGCTGCGTATTTGCCTTCTAGCGGGAATACAGGTTTTTGTAGGCTAAACGAAACAAATAAAAATACACACTTGGATGAACATAGTAAATCTATATCTATACTTAATATATAAAGCTGAAGAGTTTGTTTGTTTGTTTGCTTGAACGCGCTAATCTCAGGAACTACTGGTCCGATTTGAAAAATTCTTTCAGTGTTATATAGCCCATTTATTGAGGAAGGCTATAGGCTATATAAATCATCAAGCTACGCAGACGAAGTCGCGGGCAGAAGCTAGTACTTACTTTTTAATATATAAAGCTGAAGAGTTTGTTTGTTTGTTTGCTTGAACGCGCTAATCTCGGGAACTACTGGTCCTATTTGAAAAATTATTTCAGTGTTATATAGCCCATTTATTGAGGAAGGCTATAGGCTATATATCATCACGCTACGCGAACGAAGTCGCGGGCAGAAGCTAGTAAATTATATTTATGTAGGTACTTTTACCAGTATTTGTGAAAAGCATCCCCTTATTTTTATAGTGTTACAGAATGGCAATCGTGGTGTGTCGCGTGACTTTTATGTTGATAGCACTAATGCTGCTGTCAGAAATAATTGCAAACGAATTTAACACCGACCCTGGAAATCGATCATACGGGGATGAAGAACTAGCGGAAATTATACCTCACATGGGGAATGATAAGGTTAGTTACACGTCACACAACAATCTATCTATCTATACTAATATATAAAGCTGAAGAGTTTGTTTGTTTGTTTGTTTACTTGAACGCGCTAATCTCAGGAACTACTGGTTCGATTTGAAAAATTCTTCCAGTTGTTAGATAGCCCATTTATTGAGGAAGGCTATAGGCTATATAATTATCATCACGCTACGCGGACGAAGTCGCGGGCAGAAGCTAGTACTAATATATAAAGCTGCAGAGTTTTTTGGTTTGTTTGCTTGGACGCGCTAATCTCAGGAACCTATGGTCCGATTTGAAAAATTCTTTCAGTGTTAGATAGCCCATGTATTGAGGAAGGCTATAATAGGCTATATATCATCACGCTAACGCGGACGAAGTTGCGGGCAGAAGCTAGTACTAATTATACAATTCCGCTGGGCTACTTTACTGCTGCTACTTGGTTTCATGTGGCAATCGAACCCACGACCTCATGGTCAGCAGTCCGGTACACGAACCGCTAAACCACAGAGGTCGTCAAGATGAAGTGAAATAATTTTGATAGTAGGTAGGTAAAGTAGTTTTTTCTTGCCCTCATGTCTTCACGAGATATATACCTAATATTACGATAATATAAAACATCCAATTGAAAATGTACTTATCAGTCAATTAGGTACCTAAGTACAAACTTACATTGCGTGTATTATACCTAATACCGATTATGAGCCGAGTGCGGATTAACGCCCACCACATGAGATCGACATTAAAATGTTATCGTAGTGTAGAGTTTTTTAATAACTTAGTACTTAAGTCCCTACAGTAAAACGTAATTTTACTTTGAGCACCTATTTTCTAGATAGTATCCATTATCACCGGATATGAGATTGACGGTGAATGCATCAGTAGTCAAATAAAAAGTACCTATGTAATTGGACATCAAGGGCTAACAAATCTAAACCAAATACTTCACGTGGTAGATAGACTCTTAGGGCCACTTGCACCAACTACTCACATATGTTTAAATTGTATTTATACACAAAATAACACTAAAAATTACTACAAAATTGTATAAAGTCAGCCTAAGCACAGTTGGCGCAAAATAACTTGAACCAAAATGGTGGATGCGCAGTAGTCGATTTTTAGTACATTTTGCACGCAAATGCACTGCGCAAACTTTCCCCCTCTTCGTTAGTTTTGGGTCAAGTTGCTTTGCGCGAACTATACCTTTTTTACCTATAGTGTTACACTGAAACACACCCTTGTACTAAGACGGTCAATAAAATTAGGGTACCTATTACTAGGCATAATCATGCAAACAAGGCCAATGCTTTTAATACTCTTTGATTTTACTCTGTACCTACGCCTTCCGTTTATACCTTCCTACAAAAAAATACAATTGTCTCGACACACGGTACCGGCTCTGCTAGCAAAACTAAGTCGTAGCAATTCTTGACACTTCCGCACTAATATGAAAATAGGATGCAAGTAATCATCTGCACACCCGTCTAAGGCACACCTGGAACCGGTGGAATTGGTGCAAACTATAGCTGCCCCTCTTATTTTAAGAGGAGACCTGTACCCAGCAGTGAAATAGAAAGTGGGTTGTGATAAATCTGCCCAAGCAGACAGCGATTTTGTTATTTTCAAGTTTATTTAAAAATTAACAAGCTGATACCCGCGATCTCGGGAAAACCGAGACGAGATCGTATTGATTTCAATTTCTCAAAATCCCGTCTAGTGCTCACCTATTATTTTATGTGCGGAGATATCCTCATAGGTCTTCTGCCACCCGCGGAAGTGGCAGGCTATGTCGGACTCATACGACTAAAACTGGAATTAATTTCTTGTTATAAAAAGCACAGAATAAACACGGACGCACATACCTTTAATCACGGTTATAGGTTCCCAGAACGTCACGGTTGTCCTAAGTTACTACTAATTACTTATTTAATTTCAGATAATATATTAATTATAAAATTCTCTTTTCAGTATATTCGGCACATACATTCAATGATCAACGCATACAGAGATGACATCCTCGGCCGGCGCATCGAAATTGAAACGAATGCACATATAGACACAAAGTATAAAACGTGGAAACGTAATGCAGACTTGATCAATTCACTATTGGCATTGCCCAAAGGTCTGAACGATGCCGGTCGTTAGTTAGTAACAAAAAACTAGAATTAACAAAATATTTACGTAGACGATCTACGAAAATGAACAAAGGGATAATTTCTGTTATATGAACCCTGTTATAAATAACTTGCTTATATAAACCTTGAAAACAAACGCGTGATGTGTCATGTTCGAGACTTCACCAATCTGCATATTACCTGCAATAAATATTAGCTATGCATTTCTAGATTTTTTTAAATAATAAAATAGGATTCCTTTTAAATAATAATACAATCTCTGTTCAAAACATATAATTATTGTACCATATTTTAATTCTACACTAAGTTCGCCTTCATAGAGGTCATCACTAATAATAAAGAGGTATTTACAGTGTAATTAGAAACTACACAAATTTTGAATAACATTATTTGTATCATTAGTGTATTCAATATTTGAATGGCCGACACCACAGGTCGAACGCAAATTTACTCAAATTTTATTTTTGAGCGATGGACTGTCAACACATTAACAACACGATTACAGCAATATAGAAAAAATATTATTTTATGTTATATTACATAATTACGTTTATGTATGTATATCCAATAAACGTGACGTGAGAGTTACAATTATGTATTCCTTAAGTACCAAAGTAACAACATTAATATATACATTGTTTTGATTTATATTTTACGGTAAATGTCGTAGTAAGGCTTCATTTTATTGCAATATACAGAACACTTATAAAATGGCAGTTTCCTTCAAACTTCGATCTGTGCAATCACATTGTATTTAAAAATATATAGATAAAGCCATGTTGTGGTGTAGGTAACTCATTAATTTATTGCCCTGCATTATTACATACATATTGAGTGTCACAATTCCTTTACCGATATGGCAATTGAAACCCCGTTGCTGCAGAACATCTTCGGTCAAGGGGACTTCGGCTAATTTATGTTGAAATCAAAGTACCTACAGCTTACTTCCGAAAAGCCGGGCGAATGTCGACCATTACGAAGATAGTAACGATGTTATGCAATGTTCGTTAATATTGACTATCGTTTCGAGCGACGCCCGAAGCGCCGTCGCTAGAACTTCAGTGAAAAACCAGGCGCAACATTGAGCGATCGTTGGTGCAGCTGGAAGCCAAGCGCCTCATCTGAGTCAGCGCGGGCGTACTGGGCGTAGGCGGCACCGCCCGCCGGCGGCCGCGGGCTGTGCGTGGTGCGCCGGTTGCCCTCCGACTTGGCGGGCCACGTCGGGAACATCGCCGGCTCTATCGCCACCGGCTGCTCCTGTATTAGAATTTTTGTTAGTAAATAAACTATGGGCATTCTGGCTACGGCGCTAAGAAATTATGATATTATTATGACCAGAAGAAAACCAATTATTAAAACTAATTAGTTTCAAGTTTTATCGTAGTTAAGGTTTGTCTGGTACCATCACGATATCGCCCACTATTCTGCCGCTAAGCAATAATGTGTTTCACAATATTGTGTGCTAGTTTGAAGGGCAATGTGGCCAGTGAAATTACTGGGCATTATGAGATGTAACAACTGAGGTCTTAAGATGACAAAAACACAACTGATATTGCGGACACTGCGGTTGCAGCTTACCATAAGCCCCTATGATTATTAGTCACTTTATAAATATAAACCAAATGTCATAATTATTTACCTTGAAATAAGCATGTTCTAACGCGGCGTCGGCGGTCACTCTTCTGGCTGGATTATAGGTTAAGAAACCTTGCAGTAACGATAAGCCCGTTTCCGAGAGTAGGTCAGAACCTATACGTTGTCTTAAACCTCCCGAAGGATGCTCCGCAAATGTCATTCTTTGTACAGCTGGTAATTCACTGTATCCCGGCCAAATCATCTCTGACGGCGTGCCCAAATCCTACAAACAAATCGTATAAATACATTTATTTCGGTACCAGCACATTTAAGTTACCAAAAATACACAAAACTAGAAAATGAGTCCACTTACTAGATTATCATTGTGTATGGGTACTAAATCCATTCTAAGTATGCTCATTGAATATGTCATTAATTTTTTCCGGTAGTATAAAATATGTAGCTAGATATATCTATGTTTAAAATATATATTTATAATACATATTTTACACCACTATTAGTATTTGTAGGCCAAATCATTTACCTTGAAGATTCTATTCAATTGATCCACTTCAGACTTCCCGGGAAATAAAGGATTCATGGTAATAAATTCAGCAAATATACACCCCACGCTCCACATGTCAATCGGAGTCGAGTATTCTTTACAGCACAGGAGTAGCTCCGGTGCACGATACCACAACGTCACTACGATTGGGGTGTACTGTCGAAGGGGGGATCCGTACTCTCTCGCCAGGCCAAAGTCTCCAACCTAAAATTAATTTACCATATATTATAATTGATATAATAAAGCGTGTAAAATTCAAGTACATTTATGTATATTTAATAATACCAACCTTCAGAACTCCTTTGTGTGATAATAAAAGATTGCTTGTTTTAAGATCCCTATGTAGTATCCAGTTATCATGAAGATGATGTACAGCTTTTAGTAGTTGAGTCATTAAGCATTTTACTTCACCTATAACAACAAGGCAGCATTAGAATGTCTCTGAGATAGAAATATGTTTAAAAATTATTACATTTAATAAATATTTAGATATACCAGGCAGAAACACTTGTTTCTTTCCGCGCATAGTCTCCATAAGGCTTCTTAAGTCATGTTCTACATAGTCCATGACAATAAATATCTTATCCATGTTGGATCCTACTACTATCTCCCTCACAGTAACTATGTTCGGGTGCTGGCCCTGCAACAACAAAGCAGAATGTGCGACTTGTTAGTAAAAAGCAAAGGCAAGCCTAGGAAACAGTACACTATTTTCCATAATATTATCCACTAAAATGAACGGTGTAGAAAGGAACGGTACAGAAAATCTGAAAATGAATGCTTCACAATACTAAACAACATATTATAATATACAATAAACTATAAGAAATATTTATCTATACAATTTCATTTTCCATTCAGGAAACTAAAGACTCACCTCTTTAGTTTCCTGACTGGAAAATGAAATTGTTGAATTGGTTGATTATAAAGAAACCTTCAAAACCCTACAATAGCTTGGGTACATCAAGAAGTAAATGGTGTAATTTATATTGTGATTTGAAGTGTGGTATGCTGTTCCAGGATTTACAGTAAAACTAGTTTTTTTTTTTCATTGGCATCAAACAATTGAAATAACATGAAGTTTAAACATGAACCAAAATTTATATTATTGTTCTAAATTGATGTGTAACTAATTACTTATAAACTATACTGTAGGTATATTTCGAAAATGTACCCAAACTATAACATATTTTTTACACGTATTATCGATTTAGAAACGAAAGTCAATTTATAAGATTATTATAAAAAATCAACACATGGTAAGTGTACAAATTTGATACAAAATCAATTGAAACATAACAAACTAAACAAAGTTATAGTTTTGACGATAATGTTAATGTTACACTGCGTTCTATGCCATTGACTTACACTTGCTTACATCATATAAAGTCATCGAAAAAAACCAATCATTCTTCGATCTTCAACTCCATAAACTGATTGATTTCGCTTTAAATAGCGAATAGAATTTTCGGTGCTTATATAAAATGCTGGCGTTGCATTAGTATGAAATGGAATAATTAAATGGCAGATACGTTTTAGGTAAAATAAGACAAATTGTGTGAATAGAAAAAATATAACCGATTAATATGACTATTGTGAAGAAAACATTTTCAGAAACATATAGACATCGACAGAGTGCGATTCTGAATCTTAAACTTTACCAACCAAAAGCAGTTGGAAAAAATATTTGTAAATATATTTCGCGCTGCATTCATATTTATACAAAGTCAATTGGATAATAAACGTCAAAATACCGTTAAATGATTAAAATGTTATTTCTCTGAACACGAAACTATCACGAATGTTACGATCATAAAAAAAACTCATGTCCGTTTTGATAACATAATAAATAAAACCAATACAAGGTGGATTTGCCGCCTGTATGAAAAACGTAATTACTTTAGATATCGTTTAATTAAATCGATTCAAACAAAAGTAAAATCCAAATAAATATTGGCTGATGATACGTTATTCAGTGACAGTTGTAACGGTTGTATATCTTATCAATAGGCAGATAACGGCACTACTAATTTTTGTATGCAATAATGAAAAATAAGGAGGATGTCAATCATGCCAGGTCAAATATTATGCTTTATTGGCCAACATGATAATTAAGTACTTTCTTAATCAGTTGACACAATCTAGTAAAAAAATGGCTTTTAAAGGTGTCCTCGAAAGAGGTGTTTACAAAACTAAATATAGTTTAAAAACTTTTTTTTAATTGATGATTTTGTGAATGACATAAATTCCACTAAGCAATTGAGTGGCCATACGCCTGTCTCTTATTAGGATATACAGACTTGTTTTTCATTAGCTTCGATTCTACGTCAATTTATTTGTCATGTGTGAAAGAAAGCACTCACAAAATTGGATAACATTAACAGATTTCAATGTACACTCTCTCGTTAATCTTGGCGGTTAACTACTATTGATCCTTATTATTAAGAAAATAAGGTTAACAAGTGGTCAGTCGCCAGCACACATACTGAAGAATTTCATTATTGCAACAATTCATTTCTTATTTCAATAACGTATCATAAACCATAGTTTTCTTATAAATATTTTAACGTTATTTGTATATTAAATTAGAGCGACACAGATAAATGCCTTGGGAATATGTATAATATTACTTTGACTTAGTGGTATTTAAACCTTAACTTGCGTCAGCAATTTAGAGCTAAAAAATTATCAATGTCGCGTAACAGGCAAATAATTGATGCCCACAAAATTGTTACAATTAATATTAACGAAGTTTACCACTTAGACAAAATTCGCGAATAATAAGGTGAATAACATGATAATATCACGAATTACACATCAATTGTAAATTTAACATGTTAAATGTCGAGTCTCACATAACTGTTGCAAATCAATAAGACAATGTGTCGCAAACAAAATTTTGTTATGCAGATATTGCGATAAATTCAATTTCAAAAGATAATTTGATGGCAAATAATTATTACGAACATCGAAAGTTAATAAGTATACATTTCGGCTAAATTATACCATTACAATCAATATCATCTCTACCGAATTATAGCCACCATGATCGTTGACAGAGTTGCTAACTAGTAACTTCTAAAAATATATACCTACAATCTTATGTCCAATCTTTAAACAATGTTTTGAAAGTTCTGAGAAGCCGAGGTTCCCCGTTATAATTATTCAATACTAAAAAATAAACTGTACATACAAAAGGAGACACTTTAAAGGCAGTTAGTTATGTATAAAAACACAAAGAGTCCATAGAAAATTGAAATACTGCCTGAATATGCACGCGGGCATTTCCAATAGATAAATAGTATCGTGATGTCCACTTGATGCAGAAGAATTTGTCATCCGGCCTTGTTCATTCTATGGTTAGAAGCGTGAGAGAGGCGGTCTGAAGAAGAGCATGATCCTCTCTCCTAAGGCATAGTAGACAAAAAATTTACGTTACAAATTCCATTATTTGCACGATCATACACACATACAAAAGGTTGAAATCACTACGGTTGTTTCTATGGAATTTATTCCTCGATCTTCAAATCAATAATAATAAATTCTGATAGAAATAAAATTATAAATCTATTGATTATACCGTGATGCAAGGCTTTTCTCTAAAGATTATACCAAAGCATCCAAAAATTCCAATATTATATACATAAATACCACTACCAGCCTAGATATTTGCAATAAAAATAAAGTTTTACTAAATTAATCTTTGTTTTCAATATATTTAAAAACAAGTGAACGCTTAAAGCTTCGAAGGTTAAAACAGTTTCTTAAGTTACCGATCATATAAGGTAACATTAAATACGTAACCTTAAAGAAATAATCATTATTTACACATAATATGTTACTTGTAGGTAGATTATAACTGAATACCAATGGAGCAAAGACTAAAACGAAATATAAAATAGAAAAAATATTAAGTGTGGCCGGCTATCGTTAGGCACGTTAGTGTAAGAACTTTCTTGACTGACATGGCCATCCTAACCATAAAATGCGCCATGCCGTTGCCCCAAGATTTAGGATCTTATATGAACGACAGAAAAACCCAATAATCTATAAAAAGTCCTGGAAAAAGACTGATATTTTAATACTCAACTAAAAACAACTGCACATCATTATACAAACTTAAACTTTGTATGTGGCTGTTAAATACTTGTCCGTGCTGTGAATACAGATATTTATACCTAATTACGCTAAAGCTTATTTTAGTTTGTAATGCTGCCTCTAAAAGTTTCAATAAAGACAGCAGAGTGAGTAATAATAAGGAAATATATTGATAATACAACAGTGCAAAGATTGCTTGGTGTTTTAGTAAAAAGTCTAGTAAAGTAAAGAGTACGATAAAAAACTTGTGAATTGAAAGCTCAAGCGATAGAAGATTAGCCCCGATTCCCACGTCAGATATGAACAAATAAAAAAAACTTGGAACTATAATAAATAATCAGCGAATTGTTCTCAAAATTTCTGGATGCAAATATGATGAAACAAAAAATATGATGTCCACGAGATGATTACTGTATATAGGTAGTACCGGGCGATAAAAACGACCGTCAAAATTATCAATAATTATGACCATACTATTTATATATTCTAGACATGTGGGATCTGGGCAAGTTGGGCTAGCAAAGAGTTTAATAAATGAAGGTTAGATATTTACAAGCGTCCCGAGCCCACAAGAGTCGCGCATCGGTACCTAACACATGAAAACTCATAACATAACATAATCAACCCATTATTCTGTCCCACGGATGGGCACGGAACTCCTCTTAGAATGGGATGGAGTAGGCTATAGTCCACCACGCTGGCCTAATACGGGAAATCACACGCCGTCAGGAAAATCTCTCAGGCATGCAGGTTTCCTCACGATGTTTTCCTTCACCGTTTAAGCGCGTGATAATTAACTAATAATAGACACATGACTTCGAAAAGTCAGCCTAGGATTCAAACCTGAGGCCTTTGACATGGCTGTCCATATAGGTCATATCACTAGGCTATCAATGGAAACTCATTCAGCACAATTAGCCACACTGCCGCAATGGGTAGCATTATGTGGTAATCAGCAAGCGTTACGCTAAAAAATAAAAGAGATTCCACTACACGGTATAGGCAAAAAAGCAGGGCAGTACCAGCTTTTATAAAAATGTGTACCATAGGGTACACATTTTTATAAAAGCTTCTCGTAACGCTATCTTAATTTCTTGGTTCGGAACTACGACTCCATTACATAACATACCATCACGCCTGTATTCCCCGTAGGGTTAGGCAGAGGTGTACTAATGTACACCCACAGTTCGCGGGTATGTTTAGGTCCCATGTAATAGGGGGCGAGCCTATTGCCATTAACCGGGCACAAATTCCTAACTTCTGGGAATTTCATAGAAAAACCCGATAACACTATGCTCGAACTGGGAATCGAACCCAGGACCTCTAACGTAGCAGTCGCGCTCAGGACCACTTGGCTAATGAGGCAGTAGACTCCATTAAAATTTTAAAAATAATAATTTCATAATCATGTAGACAATCTCCATCGCAAAATCGTAGTAGGAATGTTGTTGAAAACTGCAAAATTACAAGATTATAAAAAAATTCCCTGCTTCGTCTTACTTTGTTAATTATATAAGCCCAACACTACAGTACCTAATATATGTAATACAAAGATGAAATAGACCGCTCACACAAACTAGACCTGATACTTTTACGTAAACAATATCCATGGGTAGTTCAATGGTTCACAGTTCAACATCAATATTTTGGTCTTTCGTCGATTATCTCGATTGTAGAACAGTGTGTATTTCATATTACCCTTTTAAAGTAAGACTAAGATTCAATTGAGAATCAAGAATATTGGTTTGAGCAGTTTTTTTTATAATTATTTATTTCAAAAAGTTGAGATTTGTAAAATATCATTTGGTATAAGTATATAAGGATTACTTTGTGAGAGCAATGATAGCCTAGTGAATGACCATTGGACTCAAGTCAAAGGTCTCCAGCTCGAATCCAAAGCACGCACCTCTGTATTTTCGAAGTAATGTGCATATTAATAGTTTAAACGGAGAAAAAATAAAAAATAGCGTGAGAAAACCTGCGTGCCTGAGAAGTTTTCTCGGATGCGTGAAATAACATTCGACCCAGCGTACATTGTCAGAAAATCCCATCCGACGGTGAAACGTATCAATGATCCAACAATATTTTAGCAGTCGGTCCCCACCGACTAGTGATGGGCAATTCTCGAGAACATTTTCATATCCAGGACTTTTATTATTTTATAGTAGTAGTCTCTGAAAACCTGCGTGATATACCTATTTACTAATATCATTATGAAAGTTACGAGAGAAGAGTTTTGTAATGAATTTTTCTTAGCTAATTGCTAAGAAAAAGACTGTTCTTTTATACTTTATTTACACTTCATAAAACATTCAAATAACTAAGCAATATTTTCATTTTGGATAGACTTTTAAATTCTCGCCCCAAAGAATGTTCTCTCGAAACATCACTAGTGTGGTCTACGTCTACGTCCGATCGGGCTCGGCACAAACTAGCGGCACTCAGAGAACTGCGCCTTAGAAAAAAGCAATAAAATAAAACTTACCATTTGTTGCCAGTTCTTAGGTACATTATACTTAGCTGACATCTCTAGGCATTAGCCAATTAAGGTTAAATTCTATTGCTTTCTTTACAATGCACGCCTAGTTGAAGCCGTCCCATCAGTTGTACTAAACACTTTCTTACAATACTCTGAATGTGTATGTAGTCTCAATATAGAGGTAATATAAATTAGATACTACTAACATTTTCGTCACCAAGCATCAGTAGTGTTCTGCACTCTGACTTACTGACTGATGCGTGTGCGTTCATTTCAATGTTTGAAAATGTCATGTTTCTGTAGAGGCATCTGCCACAAGCATCCTGTACTTCTACAAGTCAATAAACAACGACTATGTTGAAATTTACTAACCCCGGTAATAAATCAAAATGTAGTGTTGGAGAAACATTTCATTTTATACCCATACAGGTTTGGAAATACGAATGACGTCTTATTTAGAATTATAACGGCCCGAAATATTTTACCCAACACACATATACATACATATACATCAAGTAGTGCCATGCTTTTTTGCGATAAGTGGGAATCGAACTTCAAATAAAAATGAATATAAAGTCTACAATATAAGTGAATAGATTACCAGACCATGGATATATTACCATCACACCAACATATAATAATTGTCCATAGCTCAGTTTACATATCATTTATAATGCGAGACTTGCTTTCTACTACGTTTTTCAGTTATTTGGAAAACTTTCATTGATTCGTTTAGCCAATATAATAAACAACATTAAGGCCCACTTGCACCAACTTTTAAATGTGTTTAAACTGTATTTAAACACGAAATTTCTATGAAAATTTGTGTTTAAATACAATTTAAATATATTTAAGAAGTTGGTGCAAGTGGCCCTAAATGTAAAACTTACAAGAAAACATTAACATACAATGTTTCTAGTATTACCCATTTACTAATAAGAAGAGAAGCTGAGAAGTGAATGAGATAAAACAGATTGTAAATAACAATCTGTTTCATCTCATTTAGATATTAAAATGGAAGAAACAAAGCAGTATTTTACTTAGACACTGCATCAGAGTCGTAAGTAAAAAGGTAAAAGCCCATGAATGTCGTTTATTATAATGATTGTTAAACCTCTGAAAGTTTTCTGAACAAGTAAATACAAGTATTTGATTCCATATAGTGACATAAGTACGTAAAGATTTGTATAACATAGAATTTTACTTTTCTGAACATTATATGTATATATTAAGTACACTTCTATGTAATACCAAAATATTTAATTTTAGCACTTAAAATATTCCCTATCTTTACCTTATAGTGGTATTGGGTCGACATAATTGTAGAATGATGATCTTGATTGACATAATACAAACTTGCATCATTGTCCTAATGTAACCTTCGATGTTCGTATTCTAAGTATTATAAATGGATAAATTACTTTTTGTAGGCCATCAAATTCGAAGATGTTGAACTTAACAAGAAGAAAGCATTGAAGGGTTGGTTCCCCCTGGAATAAATTCCTAAGATACTTAGGCCCGCCCGTGTATCGAAGTTGTTACCCTTGCAATCGGGTCACACCTCTAGTACAACCCATTGCACTAGAGCCGGGCCTGTAGGAATAAAATACAAGGCATTAATAAAATGAATTCAACACAGGAGCCATCGAGTGCTTCACAGCTCGCGGCTCAATCACTAGCAAGTATTTATGATAAAACAATTTTAAAATAAAATACCTTCGAGAAAAGAGCAGTGATGCATTGTGATGGCTCAAGTGAGCTAAAAGTATATAAAATTATGATTGTGATCTTACCTTCAATAAAGTGTTGATCTCTCTCAGAGAGGTGATGGGAAATCCTTCCTTTTCCTTTTCCATTTTAAGTCGTTTAAGAGCAACAATTTCATCTGTTGTTTTATCACGTGCTCTGTAAACGACTCCATATGCACCTTCCTCTATTCTATTTAGACATTGAAACTCCTCAACAGATCGACAACCCTATAAAATTGTATTTATTATGTCATTATTATTGTACATAAAAGCATAATAACTAACCTAAAACATTCTAGATAATAAGAACTGTTACTTATTCTGTTACCTGCATATGCTGATAAAATAATTATTGTCATTTTTGCTTATGATAAACAAAATTTAAGATTTTAAAATATTTCAGAATCTAAAAACAAACAATAACTGCATGTTATTGTTTGTTCATAGAAGCATAAAATAATAAGTTCGGCATAATATTAATCACTTGTTTCATTTAATTGTTTTAATAGCCAAAAATACCACAAAAACGTCGACGTTCCTGAAAAATACTGCATCCATCCATACACTTCCCCACCATGACTATTTGCGTGTGTAGATAGTAGAGGCACACATACTGTGTGTATGTGTACTCTCTACTATGTTTAACTAGAATACAAAAATTAGATATACCTGTAATGCAGGGTAGTAAGGAGGTAGAGCATTGATAGCTTCCTCTCGCTGTCTTGTTTCTTCATCATCATCTGCATTCGGTTTTTCTTCTTCTATAGCTTTTCCATTTTCTCCTGGAGGAGGAGGTGAAAAAGAATGTGATCGACTTCTACTTTTAGATCTAGACAGTGATCTGAAAATAAAAAGCAATTCGTTATTTTTGAAATTTTAAAACTAAGTTTGGATACTATCAGTACAATAGGCTAGATAACATATTATTGATACGTTGACTATAAAGAGATCCAAACACCACAAACAATATTAAAATCGGTTACAAAATATGTGTTATAAGCATTTTAAGTTTGTAGAGAGAGTACTATCTAAGCATGTTGCGATGTCAAACCGTGTGTCCGCTATACAAATTCTACACAGAGACCAATTTTGCAGGAAAGAGAAAGAGCATCCCCTCTCAATCCCTACCAAAAACTTTAAAAGCTTACATCTACAAACTCTCATTAGTAGTTTTGAACTATTTTTTTATTGATTTGCCGCCGGCTTTACCGGCGGACTCCAGCTTCGGTTATTATATATATTAGTGTTGGGACTATCGTCGAAGTTAGTGGAATACGTTGAACTATAATATGATTGCGTATATCGAAGTTATTTTGTATGTTATCTATAATATAAAAATGAATCGCCAAATGTCAAATCTTGTTGCTAATGGCAAAAATGAAGTACAGGATGGTTCTTACAGAGAGAAAAAATTTAAAAATTGCCTGAAGAAGTCTAAAAACAACCCTTTTCTATATTCCCATACACAAAAGATTCGTAATGATACTTAAAAGTAAATTTGAACTTTTAATACCATAACCATAAAGTTTAAGTGTTAGTGGAGGGGTTCCGGGAAGAAAAAACAATTGATTGACGTGAGTTTCAGAATTCACTGTTAGGCGGTACGAAGTTCAGGTCAGCGGGTCAGCTAGTTATTCATAAAAAGAACATACATACATACACTCACGCCCTTCTCCCACAGGGGTAGGCAGAAACTATAGACTGCCACTTGCTACGATTCTTGCATGCCTCTTTTGCTTCTGCGACATTCATACATCTTCTTATGAGAAGATGTATGAATATACATACGCGCCGGTTGGGAGTACTACGCACCTGACCTTTTTGAAGGACTTCGCCAATAAGATTGGTGTAGGTCCTTCAAGGTCGACCTCTTCTGACGTATACCTCTTAACTCATAAAAAGAAACGCAAAATAAAGCGAATAGATTCGGTCAGACCAGGTCTACAAAATAGGCATAGCATACAATACTTGAAAATTTAAGAATGGATGACATAAACCGAAGACAAATTTTTGTTATAAATTTAACACCTTTCTAAGGATTTCTAGTGAAGAATTTGAATTATTACTGAATTTAACTGGACCCGATATTGAAATCGTTATGTATATCTTAGGTTCCACAAATGTTTGTTCCTGGATACTTCTCTCATAATAAGTGTAATACCTACTGCACTACTACTCCATGTCGGAGCCGCAAGCGAACTGCCGCCGGCATTCAAAAGCCGCGCGTGCTGCAGGTAAAGACGCGCGTGCCGGCAGACAGGCCGCGACTAAGCCAGCGGCTTATGTGGCGGTTGGGGATGTGTGGATGAAGTATAAGTTAAGTACCTGCGTGATCCATGAGACGATGGTAGTGATTCAGGCTTAGACTTGGGGCTAGGTGACTTCGATTTTGATGGTGGCCTAGTTTTCTCATTTACATGTTCTTTTTCTTTGTCCTCCTTATCAGACTTTTCATTGTCCCCATGTTCCTCTTCTCCCTCAGATTTAGATTCCGCTGCAGAGTCTGACTCTGTACCTGAACTATCATCCTCTGTCTCAGTGTTTGTGTGTTCACCTATAATTATTTGTTCTAGTATAGTGTTTTCATTTCAATCATCTCAATTATCAGAATGTATGACATTTACATATACAAGATTTAATTTTACCCAATATACTTCTACATGGACAAAATTAGTTACCTCTAGATTTTACTAATCTATAAAAGCTACTTACCATCTTCAGGCTCTGAGTGTACTGAATCACTTTTCATTTCCACATCACTAGAATCAGATACTGTAACAACAGAATCTCCATAATTAGGGGAATCTGTTGTTTTAGATTTCTTTGAGGAAGCCTCACTTGGCGAAACAGAACGTTTCTTTCCACGTCGGCGGTGCTCCTGCCTTCTGGCCTCTAACTCAGTACGGGATTCATGTTTTCTTTTTTCTCTTTCTTTTTCTAAAAATACCATTTTACTTATGTAAATACCTATTTGTTTTATAGATAGCACCTAAGTGACTGAGCTCCGCTCAGAACAAATATAAAGTGACTAGTTATAAAACAAACAAAACATACTCATATAATAAAATTATGACTAGCTGATGTCTGTACATAGGAAGTATTTAAAAAAATGGTCTTTATAATCAATAGTAATCAAGAGCAATAGAATCAAAGTTATAGTAAATCCTTTTAGGGTGTGAATGAAACTGCCTGGTTAAGATAGGAAACCAACTGCAGATGTATAGGTAATACAAGACCTATAATATTCTTACCTGCAAACAAGACTTTATTTTTCCTGTGTTCTTGGTGTTTGTCTAAAGATGAGTGACGAGAGGATGATTTACTCTCTTTTTCATAATAATCAGAACTTTTTTTACCATCTTGGGATTGCATCTCCTTACTTATTCTTTTGTTTAGTAGTCTAGTTCTGAGGTCTTCTAATTCTTTATCCCCAGATGTCTTATCCCTGTTTTCTTTTTCATTGTTATGATTAGTATGGCCTTCTTCAGCTAATAATCTTAGTCTAGACTCAATTCTTTCATTATCAGAACGTTTTCGTTCTTGATCTGTATATTTGTATTGCCTGTCACGGCCCAAATATACATCCCTTTGCATATCCTTCTCTTTGTTAAAAACATCTTTTTCTTTATATGCCATGTCTTTTTCTCTATAGGCTTCTCTGGACCTAGTGGGTTCTCTGAAAGATGAGTCTCTGTACATTTCTCTCTCCCTGTAGTGTTCCCTTTCCCTATATGGATCCTTTTCCCTATAAACTTCCTTCTCTTTATACATTTCTTTTTCCCTGATCTCCCTCTCACGATACATTTCCTTTTCTCTGATATCTTTATTATCCCTATACACATCTTTACCTTCTCTGTACATTTCCTTGTCTCTGTATGTTTCTTTTTCTCTGTATGATTCCTTCTCCCTAAAAGCTTCTTTAGTCTCTCTATATAATTCTTTATCTCTATAAAATTGCTTTTCTCTATAGTACTCTTTGGCCATATCCTCACGATCAGAATTTTTATTAATCTCTCGCTTTGATTTTTCAGACTTATCACGTTCCCTGTTGAAAAAGGTTTATGATTGATCTATAACATTCCCAATGTCAGTATGATGACAGACCTTAAAGCACATAATAATAAATGTATAAAATGTAACAAACAATGCACTAAGACAGTTAAGTATAAACACAATATTCAGCATTCCATAAGGATTAGATTTCAAAACAGTCACCATTAAAGTAGTTAATCCATAAAAATCCGACATATTCTTCCTTCAAATTAACTTAATAATATGCTAAGCACCGGTAATTGATACCATTTACGATACTATGAATGATGTAATTTATAAAAACAATGGATTATAACCCTAAATGTAGTTAATATTGAGATAAATAATGTATCAAAAAAATTATAATTGGATTTACCTGTAAAGATGTTTTTTTTCTTTCCTAGCATTGTCTTTGTATCTATCCTTAACACCTCTCTTATGACCTCTTTTGTCCCGATGAGCAGTACGGATAACAGCCTGTGGAGGCTTGATTATCAAAGAATCAGCATTGTCCCGATCTTCATCAGATAAACTATAAATAAGCACAGTAACAGTTATACTCTGATTTATACTCAAAAAAATAATTATTAGTAAAGTTGAGAATCGAAGTTTTAAAGTTTCTCAATTTTACTGATATTGGTGCATTTCTGTTAGGTTTAATTAGTGATGAGTCACCAGATGACATGTAGCCAATGCCAATAGCTGTCTGCAAATAATTTTATTGCTAAGGCTAAACAAGTACAAAACAGAGGCTGTGAGCTAGCTGGACTGGTGGAACCACATGTAAAACCTAGAATTATCCAATATTATAATAGCAAAAAAACATTATTTACATAGTGAAGCAAATAAATGAAAACGTATACAGAAAATAATTATCGGACCTGAAACAAGGACATTATGATTTTCATTTAGGTACTTATGAACAACCAATATCCTGATAATCATGTCGACGGGTAAAACCCACCAAAAAGCAATAAGTCATCACAAGGAAACATTTGGTCAGTAGCGTAAGTTTGCCTATCAGACGAAATACTAATAAAACTATACTAATAATACGTGTAAATTATACCTGCATGAAAAAAACAAATACCTGAAATCCATTTCGTCTTGGACAGGGCTATGCGCTAATTCTCCATCTTCACTTTGATCATCCTCATAATTACTCATGTCGACTCCTTGATGCTAGGCTAGCTACGTTCTAGTTACTAAGCTCTTACGTAGCAAACAAAAATTGAAACAAAAATCACTAACTTCAAAAATTAAATCAGTTCTCGAGAATAAAGATTCTGGAAAATGTACTACAAATTACACACGCACGAATCACAATTTCCAACACTCACGCTGGTATCGCCATTTTGTTTAGATTTTTTTATAGACTGACTTCAGTTAATTTTTTACTCTATGACTACATTCAGAAACGGGCCCTTTCAGCTAGCTATCTATACTCTATACTACTAATATATAAAGCTGAAGACTTTGTTTGTTTGTTTGCTTGAACGCGCTAATCTCAGGAACTACTGGTCCGATTTGAAAAATTCTTTCAGGGTTAGATAGCCCATTTATTGAGGAAGGCTATAGACTATAAATAATTATGCTACGCGGACGAAGTCGTGGGCAGAAGCTAGTTATAGTATATTTTTGCTGCAAAAGATGCATTATTGTTTTGTTTTTTTTTTAATTTACGCGTTTTTGCAGTCGGCAAATTGATTTCAGCAAAATGGTTGGTCAGAGTTTGTTTGGTTGAACGCGCAAAACACACGCTCAAGCAAAAACAAGTTTTAATCCATCCATGATACGATTAATTTTGTCATGGCGCGATAATGATTACCTAACTGTTGACATGTTGAGTGTGAGTGAGGAGTGCGAGCACGGAACATAAAAAAACAGTGGAAGGAAAGGAGCATAATTTAGAGGTGAGACGTATTTAGTGGAACAGGTTTTTGGAACAAGTAACTATTTGCCAACGCGTTTCGAGTATTTTGGAGTATCGAAGCTATCTACTACGTACCGAAAATCTCCTATCAAGAGGCCCTGGCAAAGAGTATAATTATAATTATAGTTTCTTTCTTATTCTCATTTATTATCTTAACTTACATAATAAATACATTTTTAAATATTTTTATAAAAAATTGAAAAACATTTAAAAATATAAAAAATAGTAGCCGACCGGTATCGGGAGCAGGCTTTGATCAGAGCTCGTAGTCACTCAGACTGGAGACAACGTGTCGTGGAGTTGAGGTGGCGCGTTGCCGCAGCGACGTGTCGCGCCCTCTGCATCAAGCCCTTGATCCAGCCCTCCAATGAGAGCCTCCTTAGGTGTTAGTCGAGGCTCTTGGCTATTAAGCCATTGGCTGACACAACGATTGGAACAATGATTGCTGAATCCACCTCCCACATGTCGACAACCTCGTGTGCCAAATCTAGATACTTTATTTCTTTTTCTTTTTCGGCTCTCACGAGGTACTCGTCATGCGGGACGGTGATGTCAACAATCACTGCTCGACGCCTTAAGCGATCTATCACCACGATATCGGGCTTATTTGCAAGAGTAGTCCTATCAGTGATGATAGATCTGTCCCAATACAATGTAGTATGACCATTTTCGAGAACTGGGTCGGGCACATACTTGTAGTACGGTACCTCCGATTCCACAAGATTGTATCTCAAGGCAAGCTGCTGATGGATAATCCTGGCTACCAGGTTATGTCTGTGCAAGTACTCGCCGTTAGCTAGACGCGAACAACCAGAGATAATATGTCGGATAGATTCTCCCGGGCGGTGGCATGCTCGACATAATGTCAACCGTACCATCCTTCACGATATATTTTCGGTAGTTGTTTGTCATCATAACTTCGTCCATAATTGCACAAACCAACCCTTCGGTTTCTCCAAATAGATCCCCGAAGCGTAACCAGGAAACGGACGCTAAGAAATCTACACCAGGCTCATGGAGAGCCCGGTAATAGCGTCCGTGTAGCTCTTTACTTTGCCATACATTCTGACGATCGTCCGTACTAAGTACTACGGGTTTGCGCCAGTTCTCTTTAGCCATGGAGAGAGGGGTAAGCCCATTGTCCACTGCAACCACATCTCGACGCATCCCCATTTCTGATTTTAAAAAATACTCCCTGAGACTACACACCTCGCGGTTGTGAAGGTATTTGGCATTTAAATATCCTCTACCCCCACATTTCCGCGAGATGTATAACCTCATTACAGAGGAGCGTGGGTGATGCATTCGATATGCGGTTAGCAGTGTACGGACCTTCCTATCCAAGGCATCAAGCTCAGTCTGAGTCAACTTGAGTACGCCGTACGTCTTATAGCGCATCGTCACAAATTATTATTCACTTGACGGAATAAAAAAAACACTCCATAACCCGAAAAGCACACCAAACACAGCACAACGTAGGTAGGGCAGGGCAGCGCTAAACGCTGCTCCCTGGACGCAGGCAGGGCAGAGCAGTCCAAACTGCTCCTTGGACGCGACCATCTCCCGGCAGCACATCAGACATGGGCGCGAACAACACCCGGCACCCAGCAATTTTTATTTCCCAAATTTTCATTAGGCACCATCGCCCCAGACATTCAGGTGCAGCAGTTACAAAGTTGTGTTTTAATTGCTCAGCGCTGCCGACGTGGCAGCACTGGCAGGGTCGCCATGCAATGTGGGGCGTTGTAGGTCTCAAATAATATACGTGTTGATGGGTCGATCGACTTTATAATACTAACTTACTTACACTAAGCTTAATACTACATACATAAATGGTAAGGTGAGCTACTACACTACAAGTACATCAATACTGGCATGACCCAACCGTTGAAAGAACGCACCTTGTTTCCGCCTGACAGAAGACTTTTGTCAGACGTCCCAAGAAGCGCTCCTGCAGCGATTGTTTCATGTCAGCCCCGTTGATGCCTAGAGCCTCCGACATAGCCAAGTACCTGTAAGTCTCCGTTGAGGCGAGAGATCTAAGTTGAGTGGAATCCGAGAGTTGGATTCCCTCAGATTCCACAATCCTTCCTCGCTTTACATGCATGACAGCACATTTCTCCACACCGAATTCCATTCTGATGGAGTTACTAAAGATTTCCGTTATCTTCAGCAACTCCATCAGGTGCAAATCAGAGGGAGCAAAGAGCTGTAAAGTAGGTGGGATATTACTTGACTCCCCCGCCTCAATCGGTAACCCAGCCCTGATTCCTCCAGTAATGTACTGAGGGGATTCAAGGCTAAGCAGAACCATAAAGGACTCAGGCTGTCTCCCTGGAATATACCACGCTCAATCCTAATCGGTTCACTCATTCTTTGAATTAGTCGACATCCTGGATAATGAAGGACTGTCCTCCATTGCCTCATACACGACTGCAGGAAGGTGCGAAGCGTAACATCTACCTTATATAGTTCTAGCACCCTCATGAGCCATGTATGTGGCACCGAATCATAGGCCTTCTTGTAATCTATCCAGCATGTCGACAGATTCTTTCGGAATCGGCGAACCTGTTGGCTGATGGTCATATCTATGAGAAGTAGTTCCTTAGTACCACGGGACCCGTTCTTACATCCATTTTGAGACGCAGACATAATTGAACTTTCATTAATATGGTTACAAATTTTTGCTCTCAAAATAGATGTAAGAAGTTTATAGACCGTCGGTAAGCAGGTGATGGGTCTATAATTTTTAGGTTCCGCAGTACTACCAGATTTGTGGAGTAGAACTTAGTACTAGTAGTAGTACTTTCTAAAGATGACTGGAATTGAGACGCCAAGCGAACATGAGAACTTCGTAGCCATTTTAGCCAGAAATTGTGCAGTCCATCCGGCCCCGGCGCTTTCCAATTCGGTGCAGAATGGACTGCACAGGCTACGTCTTGGGGGCTAATATAAATGTCCCCCATTGATGGTATTGATTCACACGCTCGCTCAACGTCGCGTATCCAATCATCTTCGGTATGATTGACGGGCACTGACCAAATGTTGCGCCAGAATGTACTCATAGCGTTATCATCCGGCTTTGACTATAGTCAAAGTCATCCGGCCAGCACGCGTCACTCACACCGCTATTAGGACGCTCCCAAGTTCTATACACCCACCTTTGATCACTTTGGAATCTACGATTCATAGAATACCGCTCCGCACGACGTTTATACCTACGAATACGGTTTGCCCATCTTTTTGTTATTATTATGGCACCAAACTTTTTGTGTTCGCCAGTGTCAAGTTTAAGTTGTTTAATTGCCCCGGTAGAAACTTTATTGAGGCTTTGATGGAGTTTAGGAGTGAACCCAAAAAGTCACAATTTTCAATTTTATATTATGCGCCTACACTCTCACACGTTCACGAACACTTATTGGTTAATCATCCACCATAATTACACATCAAACTTCGGAGAAATTCAAGTTTTGAAAAATAATATAAAATTGATATCGTGCACTTTACATTTTCCCGCCTAATTATAGTTGTACGGCCTGCCTACGGGCTGCCCTGGCTACACTGACAGTATGTGAGTAGTACAGGATACTAGTATCTCTTAGTAGTCTGTGACAGTATGTAGCTTGCTATTATCTAATCTGTGACAGTATATCAAAATCAAATTGTCAATCAATGTCAATAAATAAAGCCCCAGCAGTGAACACAACGAAACAAAATATTAATAAATTATTAATTAATTGTTTGATTCTCAGAATTTAATTATTAATCTGATTTGTGAATATAATATAATCAGTGAATATTCCCACTGTAACGAGGACCGCTGTACTATGGTACGACAAATGATTACTTTTTTTCACAATACTCTTGTAATTAATTGTACTGGGAGTTTAAGTAAAAATTATCTAAAGATTTTAAAATAATTAGAACAACTAATCATTATTGATTATTTGGCATAGTAGTTAGTATAATTTTGAAAATAAAACTTTTACTCAAAAGTATGCAATCAAAAAGTGATCATAAAATCTAATTTCAAGTAGTTTGTTACCTTCAAGTTTATTTTTCGTTGCAACCCATCACCTTATCAGAATCCACCCTGCTGTTATCCTTGTCACAGCTATGTGAAGTCATACTTGTGTCCATATCACACATAATTAGATACCTCTGTTGACGGACTGTATTATTAGATATTTACAGTATAATTATATTTTATGTAAAATGTATGTCAGCATATTGCTAATTTCTATATTATGATATTACAACTACTACTTTGCTTACTTCTTTGGCTTTACTTACCCCTCATAACAAGGTAAATAAAAGCTATGTAAGTATTTAATGCCTGATTTCCATTTCAGAACAGCAAGATATTAAATACAATAGCTAATGCTATAGATAATAGGGAAGAGGTAAAAAAACGTTTAGAAAATGGTAAAATGATTAATCAAGAACTACAAAATTGTGTGCAGAATTGTCTAAACCGATTTGGAGGGAAATCAGAGTTAGCCACAGAAGATGATATAAGGTGGTGAAACATAATGTTTTGCCACATTCTGTTAACATAAATACTAAACAATAAGTATTAATTGAGTGATTATTTCAGAATAGTACAACTGTGTGAAAAATGGGAGAAATATCTTAGCCATGGCATTCGGACAAATTTATTAAACTCTGCAATTCAGAATTTGGTTACAGCAGGTTTAAACTTCACATTTAATATAATTAATGTTGGTAAGATAATGTAATAGGTATTTAAATAATACTTAATAATTATAATCAGGTTGCTTTCTTCAATACACACAGTCTTGTATTTTTTTAATGTTATTAGAATCACAAGTTTCAAAATAAAGTACAGTGGACATATCATTGGTTTCAGGTAACTCTTTGTGGAGTTATACTTGCTTACATCTAACAAAACATGAAAAGGAAAGGTTTAAGATTCTTACAAATATCAATACACCACTTGGATATTTCAGAGCATTTCTTAGAGCTGCATTAAATGAGAGATCCCTTGACAGGTCAGTGAAAAATAGGTAGTACCTAATTATAATGTTGTTATAATGAGTAAATATTACTCAACAATAATAATATGGTACCTACTGGTAAAAATATTTCAAAACCCACAACTTCAAGAAGGAGTGCAGCAAAATGAGTTACATTTTTACAAATCATGTAACTTTTAATTATTTTTACTTATGTACATTAGGTATCTTCAAAGTTGGGTTTCTCATGGTCTGCTCATGGAATATTATGAAGAAGGTGCTTTAGTAAGAGATTCTGAAATTGCTCAAGGCCTGCCTGACATAGCTGCAGGTAAACTATTTGTTTTAGCTACATATTGATTCCTAAGTTCAACCTTTCTTTTTTGTCTGGGAAAATGAACTGCATTAACTGAAGTTCTCTTCACATACCATAAAAGATGATGCAAGAACATAGCAATGTGTTGAATATGGAATAATTACATCAAATTATTTCAGGTTTATCAACAGTCTTGTTTGCACTATCAATTGACAGACCAGAATTAAATGATTCACAACAAGCTAATCATTCCAATAAAGCAGAACATGTGATTCCTTTGCCAATGCCCATTAAATCATCCAGTAATTTAAAACGAAAGCCTTTACGCCAAGTTATATCTTTTGATAAGAGTGAACAAAAAAATCTTATGCTAAACCAACATAAATCACTAGAAACCACAGAACAAGAGGATGATTTCGCATGGAACAGCGCACCGGCGACTTGCCTCAATTCACCAGATCCGAAAATAGTCGCGCATGCTACTTCAAGTCGTGAACCTACCAGCTCTGAGTATAAAAGTAGTCTAAGACATTTCTTTCCAGACAGTGTTAAAGTTATGGATAGTTCCTCACAAATTCTTTCAAAACTGTCAGAATGTGCTAAAGAAATATTCTCATCTACCAACAGCATTGAAGTAAATAATACAATAAAAGATGATGTATCTCAATTAAGTATAAATAATCTTAAAATATCTGAAAGTGATAGTGAAGAGGTGGCAGGGAGTATTAACGGAAGCACTTCATGCTTAGAACTTTGTTTTACGGAAGACGAAAGTGTACCCGAAGAAAAAACCTTAAATTCTGCTTTAGAAAGTAAAGAAAGAGAGTATTTTATCTTGCAAACAAAATACACTCAAATGGAAGTAGCAAGTAAGGAAAAAATTAAGAAGTTAGAAAAGGTTGTGTTGGATCTCAGCAAGTGAGTTTTGAATAAATAATTAATTGCAAATTTTATTTAGAAAATTTTATATTATACTACGATTTTCTTCTATATCGTGGGTTCAACAAAAACCTGTAGAACATTTATATATTTATTCTATTCAGGGATTGAACCTATAATATGTGGCACAGAAGCCACTCAGCCACTATGTCCAACATGCCATCAGAATTTTCTTTTATAAGACCTTTCTTGGGTTACATAATACATTCGGTACACCGAAATTAGTAAAAAAAAATAGTTCACGATGATATTTCTCATATAAAATTAAATGCAAGTCTTATTGATTAGGAATTATTTATTAAATATTTTTAATTTTTAATACTGCATTTTTAAACAGTATTTTACCTGCCCGTCCGTTTTAGATGACCGCGTGATGTTTTAATAAACCCTGTAACTCGTAGCGCAGTGTTATCAACGGTTAGAATAATGTGTGGCAAAAAGGCAGTAGGTACTACAAATGGATTGTTAGAAAATATCTATTAGTTATCGCAAAGTTTTATCAATGTCGAGGTAATATTAGTAACAAGTACTTACTATTGGTAATGATATGACTATAGCCACATTACATGTTGTGCCGTTTATCACTATTTAGTACCTATAAAACTTTATGCTAATGTAAAGCAATACACAAATTATATTTATAGGGAGAATGACCGATTGAAAGACCAGTTGCGACATTACATGTCGGCTGTGGAACTTGGAAAAGCTTTAAAAAACGATGGTCGGGATAATGCAGAAGTGGATCAGTATGAAAGGAAATTAGTCCAGGTAATGGGGTATGGTGACTTTATTCAAGAGATTTAGATAATTTATATATAGCTAGGAGCTAACTTAACTACATTGGTATAACCTCACAGTTAAAGCTTCATGGACCCCTCTCACCCTGATAAACTTTTTTAGGGAGTTTGGTTTTTTGATACACATGCCACTGAACCGTGGGTGCACATAAGTACACGTCTAGGTCCTCCAGATGTCGCTGTTGGGTTGTATAATCCACAGTTTTACATAACTGCTACCTGTATTGCAAAACAGCTGTGTCATGTAAAACAGCTCAACGACGTTTAACAGGTTTTCATAATTCATAAACTTTAACAAGCAGAATTACAATAAAGTTTTGCATAATCAATGCAGTGGGTTATAATTAGCGGTTTTGTGAAACAGCGTGAAATCTAAGGTTGGATAGTAAATTTCAGTACATAATTTTGGCGCTCGTGGCTCTGTATGACATAACAATAACGCAAGCCACCGCGGCCCCGCTCGCTAGGCTCGTGCGGTCACAGCTCTAACCTAACCAATATTTAAATTTCTGTCATCCCAAATTTACCTCGTGAAAATTAATTTAAAGTGCGAAAATTAGTTTAAATTATTGTCAAATTTTAGGTTGCCGAGATGCATGCAGAACTTATGGAATTCAATACGTATCTACAACAGCGGTTACAGGAATATGAGAGTATATCTGCATTAGAGGTTCTCGATTATCCAGAGTCCAATGTGAAAGCTCATATACCCAGCGCATTTCTAGTTGGCAAGAAAACACATTCGTACCATGTGTATCAGGTACTTACACTAATAAGTTTCTAATTGAACAAGAAAACTAATGCTTGGTAGTGCAATGGGACCACATGATCACAATAGGGTATTTTACACCATGTAAAAAAAAATATGAAAATGCATTTTTATGATAGATTTTGAAAAAAGTAAACGAGAAATGTTAGTATTTATTAATAAAAATGCAATGTAAATTTTATAATTCAATTTCAAAAATCGTCTTTTTTAATCTGTTTTAAAACGCCATCCGCCATATTCGATATCGACGTGACGTCACTCACGTAGAAGACAATCTAGACGTTTGTCGTCTCAGAGTAACAATACCCAGTATCATATTGTAGTCTTTGGTAACAATTCAACAATAATTGTTTGTCGTGCTCTGTGTTAGTTTGATTAAAATCGCATCATGGAAGACAGTTTTGTGAAAGCAGAAAGTACAAATCTACCAATGATCAATACGTTGATGGTGGCAAATTTTTTTGCATCCAATCCCGATTTCTGTTCTGCCGAGTTGAGAAATATTAAAACAGTAATGTAAGTACCTACCTAACTATCGTATCAAGTTTTGTCTAACAATAAGACCCAGTTTCACCAATTTCTATGTAACAAGGCATTAACTAATCAGCATTTCAAATTAACAAAGCTGTTAAGGCTTCGTCGTTCACCTGAGCCCGCCAAATTCCCGCCAAAAATTGTGAAAAACCAATTGAAATTTAATTGTTTTTTCGCAATTTGTAGGTCTATAACACATTCTAGATTCCTAGCTGTAGTAATTGCGGCATTAGCTATACAATATTCACAACTGAGCATTAAAAACTTTGCTTAATAAACGTTAAAGAAGCTAAACTCACTACTTAATATAGGTACATAATAGAACCTATAAATACATTAGGTATAAATTATGAAATTGTAATATTAACGAAGTTTTTTTTGTTTATTAGTTAACATACTATTTATAACGCATACTTACATCAAAGTGGTCTTCACAGAAATACAGTACTTATAGTCTTTGTGGACAATAATTTTGGATCTCTTCTTGCCAGTTTCAACCAAGTGTTTCTCATTTTAATACCACTTGGCAATTGAATCCACAATTTTTGTGGCGTTTTTACACTTGTATTATTGCATTCAGGCACAAGACACCAATGATAAACATTATAACTCATTATTTTCACAAATCATGTTACTTGGTCTTTGGCAGTTGTATTGTTTAATAATACGTGAGTGACGTCACGAGCCGAAGTAGCATGGCGGCTAGCGTTTTCGCGAGTAAATTCAAAATCATAAATTAAAAATCGTTTTTAAGGCATTTTTTGGTTGTATAAAATTGAAATAAAAATTCTACTGGTTCATTACGATCTAAGGATTAATTTAAAACAGTTTTCAAAAAAAGGTGTAATACCCTATTCCGACATCCTAGCCTTTAGGCTACCGCCGCGAGCCGCTTCAAACCGCTATTATTGCATAGATAACTATTTTAATAATTACATTAACTCTACAGAGGATAATATTAAGAAAAACATAAAATACCTATGGAGTTATATCTCGAATCGCAAGGGCAATGATGGTATTCCGTCCACAATCTATATATATAAAAGAAAGTCGTGTTAGTTACTTCATTTATAACTCAAGAACGGCTGAACCGATTTGGCTGAAAATTGGTGGAGAGGTAGCTTAGAACCAGGAAACAGACATAGGATACTTTTTATCCCGTTCCCGATACTTTTATTCCACGGGGGCGAAGCCGCGGGCAGAAGCTAGTGTTTTATAAAAATCAAAGTTCCAGACAAAATTTGTGATATGTCTGCAAATTTCTTCCATTCAGTTTATGAGAGCTCCACTTTTAACGCTGAGACATGGTTTCCCCCTGAAGAAAGTAGTGAGCATCTCACTTATATCACAGATATTAAACTTAGTGCTCAAAAAATCTTTAATTCATTAAAAGCGTTAGATACCACCAAAGGTCCTGGACCAGATAACCTGCCTCCTTACTTCCTCAAAAAGACCGCAACTAGTGTGTCCATACCTCTCCATATTATTTTCAATCGGTGATTATTGCAAGGCACTTTTCCAGAAATACGGAAAATAGTCAACATAACTCCTGTAAGTATATAAAACCGGATCAAGACTGGATGTACAAAATTACCGACCTGTATCGATTCTCTCTGCCTTGTCAAAGCTTTTCGAAAGACTTGTCTACAATGAGATACGTAAGACCATTTACAAAATTATCTTAGAACAACAGCATGGATTTATTAAAAAAAGGTCTACAACCACAAATTTGCTTATTTATGCTGATTATTTATTTAACAGCATGAATCAGCAAGTTCAAGTTGATTCAGTTTATAAAGACTTCCAGAAGGCTTTCAACAAGGTGGACCACGAATTACTACTAACAAAAATAGCATATAACGGTATCCGCGGTGATTTGCTTCGTTGGCTTTCGTCTTACGTTATAAAAAGAACTCAAAAGGTTGTAATAAGAGGGTTTCACTCTAAAACTGTAAACGTTACCTCTGGCGTGCCCCAAGGATCGATTTTGGGTCCCCTCTTATTTATTCTATTTATAAATGACATTGGTAATTGGTTTAAATACTCAAAATTCTTATTATATGCAGATGACTTGCAAAATTTTCAAGTCAATGAAGAATCATACTGTTTGCCAACAATTGCAAGGTGATCTAGACCGTTTTTCGGACTATTGTGTTAAAAAAAACTTCACTTAAATATCTCGAAATGTTCTACAATTTCATTCTAAAAAAATATAAATAAAATAACCTAAATATAAAATAGTCCTAAAAAAAATCAATCCATTAGAGATCTCCTCTCCCCTCTGGACAACCGTGGAGTACGGTCGTGTGCATAAGAAACCGCGTTAATGTTTCTCGTATTTTTATTTGTCATTATATAAATCCGTAATATATTTTCGAAAAATAAGTTCAAGTACCAGGCGCGCAGACGCAGCGAGGAGGTTCGCAACCGGTTTCTCGTCAAGTTACTATACTGCCGCGCCCACCGACCAGCCCAGGTAGACGAGGACACAGCGAGTATCCATTCCCTGTGCAGCCGCCGACTCCGCCTACTAGAACAACGCGTATAACCCCGCCCCATAGTCCAATCAGAAAGGCGCGTACGCAAGTAGACAGGATAGTGTCACCGGCCGCAACTGCATCAATACAACAGGTATAATTAATATTTGTTTCTTTATAAAATGACGACTAAACGCACTCCACCAAAGTCGACAAATTCCTCTGCTTTGGCAAATAATCCTATGATATCATATGGATCTGACTCTCAATTATATGTATCTCCACCTGCTGGCCAAACCGACTACATCACTCGCAGAATGAAACGAAAACACCTCGAACACAGCTCGCCAAGTAATACCTTAACCACAGACGAAATGAAGGATATGCTCGCCTCTTTTGAAGCCCAACAGAACTCTAAACTAGAGAAACTCATGGAGTCTGTTCTAATTATCAAGGATCAAAACAGCGACATACAGAAAAGTATGGACTTCCTGTCATCTAAGTACGATGAAGTACTACAAAAAATGATCAACCTAGAACAAAAAAACAAAAGTTATGAACTTAAAATCGAGTCTCTTGAGTGCAAGATCGAACAACTAGAACGTAACTCACGGGCATCAACTGTTGAAATTAGGAACATTCCTAAACAAGACGCAGAAAATAAAACAGTTCTAAGAACATTGATTCAGAAAGTGGGTGAGGTGATAGAACAGCCGATATCTAACTCAGATATTCAAGATATTTATCGGATAAAAACCAAAAAAGAAACCAACAATCATATCGTGGTCAACTTCACAACAACCGTATGTAAAGATAGCTTCATTAAGCAATGCAGGAACCACAATAAAACGAATAAAAACAACAAACTTAACACCTCGCACCTTCAGCTACCAGGCCCTTCTAAACCTGTTTATATTGATGAGTCGCTCACAAGCTCGGGGAGAAGATTGGCGTACCTGGCTAGACAGTTTGTTATAGACAACAAATACCATGGTACATGGACGTCTTACGGGAAAATATTCATAAAGAAAACCCAAGATTCATCGGTGATTCGTATAGATTGTGAACAAGACCTAAAAAATCTCTTAAATAAGTGACTACCCCGTGACATAGTATTATGTTTGCTAGCTATTTCTTGCCTAATGTTTCTTTACCTTTATAATTTCTATACTATAAGCCTCATCTCAGTACATACCAAACCATACATCACGCACCTAACAACACTACAATCTATAAAATACAACAATGCTACACAATACACACACATCATATTATTCCTACACGACAAAACTACATGCTGCCAAAAAAAAAAGTATCTCCCCATGCTCGAATTCACCTACTTATTTAATTAATCCAAAAATTCGATAATACTAACCTAATAAATAACGATCTTGATAATTTTGTTATAGCACAATCATCTTCATGCGAAATAGAAGATTGTCCTAAGCTAATAAAAAGGCCAAATTCCAGTCTAAAAATAGTTCACCAAAATATCAGAAGCATAAATCGTAACTATCCAGACCTATTAACTCTTCTTAAAAGATCAAATACAGAGTGGGACTTTATTATTGTTACTGAGTGTTGGTTACGTCATACCCACTACATCCCAACAATAGACGGCTACGACTATGCAAAGAGTGAAAATAATCTTACACAAAATGAAGGGGTCATTGTATACTTTAAAAACAACTTAAAATTAGAAATAACAGAGCCTAACCTGCAAGATGCCAACTGCCTAACAATAAAGTTAGACTGTAAAACCATCATTATTGCCATATATCGACCCCCAGGTAATAAAAATATAAATCCTTTCCTTGAAACGCTCAATCACCTTTTAAGTAGCCTCAACTACCCTAATATTATACTAATTGGGGACATTAATGTGAATATAGTGGCAAATAGTAATGATACTAACTCATCAGTCTATCTAAATCTTCTAGCTTCACACGGTATTTTGCCAGCCCATCAGTTGCCAACACATAGCAAAACTTGTTTAGACCATATTATGCTCAAAAGTAACCTACCAGCATTTTGCTATGTTGCGGAAACGTCAATCACTGACCATGACAGTGTGATACTAGTACTGGAACAACATATTCAATCCAATAACAAGACTACCATTAAGAAAATTGACTATACAGGACTCGACAATGATATGCAAAATATTTGTTTTAACTCCATTTACGAAACAACAGATGCTAATTTAGCTACCACATTACTAATTAATGAATTGAAATCTAAAATAACATCTAACACACAAACTAAAACTGTTTCAAATCGCAAGAGAATTAGAAAGCCATGGATAACTATTGGTCTTTTAAAATGTATGAAAAACCGTGATAAACTTCATATAAAACTTAAAAAAAAACCAAATGATGAGATTATTAAGATCACGTATAAAAGGTACAGAAACTTTTGCAACTGGTTATTAAAAAAACTTAAAAGAGATTATGAAAAAAACTTTTTGGATAAGGCAGCTAAAACTAATAATAAAAAACTCTGGGACGCTATAAAACAAATAACGCACTCCAATAAAACCACTAATCCAGCAATGGATCTAATATCTTCAACTAACCCTACTACTTCAGTTAACAATATAAACAGATTCTTTGTGTCTATAGGGAAAAACCTCGCTGAAAACATATATAGTGGAGTTACACCAGGCAATACATCATATGGAAACTCCTGCCCTTTTTCCTTCGGTCTACTCCTAACCGATGAAACAGAGGTTCGTGACTGCATACTAAGCTTAAAAAAGGATAATACTGTTGGTCGTGACGGTATCTCAGGATCTTTTCTAAAAAGATACTGGAATATTCTAGTCCCTCCCTTAACGTATATATTCAATCTTATGCTCAGCAGTTGTGTCTTTCCTAATGAATTTAAACTTGCTGAAGTAATCCCAATATATAAGAGTGGTGACAGAGGCTGTGTCAATAACTACCGGCCTATTTCTATACTACCTACACTTTCAAAAGTAGCGGAAAAACTAATAAATAAACGACTAATAAAATATCTTGAGACCAAAAATCTTTTGTCGAGATCTCAGTTCGGATTTAGAGCTGGAATCTCGACAAATGATGCGGTCCATGATCTGACTGACTACATTGTTAGCAAACTTGACCTTAAAAAGAAAGTATTAGCAATATTCTTGGACTTGGCAAAGGCTTTTGACACAGTCTCTGTCCCACTCCTAATACATCACCTACATAGCATGGGAATCCGCGACATGCAACTTAAATTATTTAGAGATTATCTTTCTAATAGGCAACAGAGAGTAAGACTTGGAGAGATCACTAGTGATGACCTACCAATAACCCACGGTGTCCCGCAGGGTAGTGTTATGGGCCCCACCCTATTTCTCACCTTTATAAACGACCTGTGTAATCTCCAGCTACCGAATGGCAAAATCGTGACATTCGCGGATGACACCGCATTGATTTTCCATGGTGATACCTGGGATGACGTCTACGGCTCTGCACAAACGGGATTCAATGCAGTGTTCTCATGGCTTAATGACAATGGTCTAACACTTAATGTTAGTAAAACCAAATATATACCGTTTTCTATCAAAAACATTCCAACTGCGGAACATAAAAACTGTTCTATTGTAGCTCACTCCTGTTCATCCAGTAATTCTTGTGACTGTAGCCATCTCGAATCAGCTTCGAGTATAAAATATCTTGGTGTCATGATTGATAACAAACTAAACTTCAATCATCACCTAGATCTACTGTCATCTAGAACTCGGAAGCTGATTTATATTTTTAAAAACCTACGCCACATTGCAGACAAAAATGTCATTAAAATGGTATATATGGCCCTCTGCCAATCCATTTTAAGTTACTGTATCACAGTATGGGGCGGCGCTTGTAAGTCTAGCATTATAAAGCTGGAAAGAGCCCAAAGAGCAGTTTTAAAAGTAAGCCTGTCGTTGCCATTTTTCTTTCCTACCAAAGATCTGTACTTGCTTTCGGATGTCTTGACAGTACGTCAACTGTTTATCTTGTACACAGTCTTAAAACAACATTCAATAATAGGATATGATTCCTCGCTTAATATTAACAAGCGTGTCAAACATAGGGTTTGTGAAATGAGCAAACAACGTAATACGGCCTTCTCACGTAAATTCTTTGAATTTCTAGGAGGATACTTATATAATAAAATAAATGAGAAGACTTCAGTTTACCCACTTACAAGAGTTAAATGTAAAAGAGTTATAACTACTTGGCTAAAGTCCCTCGACTATGAGGCGACCGAAAATCTACTTAAGGTCCCATCCTAAACTGTTTTTGTCGTTATTACCATTGTAAATGCAAACACATACTCTTACACATACAACACACACACACACACACACACATACATTCATTCACATCCACACACCTAATTCACACATATACACAACACATCCACACACTCCCACACACCATCACATACATATTATGCTACAATACAGACACACACAACATTTAGTTACACCCCTTTTAATAATACTCTTCTACTCTAATCATGTACTTACCTGTCATCCACCTGTTCAGAGTCTGGAGAGGCTGGTAATCTGTCATACAGGTCCCCTAGTACAGAAACCAGTCTCTTACATAGATTATAATTCCATGTAATGTACACTAGATTCTGGGCCTACCTTTCCCAGCCTCCGGATCGGCTAGAAAGGCTTTGGCCGCGGTTCCGTCTTTGTTCTACTTTACTTTACTGTGGGACGGGAACGGGACTTGCGGGTGGGCTTTCTGGCGCTTGTTTGGGGGTTGTGAAACGGGCCGCAATTATCCTATTTTGTATACTTTATCTGTTTCTATGTGAGAGAAGAATAATAAAGCTATTTTGTATTTTTTGTATCTCGGCGTGTTGCTTGACGACAAACTACATCTTGACTAGCATATTTATAATATAATTAAAAGCGCATATCGTATGTATGGGTTTGTGATGAGGGCTACAAAGGATTTTAAACGTGCTAGTACTTTCATCCATCTTTACAAATCATTGGTTAGATCCCAGCTGGAATACGCCGTTGTTATATGGAATCCTTATTACAATAAATATGTAGACAGCCTAGAAAAAGTCCAACTGAAATTTCTTAGATCAGTGCAACATTATTACCGGAACTTCCCCTCATATAATGATTTACTAAAAAAAATTAATGTCATGACTCATAAGTCCAGACGATTATACCTAGAAACCATTTTTCTTTATGACGTGTGTAATTGCAGGTACGACTGTGTAGACATAACTAATAGAGTACACTACTTATAAGACGAGAGGAGCGCGCTCGTCCACTTTTTGCGGTTTCTTCCTGTCGAACCAATGCTGGAGTTCGCGCACCCTTGCGACGTATTATTAATAATTATAATACATTCTTTACTGAATTAGACATATTTGCAATGCCGGTTAATAAGTTTCGTAATTGTCTTATTAAAACTATCAAGAGCTTATAGATATGTTTAATTTGCCTATAATTGTTTAATTGTTTATTATTTTTACTTGTTTTGCTCAAAACTATTTTTCTCTTTTGTATACTGTGGATAACGGTGTGAGTTACATGTTTGTATCATGAATTTATTTTGTAAGTTAGTCTCTAAGATCTAATGTGTAACTGTTTGTTAGTCCCAAATAAATAAATAAATAACAATACTACAATTATATTGTATTTTTCAGATTTATCTGAGGATAGGTCAAGAGGAATGGAATGTTTATCACAGATACGCTAAATTCCACGAATTACATATGCAGCTTAAGAAATGTCATCCTGATATAGCAACATACAAGTTTCCACCGAAGAAAACGTTACGAAAGCGGGTGAGTCTCCTCTATAATAATGAAAGCATGTTTTAACCCTAAGAATAAGGAATATCTAATGTTTTTCGATTATGCTGACCTGGAACACCTTTATTAACGCTACTAATAAACCGAATCCGATTTTGTTCGTTAGTTTTTGCGTGATACGCTTGCAAACACAGATTAATAAAAATTAGAAAGATCATTGTTTTGGCTTCTATTGCTTTTATAAAGACCTCTCATCAATCACATTTTAAAAAGATCTCCTATAATTTTGTTAAATATATCCTACTGTATGCCAGTAGATATATTTAACAAAAATTTTAACTGGCTGTCAAAATTTTATTATATTTATTGTTTATGCATAAAATAAAATGTACAGAGGCGGACTTAATACCTTAGTTATTATCTACCAGTCGACCATAGGGACAAACGTGGTTTATTAGTATGATGAAGAATAGACCAGTCATTTCATGTGACGAGACAAGGAGTAGCTGTTCTTTAAGGACGCTATTACATTTTGAACTTGCTCAAATTTAGGTTTGCAACACAACAACATTACGCGCACGCACACATTGAAACCGCTGTCCACTCGATTTTATATGTAATTTAACTAATCTTGATACATGAAGGTATTATTTTTTATTTTTACTGGTATTAATTGAGTCAAATTAGTATATAAGTTTGCAATCGAATTTGGTAACCATGGAAAACATGATTATCACGCAGATGGTACTTATTAACAAGTACCATCTGCGTGATAATCACGTTTTCAGTATTTTTTGGAGTTTATCAATACTCATTACGTACATAATGTAGGTACCCAAAATAAATGGACTAATTACCATATTCTTACGAATCTAACGACCATTTTTCTATTACAAGGAAAACCCACGATCCCCATTTTGAAAAGATGTAAGTACTTATGTGCTGACAATTGTTGGATCAATATATAAGTATATTAGCCTGGGAGTTTATAGTAGATTTTCGTTTTGATATTTAAAAATAATCATTCTCTTATGGATGTATTTTATTTACTGAGACTGGGGCACACGGCACAAGATCAGATTTTTGATAAAAATTAAAACAAAAGTAGGTAGTAAACAGTTTAATATATTGTATATAGACAGGATACAAGTTGCAAAATGTATACAGCAGTGTACCAAAATGGAATGATATTTATTTCTGTAAATAGATCTTTTAAATACACTTTTACGAGTCGATTATTTACTTTTTTTTAAACTAGGTGGCGTCGACATATTCAATCTGACGACCTCTGAGAAGTGTGGCTACCTATACGGATAAGTTGCTCAAAAAGATAATCAATCTCGATTATTCTTCTGCCTTTTGGCTTATATTCCTTTATCGCGAATTCCTGCTCCTGAAAATAAAAAGGCAACATGAGTGAAAAAAATTGTCAGTTTGTGGTAACGTGATGTGCTGGCGACCGTACCAAGTCGATTTATCACAAAAACATTACATCTGTCATCTTGAATCAAAAATTTGATGGTATATTCATAAACATCACCTCCACAATCAATAACAATATAGATTAAAAAAAAAAAGCCCGCCATTTTGAATTAAAACATGAATAACGTACACACGGCTACAGGTCTACCTATACAAAACCAGTCTAAGCTGATCTCGCACTTTATAGGCTTTCTATGCAATAAGTGACGCGGCAGTCGTCGTCCACTGCCGCGTCACTGCCACACGAATGAAAGTTGTATATTTACAAGCCCACGCACACATAGGGCCGCGCGCACAACTGAGTTGAACTATCTGTAACCGTGCGTACTCGTAATCACCACCCCCAAAAATCCCAAAATCGACTATTAGTATATACGGTATCGAATATCTCAAAAATATTTTTTTACGCAATTTTTTTCCTGTAGATGATAATATCATTATTCATATAAATATTTATCCGTAATCTACATCCATTATACAAAAAAATACAACTATGTATTTATTTCTAAAACAAATTCAATAAAAATTGTACTTACTTTTATTTCGGACCGAAAAAGTATCAACTTCGTCCAACCAGAGTATACAACACGGCACTCTCTTTTTACGTATAATTTTTTTTGACAGTATGCGATACACCCGTGCTTCCACGAGCGCGTTTGAGCGCGGTATGACGAACGGCGAGTAGAAATTGTATGGAGAAATTTGGGAGCGTTTCATTTTTTCTCATAAATTAAAAACTTATTCATTTGGCTACAAAATTTTTAGCTATTCGTATAGAGGACTATATAAGCAACGTTTTTATATTATTTTTATGTTTATATTTGCAGTGGATTTAGCTATACTGGTACCTATTCAGACCCCATTTTTTTATTTTTTTTGCGATTAGTGTGATGGTGAAATCGTCTTTGTGTGAAAATGTTGTATAGGGTTATACAATTTTTATGGTATCATTGTGGAGATGAATATATTATCTTTAATTTGAAACCAAGATATCCTCGCAGTTGTGCTCCTAATTCGTTAAAATGGTACCTGAAAAGCACTGATATTTGTAGAAAAATGTGATAGCGTCCTTAAGGCGCTGTGAATAGTCAAAATAGGCTTCTTAAAGCAGTTATTTAGCAAAAAGTATACAGTTTCAAGCAGTGAAAAAAATATATGTTAATCTTGACCATATTTATGAGTACACTAACCAGTCCAAAACACATTTGCGGAAAATTTTCTCGATAAAAAAAAATCATAAAGTAACCATTGAATTCAAAATTATTGCAATTGTAACTGTATTATTTACAAACAAATCTTGATAAAATTAATAATACTGACGTAATATATAATAATAAAGGACGCTAGCGGTTTTATTTATGGATTGAAATAAGATATTTTTAATAATTAATAAATTTCATGATAAATAACTCTCACGAGTCGAACGAAACACCGCGCCATCGAGGCGCCTGTTCGCTTCTCTTTCATTTCTAGGCGGAGCGACAGTGATCGCTGAGGCGCGCTGCCTGATGGACCTGTGTCATTTTGTTCCGCGCGCCGCTCAAAAATATTTTGTATCTGATTGTATCGTATTCGTATTCTATGTATTGTTTATTTGTATTTTATTCTATGAAACAAAAATAAATGGTGGAAGTTGTAAAATAAGCACATACCTGCCTGATTATCTATAAATACTTTATTTCGATGCGTAACTATATAGCTCGGTTGGTCTAGCGGTCTTCTGCAATAGACAGATATGCATTATGTGCGACTAAGCGTGAGTTCAAACCCCGCTTCGAAATGTTAACTTTTTGTTCATTTTCTTTTTATTTCATTTTAATTTTTCAGTGATTATTATTTAAATTTCTGTTATTTTTTGTTCTTTGTTTTTTAATGCGTTTTTTAATTTTTTTTTTTAGTAAAAATAAAAGTTTACCGGGCAATCCATGAACCATCGGAGATAACTTCTTATGAGTACATAAGCTTATAATAATTATGTACCTACATTGTGTTACAGCATGTTATAGGTAGTAACAACTAGTAATTCGATAGGAGGTCATTGAGGGGCGGCAGATTATTTTTCGTGATTTTAGGGTTGGAGCCATAGTGATTTTTTTTTATAATGACATTATTATGAACAACTTTGACGGCGAAATAGTAATAAGTTCAGTAATAATAAACTATAGTTTAGACGATAGCAGATGGCCACAATATAATTATGTTGATAAAATTTAATTAAAAAATCACATGATATAAAATTAGTTGTAGTATTTCAAAATTTAAAATCATTTATCTCAATTTTTGATTACAAAAGGATTCTGAGCACGAGAACCCTGGGACAGCACTTTCAATTGCGACTTAGGTTTTTGATTTCTCGACATCTGTTTTCTCGGGAATCGAGAATTATCGATCACTATTTCCCGAAAATTCCCGGGACTTCGAGAAGAAAGATAAGTGTTATATTGATATTTATTTACCCACTTTTCGGATCCATTATAGGCTACAATATCCATGGTCACCAGTAGATTCAGATGTCGAATTACTAACAGTTAACTTTCACTGGTGTTTAGTATTTGCGACCCGATTCGCACAGAATGAGCTAATCCTATCCTTTGTCTTTGGATTTAGATTTAATGGAATCTATAATGGGGTTCCAAGCAGGTAATGAAATTTTGCATTTTAAATAGTCTCGTGAATCAGCTTGGGCAGAAATCTGCTTTCTTTTGCAAGGACTTATACAAGGACAGTATATTAAATCTGATATAGTACTGGGCTTTGTCAGGGGTACGAGTGTCTTCCTGGAACGACGGTGTTTAACATCGGCATTGATGTGTTCTTTTTCGCATATTGTAGCGGTATAATATGAGACTTGACAGGTGGTAAGAACTGACTTCTACTTTACTGGTTTTTAGATTAGTAACTAGAGATCTCGTGTGATAAGTCGAGGGATAATCTCGACAAGATCAATGTTTCGTCATTTTTTTAGGTAATTAAAAAAATCTCAAGTTTACAACGAGTGATAATCATGATAAATGCGACAACTTATTTGTAAACTTAATAAAAATAAATAACTTACTAACATTTATTGAACCTTGAATGACAAAAGAAACGTATCGCACACGGTACATATCGCAGCAAATCGGCACACATAAGTGCACAGCAGATGTCTATTAAATATTTTGGAAATAACTCTTTTAGTAGCATAGACTAATGGAAGCATTTCAAGCGACGCTGACAGCTTTACGCTCTACGCTACATGATACTGGTACATGTAACTGGTAAGCGAGTTTGGAATTATTAAACCAGTGTGTTAAACTGGCCGGAGGTCCGCGTCTTGCCGTACAGTTGAAAAAACGTGAGAGCTTGTACATGACACGGCAAAACTACTGGGCGAGACATCGGCCAAGTACGGCTCAGTAGCGTTTTATCTGGAATTAGCGTATGTAAACCATCACGAAACCATAGACTGCTATACAACACTGTTGTTCCACAGTTTTGTTATGTGAGGCAGAAAGTTTCTAGAGAAACGGACAGTTATGGATTGTCAGCCATCAAGATAATGGGGATGGAACTGTTGTCGTGTAGAACGACGGCGAAAAGTAGCTGCAGGGATCAATTCGAACAATTCCTCGGAGCAAGCCCCATAGTATAGGCGATAGTAGATGCATAGCGAGGCCACATCTCTACACAGCGCCAAAGAGTCTAGCCGGTTTGAATTATATTGGCAGTCTACGATTTGAATCGCTCTTCGTTGGATGCGCTCCAGAGGGAGCAGTTGGTACTGGGGTGCTCCTGTCTAGAGATGAGAACAGTATTCCATATGAGACCAGACCTGCGCCTTATAAAGTAATAGGCGGTGGGCCCGAGTGAAATACCGTCTCTATCTATTAAGCACGCCAAGCTTCTTCGAGGCTAACAGCCTTAACCTCTAAATGACCGCGGAAATGGACTTGATTTCATATGTTGACACCAAGTATTCCAATATTGGCTGAGGCAAATAAGGAGTGCTCTCAAAACGAGAAAATACGACCAACGGCAGTTTTTTTTGCAGTGAACACGCATGTATGTGTCTTTTTCGGGTTAAATTGGACCATAATAGGTCTGCCCCAATCCCAGACTTCCTCCAAAGTGGTATCAAATATAATGTAGTGCTAGGCCTTGTCAACTATGTGTTCACAAACTGCTTACTTCTTGGGACGACGGTTCGTAACATGAGCAATGTGTTCCTTTACACGGTTCCCTATGCTTCTTTTTGTTTGGCGATAGAATCCGTCTAGTTTTTCAATTTCAATATGTGTAATATTTGCGTAAACTTTAGAAATCAGTGGTTATTTTTTGTTCTAAAACATGCTAAACATTTTGAGTCGATTTTTTGTGCACTAATATTTATACACACATCAAAAAAAAATTGCGACTAGCTTAAGCTGATATAATTTTAAATTCAACTTTATCAAGAAAAAATATTTTTTGTGTGTTTTCTTTAAATAGTAATACCCTGTTTGAAATTAAAAAATAAATTACTAAAGAAGAAATCATAATAATAATATAATCTACCATAAAAACAGAGATTTAGATTTTTCAAAGTGATCGCAAACTTTTTTGGATGTGTGTACATACATATCTTCATATTTAGGTACGATATTAGTTAATTTTGTAAGTTTTCTATGGTCTTCAGATTTCTCAAACTATCGACCCATTTTTTTCGTCTCGAATAAAGCAAAATTTCCCGGGAATTCTCGCTTCGGGAATTCTCGCCCGGAAACCCTAATTACGACATTTGTCGAGAAAATATGTACGAAACAGCTGTTTGTGTGGCTATGCTGTTGGTTGGTGCTATGGCTTGCGCTATTTATTTGCATTCAAATGACTACAGTCTTTTGTGACACCCTACATGTCGGTAGTTACCTATATTATTTTTCTCCCGAATAAACCATCGGGCTTGGTGACCGTTTTTATATTAGATTCTGAAAAAAATGCATATCTCTACTATTATAAAATTGTAAAAAGCTGTGTCTGTATATTGAAGATATTAAAAAAAAACAAATGGGTTGGGGTATATAAACGTCTCCGAACCCAAAAATGTGATTTTTAAAATTCTTGTCTGTTTGTTACGGGTTCGCGCAAAAACTACTGATTAGATTTTAATTTTGTTATCACTGTTAGAAAGTATGTGCTCCAAATTAAAAACTGGTATACTTCTTATCTCAAATAATTAAAAGGAACCTGAGATACAGCTTGACCTCTCTAATGTATAGAGACCCATACAAAGAAGAGATCATCACTGTTGGTTTTTGAGCTTCAAGTGAGTGAAGCCACGGGCAGGGGCTAGTCTGGGGAATAAAAATGCTTGTTTATATAAATTTTTCACAATTTTGACAATTTGCCATTTCTAGAATTGGCAATTCTACGCCCAAGCCATTTTATTTCTGAATGATTAATTATTTATTACTTATCTGATGAATGTGTTAAAACTTTCTCAATATTCTATTCAAATTTCTAGAAAATAGTAATAATTGATTTACTATTTAAAATATACGAAAAGAGTAGTTAGATAGTACATTTTTAAATTTAAAAAAAAGATAAAAAGGAATGTGTATCATGAGATTCGAACTTATTATCTAGTGACTGCGATATGCGGTGTCAAGCCGGACAGCGGCGCGCTAAGCCAATCGTACATCTAACAAACGTTTCGAAATTACGTTTCTATATTAAAAGGACGTCGCGCATCGCCGAAATTCGTCCGAGGCGCCCCGCAGTGGGCGGGCCTACTTGTGCCCCCATTTTACCTGCTTCACCCCCTCCCATACCTAAACATCGTCTATTCACCGCGCCTTAAGAAGTACTATTATTATTCAGCGACTAATACAAATGTTTGTATTTTTAGGACGCAAATCTGGTAGAGCAGCGGCGAGTGGCTCTGCAGGCGTATCTACGTCACATACTGCTCGTCTTACCTGAGCTCAGAGGTTGCACGAACCGCGCACAGCTTATCACCTTACTACCTTTCTTTGGGTTTGTAAATGCGCATACGTTTGTTCAGTAAAAATACATACATACTGAGGCCGTTATCCCATAAGGGTAGTCAGAAACTATAGACCGCCACTTGCTTGCATTCTTGCATAATTATTTTGCGTCTACCACATTCATACCTAAGCGCCGGTTGCGAGTACTATGCAGCTGATTTTTTTGAAAGACCACTCCAATCCTGGTCTAGTGTAGTGGAGCTGTCTTTAATAAAACCTAAAAATATAATCTAATAATGTAACACAGTCTTTTAGGGCAAATTGGCAACGGATAGAATTGTGACGAATTCGGCTAGCCTGCGATTTTCGGCGTGTCAAACTTCGATGGGAATTCGATCCGTCCAGAGAGTAAGCGTCCTCGTTGTCTACCTACTCTGGACTGATGTGGATATACTAGCCCCACTCATCTCTCTCTTTCTGACTTTTCTGAGTGACCCCTGGCTTACCAACGAGACAGTGAATGGATTGATCACAATTTTAATATTATTGCTTTTCTCGTTTCAGAACATCATCTACTTCAAAAGAAAATGGGTTTAATCACACACTAGATCGCCAACAATCGAACGATTCCATAGCATCATACAATGCACTATGATGGCAATATGCCATTCCACTTTACAATACAAATGATGAGTATATACTAAACGTTATTTTGTTGGATAAAATACCAAAAACAAAATATTATTATTGTTATTATTGTATTTATAGATAAAACCTGTTTGTCTGCTTATTTAATGACTATGTGAACCACGGTTGCAATTCTGTATTTATGATTTTATAAGGCGGTGTTTAAGAAAGACATAATTATTAAATGAAATTAATATAATATGTACATAATTATGTAAAAATATAATTTATAATTTGTATATTTATTAAGTTGTTCATTCTTTCTAACCTTGTTGATGTCTGTTACGTAGACAGTACCTAATGTAGAATTCCATGCATTTTTTAATGGACGACATTAAATTGTTGATACCCGTAAAATAATATAAAACTGTATCCCTGCACAATCAGCTTTAAAATATGTGTACCTACTGTAGACAAACTCTATATTAAACAAATTATAATAATAAGTATAAATAAATGAATTTGCTTACATTGATTTACCCAACCGATCACTCGCTCGGTATCACGCTACTAAAACAGCTAGTAGCGCATGAAAGATAAATAAATAAATATTCTGGGACATTTTTACACAGCACCATCTAGTCCCAAACTAAGCAGAGCTTGTACTATGGGTACTAGACAATGGATATAATACTTATATATTTTTTTTTTTTTGTAAATACATACTTATAATACATAAGAAACACCCAGACGAACACAAACACTTATATTCATCACATAAATTTTTGTGTCCTGTGGGATTCGAACCCACAACCTCATGGTCAGCAGTCCGGTACTCGAACCACTAAACCACAGAGGTCGTCAAAGATCTACTTCTTATGGACTAATAACAATCCAGTACGTACTATAATAACACTAGCAGGCTCAGCAGACGTTGTCCTGCCCTGAAAATAAATAAAGTTCTAGAACCTGACTGCAGCGCCACCTACCGGGTCCAATTATATTTTTAAACCATCCAGGGACCCACTCAAATATACACACAAAACTTCATCTAAATCGGTTAAGCCGTTTTAGAGGAGTAAGGTGACAACACGTACAGAAGAATTATATAATATAGACACAGATAATAGAATACTAGTAATATAGCTATATCATAGTGACATCAAAATAAAATTTATAGGAAACCTGACATGGATATGTCTTGGTGAATAAAACTATGGGGAATGAAATTAAATAGTTAAAAATAGGATCATTGGATTAAAATGATAAATGTACGATGTAATGTAACATGCAGTCATACATATAAATGATGTTGACCAGAGTCATTATCTACCTGTACACCAGACCCCTTGAGCTCACCATCAGCAGGTATTTAAAACAGGGGCGTTCAGGTAAATTTATTGCCTACAGAGGGCAGGCTAGTTAGCGACGTCATTGGGTCCGATCGGACCCAAAGTACGCCCTGATGAAAAGCTTGGTTTTTTGTTTTGGGTCCCGGCGGACCCAATAAACGCTCATCAAGCAGATTGCTAAATTCGTCGAGGTAGGTAGATCTTGATTGACACAGACAAAAATTCTAAATACTTACCTATTATTATTTCACGACTTCAGTCTCGTTCAATTACACCTTTCTTTTCCAAATTACAGACTTATTATCAAAGATAATAATATTATGTAGTTGTACCTCATTGGTCTAGTCGTCGTTAACGCAACTGCCGAGTGATTCCGAATGCTACTTGGTTTTCTATGAAAAATTATTGTAATTTGGGCAATAGGCGAGGGTCTAAGATAGCAAAATTTGGATTAGGATTGATTATTAATTTCGGGCGTAAATGGACTTGAGACAAAACACTAACGAACTATGAGTACATCTTCGGGGGTGCAACCGTGATGGCACAGATAAATAACAGAATACTGTGATGGTATGCTGATTGATAAAGGCAGAATTGACTGTTCCCTAGTATATCTGTGTTTGTTGTCTCCGGGGCTATTTTATCTTCATGATCAATGTTTTCTATACATAGTCGTACTTGCCCCAAAATAAATTTTCCAGTTTTCGGAAACGAATTATACTATTTTACACCTCTAGATTGTCCAACAATGGCAAGATATTCCGATTCCGATAATGATTCACGGTAGGTTAGGTTATCCTAATTGAAACAATTTTTTGACGATATTTAACTAAAAAACCATTTAGCAAATAAATTCATGATTTTATTTTCATATGTAATAAATAAAAAAAACAAAAAAATACTCTTTCTGAGAATTTCCCATATATTAAAATACATGATACAAAAGATGTCAATACAAACTAAATCACTTGGTGCAAAGGCAAGCCTGTCGGTTTGGGGTTGCCCGCCATCGGGCGCGTCCAAGTCGCGCCGACCTCCGGCCACAGCTTCACATTCAACAGGCGAGTGGAAACCGAGGATAGCCTCTTTAACTAAGTTTTAAAAAACAACACCTTAAAGATTAACAAAGATACAATGTGCTTTCCTAGTGGAATGCATCTTTGTAGGCATCTCTAATTTTGAATGCAAAATATATGTAATTGATCATGATTTAAAAAAATGTAGGTATAAAAAAGCGCATTTATTACACTTCAAAAGTGAAAAAAACGAGTTAATTTAGTTTTATGTAATACAATAAATAAAATATCATAAAATCATGTATCTAAATTAAGTGTGAAATAATTTACTACAACGTTACATCTAAACGATATAAATGTATTGCAACACACTAAGGAGCTTTGGAACCATTGAGTAATTCGGGGGCTTCTTAAATTAAATTTCAGCTGGTATGTAATCTCGAACAATAAATCTAAAAATTGTGATTCATCTTTGGTTTTTCATCTGGACATTTGTCGGCTATAGTTCCATAACTCCTCATAGGACGCAGCCAGAGCATGGACACTACACTGTTTTAATCTAAATGTAGCAAGCCTTCATTGGACTACGATCCGTCGTGATTAATTCATAAGTACTTATATAAGTTACAGATCTACTGCGAAGCTGATGCATCCTAAAGCAAATAGAGAACTTTACAAACCAATCCAAACATTCTATGTATGACGCTGATATTTTATAGTTTATTTATTTTCATGTTAGAAGATGATTCGAAGTGAAGTATGCCATACATTTAATGAAAAATATATTTTCTTAATCGTTACGGACTATATTATAAGAGCCGATATCGTAACTTATTCACTAAAATTACTACTGAGACAGTTACAAGACGCCGTACAAAAGTAAAATATTTGCTAAAAAAACATCACAGCTCACAAGCTAACGTGAAGGTGACGCGCAGTAATGAGGGACTAAGCGAAAGGTGCAATGAATGATAACCTACTTATACAAAAACTATGTGTTTATAATGTTTTATAAGCAGTATCAAACATACTGTGTTACAATTTATTATTTCAAGTCACTGGAGCTAAATGTGATTAGTTGAAAGAGATTTTCATATTCATTATTGAATATAAAAATCACCCACTAAAATCGTATCGCATGTCAATCTGGCGCAGACCGTGCCTAGTGACAGTGAACTTGCTTGTTGCAGCAAGTCGTCCAGGCACACGCACGTGAAACCTATGCAAACTCACCGGGTATGAGCGGATACCTTAAGCTTTGTTTCTGAATATTTATGGACCTTCTCGTTATCACCCATGACACCTTGTGAACATATACCAAAGGTTCTCGTTTCGTTAACTAAATAAATGCTCGCATGTCGGCATATCAACGCTTATCACAATATATAAAAATATATATTAAAGAAGCTTAAACTACAACTACACATTGAAGATGCACACTGCTCTGCATTTGCCACCACACGTGGAATTGGATAACAACGCCGACAATAACATACATTTTTTTTAACTTTTTTTGTTTTTATTATATTTGTGCGGCAGCATATGCAATTCTGCAATTATTAATTCACAGCATAAGTATTCTTAAAGATAACGAGATATTGCATCTTGGAAATCGTTGATTCGTATCCATATGAGAAAGAAATGAGAGCACGTGGGAATATTCCATTTATTTCACACATTGGTAACTGGCTCGGTAAGTCTTTGTACTGAATGATCGCTCGCGTCTCAGTAAGCCGTATTTCTTCCTCATGGGGATAAATAATCTCTAAGTTCATAGAACATTCTAATCGAGTTTAAGCATCCATAATGAGAAACTAAATTAATACTTTTTGTCATTTCATAAAAATATTATCTGATTTAAAAATAGCAACATCAAAAGACCATCGAAGCTTCGGTCTGCTCAAACCGTAATACTTTAGAACTGGTACTATATCGAATTTATATGAAACCTGATATATTATATCGCAGAAAGCTAATAACTGTTCTAAATCCATGTGCACTTAAGACGTTAAATAGGTAGCCCAAAACATTAAGCCTAGGAGAATACTACCGATAATTTCTTTTTTTTTGTTTCACTTAGTATTAGGCTTTCCATAAACACAGTAATATAATGGTTACGATTTAAAATAATTATTTTCCTCGCCCCTGTAAGGTACATCTATGAAGTTTCATTTAAATTCTCTATGATGTAACGGCTATCTCTTCAACTCTCATCTGTAACAAATGTTTTAATAATTTAATTAATCAATATTCATTTTTTAAGATACATATTTGAAAAAGAAGAGTATTCTCACCTCGTGCGCCAACTATGATTGATTTCCGTTTAATGTCTTGTGCGGGCGCAGGTCGCACCACGCCAGGGGCACCACCGCCTACTAAATGACCACCTCCAGCACGGATGGGTTTAGCTAAAACAAAATTATTAGTTGTACTTCTGACTTAATATTGAGAAGCAAAATTTTATTCTTTATTTCAAGAAATAAGTATTTACCAATTTGGGCCTGTGGACCTCGCCGGGCAAGATTTTTCGCACGCACAGCTTCTTTAATTCTGTCAACTTCAAATTGATATCTTTTACGATCGCGCATTGCGCCGTCCTTTGCCTCCTGCAAATCAAAGTGGAAAATCTAAATCATACTTAACCAAACATAAAAATCACGGGTGATAAAAAAGTTTCAGTAAGACAAATTCATATATTGAATGAACAATTTCCATGGAATTACATTAAGATATGAACTTTGATGTTAATGATATCTTAATGTAATTTTTGTTGTGTGTAAGAGAAGAGATCGCCTTGTCCGATAAGACCGCCCATTTTGCATTAATTGTTTAATGTTCTTTTTATAACTATGTAAACGTTGTGTATATTATGTTTTATAATTATGTAAAAAGTGTATATACTATATTATACTACACCCTAAATTTATTTACCTTGAGTGCTGTTTCCAGCGCCTTGACGCGCTCCATGGTGGCTCGCAGACGCTTTTCAAGCTTGGGCACTTCGCAACGTAAGTCTGCATTGTCGCGCACAAGTTGTTTGTGGACCTTCGTCAGCTGTTCCAAATTGTTCTCTAAGAAAGAAATCTTCTGCTTCTGGGCTAATGAGCCGCCCTCTTCCTCAGCGCCCTCTTCAGAATTGTTAGATTTCTTTATCCTTGCCTGCACAAACGTTTGAAAATATGATTTATGATTGTATTTATGTAGGTATGTAAACATAATAATTTGTGTAGCTGTCAGTTTGACTGTCGTGTCTTTGCAAACATGTATGCAAAGACACGACATATATCCTTACCTGCAAGTCCTGTACGAATAACTTCCGAAGATTGTGCAGTGTCTGTAGCTCCTTAGCCACAGTGTCTTCCAATCCTTTAAGGTCAGCGCGAGCTTGTTCACGCCGCTCCACGCTTTGACTGTACAAAACAGTATATATTAGTAAACTTAGAACATAAAGAATTGAATGAATCTTAATCCTCACCCCTTATTACCTGCGAACAGATGTGAGCTATCTAACTTCCATCACGCACCCATCCATATACATCGCCGCTCCTTGTACTTAGGCCGAATGTTTTGGAAATGCCAACCCTCGGCAGAATGAATATGAATGGGATACGTGCGGAATAAAATGATAACTCAAAATAAAAAGCGAAAGGCGTTGCAAGACCTCGCACTATGTCTACATCGTACTTACATCAATCATTACAATGTGTTACACATATACGTTTTGTCGCTTCTTTCAAGCAATTTAATCTAAAAGAGTGTATTTTAAAAAGGAATGTTCTAAACTTCGTATCGATTAAATTGCTAGACCAAAGGTACGCCTACTGTGTTTAAGTTACAGTTAGTAAAATCAGGATTCTTCTAGTAGTCTTTTGTGTGAGCAATTCCTATATACGGTATCTTAAACACATGGAGGCGACAATCACTCTTCGGCATTTCGAGTGCACACAGACTAGGGAAAGTGACATGGACACTAGGAACAATATAATGCGGAAAAATGCAGTGAATATTAAATTGGTAACGAATATAGGAGTGGAATGAACATATTTCATGCAATAATAAATCAAAATGACTTTGTAAATGCAATAGATCCTTATGTGATAAATGCTTGACGGAATGATGTATGGTTCTTATTGGTAAATGCCCTAAAACAGACACAACAGTTATTGACTATTTTAATTACTAAATGGTTCCATATCGCCTGTCCATCTATCATATTATATTTATAATATCTACATATATGCATCTAATACGTTAATTGTATCTAGTAACTGAATTAAGTATAATTATATAATATGATCTTATATGGTGAAACTACAAGTCGAACACTATACTATCCACGCAAAGTTGGCTATAACGGTTTTCAAAAATAGCATGTATAAAAAAATAGTTTGATAAAAATATTACTCGCTGACTCTCTATACAATCACTCAAGGTTATTTACAACTATATTTACATAAAAAATATGTGTTTATGCTATCATTTTTAATAGATGATTATTATATTTGCTGCCTATAATTTGTGCAAGCATGTACAACGACATACGATAAAGTTAAAAAAATACGCATACAGCGGCCGGTTGAAGCTGTCCTAACAAATGACTATATGTTCAGTATACCTACGTTATATCGCGTAAATAAATCTGAAACTAAAACTGCAACTGAACAAATATCTCAATGTAAATACGCGGCAAGGCAGTCTGACTTGATAACAACTAAAAAGCGTGACGATTCATTTTCGATAATATAGATACCGTTATATTTATTAACTTTCAACAACCGTTATGATCACAACGCAAATTTTAATATTTATTGCATAAATTCTACTAAATGACCCTCTTGAGGACTTCGTAAAAGGAATACCTCATGCTTAATAAATACGAACCATAATATAGAGCATGCTAAACTACGTTAAAATACAACATACACATAGTAAATCTTACAAGCAAAATAATCGTAAATATTCTATGATTGACTAGGCATTAATGCTTTTTTGACTCGTGGTATTTAAAGCCAAGCATAAAAAATGAACACATCGTTTTGAATATCAAAACAACATTAAGTACAACTGGCTCACATCAAATTACAATTATTTATAAAATAAAGTTAGATATTTTGTACTATTGCTATACTTCGGGATGTAAGCCAGCTGTCATGATAGCGTCATTATTTTATTCAATAAATTTATGGATCTCTCACACATGCAAATAAATTGAACTGTAGTAATAGTAAACATTGTTTAGCAATCTACTCATTTAATTCGTAATCTCGTTCCATTTGACATATCCTCTATAAAAAAAACATGTCAACTAAAACCAAATCTGATTATCTTTGATTATTGCTAATCATGTCATTTAAAAGGCACTGCAAAAAATATTGTCGAGTGTTCAGAGATCCACATAATACCACAGAAAACAAGTTAAGAAGCTTAAACCAAAACGACAATTTGTGGATAACGATGGGTGAGTAGGATCATGGTCACAGATATAAGTAGATGCAGCTGGAGGGGATGGATGTTACAGGAGTGGCGGGGACTGGGGGATTTGGGAATTGCCGAGAGCGACTTTTCCTCTTTGGCGGAAGCTTTTTCAATATTTAGGCCCATTCCATATGCAAATCCTAGTTTCTCTCTCTTCGGCGATATGATAAAATCCCTAAAGTGGTCGCCCTCGTCTTTCAGTACCATCTGCTGATTGACAACCTCTTTTTCAGCTTTATCAAGAGTACGTCGCGGCGAACGGGACACTAACATAAGTTCCTTGAGTTTGGCGGACTTGTCGGCCTCCTCGCGCTTCAGTTTCTCGTAGTCGTCCTGTAGTTGCTGGCGCGCCAGCGTCAGTTCCTGGTATGTACTGCAAATAAATACATATCTTTAAGTATTTCGCCCTTCTATGTAAGAAGTACTTATTTGTAGTGGTAGTTTTTCTTTGGGATCAGAAGGGTTATACTTCGGCAATTATGAACTGTTGCATAAAGCTGAATAGGTATCCAATAGTGTATTATTTTAAATCAATAGTGCAAATCATTGTTGTAAACGATTAGATAACAATGCGTTAAGTGTGACCTTCAACGATTTTTGTTTGAAAATGTATCAAGCAGCATGAGTAGAGATATGTGTACGTGTATGTGTATGTGTATGTGTTTGAGTACTGACTCCTTGAGGTCCTGGTGTTGGCGCTGCAGCGCGGCCAGCTCGTCGCGCAGCGCGGCCAGCTGCGAGGCGTGCGCGGTGCGCAGCTGCTCGAGCTGCGCCTCCAGCGCGCTGCGCACCTGCGAGTCGGCGCGCTGCTCCGCCGCCGCCAGCTGCACGCGCTCCGCAGCCTGCGCGTACACAATATCTTATCATTGCCATCTTTCTTGTAAATGCTATTGTCGCTAATGCTTAGTACATACATCAGGATAATAATAAATATTCTGCGACATTTTACAGAGCTTATACTATGGGTACTAGACAATGGATATAATACTTATATACTTTTTTTTGTAAACACATACTTATAAATTTATAATACACTAGCTTCTGCCCGCGACGTCGTCCGCGTAGCGTGATGATATATAGCCTTATAGCCTTCCTCAGTAAATGGGCTATCTAACACTGACAGAATTTTTCAAATCGGACCAGTAGTTCCTGAGATTAGCGCGTTCAAGCAAACAAACAAACAAACTCTTCAGCTTTATATATTAGTACTAGCTTCTGCCCGCGACTTCGTCAGCGTAGCGTGATGATATATAGCCTATAGCCTTCCTCAATAAATGGGCTATCTAACACTGAAAGAATTTTTCAAATCGGACCAGTAGTTCCTGAGATTAGCGCGTTCAAGTAAATAAACAAACAAACAAACTCTTCAGCTTTATATATTAGTATAGATCAGAAACACCCAGACGAACACAAACACTTACATTCAGCACATAAATATTTGTGTCCTGTGGGAATCGAACCCACGACCTCGTGGTCAACAGTCCGGTACTCGAACCACTAAATCACAGAGATCATCGAGGATAATTACCAAGTCAGAATATAAATATATGAAAACATGATTATGCTTCAAGGGTAAACAGTTAAACATTCACTGTCTGACTCAGAAAGTATGATTGTGGTACCTAGGTAAGTAGGTTTGCGAGCTAACTACAGAATCACTGTGTCTAGAAGCAGCGTTGGTATTGCGATTTTCAGAAATAAGTAAGAGAGACCTGAACATATACTGTGACAATAATTGTATACATACTTGCAATCGTGCGCATTCCTCGCGCAAAGCATCGGCTGCCTCCTCCAGCTGCCGTTTCTTGTTCTCGGCCTCGCGCATAGATTCGGCCAGCGATGCGCAGCGTGCTTCATGCTGCGAGATCAGGAGCCTACACTCTCCCAGGGTGCGTTCATACTCTTCAATCTAGTTGAATAGAAGGATTAGTTAATTTGAGCTAAATTCTGTCTATTTTAGAACAACAATGGTAAGTATTAATTAATCAAAATATTATAACATTCAAAATTTTAGTATTCCTATTTTCTTACTTCTTAAAAGAAAATGTGGAAATACTTATGTTTTACATGCAAAACCACAGCTTTCACAGTGGACACTAACCTTCTGGTTGGCGTCGATGTTGGCAGACTCCAAGGAATGGCAACGTTGCACGATGTTCTTCACCTCGCTCTTCATCTTGCTGATGTGAAGGCGGGCAACTGTAAACTCTTCCTCAAGTTTGCCCACAGTGTCTACATTCAGTTTGAAGTCAAGCTCAGAGCCTCCAACGGCAGCACCGATTTCGGCGAGATCTCTGAGAAGATTAGTAAGAAGTTCGGCAATTCGTTTACGTTGATGTGCTGATAAGTCACGCAGTTGTTGCAGTTCTGATGTCGCACTGGCCAAGGCACTCTGAGGACAGTAAAATATTATTATTGTATTTATATTTATTTCTATATAAGCTAAACCAAACTCCACTGTATGAAACTTTCATACAATAGCAAATTTTTACCGATATACTTTTCAACTGACCTGCTTGGACTGCAACTCTTCGGAGAGCTGATCACACTCGCGGCTCTTACTGTCAACCTCCTGCGACTTCTGGTCGTAGTTGACGGCGAGTTCCTCAAGAGCTTGCAATACCTCCTTCACTTCCTCCTTAGCAGCTTCGTTCTCCTGCTGGATGCGGTTCATGTCGCCTTGCAGGGCCTCGTAGTCACGTCTAATGTAAAATTATGCTTGTGAGAAAACTGCTTGCTCTGATATATACACATATATATAATATACAAGAAATTACATAAATTTAGAACATAGGTAATACATAAATATTCTTACCGGGTGCAAGCAATAAGCTCCTCCTGTTCCATCATCTGTTCTTTGAGTTTCTCCACCAACTGTGAGTGCTGGTTGATCTCCTCATCTTTGTCGTCCAGTTGTTGGTACAGGGCTTCGAGTTTACCCTGCATTGCCGCATCTTCGACTGCGCTAGACACGGCAACTGGCACGGGCTGAAAAGGATAAAGTACAAAATCTCATATTATAAAGGTATTCAGAAGTGAACAAATTGTTCTGTCCACAGAATTTTTCACCAATACTTGCTGTATTGAATAGTCACATACCGCCACTGGTGGCTTTTCTTCAATGAATGATGTCACTGGGGTAACAGCTTCAATTTCTTGCAAGTTAACTTGTTCTTCAATGCGTACAGTCTCGCCAGAACGCCAACGACTCAACTCTGCTTCCAGTTTTTCAACCTAGTAAACATGTCATTATAATAAGTAATCCTACTATGATAGTGATAATTTTGTTTAATGTATGGTAAAAATCTGACCTTGCCCTTCAGCCTAGCCACCTTCTCCTTTTCTCTCTCATAACGACGTTTCCATTCCTCAGCAGTGAGCTCCTCATTGACACAGACAACATTCTTGACTGTTTTGGCTCTATAAAAGTATTACACAAATATAAATCATATTGTTATGTACTTACTATAGAATTTACATATCAATATGGTAATAATAATATATGTACTAATAATTAGTAGAGAATTCTCAGATTATATTTTTGAATGATTATAGACAACCCATTGTGATGCATACCCATTCCAGCATAGTGCTGATTGGTGCCCTTGCTATTTTAAACATATACACCTACATATTTAAACATTTGGGTATTACTCCATGGTAATTTCGAAATTATTTTCGATGGAGAAGGAGAAGTAGCTACAATAGTCACATACCTTTTACCAAAGTCAAGAGTACTCTTGGTCTCGCTCTCGTTGAACGAGGCGGGAGAACAACAGATAACAATAGTAGTCCTGGCATTACCACCAAGTGACTCTTGTAAGATACGTGTCAGTTTTGAGTCTCTGTATGGTATATGAGATTTATTTCCATCAGCTAGTGCAGAAATTACATTACCCAATGCAGATAATGATTTGTTAATATTTTTAGCTTCATCAAGGACTGTACCTTCAGCACCAGTTTTAGATACCTGTTAAAAGATTTTTTCCTTATTAAGTAAGTGCCTACTTAAAGTTTTTCTTGTCACATAATTACTTACAATAATGTAACAATTGTGAATAAACTAATGAGGTTGACTGACTGACCAAGATATTTTATGTTACACAAATTTCTATCAATTATATTAAATATAAAGTACCTTCTCAGAACCAGCCAAGTCCACCAGATACAACTTGCCCGAAAGTTTCTTTTGATTTTCAAGGTTTTCTTGTTTAACATTTATGAGGAAGACTGAATGAGATCTAGATGAGTGTTCATTCATGTCTGAAGGAAAAAATGTTAGTTAATAAATGAACACAACCCAATGGACTACTTTTTAAAATGTTGTAAGTACTTACTTGTGACTGCAATGTGTCGATTTGATTTGCCTTCCTCAATAACCTCAAACACTTCTTCAGGACTTGACACAAATCTCTCTGTAGCACCTTTGACAAATGGGACTCTGTTTTTGTCTTCATGAACACTGAGGTTAACTTTAGAAACTGAAAATGGCAATAGAACACATTAGTATGACACAAATGTCATGAAGAACAAGATAATTTATCTGTACACTGAATACTGACCATCTAACAAGTCCCTGATCTTATCCATGTAAATTTCAAAGTATGACACTTTAATGTGAAATTCCAAATTCTCTTCCATGGCATAAATATGATTGAATATATCATTTACTATCCGTGGAATAATACCCTGTTTCCCTGGATCCCCTGTGAAATATAAAAATAATGATTAAAGTGAAATTATTGATAATTCAAAAACAACATTCAATTATTTGGAACATACCAATGACACCTTCCATAGTATGTGTTTTTCCTGAACTGGTCTGTCCATATGCAAAAATAGTGCCATTATAGCCAGCCAGTACATCAGACACAATACTCTTGGCAGCTTCATTGTAGACCTTTTCTTGGGTTGCATTTGGTTTGAATACTTTGTCAAACAAATATACTTTTCCCTAAAAATTTTGGAACATAAACACTATAATTATAATGATGTTTAATAGAACTACAATTAATTATATTTCAGGAAACAATGTGATGTTAGTAATGAATAAGTAATTAAATGAGCAATTTGAACATAGTATTATGAAAGTTTCATTCTAAATAACTGTTGTGTACAGTGCGAGACATTGTGAAGAATATTTATCATTTTGAATATATGTATAGCTATGTAGCTACTAGTCTTATAGGTATGTACATTTTTGACTAAAGTAGACTAAATATACAAAGTCTTGAGATAAGTATAATCAGAGTGGTAAGCAATAATACTTGCTAACTAGGTTAGCTATTTGGGAGGTACCTAGCACTAAATTATGCAGCTCTTGTTTAAGTGTTAGTCACTTTGTGGATGCCAATTGATCATACAGACAATGCCCAAACATTCTCAGCATGTTACTAAGATGTTATGTAATGTCACGCTAGATGTGCATAGTAATTACTTGAAATATTTTAATGTTTCACCTGGTTTCAAACAGACTTAAAAGTAAGAGAAAATCTTTAGATCTCTAGAATCTTTACAATATTTTCTCTAAATTGTAGTCTCATCAATATAATTATTATTTTTATTCATTTTTTTAAACTTGTTAATTGTTAGAATGGTCAATTTTGAATAATAATTTTTCGAATTTTGACCTTACAACAGAATGCAAAACTATTTCATTTCTGCTTTCAGTGAATTTAATTTTAAGAGACTAAAGATCAAACTGAACTACTAAGTAAAATTTAAATTTTAAATAAAAACTAATTAAAAATTATCATTAGATGGAATGTACAACTTCTCTTCTAAGCAAACAAAGAAAGGTATTCTATTCTATTCTTCTTCCTAAGAATTCATTGAGTTGTATTAGTGGATGATGTTTATTAACTTATTTATAGAAACCTCATTTACAAATATTTCCTGTGTGAGACTACACAGCAAAAACATTTGCACTATACATCCCAAGATGAATCAGGTCAACATAAGTATCTGACATCATCACCTAGACGGGCAATAAACTGGAGGTTGAAACTTTAATAATGGTACTGTGTGAAATTGTTTTTTTTTTTTATTAGAAAACAATATCATTAATAAATAAATAAATGAAATTAAGTTATAAATTAATTTCATTGTGATCGGTAACTAGTTAAAAATTAGACAAATTTTGTGCTAAAAGATTTCTATTTCATGTAATACTAGGTATTGATTTTACTAGCTAGACTCATTCAGTGCTTACAGTCATCTTGTGAAAATATAGGTACAGTACTCCCCAATCTTTTTGGCTGGGCTGAACATAGGCGCGAGTTGCTGCACAGAATACATTTTAAGGTATCATAGGGGAAGATGGAAGAGCACGGGTGCAAGGGGCGCCCACCACGGTCACCCGCGCGTCCTTGCACCTGTGTTAGTGTTATATCTGTATGTGAAACACATGCACATTGCGTTCTGAGTATACAGCCGAGTTCAGAATCGTTCATTACGTTTTTGGTAGTTAGTGATTTTGCTATTATCGTTATTATTGTTCGTTCGTGTTTTGTTATTATTGTTTGTCGGTATTGTGTTATGTAATAAAGTAGATAAAAAATATCGAGCAGGAATTAATAAGGAAAGCGACAGAATTCTTGATAAATTTTACTGATGAATTGCGTATTCGTGGAAGCAAAATTAATTGGATGAATCAGAAACGGGTTTTGAAGATGAAGATGATCATTCTTCCGATGGAACGGACCTCTTAATAAGGGTGTTACGTTCATGGAAGGTGTAACATATGTATAAAAAAAACTATCTGCTTACTGATCTAATACTAAATAGGATATTTGCATTAGTAATGTTCCACTCGACTGTACCATGCGCAAGAAGGTGGGTGCAACAACTTCAGCCCGGCCGAAAATATTGGGGAATACTGTACCTACTGTGATTTTGTTTGACCAACAGATGTAATCAATTATGTAATTTAATATCAGGTCAATGTGGCCAAAAAAACTATTTAAATTTAACTTATAACACAAAATGAAGAAATAAAAAAAAGTTATCTTTCTATATTTCTTAATGATTTTATACTTATGAAAATATTTGAATAAAATGATTACTTTAATTATTATTCTAAATACCTATTACACCTCTCAAAATTAGGAAAATAGTAATCCGAAGCAAATAAAGAAGGTAATTTAATAACTTTGGAGGAGGGTAATAAGACACAAATTAATTCAGGCCAAATGTAAAATGTAATAAATCGGAATCTTCTCTTCTAAACAAAATATATCCGTAGAAAAATCGTGGAATACCAACTCAGGTCAAGGTCGAGTAGGTATTTTTATTGATTTTCGACAAAACAAAGAAGTATGTGCGTATACTGAAAATATTTGGCAAGATTCTTTTAATTTACACGATCATAATCATAACCATCGAAGCGGAATGAAAAAGAAAGGCCATTTCGTAGCAGGTGAACCACTCGTAATGTATTAGTCATCATGATCTAATTTAGGGCGATGATAGGGGAAAGCAGTCAATTCATGAAAATAATTGAAACTTACCCCTATAGAAATACAATTGTCATCGGGTCCTGAAGGGAATTTCACAATAAATTTAGATCCAGCTTTTTCTTCAGAGTCATTCAGTGGCCGAAATCGGCAAACCACTCTGATGCTGTCTTCGGCAGCAATTTCGCGATCAGCTGCCATTTTCAAAAAATAAAATAGCTTACACTACACTCCGTCTACGTAATTAAAAAATAAAACGATTTGGGAACATAAAACCGTGCATGAAGAACTACAAAGTTAAAAATTTTTCACTGAAAAATCTTCATGACAGCAATATCAAAATGTCGGCCATGTTCTTTGAAAGAAGAAAGGCCAGTTGTGTTTCATTGGCCGAACGATTGACATGCAACCAACATAATAAAAAAAATCGATTTACAGCCACGTTGCGTTCAAAACTTTTGGATAGTAACACATGGTGAAATTGTTGTAACATAATCATTGAATTTATTAATTACAAATTATATATTTATATTTCAATTAAGTTTACCATAATTTTATAAGTTATTGATTATCATATGCATACCATTAGCCATTATTTATGTGGAAAATAAAAAGTAAATAATGTACAATGTATTAAACTAGCGAGTTTCAAAACGTATCCACTGGGGTACCCGGAATGAATGATGAGTAATCTATTGATACTAGTATCTCTTAGTAGTCTGTGGATAGTATGTCTTTGTCTTCTCATAAATTCGGTCATTTCATTTCATTCCAATTTCATTCATTCATATTTCATACCTAATTGTACATTTTCATTTTGTAGACATAGTACTTTACTTACTTTTATAATAAAACTTAATTATTAAAATGTGTGTGTTGTTATTAAAGCAGATTTTATTGTAAAACGATCTGGTAAGTAAAATTTGTATGGCCTCAAAAGCTAATCACTAATCATTGTTTTTATATCTTGAAACAAATCTTGAGCTGAGTGATCAGCCCACGGGCGACCTAATTAGATGCATTTTCATTTTTTTACCATAAAAATTCATGTAATTGTAGGTATACGCGCATAGGATAACTTTATAGCTAAATATTGTTTCATTTCATGTATTGTAAGCTTTATAAGTAACCTAATATTTATTTTATTCCTCTCGGTGACCAAGACCATCGAAATTATGTTATTATTACTGATGCAATAAATCATATAGTTCATTCTAATAATAATTAATCGACATAATAAGGTTTTCACTAAATCAATTATTCTTATTCTTATTAATTAATATTCTTATTATCTTATTTAATGCTTTATAAAAATTTTAAATTTTTTAATGTTATAGTTTGAGCATAGGTTACCAATGCATGTATGAACTTCTTAAATCTGTATGAAATTGCTGTGTACTCCTGTAACTGACAAATTCAATCTGTCCTTTATGTTATTTGATATGTGCCTATGTATTAGTGAATAAGTCGTTGGAGCACCATAACAATAAATAAATGTCCCAAAATTCAACAATAACCCAACACCGGAGGATAGACCTGTCCATGACTATTGGGGAAAAATAAAAATAAAACATAACTCAATTTGTTTATAAGTTATATAAAAAAAATTATATTAAAAATTTTAATCTTTTATGATATTTTTCACTACAATGACCAACATTTTTTAAATATTTATGTTATTTTTTTGTGTAGGCAACCCAAATAGCACTACTCTCTACCGCAATTCTTAAAAAACCATATCACCTCTAGTTTTTTCACAAAAATTAATGAAACTTATTTTATTCTCTAAATTTTTTGAAGATTTTTACTTTTAACCAACTTTAACTTGTTGTGGTGCAAAAAAAAGTAAGTACACTACTATGGCAAGTTTTTTTATAAAATGGCGCAACTAATCACGATTCCAAAATAGTATAATACTCTATTAAAACTAGCCACACAAAAATAATATTCATACTAGTTCAAAACAAGAACCAAATTCCTTGAATTGTAGTTGACATTAATCACTTTTACTATGTGCCCAAAATGGGTTCTTATTACAATTTCTAGAAATTTAAATGGTGTTATTGGGTTGCCTACAAAAAAAATAACAGAAATATTTAAAAAATTGTGTTCATTGTAGTGAAAAATAACATAAAAGGTTAAAATTTTTGAATAATTTCATTTTTTTTTATAACTTATAAACAAATTGAGATATTTTATTTTTCCCCGAGTATTCATGGACAAGTCTATCCTCCGGTGTTGGCTTATTGTTGAATTTTGGGACATGTTGTATACATATTATTTATACACTAGCTGACCTGACAGACGTTGTCCTGTCCAAGTTTCAACTAACCACCTCGAAAAATTTGGTTTTCCATATTTGTAATACACTTAGCGCCATTGATTTCTGAATACCTTATTTCTGATCTATATATTACTTAATTTCAAAAATTTGTTCACATTGTATTGACGTGAAGCATGGAAATATAAATAGACATACCTACATAGATTAAAATCTCAAATATCTGTTTCGGCATCAGTAAAAATTAACGCACGTTGAATTTTTTTTATTATTATATTTATTTATGTATTTAATTATTCGATTAGATGGAAACTCTTTAGTTTCTCAAATAAAGTGTGCGCACTGTATCTACACTATGGAGGTTTCACATTATAAAATGAGTTACTATATGGCTGGATGCTTTAAAGAAGAAAACAATAATATTGTCAAAATTGTCAACTCAAAATGACACCTGTTATCGAATCAAATTTCATTGAGGTAATAACGATGTCGTGAGTTGTAATTTTTTGTTTACTTCTTTAACCTACTCAAATATTTAGTTTTTACACCGGCTTGTGCTCGCTGGATAAATCCTATGTATGTCCCGTGATTCCCTGTATAAGTAGAGTTAGAATTACTGTACTAATAATCAATTCTTGGTCACAATAATGGTTTCTGATTGATCTGCTTTATTTTCTTGTTTTATGTTATTTAGTCCCTGTAAATGTATTTTTTTAATTTTATTACTTGATTCTGTTATAATTTTTGATCCGTGCTAGTCTAGTACAGAAATACTTGAAAAAGAAATTGCCTTCAATGGTTATTTTTAAAAGTCAATGTTTTCAATAATTAAAATGTTAATAACTTTTGATAGAGAGAACCGATTTGAATTTAAAATAGCCTAAATGTTAATCCAAGAAACAGGCTATGAATTCCTGCCCACTTCCTCCAAATCTCTTCAGTAGTTATCATTTGATGCGCGGTCAAACATACAGACAAACCGACAGACAAACAGACAAACTAAAGTTCCAAAAATAATAGAAAAGGATTGTGTTACCGATTCTGAGTCCCCCAAATTAGTTTTTTTGTAAATATAAGCAATGTACAGACACGACTCACTTACATTCTTATTATATGTAATGTAAGATAAGATTATAGTTATATTTTAATTTTAATCTTAAATTGCCATAAAGAGGAATATACCTAAAATGGCAAACTAAGGTGGCATTATAGTTATTCCATGAAAGTATGAATCTTATATCAGCTTTGCTAAGAAAAAAGTGAGATCTAGTCTACATGGATACCAAGTTGTTATTTTGAAGATTCTTAATTCATAACTCCTGTTATGTATTATAGTACCTGCAATCCTAGATAAATATAGGTATAATTTTTTCAGTTACTTTAAAAAGAATGTAACATTGCCATGTAGGTACAGCATTCCTCAGTATCATATGATGTCTGGATAACCACATGCTCGAAGAATATGAGAATTTGGGCTTTTACAATAAGACAGGTGGTGCTGCCTCACATCTAATCTTTTCTGCTCATTCATTAGTACGTAGGTAGGTACCGAGTAGTAAGAAAACAAAAATTAACCACCCATATTATTATAACATCACAAATGTTTTTGCTGTTTCTCTGCCTCATTAGCCTAGTGGTCCTAAGCGTGACTGCTACGCTAGAGGTCCTGGGTTCTATTACCAGGTTGAGCAGTGTTATTGGGTTTTTCTATGAAATTCCCAGTAGCAGCTCGGAGTATGGAATTTGTGCCCGGTTAATGGCAACAGGTTCGCCCCCTATTACATGGGACCTGAACATAGCGGCGAACTATTGGTGTACATTAGTGCGCCTCTGCCTAACCCTTCGGGGAATACGGGCGTGATGGTATGTTACGTTGTTTTTCAATACAACGTATGCATGGTTATCAAAAATGAGGGATCCCTTGTAATATCTTTTCTCATCAAGATTCATTCAACTTAATAGGGGCTTAGAAAGACAACCAGAACGTATAGGTATAAGTAGGTACCTGCCATTCTGTTTATACCTACATGTCGTAGGGTAAAAGCCGTGGTTAGTGAGGCGCCGCGCCGCGGCCGCTAAAGTAAGCAGGAGCGGACGTTGACCTTTCGGGTACACCCCTAAACCGTTATCGTCAATATAAGGAAACCCGCTGAAGTCTGCGCGCAACCTTGTACTGTACTACACACCGTTTAATTATTCTTGTTAGAAAATAATTTCCTAGAAAGCTCATCAAGTATGTAACGTACATCAAGTAGGTAGTATGTAAGTACCTACTCGTATTAAAGCGGATCCTGGTACGAGATAATTTGCTAACAAATGACATATAGGTATGTCATATGTTTGTAAGACATATAGGATTGTTAAAATCATCATCTCGTTAAAATTATTGTACTTAGGTACCTACCTATGCGGTTTCATAGTCTTTCCTTACTACAACTCTAACTAACTAACTCTATTATAGGCTCCAAAACCGTACCTATATAGGTACATGAAGAGTACATCAGATTTTGAGTTTAGACCTGACCCAGCAATACAACTGAAAACCTTCCACCATGCAATTTTGTAGTTCTTGCGTTTTGGCTTCTATTGCTCCTGTAAAGACCCTTCTATTTTCTTAAATATCAGATTTGTACAGATAGAGCCGTCACGTCGGCCATTTATAATTCTACCCTATATTAATATGGTTTTATATTATTATATTTTATCTGTATTACGTTTAGGTAGGAGCCTACTCATAATGAATCAGTATTATTATTTAAATGTTTGTATGGCCATCAACTGCTACTGTATAAGCAAAAGAATGGTTACGTTATCACAACTTGAATCATCGTTTTGTCGGTCGGAGTTGCTAATAATGACGTAATATACTCGACCTACAGAAACGCCCGGTTAGTGTTAGACCTGTGACTTCTAAGGTCTTGTAATTCTTATTAAACATTATTGTACCTACCTATGCCTATAGTTTATTGTACTATACATATAAGTACATATACAAAATGGTGTACGTTACCCCAGCAGGAAAGTAGCTCCTAGAGTGATATGAGTGGAACGTTTAATTAGTGCTTAAGGGGCCGTCCTAAAAATTGACGCATTTTAGTGAATTTTGTTGACCGATTGTGAGATACCTACAAAGAATTTATATAAAGTTATTAATTATTTGAAAAGAACTGTTCTTAAACCTGGCACTAGCGGAAATGGATTTTTCAAATTACTTCTTTAATAATTGTAAATCCCTTTTAGTGACAACGCCTTTTCCCAAAAAACGCGTTTCGAGTAACGTTTGATGATCGGTTTACAAGAAAATATTAGTATTACTGAATATTAAAAAATGCTATAAAACCCAGCATATGCTCTACTTGGCACTGGCGGAAGCACTTTTTTCAAGTTTCATTTGTATGAAACTTGAAAAAAGTGCCTGCTTGAATTTGTCTTCTGGTTAGATAAATCAGATGCTATGATCACTAAACCGCCGCGAGTCCCACCTGCCAGGTCTAAATTTGCATTCACATTCTGAATTTACGTCTTAAAGGTGACGTCAGTAATATCTATTGAAAAGTCACTTCTTCATATTCTTCGTCATCATTTTCGTAATCAGCCCCTGAAAAGCCTTGACATTGACACCCGTATCAATCAATTTATAAAGAAAACAATGTCCGCCATCTTGGATTTAAAAATTAATGTCATTTTCGTAATCAGCACAATGAGAAACTTGTACTACCCATACTTCCTACAAAAAATACCAGACCATATTATATTATAGGGCTTTTCTAGAAATCAGAAGTTATAAAATAATCAACGTATCAAGTTGTGTTATCGCAGTATAATTTGGGAAAATATTTACGTCGAAAAAGCGCATGCCTGTGACACAAAGCGATACGTCCTCTCGCTGGGAAGGCCCGATCGTAACTGGCGGTAGGCTTGTGTAGTACATGTACTATGTACTATTAGGAATTGATTCCCAACACAGACTAGTACGAACTATTCCTTTTCCTTTCTAGTACATCATTCCTTTAGTACTTCGTCGTTCGTCGTAGTCTCTGGCTCTCTAGTTCTGTACGAACTATGAACTGAGCGGTGAGCGACGGAGCGCTCCGTCGCTCACCGCTCATTTGATCTCGACTAGTACATTTGAACGACTGTACTATTAACCGTCGCTCACTAGCAAGACTAAGCTATTTTGAACTTTATGTCTATGCTCCCAGTGATTAATTTTGTTCACTTTTCCTTCAGTGAGCTACTGTACTAATAGGACTGTACTGTACTAATAGTACTAGAAGACCGAACTAGTACATTTGAACGATTGTACTAGTACGGAGCGCTCCGTTCATAGTCCGAGCAAGAACAAGCCTAACTGGCGGCGCGATCAGCTTTGCGCGCTCAATATAGCACAATTAGGTCTTTTCATCTTTGATTTAATAAATCAAATTTTTTTTTTTGAAAAACAATTTTTTGACCTATTACAGGGATAACTGAAACTTATTAAGTAATAAAAAAAATGTCTAAAAAATAGAAAAAAATGCATATTTGTCTGCAATTTTTACGAAAAATTACTTATGTAAATATTTTTTTTCTGTTATATTTTGTATGAAACCTGAGGTTGGGTGGGCTGGGTTTTATAGCATTTTTTAATATTCAGTAATACTAATATTTTCTTGTAAACCGATCATCAAACGTCACTCGAAACGCGTTTTTTGGGAAAAGGAGTTGTCAATAAAAGAGATTTACGATTATTATAGAAGTAATTTGAAAAATCCATTTCCGCTAGTGCCAGGTTTAAGATCAGTTCATTTCAAATAATTAATAACTTTATAATACAAATAATTAAATTCTTTGTAGGTTTCTCACAATCGGTCAAGAAAATTCACTAAAATGCCTCAATTTTTAGGACGGCCCCTTAAATCTAATTCTCATGATTTCTACAGACGCAAATACAATGGTTTTAGAGAATACACGATTTTGCAAAACGTTACTCCAGCAGGAAATGCAATATCTAGAAAACCTGAAGACGCACAAATTATATTTTTGGCGCACATTTATGCACAAATAAAAGCTCTCTGCCCATATACAATATTTCTCATTCCGATTATTCGTTTACAATTTTCGTGCTGGATGAATGTTACTCCAGCAGGAATCGTTTCTTCGGTTTTTTCCAAAAGTACAAAGCGCATTTTTTTTTTGTGGCGCTCATTTACAGCACATTACGCACTGATTATACGTTGCACTCATATCACTCTAGGAGCTAGTTTCCTTTCCACTTAAAAAATCATACACCCTTAATTACCTACCTATTTTATGTTATAATTAATACCTATATTAGACCTTTTAAAGCTTCTAAAAAAAGCTTTATAAGGTCTAGGTCTGGCTTTGTTTAACGCGGTAGATAGGTACCTAGGTAGGTACCTACCTTCCCTTGTTTGCTTAATTCGGCGAAACATAAAGCGGTCGGTCGAGGTCATAGAAGATGGAGGTTGACGTAAATAAATCCTCTGACCTGTATCTTGCTTGAGCAAGTGAGCATTCCTGCGTCATTTTTCATATTATCCCTATTACCTACCTACCTATTTTACCTCGTAGACATTTTATATTCAAAGTCAAAATGCTTTATTTCAATTAGACCATTAAAATATATATTTTTGAAAAGTCAATACTATGTAGTTGAGTGGTTCCAAAAAGAAAAGCCGGCAAAGAACTACATAGATATTCCTTTTCCTACTTTTAAAATATTGAATAATGCGGTCGCAGTGATATTATAGCCACAAATAATAAAAAAATAAGGATTTTGCCCGTTTAATAGTGGCCCCTCCACACCTCCACGAGGTGTCCCCCCCTTCAATCAGTCCAGCCCTTCAACCAAAGGGAGGATCTTCTGACCAAGCGGGTGATTTTCCTGGCGGGCCACGGCCTACAGTTTCAGTGTTGGGTATCTGTAACCTATATGCAAGTTACGATCTCAATAATTTCCATTTTATTCCTACTCATTTATTCTGCTGCCTCATTAGTCTAATTAATGGTTCTAAGCGCTACTGTTACGCTAGAGATGTGAGATGATTGTTTTTATTCATACTTAATATTTAAAATACCGGTGAATTAAACATTTTTCCTCTAAAAGGCTGACTACAGGGTGTTTTATCCTAGCTAGTGTAAAGAAAAGTCGCTGAATTTGTCTGTCTAATTTTGATACGATTTTTACTGTGATTTAGAGATCTTTTCGAAAATGAACAAATTGCGAAGCCGGGTTGCCGCTAGTGGCATAATATTATGATATATATACCTACTAGATAGGACTTACTGACTTGAAATCTGTATTCTGAAAATAAACAAAGGAAAGTTGCAAATCGACCGAGTGTAAATCCCAGAGAAACTCCTCAATACCGATCTCTGGAATAAGGTGGTCGTAAATTGACAAAAACAAACAAAAGATATAAATCTCAAGCAAGACAACATCGTAAGTAACTACCTACCTACTTGCTTTTAAATTAACTTGAGTTTTTTTGATTTGACTTATGACCTTGCCAAGTGAGTAGATACTGCAGACTCTGTCGTAGTATCTGCACTGTTTTGATGAGTGTACTGAGTATTGATTCCGAGAAGAAACTGTGACGGCGCACGCTGTATCACCCGCTGACGAAGTTATTTTCTGAACAATTAGTCACGCGTGTATCCGGCGCGGGCGCACGTCGCGCTGTGTTTAAACAATTTTATAAATTATAATCATAGTAATTGCTGAGACTGACTAAAGTAATTGTAATTACACTATTTTAATATATTATACTTATTTAAAAAGATTTAGTGATATTTTTATTCAGTTTAAAAATAAGTGATTTAAGTGAGAAGTAATTTATTGAACTCTTATTTACTCCAATACTAAATATAAACGTGATAATATTATATTAAAATCTTATACCTAATATGTAATGACAAGAATTTTACTATTGTGATGTTGTTAAATAGGTAGGTATGTGAGCCGATCCTGTGATAATAATACCTATGAGACTTATTATCAACAACCACCGCCCTGTTAGTAGCGCAAATAACTGCAGTAAGTACCTACCTAAGTAAGTACCTACCTACCTAATTGTATGATACTGGATCTTAAACTAGTCTTGCGTTGACACAAAAAAATATTTTCCTTAATTTCTTCCCTTTTAAAGTTTATTTTGTTTTAAAAGATAAAACTTTAAAAACTCTCACTCACAATCTGAATCAGATTCCTTACAAAATAAAAACATTCACATAACAATCTGACTCATTAATCTCGGTTTAATAAAAGTCAACAAAGTAGGTACCTGCATAAATATTATAACAACCCTTTTGAAAATTCACTAAGAATGTTTTTAGTACTTTCCTTCCTTTTACTTACGTGGTGTACCTATAATATATACCTAGGTAATAAGTATAAATAAATAATAATTATTTACATTAGCCTTAGGGATAATACTTAAACTTTTAGCTTATTTCTAAACTATACATAATTAGGTAGGTAGGTAATGTCTTTAGAGGTAAATACCTATTCGTCGTAGGTATCTAAATAAGTTGAGACGACGAGTCCGCATTTTACGCGAATACTTTTATTAAAATACTAGCTGCCCGGCCCCGCTTCGCCCGTTTTCCCGTAGGAATTTAAGCATTTTCCCGCGGTAAAAAGTAGCCTATGTTCATCAGGGATAATGTTGGCTTCTAATTCAAACAAACAATCAAATCTTTCCTCTTTATATATTAGTGTAGATAGATTTATTCGGTATCGACGAGGCGGATTATCGCGGTCTGATGCGTGGGCGGCGCCCTTTCTTACTCGTTGCGGCCGCCCACAGGTGGTCATTCATAGCTATATCATGTCCCAAAAGTTACTCAGCGCCTTGTTCCACCTGGCCAATGACGACAACGCTACAATCATTCATACTTTACGGCTAATAGTGTGGTCGGGAATCCTCGTCACTGGATTTAAACGTTACACAATCTTTATTTATAATTTAATACCGTCATTTTGTTTTATAACGTAACTGTTGTTTAAAGAATTGGAACTTAAAATTACCTCGTTGTTTCATTGACCTAATCGTATTCAAAAACCTTGACCAGCTTACGTGTTGATAACTTACACTAATTGTTTGGTACGGTAGATAGGTACTCAGCTAACGATGTACTTATATAAATACTATCTACCTACTGTTAAAAATACGTTACTAGCATATCAGTCAAAGAAAGGCTGTAAATGTTGACCCATGAAAGTTTCTGATAAGGGATGATGATAAGAATTGATAGATCAAACAAGAAATATCAATAAACGTACTTACTTAGCGGGGAACCCTTTGGACTTGAAATGGGGCTACTGTCCTGTACAATACCTTTCTCTGATGGGTGTTGAACTATTGTCAAAAATAGAAAATAGAGAGAGCAATACATCATTGAGTACTTTTAATATTATTAAAGGTATAGAAGCATATATCATTATAATTATTTTCATCATAATTATTAAATCCTTAATACTTATATCATGTAATGCTCGGACAGCTTTACATAATCATGGTGCCTGGTACTGAAATTATATTGCGTTCAAGACTAAATTGTTTCCCTGTTGTTTTGGCATTTAATACTAGGTCACGCAAGTAGAAAGTTACACACGAGCATGTTAAATGCTTGTTATGTGAGAACAATTTTATTCACATTCACAGCTTTAAATTATCCCGCATTTATATGCTCACCTCGGTTTATTGTAGGTACCTAGTTGAGTGGTTTTACTTATATAAAAAAAATCCTTGTTACAGAATTTGATCTGTAAAGGAATCTATTCATATATACAAAATGTACTGCCAACGATCGACTGTATTACGAGTGTGCGTGTGGGTGAGCCTGTTGGCGTTGTGTTGGGGCCAGCGCGCCGAGCAACTTCTGGCGCAGAACCCCTGCTCGAGTAAGACGACGTGTAGTGACTGCATCCGCACGGCCAGCTGCGCGTGGTGCTTCGCATCCGATTTCAATGGTCCGCGATGCTTTAACCCCGCTATGGAGAGGGGTGGCACTGCAGGATGCAATGAAGCCTACATCTTCAATCCTGACAATCAAAGATCTGTCGACCCCATGTACAATATGGAGCTGAGCAGAGGTAAAATGTAACATAATTATTAATGTAACAATATTATTAATCATATAAATAGTACATGGTATGGTACAGAAATACAGATAATTACATGATATTACATTTGCTTTTAACATTGTAATCGTTAACTTCAGCTCAGTCCAGAATGGGTATGGCCGCTGGCTCATCATCTTACGAAGAATCAATGAGCGCAAAGGGCAGTAGTTTCTCCGCTTCAGGATCAGGGTCGTCCGCCGCCGCAGGTGCCGGCGCTGGCGGAAGACTCGTACAAATGAAGCCACAACGGGTGAAACTCAACCTTAGAATGAGTGAGTTGTATGTTTTCGTAAGTTGTTTAGCTATTCGGTGTGGGAAGTTAAGTAATCATACATAACTCAACTAGTTATGATAAATAACTCGCGTTCAATGTCATCGCAGTCATATGGGATTAATTCATCTATTTGTATGACACATCCTGTCAACGTTATTTTTAAAAGCGTTTTAATATTTTCACAGACCAAATGCAGAAGCTGACCTTTGCTTACTCCCGGGCTCAGGATTATCCCGTCGACTTGTACTATCTTATGGACCTCAGTAGGTCTATGAAAAATGACAAAGAGAAGCTCAGTACATTGGGCAGTTTGCTCTCTGCTACCATGAGGAACATGACATCCATGTTCAGAATTGGTTTCGGTTCATTTGTAGATAAACTAGTCATGCCTTATGTATCTACAGTGCCCAAGAAGTAAGTGAATACCTACATTACAATTCTATACGTATTGTCATAGCATTTGTAAATTACGTATTTATACATATAAAAATTTTAGCTTGATTTCGCCTTGTGATGGCTGCGCTGCGCCTTATGGATATCAGAACCAGATGTCACTTAGCACTGATACAGACTACTTCGAAGTGAGTATGACTATGAACCAATATTTATGCCGAATTTTAAAATGACGGCAATGATCGGTTGTCGTATGGCGCATTTTGAGCAATTATACAAATTAAAACAACCGAGAATCAGCACATACTTATTCCAAATTAGGTAAATGATAAATTACATTTACTTTTGTAAATAAAATAGAATGAAAGCCAATTTTACATGTTAATGTTTTAATTTCCTAGCTAGACGACCTTTGGGAAGTAATTTTGAAAGAAAAAGAATCATTGTCACTTCCAGGTTTTCGATACTATTATGTGACATAATAGTATCAAAAAGTTAGTATTTTTTTATTTGGTTGATGAAGGTATAAGCTTGTAATATGTCTACTTCGTTTCACAGAAAGCGGTAGCTAACGCGGACGTATCAGGCAACTTGGACGCCCCCGAAGGTGGGTTTGACGCCATCATGCAAGCCGTTGTTTGCAAGCAACAGATCGGTTGGCGCGACCAGGCTAGAAGGCTTCTCGTCTTCTCGACGGACGCTGGCTTCCATTACGCAGGAGACGGAAAGGTATAATAATTTATAGCCACTAGAAAATTGTACTTAATATTATGAATTTGATTGAAGAACTGATTAAACAACTTTAAGTAGTCCATTAACAAACCAGCTCTGAAATTATGCTATTGTTATTGTTATCTAGAATCTCTTAGATATTTAATTTAGACAAAAAAAATATCACGAATCTGTTGCTAAATTGTGTTGTATAACGATCGCAGCTCGGTGGTATCGTCCAACCCAACGACGGCGAATGTCACATGAAAGATAATACCTACACACACTCGACTCTGCAGGATTATCCCAGTATTTCACAAATTAATCATAAGGTAACGTTTATTCACTCTTTCTTATACTTAGGTTTATTTACGACATACTGTGTTTACGGTGTAAATTGATTAAAAAAGATCCTATATAGGTATGTATATTTCTCATGAATCACTGTCCATTAGTGAAAACCGCATGAAAATCTGTTCAGTACTCTTTGAGTTTATCGCGAACAAGACAGACGCGGCAGAGGACTTTGTTCTATTATATTATTATATCGTGACCGTGAGAGTAATTAATGATATAACTTTGTTATATCATGTGATGACATTAATTACTGTCACGGTCTTGAAAGTAAAAATATTATAATAAACTTACGTATCTATCGCGCACAGGTGAAGAAGCATGCGATCAACGTCATATTCGCGGTGACGGCGGAACAGATCAGCGTTTACGAGCAGCTGAGCAAGCATATCGAGGGCTCCAGCACGGGCGTGCTGAGCAACGACTCCGATAACATCGTCGACCTTGTGCGCGAACAATACAACGTTAGTAAATAGCTCCTAATAAACAGACTATTCACGAATTTTTCTTCTATGAAATTATCAGTAGCAGCTCGGAGTTTGAGATCTGTGCCCGGATAATAACAATAGGTTCGCCCCCTATTACATGGGACCTAAACATACTGGCGAACTGTGTGTGTACATTAGTAGTAAACCTCTGCCTAACCCTTCGGGGAATACAGGCGTGATGGTATGATATGTTAATATTCACAAAACATTTGCTTTGTTCTTGGAATTCCATCACACAAATGACAAAATAATTTTAATTAGCAATTCTTCGATACCGCACGGATAAATCATCGTTAATTAGTGAGTAAAAACAATGAGGTACATTCACTTTCAAGGTCGATAAATAAGTGATAATTGAAGTTATAGCTCCTGATATTTATACCCCTAGGTGGGTACGGTTATAGTGTGACTATATGAATTATCAATATTCACCAATGAGCTATGGGCTTTGACCTATGGGCGGCCTACTGTGCACTGCTTCAGACACATAAACTTCAATTCAAACTAAAACTCGAACCGCCTTATTAAATAAACAAGGTGTAAGCTGTCTGTGTGTAAGTTTTGTCACTGTTAAAATCATTTGAAAGTCACAGAAACAGGAAAGAGGCAAAGCATGGAATAACTGATCCCAGTCTAAACTATTTTTATTAATAAGGCAGATAATATATAACCGGTTGTGGAAAACTTTAGGGAACGCCTTTGTTCAGGATGTCTTTTGACTGTTATGATGATTATGAAAACTCAAAACTATACTATGGGGTTTTGATTTTAAATCAGACGTCGTAATATTACAATCACGCAGCGTGAATTGTTTGGTGTACAACATTCTATTACTTGGAAGTGTCCAAGTATGATAGATTTATGGTGATATTTAACTGCTAAGTATAGAACTTTTGTTAGGTACCAGCCACTTTCTATTTTAATACTATAATAAAAGTAAAGGTTATATTTACGATTATTTGCAGAAAATTACGTCAACCGTAGAAATGAAAGATTCATCGAGTGATGCTGTACAAATAGTGTATTACTCATCTTGTATCAGCGGCAAGGAGCTTATACAGACAAATAAATGCGACGGATTAAAGGTATTGTGTTATAATAGCGCAGATTAATTTTACCTAAATATTTTAAGTATTCCATTAATTTTGTTATACATTCGTAGGTGGGAGATGTAGTGGAATTCACAGCTGAAGTCACGCTAAAAGAATGCCCAAAAGACCGCAACAAGTGGAAGCAGACTTTCGAGATCTCTCCCGTCGGTATCTCTGACAGCCTTGTGGTCGACCTGGAGATGGTCTGCGACTGTCCGTGTGAACAACCGGGACACCATGTACGTAATAATTTACGCATAGTACTAACATTACGTACATAGTTCATATGACATGAAGTGGAATCTGAACTACCATAAAATTAAGATAAATACGTAATGTATTAACACAAGCAACTAAATGCAAGAAGAGATCAATTGGTGTTAAAGCGTCCACTATAAACGTAACAACAAATAGCGGGATAGGCTTAGACATCTTAGGAATAAAAAATTACACGTTTTCAATAAAAAATCTTATAAAATGTTTTGCGACAGTTATCGTTATACATTTATAACTTATTTTTAGTTTCTAAACTACCATATTCCATTCTAAGAAGTGTAAGTTGAATGGCTCGTCTTGGCGGGGGCACTACCTTGCCTCCAGATATAATAAGTTGTTTGGATAAAATAATGAACACAAAGGCGAAAGGCATCCAATGGGCGACGTGGACCATCGCCGACGGGCTCGTAGTTCCGACCAAGGTCGTCTTTAACCTATTGGAGGCCTTAGGCACTTTAGGATAAAAGGGCCTCTATGACATTGAAATGACAGGGGCCTTTTTATTACAAAAATGCGAAAAATTAGGGGCCCCCTTGGATCGCGTGGCCCTGGGCCCTTGCCCATAGTGCCCAGTGGGAAAGATGGGCCTGGTTTTTTTCATATTTACTCACCTTTTAAACCTTCCCTGGACTTCCACAAACATTTCAAAGCCAAAATCAGCTAAATCGGCCCAGCCGTTCTTGAGTTTTAGCGAGACTAACGAACAGCAATTGGTTTTTATATATCGCACCTTCGGTAACACAAGGTCATAATTGCAGTTTTGCAGTTACTGCAATTATGCCCTTGTCTTACCGAAGGTGCGATATATAGATATAGATTTTAAAGCAATTAGAGGGCCTCGCGAAATGTACGTTGGCCACATGAAATGTAGGTGTAGTCTCGCGAGCGCGAGTGATATGAATGTGTCGGTGGTGCAGGCGTACAACGACAGCCCGCTGGTGTGCAGCGGCGAGGGCGTGTCGGCGTGCGGCGTGTGCGTGTGCGCGCCGGGCCGCTTCGGCAAGAGCTGCGAGTGCTCCGCGCAGGGCGGCGTGTCGGCCGAGCAGGAGCGCGGCTGCCGCCCCACCAACGCCAGCGCCGGCCCGCTCTGCTCCAACCGCGGCACCTGCATCTGCGGCGTCTGCGAGTGCAACAAGATGGACGACCCCCTCAAGGTATATATCACCTCATCAACATCCGCATATAAAAATAGATATCCCCTGCTTGACGCCGCCACCGACCTCTGATGTGCGTCATCTCACTCTGTCTTCGGCTTATGGCATCCAGCTTCCGCAAGCAACCTTTCACAAGCCATCAATCCATCTTGCCGGAGGGCTTCTTTCGGGCGTTTGCCGAGTACCTAGATATCATCTACTCAATTTTTTAAATTTTCGTATGTAATTCTACTGGTTTGCTTTTTTTTACGTCAACATTAGCGTCCAAACTTATTCGCCAGCACTTCTGTTCCACATTTTCATTCTTATATAATTACTAGCTTTCGCCCGCGACTTCGTCCGCGTGGAATAGTTACTTAGTCTTAGCGTGATGATATATAGCCTTCCTCAATAAATGGGCTATCTAACACTGAAAGAAATTTTCAAATCGAACCAGTTGTTCCTGAGATTACCGCGTTCAAGCAAACAAACAAACTCGGAAGCTTTATATATTAGTACAGATAATTATAAATCTGACCATACTAGTAAAATTACATATGTATAGGGTTATAGTCAGTTAAAAACTTGTCACAGAAAAAGGTCAATAAAACCCATGATTAAAATTTGTTGCATCAAAGTGAATTTAATTCTTACTTTGTATCAATTTTGCAGGTGATCTCCGGCCCATTCTGCGAGTGTGACAACTTCACATGTGACATGAACAAAGGTCTCCTCTGCTCTGGACCTGAACATGGAGAGTGTGTTTGTGGCAAGTGCAGCTGCATGCCTGAATACACCGGCCCAGCCTGCCAGTGCCTCAAGGACCAAACGCCTTGCCGCTCGCCCGGTAAGTTATACCTAAAAATTTATTTCATTAATGCAGGCGCAACAATCACTGTAGATAAGAAAACTTAGTTAGCAATAAGCTCTGTCTTTCTTATACAACTGTATAACATTTTTTAATGATACTAATCAAGTTGTTTATTGCAGAAAATAATGAAATATGCAGTGGAAACGGAAAATGCGTGTGTGGACAATGCGTGTGTAATGTGGATGACGACCGTCACTATTCAGGCAAATACTGCGAGAAGTGTCCCGTAAGTACCGTGAACAAAGTAATTAATTAACCCCTTTATAAATGCTTATTAGCTCAAAAGACAGCTAAAGTGACTATTAATTTCCTGTGCTGTCTCACTTCATACTGAAATAGTAGGTAGGTAGGTTAATATCTTAGTTTCATAAGTCAATAGACTACTTTTTAACATCAAATGTTACTTAAAATTATAGATTTCAGCATTTACATTTACAGCATTTACATTATTTACATTATAATAATGTTTATAGACCTGCCCGGGCCGTTGCGGCGAGTTCAAGGACTGTGTTCTGTGCGAGGTGCACAAACGTGGCCCACTGTATAACCCCGACACCGATGGCTGCGGCGATTGTGCGCTGTTCCCAATCGTAGAAGAAGGCAAGATTGAAGGTGAGCCAAATAACAGCATAAAAAATATACCAAAAGTACATTATTAGGTATATGTACATAAATCACATAATGGTATAATTCCTTTCAAATGACGTGTAAATGTAAAAAGGCATATCAAGAATTAATTAATGTCGTGTTTTAGTTACCATCGTAATCTATATTCTGTACTAATATTGTAAATTCGAATGTTGTCTCTCTGTTAGTTTGTTATGTTTTCACCAAAACCGATGAATCATTTTGGATGAATTTTGATATGGAGATAAATTGGATCTTGGAGAAGGAGATAAGCTGCCTTTTATCTTTAAAGTCATAATGTCAAGTTTACATCTATCACTCGCTATCCAATATAAATATTCACTGTTTTTTACGGTACCGAATCTATAATAATTTATGCGCTGTTAATATTCTATTATATTTGTTCTATTTATAATTTATAAATTCTATTAATATTAGTCAATGATACATGTTTACTGTACTTATCGTTTGTTGCAGCCAACGAATCTCGAAACGAACATTTGTGCAGTTTTTACGACGACGAAGACTGTTTGTATGTGTACGTCTACTCTTACAATGAGAACCAGCAACTTGTAATAAGAGCACAGAAGGAGCGTGAATGTCCTAAGAAGGTACGTAAGAAGTGCCCTCGCGTTTTAACACTTCCTAATACCGCCACTGGCTATAGGTATTAAAATTACATAGTGTTACTTGAGGAAGTAATCCTTAAATTCTTTTTTAGGTGTTATTAGTTGTAATAAATTTTAATGAAGAGATTTTCACAAAACGTATCATTTAAGTATAGATACATCGCAACTATGAAAACAATGAAGGACGATATTACTGTTTAATTTATACCTAATTTCTGCAGACGGCTTACTGATACGTGTAGATACATTCCACCAAATCACTAAACTTATTCTTAGAGTATTAATCAGAACGAAATTATGATATCATCTGACTAAATCACGTGGTATTCTTAATGATTTCGTAAAATCTCTAGTTGTTATAACAAAGTTGATATCTCGTAGGTGCCTATCCTGGGCATCGTGCTTGGTGTGATCGCGGCGATCGTGCTCGTGGGCCTGGCGCTTCTGATGTTGTGGAAGATGGCCACCACCATCCATGACCGCAGGGAGTTCGCGCGCTTCGAAAAGGAACGCATGATGGCCAAATGGGACACGGTATGTCATTGATATTGTTATATTTTGTCATGTGAAAGCTTTTTATTTATGAATCTCCACACAATCACAATCTTTTAAAGTTATGAATTGAATGAAGAATTATTGGGTCTACTGTATATTGTAATAATATACATAAAATATAATTGCATATAAATAGTTTAAGATCTAACTAGCAAGCTATTCAATAGCGTTCAACATTTGTAGGTGAAAAATCAAAGAGGTAATGATGGTTTGAATTGGTATTATATTTTTTTTTAAATATAATGGTGCTCTCTGATCGAACGTAACTTCAAATCGAAACGAAATAACGACCTAAAATAATCTTATGATTTTACTAGGACTAGGACTTTGATTTAACTATGTAATTGTTTTATTTCTTAGGGAGAAAATCCTATTTACAAGCAGGCGACGTCAACCTTCAAAAACCCTACGTATGCTGGAAAATAAATATACTTTCTATAAGTGGCCGGAGATTCAATTATGAAGTAATCATCTCAAAATATACAATGATGCCGCATTTATAAAAACTTCAAGTTGTCAGTATTTAATGAAATTTTGTGTTTTATAGAATTTTTATTAAAACATAAGTTTTAGAGTCATAATTATAGACAGAGAAATGTTTACAGTTGCCTTAAAAAAGTGCCTTTCTACAGATTTTTTAATATATTTATAGGGTTCGTAAGGGACTGCACAATACATTTATTTAAGTACTGCCTGCTTGCTGAAGTTTCAAATATATTTGGAAATCATTTTAATTATCACATTGTCATAGAAGTTTTAATGCGATTGTATGTAATGATACGTTTTTTTACATCATATTTTATATCATCATTTTATTAGGTCTGTTTAATCTCAGGATGTAATGTAAGCTTTTTGTACTTATGTGTGAATGTATGTCGTATGTACTTATGTGTGTGTGAGTAGCTTCGTAAAGTCGGACGTGGTGCGGTGTGCTAACAGATCTTACATTTTACATTATAGGGTATTATATTCACAACAGTGTCGCGTTCGATTGGTTGTAGTTTAGAGCTTTATAATATTTTATAGTTATTATTGACAAAATAATCTTTATTTTCATCGCTCACAAAATGAGAATTTAAAATTTTGAGAGGCAGGTTGACGATAATTCTTAAACATCACTGTAAAATCTCATTTTGCTGTAAGAACGTAGTCATTTGTCGGCCTGTCGAGTCAATTTGGGAACCCAATAATCATTATGTTGTAAGTGTAATCGTAATATGTGTAAAATATTAAGAGATATACAATAGATAATGGAATAACATGTACTCAAATAACAACTCATAATCGTCGAAATTAGAAATATTGTGAGCTGAACTGTGTGAAATTTAAAGGCATACCTTTTGTCTGATCAAATTATAATACTAATATAGTCACTGCCATTAGGAGTATCCATATTGTTAAACAAAAGTGAGTTTTATATAATCTGCCTACTGTGCAAAATTTGACGTTTGGATGGAATACATTATTTAGGCGTAATACCATAAAGCCTCGTTATGTGATCTCACGTATTTCGGATTTATTTTCTTAGCACGGATCTGAAACATTATATGATGATTATATAATGCCCTCAAAAATGCACAGTGTTCACAGTGAACTAGTAATCGTAATTATATTAGTTTAAAGTACATTTTGTACTGATTCGTTGAGGTAATTTCTGACAATCTTCAATACGACGATACTACCGCTTCCTTTATTCGCTCTTGTGCCTTGACATGAATAATAACTAGTGCCATTATTAATATTATAGTGTGTAAAAGAATATTATTATTTATTTAAAATACATTGATATGTAGAGGCGTAATTAAATATAATTTAGTGTAGTAAGTTTGTATTATTAAATTCTCGATTCGTTTTGACATCATTTTGTATTAAAACACAATTATGAATATTATCATTTTTTTTTTCTATAAGAAAGTAATATCTGATGTGGTATCTACCATCTCTGCAATGTGAAGGCTTTACTTGTCTGGAAGTAATGGGGTATATAAACATCTGTATTTATATCGAAACCTGTAACTATAAAGTAGCTGAAATTATTATTGTTGAGTTTTTATACCTTACTGCCGTTTATTCTTGAAATCATTCGCTGATTGTAAATATTTCGGTTTTTTTAACCAAAAATTGTGGCTTCTAATTGTAGCTAATAAACATTAACCCAATTTTATGTTTTTATTTTATCCTCATTTGTCATGTTGTTAAAATTTACGTTATTGTCTCCCACCCTTTTCATGAACAATAGTATTTTACTTGCAATTCTCCATTAAGGTCACAGCTCATTAGCGCCACCCGGCACCCACCCCGCACCGCCTCGTCGCACGACGTCCACTCGTTGTCGACAGGTGGTCCACGGGTGGACGCCGCGTTATCACCAATAAACGTTGCGCGGTCAACCAGTGGACCCCGCGCGGTCAACGAGTGAACGCCGAGTGGTCAACGAGTTGGCGTCGAGTCCACGAATTTTCGAGTAGTCTGTTAACAATTGGCACTAGGTCTACACGCGTGAATCATTCGCTGGCAGCGCGCGGTCCACTCAGGACCCGCGCAGTCAACGCAAGGCAAGCATGCGAGCAGCGGTTTGTCACCGAGTGGTCCACCCGCCGTCCGCGCGTGGAGGGTTTACGACCGAGGCTATCCGGTGACGCTACGGAGCGGTGCGGAGTGGGTGCCGGGTGGCTCTAATGAGCTGTGACCTATAAGCACTCATACATTTACATTTAACTACATTCGGTGTCCTTATACCGATGAGATTTAATCGTGGGAGAGTCTTGCTTCGGCACGAATGGCTCGGCTCGACGGGAGTGATGCCACGGCGTCATAGAAAACCGGCATGAAACAACACTTACGTTGTGTAAGGTCGGCAAAGCACTTGAGACTCCTTTGGTGCTGCGGGATGTCTATGGGCGTGGTAATTGCTTACCATCAGGCGATCAGTCTGCTCGTATCCCCTTTGCCTTAAAAAAATTACTCTCTTTCAAGTTCGGTGCTTTAGTCATAGTCATCATATCTAATATTTGACTCTCACTCGGAAGATTGCTGACCGGCTTTTACCGGAATTTAAGTTCTTAAAATATGAACGAGCATTGCATTTCCCGCATTTCTCGTAATTCTATGTAGCCACACCAGTCAACTTTACTTGGAATCTACACTACGAAAAACAATTTTTATCGTATTTTTATAGAATATGCATATGAACTGATGATTTTGAATTTGTACTCGAAAGCACCTAATATGTCAAAATTCAATGCATTTGCATGTCAGCCTATGACATTTTAGAGATATCATTGATATCAGCCCTATGTTCTATCAGTAGCAGCCCGGAGTTTGAGATTTGTGCCAGGATCCGTTAAATGGTGAGCGGTTACAGCATGCTTACCACTTTATTGGTGTTTTTGTCGGAGTATGTTTTGTCTGTATTTTCTAACACAATTCATACATAGAAATAGAAGAGGAGGCACTCGATCGTCTTACTAGAGTATCTCCCTCAACTATATAATGTCATCGATCTCCATAATAACAAAAACAGATTCATACTGGAAGTTAGTCTGAGTTCTATCGATACCATTTTATCAAACATCTTTATCGAGTCGGTAAGTGTTCCACCCAAGCACCCCACGATTTATCATACATATTTGCATAACATTTGACACTTCCTAAAATTCGTTTAGGAATTCAATTTCCCTGCGCGTTCGTAAAATGTGCTGTTATCAGTTCGACAGGTCATAAGCGGAATGTTTAGTGATCACAGTTTGTTATAGGCAGTGGTATGATAACCATTTACAACAATTATCTACTATAGGTATGACAACTAAATTAGGCGATTTATATTCACGCCATTACACCGTATGCTAAATACGATAGAACGCAATTCGAACATCAAAACTTTGGGTCGACCCGAAACATAGAGGCACTGTAGCCCAAGCATGAACACATTCGAAAGCGTATTCGTATCGAAAGTGAGAATAATTCGTATGAGAAGGAGCTTCGTGAACGTAGATGAAGCGAAAGTGGTGTGCCAGGATCGTAGGATGTGTAGTCTCTGCCTACGAATGAGCTTTTTTCTGCTCTTTTTAGTAGCAGAAAAAAGCTCATTAGTTTACGATACGAATTCGATAGTTGTTCGTGCTTGGGCTACCGATCTTTTTTCCTGGATACTACCTAAGGTATAATGCTAAACAACAAAATCACATAATATTTCAAAGGTGGGTTAAGATCAGACAAGAATGAAAATCGCGTAATCGTAATTTTGTACTATGGATGTGACGCACACTACTCCTGTTATGATATTTACTTAGACACAGATAACAGAATACTAGTACTTAGACATAGTACAAATGTCTTCAAAATGTGTGTGCCTTCCTGGTATGAAATAAAATACTTTTCTTTCTTCTTTCTTCTAATCGCGATTTATAAATCGAAATATCGTAGTAGGCCTACTGGTTATACCTACAAATAGGCAGCTACCCAGTAGTGCTTACCTACCCGATATTTGCCTCTAGACGATTACGTTCCTTTTTTAGTAACTATCTTTCGTCGTAGGGAAGAAAATAGCACTAATAATAATGTATTCGAGAGCTTGTATAATTCGTCATACTATCTCATTACGTGAAATAAATTAGGTCGCCGGGCTGGCCGGTACGTTCGTCCAAATCTATTCGCTTCAAAGTACGGCTCATCGCAGGAAGCCGTCACTGTCTCATCCTGAGCGAATTCATTGTCTCCGCTCCTCCACCGCACTGATAAATAATACGAGTAAAACCCTCGATCACCATCTTCCTCCCCATCCCACTCTGTCATTAGATACTCAACAAAGAACTAAGAGGGGAACAACTATTTTGTTTGGCATGACTTAGGTTATAGAATTTTCTGATTAAATTATGTGAAAGTTAATTGGTAGTTTTGCAATAAGTAGTAAGTTACCTACTAAAGAATCATAAAATAACAAGTTTTATTAAACCCCTAGAAGTAATATTTATGGAAATGTATAATAGTTCCTAGATAATATCGTTATTTATGTAGGTAGGTAGGTATTGGTAAAATTCTAAATGTATCTACCTATGAACCTCGGTTAATGTGAATTTGATGGGAAATATCCTACTAGGTACCTACCTATATACCTCATTGTTATTCAAAATTGTTTATAGAGACCAAGGCGAACACATTAACGATATACAAAAGGCTCCGCAGGTGGCTCGACGATTAATCACAGCAAGGAATTCGCCGGCGTGTGGGGTGGGCGGGCGCTTGGGCGGGCGGCGGCGGCGGCGGGCGCGTTAGTGCCGCCGCGATACCACGCCGCGACGCACGCCCCGCCCTCCCCGCGCCCCGCACCCCCGCGACACCCGGCACACGTGCGAACTGACCAGCCTACTAGCAACAAACAAACAACCATCTCAACCTGCCACTAAAGGTTAGTCTCTATACACTTAAGTATATGATATTTTTTACCGATCGGACACTCACAGCCATGGGAATCACAGTCTTGGAATAATGAACTTCTAAGAAGTTGTGAAGAGGAAACTTATGTAGGTACTTAGCAAAGAGTTTAACGTAACAATTGCTTTGTAATTGAAATGAGCAAAGCCTAAAGTTTCCACTTGATTGGATAACTTAACCAACCTGTTGAATTTTATTCATTGTTTAAGTAAAGTTGTTTGATCAATTTGAAAAGAAACTTCGCACTTACTTATTTTGGAACAAACATTTCCATGGTTAACTTTCCAATACATCAATTGGTTTCTTACTGTTGAAAATGTTTCCAATACAATTTTTATTTTAGTATTTAATTATTCGACACTTTCGACGATGTGGGTAGGTTTAATAACATTGTCAAACAACTAACGATAACAAACATTAGCATCAAAATTTTCGGGCAAAAAGCTGATGTTGAAAATGATAAGAAGAAACCATACAATAAGCGGTAATGATGATGCTGTATGGGACGGTCAACTTTTGTCTATTCAAATGAACAAACTACTAAATTATTATTTATGCTCAGAAGAAATCAAGAATAATCTTTACATTGTTTTATCAAGGAAATTCTTAACATTCAGCAGTGATGTTGTCATTCGAGTTTTATTTAGATGGTTTTGACTCATGCGCCGAGAACTTCGTGTCGTCAATACGTTATATTCGTTCGTCAGTCGCCCGTCTTGTTACTTCTTTGTAAGCCCTTTCATTCCGTGTTAAAAATGCTTAAAAAAGGCTAGCCATTTTTCAGGGCTCTACTGATCTATTCATGAGATAATTCAACGCTTCATTCCACGCTGATGAATGAAATCTAAAGAAATTGAAGATCCGTAATGGGTAATAGTTCGCCCTATTACATGGGACCTAAGCAATGTAAAAATACCGGCGAAGTACATTAGTATGTAGAGGTAGGTAGAGGTCTACACCTCTGCCGAACCCTTCAGGGAATACAGGAGTGATGGTTGTTATGTTTTGAAAGTTTATCTTCCGAAGAGTCTGTGCCTATGTACCTACAGTTCGCCGGTATAGGTCCGATGTAAATGTAATAGAGGCAAGCCGATAGCGTTCAAACAAAAAAAATGATAATTTACCAATGGACTCAAAATCACCCATCCGTAGATTGACCATAGCTAGTGTAGCTTACCTTGCATGTCGATCGAACGGCTTGGTTGTTACTTCCAGGTATGCGATAACTATATTTGCTTCGGTATAAATAAAATACGGTCAGTTGCGTGAACGGCACGTCACTGCCCGTATCGGTATTTCCCAGTCCCCAATTACTTTGTGAGAGTTGTTCTGAAATTCACTCTCATTTAGCTCATTTCTCATAACTCGGAGTTAATCTCAATTGAGATTAGTCAGGAAAATCTTTAGGAATGTATCTACCTTCATGATCATCCCTGGTAACTTTCGGTCATCTCTCGAGGGTGAAAGTAGAAAATCTTTGTAGAAAAATAATGAGTAGGTACTTACTGAAATTGAAACTGAATTTAATACAGTAAGTAAGTACTACATTTATGTCGTAAAATTCAGATGCAAAGGTTGTGTAAAGTTGCAAACTATCAAAAATTCACGGAAGAGCGTTATCCATATTTGATTGTTCAATGCTGCGCTATGAAAATGAAAGAAAAACAATCTTCAGCCAGCACGCACTCGTTACAAATTGAAAAGCAATTTAGGAAATTACTTATCTGTGTGATGAGTGGTCAGTGTGCATAAAACATTTAAACTCTTTTAAGTTAATTAAGACTTGTGCAACTGACCTTTTAACTCAACAGACATAAGAACGTTGGTATGTAGTAATTGCTGTCAGATCGCCAGGGAATAGGTAGCTGAACAGCTATCCCCTGGCGATGGCAAGGTGTAATTTTGCATACAAAATGACGGCTTGCGATTGCGAGTTTATATCCGACTGGAAATTAATGCTTATTTAAAGGTGGTCTCATAAATAAAATGTTAACTCTGATCCGATAGGTTATTAGTTGATTTGCTCGAATTTTAATTGCACGAATCGACCCCTTTTAATTTTGTTTTTGTAATAATTTCACACAATGACAATTTATTTGCGTGCGAACCGATAACCTCAGAAATATTATTTAGTACGAGGGGTTCAATGGCTATATACTATACTTTGAGCTTAGCCATTTTATGGAGGAAACTTAAGAAAAATGTACAGATGTGAAAGTGTACTTTCTAATCTTTTCTTAACCGACTAAAATAATTTTGCTAAAATAAATAAACAAAGAAACACCCTCTCACCCTAAACGCATATAAAGACTCCGTTCCGTCGTGGGTAAACGTGTCAGAAATCAGTGTGATTTAAGACGCCTATTGTCAGTTTGCAGTTTTGCACATGAAATATGCAATATATGCATAGTAGGTATAGTTTAGATAACAATCTCAACACAAATTAACCAAAAATATTAATATTAAGTGTTGATTTGCCCATTCGGTTAACCAAATTTAATCATAATCGATAACAGGCCTTAATCGTTTATCATCCTATCACTATTAACACCAATGCTTTATTAATTAATCTGCAATGTTTTCTTATTTGACTAAGTACGTTGTCTATGAATCCTACTAAACCACCAAGTAATTTTGGGATCTAAGAACTAATAAAACACGAAAATGATAGTCCTTTGTTATACTACTTTACTTTAAAACTACGCAACGGATTTTGATACGGTTTTTTTTAAATAGATAGTGTGATTCAAGGTATTAAGCTATTAAACATAACCTTACGCCTCTTAGGAACGGGGCAGCGTGGGTGAAACCGCCGCGCTCGCTGGCGGGTCGCTAGTTCAATATAATTATAACAATTTTTGACAAACTCAGAACTACTGCTTGTTTATCAAATAAGTAGGTACCTACCTACTTGTTTGTACCGAAACTACCTGGATAAAAATATTGTTCGTATCTTACTGATAGTCTGAAAATAAACGTATTAGCCAATTACTTAGCTACATCAGATTTTTTATGTTAGAGTTTCGAGAAGAATGTAACACCAATTAGTTATAACGATGTTCGACAACTCGGACAGTTATGATTAGACTTATGTACATTCTTGTAGGTTGTTTGCCATTTAGTTACTCAATCACCGAAAAAATCCTACCTACCAGCCTACTTCATGGCTCAACTGTGAGCGATAACTTATTTATTTCTTGAACAAAGTTAATTATTTCGGGATCTACAAATTCGTTTTATGATACATGCATGTACGAATGTACAAAAGGTTAGGAACAGCCAAAGTTTCATCTTATAAATGCGTGAACCGATAAAAAACTTTTTACAATAAAATATACATCGTGAATTAGAATATTGAGTCATTATTATACTAACAAAACCTTAAAGTCATTTTGAGACACGTAAGCATATTTTTTTCAAGAAATTAGTTAAACCAGCTAAAAGACAACGTCGTGTCTCTGTACCACAATCGTACCCACAACGGCTACGAATATCAGCAAGCACATGCACACAATATAAATTTATGCAAATAAGTTTTCCCTAACTCGAGCCACTGATGGATTTTCGGAAAAAATAACACATATTAAAACCACTGTACCTAATCGATTTAGTAGTCGATTCTAATTAAACTACTTTCAGGTCTTGCAATTATTCTGTTACTTGTTGTAGTTCGTAGAATTAGAATGCTTCATTAAGTTGTTCCTTCCGAAGAAAATAAAGTGGCCAGCATAAGCGTTCGTGTTTCCTGATACCTAGAGAACTTAGATCAAGCCGTATAAATCCAGTAGCAAACTGCAGTAGCGGTGAAAACAATCTAGTTCACAGTTCTGTGCTGTTCAGTGAGCGAATTAAGCAGCGAGCAATGCATCTGTGTGTTCACATCACACAGTGCATTGTTGATGTAATGATGTCGGCGGATTGTATTCGCCTAGCGATGCACATCGACGTGCCCGCAATCCACACGGCTACCGCCCGCCGCACCGCGTCCGCCCAACACCGATGCAGTCGCATCAGCAGCCCTCACCGGTTTTCCTTCATTATTTCCTTTTTCATACTTTTTTTTTACACGATGTTTATCAAAGCTCCGCGTTTTTTTGTAGACTAAATAAACTCAAACTAATCAAACAAAAGATGCTTTATAATTTATCCTAACCGCCGCCTATTAAAATCCTACAAATTAAAGCGATGAATTGTGATGATTGCGCAGTGTACATAATTATTGATCAGCGAATTAATTAGGTACGTAACAATTAAGATTCTCGTGAGCCTAATCTATTCGTGAAGTCCATGTTTAACTACCATTTAACCTAATCGCTTTCCAGTTTCTAAGCAAGTGCTACCGTTGGTGCACTTTTCTTATGAAACGACTTCATTTTATCGTTCCATTTCTCGACAATTATTTTCGAATTACGCTCCAATGCGGTCTACGAAGTCCGCAAATGTCACTTATTGAGATTGATGTGTATTTTGCGGTCGGAGGGAGAATCAAACTTTTTCACCGTATCAGTTTTCGTTAAGTGTGGATCGAGACGAGTTGGTGAGTCGTAGTAAACCTTTAGCGGTATGCACGCGAACCGCACGCCATCATTCCGATGTAAATGTATTTAATTACGTCATTAAACTTAACTAATTAATGCAGTTTCTTTTTCATATAGAAAGTAGGTGTATTTTCAGTGGTTTTCTCTATAAACATTAACAGTGAGAGAATTTCAAACTATTGAAATAATCTATGTTGCAATCACTAAAACATTAAAAATAAGTATCAAATTCATAACTTTGGTAAATGTTCAGGATACGTAAATGCGAGGTACAGTAAGAATAACGATATAAATAAATTATATGTTATTATACTGCTAATTAAAAATAATTTATAGATAAATATTTAATAATTGCTATAAATATAATATCTACAATACAAATATCGTTTATTTCTATAAACGTAAACATATAAATAGGTAAACAGCAACTAATTAGAATACGTATAGGCTTTAGATATTTTATATTTTACAGCGTTGGTCGTAGTTCTTACGGCTTGTGAAGTAGTCACGTATCAGCATTGTGGAGTTGTATAGAACGTTTATTGTGAATGAATGGTGGAAAGCTGAGAGGACTCACGAGAGCATTGTAACGGTTGTAGTATGCTTTTAGCAAGAAGCCGGTCCAATGAAGCCCGCCCGCCCGCGCCTCGCGACGTGCACCGCCCGCCCATTTGTGAAATGACAGGCACTGAAAACTTCTGCTCCTGCATCAATAAGTTCTATGTTCTGATAGCTTTTTTATTTCTCTCAGATTAACGTATTTTGTTGAAATATAAAATTTATAACTACGATGAGTTAATGACTGAAAACAAAGTCTCACATAATAAGTTAAAGATGAGATGAATAAATAGGTATTCATTTGTAGGATTACCAATCAGTTCATTATTTTTTACTATGAAGCCATCATCGATTTATAAATGCTTACCTATATTTAAATGTTATCTAAGTAAACATTAATGATTTCTTGAACATAAACATACCGAACTATTTTAAACAAAAATAAATGTGTGGAAACATTTATTTCGCTAACATCTGGCGACTTTTGATAGCTTGCATGCACTATATTGTTAGTTTTTGGTAGGTCATTATTTTTAAACAAGTTTACAGCGGCAAAGCCATCTAATGTTAAAAAATATAGCAACTAACGTACTTATGAGCGGAAGAAATAAATGCCACAAAAAGAATGCCACATTGTTGTTTCGCCTTAGGGGAAGGGGTCGAGGTTGGTGTATATGGTCGAAATGCCGAGAGGTCGGCGGAAAGCGGCCACATGGTCGTACCTTATCACAACATAAGTAATTTTGTTTTTTATTCATTGGATTAATGTCATTTTTGAAAATTTTAGCCATTCTGCTCATATTATAAACGTGAAATATTGTGAGCTTGCATGGATGTGTGTTATCTCTCACGCTAGAACGGATCTAGATAAATTTGGCACATATATAGATTATAGTCTGGAATAACACATTATCTTTTTATCAAGTTCGGATCCAATTCTGAAGTCTACGCAGACAAAATCGCGGGCAGTAGCTAGTGTTCCATGAAATCAATTTGGTAACCATAGAACAACATGCAGTCACGGATATAAAGTTTCTCTTTGAAATATTAGCCATTGAAGTTGTCTCACTCTCTCGCTACATTAAATTCGACCAATTCCTTTATTATCACTTAACGCACAAAGGGTCGAACTAAAATTCGACCAAAACAACAACTAATCACGTTTCAGTTGTTTCTGATAAAATTGGCTCCCTTTATCGTTGCGAGATAACTTTGCGTGATAGTCCGAAAATGTTTGGTATTTTACCACGAATTTTACGCTAAGGTATACAGTTATACTTAAGTAGGTATCATTCAACAATCTATTTTTAATGTCGACATTTTATCTAAAGCAAGTTAGCTATAAAGTATAAAGCGAAGAATTCGAACAGATAGGTGAGATAGGTCATTGTCATACCAAATGAATGCTGGCGTATTTTTTCGTGTTAATCGCAAAGCGTCATCTGTCTTCGCTCGCCTTTTGTATTACCTACCCACTTATTTTTGTGGGGAATTTAGAACCGCCTACCACTCATTGTTAATCTTGTTAAGTACTCTCACAGGTAAGGACAATAAACGGGTGTTTGCGCTAATTAACATTCTTGATCTTGAAGCATTATGCGTAGGCAAATTTAGCGCTTTATACTAAAATAGAATATTAATTCACAATAATTAGTGCATTACAGTAATATATCCTCAAACAGCAAAGTCCTCTTTTTCATTTTACTAGGCCTAGTGGTCCTGAACGCGGCTGCTACACTAGAGGTCCTAGGTTCGATTCCCATGATGAGCAGTGTTATTGGATATTTCTTTGAAATTCTCAGTAGCAGCTTGGCGTTCTGGATTTGTGCCGTTAATAGCAATAGGCTCGCCCCCTACTACATGAGACCTAAACATACCAGGCGAACTGTGGGTGTACCTACGCTTCTGCCTTACCTTTCGGGGAGTAACTACATTATGTTTATGTTTAATCAACATAATATTAAATACCCCTAATAACTGACACATTTTATGTCTTATAACAATTTCCATTAAAATACAATACTACAGTGGCAGATGTTATGAAAACGTCCACTGAAGGGCTAAAGCCTGATAGTTCACAAGTTATGCGGCCGAATTCCTAAGTATAGCACTCTGAACTATGTCTGAGGGAAAACGCGCTCTCGGCGATCTCGCCTTCAGGTTACACGGAGGCAGAATGACATACATTCCATCACTTTTGTGAAAACTACTAGTTCTGAGATTGTTTTGAATTGTTGAAGTATATCACTCATTGTTTACAACGAATTTATGAACGTTTATATTGACTACATTATAATGTGACAAAACTTAATTAAATTATCGGGTTGAATGTACACAACTAAAAGTTCAAAGTGACTCTTGAGAGAGCTGTTGCCCACGATTTCATCGTCATAGGTACAACCAGATATATGCGGCTGAATATCACGTAGTATTTTGCACGAAGCGACTGCCATCAGACCATTGTAACCCTATTTCTGGTTGTCGATGGAGTAGTCTCGATGTCTTAAGAATGGTGACCCATCCATATTGACTGCAGTGAGCCTAGCTTAACCTTGCAGATCAGTTTATTAGCTTAGTTATTACTTAGCCATGAGCACCCTCAAAACACAATGGTGTTCGAAGTTCTTGGTTGAAATTTATCTCCTTGGCAAAATTTAATAGAAATCAGTTTAGTAGTTGTGTAAACATAATATAGAGATAGAGTTACTTTCACATTAATACACATTCATTCATTATTTCACATATAATATTAGTAGGTGGGTATGTTATTATTGTATTAGTAGGTTGGTATGGATAGTTATAATCACAACGTGATGTATTTTACTTAGGTAAGTACCTAAACAAAAGTTCCGAAAATCAGAAGCGACCGTCCAAATTAATCTTAATGAAACCAAAAAGCGATTAGTAAGTCAAAACACTAAATAAACAGTTAAATATTATAGTGAGACGGCGCGAGGCTCGACTATACTGAGTGCAGCACCACACGACACAGATTGCATGGGAATATGTAGTTCCGAATATCGCGACAAGTTCGCATGGACTGCTTATCTAAGCCGCCACTTGCGGCAGCAATCTTTCTAGCACTTATGTGTTGGATCTAGTTTTCAGCATAACTGTTTCTAGGTTGGCATCACTGTTTTTGTGAGAACGATAAATATATTGTCCTTTATGGTTGGTAACAAATAAAACGTGGTAAAATAATTATGTTTAGAGATTGCATATAAAAAATAATATAACATATTGTTTTATTATTTTATATCATATCTTCAGTTCCTCAGTCTCATCTTCGGCGTCGTTTTACCAATAATTGCTAGGTAGAACAAATCTGTTCATAACACTGCTACCTCATACTTCAAAAATTTCTATTAGACCCTGTGGATGTTAAACTGTAATGTGTGGTTCTTAGGGCCACTTGCACCAACTTCTTAAATGTGTTTAAATTGTATTTAAACACATTTAAGAAGTTACAGGTGCAAGTGGCCATTAGAGTATGACGCAGTCTCCTCGGTTTATCCAGACTGTCCGTATTTTGCGGCCAAAGACAATTAATTAAGTATTCAATCGGTTGATTGTTAAACGAATTTTTCAATTTTACAAATTTCGAACGTTCATTCAAGCTACTCTTTAAATATGTTGATTTTAAAAGTAGGTATGTAGAACATGCAAAGCTGATATTTACCATGAATCTCGAGAGGGCGAATTGACCTGCCTTGTTGTTGCCTAGATTTTCTCCTTGTAACGAGGATTTTACATACAGATATATGTTTATTTACTTACTTTCATAATATTTGTTCAGAGCGGGGATCGAATCTGCTAACCGCGGCGCATTAGCTGAAACTTAGCCACAATGCCCAACGTAACGTAAAATCTAAACCAGATATTTAAAAAATGGATATTTAAAAAATGTTTCATGAATAGGTTTCCCGTCACTTGTACAAAATATAATTCCTATGTGAAATTAAGGAGAATCATTTTAGAAAGTTAATTTATGAAGCTCTATGAGAATACCCCGCAAATATGTCTAGCCAAGAGAATATCTAAGTCACTACATACATTACATTTATAATCAAGCCAAAAGGCTTACCAGAAATGAAATTAGTGAACTTAACTCAGTACATATGAAATGTTACAAGTAAGTAATGAGAATCGCGATCCTTAGACTCTCCTACTTGTTTGTGAAAATAGCACAATTCCATTTTAAATATTCATAAATAGGCCGAGCCTTTCTTACATAGGTAGTTACCTAAGTACGTACTACAATAAAATATCTCCCTTGAATGTAAATACCTAATTATGTAGATCAACAATGTAAATCTATCTAGGTATACAAAAGATAAATGTTATCTTTTGAATAATATTACTGTAAGTATTTTGATTTTATAAACAAATAGAATTATTGTTTTTGAAATTCTACGGATCTTATAGATAGGATAGACGTTGTTTCTGTGTGTTATTTCCTGTATTTAACACTTGTACTTTACTATAGCCTTTACATAGGTAGGTGGGTATAGGTAGGTCTTTTAATTAGGTACCTTAAATAAATTCGGGGTCCATTTCCATTATACATATACTTACATAGGACTAATCTAGTTATCTTAGCGAAAATAATCGTCTGTTCCATACTGTACCTACTACCTCAATTTGCTTATCTGGACCAATAATTAGTTGTGTTCCCAGCATGCGTTTCAATGCCTCTATTTTGTTTTTTTTTGTTTATATAAGCCTTTAATCAAGATTTCATCAAAATTTATTCTAATCTAGGTAGTCTCGTTCGAGTTTTTGCGAGACTAACTTTTAACTATAGGTACATAGGTAATTTAGCTACCTATTAGGTAATTAAATATTTTATTCATTGAATATTGGTAACGGATCATTCTTGAAAATGATCGAAGCAGCCGAACTATTATTAGAGTTGTATACGTTATTAGCAAGTTCCAATATAAACCACAATAAGAGCGAAACTTTGCCGTTTCTAGTTACAGGAAACATTTAGCGATGGGGAGTAACTTGGCGCGATACATTTCAATGGCATCCCTCCCAGATCTTAGCGCCACTAGCTACCACCCCCGGACAGAGGAGTGCTTTCAAACTTGTTTCTGTGAACTTTACACCTGTTCTTACTAATCCTTTGAATTAAAACTACATTTACTCCTTGATTTGACCTACATAATATCGTCGATACGATAATAACTTATCATCGAATCAATAAATTAATGGGTCTTTGCTTACATTTTTAAATTACTAAAACATGATATAGCAAAAAAAAGTATTTATTCAAAAGCTCTTTGTTGACGACTCCCTTCGTAAATTGCGGCGCTTGCTAAGCTGATTTTAACAGTGCTTTCAGTTCAATTATTAGAAACGCTTCTTTCTTACAACCGGACCGGGTACCTACGACCGACTAACGAAAGGCTGGATGTTTGATCACCCTTGCGACTTGGGTCTTGAACTCTTGACCTTGTGAATGTACCGTACGGACCAAGTAGGTAATTGTTGGCTGCGCTTCCGTTCGTTGTTTCCAAGCTTTTTTGATAACAAATCGCAATTAGTGAAACGTTGAAAAATGTAAAACGAAAACATATAGTTGAACAATACGAGCACAAACATGCAAATTCGTTACTTCTCAATATTCTTTGCTTTTCTACTATATAATTTTCTGTCGTAATGGATACTTACCTAATGTCATCGGAAAACCGCTAGGTGGGTACTCCTACTGTATCAACGATATGGAATGTCAAAATCTCAATTATTACCATTCTATGAGTGGACAAAGAGTTGAAAGACAGCGTCCAATTATAAATACCGTTAGTCAAAAATACATCTACACTAATGTATAAAGCTGAAGAGTTTGTTTGTTTGCTTGAACGCGCTAATCTCAGGAACTAATGATCCGATTTTGAAAATTCTTTCAGTGTTAGATAGCCCATTTATTGAGGAAGGCTATAGGCTATAAATCATCACGCTACGCGGACGAAGTCGCGGGCAGAAGCTAGTGTAATTATATTTTAAGCGGCGAATAGAGAGTTCGTCGTCGTCTGGCTTGGTACCATCGTATTGCCTCATATTCTGCCGCTTAAATTATTGTGTTCCAGTATAAACGGTATCTAATGTATGTAATCAATAAAATTACTGAAAGGAAGAGGCATTCTCTGTAGGTACTTATGCCCCGAATGGTTAGGCAGACGTGCACTTGCACACCCATAGTTCACCGGTATATTTGGGTATCACATGGTAATAGGGGGCGATCCTGTTGCCTTAACCGGCCACAAATTCAAAAAATGTCATAGTGAGACCTCTTAACACTTTGCTCGACCTGGCAATCAAATCTCGGTCGTCTGTTTTAGTATCTGGTCACGCTTACAACCACTAGACTATGACTAATGATGCAGTGGGAATTCTAAATGATGATCCCAATTTTCTAAATTCCGTCGCCCTCAAAGTAATTTATTTCCTGCAGTCATTAGGTACAGCTCGGCGGGAACAAAAGCACTTGAGAATTTATTTTTCTCTGCCATCCCCCTTCAATGTGAATATTTTATGCCTATAATATCTTATGCCATTAAATATTTTACCTAAGTTATTTAATTTAAAAATAACATTGATAATTACCATTATTATAATAGGCAGCTGTATTATGTTACTCGGAAATTGCAGATATTACATTTTGAAATGATACCTAAGTACCTGAATGTTATAACTACCCCAGGGGGTCAGAATATGGTGACCATATTTAACTATTTCAGTTCCCGGGCAAATTTTAGAAAGGCGGCTTTGAGCCGCCTTTCTATTTAAAACCATAAAAATACAGAATTCACGTTAGCGGTAAATAATATTAATTTTATATGAAAGTAATGTATCGATTGTTATATTGTATAATTAACACATAGAAATAGTGTTACACGCGATACGAGAAAGTTATTATTAAAGACCTTACAACTTTCTCGCTGTTATTTCCAAATACAGAGGAGAAGGGTGTTTATAGACGACGCGAGGTGGCGGGCGCATAATGTTCATTTTATATTACTCCGCTCAATTGGCCCTTCTGGTACTCTGGTCACGCCATTAATCACGTCAACATTGTATTGTACTGCTTACTAGAACTACAATCGCACTTTATATTAAGCACATTTAATATCGAGTTAATTGAAAATGAAATCGCTTTTAGGTGCTAACAAAAGAACTTTTATTTGTAGGAATAAATAAAAAAACTAGGTGATTTTAAAGTGGTCGAATTAAAAACATAATTTATTGCGGCATATTATAGTCTGCAATCGGAATAACGGTTTTCGACCTCGCCCAAACGCCACTGGGTATACGTTGACCCACTCCCTGAGTGACGCGGCACTCAGTCGAAAAAGTACCTCAAAAATCGACTAAAGCGTTTTATCTATTATATTTTATATATAAAGCGTTTTAGCTATTTATATAAAAATTTTTTGAAGTTTAATTAGTCCGCGACATTGAGTGGTTGTCAAGTGACATGGGTGCCGACGTCGTAAATTATTCTTGTGCTGTGTTGTGATTGTTTCATTTGACGCTTATTATACATCAAAATGTTCGTGAAGAACTAGGCTACAATGTGTTGTTGAATTTAAGTGGTTTTAGAATGTAAAGGAATGCAGTATTTGGCCGGACAAAAAGTTATTGTTCGCGATGACAATGTAAGTAATGGGGGCCCATTGTTATTTTTTTTTACAAAAAGTTTTTGTTTACTTTGGCCCGCAATTGTGTTTAAATGGAACAATAGTTCGTAATGAAATTATGTTTATCTTTCAAACTGGTTTCAATGAGTCATTATGATGTCGATAATCAACTGAGTGAGTGTGAGCGCACACGGCCGCAATAAAAATGGCAGGTAGTAGATATTTTCGCGAATTTCGCGATTTTTTTTCTTATTGATGGTATAAAATAAGTTTAATGCTTCTAGTATTTTTAGAAATGATGTTAAATCTAGTTTATTTTAATATAATTTATATGGATATAAAAAAAAAGATTTTTTTTAAAAAAATATTTATTTTCGGGGTATATCAGATTTCATCACTTTTTTTCACGATTACATATTTTTTAAAATATTTTAATGAAAATTATACCTCCTAATTGGTATATAATTAGATCCGTTATTTATTCAGCTTGATAACGGTAGTTATTATTTTGATGTAGCATTCATAGTTTTTGTACAAGAATTTTTTTATTGCTAAGAATCGGAAGTAAATTTGTACTTCCGATTTGGCTTCCGGTCGGCCTGGCGACGAGGCGGTTATTGCCTACGTATGTAGTGTAATAGGTACCTATTCCTGAAACCCTAAGGGCAAAAATTAGATTACCCCGAAAATTTCCGATTGTAAAAACTTAAAATATCATCGCTTTCAACTATAATCGATTTAAAACAATCCATAGACATGAAACTCTATGTTGTGGTTACTAAATCTGATAGCGGTTCGACATCCCCAACTTATGTTTCGAACTTGTAATCATAATCCTAGAGGAGCGCAAGACTGACCCTTCACCCAAGGGACCTTGATGGCCCAAAACTTATGTTAATTTAGATATTAAAAGTACAAACTTCGATAAACTTACAGTATTACCAACCAAAATAAATCTTTGATACTTATATTAAAATGCTCATCCCATTATCTCATATTATCCCACACTATTATCATTTCTTTTATCTCGGCATCAAGGTAGATGACGTCTAGTCAAATAATATATTTTATCATAAGCTCAGCTAGATGTTAGGTAAGACCCAGTTACCCAGACGTAGCTTGTAATGCAATTTATTTTTAAACGAGCTTTTATAAACTGAGCCGTTAGAACAAATTGCAAATATTCATTTAATAGGTGTTATAATGCACTATCGGGTCAAGGGTGGTATTTAACCGGTATTATAAAATGATAATCCAAAGTCTAGGCAAGAATAATAGTGCGAGGCACGCGATCACTATTTGCCTACAATCAGTAGCATAGTCTACGGCCTACGCTCGTAGCAGGTTTGTAGCCGACGCTACGCCGCCCGCCCGCCTCGCGAGCCGCGCGGCCGCTGCGATGCTTTACAAAAAGCAAGCCTCATTATAAAGACTTTTACTCCTTATGTTTTTCAACACACTTTTTTGGGGTTTTTAATTCATATGTATATTTTATATTTCTCAATAAAGTCCTTAGTATTTTTTAGTGCAGTACTGTCAAGAAATTATTAACGTGTCCAAAGAATTCAGAGCTTTATACCTTTATACCTATGTTAAATTCATTACTTATTAACATCCTAAGAATCATTCACAACTGCTAAATTAAATAATATTTTGTTATCAATTCTCGTTCTCGGATACAATAATTCATGATAAAATATTATCGGAAAAACATACGAATCTGCGCCGAGCTATTAATCCGAACTTAATTGAGTTTCAATTTTATCTATGCAACCAATTTTAAGTAAAAAATAATCTGTGATCTACACGCGATCCCTCGTATTTGCTTTATCAGATCAGTTAGGTCTACATGAACATCGAGGCTAAAGCCACTTTTAATTCACATGATTGATGATTCATATTACAAAATTGCTAAGAAACTACCATGGGTTCTTAATATGAACTACACATAATCAACCTATTATTCTGTTCCACTGCTGGGCACGGGTTGCCTCTGAGAGTACCACAATGGCCTAATATGGGTTGGCAGACATCATCGAGAAAACCTCTCAGGCATGTAAGTTTCCTCACGATGTTTTCCTTCACTGTTTTAAGCGCGTCATAAATAACTATTTATACGCACAAGACTTCGAAAAGTCAGAGGTGCGTGCCTTGGATTTGAAATCGAGACCTTTGTCTTGGCAGTCCAATCGTCATATCACAAGGCTATCACTGCTTTTAGGAACTAAACTAAATAATATGAATTGATTTGGAAGAATTGCTAAATGTCATTGACATATTGTAGGCCCCAGGCCGTACCTACTTAATCTTTAAACAAAAATAATGTAATTAAGTGAATATTTATTTAATGTATACTTGATATTTGTGTTGTCACTTTTTAAATCCTTTTGCTATCTGTCTGTGATGGAGTACCTCCATCGACGACGATGTAGCGAGTAATAATTATAAATCTAATATCTTTAAGGTCGCCGTCAGTCGAAAACATGAATTTACTGATATAATTATACGCTCAGCTTTCAGTAAGCGGGAGTCGTAATTAACTATAATGATACTGCCAATATTTATAAGAACTACTTTACACATCATAAATTATTAAAATTGCTATTTTCATTGCTCGGGACGATATGTGGGCGTGTTATAGAATATTAAAGCATGTGACCACTTAATATTCCATAATGTGGGGAAGCCCACATCTCATCCAGACCAAATGGTGATATAGATGACTTCTTCTTAGTATGGCTCTGTATACATCAGAGAGGACAATCTGTATCTCAGGATCTGTTCAAATAATTGAGATATTCTATTTATTCTATTTATCTTTCGGGGACGCCGGCAGGCACCAGGCGGGCGATCAGTCCTCATATTGGGATTATTTCGCCCAGTTCCCCATTTTGGTGGATCCCGTCATGGGTTACTGGCGCTCGGCGTCGCAAATCTTCCCGTAGCCTTGCAGAAGTCCACCAGTTGTCCGATGGAGAGTTCTGCTAGCCGTTCTTCATTTATCTCATCGGTTCCTAGTATTTCCTAGTGTTTCCTATTAATTGAGATAAGAAGTCCACCAGTTTTTAAGTTGGAGCATATACTTTCTAACAGTGATTACAACATTAAAATCTATTCAGTAATTTTGGCGCCAACCCGTAACAAACAGACAAACTGACAAGAATGACGTTTATATACCCTAATACACTTGTTCTTTTTTAAATATCTTCAATGTACAGACACAGTTTTTTTACAATTTTATAATAGTTGAAATTCAATATGCATTCAATCTTCTTCTTCTTGACATTCAATTATCTTAAGAGAAGTAATTGCTTTGGATAGCATTATATCTTTAAACTATTTTAAAGATGGACGTTAAATTAAATGTAGGCGAAAACCACGAAGACAAAGCCCGAAACTTATTTCAATAGAAAACACTGTTTTAGAGCCGTGCGTGTTTCAATTACAAGTATTGCTAGGAAGATCACTATTTTAGTGGCATCGTTAAAAAATGGCTGAAACTAAATAATCATAATAAAAATGTGACAATGAATAAAACAATTTTTTTCTTCATTTATTTTTTCTTCTTATTTTCCAATAGTGGTAAAACAATACCTAAGCCGCTGAGCAGGAGCAGGTTAACTGCTGATGACCCTGTTCATACTTCGTATGTACTTTTTAATTATATTACTCTACACTGTAAACCAGTAAATAGTATTAGGCTCATAATTATTTAAAAATGCATGTGATTGTGATCGAGTTTTGCATATTCACCGTTCTAAAGTTTTACCTTGACTGTACGTACATACATAGCTGTAAGATACCTTTGTGGAAGAGTAATAAATACATAAAAAATACACAAAAAAATACACATATACATTAGATAAGTGGCATCTTTGATCAACCATACAAAGGTACCTACAAAAAAAATGCATAGGATGATTCACACTGATTAAGAGGAATTGCTGAATGTAGATCGTCATATGAGCATTCACATTTAGCAAAATTCCTCTACATTAATTCATTAAATATGAATTAATGTAGAGGAACATAATGGTTGTCTGTAAGAAATTGCTGTTAGCAATAAGACCGCCAATTGTACTAAGCAATAGGTAAACATGTTTGTATCCATAGCTCTATGTAATATTTTTGGTGTACAATAAAGAGTATTCTATCTATTTAGAACCTCTGGAATTTATTAGCAATTTAGCCCCCATGGTCATTAATAAGAATGTTAAAACCTAATGGATAGATATCATAACGGTTGTCTGTTTTTCCTTCAAGGTACGCCAAGATATTTCCTGTATCTTGGGTGGGTCAATACTTCCACACACACAAAAGTTACCTGTTACAACTATAAACCGCGCTTATCCGTGCTATTATCAGCCATCCGAATAACTATTACTAAGAATACTTATGTATATCTATTATCTTTACAGTGTTACCGTATATAGCAACAATGTTAATCAGATTAAATAGTTTCTAGACATAATCGACATAACCCAATTAATAAACACGCAATCATGCGTGAAAACAACCCCGTCAGCGTAAGCTTACTCAACTAAATATAAACCCTATCCGAAATGCATAATTTGAGATTAATCAGATTAATAAAATAATAGTTTGAATGATGAAACGCTTTCCAATAAACGTTTTGAGGAATGATTCACTCGTTAAGAAAACTATGTTTAAGACATGTATAAAACAACTTCTAAAAATAAAAACCAATTCTAACGGGCGCCTTTTTACTTCTGGCTACTTACATTATTATAATAATTAAGAACAAATACTAACTTAACGAGAACAATATTTTCTCTAAAGTCATTCATGATTTAGGTATGGCTGATAAAAGCTAGTGAATTATATTCTATTAATTAATGAATTTGCTTCAGAGAACATGTTTAGGTAAAATAAATTTAGTTGATACAAAAATGTTCCATAATTCAACTCACCTTAGGTACAGAAAAAATATTGTAAATACCATGGGAGAGCCATGCTTCGGCACGAAAGGGCCGGGTCGACCGGATTGATACCGGAGGCCCAAACCCTTTTAAAAGGCTGGTTACGGACTTAGACTCCTCTGGTGTTGCGGGTGTCCACGGGCGGCGGTAATCGCTTACCATCAGGCGAAACGTTTGCTCGTTTGCCTCCCTATCCTATAAAAAAACTAGGCACGAGGATCGACTTGCGCCAAGCATGTGTGTGTTATTTTCGCCGTCATCGATCTGTGGCTTCATTTATGCTATAAAAACTTTTTATCTCGGCAATACCGTCGCTACTGTAATTTCCCGAAAACGTGTTCAAAGAGAGCACCTCTAATAAAAGAAAAACTTTTTTAATAAATACGAGGAAAAATCTGAGTTGATATTCTCTGATATAAATAGTACATACGTACTTATCTAAACCTCGCTGTAATTTGTAGCGAACAATGATTGACATTTAATTTATGTTTTGCAGCCTAATTTTATTTTTTTCTACAAAGTGCCAAAAGTGTCAATTCTGACTAACCTCTAACCGCCGGATCCTCAGAGTAACAATGCCGGATCTATGAAAATGGAACTACGAAATATCAGCTGTCGTGTGAAGTTTTTCAAACGCTATTTGTTCAAGAGTTTCGGACCCCACCAACGATTCCATTTTCTTATTAGACTCCTCATTACTCTCATTTAAAGTAAGACGCCTGTGTTTGGGATAGGCTGCTATCTGGCTAAATTGTGACTATCTACTCTCACTTAATACCAAATATTCCAAAGTGTTCAAATTGTTGTGGTACGTATGTTCGTGTGGTCTCTCCTAATTGGAGCAGATTAATAATACATATTCTAATCCACCTATATTTTTAACAATAATATTATTAGGTATTATCTATACACAAAACATTATCATTACCTACACGTGTGTGTGTGGTGGACTATGGCTTATACCATCCCCGATTTTCTCTAGACAAGGACACAGAGAGGCCCTGAGGCGACTACAAGGAGGCGTTATTTCTCACTTTGAGAAACACTGGCTTAGGCCATAGTCATCAGGCTTAGGCATCAGTCCACCACACTGGCCTAGTGCGAGTTGGCAGACTCACATGCATGCCTTAGAGAAAATCTCTTAGGCATGCAAATTCCCTCAGAATTGTTTCATTCACTGCTCATTGAAAGCGAGTGATAATTTCGAAATTTCAATTTCTTATATGATTGAAAAAGTTATTGACATTTCATGGTATTATGGGGTATCGTCTAACTAACTATTTAACGTGGGAGAGCCATGCTTCGGCACGAATGGGCCGGCTCGACCGGAGTGATACCACGGCCTCACAGAAAACCGGCGTGAAACAACGCTTGCGTTGTGTTTCGCCGAGTGAGTTGAGGTTACCGGAGGCCCAAACCCTTTTAAAGGCGGGCAACGCACTTGCGACTCCTCTGGTGTTGCGGGTGTCCATGGGCGGCGGTTATCGCTTACCATCAGGTGATCCGTTTGCTCGTTTGCCCCCCAATACCATAAAAAAAAAACTATATAACAGTAATATAGAATTCGTATAGCGTGATAGCAGTGCGTCTGGTTCGATACGCTACGGCTAATGACGTTAATTTCTTATCGCGTATCTACACGATTCACCCTATACAAGTTTCCGTATCACATTAGTGGCCCTTGACCGATTTCGTAATATCGATTATGGAGAGCACGAGAGCGAAAATGTTGTTTAGCGTTACATTGTAGTAACAGACGTGACATTGACAGATGACAATGGAATGTCATTGACACTACAGAGACCTCATGTACACTTGTAACACACTTAGCCTAGCTTGCTGAAAAAGTAAAATATATCATGATTATAGAAAATAAATAATACCACCAAGACTTCAAGAATTGTTTAATTAATAATTATAATAATAAGAACACGAACAATACATGGCGCAGTCGGGAACACGAACAATACATACATATTTTAATTATACAGCAATTATTCCAGCATTTTTGTCAGGTATTAAACTCTGCATTATATTAGAAAACACCAATAAAAAATCTTATGTACTTGTATCAGTATAGTGATAGATTTACGAAAGACATAGGCCTTTATATAATACTAGCTGCCCAGCCCGGCTTCGCCCGTTTTCCCGCAGTTTCCGGTAAAAATTTAATGGTAAAAGAGTTTTTCAAATCGGTCAAGTAGTTTCGGAGATATTCAATACAAACAAACAAATAATCAAATCTTTCCTCTTTATAATATTAGTGTAGATAGGTAGAACCATATTATCCTTAGTGAAGGACCTTTTATCCTTTGAGATGCGAGTAAAACCACGTGTAACGACTAGTCCAGGATACTAATATTATAAATGAACTAGCTACCTGTCGTTAGACGTTGTCCTCTCCAAATGTCAGAAAATTTATGCCAGCGACGCTGCGCATGGCGTGATTATATATAGCTTATAAGCCTTCCTCAATAAATGGGCTATCTAACACTGAAAGAATTTTTCAAATCGGAACAGTAGTTCCTGAAATTAGCGCGTTCAAGTAAACAAACAAACAAACTCTTCAGCTTTATATATTAAGGCCCACTTGCACCAACTTCGTAAAGGTGTTTAAATTGTATTTAAACACGAAATTTCTATGAAAAATTGTGTTTAAATCCATTGTAAACATATTTAAGAAGTTGGTGCAAGTGGCCCTAAGTATAGATTTAATACCTTATAGTTATAGTACATCAAGAGGAGAAAAGTGACAGATTACTACGAGTGTGCACTTTGACACGACTTTGCAATCTGTACTTTCCCCAGAGGTGATATTAGCGATTTTAACTTCACCTACCAGGAAAATATGTTCTTAAAAATAACATGATGCCTTTTAAAAAGGCCCCGTGCGCATTTATATCGGTACTGTTTATATAGGTATTTAGGTAGGTAAGTATATACATGTACTTTGATTTTTCAGGTGAAAAGCTATTATGCTATTATCTCTATTTTCTATAATTTTCAAAGACGGTATGCAGAATTTTGTCACTATTTCGGTACTAATAAAATTATTTTTCAAGACGTGACAGATAAAATTCAATCTAAGAACCCACGACAGCAACTAACTACAGCCTACGCGCCACGGCTTTGGCTGGCGACCGTGTGGGTTTGCTAACATTATAATATCAATTAATAAACCAAGTATGGGTTTGAATACTTTTACTAAGTTTATTAAAACTCTATACTTTATCTGTACTTTTTTTAATCAGAACCTGCAGCTAAGTATTACGGATTTTGTACAACATGACAAACTCTAAGATTTCTAATATAGTAAAAATAAATTCTTAGTTTCTTTCCTATCTATTATCTATGCTTATCTCTTCACAGTTATATGACTGATCTTCCATAATTGTAAAATCTATACAATTTAATCACAATATGTTTTTTGGCAATGTCAACAATATACTCGTATTGATGGCTATACTATAGGTAATCTGAATTTGTATTATTCAGATAAATAATTACAAAGGTATAGATATATTAACATAGAATTATACTTATTATGATATCACTACATTGCGGTGCCAAACTAAAACTTCTGTGCCCAGTGAAGTCTTTTACCTTTGCCAAATTTGACCTCGAAGATATACCCATTAAACTCTAAAATGGGCTCTACTACCAAGAAGCCAAAAAGGTTACGCCCAAGGAAACTAAAAAGACAAAATGATGTTCTAAAGAAAACAATATCTCACCTTTGAATGTGTTAAACTAATACGGGTGACAAGAAAGGCTAAAAATAAACGAAAACGTGACAGATATACTTACATACTTACTTACCCAATATCCGCTAAGCACAAATATCAGGGAATATAGATATCTTCTAACTTACATTATTTCCGTAACCCACGACTTTGGTTGTCAATATACAATGTGTAAGTATAGGTTTTTATGAAGGTCTGACTAGGTCCGTATAGGGACTAGGGAGTGCGAGGCTGCAGTGTCATGGTTTCAATTTCCGGTAAGCTCGGCATCCGCACCCGCTCGTTGGTGCGATATAATCGAATCATTCGATTTGTTTTTGATAGCATCTTTAAGGTTACCGAAACATTAATAATCAATACAACCTACGCCCAATGTAAATAAAGTTTTACATTTTTGTCAGAATTTGACTTTGTTGAAGAATGTGCTTAATTATTAACTGCTCATTACAAATACAAATATTTAAATAATATTAGTATATAGGTAATATTGTTGTGTATTTACTAACAGAAATTACTTTTTATAGTTATCGACAAGACTGTGCCATTCTTAATTATATACAGTCTAACTAGTGATTCACTACATACATACCATCGCGCCTGTATTCCCCGAATGGTTAGGCAGAGGTGTACTAATGTAACACCCACAGTTCGCCGGTATGTTTAGGTCCCATCTAATAGGGGGCGAGCCTATTGCCATTAACCGGACACAATTTGTAAACTCCGAGCGGCTACTGAGAATTTCATAGAAAAACCCAATAACACTTTGCTCGACCTGGGAATCGAATCCAAGACCTATAGCGTCAAAACTCCGTCCCACTCAGAACCACTAGGCTAATGAGGCAGTTTATAGTGCTAAATATCACGTCCTCGAGTATTGTTAGTGTCAAGATCACCAGTCATCCTGTAAGTAAGTACCTACAATAATATTGCTGGGTGTTCCTGGGGAGTTTGTTTTTTTTTTTTAAACTTACTAGCAATGTGGGTCACACAGTACTAGTATTCTTGTTAACCCCTCGTGCTAAGCTAAAATGCTTGTGTTGTTACGAGTGGGTTCACGTCGGTAGTGCAATGGGTGGGGTTCGAACCGGCAACCACATGATCGCAAGTCCGACGCCCTAGCCATTAGGCTACCGCCGCTTCATTAATGTAAAAATGACGTTCAAAAAGTAGGTACTACCTAGTAGTCTATGTTGTTGAATAAATGAGTTTGACTTTTGTGTACTTAGGTACGTTCAAAATCTTCATAAACTCATTAAAACATAAATTCACAAAAAGAAAAACATTTCATTAGTCAGAGCAGGTTAGCTTTACGTAATTAAGCATCATCTTTTTAATTTAATCAAGGAGCTTACCTTGGAGAATTCTCAATCGTAACGTAAACGGCTTTTTGTTATAATTACTTTTTGCTTTTGTAATTGCTGTCTCTTGTAGAATGTAACTTGGACAATGTTTTTTCTTGTTACTTCCTAAATTTAGAGTTTTACGTAATAGATAACCGTTTTTATCAGAACTTTATTAGAAAGTTGCCACGAATATGATTTTTATGAGCTGTTTCTGTATTCGATATCAGATCACCATTTTTATGCTGCGAGTGAGTTATTATTATAATATCGCAAGTTACTAATGTATTTTGGTATATTTTTTTAGGTAGGTATATGAATGATATCTTAAAAAAATAAAAATCAATTGCTGTTCGTTAGTCTCGCTAAAACTCAAGAACGGCTGGGCCGATTTAGCTGATTTCGGTTTTGAAATGTTTGTGGAAGTCCAGGGAAGGTTTAAAAGGTGAGTAAATATGAAAAAACAAAATCTGATGCGGTACGTAGTTCGCGGGTCAGCTAGTATTTAATAAACAAATGGTGTAGGTAGATTGTAGTAGACATTACTAGAAGTAGTATCATTTTCGGACACGAACTGAAAAAATCTATACTGAAACAAAGCTAATGACAATTAAGCAATTATACACATACACTAGTTGCATTTTTATACATAAAGCTGTTAACAAAAACATTCACACTAACTTAGAATTTACTAAACGGAAAAAGGTTGCGCGCCTCGGCATTCGCACGCGCCGCGCTAGTTATCTCGTATTGCCAAGAATTCGTACGAACTACGGCAAAACGATGATTACCTACGAAGGAGCGCGCTTTTATAACAAAATACCCTCAGATATAACATAACATACCATCACGCCTGTATTCCCCGAAGGGCTAGGCAGAGGCGTACTAATGTACACCCACAGTTCGCCGGTATGTTTAGGTCCCATGTAATAGGTGGCGAGCCTATTGCCATTAACCGGACACAAATTCCTAACTCCGAGCTGCTACTGGGAATTTCATAGAAAAACCCAATAACACTTTGCTCGACCTGGGAATCGAACCCAGGACCTCTAGCTTAGCAGTCGCACTCGGGACCACTTGGCTAATGAGGCAGTTATAAAAAAATCCCTCAGATATAAAAAAAACAAACTCGCTCAACATATTCAAAAATCGACTTGCTCGACTCATAATCACCAACCATTCATCATTATCATTACCATAGCAACATTGTAAGTGAATGCGCTTGAATAGGCCTATCTATTGTCTAGATAAAATAATGTATCATTTTGTTTTTACCCACAAACTAAACTGTATATCTTTTAACTATTTTCGATTTTTGTGACGACGAACTTTGTAATATTTTCTATAAACCATGTTCTCATGGAAGTGATTGTATAATCTACGATTCTAATTCTATCTACGATTGTAATTTGTCTGTAAGCTTTCCTAAAACTAATAAATAAACAAATAAATAAATAATCTTTTATGAGAATAAAAACCTATTAGATATAGGTTTTTATTCTCATAAAAGATTATCCTGCTAGGTGTGCGTGCGGAGTTTCATCAAAGTTTATTGTAGGCTGTGTACCTCGCGACAAGCACAAACGGAATCCTATATGATGCTGTGACCGCTTCTATGGATACAGATGTCTACTTGCATATTGTGAGTAAGTATTTTATAGAGTAGCAGCGTATGATCAATACAAACTATGTGGGTATCTATCTACTAAGTTTAACAGAATAATTGCTACTATGATACTGATTTCTGGAGCTTACGCGAATATTAGACATATTGAAATAAAACAATTTTACGCATAAATACAGCAACAAGACGCACGACAACTGACTGCCCGTGACCATGGACGCTCTAAACGGTCCGAAACGTCAGGATTTGATTTTGCTAATGACGCGATAAAATCCGTAGTTGTTTTATATCAATATGCTACTATAATGTTATGGGTGCTATGAAATATGCCAGGATAGACAGCCTACTGACAGTCTAAAACTTGAGTATGAACATTTGGTAAGAAAAAATTGTGAGAATTACAATACGGAAAGTAGTAATCATTTTCATGCATATTAGCAAGCCAACAAGTTTGGGATTGTCAGTCGTGGGGGCTCCTGCTCCCGTGGTTTATATATAACCAAAACGCCCGCCCTTCGTGGCTTCGCTAGCGTCATTGGCCACCAGGTGGCGCTGACGTCACGATTAGTCAACAGACCAACCGTAATCATGTCTCGCTCCAACATGTATCAAATCGGTTACTTAAGCTTCAAAGTAATCTGAATAATTAGGCAATTTACCTGCTTGTAATATAATAACAACATTAGAAAATTATTTTGTTGGTAAATGAAACAGGCAATGTGTTTATTTTAATAGAAACACATCTAATTGGAGAGTTTGGAGAAGTTTATACGAACGATATAATAATATTGGTGTTTGGTTTACAGGAAACTCATGAATGTCTATAATTAATAATTCATTATACCTTAGGGGAATCATATTTAAAAGATATAAATGGCAGCTGTTGGATTGGATGGACGGATTGTGTTAAGGCCGATATGATGGGAAAGGGAGTGAGTGGTGAGATGACGGCTGACAGGGATGAATGGAAGAAAAGAACATGCTGCGCCGACCCCAAATAGATTGGGACATGGGCAGGAAGAAGAAGAAATGGCAGCTGTTCCCAGAAAGTACCTAAGTAATAAATTCGAAATGAATTTCAGCGTTTCATATTGGAATGTTTTTAATAACGTAAAATCTAATTTGAGGAGTTTACATTTTGAACATACTTGTAATAGTAGATACCTACGGGCTACGTTACACGAAAAAATTACCTTTCAATATTTTCAGCCCTTATTTTGGAAATCAGATTCGTATTCGCATCGACTTTGCAAGATTCTCACACATACAGAGACTTGTTCAGTTGTAGCCTATAGTGTTACCCGAATTGGTCCCTTTTTTAACGTTCGCGTCGTTAGAATTTCCTAAGAATCAGTCTTAAGTCTTTAAAGATGCCTACGTTATATTAGGAAGCTACATATCTGCTAATTGCCTTATTAGTCTGTTGGTTGCAAGTGCGACTGCTACGCTAGATAGAGGTCTCGATCGATTCCCAGCTCGAGCAGTGTTATTGGGTTTTTCTATGAAATTCTCAGCTTAGCAGCTCGGAGTTTGAGGTTTGTACCCACTAATGGCAATAGGCTCACCGCCTATTACATGGGACCTAAACATACCGACGAACTGTGACTTAGTAGTAGGTACACCTATGCCTAACCCTTCGGGGATACACGTGTGATGGTATGGATGGTTTTCTGTGAGGCCGTAGTATTTTACTCGACGGTCAAGCCGGCTCATTCGTGCAGAAGCATGGCTCTCCCTCGGTTATTCTGTAACCGGATGAATAGTACATTGATTTTTATATGGAACTAGCGACCCGGCCGCGGTTTCACCCACGCTGCCCCGTTCCTAAGTGTCATAGGGTTATGTTAAATAGCTTAAAACCTTCCTCTTAAATTACTCTATCTATAAAAAAAACCGCATCAAAATCCGTTGTGTAGTTTAAAAGATCTAAGCATACATAGGGACAGACAGCGGGAAACGACTTTGTTTTATAATAAGTAGTGATTATTATCTGTAAAATAACCTAATAAAAAACAATGTAGTAGGGTAGTATTCTCGTAGCTTCGTTTTATACACTATCACAAATAGGTAAGTACTGCGCTCTTCTCTCCTAGCGGTTGTTAAGTTTCCTCTCAAACTTTCTTCATGTGTAGGTAATTTAATTTGCCTTGATTAAAAGATAAATAAACTTCGTAATTGACTGCCACTTACCGGCAACAAAACTTCCGTTGTGGACGTTTTGTGAATTGGATAGTTAAGTAACTTCTACTTTGTTGAGGTTCATAAATCAATGGGATGATAAGTGTGACATTTATAATTATGAGATAAGTATTGTACTTACACTGAAGTAGTAAGTTTTTATAAAATACACATATATTTCAATCTCTTGAGGCATTTTTCATTGCTATATGCAATGAAAAATACACTAGCTTCTGCCCGCGACTTCGTCCGCGTAGCGTGATGATATATAGCCTATAGCCTTCCTCAATAAATGGGCTATCTAACACTGAAAGAATTTTTCAAATCGGATCAGTAGTTCCTGAGATTAGCGCGTTCAAGCAAACAAACAAACAAACAAACTCTTCAGCTTTATATATTAGTATATATATAGATATTATTAGATTATAAATAAAAAAGCCCAATTCTGAACAAATGACTCCCCGCGAACTTTACCAGGTCTTCCGTCCATCTCGTTGGAGGTTATCCCACACTGCGTTATCCGGTACGTGGTCTCAACTTGAGAACCTTTCTGCCCCAGCGGCCAATATTCGATAAGTATGTACTTATGGTTATTAATATTATAAATAGCTAACATTGTTTTGCAGTAGTTTTAAATTATATAAAGAACAACGAAACATTTTTATCGTTCTTAATAAGTAAGCTTTCTAATAATATTGGACTACAGAGGTACCAATTTGAATTTCAGTGAATCTATTTCAAATTTCGAACACATTTTAAACACGGTCTGAATTTATCCAACGCCAGTTTAGTACATGTGAGGTCTCTTGGCAATGCGAACCTTGAGGTACATACGCTTCTTGTTTTCTCCCTTCCTACAAAAACTAATTTATTCTGCCGCAGCCTCGGGTTCTCTTCTCTAAGCGACGAGCGGTCCTCTAGGCAACGCGAGATCCCCTAAGCAACGCCCCTATCCATTAGGCAGTTGCCTAATTTTTGTCTTATTCTATTGTCTTTGCTTTTTGAGGGGAGTATTCCGATTCTGAAATAGTCGCAGTAGGGAATGGATGCAAATCAAGCTAATTAGAAAAAAATAAGGTAAAATAAAGTTTATAAAACAGAACTAAAACCTAATAAGTATCTAGCCAATTACTTCGGCTTCGACGAATTAATAATCCGAATCAATTTTTTTTATTGATTTAAGTCGGCAAACAAGCTGATGAGCCACCTGGTGGTTATCGCCCACAATAGACACCTGCAACAGCTAAGGAGTTGCTGATGCGTTATCCTTACGGACTGCTAGAGCGGCAACTACCAAGGGGGAATTGGCTCTTACGCGCAAAAGTCGAAACACACACCAAGGTGCTTTACGACAGACTGATGCAAGGGTGGTCGCCAGCCAAGAAGTCCTACCACCGAGCAAGTCAGGTATTTTCTCACCTTTTACGAGATGCCTGAGTGGCAGTAAGGAATAGTACTTATACTAACCCGTCTCCACACTTTTTTCACATGGGCTAAATACACATTTACAAACTGTTGTATCAATAAATACATGGATCCATTATTTTTTAATTCTTGGAGCAGACACAATTGTAAAATGGGAGCTGGCGAAGCACGTAGGTGCTGCTAAAGCAATCAATGTGACAGCAGTACTAAATTGGTCGGTAAAATATTTGGTGTACCCAAATGGGGCGGCGGCTTAAACCTAGTTAAAAAAATAAATTCGAAGTTCAAGAGAGGCTTCCGTCGTAATGACCTATTTTATGACTACAACAATTTCTCGCTATTTCAGAAATATGAGTACCTACTTAACTGTTAAGTGCTCCGATAATTGGAGGACAAGTATAGGTACCTACCGAAATTTCAGTTACGGTAGGTATTTGGAGAGCTATGAAGCGACACCTGCGGAGCTTAGTTGAGCCAAACAAACTGTGGTTGGAAACTAAATAGATAAGCATTACCTAGGAAGGTAAGTTCAAAGGAGTTGAGGCTCACAGCAATGAACAATGAAATATTTATATAAACACGTGCACGCAAAAGTCCGAGAAACGTTAGGTAAAAGCTTACGGAATAAAATATTTTGTCCTTTAGGTTATTTCCTGAAAGGGGATCGCATTGTAAGGAAGTTGAGAAGCTTTACTTATTCACGTCTAAATGTCTCTAAAATATTCTCTTTTAATTTCAATAATATATCTTACCAGCAATTTCGGAATCTCATATCTCATTGTTATTGGCATAATTAATAGTATTGATTACGAAAATCAAAATTCTTAAGAGCGTACATGACATCAAGTTTTAAACTTGACATAGGTTATAAATTATAATAGCAGTAAGATTTTTTATTAAAGTTATTTGTTTCATTTTTTTACTGTCTGTACTTTTAATTTCAAACAAGTATCACATCGACATAATTATGGTGATTTTAAATTCATATTCATAAAACGGATGTTGCAATTAAATTTGAATTAAGAATTTTTATATTACTTGCTCACGTCTTAAAATTAATTTTGAAAATGGAAACATACATAAATCACTGAAATATTTTGATGCAGATCTTTAAAATTACCCACAATTCTAAGATTATCTTTATAATGAATACAAAGTGTCTTCTTTTATTGGAGTGGTATCAAGACTGGGAAAACATTAATAGATGTATTTGGGTATGTATTATAAATTATCTGGTCAAGATAGACTATTTATCGGAATTTCAAATGACAATTGCCCGATAAATTTACTTTCATAAAAATATAATAAAGACAAATATTTCCTACTTAAGTACGTAAGCAGGAAATTTTTGTACATTAAATTATACGCATGTATATTAACGATTAGTATTATTAGTAAATCATACACGATCGACATAGGTAATGGAAACTTCTTTTTTTAAGAATCTCATGGTATTCTTAAGTTTAAGAAACTCTAACTGTTTTAACAACCCATTTCTACCCACTTAAGTTTAACAATAACGTAATGACACTGCAATTAAAGTTTTAAATCGGCAATTGCGTTGACAGCTTCCTTTATTTTTCATTATCATGATATTTATGTAGAATCGTAAATCAATAATCTCATCCCATATAATTATTTCTCAGGTCTTTTGTGTTTAACACACATTTATCAGGTTGAGAAACAATGGTCTACGTCTAATATAATGTCCTGTTTGTAACAAATTTTTATTGTGTGGTGTCAGGTACTGTAAATAGGTATGTAATAGAAAAACTCGCCTTTTTCTGAAGTCGGTGCCTTAGATTTTTTAAAGTTCTTTTTTTTTCGGCACCGACTTCCGATTTTCCACAATTTCCACGTAACGTTATTTTTATCGTTTGAAGGCAGTTTTACTTTTTGGTTACTAAATATTGAGTACCTACCTACCTAGCGAATAATTAGTTCCAAGTATTAGACAGTTACATTTGGTGATCTCTTATGTTATGCGTCAATGTCTTGTACAATCTGTTAAAGAGTTTCCATTTTATAATGTCACTATATCATCATCAGATCATCATCATCATCATCATCAGATCCTAAAAATGAATGTCATGGGATCAACCTGCCAGCAAACTATGTACTCCTACCTAAACCTATTGAATAAAAAAACGGATGTCCGAAATAACATACATAATTATATACCATCACGCCTGTATTCCCCGAAGAGTTAGGCAGAGGCGTCTAATGTACCTACCTACACCGACAGTTCGCCGGTATGTTTAGGTCCCATGTAATAGCGGGGGTGAGCCTATTGCTATTAACCGGGCACAAATTCCCAACACCGAGCTGCTACTGGGAATTTCATACAAAAAAAACCAATAACACTTTGCTCGAGCCTCACTTTGCCTGAGAATTGAACCCAGGACTTATAGCATAGCAGTTGCACTCAGGACCACTAGGCTAATATTATCATTAGTATATATATTCATACATACATAATTACATATACATAAATAAATAGTAAGTATACAATATGTCGCAGTCAAATTGTATAATTCGTTGTTTTACATAACTACTAGGCTGTTTCACAATACAGGTTTCTTCCTGTAACTTTCAACAGGCGGAATTGCATGAACGTTTTGCATTCTTCAATATTAACGTTTAGCGGTATTGTAAAATCCATGAAATGAAACTTAAGTTTGTAAAGTTTAGTTCCAAAATTAAAATTAGCGCGCGTGGCGCTGTATATCATGACAACGCATTAACAACGGTTAAAGCTAGTCAAAATAACCTTAATTTCTTCCATGAAGTGTGCACAATGGCTACAATTCAGTTCTGGCACTTGCCGGCCACTGTCGCTTCGCTCGCTCGGCTCGTGCTTCGTATGGTCGCAGCTCTAAACTAACCTATAATTATCTTAAAATTTTAAAATAAATGTTGTAAAAATAAATTATCTTTCATCACAAATTTACCCGGTTAAAACTAATTTTGACCGCCAAAATATAACTAAATACAGCCGCAGATAAGTCATTCTAGAAAACAACTAATCGTGGGTAGCGGATTGGTAAACGTGTTGCATTGACAATCTAGCCGGACGTTGTACAACTGTTTTACATAACATAGCTATTTTGTAAAACAGCTAGCGGTTAAGTAAGATGGCGTATTACACAATCCCACTTCGACATATATACCTAGGGACATACATACATATATACTTAGTTCACTGCTGGATGTAGGCCTCCCCCAATGTGCGCCATTTCACCCTGTCCTCAACTTGTCACCTACAGCTTCCGCCAGCAACCTTTTGCAAAATTTCACTCCTACTAGTCCTGCTTACCGGAGGACGTGGTATTGCATGACTAGATATTAGTGATTTTCAACATTTCTCATTTCTCGACTCTCAACTCAACATTGCTGCTAATTCTGTTGTCCAACTAACCAAACCAAACCAATTTGATTTATGTATATTATGAGGTTTGTTTAGGTAGGTACCTACTTATCCAATTGTCAAATAGATTATTTGGTAAATTTACTCAGCCTTTGCTTGTTTTTTTTTCACTATTTGTGATCAGGTGTAAATTTGAAAACTATTGCATTTGTCACTACCGAATAGGTACATCGGCTCACCGTTGGTTGGCCTATGGCTATAACGTTGGTACTAGTATTCTGTTATCTGTGACGTTGGGGAAGTAAAAAAAAAAGTGAAAAAGCGGTTTCTGATTATTTCTTCGCCAAGAAAGGATTCCCTGTAAAAACTGTTTTTACAGGGAATCCTTTCTTGATAGTTTCTGAAAAATAACTTTTCGCGTTTTACGTTACAAATTAACTTGATTATTTTACAAATTGTTACAAATGTCCGCCTACGACTATAAAATTAAGTTTGGGGACACCTATTTCTTTAACGATTTAAATTAGTTTGACGTTTCCAAATTAGGTCGCAATTTAACAATCATGTGCAACAGAATACCAAAATCACAATTTAGACCAAATTGAGTACCTACTTAATTAAAATAAATAAGTCCTGTCAAACAAAATTTTAATTTAATTAACCGCGTATTATCTGAATAGGAATGACGACTAAACCAATATTGGTCGGATTTTAGTTACATGCATAACGATTTTTAAGGAAAGATTTTAATTCTCAGCTGTGAATATTGTATAGGTAGCTGTCGCAATTACTACTGCCATGAATCTAGAATGTGATATAGATAGTCAAAGAGATAAAAATTGCGAAAAACCAATTGAAATTTGAATTTGTCGTACTCAGGTGAACGATCAATTTAGAATTAGCACCAGTATTTTATACACAACAATGACACAAATGAGTATGTGTTAGTATCTACAATATCAGCAATTCCTACATATTACGTTACAGCGAGTCTAAAAATATTTCTACATCCACATTTAAACTTATTTTATCTTCTTATTTTATTTTACCTAGGTAGTGAAAAATAGGTCTGATTCGTATGCAAATCTTCAGGCCGACATCTAGTGAAATGTTTTTTTTACGCTAACTCACAACTTCACAACTCTACTGTGGTGGCTTCCCGACATTCATTCATTCGTTCATTCCATTCTCCTATCCGACAACAGATGGCGTTGGCAGTTTCAATTACATTGCTTTTTGTTGTTTAATATCGTCTTAGAAACTTGAACTTAATAAATTATGAATAGTTATTCATTTAAATATTAATTTCAGTGATAGTAATGGGGCTGTGTTCATTAGTGGCGGTGCTAACCGCGACTACTGTGCCTAGGTTCCTAATTCCTAGGTTCGATTCATAGGTCGAGCAAAGTGAGTGGATTTATGCTGGGTGAAAAAACTGAATCATTCGATTATTACAATCATTGGAATAATTCGAATGATGAATTATTTGAATTACAATTCATTCATGTGAGCAGACTGAATGGTGGATAACTTTAACTAGTGTAACTATGTATACCGGTTCCATAGATACCTACACCAAAATAAATATTAGCCATTTATTTTATTTACCCACTTGATTTATATAAGATAAAATTTTTATCTGTCCCTTGCCTAGTTAATAATAAAATAAATAAAAAATTTGAAGCTTAACCTACTCTAAGTTTACAACCAACAAAATAAAATAATAACCTACATATCGCTCAAAATCATGGGAGGAGAGTAGGTAGGGAGTAGGCAAGGCAAGTTAATCGCAACGAGATGAGATGAGACGAGAGGGAGCGCCTCAGGAGCGCGCACAGCATACCGCCTGGGATGACGCCGAGTCCGGGCGGGGGGTCCGGGAACGATTCATTGATCCGAACTGTGCTCGGTACTGCGACAGAGACAACAAAGGGACGGCTCGCTAACGTGCACTTTCTCTCTCACTCCATTCAATGTTCTTATAATCTTATGTGGAAACTTATTTATTTTTATTCTATGTATTAGGTTTGTACTTTTGATGACCTTGTTAATGACTATGTAGGCACTTATGCCTTTAAATTTGAGCAACTTTGAAAAAAACAATAATTTACTATAATAAATTTAGCATTAAACTAGATAACTAATTGAAAAAGAATAAGCACATAATAAAATCTAAAAATTTTAATTGTATTTTGTTTAAATATTATACCTACCTACTGTTGTTATTGTGAACGAAAAGTTGAAAATCATTCGTATTTCGCTAAGAGGAACTTAGGATGTAGGAACGCCAACATGATTTTTTCGTACCCTGAATACCGAATCAAGCCGACAAGATTTTCTATCCTTGTCTTTCATACAGCAATTCGTGCGAGTGAGGCGACCCGTTGAGTAGCCACGCGTGCCCGTGCCCGTCCGTTGTTGCACATCGACATTAACCGCTTTCAGTGCTAGAGCGCGTTCCTCCGCGCTATACTCACATAACCTAAAAGTTAAACAACCCTGATTATTTTAGTACAATTCATTGTTATACCTACCATATACTCATGATTACCTCGAATTTATAAGTTAGTGTTGTGGAAGTTTACGCCCGGTCAAAGGGCGTACGTGGAGTGTATTTTTGTGCAGCACACAGTAAATACAAACGGCAAGCTGTGGGGATCAGGGGCCTTTTTTTTGCCGCCGCAGGGGATGTACTATCCTGTGAGTATTCTCTTAGATAACTATGTATTGATAAACCATATATATGCAGGTACACAGTACCTACTGATGTGTTTTTTGCATCACGAACATTATGACGATATAGTACCTAGGCACAAGTCTGTCGAAATGGATCACAATGTTATGGCGCATGGCGTTATATGGTACTTTACGGTTCTACTGACGAGAGAACATTATCTTTGGCTGCATATTTAGTTGATTTGGTTGATTTGTTATTGTAGTCTTTGTTTTGTTATCAAACAAAAATATTATATTCTTAGTTTCAATGGTTATTTAAACTAATGTAGGTAATTTATTTATTTATTTTACAAACAATTTATCAAAATATAATACAGCCTATGGATCATTGAGTCTTGCATCCATTATGACATTGAAGTTGAATGAATTCATTGGGATTCATTATTAGTTGTCTTTTTCTGCTACACTAAAATGACGTAAGATAAAAAGAGACATTTTCATTTAGGTCCAAGCACGATCCAATCGAAGTCTAGCTTCGTAAATGGTAGGTCACACACAGTGGTAGGTACTCATACAAGGTAGGTACTGTGATCATGGTCTACTGCGTCCTTATTTGTGGAATACCCAAGTACTTACCTGTTTGAAGTAGGTACCTATGGTAGTGCCTATCTACCTTTCCGTGCTAAACCTAACCTAACCGAATCTATCTAGTTACCATCAGTTGCCCAAACCAGAGTTAAATTTAATTGTATAACCTAAGTAGGTATGTAGGTACCTACCTACCAACTTACATAGGTAGGTATTATACCTACATACCTCAGTGTTATGTAGGGAAGTGCGTGTACCTACCTAAGTACCTACCTATAATTAGTTAAATCTTTGTTTGTTTAAAGTTAATTAGGTAAGCCATAATAATTTAAATATTACAGATTTAACTTTTGGCTAAATTTGGGAATGAATTCATTCAAATACCTTATAATGTAGGTAAGTACCTATAGTAAATACCTATATTATTATACCTAGGTACCCAGGTTTTAAACATTTGATGTTGACTTAGATTGATTAAAATATCGAATAAATAGGTACCTAAGTTTAAATAAATAGAATAAATAAGTCTTGTAGTAATGAACTATGTCTATGTTTAGATCGCTGCTCTTGCTACTCTGCTCTGCCACCGAATTGACTGCTAAGAAACAAATTTTATTAATAAATCCTTACCTACCTAGGTACCTGCTTCAAAATTCAATTTGAAATCGGTATTGTATGAAACTCCGAATTGGATCGTTGTAGATAATACCTACCTACCTACCTACTAAAAAAAACAGCACACCTAAAATGAAATAATATCCAAAACAGACATGTGCGTCGGTCTGTGTAGTATGTTTCATGTTATATGTACCCGTGACTGTACTGTTACTGACTGTACCAGTTGCTTGAAAGGCACTACGTTTTCTACCTGAAGTTTTTTTAATTCGAAATTTAATAACAGCAGCGTCTTACTGCTCCATCGTTTTGAATATTTTGAGCCGCTATCGTCGGAAGGGGAGATTATAGGAACCCGTTCCTGCCTCAAGGTGAACGCGAAACTCCACTAGCGATGGTAATAAGGACAAATTATTCGCATACCGGCCTTTTGTTCACATCCCTCTGTTCATGGACGTATTAACTTCGACTGTTTGGGTCGACTACCTGCCAGTTAACATTGAAACATCCAACACGCAGGTAGCAAGCATCTGCAGAACCTCGTCCCTAATCGCAGCCACCCTCTTTTGTACTGGCAGAACGCTTCGTATTATTCTTAAGAAATGCAGTCTGTGGACAAATAAATGAACACGTGAATATGGCCCTTGATAGGTATTGAACAGCACGCAATTTACCTGTGCCAAAAAAAAACATGCGAAGATGGACGTCACAGACTCCGTCCGGTTTGTATGCCTCGCTTATTGCCTGTAACAATAACCCCGGCCAAACATAATTTATCTCAACGTTTATTATAAAATGTTGTATCTAGTAGGTGACAGTAACTTGTAAGTGGAACCTATATAGGTACATTACATAAAGATTTAAAAAGGTATATCAGCCACTAGATGTTGCCAGCAGTTTCACTCTTAGCCCAGATTTACGGTCGTCTTCTAGGCGGCGTATCAAGTTGAAACAAGAAGATAGAGAGGCAAACAAAAATTCCTAAGACACTTGTATTGGCTTACCCTTTTAGAAATGTTAATAGAATTATGATTGAGAAAGTACCTAAATAGATTTTCCTAATTCCGTTACTGAGCAGTCCCTATTCGGTTCTAACAGCAGATTCGGTTCGGAGTCCCTGAAAGTTACAAATTAATTTAAATGTTCGAAACACAGTCGCCCTTGTTGGATCCGTTAATGACTTACTTATTTCGCTCGTTTGGAACTCCATCGAGACGACGGAAATTTACTTATCTGAGCCTTTTCGGACGAAAACTTTTCAATTATTGTATTAGTAGTTACTGCTTACTACTGTTACTTTCAGTATAATGTTAACCGGCCACAATTTTCGGTAAAGTTACCGCCAAGGGCTTTTACTTTTAAGTACAATTAGTACATTGTACGCGTATTCTTTGTCCCCCCCCCCACACCTAAGTACATTACGAAGAAAATACAAAACCACAATGTTAACGGTTTGGGCTTAGTCTCATCAAACCAAACTCTGGTTAGGGTTACTGTTACCTACTAGTCTAAGTAGGTACCTACCAAGTCAGTAATCAGAATTCGCCAATTTTCGATTATAATATATCTTTATTATAATACTAGCTTCTGTTCGCGACTTCGTCAGCCTGGTCTTCAGAATTGGGTCCGATTTAGATAAAAAGTAGCCCATGTTTCCAGACTATAATATATATATATATCTTTGTGCCAAATTTAATCCAGATCCGTTCAGCCGTTCTGTCGAGAAAGAGTAACGAACATCCATCCATCCATCCTCACAAACTTTTGCATTTATAATACTATAGTAGGAAATAGGGCAGATGATGGTGATTAGTGCAATTCGTATTAAAACGCAATTAGGTACGTACCTACGTACTTAATTTGAAAAGTTGTATGTATTGTATGGCTTCTAACTCACTAAACTTTGTTAACTTTCATCTCATCTTATCACTTGTATTTTTTATTTTGACTAGAATTTAAAGATGTGGCGGACATTTTTCACGTATCAAAGGAGGACTACAAACGATTACTAAATTATAGTGCAACTTTTCTATAATTTCAAAGTGATGTAAGTAAACGGACATACCGTGTGAATAGGCACTTAGTTTGCCACGATGGCAAATAGATTTCCGTCCCACATCTTGCCGCTGCCTCTGATGACGGATTTGTTTCTGCTATTTAAATCTGTTTGCGTTAAGAAAATGTACTACTTTTTTCTCAATACATACTTATATGTAACGTCTGTCTGTACTTACATATTTACTACTTCCTCAAGTCTTTAATGTTAGTTTTAATGGCTTGCCTTAAGTGCTACATGACATGATGCTGTTCCGATAAAAATGACAGTGGAAGTATTGTGGCAGAAACAATAATAGAAATTGCTATGTTCTTTGCGACGAAATCTGCAAGGCCACTACACATAGATACACTTATAGGTAACTACAATTTGGGCCGTTTTTTTCAAGTACGGAAAATCCTCATGGATCGTCCGCCACTTGGGGGGCGGCGGGATATGTCGGACTCGTACCGACTAAAAACCGTACTTGCCTTCTCTTGCCCAACCATGTCATGGGATCCATGACATGCACCACGACAGTGACAAGCTATAGTCCAGTTCGAGCTGGACCCCTTCAGAAGGCGAGGCCTGACCTCGCATCCTTTTCGTAAGCGCGCGTGCATCGTACACGCCGCCCGCACCCCACAGCTTATGGATGCCGAAGATCTGTCTGCGTTCTTCTGCGCCCGGTTCGTCTTCTGCGGATCGGGAGAGAGGTCGATAGTTCTCTCTCCCTTTCCGCCGCTATAATTTAGGCCTGTCAATCGACCATTAGAAACTCATCTAATTGACCGTACTAGGAAAGTAGGACCTAAGTCGCGGTTGTTACTAGGCTGACCATTAAAGAACAAAATTTTGGATGAAACTCAATATTTTCGGGAATAAAATTCAATAAAGGAAATATTGCAAATTATCCACTGAGTAATGGCTACCGTTAACTCTCACAGCCAGTATAGAGCCATTCCGAGATCCGTCATATTTGTTTACTGGCGGAAGCTTTCTTTAACGTTGCCCTCGCTGTTGTTTGCTGAGCAAATATATAATTCTCATATTATATTACCGAGAATTTTGTAGCCGTACAGAGTTCGCAAATTTTCCATCACAAATTTTCCATCACAAATTAAATAAAGGAACTTTTACCATGTGAGATCGGATGAATGGCCTTAAAACTTACTGTCGAGAGTTCGAGACACTGATAGGCATAAGACGGGATCAATATCGATACATGGAATTCCTTGTAAATAATAAAGGCACGTTACCAGACCCTAGCAAAAAAATATGTATGAGTTTTAGAATTAAACTTATGACTTTATACCATACAATACTCGTATAACTTGTAAAATACCAAACAGGAAGGGTGTTGTATCGTGTTTTCGTTCAATTACCTCGTACGTCTTGTCTTGATGTAATTTCAGAGAGGAATTGTATTGTAACCGTTTGACTTACACTCATTTTATAGAATTCAAAGCAATACTCCTCAATAAAACTACAAAATTATTTTGAGTTAGTTTTCCATACTAATATTATAAATGGAAAGTAACTACATATTTCTATTTGTTACGTTTTTGCGCCTAAATTACTTGCAGCTAATTTGTAATCATATTTACATGGATGGGTATGAGGGATGAGCAATTATCAAGGGAGAAAAGATTACATTTAGAACTTATTTGCCGATAGCGATAGATACGATAGAGACGATAGCGCATAAACTACGTACATAAAATCCTGCTACTCTTGATTGAAGTAACATGCGCAACAATATATAAATATACGCATCGGACGGAATTAATAAAATAAAAATGTCACATCGGAATTCATAAAATAAATATAATAATGTGATTCATGTTCTGCCGAAATTCAATGTATGACAATAACCATAAAAAATGGTGTAATTCTAGTACTAGTAGCGTGCGGTATAATTTCTTAGGTGTGGAATATTTAGTAAACATCTCTTTTCATTATACTTGGACACATGGCTCAAATTTACAGTAAACTTACGTACAACTCTTGGTTATTCTGTGATAAGAGGCCCGTTGGTAATCCAGAACACCTGCGCAGCGTCTATGCGTTTATCATCCACTTTGAAATAGGACAAATTTTAGTACCAGATGGTCCGCCTCTGTAAACAGAATCAAAGCATCTGCAAGTATATTTCTAGATAGAGTAGGATACTTACAGAAAATATGCCCACCGTTAATAGCAATATTTTGGTGTTCATACTCAGAGTAATCTAGGAAATATTCATCTGCCACAAACGAAAGATCAAACTAGTTTGATACAGAACTGTGAAATTAAACGCATTTACAGATCTATTCTTTAGCCAACTAACTAAGTATGTAGATATTGTATTTCTTAATTATAAATAAAAATACTACTTCATTTTAAATTGTACAAACAATAATCTTATTTTATATCTTCAGACGGTGCAAACTAAGCTATTTTATTCACGTAGACATGAATAATCGACATTTAACTAAAAACACACAAATAATGTAAGCAATTATCCAAATATTCCCGCAGCGCGCCCGATCAATCCATTAGAGATTAGTTTATAAGTTCATAACGTATTGCACTTCTATCATTTATGAAATTTTTCTGATTACTAGAAAAATAGCAGAAGAGGCGCACGAGACGTTGCCAAACTGTTTTTATAATAGGTACTAAAAAATATAATTATTTTCCTTAATCAAATCCTTATACGTATTTCTTTATTAATTATAGAATCTTGATATGTATTTAATTAGTCGCGTCTATTCAATTTCATCCTGTATCTATAAGTTTAAATAGGTATATATAAATTTATGTGAATAATTGCGGTAAGTAGGCACTACGTATTAGCTATATGTTATCATGTTGACGAGAAAGATGTCGTGCGCCACCTACTTTCTTTGTAGTTTTGATGGCAAGCGTCTCCAACGGGCGTTCATTTGTCTAGCGAGCATTTGTTGACGGCCACTAATCACCAGTCCGACAAAACTAAGTACTTCATTTTTATAATACACCATTTTCTTATTAGAAATTTGTAAACTGTATTATTTGCTAATCTAAAGTTTGTTAGACATGCATATGATGAAACGGAAATCAACGGGCGCAGCACTGATACCTTTTTTTGTGGCCCCGTGGAAAAATGCTTAATGCACGAACACCGCCGCGGGGGATGCGACGGTGAACAGTGTCGGACTCCTCGCCCTGAAAAGGGCGCCCTACCGACTAAAAAACCACGGGAGGTCTCGTAACACCACTGTAGCGCCGGAGTCACGGGAACAAGATTCTTCCGCGACTCCGGCAATCCGCGACCTCGCCCAACTTAGTAATAGCCCGAGTTCGAATCCAAGTCACTTTTAATCATTAATTTATCACTAAAATTACAAAAACAATCGAAAACGTCATGCCTGGAATATTTTCTCAACGACAAGCAGCCTGACAATCCGCACTGCCAGCGTATTAGATTATAAACTAGCTCTTCTGATTTTGTGAGGAAACTCGTGGGGCAGCAATAGGTTATTAGTTTACCTATACGGCTATAGGTACCCAGAGCCGTCATTCAATCACTTCAGAATTGTTGATATTTTTAAAATCTGTTAGCTCTTATAAATATCATTTAGTGCCATTGGACTAACATTCTGATACAATATTGAAATAACATGTCATAAAACAAAATACTTATTTTGGTACATTATTATTACTGTAAAAATAGATTTCTTTGAATTTCATGTCATTTATTTAAAATAATGGGCAGGATAAAAAAATACGAAGGAATGTAAGATATCAGTAAGGAGGAGTTAACGGAAACATGTGCTAGTGACCGAGCATCGTGTTTTAAACAATCTTATAAAACATTTTGTGGAATCGGTGGCGGTAATGATTTTTGTGGTTCGTTAACCGCTGGTTCTATTTCTCACTTTGTCACTTCGCACGTTTTGTGGTTTACTAGTTATATTTCTGTAAAGACGACATACTTAAATTCTTTATTACATCTTTTAACACCTAAACTTGATTACTGTACTTTGTTGATTTAGTAACCACATTTATCTGAAAACTGTTGTCAAGATTCTTTTTGGATACATTGGCCAGGGTCCAATAGCTTAGGTATCTCGTTTAAATATCGTCGTATCAGACGACTGTCTACGACTTGAGTGCTATTACACATGATTTACGGTTCGCAGTGTCAATTTAGAATAGGACACACATTTCTAAAATATTTGATGAGCCACTATTTTTATTGCAGGGTTTTATACTTTATGGCATGTGTTTATAGTCCATTTATATTATGAAAGTAGCTTCTGCTCGCAACTTCGTTGAAAATAAATGAAATGCAATGCAAAAAAACATTGAATAAAATAAAAAAAATAATCAAAGCTGGATCATTTTATTGTAAATAAAGAAATATTGTTCAGTTCTTCCTGTCGTATCTTCGGCTTCGGTCACTGATTGGAAGTCGTTGCGTGTTGTTTATACTCAGATAATGGGGTCACCATTTATCTCTGAGTTGATAACACGTAGGTATAAGGTTTTTAATGACATTCTGTTTATATATGTGTAATATTGTGTACATGTTTTTTCTAAATGACTACATCGCATTAAAACAAACATAAAATAGGAAGTGTAGTATTGTTATTCAAACGTATAAATCACCAAAATAGATCAATATCTAATCACAAAAATAAGACAATGACCGATGGTCGCGTTTAAAGTCTGAATTCAATGCGGTTAATTGTGTCTAGCGAGGCGCGGCGATTACGTATGTGGCAACCACAATACACCTGGACTACTAGTTCACTAGCATTTACTAGTTGGTATAGCGAGCTTCGATTGCACCCGACCGAACGAGTCAGTCGGCAGGCCCCCGTCAAAATTGCACGGGTGAAAGGAAGCGTTACCAATGTTTCCGCACTCATGAGACCTTGATCCACCCATATTTATGTTTGTACTACCTATGTTGAACCGGCAACACAACTTCACTATTTTATTGGTCTTGTTTCCATTCGTGATGTCTGACCACTTCAGATGATGATTATATATAATTATATTCTTCGTTATCATTGTAAGTTCGAGAACCAAAAGATGTAAAATTGTTTGACTCTGGACATGTTTATAATAAATAATCAACCCAAAGGGTGAAAGTACTTGAAATATCTTTATTATCGTTGTTGTTTGCGCTGGTAGCGTCTTCATATTAATAACATTATCATTTAGTAGGTACCTAGTTATTGGAAATTTCCATCGATTATTAAACGTTGAAGTTTGGGCCTAGCTGCAAACGTCAGGAAACCTATTCAGGTATGAACGCTCGATCAAAATTTTCTTTCAATTTGCGGGCTTTTGTATCTATACCCATAAGGTAATGCGTGAAGTGTTCCACAAGCATCATATTTTTCTGACGGATATGTTTGGGCTTTAATGTTTAAGTAACTTGCAGTTTATATACAAAATAGGTACCTATATCAATTATATGTACATTCAGACATCATTTTGTTGGTGGCAATCTCTGAGGTATGCGTCTGTTTTTGAAGGTAAACTGGTACTAATCTAAGTGAATAGTTGCAACTATCAAGATTAATTTATCATTCCGTTTATAATCATGGCCGCCTGTTTTAACATCGTTCAATCGGTGCGATGCACTGCTGACGTGCGTGTAGGTAATAGACCGTCTAATGGAAAGCTGACTCGAGATTACATACACGGTCAACGTAAATAGTACACTACTACACGTGTTTGTTTTTCTAGATACCTATCAAAACGATACACTTTCTCTTTGTATTCACATGTCTATCGTTGTTCTCTTCTGTTATGATGACCAGCTGATAATATTATAATGACTTATCGAAGGAGAGAACATCTTTAAAATGTCAGGCTAAAATTATTGACCTAATGATATAGTTTAAGGACGATTTAAGTCCTCATTCCTCATCATGTTTTTAGTTAAAATATGTGAAATAAACGTAAAAATATCATCAGGCTACGCCCACTCTGCGTTATCCGATGGTTATTCATCTGTATTATGAATCAAGAAATATTTGAAATAAAACATTAAACAGACTATCACAATATTTGGAAAGCTGTTTGTTTAAACCTTTAGTTTTATCCTTAGCCAAGCGGTCCTGAGCTCGACTGCTACGCTAGAGGTCCTGGGTTCGATTCCCAGGTCGAGCAAAGTGTTATTGGGTTTTTCTATGAAATTCCCAGTAGCAGCTTGGAGTTAGGAATATGTGCCCGGTTAATGGCAATAGGCTCGCCCCCTATTACATGGGACCTAAACATACCGGCGAACTGTGGGTGTACATTAGTACGCCTCTGCCTAACCCTTCGGGGAATACAGGCGTGATGGTATGTTATGTTATGTTAGTTTTATCAAACCTAAACTTAACTTTGGTGCTCAGTGCTAGCATTAGGATAATATAGGTAATAGGTAACACTTTTTCTTAATTTATAGACATGGTTCAAGATTTTTTTAGTACATATTTCTGTAGCGGAACCACTTCGATCCAGTCTTAAACTTAATTTATTTGCAAATATTTAAAATATGTTTGATTTTTAATATTAACCAACCTGTGACCATTTTTCTAGACTTAATCATTCTAGGAATTCTCGTTCTCGAATTTTTGTTCGTGACAAACTAAGAAGATGATTCGATGTATTCGAGGAAGAGCATCTAGCTCTTCCTGGAATACATCGAATCATCTTCTTAGTTTGTCACGAACAAAAATTTTATTGTAGTTAAGAAAAAAATTAATTTGGAACTAAATAGGTACTGTTTAAGACCATTAACCTGTCACAAACCGCAATATTAAATAAGGGACGGACAGTACAGAGAAAATAGGCACATAAACTCTTAATCCTCTTTGAGACCAACTGTGTATGTAACCGTAGTGTATTACTGATATAATTATCACTTTCGTTATACATGATTATGCTCCGAGTCATGATATATTTTTTCCATACTAGAACTAGGTCCTATCAATATATTAGTGCAATAATTAAATTGGTCCCTATCAATATACGTAATGGAAATATTTAACGTTGATAGTTTATTGACATATATTCCCGCATAGGATTTTTTATAAATTATAGAACCTTTTTGAACTTTTGCGATTAATGGTTAAACCGCCCTAGACATAAAAAAACATTTTCAAGTACTAATGAAAATTACCTGCAGTTCAAATTAAGTTTTAACATAAACGATACACGATAAACATTATTACTAGTTATTAGTAACATAAGTCTAGTTGCACGGTTCCAATAAGTTGATCGATCCTATGAAGAAAAATCCAGCCAGATACTCCATAGACACTCCTTCACAAAGGGTGTTACATCATTCAATGGTACAATATTTTAATAAGGATAAATAACAGGATGTGTGAACGTTGGAGTTTAAGTTAATGCATAAAGCAGAGATTATTAAAATAAGCTTGAAATCAACGACATCTTAATTAAAGCATAAACTCTTCGCACATTGCGACTCTCTATCGTAACTCGCAACTCTCACATTCGCCACTGATAATCTCATGGTGTCGATCTGTGAACTTTGCTGACTGTATGTTGTCCTTTCTAACTTTTAAATTAGGTAGGTACTCATGTTCTTGATCATGTTGGATGCAAGCACAAATGTTTATCGTGTAAATACTGATCTCTAAAAATATTCTCTGTGTTTGTCCATTAGTCTTTTGTACGTAATTCGTCTACCGTTCTTTAAAATGCATCAACAAATCTGGTAAACTTTCATCAAACGTTTTTAATCTTCACTGAAATAGAAGCGAACCTGTAAACACGTATAGTAAAAATAAACATTTTCTGTTTTACATTTTAGGTATAGGTAAGTACTATATATGCTTTCAAAATTAGTTTACATCGTAATTTATGAAAAATAATGTAGTAAATGGATCTGGCACGATTTGTGCAATAATGTTTGCAAACGTATAGTGGCAGGGCCGCCAGACGTGACGCTCACTACTAAACAGATGTAAGAGTATACACATTAATCTGTGTACTCTGAATGATTTACAAGTACATGTTACGCTTTATCAATTAGCCTGAGTTCACCACCACTTAATTAATTATAGATACGCTCATAGTTGAGAACGTCCGCGACACCTAGCATTATTGAGTTTACTAACGTAGCTATATCGAGCAATGTAAAGAAAATAACGCTAACCATTTTAATAATAGAAAGTATTTTTATCGTGTTTGTATCGTTATTATCGTCACAGCAGTACCACTTATTATTTGCTGTTTGCTATTGATCTCTACGCGAATGTCTATGCTAAGGATATAGAATGACAATGGCGACAACAGTAAAATAGCCGTAAAACCCAAGATTTCACAAGGTTCAACGCGTCATGGTAGCTAGAGAAATGTAAGCGATATGGATTAAAATTATTCTTCGATTTAGATGTAGTGTATTCGTACTCAATTCAGGTGAATAGGGCAACTTATCCCGGTGTAGATTGAGGCGCATGAAAAATATTTGGGATCGTGCCAACGTTGCTCCATCCGCGGCCGGCGGCGAGCGGCGGCGGCGTCGCGACGCCCCTTGACTCGACCATCGGACTCGATAACGCAATGCAATACCTGACGTCAAATGTGCATCGCTTACGTTTGCTCTCAACTCCAAATACCTTTTAATAATACTTCCCTTTGATCAAGGTCTTTGTACTACAGTACAAAATATGCAGTAACTTTTTGAAATTGACTGGAATAGCTGCGTGGAATCATAGGCCACTGGATAATAAACTCCCATGTGAGTTAGCTATAACCTACTATGACATTATTAAAAATATTATAAAGTTACATTAGATTACATAAATTCAGTTTCGAAATCAGTTGAGTATCTACTTTCGTGATAATTTAGTAAAAATTATCCTCACCCTGGCTTCACAAGTTAATTTACATATTTATATCAGTGTGGATCTGGTCTCATAATTCTCAACCTCTTCAGAACTAAGTCTTTGAGTGATGATCAATAAATGATCAGGTTGTAGTCGTCTGCCTTGTCTGGCTATGTGTTCTAGCCTCCTCTATCGCAATTTAACATCTTAAAACGAATTGGAATGCCATGATTGATACATGAAAGAAAAAAACATTTTTAAATATGATCTAGTTGAACGACCAATATTGAAGTTTTCGTTGGAATAAATCTAGTCAAAAGTTAGTTGGCCTACCTACCTACACCAATAGCAAGGACATATTGACTAAAATGTTGCGTAAACCTTGATTAGAGAATAATATCAAAATAATACCAAAATGAAATTATATTACCTGATGTAACAATATCTGAAACCGATACTAACCTTGTTATTGGTATTAAAGCAGACAGATATTATTATTGCCAGGACCCTGATAAGATTAAAGTTGAAGATTGAAGGAACTAAGATTATACAAAACCAATAGATTCGTGTTATCGTTTCCAAGATCCAACTTAGTGCCTCACTTCCATCAAAAACGACTAAATTAAATACATTATAACACCTACCTTAGTCAGTTTTAGAAGTGACTTAGTCAGTTTTATTTATTTCAGGTGAGTAACGGCAATGTCATCGACACAGGAACACCTACCCTGCTGGTATTTACCGTTTATTATTTAGCACTACTTACGCATGTGAATGCATTCACATTTAACATGTCTGGATAATTAATAGTTTATTATTTACTAACCGTAAGTTAGCTGATCTCATTTCATGTCTGCAAATTTAATCAAACTAGCCACGCCTACTCGCTTAACCTCATTAAAACATCATAACGTCTGTGTAATTTAAGTTTCCTTTTCCTGTTACCTTAAAAATGATATTTTAAAATTTCCATTTAAACCACATTTACTATAGTGCATGAACAAAACCTATTTATATTTATTTAAAGGTTTTGTTTCTATTTTCGAAATTGTCATATTAGTTGATCTAGAAGACTAGAAGTAGTCTAAATATTTTAGATCAAAGATACCTAGATAGATTTACGCAAAAATTTATAAGAAATAGTAAATGTATTTTTTTAAGTTATTAAAGCATCTGACCTGTTACCTAAACATAATATATATTAAAGTAATTTTATTATGAGCGCCTGAAAAGATTTTTTAGAACGTCATTATTTCTTTGGGAGAGCTTTCACGAGGCCTTAGAAATATTATTCAGCGGGTATTAGTGGTTACAAAATTTTAAGCTGCTATTGAAACCGTCTCGGAATAATATAATTTTAACATCATTCCTTCATTGCGTGGGACAACTATGTTGTTATTTATTGGGCACTTTCATATAATCCTATATTAACCATGCATGCTAACCTAGTCTCATCAAAATGCTTGTGTAATAATATAGTTGATTGCCTCTATGTCAACGTGACGTTGATATAGGCCAGGAGTCGCCACGGGAGACACCAAACATGCTTTGATCTGAAGATAATCGATTAGTGTTATTTAGTACTAAAAATTACACATAATGAATTACTTCACTCGTCGTGTGGTTGTAAGAAAGGCTCCTCAGCTTCATTCGATTTGAGTAGCCTGGTATTTTGTGTTTATTTAGTTCTTATTTTTTTAGATTAAAAACTGAGTTGATTAGACGGGTTATAAAAATAAAAGGTAGGTACTTGGACACTACTAAGAAGCTGTAGTTTAGGATGAGTAAAGAATTAGGATCAGATGTCATAGAATGAATACGGAATAACAGGTTTTGACAACCAACACCAAACATTTTAGTATATAATTTAGATAATAATTATTAAACATAAACACAAGTTTCCGCTTTGCATGAAAACGAGTTTTAATATTATAATCGATTTTACTATTTAAAAGTAGGTATCTACCTGTCTGATTATCGCGAATCTTTTTGAACGTTACATGTATCAAATTTAGTTTTATAAGTACACATTTCACTTTCCAACATAAGTAGGTCCTTAATATGCATTGAATGCATATATTTCCATTGTTTTTTAGTATCTAGAGTTCAAATTTGAATATTGCAGTTGAATATTTACTGTAGGTACTACATAGGCTAAAAAGTATAATCGTAAAACTTTCGTTTTCATATTTCGAATTTATTTTGCCCCCAACTTCGTACGCGTAGATATTTTAATTATAATCTATGTGTTATTCTGTTGTATGAGCATATTATTAATAGTAAAATTCATATAGTAGCTTTTGCGCTAAAGAGTAACAAACATCTAAACATTCATACATCCTCACAAACTTTCACGTTTTTATTAGTAGGATATGATTTATCATATAAAATAAGCACAAGTTCACGTATAAAATAATCTAAAATATATAAATAATGATTCAGAGACGTGTAATTTAGTTTGAAATTTGACATCTGCAAGCATAAGTTTACTCTTAAACTGTCTTTGAATTTATGCCATATGTTTTGCTAATTTTATCAAGTATTTAAAAAAACCTGCATCTTGCAAAATATACCAAAAGATAGAATTATATACCTAATACATTTATTTTTATGCATAATGTGGCACCTGTATATTATTAATTAATTAACTAAATGCTTTAGATGATTCTACTGCATATGTATGCAAAACAAGGCTGAAAATAATTATGTTTTTCAGCTCATGGTTTACCATGTCGCTACGTCTCTTTACATACAACATGCTTTCAACCCGCGTGAGTCCTTGGTGATATGGTTTTTATTGAACACACGTTTCTTAACTTGCGTGTTTTCGATTAAAAAAGCCTCAAGTACGCTCAAATTTTAATTAGGTAGGTAGTGGGATTTAAATGGGATACCGCTTAAAAGAAAAGTAAAAGCGCTTTAACTTGATTCTAAGAAAATACAAATTTTATAGTTGTTTATTTCACGGTACCAAGATACTTTATTCCGTATCAATACTAATGATACCTCCGTGTTATTTTGTGCAATAAGTATTGTACAGTTCCTATCTCTGTAATAGATCAAATTGAATCAAATAGTGTGTCACCTTTGAATAAGTATTATCGTGTATCGAAGTGCCATTAAGGCCTCGCCTGGACCGGTGCCAGAGTTCGGGTATTATTAGCAACGTCGACAACGACAAAGTTAATCAAGCTCAAATAAGATCAATATTTCCCGTAGGTGAAGTGATAGTGTTGTGTGTCCGAGCCAGGCGCTTGGCCCACTTACTGCCTGTCACCCAGGATTACCAGCCGGATCGGACGACGACGAGCGAAGTCACACCTTGACCGAATTTTTTTACATCATTAAAACAATTTGTTGACTTTACCCCGTGCGGGACGGGTTAGAATACAATTAATCACTGTCATTTTATATGCATCTGGTATCATTTTATATGTGGTAAAACTCTTGGGGTTCAACTGGTTTGCCACCGCCCTTCGGAGTCTGTCGTAAAGTACCTTGGTGTATAATTTGACCTTTGCGAGAGATCCAGTTCACTCTCGGTGCTACGGCTTCGGCAATCTGCAGTCCGTAGGGGCTCCTATGGCTCGGCAACGAATCAGCATTTGTATTTAGCGTTTGTGCAGGTGTGGGTGGAGGTGACCACTTACCATCAGATGGGTGGTCTGTACGTTTGCACAATGAATGATAAAATGAACTGAAAGCGTCTATTTCATGTGGAAGATTCTGTTTTGCATACGGTGAGGCGTAGCTTGGATATGAAGCAAAAATGGGCTTGTATTTATGCCTACATTGTTTAAATCGTTGAACTGATTTCGTAGTTTTATTATAAGCACAAACAGTCAATCGTCAACAACCTTAATTGATAAAATCTATGCCCACTTTCCATGTTATGTTGCGTGGCGTGACCATTCGCGTGCGCCAGGAGAAATTCCTCAGTTAAAGCGTCCGAAGAAGTATCTATCTTGAACGGTGTTATTCATTATAATTATTATGAATATGACAATGAATTAATTAATAACAAGAAACATTAGTAACTATAAAACGTTCTTTAAACGCATAAAAAATAAAAACGAGTAGTTTTTACTAATTTTATCATTACAGGTTTTATACTTTTTTCTCTAAACAGGGCTTGTTCCCTAAAACGAGTACCTAGTCTTTAAATAAAAAACCGCCCAAGTGCGAGTCGGACTCGCGCACCGAGGGTTCCGTACTTAAAAATACGTAAGTGTATGTATAAAAATGTGGGATTTATATTGAAAACGCTTAATTAACGTGATCGGCGGTCCGTTAAATAGGGTAGACCTCGGGTGCAGTTTCAAAGAGATTGGCTCGGCGAACCGAACGAACGCCCCGTGATGCAACCAACGACAACGTGGTTTTTTTTCTACTTTACCAGACAAGTACCTACTAACCTATGGGTACCATTATTTTCAATGTCTTTTTAAATTAGCATAAAAGTTTTCAGTTATTTTTTTATATGATAGTATGTACTTAAGTAAGCGAGTATAATATACATTGCCATTGATCAAAATTTATAAAAAACCGGCTAGGTGCGAGTCGGAGTCGTGCACCGAGGGTTCCGTATTTAAAAATATTTTTATTATATGATGTAACTAAAAATCTATGCTTTTCGCAATTTTTCCTTTATTTGTGCTATAAGACGTTGCTTCGTACCAAATTTCAAGATTCTGAGTTCACGGGAAGCACCTTGTAGGTTTTGATTCCCTTGCGAGTGTCGAAAATTTGCGGCATACACGGTTGTATCTTTTGATTGCGTTGGCTTAGAAGTTTGATTTTTTCACAGCTCCAAGGGACAGTAGACCTGAGTATTTGATATCAATTCCAGCTTGATACCTCCAAGCTTTCCTGAGTAAAAGGGTCTTGACAGACAGACGGACGAACAACAAAGTTATCCTATAAAGGTTCAGGTTCCTTTCGGGTTCTAAAAATTAGGTGGTATTATGGTTGAGGTAGTCATGCTATTTTTATTCGCAAAGTAATATATGATACATAGGAACCAACTCAAACAACTTTCCTGACAGTTCCATGTGGTTGTAAAGACCACCAGAGTTTACTTTAGCAGTGTTTACTTGAATCTGAATTATGTCTAGGTTAACGAGCAAGAGCCTAGCTAAAGCTATCAAGTGTTACAAAACACAAAAGTGGTAGAAATCTACAATTTATAAAAAGAAAAATAACACCTCTAAAAAATATTTGATAATGTCAGACGGCATCGATGTGTTGAACGCAGACGTTTTCGATAACCTGTGACCAAATATTATCTTATCATATGGAGGAAGTATTCCCGTTTCAGCACCTATTTTTTGAGCACCTATGCATTGAGCACCAAAGGTATTCCCATTAGAGCACCAATCAAAATAATAGCTTGGTGCTGAGTCAGGAACGATAAAGAATATTCAACTTTATTCCCTTTTGAGCATGTAGGTGCTCAAAAGGGAATAAAGATAAATGTAGATATAGCCACATGAATTAAGTTACTATATTACTTAATTCATGTGGCTATATATGTATATATGTATTCATACAAGATTTTTAAGCATTCTGTTTAAAATTTTAAATTTTTAGAATTTTATTTTTTAGTTACCTAAAATTAATATGATAATAAAAGTACTGCCTGACTTTTTATCGATATGATTTATTATTATACACCCGATCACTAGAAGCACTGCAATGTAGGTGCTCAAAAGGGAATAACGTTGTATATTTTTTATTGTTCCCGATTGAGCACCACCCTATTATTTTGATTGGTGCTCTAATAGGAATACCTTTGGTGCTCAAAAAATAGGTGCTGAAACGGGAATACTTCATATCGAGATCTTTCATCAATATTTTAAGCCGGCCACAGGCGTAGGTTAGGTTTCTGAATCAGGAATTGAGATTCAGAATACCGTCGCTGGGCGCAGACGTACGATGATTTCGAATTTGAATTCGGGATACGGAAACATTATCAGGAAACCAAAATCTGCTGCTTAAATTAACAAATTAAAGATTAATCTGAGTCCGTTTTAGGGTGTGAAAATCTCATTTCGTGCTGTCTAAACCCGTTCTAACCACGGCCATGCGATTCCTGACATTCGCCACGATGAGACACACTTCACTTTCCTGCTTTCAAGACACTAGTCTCTATCAAGAATTTATACCTAATTCAAATTCAAACATAGGTTTACCATTATTACGTACGAATTTTGGTTGATAGATTTCTAATAGTAACGATAATATGATGTGTGAATAACAACTCATATAGGCTGGGAGCTGCTATACGCGTGCCTGCTTTGCATACGTAACTAACAGGCGCGCGTACACTGCCTACTAACTGCATGTTATGTTCATCCTGTGGCTTTCAATTGATTATAATTTTTTATTTCTATCACATTCACAAGCTCGGCAGAACATGTATGTCTAGTATAAGTTGAACAAGCTCCTATTCAAAGGAGTAAATATTAAATTTAACATTGTATGGATATAATATGGATAGATTAATATTTTTGTTAGACGAAATGACTGCTCCTTGCGGAAGTCCCGGGAGGCCTTTGTTCAGCAGTGGACATCTTTTGGCTGATATGATAATGCTGATGATGATGATGAAATTAATAATATATCTAACCGGGTAAAATTAAACAAAAGTTGCTGCTAGTCCAACATACTTATTTGTTGGAACAAAGGTGATGTAGGTTAAATTGTACTACAACTCGGTTCGTCGTGGGGTCATAGTTTAACCTTTTTTTTGGTCAGAGAAAATGCCTGGCGCATACGACACCTTCGGGGTATGGTGAAGTTATGTGAGGCTCGCATCCACTAAAAACTCAATTTCTGCCTGCCGCTTTCATAACCTAACCAACATTAATCCCGCATTTACCCAATTTTGATTTGATGGCGTGGGTGTCAACTGGCCCGCTCGAAATCTGGTCCGCAGGCGAGTTGGCTACTTGGTGGAGAGCTTAGGCGTCATCTGGCCCCATGAAATCTAGTCTATGGGCGAGTTGGTGACTAGGTAAGAAGTGTAGTAGTCAACTGGTCAGAGTATGAAGTACTTCACGCTCTTTTAATTAAAAGAGCTGGGTTGAGGTTTTGTACACGCTGCATTGTAATGCAAGGAAAACGTAATAATTATTTAAAGAAGTGTAGATATATAACTAATCAGACTCTTTATTTATTTAAAAAAAAATTACAATTTACAATTTTTACATACTTATTGCACAATTTTTCGATGCAATGGCACAATACACTTCTTTAAATAATTATTACGTTTTCCTTGCATTACAATGCAGCGTGTACAAAACCTCAACCCAGCTCTTTGAATTAAAAGAGCGTGGAGTACTTCATACTCTGACCAGTTGACTACTACACTTCTTACCCTAGTCACCAACTCGCCCATGGACTAGATTTCATGGGGCCAGATGACGCCTAAGCTCTCCACCAAGTAGCAAATTCGCCTGCTGACCAGATTTCGAGCGGGCCAGTTGACACCCACGCCGATTTGATTGGATAAACTCGGAATGATATGATGTTGATATAACTAAATTTAGCCACTGATAAGCCATTCTACAATACAACTAAACATGGGCAACTGTAGCGGTTATGTTAAATAGCGTATTATACAAACCAATTTCGAGATAGGCACCTAATGTGATTTTGAATTTAATATACTGCCACATTTATCTCTTCATAAAATGCCGTTCAATGTAATCAAATATTGATTGATCCGGTAATTCGTTGAGCGACAGCGGGCATGTAAGGGACGGATGGAGATAGGAATTATTGATGTTATTTATTGTAAGGCAATTGCACCCCATCCAATGGATTACATTCTTACTGTTCATACACAAAGAGTGATTGGCTTATTCCATTACTCTGTATTAAATTTATTAGAATAAATTACTTCAAAACTTTCAACGAGTTGTTTAATTTAAGTAATATCGTGATATTACTTAAATTAAAAAACAATTTAATCGTGATTAAATATGGTAATATATCTACACCTACATAAAATATACCGGTATCCCGTTCTTGTTCGAGAAAAGCTCTTAAATTAGCTAATGAAAATCGAAAGAATGCTTGAAATTCCTGGAATGAAATTTGAAAATCCTTTCACTAAGTTATTTATTTTCAGCTGTGTTTAGGTTGGATATATTGCTTTTGTTTACACGTGCGGAGTTCCTTTGCATTGTAGTGAAAATTAAATAATAGAGCGGTGTTCACACGGATATTGGCTTCGAGCATGGAGCGACGCCGGCGTCGCTGTCGCAGCGCCCGGCCCGGAAGAGAGCTATTCCCGCCATTTACGAGTGAACATTGAATGCCCCTCTCCATTGTCGCGAGGACATTACAGATTGACGCCCTCGGCTCGGCCTTGTAATCGTGTACCATCATACAGGAATTCAAAAAATGTTTTAGTCACCAAGTGTTAATAATAGGTAGGACAGACGCGGCGGGGGGGACCTTAAAATAATGTGAAAGGTTGTTCTCGGTTAGTTTCACATGCCCATAAATGTGGTTTAACGTAAACATGGAGAATAGGACAGGACACACTGGTGTATTTATTGCTTTCTATGTTGATTTCGGGTAGTTGGTAACTTTTTGTCCCGTGTGGATCGATTTAGAACATTTGAAATCACGGTGGCTATTTCTCGCACATTATGATGAGATCTTGGAGTCCTCTAAGATCTCCAAGCAAACGCTACCGTGAGTCTGCCTGTTTCTAGTAGTACCTAAAAGATGTTTTCTTTATTTACCATCTTGGTAATAACTACTCGTATAACTGTTTTAACATATTATCAGAATGTATTTTTAAACCCAAGCAATAATGGACGATGTATATCTAAATGTACTCAATAGTGAGGCAAATGTAAACACACCATAATGGATGCATTATCAGATCTTACGAATAAATCTATTCAAAGGAGTTACTTTATGTACTTGTACTTGGTGGCGAAATCGGCGTTCTACTTCGTTTTGTGATTAGTCATATTAATTCTTAGTATCAAGCTCACTGTTAGAGAATCAATTTTATCTCAGATTAAGTATATCAATGATATAATTTGGTAAATAATGTTAATCTTTATCGCTAACTGACAAGATCATCCATATGCATAATGTCGGCGGGGTAGCGCGCATTGGGGTGGCTGGGCGGAGGTTGGGTTGCGCGCTTCGCTAAGCATTGTAAATACTCTCCCGGTCACGTACCGCCACTGCAAACTGTTGAATATTAATACAAAATAATATTCGCCAGAAGAAATCCCGCCCGCCAAAGCTCTATGCCTAAGAAGTGAAGCTTAGGCACAATCTGTACTGAAAAAAATATTATTAAAAAACCTTGACATAAAACGGATAGGTGCGGACGTTATCTAATACTAGCGTAAGTGTCGGCATTAATTAATCACGTTTTGGTGAAAATTGATTCGTTGGCATATAACTAAGCACAATTCTAAACTTCTTGATCCACCATGCAGTAACGGGTTTTGTTATTTTTTATCGTTTTTTCAATAGAAATTCTAATCTCCAGACGCAATAAGTAATTTTATGAAATAATAAGTATTTTTAATTTGGTACACGGCAGCACGTGATGCTAAAACACCAAAGCAAAAATTTAATAGTACGTAGGCGTCCCTTGGATCAAAACCATCTAAAAAGAAGAATGTTACTGAGTTAACTTTAGGTGGGTGGAACCCTTAGTTGGACCGTGATCGCAAGAATGTCTATGTTATAGGAGTAAAACGTTACATTCTCGCAAATCTCATAATTCTGAAAATGGCTTCGTTGGTCGAATATCCTATTATACAAAAATATTTTATGTAAAATCGTTATAAATGATACTGTTCCATCTGATGTGATGTGATTTAATTATTTATCAAGTAGGTATTACAAAATTTATTATTTGAACTAACAATACAATCGGAACATGTATCACTTTTTTTTTATTGTAGACTAGCGGCCCTCCAGCGGTTTCTCCCACGCTGCCCCGTTCCTTAAAGTCGTAGGGTTATGTTAAATAGCAACCTTCCTCTTGAATCACTCTATCTTTTAAAAAAAAACCGCATCAAAATCCGTTGCGTAGTTTTAAACATTTAAGCATACATAGGGACAGACAGCGGGAAGCGACTTTGTTTTATAGTATGTAGTGAAGTGTAAAATAAAATATCCTATTGAAAATAAATAATTACATATTAGTTACAGGGAACATATCTACCACCCGCCACCAAATTATATGAAAATAAATATGAATAAAATCATTAGCCTAAAACATTTTTATTATTTAACGTTTTTCGTGTCTATTTAGTTTGTCGTGAACTCAAAAGATTTTTTCACAATAAAAAGAAGCATTTCATTGAAATAGCACGTCAAGGGATAGCATTATTTTCATTGTGTAGTTTTACCCTGCCTTGGGCTTAAAAGGGGTCTGTGTTTGTGTTTACTCAGATCAGACTCAGCATCTGTTCAGTGTGAGGGTGACTGGGTAGGAGGCGGGTACCGGTAGGACAGGGGGAGGGAGGTTTGAAGGCAGAGAGTAACACCAACATCCACACACTCAATGTAGCGGCTTGTTGAGTACAATAAATGTTTTTGTGATCATCATCAGTTAGTATTATTATGATATTGGAAACTAGTTATCTCATGTTTAAATTACCTAATATATATTTACCTACCAATTAAAACCAAAATTTAACCAAATAATAACAAACTGTGCTGCCTAGTTTATGAAGGTAATTAGATAATGTTGTAGAAATAAGTCGTTTAGATAACAATAGATACTGGTAGAAGTTATAGAGGAAAGTATTGATTTATTTAACTATGATAACATACCATTACGCCAGTAGATATTCCTCGATGGGTTAGGCAGAGGCGTAGTAATATACATTCAGTCCGCGCGTCTGTTTAGGTCCTATCATGTAATAGGGGCGAGCATATTGCCACAAATCCCAAACTCCGAGGTGCTGCTTCTAAGAATTTCATAGAAAATCAATAACACTCCGCTCGACCTGGGAATCGAACCCAGATCCCCTGGGTAGCACTCGCGCTAAGAACAACTACGCTAATGAGGCAGTTTGCAAAATGAAAATTTGGTTTATTTCTTTGATATAACAATTATGTATAATTCTGTAATTTTACAAAGATTAATCAATAATTTAGGGCCCACCATCGATCGTAATAAGTTAGAGACTACATTTGCATAGATAGAGAAAGTTAATTAACACTAGCTGTTCCCGGGGTTTCGCTCGTTATGCATAAAACTATCAACAAAATAAAGCCTTGTTACCTACTCCAGAATAATATACTCGTAGCTTTCCATAGGTGAAAGATTTTTAAAATCGGTTGAGCAGTTTTTGAGTTTATTCATTGCAAAGAATTTTACAAAATTGTTGACAATCAAATTTTTCCACTTTATAATATTAAACTTTAGAGCGGCGGTAGCCTAATGGCTAGGGCGTCGGACTTGCGATCATGTGGTTGCCGTTTCGCCACCCATTGCACTACCGACGTGAACCCACTCGTAACATAAGCATTTAGCTTAGCACGAGGGGTTAACAAGAATAGGTAATAGTAATATGCAACCCACATTGCTAGTAAGTTTTTTTTTTTAAAACTTGAAAATTTAACAATGGCAATCAGTCAAGCTGTCAGTATCACCGACACTTGCTCTAGCTAGCTAGCTTTCTTCCTTGATAAACTACTGAGCTGCAAAATATAATTCCTTGTTAAGCAGCGCATGATTCTATTAGTACTTATCGTCGAGGCTGTAGAAAGCGCTAATGCTGTTCAGTTTACATCTGCTAAATATAGAGGTTTATTGAACTATCCACGGTGCAAATACAGAGTAAAATGTTTCTAAGTAGAAATATGTCGGATTGAAGTTAGAATGGGATTAATTTAAAGTAGGTACGGTTGAGATAACTGTGCGCATCTGAAGTTAGTAAGAGGTTTTGCAGTGATTTTAATTTAAAAACTGGGTGTCAAAACAATAATTTGGGAATGTTTCGCATTCGTGATATCGATTTATACTTATTAATTTCGATATTTTTGTGCAAAAACACTTGATTTAACTGGCGCGGCCGTTCGAAACGGCTAACTTCAGGCAGTTATTTTGACCGAACTATAAACATGGAATGTAATAAACAAGTACGTAAAAGTTATCGGTCCACCTAACACCCACGCCACGTCCATAAGTATTCCCAGAAAAAAATATTTCTACTTTTTGCAATAGACTAAAATTCTAAATAATAGTCTAGAATACTTCATGGGTTTATTCCCATAGTGCAGTTGTGGAGAGTCCTGGGTGTGATAAATCTAACTTTACTATGACAAACTTGATGTTAACGTCGAAGTAGAGTAAATACGTGGCATCCAATAACACAATTTAGATTAGATATTAAATTAAAACAATAGATAGAAAGATGCGTTTAACTTCTTACTTTTCGTTCTTTATAGGCAGACATTGTATAAATATTACTGGTACTTTTTCCATGTATTGATACCAATTACCAATAGTGACTTCAAATAAAACCAGAATAATTCAACTGTTGAAATATTGTATTAACGATCTGAAAACTGCATATACAAGAACGCACATTGAGAAGTAATGAAATATTTAACCTACACTGAAGTATCGTAAATCATAATTTAACGGTTTCTAAAAATAACTGCACGAATTTACTTCATTGATCATTATTTCACATTGAAACTCAGCATGCTGAACTAGCACATTTTAAATGGTATAATGTGTCTACGAAAAAACAAAATAGAGCATTTTTATAATAATGTTATAATAAGCGATCCAGATGTTGTATATTGTTCGTGATGACTGATGACGCATGTTCCGAACAAGTGTCCCTCCGTATGATGCCCGTAACTTGTGTCGCGTTCAATTACATTTAATCGCCCCTCGTATAATTGCCTAATTGTGAATCAGCCTGCGACGCGTCCTATTCGAACAAGTAGGTAAGGTTAGCTTTTCAACAAATATTTTTATTGTTGATCAGCCGGAACTATTCCGTCGTGAAACTCGCATTTTGGATATTACGGAGACGGTCCATACTTATAAATAAGCAAGCATCGATGTTAGTAGGTACATCTGACTGGCTGAATTAAATTTCAGATGTGTTCAGAAGGCAGACTGGATACAAATTATTGCAAACCATCTGATTGCACATTCAAGTGGTATAAAATATTATTTCTCTGTCAGGTATTCGTTGCGAACAGAACAGATTTTCATACAGAATACTAAAATAATGTTTGTACTACATATTAGTATTTCCAACTACATAGTTGATTAGGTTTAGGATATTTAGGATGGGTGACAATTTTCGACAACATTGGGTTAGGAATTTCTTAATTCCTCACTTGAAAACAATGCAAGCTGTATTTATATTATACTAAATTTAAGTCAACAGTAAATTTTGTCTGTGATAATACCCAATTTAGTAACACTTTTTCAATGTCTTAATGTCTGTGTTACCTTAGTTTTTTATATTAGCAAAGCGCATGTTAAAGTTCAATTAACTTAAAAGTTTGAAATATCTTCAACTCTGAGTTTTATAACTCAGTCATTTAGTAGTTATATATAGAAGCAATAATATAAACTGAACCTAGTCGTTTACAAACATGTTATACAGTTTCCGAAGCAAACGAGACTAAGCAGTGAGGCGGTTGTTCGAGACACATCGCAGGCGCGCTCTATAAAAAGTCTGTTTGTTTACAGGACTGCCGGATACAACTGGAAGGTGGCTCACCACATGTGTAGCACTTATTACCTTCTTCCAAGTATTCAACACACTGTAATAGAGTAGCTGCGTCCTTCTTGTTTGAAGTCTCATCGAAACTACCTAAATTATTATATTCTGATAATATTCTACGAAGCAGCTCCTTAAGGCTGCTCTGCCTGATACGTTAAAAAACTAATTATAATTTAAATAAAGTTGTAGCCGTTGGGCCATGTGACTAGAATATGTATGATGAAGTTAGTTGTGTATTGCAGACATGTCGTATAAATACGTGTCTCTTTCGCTGCTACGGAATGAGTCACGACTATTGTGTCGTCGTGTTACCATAAATAGAAACAAGATATGGAGGGTGCTAAGGCAACTTGACACATGAACAAAATCATCGTCCGCCACGGACGGTGGCGGTGTCACAGTTGAAAATTAAAACTCGAAAACGAAGTGCCCTTCGTTCTCTCGCAGAAGAGCTGAGACGCTCCTCTCTGTCTTGTGTATGTCGTCTCGAGTGTCTTGGCACAATGACTCTTCTCTATACTACTGCTTCACGTTGTTTTGTATCATCTTAAAAATAACTGACGGTCACATGTTACTTCATTGGCTGGTAAACGTGTGACACTATCGTTTAATAAAACTCGCCTTTTAGTGGGATATTAATAATTTCTTCTCCCCGAAATATGGCGGACGTTATTACTTTTTCCCGTCGTACCATTATCATTATATCGTTAATTAGCAATAAATACAAGTTTATTGACGATTTACTTCAAAGAATATCGGTGTCCATTAAAATAGCTTGATTGATATTACAAAAGGCTCAATGGAAGCTAAAGCCTTGTTAAATTTATAAACTGGGTAAGGGGACGCAGTTAGAAATCAATAAAAGCGATCGCACGATCTTCAATTTGTCAATGGGTCGTCATTAATTAAGTAATTAGTTTTATCGTAATTCTGAAAACCTCTCATGCTGAGATGAGACCCGTGCCCAGCAGTGGGACAGGCACTGGGTTGATTATGTTATGTTAATTTAAAAAATTAATATTACTATCGTAGGGTAAAACATGATAATTATCCCAATGAGTATTCGCGACGAGGTCTCAGCACGAGTACAAAACAAGCCGGCTGCCTATGCAATTGTGTTCAATAGCTACTTCCTAATTTTCTCGTATCCGGCGCTCCACTACGTTAGTGCCTGTTGTTGCCTGGTTGGTACATACAACACAACGTACTGTGCAACTGATTTATGTTACAAAAATACCAGACAACTTGCTACTTTACATATAAATAACTATATCTATCAGTACATGCAAGTAGCTTGCTGTAGATACAATACATATTGTTATCTCTGGGAAATTAGACCTGTAATTTGAATTCTAATTATGACCAAAAATTACACGAATAAATTTGTCATATTTATGTAAAAGGATGGCAACCCGTTTATGTTTAATGGGCAAGGCCGCAGTTTTTCTGCGAGGACGGGCCTCCCACCGGCCGAGGGAGTTCGCTGTTAGATTTCATTCGCAATTTAATTTTGTTACCGACAGTCTTTTGGGACGTAAAATAAAATTAAAGGGAGAGAGGGCGTGTATTAATAATAACAACGGGCTGTGCCAACATGTTGGAAAATTGGTTTTACTTTCCACAAAGATCATTATTGCGTTATTACTTACATGGTGATACTTATCTATAAATACTAATACTTATTACTAATATATACTATCTATACTAATATATAATGCTGAAGAGTTTGTTTTTTTGTTTGCTTGAACGCGCTAATCTCAGGAACTACTGGTCCGATTTGACAAATTATTTCAGTGTTGCCGGCCCATTTATTGAGGAAGGCTATAGGCTATACCTATATCATGACGCTAAGACCAAGTAATGGTGTGCTTGTTAGGGGGTTTATTGTGAAAGGTCATATCAACGTACAAGATTGTGGCAATAATACATATTCATTGATATTATACTGTTGTGTTGAGATTTGTTGCCTTTACTAGTCAGTGACCTGCAATTTACAGTACTTAGTAGTACTAGTAGGTATGGATTTTCTTTTGGGGATACAAATAATGAACGTATATAATAAAACTACAGAACTACCTAAAATAATATGTTCAAAGATGAGCATAAAATGAACAGCATGAGCATGTCGACCACAGCAGCATATTAACTATATAAAACACTAATTATAGCAACCTGCGTGTGAATTTACTGTATGTGAAGAAGCTGGTTCAGAGCGGCTCGTGTTTTGGCACGGGTTCTTCGCGTCAATATTTCGATTCGCAGCCCAGAAACGTCAACTATAAGCGGGTTTATTTATTACGACAGAATTAGTACATAAGCTACCTAGACCGCGTCCCTGAGATAAATAGCTTCGAATTCTTTGATGATATGATCAATGTCGTTCTGCTGACACGCATCATACGTGATTACTTATGCCGTTACTTTAATGCGGTTTCACTTGTTTATTTCAGCATATGGTGGGGACGGGAATGGCGAACCCGTTTCCTGCGGCGGCGGCGGCTGCGGCGGCCGCTGCGCAGTACGCAGCCAATGGCGACGCGCTCGCCGGGGTGAAGGCAGAGGCAGCAGGCCCCACCGCACCGCCACAGCCCCCACTCGTCAAGAGCGAAGGACCGCCACCACCTGCGCCACTACCACCAGCTAACTTCTCACCTCAACCACCGCCACAGACACACACACAGAATTCAATAGAAAATCAAAATAATAATTCAGTGAGTAACATGAAATGAATACCTACGTAATTGATGATAGAAGTCGAAGCACATTTCGTTTTGTAGTTAGACACTAGGAAAGCGTAGGTTTAGGAATTAAGTCGCATTTTTCTCTGGCATGTCCTTGATAAGTATCCAGTATATTGAACAAAAATCGGGGCATAAACCAGCGGGCTTGAAGGAAGTCCGTGTAAATCCTCGTTTATTTCATTATTTACCAAAAAATCGGCACCAAGAGAGAGGGAACCAAACACTCAGTGGTACATTGAACTATGATCAACTATTGACAGACTATTCCAACATTCGATTACACAAAGAAATAATGTATATACATACATTTATCTAAGTATTACCTATAAAAAACATTCAATTGGTTTTATTTCCAATCACAGCGTGTTGAAACAAAGAGTGGTCTCTAGGGTATCTCCTCATTTCGTTTCGGTTGGCTTATCATTCCAGTATGATACATATTATGATATCTGTTCCAGAATGCCTTACTTATTGAAATTGAAAGATACTTTTATTTCTGTAATACAAAAGTATGAATTTTAATAGAAATATATACAATATCTCTCTGTTATGATTTAGGTTAAAAAAATTATGTATGTCATGTATTTTAAAAACAAGAGTACGTACCGTATACCCCATTCCGTAGTTAATTTATTTTTAATACTGATTGATCCCAATAAGTTTCTTTTTTTTTACATTAATTGACATTTTGGCATGCAGCTATTATTTTAGTTATTCTGTGATTGGCGTTAAGTTAGACTTCCAATAATGCCAATCCCTGCTTGCGTCATGTTAATTATTCCTGTTATCTTACCATTGTGACTCGAAAGAAGTAACTGACAAAAATTCTTGTATCTTTAATTAACATAGCATACCATCACGCCTGTATTCCCCGAAGGGTTAGGCAGAGGCGTACTAATGTACACCCACAGTTCGCCGCTATGTTTAGGTCCCATGTACTTAATAGGGGGCGAGCCTATTTTTTAATTAAAGTTTTTGATAACTTCAGCAAAGCGAAGGCGAATCAAATGAAGAGAGCACGCCGGTGAGTGTGGCGGCGGCGGTAGTAGCGCAGCAAGCGGCTGCCGTGGTGGCGCAGCAAGCCGCGGCGGCGCACGCGGCGGCTGCGGCCGTCAGCGCCGCCGTCGCCGCCGGCAATGTAAACGCCGCCAGTACGCCCGAAAAGACCCTCGTGCCCGTCTCACAAGCATCGCAGCCCAAACGGTTACACGTCTCCAATATACCCTTCAGATTTAGAGATCCTGACCTTAGAAATATGTTTGGGGTGCGTATTAACACAAAATATTCTTCATGCATGATAAAACTAATTATCTGTTATAACGATTTGAAAATAGCAGGTTTTATAACTATTTATAACTTTTTATCTTTCAGCAATATGGCACAATACTTGATGTAGAAATAATCTTCAATGAACGTGGCTCGAAGGTAAGGAATGTTTTCAGCTATATGCTGAAAATATAGTGGCTCATTGAGATCATACACTGATTTCATTGCGGCCACTTGAAAAAAGACTTATACAATAGAAACAAAAATAAACACTAAGCGTAACTAATTACAACATTAATTAATATGTTTTTAAAATCAACAAAATGGTATTATTTATATGTCGGACAAAACAGTGTTCTTTTTTGTTTCTTTACTGTTGTTTAAATAATGTAAAGGAATAATTATTAGGCCATTAAAACGAGGTGATTATAAATTGTTTTAATTGTGTTAACAGTAGAGATAATACAAAGCTACTCTTCAAATAGTCGGCTTGGAACATGGGCTTGAAATTAAACAGTGATCGTTATTTTAATTTGATAGGTAGTCCATAGGTACGTATGTACCTGTTCTACAAAACCTGTAATCTGTGACTTACCTATATCTAAAAATACTGAACTTGAACCAGTAGACGATTTTGAGAATTACAGACTGCGTTTGTTATGTTATACGCTTGTTTTAAATTCCGATTTAGCGATTAAATTTAATTAATCAAGTTGATATAGAAAAATTATCTGACTCAATTTAAGTCCTTAAGAAAACATTACTTTGTATTCAAAATCACCACGGTATAATAAATCAGAGTTAAAAATTGCCATATATTTGATAATTAAGCTTTTTTATTTAAAGAAACTTAATATTATTCCTTTTATTTATCTACTTACCAAACTTGCACTTCATAGCTATTGACTTGAAATTCTTACTTGTTTTGTTAGATTTTCCAACATTGGATTAAAAAGATAATTATAATATCGACAAGCAGAAAGAAGTGCAGTAGCTAAGAAGTCTCACTAACATTAATTAGTAATCGCTGCCCAAACCAAAGTAACTACCGATTTTATACAAATATTTCCTTATAATATGTTCTAAAGTTTTACTTCTTTTCAAGTCATGCGATTTGATTAATTATCCTTGCTTAACAGAAATTAAAAGGCAAATGGGCTTAGTTAAAATAATCATAATTGTGTCTTTAAACAAACTTCTTTCTCATAGCATATTGGTTTTAATGTTTGGTGCAGTATCTCTAATTGCATTGTATATTATCATTGAATAATAATGTCTATTATTTTGATTTGAAAAAATCTGAACTATTTTACTTGGTTGCACTATCGATATGCTAATGTATCATTCAGTACTTAGTAATACTGTTTTAAGTTTTTATAAGTAGTTTAAACTTAGTAAAATGTTATGTTATGTAAGTAAGTCAATGGTGCAACTGCAGTGTATTGATATATATAGCAACATTAATTTTACATTTCAAATATACTCAAAAAACAACTCACTGTAAATGATAATTCCCATGAAATTTAAAGAGTTATTATCGAAATATTTTTATAATAATGATTGGATTGAACGCTTTTTCGTGTTTACTGCTTTCCTTGTGTCAGTTTGGTGACCGCCCCTAAAGTAGTCCATGCTCGCTCATGTCAAAAAATATTTTACTCTTTTAAAATAATGGCTCCAAGTTATTTTTTCTTCAATGCCTCACATTGGGATATGCAGTATTAGAGAATGATGCATCGTCACTATAACAGCTGATTTCCTAAGTCATATTTTCAGGACAGCTCTATTATTCATCACTAATGAGGTTGTTACAATCGTCCAAACTGCTCCCACATTTTCTATAGTATTGTGTCTTCTCATTTAACTTTGTTGAATTTATGTATTTATTGTTATATGCAAAACTTTTAATGCATCTATGTTGTAGTTTGGATGATCAGTCATTCTGATGTATTTAGTCTCTTAGATTGACAGTGTACTTACTATTTTCTGTCCACTATGTTATTAATAAATAATACAAAAATTCGTTCAGTCATAATGCTTCACCTAACAAGGGAATATATTTTTTTAATAGTTTTGGGCATGTATATTTTGCTGAACCCTGGAAACACAATGTTGAACTTATAATAATGTAACGCAATGACTATGATGTGAATTATTTTCCTAGAAGTAACTTTAGGGTGCATCACTTAGTTTGGCTTTATTTCATATAGGTAACTTATATAACATTACGTTTTTATTTCCGAAAATTCTAACCGGTTTTGGGTGTAATATAGTAAGTTTTTCAGTGTTCCGTTGCAAATGTATTTCCTAATATGTTTTACTACCAAAAGTATAATTGAAATAACGTTATTTTTGTAGATTAATTAATTTATCGAAAACATTCTTAATACTTTCCCTTGCTTATAATCGTAAAAAATAAACCGGTTTCGATTTTCTATTGTTGAGATAATAAGGTAATGTTCCCGAGCTATATGTCACTCGTGTCTTCCTCGTCCGTTGGATCCTATCTGTGACTGTCAACAATATTGAGAGCTTGTTGCACAGTGTGCGTTGTGTTACAGTCCAGTCGAGGTCCATGCCTCTTCGTAAATTATTTTTATTTCTTTCTCTTTCTCTCTGCCCAGATTTAATGTTTACGTTATAAGTATTTGCACTCAGAATGGTAATAATAGAGCTGTCATTTGCTTTTATAAGTGTAAGCGTTTCGTACAATCAGCAACTTGTTTGCCACTTTCACAACTCGTCTCTTCCACTGTATCGTGTGCTGTGCTAGCTGCTTTTTGTATCTATGGGTTATCACCATTTATTGAAAGTAAGTAGTTTCATTTGTCTAAGCACGAACTATTGATACAATAATATTGGCCGAACTTGTGTAACGCGTACTGAATGCAATTTACGTGAACTTTGAATAACTTGTGTGATTCACATAAATGTAATTAAAACCATCCAACTTGGATGTACCAAGTATACCATTTACCTAATAAATTTAAGCATCGCTTATGTTTAATGTGTTAGTTTTGGGCACTGTAAAGTACATGCACAATGTTATATTGTAAAATTAATATACTTAGGTGTATTTATTAGTGTGATTCCAATGTTAGTACTGATACTGTGACTAAAATTATATTAGATTCACGTGTACAGTCTGTACTGTACAGTGGTTGCTCCGTGATGGGATATCACAGCCGTCCGATACACATGACATGTGTTCCTAGATCCCAATTAGTTAATAGTAGCCACTGCATGATCGGTGAGTTTTCTGTATAGAACAAATCGCAGCTAACATCTCACACAATTACTTGTCATTTTGATTAAAGTAGTGTCTATGAATTAGTATCGAAAGCAATCCAAAGACTCGTTGTATACAGTGATACAAACTCTCCTCCTGTCCGATAGTACAGACTACTAGGTCGAGCGACGTTACATTAATTTATTACTGTGATCCAAACGCTTATGTGTACCCATACAGCTAGAATACGCTCAAAGTATCAACGTAATCGACTCGATAATATTTTCTCGATATTTCACTAGAATATTTAAAAAGAATATGCAATGCATAAATGTTAATTTTTGTTGCACGTTGTTTTTTGAGCGACGCTGTTTTTAATGCATGTTTTGTCTGTCTTGCATGCAGGGATTCGGTTTTGTAACATTCGCAAATAGTGGTGATGCGGAGCGAGCACGAGAGCGTCTTCACGGCACCGTGGTTGAGGGCAGAAAGATAGAGGTGTGCATGACTCAATGAATACCATCCGTAGCACTATGTAACTTATAACATCCCGCTCCTACGCCCACCGCCCACCGCAACCTGCGCTCGTCTGCTCTGTAGTTACTGTCATGCTAGCGTGCCGCGCCGCGGTCCCGCATATTAGCACTAAGTATGCCGGCGTCTAATCCACAAACAAACCTTATTTATTTTATCCCTTTACTCTCTAGACGGTCATTTAATATGCCGATCGAAAGAGAGAGTGTCTCACAGAGAAATGTAGAACGAACCGTATCGTCACAATGCCGCAGAGGTAAGATTGCAAAGCAAATTTTAGTTCCATTCTATCTATTCATTTTAAAATTAAACTGAAGGGCTCAGAAGTGGTTTTGTAGACGAGTCAGTCTGCGCCTATGGCAAGAAGTGAGTGAATGATATTAAGAGTGGAAAAGTATGATCTCTTTAATATTCATAAATATACCTTATTAATTTTGAAAGCAAATCCCAAGTTTCCTTAATTTTATAGTCGTATCAGATGTCGGCCAAAAATTCAGTTTATATTTTTTTTTCAATATTACTACAATCTAATATTAGTAAAAATTTGTTTTTGCATAATTACTTACCAAAGGAACCACCAACGACATCTGATATTAAATTGGCTGATTTTACAATAGTATATTTTTAGAAATTTCAATATTGTCATTTTTGTTTTTCCTGTAGTAAAAAATGATTACAATGGTGTGGGTTCGAATCTCACGAAAGTTATGATTGGATTGTTTTTATACAATATACTGTATTTTATATTTTCATTTTAAATAAAATTATAAACATTCAAATAAATAAATAATCAATAAAAGAACTTAATATTTTTCAAAAATCAGCCAATGCAGATTCATTTTGGATAAACCCAAATAAATTCTTACACGGATTTTACTTCAAATCAGGTTAATAATGCAACAGCCAGGGTGCAGACAAAGAAACCTCCGACCGTCCCTAACGGTAAGTAACTAAATGATCGTCCATAAATTCCATTAAATGAGTTCTAGTTCATCTTACAAAACGAAAGTATTAAATAAATATCACACATGAATAACATATTACCACATTATTGTACCACACTTGTATAATAAAATATAATGCATCTTGGGATTTTCTCTTTTTAATCCATCCAGTTATTCTGGCTAGAAATGGATCAGTTCCCACTTTGGGTGAGAGAGCTGAACTTGTAAACATCGGTGTTGTCCATGTCAATGTACTTACTTAATTTATACTACATGTGGCTAGTTCCGTTGTCTGAATGCTACTAGGTGAATGCTACTTAGAGAATGAGACCACTGTCAGCTGCCGGAGACAGTCTAATATTGATAGCACGTACACACTACGCTTTATAGTAATTGATTCATTATTTGATACAATAAACTTCACTCATAATAATGACAAAGATTTGAGAACGTTTCAGAGGGCCGTCTCCGGCGACACGTTGCCTGGCGAACTTTACCTACTCACTATACAAACGGATGACACCGTCAATATTATTAGACAGCTTGTTAGATAACTTGACACAGTTTTGTACAGCTACAAGACACGTTATGAATGTTCATACCTTGGCGTTTGCTGAATGAATGCAACTTCCGTAATGCACTATATTCATATTTCAATTCTGTAGTAGAGAATGTGTTCTAGGTATGTTTTTTTGTTTTAGATTTAGCAATGTATCTATTTTCTCTTAATTAAATAAGATTAAAATCATTTATTTTGTACTTATTTTGTTTCAGTGTGTGTCCAGTGGCCGGAAGGTGAGAACCTTCATTATGATTTTGGTATGAAATTTAATTTAATAAAATTAATGCTTTCGCGTTTACATTATTATAACAATCATTCGAGCATGAACTTCCTTTAATGTTGTGGGATTACTTGGTTATTTAAAATTTCTTATCCCCATCGATATGAAATCTCAATTCGATAGGAATTGAGATTTGAGATCCTAAAATGAGACGATGCTACACCAGCCTCGCGGTATTCGAGCTGGCAGCTGAATCCCGTAACTGTTCGGAGTAATCATAGAGCCTATTGCCATGGTCGCACTCGCACACGATGACCGGCCGAGTCAGTCCGCTATGAGTATGGTTGTCACGCGCGTCGAGTTCGATCTCGGCGGCGGGCTCGTGCGCAGTGCGCAGTGCGCAGTGTAGACGGTAGCGTGTAGGGGCTGGTGTGTAGCGGCGTGTGCGCGATGTGTGCGCAGGGCTGCGGGTGTCGGGCGTGACGTGGCCGTGGCTGGGCGGCGCGCCGGCCGCCGCGCCCGCGCCGCCGCTCGTGCTGGCGCCGCGCGCCGCGCAGCGACGCAGGTAACGCATGCCCGTTCCGCGCTCCCATCCCGCTGTTGTTGCATGTAGCCGCGCTGCGCCGCGAGCCGCGCGCGTCGCCGGTCGCGCTCGCCCCGCACGCCCCGCACGCCCCGCACGCCTCGCCGCACGCGTTGTCGCACGCCGTGTTGCCCCGCGCCGCCGCCTACGCCTCGCAGTTGCACGCCTACGCACCGTGAGTACACCCCTCACTCCCCACCCCAACCCACACCTCGCACATCCCTCACAGTTCCCTCTCGCCCGCCCACAATACCGTCCATCTTCGTTGAGCCTCAGCCATAAATCTACATCTGATCTGATTGATAAATTTAACGCCTCGCAAATTACAAAATTACATTAACACATTAAGGATGTTTAAAAAATTTTGGAAATATAGTTAGTTTTTCTGTTGAGTTTATCTTTGTATTTTCACAGCAAAAAGCTACATTTGATTACAAACTAAGAACAGTAACTTATAAAACGTCTTGGTACTACTAATTAGTAACTAATTACGCATGTATAATGAGATGAAAAAAAAAATCTCATTCGCTATATTGATATTATTGGCTTGGTTTGGCGCGTCAAATTATTTCTACGCAGTACTAAATGGCGATGCACACACATCTACGTACTTCCCTTTGGACGACTGACATTTATTTACGTTACGTTTGAACTCTCGTAATACTTTAGCCGAGAAAAATATCATGCGTTTATTTGCTAGCTGTTGCCCGCGGTTTCACTCGCATCCCAAAAGACTGACAAAAATAACCTGTATACCAAAATTCATCAAAATTTGTTCAGCGGGTTAGGCGTGAAAATGTAACAAATAAACAGACAGGCAGTTACTTTCACACATATAAATTTAGTTTGGGTCATAAAACTTTTATTCTATTTCGCTGTCCTGACGAGTAAAAATAGTTTACTTGGAAACTGCTGTAATTCTTTTCATGATTATTATTTAATATAATATTATGTATCACAGGACACAAGTGACAAGTCTCTTCCACGCTCCCAGATACCCCAATCCCTAGATCCCGATTTATCTAACTTTGGTATGAGATAACTGTTTAATATTAACTACACCAGCACATCATGTTGATTATAAATTTGTAACTAACACTAGTCACGTTGATTCTAACTGGATTGTTTGCTACTAGCTTATAGATAATACATGTTTAGTGCTTATTCGACCCTTAATATAATTTGTTAATTATTAGTCAACTATGAGTAGAAGACAATTATATAGTTTTTTTGATGTCGTTACTGCACTAATAGCACATAAATAAATATTAATGTTCTTTGCACTGAGTAGATTAGTAATTTACTACTGTAATTTTATGAGTTTTAATAAATATTACATTTTATTTGAACATTCGGTCTAATAATATATTTTTCTGTATGATATTGTTTTACTTCGCAGTGTATATTACGACCCGTTCTTAGCCGCGGCGGCAACGGCTGACAACAACTACAGACTTCAGGTAAATAGCGGTTGTTTTAGTTTTAAATAATTTCATTTTCATTATTTTAATAAAATGTGTTGTCTGTTGACACATTGGTCTGTTGTCGAGTTTGTCGGGCTGTGGTGGTGACAGTGCGTGTGTTGTTACAGGCCGCGAAGCCGGCAGCAGAGGTAAACGTCACGCCTTTAGAGTTCAGTTTCGCTCGATTTGCGACTGTATCTGTATCTCTATTGCTTCCTGATTCATGTTCCACCACGCTAGTTTAAGTTCGATACCTTGGAGTGAGTGCTGGGATTTTGTTTGCTCCTTTATTATACTCGTATGGTCCTATTGGTTGGTAATCCACCGTAATGCAGGGTGCACATTGTGTTTGTGGTAACCAGATGGACTTGGCACACGCGCGGCCGCGGTCGGCCCGTGCGTTTTGCTTTCTGTTGAGTTTATCCTTGTTCGTTGGTATTGTGGTGGGTGATTTAGTTTTAGGCATATGTTGAAGCTGTACGTTGAATCTATCAGATGCTAATACCATGCTGCGAGTAGAACATTGAGCCCACAAATGTAATTGCAATTAAAGTACACTAACAATCACCGATACTGTAGATAGATGTAGAATACTTCGACGTTTGATTTCGTTTGTATCGACGCCGTCAAATGTTTCTTAAATGCATGTTCATGTTCATCGACCACATTAACATTACTCGTCTGCCTCTCATTCTAAAACTCGATTACTGAAGCGATGGTTTGTGCAGATAACATAACATCAGACATCATAGAAACGTGTGCAGGCAGTGTTGCATGTCAAGCAGTTTTATATATGTCCAAACGTGCACACTCTTTTTCTTTTACGTAGTACCTATTATCTGCATCGTTTTTGCTTTCAACTTATGGCTATACAGTGTTACAACTTACATGGAATTTCATCATTACGATATAAAAATCACCTTGGAGCAACACGTAGGTAAGAATATTTGAATGCGCGAAAGACCTCCGGCGGAAAAAGCGCCTTTGTGGGCTCTCTGTTCACACAACAAGTTTTGGTTTTCGAACGTTTTCGATAATGAAGTATGCGATTCGCAGGCAGCGGCAGCAGCGGCGGCAGCGGCCTCGCCGCTACTGAAGTCTCCGCTGACGTCGGCGCAGCACGCGGCGGCGGCGGCGGCGGCGGCCAACTACGGCGCCGCCGCGCGCGCCGCCGCCGCCGCCGTCAGCGCCGCGCCCGCGCCCGCGCTCGCGCCGCTCGGTGCCACCTCAGTACCTACGTCAACCTCCAACACTTTGATGTCGCTCATGTAAATACAAAGCTTTACGGATAAAACTGACAACTTATTTATTAATATCGATAACTAACTAATGATATCTTCAGTAACAATAAGATAATTAAATATAGGTAGGTATGTATACTAGATATAATGGTAATAAATATTTTTTTTATTTTATTACCATTTTATTAGGTATTACGCTTTTACTTTTTTTAATTTTTTATCTTGTTTACTTGACACAAAGGGCTTAAAATAAGACTATCAGTATTCCTCATAAATAAACAAGCCATAGTCAAACTATCACTTTGATGCAGCCATGCCATAAATTGCATTTGTCTTAGTCTGGTTGATTATTCACAAAACCATTTCATTTCATTACACACACATGTTTGAGATCATTGTAACAGCAGTTCCAAAAATATGTTTCAGGTATGGCAGAGAATACGCAGATCCATATTTAGGTCATGGTATCGGTCCTGTATCGGGTTACGGGGTAAGATCTTAATCTTTTTAATTAGTGTCCCGATTAATTAAAATGCATAATCAATAATTAACAAAATAACTTATTTACAGACTGCAGTGTACAGAAGTGGATACAACAGGTTTGCGCCGTACTAAAGCCAATCGGACCATGGAACGATTTAACTCGAATTACCCTTCGTCATCTTCACCTTAACATGACAATGAACTCTCTTTGTAAACGTACAAACTTAAATAATAAATTTAAGGATCAACAATAAACGCTAGCGGACTACCGTTTAAGTATCTAAGCTTGGGTAGCAAAACTATTAAGTAAATAAGCGAGCGTGGTGGAGTCGTTGGAAGCGTGTGCGGGCGTGGTGAGCAGTGACGAAGTGCCGCCCCGCCGCCGCCGCACAGCGCCCCACACAACTTATGAAATACCAAAGTCATTAAAATTTCTAACGGAAATAGTTTATTAAGTTGAACTATATTGTAAATTATTTGTGTACCTAATGCTATACAAGTGCGAGCAGCTAAAGTGAGTGCTTTTGTTCTATTTAGATATGTTGTAAGAGTTACTATAATTTTACTAATAACAAAGATTTATAAATTCATCTAACTAATAGCGTACCGTATTATCTAGTGTAGATGTTACACTTGTATCATTGACAATAGAAAATATATAGGTATATATATGATAACGATATTTAGTGAGCTTTGCACTTGCATATCATAAATATTGTGAATACGAAACGGGAACGTGTTTTACTGATTCAAAATATTTTTACTCAAAATTTCAGATATTGTTCCTTAATATTCTTTCGGCGATCTTCTAACTATACCTACTCGTAAACTAGAAAGTTAATTCTCCATTCATCTTACATTTGGGTCTTGTCGATTTATAAACGCGAGTTAGTTAATGTTATATTGTGTAGGATCAAAGTATATTAACATCACCATTACGTATTATACGTAAATAAACAGATACATAGAAATTTCAGAACAACTATTTTGGACTATCAAGTTAGACATGGTGCGATTTTAATATGGTGCCATTTGTTTGGTTGTTATTTTACACGTACGTATTATATTTTTTCTAAAAGTTACCTTGTACTCTTTACAGATGATGTCACGTAGTTATAATCTTCCCCTTAAAAACGTGACATACGTCACAGTTATACAGTGTTCACACTCGTAGCCACTTCTACTGCATACTATGTAGGCAAACAATGTCGTATAACTGTGAGTTTGAATAATGATATAACTGAGTCGTTAGTCGGTTGTACTAATATTGTGTCGTTTGGTTTGTACATTATGCTTGAAGCTTACCTTGTTGATAGTGGCCCGGTTCCTGTACAATCAGTAGCGTGTCGAGGCGAGCGTGCAGTACACCTATGTTGTACACGTATATATTTAGGTACCGTGTACAGTTTGCTTCTTGCACAGATTGTAATCGCCTGACCTGAGAGAGTTTACTTGTGGTCCTGGTTAGTTGTATATCGAATAAGCGGTTGCTAGTTTATAAATAAGCTAATGATTTACAGAAAATAGGCGGAACGCTTTAGCAGTAGTCGATAAGAGAAGGGAACTCCGTCGAGTTCTTACATATCATTGAGATTTTCTCCTTGTATGTAGTTATGTTTAATCAATAATACCTATTATCTTTTAACGATATCTTATTTTTTACAGTGCTATTTTATATTTTTGTCTGGCGTACGGACTTTCATTTTTAGAACAAACACGCATACGGGTCCAACCCTTTTAGAAGTCGTAAATTTTAGATCTAACATTTGCATTAGGATTTAAAGTATTGTAACATCAATAAATTCGCTCAACGTTTATACCAAAGCACAAAAACCCATCGATTCATACGTATTCGGAGACGTGTTGCATGACATTAACCTCTTCTCGATTGATTTAATAGTCTTTCACTTATGAAAAACTTAGGAAATCTGTAAGTTCATCCTTTGGATAGGTGTAGATCACTTGAACAAACAAATAACAGACATTACTTTTAATTTAATTTGTTTGAAGTTTTCATAAATCCTAGGTATTTTTTCTAAGGACATATCTACATGTTTGCCATTTAGAGTAGTTTAATCTTAACGTAGTTCAATGACTATATACATAAATATATAGATCTGAATTGATTTATTCATTTTTGATTGTGGGTTTTTTCATGTTGTTGTAAATTCCTGAGAATTGTGGTACACATTGTGTTACAGATGTGTCTGTGTGAGAGGTTGCGTCGACGTCGACGTATTCCAGCTTGGTCCGTTTATTTTTCAAACCTTTACGTAGCAAGTAGAGATAATGTACCGAATACGTTAGGGCTGATGCAGGCATGGCACTACCGCTGCCGGATCCCGCGCGGCGGCGATTTCCTGCAGACATATCAACGCTAATCCCTATATCCGGCGTAGTGCAGAACTCGCGTCTGTCGGGACACAGGAGTCTCGTCACACCTCGGTGTCGTCTGATGATGATAGCTTTAATTAATTAAAGATGTTAAGGTGATGTTTCCACCCAGATGTGTCACCTTATATCCAGAATAAGAATAACTCACTCAAGTTTAGTAGCATTTCCATGACATTATTATTGTTTGTCTTGCAGAATTCTAGTCTTTGCGCACAATCGTCGTTTAATAAAGTAACAAAATAGTAAAGGTGCTTACTCGTAAAGGTTTCATGTGATATTTACGGAATTAGTTGTCTCGATTTTTATTCTATTTCTTACCGTACGATATGTTTTAAGCAGTTCGTGTCATATTTTCCTTTTACTAAATATTACTCTCACCTTTTAGTGCCACTGGCTTAATATTTTAAGTTATACCTATTTACTTTTATTGTACGTTATTGTAGTCTCGTTGCAGCTTCGAACAATATTTTGTGCTTTACTGCTGAATACTCATGCGTGAATGCGTTATTTTAAGTAATTCTTAGATTTGTAGGAATTGTCTGATTAATGCAAGATTTTGTATCTGAGTACAGAAAAAAGTACATGTGATTATATTTGATGATTTTATTGTTTAGAATTAGGATTTTGTATCGATTCAAGTCACAAATATATGTGAGTTTTGTATTTTAAATCATCAAATTATAAAACAAGCAACATGACCTGTTTTGAAATAGATAATGATCACAAAGTTAAAATTCATATTCGAATCATAGTCAAAACTCGTCTTGTTTACATACATTATAAAAGATACATAATTTTTGATTATGTTATTTTAAGTCTTTTTATGTATGATTTTAATGATAATTTAATAAATCACAAAAGCAAAATACCTAAGTTTTGTATAAAGTTACATAATGTAAGCCAAATTGTTGTTACTTGGAGAAAAATCAGAATTTAAATTACATATCTGACAAAATGGTTAGTGTGCTACAATAAGAATTAAAAAAAAACATCAAGAACAATGTATTATAATACTATAATCATAAAATTAAGGATATGTATTTTGTAACGCGATTTGTTTCTCAGTTTTTATGAGATGTTACATTAGTTTCATACTACTCTCTTTTTTTATGCTGTGCACAACTCATACGATCGATGGCTTCGATACTGTATTCATTAGATCTAAAGCGAATTGTTATATTGTGCATAATAATTAATCATATCAGTAGCGGTGTTAGCTAGTAGCGGCGATTCGCTAGCGGCAGAAGGCAACTATCGTTGTTAGACACCATCATTCACGCCGGCCGTCGCACCTCTGGGTACAGGCAGAGAGGCGGCCGGTGCGAGCGGTGCTGCCCTGCGTGCTCAGTGCTGTCGACTGTAAATAGTGTTACTGGCGGCTCTCCGTCACATGTTGTGCGTATAACTTGTACCCTCGGGTTCATATTGTTAAAGTAGCCAGAGTTAATAAGTATCACTTGTTCGTCAATTGCACTTGTCAAAGCTGTTCAGTTGGTGTTGTAGACTATTCAAATATTAGCGAGGTTAATGGTTGCTCGTGTGTGTCCAACTTTAAAGTCGTAGACGTATTGTAATGCACGGCATCGTCACACATCACGTCTATGATTTTAATAGTTTCGATTAACCCGTACATAGTTAGGATGATGTAACGCATACTGATTGCGATAATTATTAGTGGACTTTTCTTATATGGATTGTGACATTTATAGAAATAAATAATTACCTACCAGGACCATGATACTTAAAAAAATATTTTTTTCGATCTAATTTTCATAGTAACGTTTACAAGCTGCTTTAAGTGACATGAGTTGTAAGATAGTATAACGTACGTATTATAAACTTAGATGTAGCTGGATGGCGTTTTTATACAGTTGCCTGTAGTAGGTAGGTAATAGCATTCAGTATGCGTTATAGCTTCATATTGTGAGCTACTGTCCGCGTGCGCACTGCTCCACAGTGAATGTGCGCACTTCGCGCACTGTCGTAGCTTGCCTCCGACCAGTATTTGAAATTGTAATACAATACCGTGCTCAATTCCTGTATTGTAAGTATAATGTTGACAAAATGTTTTTGAAGTTTAATGTAAACTACAATAGATTTGTAACTAATGAATGTCTTCCGTTTGGCACATTTTATAGATACATATTTTGCACATTTTATTAATGCACGGGTCTTCATAAAGAATGCTAGTTCAATTTAATTTGATCAAGATGTTTCAAGCCAAGTGCACAGCGAGCCCTCATATACGATTTGTGATACCTAAAGTAAATTAATAATACGAATTTTCGTTATTTTGGCAATTTTTAATAGATTGCGAAGCTGATTTTCTCTTTTAAATTGTAAATATTTTTTTCTCATGGAAAATATTGAATGAAGTGAATCATTTTAAAGCCTTTGGCATTGTGTACTCATTTACGTTATAAATAAATTATAGTATAAAAATCTTGTCGTATCATTTTCCTGTAAAATTTCAAAATTATTATAGTTAGCTTTAATTCTTATATTCTGATTTACAAAAGATTTGTAAACCTAATAAAAACCTACATATTGCAGATTTAAATTATTTTTTTGAATGATACCGATTGGGTGACAAACATTTAATGTCGATAAGATTGCAAGGTTCTCTGATAACAAATGGTAGGTAATGATTCTTTAGTGTGAAATAATTAAAACAATCGGAACGGTGAGATTATCTGGCAAGAGCGATAAGGGCTGCGGTCGCGTCGTTCAAGCAGTCTATGCCCGGCGCGAGCGCTCCTCAGTAGTTCGTTTCTCCTATGCAGTGTTGTGTTAAATAATGCAATTTAGTTCTTTAAATAAAAGCACAATTTGAAAATGGTGTTGTGTCCACCTTTCAGATGGGCTTCTCGAGGGAGATTCAAACTTTGTACTGTTCCTGCTGACATTAATAGCCTGCCAGAGCGCAGGGAGACGATCTACGTGAGTTAAACAATACTACTCAATTCTGCCACCATTTTCCTTTCACACAACGAACAGAGGTGCAACAGGAAAACAGTGTACCTATTCAATTTATTAGAGTATTAGTATAAGTGAAGTCTAGAGATAGAACTATTGCGAGTAGGCAATAAGGGTAGGTCCTTATTTGTGTATTAGTATTATTTACGCCCACATTGGTTACCCAAATGAATATGATGAAAACAATCCAACCGTTCTCAAGAAATGTTTTTTTTTTAATTAAGTAGGAAAAAATTTGATAGTTGCCTACATACTTAATTAAATAGTTTATTAGGAAGGCGCGCCGATTTAGACTTTAAAAGACTTCTACAGACCCAGTTACTGTTTAAATAAAGTGGGTAGAGGTCTGTACTGTTACTGGGTAATTTCTGAAAGAAAATTCGTAATTAATTGATGGTGTCAACTGCGCAATAGCTTGGAAGTATCGCTGCGCTTTGGGGAAAAGTTTTTCAATATCAATTTTGACGTGTAGTTTTAGTCTACAGTAGGTAGATATATAGTTTGATATTTGTAGACCAAAGCATGTGCAAGCATCTTATTTTCCTCGTTAAGTACATACGTAGATACGTAGTGCAAAAGACCACCTTCATCTCCAAGAACCTAATAGTATAAACTTAAAAATAGCATGGAAAATATCAAAAGTTAGCAACTAATTCAAAATTTATAGGTATAGCTGCAAACATCAACTCTTTGGCTAAGAAATGCATCTTATTTATAATTTTCATTTCATAAAAAAAAGTTAAGATGGAGGAATCTGGATATGATATAGCAATAAAGCTGAGTATGGTATGACTCGTTATTTTGGCCAGACTAAAAGAACCCTAAAAATACTTGTACCTAAGTATTGGTTACTTATCTGAATGCCATCTCCATTGGGTACCTACAAAATCAATCAATAAAAAAATCAATCTAATAAGTTCGATAAACTGATTGTGATAACTTATTCGAATCACTGTAGATAGTTATCATTAAAAATATCATAGGGGATTAATTTTACACTGATTTTTGGTTATTCAGTCTATTTATAGGCATCAAGACAAATAACGTGTAAATATTCAAAACTACCTTTTCGAACGATTCTTCACTAGCTACAATTTTTCTAAGTACATACATACTTAGTTATATTAAAATTACAATTGATGATTTGATGTAGATAGTTTAGTGAAGGAAAAATTCGACTCGCAGGCAGGATCTATCTGGGCCGCACTCGAATTTTTCCTTCACTAAAATAACTTTTTTCTTAGCATGAAAAATGCAAAAAAAAAATCACAGAAAGATACAATTTATGTAGATAACTAGTGAATTGGTATCAGCCTCGCAAAGCCAAAATCAAGCATCAACCAAAATCAAGTTCAATGACCAAATTCATCTGACGCCTAGTGCCGTACCTACATAGCTAACTAGTTGTTTCACAATCAGAATACTTACCTACATACACTTATCTGGAGCAGATTTTGCAGGTGGGTAAAATTTTGAGATGGAGGATCTATCTGGGCTGGGCGGCTCGGCTGGCATCACCTATACCGCAAGGTTTGACAACGAAATTTTCAATCAATGCGTCCCAGCCGTAATAGATTTCAGTGCTGAGAATGGACTGAGAAGATGACTACGTAGCTACAGCACTGGACTGATACAGGCTGATGATGATCGTATTAATAGAAAACTATAATTTCATAAAAAAATGACGCTCCTAAAATCTGTCGCTCCAGGCTCCAGCCTACTTACTCAGACATAACAAGGGTAGACATATAAGGCTTAGGCAGAGGCGTACTAATGTACACCCACAGTTCGCCGGTATGTTTTGGTCCCATGTAATAGGGGCCATTAACATTGCCATTAACCGGGCACAAATTCCTAACTCCGAGCTGCTACTGGGAATTTTAAGTATAGAAAAACCCAATGCTCGACCTGGGAATCGAACCCAGGACCTCTAGCGTAGCAGTCGCGCTCAGGACCACTTGGCTAATGAGGCAGTACTTACTCAGCCTGCTGGGATATCCGCTGCTGATTAACACAATAAGTGGTGCTTAGTGCTACCCCCGTAACACGTAGGGAAATAAATGTTCTCACTTCCTTTAAGTAATGTGTAGGTACTGGGGTAACTACCGGAGTGTGACTCTATTTACTAATAGGTAATCAGATTTTCCGTGTAAATGAAAAGAACCAGGCTTGGGGATCTGATATCAGTAGGTGGGTAGGTAGATACTTACCTAGCATTAAAAAAAGAACTCGGTATTTGCTAACTTTGAAGGTGGGTATGTTAATGTTATTAAATGTTTTCTTTGCGATTGCCATTAACTCTAGCTCCATTTTTGTGCAAAGCATTACCGAAATTATGAAGGTTTACAAACAACCACGTGAATATTGATAAATTGATTGTCTGACTTGGGCTTCTTCTGACCGCTAACGGTTGGTGGGTATAGGTGTTCTTATGAAAAGCGAGACCTTCATCTTACGTGCTCTCCGAGGTGTGCAGGGCGCGTAACGTGTGTATTCTTCAAAGTGTGGCGTAGTTATTAATGCACAGTTCGCGGTACGTTTAGGTCCCAGTCCCATTTACCTAATAGGAGGAGAACCTATTACCATCATCAGGTGAATAAATAAATATGATTCACCGTAGAAAACTGCTACTATAGGTTCTAGAAATATGAATTGCTTGATTTATAGGAATTGCTAAATGCAGTCATCATGGAACATGGCTCCTCCTTATTGTGTTCCCTAATTTGTTTTAAGAAAATTCAGCAATAGGTAGGTACCGATTGCAGCAAGTAGGTAGATGTTTACAGACATAAGATACTGTTTACAAAGGAAACATGCGTTCTTGATAACTGCAATTGTCGTCATTTATCAATTCGTAATTATGACTTTAATTCCAATAGAAATGTTGATCTGATTTTGTTATCTCTCAATTTCAGATAATACCTGACAGTGTCACGGACTCCTTTCACAGTAGTAGTAATGGGGAACTACCCAATGGTAATGGGGAAGTGTCGGTCTATGCTAGAAATATTAGTAGCAGCATTAGCATCAACAATAATGTTCCAATGGAAATTGACAAAAAAACAAGTTACATTAGCACTAGGAGCAGCAAGTTGAGATATAGTAAAGACTCTGACACTGACCACTATTACGATGACCGCAAAAGTAGTGCCGGTCGTAAAACTATATCGGAGATAGTGCAAGCTGACCCTGACAAGCGCGAGCGCCGAAAACGGGGAGTGATCGCTCCCCACGTACCCCATGACAACACGCGCTCGCTTTCTGATTTACAATATGACAAATATGTAAAGGATAAGAGGTGAGTGAATAAAACTGTAGAAAAAGCCCTTTTGTACCTATTTGTATTTTGTTTGTGTATCTATCCTATCGAAGGAAAGAAATGGACTGTTATTAATATAAACAATAATAGGTATTGATAAGAGGGGTATTATGTTATCTACTTATTTCGTATTAGTTAAACCAAAAGTTAGTATTGCTTTTTTATACTATTACTTTTATTTTACTATAGGTACGTATTTTAAGATTAACTTTATTTACATGTATATCAGAAGAGATAGGTGAGACCTGCATAAAACCATGTAGTTAAGTAGATATTTATTTCTTTACTATATATACTAGGTCAACTGAACAAATAAGCAAGGCCGTTATGGAAAATGACTTCTTGAAGAATTTAATGGACGATGAACGACTGACAGCGGTGGTGGAAGCTATGAGTCCTCAAGAGTTTCCAGCAGGGAGCCTTATTATTAGGGAAGGAGAAAGCGGCAGTCATTTGTTTGTGTCAGCATATGGACAATTCGAAGTTCTCAAAGGTGGACAGGTCGTGAAAACCTTTGGACAAGGGGAAGCTTTTGGAGAACTCGCTATTTTATACAAAGCTAAACGTTTTGCCTCGATACGATGTAAGTTTGAATTGAGAAAATTTAGTAGCTAAACATTTAAATATTTTTACTAAAAACATTTATTTAAACTTAGGTATAACAGAAGCAAAGGTGTGGATGTTAGAGCGACGTGTTTTCCAAAAGATCATGGTGCGGAGTGGCCGCCAAGAACAAGAAGATAATCTTCGTTTTCTGGCTTCAGTGCCGCTCTTGCAAGGCATTCACCCCATAGAACTAGCCAAAATCTCCGATTTCCTCAAAAGGGTATAACAATATTTAATTTTGTAGTTAGTATATGAAATCTGAAGAAGAATTAGTTTTCATGGCTGAATGTTTCAGGAATTCTTTTCGGCGGGAACGCCCGTTGTGCGCCAAGGCGACCGAGGCGACAAGTTCTACATCATTCGAGGTGGCACAGTCGTAGTGACGAAACGAGAAGGCGAGGGTGGTGAACAGCGCGTCGGGGTGCTTCGCCGCGGGGAGTACTTCGGCGAGCAGGCGCTTCTACACGAAGACCGCAGGCTGGCCACCGTCACCGCGCAGCCACCTGGTGTCGAATGTCTTACACTGGAACGAGGGTAAGATTATGAAGATTAGGATTGGTACGTTTCCTGATTACAGTTTATTCTCAATTACATAAACTTTTAAGATGGCTTCATATTTAGGTAGAGTAGGTCGTAGTCAAATATTTCCAACGAAAACTTATAGCTGTGAAAACACGCCTAATGTCACATTCTGTATAAAAAAATTAGTAATGTTGTTTCTGCCAGCTACTTAGAACCTATAGGCAGAACTTGACACCCATCTATTGGCGGTCAAACGTATGTATAAGCCAGAATAAAAAAAGGTAGTCGTACTTTTCGAACTTTACGTGTCTTCGGAATTAATGTGTAATTTTTTCCTAGACCATTCACGGACCTCCTCGGCAATTTAGAAGAATTAAGAAATGTTCGTCATGCAGTGCCGCGGCCATCTCAACAAAAGAAAACATCACAAGTCAAAAGTGGTAAGCAAGTAACTAATACAGGTCTGGATAACATAATATCATAAAAAACAACTTATGATTGACAAATAACCAATTGCCATTTAGTTCCTAAAAAGGCACGAAGTTCACGGCGGCCAAGTTAGACGGCCGTAGGTACTGATGGTGATAAGTAGATAATAAAGCGGATTAGTAATTTATCTAATAACCCAGATTTTTATTATGATTTTGCGACAGCCTTAATCAGTTTTTGAGAGGATTATTTTTGATACCGGCCGTTGAACTGTTGTTTTTCAGAATTTGAATTTGTGGAACTAAAGGACTTGGAGATAGTGGGCACCATGGGCGTAGGAGGGTTCGGTCGCGTCGAGCTGGTGCAGTACAAACGAGACAAGTCACTCACATTTGCTCTCAAGTGCCTCAAGAAAATTGACATGGTACAGCAACAGCAACAGGAACATGCATACAATGAGAAACATATTATGATGTCGTGCAAAAATTCATTCATTTGCAGGTAAATCATAAATACTTAGTAATTGCTTTGTAAAAGATGTCATTGACATAAGTTCAGAATGGGAAGGCAAATTTCGACCTGGCGGGTGGGACTCGCGATGGCTGGACCAGTAGACGCAGGTTCGAATCCTGCCCGCAGGCGAATTTTTCCTTTATAAAAATAAATTTATAGGTAATAGTAGATTCAAGCTTGACTGACACCACGTCTAGTATAGGGTTACAAACACTTACCAATGCAAATATTATTGCAATTAACATTATGTTATGTAACTATTTATGGCTATATGACGACACGTTTGGCGTAGCGGCTGAGCAATTGGCTTCTGCGACACGTGTTGTGGGTTCGATCCCCACACGGAGCAAATATTTGTATGATCTACAGGTAGTTGTTCCGGGTCTGGGTGTTTGTGTGTGTGAGAATTTGTGTTTGTAAACGCACCCACGATACAGGAGAATTGAGGAGAAAATACGAGTGTGGGGCAACGTTAGTTTTAAAAAAAATATTTTTTTATGTAGGTAAGTACATTAATATTGTTAGCTGCATCTACGTCAACATTTGTCTTTGGTCTAGTGGTCGCAAGCGCTGAGTCTATTGAGCGTGAGTCCTAGGTTCGAATTCCAGGTCGAGTAACCTGTTATTGGATTTACCTACTACAATATTTTCATGCTAATATAGCAGGGCGTGTGCGCTCGCCGCTTATTACATTGGGTGGAACCTAAAAACATGCAACGGTTAACCGTGGATGAACTCATTTATTTCTTGGAAATCCTACGGCTAAATCATGACGATAAAAATAGGCATACACTAACCCTGTTCAATCCGAAAGCTTCCCCATATAGTTTCATATTTTACCCCAATCACATCAGGTATTCAACAGAAAACAAAGTAGCTTCCCGCTGTCTGCTGTCTGTCCCTATGTATGCTTGGATCTTTAAAACTACGCAACGAATTTTGATGCGGTTCTTTTTATAGATATGAGTGATTCAAGAGGAAGGTTTTAAGTTATTTAATATAACCCTACGACTCTTAGGAACGGGGCAGCGTGGGTGACACCTCGGGCGGGTCGCTAGTATAATCATAAAAGGAAAAAAAAAACATAATCGTCTTGCCTAAATTATCGCAAATTATTAGAAAAAAGACTGAGACACTAGGTACCCTTGGAAAAATTTAAGGTTCATCGATTATGAGCCATATTTACATAGTCGATTACGGTCGCATTACGGTCAACTCTAAATTTGGTCATATAATTTAATCTTCTGACCTATTTTAAAAATATTTATTTCAGATTATATCGCACATTTAAGGACAATAAATATATATATTTCTTAATGGAGCCCGTGCTGGGTGGCGACGTATGGACAATCCTGCAGAAGCAGCGCTACTTCCCTGAGAATGTGTCTCGTTTCATGATGGCGTGCGTTATCGAAGCGTTCCAATACCTACACTCTAAAGATATTATCTACAGAGATCTGAAGCCTGAAAATTTGATGCTCGATAAGCAAGGATACATCAAATTGGTATAAGTAGTACCTATATATTCGAGGACAGGAATCTAATTATTTGTTTTTTTTTTATTTATTTTTTTTTTCATATATTGAAAAAAGTTCATCGATATTCTTTTCTATTTAAGGTGGACTTTGGATTTGCTAAACGAATTTCGCCTAATAGCAAAACATGGACATTTGCTGGCACACCTGAGTACGTAGCTCCAGAAATAGTGCTGAATAAGGTTGGTTGATTTTTAATTTTGACAGACTTTTAATTAAGGCTAGGTTTCCCCGTTTTTGCCTATTTATAGTTAATTTTCGATAGGCAAACATTTAAATCTGAAATAAATATATATTTTAGAACTTATGATTTATGCCATTGTTATTGTTATTCAGGGCCATGATCGAGCCGTGGACTGTTGGGCACTAGGGGTGCTGATCCATGAGCTGTTAGTTGGAAAGCCTCCATTCCGTGCTCCAGGCGGGGACCACATGAAGACCTACACCTTAATCCTGCGGGGAATAGACGCAGTCGCGTTTCACCCGCGGGTCGCAAAGTCTGCACAAATGCTGATACGCAAGTTGTGCCGCGCGGTGCCCGCCGAACGACTTGGATACCTCAAAAACGGAATAGCTGACATCAAAAGTCATAAGTACGTTCAAGCAGGTTACATATTTAAACTGTTTCGTCATTCAACGGATAAAACTTGTCGTATTTTGTACAATCATACATTTAAATTCAGTTTGCGTATCATAGACTCTTCATAAAGGAACAGAGATACAATCGATGAGTTCCTGCTAAATAGTGCGACTGCAAATGTTGATTCTTTTGTCATGTTAATTTTATAACACGGTGATAATGTTTAATTCATTGAAAATGCGTCACCGATATAATATAAGTAAACTGAAACTCAACTAAACTGTTCTACGCTACGGATTTTGGGTTCAATTTCCAGGTCAAGCAAAGTGATTCAGAGTGGATTATTTAGAGATTGGATATTACATTATGGGACCTAAACAAACCGCCGAATTGTGGGTGTATGTACATTAGTACACCTCTGTATAACCCTGCGGGATATACAGGCGTAATAGTACGTTATGTAAAATAAGAATATATTATGGTTAGGTTCGATGTTACATAATTATATTGTTTGTATTTCTCAGGTGGTTCTTGGGCTTCGACTGGGAGGGGCTGGTAGAAAGGCGCCTGAAAGCTCCCCTAGTGCAGCCTGTAGCTAACGACTTGGATCTCGGCAACTTCGAGAAATACCCTAAGGATAAACTGCCACCAGACGAAACTTCCGGATGGGATTTAGATTTTTGAATTACTTTTATTTTCTTATTTATCTACTTCCGACATCTCCTATCTTTAAACATGCTTTATTAAATTGTTACAGATATTATGTAAATGTAAGTAGTACGTTAGATAATATTACACTCATTGCACACAAAATAGTAATAGGTTGCTATAGCTATATTTGGCAACGGGACGTTAATCAAAGGTGTACAAGTATAATATTGACGTATGTTAAACTTTTTTACTGAGAACTTAAAAAAATATAAATACGTTCTTTATATTTTATTTTTATTTTTTAATTCTACATGTCATATGTACGGGTTTTTATCAAATAACCTTTTTAATTATCCATAGATTTCGATTGAATTTTTAATTATTAGCTCTACATGAAAAAGGCATTGATCGTTGCAATGCAGGTAAAGCATGGGGCATGTTAGCGTGAGAGCGAGCGAAAAGCCGCGGAATGAGAATAAGGTCAATGGGGAGAATAACAGGCGCTCGCAGGCCCGTATTTAGCGGGCCAGGGCCCCTAGGCACTTGGCATTTGGGGGCCCCCTCCCCAATCTCGAAATCATTCCATTTTCATCCGGCTTCAAAAAAGAGGAGGTTCTCAATTCGTCGGTTTGAAATATCTTGGCAGTCGACGATATAGAGGAGGAACAAAGTAGGCGATAGCACGCAGTCTTGAGAGACACCAGCATTTATAAGTGTGGAATCCGAGCATTCACCGTCGACTACGACCTTCATGCTTCTGTCTGCAAGAAAGCTGGTGACTTATTCGCCTAGTTTCTCGGGAAGCCCATAGGAAAAAGCGTCGAAAGAAGCGTTTTGTGCCATACCCGATCAAAGGCCTTCGCTAAGTCCAAACTGAACGCCAAGGCTTTCCTCTAATTTTCGATCGCCTAAGACCAACGATGTGTCAGGTATACCATATAGAAAATCAACAGCCGATCGACCCTTACGAAAGTTGTACTGCTGGTCACGAAGCAGATCCTTTAAGAACCGAAGGAGCTGGCAGTTGACAATGGACTCCATTATCTTCGAGAAAAGGCCTCCCTTTTCTTCTCTCTTCTCTTATGGCTATCGGTCTATAGTTTGAGGGATTTGAGCGACGACCATTTCCCAGGTGTAGAGGTGAAAAGGATGGCTTTCAGAAATTTCCTTCGAGAACTTTAGCAAGAGACCAGAACACGAGTTCCCGAAGGAAGGCGCTCAAGCCTCTCACCAATTCTACTGATGTGCTTCGACTTCGACCATACAGGCAGAAATCGTGATAGGTCTTAGAGAATTTTCTGCTTGTACCTACGTATGCAGTTATATTACATCTCCTGAAGTTGGAGTATGGAGTTTCTTGCCGGATTCTTCTCCATAGGATCGACCTTTTGGAACCGTGCAACTAGAATCACAACGTTTCATAAACGCTTGTAAAAGCTTATTTGAAATAAAAACATTTGAACTTGAACTTGAAGCTCGATAACGTGATCACAACCTGGATATCATGTTTTAATTTACACTCAGAGCCTCGGGAACTACGCGTTAGACCATGTTTAACCACATGCCTACAGCTAGAAGCATTTCTTGCCGGCTTAAATAACGACATGGTACGCGTACGTAATCAGTTAATTTTAAACAAAGTTAACGGTTACAACCTTTTCTTTCTAAAAAAACAACAGAAAAACCATAATGTGATTTTTGTAGCCTTTCCAGAATTTTGGCACCATCATTTGTTTTTAAATATTTCGAAATAATTTAGTAAAATTAGCAAGAAAGAGCTAATTAATCCCTTAAACTTTTGTTGAAAGTTTTTACACTAAAAGTCTTAGTTAAAATATCCCTAGATTTTGTTGATGTGCTTATGTAACATCTATGATTATATATAGGTAATTTATAGTTTTTGCCTTTTTTTGTATGGGTTTGGCGCTGATTAAAATCTCGCCCAAGTGGTGCTAAAACCGGCACTGTATATTCCACGTTTCATGATGCTAAATTGACTGTCACGAATTAGTTTTGATTTTAATATGAATCTACATTTTTAAATGCAAAATAATTCACAACGTCCACCATCCACGTATCCGCGTATTCATACAAGGCCAATATCTCAAGTTAAAATTTCAGTAATCTCCTACCTTTTAGCAAGAAGATCATACAACATTTTACAATTAATTATGCGAGGAAAGAAATCTGCCAGTAAGTACATAAATGCGAACCGGCAAATTAAAAAGTTACTTTCAATTTTAAGCTTTGATCTAAGATAGTCAAAGGTTTTAAGAGACACTTTCTGTAGCTGTGTATAGCCTAGTAAATGAGTACTTTCTGAACATGTGCATTGTAAAGATATGTTAAAGGGCACGCGCGTGCGAGTAAGATAAACGACCGTAACTCAACTCTTTCTTAGGTGAAGTCTGTTTATTTGATAATTTGGTAGACGAGTCCTGGCAGTGTGTCCATAAGACCACTAACTTTTAAATAGTTCGAATGCGTAATATCCTTTCAAGACTTTAAATAATATTTTAAATAAAGTTTCTTTATACGCCAAGCCAGGCTTTTGAGCTTGTACGCAGGTTCCGCCACTGGAACTAGGGCCCCTAGACTGGCTGGGCCCCTAGGCCTTTGAGCTTGTACGCTAGTTCCACCACTGGGACTGGGGCCCCCAGGCTGGCTGGGCCCCAAGGCCTATGAGCTTGTACGCAGGTTCCACCCCTGGAACTGGGGCCCCTAGGCTTGCTGGGCCCCTAGGCCAGGGCCTTGTGGGCCTAAGGGGAAATACGGGCCTGGGCGCTCGCATTGTTATGTGTTGTGGGTAGGTTACACATAATCTTATGTGTTACCATTAAGACCGTGATTTTACATTTACCCTGTATATTGATCCGCAATTTCACCAATCAGTTTGAATATCAAATTAAAACTGCAATAACAAACGCTGATGTTGTACTGATTGTACTGTTGGATGCACGCTTCGCGGGTGCTGGCTGCAGCTGCAGTACACAGTCGTGCGGGGCCATGACAATGCGCGACGCGTCGGCCTCCGGCGCCTGTGTCGGCTCCGGCTGTTTGCCTCGTTTCAGTACTACTCCAGCGAGGCTCGGCCGCCACACCGAACGCCACTGACGGCTGACGGCCAGTCGCGACAGTAGTAAGTAGTAACCGGGTGTTATCACGCGCGCGCTCGTGCCACGCTCTGAACGCGATGCAAATTCACACAGACTGATCGAATAATAACAACCGCTTTAATACCATAAACCGAACACAATAATTTTCAGTATAATGGAAAGTGGATGAACATAAAATTCTCAATCTAGTGACGTTCGGATAGTGACCAGTGATTGATTGTTTTGTGGTAGAACCGTGGAATTTAAATTATTTTGGAGGTGAGTTCTTGGTATTGTGAATTCTGGGACGAAGTGGAATGACGCTTCTGTGACGTAGCTCATTAACAAAATCATGATTTTATCAAATCATTAACAATCGATCACCATAGAAGGTACGTCATCAAACATAATCTTGCCAACTTATTGAATACCGACTAATTGAAGGAGTAGTCCTTATGCTTTTGAGACAAATTAGAAGGAAGGTGAGCGGTATCTCAAGCTATGCTGTGGTCGTGCATACGATTATTTTTTTTGTCTAAATAGGGAAATACTATCTAGGGTAGTCAGCCTCACACCAGCCTTTTACCAAGTTGGAGTCAGCTGTCAAACCAGATGCGGCTAAATACTTAGTATTATTTTATACGAATTTTCTGCCATCCCAGTGGCTAAAAGAGATATTCTTAAGATAATCCGGGCTTCTAAGTTACACTAACTACTGCCATATTTATTTATATTACAACCGAGATCAACGGCTTGAAAGTGCACTGCAAGGGACGTAGACAAGAGCCTCCATGTAATTATTTACTACACTAATGAAAACAATCTACCCACATAGTGATATCTGATACAAAAACTGTTACAATAACATAATGAGTACATATCATATTGATTGTTCATATTATATTTTCACATGACATACAAATTTGCTACGCGTAAGAACTAATGGTCCTAACTTCTACCTACGTCCTATGACAAACTACGAAGTTTCAACTGAATTCACGAGTGTCAGAGTCGACAACCGATTAGATTTTCGCGATTAGACTTATTTTCATCTTGCGTTGACCGGTGACCTAATCGGTGTTTGATGACACACAAGTAATAAAATTGTAAGATCATAATAATATCATTGTGATTGAGGGCGTCATCGTATCGTTTTTTTTGTCCCGAAACTTTGAAATGTGATATTAAGTCCTAAAAATATGGAAATCTTTTTGAAAACGTTAGTACGTAACTATTTAAATTAGAATAATCATAGATAATTAAGTGACAAGAGTGTTCGCTTCCACCTTCATTAGGTACTTAGGTACTTCATAAGTTGGCATATTAATTAATTCTGATGCATTTCAATTCATAAGGATAACTGCTCAAACTTGATAAAATGAATTGGTTGTGCTGGTACACAGCTTGTATTCCGTAATGTGTTTCTTTAGAACCCTCTACACGCAATGGTATAATACAAGCAGTACTTAGTGGTCAGTGAGTTGCTGTGCATGATACTGTCAAGTAACTTGACATTGACAAGGAGGATGGAGACGATATGCGCGCCCGCAGATTCTGCGTGCGAGATGCGCGCGTTGGCAGCCGCGCTACACTCCCTGAACCTGTACTGCGCATCCATCACGGCGGCACTGATGTGTTGCTGCGCACCTATACGCAAACACTACAGGTCGGTACCTAATTTTACAATATTTTTATTCAACTGCAACTAAATCCTTTCCATTGTTCCTGGGCAACACAACTATCTATGTCCGTCTATGCAGACTAAGGTATTAAGAGAAGGCATTACAAAATAAATAAATACAATACTCTTAATTACACGTAGATAGGAAAATATGATAATCATTTATTTTCGTAGCTTTTTTTGCAGTTTGAATTTCAAACTTTGAAAAGATACAAAATAGAGAATAAGATAATTGAGTTGTGTACATCGTGTACTTAGTTTACAGTAGGTAATGCTAACTTTAATTTTCGATAACTTGACTATCAAGAGATTTCATATTTGAAAGCAACCAGGATTTGATTAGATACCTACCCTAAATGTTGAATCTTTAAAATTATTTAAAATTCCCAACCAAGAAATAAAGTTCACACTTGCACTTTACTTGGCATAAAATGGGTTAATATTTAGGTTTACTCGTACCTATTTAACATGAAATATATCACAGGCACTCAAAACGGTGGCGCGGACAGAATTTAAGAGGAATAGCAAGTCTTATATTGGGAGTGGCTTGGTGTTGTGATGCAGCAGCTTCGTTGCTCCGGCCAGCAGATACTGTAAGACTAGTGGCCGCGCTGATGGCTCCCTGGTCCTGGCTGGCCGCCGCTGCCTTCCACGTCGCACTGTGGACTAGACGCTCCGCAGCACCCATCCTCTACCTCGCCATTTACTGGATGCTCGCTACCATCTCTACGGGGACAATTCTGTGGCAACATTTTTCCATGGGAGCTTCATGTACTCACGTAGAACTGTACGTGCAAGGCGTTTCGTTACTGATGACATTGCTGATATCTATAGTTGACTGCGTGTGTTTTTATGACGAGGTAATTAAACCTTCATTGTTAGTGTTATTTTCAAAGGACATTGATTTCTTTAACTCTTTCTATTTCTCTTTGGACCCCGATTATACTTGTATGTTTTTACATTATTGAACTGGTCGGAATGTATCGAATGGAAAACCTGCTTTAGGTGATTCCAAAATAGCAACACAAAGCTCACATCAACAAACAAAACAAAAAACTATCATAGCTCATAGGGCTTATTCTAATTTAATTAAAGAGACAGTAGATTTGAGGTAAACCAAAAAGCTTCGAACTCTGCAGCAAAATTTAATTTGTAATTAAGTATACTGAGTTAAGTAGATACCTCAGGATTGACCAAATTCAAATATGGGTAAAGATAGTGTCAATAGGTATGACTCATTCAGGTTCCTTCTTCATAAAGTGTGGAACTGCATTTAGATAAATCTATTACCTAGTTCCTAACATTGTGGGAAGTAGTCATTGAATCGCACTCCTCAACCCTTGTTGATTATGTGTTGGGGCGAGGACGTCATAAAAGGGGCTTTATGAAACTTAAGAAAATCAGAATGTCGACGTTCGAATTGCACATTATTCTAGAGCTCCTACCTCCATAAAAATGCACGCTCCTAGCTCCAATAAACCAATTTTAATGTGTGGAAAGGAATGCCATAGTTAGTTAACGGTGTAAAAAACGGTGTAAAAGGACTTTGATCGACTAGTACCTAAAAGTTAACGAAAAGTAACTTTGTTCAATCACTATCACTACATATTATAAAACAAAGTCGCTTCCCGCTGTCTGTCCCTATGTATGCTTAGATCTTTAAAACTACGCAACGGATTTTGATGCGTTTTTTTTTAATAGATAGATTGATTCAAGAGGAAGGTTTTAGGCTATTTAACATCACGCTATGACTCTTAGGGACGGGGCAGCGCGGGTGAAACCGCGGGCGGGTCGCTAGTATAGTATATATGTGCAGTTTTAGACTTAAGTTTTCTACCAAACAAAGAGTCTTCATCTAAAAAGTACACATGCACTACGCAATCAGTCAATTGTGTAATATTACACGCAGCCAGTATTATGTTTCGTTGATTACTTAAGTACTTGCTGATTATTGCATAAGGCAAAGTACACTGATCGTCAATATCCACTTAGTGCTTGCATTTATTGACTTAGCCCACATTACCCGATGGCCCTAAGCCTATCATCCCATAATCGATTCACACGACTCCGATTAAAAACACCTGACGGCTCGTGTTGATGAGTGCAGCCGGAGGTGATGGATAATCCGCTTTCTAAATAAGTATGCGTAGTTGTTTAGTTCTTCTCTTTATTGATTTAAATGTTTTATTTATTTATACGTAGGTACCTAGTTTATTTCAATTCAATTCGATTCGAGATTCGATTCAAAACAGATCCAAGAGATATGTACAGTTTGATCCATCAGCAAAATAATTATGTTATTGTTTGCGGCTCGAACAAAAGCAACAACATTTGTATTCAGTGATTCCACCAGCGCGACGCAGGATGTTGTCCTTAGAATCAGTTGTACTTTTATAAAATTAATATTGCAGCTCATATTTTTATAACCAGTTGGTTCTAGGATCATCATTCTGGCTCCTTGTAATTTATACCCTTTTAAAAAACATGAATTTGGAATCTGTAGATATTGTATTTTTATTCCTATAATAAGTATACTAGTTACCTCCCAATACGCAGTTTCTTTGCGTAAATTTTCATCTTCAGAGGCGGATATTAAAAAACAATTTTATGCATATCATGTACTGATAAACTGCCTCGTTAGTCTAGTGGTCACATGTGCGACTTCTACGCTACAGGTCCTGGGTTCGATTCCCAGGTCGAGCAAAGTGTTATTGGGTTTTTCTATGAAATTCTCAGTAGAAGCTCGGAGTTTGGAATTTGTGCCCGGTTAGTGGCAATAGGCTCGCCCCCTATTACATGGGACCTAAACATACCGGCGAACTGTGGGTGTACCTAAGTACACCTCTGCCTAACCCTTCGGGGAATACAGGCGTGATGGTATGTACTGATAATTTGGAAACACAACAAAAAAAACATCCAAATCGGTCGAGCCGTTCAAATTATATACCTCCACGCGGCAATTGTTGTTTATTTATTTAGATAGATTACCATTGTTATTTTCTTCAAATAATTATCATTGTTATATCGTAAATGTATATCTACTAAAGTAAAATGTCTTCCATCCATCGTATTCAAATTACACATTGCAACTATAAATCGTAAAAATTACTTCAGTAACCACACAAAATTGGGCGTGATAATTTGTTATTACATTTATTTGTTACTAGCTTCTGCCCGCGGCTTGGCTCACCTGAAGCTATATTAGGATTAGAAATGGATTCCAAAAATAATTTAATATAAACCATCAGTGATGATCTCTTCTTTATTATGGGTCTCTATGCATCAGAGTTCTAGAGAGGTCAAGCTGTATCTCAGGATCCGTTTAATTAATTGAGATAAGAAGTTTACCAGTTTTTAAGTTGGAGCATAAACTTTCTAACAATGATAACAAAGTAGTTTTTGCTCCAACCCGTAACAAACAGACAGACAGACAAGAATTTTGAAAATCACGTTTTTGGATTTGGAGACGTTTATATCCTGCCCTAACCAACTTGTTTTTTTTTAAATATCAACGTACAGACAGTTTTTTTACAATTTTATAATAGTATATATTATAGATAGATAAGATATAGAAACAATTTCCACCTTTATGAATGAGGTGGAATTAAAGTATATGTTAGTCTAAACAGCATACTTGTGATCCGTGCGTAACAAAGTGATGTGCGTGTTGGTAGCATATCATTATCCCCAAGAAGCGGCACCGTTACGTGCCACGGTGCCACTTTCTATTTATATACTTACATATAATTACTAAACTCTAGGATAGAGCATTGAGCTTAGAACTGGGATCTGTAGTCATATACTGCATGGTTATATTTTATTTAGTTTAAGTATGTAGTGCATGAGTCAGGCAGGCCCGGACGCCGCACAGGCGCCAGCCGTCGAGCTAGAAGCACATCGTAAGAGACGATTTGTACAATGCGTCTGGCGCCACTATCAGATGGTTTCCATAACTAAGTACCAATAAACTTACCCAATATTATATTGTACCAACAAATACGCGATATAAACTTACGAGTGAGATCTATCAAATGTTATTTATTATATCTACCATTTCGTCAATTCTATGATTGATAATATTAGTATACCAAAGATGACCTGAAAAAAAAATATCCCTTTAAAAGTTATGCTGCTTAGAGGGTTATTGCCCCCAAGTCTGTGAAGTTGTATCAGTAAATAAAAGTCACCTGTAAGATAGTAAGATGTAGATAATATACATATTTCTTTTAGTGATTATACTCAGCGAGGGAATCGGTATTTTACACGGACTTTGACTGAGCTGATCCAAGGATCATTGCGCTGCCCGGATTATATTGTATGCGAACTCTTTCTCTGACCATATTAAAATTTCAGGTTACGAAACGTTATAGAAATGATCTAAAGTCAAATATGCCTAATATTTGTTATAAATATAACGACGCTCACTTTTATTCAAAAATAACGTTCTATTGGCTAAATTCACTAATGCAAAAAGGATTCAAATCACCATTGGAACCTGACTACTTGGGAGAACTTCCAGACGATGAACGATCAATGAAATATTATAAGGAATTTGTAAAACTATATCAAGACCTAGACGTACGTATCTCTCGCCAGGATTTAGATCCGTCCATAAATACGATATCTACTATTTGTGTCTTGGAATAATTGTTTTACTCTTTCAGAATTCCAAGACAAATGATGGAAGCCCCAGCCTATGGTCATGTTATATTCGTAAAGTATGGCCAAACTTTTATATCGCTGGGATATTAAAATTGTTTGGCGACTTGATTGGTGTAGTGCCTCCCTTGGGATTGGCCGTCATAATTCAATATATAGAAGGTCCTAAGAAATTATATGACAGCTCACATGTAACTCTAGAAGAATTTTTCAACAACGGATACGTAATGTTGCTTATAATTACTATGTCACTTATTAGCCAAGCATTCTTGTCTCAGAATTCAACACATTTAGTGACGGTCGAAGGCACACGACTGAAGACAGCTTTACAAGTTCGTTGATAATTTACTTTTGTTAAGCTTTTGTTAACGATATTGTTGTTGCTGTAATATTTTAAACGAACGAACCTACGTAATATATAATAGTTGCATTTTATGCAGTTTTTTATTAACAGAGCATTGTCTACGATAAGTGTATGAGACTCGCCCCGTGGTCATCCACTGAGTCTGAAGATGACGAGGACTCTCGACTGCTGCATGACACCGAGGACAGTAGCACCACGCGAAGTGGTCTTATCACTAATCTAGTCTCACAGGACACCTATAATATCATGTCGTGCGTTTGGATCTGTCACTACATTTGGGCCATACCTTTAAAGGTGAATGTCTCATGATTTTGTAAAGGCTATACTTTTTATTAATAAATAAGTAACCCAATCATACGTTTATTAAAGTATGGGTCATTTGTGTGTATCTTATATGAAATAAAAATGCTCCGTTTTATCTTACAGGTAGTAGTAATATTGTATTTATTATACACTAAACTGGGAGTAAGTGCAATAATAGGGACGGCTTCCAGTGTTTTAGTAATAACGCCATTACAGTTTTATATTGGAAACAAATTATCGGACAATTCCAAAGACATCGCAAAATGTACCGATCACAGAATATCAAAGATGACAGAAATTTTACATGGCATTGATGTTATCAAACTCTACGTTTGGGAAGATTTGTTTAAAGAGAAAATTTTACAATTAAGAGAAGTAGAATTGAAACTTCTTAATAAAGATTCTGTGTACTGGAGTTTCCTGAGTAAGCGCGTTTATTCATTTTTTCGTTCTGATCCGATAGTGAGTAAATAATATTTTTTTATATAAACGATATGATTTCAGCTTTCACCACCCAAATATCTACAATTATAATAACAGTAATCACTTTTACTGTATACTACTTTTTAAACAAAAACAGCCATTTAACTGCAACTAATGTGTTCGCTGGATTAGCATTTTTTAATCAACTTACTGTACCAATTCTCATACTGCCAGTTACAGTACTGATGGTAATACAAGCGAAGGTAAGGAACACAGCGATATTCATATTTGTTAAATTAATATAAGTACCTAGAATAGAACTTGTTTGCAATTAGCTTATTTAACCTTTTCTGACTTTGATCTAGGTCAGCACCAACAGAATCACAGATTTTTTGGAGCTTCCCGAATCAAATAATGTAAGAGAATACAATTATGAGGATCAAAAGAATACCAAAGAAGATAACAATAAAAAAATTTTTAATGATAAGACTGAAGTTGACGATAACTATGTAATGAATAAAGATGAATCGGACGCTGAAGGTGTTGATCAGTTTTCTGATGACGAAATTACCCAAATTCCAGCCGGTAAATCTGACTATGTAGTTACAATAAGGAACGCAATCTTTACTTGGGGCAAGGGGACCGACACATTGTTAGAAATAGATGATCTCGATATTCCCGCAGGTGAGTCTACCCTTAATATCTGTTTTTTTATCCATTTAGAAAATTATAATAAAATCCTATAAGTACCTAAATAAAAACGTCGTCACAAGAATCATCAATTTGCTATTAATCCTTTAATTTTTCGTCAGGAAAACTAATAATGGTGGTTGGAACTACTGGATCTGGGAAGTCTTCATTGTTATCTGCCATCCTCGGGGAGATGTACCTGGTCAGAGGTGACGTCATACATAACAAGTAAGGATTATAATGATGTCCTATTTCTTTCTTGGTTTCATTAGAGATTCGGAGCCGTAACATAGATACAAGTTACAAAAAAAAATTAAATAAGTCTTCAGACAATGTTCTGTTGGAACAATTACTGTTTTGAAGTCTAATAAAATATCTACCAAATGTACGTCTATGTATAAAATGACCCCAAAGCTATATGACCCGTCCGTAAGTAATTAAGTTACGATGACCATCCTGGGACAGGAAGCGATGGAATGTTCCTACTCGTAAACGAGAACAGCGTGACAATTTATAACTAATCACCTTAATTAAACAGTAGCGGTAATATCTCGCAGCTGAATTGGCCAATTGCAAACGGGCTAAATTGAAAACATATTGTATTTATAAAAAACCAGCAGTGATGATCTCTTCTTTGTATGGGTCTCTATACATTAAAGAGGTCAAGCTGTAACCTGAAGCTAGTCTTGATATAGTAAATACCTATGTTGATGTAGATACATCAAGGGACCTTGGGGCTTAGCCTATTAGCTTATAGTCTTCAAAAAAATCCTCGATGGTAGTTGCTAAACTTAACAAGTACGAAATAAAAACGTTATCCCGCCCGTACATATAAGGAGGATGATTTGCGTAACTTTTGCGTATTTGCGTAAGCCGAAACTAACCTAACCTTTAACAGCACAGTCGAGTATCATTGCCTGTAAGTAATATTATTTTCCGATGTACCCAGGAACTACTCTACATGGTACGCAGGACAACCCCCATGGTTACTGGAAGGATCCGTGCGAAATAACATTGTCATGGACAGCTCATGGTGTCAGAGAAAATACGGGCGCGTCTTGCGGGCAACCGGTTTGAGGCCCGACTTGCAGCTTTTACCAGGTTAGAAAGTAGAATGGATATTTAACAAATTCTTCGTGTGCGTTATCATTATCATATTATCATCAGGCAGCTCAGACAGCCATATTAACACAAGCAATGTAAATCATAATCGAAGTGCGAGCAAATGAATCAAGGCCCGTGTATACAGTTACGAATGAAATCATTACTCTGGAACGATCGAACAATGGTGCTTATTATTATGCGTAAGTATATAGATACGTATGAATACATTTGTATATGACGTGATGTGTATGTCGTATGTGTATAGCAGTAATCGGTTTATTTCCAAACAGAGGGTGACGCGACGCGGCTGGGCAGTCACGGCGCGCCTCTGTCGGGCGGGCAGCGCATTCGCGTGTGCGTGGCGCGCGCGCTGTACTCGGACGCGCAGCTGCTGGTGCTGGATGAGCCGCTGGCCGCGCTCGACGCGCCACTTGCACAACATTTAGTTGCTCGTGCGCTGGTGCCAGCCGCACGCGCCGGACGCACGGTCGTCGTTGCTACCAACAGACTAGAACTTTTACACTATGCTGATTTGGTAGGTCTTCGAAAATGACGTCTATCTTCTCTAGATAATAATCAATAACGGAACTTAATAAATGAAACATGCAAACAAGTAAATTTCTCAAATGTTCATAAAAAGATAACCGATAAATGCAAGGAAATTCTCTAATAATGTTACATGATGTAGGTAGGCAGGTACCAACGGATCTAACTAATTTCCCAAGGCTACTGGGTTTCGACCTTCCGAAGGGAAGGAAGGTGGAAATGTCTTGAATGACTGTGATTTATTATTCACGTTACAGTGTTTGGGATTTGAGGCAGAAGTAGGATTCCATATGATGGGCTGCGGAATTAAGCGCTTAACCACCTACCTACTGTTTGAGAGTTGTTTCCCTGGAAGTTCCCAGTCTCGTTATAATACCTACCTAATGTTGATGTTATCGATGGTCTCAGGTGATAGCAATGGAAGAAGGTCGCGTGTCGGGAGTAGGGCGTGGCGCGGCATGCGAGGGTTCGTTGGGCCGCTGGGCGCGGCTGGCGGGCGAGGCGCGGGCCGCGGCAGCCCGCGCCGGCGCAGGCCCGCCCGGCGGCACAGCCAGGGAGCGCTCTCGCCTTGTGCGCGCGCTCAGTCGGGCGAGGTTCCAAAGAAGCAACTCCAACGAAACCACGGTAAATTCAACTAACGTTTACCTTATTCGACCAACCAGTCTTCAATAACATAATATTTTAAAATTCTGTGTAGGTAATCTTGTAGAGGCCAAGTTTAAAAAGCTCAAAATTTAAACCAATTATGTAGTTTACATTTTATAACCGCGTATTGCCGCAAATAAGCGACATCAATTGATGCTGGCTAATTGCGGCAACACAAGACAATAAACACTATTTGAAAGGACACAGAAACTCATCTATTAGCAAACGTCTCGTTCCTCGAAACGGAGGCCCCTGATCTCCGTACTCCCGTCTCGGATATTCCCCCGTTATAAATAGATTAACATGACACTGTTCTTCAGAGAGATCCTCCGAATATTAACCCCTCGAATTCATAATGCATGACTGAGTTACATACTAGTATTCTATTAATGTGACTGAGTGTAGTTTTTACTATTTATACATCAAATAAATTGCTATGTAAAAGTCGTGTGCGGTATATAACCAGACCTTATCAAAGTATGTGGGGGAGGCTTTTCTTCAGCAGAGGACCTATTTTGGCTGCTATGACGATATTAGTTGCAGTTTTATTGCTATCAGGCAGGTAACGACATCTGCGTCTTGAAACTGATTTCTAGTTAAATTGTTTTCGCTAACTCTCTTGCACGTATCTACAGTTAGCAAGAGTGTTACGTCATTTTATAATCAATAGGTGGACATAAGTGAAGCGACAGGCGCCCATCTGCTGTCGGAGGTGCCGACGTGTGCCGGCGGCAGCTGGCGACGCCGCTGGTCCCCACAGCGACCGGCACTCTCACGGCAGTTGTCCTCTCCGCCACCGTCGATGTACAAATCCAAGTATGTTCCTAAAAGTACAGTCTGCCGCAATTACAACGGTTTCATTGGCAACTCACATGAGAAATATTCAGATAGAAGTGCATATCGGCAAGTGTTATATAAACTTGTTTCTACAGATGGCGTCCAGATGTTCGACGGGCTGTCAGCGCTGATGAGTCTAACGCTGCGCTACAACGCGAAGCCAGTTTCCTACGCCGCCTTTTACGTCCTAGAGCACCCCGTACCCTAAACAGGTTCCTTTGGAGTTTTCAGCAGTTAACAGAGCTACATAAGTAAATCGGCAGAATACTTTATATATTTTTATTTCGACAGATGGACTCCAAAAACGTTAAAAAGGCTAATAAGTACAGATTCCGAAGCCACAGTTGAAGAAAACCAGAATAACGGTTTGTTTTCTATTATACCTTCAAGGGTCTTAATTAAAATTCAGTTCACTTAAATAATTTACACATTTTAGATGTCATCGACGAATCAATGGTGGATACTACACCGTACAGTTCTCTGACCTCTAATGGGATCGAGACTAACAACTCATTCGTCTCAGAGAGAGACTCGGACACATCACAGAAATCTGAAGAAGTTAACGAGGTTAGTTTACAATACAAATTATATCTATAGCTTTTACCTACCACCTGAAAATGGCGATGTGCGATTTAGGTATGCATACAGTAAAGGTATGCAAATATAAATTTGATGAAATTATGACACTTATCATACTTTCTTTCTACCGCCTCATTTATTAGGTATAGTATAGCTTCATCCAGAACTCATAAACAACACCTAAAACTACTTAGGTATATTCTTTGAAATAAGTATACAATCTTTTTAATATTTTTCAAATGGTTTTTTAGTATTAAGGTAAACGGCCCAGTAACCGTTAAGTTTTGAACTTCGCCGACTTTGCAGGTCTGCTATGCTAAAACTAGAAGACTTACAATAATTATTTTTACATTTAAAGATAGTAAATTTATTCTTGTTTTTTATGATTACTATTTTCAAAATTAATATAAACGTTAATATACAATAATACAACAAAATCATTAAAAAGGGTCATTTGTACCAGTATCCGTTAGATTTGTACTAGTAATCGTTATATTGTCCCAGAATCCGGTATTTTTTACCGCAAATATGAACTCTATTGCTTGATATTAAAGTTCACATTATAATACGTATCCAAAGAAAATATATATTTTATAAAATATAAAAGTTTTTAATAAAATCAGTCTTTATCAATATTATTTTCAGAAAATTTTACTTATAAAAATTTCAATGTTATAATTAGAAAATTGGAACCAGGTAGGTATATAACCTACATAGGTAAAATAAGGTATGAATTAACTTATGGCTAAACTCTGAATTTATGCTTGAATAACATTAAAGCCTCAATTTCAATAGGTTTAACTGCGAAAAAAAATTGCACCAACATTAAAAACTTAACAATCTTACAATGAGAATACAAATCTGGTAGTTTTTGTAAATACAGCTTGAATAATTTGTTAAAATGACACAAAATTAACAAACATCTTTGCAACAAACATTTGGAGATATACAATGAGATCATTATGATAAAATTATATTAATAGGCTTCCCCCTTAGTCTCGATCGCCTGTGCCCAACGGTGTGTCAGGTATACCAGAAGATCACCAGCCGACCTACCCTTGCGAAAGCCGTACTGCTGGTCACAAAGCATCTGGTGATCCTCTAAGTACCGAAGGAGCTGGCAGTTGATAATGGACTCCATTATCTTCGAGAAAAGGGGGGTAACGGCTATCGGTCTGTAGTTGGATGGATTTGAGCGGTCGCATTTTTTAGGGATCGGGTGGACCAGTGCTGTCTTCCATGATGTTGGGACAACGCCAGAAGAGTAAGAGAGCCGAAAAGACGTGTTAAAACTGGTGCCAACTCTGGAGCGCACATCTTTAACACAATAGGAGGGATTCCATCAGGCCCACTTGACTTAGATATCGAGGGATACAAATGCTAAACGCACTGCGCGTTGGTGGAACCGGATATCCGGCATACAGCCAACGAACCGCGGTATGGTAGGCGGCTCTTCTCCCCCGTCATCCAAAGTTGAGTTGGATGCAAAGAGTTTGCCCAGAAGATCGAGAGAAGAAGGCAGGCGCTCAAGCCTCTCACCAATTCTACCGATTTGCACGGACTTCGCCCTTGCAATGTCTCTTTTGAAGGACCTAGAGGCAAAGTTATACTTCTTTTTTAATGCGCTGGTATTTACATCCCTTGCCGCCACCGCATCAGCCCAGGCTCGATAGGCTTCCTGCTTCCGACGAGAGGCTTTTTTGGAAGACGAACCGAACCAAGGTCGAAATTTGCCACTAATGGGGACTACAGAGGATGGAATGAAAAGTTCCATACCCTGCAGCACCACATCAGCAACAAAATCAGCAGCGGCGTTGGGATCATTTGGCGAGAAGCAAACCTGTCTCCAAGGGTAGGGCGTAAAGAATGACCGCATCCCATCCCATTCTGCTGACTTGTAGTGCCACACTGCGGCTGCGTACAAGTCGCGATCGCGACGAGCACATGAGAGGCACCGTACTCCGGACAAGGCAATGATCCGACGAACCAAGCGGGGTGTCTACGGATACATGATAGCCGTCCGGATGAGAAGTCAGCAGAAGATCCAGCATTGAAGGCTTCTGGCTCTCCACATCTGGGATTCTTGTGGGCGTGGTGACCAGTTGTGTCAGGCCATAATATGTTCTTATCTCAAATAATTAAACGGAACCTGAGATACCTACGGCTTGACCTCTCTAATGTATAGAGACCCATAGCCACAGCAAGTAAGAGCTGACCCACTGGTCAGCTCTTGCTGATTAAAAACTGATACCAGTCAACGACTCAATGTTTGAGCACATGATGTGTTGTATACCCAAAACTACCTTCAGCTGAGTTTTTATTACAATAAGGCATTTTAAAATGTCTGTTTTGAGTACTATCTTGTATGAAAGGTGCGTGGTATAAGGGGTATAGTTATAGGCGTAATCATTTAGAAATAATACAGAAAAAAGAAAAAAGGAATCCAATCCATGTGGTTTTAAAAGAACGTACACAGTCATTTCAATTGAAGTCAAAGGAAAATAAGCTCTTACTTAAGGCAATAAGAATAATTACGGATTTAGGTGCAACTGTTAATATACGTCCTAGTACCCGGCAGATCTTTATACCACAGTTTCAAAGGAAAAAGAGACCTATTGCAAGGCAATAAGGATACAATAACGGGTATCGGTACAATGGATATTACCGGTATGATGCTTGCACCAATATCCGGTAGAAAATGGAAAATATATGCCGGTTGCTGGGTCAACTAGGGATTAGTGCGTACCAATAAATGTGACATGCAAAAATAAATACTTCTCAATTAGATTCACCATAATTTATAGTTTATATCGTTAGATAGTTCACTCAAATATTTCAATAAATTAACACCCTTACCGTATGGTCATCCGTAGCAGCATGCCAAGCTGAATAGTACGACGGGGTGATCTCGCAGTTTAGAGACAGAACCTCCAACTTTCTTAATATTTTTGGAGAGCACACTTTTGTGGTTACACAGTTTTGCCACCATAAAACTTTTTGATCAGTGTTGCAATTATTATTGTACAAAATATTACCAAGAATGTGTTACAATTTACAAACTTTAATTTGTGCTTGGTAGAAAGGTGGAAAACAAAAAAAACTATCTAGTTACCGGGTATTGGGACGCTGCCGGAAATACGTACTTCTACCTTAGAAGGATTTTCTCCAGTTTACAAACACAAATACTCACAAAGATACCCACACAATCATCCAGACCAGTAACAGCTGCCGTGAAATCGAATCCGCGACCCGCAGCTTACCTAGAAGCCGCTCAGCCAATATGTATGCAATTTATAATCGTGCTGTCTTGAGATTCTGGCATGAACCAGACGGCTATTGGTACAAAGTGATCAAGTCATCGTAAACTGTAAAGTCTGTAAGCAGGCTGCTGATTGCGAAATTAACTGTCAAAGTGCACCAAATAGCACCTTGGCTATTTATTTTATTTATTTAAAACTCTTAAACTATCATTACAGGTTTTGGAAACCTAATTCGATAGCTAAGCCTACTTATATATTAACTATTTTAAAAAACACTACTTATACTATCTATAAAAGAAACAATTAACATAAAATAAACAATAAACATAAAATTACACTAATTGTTATTTTCGTAACATATTATATATAAACTTACTTTTGCAAGTTCACTAAAGCACAGATAAAAGAATAGACTAAAGTAACACGAAAAAATGTCCAACCTATTCTGAATTTCGTTAACAGTACGAATTGCTCGCGTGAGAGGTGCTTTGGCCAGCAGGTTGGTTCTGGCAGTTGGCACAGCCGTAGTGGCGGGCGCCGCCGCCTCCACACGTAGCGGTCTGGAACAGAAAACCGCAAGCACTGAAGTACTCCCGGATTGTGCTCCTTGCCCCGGAGTAAATTTATTTATATGTACCTTTATCGCATGGAGAGACTTCTTACGCAATATTGCGTGATGAATGTATTCAGCGTGACTCGAAAATCAGCCTTAAGCCGCATTAATAGCCTAAAAATTTTGTTTTTTCGCAATACTGCTAGAGCGCCATTTGGTGGGAGTACGCTCGAGCGTGCAGGTGGTGGGGCGGTGCGTACTGGGCAGCTGCGGCGGCAGCACAAGCACTAGCGTTGGCCGCGGACTACTGGCTCACCTACGCGACCACACAAAGCTCTGAGACCGGGCTCACCGGGCAACAGGTGGGTACTTAGCTAGCTCAATTTAAAGAATTGTGATTCTCTCCGAGTGAATGCGGCCCATACAGCTAAACGAGAGCCAGAAGGAACTAACTGGACGCTTTGTTTATAACTTCTTACCTACCTGACTATTGTTCATTAATCTGTAGTTGAATTGTGACGTACTGGCGTCCCCACCAACCCGGGATTCCGTACCGTTTTACCAAGAAAAGGATGTAGGTACTTAATAAATGAAAATTCGACTTCCACTATAAAAAATATAATTTAATAATTTCGTTTTGTCAGACATGGAGCGGTGTGCACACGTATGCAATGTGGAGCGGAGCGGGCGCGGTGGCGGCGGGCGCGGCGCAGGCGGCGTGCGCAGGCGCAGCGGCGCGGGCGCGGCGCACGCTTCATGAACAACTTCTGCACGCCACGCTGCGCGCGCCGCTTCCTCACCTGCGCGCCGCACCTCTGGGCGCCATGTTACATCGATTCTCCGCGGATATCCTGGTCATCGACAAGGTAAGTACCTACTTGAAATACAGAAAATGGGACATGGAATGCTGACCTAAAAATGTAATATTTATGGGCGCTCGTGCGTTAGGTACATGAGGGTTTAATTTTAAAACAAATTTCGCAGAAACTACCAACAGCAATCAGCCGCTGGGCGCAACTAGCATTACTATGCACTGCTGCGGTGCTCCTGAACGCGGTCATCGCGCCGTGGAGTCTACTGGCATCGATACCAGCGCTGCTGTTCTACCTGACGCTGCAGTCCGTCTATCTGTGTAACGCTAGGTACATTGGCAGTAAGTAAATATTAGGTAGAAAGAATATATTATCAATGGATTTTTAACTGACTTCAAATAAAGAGAAGATTAATTCATTTGTGTATGTGGACATAGAAATAGATATGTTCCCGCATGAATCGAATGCTTGCTTTCCAGACAGTTCCTTAATATAAATTTTGTTTGGTGTCAAACAAGCATTTACACTTAGTGATACAGTTATTAACCTTTACCTAGCTACGTGATGATAAAAATATATGTTATGCATCATTAACTACACTCGCCGTTATCAGTTACTCACTTGTTTGTGGAATTGGGAATGCTTAGAATGGAATTTGTAACATAAGTTTTCATTATTTGGTTGTATTTTTTTACTCTTATTTTATATTTTTACGTGATACGTCACGTTATCACGTAACATTTCTAGAATATTTTTATGGTTTAATTATTTACATAAAATTACAAAAAAAATATCTGAAAATGATTTTGAAAATAATAAGTTTCACATGCGCAACTCCAATTAATTCTGGGTAGGTACTATTACACCGTATACGCCTGCGTAGGCTTGCGCGTAGCAGCGCTACGAAAAATGGTACCGTATCGTAGATTCGTAGATAGATTTGTATCAATGTGTTCTATACACATTGATACAAATCAACCCATGAAGAAGCAGAAGAGGGACATGGATCAATTTAAATTCAGCTTGAAAATCAATACTTAAAAAATATGAGTAATAATATGTCGGTTATGGTATTGGATACATACTACTACATAATTTACACATTTCCAGAGAGCTCCAGAGTGCAGAAGCGCACAGTGCAGCAGTCGTGGTTTCTCTGTGCGCTCAGACATGCGCCGGCGGCAGCACAATCCGCGCAGGCCGTCTGCAACCGCGCATGCGCGCTGCTTATCTGCGCAGCCTCGACACCAATCACAATACATTGCTCCTGCTAAATTCAGCCAACCGATGGCTTGGACTAACTCTGGTAAGTTTTGCCTTCACTACCTAGAACCAATAGGTACTATTTAATAAATAAATAAATTGTTTATTGACAAAATATACATTAAAGGTGCATGTTGTGTGTGTGATTTTTTTGCATTTTTCATGCTAAGATTATAAAGTTATTTTAGTGAAGGAAAAATTCGACTCGCAGGCAGGATTCGAACCTGCGTCTTCTGGTTTGATACACCATAATATGGTCATAGCGTCTGGTCATACAAAAACATAGTTAAAAGGTATGGTAGCATCGTACGACATAGAACTAACCGTTAGGTAAGTCATGTCGGTTGAGAGGCAAAGTAACTTGCTTGTCAATAGATGTTACTGACGTCACCTTTAAGACGTAAGTTCAGAATGCGAAGGCAAATTTCGACATGGCAGGTGGGACTCGCGGTGGCTTAGTGGTCATAGCGTCTGGTGTATCAAACCAGAAGACGCAGGTTCCAATCCTGCCTGCTGCGAGTCGAATTTTTCCTTCATTATAATAACTAAGTAAACACTTGTAATATGGAAGGTAATATGGTGTAATGTAATATTTATCTACTATCTTTTTCGTGACTTACAATGCAAATAGGTATAGATAGATAGATAGATAGAGTATACTTTATTGTACACCATAGGACTGTGCGGATACAAAAACAAATGTTAAATGAGTAAGTACAATTGGCGGTCTTATCGCTAAATGCAATTTCTTACAGACAACCATTGGATGGACAAGAGTTGAGTCGAAAAATCAATGGGTGGTTGCAGGTGTACATACTTAATAAAATAGAATTATACTATAATAAAATAATAAACATAAATCTTTGATGCAAAAATATATACATACTATACATACATACATACACTAAAAATATAGATATTATACTATGTTTATATTAGTTAGGTACTATTATAATAGATACTATACTACTAAAATACAATACAATAAGATAGTAACAATTTATGTACAAATAGTGGCCAAGTAATGTTGTTTCACCATTATTTTGAAAGATGCTAAAGTTTGTGCACGTCTCACGGAAACCTATTATAAATCTACTATGGTATTTACCGGCGAACTGTGGGTGCACATTAGTACACCTTTGCCTAACCCAGTATTGTTTAGCGACAGATTAATAATAGGGTATTACACCTTTTTTTGAAAACTGTTTTAAATTAATCCTTAGATCGTAATGAACCAGTAGAATTTTTATTTCAATTTTATACAACCAAAAAATGCCTTAAAAACGATTTTTAATTTATGATTTTGAATTTACTCGCGAAAACGCTAGCCGCCATGCTACTTCGGCTCGTGACGTCACTCACGTATTATTAAACAATACAACTGCCAAAGACCAAGTAACATGATTTGTGAAAATAATGTGTTTATCATTGATGTCTTGTGCCTGAATGCAATAATACAAGTGTAAAAACGCCACAAAAATTGTGGATTCAATTGCCAAGTGGTATTAAAATGAGAAACACTTGGTTGAAACTGGCAAGAAGAGATCCAAAATTATTGTCCACAAAGACTATACTGTATTTCTGTGAAGACCACTTTGATGTAAGCATGAGTTATAAATAGTATGTTAACTAATAAACAAAAAAAACTTCGTTAATATTACAATTTCATAATTTATACCTAATGTATTTATAGGTTATATTATGTACCTATATTAAGTAGTGAGTTTAGCTTCTTTAACGTTTATTAAGCAAAGTTTTTAATGCTCAGTTGTGAATATTGTATAGCTAATGCCGCAATTACTACAGCTAGGAATCTAGAATATGTTAAAGACCTACAAATTGCGAAAAAACAATTAAATTTCATTTGGTTTTTCACAATTTTTGGCGGGAATTTGGCGGGCTCAGGTGAACGACGAAGCCTTAGCAGCTTTGTTAATTTTAAATGCTGATTAGTTAATGCCTTGTTACATAGAAATTGGTGAAACTGGGTCTTATTGTTAGACAAAACTTGATACGATAGTTAGGTAGGTACTTACATTACTGTTTTAATATTTCTCAACTCGGCAGAACAGAAATCGGGATTGGATGCAAAAAAAATTGCCACCATCAACGTATTGATCATTGGTAGATTTGTACTTTCTGCTTTCACAAAACCGTCTTCCATGATGCGATTTTAATCAAACTAACACAGAGCACGACAAACAATTATTGTTGAATTGTTACTCTGAGACGACAAACGTCTAGATTGTCTTCTACGTGAGTGACGTCACGTCGATATCGAATATGGCGGATGGCGTTTTAAAACAGATTAAAAAAGTCGATTTTTGAAATTGAATTATAAAATTTACATTGCGTTTTTATTAATAAATACTAACATTTCTCGTTTACTTTTTTCAAAATCTATCATAAAAATGCATTTTCATATTTTTTTTTACATGGTGTAAAATACCCTATTGGCAACGTGTAATTTGGCAATACTCAATTGGTTACAGGATCTGGTGGGTGCGGGATGCGTATGTGTGGTGCTAGCAGTGTGCCTGCGGGGCGGGGGCGAGGGCGGGGGCGCGGTGGCGGGGCTGGCGGGCGCCTACGCGCTGCTGCTGCCCGCCTACCTGGCGCACCTGGCCAAGTGCCGCGCCGACCTGCACCTGCAGCTGGCCGCGCTAGAACGCGTGCACGACGACACCAATGTGCCACAAGAGGACTATAGGGACGACTGTAAGCATGCAACGATGAACTTACGTCTTGTTTGTTACGTTGAAAAAAAAGCCTTAAACATACCATCACACCTTTATTCTCCGAAAGGTTAGGTAGAGGCGTATCAATGTACACCCACAGTTCGCTGGTAGGTTTAGGTCCTATCCCATGTAATAGGGAGATAATCTCTTAAGTACTTGGAGCTGCTAGGTACTGAGAATTGCATAGAAAACTTCAAAATAACACTTGTCGACCTGGGAATCGAACACAGAATCTCTAGCGTAGCAGTCGCGCCCAGGACCACTAGGCCACAGATAACAGAAGACTAGGCTAAATAATGAGGCATACACTTACATTCTGCAAAACAATGTTCTTTTGCTTTGTTTTCAGGTCCGATACCTAAAGGATGGCAAAGGAACGGAAAAATAGAATTTGAAAATGTTGACATTCAACATGAACCAGGCTCGCCCTCGATACTTAAAAATATCAATCTTACTATATCTCCTGGTGAAAAGGTAAATCTCCACTTTCTTTGCTTCTTTCTTGAACAACTTTTTGGAATATACCTAACACATATAATAAGTGTTCAAAGAGTAAGGATCCGGCGGAGCTTGAATTGTCCACAAAAACGTAATAAGTACTAAAATAAATAGTAATCCAAATAATATTTTATCAATTGCTGTTATTATTCGGATTAGATACCGTTTATCTAGGTTTCTATCGTACCATTTCGTCTAGGTACTACTATTTCACTGGAAATAAAGGACTGGAAATTCGTTCCAAACTTGGTAAGCTATGAAGAATTAGATTAGCTTACATTTATTTACAGTGAAGTATTTTGGAAATGGTAGAGGAACCTAGATGTATCGTTATCCAAATAATAATAATAAACATAACATACTTACATAAACATTAATCAACCCATTATTATGTTCCACTGTTGTGCACGGGTCTCCTCTCACGATGAGAGGGATTAGGCTATTTAGAGTCCACCAGGATTAGCAGACTTCACACGCCGCGGCCGAGAAAATCTCTCAGACGTGCAGTTTTTCTCACGATGTTTTCCTTCACCGTTTAAGCGCGTGATAATTAACTATTAATACGCACATAACTTCGAAAAGTCAGAGGTGCGTGCCCTGATTTTAACTCTAGACCTTTGAATTGGCAGTCCAATGGTCATATCACTAGGCTATCACTGCTGCAATTATATTTTATAACAAACTTTGAGTAAATTGTGTTTGAATTACGAATAATGTTGGTATTACGTTTGTACGGGAAAATCGGTCTGGCGGACTTCGGAATATATTTTTGTACCTACGTAATATGCAAGCATAATTAAAATACTCGAGCTTTATTACCTGCCTTTCATAAAACCAGGTAGCTATTTGTGGCCGAAGCGGCAGTGGCAAATCGACGTTGCTGTTGACTTGCGTCGGCGCAACAACGATCAGCAGCGGCCGCGTGCTGATCGACGGCGAAGACATAAAACGCGTGCCGCTGCGCGCGTTGCGGCACCGCGTCGTGCTCGTGCCGCAGGACCCCGCCATGTTCTCCGGCACGCTCAGGGAGAACCTCGACCCTCTGGCCGTGCATACTGATGAAGAAATATGGCACAGCTTGCGAGCGGTCGGACTGTTCGATTATGTGTCTGCTCAGCCCGCAGGATTAGGTAATCCGATTTATAATAGATTAAAATATATTTATGCGGCAAGGCAAGACAGATATGTCATAAATTCTCTCTACGCCTCGCTGTATAAAAGGTGTAGGTAGATGGTAGATGCGCGAGGAAGTGCGATCCTATGCTCTATAATCCCATCGATGTCCTAATGAAACACTTATCTAGTAGGACTTATTTGTTCTTGTTCCCTAAAGTTAATCAATAAAGTCAATCATAAAAGCATATCAGTCAAAAATTCCACAAGGACGGGTTATTTATAAATTTTGCCTAAATACATTCAGACTTCCGACGAAGTCTACCAGTGGCCGTGAGCAGGGGATTTTTTATTTTTGTCAGTTTTGATTTCAAAATCTATAAGTTCTTATGTCATTTAGAAGCATTGGACTACCGGGACGATCATTTTGATACAATTGAAACTTGGGTCCCAGGTCTGTCCACTGACTGACACACACTCGAGATTTTTTTTAAGTTAGTTAGAATTTGTTTCTGGTCACGATTGTGGGATGTTAATGGCATGTCGCGTATCGGTTGCAGAGTGCAGCGTGAGCGTGCGGGCGGGGTGGGGCGCGTGGGGCGGGTGGAGCGCGGGGCGCGCGGGGCGCGTGTGTGCGGCGCGCGCGGCGCTGCACGCGGCGCGCGCGGCCGCGCTGCTGCTGGACGAGGCGGGCGCCGCGCTGGACCGCGCCGCCGAGCGCGCCCTGCTCGCCGCGCTCGCCGCACTCGCGCCGCACACCACCATCGTCACCGTCGCGGTAAACAAACATTATTTTTGACTTTGACACAGTCTCTGTCCCACACTTATTGCACAAAATGGAAAATATCGGAGTGCGGGGTCTTCCCCTAAAATTATTCCAGGACTACCTATCTAACCGGAAACAGCAAGTCAGAATTGATGGTATTATGAGCAACGAGGAGCCAGTGACCTTTGGAGTGCCTCAGGGCAGTATACTGGGGCCGACCCTCTTCTTGATCTACATCAACGACCTGTGCCAGATTCACCTTAATAATGGTCAAATTTTTACATTCGCCGATGACACTGCTCTTTTCTTTAGCGGTGATAGCTGGGAAGGGGTCTTTGGGGTGGCTCAGGAAGGGCTCAACGGGGTTGCTGCTTGGTTGCGAAATAATATGCTGACGACTCTCAATGTATCAAAGACTAAATACGTGGCATTTGCGCAGCGAACGAACGTGCTTCCCGCACGCTCATTGTCACTTACAGCTCACACGTGTTGGTCAACCCGCCAAGATTGCGTATGTCCTTCCCTTCAGAGGACAGATAAAATTAAGGTCCTTGGAGTTACATTAGACCAATTCCTCAGCTTCAAACCACATATAGACAACCTGGTAACGAGATTGCGCAAACTCATTTACGTATTTAAGAATCTAAAACATGTAGCCGACCTTCGTACCATCAAAATGGTCTACTATGCCTTATGTCAATCGATTATTGACTACTGCATCATCTCCTGGGGAGGGGCTGCTAAAACACACTTGATGGAGGCGGAAAGAGCCCAACGTGCCATACTTAAGGTTGCTGCGGGCCTTCCCTTTCGATATCCTACCTGTACAAAAAGTGAGATGTAGGTACTGTCTATAAGACAAACTTTCGTTCTGCTTAAAGACCTCAAAAAACACTCTCAGCTAGTAGGTATATAATGCGGAACTATTGAAAGACAAACGAAGAAAGGGAACTGTATGCATCACAAAGCTTTTTCGTTTACGTCAGTCCCACAGGTTTTTCTGTTACCTAGGGGATTATCTATATAATGCCATCAACAAGGGTCAAAATATATACTCCCTACTTAAACCCAGCTGTAAGAAAAAAGTAACTGACTTTCTGAAAACTCTTTCCTATGAGGACACTGAAAAATTTCTCCGCACACTTACATAATACCTACTTATCTTGCTCTCAAATAATTATGTACCCCTACACCACCTTTCACATTCACATACACACGCACCACTTTTCACATACACACCCACCACCATTCACCTTTTACTTACAAAGGGTCTACTCATGCTGCGACTGCTTTTATTTGTTATTTATTTGTTTTTGTAACTGTAACTTGTGTTTGATTTCTTTCTTTGCATTTATAAACTTCTCTTTTAAATTGTTTAATTAGAAAAACAAAAATACATGTCACCTGCCTACTGATTTATGATGCCGCTAAGTGGGGTCTGGTGACCTGTAATACAGGTTTTTTAATAAACCTACTTCAGGCACCAGCTCTCACAATGTGAATTTATATACGTATTTCGGAATACAAGGTGCTACAAAAAACATTGCGAGAGAAATAAATAAATTATTTATTATTATCATTATTGCTTTTATTCACTTTTATTTTAAACAATTTAATCACACAAAAAGCATACTTACTTACCTATTTATTTTCAAAAATCTATTGACACTCAGTTTGTATACTTACTACAAATTCTAGGATGGGGTCGTAAGAACCCGTTAATATCGTTAGTAGTGATCAGAATATATAGTTAGTATCGTGCGGACACGGTTCGATGACTCAAACTGAGTCTTCAGTCTTATCAATTATGGGCTTGTATTATAACTTACTTACCTATTTATTTTCAAAAATCTATTGACACTCAGTTTGTATACTTACTACAAATTCTAGGATGGGGTCGTAAGAACCCGTTAATATCGTTAGTAGTGATCAGAATATATAGTTAGTATCGTGCGGGCACGGTTCGATGACTCAAACTGAGTCTTCAGTCTTATCAATTATGGGCTTGTATTATAATATTGAGTACTTACTGTACTATTTTCTTTAATAAGACACTAGCATTTAAAATTGTTTAGCAATAGAAGTCGGAAACTCCAAAAAAAAGATGTTCATGGAACTTCTTTGCAATAGGTAAATGTGTCTTAGATAGTTAACGATGGGTGTTCGTCTTTATCCTCTAAGTAGATTGAATATACGTTGCAGCACCGCATCTCGTCGGTGCGCGGCTACGGGCGCTGCGTGGTGCTGGAGGCGGGCGGCGCGGCGGAGCAGGGCGCGGCGCCGGCGCTGCTGGCGCGGCCCGCCTCGCGCCTGGCGCGCATGCTCGCCGCCGCACAACAACACTAACTTTCATCTACCCCCTTGTCAACATATTTTGCCTACTCCGATCCGCAAATGCGCGAGTGGAAACAACACATAAAATACAAGATCTGAGATATGCACTATACCACGTGACGTCACGTTTATAGGTTAAAGGCTATCATAAATAGATACATTAGAGGAGGTTGTTCCCAAATGTTCATATGTTAATATTGTTCCTATCCACCCGGCAGAGCACCATGTAAAATTATAATAATGTTTTAAATGTTCTTAAATTAATTCCCGACGGGTCCACAAGATTTATCCAAGGTACAGTCAGTAAAAACAATTTCTTGAAAGAAAGAAGAATATTTGGTGCTGACTTGTTGATTGTTTTATGCTCGTGACAGAAAATAGCCACTTAATACAGCGGTTTTTCTACATACCGCTAGCTATCTATCAACATACAAGAGACCTTGCGAAGACACGACATTAGATTATATTTATTGTATGTCAACTGACTCAATAATATAGTATTTTTTAGGTCATTTTAAAAATATTAATAATAATATGAATTAAACATTTATCCCTTAGCCAAGCTTTTATTGCTGACTGTACCAAACATTATCGTGGACCAGTAGGGAAACCAAATGTTTTCTATTTTCAAATGTGGATCCGTTGGGAGATAAAGTATGTATTTTAATAGACTCGTGGACCGCAGGGAACAACCCACTAAAGGTCGTCGATTTGCGTCAGACTTTATAGCGACCACAGTTACCGAAATTACTCTTCTTATTACTTTAAAAAACTATTACCTAACAGAAAACTAAAATCGGTCTTATATTGAAGAGGATATTTTAAAATATCATTAACTGATACTTTATAAATATACTAAGCATTTTGGTATAAAACCAAGGTATATAATATATAAGACCCAGGGGTCTTATTGACTTATTCCTGGGCATCCAATACCATCGTTTAGTAGGTACCTACCATCAACACTACGTATATCAATTTTACAAAAACCATCTTATTCATAATACTTTAAAACGTCTTAAAAACCTCAGCTGTAATATGTTTTGTCTTGTTTTAACACGTGATATTTTGTGACAGAAAACAAGACAAAGCAGTTCATTATGAATAAGACCGTAAGACTATCCCAGATTCGTCATTTAACCATACTACAACTATCTTCTACCACAACCATTTCTAAGAATCTTTCACTCTCCAGAGTAGCATACCTTCAAAACCGTTCAAATGGAACATAATGAAATTGTTGCGTTTTGACTCATTAATTAATTCGCTAGAAGTATATAATTCCACTGAAATATATAATCGACCACATTCTCAGTAAACACGTTTATCAAAGAAATACAATAAATACACAGTGCAACCATTAATGGCACTGGAGGAATTTATCTCGACTAATTTCGAGTATTAATAAATTGTGACTAACAACGTCTAAGAGCAAGAGGAGTATTAAACTATTTAAAATCAATGTTTGTAAACAATCCTAACTAATAATTATATAATAATTTATTATACAATTATACCCAATTTGTTCCAAATAAATAATGAAAACAATCAACAGTTTCTTTCCAGGTTGTATTTCCAATAGAACAACAATTGCACTTAACCTCATTTAAAGCTCACGAGCGCGGCGCAGGCGCACCCACGCTTATAAAGTACAAACGACAACGTGCTGCCAGAGTCAACGATACTTCATAAAATTATATCACTACATAACAAATTACAACAATATTTACGTTGGCACCGATTTATATAATTATAGTATATAAAAACATTTGTGTTATCACACAATATAAAAATATTTACTTAAAGTACTTACGTAAATACACTTAGACAATTCTAAATTAAATCTCGACAAGTTCAATAAATTCTTTTTTCTTAAGAACTACATATAATGGTATTCACGTTATCGGACAGGACGGGCGCACTCGCTAAACAAAGCGTGCTGCGGCAGCTATATCTTTGGTAAAAATATATTTTTTTAATAAGTATAAATCGCCTCTATATTGTAGCGACAGCAACGGAACCTTTGATGTTCGCAAGTTCTGTTTATAATTTAACTTTTAGAAACCCTTATTTTGGATTATTCTGTAACCTGATTTAAATAAATGAGAGCAGGCTGACTTGAATGCTATCTAAAGGACGAAACCGGCAAGCTGTAAATGACAGTGACACGACAAAATCTGAGTGCGATTAGATATACTGCGATAGAATTGTGATCCAAGGGCCTAGTGACTTCAGTATTACATAGTAGTAATCTTGGCAATTTGTAGTTTATTGGTTTTTAATCTGTAGACATGAACCGTACAATTTTCTCTTCTGGGTAAATCTTTTAGGTTCGCCGGAAGGATGTGTAGGGTAACAATGACGTAATATTATTTACCACATACAAGGCACTTCGATTAGGACACTTCGTTCATTAGCTAGCCTACACAAATGCATACAAGTGGCGGACAATATTAATCTTTGAATATACAACTATATACTAAAACACCAAATCTAAACAGCCCGTGGTCTATAGCTATACTACACAATTAACAATTTTTGTAATGTTACATTTTGTTTTTAACTTGTGATGCTTCACAAATAACATTTGTACAGAGAATTTAATTAAATAATAAGGCTTCGAATCTAAAATGAAACGAAACGCTTAAAATTATTTTGGATATTTTAAAGTGAACACCAATAATTTTCAAATATAACAATCAACGTATTATACCAAATATAAAGAACAGTTTTAGAAGCAAGTTGTATAAAACAGTGTTTTAACTTTTATAGCGGACTCATAAATATCAGAACTGACGGTTACTTTTAGAACATTCAATTGCAGCTTGCATATTACCTTTTTTAAATGACCGGTTGAAACCCACTGTTCAACAGTTATAAAGTTCTTGTAGGCTATATCTAAAAATATACATTATAATAATTCCCATAAACCAACATATTATTATGGTTTACATTAAAATTTATATTTTTATGAGGTATTTATATCATTCAATCTACGTGGCGGAGTAAAGTGTACCCAAAAGTGAATCATACTAAATAAGAATACGCCGAAATATAACTGAACAAATAAAACCACAGCTTCGACCGACTACGATGTTGTTCTGATAAATTTGTTTTCCTTTTTTTTATACAGTTTGTTTCATAGTTAATGTCGGTCGAATATACATTCTACTTTAACACACTCCGTTTAAAAAAATGGTGGTTCAATTCGACCTCACGTTTTAATGTCCATCCCTGTGTTATTTTCTACTCGCCGCAAAAACGTCGATGAAGTCTCCCAGACGAAAATTGTCAGATCAAACTATCTGTTTTGGTCGGGAGACGGTGGGGCCGACAGCGCCGGCACCGCTCTGTCTGTGCGTGCATTGAACTAGTGTGTAGGGCGGGCGGGGCGGGCGGGGCGGGCGGGGCAGGCGGAGTGAGCGGCAGCGGCGGCGCTACGTGGGCTCGGTCTTGACGCCGGCGCTGGCGGCCACGGCGGCGCGCGCCTCCTCGGGCAGCCGCTCCGGACTCGTCAGGATGTCCGTCGTCGTGCACAGCACGCGAAGTGAATTCAACACCGCTGTCGAATTCAATTATACAAAGATTTACTCAGTGGACGGCACAATACCTTAAGAGTTCGGCGGACCGAATTTGCCATACACAAGTTATACCAAAATAAATCGTAATTCAAACACAATTTAATCAAAGTGTGGTCAATTTAGCCAATTTAATGAAAGTGTGGTAAATTTAATCAAAGTGTGGTCAATTTAATGAAAGTGTGGTAAATTTAGGCCCACTTGCACCAACTTCTTAAATGTATTTAAACACGAAATTTCTATGAAAAGTTGTGTTTAAATTCAATTTAAACATATTTCAGAAGTTGGTGCAAGTGGCCCTTTATCAGTGTGGTCAATTTAGTCAATTTAATCAAAGTGTGGCCAATTGAGTCAATTTAATCAAAAGTAAATTTAATCACAAATGTGGATTATGATTTATTTTAGTATTACGTTTTTGTGGACAATTCAAGCTCTGCCGGACCCTTAACTTTTAGATTTGAAAATATTTTTGTGTGAACGGAAAATACGTATCAACGGTGCAGAAGTCCTAACAGCGGAGACTTACCTGGCCTCATCTCGACGAGCGAGCAGTGCTGCTCGGCCCACAGCAGCGTGGTGCGCACGAGGTCGGCGGCGCTGCTGCACGACACGCACGCGCTGAACGACTCCACCAGCGCCGCGCTCACCACGCTAAACTGTACACGCTCGTTAAGGAAATGCATCGTTTAACTTTGTTGATAGAAATTGTGATTTATCATTAGTGTGTATTATTTATCAAAATTTTAATTTTTGACGATCTCTGTGATTTAGTGGTTCGAGTATCGGACTGCTGACCACGAGGTCGAGGGTTTGATTCCCACTGGCCACAAATATTTATGTGGTGAATTAATGTTTGTGAGTTCGTCTGGGTGTTTTTTATGTATTATAAGTATGTTTTAACAAAAAGAAAGTATTTAGGTATTATATCCATTATCTAGCACCCCATAGTACAAGCTCTGCTTTTGGAACTAGATGGTGATGTGTAAAAGTAAAATGTCTCAGAATTTTTATTTATTTATTTATCACCAGAAGACTTCTTTTCCGACTGTAAATTGAACAACTCTAAAATTTCAGATAACCTTGCAAATTGATCAGATCAGATTGTTGACGCCTATCTCAATAACAGAGCGTTTGTTTTATTAATTATGATTCGGCTACAAGAGATTCAACTTGTCTGCAAAATGAATTCAATTGATCAAATGAAATTCCGCCAACACTCCTATACATGATTAAATAAATGAATTTCACTTCTTGCTTTAACAGGGTGCAAGGAATGGGACTCCCGTAGAAAATGCAAATTGATGTCCTCTTATACATGACGCGGAACATTCCTTGTTTCGCTTGGAAATCTAGAGGATTGGCATTCCACGATTTTTTAATTAGCATTTGGCATTTACGTTAAAAATGGACCGGAAATGGGAGTGACTGTGAGTTACCTAGCGCTAGTAGTACGATAGAATTAACGGTGAGGAGTTATTTGTGATTAGTCGTAGTCATGTCAACGAAGATAAGTTGTCGTCCACATAAACGGCCAGTAACAACCACTGCTGTTTAAAAACCCAAAATGAATTTCGGGAATAACTTCCTAATCAGGAATTCAAAGAAGTCGTTTTGAATATCAATTTTCTACATGGGATTACAACTGTTTTAGTATTGTATCAACCCTTGTTTTTCCTTACAAAATAGGATCCCACATATTATATTATTAATCTAACATAGCCTATATATATTATGGATATTCATTTTGATCATTTGATAACTCAGCTGAGCCATGAGTTAGACATACACGTATATAACGTTATCATTATTTTATCTCCTGACGCAGATATATTTCGCCATCTGTATAAATATAGACGATTGGTAAAAAATTCACGGCAAAACAAGGTGATAAATGGACTATCGACGTCATCGATTAAAGACGCTCACGAGACTGCTTAGTGATAAGCGCCATGTCTGTTTGAAATGAAATTTTACATTTATCTAAGCTAGAGTCCAGACATTTCATTATAATATTTAATCCAAACATCAACTGAAATGTGAACCTTTAACCTGTCAATGAGCAATTAGCAGACAAAATACCCTCTGGACTTTATTTAGTGATAAATGTGGCGCGATTCATAAAATTACGGCGAGGTTTTTCAGTGATGGAGTTTCGAGATAAGACAAGGCAAAGGCTAGACGGTAAAAAATTATCGTGATAAATGTTTATTGATAAGGTAATCGCGGCTGGTTTCTAAAGCTTTGCGTAATATTTAAAATTAAAATTATATCAGGTCAAAGTTTGATTCGTATCAAAATTTAAATGAATAGGAAGAACTAAGTTTAATCAAGCTTATAGCGATTACGATGCCGTCGGTGAATAACAATAATTAAAATATTTTTGGGATTCATTTTTTTGTTATGTTCGCTTTAATACAGGGGTTGTAAGAGAAAAACCCAGCCATCTTCTCTATTGAAATTTGGGTGTATTTTAATTTCAATAGCCTCAAGAATCATCCTAGGTAGGAATCTGCTTTCTTTTGCGAGGAGTTGTGGTTTATTAAATCTGATGTAGTGCTGGGTTTTGTCAAGAGTGTGTTCACAAACTGCAGATTTTCTAGAGCGGCGGTGTTTGACATCCCTACGGTGACGGTCCCTATGCTTCTTTTACTTATAAGAGATCGTGATCACAATTAATCTTGTATAGGTACTCCTGCATCTTGTAGAGGTATGTAGCAGTTGACAGGTGGTAAGAGAACTGACTTCTTCAGTGGCTTGAAGTATGTTTTGATTTCCTTCGACCTCCTTTGACCTTCCCAATGCTAAAAAGAAGACGAAGAAGGTACGTGTAGGTGATGCGAAGTTCACTGGATCATCTAATTGCATTATAAAGGTGTTTGTCTTAAAAATAAATATACCAGATTTCTGTTTTTACTTTTGTATCAATTGCAATCTTAACGAAAATGGAGAAAAGCGAAAGGAGAAACCAAATAACCGATTCAGCGCGGAAGACACGATAAGTACGCGTTTTAATCTTACAGAAATCATTTATGTAGGTAGTGATAGTTTCTGATAAAGGTGTTATATTAGGGTGATATTTAAGTATAGTATTATTGAATATATTAACTTAGCCATATTAGGATACCATACCTATTACTGGGTATTAGTCAAATATTAGTCAGCCATATTGACCATTAGCCATATACTCTAACATAATATTGATATCGTGCCTATTCTGAGAATAGTTACGATATCAATATTTTGTTAGAGTTAACGAATACGGAGAGAATATGAATCTCAAAATGGCTGACTAATATTTGACTATTACCCAGTAATAGCCTATTACTGGGTAATAGTCTACTCTAACATAATATTGATATCGTACCTACCTATTCTGAGAATAGTTACGATATCAATATTATGTTAGAGTTAACGAATACGCAGAGAATATGAATCTTAAAATGGCTGACTAATATTTGACTATTACCCAGTAATAGGCTATTACTGGGTAATAGTCTACTCTTACATAATATTGATATCGTACCTATTCTGAGAATAGTTACGATATCAATATTATGTTAGAGTTAACGAATACGGAGAGAATATGAATCTCAAAATGGCTGACTAATATTTGACTATTATCCAGTAATAGGTATGGTATCCTATTATGGCTCAAAACTACAGTTTGTTCGGAAATTTATTCAGCGCTAAATGTAGTGATTTTGTTTTCATTGAGTGTTTACTTTGTAACCATCATATTCAGCTTGCATACAAAGCCCAACGTGTATAATTTTGTCTTTAGAAATCTCACTCACACACGCACACGTCAAACAGAAGTAAGCAGTAGCGTTTTATTCTATTCGAAATTTCGAATCATATATGCATCTCACTCACTCCCCCGAATCGTCTCGCTATGACGCGGTCGCAGCGGAGTAACTGTGTGTATGCGTGCGGCAACCTCCTCGCTAACGCGCTCGTCGACGCACACAGCCACGCAAGTCACCGCGAATATCAGAACACTGATCTCTCGGTGTGCCTATTATTTGACTAATATCTGGTAATAGTCTACGCTAAACTAATATATACTAATATGAATATACAACTCGTATCATAATATCTATACCTATTACGATTATATTAGTTACACCTCTAGTTTCTGATGACAACTGTAAAGAAGGGGGGGGGGGGGCAGGTTTCTCACAGGCCTGATCGTACCAGGCCAACAGGCCAGGCCGGGTGACTAACAGGCCGTGGGACCCCACTTTAAGCGCGTCTTCAGCTTCTATGATGTTTGACATCACCGACAAGTTTGTACAAATGTCTGATCATTATGCAGTGATCCATGTAGTCAGTGTTAGGCTGTAAAGTGCGAAGTTGTTCGGCAGTTGTAAAAGGATACGAGCCAGTACTTCCAGTTGTGCATGGTGCGGTTGGCGACGTGGCGCGCGAACATCTCGCGCAGGCGGCCCGAGCGCGCGCGCGACACCGGCGCGCCCGTCGCCGGCAGCAGCGAGTGGCAGTTGCTGCGCCAACCGACAACCCACAAGCTTGGTTAAGGTCAATGCAACATCCGGTGACGAAAGTTACAGCGCTCCCGTAGGCCCGGCACCAAAGTGGTGACGCGAAACGCCGAGGTTGATTTTAGTTGGTAGATCGCTCTTTTCAGAGCGGAGTCCGACACACCCCACCACTCTCCCCGGAGTGGTGGATAGTGCATAAAGCATTTCCAACCCCGTCAACAAAAAAAAAAGGTCAATGCAACACACAAACATCCTCAATCCTCATTTTTTTATGGGATAGCAGACGGATCACCTGATGATAAGCGATAACCGCCGCCCTGGGTTGGTGTTCTTTATTTTTGTGCATAAATAGAGTTTTCATTGCGCACGTAAGGCTTGACGTCAATAGTATAATAAATAGGTAGTATGCTGTCAAGCATAAAATTAAACACTTATAGGTAATTTCCTTATTTTTTAACAGAAATCAACTTAGTAGTTGGTCGATATTGAATCTATAATAAATAGATTATAGAGAATCGAATCATATTGAAACATATTATCAAAATAGATAACATTATTTTTTCTCTTTCGACAATTTTCAAAATACGTCATACTGCCCAAGTAACCTAGGTACATAAATACATAAGTCCATTTATAAATTTCTTGCTATTCAACAACATTATACGTACGTGATAGAATTGTTTAAACATTCTATTTGCTGTCGCAAACTCTCCATCTCCTCTTTTATTTGATTTCTCTCAGCTTTGAGCTGTTTGATGTACTCGGCACCTTTCTGCAGCATAGCAGCTTTACTTATCTATAGATAAAAAAAAATGTAGTTAAGAAGGACCACAATCCATTATATTAAACATTTTAAATTTTAAAGAAAAAAAAATTATAAGGCTAAGTTAATATAATTTTATAAACCAATATACACGGATGACAATCCACAGTGTAGGTACACATCAAGATTGAGATATGAGATTAGAAAGAAATAATTCATCAAAATTTTTATGTGGCCGTGGACCACAAGCTTTTGTTTGGCTTCAAAATGACTTCACGTATATCTTTAATGGTCCACACATACCCGGTTAAGAACAACAATTATAGACAGATTTCTAGTTAGTAATGTTGTGGAACCTTAGCGGCGGGATTGGTGTTGAGGTGTGGGATGAGCGCCTGCAGCGTGTCGAAGCCGTTCTTGATGTTGTAGCGGCGCTTCTGCTCCGCGTGCAGGTGCGTGCGGCGCGGCTCGCGGGGGCTGCCGGCGCGCGGCGACCCGCCCCCCGCACTGCCGCCCCCCGCACTGCCGCCCCCCGCACTGCCGCCCCCGCCCCCCGCCCCCGGCGACGTCGGCGGCGATAGCGACTGTAACCATCACACTTGCTAGCCTTCGCCAATTCCTACCTACCATTCCTATATACCTACCATATTCATTTGATACTACAAACAAATTTTTGCTCCAATAGGACTATTGAATAAAATCCTTATTTTGTTTACTCGCAATAATAACAAATAACTTTCCAATTTAATATAACGGTAACAACAAATATTTATCATGTTTTTACAAAAATATTATTTTCTACTAAGATTCTCCAGTGATAAAAAAACATGATTTATAATACAACAATGCAATTATTGTTAACAAAAGATTTGTTACTTTACAATTTTATTCAAACTCCATGAACAGATTTATAATGAAGTAAAAAAAAACGTAGCTATGTCACTTAAATTAAAAACGGAATAGATTTATCATTAAACCACTTTATTATGACTTTCAATAATACTTACATGATGCGGCGACATGACATCGCTGCCGATAGGCGACGGTTGCGTTCTCCGGATTGGGGACTTAGTGGGGTCCGCAGTCTCTTCTCCGCTGTTCAGTTTATACAAACTTTGGGCTGCAATAGTAAATACACAATGGTCAGCGTACGTCACGGGTCACAATAAAGACTAACGCTGTATACAAACCGGAGTAACATGGACAATAAACAAATTTACCACGATTAGAGGATTATATAGAACCGTAAAAACCATGCGTTAGGATTTGATCCGGTCTGTATCCAACTTGTAAAAAGCGTGCGAGCGAGTGATATAAAAATAAAGTAGCAAAACGACTGACAGTGTTGCGCTGAGAGAAGCTGCGCGAGCATAACGCTAGCTTGCGGCAGCGTGGGCTCGGAGGCGACGCTGTTGAGCGGCGGCGGGCGGCGGGCGCCGGCCCCCGCGCCGCTGGCCGCGCCGCCCGGCCCGCCCGGCCCGCTCGGATCCACCGCACCGCTCGACGTCGAACGAGACCGAATGCGAATGCCACCCGGGTTCGACTCGCGAGCCTGCAAATTTTCAACTTTTGTACGTTACACGTACACCCTTACTTACCGTTTAGTATGGTTCTAGCGTTTGCCGAGATTTCATTGCACGAGGATACGAGCGATTAAAATACTCTTCACATCCATAGACATCTGTTGGTCAATATAAAGGTAAACTTGTAGTATGGCCAGGGAAAATCATACGATAAATTTTCATCAAAAAATCCCAGCAATTATAAGTTGAAAGCTTAATGCTCGAACCTTCTCGGGAGAAGCAGCGGTTGTTAGTGTAGAATACTTCGGGAACCGTATTTGCAAACGTCAGAGCAGGCTGGATGGTCTTGACAGAGTAATTATTGACAAAAATTCATACCCTCGCGTTGTGCTTAGCGACGGAGATGTCTAGTGCAGGCGCGGGGTGCGCGGGGTGTGCGGAGTGCGCGGGGGGCGCAGTCACGGTCCAGTCAGCGTTCAGCTGCGAGCCCAGCGGTAGGCTGTGCGAGCGGAACTGCTCTTTGTTAACTCGTGACACCACACCCGGACTCGAACTCGCCAGACTCGACATCTGTTCACGCACACAGACAGCACTAAGTCCTGACACACAAACTTGTAATTCGCTATTCCACCAAAAATATCTGTTGTGTCAACTCACCTGTGGTGTTGTGACGGGCACTAGAGGTGGGGAAGGCATTTTAAACGAGCGAGGGTTAACTGTAGACGATACGGGTTTCGCTTTATACGAGTCCACCGGGCTCGGCTGCAGGTACTGCATCTGCGGCGACGTCTGCCGCGAAGTCACCGACCGCGACTCGTAGCCCTGACCCTCATAGCTCTGATACTGATTATTTTGGACTTGGCCCGAGTAATGAGTGACCCGCTGCCTCTGCTTTTCCCGACTGTACCCACCCCGCCCTTGTATTACTATAGTAGACGCGTATTTTGAATTTTGTATAGGTTGTTGCAATAGTGACACTGTTTCTGGTGCAGTTTGTGATGGCGGAACACCTGTGAACAACAACTTACAGATTTATTTCGTGAACACAAAAAATAAAGATGAATGTTAGAATTAACCACAGACTACTCACCTGTGGTATATTTATTATAGCAAGGTTCAGATTGTGTAACAATTTTTGGAGCATTAACATATTGTAACCTTGAAGTTTTTCCCACATAAACATTTGTATGCATTTGTTGGTCGGGCTGGGCCGTATTCTGCTGTTCATAAGTGATGGGTTGGTATGAAGGAAGCATCTCTTGAGCATTTATCATATTGTTTTGTAGATCGGATTGGGTGAATAATCTGCCATTATCGTACAGACCCATTTGTTGCTCATTCTTAATTGTATGATCAGCAATTGATATCAGTTGAGTATTGTTGCTTGTGCCTAGAAAGCGAATCAAATATAGTAATTTATTAGATTAGAAATAGAGATTGTATAAATTCAAGATAACTAATGCTATGCCGATATAAGGATTTAAGGATAGATGTTATAATTATAAGATATACCGTGTAAAGACATCTGACTGGTAGGCATTGTGACGGTTGCGTTGCCTTGGCTGGTGCTCATATAACCCTGTGACGTGTACGAGTCTACTGAAATACCCCCCCGGAACATCGATTCTTCGGACTGTAACGCCGATTCCTCTGGCACTGGCGGCAATAACCGAGGTGTCAACAGTTCTGGAACATGTTCCCAACACATGAGTTACCTCTACACGGTTGTTTTGCTTAAAACGTGAAAAGGTTCACCTGATAAACGCCTACCTTGTAGCGGTTCCAATGTGTCCATAAAATCATCCAGATTAGGTTGCAGAGGACCTAAACTTGGCTGAATGAAATCTGCTAAACTTGCACCTCGGGCTGAAAGTGAAATATAAATTGACAATGTTGCTAAATCGACTAATAAATACAGTTCCATGAGTAATTCATCCAAACTGCATCGCCAGTCTGACACCTTGGCTAGTGGACAGATGCTTCTTGATTGCCGTTAATCGTCAAAAACCTAATTCACTATAAGTAACCGTAAAGCTGCACACGTTCAAAGGCCGTCAGCCTAAAACAACAGGTTATTTTATACTTCGTTGGAAAAACTTACCTATTTCCCTACAATCGGGGAAGGCGAAGGGTTGATGGTTGGTGATAGTGGAGAACAGTGTGTCAGTCATGAAGTTTAGATAGTCCTCGTCGGTGAGCATGTTGCCCGCTAAGTCGCTGCATTGCGAGAAAGATTCCACCGTGTCCATGTCCGATATCTAAACATACAACTATATTCTTTTACAACAAATTTCTAATCTCAAATCGATAGGAAAATTTGTAATCAAATTAAAATGTGTCCTACCGCGTCCTGTACGGATGTGTCTCCCTTTCCAAGGAGTCGCATAATATGAAACTTGCGCCATTTTTTATATTCTGCTATAACCGCTTCTGCCCTGCGTTTCCAATATTTTCCTTCTAATATTGTTGCCTAGAAAATATTAAGTAAACATTTCATTAATCATGATTTTTTGTATAATGAAATATCTCTAAATATTTATGAGTAAGTTACCTCTGGTTTGACGTGCGTGTCAACATCTAGTGGTGATGCGAACTGGCATACCAAAGTGTTCTGTTTCTTTATAACTGTAAACATAATCTCTACTATTATAAAATCGTAACAAAGCTGTCTGTACATATTTTTTTTAAAAGCTTACTATCAATCTGTGGGTCACATATTACTAGTATTCTTGTTAACCCCTCGTGCTAAGCTAAATGCTTGTGTTACGAGTGGGTTCACGTCGGTAGTGCAATGGGTGGGGTTCGAACCGGCAACCACATGATCGCAAGTCCGACGCCCTAGCCATTAGGCTACCGCCGCATTAAAACATTGAAGATATTTAAAAAAAAACAAGTGTGTTATCAACGTCACCGAATCAAAAAAGAATATTTTGTCTGTTTGTTACGGGTTGGCACTAAAACTACTGACTAGATTTTAATTTTGTTATATGTACAAGTACATATACAAGTATATGCTCCAAGTTAAAAACTGGTGAACTTCTTATCTCAATTAGTTAAACGGATCTTCCGATACAGCTTGACCACTCTGATGTATAGAGACCCAAAGAAGAGATCATCACTGTTAGTTATTGATTAAATTATTTTTGGATCCATTTCTAATCCTAATATAGCTTCTGGTGAGCGAAGCCGCTAGCAAAAGCTAGTTGATGCATATAATTTATTATATTAAAAAACTAAAAGAATGTGAATGGACACAACGATTATCACCATCATCCTCGACATTCGATGTCAATAGACGATATCGCTGTATTAACATTATTAAAGATTACATCACACTACCTCCTTTAGCGTTTCACAAATACCTAGAAAGGAAAGGTAGATACCGCCTAAGAATTAATATTCATCAAATAGATTTAGGATAACTCATTTGGCCTACATATTCCAAATTATCGATAAATTCTTAATCACAGAGCTGTCAGGTTGGCCTCGCATGAATCTGAAAGCTTTCCGTATCATAATTTATTACCCAACTAGATATGTGTGATAAACGTCTGGCCATATCCTTTTTGAAGTACTTTTTGACACGCCTTTCAGAATTCTAAACGTAGGCGAAGGCGTGGCTTTCTATCATTATTAACGATCAGCTTAAAATTCATTATAATCTCAATATTACAGAATTAATTAATATCTATTCATGTAAATTGAAACAAGACACGATTATTCGCTACATACATTGAAACCATTCCAAACAAAACATATAAGATTTACTCTAATATTGTTTCTTCCCAATAATTATCACTACATATTATAAAACAAAGTCGCTTCCCGCTGTATGTCCCTATGTATGCTTAGATCTTTAAAACTACGCAACGGATTTTGATGCGGTTTTTTTTAATAGATAGATTGATTCAAGAGGAAGGTTTTAAGCTATTTAACATCACGCTACGACTCTTAGGGACGGGGCAGCGCGGGTGAAACCGCGGGCGGGTCGCTAGTAGCCTCATAAAAGGCACTCGATCAGCACAATTACCTAATATTAAAATCAGTTCAAAAATATGGAAATTCTAAGCATTTTAATTTTATGCCAGATAGAGATTACATGTATAGTGAGTTGTGAAGTCTATAGATAGGTATAGGTAACACGTTTTGTCGGAAAGGGTCGGAGTATCCCTCTCAATCCCCACCAACAACTTACACGCTCATATCTAATAAGTGTATTAGCCGCTTTAAATCATTTTTTCAGAATATTAATTAAATTATTCACTAAGCGTGTTATTTTTATTAAATCCAACACTAGTCAACTACCCTGTTGTGGACAATATGTTAACATACCTAATTATCTACACCACATTGGTTGGCCTTCGAGAGAATGACTGACTTAAACGGCATAATAAAATAATTATTGTATTTAAATTACTACCTAAAATATATTAGGTATGTCACCGCATGTTCGTTGTAATCAAATATAAATCAACCTTGTCTTTAAATAAAAGTCCACTTTGGGGTCACCGATATCTCTTGTATCTTATACCTATGTAGGTGTCGAGAGTGTTCTTAACTAAATGTACAGGTGTTTACGAGTAGTGATCCAGACTATAATTGTATTTGTACAAGACTTGCTGCGCGCCTATAACCGATTTCATATCAGTATCACTATCAAAATATTGCTTTCAGCACGCGTCTATTGCATGACCGTTGAAGGCCTATGTTTATTTCTGTTGCGGAAATATAAGTCATCTTTCGCAAAATATGTAGGTACCCCGGTAAAAGTGACGATCAATCCTCTTTATCATCATTATTTTCTTTCATCGACACCAGGCCATATTTTTTGTTGACTGCTGGGCTCTCAATAACGCCACATAGCCCGATTTTTATATCATCCAATTTTCTTTTCGATATTTTTTAAGTTATTGGAACTGCGTTAGCCCAAGTATAGTACTTAGTAGTATAGTAGCTAATGGTTATGTACGTCCGAATTAAATCGGCAATTGATAAATTTTATATATTAAAAAACTTTGGTAATAAGATTGAAAATAGTTAACTTCCAGAGATGTCAATATATCTACGATTTTTTTTATTGAATCTGGCGCATGCTGTACCCACTTATGTTAAGAAGTGTTAATGAATTCAAGTTCATGTTCACGTGTAGAAGTTAGCGCTAGCGATAAAGATAGGAAACCCATGATAATAAACAACTTCGGCAATGCCAATTTTAAAAATGATAACAAACTTAAGTTTCATTACTTATTGTAAGGCAGGATGTTTTTTTCTATCATTTAGTAAAAAATACATTGAACACTTACACTGCATGTGCCAGCACCGCCATATGACGTTGTTCAATCGAATCTTGTCCTTCCACCGAAGTTTTATACCTTTGAAACGATTCCATTTTGGTGAAGTTAGTTTTTGTCTGAGAAAAATAATACATCAAATAATGTTTAGATAAATAATTTAACTCACCATGCTAATCCATACACCTAGTCACAAACTAATGTTAGATAAATACACTATCATAAAACTGTTAACTATAAAGGTCCTTGAACTAATTAAAAGCATCTTTACTTTGAATGAATTTAAAATACCCATTATTACAAAAAATATAAAGTAATATTCTTCAAGAGTACAGACACTATTGTAAAACTGTGCTGCACAGTTGAAATAAAATGTCAGACAATGAAGTGGTAAGCTAGTTATCAGCACTGCTATCAATACATGATCTTAAGCTTATTGCAAATAACAGTTTGATAAGAAAGAAACATAGCCTATCTTATCTACGGCTTCTATTTGTCTAAATGTAAGTCAGAAGTTAAATTAGAAAAGCAATTTGTGTAAGTAATAACAAAATTAGTATAAAATATCATTTTTAGAAATTCAAGTATTTTCATTGTTCCTTAAAATTCAATATGGATTCGTAACTAAAATTCGACATAGGTCGCGTACAATAAATAGGTACTCTGTGATTAAAGACGAATTTATAGACATTTGTTAAATCAATACATTTTTTGGTCTCCTTTTTTATGTATTACCGACTTTCTTGGTTTTATTTCATTTCTTAAAAAAAGATGAATCAATCGACACCTTATTTGACCAAAACTGATCAGTAGATTTGGAGCATGTATAAAACATCCATACACATAATTATATATAAACATACTTAGATACATACATACTGTTAAAATTATTACCCTTTCTTTTTCCTAGTCATATAATTACGGAATATAATAATTCAAGGTTCCACATTTCAGTAATTTTTTTTTTCAAAGAAATAATTTGCATTACTAAAATGACAACAATATTTTATGCAAACCTGATTATATACATATAAATATTTTTTATAATTTTATTTTTATTTAAAAAAAATAATATTCAAATTATAATGTTTTTATAGTTTCAAGTTACCTAAACCTATGAATGTACTATCTAGACAACAAAATATTAGTTGGCAGCCCTCAGCAGAGCAGTAGCTGAGATATCACATGCTTTAATTAATGGTAAATAAGAGTATTGAGAAAAAACCTGCACATCTCGGAGGCTAGCTTTGAGGAAGATAAACTCCCATAAAATTCTTTAAGATAAGTGAAATATCACTCAACCCACATGGGGCTGTAATCTATCAGTCATAATCAGTATTTTAATATTCTAAATAAAGAAAAAAAATATCGCCTTCAATCTGAGGCAAGGCTCAAGTCTTACAGTAGCATAGCAATAGGCTGCATTTTTTATAAGTACAAACATAGTCTCCGAGTGAGACAGTTATAGATTATGATGTTAATATACCATTACTCTTGCTGGTATTCCCTGTAGGGTTAGGCAGAGGATAACGGATATGTATAGAACCCATTTATTAGAGGGCTCTCCTACTATAACTGGGCATGGATCCCAAACTCCTAGCTGCTACTGATAATTTCATAGAAAAACCCAATAACAGCCCGCAACCTGGGGATCCAAGCGAGGACCTGTAACATAGCAGTCACGGTAGGGACCGCTTGTGTAATGACGCAGTTGAGAGTACTATATGTATTTACAGGTGACAATAAATTTTGATTTAAATCTAAGGCCAGACCTTGGTGCATGTAATGATCAGGCTAGTTTGCTATTAAGATTGCAAAGTAAACTTAAGACCAAGTGACTACAAAAACCAGACAATATTTTAAGGTGAACAGAATGTGTCAAGAGACCTTTGTTTATATTTGTACCTCAGTAAAATAGAAACTTGATACCACCAAGCTATAAAACAAGAGATGGAAAACAAAGTTGAATAACCTGACAATGAGTTACTCTTGTACTCTTAGATAGCCTTATAACCAATATAGGTATAGGTATCTGATCTACATAATAAATTAAGTATATTGATCATGGTTAACAGTTTAACCTTATAAAAAACTTATAAAAATACCATGATCAACAAAACACACCCATATATTTAAAAACAAATCATAGGATATGATTGGTTTACACACCTGATAAAAAAAGTAATAGGAACATTGATTATATTTATGATTTTTTTAGGATTTCACAGAATTTCACAATTACCTCAGTATTACCTACTTACAAATAATTAAGTTAATTACTATTGCAACTTCATAATTACATTTAATTTAAAATAAAATAAATAACTAAATAAATATAGTATGTAACATAAATACAAATGACATTGTGCGGTTGTAGTACCCCAAGAGGTCATTCCTCTGTAGCCCTACAAACCAAGGATAAACTGTATATAAACTCAGTTCACATTTTATCTAAAATGACATACTACCATGGTTACAGTTACAGGCTTTTTTTATGGGATAGGGGGACAAACAAGCAGACGGATCACCTGATGCTAAGCGATAACCACTGCCCCATGGACACCCGCAACACCGAGGAGTCGCAAGTTCGTTGCCCGCCTTTTAAATGGGTTTGGGCCTCCGGTAACCTCACTCACTCGGCGAAACACAACGCAAGTGTTGTTTCACGCCGGTTTTCTATATAGGCTATAGTAATAATTCTAAAAACAATGTTGAAATATTTTTATGAGTTTATAGCATACTACTAAACCATGTTATTATGATCCTTAATACATTTTGTATGTCATTATAATTCACTTCAAAGACATTAAATCATAACACATACAAAATAGCTAAGAATATAACAAATCATATTCATAAAATTAAGAGTGAATATAACTAAATAAGTATATTCATAGACTGACTTATCACAGCAAATGACCTGTGTCTTTTGTACTGGCTATGATGACCTCCTCTTATCTTTGTGTGCTAAACCCAATGGAAACATACTGCTTCCTTATTTTTAGAGAACATTTGATGCTTTACTGATAAGATGTTTTGATATTATTAGAAAATTATAATTCACCTCATGTATATTATCTCACTTAAAATATTTTGTTATGTCATGGCTTGGCTAATGTACCTTGCATAATGTACCTTTTTAATGGATGTCATCATCATCCTACAACTGTACTGTTATATTAGTCTTCATGAAAATGCTTTTAAATCTAAACTCTCCAAATCATACATTATGAATATGGATAAACAACATGATTTATCATAAAAGCAGCACCTAAGTTAAATGTTAAACCTTAGAGACTTGCTTTAATATTCATTTTTACACAAGATTATAATTTTAAAATGATTCTTATATCCATTTACTTACAATTATAGTAGTTTTCATATCCAATTGATAAACTACTACTATATCTAAATACATTTACCTATTAGATTCCACTAGACTAGAACCTTGCCATTTAATCATTCAATTCATAAATTCAAATTCAATGAAACATTATGATGTTTATGAAACATTATGATTGTAGTTGCATGGTTCCAAAAGGTTGATCCTATGGAAAAAAATCTGGCAAGAAACTCCATGGACACTGTTTAAAATAAAACAAGTTACAATCTTTACTGCTACAATATTGCGATAACAAGATGTGTGAATGTTGGAGGATTCATAGATATATGAACTTCCTAAGCAAAAGTAAATATGTTTTGAATTTGCTAATTACTTGCAACTAGAAAAGTACCTATGTTCAACTAACTGCAAACATGTAACAGGAAAATATCAATGTCAATAAAATTAATGGCTACAGTATGTTGTTGTTGTTGTCATATTTAAGAGTTAAAATTTGTGTAAACTCACCTGTAGGCCAAAGTCATACATTTGAATAACTTTGTTAGAGATATTTCTATAGAAAGTTGTTGATGCTGTTTACTTTCCTCTTTGTCAGGAGTATATGGTTTCATCGCCCCGGGCACCGTATAGGTAGCCACGGTTGTGACTTTTTGAACATTGTGCTCTTCATCGGGTACCGTAACCAAGTCATCAAAGTCGTCCTGGGCTTCAGCTTCAAAATGTGACACCATGAAGTGTCCAGAGTGTATAGTCTCCTTTTCTGGTCGGGGCTGCGGTTTTTCAACATCGTTCATTTTGAGTCTGATTGCAGATGTGTGCCAAAATACTAAGTTAAAACTTGAGGCTTATTTTATTACGTTTGATTATTGGTCTATCAACTTTTGGACCTATCCATATTTTTACTCACACACATTGTTTTTTTACATCTGACAGATTGACGGTTAGTGTTGCTAGCTAAAAGTTGTACGTTGGGTTTGATGGTTGACGGTTCGGCTACACTTCAGAGAATAATGCACAGACTACTTAGTAGTACGACTACGATAATTTTTTTTTGGTTATTTTATAACCTGATAACGTCAAGTCTTTATTTCAATCAACCTGAGATATTTCAACGTAAATCACATCAGTTACCCCAGTAAAAATGGTGGAAAGTGAAAAGTGTGAAAACTTTACAGTTGAAGGGTTACCAGTTTTTGACAAAAAAAGATAGTGGTGGCAACGAAATTGAATGAACATAAATAATGTACTTACATGAACAAACGTTCTAAGTTAAATGTAATAACTTATTTATTTATTTACAATCTAACACTATCATGACAGGTTTACACCCAATGCGATAGATAATGTGATTATCATCTTTAACTTAACTACTTAATAACTCGAGAGTCACCCTCACGAATTCCACCACAGAACAATTAAAAATGTGTACCCTTTGTCAAACTTCAAAACACAATATAAACTATTAAAAATTGTAGAATTTTTTCCTTAGTAGTAAGGTAATCTATATAATGACAAAAGTAAAAAAAGTAAAATTACATGATTTTTATTTTGGTTTGTTTCTATTAGAAGAAAATAAAAAAAGGAAATTACTTTTATAATTACTTTTCATAATTCTTATATTTCACATCTTATTTACGAATTTTTAGTTTGATTTTATATTAAGTAAACCATTTTTATCCTTCATTCTTTACGCAAAATCATTCAATACCCCAACATTATTAGTTGTAAAGTGTGGTATATCATTATTTCTCTTCTAAATTTCAAGTTACTGAATACATACAATAATAAAAGTCGAAGTTTAAGGCTTAAATGGAGTTTAGGAGCCATACAACTAGTCACGATTTTCAATTTTATGCCATTTGCCACTCGCATACGTTTACGAACACTAATTTACTTCCACCGCAATTACAAATTGAACTTCGAATAAACACAAGTTTTGGAAAATAATATCAAACCGATAACATGCACTTTACATTTTCCCGCCTAAACTCCCACTACGATTAATGACTAATTCAATTTCTGTGTTCAGTGAGCACAACTTGTCAAAATTCAACGCTGCTATGCTTATCAAAAATGTAAAGCTGGCCTCAGACTCAGACAATGTCAACCAGGCAAAGAGTATAATAATATTGCAACCAGGTAGGTACAGTAGGTACATAAAGTTTAACCAATTTTGTTTATTAGTTATCTACATTGAAGTAAGTTATCTAGCTGCTTTGACTTAGCTGTCAAAATATTGAATTTTACTTTTTATTTACAGATGTTGGTAGCGCAATATGGTCAAAATAAGTGATCGCGTAAATTAATTCACTCCACAGTGCGCAAGAATATTGAAATCAATATGAACAATAACTATATAAAATTTAATGATTAGATAGGAGGTAACAATGTATAAACTGTGAACGCTAGGCGGATTCGCTCGTGAGCTGATTTTGTGTTGATTTCGGCGATCGACCACCTACGTTCTCCTAATTTTCAAGCGTGAACATGCTCCTCGCCCTGGAAGCTCTCAGTTCCAGTAGCATCTGGTGAAGAAGAATCTCAACAGAAAAAGGACATAATTATTTATTTATAGTTCTAGACTATATCACGAGTTAGCGTCAAGTTTATAGCATTTCTTCCTAGTCTGTGATAATAACAACTGTCTCGTGTCATCTGTCACATCTGTGACTGCTGTCTGTTGGATATCTTTTGTTGTTTTCCTCTATAAATTTCATTCGTAATTTCGTATTTGTTAAGTTTTATTTGATAAATGTTAAAACTTTCTATTCTAATTTCTCAAGATATAAATTCAGTACCTAGAAATAAAGAATCAATACGGGTTCAAATTTTCCAGATGACCCCGTTCTTCATATTTAAAATTTATTTTCTCGTCAATTTTAACAGTAAATAAAATACTGTTTGCCCAGAAATGACTTCGTCTCCTAAATTCAAAAATTTGGCCTGCAGACCCAAACAATCTCCAATAGAGTTGAAAGAAAAGATGAGAAAGGTATGTTTTAGGCTACTAAATTATTACAAACTAGCATAGTAGCCTGATGTATTCCAGATTTCCAGTATTCAGAAAATGTCTTAGGTTCAGCTACTTTTTGGAATTTTGGTCGATTATTTTGAGTACCTACCAGATCTCTACTAAAATTGGAAGATATTCTTATTCCACAATTTATTTTCAGAACTACAGAAACAAAATTCAAAATTGTCGTGGCATGTTACTGGATAAACTTCGTGGCCCATTAGTACAAAAGGATTTATGTAGTACTATAACTGATATTTACAAAAACATGTTCAATTTTTCTGATGAAGTTATTGATGATGAAGAATGTGAAATAATAGAACAACTCAAAAATGAACTTGTACAAGAAGAATTAGAATGGTATGTTGTGTTGTAGTGGCACTTTATTTTGATAAGTCTTCAACAATTACATACTTTCTACAAAACTACACCCATAATAATTATGATCAGACATTTGGTTCTGGAGATATAAGGGAGACCAAGTTGGAGTCAAGGTGTCCTGTTTTACTAAATAAGTAATTAAAGTTTCTTGTGGAAGAGTTATCTATGTTAGTTAACTCAGGACATAGGGATATTATGTTAACTCTCAATAGATGTTCCCAAAATTGACTCAACCACAACTCGAGATGGGTGCTAAAAACTTCTAAATTAGGGACTCACCTATTGCTGCTATGAAGAAAAAGAGATAAGAATAAGAAGACCATAAGAATTTCCATTAATCCTCTTCTATAACTTTGCAATATTCTTCTTTCGTTACAATCACTTTTTTTACATTCACTATTTTTATTTCTTTCTTACATATCAAATGATAAGAATATGTTATATATATAATAGTAACATATAATAATATAAAAATCCATCAGATATAGAGTTTTCCAGTTATCATGTTTACGCTCCCTGACAAATAAATTTTAGAGTGTTGCCACCTTATTTTAGAGTGGCAATATGTATTAACTTTCTGGTTCTCTTCTATTACTTGTGATGAATATGCAATCTTTTATTGATAATAACATAGGAAAGCAAGCATTTATGCAGGCAATGTTTATCATTCCATAGAATACAGCAATAGCCCATCTTTTCGCCTTACTACTATAAGACATCAAACACATATTTCATCTAGTGTGTCCACTGGACCAAATGTATTCTCTGATGAGGAGTAGACACAATAAATTTCATTTCCGAGTAGCATTCTCTTCTCTCTTCTCAGCTCTATTTTAGCTGAAAAGAGTTGTATTATACCTTCTCCTACACCACTTTATACATCATCTTCACTTTATATGTTGCTATTGATATCCTCACAGGTAAATTATTTTCACGCCTGTCTCCCATTGGGGTAGGAAGAGACTATAGATTTCCACTTGCTACGATCCTAGCACACTACTTTCGGCTCATCTACATTCATTAACGGTTTAGGGTGCTCTTAACCTAACCTCGAAATAACGACCCAAAACTAACGGAGGGGGAAAGTTTGTGCAGTGCGTTTGCGTGCAAAATGTACCAAAAAATGACTATCCATCAATTTGGTTCAAGTTTTTTTTGAGAGAGTGAAAGATGTATGTATGTGTGATGTAAAGATAGAGGGTAAGAGTGTGGAGCAGGTGAATGAATTTGTTTATTTGGGAAGTGTGTTTACTAGGGATGCAAAGATTGATGCAGATGTGGAAAGGAGAGTAAATGCGGGAAATAAAGTAAAAGGTGCTATGCATGCCGTTGTGGCTCATCAGTCTGTGTCGAAAAAGGCACGGTTGGCTATCTACAATGGTGTGCTGATACCTACACTTATCTAAGGAAGTGAATGTTGGGTGTGGCAGAAGACGCATGAAAGTAGAATGAATGCGGTGGAAATGCGTTCCTTGCGAAGTATGTGTGGTGTAACTCGAAATGATAGATTGAGGATTAGTGTGATAAGACAATGTTGCGGACTGAAAGATGATGTAGTGACACATATTGAAAGGAATATGCTGAAATGGTTTGGACATGTTGAGAGAATGAATGAAAGACGATTAACGAAAGCAATTTAAAAGGCGAATATCAGCGGCAACGTCAGAAGAGGTCGTCCTAGAAGGACCTACTCCGATCTTATTGGCGAAGTCCTTCAAAAAGATCAGGTGCGTAGTACTCGCAACCGGCGCGTATGTATGAGAAGATGTATGAATGTCGCAGAAGGAAAAGAGGCATGCAAGAATCGTAGCAAGTGGAAGTCTGCCTACCCCTGTGGGAGAAGGGCTTGAGTGTATGTATGTATGGTTCAAGTTATTTTGCGCCAGCTGTATCCAAAATCGGTAACACTTACCTCAGTGAAGAGTGTGCTTCATCAAAGAACTAAGCGGCGGGTGAGTTGTCCTGAATGCATAGCGACGGATTTGTTGTACTAATAAGAAAATGAGACCTATATTTCGAACCGGCATGGCTCAATTTTACGCAATCTTTTTTGGGGCTAAGAAATCTATGCTACTTTTACTAGGCCTATGAATTTATTGGTATAAAGCTGAACATACAGTTATTTGTTATAATTCATAAATTTAATTTATAGTAGAATCCAGTTATATAACACCGCCCAAGGGATGTCGTACAAACTAGAAGTATGTCTTCTAAACTACTAAACATTTTTTTTTAATAATCACATGAGTAATAATCAGCATCATAGTAAAAAAAACATTAAAATTAAAATGTTTATTGATTTCACATAACTAAAGAAGGAAAGAAATGTGATTTAAACAGACTTCACCAATGACATTATATAGTTAAATCTTTGGACTACACTGTATAGTCTGTATATCTGAATTGAAATTTGTACATATGTTTTTCTAATGTTCTTCAGTTCTTTATATTTGATTATCGAGAATAAATATTGGTATCTTACAGGTACACCAAAGAATATGAAAAATGCCAATTGGAAAATGTGGATTGGTCTTCAGTTGAAGATGATGACAATGTAATATGCCCAGTGTGCCAAAAGATAAATATTAAGCTTATTTATGGTCATATGAACTGCCCAAATTGCAAAAGCTCAATTAAAACACAGAAATCACTATCAGAAATAAAAAACATTATTTACAGTTCTGTGGAGAGTCATAACACCACATGTGATAGTGATGCACAATTTGGTATAGTTTCTGAAGTAAATGAAAGTCATATTTATCTCATTTGCGAAATTTGTATGGAAATGAAATTAATAGTTTGAAATGATTGAAAAATTGCATTAAAAGAGAAACTAAGCCTTCCATTCCATGTGTAGCAAGTGGAAATTGATTGTTAAGTTTTTTCTTGTTATAAACCGCATGTAAAAAAAAATGTTTTGATAATAATTAAATTTAGTATGTTTAAGGATGTTTATTTATATGCCTTTTCATTAAAAGCTTAAGAATCAGCAAAGATTATTCTAGTAAGTTGTAACTAATTGGTTTGATTTATTTAATCCTCAATCAGAATACACTACACCAAAACTGGGTTGACTATTTTTTTTGTGCTACCAACATTCCCAAGAAGTTTACTTATTATTGTTTTATGAAAGCAACATTGAAAGCTTACCTATCACATACTTACATATTTAATTATTTATGATAATTATAAAAAAAATAGAACCTTAAGAAATGTATTGTATGCGGTTTCTTTAAATAAAGTTTCACAGTATTTAGATTTTCTCCTTTTTATACCATTTCAGTGAAATAAAACAGGAAATGTGTACCTTAATCAAACTTTGCTCAGTTTGATTCGACATCCACCGCTTTTCTATAAAATATTAATTTATGTGTAGTTATAAGATGTGATAAATTAATTTGGCACTATAATTCGACTTTTAATTGTATTCAGTAACTTGACAGCTGAAGGGTTACCAGTTTTTGACAAAAAAAAGATAGTGAGGTGGTCAAAGAATGAACGAAATTGAATGAACTTAAATAATGTACTTACATGAACAAACTTTTTATGTATATTGAATAGCTAGTCTTCAAAACTCAATATAAACTATTAAAAATAGTAGAATTTGTTTCTCAGTAGTAAGTTAATCTATAAAATGTCAAAAATTACAAAAGTAAAAAAAGTTAAACTATATGTTTTTTATTTTTGGTCGGTTTTTATTAGAAGAAAATAGAAATTACTTTGATTAATTATTCTTATATTTTACATCTTATTAAGATTTTTTAGTTTAATTTTATATTAAACCATTTTTATCAATCAATATTTACGCAAAATCATTCACTACCCCAACACTATTAGTTGTGTGTGGTATCATTATTTCTCTTCGAACTGTCAAGTTACTGAATACAATTAAAAGTCGAAGTATATAAAAATACTTTTTGAATTCTAGGTTTTGATTTATTTCATTGCTATGTAATTATTACTAGGTAAGTATATATTTATATAATAATAATATTTAAGTTAAAACTTTATTTTTAAATATTCCATAGTAACAGCTTCAAAAATAAAATTTTGGTTCAACAAAAAGTTTAAATTTATTCTAAATACATCACATTTCTCTTATTTTCAGTTTCATATGAATGAAAACAACTAAGTTATGAAAGATTGTTTACAAAATTTAATTTTAGTTCACAACCCTACATAGTATCAGCAAATCATATTCTGTAACGGTTCACTGGAATTTTATGTATTATTTTGCAAGGAAAAGAAACTACAGGTTACAAAATAAAAAAATGACTTTTTAATCAATTTCATGAAGCATGGTAACAAGGTATATTGTAAATTATCATTTTGTCATATCAGGGTTAGAACATTTTATTATGTGATTAATTCCTACCAAAAGATTATACTAAACGGTAACTTGTATAAAATGTACATTAATCATAATATGTAGTATAAAACAGTACCATCATTTTTCCGATATTATTATATGGGCATATTTTGTAGTTGATTTTTTTATCCTTAGCATAAAATGGTCAACTATATGAATTTACTCTAGGCCTGAAAATAAAAGCTTTTCAGTCAATTCTATAATTGAAATAGTCAACAACTCTGTAATGTATTTAAGGCATATATTATAGTATAATCTGTACAATCAGTAAATATCACTTATTCGACGCAACATCCAATTATCTAGACGTATTTCCCCTTTTTGTTGCAGTTTTAACTAACAATCATTCCTATAACATAAAACACCTTTATTATTAAGATATAATATAGTTATACATTATTATTATTGCATTCAAATTCTCATAAGCATTTATAAGTAGGAAGTTCGTTTGATTATTATAAATTACAATAGAAAGAAAGATATTGTACAGATTATAAAAATAAATAGACAAACTTGTGTATCATTCCAAACAGAAAAATTGGCGACAAAATATCAAGAAGTAACACCAAATAATTAGGCATAAAACTAAGTAAAAGAAATTATAACGTTATACTAAAATTATATTCTCTTTAGTTAAACCTATGTTTTAATTAATTTTCTATGATTATTAACTAACGTTAGTTTTGGCGGGTCTCGTGGGGGTACTCATAATTGAACTAGGGCACTTCACAAAATGTAAAACAATTCCTTTATTTATTAAATTTAACAATAATAAGATAAGTTATAATAAAATATAAGAAAAAATATGAATTACAATAGCACTGGATGATTGTTTTTTTTTGAAGATAGCATGTGCCAAAAGTTTTTAATGTACTTACTTATGTATTTGTTCATACTATTTCTGAATGAAACTAAAACACAAAAGCCATTCTTGCATAACTTTCTTTCGTAACAATGTTACTGTTCGTACTATCATTTTAATCAAACAATTGTGATTATTTAAAGTTCAGGAGGATAAACCCGCATTTTTCGTTAATACAGACCATTATTTAAATTAACACAACACTTATCTATTTTGAATTATTTCTAAGGGTAGGTACTTACTATATCGGTAAACCTTGAACATCCATGAGGTCTTCATGTTGTGGAGCGTGCGAGTGTGTGTGCGCGGTAGACGCCGGAGGTATCGTGAAGTGATGGTGTTGGGGTCTTGGACGTCGTGGTGAACGTGCCGTAATTACACGTGGTTTATGGATTTCGTCCATTACAGAGGGTGCCACATAAGTGAAACCCTGTTAAAGAATTAAATGGTTTATTTGAAGCAAGTTACAGAAGATTATGAATAGAGCTTAAGTAACTTTTTTAATAATTATATTTTAATAATGCCCCATGAGTCAGCTATCCTACTTCTTTATTTCGAATTTTTGGCAAAGTTTAAAAAAGAAAAACATGCCAACACGCCTGTATTAACCGAAGGGTTAGGCAGAGGCGTACTAACTTACACCGCACAGTTAATGCCATTAACCGGGCACATTTTCTAAACTCCGAGCTGCTACTGGGAATTTCATAGAAAAACCCAATAACAATTCTCGAACTGGGAATTGAACCCAAGACCTCTAGCGTAGCAGTCGCGTTCAGGACCACTAGGCTAATGAGGCAGGTAAAAAGAAAAAAAATAACAAATGCAGTAATTTTACTTAACAACCACAAATTTGTGAACAGGGAGTCCTACTCTAGCTCTCGATAACCGGTTGTGTGTCAGCCAAGTTCGCAAAGCACAAGATAGGGGACAAATGCAATCACTATGTTTTTTAGTGGGACTATAGGATTACCTTCACTCAAAAATGTCATGTCTCAAGAAATTTTCGAACACGGAAACCTAACAAGTACCTGGGAAATTGCGTTGTTAATTAATTCATTAGAGTTACCTGAAACATAAGGTTGGCACTTTCACTAAGAGTTGATTCATCAGGTGAATCAATTGGTGTTTGTAGAGTAAACCTTGTATCAAACTGCGACACGTCATCGTCACTTGTCTGTAATGAAAAAGTTATCTTATTGTTTTTGATTCATAAAGAAGTATGCGAAGTGTACGTGCGTGTTACGTTTGATATTCATCATAAACGGGGAAAAAATGTCACCTGAGGTATGTATTAATATCTTAAAACAGACATAAGACGAAATTTTATGGGTAGAGCAGTAGTCTATAACAGTAGGTACCTATAGATACGATACGTAAATTGATTTTAGGGTATGTCTCACCAGTCTAGGTTTTATAGGTGGTTCCAGTCTTCGAGCAAAAACGTCATCCCAATGAACATGTTTGAAAAATGCATGACCCCGGACTGCTGCTGCGCCCTGCGCTCCTAGACGCTGCGTTTCTGAGCGTTTCATTAAACGCCGTATCAAGTCACGTGCGTCTTGTGTGAGGTAGGCAGGAAGCATTAGTTTACCTTTTAATATTTTCTCTATTGTTTTTGTACGATTATCTCCAGTAAATGGTGGCTGAAATATATACGAAATTTTTGGAAAAAATGTGTTTTATTAAATTTTTATTTTTTAGCATATAAATTACTCCTTGACTGTACCGCTTAATTGATCCTCGCCTGCGGAGTAGGTACAGGATGAAATTGAATGGAGTTACAAGTTAAAATATGTATACAGGATGTCCCAGAACGTGACGATAAGCCGGCAACAGGGGAAAGGCCTACTAATAGCGGGCCCGGAATCATCGATGTATTCGCTACGGTTTCATAATACCAGCCATTTAAAAAATAAAACAAAAATACTACTCTGAGTTAAAATTTTCGGCAATATGACTAGATTTCAATTATTTGAATTTTTTTTTACTGTTGCCTAATCTCAACTACTTACCTACGCTAATTATTTTCATATCAAAGCAGAGCCAAAAGTAATAATATTCTGGGAAAAAAGTACTAAATATCATCGGTTAAAGTATTTCTAATTTAATATCACTAAACTTTAACTGCTCATACTGAAAAAAAAAAATTAACTAAGCTGATAAGGCAAGTTTGACCAAAACTTGGCCCATTTTACCAAGATTCTAAATTGCGATGACATGTACATATTTTCTGTTAAACAAAAAAAATATAACCTATTATTCCGGTATGTGTCCTAATTTAACAGAATGTCATCCAAATAAAAATCCTTCTTTATTTAAGAAACTGATTCTGTTGTTTGAGTAAAGCAAGTTATGGTGCCATTTTAATCAGTAGATAACCTAAGATATTTACATTTAGGATAACGGTTCATAAATGTATTTTATATTGATACTGTGACTTTTCCAGGCGCATCAGATGCGGATTTTGAATTTGCCAACTGTGTAGAGTTCTTCTTCACGTGGGAGAGCCATGCTTCGGCACGAATGGGCCGGCTCGACCGGAGTGATACCACGGCCTCACAGAAAACCGGCGTGAAACAACGCTTGCGTTGTGTTTCGCCGAGTGAGTTGAGGTTACCGGAGGCCCAAACCCTTTTAAAGGCGGGCAGCGCACTTGCGACTCCTCTGGTGTTGCGGGTGTCCATGGGCGGCGCTTATCACTTACCATCAGGTGATCCGTTTGCTCGTTTGCCCCCTATCCCATAAAAAAAAAAAAATTAAACAATCCGGCCTTTTTGCATGTTGCCTCATCTGACTACAAAATACTATTTCAAACTGTGGATCCTTATTATCCTCCTTATCACTTATTTACAAGATTCTACTCTCTTCGACTTTTAGGGCCACTTGCACCAAATTCTATTTAAATCATTCTGAAATGCATTTAGTTTAATATGTTTAACTCCTTAAACAGATTTAGCTTCTACTACTTTTGATGCCAGGTGATTATCAGCCTATACCTACTTCGACTTTTAATTGTATTCAGTAACTTGACAGTTCGAAGAGAAATAATGATACAAAACTACAACTAATAGTGAATGTGAATGTAGTAGAATGTGTAGGTAGTGAATGATTTTGCGTAAAGATTGATTGATAAAAATGGTTTAATATAAAATTAACCTTAAAAATCGTAAATAAGATGTAAAATATAAAAATAAACGGACGTAGTTATGCAGAAACGTTCCAACCCTTTTATGACACTTCGCGTTAGATTAGCAAATAGAGTTTCAAGATATAAATATTATAAGTCTTATAAAAGATATCTTATAACTACGTCCAATTAATCAAAGTAATTTCCTTTTCTATTTTCTTCTAATAAAAACCAACCAAAAATAAAAAATATGTAATTTAACATTTTTACTTTTGTAATTTTTGACATTTCATAGATTAACTTACTACTGAGTAGGTGCTGAATGAGGAATAAAATGTAATATTTTGTTTTGTTCCAAACTGAGCACCAAGCTAATATGCCTATTGGTACTGTTAGCGGAATACCTTAGGTGCTCAAAAAATTTTCGCACATTAACATTTTCTTAGGCCACTGTAGGTATACCTACCCGTCCAACCGTCAGGAAGACTAACTTCGGTACTAGATTATTTTTAGTGATTAGGTACTTATTATACAGATTTACTTATAATAAATTGTGGCATTCGTTTAAAAATACAGACGAGCTAATTAAATAGAATAATATCATCATTCTAATCAATTTCTGATGTGCACATGATTTCAGAGTGTAAAAGATGTTTGCTTTAAATACAAAGAAGAATACGTACTTTGCGCGCTACGCCAGGGCCACAACCAGAGGCTCGTCCTAAGCAGCGCTGGAGCGAACTCCCAAAAAATTACTCAAGAAAATGTGTTTTTATGTATTTTTAACATAACATACCATCACGCCTGTATTCCCCGAAAGGTTAGGCAGAGGCGTACTAGTGTACACCCACATTTCGTTGGTATGTTTAGGTCCCATGTAATGCTCTCATGTAAACAAATAAACGTCAGTTGGAATTCGGCGCGAATATTACCTACCTATAATTTTTTTTACGCCTATGCAATTTTGTGTTGATTAAATATAAATATACTTAGTTACATATTTAAGTGAAGGAACATGCAAAAATAATAAATGTAAATACATTTTTTAGTTTAGTCCCGGGTTCGATTCCTCACTAAATAATTAACGTATTATAATTTTTTCGATTAATTATTTAGTTAGGAATCGAACCCGGGACCATACATTCTTACAATTAAGTACTTAGTTAGGAATCTGAACATAATATTCAGCTGCCACGTTCACGGTTCAACGAAAACTAGACTAGCGAGGCAGTTTATAGATAAATGTTAATTAGGTACGTAATACGGCATTGCTTCTTTTTTAACCAACATCAAAAAAGGAGGAATGTTCTCAATTCAGTTGTATTTTTGTGAACACTCAGGAAAAATGTTCACGAGCCGCCTCTGGCCACAACGCTAGATTTTTAGTTTACAATAAGATTCGTATAATATACAACGTGTACCTAACTGAATAAGCGCAAGACATCAAACATGGCAATTTGCCATTTTTGATACACCAGACGCTATGACCACTAAAATAACTTTATAATCGGAAAAAACAAAAAAAAACTCGCCCCGCTAATGGATCAGGGGGCCGTAGTTTCAGGTATTGTACATACATACATACATATATTCACGCCTGTCTCCCATTGGGGTAGGCAGAGACTATAGATTTCCACTTGCTACGATCCTGGCATACTACTTTCGCTTCATCTACGTTCATTAACCTCCTCATGCATGAACGTCGGTTTAGGGTGCTCTTAACCTGTCCTTTTTTAAGAACGGCCGCAACTTGGTTGTGGTACGTTCGTCGAGGTCGGCCCCTGCCAACTCTTCCATCCATACTCATCAAGTATACTCGTTTCGTCAATCTCCGTTCATCCGTTCAGGTATTGTAAATTATCTTTTCGGGATCTACTGTAATCGATTCAGTTGTCGATTCTGAACTACCTACTTTCAGGACCTACTTGCGCTTCTTTCTTTTATTCTTTATATTTATTCTCTTTCTATTATATTATTCTTAGACAGGTTGTATATTATATTTTTTCTATTAGACCAACATTAAATTTTTATCCGACTACGGCGAAGCCAAAAGGAGGATTATGCCTGAATGACTTATACATACGGAATAGACAAATAACTCCTACAAATGCTTTAAACTTGAAGATAACTCAAATGGTAGGCAGCTATTGACAAAAATGTATGTGACTTTCATAGAGACATCAAAGTTTCACCATAAGGGTTTCCAACCTTTTCAGTCTGGGACCCTAAAAACATGTTTATAGGAACCTTATGTATAAACACATTAAGTACAATATTATTATTTTATAGAAACTACACACTAAATTAAAAACCTACCTGTCCTATCAGCATGTCATACATTAATGCTCCAAGACTCCACCAATCTACAGCTTTCCCATGGCCACTGCGAGTTAAGATCTCTGGAGCCCTAAAATAATAATATTAAAGAATATATATTTTTTCTAAATAACCTTAATATTGAAATGAAAGATTACACGCAATAGTGACGTTGAGTTATTTTAAATAAATATATATTTTTTTGATGCAAAGTGGTAGTGTCTATAATAAAAACCCTAAAAACGCAATAATTTTCTTTGTCTTTAATTTTAAATTTTTAAATTAATTAAGTATGAAAATTTTAAATTTTTAAATTAATTATGAAAATTTTAAATTTTTAAATTATTTCCCGATTGCAAAATGGTTACTATACGGTGATATTACACAACTTTGTTTATTTTATTTCTGAACTCAATCTTGCCATTTTTATCTTGGAAAACTTGAAAAGTTATAATTTGTATAAAAGAGAAATATACAAGTTCAATAACTTATTTCTTACAATCTAAACTGAAATCACAATTATTTTCCAAAAAAAAATATTTAGAAATATATTTGTTTTGTCCTATCATACTTTGTTTATGTCCAAAATACAGGGTCCCTGCAAGCAAGTACGGCCACAATTGATGAGGTTCAGGTAAAACTACGACCACCAAAACTGAATTGTAGAAATCAGGGTTTATTTTGACTTGCTTTTACCGTTGTTTAATTTTTATGACATCAATCAGCACCACGAGCGCCGAATTTTGGTAACAAAAAACATTTGCAAAACATTCGATGATGAAGCCAATACGAGCTGCATAGATCTTGGGCTAACCAATGATACTACAAGGGAAACTAAAAGAGAGAGCGCCACCAGTCACTTATCAGTACAAGTAAATAGCGACCAGAATGCTAGATCGCAAGAACCCATAAAGGGTGTGAATAATGTATTGAAAACTACCAGCGATCATCGTTGTATCTATATACTTGGAGGACAATAGTGCAAAGGATTAGCACAGAATTTAATTAGATCTAGAATTCACACAAATTATGAAAAATATAGAGTATTTTCTACCGTAAAGCCCTTTGCCTCAACTTATGAAATACTTAAATCGTGTAATGATATAGAAGACTCTTCACAAAACTACCTGATACTAGGAATAGGAGAAAATGACTCGAACCCTACTCGCCTGACTTTGGACTTAGCAGCAACATTGCACCAATTCCAACATATTAATATATTATTATTAAACACTATCTATAATCCGCATCTTAATGAGTGGAAGTTGAATAATCTATTAAAACAGGTTTGTAATAATGTCGTTCAATGTAAATTTATATCTGTTACACAAAATATGTCTACCAAACATGCTTATTTTACTAGAGTTTTAAAAAAGATTAATTTAATAATAGATTCAAAAGATTATGCAGCTAAATATCTGCCACAATGTTGTAAAGTGTCCACAGTAACTAAAATAAATAATTACTATAAAAAAGGTACTATCCTCTTCTATTTTCCAGTGATAAACAAATCTGTGGACAATCAACAGTGTATAAATGACAATGATTTGAAGGATAAGTTTTTTCGTTAATAAGGACAAGACTACTTGTTATTCAAAGCTTCTCGTTGGTAACAATGAATGTATTGGTCAAAGTGACAATATCATAAACAATCAAGAACAATTAATTATATTTCATCAAAAATTGTGTGGTATAGGCAATAAAATAAATGATCTAGAGGTTTATATAGAGAGTAAACTACTAAAATTTCATTATATATGCATCAGTGAACATTTTCTCAATGAAAAACAAATATTATTACTTAGTTTAACTAACTATAAAGTAGCATCATATAACACCAGGAAAAATAAAGTTAGAGGTGGCACTTTAGTTCTGGCTCGCAAAGACAGCGACTGTGTAGAAATAGCTATAGTAAAAAAGCTTTATAATATGGATAGTTTTGCGATATGTGGTGTAAAGGATGTATTAACTGGATTATCCATTTGCTGTTGTTACCGGAGTCCCTATGACAATAATTTGGATTGCTTTATGGGTAGTCTTGAGAAAATGTTAGAACATGTCTTTGATGACACTTTTTGTATTTGTGGAGACTTTAATATATATTTATTGAGAGAGATTTTAATTTTAGAGCACTCATTAACTCAGTGACCTATAAACGTAATAACTCCACTTCCTGCATTGACAATATTGTGACAAATTTACCCGATCATTATATTAAAAACTGTGACGGTGATCATAATGGCTTAGCTAATGGGCATTCAGGATTACTATGTATTGTAACAATGAAAATTAAGTCAAATAAAACCACCGTTTCTTATGTAAATAAGAGAATATTTAACGCAAAGAACAGGGTAATGTACAGACAGGCACTAATAAAACAGATCAGCAGAAATATGGGTACAAACTCTTTTATAAAACAAATAGGGATTATATACAGACATAGCTTTAAAAAACAAACAAAACAAATACGCTTAAATAATTTAAGACAATTGCATTGGATTTCGAAAGGAATTAGGGTTTCTAGCAAAATGAAACGCTTTCTAATGGTGGGAAAAGGAATCACTAATGACCCCACTATTAAGGACTATCGGAAAAAAATTACTACAATTTACAGAAGGGTTGTTAAGACGGCAAAAAAACTGGCGATTCAGATTGAGATAGCTAGGTTTAAATACGCATCAAAACACATTTGGAGATCATAAACCGGCACAGGAACAAAAATCCATGTACAAAGGAAAGGATAATCTTAAAGTCTGATGATAAAGTTGTAACCAATCCAGCAGATGTAGTTAATATTTTTGCTGACGAATTCGGACGGAATTTCAGTCAGACGCTCGGGTACTCTCAAATAGCGGTTGACATTTTGGAGATGAATACAACAAGGGTTGAAAAATTACATGGGATCCTGTCACTCCTAGTGAAATATTGAAATTGGTTACCAAAATGGTAAACAAAACATCATGTGGCTATGACGAGTTACCCATAACGGTAGTTAAAGAAAACATTGATATACTAGCAGAGCCACTAAGTAATGTTTATAACGACTGTTTTTGCCAGGGTACCTTCCCGGATCAGTTTAAAATTTCAAAAATTATACCGATTTATAAAAAAGGCTCAAAAAGTGACCCCTCTATGTACAGGCCAATCTCTCTACTGCCAACATCGTCTAAAATCTTTGAAAAATTAATTAAAGTCAGGTTGATTAGGCATCTGAACTTAAACAGAGTACTAAATTTTAGACAGTTTGGATACCAAACTAATGTTGGGACACAAGACGCAATAGATGCACTAATTAAGGATGTTGTTAGTGGAATGAACCAAAAGAAGAAAATAGCGGGACTCTTCCTAGACCTAAGTTCCGCGTTTGACACAGTAAACCACGAGTTATTATTAAAAAAATTAGAGCACTATGGTATTAGAGGAAGAGAGAGCCAGCTACTTAAATCCTATCTAGAAAATAGAAGGATGTTTGTTGAAATTCAAGCCGGGAATGAGAGACAGAATTTTGATAGTAAATACCATTATGAGGATAGTTTCAAATCTAAAATGCTTCAAATTAAAAAAGGCGTCCCACAAGGCTCTATTTTGGGTCCTATTTTTTTCATCACCTTTATTAATGATTTACTATATTACGTAAATGAAATAACACAAGGGGAAATACAATTGGTAATGTTTGCCGATGACACTAATGCTATAATAAAGGCAGATACGACTCTCAGTCTTAATATAAAAGTGAATGAAGCTCTGCAAATTTTCCATAAGTGTTTTACGGTCAACAGCCTTAAATTAAACTCAAGCAAAACTAATGTTATGTTGTTTCGATCAACAGCTAAAAATAAAGATAAACTTAATGTTACTTTAAATGGCGATAGAATTAATACCGTGGGGCATGTAAAGTTTCTTGGGGTTCATGTGGATGAGTACCTCAATTGGAAAAAAGAGCTCAATAATCTTGACAGTTCGATAAGCTCTGCTTGTTACGTGCTCAGAAGTCTTAGGAATGAAGTTACCATGCAACATTTGAAAATGGTCTATTATGCTCTGGTGGAGTCCAAATTCAGATACTTATAGCATTTTATTTTGGGGAGGAAGCTATGCTTATAACATTATGAGAGCCTTCGTTTTACAAAAAAGAGCAATAAGAACTATGGTGTGTATAAGACAAGATAAATTTTGCAAAAAAATTTTTAAAGATCTCAAAATATTAACGGTTCCAAGTCTCTATATTTTGGTATTGCTAACGAATTTCGCAAAATACGTACATGAATTCGAGACAGAAGGAGAAAGACAAAGCAGGGAAAGCACGCGGAGACTAGACTTTCTTCATAAAAATACGCCTAGTCTCAACATAGTTAAACACAGCAGCCATTATAGGTCAATCAATATATTTAACAAATTACCACAAGAACTAAAGATGTTACTATATAACAGTAAATTTAAAGCCAAGCTAAAAGCTTTTCTACTGAAAAAGTGTTTATACTCTATGGATGACTTATAAATTGTAGTACTCTGACATTACTTTAACTTGACATATTTCTATATTGTATTAATAATTAATTATTGTTTGCATAATGTTATTATTCCTGTCTTTATTATCGGCATTGTTTTTTTTTATATGTCATAACATTTTTATAAAATTCAAACACAATGTAAAAATTGTTTGTGAATAAATAAATAAAAAAATATTATGATTGTTTTTAATTTGTTAAGTATCATCAGACAACTGGCATCTGACAGTAAATTTTTTTATTGTCTTTTTAATTAGTTGCTTGATGGCTTAATACTCACATGTATTCAATTGTACCACAGAAAGTGTGAGTCACAATACCCTCTTGAATGTGTTCCTTACACAACCCAAAATCTGTTAGTTTTACATGACCTTGTGCATCAAGGAGTACATTTTCTGGTTTTAGATCCCGATATATTATACCAAGGCTGTGTAAGTGTTCTAATGCCAAAATTATTTCTGACAAATAGAAGCTAAAAGAAAACATAGGATTAAATTTGAAATCAAATCCTTATCAACAAAATTACAAACTAGAAACAGGCAGCTTACCATGCTGTATCTTCCAGAAATATACCTTCACGTTCAAGATGCATAAATAGTTCACCGCCACTCAAATATTCTAAAATTAAGTATAATTTGCCCCCAGTTTGGAAAGCATATACTAATTCCACTATAAAAGGATGCTGAAATATGTTTATATTAAACAGTCATAAGTAGGTATAATGTTATAAAACAGTAAGAAAATACTATTAAGTAAAATTACTCCAGTTACCTTCACAGCTTCCAAAATATTTCTTTCTGCCTTTGTATGAGCAGTATCTTTTTGGTTGCGTACTATAGAAGCTTTTTTAAGAACTTTCATAGCAAAGTGTGCCCCTGCATCAGGGCCAGTAATTTTCCGAACTTGAAATACTTTGCCATATCCTCCTTTTCCCAGTACTTTGCGTAATTCAAAATCTTGAGGACCAAGACGTTTGCATAGACCAGGGTTTACATTATCTTCAGATAGTTGAATAGTTTCAGAACCTTCAGTCCTGAAAAATATAATCCAAGAATACTTTATACACATAGAAATAAGAGAGACATGAGATATGCCTGTATTACTACCTTTATTACCTTCAGTGTTAGGCAGAATTATACTGTGTACCCTAGGGTAGGGTAGGTTTACCGATATGTGTAATAAGGGGCAAGCCATTTATCAGGCACAAATCCTAACTTTTAATAGAAAAACCCAACAACACTGCTTGACATGGGAATCATAAGTCATACTTACATCAACTACATTGACAAGGATATATTTTGTTAATAACTTAACAGTGGACTTTCAAAGTGAATTAATAAGATATTAACTTGAATCATAAAGAATACTTACTCTACAATAGCATTCACATGTAGCTCAGGTTCATAATCAACCTAGAAAAAATTAACTAATTGTCAATAACAACAAAATCTACTAACGGAGGTAATTTAATTATTTCATGTATTCCATAGATTTATGTATATCTTAAAAACTTAGCTTGAGCCATTAGCTTTGAAGTTTACTAAATAAAATTTGACAAATAATACAGTAAATAAAAAACTAAGTCAAGCCTAGTAAAATGTTGAAATTCCATTGCTTTGAGAAATTACTATCATCAAGCCATTTACTGTCTCACTGCTTTGAGACTTAAAACATCATAATTAATGATCTGCGACAAATTGTAGCCTTGACAATCAAATAAAAATGGAACAAGGTTTAGCATAGGGTTTTAGGTTAAGTAATAATGAGGTGTACATTATTATGATCTTATTCAATAAGAATACCTCGTCAACTTCTATTATATCATCTTCATCCGAATCTCCAACAGTAACAGTATCTACACTATCCACATCTAAATCTAAATCAAAAACACCAGCCATATACGATGACATTTCAAGAATATCACATCAGCAACCACTGTATTATTGTATAATGTCTTACAAAATTATGCTGATTTTAGGAATACTTGAACTGTTCAAAAGAATAAGTTATTTTTTCAGAAATGGTGGCTTTTTCAACTATTTCGCCAGCATTATATTGTTTCTATTCGGTAACAATAATAAATTTGAGAATGAGGATTATTTTGAGAATGAAAAATGAATGTTGTGTGGTGTGATGTGATGTGAAATGAAAACGATAATTACGCTACAACCAGGGACTTATAACGTTATCCATAACAGAATTCGTAACGATATAATAACGTTATAATAGTATCGATACCTCGGTCAACATATCGTTTTCAATATTTTGCATAACGTTATACGGGTTAGGTAACAGAACGAAATTCAGAACCGAATTTAGAACGAAATTCATTGCATAACGTTATATGGGTAACAGAATGAAATTTAGAACGAAATTCAGAACGAAACAAACATTAACAGCCTCAAACGTAATGAAGAAACATCATAATACTATGCATTATGTTGGCTTAAGCTATATAGGAACCTGAATCAAATTAACTTAATAATTTAACAAGGTACATTCAACTATAATGAACTATCATTTAACTATATCTCTTATCTGGAAGAGTACGCAAGCTAATTTACGTATTAAAAAATCTACGGGATATTGCAAACCCAGTTATAATACGTAACGTCTATTTTGCTCTCTGCCATTCTATCATTACGGACTGTATTTCTTGATGGGGTGGTGCAACCAAAACTACCTTAAAATTGGACATAGAGCCATATTAAAAATATCTACTTTTCTTCCTATTTTGTATCGTACTGATAAGCTGTACAGTGACTGTAAAGTTCTTAATATCCGTCTGTCCATATGTAAATCAGCGACGAGAAGTGTAGCTAAATGTGTACCGTCAACTCTTTATATTACAAACAGTTCTTTATAGTACATCTTGCAACACCACACAGAGCCATACCAAGAAATCATCAAGCGACAAAAAGACAAGGTTTACTCATTGCCGCAAGTAGGTACCTCATTTGCTAAACGATTCTTTTACTTACTAGGGCCATACCTCTATAACAAAATTAGTGAACAGTATCAGATCTACGGTTTATCCTATTACAACTGCAAGAAAAGTATCCGCATGTACCTCCAGAATAAGTCCTACGATGAAACTGAAAAGCTTTTCGCGTAGTTGAGTGATGAATGAGCATATTACTCAGATAGCAATACACCACAATATGAACCTTACACACACATACTCCCCTGCCATGCACACCTATACACTTACTCACATATACAAACACATGAGCACACAACCCAATAACACTACATTACCAAATATATCGAATTTATTTTTATTTTATTTTAATTTTAATATTCCTATTAATACACTTCATAACCTAACTAACAAAATTGTAACAGTAAAAGCACAAGCACTATAAAATTATATTGTATTTGCATAGGGGATCGAAACTGCTTCTCCTTGACACAGGTTATTCCATAACCTAGCTAAGAGATCAGCGCTTCACCCACATGATTGTAAATAGTACTTCATACTATGTGAAACCATTATTAGTGTGTACTACAATTATTGTCATAAGAGTCAATAAATTATATTATATATATTGTCATTTATTAACTTACATATTAAATATAATATTTTTATAAAAAATGAACATTATAATTATATATTTTTTATAAATACTTATCTGCAACAATTGTTTCTGGAGATGAGTTGTAAAAAATTTGATAAAGCAAATATTTTAATCTTGATGAAAGTAATAAGTACGAAAAAAATAATAACGTTATTATTTTTATAACAATATTTTAGTAACGTTAAATTTACAAAGGTAACGGAACGAAATTATAACGTTATACGGTTATACAGTTGGCGCAAAATAACTTGAACCAAGATGGTGGATGCGCAGTAGTCGTTTTTTAGTATGTTTTGCTCGTAAATGTACTGCGCAAACTTTCCCCCTCTCCGTTAGTTTTGGATCAAGTTATTTTGCGCGAACTATACATAAACAATGGTGCGCAAAATATCGTTTATGATAACGGTATTCTCAAAAATAACGTTATCTCGACCTTGGGCAGATAACGTTACTAAATTATACTAGTATTTAAGTCCCTGGCTACAACACTAGAACTTATAAGCAGTGTTGCCAGGTCAGATTTTTAAAATTCCAGTATTTTGAATGAAAAGTTACAGTAGTTTGGTAAGCAAAATTACAAAACATACACCTTAAATCACAATTAATCAATGAAATTCTAAGAAATAAGGTATAAATATACCTACTAACATAAAAAACCGTTACGCTACGCTTATTGATATAAATATCAATTTAATAATTTTGTAGTACTTATAGTTTTTCTCAATATAATTATTATTCGTAATTCAGACTATGTTTCACTTCAAGACTATTATTATTTAGTTCAGTATTATTTTTTATGCACAGAATAGAAAATAGTGGGCACCTAATATTCCCTACCTACTAAAACATAGTGCACGTTCATTTTACACAGAACGATCTTTATTTTTAAATCACAGTGTTTCTCATACACTGTATTTTTGTATTACAGTATACAGTAAGAGCAGCAAAATACTAAAATTACTGTGCAGTGCATCACTGCTTAGAAGCAGTGATATAGTGTTTCGACAGAGTTTCGTTTTGTCCGCAATTCCTTAGAAATTATCCCCAAAAATCCCTTTTTTTATTCCTTAATTTAGGGCGTAGTAATATATTATTTTAAAACAAACTTTTTTGGATGGTGTAATACCAAAAATCAAACAATAATTAATACAAATAGTATTAATTGGAAGAGTCAGAAGCCGAACTGCCGAAGCATTTTCGCAGCACTAAACATGGTACAGTTGGTACATGTGTAATCAAACTAGTTCCTATGGTTACGCGGCCCCGGCCGCTAGAAAACATAACAGATAAAAATAAATATCCTTATAGTGTCACTAATTACTAATGTCCTTTACAATAAAATAAATGTAATTAGTACTACCCGAAAGGTAAACTAACATTATTTTGTCAGGTTATAAGACGAATTACGAATTTACTTACGTAACTATTACCTAATTAGGGGAACCCCGTCATAGATAGAGTCACAGAGCGTAGAATAGATAGAGTTTATACATGAAGTATTTTTTTCCTAAGATTCCTTAGATCCCTGTTACATTAAGGGCTAACGCGCACTTGTGATTTTTAGTGGACCGATAGTTTAGTCGCTGTAGTAGTCCTGTATAATTTCATGTCGAATTGTAATCGTCAAATGCGCGCACTGCCATATAACTCCATAGTGAATCCCAGACAGTGTTGCCAGATGGTTACATTTCTTACATCTTTCGTAACGTCCTCGCGTAACATGTAAGTAATTTTTTTATTTAAGGTATTTTTCGTAACTTTTGAGAACAACGAGATAAGTAATACACATACTAGATTTTCATTTTATTGCAAACAATACACGAACGCATCCAAATTGAACTCACATTTTTAATAAATGAAAAAATCAGGAGCTAAAAAAAAAAGCTCAGCCTCATTCGACATAGTAGATCCCGAAATCCCGAAAACTTTAGCACCAAAAATGTTACTTTTCAGGAAACGAAACGTAACTTTCGACTCAGGGGCCCTGGCAACACTCCCAGAACGATCGTCGATCAATCAAACTATCGCCCGACTAAAAAATCACAAGTGCACGTTAGCCCTAAAAAAAGTCTCAAGTCGTATATGAAAAAGATAGTTTCGCCCTAAAAATGTGCGAAATCCCTAAAAGTGGAAACACTTTAGAATAGTGTAGGTGAACACGTGCAGGGGCACGTCTTTTGGGAATTGATATTGATATTGATATTTTTTTCGAATAAATATCGAAATACTTCTGTATAATTGAGTAGTTCTAACAACAAAATTAATAGTATTTACATAAGAAGAAGAATCACCATTTACCGGAAGTTTCATTTCAACTGATTAAAACATATTATTAATTTATTGTACTGTGTTCTTCACACCCAATCTTTATTGTAAAGATATATTTATGCAAGTTATCGAAATAAAAATGGAAACAGTTCATTTTCCAATGTGAATGTACCATAATATTAATTTTTATCTGACAGTGAACGCACTCTATAATTGATAAACTAGTTTCCGACTTTCTGTCATCCAACTGTCTGAAGGTCTGAGGGTGTAAACATGATTTACTTTTATAAACTGCTTTTTTTACTTTTATAGTTGTTTTTACGTATTAGTGAAATATTAAATATGATTGAAATTTATTACCGATTGTGGAACTTTTGATCTTTTATATTTACTGATTTACTGATTGAATCCTTTCAATGGCTAGTGACAACGATAAAAGTTCGAATAATCATAACTTGGATGGTTCACTAAAGAGCAGTAAGAAGCCAGTCAATAGTGGAAGTATCGGTAAGCCTAATAGTTCTTTATTATTTCTTTGAGTTCTGGACTTCTGGGTGACCATAATGGATAATCAGGTTTGATTACTAATAACCTCGATATCTGAGAGTGCTGCCATTATGTTAGCTCTAGTACCAAAACTTCGCAATCTAATCAATTACGTGAAATTGTGATTTTTAAGCAACCCTATGCATATTTATGACCGCGTTTTTTATTAACAGTTAATGTTTTCACTACGAACTTTTAGTATATTATTTAATATATAATACATGTTTTTCCGATTCTTATCTAATGTACACTAATTACTCTTTTTATCGTTTTATGTCTTCAATCTTGAATGCTACAGATTATAATCCAGAGTAGATCATTGATAGAGTTCAGGAAAGTTAAATGTAAAGTTGGTTGGTCTCTAAAGTGCCCTAGTATATTATATACACTGCAGGCAATGTCTGGATAAAAATAATTAAATTAGATTATTATAATTTCTACCTTATCACTTACCAGTGATGCCATTAACTACTCAAATGGAGTAAACAGAACAGCAAGTGCATGCACATTGTAAAGAGATATATAAGATATTGTCAGAGGGTGTGTGGCAGGCAGTATGATAAATAAATAAATAATTCAGTCAGTCTTCTATGCATCACCTTGAATATGCTATGAATAATAAAACCAAAGGCAGTAATTTTCTGTAATAATATTAATTATTATAGAAAACTAGGTTCACTGTGTATCTCATTTAAATCTGACATGATTCAGATGTAGATCAACCAGCTGTATTATTAACCATAAACATATTTATTTGGTTGGGAAGGGATTTATTATGTGAATCAAATCATTTTTATGCTCCTGTTAGAGTGTGAGCAAAAGGTGTAAAAGCTTTCGAGAAATCAATGTATCCAGATGCTGTTAATCCTATTGACTTTAATGTATGGTATGGTAATGCAGGCTGTTGTAACTGCACCACATGGTGTGAATTTTGCATTGTATTGATAGAATAATAATTGGAGTTAGGGTAGGAGTGTTTTAGTCCTAAACTCATATCTATGCATCATCTTAATCAAAGCATTTACAGGGCATGTTTCAACATACACAATTATTTTATTATTATAATATATTTATTATTACTTAAATTTTATACATATTTCTAATGTTGCATCAATCAATATTTGCATTCCACACATGCCGCCGGGATTACCAGCGGCCGGTCGACCATATTTTGCTTTGTATTAGAGAACTGCATGCGGTTGCCGCAAACAAAGTCAGTCAGATGTGAATTAGGCCTAAGGCTCATGTAATAATAGCCTGTGCCTTTATTGGGTGTAGATAATTTTTTTTATAACTACAATGAACTTTAATAATAAAAACTATAAAAAGCATTACTATTTTCAGCAGTTAACTTTTTGGGAATATCTTTATCTGATAATTTTTTCGACATTAATTGTCATTCAACATAATTTAAATACATTTAAAAAAGCTAGCAAAGAAATATATCCTGTTTGAACAACAATTAAGGCTGCACTCGCTGCCTTCGTAAACGCGTTCGGCCGAATGTCAGCTGCCAATGCCAAAGTTAACGAAATGTCAATCGTCGTAAAGAAATGTCAAATTTCGAAATTTGCACGACACATACATTTCATTTTTGTAAACAACAATCTTTGTTCTGCGTACGTGATGCTATAATTTACAATTATCTGCTTTTAATAAATTCTTGTTTTTAACGTGTTAATAATGAACTGAACTCTCAAACATTATTTAATACATACCTACAATTCTAAACTAAACATGGACATTATCACATTAGAGGAAAGTACCACTGAGAAGATAGCACCCTTATTACATGAAATTGTAAAACGAATAATAACTGAGAGCAAAACATTTGATTCCATACAGAAAGATTTTTTATTTGTTTTGATTGTGGTATTAATGTTAGAGAATGGGTTTATACTTGTTAACAGTGAGATGGAGGTGATAGATCCTCTCAAATCTTTTAATATGGCACAGTTATCTAAATGCAAGTTACCCTCTGGAATATATGAAACTTTATTTATAATGTCTGGATTTAAAAATATCACATTAAAATTAATCATGAGTCCACTGGGGGCAACTGTGCTAGTGAATTTAGTAGCAAATGAATTAAACTTTGAAACATATTCCATTTGTTTACCAATCAGTCGCTATGTTGTTTCACCTCAAGCTACATCTATCCCAATGATATTTCGGGATCTGAAACATTTCTCAATAACTTTTAAAAACAAAACTGTGTCTGCTGTTAAAAGTAGAATTCTGAATCACCATGGCTATCCAAGTGCAAGTTTAATTGGTTTGCCTGAGGAGGTACTTTTCAAAATTATGCTGCACCTACCAGTTGTGGATATACTCAGAGTTTCTAAAGCAAGCACAAGATTGAAAGTTTTACTTGAAAATGATAGTTTATGGCATTCTCTATGTAAAAGAGATTTTCATAGTAATTCTTCCGCTGATTTTAGAAATTGGAAAGAATTCTACAAACAAATGTATGCTGTTGAACAGGACAGAAAGTTAAGGACTCGAAATCAAGGAGCTGGAAGTATGCATGACTATATGGATTATACACATTATGTTTCTTACATTGATAATCCATTGTGGAATTCTATAATTTGAAATTTTCTGAAACATACCTATGTTATGATAAAATTCCTATTTAGTTTATTATGAATATGTTTTGAATCAAATCACAAATTTGTTGAATAAAAGTTGAAATTAGGTTGTAATAAAATGTTATTCATTTCATCCCTATAGAACAGCTTGACAAATATTAAATTATGCATATAAAATATGTTGCTCTTTTGTTAACAAATATTGTTTATAAAAGCTTTATATATTTTACATAGGTGAGAGCGAGGATAAATCAAATCTGGGTGTGCATTCTCTGGGAAAAGGTGTTCGTCATTTATCTATTCCATTTGATTCAGCAACAGCTAATGGTGATTTAAGTAAGTACAACATTTATGTAAGATTCAAATGTTCAAATTACTAGTTAATAATTAATAATTACATTAATTACTGGCTTCTGCCCGTGGCTTTGCTCACTTGAAGCTCTTAAACCAACAGTGATGATCTCTCCTTTGTATGGGTCTCTATACATTAGAGAGATCAGCTGTATCTCAGGTTACCATTAATTATTTGAGATAAGAAGTATACCAGTTTTTAAGTTCTATTTCTATTCTATTTATATTTGGGCACCAGACGGGCGATCAGTCCTCATGTTGGGATTATTTCGCCCAGTTCCCCATTAGTTGTAGTTTTAAAGTTGGAGCACATAGGTACTTTCTAACAGTGATAACAAAATTAAAACCTATTCAGTAGTTTTTGCGCCAACCCGTAACAAACAGACAAAAATAAAAAAAAACAGATTTTTGGGTTTGGAGACATTTATATACCCTAACACACTTGTTTTTTTTTAATATCTTCAATGTACAGACACAGCTTTTTTTTACAATTTTATATTTTTTTTCACTTAAATGGTATTTAACACAGAAATGTAGTTTATCCAGCTTAGTCTCTTAGGTCCTAGCTTAGGTGGATTCATGATTAACAATGTTTCTAAAAATTAGCATTTAATTAATTATTACTTATTCTAATTTAGACCTGCAAAGACATCATTAACAATTAATTATTAATTACATTAAAGTTCAAATTGACTTAAATATTATTACGAATCCTTTTTATGGGAATATAGAGAAGTGTTGTTTTTAGACTTTTTCAGGCATTTTTTAAAAAAATTCTACGTAACAACCATCCTCGTACTTCAAGGAATATTATAAAAAAAGAATTAGCGAAATCGGTTCAGTTGCTCTCGAGATATTGCGCTTATCAACACATTCATTATTTTTTATATTATAGAAATATAAGCGCATCCAGCTGCAGGTGTTGGTAAGAGCTCTAATGAAATATTAAGGGAAAGAAAAATAGGAATGAAATATTCCTTTTTTCTTCATTATTCCCATTTAAGATCCTATTTATAATGACTTTTTAGGGTTCCGTACCGAAATGGCAAAAAACGGAACCCATATGGATTCGTCATGTCTGTCCGTCCGTATGTCACAGTCACTTTTTCCGAAACTATAAGAACTATACCTACTGTTGAAACTTGGTAAGTACATGTATTCTGTGAACCGCATTAAGATTTTCACATAAAAATTAAATTTTGAGGGTTCCCCATACTTAGAACTGAAACTCAATTTTTTAATCCATCAAACCCATACAATACCTCTCAATAGATACCCCACACGGGTATCTATTGAGAGGTCTTCAAAAATGATATTGAGGTTTCTAATATATTTTTTTTCTTTTGTAGGTATACACTTTATAGAACACAAAATATTAACGATATCTAGTCTATACATTATAGAAATATGTAAGTTTGTTAGAAGTCAGCAAAATTTCTATACAACACGAGAAGACAAAAACCAGAGACTAAGACATAAAAATAGATTAAACCTACCAAGCTCCCATCTAAAAATGCACTCATCTAGTCCACATGTCATGTCGATAAAAATATATAATAAGCTACCCCTGCGAATAAAAAATGAAATTAAAGACAGTATATTTATAAAAAAAAATTAACACATCCTAATAACTAAATGTTACTACCATATAAATGAATACCTAAATGATAAATGTATATGAAATATAATAAATTGATATTTAAATAAATACTTATAATAATATACCTAATAATAACATAAACACAAATACATAAAATAAATCTATATATATAAAAGAAAGTCGTGTTAGTTACTCCATTTATAACTCAAGAACGGCTGAACCGATTTGGCTGAAAATTGGTGGAGAGGTAGCTTAGAACCAGGAGACGGACATAGGATACTTTTTATCCCGTTCCCGATACTTTTTATTCCACGGGGGCGAAGCCGCGGGCAGAAGCTAGTAATATATAAACAAGCATGACATACATTTATAATAATAATATCTGGGACATTTAATTTATTTTCTTTTTACAAACTGATAATAATGATAATGACTATAATTACATAATAGAATATCAAATACCTAATAAAAATAATTATAGTAATATATCTAACTATAGTAAGCGCACCTTAATAATTACCTATATAATATAATAGTCAATAAATATCAATTTATTATAAGTAAAATATGAAAATAATAAAATATGTAAAACTTCCTCCTCTCTCCTACATCTTGCCGTGCCGACAAGGCCCACACATGTTTCTTATATTATACCATTGTAACATCAATTTAACTTGTGGAGTGCAATAAATGTATTGAGTATTGTATCTATAATAGAAATATTTTTAAGTACGGAACCCTCGGTGCGCGAGTCCGACTTGCACTTGGCCGGTTTTTATAAAACATTACTCTCACTAGACTAGTTAAACACATGAATGTGATGTTTTATAAAAAAACATTTTTGAATTTTTAAGGAATCATAGTTTGGCAGAATTTTTTTAGCCCACCCGCTTATACCCATTCGCTATATATATTTTTTAACCTACTAAATATGATCTAAAATACTTTTCATCCATTAAACAGATGGGTGAAGGTCGTTCATAAACGGATCTTTAGACGTATAACTAAATAACATGGACCGTGTCGAAGTACACTGAAGGGTTCAATTTAGCTGCAGGTCATTTAATGATAATAAAGATCGCAATGAAGCTAAGGAAATAAATAAATAATTACCTATTATCTATGTGTCTAAAACAGCCCCTGTACGCTCCATAATTATATGCCTTCGTGCTGTCATCAATAAGTAAAAAATATTTAAAACTTCTTGACTTTAATATAAATTTTAATTCTGCTTAGCAAGTGCATAAATTAGGCATCAAATGAGAACAAGTAGTAGTTACCTAGCTAAATGTGTGTATTAGGTAGATATGTGTCCAATCTTTATTCGCTTCTATGTTGATAAATAACCAGACTAATAGTTAGCGAAAAACGAGTTGATAAATGATTTAATACTAGATACTTATTTGTCTAATTCGCCTTTATTACTTTAATTTACTGTGGGAGACAGCCATGCTTCGACACGATTGGGCCGGCTCGCCCAGATTGATACCACGGCCTGACAGAAAACCGGCGTGAAACAACACTTTGTTGTGTTTATCGGAGGCCCAAATCAAGGCAACGCACTTGCCACAGCTCTGGTGTTGCTGGTTACCATGGTTGATGGTATCGCTATGGTACCATCAGACAATCCGTCTGCTCGTTGCCCCCCTATGCCATAAAAAAATATTATTCCGCTTGATTATAGTACCTACTTAGGTAGGATGATTCAGATTGAAAGTTTATGTACTTATAATCATTTTACATATTTATGTACTAGACGTATTAAACAACATAGAAAGGAACACGTAAACGTAAATGTAAATGATACACAGTACACATATTCATGTTGGCCTGGGTGACGGGGGGATTCGTCGCGGCGGGTGCTCGGCTTAGAGAAATAAGAGGGTGAGGGATGCGCGCGTGAGATGCGCCGCGCAGCCTCCCTTCGGTCCGCCGCCTATGTGGCGCCGCCATCGTTGCGTTGACGCGAGTTTTGTGGAGCTGGACGCCAGGCTAAAAGTGCTTCGTTGATGTAGGCCCCTGTGCCGTGTTTATTGTGCTGATGGACTGGGGTAGGTGAAAGGCCGTGGAGGGCCCACGGGCGCTGCGCGACCGACCGCCGTGGCGGTGCTACGGACCCATGCTTACTCACAGTCGATCCGATGGCGATTTTCCTGTGTACACTAGAGGTGAGAGTGTCCTCTCTTTCTGATCGTATTATTCTCCAAGTAGTATTTGTTATTAATATTATTTTGACGCAGACTTTGTATTTCAATATTATCTTCGGTTCTAGAATTATCTTATACCTACGATACACACTGCTTTTTAGGAAGCATTCGGTAGTTTAGCTGCCATAAATACAATAATGCTATATAAAATAACCCACGGAGTCTCCTAGAAGGATGTTTTACGTAGACCAATCGATACCTTTAAATCGTTGGTATGCCTGTTAATTCCGTAAAGCTTAGAATAGGAACAATTCTATTGGGTCTCTTCAAATGACAAAACCTTTTAGTTATTTAAATTAAATTACCTACATATAGAAAAAAAAATATATATATTATAATCAGTACTCTACTGTAGTTAGACACGTTAGCTATAGATCTTCTCGTAAAAAATCGGGCAAACTGACGATATCGAATGTTATATACACACATAATATGTAACATTCTCTTACCCATAATAAGTAACTAATTTTTAGGTTTATAGGAAAAATTGGGACCTCTATATGATAACTCGTCCGTCCGTCGGCCGCCTACTTTTTACATTTTCTTAGACGCGTGGAGGTGTCAAGTTGAAACTAATAACAAATAATAAGATTTACCTACATTCCTTTTGTGCTGTAAATTCAGCAGTTTATCAGTGCAGTTTATCTCTGTTCTATAGAATCATGCTTGTATGCTCTGTCATCAATAAGTCAACGCAATAAAAAAACGGCCATTCATGCCTCACAATTTGACACTCGGAAATAAATCGCAAAAAATATTCTAAGTGCCTACTTAAATAATCTGAAAATTATTAACAAACAATAAGGTCACACAGGACAAGATCAGAACATCAGACAATATGAATTGAAAATTAAAATTCAAATTGTCTGTCAAGAAACTTTTTCAAGTTAAAATTAGTAACTCTCGCACCGAAGCTCCCGTCGCTGGGTGCGCGAGTCTGAGTCGAAATTTTTCGATTCTCTTTCTTTTTTAACTAGAAATTCGATGATTTTCACTGATTGACCCATGCGACGAAACAAAGGATTTATTGTTGTCGAACCCAAGCTAAACAGCTGGAAAATGAGAATTTTGGGATACGTTTAAGTAGAGTACGAATAATTAACTATTAATACGCACATGACTTCGAAAAGTCAGAGGTGCGTGCCTTAGATTTGAACTCGAGTCCTTTGACTTGGTAGTCCAATTGTCATATCACTAGGCTATCACTGCTCTATATAAGAATAATGATTTAAAAATATGTTACTAAGGAAAAAGAGAACAGCTGGTTCGGTTGCATCTTTTGGCTACAACTTGACGGGGTGCTGACCGAGGCACCCAGATTTGCTTTTTTGAAAAGTATGTACTCACTTAATAGTTAAACATTGTTTATTATTGCAGGTAGGTACCCAATATGCATATTTGATTTATAATATTCGTTTTTATATGTATGAATGCATGCATGTACCATGCATATGTTAATAATTTAAGCTTCAATGCACGAGTTATACGCTACGTAGGTTTTAGCATAAAATTATGGTCCGTTTATTTTCTAGGACAACAGACACCTATTTTTAAATAAGGGCTACACGCTTAATCTAACCGAGATGATCATCAAAAGCTCACAATGTGCTCATTCATGCTTGCAGTTTGGTATAAAAAAATGTATTCTACGGCATTATTGCGTTAATGAATTATTGTTTATTTTTAAAACATGCATATCTTTTCACACCAGTATTCCCCGAAGGATTAGGCAGAGGCGTTTTAATATACACCCACAGTTCGGTATGTTAAAGATATCATGAGGGCTGAACCTTTTGCTAAATCCAAACTCCGTATCGTAATCGCGCTAATGAAGGAGACAGTTTTATTACGGTTACGTTAAAATTATATCATTTTCGTTCACCTTGTAAATAAGTTGATTGCTATTTGTTGTGACGAAATCATTACGATCAAGCACCAATAGAAAAACATTTTGATAAGTTTAAGCTATCAATTGCTATCTAATCTCAAAATTCAATGCGTAATATCTTAGTGTTATTTAAAAGTTTGTAATGTTAGGATATTAAAGTGGTTTATGAGATGTTTTTATTTGGTGTGACTGTGTGTCAGTATCAACTCAGTGTACTGTGGTTTTTAACCGAAATGACAATATGGATGTTGTCAATCAGAGGTTAAAAACGCGGCATAGGCCAGTGGACGACGATACAAGCAGTGATTCTGAAATTTTAGATAAAGTTTACTGTAAGTTATAAGTATGTCCTAGCATGCTTTCTTTAGAAATATAGGTAACTCATTTGTCTAACAACAATGAATCTAAAAATAAAAATCATCTGAGTGAATAGGTAGGTACAACTGAATACGTATTAGCTTAAATTACCGCCAGTGTACCCTAACTTTTGTTTCTGTCATCCTTCGTGCCAGTGTTCCACAAGGTTTCAAGATCCTGTCCTGAACTTACTTCACTTATTAACAGTTTCCTCTCAAAAAGGGCTAAAGTTAAGTTTAAAGGTTTAGGTTGCGGACTTCACATATTGCAAAGAAAATCTCACAATACTGTTTCTACAAAAAGAAGTGAAATCCCATCAGAAACATTCTGTAAAAAACTAGCCAAGTCTCGATGGAACTGCTTCTTTATCTCTAAAAAGTAATGAAATGTAGACAAAGTCGTGCCAAGTCTAAGGTTCCTTACTGCGATTTCTTTATTATTTACAGTTAATGTTGTGTGACTTGGCCGTTGACTTGTACCCACTAACGTATAAAGAATGTTCAAATTATATTCTCAACGAACATTCATACTACGGTATCCTCTGTATACAAAGGTGTTGAACATTCACCTTTATATTTAAATTTACAACAAGGATACCTACAAGTCAACGGCCAAGTCACAACATTATCTATAAATAATAAAGAAATCGCAGTATTCCTTACTGCGATTTCTTTATTACTTTAGACTTGGTACGACTTTGTCTAGATTTAATTACTTTTTAGAGATAAGCAAGCAGCTCCATCGAGACTTGGCTAGTTTTTTACAGAATGTTTTTGATGGGATAACAGTTTATTGCCCGTGGCCACGCGCAACCCAAAAGGTCTCTGATCAAAATTGTGGTGCAATATACCTATCTTTATAACAAAGTTCATCGAAAATCGGTTCAGCATCTGAAAATTAAACAGACAGAGCGTAGTCAGTGCAGAGGTTCTTATGCCGTATAAAAACATATCGCTCCTTAGTGCCAATTGGGACCACCGGGCCAGATAAGTTTGTCGCACTGTATCTTCTTACTGCATACAGTTTATACTGTAGCAGGCCTGTAGGCGGCGTATAAGATGAATCATGCACCAGATTTTAAGTTAGACTTCCAGCAATGTAACAGTGACAACCGCATGCAATTTCATGCAGTATATATTTATATATAATACTAGCTGACCTGAGAGACGTTGTCCTCTCCAGGTTTCAACTAACCACCTCGAAAAATTTGATTTTCCATATTTCTAATACACTTAGCGCCATAGACCTCTGAATACCGTGTTTCTGACCTATAAATTACTTAATTTCAAAAATTTGTTCACGTGGTATTGACGTGAAGCATGGAAATATAAACAGACACACCTACATAGACAAAAATCTCAAATAACTGTTTCGGCGTCAGTAAATTAAGATTAACGCACGTTGCATTTTTTATTATTATTATACATACATATGTGGTATATTCTTAGGGTATATTATTTAATTATTTGAATAAATGGAAACTCTTTAGTTACTTTCTCAAAAATAGTGTGCGCACTGTATCGACACTATTGAGGTTTCAAATTATAAAATAAGTTACTATATGGCTGGATGCTTTAGAGAAGAAAACAATAATTGTGAAAATTGTCAACTCAAAATGACACCTGTTATCGAATCAAATTTAATTGAGGTAATAACGATGTCGTGTTAGTCCGCTAGAAAATAAGTTGTCATTCTTTGTTTACTTCTATAACCTACTCAAATATTTAATTTTTACACCGGCTTGTGCTCGCTGGATAAATCCTATGTATGCCCCGTGATTCCCTGTGTAAGTAGAGTTCGAATAACTGTACTAATAATCAATTCCTGGTCACAATAATGGTTTCTGATTGATCTGCTTTATTTTCTTGTTTTATCTTATTTAGTCCCTATAAGTGTATTTTTTAATTTTATTACTTGATTCTGTTATAATGTTTGATCCGTGCTAGTCTAATACAGAATTACTTGAAAAATAAATTGACTTCAATGGTTATTTTTAAAATTCAGCGTTTTCAATGGTTAAAATGTTAATAACTTTTGATAGAGAGAACCGATTTGAATTAAAAATAGCCTAAATGTTAATCCAAGAAACAGGCTATGAATTCCTGCCCACTTCCTCCAAATCTCTTCAGTAGTTATCATTTGATGCGCGGTCAAACATACAGACAAACCGACAGACAAACAGACAGACAAAAGTTCCAAAAATAATAGAAATGGATTGTGTTACCGATTCTGAGTCCCCCAAATTAGTTTTTTTGTAAATTTAGGCAATGTACAGACACGGCTCACTTACATTCGTATTATATGTAAGATATTATATCTTTTTTTATATATCTTCTATGAACAGATTCGATCAGACAGACTTCTATCGGCCAGTTACAATTTTATCATATGTATAGATAATATCCATACCTATGATTGAGAAAAGTCAGAGGGGGCCTTGGATTCGAATCACATAGGTAATTATAATCAGGGGTCGGAATAAGTGGATTTTTTAAGTTCCAAATAACTTAAATTGCCCTACGAAATGAATGTGACTTTTAATCCTGCCCCGAACATGGATGTGACTTTTAATCCTGGGTTCGGCATTGATATTTATTATTAACTAGCTTCTGCCCGCGACTTCGTCTGCGTGGACTTCAGATAAAAAGTAGCCCATGTGTTATTCCAGACTATAATCTATCTCTGTGCCAAATTTTATCCAGATTCGTTCAGCTGTTCTGGCGTGAAAGAGTAACAAACATCCATTCATCCATCCATCCATCCATCCATCCATCCTCACAAAATTTCGCATTTATAATATTAGTAGAGTAGGATTTCCATATCAAAAAGTTAGCGCTGGTCTAATTTTGTATCTATTAGAAATTACTATGTACCTACTTATCCGAAATAATTACCATACCTACTAATTAAGTAATTGGGACTCACTTGAGTCCACTAGATTAACGAGGCAGTTTATTTAATAAAAAATAGCAATCAAAAATATTATACAAAATCCTTTTATAATAGGAAATTAACCGAAGATTCCATTGAGACACAAGAACAGCCGAACTTCCATACAAAGTTGGCCATTTTCATTAAAGGTTCAGATCGTTTTAGTACTTGGTTTTTGTTTCAGCAGACACTAAGAAGCGCTCTAATTCAACAAGCATAATCCGTATATAATAATTTATAGGTACTACCTTTTCCTCCTCGTAGTACTTAGATAATGCTTCATTTCATATGATAAAAAGGGAAACCAATTACAGAATGATAAATTAATCTTCAAGCGCTGGGACTCGAATACTACTCAGTGAATTAAAACTTTAGTACTTGTACTTACAAAACAAAGTTTGAACTAACTAATCAGTATCGGCGGACAAATGTTTCAATATAAATAGAGCAAAACGTTCAGAATTCTTGCGGGCCTTTTATACGCTACCGCGACGTTCGTTGTCAGCCGATTGTGTCTGTTGTTGACGTGACGGCGCGGCAGATACCCGCCAGCCGTCTCACCACGACTACAGCCCGGACAGGCGACTCGGGTGCATTGCAACATGCAGGAGGGACAGAGGCAGGCAGACGGGCCCCCACTCTGTCCCACGTTACTGGCCGCCCGTACGCCAGTTTGCCGTTGAGCGTCTCTAGCGGCGCAAGCATTTCGAAATGAAAACGTCGTGATCGGCGTTGTTCGTGGCGGTTTCACATCTCGTGTAGTTTTGTTTAGTGTTCATTGACAGTGTAATTGGTGTTGTGACCATAGTGAAGATGCCGTCTGTACGACATGGCGTCGCGTAGTTGACATGTCGCTGAGCGCGCCCGTCCAGGCGGTGCGCGGGACTAGGACCAACAGCCTCGATCAACTCGATTTTCAGGAGCGCCGGCAACTGATTGCGAGCTCTTTATCTCTTACTGATTTCTTACATGTCGGTGCAAAGGAGGTGGCAGCCGTTGCCGGTCAGTTCCCCTTCCCTTTTTGTCTCTTTGCGCCCAGGCACATTCCTAACAATAGCTTTGCGAAATTAAAACCACATAATAGCATTGTAGTACACTTACAGTGGTCCATTCTTGAATGGATCTGTAACAAGTGTAACAAAAAATATTTACGTTACTTATATTTTATCATTTCAAGTTACTGATTGTAGTCAGTATAAAATGTGGCTTTGGTTTTTAGTAAATTTTGTCAACTGTTTTTTTTATACATAGACTAAAATAAATTATATCAGTCTAGAAATGATTAAACTTTATATTTCAGGTACAGCCATATTATCTTAGTTGAAATAGGCAATAGTGCAAGTCATTACTGGTAGTTTATGTATCAATAGGGTAACCGAGCTTACTAAATACAAAGTTTGTTTTTAAATTACATCATACTACATACAGCACGGTCGAAATAACTGTGCGCGTCCGAAGTTATCTACCCGTTCCGCACGACCGCGCAGGTCTATTATTGTTTGTGCAAAAGTACCGAAATCAGTATGGACAATAATTGGTATTGCGAAAAATTAGCATATTAATAAAATATACCAATGCACCACAATTTTGTGGATAAATTCAGACGCGCACAGTTATTTTGACAGTTCTGTTATTAATATTAAGCTCACTATTGTAAACATTTAGTTTGACTTTCAATTAATTACAGAAGTAAAGCCTAAGTAGGATGTCCGATATTAATAATGTTACATATACCTACCGTAGTACCTACATAAATTTTAACTTAACAATGAATGACAATTATAAGTAGCATCACGCTACCTGCAGGAGTGGTTTGGGTTCGTCGGCGAGTCACGATACTCCAAAACGTCTGCCTATTTTTCATTAGCACTTGCGTGACATTTTTTTACATACATACATACCATCACGCCTGTATTCCCCGAAGGGTTAGGCAGAGGCGTACTTATGTACCACCCACAGTTCGCCGGTATGTTTAGGTCCCATGTAATAGGGGGCGAGCCTATTGCCATTAACCGGGCACAATTTCCTAACTCCGAGCTGCTACTGGGAATTTCATAGAAAAACCCAATAACACTTTGCTCGACCTGGGAATCGAACCCAGGACCTCTAGCGTAGCAGTCGCGGTCAGGACCACTTGGCTATTGAGGCTATTTTAATACGTAGCTATAGCTGTACATTTATTTTTAAGTTCAAGTAGAGCTGAATTTTTAATTTGGCTAGAATATGAGGACCTTAAAAATGCCTTCATAAGTAGGTAGGTATTAAACCTAAGTTAATTATTATATTTTTTCCTTAATAAATCTCTGATCTTGGGTGAAGCCCAAATAAGGCAGAAGGTAAAGATCTCGGAATTAACCTTAGATTTAAACTTGGAAATCATGCCGCTAGGGCGAGTATTAAGGCCAGTTTAAAGGTCAAATTCTTATTTGCTACTTATAAATCATTATTTAAACAGATTTATTTGACAGCCAGTATATTTGCAGTACGTAGTAAAACTGATAAATAAATACCATAACATATATGAAACACAGTTGAGTGACTGAAGAGACATATAGGTACGACAATAAACTGTGATGTTGAGTGTTCAAATACCTTACTTATATGTACCGTAAATGCAAATTTATGCCATTTTAAATAGTGTGTTTCTTCGAAGATAATTATGTACATACGTAGTATACATAGTATGTTTTGTACACAAGTTTCAACAAAACAAAAGATGCTTGCTACTTGGAGGATGATTTTACCCACGTTTTCTCATATCGTGGGCACCCATAGTATCTACATTATTTATGGTGTTTATATTGAATTGAAAGTGAAAAGAGGCAGGTATACACTATACATTTCCCACCTGTATACAATTCCCATCCCGATGCCCAAAATTACCTGATTATTTAAATTATTTCTGAGCATTATACAGTCGAGAGATACATCAATTGTACATTGAAAAAAACATACCTCTGATTGGCATGCACTAATTGAAGTCCACGTTGACATTCATTTACTGATGAACAAACAAGGGCAACAGTTAAAACCCAATTATTAGGACTTTGCTGGGTACCACTGCATGTTAAATCATTTGTATTCATCAAGAGACTGTTTTATTTTGTTACTGACATTTCTAATCAAAAGGTCAGTGTGTACTATTGTACAGACACTTTCACACATAGGTATCAATAATATTATGTTTCCAACAACAATAATAATTATGTTGGTTGATAGATAATGTAGTATTTATGATAAATCAAAATATATTACAACAAGTTCGCATGCAGTGTGCAGGTATTAACTAATGTGCCTTTGTTACCGCAGGTGACACTCGAGAAGCATATTAACTATGGTATTCGTTACGCAAAGGTGCTGTTGAATCATCGCAAGTATGATTGAATGATGTTCGAACACTCCCTTTAATTGTTCCTCAACTATAGCCGTATAAACCATTAGAATATCAATTGCGAAACATACAAATAACCCAGCAGTTTGGTTGTCTTACTAATAAATGTACCTAATTACTTACTCGTACAATGCTTGGAGAGATTTTATCCGAATTCATCCAAATGTATAATAGTATCTAACAACTACCCAATGGCTGTGTACTTATAGTAGCAATTTACAAAAAAGAAACGGAATATCATCGAAATTTAAGAGCAAATGTTGGAAACAAGGTATAAAAATAACATAGACGAACTAGTACGCTTTAGATCGAAATACTATCTGTGACTATAGTCCATAATGTTAAACAAAAACAGAGCACGCATCTGTAATTAATAATGAGTAGTGATTTAGTGAATGACAATTAAAGTGGTCCTGTTATGGTCCAGGGGCTCTACAGAATGCGTTTTGAATTTTCATTTGAATAGGTACCCGGTAAACTTTTGATGAAACTCCTATTTATTAAAAAATATATGGAGGCGATCGAAATCATAGACTGATGGAAATTGTTCACTATTTATGAAGCGTGTTTTCAAGCTGACTCTTCAGCACTAGATTATAATGTAGTTAGAACTTGATTGCAGATCAGTGAAGTTTTTCATCATCTTTTTCACTGTATTGTTAAATTAAATTATTAACTAATACAAATAATAAACCACCGAGAGTGACCTGCTGGAGACTAACAGGAATGGCAAACATTGATTACCTATATATTATAAATTATCAGTTTCACATTTAAATATATACATTTCAGATGCTTTATAACAGTAACGAGCAAATCATTTTAGATACGAGTATCATTGTCAACGCCTGTTATACAGTCTATCTATCATAAATAAAGTCGAGGTCTTAGAAGGTAAGGACCTCAAATCTTGTAACAAGGTGAGAAGTGAGGACGTAAGGTGCGTTGGTGGGGCTCTGGCAATTGTTGTGGGCGAGTCACTTCGTCACGAACCGGTGACTCATATTTTGCAAATTAAACGTTACTCCCAGCACACCCATGAGCCCATAACCCCTATACTTATTTTGTTTTACTGACTGGTTATACCATAAAAAAAAAATACGTTTCTTATTATCACATAATTATTTTGGTATTCGTGTTCATTACCATTCGTGCTAACAATTAATTATACACTTCGTCATTCGACTATTAGACATTGTAATAAGACTACTTCACGGATACGGGCACGGTCAGGGGTTATTCCCTAATGTCCCCACCGTCTATGTCACTGGTGGAAAATGAAAAAAAAAAAAAATTGTCACCAGTGGTGAAAATTAGGAAAAATAAATAGTACGACCCCAGTAGTGGCGGTGCTAGAACTGAATAAATATAGTGATGTGAATTCAATTTGTTCACGAATTATTTTAATTAGATGATATATTCTATTATAAAATGTACATTAAAAACGAGAGACATAAAACATTTACACGTCACTTGGAAGACATCATTTTTTATAAATCACAATATTTATAATAATCGAATATAAATTGGGATAAAGTCAAGAGAATGATGATGGGACCGAAATCGTATAATAGTGGTGTAAAATTGAGTATAATGATTACTATTAGTTATAGTGATATTTTCATGAGGTGTAAAAATGCTTAAGTACATCAACCGAGAATTTGTTTAACATGTGATGAATAAATATTGTTTACTCTTAGTATAACGTTGTTCTAGTGTATTATCTCCAACCCGGTGATAGGTGATTCATGTACAGTTTATTATCAAAGATCTTATCAAATTAATAAACTTTATACTGAAATGTCCGTAGCAAACTATAAATAACTTTCAATACAACAGACAAACAGACTAAACGCGAATTTATCCTTCCGTCAACCAGATACCCCGTATTTTATTATAAAATATTCCAAACGACCCTGTTGTATACTGCTAAGTACGCAGATAATTTGTTTTCTTTGTTGATAAGGTAATAGCAGCATTGAAAAATGAATTCTCTTATCTGTGGGCCGAATTCTTTGACAAATATTTTTAGATTTCTGTGTTGTTACCTAATGGCGTCCTTCATGCAAGATATTTTATGTTTGTAGGTAGTGGCATTTATAACCCATAGTTTAAAATATTTGCTTCTGTAAAGCGGTTGCCTTCGAAAAATAAATACGAAAGTAATGAAATAAATGTAATACTCGCATAATGAGCATGGCTTTCGATGACCAATTTGCTAAATAAGAAGTCACCGAAAACCATGCTGCGTAAGATGCTTGATTAAAAGTTAATAAGAGGATGCTAATTAATACAGTCAGTCACTGCAGTGGAAAATATATTTATTGGCGGACTGGCAGCAGAAAATCTAATTATTTGAAACTAATGGAAATGAAGTGTTAATGTAGTAATGTAGAACTTTAACTAACCCTTATTTGCATAAAATTATTTGTTTGTTACGTTTTCACGCCTAAATCGCTGAACAGAATTCGACAAAATTAGGGAAGCAGATAGATTGCATGCTGTTGCTATGTTTTGTCTCAAAAAGTGGAAAGGATGCGCAGATAACAGCTATTAATGTATAATTCTTTATATCTCTTAGCAGCATGGTGCAATTGCGAAATTATACGTCCCCAAGTGATCACCTTATTCTGTTCAAGTTTTGTTCTGTATTTCTTGGAAAATTCAGTTGAAGTTATTTCGACGCGGCATTACAGACGCCACCTGCATGTCGATGACTTGTTCCTTTAGTTTGTTATGCATACCATGTAGGCTTGTAAGTCCTGCCTTTCTCGTGAAATTATCCTGTTTGATAATTCTGAGATTTAGCGTGTAACCTCACATATATCTGTTCATAAATAAGAAGAAAGTCTGACTGACTGTCCGATTCACATGTCAATGTACATCCCAAACCATTTTAGGCAATTTTATGCGGATTGGAAAGTAACAAAGTCAGCGTGTGTAACACTGCGGGACAATGCTAGTAAACAATATGACTTTTATTTCTGTTTACTTTCTTTTTGGAATGTCTCCATCTGTTATCAAGGTATTCTACTGAAAAGCAATGATATAAAATGTACTTATAGAGATTTCTGGTCTTGGCAGCTAGGGGAAAATTTCTCTTTTGTAGATACCTTACTACTCCTTGGTATTGTGTTGTGATAGGCGCGGACAGTTCATAACAATAGACTCTCGACATAATGGGGCCATTGATTGTGTGGATGTATCATGAATGTGTGAGTAACTATTTGTACCGATCTTACTGGTACCTATCTACGAGTATGTATTGTATCCACGTTGTCTTCTTTCATTTTATTTCGCGTAGCTCTGGGTTTTTTGTTGTGGTCTGAAAAATCCTCATGGATCGTCTGCAATCTGGGGATGTGGCAGGGTATCTATGACTCCTACCGTTTAAAAACCCCATTTAACTTTCCTATAGTCACGCTGGTTTTTGACATAGGTAACTATGTTATGTCACACTGCGTCTTTTTTTATAAAAGTATAACTAATATGTAGTTACTTAAGTATCTACTAATAATAGTCTTTAAGAGAAGTTAATTTAAATTGTTGAGAAAGTAATTGTTTATGTGAAGTACTTAGGCCGTAGGTATTTATTCAAACGCATTTCGATTTATGTGATACTTTTTCTTACGTGGTTAATTGGAAATTAATGTAATTGGTTAAATCGTCTAAGGGTTCAGTAGAGCTAACATGTTAAAATTGCCTCATAGGTAGGTACAATAAAACCTAACAGAGTCCAGATTACAAATTCAAGAATAACATATTGATTAGCATTTACTATGTTTTGTTGCAGCAAAGAAACAAAATGGCTCTGCGGTACGCACTAACAGCCTGGGGTCGGGTGCGCGCACGCCGCCGGCTGAGCGCACCAAGTCCAAATTCTCAGCTTTTGGTAGACTTTTCAAACCATGGAAGTGGAAACGGAAAAAGAAATCAGAAAAGTTCGAAGCTGCTTCTAGAAGTGAGTTTTATTAGTTTGTTATCTTAAATACGACATGATAAGCGGTCGTCCTGATAAGCTGTCATATAATTAATTTACATGGAATTCCGACACTGTTTACTATACTTTCTGTTTTGTCTGTGTTTACAACTTAACTCGTTATTATGTTATACCACGAAGGTGATAATATCTAAATTATATTTAAATCGGGATAACCCCTGATTGAAGATCAAATTTTATGGCAGATAATGGTAATGATAGTACGTACCTGAATATATCTACGATTTACATATTTGCTCTATTTGGGTACTTAATTAAAATACAATCCGTATAGGTAGCTTATGTAGTACTACATAATTACTAATATAATAAAACTCCTAAAACTGATAAGCAGACAACAATCTACAGCTCAAACCGGTGGCATGAGTACCCATTATGCATACGAGTACCTAAGCTCCTTCCATAAATTAACGTAAGTATGTAAGTCAACGCAAAGATAGGATTTAAGGTTTTGTCTGACACTGAAGTTTAATTATTGCCGGCCCTTCTCTATAAGGATCACTTGATGGTACTGTGCAACTAGTTTAAGCACTTAATTTAATGGTCTAATAGAGTAAAACATTTTGACTTTGATTATAAAAAAGCTTCAACGAATAACTTGTTATTAATAATAATGTTTGGTTTTGCAGCCTTAGAGAGGAAGATATCCGTCCGTGCGAACAGAGATGAGTTGGTGCAAAAAGGTATACTCTTACCAGAGAGTCCAGTCACGACAGTCCCCGAAGTCGGTGAGTTTTCTATGTTTAACTTAAATTGCATTAGAACAATTCAATTAAAATCAAACTTGGATACGGAATAATAAGTTAAGATTAAGTTACAGAACTTATAGTACAAGGAACAGTGTAGAACTAAGGATATTACAATTGATTAATATACAATTTTGATTTGATATCGAGATCTAGTCTATAAGTTACTGGATTAGGGCAGTTAATGGTTTGTGAACCTAAATGTCTGATGGTTGTAACCTACTTCGCATGACGTTACTACTGTTCAGCGCTCTTGTTTAGACTGACTGGCTACCCCTAACGTATGGTCGCACTAGTTTAGTAATATTTTTTAATAATAATTCGGTTGTGTTGCATATTGTTATTATATAAACAGAAATGTTTATATAATAAGACCAAAATATAAACGAAATGAAAAATGTAATGAGTGAGTATTTTAATTTAATGAAAATAGTGATAACCATTAGCGAGATTAATGTTCTCTGTTAAATATTAACAAGTATACGAATTATCTAATGAACTTCATGTAATGCAAATGTAGGGACTGGGTAGCAACTATTTCTTAGCTCCGTTTTCCTTAATTATTACTATGCTTGCTTGAGAAACTGGAGCGGTGTCGCAGTTGGTAGTTTAAAAAAACATTTTATTTAACTATTGCGACAGTAATAATACATCACAGGTGGACGTAGTCAAAGAACGGATGGTTTATAAAACTTTTACTTGGTAAATTATTTAATTTCGTGTATAAAAAAAATGTGTATTTGGTTAAAAAATACCAAGGTCTTTTGAGAAATTGAAACTAATGTAAGTGACGTGTTAATGTGGTAAGCGTATTAATTTAACTAACCCATAGTTGCATAAAATGAAAAAAAAGGTGTAATTAGCGAGAGAGCTGCTTTCAAATACTGTTGTTTAACTAAATTAAATAACAATAGAGAATTTAGCAAAATATGGTGACTGTATAATATTGGTCCTAATGCATAATGTAATGTTTTTTTTTATTTGAGTGTTTCTTTTTTGTGTACTTGTTAATTCACGTGTTGTAATATTAATACTCACGATTGTAAGCCTGACTGTATTTGAATTTCAATTTGAAAGATATAAAATTTATAATGAGTAGGAGCTATTTATTGTATTTAAGTTTTGAATACAACAGCAAATATATTTTGTTAATTACTTGGACTGCTTGATTTTATTATTATTTATAGAAAATTCATTATTATATTTATTTATAGAAAATTTATATTATTATTTATAGGAAATCAACAATAGAAAAAGTTTATTTATTTACGTGTATTTTATAACAAGCTTACATCTAATTTAGACACACTTGCTAGTCAGCTTTGTGTAATATATTTATTTGTTGCAATCTTGTCATTTAAAGGTAAAAGATAGAGATATAAACTATATTTAAATTAACTTATATATCTAAGTACCGCTAAACTGGGGTTACGTGGAGTCGTGGGATAACTATGATCAAATGTTACGTTTATAAACAAATGGAAATTACGTCAAAAGGAGTACAATTTGGTAGATTAGGTGTCAATTTAATAAAAGTGCTGGCATTTTTTATGGAGTTTTATGCGATAAACTCAACTAATACAAATTGTTTAATTTTACTATTGAATAATGTGCTTTTTTAGTTTTTTTTGAATTATATTTGGGGTGACTTTCAAATTACGTAACAAAGAATAGGAGTATTAAAGATCTGTTACATTGAGAATCTTTTATCACACCTTCAGTGTATCATAAACACCCTTTTAACAACATACCATGACGCCTGTATTTTATTTTCGCACAGAAATACTAATGTACATCAGTACTCAGTACTCATGTACACAGTACCCCGGTATGTTTAAGTCGCATGTAATAGATTACTAAGAATTTCGTAGAAGAACCCAATAACACTTTCAACCTGTGTATCGAACCCAGGATCTTTAGCGTAACAGTCCTGATCGTGATCACTAGTCTAATGAGGCAGTACGCCTCATAACAATTAAGATAATCTATTTGTAACTGTCTCATTAGTCTAGTGGTCCAGAGCGCGACTGCTACGTTAGAGGTCCTGGGTTCGATTCCCAGGTCGAGCAAAGTGTTGTTGGGTTTTTCTATGAAATTCCCAGTAGCAGCTCGGAGTTAGGAATTTGTGCCCGGTTGATGGCAATAGGCTCGCCCCCTATTACATGGGAACTAAACATACCGGCGAACTGTGGGTGTACATTAGTACGCCTCTGCCTAACCCTTCGGGGAATACAGGCGTGATGGTATGTTATGTTATGTCAGTAGTAACGTATGTGAAATTTCAGATGAGCCCTTGTCGCCGCCGTCCGGCGCCGATGATGCACGAGGCGAAGTGGGTAACGCGGCGCAGGCGGCGCAGGCGGCGCAGGACCGGCTCGTGGGCATGCACGCGGCGCTGCAGGCGCAGCTCGCTTCACAGCTTCAGCAGCAACAAGCCGCGCTGGCGGCCGCCGTCGCTGCCGCCGCCGCCGCGCATCACCACCACCAAAACAATAACGTCATAGGTCAGTTCTTGCTTTAGTACAGTTGGCGCAAAATAACTTGAACCAAAATGGCGGATGCGCAGTAGTCGATTTTTAGTACATTTTGCACGCAAATGCACTGCGCAAACTTTCCCCCTCTCCGTTAGTTTCGGGTCAAGTTATTTTGCGCGAACTATACCAAGGTTTTTATTATAGCACATTACATAGTATCGATCCTGTATTCGTCCAAGTGTTAGGTAGAGCTTTACTAATGTAGAACCACAGATCGCCGGTAATTTCGGGTCCAACACTGAGCTGCTATTGAAGTTTTCATAGAAAAACTTAATAACGATTTGCTCGACCTGGGAATCGAACCCAGGAACTCTCACGGTTGGGGCTAACATATGGCAGTCATTTTATCATATTCGATTTATTATCGACTCAAACCCTGGAGTGCAGTTTTACATTGCATTATAGAATATAGTTTGATACGAGAAGTTAAAAGTATAATTAAAGCATACTCTATAGCAATTGATGTCGAACACAACCCCATTTAGCCATGTGTGGGAGGAATTAACTGTCTCAGCAGGCGACGGATTTTTTGGATCCACAAATATTCCGCATACGAGCACAGAATACATAACTAGACATAACGCCGTTTTGCGAATGGACGTTGCGAAGTGGTTTAGAATGCTAAGGTAGAAGTAGAATGTAAGCTACAGGGATACGCTTGTTATTTCTCCAAAAAGTATTCTCTATCTCCTCTGAAATCATTCGTAGAAGATCGTTGCTCATCGGAGATCGGCAGAACAAAAGTTTCAACTAACATGACTGAAGAGATCAATAAAGTTAATTGGCTTATTTAGAACATCACATTAGTATTATTTTTATTGATATTCTTTATAATATACTACTGTATGTTTCCCTTTTCAATAAATAAACATCTCCTTTAGTATTTAAAACAGTTAAACTATTAAATTTCCTTACAGCTTTCGTAAGCCAATAAAGCAATATTATAGTATTATTATACTAGGGTGCTATGAATAAGCTCCGTGGTGCATACATCCGTGAGTCATGGGATTTTCCCAAAAACACCGGTATTCATGGTCAACGTACATTATTGCAACTATGGCGCCACCGCCCGGTATAGATTGACTGATTTCCTCAAGTAAAAATAAAATTATATATTAAGTAGTCAGACTTTGTTATAGTATCAAAATTCCATGGCTCGCCCGATTTATAATATGAATACATATTAAACACGTTCGTAAGTACCGTCAATTAAAAAGTTATTAAGATACATAGCCTAGAAGAAAAGAATGCGGTGACAAGTATATTATGTAATGTATTTGCTGGCTGACTAATTAATTTGCATTTTGCCATCTATTGGTATCGTTCCGCGTAAAACTGACTGTACATGCAAGTAAGATCTATATTATTCTCCTAGGTAGATACGAGGATTATTATATATATCATTCATAGCTTTCCTATGGTAAGAAAAGTATTTAAATATTTACAAAATAAAATTGTACCTGTTTGCTTTACAGAAAAATCGTATCGTAAACTACAATAAATCAATGAGCGAGATAATATAGTTTTCTTAGTTATTGTATAGATGTGATGGCTGTAGGTCCAGTATCGCGCCACCGCCATGCACTACTGGGGAATTGGCGGAACGGTATTGTGCTTTTATATGTTACTAGCCGTTTCCCGTGGTTTCACTCGCATCCCAAATAAATGTTATATGACAAAATGTAGCCTATGTCATTCTCCGAGGTCCAATTTATCTCTACACAGAAATTCATAAATGTAGGTGCAGCGGTTTACGGTGAAAAGGTAACAGACACAGAGCTACTTTCGCATAGATGAATGAATAATAATGATAGATGATTCCAATATTTATAATATCTAAAAATTCATAGTATGGAGATAGATTCTATGGTTGATTTGTAAAATTTCAGTCATACATAAATGTGCATTTTTAAGAACTCAATAAAGTTAAGTTTTAAAAGTTGATGATAATATTTTGAGAGTGGCAGTAGGTCCATAGTGGAGCTGGCATTTAGAAAATATGAAGAAGGGATTGGAATATATATATGGATAATGAGAACACATAATATTACTATGTACTTCAAATGATGTGACAAAATGAAAATGGTCATGGTATATAAATGTAATCAATTCTCATTCATATACGTAGTGCATAAACAGCAGTACTGTAGTGTCCCACTGGAGGGCAAGGGTGCCCCACTCTTCTTCAACCTTATTTCTTAAATGATGTGTCTTATAAAAGTTAAAAATAATAATTATTGTGCTAACAAATACTGAATCGCATTAAATGTAACTGGAGAATAGGTAGTGACGCGTGGCGGGAATTAACGACATCCTGACAGGACGGGCGTCGAACGTTGACCTACCACTAGCTGTCTAGCTGTCACACGGCAAACAGCCACACAGTGACGTCATACATGTCGTATTATGTAATGCTTTACAATTATGTACATCTTGTTCGCACTTATTTATTTACTTTGCTACTGTACATATTATTGAGTTTATCATCTCTTGCTGTTATTGTAACCTAATTATTATGACACACAAACAAAGTATTTTCGTCATGCTTTATAAAACTGTACTCAATACAGCTGGCAAAAAGTCGCACTGTTTTTCTATTTTCGCTCAACGATCTGAATTCGCTCAGCCCGAAGATTTCACTAAATTTATTCATTCAGCCATTATACCGCTTTGATTTCACAAACTTTGTAATTGGATGCTCAACTATACAAATTCATATTACGATAAATTATTTATAAAATCTGACCTCCAATATGGGTCGGTGTGTTAAAATTGAAATCAGCATATTCGGGTTTTTCGAACGAACATAGATTGCCGCATCGATGCTTTAAAAGTCTAGAGAGGAGGCAGTCGTGATAGTCTAGGTCGTGTTGCCGGTGACTAGGGGTTGGGTATCCATGGGCTGTAGAGCATTGCGCGGGGTGCGGTTGTGCGGCGCGCGCCTCAGTGTCGGTACGCCCGCGCCCGCGCCCGCCCGCGCCGCCGGCCCGCGACCTGCCGCAAACCGACCCTCGCGTCCGTTTGCCCTAACCTCACTCGATTACCTGCGTACATAGATATACCACCTGTCTGTCAAATCACCGGGACCCACAGCCGCATTCCATGTTTTTTTGTTTCCTTACCTTCCTTTCGTCATAGAACACCTATTATTTGAGATCATAGGTACAATCGAATCACGTGAAGCGATGTGCTTTTGAGCTTTCGGAGGCAAAGTGTATACTTTGTTTTTTTTTTATTGATAGGTTATTTTCGATAAGCCCTGCCATTCAAAACGCTTTTAGCTATAGAAAGCACAAGACATGTGAGGAAATTGCACCAAAAAGCTCTCAGTTCAAACAGAATGTGGAGAAAGCTAGATAATATAATTTAGGCTTTCCTTTCGCAATCGCAATTACTTATCTATCATGTTAATTATAATAAACGATTAATGTGTTTTAACGATTAGTGTGTAAACTATACATGCCAAACAAATTGATTTTATTTTAAATAATGCACCATATTCAATAATATCGTACCATAAATAAATATGCTTACTGTCTCTATATCTACAGTTGAGCTCACCATCTTTTCTATTTTCTGAATGACATAATAATAATACCCTATTTAATTAATTATATATAAATACAGTTTACAAAATATAATATAGTTATTACGTTTATAATTCCATAATTAATAGCTTTACAGATTTTATATTTTTTTAGAATATAGAGTAACTTCGTCACTAACTCTGTATAACAGATTTTGTAGAGCTTGATAGGTTTTGGTTGGCAGTCCTTCGTCGGTGCAAGTATTAATTGCGGAGGTTTTTTGTATGTCAGCTAGTCATGTTTTAGTTATGGTCGGTGGTTAGGTCTGAGGCGCCAACTTTGCGTGCGGTATCGATCGGCTCGGGCGCCAGCACGCGATCGCGACCGCTGCACCGGCGACGTTGCCCCGTTGCCCCGCGACGCTTGCACGACATGTTCCATTGAACACTAACACAAACGAATATTCAATTATTTCTAATTGCTATTGAGTCATTTAAAAGTAACATGCTGTACTACATACCTAGTTTACACCTCTACCTTTCCGCATTGCGCACACTTAGTTTTTTTTACATCAAACTATTTTGAGTGATGCAGACTATACAGTGCAATAAGTTATATCGGTCTTGTTTTCAGCGTTTCAATAGAGGAATTATAAATAATGAATGTACCTAAGTAACTGTTATATCACAAAATTTGATATTACAAAGATGCTCAAAAATTTTGGGAGTAGATCTTTACAAAATAGTTTTGGATCGTATCGTGATGGGATATAACGCAGTGAGAAAATGCGGGTCGGGGAGGGTTAAGAGCGGTGGGTAATAGCTGGCGCGGTGTCGCAAGCGCCTCCGCGCGGCAGGCGCGTGCCGCCGCCACCGCCGCCGCCGCCGCCGCCACCACCGCCGCCAGCCCCGCGCCTCTCTATGATGGGCTTCATCATGGGATGTGCCTGCTTGAGAGGTTCGTGCTTAGTTTTAGACAGCAAAATAATGGGAATTATGATTTATGTTCAGCATTCTTAAGAGACGCAATACGCACTATTTTCTCTGTAAGCATTGCAAACTAAGCTAATATCCCATCCCATCAGCACATGTAAGATGCCATTTTTTATGGAAAAAGAAAAGAGATGAAAAGCTCGAAGATGAAGATGATGAAGTTCGTTTATGGTTTTATGACCCATTGCCATTTGCTTAGGAATTTGATGAAGATGCTCGCTATGAAATTTAATTTGGACAAATACCTACCTATAGGTCGCTGAAATTCATATTGTCCATACTAAATACAAATAGTAAATAGTTACCTAATATTATTTGCTGCAAGAGCACCTTTTAAAATTGGCGGTAATGCACTAGGTACTAAATATGTAAACTGTTAATTTGTGTTCGCGCAATATATTTGGAATAATCAATGATCTTTAAATATTACCTACCATACACGGATACTGAACGCATCGACCCTATTAGTTTTTGTCGTTATCAGTGACTCTTCCGTACGGTATTTTTACAGAAACAATTCCCGGAATTATTGCTTTAAATTGTTTGTTTGTGTCATTGATATCCAAGAAAAAGGTATGTACCTACTTGTAGTTAAATTACTTTTGAAGACAATATTTTATTTAGTATTTATATTATTTGGGTACTTCATACATGTAGAATATTTAATTTCTTTCTTATGTTGAATTTACGTAGAGATATAATTTTTTTCACACATTCTGTGGAGAGCCATGCTTCGTCAGGAATGGGCTGTCTTGGCCGGAGTGATACCACGGCTTCATAGAAAACCGGCTTACGTTATGTTTCGCCGTGTGAGTGAGGATACCAGAGGCCCGAACCCTTTTAGGACGCCAGGAACACATTGCGACTCCTCTAGTGTTGCCAGTGTCCATGCAGGGCAGCGGTAATCGCTTAACATCAGGTGAACCGTGTGCTCGCCCCCCTACCTATGCCATAAATAAACAACGTATAGGTCTACTTGGCTCAACTCAAAATAATATAATTTTATTTTAGCCTGTTTTCCGCCGGTGTTCAACATGGACCCTCTACGGTCTACGCTTTCGTAGGCCGAATCGTAGCACTTCGTAGCACCGTCTACGAATACTTTGTGATACGTCTATATTTTTTATTTCTAAGAAATTAAGTGTAAATGTCTTATTTCTTTCAGATTAGGGTCTCTTTACGTGGTATCTTGATGGAACAGTGACTAAACTTATATTAAAAGTGTTTAAGAATTATACATATTTGTGTAAATAGTTTGATAACATGTGGAATAAGTTTAATAGTAGTATAATATAAGTAAATGAATAGTTATTCTGAGTGGTTTGCAAGCCGGTTTACTAAAAAACTACAAAACAGGCTATATTATATTAACTTCTATTTATGGCTATACCTATATTAACTTATTTTTATTAAGCGTAAAATGTATCGTAGAACGTTACTATTACTTTTTAATGGCACAATAGCCAAAACAAATACCTAAAGTAATTAAAACGGATTTTAAGTTTTTTACAAATATTAAATGTTACCGAAATGGAATATAACAATTCTGATATAATAAACATTTTACTATAATAATACTTTGTCACATTACCGCTAACAATCTGCCATAAATACCTCAAAACATATTTGTTCGCCTTTGTTCATCGGACTTTGTACAACGGAACCTCCGGGGATTGGGGGTCCAAGCTTATCCCAGAGCACCAGTTAGTGTAATCTAAAGATATCGTTTAGTCCCAATCCAACAACTAATCGTTGTAAGTAGTATTTGTAACAGAAACACCTTTGTACTTTTATTAAAACTTATTTTAGAACTATGTATTACCAAAAGGGTTATCATCATTTAGCACTAGAGTCGCGTGCGGGGCGTAAAAATTACGTAATTATCATGTATCTGAAGGTTAACAACGTAATTAAATTGATAAACAAAACCGCTCATTAAATAATCATATACTCCATGACTCATTAAACACATTTTACGAATAGTACATGCACTACTTAATTAGGTTTAACAGGGATAGTAGGTACACAGGTTGTATAGGCGGAAATGGGAAGGACTCCTCTCCCCCACAGCAAAGTATTTCTTTACTGGACAGGAATCAATCGATAGATGACAGAGGACAGTATATTATTTCCGGTGCAAACAGACAGAAAAGACTTTACCTCAGTATCAATACGATTTTAACTTATGACAATATTAATGTGATTAATGTTTGTAAAGAACATTATATTTATTAGATGAATGTTTTCTTTATAGTTTGGAAATTTGCAAAAAAAAACTGAATATAAAAGGAAATGCTGGTTGTATTTATGAGGTAGATTAACAGTATGTCTTTTGGTTATTAATTGATTAGATATTTGAAAATTTAGGCGGGACTTAAACGATGCTAGTTACAAAACCAAAACTACGATGGAAATCTAAATAAAAACATTTAAATACATCTTCTAGTAGAAACCGTGTTTTGGTAATAACACTTTCATATCCCGTTATCATAAAAATACAGCAACATTTCGAAATAAAAGAATATAGGGGCATAAAACTAGATATTAATAAAAACTGCAAATCACAGTTCATGAATCAAATGGGAGCAAGCACCTTACCTTCAAATCGAGTTTGTTTCCTTCGATAACGCATTTGTGTATTATGTATACAGATATTCAGTGTTAGCATTTTACTGTCATAGCGAATGCTGAATCCCTAAAACAAGATTGCTGACAGATGAAATGGAGGATAAGTTACCGTGCGAATATGAATAAAACATCGTTAAGATTAGTATTGTGGACTTTGACCTTTTATTTGAGAATGTGTAAATGTAGGTACACACAACCATTTCTAACACCAAACCCTAATAACATACACGACACCGTCGAAGCTCCATCTCAGCTCATCCATCATCATATCAGCCTATTGCCGTCCACTGCTTGAACGTAGGCCTCCCCCAAAGAGCGCCAACCATCCCGGTCTTGGGCACCTCGCATCCATCCGCTGCCAGCCACCTTCTTTAAATCGTCGGTCTATCGTGTCGCAGGGCGTCCCACACTACGCTTGCCCAAACGCGGTCTCCACTCTAACACTTGTCTGCTCCATCTATAGTCTGTCATCATAGTCATCCACAGTCTTCACAAATTCGATCATCATTTTTTTGTTAAAAGAGCAGGTCTCTTTAGACCCAACGTGCCTTACAGAAGACTTTATATAATCAGTCCCGGATGTTAGACGAATATAGATATTAGTACAGTTACGCTATCTATAGCACATGAGGGTGCCTAGTCGTTGGTAGTAAAGGTTCTAATTGGGAGTCATTGAAGACTGATGGAAGCCGATCCTAAGGTAGGAAAAGGCTACGATCCAAAAAATCTACTTTGTCTGTGGGTACCTTCTTCAAGTACCGTCAAGTGATAATTACAAAGATCGTCCAGCACTCCCCGCTTTGCATTCAACCTGCTTGTAGCTATATGTAAATAAACTTTACGGATTCTATCGCGTTATATTAGTAAAAATCAATTTGTTCAATCAATCAAAAATCAATTCACTATGTCTCTATTCGCGTACGCTTCAGAAATCAGTATAAAGTTTAGCTAGTTAGCATGTTGAACGCACGGAATGATTTTTTATCTGTGGCTTACGCTGACACAATAGAAGACTTACAGTCGATGTCGTCGTCGAGTCATAACTTTCGGGTGGGTGGGTTCTGGTTTTAATTTTATATTTAAAATGAAAATGTCAAAGGTCTGTAAATATTAAAGGCGATGAACTACTGCATTGTGTAGGTAGTTAGTACCACCCCAATGCTACTAGCATTTACGAAAAGCTTCGCCTGCGCAGCATCTATACTTATAATATTATCTAGTATCTAATGAGCTTGAAAAAATTTACGTCGATGACGACGAGACTGCGTAGTAAGTCTGCTTACTCGCCCTAGGGTAGCACTGTGGACCGAAACCTGAATGGAAAATGAGAGGCAGGTGACCTCTCATTGTGAGAGGAGACTTCTAGCAGTAGGACAGTAAAATGTTTATGATTATAGTTATTTGAGATTTACTTTCAGCGCCTGCTTTAGATTGCAGTAATCCTGAAGCGTATTGAACCGCTGCATAATATCCGTTGCACTTTATTGACACTCAAAGCAATTCGGTATCTCTCATTAAAACATACATTTATAAGGCTTCAGGTTTTCGCAGAAAAGAAAATAGCAAAAACTCTAAATTCGTAAAACCTCGCGCGTCTCGTGCGCCTCTTAGCTTATAATGCTTATAACGCCATATCTTATCGAGACCCCCCATCAATTTATTTGGTAAATGGGTCATAAAACCATATTAGAATGTATATTTCTGGGATTAATTTGGAGTCTTTTGGATATACTAACTGCTAAACAATTTTGATAAAACTACAATATTCTTAGTGCGCATTAAAACTTAGCGATGCACTACCGAGCATCTATAATATATTAATAAATATAAGTTTAAGATATGTAGTTTTCGGATCTCATCAATTTGGCATATAATACTTAAAAGCGAACATAGAGCGCATTTTCTTTGCTATTGAACCATAAGTCATTGAACTCTTAAATCCCTGGGGTTGCGCTTTTGCTTGTTATACGTTCAACGAGTGCTAGATGAATGGCGATAAATTAAAAATTCAAAACAAAGTGAAACAGCGCGTGGGCGGGCGGACGGCTAACGTTGAGGGCGGGCGGCGATCGAAGAGCGCGCGCGGTATCGGGGGCTGAGGGGAGAAGTAACGATCGTGCGGCCGGCCGCAGTCTTCCAGCCGCGAGCGCGCCGTGAGCATGAGCGACGTCGGCACGCTCGCCGCCATGGACGCGTTCGCGGGCGGCGCGAGGCGCAGGCCCTCGCGCCTGCCACCGCCGCCGCCCTTCGTGCCGCCGCCGCCGCCCCAGCGCCACGACCACTACTACGTGCGACGCAAGTCACCTATCCCAAGACAAACTGCGAACCTTACGCTGTTTGCGCGTAACAATGGTACCCCAGCACCCGACATCCGCATGCACTTGCACCACACGCACGCACGTTACATACCTGTTCAATTCTTGTAAGCCCTTGCTCCGCCCGCCCCCTACGTGCAATCGCAATGTCAATGTCACGCTCGACGCCCATCGCTGCATGCTTTCCCTTTGCCCTTTAGGTTTCCGCATTAAAGTTCTCCTTATTCTCAATCTTTATCTGCTTTATTTGGTTGTTTACTTTTGCGAAAATATAGTTCTTGAAGTGATCTTCGAATAGTGTCATCCTGAAAAATAAATCAAAGTAGACTTGTTACTTTACCAAGAGAAACCATTATGTAAATATGCATTTCATTTAAAAAATAAGAAGGCATTCACGACGTAGAAGATTACCTACATTTTAAGTGCCCGTATAACCAAAATATGCTAGACTAAGATTTCAATAATTTATTCAGTGAGGAGTGAAAGTCAAGCAATTACAAGGTCGAAGTTAGCACTTCATAATGTATTCCATTCTAAGTTGTAATGAAAAGATCCCTTTGACGAACTATTTACTTACTTTTTAATAACCAGAAATATGCATTATTTTTATTCTATGTCTCAAATTTTATTTTTAAACATAGTTTATGCTCGATGCTCATGTTAGACGCTTCTGTATAGGAGGTTCTACTTATTTAAGAAGTTTCACATCCATGCAATGGCAATGTGCGGTTTTCATAACTCGATATCTTTTCTGTACCTTTTTTTATGTTTCAAGTATCTACTATAAGCTATGTATAAGATATTTATCGTTCGTGTTGTGAAATAGCGATAAGTATATTTTGTAATTTGAAGGTTAAAACTACATGTCTATCGTTTCACAAAATTATGCAAAAAAAAGATATTCGGTCAATTGCTACGCTATTTAATTAAAATTTACATTCATATTTTTATGTGCTACGACTACGAGACGCTACGAACTCGACTTGATTTGGTTTGGCTAAGCATACGGAAAATGTAGCTCTCGAAATATTGATTTTACGAAGACAGCTGGGTACTTGTAGGACTCTGATATCATAATAACTAAAATGTATCAAAGGATGGCGGATGTTTACTTGTAATGTGGTTAGGCGCCGCCGCCGGCGTCGATGTCGATAAATAACGGAGAACGCGTCTTGTGGCCTTGCGTAACTATTTGCGGCAGCGGCGTGCTTGTGATTGGAGCCGTCGTCATCGGCGCTGGTCGTCGTTGCAAACTACACAAAGTACACGCCATTTTAATTGCCCCACCGAATGTCAATCACCACATTCCCCCAATAATGACGTCCGTCTAATATACATAGATAACCTCGTCAGTCACGTTAAATTTATATTTAGCGAGCAATGTCACACTCACTTCCTGAAGCCTAACCCCTGGACCACTTGTACAGAATTTATTAGTTATAAAAAGAAAGAATTAAGATAATGGATTTTTTTTGTCTTTGATAAACCCCTTCCACATAGTATTTATCATCAATCCCGTTGATATAAAAAAACAAAAAATTATCGATTACAGTACTAATTTTCCGGTTGTGGAAAAGGCAGTTTCCTGAAATGCGAGAGCGATCGTTGGCAGCCGTAATATGCCCTTGACCTAACGCTGGTTCTGAAGGCGGTGCGCTGCATTGCGTCTCCTTTTCAGATAATAAGAATTGATCGTTTGTTTTCTATTAAATACAGATGTTGTATTTTATCTACAGATGTTTAGTTTGTGGCGCTCTTATTTACAAAATGATACCTGTAATAGAATTGTTTGTAATAAGAATTTTCACGTCGTTCATGCTATTTTCCAAGGAAGTATCAAATTATAGGTTTTTTTTTCAAGAAGCTTTGATGAGTATCGCATTTTCCGGTAGGATGTAACAAAATGTAATGTCAAAAACAAGTTCATGGAATTTTCATGGTGCTGCACTAAGATACTGCTGCACAATTTAATCATTTGAATTGATAGCACATCATAGCATAATTGAGTTCATTCTATATATTCATCATTTTCTAGGATACTTGTGACGAATCGGAACATTATCTTCTCTACTATTATAAAATTGTAAAAAAGCTGTCTCATGTCTGTACATTGAAGATATTAAAAAAAACACGTGGGTTTTTTTAAATTATTATATATAAACGTCTCCGAATCCGAAAATGTGATTTTTTAAATTCTTGTCTGTTTGTCTGTTTGTTACGGGTTGAGCAAAAACTACTGAATAGATTTTAATTTTATTATCACTGTTAGAAAGTATATGCTCCAACTTAAAAACTGGTGAACTTCTTATCTCAATTAATTAAATGATCCTGAGATACCTGAGGCCCATACAAAAAAGAGGTCTACAATGTTGGTTTTCCATTTTTACTCCTGATATAGCTTCACGTGAGCGAAGCCGCGGGCAGAAGCTAGTTTAAAATAAATTTAGTAATATCTTGTAGTCTATTCATCCGAAATGAGTCAGTTGAGATTAATTGTGCCAACAAGAGTACTCAATAGCGATTGACATTCGTGTGTCTCTTACAGAAAGTAATGAAGTGACTCAGCTTAAATGTTCAAAGTAGAATCTTGTAGTAGATGTATTTAGCCTACTTTCAGCTGTATATTTAGGCTGATGATGATGATGACGACACGGACTGAATAAAAAATAACCTCTTGAAGTTTACTTTGTCTTAAGCTAAACTTTTCATTTTACGTTTAATTGAAATACCTATTGTTGAAAGATACGTTATTTGACCCGTCGCCGCCCGCCTACATGCCACTCGTCAATGTCACAAATGTTTTCTCGTTTTCGTCGCACGAATTCCTCTTGCGTTTACAGTGCTCATACACACCGGGTGCGACCCACTTCTGTTAATCTTGCTTATCTTTTTTTGTCTATATATTCGTAACTATCATCAAAAGATAAAGGAATATTGTACACGGGGCGCGACCTAGCTAATCATATTATATTCTAATCATCTCTCTAGAAACTTTTTTATTATTATATAGGTACCTATTGCCAAGTTGCTGTCTGGGATTTTGGACGGTATTTCAGGTAGTATTATCATAAATTATGCCAATTTGATCCTAGTGCTTAGGTTATTCCTCTAAACATTTGGGAAATTAATTATTGGAATAATTGTTAACGTATTAATCGCATCTATAATTTAAGGCATACGTGTACTAATAGTTTCAGAGCAATGAAACTCCCTATTGTATCGACAGAAAATGGAAAGGGGAGAGCGCAAGAAAAGAAATAGGCAGCAACATTAACCTAGATTGGTCCCAGGCGGAATTTTCTGTAGCGACCATTTAATTAGGTCTTGATAAAAAAAACTAATAAAGTATTAGTGTAGCGCAAACAGCTGAAATACCTGATATATCGAGTATTTTCTGTTTTTATCGAGCTAAATGTATTTTTAACGAGTGTGGTCGGCGCCAGTCGTTTTCGCGACATGACGAGCAACTTGAGTTTGTGTTGCTCGAGTACCTACCTCGCGTACTCTTGACATTGTCTGTTTATATAGAGACTAGAGTTAATGTCGCATTGTACAGTGCTGACAATATCAATAATCATCTTATTGTTAAATATATTTATTTTACAAAGTATACGGGGTAGATACCAATAGATTTTAAATCAATCGTATTCACATGTTATGTAAATCCGTCCGTAGATGTGATAATATGTAGCTGATGCAAATATCCATAATAACTATTATTTAAAACCTGCAACGTTCGTGTGCAAAGCAATAAAACAGTTTAAACTACTCGGTAAGGTAAACTAGGTAGGTAACTATATAAAATTGTATATAAAGACACAGTGGCTGATAACAGGCAAACCTTGTGATGTAACTTGACTAGGTTGTGCACACTACTCCGATTTACTTTGTTCAATATTAAGTAAATAATTATTAAAGAAAGGAATAATGTACCAGTAGATATATCTTTATTTGGCCTGTTTCGAAATTGGGAAAATTCCAATTTCGTTTGTTTGTTTGTAGCGATGTCACCGCTCTTTGTAGTTCGTTTGATGTTGCACGTTGGACTCGGCATTAAGAATATACTTAATGGCCACCATTTGGCAGGAAAATTGTGAGCTAAACTTTATGTTTAATGTGTGACAAAATGTTTGTTTACAATTGTACTGGTAAAATTGTTGTTTCATGTTGAAGTGAAGTCATTTTGTGACTAGATTACAGCCCAGATAAATAGCATTCCTCTTGTGAGGGAGGAGTATCAAATCAATATACTCTAAAGTGGAGATACACTTGGTTGTATCATAGAACAACCTCTTTAACAATAGCTTATCTGAAATACTATAAATACATAGTTTTTTATGTCAGCTTGTTTGAGATTCTCGTAGTGCTGTTATCCCGAGCTGCGTAGTGGTAGGAGTGAAGGACAACGTTGGTTACATAACGCTGCAGCGAGCGATGTCCTCGGGATGTCGGGGCGAAGGCGGGCGGCCAAGGGCGGCGGCATCGATCCGTCCGAGTTCCCGCTACCTTAGACTCTCACCCCCATCGTCGCGCGCCGCTTTAAGCGCTAGCGCAACCGCTTGCTTCTTCAAACTGTTGAATAAATATCACATGATTTGTTATTTTAAAGTTATTTGCAAGAATAAACAACGGAAATGTTGTTCTTTTTGAACAGTTCGAACACAAATTTATAGCCCTTCTAGTTATCTAGTAATCGGACTTATCGTACTTCGGGAACTACATCCTGTCGTATTATTTCATTCTGCAACAACTGATTATGCAATCATGTGGTCTAATTCTGGTTGTTTAATAATAATAAAACTTACCTATATGGATTATCTAAACAAAAAACGAAATCGAGATGTAGATACGAGGGAGGACTTGTGGTTCTTCGAACATTTTGGAAATAATATATGTAAATGTACATGTACATGTATATGTACTCACATCCCAAAGACTTGTTGAGTCAAAACTATACCCTTTTCCAAGTGCCAATATATCTTTATGTCAAAACTTCAAATTTGGTTTAGGGGTTCGGCATCCCGACAGCTGTTACTTCGCATTTATGGCTCAAGAAAACCAAATCAAGTTAGTTTCAGTTACCGGGTCATATAAGTTTGTTGAACTGTAACTTCTGACCGCATACAATCAACTAATTACACCTACTATAACTTGCCCTCTAGGCGGCGTATCAAGATAAAATATGCACCAGGTTTTAAGTTAGACCTCCAGGAATATAACTGTTAAAACCGTATCAAATTTCAGGCATTAGTTTTTGCGTCATGCGCGTTTAAACATACTCACCGACCGACAGATAGACAAGAAAAATTTCTAAAAAAAATTGTTTTGTACTTGTAGATGAGATAAAATAAACTAGAAATAATTGTCTGTAGTGGGCTTTAACGAGTGCGCGTTTAATATTTGAACGTAATGTCTTTATTCTTAGAACACAACAAGAATTCGTTTATTTCATGTAGACCTAACACTTGTTTGTTTCGTTAAAGTGTACATATGTATTTAATAAAGTAATATTACAGATATTAAGCAACTAATTCGAATTCATCGATTGTTTAATTGTACGACGAGTACCTATATTACAATTTTCAACAGTTAGTGCAATGGTTCCCAAAGTAATAAATCATAATCCTACTAATATTATAAATGCGAAAGTTTGTGAGAATGGATGGATGGATGGATAGATGGATGGATGGATGGATAGATGGATGGATGGATGTTTTTTACTCTTTCACGCCAGAACGGCTGCACGGATCTGGATAAAATTTGGCACAGAGATAGATTATAGTCTGGAATGACACATGGGCATGGGCTACTTTTTATCTGAAGTCTACGCAGACGAAGTCGCGGGCAGAAGCTAGTAAACCTATAATAGCTAAATATAATTAGGCTATATAATACTGTGAACTGATTTTTATTAACCTGAATGTCGAGCGGAACGTTGAAAAGATGTCATGATTATTTATTTCTTATTTAGGGTTAAAATATTAAAATCTGTGCGACCCGAACTCGAAAATATAGTTGGGTACTATGTGTACATATTTACATATTTATCAGTGTTGTCTACAGCTACTGATATAAAATACAATCTGTCGAAACTAACTTTTTGCATAGTTGATCTATGTCGCAATCGCTAACTGAGTGAGCCGCATTAGGTCACGAAATTTGCGAGGCTGGCGGTGCCTGGTGCGCGGTGTTAAATGTTGCCTAATATGGGCGAGGGCCAATACCTCTGCTCATTGTATATTACGTACTTCACAGACCTAAAGCGTCAACTCCTGTAAAAGTATATTATTTGCCCGCGGCTTCGCTGTATTACGATTAGAAATTGATCCCAAAAATATTTTAATCGTAAACCAACAGTGATGATCTCTTTTTTGTGTGGGTCTGTATACATCCGAGAGGTCAAGCTGTATCTCATAACATAAAATAACATACCATCACGCCTGTGTTCCCCTAAGGGTTAGGCAGAGGCGTACTAATGTACACCCACAGTTCGCCGGTATGTTTAGGTCCCATGTAATAGGGGGCGAGCCTATTGCCATTAACCGGGCACAAATGTGAAAGCAAAATGCAAATGGGAATCGAACCCAGGACCTCTAGCGTAGTAGTCGCGCTCAGGACCACTTGGCTAATGAGGCAGTTAGTTAGCTATATCTCAGGATCCGTTTAATCAATTGTGATAAGATGTTAACCAGTTTTTAAGTTGGAGCATATACTTCCTAACAGTGATAACAAAATTAAATCTATTCAGTAGTTTTGCGCAACCCGTAACAAACAAACAAGAATTTCAACAATCACATTTTTGGGTTCGTGGACGTTTATATACCCACTTATATTTTTTAAATATCTTCAATGCATAGACCCAGTATTTTTATAATTTTATAGTAGTAGAGAAGATTGTTACTTTTTCAGAAACGATCATCTCGATTTCACGAACGACGACGATACGCCATAAACAGGGAGCCTACTCTACTGTGATGTGGTGTGGTTGCAATCAGGCTAATGCAATTGATATGTTGATATTGAGAATAGCTATACCTAGCATTCAGTTCGCTATACATATACCTATGTATCCACCTACATAATTAGAAAAACAATTATACTTACCTGTAATATGCGTAATTCCCGTAACGTAAGTTATGCGTAGTTTTCATCTCGCGTAGTTATAGCGGTAGAGATGCGTCAATAACACAGTTCCATGGCGAGGCCAAGGCCGACGCCGACGCCGTCGTCGGCGGGCTCGGTGAATGGAGGCGCGTGCCATTCGTTTATCGGCTATTATTAGAACATAGCCATAGTGTACCTAGGAATGCTATATTGCTCATCGTCACTCACGCTTTTACTAGTACTCGAATGTACATTTATGATACATAAACAATCCTAAATTGAATGACGTAGGTACCTATTTATATATAGGTACTTAAGTGGGCGTATACCCAAATGAATTCATGTTTATATCTCTTAATTCGAGTAATTTGGCATATACTCGAATTTTTGTAGCCACATTTAAATAGGTACGTTATCATTTGTAAAATGCTAAGATGGATTATTGTTATTGAAAGATCCGTTACACATGTATGAACGTGGTGCCTATGGTCATGTTATTTGATTTGTTATTTTTGGATATTTATTTTTTAATGAAATGTGTAATACCATTCGTACGGTATTTATAACTCGGTATATCGAAAGTTCACTCACGCTTCATGAATCTTTAAAGTGCAGTGCTACGTTTAACAAATGAACCAAGATAAATAAAATTGTGTTTGTGAAATAAATAAAACTAGAAAAGATTGACCTTGCTTTTAAAATAGTTCAGTCTCATAAAATATATTTTAAAGTAAATACTAAATAGTTTTTGTTATGGAGTTTATTCTAATTAAAGTCTCCTTTGAATGATATAACTTAAAATAATACTGTGTCTAATAAGACGCACTAATAATACTCGATGTTATGTAGATTTAGATAAATTATAAAATAAATGTTGTAAATAATTGATTTATTATACTTCTATTTTCAGAACCAAAGAAGGACAAGTTGGAAAATGGTGGCGAGCTGATGAGGCCCGAGCGACCGAACTCCTTGACCGGCAAGATCCCACGACGAATATGCTATCAAGGCGATGTTGGTATGTACTGTCTATGTATATTGGTATTTTGAGTTGAGACAGGCAGGTAATGCTTTCTTACAATAATGGTTGAAAACATGTTCCTCGATGTCTAATAATAATAACTGATTAGAACTCCTTTAACGTTGTGTTCCAATGTTTATAGGAGAAGCAATTACTTAATTGAATTGCTCTTAAATGGCAATAGCTCCAACTCACATGGGAAATTAATACTGACATCTGAAAATGTTTGGCTATTTCATATCCCTTTTGGGGTTAGCAAATTAGTTAACGCAATTATTAAAATTGCGTTAACTAATTTGTCACACATACCTACGTAATTATTTTAAAATGTATGCACACGCAACCTGTAAATATTTTATTGTACTTACATAAATTTTCCAGTGGGTGGTTATGGGTCGACGGCCGACGGTGGCGGTGGCGGCGGCGGCGGCGGCCACGGCCACGCAGGCGGCGCGGAGGAGCAGCTGATGCTGTCCGAGCTGCCCGAGCCGCCCATTGCTCTGTCCGACATCGGGCCCATCCCACCGCCGCCCATGTTCAGCTCGCCCAGCCCCACGCGCCACCACCATCAACACCAACATGCGCACGCGCACGCGCACACGCAGCACCCTCTCTCTCAACACCCACTTGCTCAACATCCTCTCTCTGACTGTAAGTTCATATAACTTTACATGTGAATTCATACAATTCTCCTATTAGTAAATAACCCTCTGGCGCAGTCGGCTAAAAAATTGAGTTCATATTTTTATGTTTTTATAAGAAAACGAAGCCGCTAGGATTTTCTTCTGTACTGTGGGTGCATTTACAAACACGAATTATGAGATTACTAGCTTCTGCCCGCGACTTCGTCCGCGTAGCGTGATGATATATAGCCTATGTCCTTTCTCAGGGTCTAAAGATTGTCGGTGCCAAATTTCATCAAAATCGGTTGAGAGGTTTAAGCGGGAAAGCGTAACAGACAGACTGACAGAGTTACTTTCGCATTTATAATATTAGTAGGGATACCAAACACCTGGAACCTGTACCTGTAGGTCATATAAATATTTGCTTCGTGTGGGGATCGAACTCACCAATATGTATTGTAAAAGTCGCTCACTCAGCCACTACGCTAATCGTACCGTCATATTAAAAACCATGATTGATAATTAAGGAAATCTACTGGAATAAATAGCAAAAACAATTGTTTATCAGCCGAAGAGGAGGACGAACAGGAGGACGACGAAGTTGAGCCGCTGACTCTCGGCGCGGACACGTCGCGCGTCGAGGAGATCCCGCCCAAGGAGCCCAGCTTCAACGCGGTGCCGCTCAAGTCTGCGCTGAAGAAGCGCGCCGCGCCCGCCGCCTCGCCCGCCGCCACGCCGCTCGCCACGCGCCAGGACCACCACCACACCAGCTTCAAGTCAGTACCCCGTTACCCACCACCACACCACTACTCCACTACACCACTACACCACTACACCACTAACCTCGCTAATAATTGTACATTTCTATTCTATATCGACACTGAGGGCCACTTGCACCAACTTCTTAAATGTGTTTAAATTATATTTAAACACAATTTTTCGTACAAAAATTGTGTTTAAATACAGTTTAAACACATTTAAGGAGCTGGTGCAAGAGGCCCTTAGTCAACAATTCCATCTGCAGATTTTTATGAAATTACGCGTAATATTTTATTCTTTGATCACGATATTGTCAAAATTAGTTGAATTCAGTTTGAAAAACCTACTGTGATCCCAGCTGGAATGGATTCAATTGATACATTGTAATATAATCTTATCTCTATCATCGTTTTGACTGTTGTGAGCGAGAATAAATTACAGCTGGGATTTGAGCAGACCATTGATGTTCATAATTTACATAATATTGTGTTGGGCGTGATAGTGAAAGTTGTACGTTTATTTCCATCATGCGTCGGCGAGCAGGCGGCCGCCGCCTAAACCGAGGATCCGCATATGGTAACAGCCCAATACGTTATGCCAGTGTTGTTGAACCACGCCATCTTACCCACCGACCTCCCGACGGTCCGCTTCGCCTTTAGTCCATGCATCGTGCTATGCACGCTTCCGACTCTCATCTCTGTCTTATTTACCTGGCGATGTCTGTCTCCACACTAACACCATAATAGTTGCATCTGATAATTACTCATAATTGCGATGTTTTTTACTCAAAATTAATAATAGTAATAAATCAAAAGAAAAATTCAAAGAACCCAAATTTTAAAACTAAAATTCTGAGTGAAAAATTTGGATCAACATAATTACATGTTATGGCTGTTTTCTCTTGAATGTTTGCTCTATACGTTAATGTTCAATGTTGCATGTACGTGTACTTTCATTATGGATTGAAAATCATAGATATCATTTTTATATTATGATCTTATAAAACTTAAAAATATCGGAAATAGTATTACATAATTTTAAATCGTGATTTCAATGTTATTTTTTGTATTTTTTTTTGTAGCATTTGTAAATGTATCATCAGTTGTTACTATAATAATTATTGTTTGTATTGATGTGTAATGACAGAAGGCTTATTATATCTATGTAAGTGCATACTGGATCTGTGACATTTAATAAATATTAGTCCTCGTTTGCATTTGATAAAAGGTACATCGAAAAGTGATCGAAGAGTTAATTGTAAGGTAGAACGCCAACACGTTGGCCCATCACTTGTTACTTGACAGGTTATCATCAACCTGTCAAGTAACAAATTACAGAAACAACCTACGTGTGAAAGCGACAAAATATTGTCGATTGCACATACTTACAATGAATACAATTGAGACACGCATCTTCAGGATGCTGTTCTATGAAAGTAGGTAATAGCAATAGTATCTTAATATTTATTGATTTAGTGAGATGCTACACTATGCTACATTAATATTTTACGAAAATAAATTTCATACAGAATGTCATTCTCAGTATACGTTAAAATCATTTGATAATAATCCCCTTTAGTAGACCACAAAAATTTATGTTTTGCATTATTAGCTTTCACATGCAATAGCACATCTAGAATAATCGTTGAGATTGGCAACATTCGCGTATTGAGGTGGTTTTATGATGTAGCACGCGGCCGGTGCGCGTGGGCAACGGCATGGAGAACAAGGAGAATGCGCGGCCCTGGGAGGAGTACGAGTCCTCCAACGAGTCCGACCGCGTGGCCGCCAAGCTGGCGCGCAAGGAGAGCCTCAACATCAAACTGGCGCTGCGCCCCGACCGACAGGAGCTCATCAACAGGTACCGCTACAACTACTGTGTTTTTGTTTATGTCGGCAAACGAAAAGACGACCCACTTGATAGTAAGTAGTCATCCCCTCTCATGGACCCGAGCTCTAAGAACCTCTACGGAGTGCAGACTGTCAGAGCCGCTATAACTGAGGGGGAACTGGCTCACACTCGCAAAAGTCGAAACATAATATTAAGGTACTTTAGGACAGTCTCCAACGTGAGGGTGGTTGCCAGCTAGTCAGACCCCAAAAGGTCCTACAGCCGAACCCTATTCTAAAACACACTAGGCTATTGTCTTATAACATACTAACGCTCGTATTCCCCCAAAGTTTAGCTGTACTAGGACTACTAGTCCAAGTACAATGGTATAGAGGACGAGCCTGTTGCCGGGAACAAAATGTATCGAACCCAGAATCGCATTATGTATAGCAGACGCCTAATACAATGAGGCACGGCTGTCCATTGTTTCTGAGATATCTTCCTTTTCAGTATCTATTTAACGTATATAGGTTATATTATACAATGGTCTCAAGATTAAGTGATAGCTAAGCTGACCAATCAATCTGCCATGTTAAGCTACGCTTGCGGCGGTCAGGCTATGGATGGGTGACCATTCTTAACACATCGAGACTACTCCTTGTCTTACGTTTTTCTTCTTCTTACTTCTTATGTTATCCTTTCCTTACATATTACACACAGTATTAAATTATGTAACTAACGAACAAAAAAAACTTCCGGTTTTTGCGCGAAATCTACCATAACATTTTAAGTGTTGTTAAGAAATTACGTGAAAATAACTGAAATTCCTTTGTATGATATAATAGTCACAACATTGTCAATGTCACTACCTACGTTCCACTCGCTAATGAGGGTTGGCAGTATTACATGTTTCTGTATATTTACTTACTACGATCTATTTTTATGTTCGTGCTGAGTATTATAATCATTATTGTATCGTTCTGTGCAGATACGCATATGTCTGGTTTTCCTTGAATTCGCAATAAATAAGGAAAAGCTAGATATAAAAAAGCACAGCAGAAACAAGTCCATATTCTATTATTTATAAATTTATATAGATCAGAAGCGAACGATTGCGTTTTTCACTCAATCTATATTTTAGGGCGATTATGCTTAAGAGTGACTTTACAGCTACCTCAATAGAGAAAGTAGTACATTAACGTTCGCACGGACGTGAAAATCAACACAGTGCACGTGGAGTGTTACGCAACGCAAAGTTCGGAATAGTAATAGGCCACTCCACACCGTCTGGCAACAATGCACGCCTGGGAGCGTTATTTTAGTCAGCACCGTCAAAGTCATTGTTATCAGTGTTTTATTCCTTCCTGTTTCTGAGAGCTCGCTCTTGGCATTGGCATTGTTCTAACTTTGACTATTACAATATATTGGATAGTTATCGTAAGCTCATTAATTACATCTGAGGACTGTACATCATATAATAAATTAGTTAAGTCTGAAATTCTAGAACAACCCTAATTTATTAATTAAGCTTGGGAGCTAAATTACGGGTCTTGGGAGTTAGCCAAGTGTGTATGTTAATCGGATATTATGAAAACATTTTCAACCTCGCGTAAGCTTAGCAAATTTTATATTGTCGGTCGGTGTGCCAGTAGACGAGAACAAGTGTAGAGTATAAATATTGTCAGTTTTCGCCTTAGGTCCCGAGCGAAAGTTACGTCAGTGCGGGACGGATAGGAAAATTCGCGCGTTATATATATACGTGATGTGTGTGCAGGAACATTCTGGTGGTGCAGAGTGAGCACGAGAGGCAAGAGTCGTGGGAGGCCATCGGCGCCCGGCTCATCCGCCGCCTGTCCATGCGCCCCACCGCCGAGGAGCTCGTCGAGAGAAACATACTCAAAAGTAAGCATTGAACTACAATACAACTGCATCATTGCTATATGCAAGCATTTGTAGATTTTGTCAGTTATGTATTTTAAAGTTTATGTATATTTTAAAGCCATACATTTTTGACAGAAACTGGAAAGTTGCGTAGTTCGGTTCGGGTCATTTCATAAATTTTGACTAGATACCGAAATTATCCCACCCCTTCAACAGGTTTTCAGTCGGAATTATAAATGTTTGTATAGTGCTTGTCTTTACGTGAACTTTTTTATGTTTATATGTATAGTGTCATGTCCAGTTACTGTTTTTATGACATGAAAGAATTTTGGGATGTGAAGTAATTGTGTAAAATGTTATAATGTATACCATATTTGTTATTACTTGTGACATTACATTACTGATTATAATGAAAATGGTTAATACTTTCAGAATTGACATTGAATAATTGAGTACTTAATATAATTTGTGTAATTAATTATGTTAATGATAAATTCAAATTCAAATTTTGTATGCCAGATGGCTGGCGGAACATGCAGGACTGTAACTTTCCGACCAACATTATTTACCATGTTTCGTGCAAATAAAAGCATTTCATTTATAGAAATAAATAACATAATGTAAAAAAGGGAATCTTGTTTTAAAAATAATAACATGTTTCAGGCCAGTCACCCGCCGAAGAAAAGAAACAGAAGGAGGAGAAAAAGCGATACCTGTTGCGCAAGCTCAGTTTCCGACCCACTGTCGACGAACTCAAAGAGAAGAAAATCATACGTTTTAGTGATTACATCGAAGTTACACAGGTAACGCTGTCTTGCCATTCAAAGCTTTTATATTACAACATACCGTCACGCTTATATTTTCCGAAGAAAGGCAAATGGCTGTAAATTAAAAGACCTTTGCTATGGTACAGCACACCTCGACTGTATATTTTGGTCCCATATAAAAGGGTGCAAGCCTATTGCCGTAAAGGCCTAGCTGCGACTGAGGATTTCATAGAAAAATAGAATAACGCTGCTCGACCTGGGAATTCTCACAACCTCCAGTGTAGCAGCTGCGCTTAGGACCTGTAATGTAATGTGGCAGTTAGATTGTATTAGTCGTCCTCATGAGTCCTCGTCAAAGCTTTTATAATGTTTGTTTTTAATAGATCTACCTGTAGTAGCTTTGGACCAGAGACAAGTTGTGACGACTGAGCTGTACGGGAGGGGGGGGGGGGGGTCTGTCGCTGTGGCAATGGGTGGATATACTGGGTGTAGACTGCGTCAGTTTTGTTAATGGTTTTTTAAATTATTAACAAATATGTGTTTGTGCAGGCGCACGACTACGACCGCCGTGCGGACAAACCTTGGACGCGTCTGACTCCGCGAGACAAGGCGGCCATCAGACGAGAGCTCAACGAATTTAAGAGTTCGGAGATGGCCGTACACGAGGAAAGCAAACATCTTACCAGGTATTTTAAAACATAACAAAAGTGCTCCAAAGCCCAAACTGCTGTGTCGTGCTCTTGGATATTTTTTATCACAACATACTTAAAAATATAATTATAAATATGCTTTAGAGTATATCGATAGCAATATACCGATTCCCAATTCCGGCTGTTACAACAGTTTTGTGATCTTGAATTGTGAGTTGTGACGATATGAATGAATAAACGCCACAACGTATAATATAATTGGCACATAAATATATAAGGATGGAACACGGCAACGCTACAGGCTGGAACGATTCGTAAAACATTCGTTGGTTGGAGCGTTGAGTACAGGGATGTGGTGGTGCTAGATTCCACAGACCATGACGGCTGTGCGGCGGAGGCGGGGTGAGGGCGCGCTGAGCTGCGGAGCGCCGCGGTCGGGGGCACGCGGCACGCGGCACGCAGCACTCTGCACGCGGCACGCGGCACGCGGCACGCAGCACGCAGCACGCAGCACGCGGCATGCGGCATGCAGCACGCCGCACGCGGCACGGCGAGCTCCTACTTCCCACTTGGAGCGACTCCCCTTCCTCGATTACAAGCCGTGGCCGCGCCTGTGATTTTTAATGTTATTTATATTGACTTCTTCCGTTTTCTGGAAGATTTGTATGCAATAACTTACCAGAACGCATCGGTAAAGTGTTGAATATTCTAAAGTTGCGTTGTACCGCCGTTTTGACGTTACGTTTTGTACATGCGTGCCGAGAGTGCAATTTTGTTTTTTAATTTACCTACTATGTATCGTAATTATTGCCGAGTACAATTATTGTCATTATGGTTTCGTTTTGTTTTAATTAAGTTGACGTATTTTAAGCATAACTATACATTCTTTGAATTGACCTTTCGAGAAAGGTTAGTGATACTGTTTATTGTGGTGGAGATTATGCGCTTTCAAACTGTGAATTGTATGTAAAGGTTACAAGTGAATTATTTTGTTATGTGAAACGTATCCAGCATATTGTATTTTTGGTAGACTTGTGATTTCTCTTATAATTGCTAACTCTATAGCTCTGTAGTCGTTAAGCTAGATTTCAACTTTAAACTATTTATTTGGCATAAATGTATAAGTAGGTACCTACTGTATTATGGTTCGGTCACAATTTGTTTTCTTTCTTTGTGTGTCGTATTGTAAGGTACACCTCGATCACAAGATATATTTCGCCGAGTGCGGCGCTAAATGCAATGTTTTGCAATAAGTACAGCTCTTTTTATATTTCTTTGGCAAACTGTTGAATTGTTCTTAATCAAATTAAAAGTCGCGAATTTTTTTATGTATGGATATTGAGATACTGCCAGGTTTTAAGAAATTGTTTTCTAGGGTGAACTTAATATCATTTATAATATTGTTGTATTGTATTTTTATCAGTAACTGGGGTTTCCATTAGATTTTGTACTATTTTGTTGAGAAGTGATTATAGGTGTTATATTGGTTATAAAATGTTTGGATAAAAGCGCGTGTCCACTTTGTTCGTGTGTGTGTACTTTGAATGTTCGTTTAATGTTCTTCAAGTGCTTCCAAATAAGTTAAAAAAACGTGTCCACATTGCGAGATAATATCGCACCGATAGTAGGATAATTCGAGTTGGTTATACGTTTCTTACTATATACACACGTGTCGTGTTTATTTGCTCAATCGTAGCAAAATCCAAATCTGTGCACATCTGCCACTGATATATCACCTATTATCTCCTTAATTATATTAATTATAAATGCAAATTCTAGTAAAGTTCACTTGGTAAAAATAAAATAATCAATACAAACCTGGTTTATAAAAAAAGTAGCAAACATAATATACTGGATAGGTAAATAATTCCATTAGTGGGTATTTTTTAACGAAACAATATTTAAATAAACGTTAACCATGTGAACAGAGGCAGTTTGTTTGTAATTATTTGATAAGACTACTGGTCCAGTTATGAGATTCCTAAGTACAGGGAAAACCTCAGTGATTACAAATCTGACTAATAGAACTCTGTTGTTATTATAATGACACTGAAAATTGATATTGAGCTCAATGTAAAGCGTGTTGATTAGTTAGGCTTATTATGTCCATCCTGTACGACACGAGCAACCTCGGCGGGAACAACTTGTTAGCACCTTGTCGCTCTAGCCTAGCTCTAGTGTAAGTATTCAAACGTTGAACGAACTAAATCACTAATAATTAAAGATTGATTAAGCTATTGTAAAGCTGTAGCTGTTAAATACAAAAATGTACGCCTTCAGAGATTACAGTGATTATTTTATCATACATATGTTTATATGTTTTGTGTCACGTATAGACAACGTATTCTGTATTGACTCGATAGTACGTGAGAGCAATAATACTGCTATCGAGATCGACTTGTTTGGCTGACGAGTGAAATTATTTCAACTAGCGATAGCGTTGAAAACTTTAATAATACTGTATAGATTAATTCTTCTAGTGTAACTAATAGATAGGAATCAGTTATAAATATTTTTTAAAAACGACGTATTGTTCTGTAGCGGTGCCATTTCGTGTGACGTGTTTTCATGAGTAAGTCATGCCGGTTCTGATTGAGAGGGACATAACTTCGTGTTAAGTTAGTACTGTGAATATATTCGTATTGTCAGTACTGAAGTCAATTTTGTATCACGAACTTAGCATCAGTCGGGAGAGTGTTTTCATTACACGTGTTTTATATAATAATTATTCTGTTATGTTAAGTCAATGCGTAATTACAGTACATTATACAAAATTATGATAGCGAGCTACAAAATTGTTGATACGATGGTTATTCTTGAGACCATTCCATTATAGAATAAAGTGGAAGCCAAAATGACGACTTATTTTTCTAAACGGTTTTGTTAGATTTGCAATTAAAACTAATAAGGTACATTGTAGATGTTTATCGATATATAATATTACATGATAAGACATTCAGATTTTCCAAAGATCTAAGGCTCAACTAAATTCTCTTAGCTAGCTTACATATTGACATAGACTACTGTTTATGTGTTTCACTCATGTCTATGTTGGCATTGCACCATATGGACAACAAGTTAACGAGAGAGGTAAGCCTTCCCCGGGCAATACACCCTACAAGTGTATTAATTAACTTGCGATATTATTTTTATAAAATCAAATGTGATATAATTATTTTAATTTCTAGTATTTCGTTGTGGTTACGCGATATTTTCATATGTATGCAATTCGATGTTTTCTAATACAATGGTACATATAAAACCGGTTTCCTATTAATTTACCAAGAATCAATTTTTATATATTATTTCATTGTGCAAACCGCAATACATGTTTAATCACAACAGCTAGGTACTGCGGTATCTCGTATAGCGTCGAAAAGTAGATTGTAAATAAATAATAATTTCATATAATCTCCCAAAAAAGTATTTTGTTGAAATGTTGACTAAAATATTTTTGCATGTTTACACTTACGGTGATCGTAAGAACTTGCCTACTATACTTAGTGTTTAGAACCTACTTATTAGACGCTACATCGTATAGACACAAACTGGTAATAAATGTTAAGAGGTATAGTTTTTTTCTTTTGGCGCTCGACAATGTGGCAGTCTAAAAAAGCACGTCAATACTAAGATAGGTATTTAATGCAAATATTTGCTTGATTTTTAGTATACGAATAATCCGGGCCACTTGTATTGGTTGACTGCGCAAACTTGACCGTTAAACTAGGAGTCGGAAGTGTTAAAACGTAAACTTTCTTTTCAAATCTAGGATAATCGAAATGCCGAATTATTTGAATACTAAAATCGAGCTATCTTTGCAGGACGAGTAAGGTCTACCACAAAAATCAAGAAAATGTGTAGACATCATAGATTGATGAAATAATGTCAAGTACATAAATATTAACCCATTCATTGCAGTAGTAATTTTAAAGCAATTATATCGATAAACATTCTTTTTAAATTATGTCTAATAATTTTATCATAATGTAAATTATGGAATCTCTCATTTCCAGTAATATCGTTCGTAAATTTTTGTGCTATTACAATTATTTATAATTGCTAATCTTCAGTAATCTGTATACTGTTGCTTTTATTTTAAACATCATGTAAATTATTAATGACTTGTTGTAATGAGTATATATATTGATAGTTATAAATTACTTGTTTTATATAAAGTAAGTCTGTAAATATCATAATTATACATTAAGTTTTATACACGATTGTTTTTGTTTCAACCCCAAGCCATGGTTAACATCTGAATATGATTTACTACGCATACCCATGATTCAGGAAGTTTGTTTGTCCAAACAAAACGAATTATTGCTTTTAGGAAGGTTTAATGAGTTTAATGAAGGCTTTGACCCATGAGGCTGTGCCGGCGCGGCGTCAACTTTCGATGGTGCTAACTTATGGTCGTGCGACTGGATTGAGAGAAAGTTAACTGTAGTGCGTGCCCGTTACCGCTCACGCCGCGCTCAGTCCGCGCCGGCCCGCCTCGCGACCGACCGCCGCTGTCGCACGCGCACACGCCTCGCAATGTTTATATCGCATCTGATGATCCGGCAAAAACATAACAGAAAGTGACAGTGTTATCATAAAGCCCATACAGAAACCCGTGTATACGGTGCGTGTTGTGACTACAGTCCTCAAGTCCTGTACGAGAGGTCACAGTGTGAAAGTGCAACGGCCGGAACAAAGGATCAATGCAATGACGTTCTCTGGGAATATGAAGGAGACTAAACCGCGACCTGTGAAAGATGCTTGGGAGTCCGAGGTGAGTGTAAAACAAGGTGATTTCTAATTTCTCATGTGTGTGTCGCAGCGGTTAATTTTATTGACACGCGTGGGATCAATGGGTATTGTTATGGTTTTATAGATTTGATCTCACTTAATTATTCGTGTGACAGTTAGACGTTTTTAATAACCACTTTCTCTTTAGCAAAAACTATCATGGATATCTATTTCTAGAAGGAGCTTTGTGATTGATAAATACAAACCTCCTGCTTTGTTGGAACAACGATAAATAATCTTACTCCAATCAATTTTCAATGTCCATAGAAATATGCATTTTTTAAATTGACAACTCGATTTTGCCTGGGTTACACTTGCATTTCAAAGGACTTTTTGGGAAAAAATGTACTTAGTCTATGTATGCCCTTCTCTTATGTACAGTCTATCATTAAGTATATCAAAATCCATCAAAATTGGTTTAGCTGTTTAAGACTGCAAAAGTAAAATACAAGCAGTGAGGATTACTACTCAAACGGGACAACACAGAAATGATTTTGGTTTTATTTATTATTCAGAAGTTGTTGTATGCTAAAATTAGAAAACCACTTCAGGTTTTTGAAAGTAAAGACCTTGTTCCTTAATTCAAATAAGTAATTAAAGAACTAATGATTATAAATATTGCTGTGTACCGTTGGCAAGAAACTTGTTAGTAAGCAGCCGATTTACGTACTTACTATACAACCACTAACATTATTTCAGGCGATTCGACATACCTACATGCGTAAGATGTCGTCTTATGTAGGCAACACGCTATGTCCCATGGTAGCCCCGAAGGTTTTGGTAGAGGTGTGGACTGCGATAAAACTTTTAACTTAGTTAAAAAAAAGGAGGAGGTTCTCTATACAAGAGAATTTTGAGAGATATAGGTACAGAAAGGTTCATCAAAGTCAAATATATTTATTGCTTAAAACTGTGTATATTATGGTGTTTATCAATTTTCGGTAGGTTTCAAGTCTACCCAGTCGGGTGTAGCAATATAAAAGTACCATCTAATAAACATAGGTGTCTGTGCTAATAATCTTGAAAACAATAACCATAATTATTTTTTGGCAAAATATTCATGCATATTACTTATAAAATACATTTTTTTTTTAATCTACAGGTAAGTGGTTATATACTCGTATGGCTGTGCTTATATAATAAATCATATTATGTATAATTTGGCATGTCGAAATCATATTTTTGTATTTATTCCGTTTATAGGTTACCTATGTTAGGAAGGTCATTTGTATAAATTAAAAATAATAATGTTTCACAAGAAAGCATTATTGTAATAATAATGCTTCCTTGTGGAACACCTAATAATACTTTTTCGAAACTTGATTGAACTGAAACAATTGTTTTAATCGATTTGTCAAGTGTCAATGAATGTGGCTTGCATACTGATAACAAGATAAGCTTTTATTAGTTTCTGGCCTGTAGGTACCTCTGATACCAATATTTTCTAATTGATTCAAAAGTATATCAAATTTAAAACAGTCAAAAGCTTTTGATACTTATATCAAGAAACAGCGCTGTAAATCTCTTTTTTGTTCATATTTTCCCAAATGTTTTCTAATGATGTAGGTAGTTTTTCTTTTCTGGAATCCAAATTGACTAGTGTTTAGAATGTTATAATTTCATTTACAGTGATTCAATTTATTTTTGCATTACGTATTGCATAATTCATGGTTTTTGTTTAAATTTTTAAACACAACTTATGTTCCGCGAAAATGGTAGATGTGCTCTGTCTTTTTTCAAAATTAGTTCAGCAGTTTAGACATGAAAATGTAAAAACAGACAGACATACCTATAGGTATTTCCACATTGTTTATACTTATATAAAAATTATAAGGCTGTATAGACTGGAGTTTATCTAATAATATTCACTCGAGCCCTACCGGCTGGTGTACACTCTTAGGTGAATTGTTATTTTAACTCAAAACTAGCTAGCTCCTAAAATCTAGTATTTATCCATCTATTTACTAACAAGGTTTTTAGTGTAAATGGCCTCGAAAAAATAATTCAAACTAATGACCGGTCTTCTGTTAATTTTTATATGTACAAATATAATTAATTGTAAGTATATTAATAATTAGTAAGCCTCTTCCTTTGGTGTTAAGGCCAGCGAAATGAATATTTACTTAGCATTATCGCTGCTATAAATTTAATTTGAATTTATATTTTCGCATATTAACTGCCTTTTTATTAGTCTATTGGTATGTAGCGCAACTACTACGCTAGAGGAACCATTCCCAGGTCGAGCATAGTGTTATTGGGTTTTTCTGTGAAATTTTCAGTAGCAGCTCGGAGTTTTAATTTGTGCTGGACACAAGTAAATGGCAATAGGTATATTCACCTCCTACTACATGGGACATAAACATACTGGCCAACTGTGTATGTAACTTAATAATTATGTACTACTCCTCCGCCATTCCTTTCAGGGAATAAAGGTGAACGTGATGGTATGTTATGTTATATTTTTCCATTGACTTTATGAGCGGGAAAGTGCAACATACAAAAGCCCCAACCTGCTCAGCTATGTGAAGGGCCGTAGGAGTTGTCATAAAGAATTTCTAAAATATAATGCTAGTTATCATGCGAATGGAAGTGTTGCGACACGTGACTTTTTGTAGTGGATTTAGTGGCGATGAAGTCACTGTGTGAAGATATAATTGTATCCTTTTGAATAAGGTTTCATTTTATATCAGTTTAACTTAGCTTAGCAGGGTAATTGTTAGGTACATACAACTTACTAACAATCAGCTGCGTGTTACTTTTACTTAGGTCCATTTTAATTTCCAAAACAATAATTACTTATCTAAACATATATAATGAGTTTAAAAAGAACCGGTGCTAACAATTTCAAAGTAACAAGTCAACGTACATAGGTACTGCATAGATTTCCTTCTATGTACCGAAGTACCATAGGTATTAATCTGATTCATATCCAGCAGTTCACCTAAAACTTTCAAACGGACAGGTAAATGGTACCTTCCTACTAAGTTCAAATTCAAATTTATTTATTGGTGTGATTTTGGTAAGCTAATTATTGCGATTAGTGAATCATTGAAATTCCTTTGAAAGATTTTTCTAGTCTTTTTGGCAAATAATGTGAGAAAGAAGTGGGTCAGTGTTGATATTAACGGCGCGGACGCAACGATGTCATCCGTGATCCGGGTCGCAGCCGGACAGTGTTGGCTGACCGCACAAGGCACTCAAAGCGCGCCTATACACATAGGTATTATACATAGCTATTGCAAACGAATGTTTGTAAGTATAGAGAAGTGCTAGTTGTTTGAGGGTATTGATGCCAATTTCCAACTAGCGCGTGTGTCTGAAGAAGTAATAGGTAGGTGACCAAACTACTTGATAACTACTTAGTATCTACGAAGACACCGGATAAAACGTAGTAAATTCTAAATCTTATAGTTAGGTAGGTTGTAACGTAACATAATCAACCCTTAAACTGTCCCACTGCTGGGCACGGGTCTCCTCTCAGAATGAGAGGGATTAGGCTATTATATAGTCCACCACGCTTGCCTAATGCGGGTTAGCGGACTTCACACGCCGTCGAGAAAATCTCTCAGGCATGCAGGTTTCCTCAGGATGTTTTCCTTCACCGTTGTAAGTGATAATTAATTATTAAAACGCACATGATTGTCATGTCATGAAGTCAGAGGTGCGTGCCTTGGGTTCGAACTCAAGTAGAGACTACGACACGGTAGTCCAGTGGGCATACCCCAAGGCTATCAGTCTATCACTTGTAGGTTGTAAGTATTTCCTAAAATACTTTATTTCAGACTGGTAAGTTTTCAGATGAGTATTTGGGGATAACTAGATTTTTAAAACAAACATGACGAAATCCGTCTTTAAATTACATAAAATAAGCACTATCTAATCAGATACCATAAATCTATGAAAATGGTTTTACCTTATGACATTCAAATAGGTACAATAAAAACTTGAATAAACAAGGTGAACAAATTTTAAAAGTTCACGACCTTCTGCTGTTGCCGGTGTCACGAAGTTTATACTGCCTCTCAGTATCTAGTAATTTCGCTTTTAACACTTTTACGAAATGGATAGGTATTAATTACAGTTTGATTTCTGAATTTACGCGAATATTAAACTTATTGAAATAAAACAACCTATCATATACTAATATAACGCGATATAATCCGTAAGGTTGTTTTATTGCAATATTAATTACAGTATTGTATTGAATAGGTACTCTAGATGTTTTCCGCGAATTCTAGGAGGCCTAAGCTATGACCATTTCATTTATTTGCGATTTTTTTTAAAGTGATGGGCTTTAAATAGTAGATTGTACCTACCTATCATATGGGAGCAAAGTAATATTGATACGGCGAGGGCGCTTTTTTGAATCCAAAGCGAAGTGAGGGATTCTTTAGTAGGATCCTGAACGTAGCAAGGGATTCAAAGTACGTCGCCCGAGCCAAAAATATATTTTACGCACGAGTGATACACTCTACTATTCATCACAGACTATGAGAAAATAAAAGGCGCCTCATCAACCGGGGCGGCGACCTTAGGCCGTCGTACCAGCCAGTCTTTATTCCAACAATATTTGCGTTCGATCTCTTTGGCGCTGAACACTAAGATGTTCGAAATTTAAAAAGTGCGCGGCGCACTTAGAGAGGTTTAAAAACTCATTACCTCGCTCGCTAAAAGTTTCATATAGAAAACACCACGTTTGGGTGCAGTCGTTCTTTCGAATAGATGGGATGAAAAATATTTTGATAGCACAATCCATCAGAATTGGTTCAGTGGTTAACGGTGAAAATGTAACAATCAGACAGTTAGTCGGTAGTCCTCCAGGTAGAGCTCCTTTCGCATTTATAATATTACTAGCTTCCGCCCGCGACTTCGTCCGCGTGGACTAGTTACTGAGTCTTAGCGTGATGATAATAGCCTATATGCTGATCCGACCTATTAGTAATAGTTATTCATGCAAAATTTTAAGTAAATCCATGCAGTACTTTTTGAGTTTAGCCCGGACATACATACAGACAAACAGACAAAAATTCTAAAAACTATATTTTTGGCTTCGATATCGATTGTAGATCACGCTCCAAGTATTCTTTTAAAAAAATATTCAATATACAGTTTTGACTTTCAGTTTTGATTTTATTATATGTATAGGTCTATGAAAGTAGAAAATATCAACAATACTTCCAATTACAATTACCGAGTAAGATAAGTTTGTCGCACTGTAACTTCTTACTGCACACAGTTTATATTATAACTCGGCTTCTAGACGCCGTTTCATGTTGAACATGCACCAGAATGCACTGTGAAAACCGCATCCAGTTTCTTACAGCAGTTTTTGCGTGATGCAGGTACATAATACAGACACAAACTAAAATTCTAAAAATAATTGTTTTAGCTTTAATGTTCTGATAACCCCTTCCAAATAGATTTTTCTTAAATATGTAGTCTGCCAACCCGCATTAGGCCAGCCTAATCCCACTCGTTCTGAGGAGACCCGTGCCCAGCAGTGGTACAGGTAGGTACCCTATATTGGGTAGATAATGTTATGTTTATATAAATACAGATACCTACAGACATCGGCGGTCAGTTACAATTTTCTAGGTGAGCTTTAGGCATAAATTTACTCAAATACGTGACAACTAAAGCGTATAAAATAACCTACTGCCACTACTTTACTTGGTAATATACTCGTTGTTCGCGGGTAGTATTTCAAAACGCGTTCGGTCAACACTGGCCACTTCGAAGCTCCGGTTACATTCTCACGTATTCACACTACTAGAAATGAATAGATGAGTAATTTATTGCAGACTAGCTGACCTGAGAGACGTTGTCCTCTCCAAGTTTCAACTAACTACCTCGAAAAATCTCATAGAAAAAGGGATTCTGGTTTTCCATATTTTTAATACACTTAGCGCCATTGACTTAATTTACATACTACTACTATTCTATTATTATTAAATGACCCATTTTTTATTTATTATACATAGGTACATACGTGGTATATTATTTTATGATTTGATTAGATGGAAATTCCTTAGAATCTACACTATGGAGGTTTCACATTATAAAATCAGTTACTTTAAAGCTGGATGCTATAAGAAGAAAAGAATAATTGTCAAAATTGTTAACTCAAAATGACACCTGTTAGGGAATCAAATTTCATTGAGGTAATAACGATGTCGTGTTAGTCTTCTAGAGAATAAATTGTCATTCTTTGTTTACTTCTTTACCCTACTCAAATATTTCGTTTTTACACCGGCTGATGCTCGCTGGATAAGTCCTATGTATGTCCCGTGATGCCTTGTATAAGTAGAGTTAGAATAACTCTACTAATAATCAATTCCCGTTTACAATAATGGTTTCTGATTTCTTTGTTTTATTTTCTTGTTTTATCGTATTTAGTACCTGTGAGTGTATTTTTTTAATTTTATTTCTTGATTCTTTTATAATGTTTGACCCGTGCTAGTCTAGTACGGAAATACTTAAAAAGGAAATTTGCTTCAACGGTTATTGTTCAAATTCTACATTTTCAATCGTTAAAATGTTAATAACTTTTGATAGAGAGAACCGATTTGAATTAAAAATAGCCTAAATGTTAATCCAAGAAACAGGCTATGAATTCCTGTCCACTTCCTCCAAATCTCTTCGGTAGTTTTCATTTGATGCGCGGTCAAACATACAGACAAACCGACAGACAAACCGACAGACAAACCGACAGACAAACAGACAGACAAAAGTTCCAAAAATAATAGAAATGGATTGTGTTACTGATTCTGAGTCTCCCAAATTAGTTTTTTTGTAAATATAAGCAATGAACAGACACGGCTCACTTACATTCTTATTATATGTAAGATAAGATAAGAAGAAGATAAGATTTACAAAGGCCCTAAAGAGCTGTTTCTCTCTTTACTGATTGATTTGAATATGTACTTACCTGACTTCCGAGAGATGGGCCTATCTCGGTTTAACTATTATGCCGGCACTACGCTACTCATCGAAGTTAAGAGAAGATGATAGTGTGGAAGAGCACTTCGGTGTACTCGCCTGCCTCGCCCTGGGCGACTTCCGATCATTGTCGCTTTTTGCGTCCGAGTCAAAGAAATCAAAGGCTCCTTGCTCGCACCGAGGTTGCACGAGGGTATAGTCACGTCTGAGGTGGGAGACGACCTGTCGCTGCCGGCCGTCGTTCGATCTATGGTCGGCAGCGCGGCGTCTTAGGATGCAGTGATCGCCTTCTGCGAAACAGTCATCTCGCAGAAGGAAGCTGCGGAACGGGAGAGGGAGTGTGTCAGCACTAACCCGATCCGCAGCCGGCGCGCCGGGCGTCGGAGGAGGGCCGACCATGCCCTCTTCCGGCCTCCATAAATGGGTCCGGGGGTGGCGGACGCGGGGACGTCCGCCACGCCCCCCTTATAGGACCCGAGGCGGTGGCGCGTAGTGTTCCACGCGCGCCCCTCTAAGGCGATGGGGGGGAGTCCAACGCCTCACTCTCCCTACACAATCAGACGGGACCCGCTGCGGCGGGCCGGCACCAGTCGGGGGCCGCGGACGAATTCTCTGTTTCCCGTAGCCCCCGACGCAAACGTGCAGGAAGGAACACCGTGTGGTTTTTAGTCGGTAGGTCACCCACTCTGGGTGGAGTCCGACACGCCCCGCCGCCTCCCCGGGCGGCGGAAGTCCATGAGGATTTTCCACACGCACAAAAAAAAAAAAAAAAAAAGGGTATAGTCACGTAACCTCGAACTTCAGTCAATTTCCACCATTACTTCGTCGATTCAACTTCGCGAGTGTAGTGTGCTTCATTAGGTTCAACTGCACATTTGGCGTAGCGGTCGTTTAACCGCTATCGTAGCACCGCGTGTCGTAGATTCGATTGCCACTCGGCAATTATTTATGGGCTCCGCGGATATTTGTTTCGAGTTTACGCGTACTTTATGTCCGATTAATATGTTTGTGACTGCGCTCCTCGATAGCCGCGATCCAGGGCGATGGTCCATTCCTTTTCCATTAGGTACCCACTTCCCAATATGTATTCCCGAAGGGTTAAGCAGAGGCACACTCAGTATCACTAGGTCATTAATTATTAACTTACTTTCCTTCTTTGGGAAGTCTGGAGCATTTGCAGTTTTGAGTTGGGCGTTGATAGTTGCGGCACAGTATTTTACTTTTGTTGCTATTTTCATTTTCTTTTCTTTTGTAGCTGTTCCAAATAAACAGTACTTTTTTAAAATATATACTTACCTACAACCGCAGCTCTCAGTTCGCCAGTATGTTTAGGTCCCATGCAGTAGAGACTTCCTACAAATGACTTTTAATTTAGTGCGTATACGTACCTGCTTAGATACTTTTGCTTATTCTTAGCGTATATATTGAATCACGTGACGCAAAACGGTGGTTATTTGCAGCGGTTTTGTCAAGTGCACTTATTGTACTTTCACAGCTTGGTAACACCATTCTGTTTTAATTACTGCTTTCTTTACCGGTAGAGCCAATTCACTTCGTACGTACTGACCTACTTTGTATACACGATTACGAATGAAGCGTTAACGCCTTTTAATATCTACGAATGATCCGTCTCGCCTAAGGTACAGTTAAGTGTAAAAATATTTATACACCATAAAGTGTCAAAAAAGTATAATATAGGACCTGTAGCTACATACTTTGATACAAATGTTTCGATATATTATCAAATGCAATAATCTATCTCTATCAGCTATATCATAACTATAGTTTCATTCTAAAGTAAAGTAGGTGCATAAATGTGTACATAATTCATTATTATAATCAATAACAATTTTTGAAGATAATGAGAACGTAATTTTTAGCATTAGGAAGTGCAGAATGCCCAGGGGTATATTGTACCTAAGTATATAAAAAAAATAATTTATAGATACATTTTCGCACTTGACTCTACCTAAGATGGCCCATATTTAAGATAAATATACAAAACAACTGTAAAGCAGGGGTTTTATGTAGCTACAGCCTTTTCACTTAACTTCTCATTAATTTGTAGTTTTCTCGTTCGTCATCAAAATATCACCTGTCACCGTGAGCGATCTTTACTCACGTTTAAATTAGTGGTTGCCTTTAGCAACCGCCATTATCTGCAAATGAGCACGTACCAAACGAAAGTGAGGGCGTCCGCATTGTTAAAGTTAGAGATCTTAATAGAAACCAGCGAAAAGGCTGCGGCGTGCACGTAGAGCTCGAGTCGGCTTTGTTGTTGCAGCGTCGAGCAAAAACGTGAGGCTGAGGCGGGATGTAGGTCGCGACAAGTGCACGCTGCTCGTTGCACGCGCTTTGTACGCAGAACACTAGGCACACAGGTATTTCTGCATGGGCAGTGTCCTCCGCCTTTGAGCTGTACACTCCAAGAGGCACGAATTTTCTTTCCCAGGATTCTTCAACAGAATCGAAAAATGATTTTTCACTTCTGATGAAGGATGGTGGGAAAGAAAAGACTTTTTTTTTGACGAAGACTTTTATTAGTCTGGTAAGTAAGTAGGTAATCAACATTTGGATTATCTACGGAAGTCCAGATTGTCCACTAGCTCTCTAGTTTTGGTATTGGATTCCCGAAGATTTTCTAAAACTGAATATTTAGTCAATGTAGGTACCTATGTTAGTGGACAGTATTTGTGGATAACTTTTAATTTCCAGTCACAAAATAAAATATTAACCTACATATAACTTGTAATTAGTTCACGTCACGTACCAATGATGTAACATGTATCGATACCATGTGTTCCTGTACGATAATACCACAGAGTATCTACTCATGTGATACTACACATAGGTACTACTACTACACGGTGCACTTGATCAAACAGAACGCCAGAAATACCTTCGCAGAAATGTTGTTTACTGCGAAGACATTTAACATGGGTACTTAACAGGTTATTCGAAATAAGTCCAATTCAGTTATAGAAGGTACCCGAACACCTGCACGAAGGACGATCTCTACCGTCTAGTCTACGCCAAATTCCATTGAGGTGGCCTCAATTACTCAAATATTGTTTTTCATCAAAGGTGCCATAGAAAATGAACAATTTCTTGGAAATACTTGCTGAAAAATATGTAGGTACCGCGTTATTTTTTAAACTTAATTGCAGATTGCTATATGTAGATACCCTTTCCGAGTCACCTTGTAATAAACATTCCTCATGCATATTCATAAAATATTATTTCTACAGAGGAGATTGCTAGATTCTTTAGTATTACTTTATCTGCAATTTTATTCTTGTTACCCTCTAGAATTTAGAACGGTATTTGTTTGATGATGCAAACAATTTGGAAAGGCATTCCCCTTCCAAATGATTTCCCTTTAAAACTTGCGATATCAGATAAATTTTTGTAAGTGATTTGATAATAGGTGCTTGCCTATAATAAATTAAGCTTTCCTCGTCCGTACACGAAGCTAGCTTGACCTTGCTTGTACGTTCTGAGGCAAAGAGAAGGAACTGTTCGCTCCAAACACTTTGAAATATTTTCTTTGTTCAGTTCGCTTGTGTCCAAATGCCATTAGTATGTCAGACTTGTCACGCTTTTGTGGTCGCCTGCTAAACGACAGCCCAGCATACCTCTCAAGCCAAGTCTCAGATTAGTGAACATAGAAAACAATTTAGAAGTGACATCCAAATTACTCTGTCACACTTTCCTTCAGACGTTGACCTATGTATGTAGGTACCTAGTTGTACAATTAGGCACCTATGTGTTTGGGCATTTAATATTGGTTGTTCAGTAGCAACCTGATAATTGAAAAAAGTTTTTTGCTTAGTGATCGAATTAAGTCACGTTTTGGCTCTAAGGTCAAATTGTGGTTTTTCATACTTAGTATCATTATATGCTACTTTTTTAAAATAATATAATAGGTTAGGTAACCGGCCTAGCTAGAGTCATAGGTACCTAATCTAAGATTCATTGGACTTAGTTTCACATTAATAATTTATTTAAACACAAGTTGATTAAGTAACCTTTAAAATAAATATAACACAATAGGATAAGTAATTGAATCCGGAATGGCAGTTTAAAGTTCAGATGTTTACCTGCAGCATATTCTAATGACGCAACCGAACTATTTACCCGCTGTGTTTGAAATCTAGAGCTCGAGACTACTTACGGAGAAATAGTAAACTTACGACATTATACGAAATAACTTCGCTAGTAATCAACATTATTATTAGCGCGTTACAAAATAGCTTTTTTCTATGAGCCATCATAGTTTTAATGTTTAATTTAGTAATATTTTGGCGTATAATATGTAGGTAAGTAATCTATATCTATACTTCTATACTAATATATAAAGCTGAAGAGTTTGTTTGTTTGTTTGTTTTCTTGAACGCGCTAATCTCAGGAACTACTGGTTCGATTTGAAAAATTCTTTCAGTGATAGATAGCTCATTTATCGAGGAAGGCTATAGGCTATATATCATCACGCTAAGACCAATAGGAGCGGAGCACCAATGAAAAATCTTTCAAAATCGGGGTATTTTTTTCCTTTTGAGAGCTTTCGATGCATGCGCTGCGTAAACGATTAAAGTTTCGCAAAAATTATGTATGACAGAATTGTTCCTCTTTAAAAGTTCTAAAAAAAAGTCCGCGACAGCATATGTCTATCTTTTAAGGTTGGCTCTCTATAACCTTTTTTATGCTAACTTTGTTCTAAAATTCCAAATGCATTATTTGCGAAGGTGTTTTTATAAACATGATATTAATCCTTATCCAAATAAATACGTTATTCATCAGAAGTATTTAATTTAAAACATAATTGCCCTTTACATCATTGGATTTCAATGAATATCTTAGGAGATATCACAGTTTTAAAATAACATCGCAGCAAAATAATGATAAAGTACCGCGCGCGCATTTATGATGTGCAAGGCCTAGGATATATAGCCTATAGCTGTATTGAGGAAGGCCATAGGCTATACATATATCATCACGCTACGCGGACGAAGTCGCGGGCAGAAGCTAGTTTAGTAATATTTTGGCGTATAATATGTAGGTAAGTAATCTATACTAATATATAAAGCTGAAGAGTTTGTTTGTTTGCTTGAACGCGCTAATCTCAGGAAGTACTGGTCCGGTATGAAAAATTCTTTCAGTGTTAGATAGCCCATTTATTGAGGAAGGCTATAGGCTCTATATCATCACGCTACGCGGACGACGTCGCGGGCAGAAGCTAGTGTAGAATAAGAAAATAAATATGCGTCATCATTTTACTAATTCACTATAAATGACACATTCTACGTGCTTTTCCATGTACATAACTCTCATTCATAACAATCACCATTCCTATTATTAGGTACCTAGGTAAAGGAATTCGGTTCATATAGTTATACAAATAGTCTGTACATTATAGAATATTGAAGAAGAACTAATATATGGGGGTCTTTATTAGAGCAACAGTCAGTCAAAACATGTTTAGAATTTTTGTCTGTCTGTATGTTTGTACGCAATAAAGTTATAACTTTTTAACTCCCTTAAGATCCGTGACAGTATTGGGGATCCTTGGTGTTGACATTTTCTAGCAGCGTTAAATTCCGCAGTCATCTGGAGAGCAAGGTCAAGCTGGCATCCAAAAAACTCGGGGCGCTTAAAAGTCTTTGCCGCCAAGGGTAAAGTACCGTCTCGTTATTTTGCGGAAACTACGGCAGTATGATGTCTTACGGTCTTATAGATAGTTCAACTCAGTTGTGCGCGCGGCCCTATGTGTGCGTGGGCTTGTAAATATACAACTTTCATTCGTGTGGCAGTGACGCGGCAGTCGTCGTCCACTGCCACACGAATGAAAGTTGTATATTTACAAGCCCACGCACGCACACATAGGGCCGCGCGCACAACTGAGTTGAACTATCTGTACCTATCTCACAATGACTGCGCTAAGTGAATGTGATAAACTTCACAAACTCTACACCATATTCTAAATATGTGGCTTGGCCGTTTCTCTACAGTCACATGGGCGAAAGGTGAAAATTGTGTTCACTGTTCATTACTTTACTGTTATAGTACAATAGTTCTTGTACAAAACAGTACAATAGTAACAAAACGGCCAAGCCAAATATTTTGACTAAGGTGTAGAGTTTGTGAAATTAGGGAGTTTGGCTCTACATGAGATCTGACAACGTTTTGACAGTGCGAGCATTATAGTCTCGTCTTGGTCACAATTTACAAGAAAAAACCTTATTTCTGACAGATCAGCAGCTACCTAAATTGTGTAGGTAATTAAAAAAATTTGTTTAGCAGTATTGTCGTGAACCTACGAAAAATAAACAGAAATACATAGATAAAAAATATTTACACACGAACATGGGTATGTTATTTATTGTTTACTAGCTTCTGCCCGCGACTTCGTCCGCGTAGCGTGATGATATATAGCCTATAGCCTTCCTCAATAAATGGGCTATCTAACACTGAAAGAATTTTTCAAATCGGACCAGTAGTTCCTGAGATTAGCGCGTTCAAGTAAACAAACAAACAAACTCTTTAGCTTTATATATTAGTATAGATTTAGAAATTATTTTGTTTCTAAAATATAATATGACTGCTGTATTTACACTATGGAAGTTGCACATCACAAAATGAGATGTGATTTGATGTGACTTCAAACACACAGACAAACCGACGGACAAAAATTATAGGGATTGTGTTAGACTTATTCTCAGTCCCCCAAATTAGGTTTTTTTTTTAAATATAAGTAACTAGTGACCCGCCCGCGGTTTCACACACGTTGACCAGTGCCCCGTTCCTAAGAGTCGTAGGGTTATCTTAAAATAGCTTAAAACCATCCTCTTGCATCACTCTATCTATTAAAAAAACCGCAGCAAAATCCGTTGCGTAGTTTTAAAAATCTACATACTTTGTTTGATAGACTTTGTTTTATACTTACTATGTAGTGATGTGCGAAACATACATTCTTATTATATGTATGTTGTATATATACATATGTAAGATATGTATAGATTAGACCGAGATAAATTAACTGTTTTATTTAATTTTAATATCATTGGTTCCTTTACTTATATCCTAACAAATAAGTAAATCTAGAACGACTAATTATAATAATAGGCTACAATGCAGGAAATGAATATTAACAGCTATGGTACCCTTGTATTATTCTCGTTTTCCATAATATCATCTTAAGTTTTACAGTTTTTCATGCCTCTGTTTCGAAGAGTAAGGCGAACTTTAATGTACGCCTAAAGTTCGCCAATATGTTTAGGTGCTATGTAATGTGCGACCTTTATGCCACTAACCGGGCACAAATCCCAAACTCCGAGCTGCTACCAAGAATTTCATAGAAAAACCTAATAACATTGCTTGATGTGGGAATCGAAGCCAGGACCTCTAGCGAAGCTGTCGCGCTTGTGGCCACTAGACTAACGAGGCAGTTTTTTGGATACCGTATTATACCATGCATGTTCATGTTAAAGCGAGAGTCATGCATCAGCCCAACCCATAATGGGATATTGATAAATAACAGTTATGCCGTTTATACATGTCTAATAGCTGGCATGAACTTTAATATTTTTAACGGAACAAAGAAAAAGTCGGTCAAGTACAAATTGTAGGTGCAAGTGCAAGATGTGTTCCCATATTCATAAAAGTATTTCAAGTTAGCAGCAAGTACCCAGCTAGCATAAACAAAAAAGCCTTATACTTATAAAAATTGTTTTGCTCTAATGAACTCCGCTTTGAAAGCTGTTTTGTGACTGTTTCTGAAACTAATCTATGCTGAGACAGAACCGATTTGGGAAGCATACCTGGGTTCACAGAAGACCTAGGACCTGATAGATATTAGTTATTATTTAATTTTCTGTGTACTTGGGTGTTCTTTTACAAATAAATTTAGTTTCTTTCTTTCTTTCTTTCTTTCTAATCTATACTAATATATAAAGCTGAAGAGTTTGATTGTTTGTTTGTTTGTTTATTTAATTGAACGCGCTAATCTCAGGAACTACGGGTCCGATTTGAAAAATTCTTTCAGTGTTAGATAGCCTGTTTATTGAGGAAGGGTATAGGCTATATATCATCACACTACGCGGACGAAGTCGCGGGCAGAAGCTAGTCCAAATATAACATCCGAAGTGGTTACCGGTGGTTATAAGTAAACTATTTTGTACAAACAACAGAAAAGGACTTTCAAAATAAATGGTGTCGCTGCTGCTGTTTCGTACCAGCTGCTGACGATAGCACTGTAATAAATTATGGTGATGAATGCAGAAATAATTATTATTCTTAAAAAAATCCTTTCCTAGAAAACAGAGCTTCTCATTATCATATCGATAGCAAATAGAAAAGGAATAGTAAAAAAAGAAATCGATGGTAAAATTTGACGGAGATTGGCCCAGTATTCCGTTACGTGCACGGCATTTTTTGAAGACGCCATTATCTTGATGTGTGCAGGCATGCTGGCCATAGAGCTTAAGGGTCACCTCTTCCACACTTACAAATTCCGTTAGCGAGGAGAATCATACATACCGGAACATGGTTTGTTTACTGCGGCCGGCCGAAGTTTATTCAGACGTTCAGGTTGCCCAGAAAATCCCATGTCCCGGTGGGAGTTCCTCAGCCGGCTTTACCATTGAAGTGGATGGTGAACGTTTGTACATGATTTAATTATACCCTAGCTAGAAAATTATTAAATAATTCCTGCACATGATTACTAAACTACATACCTAACATACCTAAGTGTAAAAAATTGCGGTGGCACTAATACTTATAATATCACGCTACGTTAGATGAGGTCGGATATTGTGGAATAATTTGTTAACTTCTCTTCCGGCACTTGATTTCTTGCAATTCGTTCTACTCTTAGTTACAAATGAAATCAATTTTGAAGACTGAAATTCCTACTATTCAGGCTTCAAGTTCGTGAAAGTCGATTTTAAGTATTTACTAGCTGATGCTCGCGGTTTCACTCGCATCACAAATACACCTACTTAAACTCGGCTTCCATTTGGCGTATTAAGTTGAACATGCTCCAGATTTTAAGTTAGAACCCCATATTTTGTTTTATACAATAACAACCACTAAGGTGGCAAACAAGAATACAGCCAGAATACAACCCAGCCCCATACCCGCCTGATGGTAGGTACAACCAGGGGTGTCACTGGCGCGTGGCCGACCCTGTAAAAATCTTTGCACACCCTTTTTAAAGAAACCCATGCCGTAGTTCTTTCGGAAAACCTCCGCGGGGAGCTGATTCCACAACCTGAGTGTGCATGGGAGGAAATTCCTCTGGAATCGAATAGTATGAGACCAGAGTGTTTCTAAGGTAAGTGGATGAACTCAACGCCGATGGCGAGAGGTGCGGTGATAGAAAGTAGCCGATGGCATAAGTCTCTCCTCAGACATATGGGTTATTACGCCGTTTGTGAGATTAAGTATCAAGCTGGTATGCTGGTATCCCGCTCATAGGTGACAGATGGTACCCATAGGTATATCCCGCCCATAGGTACTCCATATGAGGCCTGACTTGCGACTTATTTATCGCTAGGAAATGGGAAGTTTGAACGGTAACGGTAGTCACCTGTGTTGTCACTATTTAAGTTATAAACTTTCTTGTACAAAAAAGAAAAATGAAATGCATTCATAATAAATCGTTGACACTGTCGGAACCTCTAAATTTATGTTTTCCGTTTTTCAAAGCCATGTTGTGCTAGATTGTTTACGTAATTTGTTTAACAAATAATTACTTCAGGCCTTACGAGCCTCGACATTGTGTAGATCACAAAAGGTGACGAAGCGTATCATTCAATCTTCCACTTCAAAACGTATTGTATCCAACGAATTCCAACTGAACGCTAAATCCGCCATAACTAGCTTGAAAATTCTGCTGAAACATCTCGCTCATTGGTAGATAATGGACATTACTCTGGTATTTATACCTATGTACTCGCGATTAGTAAGTACTTTGATATGTTACATAGGTATACGGAATATCTTGGGAAGGCTATATCATGGATCATCATCATCATCACGGATCAGTAAATGGTAACATGGAAGACAATATCTTTATTATCTTTATTTTTGTGCGTCTACGTAGGTAGATTCTTATAACAATTAACATTATGTACCTAGGTTGCACACTATTGTTATTACGTCTGTAGATACGTATGTTTGCCTAGGTGTTGTGTTAATTTTCTAAGATTTCTTTGTCAGAAACAAGTGTTATATAATTATATTGCACCTAAGTATTTTCTTGATTTTATTACTATCCGAGATCGTGTTGAAGTTCTCTTATTATACCGAATAATTAATACACTATTTTATTTCTACCAGTTGGAGTACGGATGGTCCCGGAATGGCAACCAACGTTGCGTGCGGCATCGTGCGCCCGAGTCAACGATGTCGGTGAGCAGTGACATCAGGTTCACGCGACGCAAGCTGAGCCGGCCCTGCCGCGGCTGCTGCGCCGCACTTGCTTCGCTGCTAGTGCTGTTGCTGCTCGCCGCTGTGGCGGTGTACCTAGGACGTATGTATCATGTAGAATCCCGCTGAAATTATTAATTTAAGCTTACAGGTAGGTACGGAATAATAATGTAGAGTGAGGCAAATGCTGTTGTTGCAGGAAATAAGTCTGATGATGATGATAACATGCATTTTCCTATGTAGACTATGCAAGTATGCAGGTATACATACTGACACTATTATAAGTAACTGGCTTCCGCCCGCGACTTCGTCCGCGTGGAATAGTTACTTAGTCTTAGCATGATGATAATAGCCTACAGCCTTCCTCAGTAAATGGGCTATCTAACACTGAAATAATTTTTCAAATCGTTCCTGAGATTAGCGCGTTCAAACAAACAAACTCTTCAGCTTTATATGTAAAGATTTAGTTACCACATTGTCTACGTTGTTCATCACATCACATAAAAATACTTACTATATTTGCAGTACCTAAGTAAATAGCTGTAAAGTAACATTAGTACGGATGACTTTTAGCGAGCGTTGCCGTTGCAGCAATTTTGTCGGACATTCCTAGAGTAATTTAAGGTCTACACGTTATAAGCATAAATGGTAACATTACCCAATGGCTGACCTAAAGGACTGTTGTTACAAAACATCTTAGTAGATACCTACGTTTAGTGCCTCTAGGCTGGCACTACTTATATGTGCAACTAACTACCATTCACGCTGTGCGGATATCTTTGGTTCGAGTACTACTTACATAAAAGAAAACATGCAAAATCAAGAACGTTTCATAATATTTTTAAAAGGAATAAAAATATTCATTCAGTGCAGTTATTACAATCCAATCGATATCAATCAGTAATCGATTTGACGCAAGTAACTTGCAGTTTCGTAATGCCATTTCGCTTTTTGGTCAACTAATATAACGACCATCTGATTTGTATTCTTTTGTTAGTAAACAGTATCATAGTTCTAGTTGAGGCGTAAACAGAGCGATATTTGCCCGTCACCGAGCAAAGGCCAGGTAGCTGAGTGGCCTTGCCGAGTACGCCTCTGAGACAAGTGCACTCCTTATAAAACTGACTCTAGTATATCAACTTCGTCTGTTACAAAAATATTCTTATATTTCTAAGGTGGTAACTATAGTTTGTAATTGCATAACAATGTGAAAATAGATTAATTGTTTTGAAAGCTATAGAAATTTAACAACTTATTCATCACCAATTTTAATAAACCCAATGTATATTGGCTGAACTCACGAAAACAAAAAGTTGATCACCTTAATTGAATACCGAGAGTGATTGATAAAGAAAAGAGATTGTAACTACTTCCGCGAATTCCGTGACTTGTGAATGTTACTCCAAACTTAGGTAATAAGTATATCGATTTTAAAGGTAGATCCAGTTTATATAACCGATGTTATCGCTAAATACTTCTTTGCTCTCAGATATTCAGCTAGGCACAGTAGAACTTCCCATTCCGTCTCGGAGAGGCGGCGACGCACGGGTCCCATGACCCCGACTATAGATAGGGAAAGAGCAGTTGTAGGTCAATTTCAATAAGAGTAGGTAGTACTAGCAGAGAACATTCTCGGCTAAATGGGTAGTTTAGTCAAAAATGAGATGATTCTCCATGAAAAGAACGGTTTGGGTTCAACTATTATAGGTACATAAAGGACTTTTACTCATTCACTTGATAACTTCAAGTGAATGTGTTTTTAGTATTGTTAAATATTAGACGGATGGAGCTTAACATCTTTGTAATGTAGTAGTGGAGTGAGTGGAGATAGTGGAGCTGGAGGACGTCGGCTATCACAGTGAGTCATGGCAGCGATTAGAAGTACTTAATTAAAATGAAACACCATTCATAGACATTTTAAGTGTCTACGTGTCTAGGGTATTTGTAATAGAGATATATTGAATAGCATTTATTTATGAAAACAGCTATAAAATTGTACATACTATAAGTGCGGTAAGTTGAAAATTACAGCCGAGGTGATATTGCTACAAGAAAGCAGATGCTGTAATTATCAAAGCGCACGTATGTCATTACGACGTTTTATAACATATTTGTGAGAAAATAGTAAAAACAAGACAGCGAAACGAAAAAGCGCGCGGAATAATTTTTACTTGTACACAAATTAGCGATGCGCGCGCATCAGCGCAAAGGCACAACTAAACAGCCAGTATTACTAATAGGTACAGTACCTACCTAAATTAATATTTTTGTGTTTTGTTACGATAAAGGTTGTTATTTATTTTCAAAATTAATTAAATTACTGCCTCATTAGCCAAGTGGTCCTGAGCGCGACTGCTACGCTAGAGGTCCTGCGTTCGATTCCCAGGTCGAGCAAAATGTTATTGGGTTTTTCTATGAAATTCCCAGTAGCAGTTCGGAGTTTGGAATTTGTGCCCGGTTAATGGCAATAGGCTCGCCCCCTATTACATGGGACCTAAACATACCGGCGAACTGTGGGTGTACCTTAGTACACCTCTGCCTAATCCTTCGGGGAATACAGGCGTGATGGTATGTTATGTTAATTAAATTAAAGAATTAAATGTTTATTTATTATAAATTATCTCCCAAAGTTAATTTTATTCTTATTATTTTAATTTGGTATTATAATTCGTACTTTACTATCATGAACCAAATTTAAAACAATAAAGCGCTCACTCTTAGGTCGCAGTGTCGATCAAGCGTACCTAAGTCTATCAAGAATAAAAAATAATATAAATATACACAGCGGGTTAACGAAGTGGTTTTGTAGAAATCTATGTATGGCAAAAACGGTAAAGTCTCGTCAATATAGTAAATAATTTGTTTCTAGAATTTGTCGGACACTGCCGCGGCCCCGCTCGCATCTCTCGCTCGGCTCGTGCGTCGTGTGGTCACAGTTCTAACCTTACCTAAGTAAACAAAATTTAAATTTCTCTTCCTGGTATATTCGGGATGTGAGAGCCGAGCGAGCAATGCGAGCGGGGCCGCGGCAGACGGCGGCAGTGTATTTACTATATTGACGAGATTTTACCGTTTTTGCCATTCAATTTTTATTCTCTAACCATAATATCGTAATTGCAGATATGTACCTGTTCGGAGACCCCCTCAACCGGCAGACATTCCGGGGCTCGTTTGTAGTTACCTCATGGGGAGCTGGAAGCGACGAGACCGAGCAGGGCAACGACCTTGAATCCAGAGGCAACCGGACACGTGAAAATGTGCTGCAGGAGGCTCTATACAATTTATACACAAACTCTGAATTAAAATCCTGTTTCGTCGCTGCAGACATACTAGCTTTGGACGGGTAAGCTACCTATTATTTCGTATATTTCACACTGGGATGGGAGGTGCTGAGTGAAAATTCACTCATAATGTTGCATTTTTGGAAAAACGGTTTAACAGCAATAGGGCTATAAAATGGCAATAATCAATATTATGTAAGAAATGGCCTATAGGTAGTTACTTATGTATGATAAAAATTAACATGATTTTTTACCGTGGGAGAACCATGCTTCGGCACGAATGGGCCGGCTCGACTGCAGTGAAGTGAACGGCCTCACAGAAAACCGGCGTGATAACGCTTACGTTATGTTTCGCCGAGTGAGTGAAAATACCGGAGGCCCAAACCCTTTTAAAAGTCCGGCAACGCCCTTGTGACTCCTCTGGTGCTGCGGGTCTCCACGGGCGGTGGTAATCGCTTACCATCAAGCGAGCCATGTGCTATGAGATAATCCGAATTTAGTCAGTTGTTATTAGTCAGTAACAGGATCGTTCATCAAGAGGCGATAGTAAAAGATTACTAACGAGCACGTGCATTTGAATTCGCAAACCACACGAGTTTGTAATTAAGACATTCCCCCAAATGCAGCATAAGTAGGTAGCATAGTGGTTTCTAATTAACCTACGAGAAAAAAAATTGAAAAATAAAAGTGTGTGAAGTAAAAAGTAAAAGGATTATTATTTCAACACGACCCCGTCATCTCCACATAGGGTCCTTTCTACGAAGGACGAAATGTTGTTCCTCCTAATCAAGTGAGGCATTTTTTTTTTCGAAAAATGTCTCATACATTTTTCGAAAAAATCGAAAAAAAAATGTTCCAGATAGGTCTCAAGTTCCAGAGTCCTAGGGACTATCGTGCGTGCGGGCTGGATAGTACCTGGAATTGCTGTAGGTAGGTAAATGTTGGAGGTCACAAAAATGTGACCTCTAACATTTAGGCGGCACAAAAGCATAAAAAGTGTGACTATGTGTCTTGTATAAAAAGAAAGGTCAATTAAAAAAACATACAGCAATGCAATTTATTGATTATGAAACGATAGGTACCTACACGCATAACAACTTATTTTTTGTCTGTTTTTTTCGGGTTTGAGCAAAAACTACTGAATAGTTTTTAATTTTGTTATCACTGTTAGAAAGTATATATATATGCTCCAAGTTCAAAACTGAGGAACGTCTTATCACAATTAAAAAAAAACCTGAGACACAACTTGACCTCTCTGATGTATAGAACCCATACAAAGAGGAGATCATCACTGTTGGTTTATGATTAAATTAGAAGAAGGACCCCGCGGAGCCCGGTGTTCGGTCGCTTGTTGCTCATTGCAGAAATTGAGAAGGCCGTGGAAGAGGTGTCTGCGGAGGACTGGAAAAAATGTTTTGAAAATTGGTTCAGACGCATGTAACTTTGTATAGAGGCTGGTGGAGAGTTCTTTGAAAAGATTTAATCAAAATATTATTTTCATGGAAGTTAGTTTTTTAGTTTCTCAAAACTTTCTGAGTGTCCCACGTAATAACGGTAAATTATTGTTATTGTTGTTGTTGACTTACAGTCTTTACCGATAGATGTAGAAAGCGCACTTTCTCGACATCTCCGTTGTCTGTAATGGAGTGTACTTACACATTTTTCAAATATTATAGCTAAATAATATTTTCCTTGTATTTTGATTCGTCTTCAATGTGCCAGACAGTGATCAAAGGCTTCGGTAACTAATAGGCATAGAACATTTCGCAGATAGCATGTGAAAAATCACATGAAAAAATTATTCATAAGTCACACCTGCGACTTTTTTGCACACAGCCTGCCCAAAATCGCATTTCAATTGAATTGCATTTTGTTCACGATTTGATAATGATTTTGATTGAAAATTGATTGTGGACGAAAAGTAGCATGCTGGAAATTTCGCATGTGAAGTTGCTGTGAAAAATAATAATAATTTCATTAAATGAAAATGAATGAAATGTAGCAATCATTTCCATGCGTCGTAGCTAGCCTAACCTAATCAAAGGACGCACAGGTCCTGATATGATATGCTGGGCGTAGGAAGGTACTACACCGTGAGATGATCACGATTAAATAATGATGATGATGATGATCAAATCTCGGTATTTACCCACGCGATATAAATTCTATACTTCTCTTCTCTTCTCTCCTTCTCTTCTCTTCTCTACTATTATAAAATTGTAAAAAAGCTATGTTTGTTACGGGTTGGAGCAAAAACTACTGAATAGATCTTAATTTTGCTATCACTGTTAGAAAGTATATGCTCCAACGTAAAAACTGGTGAACTTCTTATCACAATTAATTAATCGGATCCTGATATAAGTACTTACAGCTTGACCTCCCTGATGTATAGAGGCCCATACAAAGAAGAGATCATCACTGTTGGTTTTTATTAAATTATCAAGCCAAGCGAGAGCAAAAACAGGCGATAGCAATCTCACTGGACATCAGAGCGGCCTGCGATAAAGCCTGGTGGCCTGCTCTTTTCCATCGCCTTGCACAACTTGAAACACCAAAGAACATCTATGGACTTATCAAAGACTATGTGCAAGACAGGACAGTTACACTAGACCACGCAGGAGTCCGGGTACACAAAACACTCACTAAAGGGTGCATTCAGGGTCAGTGTTCTTTGGAACCTGATCTTGGACGACTTACTTAACATGCAATTGCCGACGGGTTGCCACCTACAGGCCTTCGCAGATGACGTTCTACTGATCGTCACTGCGAACGAGCCTGGACAAATCGAAGCTACCACCAACAGAATTCTAGCGAAAATCAGCGCATGGGGCAACCAAGTGAAGTTATCCTTCGGCCCCGCCAAGACACAGGCCATAGCCTTCACTCATAGGGCCAAGACTGCTCGGATAAATATGGACGGAACGTGTTTAAAGTTTATCCATGAAAACAAATTATTGGGCGTAATCGTTGACGAAAAACTACTTTTCAATATCACCTACGGTACGTGCTGAGTAAGGCAGCCAAGATCTTTGCCAAACTCAGCGTATACACTAGGCCGACATGGGGCGCACACACAGACAATGTGCAAACAATATACCACCACGTAGTAGAACCGATAATTACCTACGCTGCTGGGATATGGGGTCATGTAGCAAAGAAGAAGAGCGCCCAAAGGCTACTGGCCAGCTCGCAGCGGGGATTCGCGCTGAAGGCTATAAGAGCCTTCCGCACGGTGTCCACGAATGCAGCTCTGGCGTTGGCGCAATTCACGCCTCTTGACCTCAAAATACAGGAGATTCATCAAGTCGAGCTCACGCGTCTCACTGGCACTACCCACTTTCTACCAGAGGATATCGAACTAGAGCGCCCTACACCAATAGGGGAACTCCTACATCCAGCAGAAAGAATAACGCTAAATAAACACCAACACCGACAGCAACACTCATGTTGCTGTCGGTGTTGGTGTTTATTTAGCGGTTAGGTTGTTCATTATAACATGATGAAACAAAGCGAATCTACACAGATGGCAGTAAGCAGGAAGACGGAGCCGTTGGGGCAGCTTTCGTAGTCTATGACCAGAGAGGCGCCACCCTGACTACCAAGAAATTCAAACTTCACTGTACCTGTACAGTCTTCCAGGCCGAGCTCTTGGCTATCCTGGAAGCATGCAGATTGGCCCTCACAAAAAAGTACAGATACACAATAATATCGTCTAACTCTCAATCCTAAATCTGTGCTATTAAAAATCGAAGCAACACACACCCACTAGTAGCAAACATCCATAGCATCATACACAAACACAGTCATACTGGAACCAAATGGGTCAGGGCACACTGCGGCGTCGTGGGCAACGAGGCTGCAGACACTGCCGCCAAGCTCGGAGCTCTGATGCACAAGTCGCCGGCATACAGTTCATTCCCGGCATCAACAGTCAAACATAAGATGCGGGAATGCAACTTGGACGTGTGGCAGGCGAGGTACCGAAGCTCCGAGCAGGGCGCGCACACAAGGGCGATGTTGCCCAACCTTAAGGATATCCACAAACTCTGGGAGCTCACAAAGCCTAGCTTCCATCTTACGCAGGCACTCACCGGGCATGGGTACAAGTCCTACCTGAAAAGGTTCAAAATCGTGGACAACGACTCGTGCCCCTGCGACAACATTACACCCCAAACCACAGAACATATAATTCAGTATTGCCCCCGTTTCGAGGCAGTGAGATTCCAACACAACATGATTTATCACAATTTCAAAGTAGACCCCTTCAAAATTATCGAACTAATTAAAAAGAAAAAAACTACGGAATCGTACACCAAACTGATAGAAACAATATTTAGTAAACTAAAGCTTTTCAACGGAACCTAAAAAACGAGAAACATTTAAATAAAACAGCGGATATGTAAGTATCCAATCGCATATCTGCCGAAAGAATCAAAATTTTAATTGGTTTAACTTTTTTACAAAAGCTATACTTAGGTAGGTAGGTATGTCAAACGTGGTATCGCTACAATGATATTTGACACGATAAAGCCCATATCGTGCTTTGTAGGTAGGTAGGTAATCCATATGTTGAAGGTTGTAGCCATACGAAGTAATATATTATATGTCAATGGTATAACCATCGTCCTTGTCCCGAAGTTTTTATGTAGGCCCTTTCTTTTTGCGAGCTGAATTCAAATGTAAAATTGAGATGTACCAACGGCAACCATGTTGTATGTTTTCACCACTACATATCCTGGTCACATACATACGTGCAAAGACAGTACGTATGCGTATGCGATAACCTAGTTAACTTCAATTTCTTTTGTAAATTTCTCTCACTAGATACAATACTTATGCAAATTAAGGAGCAACGTATAATGTATGGCGAACAATAGCAAAAATAGGAAACACAATTTCGATAGATCTCATCCCTGAGAACTTTAAACTTTTGAAATCGTAATATTATAAATACAATAAAACATTATTTAATTCTCAGTCGGCTTTTTCTGAGGGAAGTACCTACATACCGAAACAGTGATGTGCTAATAGTTGTCCCAGTTTATTTTTATTATTATATCTTACGTGACTTTCTTTTTTGTTACTCTTTTCTAGCTTAATTGTTATTTACGAACCGTAACTATTACACAATGAATATTTAAGTGTTATAAGACATTACCATAACAACTGCTAACCTTGCTGTTTGTTGCTTGGCTTTTCTAAGCATAAATAAGGAAGACAATAATTAGGTTTGCCCATCGTTAGGGATCCTTGAAATGCTTGGGAAGTTGAAATTGAACTCGATGAAAAGATTGTCAGTGTGAAACGGCAAGGCTTACTTTGTACAACATTGATATCATCATCGGCCAAGTTTTACCTAGAGGAGCCGCAATACCTAGTCAATAATAAAACAATTTTAATCTATGTTAGTGAAGGAAAAATTAGACTCCCAGGCAGGATTCGAACCTGCGTCTTCTGGTTAGGTAGGTACACCAGACGATATGACCTTTAGGCCACCGCGAGTCCCACCTGCCATGTCGAAATTTGCCTTCACATTCTGTTGAAAAGGAAGTTACTTTGCCTCTCAACCGACATGACTTACCTTACGGTTAGTCCTATGTCGTACGATGCTACCCTACCTATTTTTGTGACATGCTAATGAGATAGATTATAGTCCCGCCTGCGAGTCGAATTTTTCCTTCACTAAAATAACTTTATACTTAATCATGAAAAATGCAATAAAATCACAAAAATACAATTTTAATCTGTCTTTTAAATTGGTCTGTGCGTCGTCGATGGGACGGACACGCACCCCTGTGGACAGGAACACCAAGCAACGGCTACAATAGGAACCACCTTCATTATTATTCTAAGTAATAAATAATAATTTAAAAAAATTGGGATTTCTCCATCCGTGCGAAGCCGGGGTGGGCCGCTATTAAATTTATGATGATAGAGCAAAGCGGGCAAGTTGACACAAAACATGATAATAAGAAAAAGCTCTGATTTATTGAGGATCTGCTCAGCAGTCTACTGCTAGATAGGCCATTAATAGAACTCGTGGTCTTGGAAATATCGTGGAATTATCATAAAAGCTGATACATCCAGATGTAAGAAACTACTTATTATCTTTTTTGTAGTACGGAAAATCTTTATGGATCATCTGCCACCTGGGAAAACGGCATATGCCTATTTCCTGCCACCGTCGTGGTGCATGTCACGAATCCCATGACCTTGGCTACTTATAGGGCAAGAGAAGGCAAGTACGGTACGAGTCCGACATACATAGGCCGACGTTGCATGAGGATTTTCCATACTTGGAAAAAAAAGGGTACCTATGTCGGACTCTTACCAACTAACAACCGTACAATGCCTTGCTTTGTTGCTTGCTCTACAGTCACGGCCAAGGAATTTGTCACCTTCCCAACGACCTCTTCAAAGGGCGAGCCTTGGTTTCGCATCCCACTTGAAGGCGCGGTGAGCTCAACACACGTGCCACTTACTGTACTGAGGCTATTGTCCGGTGATCCGGTCTGCCCATGCGGGATATTCTTACTTCCAGCATTATGCTCCGTCGTGTCCTCGGGGCAGACCACGCAATAAGAAACTACTTAACGAAATATTAATTACAGTTCAGAGGACGGTATTCGCGTACATTTCGAGGTATCGTTCGAGCCAATCTTCACTGCGGTGAGCACAGCGGAGGTGACGGCCGTGCTTGCACGCGAGCTAGCCGATCCAACGGCTCACCTAAGTCGACTTACGGCGCTGCCAGAGACACTGCATATTGAGGTGAGCGCTTCAATTAGCACTCTACAATACTACTTTATCTTTACGGTCTTTTTACTCTGAATAATTTCAAATGCTGTTACGTTAGAGACGTTCTGCTGAATTATTTGTATGAAAGTAAATTATATAAAATCTTTGTAACTTATAATTTTGTTCTCGACCGCCTTTCCTTTTGGACCGGACGTGCTTTGGGTATCAAAGCTAGTTTACTGAGAATTTCAGCAGCCTAGCAGGCCTGGAGAACTTCGGCATACTCTCAAAAGTTTTACAAAAAACCGTCAACTCAACATGCTCTAGGTACCTATTCTAGATATTATATCTCATATTTATTTAAGAAGTTTAGTTCCAAAATATTGTTATACGTACCTACCTTACCTATCATTCATTTGGTGGAACTTATTACTGAGATAGGTAATATAATGTGAGCATCTTAAATTCTTCATGGCTAGCTAGATTTCTTCGCTAAATAGCAAGGTAAGCAGCAAATTACGAAACATCGCAGTCTTGTATCTTTTGTTTACTTACGCAAATTTAATATTATGTAGGTACCTAGTTACCTTCCTTAGATTAGGTATTTGTATAAACTCGTACGTTTTATTATGTACATACATTGGACTCCTAATGCATATCAGTTAGGTCAGTCACCCCGTTGAATTTAACATAACTGTCTGGTAATATTGTTTGCAAAGAACAATGAACTGAAATTTAAGACGCGTATAAGTATTTTTTGCATTTTTGCATTTGATTAATAAGTAAGTAGCTGGAATTTGCATTTGATGATAGGTACCTACCTGGGTACATAATATCTTTGTTAACAATGTGTTTAAAGTAGAGCAATATCTAGTCATCTATATATATATAAAAGAAAGTCGTGTTAGTTACACTATTTATAACTTATGAACGGCTGAACCGATTTGGCTGAAAATTGGTGGAGAGGTAGCTTAGAACCAGGAGACGGACATAGACTTTTAATCCCGTTCCCGTGGGATGTGATGACAGACCGAATTCCACGGAGGCGAAGCCGCGGGCAGAAGCTAGTTTAATATACTTCTTATGAGCCTAATGGTCTCTCAACATAGGTACCTACGTACCTACACTCACGCTTTTTTCCACAGGGCTAGGCGGAAACTATAGACCGTCACTCTCACTTGGTTACCTCTACCTACTACGATTCTTGCACTCTTTTTTACTTCTTCCACATTCATATCTTATTATCATACATAGGCGAATAAATATTAGATTAGGCTGATATTAGATTAAGTATTTCATACATACGCGCCGGGTGCATGTATTATGCACCTGTTTTCGAAGGACCTCGCAAATTAGATCGGCGTTATGTCTTTTAGAAATATTCTGGGACATTTTTACACAGCACCATCTAGTCCCAAACTAAGCAGAGCTTGTACTATGGGTACTAGACAATGGATATAATACATATATACTTTTTTTTTTGTAAATACATACTTATAATACATAAGAAACACCCAGACGAACACAAACACTTATATTCATCACATACCTAAATGTTTGTGTCCTGTGGGAATCGAACCCACGACCTCATCACGGTCAGCAGTCCGGTACTCGAACCACTAAACCACAGAGGTCGTCGAAATTCTCAAGGTTAAATTTGTATTGGGCTACAGGAGAGCTCCGTAATATCATCGTTAGAGCTGAAGGAGACAGAGACGACACCTTTAGAAGCGCCGACCACGGAAGCAATGACCCCGGACGCTGTAGAGGAGGTGCGCGAGTGCTCTCCGGTGACGCTGCCGCTGTGCTCCCACCTGCCGTACAACACATCCTCGTACCCAAACCTTGTAGGACACGCCTCCAAAGATGCGCTCATGCGAGACCTCGTGGCATTCAGGGAACTTCTTGATGCTGAATGTTCACATCTTGCACAGGTGATTTTGAAGATACTATTTACACTTACGTAGGTATATGTACTAGGTACTTACCCACCGCTAGAATTACCTGACCTAATAAACTCGATCGTATGAACCTTGAGGATCAAGGACCCGAAAATCAAGCGAGGTTTTATAAAAATGTTTATGGTTCCCATTTAAATTGAATAAACTAAGTATAAAATACAATAATAATAAGCAATGAACACATGCCATTATTTTCAAGTCTTTGAAATAGCTATAACAAAATGGCCAAAATACTATAGTCCCACTGTCAGCGTTGGGACATTTATAGACTCGTGTTTATATACACCATTCTATTATTTATATTCACCTAGTCTGTTTCAAGGTTTTGCCATAATGTTATAAGCCTCTTATTTCAGGATTTCGTGTGTCAAATGCTGCAGCCGAGGTGTTCTGAAGATCGTCTGATTCGGCCATGCCGTGCCTACTGCCGCGCGTTCCATGCAGGTTGTGGCGCACGTCTTCCCGACCGACTGCGACCGCACTTTGACTGTGCACGGTTCCCAGACTATTTTGGAGCAGGATCTTGTGCTCCCATTCCAGGTTGGTTGCTAGGTATTCCGAAATAAAGAATCCCAGACATTAAGAACTGACCTCGATAGAACCTAATATATATTTTTTTAACAGAATGTTCGCGGGGTCTTCAGCGGCTTGCTTTATCTCGACGAGAATGTGATGGCATTCCCGACTGTGCGGGCGCAGAAGACGAGCGCAGTTGCGCGCACTGCGCGGCGGCGGCGGCGGCGGGCTCCCGCGGCCTGCGCTGTGCGCTGCACACGCGCTGCTTGCCGGCACATCTGCGCTGCGACGGCACACCCGACTGCCCCGACGGTAGTGACGAAGCTGGATGCCGTAAGTGGAATTAATATGTTTTGAGTAACCCGCAAGACACATATTATTTTAAATAGACGTACATAATAGGTACGTAGTGTATACCACATTTAACAATTTCTTGAAATCCTTGCTTTGCAGTATGGATAGCACGCTCCCTGGCAAGCTGGCGACGAGAAAACAGTGAAACAACACTGGGTGCCATACGTAACCGCGCCGGCTACGCAGTATGGGCGGAGCGCGGCCGCGACGGCAAGATCTGCGCGGCGCCCTACGAGCACGACAAGCGGGCGCTCGCCAGCGTCGCCGCCTCGCTCTGCAAGGCGCTTACGTTCAAGTAAGAATACTAAGAATTCGCCATTTCCTAGTCTGTCCCTAAACAGGCGATATCAACAGACTACCTTCTTTATAGGAGCCTAATAACTGCCTCATTAGTAGCGTAGCAGTTTAAGTTTTAAGTCACTAGACGTTCTGAGTTTGATCTGATTAGTCGAACAGAGTGTTAGTTGTATCTTTTTCTATTTTTTTATATACCTACCGCTTATTTAAAATAAGCGGTAGCTGCTCAAAGCATTGTGGATTCGTGTCCCGAATAGATAGGATTTCAATAGACTTGTCTCCTTGTTGTATTACCTGCCTACATGGATCATAATTTTCTTTCCATGTAACTAGGTAATCCGTTATCATCACATTCACATCCTTTGTATTCTTACTTATAATTTCTCACACAGCACATCCATATTTTAATTGGTCTCCCTTTCCATTATTTTATATCCATTCACATTCATGCTCAAAACTTCAGTGATAACATGCTCTTCACTCCTACACATCAAAATTATTATGTCAATACCACAACTTTTCAAAAACTTTTGGTACTTTCAAACTGCGTCTGCTCTTACGTATTCTTTCATTACCTACCCTGTCCATTCTTATAACCTCACCTCGTATTCGTATTCTCTTGTCAGGTGCATGCAATTGCCTTTCTTGTTATTATACTCTTTTATATTTTCCCCTAACTCGGAAGTCGTACGTTGTTCCCCTCCACCTGCCACCATTTTATCCACTCTGCATTCTAATCTTGACAGTTCTGCAGGCTTACTCTTGAAAATAATCCAATTCCGATCCAAATGCAATCCGATTCCAATGTCAATTTGCTTGTCAGGCGATTTCGTACTCTTCAGGACTAGATTGGATTACAATTGAGTCATTACATATTATGAAGATAGCTACGATACTAGCCGCTAGAGTGTTTTTCTACTACGAAAATTAACCGGTAACGTTATTTTTAACGGTAATGAAATCCCCGACTTTAGTTTACTCAATAACCACTCAATATTGAAACAATATGGCGCTAGTCTCGCATTCAAGAGTACGAAACTTGACGAATCGTCATAACTCCAATGTCGATGTATCGGAATTGACTTCAAGAGTTAGCCTGCTGTTCTGTTTGTTCAGTTTGGAAAATTCATGGGGGAAAAGCCGTTCTATGCTTGCCAGTTCTATCAAGCATAGAACGGCTTTTCCCCCATTTTCTCTACTGAACCGAAATATCTTACCCAGCAAGTTGAAAGTATATAAAGACCCCTTTCTGACCGGACAGCGCTTTTTTTAACATAGTGTAGGTATATAAATACTAATTATTGTTTTGTATATTACGTATAAGCAAAAGCTATGTATGTATCTAGGTACCTAATGCAGACTTGTAGAAATATTTTAATTCAACATGATATTATGATTTTACAGGGCTGCATTTGGCGCAGAAGTAGTTCCAGATGCCGAAGAATTGAACCAGGATGACCGTCAGATCGCCCAGTCAAAAGAAATGCCACAGTATGTCGAAATAGTAGACCCCTTCGCTGCAGAAATATCATTTCAGAAAAGTGAATGCCCCGAACAAAAAGTCATACGAGTAGTTTGTGATAATTTGGGTAAGTTGATTGGCAGGTTGGAAACATTGCTGCGTGCCATCCCATTACCTATCACTGCTATGTAGTAGACCTATTCTCGCTGCCTTTTTGTCTTGTCTTGTTGTGTCTCCTCTGGTTCACAAATCTACCAGCTAGCCTAATCTAATATCTGTAGCTATGACCACTAAGCCACCCACCGCCAGGTCATATGACTCGCGGTGGTTTGGTGATCATAGCGTCTGGTGTATTTTAACCAGAAGACGCAGGTTCGAATCCAGCCCGCAATCGAATTATTCATTCACTAAAATAAATCTATAATCTTTCATGGAAAATAAAGATGTGATACCTACTATGAGACGGTATGGTGAATTTTTTTTGTTGACTAGGAACGTGACAAAAAATATCCTTTGCTTTGAGAAGTACATACCTACATATATTATGGACTATGTCCACTAGACCGTTCCGTCACCGATCAACACCGTTGCGTGCCATGCGCGGAGCATGTTGGCACCGGCAAAATATTTATTTATTTTCGGAAAAACAAACAGTTACACACTTATTATATTTATATGAGAATTTAAATATAACAAATATTTTTACTTATGTGTAACCCACGGCGTTTTCCACGTATTTTACATATAAGTATTATAATAACTAAAAATACATTATGAGAAAAAAAAGCATTGCAAATTATTAAAATATTTTGCAATTGTTGACGCTCCGTGCATGGAATAGTCTCATACTTCTCAATGCAAAGTAAGGATACGGGATATGACACGCGGATGCTAGTGCTACGGTCACTCACCGTTATGTAGGTACAGGTATGATACGCTGTTGATAAAATAATTATGTTCTAGTGATTTTCGTCGTGCTTGTTTCCGTACTTACCTAGTAGGTACGGTCATTGTATGACAGCGTAGTGGGCAGACTGCACAGTATCTAAGTACCTACAACATACAGACCGTTAGGGCTATATTTCACCGGGACACCATGGCGGCGCAACCAGTTGCGCCACCATGGTGTCCGTAAGCTACCAAACTAGACACCATACGGACACCAGAGTCGCCACACCACACTGAGACAGTACCTATCAAAATGGACCTCGAAGAGATAGCACGACTGCTGTATGTACGTAGAAAAGGGAATTCAAGAGAGTCACTGGCGGCCGAGTGAGTGAGGCATCATACAGCGCTATAGTAATTAGTGGTGGCGCGACCAGCTTGGCGGCGCAACCGGTAACATTCTGTGCACTCGTCCGAGTTGGTCGCGCCGCCAAATTGGTTGCGCAACCAAAGGGACACCAGGTGAGTAACTCTCTATAGAGCTGTATACATTTTGTTGGTAGCGGCGACTGGTTGCGCCGCCATGGTGTCCCGGTGAAATATAGCCCTTATCTATAGTAAGGCTCGGCGCAAACGGGCCACCGACCACAACCACCGGTGGCTGTCGTGACCTACCGCCACATTTCTAATAGTGTCAGAAGTGCTGTAGCGAGTGGCCGCCACTGGTTACACGTGTGCGGCGCGTGTATACAAATTATACGAAAAAGTGTGTTAAGCCGCTGTCGCTGGCCACCAGTGGCTGTGGTCGGTGGCCCGTTTGCGCCTAGCCTAATATGTATCCTGTATGTTGCAGTGCAAGTGGGATAATATTTATTTATTTATTATTTAGGTTGATATTTATTTATTTAGGATACTGAAATACCATTTATATTATACCTACCAATTTATGATTGTAACATTAGAATGCGGCGTTACGTCTGCCCGCGGCACAACGGCGGGTGTAGATGGTCTCCCGCGGTCGGCGCGGCCGGGCGACTGGCCGTGGCACGCCGCCTTGCTGCGATCGCACGTGCATGCCTGCGACGCCGCCCTCATACATGCCTCCTGGCTGATCACCACTGCCTCCTGCTTCCAGGTACCGACCTTAATACTTACCTACCCACTAACTTTATAAGAATCAAAATCAAGCCTGTTTTTGCAGTCTTTCTTCTCAGATAAAGTTAGAAAAGAAATAAGGTATTGGATCCATCTATTTGAAAAAATAGGTACCTACCTACCTAGGTATTTACAAAAACCGTTTTTATACTTCTTACAGGGCCAACCAAAGGCAGAATGGACTGCTCGGTTTGGTACAGTGAGAATACAAAGCACAACACCTTGGCAACAGGAAAGACGAATAGTAGGCATGGTCCGATCACCGGTAGAAGGCAGTATGCTAGCGTTAGTGCGGCTTGAAGAGCCGGTAGAGATGACGGACTTTGTCAGACCCATTTGTCTGTCAGAGAATGGCGCTGAACCAACAACACGTAATGTTTGCAACACCCTGGGTTGGACTAGGAATAGAGACCAACTGCAAAGAGTTCAAGTGGTAACCAGTCCTATGAATACATGCGAAAATGTGAGCATTGCCACTGTGAATGGAATATGCGCCGAACCTTTATATGACCAGGATGACTGTGACGTAAGTAAAAATAATGTTAAGTACTTAAATAAAATATTTTCTTTACATTTCAGAGTGTGTCTGGTGGGTGAGGCTCTTCACTGGATCATGATAAAATAGCATAGCTAGACTGACACGTCTGGCTGTACCTAAATGATTAATGGTGATATATTTAAACTCTTCGGTACCAAAAAAATGGATCCTAAAAGAGTACTAGGTAATCTGTTTGTGGCGCGTTAGTTTGGGGAACGAAAAGCGACATTTCGGACAATGCACCCAACCGATGTTCTCGTGCAATTTGGCCAGTGCAGACCGTGGTATTAAGTTAAGACGTGTCCGTACTCTAAATCTATACGGTTATACCTAGTTGCCTACTATCCAATAAATGTAATCATAATTTTTTACAGGAGGAAGAATATGCCGGCGGTTCAATGATGTGTTTCAACGAAAAAACAAAGCAATGGTCATTGGAAGGAGTTAGTGGGTGGCGAATTGCTTGTACAAAAATAGGATTGGGAAGACCCCGCATTTACGACTCGATTACTTCTCATGTCGATTGGATTCGACGAACTATAACTAATTCTGCAAGATGACCTAATTGTACATTAAATATTTTTGTAAAGACTGCATTTGATGCTATCGGTATATGGTGTCTATTTACACCTTAAAAATCTAGAAGTTAACAAAGAGATCATCAGAAATGTTTTACAAAGTGAATTCAAGATAGTTATCAATTAAGTAATTCCTTTACGTTACGTAGGTATACGTTAAGGCTGGTTATAGAGTCACGCTGACCGTAGCCTAAGAATATCTTTCAAGTAACGACACATGTTTGTGTACATAAATAAGTACTAATGTGATATTTGCACATCATTATAATATTAACAATACTCATAAACCCAAGAGATGATTTCATTATGTGTACATTCATTTTTAATATTAGCAGTGTGGGTAGGTAGGTTTGTAGGTTTGTAATACGATATTGAGGGTTTCAAAAGAATATATATGTATGTAAGAAACAAAATACCTATTTAAAAAAGAAAAAGGAACAAAATAGGTATTTTGTTTCTTTTTCTGACTTGAATAGATAAATCTATTTAAGTCCCATGTTGTAGACACAGAGCAAAATCTTTGTCTTGGCATCCGGAGGTTTTCACGCACGGGTGTTACTAAATTGAATAATAATTAACAAATACCATACCAACATCAATTTTAATGAGGGTAGGTATGTAGGTTTTCACTTTTCTTTTGGTTCCCTGAATAATGTATAGTTGTTAGTAGGTATTTAATAATGTATAATAATTTGTTTATAAGACACAATGTTAATAATGTAATTTCGTAAGTGCCTATTTTATTGTAGTTCTGTAATAATTCAAGATAATTTATTGGATATGAAATATGTTGTTAAAATGATAGTGAGTATGTACCTATTGTAAATATTATTTTAAGAGTGGAGCCAAAATTTTATTACTACAAAATATAATAATATTTTATATAAATAATAATTGTTTTATTTGTCTTGCTAAGTTCCAGCTAGGAATGCCTGAATATGTTTGTGGCTCATACATAGCACATTAGGAATTTGCACATTGGGGGCTCTGTTGGATACTCTAGTTTTTTTAGTTAAAAAAGCTTACTTACTAGCAATGTGGATCTCACATACTAGTATTCTTGTGAAACCCTCTGCTAAACTAAATACTTGTTTATTTATTTGTTTAGTTATGGTTCACCATTGTTACAGATAATTATAGATAGGAACATATAAGTATTTGTCTTAAGTCTAACTGCACAACCAATTACAGGTAAACACCACATGCAAAATATTCTCTGTATCAACATCTTTTAGATAATTTTAAAGACTTATTTATATGGACTTAAATTCTAGATAATATATTAAAGACTAATTAAATTGTTAAATTAAAAATAAGAAGGAATGGAGGTAGGCCTTTGCCCAGCAGTGGGACAGTACAGGCTAATTATAATTAATTCTTTAATTAGTTTTTTATATAATAAATTGATTAATTATTCATTATTACAATATCTTCGTTTGACGTGTCTGGCAAACACCAATATTTAATCCAAGTGGACATCCACAAGGTCACTGTATTCGTGTATAAGTTTGCACATGTGGGGTATAGGCAAATTAACACAAAACACTGTGTTACGAGTGGGTTCACATAGGCTGTGCAATTGGTGGGTTTCGAACCAGTAACCATATGATTGCAAGTCGGACGCCATAGCCATCAGTCTACCACTGCTTTGCAAGCACCAAGTAGTTGATTGGTAAAAGCCTAAAACATTGTAGTTGTTTAATTGCCACTGTAAGAAAATATTATTCATAATAGGATTTTCCAGTTATAAAATAATAAGCTCTATAAAATTTGATTCATGAGTTCAAATGGAGTATCTTTTAAGTAAATAGGTATCTTGGGAATATTATTTTATCAAATAGGAAATCAAAATACATACCACCACTATCACACCTGTATTTTCTTAAGGGTTGGATACCAACTTGGGTGGAACAAAAATTGGTTGGTGTTCAACCAGACATGTATGTTTGGGTCTATAATAAAATCAAAACTCTGCCCCTAAGGAGACTCACCCAACTGTTTCTAAAAATGATATAGTTGTGCATATTGTATAATTCTGTATTCAGAACACACTACTCTCTACTCTTTTTGAAGTTGATTTTGTTATTAAAATTGAATATTATGTTAAAATCATTTAAATATTAGGCTAGTACAAAGAGTATAATAATATAGTTGGGCTAGTATTTAGATATTATTTAAAGTTATAGGTATGTTTAATTATGTAAGTACTTACAACATAAAAATAAATCACTATTAACGCTTTAGGTACTTTATTAACGCTTTAGAGCAACAATGGTTCTAACCTTTATCTAATACACCTTCTTCTTGCAGTTCTTTTCTAATTTTAAGTTGTACGTGATCTGGGAGACCCTTCAGTTCTTTGTTAATATATTCATTTAAATCTCGCAACGGTTTATAGTGCTGGTGAACAATTTGCGATCCTGCAAGCATAGACAGCATGGCTGCAGATGAGAATGCTATGTATTGACCCCAAGTCACTCCGGCCGGCATCTTATACTGCTGCGTATTTCCTTATCTTTTCTTCAACTATATCGTGAGCTTGTCGCCTCTTGAATGTGTTGTAAAAGTTCACTTCTCCGACCTTCCAGTTGATCATAGAAAACTCCAATGCGGCTCCAAGCAAAAAAAACATTGGAAGAAATCTATACATTCCAAACGTTTTTTTCCCGGGCCATTTGTTGACTAATTTGTGAACCCAGCCTATTCTCATTGAATCGGATATATAAACCAGAAATTTTAAATTATGTAAGTCAATATTTTTTTTTGTATCAAACTAACCTCCAGCAATCACCATCTGTGACATGACTGACATGACAGTGACTGACAGCAGTGTTGCCACGGCCCCTGAGTCGAAAGTTACGTTTCGTTTCCTGAAAAGTAACATTTTTGGTGCAAAAGTTACATTTTGGGATCTAAGATGTGGAATGACCTTTTTTTTAGCTCCTGATTTTTTTCATTTGTTAAAAATGTGAGTTCAATTTGGATGCGTTCGTATAATGTTAGCAATATAATAAAAATCTAGTATTACTTATCTCGTTGTTCTCAAAAGTTACGAAAAATGCCATAAAGATAAAAATTACTTACATGTTACGCGAGGGGGTCAAAAGTTACGAAAAATGTAAGAAATGTAACCATCTAGCAACACTGACTGACAGTGACAAACCAGTGTTGCCAGGGCCCCTGAGCAGTTACATTTTGGGATCTATGATGTCGAATGAGCTTTTTTTTAGGTCCTGATTTTTTCATTTGTTAAAAATGTGAGTTCAATTTGGATGCGTTCGTGTACTGTATGCAATAAAATAAAAATCTAGTATTACTTATCTCGTTGTTCTCAAAATGCCTTAAATATAAAAATTACTTACATGTTACGCGAGGGGGTCAAAAGTTACGAAAAATGTAAGAAATGTAACCATCTGGCAACACTGTGACAAACAAACCACTGATAGAGCTGTAGCGAGCGAACCGTATGTATTCGGTACTGAGTAACGGGTGCGCATACCAGTAACAAAACGTTACTCACGACTGCAATTCGTTACTCGCATTTGTCGTCGTATATGGGTACCTACACTGATTCAGTTCACCCAAGTACCGTTGATGCGTGTATTGAAAGGTTTGTTGACCGTATGTTTTACACACACGCGCGCTTATTCGGTTAATTTTATTGTATTTATAATATATATATTTTATTAATAATTTTAGACACCTATTTGGGGCTTTTTCATTATAATCGATACATACGACAATACTTAGATTGCGATGTTAATGTGATATATTAATAATAATAATAATAATAAACATTTATTTCAGACTAGGTCCATATTATGTTAGTAACAAACTGTAAAAACTAATATTATACACAGCACTTAGGCCCACTTGCACCAACTTTTTAAACATGTTCAAACTGAATTTAAGCACAAAATTTCTATGAAAAATCGTGCTTAAACACAACTTAAATGTAATTTTGAAGTTGGTGCAAGTGGCCCTTACACTAGGACATGAAGCCGCACCCATCTTTGCAGCATGGGGGACTCCCACCTATCAGCAAAAACACTCACTATACTATTGGTGCTGCCACGAACTCGAGTGTGTAGGGAGGCGCACCGTTTCCTAATTATAGCGGCAAAGCCATCAACCCGCGCCTCAGCAAACATCCCTGACGCACTGCATCGCCACGACAGCCCCAACAGTACCCTGAGTGCATTGTTATATTGGACACGCAGGTCGCTGTATACCCGCTGCGAATAACCGACCCACAGGCTGCAGGTGTAGAAAGATTGACAAAATGCTTTAAAAAGCGTGATCTTCACTGAATTCGTACACCGTGCAAACCTGCGGGCTAGCATGTTACAACGGACAGCCAGCGACCTGCGTTCCCTATCTATATCTATGTTATCACTCAAATCATCGGTGACCCAGTGACCCAAATATTTAAATTTAGTAACCCTACGCAGTGGAGTGCCACAAAGTGACACATCCGCGAAAGCTGGGTAAGAAAACCCACTTGCTTTAAAAAGCATAAGTTCACTCTTTAAAACATTATATTTGAGCCCATGGGCCACCGCATATGATTCACAAGATGACACTAGTCTCCTCATGGCACTGATTGATGGACTCAGCAACACCATATCGTCTGCGTAACTAAGATTATTGGTACACACTCCATCAATATGGCACCCGACCTTGGTGCTGCTGAGCTCAGCAATCAGCTTGTTCATGTACAGGTTGAACAGGCGAGGCGAGCTTATTCCCCCCTGCCTCACCCCACATTCCAACCGGTACATACTCGATAAGGAACCATTCCACCTTACACAATTCCGTTGATTGCTATACCAAAACTTGAGTATTGATATAACTTCAATCGGTAAAGAAGTTTCAGATAGCAACTTATCCCACAGCACGTCATAGCTGACAAGATCGAATGCCTTCGATAGGTCCAAAAAACAGGCAAAGACAGGCGTTTTTCTTTTCTTGTAGTACTGCACAGTCTGCTTTAAACACAATATAGCACTTTCAGTGGACAGCCCCGGCCTAAAGCCAAACTGAGCATCATGCAATTCGAGATGCTTAGCTAATTGTGTGTCAAGCAGACCGTCCAGCACTTTGGCTGAAATAGTTGCCAAGGATATAGGCCTGTAATTGGAGACATCAGAGGCATCCCCCGTTTTATTTTTAATAATAGGCACCACAACAGTAAACATTAGGTTAATTGGTAAATAACAGTGACTGATACACAAATTAAACAGCATGGCGAGTACGCGTGGCAAGTGCACTCCTGCGTATTTTAGATGTTCGATGCTGAGCCCATCGTGACCTGGTGACTTCCCTTCTTTCATTGCCTTGACCACCGACTGAATTTCTTTAGAGGTAAACCGAATGTCCCCAGAAATGGCCTCAGCATCGACCACCCGAGCCGTGTTTGTAAGTGGTGACTCAATCTTAAAATGCTGCTTAAATAAATTTGCTATTTCTGTTGGCTCGTGCAAGCCCGCCACACTCACCGGAAAGCTCGACCTCGGAGTTAATCTATGTGTTGCCTTCCAAAATGCACCAAATTGCTTGTCTGACTGATTTTTAGCTATAATATCCATTTTAATCTGTTGCTCGTTATCTTGGCAATATTTCAGCTTAGCTTTAAAAACCTTTCTGGATTTACACATATTTGTGTAGATATACCCTGATGTGGGTTTATTATGTAGCAGCCATGTCTGATAATGCATGCGAGCCTCCCTGTGAGCATCCCGCACGTGCATATTCCAACCAACGACATTTTTTTCTTTTACAGCGCATGTTATCAGTACCTACATAAGTAATATCTGCACCTTCTTTCAAAATACTTATAACCGTATCGTACATCTCATCTAACAGTCTGTGGTGACTAGTATCAGAGCACATTCCACGTGAACAATTACAAAATTCCATGGGAAAGTCTATTAACCTTAACTTTGAATGACAAAAGTTTAAGTATTCCTCAATTTGTTTAACATTTCTTTCACCCCAAATGACTTTATTACAAGAGTGGGTTTTACTCACTAACTTAGGTATTATTAAATTTATATTGCACTCAATAATCAAAGGAATGTGGTCCGACGAGTAAACATCATACAAAACTGCCGCGTTCATTACTAATTGTCTCGCTGCACTACTCACCACGCAATGATCTAACCAGCGAAGCGCGCCATTAGCTGTACTCCTAAAAGTAAAAGTATCATTCGGTAACAACTCCCTGTCCACACATGACCACGATTGTTCCGTGCACACGGTTGACAGCTCATTTGCAAAACGTTCGCCCGGGTGAGCGTTAAAGTCTCCTAATATGCACACCGTTTCCGTGTTGCTGTTTTCAGTAATCGCAATAATCTCACTCAAACATGAAGTAAATTCTATTATATTATCACATGAGTCAGTTGGCATATAAACTGAAAAAATTAATATAGAACGATCTGTGTGATCTATTTTAATAGCAACAATACGATCACTATTACACGACACTAATGACACCTTTGAGAAAGCCGACTTCCTCCACAATAGGGCAACTCCTCCGTAAGGTCTCCCTATGAGTACTCCAGCAGACGTATCGACCGCTGATTTTCCCGTATACCCGAAGTCATCGTGTAGTGTGCCCAAGTAGGCTAAATCATGAGGTAACAGCCAGGTTTCCTGCAGCGCGATGACATCAGCTACTTTACATAATCTTCTCACACAATCAGCTGATCGGGTGATATTTTTACAATTAAATGTTGCTAGGTATGCCTTCTTTATTTTCGTATCCATTATTCTGAAATGCATTTTTATTAAATATCCTAGTGTCTGTCCTATACTTAAAATGTATAAATCTTCTGAAAGCAATGCCCTCCGGCCACAAGTTGTCATCTAAAAACGTATTTATTTTGAGTTTAGGAACAAACAACTTGAATGCATTATACTGTCTATCAACCTTCATATTAACTTTTTCTAAAGTCACTACTTCGTTAACTTTACTTTGTATATAGTTACATATATCCTCCTCTGTGGTTTCTTTATTTACATACGATATAAATAAAGGTATTTTCATATCTGCAGCACGAAACTTTATTGGTACGTTTGACACAGCTTTCCCCGTTAAACCAGTGAAACGGTTTCTCGATTTTGATTTCTGTACCAAAGTCCAATCATCCTCTCTTTTATTTTCCTTCCACTTGCCACTGCTTACAATATCAGCCATTGTCAGCTGTTTCTCTGCTGTCGCAAAACCAGTCGGGCACTGTGGGGTGGGCAAGACTGGTATATTATGCTTCTCACTCGCGGGGCGAGCAGGTAGCGTAGTACTCAAACGTTCATGACTCGTACAATTATAAGCTCAATGTAAAAAAAAAATAGGAAATCCATTGAAAAAATTATTTTATTAGATTCCTTCATTGAATTAACGAGTAACGTATCGATTCGATAGTAACAAGTACTAATTGTTAAAGTAACGAATACATACGGGTGCGCTTTTTTTCGTTACTTTTACACTAGTGCAAACCAGTTAACCAGCTTGTCATTGTCCAGCTGGTTTGCAAGCTGAGCTTGACAGCGTTTGATTTGAATTGGCATCCGATTACCCTCTGACAGCTGATCAATTATAAAGTTTATGGCCCTCAGATTAAGTATTTCGCTGAGCCCGCCAAATATAGCTAAAAGTAGTGTCAATCAACAGGGTATTTTACACCATGTAAAAAAAAATATGAAAATGCATTTTTATGATAGATTTTGAAAAAAGTAAACGAGAAACGTTAGTATTTATTAATAAAAATGCAATGTAAATTTTATAATTCAATTTCAACAATCGTCTTTTTTAATCTATTTTAAAACGCCATCCGCCATATTGGATATCGACGTGACTCGTTCACTCGACGACGACGTTTGTCGTCTCAGAGTAACAATTCAACAATAATTGTTTGTCGTGCTGTGTTAGTTTGATTTAAATCGCATCATGGAAGACGGTTTTGTGAAAGCAGAAAGTACAAATCTACCAATGATCAATACGTTGATGGTGGCAAATTTTTTTGCATCCAATCCCGATTTCTGTTCTGCCGAGTTGAGAAATATTAAAACAGTAATGTAAGTACCTACCTAACTATCGTATTAAGTTTTGTCTAACAATGTAACATCATCATCATAATCTAACAATATTCACAACTGAGAACTAGAAACTTTGCTTAATAAACGTTATAGAAGCTAAAATTAGGTACAATCGTTAATTTTGGCCAAAAATGACGATTGTACCTAATTTTAGCTACAATATTGATTTGCAAGCAAAGTTTTTAATGCTCAGTTGTGAATATTGTATAGCTAATGCCGTAATTACTACAGCTAGGAATCTAGAATGTGTTATAGACCTACAAATTGCGAAAAACCAATTGAAATTTGAATTTGGCGGGCTCAGGTGAACGATCCGCCTTAAAATGGATATGATATTTATTGAATGATACACAAAGAAATTGCATCCCCAATTTTTGTGGCGTTTTTACACTTTTATTATTGCAATCAGGCACAAGACACCAATTATAAACATTATAACTCATTATTTTCACAAATCGTGTTACTTGGACTTTGGCAGTTGTATTGTTTACCAATGAAGTGACGTCACGAGCCGAAGTAGCATGGCGGCTAGCGTTTTTGCGCGTAAATTCAAAATCATAAATTAAAAATCGTTTTTAAGGCATTTTTTGGTTGTATAAAATTTAAATAAAAATTCTACTGGTTCATTACGATCTAAGGATTAATTTAAAACAGTTTTCAAAAAAAGGTGTAATACCCTATTGCAACATCAGCTATACAATATGCTGATGTCGCAATTACCACAGCTAGGAATCTAGAATGTGTTACAGACCTACAAATTGCGAAAAACCAATTGAAATTTGAATTTGGCGGGCTGAGCGAAACGATTAAACGATCAGCCCTAAGGCCATAACTAAGTAGAGACTTAATCTGAGGCGGTAACTTGACATTTCGAAGAGAAATAATGATTCCACGATTCCACACTACAATTAATAGTGTTGGGGTAGTGAATGATTTTGCGTAAAGAATGAATGATAAAAAACCAAAAATGAAAATCATGTAGTTTTACTTTTGTCATTTTTGACATTTTATAGATTACCTTACTACTGAGAAACAAATTCTACCAATTTTAATAGTTGTGTTTTCAAGACAAGTAAAATAAAAAAAAATTAACATAACAAATTTGTTGGGAGTTTAGGCGGGAAAATGAAAAGTGCACATTGTCAATTTTATATTATTTTTCAAAACTTGAATTTCTCCGATGTTTAATGTGTAATTATGGTGGATAATTAACCATTAAGTGTTCGTGAATGTGTGAGACTGTAGGCAAATGATATAGAATTGAAAATCGTGACTTTTTTGGTTCACTTCTAAACTCCATCATAGCCTCAATAAAGTTTCTATCGTTTTATTGGGGCAATTGAACAACATAAACTTGACACTGGCGAACACAAAAAGTGTGGTGCCATAATACAATCCCATGATGGAAAATATAACTTGATTACTCTAATACTTGACACTGGCAAATACAAAAAAGTGTGGCGCCATAAAAAAAAAATTGTTCATGTAAGTACATTATTTATGTTCATTCAATTTCGTTCATTCTTACACTACCTCACTACGCTGACGATATAGTGTTGCTGAGCCCCTCGATCAGCGCTCTTAGGCGCCTCCTGCTTATTTGTGAAAAGTATGCGGTGGCTCAGGGACTCAGGTATAACGCTAGGAAGAGTAAGTTGCTTGTATTTAAAGCACGTGGTGTTACTCCAACGTGCCACAAATAACTATCAGTGGTACTCCTCTTAACAGTGTCACGAAGTTTAAGTACCTGGGTCACTGATGACCTGAACGATGATGACCTGGATATAGAGAGAGCAAAAACTGGCAACTCTTCAACTGTCAAGTTGCTGATTTTTTTTTGTTCGTACGTTCGTTCCATACAGAACAGGCTAAGGTCAGAGACCATGCGTCAAGTTTTTTTTTCTATAGATCTTGGCTAGCACTTGGGTGCATCCGCCAGCGTCAAGTTTTGTTTTTTGTTTGTTTGAATGTAAAGGTAAGGAAACATTTAACGCGAAAAGACAATATAAAGGAATTTGGAAAAAAGGAAACAGGATCAGGAATGTGTAAAAAATTATAATACTTACATAATACAAAAAAAATATATAAATAATAGGCACAGCCTGTTATGTACATAGTTAAATATTTAACATAACATACCATCACGCCAATTTTCCCCGAAGGGTTAGGCAGAGGCGTACTAATGTACACCCACAGTTCGCCGGTATGTTTAGGTCCCATGTAATAGGGGGCGAGCCTATTGCCATTAACCGGGCATAAATTCCAAACTCCGAGCTGCCACTGGGAATTTCATAGAAAAACCCAATAACACTTTGCTCGACCTGGGAATCGAACCCAGGACCTCTATCGTAGCAGTCGCGCTCAGGACCACTTGGCTAATGAGGCAGTTAAATTTTTATTTGGTAGTTAAATATTTATACATTTTAAATACGAATATTATTATCATGCGAATATTATTATTATGCTCAGGAGTGGTGACGGGGTGGTAGCAAGCCTGTTGTACCAACTCTTTAATATATGTTGGAGGTACGGCCAAGTTCCGGGTGACTGGTGCAAGGCCGTTATCGTTCCACTATATAAGGGAAAAGGTTCACAGCAGGAGTGTAAAAACTACCGCGGCATTAGTCTTCTGAGTGTTGTCGGCAAACTGTATGCTAAGGTGTTGATTAATAGAGTGATAAGAATAACAGATGAGAAAATATGGGATGTTCAGGCAGGTTTTAGAGTTGGCATGGGATGTATGGATCAGGTCTTCTCCCTAAGGTGTATAGCCGAAAAACATCTGGCTAAGCACAAGAAAGTCTTCTGCGCTTTCATTGACTTGGAGAAGGCCTATGATAGTGTGTGGAGGGATGAATTGTGGTCAACGCTGGCTATGTACGGAGTGGATAGACGCTTGGTGCGGGCACTGAAATCCCTTTACTGGGATTCCAGTGCCTGTGTTAGGCTAAATGGGGCGTACTCAGGCTGGTTTGGCATTTCCAGAGGTGTCAGACAGGGCTGTGTCGCGTCACCGTGGCTGTTCAATCTATATATGGACAGTTGTTTGGCAGACTTAAAAGAGAGTGATTGTGGGTTAAGAATGGGTGAGTTACCTGTCAAATGCCTTCTCTATGCTGATGATCAGGTTCTGCTTGCATCGTCAGCGGAAGAGTTGCAAGACATGGTGACTTTAATGAATGAAGCATATAAGCTGAAGGGTATGAAAATAAATGTTAGTAAAACGAAAGTGATGGTTTTTGAGAGAGAGAAAGATGTATGTATGTGTGATGTAAAGATAGAGGGTAAGAGTTTGGAGCAGGTGAATGAGTTTGTTTATTTGGGAAGTGTGTTTACTAGGGATGGGAAGATTGATGCAGATGTGGAAAGGAGAGTGAATGCGGGAAATAAAGTGAATGGTGCTATGCATGCGGTTGTGGCTAATCAGTCTGTGTCGAAAAAGGCACGGTTGGCTATCCACAATGGTGTGCTGGTACCTACACTTATGTATGGAAGTGAATGTTGGGTGTGGCAGAAGAGGCATGAAAGTAGAATAAATGCGGTGGAAATGCGTTCCTTGCGAAGTATGTGTGGTGTAACTCGGAATGATAGATTGAGAAATAGTGTGATAAGACAACGCTGCGGACTGAAAGATGATGTAGTGACACGTATTGAAAGGAATATGCTGAGATGGTTTGGACATGTTGAGAGAATGAATGAAAGACGATTAACGAAAGGAATTTATAAGGCGCATATCAGCGGCAACGTCAGAAGAGGTCGACCTAGAAGGACCTACACCGATCTTATTGGCGAAGTCCTTCAAAAAGGTCAGGTGCGTAGTACTCGCAACCGGCGCGTATGTATGAGAAGATGTATGAATGTCGCAGAAGCAAAAGAGGCATGCAAGAATCGTAGCAAGTGGCAGTCTATAGTTTCTGCCTACCCCTGTGGGAGAAGGGCGTGAGTGTATGTATGTAATATTATTATCATAAATATAATCCGAAAGAACACTATATATGGAGGGGTTGAAAGAAAAAAGAATAGTCTTTACAGAAGTAGGGAAAGGAACACGGAGGGATATCAAACTATTTAAAAAGGAAGTACGGTCATGAATCGGACATGAAAAGAATATATGGTTCAGATCCCCTAAGACATATCCACATTCACACTGAGGACTATCTATAATATGTAAACGTGCAAGATGTGCCGGAGATGTAGTGTGACCTAACCTCATTCTTATTAGAATGGTTGTCGCAATCTTACCAAGTCCAAGGGACCAAGGTTTACGAGGAATTTTCGACTGTATACTAAAGTAGTATTTCCCTTTTGAACAAGCACTTTCTGCCCAAACTGTATCCCAGGAATCCCCAAGATAACGTTTAGGCAGGGTAGCCAAGTCCTGAGTATAATTTTTAAACGGTACAGTATCCCCACAGATCACAGCTTCATTGGCAAGTCTGTCAGCTTTTTCATTACCACTTATTCCACAATGACTCGGAATCCAGACAAAAACTACAGAAGAGCTTGAAAACACACTCAAAAAGTTTACTCCTAATATGTGCTATAAGAGGAAAAAGTGGTTTGGACTTAAAAGGATATCTCAAGAGCGCCTGAAGGGCACTCATGGAGTCAGTTAAAATTAAACTATTTCCAAGTTTTAAAAGTAAAATGTATTCTAGAGCCTTAAGGATGCCAAGACATTCGCCAGTAAAAACTGTTGCTTCAGGTGGACATTTTACTTTCTGAACAATATTATACTGTGCATGATATATTCCTACCCCACAAAATCATCAGATTCATGCTTGGATGCATCAGTGAAAATATGATGCCACTCAGCCAATTTTTTTCAACAATAAAATTAATGTGGGGGTTAGCGTTATTTTTATCAATATCTAAAATGTACTTAACAGATAGCTCATGGATTAGGGTTTCGAATTCACTGTTAAACAAATCAAGTTTCGGAGATCGATGTGTCGGAGCATGAAATGATTTAAATCGAATATAACTTTTAACTAAACAGGGAAGAGATTTGTGATTCCAATAATTTGATGAGTCAATGAGATCAGCAAGTATCTGAAGTTTTTGAATTAAAAGGCTATTAGAAAACTGTAAAACACGAAAAAATAATCGGTCAGCTAAAAATTGACGTCTCAGCCTAAGAGGAGGTTCATTACATTCAGTTTGTAATGCCTTAATAGGACTAGATTTCATAGCACCTGTGATTATTCTCATGAATTTTGAAGTGAAGAACCTAAATCAGACGTATACAAATTAAATAATATAGGGCTGAGAACTACCCCCTGTGGGAGACCTTTCCATACCAGCCTACTGTCATCCTGTGTTTGATCTAATTTAATTGTTCTGCCTGAAAGGAGGTAAATTATAAAAAAACACAAAATTTCGGGAATGTGAAGCATCTCTAATTTTTTTAAGGAGATTGAGAAGAACATTGTCATATGCTGATCCTAGATCTAAAAAAACTGCAAGTACAGATTCATTTTGTGAAAAAGCAACTCTAATATCGGTTACCAAAGTAGACAGACTATCCAACGTACTCCTGCCTTTCCTAAATCTTAATTAAGTCCAAATAGTATTCAAGTGAAGATTTATTTAAGTTAGCCAGGAATGAATACGGAATACCGTCTTCACCTATAGCAGAATATTTAACTGAAGATAAAACGCCCTGTAACTCTTGCATTGTGAAAGGAGAATTTAGTGGACTTTGGTTGTGAAGGATAAAAGGAGGAATGTTATTATAAATAAGGTCTTGCTCTGGCACAGATGGTGGAGCTAGACGGTTAAGAAAGGAGTTCTTCAGATTTGAGGGAATGCCAGAAATATTAGTATTAGTAACACCATTTCTAAACCTTCTTATATTTTGCCAGACAATAGAAGAGTTCACATTGGGTGAAATGGAAAGGCAAACTGTTTTCCATCCTTCAAATTTCTTTTCTTTGAATAATTTACGAGCTTTCGCTATAGTATCACATACAATTTTGAAATTATCTGCTGACATAATATTATTATTGTATTCTTTTTCAGCTTCCTTTCTCGCTTTCACAATTCGCGAACATTCACTGTCCTACCACGGAGGGGAAGGAACACGACCATTGGCTGAAGTTTTTACAGGAAAGGTTTCATTTGTAAATTTTTAAAATGTTATTAAAATCGATAAGATCGTCCGATAAATTATTTTGTAAATTAGAAAGTTTAAACTCTACAAGAGACTTAAACTTATCCCATAACCCATCCTTATTAAGCTTGTACTTTAAACGTGGCTGCCTCGGAAGACTAGGGGAACTGCAAGGATGTGTGGGCGTCATAAAAATTGGAAAGTGGTCGCTTCCGTAAGAAGATGGTAAAGTGCACTATACGAGAGATGAAGCTAAATTAGGGGTACAAATGGAAAGGTCTATTGCACTAAAATTTTCATTTGGCCCTGTACGTCGAGTTGGGGACCCAGAATTTAACACACAAAGATTATGTTGGTCAAATATGTCTAATAATATGTTACCACAATATGATGAAAGGGAAATATGGTGACAGTTGAAGTCACCTAAAATTATAGAAGGACGAGGAAGAAGAGATACAAGATTGTTGAATTGTTGAAGAGTTGTAGAAGTGGAAGAAGGAATATATATTGAAACAATACAAGTATTATTTATTTGTGCAGCTACCACAGAAAAATCATTAAATACAGGAAGAGAAAGGGGACAGTAAGAGACAGTGTTTCCGATGAGTAGAGCAGAACCACTATACCCATCGGACCTATCGTCTCTTAAACAAGAAAAACCATTGAGTTGGAAGATGGAGCCTGGCTTTAACCAGGTTTCTGAAATTGCAAACAAAGAAGCGTTATATTTATTTAACAAGTAAATAATTTCACTTTTTTTTTAAAACTAGAACTTTCTGAGTTTGTATTAACATTATTAACAAGTTTAGGGTTTGTATACATATCGAATAAAGGGGCAACGTTGGACGGTATTTCTATATTAGATTGAGTTAGCGTTTGGATGAGAATTTGAATAATTTCTGATGTTGACATCATTGAAGGATCTGTTTTGTTTGTATTAAAAGCACAACCTTTTTGCGGCGTAGGTAAGCTGTATTCATTAAGTATCTGTTGGTGTTTTTGTCTGTCGTAACCTTTACCTGGTTTGGGGGGAGGACGACGATTTATATACACTGTTCTTTGTGTGAAGGAGAATTTTGTGTATATGAAGACTGAGAATTTGGGTGAGCGTAAGTTGTAACCGGAGTGCTAGCTACATTGGCATAGGACTTGGAAATAGGTGCAATCAATTTAGCAACTTCACCATATGAAATACATTTTTCTGCCATAACAGTCTTGATTTCTATTTGACGCAAAAAATCGGGATATAATTTAGAAGTAGCAAAATGGTTACCAGAGCAATGACAGCAAGATATATTTTCTTCCTCAACATCACAAGTATCACCAGTATGTTCCTGGCCACACTTGTAACATTTAGGTTTGGACCTACATTGAATTTTTGTATGTCAAAGCGAATATATACGAATTGGATAGTGGGATACACATACAGCTCTACAGGTAATGAATTGTAACACATGAATATACGTGGAGGAAGAACTTGACCATCCAGTGTAATAACAATACTCTGCGTTGCTTTCCAAACCGGTGACCCTTCTACCATAGTTTTATAATTTATCCTCCGTACTTTAAGTATTTTACCACAGTTATCAGGCACTGATGCATTTTCAATTATTTCTTCAGGCGACCATTCAGATGGAACACCACGAACACCCATTCTTGTTATTTGAAAAGTTGGTATAAATGCTTTTAAGTTACTTTTTGATAACTCAGTATTGGAAATGAATGAATTAGAATCGTGAAAGTCTTTGAACACTAAAGAAATTCTATTTCTGCCTATCCTCTTAACAGATCCATCCACAATGTTGTGAATGGCATTGGTCTTGAGAAACTTGCCAAATGTAACCGGGTGCAAGGTGGTATTATCATCGGGGGACTTAACCTCTTTTTGGACGTGTATGACAAAGGGGCTGATATCAGTGACCTCATACTTGGTCCTAGCAACTCCAGATACTGAACCCTGGGGGCCTGAACCACTACTCGGTGCGACTATTTTAACCGAATTATTATTATTTTCAATAGTTTTTAGGCGGGAAAATGAAAAGTGCACATTGTCAATTTTATATTATTTTTCAAAACTTGAATTTCTCCGAAGTTTAATGTGTAATTATGGTGGATAATTAACCATTAAGTGTTCGTGAACGTGTGAGAGTGTAGGCAAATTATATAAAATTGAAAATCGTGACTTTTTGGGTTCACACCTAAACTCCATCGAAGCTTCAATAAAGTTTCTACCGTTTTATTGGGGCAACTGAACATTATACTTGACACTGGCGAAGACAAAAAGTGTGGTGCCATAATACAATCCCATGCTGGGAAATATTCTTTGAAAATATTACTTGTTTACTCTAATACTTGACCCTGGCAAATACACAAAGTGTGGCGCCATAATAAAAAAAATAAATTTCTATAGGTTTTACAGTAGGTGTAGTGTCACTATTTGTATTTTCGCTATCTGCACTAAGCACTTGCACAACAACAACCTGTATTACCATCAACAGCCTCACTGTGCTTCCTTTTTTTTGTTGCACACTGCATATTTTATGTAGTCTCGTTCTTTTGTGCCCACGTTGAGCACTAGAACCATCCGTCTCCATTCCAGATTCATTTGACACAACTGATGAAGCTACTGTTACAAAATTTGCAGGCGGGGTACAAGGACCCCCGGGTCCGCCAAGTCAGGCGGCTCTTTCATTAAAAAATATTAAAAAAACTCACCGAATCTGGCAAACTATACACTAAAACTAATATATGTACACTAAATATGAATATTATTTACAATATAATACAAAACTGATCCTTAAAAAGATAAAAACGAAAATTTTAATAAGAAAAAATGCACCGGTCCGCTCGAAGTTTCCCGCGCTTTCATGCGTCAAGTTGCTGAATACAATTAAAAGTCGAACTAAAGCAGTCACTTCACTTGTCATATTTTATCACTTGTCAAATTCAAAATTTGAAGAAGAACATAAAATCTACGAGATTAACTTTTCAGAAGACAAGACATTGGCAAAATAGTCGCCATCGGCATCGACTCAATTGCCACAAGGAAAATAGAAGAAGAAGAAGAACTTTTCTGAAGAAGCAAAACGCCAAACAGACATTAAACAGTTAAAAATAATTCCTAAATCAATACCTAGTGCACTTTCAACCATCTACTACAGGCTCTTCATTTTGCAAAAATTCCCATGAGTAAGACTCAGATTGATCATCATTTTTATAATACTGCTAATAGCATAAAACTGACTGAAGCACGTCGTATTAGTCTTCATAAGGAGGCATGGGGACTGCTGACAGACTATTTTTTGGAATCAGTAAAGATCAGTTGCTATAAAGGGAGAGTAATATCATGTGCTACAGTAAGAATTAGTGATAGATCAGGACAAGTTACCTGTGTAATCAAGGGACCATGTATCGGAGTACTGTTTGGACTCACTATGAAACAATGGCAGGATATTGAAAATATGTGTGGTTATGGAGAACAACTTTTCTATAGATATTTTAAAAATGGTATTAATAAAAGTTTTAGTTGTGAACAGCAAGTGTTTTATAACTTTTGTATGACAAATCAAAGGAATGAGGTTTTATTAGTCAAATTTCGAAGGGTTGTGAACATTAGGAACAAGTTCAAAAGTGATGCAATTCTTGATATTTTGGAATTGAATAAATGTAATAATCATTTATTAGATTTATATGTGAATCAACTTCGAAAACAATCAGTCAGAGTGTCATCTTAAGAACCAACCGATTTTACTGGAGACCTTGATAGTGAATTTTAATTATTGGTGAAGTTAATTTTTGGTTATTATACCTATAAAAACAACCTGCATGTTTTTTCTTTGTAATGAATTACTTTTATCTTTTGCATGGTTGTATTTGTATTTCAAAAGATTTTGCATAATTACATCTTTTATCAGTAATTTGCATATTATTACCTGAAAGAAATAGCATAAAATTACTTTTTCACAGATAGTCAAATCAACCATACCTATTAGGGGTAATTTATGTATTTACCCAATGTTCTTTTATGAAGTTATAATGTTACTTACTTATAAAATATTAAAATAGTATTAAAGAAAAAATAAAAAATCTTAAAAAACAATATTTTTATGTATTTATTAAATAAAATATTAATTTTAATCACTACTTAGTTCCATTTAAATTAAAAGAATCTGAAAATAATGGAACTAACGTTGGATTTTGTTATCACTAGTTCCATAATTATTATTTTAGGCACTTGTGAAATTTCTTTAGGGTGTAATTTTCTTTTTGCATTTTCCATACTAAGCTGATAAAGTATTTTAGTGAAGTAAACATTAGAATTAAAGTAATATATGTGTGATAATAATAAACCAAAAGAATGCCTCGCTCTAAACGGCGGGCGCGTGTGGTACAGTCAGCGTCAAAAGTCGATGACCACATTCAGATTTTCAAAATCACTGTACATTATATCACCCATAAATCGCTCAACACGATAGGGCGCCGGTATTGAATGAACATCATTAAAGTTCAAAATTAACTGAACACTACTCGTCAAAGGACACAGAACACCATTTTGTCAAAAATTGCTAATCGTTATAATATCTGAAAACATCATAAAATTCAGTTTTACAAAAGTCACTGAACAATATAAAATGCTTATTTTGGTTATCTAGTGTAATCACGGCAACATCCAAAAATAACTTAACATCATAAATATGAAAAGTTACTGAACATTACTTTGTTTCGGATACGTAGCGTGTAAACTTATGCTATCAAAAGTAGCTGACCTGAAAACTAAAAAAGTGCTTGTGCGTGTCCTATCCAAACTAAGGCCCACTTGCACCAACTTATAAATGTGTTTAAATTATTTAAACACGAAATTTCTATGAAAAATTGTGTTTAAATATGACTTAAACACATTTAAGAATTTGGTGGAAGTGGGCCTAAATCATGTAAAAAAAAATGGATTTTAACTTTCCAAAATAATGTCGTTTTTTTTTCATAGTATCAATCTATACATGTGTATGCATCTCTTAGTAGTTTGTGATCTATACTAATAATAGGTCTTTACCTATGAAATTGCCGTTCTGCAGTACTGGCCATTTCAAATAAAAATATTTTTTGTTTGGCTAAGAATTCTAATTTCAAATCTATATCTATATACTTATTAGGTCATTACCTATGAAATTGCCGTTTTGTATGAAAAAATTTAAACTAATTTTTTTCATGTGTTTTTTATTTGTATTAATCGAAGTAATCACCCATGCAATCAATGCATCTTTGCCAACGCAGTGGCAGTTTATTGATGCCTTTCTTAAAGAAATCAGCTGGACGGGAGGCAACAAATTCTTCAAAGGCATTTTGTACTGCCTCTCGGGTATTGAATTTTTTTCCCGCCAAGAAGTTATCCAAATTCTGGAAAAAGTAGTAGGTACTAGTCTGTAGGCGCAAGGTCTGGTGAGTAGGGCTTTATTTTAAAAACATGGAATTCGTTTTCCAAAAGTAGTCATTTGTTTATTTATTAGTGTTACATTTTCATCGCATTTCAATCTTTTTCGTCATAATGGATACGTTAAAATTTCGAGTAATTGTGGAATATGAATACCGTCGTGGCAGCAACGCGGCACAAGCGGCACGCAACATCAACGACGTTTACGGAGCTAACACTACAAACCAACGCACCACCTGTTATTGGTTTGCTCGCTTCCGTTCTGGGAATTTCGACCTGAAAAATGAACCTCGCGGTCGTCCGAAGACTTTGGTCGACAATGACGAATTAAAGGCGATTGTGGAAGCTGATGATACACAATCGACGGCTGAATTAGCAGCAGCTTTCGACGTTAGCGTAGCGAAAACAATATTGGTCCATTTGCGTCAAATTGGCAAGGTAAAAAAGCTTGACAAATGGGTGCCCCACGAACTCAATGATCGCCAGCGTGAAGTTCGCGTCGAAACGTGCCTTGCACTGCTCAACAGACACACAAATGAAGGAATTTTGAACCGCATTGTTACCTGCGATGAAAAATGGAATCTGCTTGATAACCGCAAGCGCTCAGCAAGTTGGTTGGATCTTGGTTCAGCACCTAAACAATGCCCTAAACGAAAACTTACTCCTAGAAAAGTAATGGTCACTGTTTGGTGGTCTAGCGCCGGTGTGATTCATCACAGCTTTTTACCAAACGGGGTGAGCATTACTGCAGATGTGTACTGTGAAGAACTGAACACAATGATGGAGAAGCTGGCACATCTCCAACCAGCATTGGTCAATCGCTCGTCTCCGCTGCTCCTGCATGATAACGCGCGACCTCATACTGCACAGCAGACGGTCTCCAAGTTGCAAGAACTGGGGTTGGAAGTTCTCCATCATCCGCCCTACTCAATCAGTTTTTATTCAGTAGTTTTTGTTCCAACCCGTAACAAACAGACAAGAATTTTAAAAATCACATTTTCGGATTCGGAGACGTTTATATATACCATAACCCACGTGTTTTTTTTTTATATCAAAGTACAGACAGCTTTTTTACAATTTTATAATAGTAGAGATTAACTAGCTTCTGCCCGCGACTTCGTCCCCGTGGTATAAAGATTCACAGCTCCTCCCCCGTAGATGATAGCGTGATAAATTATGTAGCCTATATGTTGACCCGACCTGTTATGAATATTCATGCAAAATTTTAAGTAAATCCATGCAGTACTTTTTGAGTTTAGCCCGAACATACATACAGACAAACAGACAAAAATTCTAAAAACCATATTTCTATAAAGCTTCAATATCGATGCTAGATCACGCCCCAAGTATTCTTTTTAAAAAATATTCAATGTACAGTTTTGACTTTCCTACGATTTTATTATATACTAGCTGACCTGAGAGACGTTGTCCTCTCCAAGTTTTTATTATCTTCCTCGAAAAAAGGATTCTGGTTTTCCATATTTGTAATACACTTAGCGCCATTCACCTCCGAATACCTTATTTCTGACCTATAAATACTTAATTTCAAACATTATTATTATTAAAATGACCCATTTTTATACTTATTACATACGTGGTATATTATTTATTTGATTTGATGGAAACTCTTTACTTTCTCAAATAAATTGGGCGCACTGTATCTCCACTATGGAGGTTCACATTATAAAATCAGTTACTTTAAAGCTGGATGCTATAAAGAAGAAAAGAATAATTGTCAAAATAGTCAACTCAAAATGACACCTGTTATGGAATCAAATTTCATTGAGGTAATAACGATGTCGTGTTAGTCTTCTAGAGAATAAATTGTCATTCTTACTTTACTTCTTTACCCTACTCAAATATTTAGTTTTTCCACCGGCTGATGCTCGCTGGATAAGTCCTATGTATGTCCCGTGATGCCTTGTATAAGTAGAGTTAGAATAACTGTACTAATAATCAATTCCCGTTCACAATAATGGTTTCTGATTTCTTTGTTTTATTTTCTTGTTTTATCTTATTTAGTACCTGTGAGTGTATTTTTTAATTTTATTTTTTGATTCTGTTATAATGTTTGACCCGTGCTAGTCTAATACGGAAATACTTAAAAAGGAAATTTGCTTCAACGGTTATTGTTCAAATTCTACGTTTTCAATCGTTAAAATGTTAATAACTTTTGATAGAGTGAACCGATTTTAATGAAATATAGCCTAAATGTTAATCCAAGAAACAGGCTATGAATTCGTGTCCACTTCCTCCAAATCTCTTCAGTAGTTATTATTTGATGCGCGGTCAAACATACAGACAAACCGACAGACAAACAGACAGACAAAAGTTCCAAAAATAATAGAAATGGATTGTGTTACTGATTCTGGGTCCCCCAAATTAGTTTTTTTGTAAATATAAGCAATGTACAGACACGGCTCACTTACATTCTTATTATATGTAAGATAAGATAAGATGTAAGTATAGATTAGCTTTTGCCCGCGGCTTCGCTCACATGAAGCTATAATAGGATTAAAAATGGATCCCAAAAATAATTTAATTAAACACCATCACTGAAGATATTAACTTTGTACGGGGCTGTATAATTCAGAGAGGTCCAGCTGTATCTCAGGTTCCGTTCGTGTTTCTTATGTATTATAAGTATGTATTTACAAAAAAAAAAGTAGGTATATAAGTATTATATCCATTGTCTGGTACCCATAGTACAAGCTCTGCTTAGTTTGGGACTAGATGGTGCTGTGTAAAATGCCAGTTTTTAAATTGGAGCATACCTATACTTTCTAACAGTGATAACAAAATTGAAATATATAAATTAGAGTTTTTACGCCAACCCGTAAGACACAGACAAGAATTACAAAAAAGAAACACTTTAGGGTCCGGAAATGTTTATTTACCCACTTGTTTTTTTTTATAAGTAATAGTATCTTCAATGTACAGACAAAGCTTTTTTACGATTTTATATTAGTAGAAATATATGTTGCTCTAGTATCCAGTCAAGTTAGTAAAATTCGTAAAGCTATCCTGTTACCTAAATATGTAATATCAGTTTAATAACTTCTGTATTTTATAATTTCCACTATACTATATCTATCACGTCAGGAATGGCCTGACCTAGGTAATTATGGATTCCATCTGCTACTTATAATGGGCGCAGTAGAGTAGTTGCGCTTGTTATCCGCAAGTTTGCAACAAATCAAACAGTTCTAACAAATATTTATTTATTTCAAATATTTATAATTGTCTATCTATCTACTCACCTAGTTAATAACAACGGGTCTTTCGTACAAGACACAAGTTCAAAAGTTATGGACACCGTAAGATGATTCGATTCATTCCGTTTGCCTACAGTCTTACGTATATAGGCAAAGTTAGTAAAGAAGTTGTGTGTTAGCTAAACATTAGCCTCCATAAAGCAATAGGTAGTGTAGGTACCTGTCTATCTCCACAAAGCGTTGGCTGCTTCCTACGTGAGAGGTACCTTAAACTAAAGGTGGGCGTTGACATTAAGTAGGTACGGTTTTTGTCAACGGAAGGCAATGACGAATTGGCGATATTTAAATTTATTTTGTGGGCTGAGGCTGTACCGTGCCTCACGCGTCGAAAGCAGTGTAGGTGACTGGGACTGGGACTGCAGGCAGTAGGCTTCGCGCCGGCGCACCGCCTGAACGTGCGAGAACGCTTTTAAGTTTTATCGAACGAGCCTGTGCTCCCGAGTGTAGCTGCATTATCGAAAAACGACTAACACCGACTCACTGACATGGAAGTGGCTGCTGATCAATGGCGGCGAGAGTGGGCCGGAACCGCCGAGTATGGAAAGGTGAGGTCAAACAACCCGTTATTTATAACTTTGTGATCTGGGGTTACTGGAGCTTTGCAATGTGTTATAATTTTTTCCCAGAATACTTATTTATCACTAGGTAATATGTAGGTACCTACCTACTTAAATAGGTACTTATAATTAAATTTTTCGTACCAGCTTACTTCAAGGAAACAAAAAAGAATTAGGAATGCTGAATGCATAGAAACTTTCTAATTTGCATAGACCTTGTTATAAAGAACTTATAGAGAACCTCAAGTCAGACTTGCATAGGTAAGTACCTACCTAATTACCTACGCTTGTAAATAAGTATAATGTACCCAAGAAAATAAATTCGTATCGGCATTTCGATTTGCAAGAGGTCATTGCCAAAAGGCTAAAGTGGTTATTTCCTTTTACGGTGTTAAAACACAGGACGACGCGCGACGAGACGTTCGAGCTATATTATGGATATTTGATTAAATTTTAAAGAATGAGACTTGTGCTACACTCCATATGGTTTAATATCCAGAGACAATATAAAAACAAACCTGTCTGAGCTAGTTTAGTGAGATTTTTTATTGTTTGTTCCTTTATTTAATTCATTGGGAAGAGATAATACCTACTAAAATGCGGGACTTGCAAAACCGTGAGACTGTTGTCATTGACGTAGTTATTGTGCAAATTGCGGGTTATTCTGAGGGCTCTATAGGATTTTAAGTTTTAATAAAATTGAAACAATCAACTAGGTAACCACTATTTATTCTTAGTTATTTCATCTTTTCTATTTTCATAGCTTTTTTAATGATTCTACCGTCATATGCGATTATTTTTAATGCTTCGAACTCCAGATTTCATACGCAATTCCTGTCTATTCTCTTCAAAATAATGTAGCGATACCAAAGCAATCTGAAATATCTAACTACTTGTAATATGTAGGTACCGACCTATCTAGATACATAACTATACATATTTACTAAGTAAGTACAATCGTTAGGAACTTTAACTAGGTAATTAGGTAATTAATTAATTCAACTGAATAGATTTTTTTCTATACCTAACAATGTTGGTAACAAGTAAAATATATTTACGAAGCGTTGATAGCTCGACGTTATTCGGGTTCGTGTGTAGGCTGCCGGAAATCCTGCGCAAAGGCCGTAGCTTCCGAGGCTGTGCCTGCATCGCACTATCCGCAATTTTTCTCGTATTATTTGTGTACTACAAGCCAACGAATTTATCATCATTAGAGTGAATGTCATACGATGACGGACTAATCTAGCTAAGTGCGCACGCACGCAGCGTTTTACAAACCTATTCATAGATACTTTGGTAGTTTAAATAATCATAATTAATTAACATAAATCTTTGCAAGTATTTCTGTAGTTATTCTAACTCTACATAAACAGGGCATCACGGGATATACCTATGTACATAGAATTTATCCGCACCGGTGTAAAAATTAAATGTTTCAATTAAGTTTTAATACGACATTGTTATTACCTCAAAGAAATTTGATTCCCAGCTTTCATTTTGATTTGAAAATATTGTGTATAGTACATGTCATAATATTCTTACTCTAAAGTATAGTACTTTATAATGTGGAACCTCCATAGAGTAGATTATACCTACAGTGCGCACAGTTTAATAAATAAAGAGTTTCTGAATAAACTGTAAGTATCTCTACTATTATAAAATTGTAAAAAGCCGTGTCTGTACATTGAAGATATTAAAAAAAACCAAGTGGGTTAGGGTATATAAACGTCTCCGAACCCAAAAATGTGATTTTTGAAATTTTTGTCTGTTTGTTACGGGTTGGAGCAAAAACTACGGAATAGAATTTAATTTTTTTATTACTGTTAGAAAGTATCGGCTAACTTAAAAACTGGTATACTTTTTTATCTAAAATTATTAAATGGAACCTGAGTTACAGCTTGACCTCTCTAATGTATAGAGACCCATACAAAGAAGAGATCATCACTGCTGGTTTTTGAGCTTCAAGTGAGCGGAGCCGCGGGCATAAGCTAGTGTGTAAATAAAATAATAGAATATGTAATGCTATATATAATAAAAAATACCATTTTGGTCATTTTAATAATAATATTTGCTACCCGCAAAAAATACTGATGCCGAAACAGTTCGTTATTTGAGATTTATATCCCTGTATTTCTGTTTATATCTACCATCATACCATGTATTATTTCCAAGCTTTACGCCAGTACCCTAATGAACATTTTTTTTAAATTATATAATACTAACTAGTTGACCCGACAGACATTGTCCTGTCCTATGAATTTTAAATTCCAATATAATATTCCGAATATTTTTTTTAATTTTCTAATGTTCCGCGCAACGTTCTTAGTTTTTTCTTTCATATGAACTCTCTTCTCTTTACAGTAACAAACAAAAGAATGAGCGAAAACCAATTGTAATTTGAATTTGGCGGGCTCAGGTGAACAATCAGCCCTAAGATAATCAGGCAGAAATTAGGTTTTATATAATTCTAATCATGCATGTTATAAAGAAAGATAGATGATTCACTGGAAACTACTTAAGACGTTCGAAGTTGCGGGTTTTCCTGCATCATTTATTGTTAAATTTCAATACACAGTGGTCTCACGCCTACGCCCGCGCTCCATCGAGCAGTCGTCGACCGCTGCTACAGTTATGGCTCCTTCCTCTACTCTTCAATTTTCCATTTGGAAACATTCTCACAACTCATAAAACGTAGGTAACTAATTCACGCGTTCTGATTAATACTAATAAGTCTGACAAGTTAACCGTTAACTGTACAAAAACCACGTGCAGCCGAAAATCAGCGAGCTTCAAGTCTTTGTGTCGCTGTCAATCAGTCGTGCAATGATGTTATTCTGTGTACAGAGCTATTATTTGTTTGAAATCAAACCGGTAATGATCCGAATATTTGATCGAAGGCGAACCCTTTCATTTGGGAAAACCATGGGACCTAAAACATACCTACCGCTGAAATATGGGTGTACCTACCTACATAAGTAAGTATCTACACCTCTGCCTATCCTCTCATTGCACCTGTGGGTTATGTTAGATAATTTTTCCACCGCCAATAGTTTTCTAAGAACGAAAAATTAATAACCTCTAGGACTTCGACAACTCGTTTAATAAACTTCATGTACCGTGGTGGCAACGGAACCGGTTGTAAAATAAATTGCGCACATTGATGTGGTTTTAGTCAATTACAATAAAATTTTACACAACTATTTAAGACTCCTCTACACACACTATTTGTACCAATTAGTATATTTATGTGTAAGTATAGATACTATACCTACTTACCGACAATATTATCTGGTCTAGAGAGCGTTAACATAGGAAGGTAGGTACGACCTTATGGTTTTAGTTTGCGTTCGATTGTACGAATGACGTCATTTTTATCTTTTGAAATAAATCGCCTTGATCAGTAAAAGGTTTCACAGTTCAAAACTACTAGCAGCGCTACCGGTCAATATGGCTTAATATCTTTGTTTAATGGAAAGGAATAATATGGCAATAAACTGTATGTCAGCCTCCGTATATAAAATATAATTTAAGGTGGGTATGTAAATGAGGCTCGTTTTGTTTGTGTTACGCTTAATGCTTACGTAGGTTGGTAAGTATCCTATTATATCTGTTCAGTCAGACAAAAGTACTGATGTATTTTTTCCTCACCTAATAGATTAAGGGTAGATACCTACTTATGTAGATACTTTAACCATAAGAAGTAAAACAATTATGTAGATCCGAATTATGTTTGTTCATAATTGATGACACAATATGGTAAGTATATATTTAACCGTAAGGGTACAATGACACAAGTAGGTAAATAATATTTTGATTAAATGCTGGATACAGTACCTATATACAAATATTTAAGTGTCTTTGACACCCACTTAAATATTCAAAAGTGAGTTGATCATTGAAAAGATCGCAATCACGACACGCCGCAATTTCATTGCGCCCCCGCAACTGTGATCACGTCACTAACAACAATAAATACATACCTTAATACCTATGGAGGTCACGACAATAATGCGTATTTACTATATTATAGACGGCTTTGATAGCACAACAAAAGATACACAAGTGAAAAAAAAACATATCAAATGTAAGATGTGCGTGATTCAAACCCGGAACCGCTTCTAAAAAAGTAAATATAATTTTTGAGATTTACTTTTTTCTTGCTCTTTACCAGAAACTACATGTTTGTGCTAAAACGGAAATAGCAAGTTCACAGGACACTAAAGTCCAAAATTTGCGTGACGACATTTGTCACCGGTCACCGCTCACCATGGTATTCATGGCACACAGAAATTTCATAACAAGAATAAGGCACACAGCCTTTAGTCTAACGAAGTGTTCGAAATACGGTTCAAACCGCTTGACGGACAGTTATAATAACGTATGAGGTCATAACGTGGACGCTCGCTGCGATCATAAAATAAATATTTCATACACAACAAGCTATCTGCAAGATTTAAATATTTTATATAGAACAGTCATAAAAAAGTTAGGTAAGTACTACTGGATTAGTCATAGGTAGGTACGTATAAGTAGGTAACTAGATGGCACTGCCGCTGCTCACCTGTGCTGTGTACAACGTAGATTTGAAGCCGTTGAACAGGAGATACAGTTGGCGCAAAATAACTCGAACCAAAATGGTGGATGCGCAGTAGTCGTTTTTTAGTACATTTTGCACGCAAATGCACTGTGCAGTTTTGGGTCAAGTTATTTTGCGCGAACTATACTACTTATGTTATGCAAAAAAGGCCGGAGCAACTATCACGAGACATATTTTTATATCGCCGAGATGGAGCAAAAGATATAGTACCCAAGTGATCAATTTCAGGTTGTGCGTTAAATATGTTACACGATGTATAATTATACCTACATCGTGTGTGTCTAAATCGATTTAGGTCATTTTTAATATAGGTACCTAGATAATTTTTATCCTAAAATTATTAAAACTAAGTAAATTAGCTGAAATTGAACTTTATTTCAATGAACTAAGTCTTCACGAAAGCAGTTATAAACCTAAGCGATCAATACTTACGAACGCACAAAAATTAAAATCCTTTCAGTAGCCGATTCTGGACAAACTTCTTTCAAGGTGTAGGTACGTTACACGATGTAAATTAGGAAATAATTAAGAATGATAATTATGATTGCAGGTTACTGAAGGAGGCGTGACGCGTCGCATTGCGCGAGCGATGGAGGTCCTGAACGCGAGCGGGCCGGGCGCGCGCGTGCGCGTCATGCGCGCCGCCTACCACTCGTCTGCTGCGCCAGGGACACCTGCCGCCTCCTTCATGCTGCACTCGTCACGAAGGGTAACACCTACTCTCAGTATAATATTACAAGCACGATATTCAATGATTTCATGACCCGTTAGGTGTGGCTTGCTTTACTAAATATCAAGCTATTTCCCAAAATTTCTGGTTTTATGTTATCTAAAAGATATTTTTATATACATATAGATATTTCTATGCTTATCGTAAAACACAGACCGCAGGTATCGCTTTATCTGTGAAAGTTTTTAAACAAAATAGTTTAAGGTATAATACTTGAATGAGCATATCTTAACCGGTCAGTAATAGGTACGTACAAAGTTAGATAGGGTGTACTGACGAAAGTGTAAAAAAATGATTAGATAATAATGAAAATGACAGTGTAAAAAAAATGTGATTAAAAATATATATAGTTTCATAGGACCCTCTAGTATTACAACGTCCCATCTTCATTTATGTAGGTACTCCTATAATAAAATTTAGAACTAATCACTGAGAATATACACTAGTAAAAATGTTATATTCTTTGGTTTTCAGGTAATAACTTCCGGCTTTAACTTTCTGGAGTCACCATCAACCCCTAGCAGACCTATGGAAATATCATCTACTCCGTTAGAATCGTCACCAGAACCTAACACAGAAACAGAAAACTACAAAGTTACTGAGCCAGATGACTTTGAAATCTCAGAACCTTCGAAATGGAGAGGTTCTACTAAAGGAAGTTCTATTCGGATGCCTAGTGAAGAGTCATCTTCTACTGACAATGCCAGTATTATCGATCTTGATTCTAGACTTGGCAGAAACCTCCACAGAAAATACTCCTACGATTCAGAAAACAGTGATATACAATTTGGGAGTAGAAATAATAGCCGAAACTCGCCATTATTGGACACACCTGTCACTTTGAGCACACTTAAGTATAAGAATCTTTTAAACAACAGTAACGAATGGAATACGAGAAGAAAAAGTTACAGTTTCGAAGATACTGCACCACTTAAAGAAACTATCGTACACAATAACGACACAATAGCGATGGAATCTTCCACGGACAGTGGCATTTGTAAGTCAACAGAAATTGTAAATGATCACATGGATGATAGTTCACGTACAAAATATTTGTCTAAAGATGAAAGAAAACCTAACAATACAGAAGATTCATTTCAAAACTGGCTTTCCAAGAACAGGCCGATTTCACAGTATAGAGGAACTAAATTCAAGACTTACCGAGAACATGACGTTGTTATGGAGGATTCAATAGAAAATAACATAACAGTGCAATCATCCGGAAAAGTATCCATAACATTACCTGTAACTATTGAAACAGATGATGAAACTTATCCCAAAATAAATAAAGTGAGTGAAGAAAGTGATAGAAAAGTTAAAAGAGTGGAATTTTGCAAAACTGAAGTACATTTTGCCGCAGAATCGGGCAGAGTTAAAATAATCGCAACTGATGATAAACCACCACCTTCGACAGATTTTAGAAAAAAAAGAAGTGCTTTCGTGCCTATGCAAGATATGATAGAGAAACCTATAACATTGTTTGGGGAGAAAAATAATTTCTCGACAACCAATGGAATTAATACTTCTTTAAACCTTGGTGGTAGTGAGTTTGATGAATCCGATGAGAATACAGCAGCTACAAAAAGTATTCTCAAAAACAAAATTCCGAAACCCAAACCATATCTTCTAGGAGAGAACATGGCATTTGGGATATCAGATGATCTTATAACTAAAGATCCAGCTAACAAGTCAGTTTTATCGGCAGTTTCTCTTGTAAATAAGCAATTAAAATCTGAGACCCGTTATATTGATGAAGTCAAATCAATATTTCGGAGACAAACGGATGAATCTTTTAATGAACCAAATGTTTTACGGACAATCAAAGCAGGTAATTTTCTTCATTATGAGATGCTAGTTTAATAAATCAGTTTTCATATAATAACTTCAACAGTAACATATTATTCTTTAAAGTTTTATAAGTGAATAAATCATTAATATGTTATAGGTCCTACTGAAAATGTCAGTTTAAAATATGAGAAGCCCGCGATAAAACAAATAAAGAACAATGAGGCTGTAAAAGATACCATAGATGAAGTTAAAAATAAATTTAACGCTCTACAAGTTTCCGCAGCGCAAAAGAAGCCTAAAACCAGGCAACTAAGGGATAGTGAACTAACATACTTCGGTGTTGATAACGATAAAAAGTATATTCATAAAGATCATAACAATTCCAAAAGTAAATTGGGACGTGAAAATCCTATCGACAAATTCGAGAATATATTTCATTCTGTTAAATTAATACAACAGGTCTCAAATAGTGTATGTAATAGTGAACCTGAATCTGATGAGACACAAAAGTATGAAAATATTCCACTCAACACCAAATATGCTCCGGTACCCACCCCGAGATTACGTTCCAAATATGATGACAAACCTAATGAAATCAACGAAATAAAAGTCTTCAAACCGATTATTGAAAAAGAAAGTAATGATAAAGAAGTTGTTCTATCCACGCGTCGAACCAAGCATCGTAGACAAGAGAAGACATTTACAAATAGAAGTATTTCGGCACCACCAAAGGCTTTTAGACGAAAATCATCGGAAAATTCACATCATCGAGAAGGTCAATCAACTCTGTATGTATTATAAAATATACCTACCTACGTAAATATACTTTAAATTACTGGAGCACATAAACAGTGCCTATTTCATATTTTTTACTTCAAAACACCCAGTTTCTGATGTCAAACTTTAGGTTAGTTTAGCGTAAGATAAGCTTAATATATATATCTTATCTTATACATATAAAAATAATGTAAGTGACCCGTGTCTGTACATTGCTTATATTTGCAAAAAAATAAAGGGGGACTGAAAATTAGCAACAAAATCCATCTCTATCGTTTTTGGAATTTTTATCTGTCTGTTTGTCTGTGTGTTTGAACACTAATTTCAAACAATTCATAACTACTGAATAGATTTGGAGGAAGTGGAAAGGAATTCATAGCCTGATTCTTGGACTACCATTTAGGCTATATTTATTTGAATTAAATATCATTTCACTCTATCTAAAGTTATTAACATTTTAATCATTGAAAACGTTGCATTTGAAAAATAACCATTGAAGTAAATTTATTTTCTAATTATTTCTGTATCTACACTAGCACAGTTAACAAAATAGAACAGAATCAGGTTTTTAAAAAACCCACACAACAAACAGGTTCTTAATAAGATAAAACAAGAAACAAAACAGATAAATCAGAAACCATTACTGTGACCTGGAATTGATTATTAGTCCAGTAATTATTCTAACTCTACTTATACAGGGCATCATGGGATATTCATAGGATTCATCCAGCGGGCACCGGCCGGTGTAAAACCTAAATTTTTGAGTAGGGTAAAGAAGTAAGCAAAGAATTTGACGACACGTTTGGCGTAGCGGCTGAGCGATCGGTTTCTGCGACGTGTTGTGGGTTCGATCCCCCGACACGGAGCAAATATTTGTATGATCTACAGGTAGTTGTTCCGGATCTGGGTGTTTGTGTATGTGAGAATTTGTGTTTGTTAACGCGGCCTCTATACATACAGGAGAAAATACTAGTGTGGGACAACTTTTTTTTCAACAAAAAATAAAGAAATGGCAACATTTTCTCTAGAGGACTAATGCGAGATCGTCATTACCCCCTACCCCCTGAAATTTGATTCCATAACAGCTGTCATTTTGAGTTGAAGATTTTGACAATTATTGTATTTTTTCATAAAGCATACAGCCTTACAGTAACTAAATTTATAGTGGAGATATGTTACAGTGCACCCAGTTTATTTGAGAAACTAAAGAGTTTCCATCTAATGAAATCATACAATAATATACAACGTACAGTCAGCAACAAAAGTTAATGAACACATTCAATATTAAAAAACATCTCAACACTAAATTATTCCATAAATAGAAATAGAGAAAATAATCTTGTCATTTGAAATTTACAATGAAAAGTCAACACCAATTTTCCCTGTCTCTGAACATCAATTGTGACCAAATTAGCTTCATTTTGTTGGTTGTTGACCTAATTATGTGTGCTAAAAATACTCAGTATGAATTTCAATGTCAAAGTAGTTTTGAAAATAAACAAAAGAATAAAAGTTAATCGCAGCGGCAAGTATTATGTTACATTTTGAGCATAGTTATAAAGGAGGTTTTTATTCAATCTAGGAAAAAAAAACTAAGCTAAATGGGTACTTTTAGTAGGACATGAACCAAACACGCTAGCCTAATCACACTCATCATGACTAGGTCGATGAACAGAACAGAAACAAAGCTTCATACAACCGCGCGAATCGGTTGCACTACTACAAGCAATTTGGTTCCGGCATTTGGTTCTGGGTTTAACGAACAGGAAATAAAAAAAAACGGCTATGCTCAGCGACTTTTGTATTTATTGCAGATCATAATTATATTTATGTCGCTAGTAATGATTAGCAATTAATGTTTTAACCGAGTTTAGCGCCTTTGTTGTCCCATAATGACAAGTTATTTTGTAGTTTACTTTAATCGATAACTAATGGTGTATAATAGTGATTAGGAAATATTGGAAACTAATTATGTTCAAGGAATTCTGTTGCTGACTGTACCACGTAAATGGTTGGTAATTTAATAATAACAATTGTAACGCGCTTTAATCTTTACTGATGCCGAAACTATTATGTTTATTTCTGTTTATATTTCCAAACTTCACGTCAATACTGCTGAACAAATTTAAGTTGCTTATGTAATATAATTGTATTTAAAATATGGAGAAAAGAGATGCTATGAGATTTTTCGAGGTAGTTAATCGAAACATGGACAGGACAACGTCTGTAAGGCCAGCTAGTATAACAATAAAAAAGTAATTAGTAAATCCAAACATAATTTCTATATTAATAATTTCATTTCCAGCTCAAGCCAATCAAAATCAGGGATTTTATTCAACACCGTGGAAAAGATGGATTCTATTAACGCAGAAAATTCAATTGAAGACAGTAGTCCAATTTATGTGAATCTAGACGTAAGCACAGAAAGGTTAAAAACGTTAAAAGATGGAGACTCCCAAAAACTGAAAAGAAATTCATCCAATACACGGCAAAGAAAACTGCACAAAACTGACATCAATAAACGCAGCATCGAACGAAATGCAGATACTCTCTCCTCTGATTTACCCACAATCAGTAATAGAGATAAGGAACGTCCATCAGACTCGGGGACTGAAGAAAGTCCTCAACAAAAACACTCTATAAATAAAGATACTCATTCACGCACTGCCTACAAAGATACCCTTTCAAGACTAATAGATAAGACTGATAAAACACGTTATACTAGTAATACCAGGGAAAAGACAAATGACGAGCTCAACACATCTCGAAACACTCGTAAATCTCGGGAAGGCAAAGTAACTAACAAGAAATATACTACCAACGAAAAGAAAGATCATAGAACTAGATCATTGCCAAGATCTGCTTCTAAAGCTGTATCCGGAGACATGAAAGGGGATTTAAGCCATATGATTGTTAAGAGCTCTGAAAACCAATTTAAGGACAGTCTTGACATAAAAACCCGGAATGGAAGCCATAATCGTAAGATGAACTCATCACGCGATAAAATCACAAAAGAGACTATAAAACCATCGCAGAATGTAAGTTACACAGCGCGTAACTTATCGGTACAATCGAAGAACGCCGAGAAAGATTTCGGTACAATTTTAAACAGTAATAAATCAAATAAACGTAGAGAGTATGTTATAAATTATGATGATAAAAACGGGACCGTTTCTTCTATATGCAAAATAGCGCCAAATCTTGGAACACCAAAACGGAAAAAGCCGACTAAAGAAATATTTAAAGATAATCATAATGATAAAATATTGAAAAAAAGAACTGTTGACAAAATTGCCCCGCGTAAGTAAGTCGTGTGCATGCACTAATGAAAATTCTAACAATCATAAATACCTAATCACACCTATAAACAATGGAAATCTTTCAGTGCAGCTAGAAGATCGTCAAGAAGATAACGGACGTAACGTGAATTATGCGGATAGGAAATGGAAGACGAAAGTGCATGTACAAAGGTCTTGCCAAGTATTGTAGAAAATGCTGGTACTAGTCGTAAGAATAATAGGAATTAACAAAGTGTGGGTCCTATTTGCGCTTGTAGTTTCGTGTTCAGAGATATGGTAGATAGAATAAGATAACGATGATCTCACATACAGTAATTTAAATATAGAAGCATCAGAATGCATTTTCCATTGATCTAATCTTATAAGTAAGAAGTTTGCAGAAAATAATAAAACGAACGAATAATCCTTACTCAGTTTTATTTTACTAACTTCCTATTTTATATCAAACCAAATAAATTATACTGTTACCAATGGATCTCTGTCAAGTTTACTGACAAACACTTGCACCTCATTATTCAAAAATGTTTGAAGATCAGAAGAAAATAGCTTTAGAAAGCCTCTTTCAGAATCAGAGTGATTAGTCAAGATGACACTTATTCCCTTCTGTGCGGCATCGAGTACGTCATGGTGAAGCATTTCTCCTGCAAAGATTCTTAAATTACATAAGACGATAGTATTAAGGCAGTGGTATGTAGAAACAGCGTGCGTATGTACCTAAAGAGTTGGGTAAATACGTACGTCACGCGGTTACGTCTAATTAAGATTTTACGCTGGTTGTGAATCTCATTTCACCTTATATTTAAAGACAGCAGCAGAAGGTATCAAGGTGTTACAAAGAATGGTTCACCTGTTAGGTATAGATCAGCGGCGCTTCCTTTAAGCACTGAGCTCCCGGAACCAGCGCATAAAGCAACAGTTTGTATTTCACTTGACATCTCCTTTCCCTTTCCTAAAGCAAGGCGCACATGTGGTAATAACGTCAGTTTCTTTACTCTTAAAACTGCATCCGACAATGAAATGCTTGATTTAAGTTTCAGTAACCTGAAACAATTCTCATTATTTTCAAATTTGCAAACAGTAACTACATAGTTACAAAACATCTCATCGTTTAATAAACTCAACTAGGTCAAAGTTCAAAGAATGTTATTATACAGCACCTAATTAAGCTGAGAAATTACTGGTAACATAACATACCATCGCGCATGTATACACCAAAGGCCAAGGCAGAGGTGTACATTTTTATACTATTCGCCAATATGGTTAGACTTACGCCCCATCAAATGATAGGGGACGATACAAACTACTGCCTAACTTAAAACAGAGACTATACAAAGAATGTTATAGGAAAACCGGGAATCGAATCCAGGATCTCTTGCGTATGCGTAGCACTTACGGTTTTAGTCTAATGAGGCAGTTATGGATTTTTTTTAAACGTTCTCATCTAAGATTTTCTCTTTTATTTACATATAACTTTCATATACATTTTCATTAAGTATATATATTATTTTTTATACCGGATTGTATCTTTTTTGAGTGTATAATCCATAGAATAATACGGATAACTTGTCAGTAATTAACAACATCTGTTCCCAGTTTTAGTATTTTAGTAGTTGTACAACGTAGACCTATGTAAGTAGTTAAAATAATCGTGAAGATAAAAAAAAATATCGACAATATATCTAGATGTAGTAGTTACCTATCTAGATATAAATAATGATGAATTGATGATAATTTACCTATATTCCTGTAAATAGATCTTTTTAAGACATTTTTACGAATCAATATTGTGATTTATTTAAACTAGGTGGCGCCGGCCGGCATTTCCTGACGACCTGTGAGAAGAAACGTTTCTTCTAAACAAACTCAGAGAATCATGGTCTCTTTTACATCCAGCCGTAATAGAAGCAATAATTATGTAAGTGTTACAATGCAGGGCTACGTCTGAGATGGCCAAGTACAATAATATTTACCTTCCAGCTCCAACTCGAGGATCTGTACCAGGGATTAGAGGATGAGATTCGGCAATAGGAAACGCACTAGCCAACCAATCGTTAACACCTCCGCGGACACTGTCCCAACTTGTGTGTGGCGAATACAAAGATATCCGTTTTTCCAAAAGAAATGAGACGATACGTTCCTTCCATGCACTGTAAAGAGACTAAATTATAAATAATTTGAAATCAATTTCGTCCGTTGTTAAATAGAATTTGGAATCAATTAAAAATTACCATTTTATAAAATAATCTATCGAAATCGGCTCATTCAGCTTAATGGTGGTTTCGCTCAGGACAAATAATTACATGCATGGGCTCTAGTAGATAGTTGTCAAGGTTTGGGTAGAGGCAAAGGCCAAGTATTATGTTCTGTTTGTATAGAACTATAATATAGTATGAGAAATGGAATAGTGTCCATAAAGCAGATTGAACATACTTTAGTGCACACACAAAATGTGTACGTAATCATAATCAGGATAGGATGCATAGGAGTTATCATGATTTGCGTTCGATAAGCCCGCTTACCCTTTTAGAGGCAACAAACATTACAACCGAGTACCTATGGAGAGAGATGGGAGTTAGGGAAGGGCATTTTGTACATGGTACAGTCAGCAACGAAAGTAACCGAGCAATATTCAAAACGCTTGAACATTTCTTATTACCTACTATCCAGAAGTATATCTGAGAAGGTTCTCGATAAATATGCATTACTATAGTTAGAATGTAATGAAAAGTAAGTATTTTTTAAGTAGTAAGTAAACATTAATTGGCTGTATTTAGTGACTTTCTTTACTGAACATACTATTAAATATATTCTGTGCTTATGCTGGACAAAAGTAGATTTCAGCTTGGGTACCAAGCTTGGGTTTTATCATAAAGGTACCTACATATACGTTAGACCGCATTTCACCATGTCCGTGTCAGCCGCTACTCACTGAATAAATTAAAACTGTACAGACTTTGAATGAAATTAACTGCCGTGAAGGTAAGTTAATGGGAACTTTCTTAATCTTAGTCGGTGTAATGTGGCCTAAGTACCTAGGTATTATAAATAAGTTGCAGTGCATACCTCTGTACAACAGATTTCAATGGAGCAAATATAGGAGGATGGTATGAGACAATCATTTCACAACCATGGTCATGAGCCTCAACTGCGACATCTTCAGTCAAATCATTTGTTAACATAACTTTTGTTATATTTCTGGAAAAAGCGAGGACATTCGTGTTTCATAATAAGTTAGTCCTGTAATATTAGCCTTAAGCATACTCCGGGATCCAGTATTTTGCAAGGATAGAATTTGTATAATAATTGCTACTTTGCCAACAAGACAACAAGAAATCAGCATAATTATAATTGATTGTAGCTGGTTATTTAATTTGAACGGCGATCAGTTACATCAAAGTTAGGGGGGGGGGGGGATATTAATGATGACGACGCTAGTGCAGAGTAGGTAATAATAGTAGTTATAGACTGGTAGTGATGTGTGTATAAGTTTATAATTGTTAATATAAATTTAAATCTTGAAGTTATACTTCTACTTCTTTTAATCTTGCAGTAAACTTTTTCTACTTGATAGAGCAGCTATTCTCTCTCGCTTACCTTGAAGTGTATGGTTCCACCAATAGACCAGTATTGTCCCAGCTTTCAGATAACTGTTTTGGTGCAAAAGTTTCCAACACCCATGTTACTTTTTTCAAGGGCACACCAATATTATCTCCAGTAGACATTTTGATATTGGCTGATGATGTATAAAGCCTTTTCAGATTTTTCTGCGAGAAGATGCGTATTCCTAGTTTTAAAAACATCAGATGTCAACTGAAACCCATGCAACTAATTGATAGCAAACAAAATCTATGTACATTGTGTTGGACTAAATAAACAACTTACTTGGCTAATATAATTGAAGTCAATTGGCAATAGTGACCATTAGTGCCATTTCTGAGAACACACCACAGAAACCCCAGGTTAAAGGAAACTAAATGCTAAATGAAAACCATATTCTACTAGGAACCACTATTATTTATAAAGGCTTACACAACTAAATAATAATAGATACATAAATTGATTCTGTAACTTGATCATAAGTATATAATATGCATAACAATAACTATCCTTAGAAACATAATGTTGATCTAGTCAGAAGAAAAGTTCCATAATTTAATTTCACCATCGTCACTACAAGAAAGTAATTCTTTGTTGCCCGTTGGACTCCAGTTAACACAGTTGACATCTTGACAATGTGCATTTAACTTGGTGCATATAAGTTCAAATGTTGGTGCATTAGGATCAGAATCAACACTTTCTTTAAATATTCTTATGATATCATCTCCAGAAGCTGTTGCAAGGAGGCCAGTGTGGTGACACCAAGCTATGTCATATATGCATCTAGTGTGGAATCCAGATAATGTACATATACATTTCCATACAGAATCTCTATCAGTGATCATGACTCCCTCCTGGTTGTCTGGCTTATATTCTTTCCATATTTTAACAGTTCTGTCATCACTGCAAGTGGCAAGCCTCTCCCCTGTCTTGTCAAAAGCTAAACTCCATACAGTAGACTCGTGTGATTGTAGAGTCGCAATACAGCTCCAGTCATTGTCAGCTGGGTCTTCTTTATACAACTTTACTGTGTTATCATATGATGCTGATGCCAAGATATCTAAAGAAGGATGCCAAGCTACCTATAAAAATAATTTATTATTAATGTTATTTGAATCATTGATAAATTAAGAGACTTATTACAGGTATCTTTACAAACTTTCTTGACATCTTGATTGTGGACATTCAGCACAGATTCACATTCATATTCATCATCTCCAGTGACCTCCCACACCCAGACAGATTTGTCACGGCCACATGTTGCCAATAGTTGCCCAGAAGGGGACCATGCCACACTTTTTACTTCATTCTCATGGCCTTCTAATGTTGCATTGCATTCAAACTGACCTATGAACATAGTATATGTTAATTGGGAAAAAATATTTAGTACCAAAACTTATTTAGAAAGGGCTGAAAAACACCATTACGCACCACTTTTCTTGTCCCAAATAGCTGTAGTTGCATCAAAGCTAGCTGATGCCAGGTAATTGCCACATGGAGACCATGCTACTTCCCTGATGGTGCGTTGGTGGCCATCAACAAGAACAGTCTTTATTTTCCACTCCTGGCCTTCCTTGCTCCATAACTTTATAGATTTATCTTCACCACAGGATGCAAAAATTTTTCCTTGAGGATGCCAAGACACATTCCAGACAATGCCTTTGTGGCCTGTCAATGTTTGTATCAATTCCAACTTGGACATTTCTTCAAATAAAATGGATTATCACTTTACAATGCAATTACTTAGGTTTAGATTTCTTTATAGAATAAAGCAAATTAATGATTATTATTATAGGTCAACGACTAAATGTTTATCAGGATTGTAGTTCCCTATAAACAGTAGGTACTAACAGCAGAACTACGGCAAAGTTCTACGTGCTTACAATACCACACCACGATAAATACCTACTTATTTTTTTCTAAATACCATTCGCTTACCTTAGTCACGATCAATAAAAATGTATGACAAGGTGCCTATTACACTTGTGAACCTTTGTGTCTTGTGGACATTAAATTCAATTATTCAAGCAAACACTAAACTCAAAACTAATCGCAAAACAATAGTGTGTTGACAAAAATTCACAATTTCACATTCACGTGAAGAATGAATGTGAATTTATGTGAATTATTGTGAATAGATGTGAAGCTGAATGAAGAAATAAATTCATTCTTTCAAAGAATGAAGAAAAAATGACAGACAATATTTGACTGAATTGACAACTTTGATAAGATTTTTTTTAAATTGGTTTAGGCTTGGATACAAAGTCCTTTAAGCCAAGTCTTCATTTTATTCGTCTTTACAATTTTTCAAGATAAGATAAGATAAGTCTTTATTTGCCTTAAACATGGTATAAAGTTGTTACAGTTTGATATTATTATGAGTCCACATGTTTAGCTATACAAAGTTTGTATCAATTGCATGCAAAATACTTAGAACTAAAAGATAACCGGAGTAATGGAATTCAGGCCAATGCAAAAACAGTTACAACATAAAATGACAAAATTATAAAACATTTTCCGCAATACAATAGGTCATTACTCATTACATAATTATAATATAATGTAAGAAAATAAAAATATTAACCTCACGCACAATTACAAAACTAAAATGTCCTATTCGTAAATATAAAGTTGAGTATATGCCTACAGCCTACCTACCTATATTTTTTATATCATATCTATATATATAAAAGAAAGTCGTGTTAGTTACTCCATTTATAACTCAAGAACGGCTGAACCGATTTGGCTGAAACATACATTTCTTACATTTTTCGTAACTTTTGACCCCTCGCGTAGCATGTAAGTAATTTTTATATTTAAGGCATATTTCGTAACTTTTGAGAACAACGAGATTAGTAATACTAGATTTTTATTTTATTGCAAACAGTATACGATCGCATCCAAATTGAACTCACATATTTGCTTCCTAGTAAGAGAACATGGAATGAAAAAAGTCAGGAACTAAAAAAATAACCACGTTAAAAAAGCCGACTTCGGCTGAAGTCGGTTTTTTTAACGTAGTTATTTTTATTTTATACTTTTTAGTTTATTGCTGCACTGTCAATTAGCTATGGGTAGACCTACAAAAGGTTCTGCGCGCCTTAAAAAATACAAATCTCAAGAAACGGGAAAGCCAATTCTGCGAGACTTTAAATAAAAAAAAAATCATATAAAAAATAAAAGTTAATGGGCCTATCTGAATCAAATTTTTATGGGACCAATTCGAAACTATTCCGCATCAAACAAAAAAGAATTACGTAAATCGGTTCAGAAACCTCGGCGAAATCAGTGTACATACATAAAAAAATATATATATACCGGCCGAATTGAGAACCTCCTCCTTTTTGAAGTCGGTTAAAAAAAACTTTTTCATCAAAAATGTTACTTTTCAGGAAACGAAACGTAACTTTCGACTCAAGGGCCCTGGCAACACTGGGTGCTATGTTTTCAGTGTTGCTAGATGGTTACATTTCTTACATTTTTCGTAACTTTTGACCCCCTCGCGTAACATGTAAGTAATTTTTATCTTTATGGCATTTTGCGTAACTTTTGAGAACAACGAGATAAGTAATACTAGATTTTTATTATATTGCTAACATTATACGAACGCATCCAAATTGAACTCACATTTTTAACAAATGAAAAAAATCAGGAGCTAAAAAAAAGGTCATTCCACATCTTAGATCCCAAAATGTAACTTTTGCACCAAAAATGTTACTTTTCAGGAAACGAAACGTAACTTTCGACTCAGGGGCCGTGGCAACACTGTGTTTTTCTTTTCTTCTCTCTCATTTAGACTCATTTTCAAGCTAAACTATTATCTCAGAGTATCTCTACTTAGTCTACTCTTAAGTCTACCCAAATATACATATTAATCTATGTAATAGTCTGTGTTCAAGTTGTTCCTCTCGTGTCGTTAGATTTTTATAATTTTAGGTTATGTATGTCAACCTTATAGTCAACAATGCATAACATACAATAAATGAACTGATTAGTAGCGTCGTTTTACAGAAATATCAAGACATAAACAATGGATAACTGTAATAAAATCGTCCCACCTCACCTCAACGCCGAAATTTACAGAACTGATACTACCGGCACCAGTAGTCTTTCGTATTTAGACTATGTCTGCATACATTCAGGTATTGTATACTTGCGTATCTTGTACCGGTCAGAGAGTCGACCAATAAATTAAGAAAATAAAATGTACTTAAATCAAATAAGCCCAAAACAGTGTAGGTCTCAGATGTTTATTTTTCAAATAAAACTAACTTCGGGGTATACCTTCCCCTACAATATAAACATATCATCAAAACCTGACTATTCTGATGATGATGAATGATCTGTATGTACCCACCAAAATACAATTTATAATTAAGAATACTCTAGGGTCGGGCCCAGCACCTTTAACACAAGTTGTCTTGTCAACTTAGCAAGGGTGCTGGTGTCAACACATTATTGTATACTTTCAGAAATTGTATGTACTACCATGTTCCTCAAATGTAAAACTTGTATAATATGCAAATAAATTATTATTTATTTATTTATTTATTCAGTCGACAACTCCGCCCCGAAGGCGACTCTCCGACCAGATATGATAAAAAAAAATTAGCAGATTTATGTGTCAACATACGAGCCTGCTTTCTTTTTGTTGGTAAAAAATCTGTCTTCATCTTCTGATTTTACTTCTAAAAGTTAGGTACTTCAGGTATTAATGGTCAGAGAGTTGCCTTATGTAACTATGTATTTCTTAGTAGTGTTTATATTTATTTTTAGTAAGTATACCTCCTGTTTACCCTATTTTTAGCGTAAGTGTACCTTAAGGCAGTAGGTAAGGTGAGCTGAAATATGGTTTAAATGGAAATACTTACTTATTGTTCCAGATGGAAGTGTGTTGATTGGATCGTCAGAATTAACTGGACGTTATTGGAATGGTGGTGCAAGTATATTCAAAAGCATAGCTGAAGCACAGAGTATACAAGTGGAAGAAAAAAGATCTATTCCTCTAACCAGTGGGACTGCTGATGGTTGTTTTATTGGATTCTCTTCAAAGGTATACCATATAATTAAATGGTTGCAAGGTAGCAAGATTTTTGCTGGACTAGTACAAATCCAGCTGATTCCAGTGCAGATCCAACACATATATATTTTTTTCATACTGAAGACACTGTTATTATTATGACCTATCTACATCTGGTGTCATAATATAAATCAGCTTGTTGGTAGTAACTAGTTATCTCCCCGGCTTTTATAGTCTTCACACATGAGACTGGCACTAAACACTTTTACTGTGCTCTGTCATGTGAATATGAAATATTTTTGCTTTTAACTATGGTCAAATAACGTCCAGAAAATAATTTATTTTATACCTGCCAGATTTATAATGATTAAAAACTGCATGTTACTTTCACCAATGTTACTTTACTAGTTTTGCTTTACCAATCGGCATCCAGCAATCCCAAGTCTAGATGTTTTTCTTTTATTTGTTTACAGTAGGGAAAACAAACAGTAGCATATTAGAGATGCAAATACAGTTGTTATAACTAAACATAAAAATTATAATCAATACCCACTTTTCCTTTTTATAATTATAAAAACTCCATCATTTAGAAAGAACTTGCTGTAATCACTATATTGAAATGGATAAATACAGGTATTTAATAAAAATATATTTCGTGCCTCATGTTTATTTAATTTTGTGATGCACAAGTTAAATCAATAAATCACATTTTATTGTTTAGCCCAATTGTGTCTGCAGTATAGATGGGTTTCTGCCTACACATTTTCGACGAAAAACATAAATGCCCTGGCATAAACCCATCTCTAGTCTGCATGGTTTATGCATGGTACGGCCATAGGTTTATAAGATGTTTTATATTTTTATGAATTATAGGGATTGATTTTATTTATTCTGTAGGTGTTTCTATGTGAGGATAGTGGTGCAGTAAGTGTATGGTCCAGGAATGGTGAACAGCAGAGTGCATGGAACCCATGGAGAGAAGAGATATCTGTGGCTGAACATGATAATGCTGTCCTGGCTGTAGACTGCCTTGATCCTGAACACCAGTATGTTACTGCTGGAGCTGATGGGAATATTAAGGTTTGTTTAGAGCTAGTTATAAAACATTTACTTAGCACTGTCATGCTTAGAAAGCATGAGGTGTGGATGACATGGACCAATGCCTACAATTTCGCAGTCCAAGCGAAGTAGCAAAGGGAGAGTATATGCATTGGCTGGCTTAAAGCCACTAAAGAGCCTCGCGAAGTGTACCTATATACCACGGCCTCACATAAAACCGGCGTGAAACAACATTATGTATGTTGTGTTTCGCTGAATAAGTAATGATACCGGAGGCCCAAACCCTTTTAAAAGGCGGGCAACGCACTTGCGACTCAACTGGTGATGCGGGCTGCCATGGGCGGCGGCAATCGCTTACTATGAGGTGACCCATCGGTTCGCTTGGGCCCCCTATCCAATCAAAAAAAGATGCCTGAGGGAAATTGGAAGGGGAGCCGACGGAGAGTTGCATTCCATGCTCGTCTCAACTTATGTATTATGTTATTATTTTTATGTTTACATAGAAAATATTTTCAGATTTGGGACATAAATGACTTGATTTGTTTGAGAAACTACACAGCAGCACATAGTATGGTGATAAACACATTGTCAGTGAGACCAAAGTCAACCAACAGTTTTGTTACTGGGTCCATGGATCAATATGTCACATTATGGGATGACCATATAGACAAACCAGTACTTGGTAAGTAATCTGGTTTAAAGATAAATCAGAAGGATACAGTTTGAATCCTGATCCTGAGATCGAGTTTTTCTTTCATTAAAATTTATATCTATATAATCTTTAGCATGTGATAAAACCACGAAATTATAAAAAAAATGCTAGATTAATTTTTATCCATCAGAAAAAAATATCCCTGGTTTATTTCAAATACTGATTATATGTTAACATTCTAGTAATTAGCTTTTGTGGGATTTGATTGTGTCACAGCATCTGAACGAGAAATTGAAATATAGTTAAAAATAAATTAATAATGGAAATCATTTATAAACAACCTTACTTGTTACAGATTTACTGCAAAATAATTGTTGCATTCGTTGTTTGAGATGGTTGGATGAGAACCGCTTAGTAATTGGAGATGAATCAGGTGTCTTGCACTTGTTAGATGTAAGAAATCCAGATTCTGTAGTAAAAATAACAGAATTTCCAGCTGCAGTACACAAGTTAGCTGTACACTCAAAGTAAGTTTTACAAATGTTAACAGTTTAATAACCAACAGACCAGTTTCTTATTAAATTACCCCTAGTAGATGCTCAATTTAACTCTTTTTGAGTTTTAATAAGGCCTTTCATACAGTAGTATAGTACTAACATGTTGACGCTTCGGTATTTTACAGTCAAGGCACTTTCAATCTATTTTAAATTTTTAAGTAAGTATTTAAAATAGCAGTGATAGCCTAATGATATGACCATTGGACTTCCAAGTCAGTGGTCTCGATAAATTTCTCGACGTCGTGTGAAGTCTGCCAAACCGCATTAGGCTAGCGTGGCAGTCTGTAGCCTAAGCCCTCTCATTCTGAAAGGAGACTCGTTCTCAGTAGTGGGACAGATAATAGGTTGACTATGTTATGTATTTCTATTTCATTGCAGATGTGATAAAGTAGCAGTATGTTGTGATAATAAGATAGTGTCAGTATGTGATGTAACCGAAAACACTGACCCGCGCGTGATCTACCACGACCGACACCTGCACAACAATTATGTGCGGGGAGCTGCTTGGGACATTGAAAACGACAAAACTCTTCACACGGTCGGGTGGAATGGCGAAATCAAAACGCACACTATTCTTTGGGATTAACAACTACATATTTTTAATAAGTACAATATATTTTATATCATATTTTTCTTGTTATTATTTCAGTTTAATTCATCATCCCATATGACCTGAGTGATTAATTACAGACAAAATTAAAACTGTGTTTTATCTGCCCATAATATAATAGCCTTGCGTTGACTTCAGTAAAGTGGTTTTTAGTTAATATGGAGGGGTGTTAGAGAGCTGGAAGCCACTTGATACATACTCAGAGCCTTCTCATTGAGCTATAGATAAAATCATCTTTGTTTTATAAATAGGACAATAATAATTGAGCAACAAGTTTTCAATGCTCACATAAGTATTTATTTTTGAGATAAGTGACAGTGATGCAGATGAGGGCTATATATAAGTCGAGACAGTCAATGGTACGGGGAGGGCGCGCGGTGCTCCGGCGACGCGCAGGGCGAGGAGCCGCGCCGACTTGTCGGGCCAGGGCTCTTGAGGCGCACCATCGTGTCCAGGTGACGGAACCTGGGCCACACAAAATATTTATAAGGCCAATATTATGAATGCTGTACTGTATCTGCTGGCTTCGGCCTCTGTGAAGTATTATAAACAATCTGAATTAATAATCTCTACAATTATAAAATTGTAAAAAAGCTGCGTCTGTACATTGAAGATATTAAAAAAAAGTGGGTTAAGGTATATAAAAGTCTATGACCCCAAAAATGTAATTTTTAAAATTGTTGTCTGTTTGTTACGGGTTGGGGCAAAAACTACTGAATAGATCTTAATTTTGTTATCACTATTACAGAGTATGTGCTCGAACTTAAAAACTGGTATACTTCTTATCTCAAATAATTAAACGGAACCAGAGATACAGCTTGCCCTCTCTAATGTATAGAGACCCATAGGTACAAAGAAGAGATCATCACTGTTGGTTTTTCAGCTTCAAGTGAGCGAAGCCGCGGGCAGAAGCTAGTTATATAAATAAAGTAGGTGTAAAAATCATAATACTAGCTACATTATCAAACCGGTAACGACTAATGTCTTGTCGACCTAATGTTCTCTTTATGGGCGATAGTAGTTTTACTAGTTTTGTTTATAACCTTAGTGGCAAATCGTTAGCATCGTTATCCACACTCTGGAAGAAGAATCCGAGGGGCCAGCTGATCCAAGACGACTGCTTCCTGCAATTGAAAGGAATGCTGAATTACGAAAGCTCATGCAAGCCCACAGTTCGGTTCCATGTAACAGGCCAGATATTTTTGAGTAGGTATTATTTTTTTGGTAAATATCTATTATGTCCAAAATCAGGACCTCTGGCAATGCAGTCACAAACCCAGCTATTGAATTTCAGAGAAAAACCCGATAACACTTTTATAATCATGTGAATCGAACCCAACCCAGGCTCTCTGTCGTGTCGTATTACCTATTATAATCGCACTCAGGACCGCTAGACAAATGAGGCAGGAGATACGTCCTGGAACTACTGCAGTTATAAATTACCGGGCATTTCAGCAGGACAAACATTATTGTCTACAAATTTACAAGAGCAAGATATAACGTCTGAGGTGCAGACACTATCACAAGGCCTCCGTTCAAATTTTAGATAACCCTACCGCTCGCGCTCCCCGTAGATCTCAAAATCATTGTATGCACACATACCTATAGGTATGGCTTATACCTACACGAATGGATAGAAAGGCAACCATATTTAGGCGTTAGTCATAGGAGGTTACTAGGGTTACCAATAATCTGCCAATTTCTAGCCAAGCATTATGAATTCTAGCCAATCTATGGCATATTACTGTGGGTAGAATAATTATTTTAGCTGCAATAACAAAAAGTGCTCAAATTCCATTTAGATCATGATTACCTGCAGCTATAGCTGAATAACTTACGGAGTAGATGGTTGTAGCTTATTGTCAGAGTCAGAGGGCGTATCAGGCGTGGTGGGTACAACTGTGGGCGGTGGCGAGCATGGCGTAGTGGGCACCGGCGGCGGAGTCTTGTTGATAGCGGGGTTGTAGATCTTGGGGTCGCTCACCATGCGCACGAAGAACGAACGCTTGTGTGCCAGAGCTGCCTTATGACGCCGGGCGCGCTCCTCGTTCAAGTCCTAGTTTGAAAAAATATACATGTTACGGTTATATATTATGTTACGATTTCTCATTTCCCATTGTCACCCATATATTATATTGAACCCATAGATTAGTTCCTATTGTAAAATATACCTACTGTAACAAGCCACTGAACCCAGCGTGACGTCGAAAGCTCCCAAATTCCAGCAGGCCAGGAATAACCCGAAAGCAACTTGGGGAAAATAATAGCAAACTTGACTGTAAAAACATCCTCCATAGAATGCATTTAAAATCACCCAACTGTTTAACAAATAAAAACAAACCACACGTCAACTATTCACAAACTACTTACTAATAGACATCTCCTGACTGGTGTAGGTATCCAGTGTATTTATAATGTACCCATGGGTAGGTATTGGGCACTTTACTTTATCATAAGTATATCTACCTATATCGTTTATATTTAATTTATATAGGTAAGTACCTAGGTAGTTCAGTTGGATAATTTTGCTACTGATAACCCGAAGTCTAAATCTAGCTAAGTCGAAAAACCATAAGCTACCAGAGAACCCGACCTCCACTGTATCGCTGAATGATTTACACAATTGCCTGAAACCTTTACCACTCCAACGCCGTCTGTCTATATTCTTGTATTACCAATGATATAGACTATGCTGAGATAGATAGAAAGTAATAACTCCAAACTGATGTCTTAGTTTTAAGACTACAAGGTACGCCATAATCCTTGCTCTAGTCCACATCTTCATCTTCCATCCGTTTCGTCCATTCTTCATCATCACTTAGGCCTTTCCTCTGAAACGATTAACATTTCCGACTAGGAATGCTGCGATCCGACTGTCCATCCAATCCAATATTTTTATGGGTGAGAATAGGTAGTAAAAATGTTTTCTCACAAATTAAACACCTTATACCTAACTATCAAAACTTCAAATCAAGACATTTTGGCTACTTAATAAATAAATTGGCTTCAGAACAACCGCACAGCAAAACAAGGCGGTTTGTACTTTAGATTCATCAAAAGTATTCGATACTTTAGGTGTCCCCAAATTACTCTCCATGCCTACTAATAAACATTGTTATTAGAGAGATAGATTAGATATCTCTTATTAGAGAGAGGTGTGCCATCACAACTCTAACTCATCACAACAGATAATTAACTAATTATATGTTTATTTCTTATTATTTATTTTATACCTACAGCTCCGAGCGGCGATTCAGATTCAGCGGCACGTCAGACAGCGTTTGTTTTTTTTTTTCAATAACTGCTCGGCGTTTAGATTTTTGCCAGAGCCAGTATGGCATTAGACTCCCCTGCTATTACGTGGGACATCAAAGAAAAAATTAAGGGATTCAAAAACAGAAGGCACACGTCCGAGCATTCCGCATTCGAGCCTACAGCGTAGTCCGCGCGTGGACGAACTACACTTCTACAGGTTTTGCTACCTCGACTGTCAGTTGTAACGTTGTAACCATATTTTCCTACAAAAGTGCTTCGTCGGAAGAATAATTATTGATTTTGTGTCTATTATTAGCATCAAGACAATATAGAGTTGGAAAATAGAATGCAGCAGCCATATCTAACCGTGCTTTGCCTACATACCTAGGTTTTACGATTGTTATCCTGCACATCATTAGATAACGCTGTTCTCGTAAGTAAGTACTTACATACCCTTTCAACACGGTAACCAAAACAGTCATGATTGCTTGACAGTTAGCGTCTTTTATGGTTCTAGTTGACCGACATTCAACACAAATAACGCAAACGTGGTGTGCTTGAACGCGTCCTTTTGTCTGCTGTGAAGTGCCTTCGGGACAGGCTTCAACATAATAAATATACAACATAATAATATATACAATATAATAATTTTACGTGTTCTCATATTATTAATCATTAAAATAGTGTTTCCAGTTGATTTTTTTCAATATTAGGACACATACCCGTTCCTTGTCTGGTCCTTCCAAAAGTTCCGTAGCGAAATCAGTTATAATATCCCACGCTATTTCTGAAATAATTAAAATAAATTGTAGGTAGGTAAGTAGGGGAGGGAAGTCTTGTTCTGTCTAATAATATTGGAACTATTCGATAAGTATCTAAGTCATATCATGCAAAATAGAGTTTCTACGTTTTTGATGCTGATTTTTCGTAGGTACGTAAGTAGGTAATTATTACTATCATGATAACTAGTTGCTTACCGATATCTTCACGCGTGGCGTGCTGCTGTACAACACAAAAGCGAATCACAAATCGATCGCCGACGGACGCCGGCACCATATGCAGTTTGCCGGAGGCATTGATGTTAGTCAACAACTTCTTGTTGAGCTCATCTATTTGTTCACCCGGATCCTCGGCACTTCCCACGAGACGGAAGCAAACCAATCCCAACTGAAAATATAGAAAATATTGGGCTCAGGCTTTATCCGAGTTAGGTAAGTCAGAGTACCTACACCAATTTAAAGTGTAGTTACCTATAAGTACTTATAGGTAGTCACCAATAACTCATTATCTTTTTGGTATTATTTTTTGCATTTTCCATGCTAACGTTAAAAATATATCAGTGAAGGAAAACCGAGTGACGTCAACTATAAGACGTAAGTTCAGAATGTGAAAGCACAATTTCAAACTGACGCGTGGGACTCGCGGCACTGGCTTAGTGGTCATAGCGTCTGGTATATCTAACCAAAAGACGCAGGTTCACCTGCCCTCAGTCGAATTTTTCCTTCACTTAAATAACTTTATAAGTAGGTACTTATTCGTTGTTACAGTCGAAGTTGGTACCTAGGAGTAGGTTCTTGTACATTCACTTTTTTTTTTGAGATAGATTTATGGAAGAGGAAAGGGTAACGCTAAGAATACGTCTGCGCCTTTCCTATGTGAGAGAAGATCAAAGGTTTGAGAGAGATTTGGTGAGAAAATTGTGGGAGTGGGTAGGAAGAGTGTACATTCACTTAGCTTTGTTCGAAGTTACTTCGTCTTGTATTTGCCTCGTCCGAGCGAGCTACATAAATATGTAATAGGTATTATCAAGCAGGACAGATCGATAAATTTCTTACCTTAACTTTATTGCAGACTTTGAATCTATCGTCTTTTTTCACAAGTTGTTCAAAATATTTGGCTAGTTCGCAATGTCGGCGTACGTATTTCTGCAGGCCGCTGATGCCGTAGCTTCGTAACATAAACCACAGCTTGAGTGATCGGAAGCGGCGGCTCAATGGCACACCCCAGTGCCTATAATCGATGGCCGTATGGTCATAGCAATGTTGTAAGTAAAGTGGGTCGACGACGAGTGCTGACGTCAGTAGATATCGGTTAGTAACCCATAGAAGTGAACAGTCGAAGCTCGTAAGCATAAGTTTATTAGGATTAGTATTGAAAGAGTCTGCGTACTCTATTCCGGCAAGATGATATTTATGTTCAGGGCACAGGAAAGAGCTGCCTGCGTAAGCAGCGTCTACATGGAGCCAGACGTTTGGAAATTTTCGGACAACAGGTCCAATCTCCGGTAGGTTGTCGAAGGAGCAGCACGATGTAGTACCCAAAGTAATCGCGACGAAGAATGGCACACGACCAGCCTCCTCGTCCTCCTCCATAGCCTATAATTGCACACCATCATTATTTTATATTCAAGTTACAATATTTAGCATATTTTGGTTTGAATTGAATAGATGTTCTGTAAATCAAATTTGAATAGGGATTCTTATAAATCTTGAACCTACTGAAGCTCGCAATTAACAAGACCTCTCATAACAGGTTGGTATCGTGAAATTTCAATATTTGCGGCATAGAAAGTGGCACACAATGCGGCTCCATTACCGCTCGGCTCGCTACGTATTTCCGGCATCCACGGGCGAGTCATTAAACGCGGGACACCGTCGCCGTCGCCATGCGCTCGGTGCCGTCTTGTTTCTTCAATTACCGCCCGCCTATCTGCACACTTCACAGCATAGCCTGCAGCCTCCATAGCAGTCCGCAATACAATTTAAAAACAATACTAGAAGCTAAATAAATAGTGGGTGCTCACTGTGGGTGTCACATAGATAGATACTTTCATTATTCCCACAGTTAACATCGATGATTATGACAACGACGATTGATGACATTTTGTCCTAAATTTTACAAATTTAGCACCAATAGATAGTAATTAGTCTAATCTGAAGTTTTAAGTAGTACCTACCTACGCAGTTTTTTCCGCCATTACCTAAATCAATGTTTTACTTACTTCTTTTAAGGTGTCTCCTTGAAGTGACCCGTAATCATCTGGTTGTAAGATGCGGAGTTTAACGAAGCAAATCATAGCAGCTTTTTCGACGCACGAATGCGCCTCTTTCGAGCAGTAGGCAATTAACTTAGAGAGTAGAAGTCCCTCGTCCACGTTAGGGAACTGATGCTTAAGTCGCTTGATGCCATTGGCTCGGGCAGCTAGCATTGAAACTAGCACACACTCGCTTGCTGATCCCTGCCAATTATATTGTTAATGTACACAAAAGTTGTAAAGAAAAATATTTACCCATAAATATTTGTGGCACTTTACCTCTATAACTCCACCCCCTTTGCTTCCTTCTTCTAAAGCTAAGAAACTTGGTGGTAAACCGATTGCTTTTCCTAGAATTTCATTATGTAATTATTAATCTCTTTAATTTCGGAAACAGTAAATAAGTAATTGAGAGGTCTTCTTTTGGTTGACTGCTTTAACGATAGTAAATATGTATTAAGTAATTAGGTACTTAACAAAAATTCAAGACATGACATTACGCTGTGGTCTTTATTTTTAAAGTTATTCCAGAGCATTTACGTACCCATCCAATCCAGCATTATAATCTCCAGTTCTGTACAAGCGGGGCTTGCCGCCTAGGAAAAAAATAAAACCATTTCACTTAATGACGCTAAGCTATCGATAATAGTTAGTTATGTAAAAACGGCTCCTATTTTTTAGTAATAATACTTATTGGTATGAAACTGTCGAAATGGTGGATCTATTATTATCGATTCTGTATAAGTAACTACTTTCGTTTCATTTAGAGGGATTTCTAAATTGGGAATTTGGGACTGAAACGGCTATTTTCCGTGTGTTTAATAGGTAATTAATTTTGTGACTTCATTTCATTTTCATTCTCAGTTTTTGATCCAAAACGTCACTCATGCTTGCGTACAGTAAGTATCTAATTAGAACAATACACACACAATAGAAAACTAATTATTATCGGCCTGCCTGTTTTGTGGGATTAAAGCCAATCAACCAAGTATGATTTACTGATAACAGAAACTGATTATTGCTTCAGGTAGGTACTACTTTAATTAAAGAAATATATATGATTATGAAGTTATGCCTAGTAGGTACTTATGCATAGTGCCAGATTTCCGCCTAGGCCTACAGCTACAAGGCCCCGCCGTGGCGGGACCTACAAATAATCTCAAAAGCCTGGCCTGCTTCGAAGTTTGAAGGGCCCCAAATGCCAATTTAAGTAGCCCTAGAGCCACATTATCTTGATAAATTAGAAATCCAGTTTTAAAACAGCGTCAGGAACTACTTAGTCAGATCTGGTAGGTACCAGTGGAAGACACCAAAACGTTTTTGTTATGCTCATTAAATAGGAGATACCTACCTAACGACATAAAGGTAGTACATTAATATTATAAGGAACGGACCTTAGGCAGGGTTTTTTTTTTTAAATTTTAGTTGAGTTCTTCATTTGTTTAGTTTTGATTCTTTCGGCAGGCAGGGTATTATATATATATATACAGTGAAGGCTAAGTACTTTGCGGCAATTTTCACACTTTTACAGTATCTGTGAAAGTGTGAAGGAAACACCGCTAGGCACAGATCTCCTCTTAGAATAAAAAGTGTTCAGCTACAGTCTATGCACGTCTGGAAAAGTTACTGGATTTGACGGAAATCATCGTGAGGAAAATTACCGATGCCAAGAAAAAGTAATAACTTTAAATTTAGAGAGTTATTTTTTTTATTTTTCTAAGGACGGGGAAGTGCGCCTTTGATTGAAACTCGGAGACTTGGCAGTGCATTTTTCATTATCAAGTTAGACTATCTAATCTCTAATCGTAAAATTTATTATAGATATTCCTAGAGAATTCAAATTCAAATTCAAATTCAAATTTATTGCATTCCATAATGTTAGTAATACAGGTGGTAAGGCTTAGTGCTAGAATCAATTATGGACCCTGTCGGGCACAGCAAAAGTATAGTAAGAGAGAGGAGGAAAAGTGCTTTTTTCAGGCATTTTTACGACTTCATGAATAGATAGGCCTTAAATTCTTACGTGGAATATATAGCTAGATCTAGAAACACTTTATCTTCTATTACTTCGCATTCTTACGTGGAATATATAGCTAGATCTAGAAACACTTTATCTTCTATTACTTCGCAGGACTGTGAAACAAGCACGTTGCAGAAATAACTATACCTAATCTTCTTAAATAAATACTCCAATATGGAACTAGTGACACCTAACACCAGGTAAAGTGGATATAGTCAGGCGAATATAACTTATATATATAAATGAAATGACGCCTATCGCAAATGTCGATATTTTGAGACAAAAGATCATTGATGCGGCTGACGAAATATTAAAAAAATGATTTAAGCAAAATAATTATTGAATTTGTGATAGAAATAGCGGCAGACATGTCGAACATGAATCATAAACATATTGCCCTATTTTATTATTTAATTTACGCATTTTAAATATTTTCACCTGAAACTAAAAATGTACCCTCTACCTACTTAACTGTTATTTGGTCAATGTTTTGCCTATGTAATAACAAGTTTTACTTATACCTTTTTGAATAGCTAAAGAGACGTAGAAGTTTTATATTGTTTGCAGAATAAGTTTTTATAGTGATATGGTCACTATAAGATGTTGTTAGGTTAGCTAATTAGGTAGGTACGTAATAACTTAAGACAGAATGATCCATATGTAGGAACTGAACTGACCGACTTGGTATTACAATGGATCTCACAACTTTTTAAGATAGAAGAACAGAGTTGCGGGTCTTGGTTTTATTACAAGATATGTTTTTATTGGCATTACTATATTTATTGGTTAACATTTAGTGCAAAAGTTATTCGGGAAATATTTTTAGTGCAAAAGTTATTCGGGAAATATTTTTTCATTGGTCCATTGGTCAGTAAGTCACAGTATGTATCCTTTATAAACCGTGTAGCCATTATTTATCTTTATAACATGACTTAAAGATATATAAAGATTTTTCAAACAAAAGTAGTTAATAACCTAGTGAGATTGAAATGCTTCGTGTCACTCGTGTGGTTGGACTGGCCTGCAATAGCACAAGTTATTTAAAACATCAATTACAGGACAATCAATACCGTTGCAATCGGTGTCTTTGACTCGGCTCTCAATATGGCCGCTAATAATAACCTTAATCTAATACCCAATATTACTTTAGAATTATTATTTTAGTTGTTTTTCTATATATCCATTTAATTTTATCTTATTTTGTCTTCTCTACTATTATAATAATTGTAAAAAAACGGTGTCTGAAGATATTAAAAAACAAAAACAAGGGTATACATGATAAACGTCTCCGAATCCAAAACTGTGTTTTTAACACGCTTATATTTTTATCTTGTCTTTTTGTTACAGGTTGGAGAAAAAACGACTGAATAGATTGTAATTTCGTTTTTACTGTTAGGATTATTATCATTCATTATATTATAATGCTCTAAGTTAAAAACTGGTGAACTTCTTATCTCAATTCATTAAACGGATCCTGAGATACAGCGTGACCTCTCTGATGTATAGAGGCCCATACAAAGAAGAGTTCATCACTGTTGATTTTTTATTAAATTATTTTTGGGATCCATTTCTAATCTTAATAGGTATAGCTTCAGGTGACCGAAGCCGCGGGCAAAAGCTAAGCTAGTACCTATACTATATTATTTTATGAAGTTTTCAATATTCAAAAAACGACATGCAATAGTACTTAGCAGGAATGAATGCTTGATGACATAGGTACTACAAAAATATTTTAGTCGCAGTACCTACCTATGAATTCATTTGATAATGCCCCAGATGTATATATAAAGTATATTTGGCGCATATATATACCTCCTATAAAACCTGTTATAGGTAGGTTGTGGTTGTGTAATAAATATTAAAATATGACATATAATGAGTAATTCATTATGCTCTGAAAACCCATATGCAACATATTCTATATTTTATATTCGAATTATTTATAATCTAATACACGAGTTAGTAATCGCTGTTACTTTATTGGCAGTCCATTAAAATCCATCTATCACTATCACCGCACTCCTATCAATCTGCCGGTTGCGATACTTGATAACTATAAGGACATAATATATTTTACATGTATAAATGTATAGTTATCTATACCTATGTATTTCTTCTGTTAGTACGCACTTTAAGTTACTACTCCTGAAATAACGAAATTAAAAATATATAAATTAACTACAAATTTGAACTGTCCGCAAAACTTTTGGTTCTCTTATAAAAACTTTATGTGTAGAGCGTTTTCTACGACGTCGTACCTAGTCACTTTCCTGTTGACCTAAGATTAAAGTCGTATTAGTTCAAGTTAGGTTTAGCTCTCAAAAAGTTTACAGAACTGGTAAAGACAAATGAATATTGTGTTAAAGTATATTGTAAATTAAGTTAAAGACATCCATTATCTACATACGTCTGTATCTATTAAGTACTATAGTTAAATATAAAGTAAAAAATTACCCAAGAAAATCCAATGCAGCCGATGCCAGCGGATAGCATATCACCCAGAATTGATGGATAGCCATTGCCAGACGGGAAGTAAGCGTGGAAGCGAGGATGTTGCCAGTGCGTCACTCCTGGCATAATTTTGTTTTCCACGTCGCTCATGACTTCGTCCCATGTCTCTGGAAGGTGCGGAGCTTCAGCCGGCAAGGCAGCCCGCAGGTAGCCGGGCTCTACGGAGGGTATCACTCGCCGAGTGTGGAGCGTGTTCATGTACGTGCAGATGTAATCGACCATCTCTTTGCCGCGGATACGAAACTCCTCCACGTCCATGGTTGTAGCTTTTAGTCACTTAGTAAAAGGTCGGTATCTAAGTGTCCGGCCTATGATGTTGCTTGGGACAGTGCGGTGTCAGCGGCGCGGCGGCCTCCGGCTGACTCAACGCCCGCAGCCAGCACTCTTGCGGTTGAGACGACGGGCGAGGGCGGGCGGCGTGCGAGGGGTGGGTGCGGATGCGAGCGTGAAGGCTTTCGCTCAGAGTCATGCTGAATATGCCTCGGATATACGCGATCAGCGATTTCAGTTTCGCTCATGAAAGATTTCGAAATATCTGAAATATGTATGTTGACAATTTTATTGTAGTACGCTAAATAGGGATTACTTATACGGTAATACAAAGTTTAGTTATACATTTTATGATGAAAGCTGCAGCTGCTTGTCCGCAAGGGGACATCGTTGCAGTTCAAAAGAGAAAGCATCAAGTGACAACATTTTGGTATCTTTTTTAATTTTAAATGAATAAGTACATTGGGAACAGTCCCAGCAGATTCCACCCTGGCACTACTGGCAGACAGAAACAGTTTGTTTTTTTTCTTATTGTTTCAAGTGACGCGCTCCCGCTGCCTGCTATGAGCTTAGGCCGGGCGCTTCCGTCCACCGCGGCCAATGATAGGTCGCGAGTCGCGCCGCTTCACCCTCCACACCACTTCATTGTGTCAGCTGAACGCTGACGCTCCCTCCAAGTATCGTTCGACTTCAACTCTTCTTAACAATTAAGTACCGTTTTTCAATCAAATTCAGTTTTAAATAGATGCAGCCGAATTAAGGACTAACTTTGTTATGAAAATATAATGAAAATCGGACTACCTACACAATTCAATACATAATTCTTCGAACTCCTCTCTGGTAAATTTTAATTGATAGATAGATAAATGGGAATCCTAGAATCTGAATTTGAGCCCTGAACCCATGGTGCACTTGTAGCCATTACGGAGCCGTTGCAGTCGATCGATGATACGAGCAAAGACGCTAAGTACTTACTTTAAGGTTTCTTTGTAAACTAAATACCTAGGTACTTAATTAACACCTTCATAGTTGCTTATGTGAAGATAGTTATCGCTTACTGTCATTACAGAAATTAACAATCTAGGAGTACCTACCTAACAACATTAATAGCTACTAAGATAATATTGAGTGCAACATTCCCAAAAAAACATGAAAAGGAAAAATCATTCAAATAAATTTGAAACAGCATCAAAAACATTTTCAGCAAAAATAAATAAATTTCTAAATGTAAGTAGGTATTTTCGTCTATGAAAATTTAGTTTAGTTATATTAATCATTAGGTCACTGGACATACTTTTTCAAGTTATTTTTTAAACTTGTGCTTTCGTCAACATGAGCTTCACAAGGATGGTCGAAATAAGTGTGCGCGTCTTGTCGGTAAGTTTTGCTGTTCTTAATATTAATACAAAACTTGATGTGAAGGTAATTAAGGTCCTCAATGCTTACTCTCTCGTTAATCTCGATATTTTTGCACAAAAACATTTATAAATGTGATTTTACCTGTGCGGCCGTTCGGAACCGCTAACTTCAGAGTTCAGACACACACTATAGTGCCGAAATTTTCTAACCAAATCCTTGAGAAGGAACACTTGTGTGAATGTACATTGTAGTGTAGCATTAAGGCAATGTAAGGAATCTGGAATAGTCTTTTCAACAAAGAGTAGCTCGACGATGCGTTATATAGCTCTACGATAGTGACATTTCTGTAGATGACGTCATTATTAATTAATATCCATTCATAATTGGTTAAGAACTAAATTAATGTAAATACAAAAGCGAACAGTCGCTTGTAATCTACAATGGCTTAACGGTTTAAGTAGTTTTATGTGATTCTAATAGTAAAAAATCTTTACATACGTTCCACGTTTTGTGACTCGTCTATACTTAGGTACTTACCTAAAACGCTGTGCGCACCTTGTCTTGAGTTCTAGGATCCCCATGTGGGGACGGGTTAGAATACTGTTCCTCACTACCTCTCAGCTAGGCATCTTGCAAGACGCGAGAATATATCTGACTTGCTCGGTAGTATCTCCTGGGGTCTGATTGGCTGGCGACCACCCTTACGTTGGAGTCTGTCGTAAAGCACCTTTGCCAGTTGGTAAGTTGCCACTCGGATGCTCCGTATCTGGGATTCTGCAGACTGTCTGCAGCCCGTCGTCGTGCAGTTTCGTAATTTCTCTAGTGTCGCAGGAGTCCATCAATGACTACTTACCACCAAGTGGCCGGGTTTGCCGACTTATCCATAAAGAAATAACCTCATATATTTTTTATTAAATCTATTATTAGGTCATAAAGTATAAATTAATTACATAAAATAACATACCATCACGCCTGAATGGCAAGGGCCAAGGGTTAGGCAGTGGCGTAGGTACTAATGTACACCCACAGTTCGCCGGTATGTTTAGGTCACATGTAATAGGGGGTGGGCCTATTGCCATTAACCGGGCACAAATTCCTATCTCCGAGCTGCTACTGGGAATTTCATAGAAAAACCCAAGAACACTGCTCGACCTGGGAATCGAACCCAGGACCGTTGCAGTCGCGCTCAGGACCACTTGGCTAATGAGGCAGTTTGGAAGAGCTAAATTATATAAATCTTAAACATTTTATTTATATTATACTTATATATTGTATATACATAGTATTCGCTAAAAAATCCTGCTTTATCATAAATATGTATTAGATCGTTCAAAAGGATAAAGAATATTTCCCCACGTGCCTTTTCGGTTAGCTCCGTACATGTGCGCTTACCAAATTACTTACATAGGAGAGGCCGCGCGCTGCCGCGTGCCGCCCGCGCCGCCTCCGCCGCCCGCCGCGCCGCCCTGTGGTCCGTATACTGTTTGTTATAAATAATTTAAATGATGCAAAACAGGTGAAAGAGATCTCGTTATCACTGAAGTGTCTACGAGTGCGGCCACATGAATATTCAAGGTTCATCCCTTCGTCCTAAATATTCCTTAAGATTGTGCCTCCGAGATTGACACTTATTTCTACTTCTGGCCCCTGAGGTGACACTTTAATATTATTATGAGACGGGAAAGGAGATGATGAAGCAGGTGAAATTGTTTCTAATAGACTTTTATAAAACGATTGAAGTTTAAAGCAACATTAAAGATTATTCTTTTCCTGTAATTTCTCTAATGAACTTACTTGGTACAACTTATAAAATAATGTTTATTTCCATAGGTAATTAAGTATTGCAAATGTATTTTCATCGATATTAAGTATCTGACTAATAAAAATTAATCACTACTTTTGTTATGTAAGTATATAAAACAATGAGATTTAATTGCTTCAACATTTATGACGTTTTACAATAGCATAGGTACATTATTTTATAGAGATATGAAAAAATATTAGATAGATTAATAAGTAGGTTCGCGTGGGAAACAATTAGAAAGTCAAGAGTGAAGGGGTGGTAGGGTCGAGGGGTAAAGAATCGCGGGCGGCCGCTTGCTGGTGACGCCAAGCGAGGCACGAGGTACCTACGCCGAGAAGTCGCCGCCTCGACGTCGGAACGCACATTCTTCCCCACTCCAGAATACCAATGCCATATTATTATGTGTGATCTCGGCTCCTATTGTGCAATATATATCCACCGTCCGCCTCCATTGACATCTTATTCCGTTCTTAAAAGTCCGATCACGTTTCCGCGCGAATTATTCAATAGTAAATTCGCTCTCAGATATTAAACCTATTCAGGTTCTTCTAGATATCTAACTTTAAAATTGTATTTCCAAATTTTTATTCGGTGGTAAGCTTTGCTACGCGTTGCCGCTGCCGTTTACCTGGCTACGTAGTACGTACTACGCCGTAGACATTGTCAAGTACATATCATACGCGTATAAGTTACATAGTTAATTCTGATATTATATAAAAAAATAATCATGTTATTAAACATTTTTAGATGGTATTGATAATAAAAAAATAATAAATAAAATAATTTAATTCCAGAAAAAATGTAGATGTAAAAATTAGTAGATAACAATGATTCAAATATTTATAATAGCATCCGCTGCCGACTATTGATGTTCAAGTTGTGTAAATTCTAAATTAAAACAGATGGCAATAAGTGTTAATCGCTAAATTAGTTTTAATAATTATAATATACTAGCTTCTGCCCGCGACTTCGTCTGCGTGGACTTCAGATAAAAAGTAGCCCATTGGATGTCTTATTCCAGACTATAATCCAGATCGACTTTTATCCAGATCCGTTCAGCCGTTCTGGCGTGAAAGAGTAAAAAACATCCACCCATCCATCCATCCATCCTCACAAACTTTCGCATTTATAATATTAGTAGAATATTCTTAGTTGTTTATTTGTAATATACCTAATATAATCATTAGCCTAGTGGTCCTGTGCGCGACTGTTACGCTAGAGATACCTGGGATCGATTCCCAGGTCGAGCAAAGTGTTATTAGGATTTTCTATGAAATTCCCCGTAGGAGCAATTGAAATTTATGCCCGGTTAATGGCAACAGGCTCGCCCCCATTACATGGGACCTAAAAATACCGGCGAACTGTGGGTACATTAGAACGCCTCTGCCTAACCATTCGGGGAATACAGGCCTGATGGTAGTTATAATATAATGTAAAAAAAAAAATTTTTTCATATAATGCAATTTTTTTCATAATTGTGTAGTTTTAAAAACCAGCATTATAAAGTAAAACGAGCTACTTTTTCTAAAACACGCTACGTGCTACGCCGTAGGCACAGTTTTGTGAAATACCCTTTCTGCGCTACGATGTTACGCCTCGTAGACAAGTTTCTGGGAGATTGACGATTAGGTATGTACCTTTTAACAACGCGTGCTACGCTGATATTACAAGGCTATAAATTATCGTGATAGAAAGTACCTACCATAGTTCTATGGTATATTCATACTATATTTTCCATCATACTAGTATGATCTAAGTATGATGGAAAATATAGTGTGAATATAAATTTCGTTATTTTTTGTTCTTAAAGGCATAGAAACACTAACTCGCGTTGCAATTTTACAAACATGCAACGGATGTGAACTTACTCAAGACAAAAAAAACTCCTCTCGGGTAGGGCTCGAACTCACGACACTCAGTGTAACGGTATAAGTGTAGTATCAAGTCAAAGTCAAAGTCAAAATCATTTATTCAATATAGACTACTAGCACAGATAATAGAATACTAGTACTACTAGGTAGTATTTTTTGAACGTCATTTTTACATTATAGACAGCCCCCAAAAAGCCCGCCCTCCACCTTCGCCCTTCGGCGACCAACTTAATATACTTACACATTAAAAAATATTTTATGAGACAACTGTAATTTACCGTATGTACAATGTACGTACCTATTGATACTTACCTAGCGTCGTACATGATGCTGATAGACACTAAAACAATTTAAACGCTCCTCGCATAATCGAATCTCGTGCTCCGAGCTCCGAGGGGGCCGCATTCCGCCACAATTATTGAACATAAATTCGGTTAAGTTGGTGACGGTTTTATTTTATTAGGGAGGTATTTAAGATACCAACTGTTATCTTTTGCTGATAACTTAGAAATGCCTTCAGAAAAAATTGACATTGGATTATGAGGAAAAAGTGTGTTCCATGTACGCGTCTCGTCTTATCTTGTCGACGTTGCGAGGAGTCTGATGAAACGCAAGCGTAGTACTCATCTAGGCAAACATACCTTAAGCCCCGATGAAATAAAGGAGCTCACCCCTAAGAAAACTCTACAGTTCATAGTATCTAGATCACAATAGACCGACTGCGGTCACATTGATACTAAAGCCCCAGGCTAATAATAAAAAGAAATAAAAAGTATGCGTCTTGTTAGCTAAGCCGGCTAAACTTGTTCAAGAGCACGCTTTGTAAGCGCCGTAAAGTAGTGCCACCGTGTCAGTCAATAAACTCCCATAGTAATCCACACAACACTGACGACCGTGTCTAAGTACGGCGAGAAAAACGTAAAGTAAACCGTATGTAGGCGCGGTGCGTGTATACATACAAGAGGCCTACGTTGTCGCGGTTGTGCGGTCAAATGAGAAGGCAGAAAAATGGGACGCTATGTAGTCTGACCTGAATAGTAGGAGACAGACGATAATAGATCACAGATTAGGATCACAATCTGCTAAGACATGATTATATTTCTACTATGTATTTAATTTAGTTGTTACTTTTTTAATCTTTGTACTTTACTTTTTTACATTATAATGTACTATAATATACCTACTAATCTTTATACTTACTTTTTTATCTTTATACGTACGTCACACTATAAGTTTTGCGTAACTTAAAAAAACAACATGTTTTAACCAAAATTTTATGTTTATTGCTTTTCAAAATACTCTCCTTTACATTTTAAACATTTTTTCATGCGATTGAACCATTTTTTAAAACAGGAGGACCACAGATCTTAAGGCATGTTTTCTACGTGTCGATTGAACGCTATCACTGACTCTTCGGAGTTGGTAAAAGTGAAACCTCTCATCAAATCTTTGATTTTGGGGAAAATACAGAAATCACAGGGTGCTAGATCGGGGCTATGCGCAGGATGAGTGACGAGTTGTACTTTTTCGGAAGCTAAAAGTGACATTGTTGTGTTGGCCGTGTGTGAAGAAGCGTTGTCATTATGTAGGAGAACGCGGCTTTTGGGTTGTCTTTCGCGAGTTTTTTCTAACACCCTGGGTAAACGGGTTTTCGGGTTCAAAACAATAAATCCACGTTTCGTCTCCTGTGACAATGTCATAAACAGCATTAGAATGTCCGTGGTCGTACTTCAGTAGCATCTGTGAGCACCTTTCCACGCGAGCCCACTTCAGCTCCGCTGTTAGTTCATGAGGGATCCAACGACAACAAAGTTTCCGAACTTTCAATTCTTCGTGTAAAATTTTCTGAATTTGGCTCATACCAATCCCCTATATTCCTTAAATTGTCCCTTTCATTTATTCCATTCAATTAGCCCCTTAACAGTAGCCACATTATTTTCGTTGACGGCAGTTGAAGGCCGCCCTTCGCGAAATTCGTCATGTAAAGAAACTCGACCTCTCTTAAATTCAGCAAATCATCGCCTCACGGTGCTCAAACAAGGTGCTTCTCTCCCAAAAGCATTTTGAAGACGAGCGGCACAGTCTTGCGGAGAGAGAGAACTTTTAAAATCATGAAAAATCATCACTCTAAAATCTTTTCGACTTAATTCCATTTTCGTTGCGTACGTAGAACTTTTTATTTTATTTTGGCGCCACACTTTGTGTATTTGCCAGTGTCAAGTATTAGAGTAATCAAGTAATATTTCCCATCGTGGGATTATAATATGGCACCACACTTTCGCCAGTGTCAAGTATAAGTTGTTTAATTATTGTTCAGTTGCCCCAATAAAACGGTAGAAACTTTATTGAGGCTTTCATGGAGTTTAGGAGTGAACCCAAAAAGTCACGATTTTTAATTTTATATCATTTGCCTACACTCTCACACGTTCACGAACACTTAATGGTTAATTATCCACCATAATTACACATCAATCTTCGGAGAAAAACAAGTTTTGAAAAATAATATAAAATCGACAACGTGCACTTTACATTTTCCCGCCCAAACACCGTATAATCGCGTAGAACTTTGATGTGTGATAAAATACAATTGACAAAATGATTTCCCGCCAATTGTGTTTTTTATTAATAAGAAAGTTGCAACGTTTAAAAAATAAATAAATAAATTCGAAATTCAAATAGTTCCGATTAGCTATCTAGAAGTGCAAAACTTTTAGTGTGCCCCATGTACTTTTACAATTATGTCACTGTGAGTGTCACTGCAATATGAATAAACGAAACTAAAAAACAATTATATATGTGATTCAAATTTGTCATGGCCATTATATTATTAAATAGACATTATATTATTTTCTGGACCTCAGCCTAGAACGCTTATGTAATATGTGTACGAATACACACATCATAGAGAAAACCTAAATATACCTATGTATGTATTCATAGCTTTACGTTATATAATGCAATAGTATTCCACATGAGATCGCTAAATTAGTTCAATTAAATATCTACTTACCAATGACATTATAAAGTTAAAAAGACAGATAAACCTTTTTCTTCCTGACATAGATCAACATGACTGAACAAAACTAATAAAAAAGGAATAGTACATTATAACTGACACGACAACATGACACAGACGACAAGTTTGGCGTAGCGGCTGAGCAATCGGCATCTGCGCCAGATGTTGTGGGTTTGAGCAAATATTTGTGTGGTGTGACCTATAGACAGTTATTCCACGTCAGTGCGACCCACGATACAGGAGAAAATCCGAGTACCTACCTATGGGGCAACGTTTTTTTAAAGTAAAAAAATAAAATCCAATCAAATATACTATAGCCAGAAAAAAAACATATCTAAGGCAAAATCAATACCTATCGAGAAAATAAAAGGTGAACTCGTTGTGGAAGAGAAAATAGACTCGTTGAAATCTAATTTCGCGTAACCATAACGGGCAGCACTTGAAAACGATGAGCCATCCGCGACAGACGCCCGGCTCATATCAATTTCTTAATTGAGCCGTGGCTTCTTCGCTCCAACGCTTCTCCTGAAAACCTCATTGCCTCCGCCGCGGTTCACAGCTATCCACCCGAGCATTCTTCATAACTAAGCACAGCTGACTATAAAGAAATTAAGTATGAGAACTTTTCACTTCACACAAATTCTCGTCTCGACCTACCATGCGCGCAGTTAACGTATTCATTTCATAAAGTAGTTGTATAATACTTAGGTAAGGGTTGGTATATTTTAACTTTAACACAATTAGGTAAAGAATGCTTTAATCATAAATTTATTATACTATATCTACTATTATTTATCATGATAACTAATTTAATTCTAGTAATGTCTACGAACCCGATAACACAACAATAGGTTCCTTTTTAAGTAGATCTTTATGACGTACAACTATATTAATATGATACTCTTTGGATAGGACTATGAGACGGGGATATCAACTTCGATTGCTTTGTAGTACTCATTCTCGCCACTAGGATGACTTAGTGAATAAGGGCCTTCATTGCATTTAGGATCGTCACAGGAGAAATTATCGTACTCGCAGTATTCACCCATCACCATCTGCAACGAAAAAATGAAGATTAAAATTTATTAGGAGTACTTATATCTACCTACTTAACTAAGTAGGTAGATATAAGTAATTATATAAGTATTAAAACATTTCCTATGCTACTTTACATTCCTGTTAATATACCTACCCGGATTGCCTACTATAATTTGTAAGACAGATCCACTGTCTCCATCCATTAGTATCCATTGTAGGGAAACTGTTGTAGGGAACTAACATAATATCATAGATACTTGCGCAATGAGTTTTACGTGGATTTCTGATGCCTACCTCCTATTGTGTGCAACGTACACTTAATTAATTTAGCTTTTGCTATTTGAAATACACTATAATTTCTATATACCTTGGTCGGATACTGAGGATCAGGGTTGGGGTCGCAGACACACTGGCCGCACACGCAGGTACCACGGTTAGAGCACTGGGGCCCCTCGGTGACCCCTGGTGGGAGGCAACTTTGAACTACCTCACCCTTGCTGCAGGAACAGTCTGCGTTCTCCTCTAAACTCACTGAAATTGTGGTTATTATTATTTCACGTGGGAGAATCATGCTTCAGCACGAATGGGCCGGCTCGACCGGAGTGACCACGGCCTCACAGAAAACCGGCGTGAAACAACGCTTGCGTTGTGTTTCGCCGAGTGAGTGCGGTTACCGGAGGCCCAAACCCTTTTAAAAGGTGGGAAACGCACTTGTGGCTCCTCTGGTGTTGCGGGTGTCCATGGGCGGCGGTTATCGCTTTTACCAGCAGGTGATCCGTCTGCTGGGTTGCCCACTACCCCATAAAAAAAAATTAAGATCGAGCAGCTAACCAGTTAGTTGCGCAAACTCCTGAAAATATTGTCTACCTAATAAGTAGCTATTATTTTTAAAGATATTATAAAAATAAACAGACACGCCCCATATTACATGGAAGTGTGTAGGTACTATATTAACATGTACGTAAATCAGTACTCGCCTGACCCTTCGAGGAGTACAGGCGAGATGGTTGTTATGTAATGTTGTGGCCTACTTACCTCTTTCATTCCGATGGTGAATGATAAATGTTTTGAAATCTTGACCTGTGTCATCAGTTCATCACTATTATAGATAGAATGACACAATTATATCTATGTATGTAAATTTTGTATGTGAATTGGTAAGATTAATCATTTTTTCCAATAAAATGGAATACCGGTGCCTCTTCACCTCAGTGGCCTACGTCGCCAACTGTGTAGGAATATGATAATAATGACTGTAACAGTGCATATAAAAAATACTTACTGCCATAATTAACGTGATCGATAGTACCATTAGTGCAAAACTCAACGAACTTTGGAAGTTTCTTTGAGAAGCATTTGCTTTCCATTGGGCACCACGAACATTGAGATAACTTCAAACATTCTAAACATGAAGTTTTAACATTGCACACGTAACGTTCGTCCATAATAAATGCGTTCCGGGCGTTAACTACTAAGAATGAAATACAAAACATGTAAACAATGATCGACGGATGAAACATTGTAAGCACTTATATTTTTAGATACTAAGTAATTGTGTTGTAATCCAATCCAACCGATACGTAAATATTATCAAGTGTCGAGATATACGTTCAACTATTAACTGCTAGTCATATATCCAGTTTACTATATCTAACTACTTAGCCATGACTTAAGTAGGTATACGTATAAAATTTACATCACAAGAGATAACCTTTAGTAGTGTTAAGTGGCAAATAAAATAACGTTCCCATTTTATATCAATTACTAGCTTCTGCCCGCGGCTACGCCCGCGTGGAGGTCGGTTTGTCACTCAAAATCTTTATCAACGACCCAAGTTACTTCCTAAATCATTATTCAAATAACTATAAGTACTTAATTTCGTTATACTGATTTCTGACACTTACGGGAATATTAGAACAGAGAGAGAGAGCGAGAGTAAGAGAGTGGAGTTTTGACGACCTCTGTGGTTTAGTGGTTCGAGTACCGGACTGCTGACCATGAATGAGGTCGTAGGTTCGATTCCCACAGAACACAAAAAATTATGTGATGAATATAAGGGTTTGTGTTCGTCTGGGTGTTTCTTATGTATTATAAGTATGTATTTACAAAAAAAGTATATAAGTATTATATCCATTATCTAGTACCCATAGTACAAGCTCTGCTTAGTTTGGGACTAGATGGTGCTGTGTAGAAATGTCCCAGAATATTTATTTATTTAGTAAGGTGGTCCAAAAATGCTGTTACTTTATTAGATGGTAATATGAAGAATTGATTATTCAGCCTAACATCCGGCTATATTTTGTGGAATAATCAATTCTACACGCAAGTGGATGGTGTAGCAATGGGCTCTCCAGTATCTCCCATTGTCGCCGATATCTTCATGGAAGATTTTGAGGAGACTGCCCTGCAATCTGCACCTGTAACACCAAAATTCTACAAGCGGTACGTAGATGATACTTTCCCCATATTACCATCTAATAAAATAACAGCATTTTTGGACCACCTTAACTCTTTAAATTCTAAAATTGAATTTACTATGGAGGCAGAAGCCAAAAACTCTTTAGCTTTCTTAGATGTTTTGGTAATTCGTTCCCCCCAATAATACCTTGAGTCACACTGTGTATCGAAAGAAAACCCATACGGACAGATACTTTAATGGTGAATCGCACCACCACCCAACACAGAATCTACCGTTGGTAAATCATTGTTTCAGAGAGCGCGTGGGATCTGTCATTAGCAACACCTGTCTGCAGAGCTTCAACATGTCAAGCACACTTGCTTGACATGTTGAAGCTCTGCAGACAGGTGTTGCAGGTGACAGACGAGGGCGCGGTATTCGGAGCTTGTTGTCATGCAGCACTCTGCATGACAACAAGCTCCGAATACCGCGCCCTCGTCACAGAAACTGCGTGATACGTGCAACAGTTGAGCTTCTACCTGCTTTATTGCCTATATGTTAGAGGAGTCACAGAAAAGATTGGCTATATCTTGAAGCGAGCTTCAATCAAAACATACTTCAAGCCGCTGAAGAAGATTAGTCAGTTCTTACCACCTGTCAAGTGCCACATACCTCTTCAAGATGCAGGAGTATAGAAGCTTGATTGTGATTGCGACTCTCATATAGGCCAAACTAAAAGAAGCATAGGGACCCGCATAAAAGAACACATTGCCGATGGCAAACACCGCCGTTCCAGAAAGTCAGCAGTTTGTGAACATACCCTAGACAAGACCCAGCACTACATCAAATGATAATAAATGATAAATTATATTTATTTCTGTAAATAGATTTTTTAAAGACACTTTTACAAGTCAATTTTACATTTTTTTGAACTAGATGGCGCCGGCATTTCCTAACTGACGACCTCTGAGAAGAAACACCGAAACAAACTCAGAGCATCATGGTCTCTTATAAGGTCCATAGTTGATATTACAAGAATACTTAATATTATTAGATACTAGCTGACCTGAGAGACGTTGTCCTCTCCAAGTTTCAACTAACTACCTACCTCGAAAAATCCTGGTTTTCCATATTTTTAATACACTTAGCGCCATTGACTTAATTTACATTACTTAATTTTAAAAAAATGTTCGCAAATATAAACAGACTTACCTACTTAGATAAAAATCTCAAATAACTTACTGTTACGGCATCAGTAAAGATTAACGCACGTTGCAATTATTATTATTATTTTTATTTTATTTATTTATTATACATAGGTAATACGTGGTATATTATTTTATGATTTGATTAGATGGAAACTCTTTAGAATCTATACTATGGAGGATTCACATTATAAAATCAGTTACCTACTTTAAAGCTGGATGCTATAAAGAAGAAAAGAACTCTTGTCATAATTGTCAACTCAGAATGACACCTGTTGTGGAATCAAATTTCATTGAGGTAATAACGATGTCGTGTTAGTCTTCTAGAGAATAAATTGTCATTCTTTGTTTACTTCTTTATCCTACTCAAATATTTAGTTTTTACACCGGCTGATGCTCGCTGGATAAGTCCTATACAGTATGTCCCGTGAGTAGTTTTATTTCTTGATTCTGTTATAATGTTTGACCCGTGCTAGTCTAGTACGGAAATACTTAAAAAGGAAATTTGCTTCAGCGGTTATTGTTCAAATTCTACGTTTTCAATCGTTAAAATGTTAATAACTTTTAATAGTGTGAACCGATTTTAATGAAATATAGCCTAAATATTAATCCAAGAAACAGGCTATGTATTCCTGTCCACTTCCTCCAAATCTCTTCGTTAGTTTTCATTTGATGCGCGGTCAAACATACAGACAAACCGACAGACAAACAGACAGACAAAAGTTCCAAAAATAATAGAAATGGATTGTGTTACTGATTCTGAGTCCCCAAATTAGTTTTTTTGTAAATATAAGCATTGTACAGACACGACTCACTTACATTCTTATTATATAAGATGTAAGATTATGCGAATGTTACGATGTAGGGCAATATCTGGACAGGCCTTTTGAAGAAAGAGCCATAGCAGCTTTGAGTTGACCTGTCCTAACTGACGGCATCAGATTTGATAAACCACAAGTCCTCGCAAAGGAAAACCGATTCCTACACAGAATGATTCGTTACTCTATTGAAATAAAAAAACACCCAAATTTAATAGTTGGGTCTTACCAGCTGCTTGGAATAAAATTCAAATTCAAATAATTTAATGGAAACATTAACGGGTTTATAAAAAATCGTGTTCGTTAACAACTGCATAGCGCCCTCTTCCAGGAAATGTGAAGTCAGCGTTCCAATATAATAATACCTACAGTAATAACTAAAACATACATAATGATTTATGTGACTATTATATTACATGATAGGAATGTGAACGGAGAAGTGTGTGTGTGTGTGTGCGCGCGTGTGTTGTGTGTGTGTGTGCGCGCGCGTGTGTTGTGTGTGGTGTGTATGCACATGAGTGAGTAGAAAGAAGTTTTGAATTATTATTCGTGTGTGTATGGAACATCTTCTCGACTTTTTCTGTCGGTTATAATAAATGCCCCGTCCCGTAGCCAACAGGAAAAAAGGCATTTATTTTGCCCCTTTATCATTTTATATATAAAGTTATTATTATTACCAATACGTGCCAATACCAATTATTATTATCATATAAACTATTATTATATATTTGTATATTAACATTTATATCATACTTTTGATAAAATTTTCCAACTCATCGTAGGTAGAATGGAACCAATTGTCGGTAAGTATTCTACAATTTCGTGAGGTGAGTGGATAGATGGTAAGAATTTTATTGATTCTATTATACAGAGTGGAGCTAATAAAGTGATACTGACGTCTCACTATAGCAATATTGGCTGACTCAATCTGGCAGACTCTGTCAGATCTGCGTATATGTTTACTATGATTAGGGTCAAACACAAGTTCAGAGTGGTTGCGAAGTATGGTATTAAGTATATAATGTATGTCTTACTGTAGGCACTTTACACAAGGAATACCTAAAGTTCGTTTGTAGGAAAGCGAATGGTTGTATGCAGCCCTCTGTGCTCTTTCCAACCTCAGTTTTTCCCGTAATGTCAAAAATATTTGAAAAGATTATACCTATACTCTAGACTTTACGAACATTTACCAAAAATAGATTACTATACGAACATCAGTACGGTTTTAGGCCTAAGTCCTAGTCCTAGTAGGTATAGGACCCATAACGATTATGCAACTGTACGAAGGAGGAACCCTAGACATACCGACTGGGATGCGTTTCGCAGAGACCTGGAGGTGAATCTAGGGAAACCTATTGGTAAGCTGAATTCTGTATTAGATATTGAATTTGAAGCTGATAGAGTTACTAAGGGCCTGCATGCAGCGTGGACAGATAACTGTCCTGAGAAAAAGGCACTTGGTAAGAAAGAGCCGTGGTGGACTCCGGAGATAGTACAACTACGTCGAGATACACGACAGGCTTTTAATGCCGCCAAGGCAATTAACGACTTTTCGGGCTACAGTGCTAGCCTCACAAAGTTTAACTCGGCTGTACGAAGAGCCAAGCGTAGGAGCTGGAGGGGACACTGTCAGGCGATCGAGAGTGTTTCTGAAGGCATGAGGCTTAGTAAAGCAATTTCTACAACTAAGGCCATTCCACTAGCATCTATTAAGGATGGGAATGGTAAACTGGCTGAGACTGGGGAGGAGGTCTTGAACGTAATGTTCAAAACTCATTTCCCGGGATCAGTAAAACTGGAAGATGATAAGGAGGACTCAGTGACCCTGGAGGAGCTATCTATTCGCACCACCAGGGCTGACTGGGATACTGCTAAAAAGGTGGTAGATGAACATAGGCTCAGGTGGGCAGTGATGGGTTTCCAACCATTCAAGGCCCCTGGACCGGATGGGATCTACCCTATTTTATTACAGGAGGGGGCTGAGACTCTGATACCGCACTTATGCAGGCTGTATAAGGCGTGCGTAGCGTTTGGATACATACCTGCGCGGTGGAGGAAAGTCAAAGTAACCTACATACCTAAGCCTGGCAAGGGAGCCTTCGACCGCACAACCTTTGAATCGATACAGCGAGCTGCAGAAAAACATGGCATCAACCAAACCATCATCAGATGGGTGACTTGCATGCTAAGGAGTAGGATCATTCATTCCACTCTTAGAGGGGACACACTCCACGTTAGGACGACCAAAGGCTGTCCACAAGGGGGAGTGTTGTCACCGTTACTGTGGTGCTTAGTAGTAGACTCACTACTAAGCAATCTCAATGAGGGCCCTTTGCTAACCGTGAGATATGCCGATGACATAGTCATACTTGTCAATGGCAAATTCCCGAACACGGTTTCAAATCTGATCCAAAGGGCTCTCTGTAAAGTAGAGAGGTGGTGCGAAGAGAATCACCTCTCTATCAATCCAAGCAAGGCAGTTGTCATTCCATTTACTAGGAAGAGACTGCTATCAGGCCTTGGCCAACTTCGGCTTTATGGCAAAAAACTAAACTGGGCCTCAGAGGTAAGATATTTAGGGGTAACTCTGGATAAAGAACTGACGTGGCGAACACATCTGGACAATACCATAGCCAAGGCTCTAAGAGTCTTGGGTACGTGTCGCTCAGCGTATGGCAAAACCTGGGGACTTAGACCAAAGGTTGTGCAGTGGCTGTACACCATGATGGTTAGACCAATAATCACATATGGCAGCATTGTTTGGTGGCCTAGGACGCAACTAGGGATATGCAGGGAAGCCCTCGCTAAACTACAGCGAACGGCATGCCTAGCTATCACAGGGGCGTTCAAAACCACACCAACAGCGGCGATGGAAAAGGTACTCAACCTTGCACCGCTACATATTGTCATAGAGACTGAGGCCCGTCTTGCACTACACAGACTGGCAATAAATGGCCTGTGGGATAGTTCTAAGCCTAGAACTAGACACACAAAGCTTAAAATACAGGAAGGCCTTGACGAACTAACGAACATGCACTGCGACAAAATGCAGCCCATGTTTTGGTTCAAGAGATCTTACAAGGTTCATCTACCGGCAAGGGAAGAATGGATGAAGGGACTCGACCCACCACAGGAGGGCAGTCTGATATGGTACACTGACGGTTCGAAAACCGAGTCGGGTACAGGGGCAGGCATAACCTAGGCCTAACCATAAGGTCAGTCAAAGCATGGGCAAATTAGCTACAGTTTTCCAAGCGGAAACATATGCTATTCTTGCCTGTGCACAACAGATGGAAAGTAGCGGTACCACAGGTAGGTCCATCTACATTCTTAGTGACAGCCAAGCGGCACTCATGGCCCTGACCTCCTACAGGATCGATTCAAGGCTGACCATGGACGCTGCCCGAACTCTTAATGAGCTGGGAAAGCGAAACAAGGTCAGGCTTGTTTGGGTCCCTGGTCACAGGGGTATTGTGGGCAACGAGCATGCTGACGATCTGGCTAGGGAAGGTTCTGGAACCTCACTAATTGGACCGGAACCATTTGTAGGACTAGCCCCAAGCACAGTCAAAACGGCATTTCGGGAGTACGCAAGGGCGAGGCACATGGATGAGTGGTTGAGCCTCACGGGACTTGCTCACTCCAAGAAATTCATAGGTTCCTCATCGAAATGGCAAAATGCCATTTGGAACTCAAGCAGGCGGCAGGCCCGCCTTTTGATGGGGGCGCTGACCGGACACTTCGGGACTAACGCTCTCCTACAAAAGATGGGTCTGACGGATACATCAGCCTGCAGGGCCTGCAAAAGGGAAATTGAGAGCATGGAACACCTTCTGTGTACATGTACACAGGTGTTCCTTTTTCTCAATTTCCCTTTTGCGCTTTCTAGCCATTGCATCGCATGCGATGCAATGGCTAGAAAGCGAATGTGCCTTTTGGGTCAGGGTTATCCAAGACCAGAGGACTACAGACTCATACCCCCAGGCCTCATTATAAAGCTCATGGAAGAGCTGTTTGTAGAACTGGGAGGGGATGAGGAATAGATTATCTAGGGAAAGCACAAAAGATCCCATTGGGTCGAAGTGCACTGAGGCCTTGCTGCCTCGGCCCTACACAAGATAAGATAAGGCCTAAGTCCAATACTTTGTCAGCTACGATCGATCTTGTTACGAAAATTAAAAATAATATTTTCGGAAAGCGTCGGTAGCCTAATGGCTAGGGCGTTGGACTTGCGATCATGTGGTAGCCAGTTCGATACCCACCCATTGCACTACCAACGTGAGCCCACTCGTAACACAAGCATTTAGCTTAGCACGAGGGGTTAACAAGAATACTAGTAATGTGCCGCGACCCACATTGCTAGTAAGCTTTTTTTTAAAAAAAAAAAATGGTGAAAGACATTTCGTTTTAGGTATAGGTATTTATTGATTTTAAAAAGGCTTTCGATACCGTAAGTCATGATACTCTTTTACAAAAATTGGAAGATTTGGGTTTGGGTACGCCGATGGCACTTGCCTTTTTTACCTTGGAAAAGTCTAGTAGATTTAATCAGTAAAGCACAAGATGACCTACGCAAATTTAGCATATTATTATGGTGGCAAAGCAACTTAGTAACGATTAATGCAGAAAAAACTTCTTATATGTTGTTCTCGACAAAAAACAAAAAGATTCCACAATACCTGGTACCAATACCTGGTACCAAGACCTAGGTACTTTTCTTGGTGCGAGCGATTGACTGTTGTATTATTTATAATTAGTGTTGGGTATTGTGGAATCTTTTTGTTTTTGTCGAGAACAACATATAAGAAGGTTTTTCTGCATTAATCGTTACTAAGTTGCTTTGCCACCATAATAATATGCTAAATTTGCGTAGGTCATCTTGTGCTTTACTGATTAAATCTACTAGACTTTTTCCAAGGTAAAAAAGGCAAGTGCCATCGGCGTACAATGTGATGTGTCCCGCAAGGCCTATTTTACCAATATTATTTACATAATTTAGAAAAAGTAATGGGCCATACACTGAGCCTTGGGGAATTCCACAAGTCACTTTACGAGGACTAGTTACTTTGTTGATTTTCGATTTTTAAAACCTGATACCTATTTGTCAAATATAATGTAATGATCTTTAGAGCTCTACCCGATATACTTAAATCTTCCAATTTTTGTAAAAGAGTATCATGACTTACGGTATCGGAAGCCTTTTTAAAATCAATAAATACCTATACCTAAAACGAAATGTCTTTCACCAATATTATTTTTAATTTTCGTAACAAGATCGATCGTAGCTGACAAAGTATTGGACTTAGGCCTAAAACCGTACCTACTGATGGTCATATAGTAATCTATTTTTGTTAAATGTTCGTAAAGTATAGGTATAATCTTTTCAAATATTTTCAACATTACGGGAAAAACTGATACAGGTCTGTAATTTCCCGGTTCAGTCTTACTACCCGATTTGAAAATGGGTGTATAGTCGGCGCAAAATAACTTGAACCAAAATGTCGGATGCGCAGTAGTCGTTTTTTAGTACATTTTGCTCGCAAATGTACTGCGCAAACTTTCCCCCTCTCCCTTAGTTTTGGGTCAAGTTATTTTGCGCGAACTTAAACTCTGGCTAGCGGAATCTTCCGGAAGATTCCGGAATTCAAAGTTTTATTTATACATGCCACTAAGTTAACAGATATGATGTCCGCTATACCTACATTTAAACGATTTCGTACTAATATCATCAATACCAGTACTAGTATTTGTATATAAACGGTTTATATTTTTTATTTTTTTTCTCTTAGATTTACATCCGACAATAGCGCACGACATTGCTTAATTACTGGTCTTGAGGTTTAACACATTACACTTTGAAATAATCACAGTTTTAATTATTTATTTGCGATGAGCAGCGGAACACTCGTATGCTTGAACATCTGATGTATTATGCGACCAAATTATGTGACTTATCATCGTCATCGACAAAAAACCAAGACAATGTCAAGACCTCAGGTCAAGACATTAAAAATAACTTTTTAATTTGGCGTCCTAAAAGAGGTAAAAGAGGTAAACTTGACGTTTCCACTGTGTAGAAATTGTAGAATTGGCAACCGTATATCGGCTTCTTTCTGTTACACTAATGGAGGTATTCAAAAGAATAGGAGGGATATATTGCATTCAATTTAGGACTATCTATTATTAAACTTGATCTGAGTCCCTGCTGACTGATCTGAGTCCCTGCTGACAGGGACTTAAATACCGGTATAATTTAGTAACGTTATCTGCCCAAGGTCGATATGAAAATAACGTTATCAAAAACGATATTTTGCGCACCATTGTTTAAGTATAACGTTATAATTTCATTCCGTTACCTTTGTCAATTTAACGGTACTAAAATATTGTTATAAAAATAATAACGTAAATAATAACGTTATTAATTAAGTTCTATTTATTTCGTCGTTTTATTATATTATCGTCTATTACTTTCATCAAGATTAAAATATCTGCTTTATCTATTTTTTACAACCTATCTCCAGAAACAATTGTTGCAGATAAGTATTATGATGTTTCTTAGAACCATAGATATCAAACCACAACCACCTCAATCCATATCTTATATCAAAATGTACGCGGCCTTAAAACAAAACTGGCTACTTGGCGCAATCACCTCTTGGTATTAGACTCCAACCTAGTGGCCGTTACTGAAACTGAAAACGTTACTGAAAACGCAGAATTGTGCGCGGGGGACTGGTCCATCCTGCGACGCGACAAAGATACTCCCTGCGGAGGCGTGATGGTTGCGGCGCGGGCCCCTATAATCCTGCGTCGTCGCTGTGAGCTTGAAACCGACGATGGGGAAGACCTGTAGGCGAGTTAAGTACTATGTGACATGGCCGCACTGTCTATTTGTGCGTTGTGTATTTAAAACCTAGTTCACGAGACGAGGACTACATGAAGTGGTTCTGCAAAGTTGAAACCTTCATTAATAATTTAAATGGTATTCTTATAATTTTGGGTGATATTAATTTAAATAGTGCTTCCTTATATGTTAAAAACTATTATTGTTATTTTCTTATCTTACTGTGATCTGTCTGAGAAGAATGATGTGTTAAATTCGAAGGGAGGAGTGCTCGATGTTGTGCTGCTTCAGGAGAGCTTTGCGGTGCGGAAAACGCTTGTTACGCCAACAGATAGCATAGTGCAGCCGGACCCGTACCATCCAGCACTGGATATTGAGGTAAGAGTGGACACGAAACGTACCTTGGATTGCGTGGATGCTAGTAACATTGATCCTGCAATGGATTGGAACTTTGCTAAGTGTGACTACGCAAAGATGTTTGCTTTATTATCAGAAAATCCATGGGGTAGCGTTATTGACGCGGTTGATGTTCATACTGCGACTAATAATTTCTATGATGTTATTTACAGTATCTTTAATACTTGTATCCCTAAGAAGCGAAGGTCAAAGAGTTCAAGTAAACGCTATCCTACCTGGTTTTCAAATGATATCATTCGTGAAATACGTCTGAAAACTAAGTTGCATGTTGCTTGGAGTTCCACAAAATCTGATTGTGACTATAAAAAATTCAGTCCTCCATGCATCCCTAAAAACCGAATAAGAGTGGCGTACTCATTGTATATTGAGCGCATTGAAAACAACATAAAAATGAATCCTCGCGATTTTGGCAGTACATTGTTAATATGAGTTCAAAGGGAGGGTTTGAACCAAGCGTCACTTATAACGGCCAAAGTTACGCTGGAGTTCAGGCTGCTGAGGCTTTCGCAGCCTATTTCTCGAGCGTCTTTCTTGATGATATCCCGCTTTTAAACGTAGGTCTAGTCAATACTCGGGATACTGCTACTAATTCTAATTACGTGAATATATTTAATATCTCCCAATCTGACATCTCATTTGGAATAAAAAAGTTAAAACCAAATAGCTCTAAAGGCCCTGACTACATACCTCCTAGTCTCCTCAAAATGTCAAAAGAGTATATCTCGGAACCTCTCTGTCATATTCTTAATCTATCCATAAGCACTGGCATTTACCCTTCGCAATGGAAACTTTCGAGGGTCACACCTATACCTAAAAGTTCGAATAAAACTGACATCGAAGATTACCGACCGATCGCGATTCTTTCATCTCCTGCGAAGGTCTTCGAGACCATCCTACATAAGTATATGTACTTATGTAGGATGGTCTACTTTACTTCGACTTCCGGAAGTCGTTTGATAAGGTCAATAACGACATCTTGCTGGCGAAACTCTGTGCAATAGGTTTTGCCCCTGTACTTTTGAATCTGCTCGCGGACTATCTACGCGACCGTCGGCAATTTGTCAAATTAGGTATCTTTGAATCCAGCCACTATCACACGCGTTCCGGAGTAAGTTAGGGTTCCATTCTTGGGCCTCTCCTATTCGGATATCTCCTCTCGAATATGGATTCTATCCCTTTTTGTATCCTTTTCTGTTTGTAACGGGTATGATCGGTTTCGATACCCTGGAGCTACGAAGAAAATTACTGACGATTATCCACTTATACCAATTGCTAAGCAATAAAATTGATAATCCTTCAGCTCTGGTGGACATAAGTTTATACGTTCCTAGAAGTGCTACGTGGGGTGCGGGCGATGGGCGCGGATTGCGTCGGCGAAGGCCTCTGTTTGCTGAATTTTCAATACGTACTCGTGCTGCACGGAATGCCCCTACACGGCGCGCTCTCACGCTCCTCAACCTGCTCAAGATGTGGATCTATTCTCACATAACCTAACACAAATAATTGCAGCGGCACGCATCTTTCTCTCTCACTGCCCCAACTTTCGTAGTAATAGCAGTAGCACTATATAGTCGAAACCATAACCATCTTTGTACCTATTTGTAAATTGCAACCTTGTAGTATGTCATATAATGTATTTTAACAAATTATAACTAGTTTGTAGACGCTTTGGATTTATCTGTCATGTCTATAAATATGAATAAATAAATAAATTTAAATTCCTTATCATGATCAACGACATTCCTACAGTAGTAAGCTACGCACGATGCTTACTATATGCAGGTGACCTTAAACTGTACGCAGCGATTAAAAACGAGAGGGACTGTTTGGCACTCCAGGACGATATCGATGCGGTCTTTAAATGGAGCGTTGATAATAAACTTGAATTCAACCCAACTAAATGTAATGCTGTGACCTTTGGTCGAATGCGGCACCCAGTTGCTTTTGATTATAAGCTAAATAACGCAACTATACCCAAATCGACGACCATGAAATGATGGACTTGGGAGTCGCATTCGACCGTGGGTTGACACATTCCACGATCACATGGTCGCGACTGCCAAGGAGTCCTATGTGAGACTAGGTTTTGTCCTGAGAAGCACACGTAATTTCAAACTACCAGTGTCATACGAACCTTATACAATACGTTGGTACGAAGTAATTTGGAAACCAGTGGGTCTATCTGGAGCCCCCATGAGAAAAAGTACACTCTAATACTCGAAAAAGTACAGAAAAATTAGAAAGATACGCCACCTTAGATATCTCTACAAGAGGGTCTATGGATACTACCCATATCTTTACCCCACCAAGTTTCTCCTGGGTTGTCTCGGTTACAATTCCCTCGAAACCAGAAGGAACCTTGACCAGATTCTCATGGTGTGCAAAATCCTACGTGGAAAGATCGACGCACCCGATTTGTTTAATGAACTGTGTCGACTCTTCACTCCTAGTAACTATTTAATAAGAGACATAGATTGCTTGCAGTGCCAGCTTGCCGTACTCTAACCCGAGCAAAGTCCCCAATATTGCGCACGCTCTCCGCACTCAACGATCTCCTGGAGTCATGCCCAGACACTGATTTGTTTGAGGATAGATGGGCGAAACTAATAGCAGTGTGTTTGAAGTTGTGTGAGAGAGATGTATGATTGGTATTAATTTTAAAATTCGAATGCTAATCTTTGTTATTTTGTATTTATTATCTCTGTAAAATTGTGTGATTATTGTGGAATTAATATTTTAATGTTAGTATTGATACTGAGATTGGTTACATTTAATAATAATTCTATTTAATTAGTGCAATTAGTCTAAGATCGTTCTAGTTAAATTTTATAAATAAATAAATTATTCATTATGTTGCAGGCCGTTGATGTTTGTTTCGTTCTGAATTTCAAATTTCTACATTTCGTTCTGTTACCCGTATAACGTTATGCAATGAATTTCGTTCTAAATTTCGTTCTGTTACCCGTGTAACGTTATGCAAAATATTGAAAACGATATGTTGGACGAGGTATCGATACTATTATAACGTTATTATATCGTTACGAATTCTGATAAGGATAATTAGATAAGTCCCTGCCTGCTGGTCAGCAGTGTCAACTGTCTCCGTCATGCATGTCAGTGTCAGCCTGACCCTGTTGGTCTGTCAGTGTCAGAGTCAACAACAGAACAGGTCGAGATTATTTTTGATTTGGTTGTTTTTGAGAATTGATCAAACGCAATAATTACCTAATTATGTACCCATAAGCAGGTGTCTTTAAAATGGAAAACTATAGTAAAGGTAAAAATGTGGAAGAGGAACTGGAACGTTGTAAAATACCTATAAAACACTTGCCGGAAAATTTTCTATGGATGCAAGTGAGTTCTAGAGTCCTACCTAATACCTATGTTGATATAATTTTTAATTTATTAACTTTAACATCTCCCAAACCAACACTATTTTTTAAATGCATTTACGTTGGGAGTATGTTTAATAGTGTAAAAATTTTGTAGGAATTGTTGAACTATTATATTAACTATTATAAATAGCGAATGACCATATACATTAAATTCAATTCTATTTTAGGTGAAAGGTGGGAGTAAGATGTCAAATTTGCTATCTCATGCATCAGGCATCTTAGAAGACAAAGCCGCAACTGCTGTAGTCTGGAGTGGCATAGGAGGTGCTATTTCTAAAGCTGTATCATGTGCAGAAATTCTAAAAAGACAGTTTTCTATAGAACATCAAGTGACAAAACTATGCTATAAAACGTATGTAAAAGTGTTTTATGATTGTGAAGAATATATTTTCTATAATATTCTTTAGGCAGGCAAGCAGTCTTAATTAATATACTTATTAGCTAAGCAACAGCTGAGTCATTGTCTTGTAGCCCAAGCATGAACAACTAACGAATTTGTATCATAAACAAATAAGTTTTGTCAGCATTGTGTGACTCGCATACCTATATTACAAAATTTATATATAGTGTCAGTTACTTAATAGGTTTATAAAGCATTCTGAAACAAGGCCATTAGGTGTTTTCTACCAGATGTTTAGGTACATAACATACCTACTATCTACATAATTATATTTTATATCCAACTTTCAGGGTTGAAGAATTTTGGGAGCCTAAAGTGGATGGTCTGGAGACATTAGTAGTAAAACGACAAACCCCTATCATACATATATTACTATCAGTTGATCCTATTCTAGACAGTAACCAAAGTGGGTAAGTAATTGATTATAGTAAGCCCACTGATGAATGTCCCTTAGTCATGAAATTTTTGAAATTTCTATGGATGCAAGTATTTTATCCGCATCGAGTCCTTGAGTGTTGACAATACTTGATTAAAAAAATGTTTTTGCCAATACTATTATGCGCCCTGTATGTCCCATGATATGGATCGATTTTCTATGCATGCAAGTATTTATTAATCCGCACACGGCGCGACGTTCTGGTGTTGTGTCCGCGTGGAACCATTAAGTACTTTATACTTGCAAGTTTTTCTTCGATGCAAAGCCCCGGTTTTAAAATCCTAGTAAAGTAAATGTGTCTCCAGCTTCATTTATATTTCATCCCTATGAAGCTGCTTTAAAATTTTTGCTTTAGCTACCAGTCAGGGGGGGGAGACACTGAGAACATGCCCAACGTCAGTAAAGAAAGACATACCATCTACTTTCAATAACAGAGAAATGCTTCTACATAATAGTTTCAAGTCTATCGATAGATATCTCTATTCTCAACTGTAATGTGTATATACCTATATAACTATCTACCTATAGCTATCTATCTATAGAGTGTTTGTTACTGTTAAGAAATGCAGATCATGACGCTTCAAATTGGTATGCCTCGAATTGGCTCAAGAGGGCTCTCTTGTACAACATAGATACTATACTCTTTGCTACCAGTATTCAAACATCATTGACTGAGAAAAATAAGTGTGGCTTGCTTAAACTTTAACACCATACAAGTTCATGGTCTTTGTAATGAGGGACTAGAGTGCTGAAAGTTCAAGTTTCAACTACTTTTTCGACTTTTTACGATTCTGCTTTTCCTTATTTAAGCATAGCTTCTGATTCTGTATAATAGGAATAAGCTCAAATCACTATTCTTTTCTTATCCGTTTCAGTAAGTTTTGGGGTTAACGTAAGCTACGTAGAAAGAGGGGGTGTGGGCCCGATCTTTTTTCTGCATTGGGTCCCTTATCCACTTATCGATGCCACTAGTCTAAACACCTAATAATTATATATAATAATAATATCTATAATAATAAAATTTAATCATGATCAATCAACTTGTCCATTTCACAGGTACCAAACCCTTCAAGGAAAAAAGTTTTGGCAGAAAGATCAGGGTAGTAATTATAAGCAGCAACAATCATATAAATCTAAGAAACCTTATAAACTTAAAAAATAAACTATTATTTTAGTTAGGTATTTTATTTTATTGTGCATATTAATGGATTTGGAGAATACAAATTAACTCACAATTTTTTCTTAAAACTATTTAAATACCACACATGTAGGTACCTACCTAGTTGCTTGACACAGCATCCTACCCGAGAATGAGAGCATATTCATGTTTTTGTTAAAACATGATTATATGACCAAGTCATAGTACATTATATATTTCAACTAATAAACTACTACTATAATATGTACTATTACGTACTACTACTATTATATTTATAATAGGTATCATGTACATAGTTTAAGCCATCTATATAAAAGCGGAAATAATCACTTAAAATGTTTATTTTCAAGCTATAGGTATAAAGAATCAATACAGTCATATTTATTATAATCTAGTTAAAAAATTAAAAATTAAAAAAAAACCCCCGACAAAAAAATCATCTTAAAAACCTTAAAGAAAAACTATGATGAAATAACCACAAATAGAACAAAAAAGGTATAAACCTCAACGCCTATAAAAAGAAAAAAATAATCTTGAAATTATAACCCTTCGTAAGTATGTACTACGTATGAAGTTTTTTGATTAAATTTGGTCGCGTCGGGGGACCGCTCTCTAATTATGTGAATCCTTTCCTTTCCTTTTGCTTCCCGAACGTGAATCGCGCGAATTCAGATTGATGTGAGGACAAAATTTAATCAAAAACTTCATACGTACTTACGAAGGGTTATAATTTCAAGATTATTTTTTTCTTTTTATAGGGATTCAGGTTTATACCTTTTTTGTTCTATTTGTGGTTATTTCATCATAGTTTTTCTTTTAGGTTTTTAAGTTTTTGTGTCGTTTTTTAAGTAAGTTTTAAGTTTTTGAGTTTTTTTTTTTGTGTCGGGGGTTTTTTTAATTTTTAATTTAATTTGTTATTTCACACTTTTTGTAGGGACTCCTTAGTTATTTTGTTTAATTTCTTAAATTTTCTTGAGATTTAAGATCCAGGTAATTTAGTGTTTAATTAGGTATTTTCTTCGTTTAGTTATTCAACTTTTGTACAATTATTTCATAGCTATTAGATATCTTATATCATAGTGTATAGTATTCTACTAGTCAAGCCCTTTCATTTGATACCTTTATTGAGGGAGTAGTGAAAAAAATTAATTAATCCACCATTTCGTGGAGGCGGCCATCTTGGAATTGAAATTTTTCATAGTGTATAGTATTCTACTAGTCAGGCCCTTTCATTTGATACCAATATTGTGGGAGTTGTGAAAAAATATGTAAACCGCCATCTTGTGGCGGCGGCCATCTTGGACCAAACATAGCTAAGAACACTCCCGACTTATTCACCTTTCAAACAAAAAAAAACAAAATCAAAATCGGTTCATCCATTCGGGAGCTACGATGCCGCAGACAGACAGACACACACACACACATACACGTCAAACATAACACCCCGTCGTTTTTGCGTCGGGGGTTAAAAAAGTAGATAGGGTGTCAGGTGAAACTATGAGTGGCGATCACAATAGACCGATTATGGTTGCATTGATATTATTGCCACAAGCAAATCGTTTATCAGGTCGCATTATTATATCTCATAATGTTTGATTTAAAACTGAAAAAAGTTAATAAAACTACAATATGATTCTGAAGATGTAACCATATTATGGAGTATTTAAGTCTACTTTCAGTTTTACTACTTCAGTTATGACCACAAATAAATGCATACACAACAGTCGGTAATGTCATTCAATTCGGTTCATGATGGAACAAAACTATTTCCTTAACTCTCATGCTTCTGATTCTCCCACAGGTGTCTCATCATCGAGTTTAGGCAGAATCAGAATTTCCTTAGAAATTATTGAGTATTTAGTTACAAAGTATGTAAATCTTTTGCAAAGATGAGTTTCTTTCTCAAAAGCGTCAAATATTGCCCGGTGATGGAAATAAGCATGAGAAAATATTCTATAAACTCTTCTACACACAGAGCCCAATTTTGCAACTGAGGATTCCTTGATGCTCACTCTGAAAACAAAATCATAGTAATAACAACAATAGTCCAAAAAATGTTTTTGATGTTGCCAAAGCAAGCCACATTTCTTGTATACATAATTATATACCATTTTATTTTCTTGTGTAGGTAGAAATACCACAGTGAAATAAATGACAATGGATTTGAAAGAAGTGTAACCCTAACCCTTTGTACAGTTGGCACAAAACAACTTGAACCAAAATGGTGGTGAAGTACTCGATTTTTAGTACATTTTGCATGCAAATACACTTCACAAACATTCCCCCTGTCCATTAGTTTTGGGTACTACATTGCACAAATTTCTTTAAATCCTAGATTTTTTTTTTAATCCTAGAGCAATTCTGTTGACAAATTAGATATAACATCCAAATCTACAATAAACTATTACTAACTTACTACCTCATTAGCCTAGTGGTCCTGAGCGCGACTGCTATGCTTGAGGTCTTGGGTTTGATTCCCAGGTCGACCAAAGTGTTATTGGGGTTTTCTATGAAATTCCCAGTAGCAGCTCGGAGTTTGGTATTTGTGCCTGGTTAATGGCAATAGGCTCGCCCCCTATTACATGGGACCTAAACATACCAGCAAACTGTGGGTGTACATTAGTACGCCTCTGCCTAACCCTTCGGGGAAAACAGGTGTGATGGTATGATATGTATCTACAATAAAGGATGTGTCACTCTGAAAACAAAAATGCTACATGACTTGCTTGTACTGACCCCTGGATACTAAAACAATAGATTTTGCTTTGTCTGTATATTGACAGGTAAAAAAATAATTGCTAATGACTTATTAAATCATACCTGCTAGGAAAATATTTGTTACTGTTGAGCAAGCAAGCAGCTCCATCAAGAGTGTGTCTTGTATAGTCAATAGCAGGACATTCTTTAGGAGTTTTGTGTGCTGCACATAGGAAAATCCACTGTTCCGTAGCTGTCATCTGTGTGCAAGTTTCTGGTTTACATTCAGCTTGTAGTTTGACAGCCAAACCATTAAGTTCCATACAGAACTGTCTGAAAATAAATGTAAAGTGTATAGTTGCTCAACGTTTTCAATAACAACAAGATATTGATTTCAATACTAGCAAACCTTAAGTGTTCATATTTCCACACGCCTTCATCTTGGGCATCAGGCATTTTTAAAATAGCTTCCAGATTGGAGGGATCGCGTCGAATTGTTTGTTGTATGAACTGTTGCACAGCAAGGGTGCTGTCCATTTCTTCGAAGGGTTCATCGGGCCAACGACAGAAATCCTGTAAGGTAATTTTGTGGTTGAAGGTAGTTCAGTACATATTTCATTCCTACATAAAACTAATAAATATTGGTCTAAGTACCTTTGCTTTTGAACCAGGTCGATTTCGCCTCAATATTTGAACAGTGTCAGCCATTCCAATGAAGAGTCAAAAAATTTACAATGTCTACTAGTAAAATAAGTAGCCGTACGTAGATTAAGTTCACAAAGAACAATCTAACGATAGATATTTCTACAGATATTCATTCCCTCGCCATTACGAGAAAAAGTTAAAAGCACAGATTACTAATATGTAGCAAGCTAGTTAAAAGACTAAGTTTGGAATTGGAACCAGTGTTGCCAAGTTTGGAATTGCAACCCCTGAGTCGAAAGTTACGTTTCGTTTCCACGAAAAATGCCTTAAATATAAAAATTACTTACATGTTACGCGAGGGGCTCAAAAGTTACGAAAAATGTAAGAAATGTAACCATCTGGCAACACTGGTCGAATGAGCTTTTTTTGTGTTTTTAGCTCCTGATTTTTTCATTTGTTAAAAATGTGAGTTAAATTTGGATGCGTTCGTGTACTGTTTGCAATAAAATAAAAATCTAGTATTACTTAACTCGTTGTTCTCAAAAGTTACGAAAAATGCCTTAAATATAAAAATTACGTAAATGTTACGCGAGGGGGTCAAAAGTTACGAAAAATTTAAGAAATGTAACCATTGGCAACACTGTTGAAACAGAGTAACAGAGTCACAAACGTCAAACGGAGATCATGGAGATGAGATACTATACTTTTTTTTTTATTATGGCGCCACATATTTTGTGTATTTGCCAGAGAGTAATCAAGTAATATTTTCAAAGGGTTGCTAGGTTGATGGGTTGATGGATAACACGTGTGTCAAAATTTAATTTTATTAATTTGTGTGATATTGTGCTTTTGTGAGGTAATAATTATCTATTTTGGCTTGAAGCTTCTTAGCAACAAATAATAAGCAAGCGTACCTGAGTACGCTTGCTTATTATTTGTTGCTAATTTTTGCAAATCAGGATGGATAAAAATAAACCTCCCGATCCTCCCGACATTTCTTGTCCTTCTACTCCCCCTTTTGGTTCTTTTTGCAACCTATCCCAGTTTAATGATGAAGTATCTAGCATATCGGAATTACAAAATTCATCACAGATTGGTTCACGAAAACGTCCTGTTGATGACATTTTATCATCTCGCCCATCCAAACAACCCAGAAGTCAAATAGGCCGCGTTAAGTATTCTGCAGTTGACAAAGCTCCATTCCTAGTCCACATTTCAAGAGTTGAACCTCAACCGTCTGCTGGCACCACTCTCCACCCTGTTACTTTCGGCTTATTCTTACAAAAAATCAATTTTCCTAACATTGTCCGTGACGGCGTTAAACGCATCGGTAGAAACCGTATTTCGGTTGAGTTTAAAACTCCCCAAGATGCTAACTCCTTCTTAGAAAGCTCTCTGGTTAGTAAAAACCGTTATTCCGCGTTTATTCCCTCATTTAATATAACGAGGTTGGGTGTAGTTTCTGGAGTTCCCTCAGATGTCACTGAAGAAGAAGCTAAATCATTTTTAACTGTTCCTTCAGTGCGGGCCTATCCTTAAAGTGCGTCGTATTAACAGAAAATTTGTAAAAAATGGGGTTGCAGAGTGGAAACCTACCGAAACATGCGTAATAACTTTTGACGGGCAAGTTCTTCCAAAAAGAATTTATTGTTGCTACACTGCCTTACCTGTTAATCAATATATTTATCCCACGATCTAGTGTCGCAAATGCTGTCTGTTTGGTCACGTCGAATCGATCTGTAGATCAAAATCCCGTTGTTCTAAGTGTGGCCACGAACACCCAGGCGATGGCTGCAATATTTCGGAGAGTGAGGCCTTCTGTTTGCTTTGCTCTGGTAATCACTTTGCGAATAGCAGGTCGTGTCCAGAGTTTGGCAGACAGAGAGCCATTAAAACTGTCATGGCCGAAAAAGCTATCTCTTATGCCGAAGCCAGTAAATCCATCCCAACTGTTTCTCGTAATTATGCTAATGTCACAGCTTCTCAGTCATATCGCAAAACTGTATCTCTTATGCCTAAGTCTCACGTCCCACTCTCTCCGTCCTATGATAAATTTGCTCATCAGCAAATTATTAATACTCCTAAACTCTCACAATCAAATGGCTGTGCCTTTAACAACCCTTCGTCCAAATCTGCTGATAACCTATCTAAACTTATTGAACTTTTAATAAACTTTTTAACTACTATCATATCTTCTCGAAACTTACAATCACCGTACAACGTTGCCGATAAACTTATAAACTTATTAATAAACCTCAAAACTGGCGAACCGCATAATCTTTCTTCAGTGGAATGTGAGGAGTGTTTGGCATAAAAAACACGACCTCATATTTCTTTTAAATAAATTCAAACCATTAGCTTGCTCCATCGCTGAAACTTGGCTAATTCCAAGTCTTAGCTTTCGTATCCCGAATTTTAACATTTTCCGTTGTGATAGATCTGACGGTTATGGAGGGTCAGCTCTACTTATCAATAACCGCATTCCCACTTTGCCCTTGTCCCTTCCTCCACTTGTAGGGGATCTAAACATTGTTGCAGGAAGGCTCGAGGGGATTACAGTGCTATCTGTTTACATTGCTCACCCTCTTCGCGACCACTTAACTATTCTTATAAACATAGTAACGAATATAAATTAGATGGGGATCTGAACATTGCGATGCTTTTGGGGAGCAACTTGTTAGTGTCTTAGACGACCTAGACCTATGCATCCTAAACAATGGTAGTGCTACTCGGAGATCGCTGCCTGGTCAGCGGAAAAGTTGCGTAGACCTCACATTTTGCTCATCTGATATCGCGTCATCTATACTTTGGGAATGCACAGCCCTTACTCACGGCAGTGACCATTTTCCTATTATAATTTCTCTGATTAATAAGACCTACATAGAAAAAGTTTCCCCCCCTCTTTTGAAATACAACTTGTCTAATCCTGATTGGTCAGTGTTCTCAACAACTTGATGGTAAAATTTATAATCTTCCAAATTTAAACTCAAACTTATCAGATCAAACAGATTTCCTCCATGCAAAAGGCTGCTATGATAGTTTCATAAAGGCTATAACCTCGACCGCAGATGTTTGCTTTCCCATAAAAAATAGTGCGCGTAACAAAATCCCTTCTCCACCTTGGTGGGACCGTGACTGCTTTCTGGCAGTCATTGAGAGAAATGATGCTGAAAAGCGTTATAATTCAGACATGAGTACACAAAATTTAATTATTTACAAGCACGTGTACGCTAGATCCAAGCGTCTCCTCCGTAAAAAGAAACGCGCGGGCTGGGTGCAATTTTGTTCCTCCTTATCCCCTTCTACTCCCCTGTCAATAGTTTGGAAAAGCATCAATAGATTCAGATCGGGTTGTTCCCCATCAATCTCCTCTCCTATTACTAAAGCGACTGCCGATCTTTTTTTTGATAAAATAGCTCCCCCCTATGTTCCACCTGCAGTCGAACAGTTCCAAATCCCTTTGACTTTATCGGAGGATACCTTTGACATGCCATTCACAATGGATGAACTGAATATGGTCCTTAAGCTTGTCCGGGATTCAGCCCCTGGCATAGATGGTATTCCTTATTCATTTATAGTGCATTCCGGCCATAGGGCTAAGAATTATTTCCTAGAATACATTAATTTTTGTTACTGCCATGGTTGGGTTCCAGACCAGTGGAAAACGCAAATCATTGTTCCCATCTTGAAACCAGGTAAGCAACCGGATGATCCCAAGGGTTGGAGACCAAGGACTACCACAAGGCTCAGTTCTTAGCCCTATCTTATATAACCTGTATACAGCAGATATATGTAGTTGTCTAAATAACAATTGTCACATTTTACAATATGCTGACGATCTAGCATTATATGTTTCTGATGTCTCGATTGAGGATGCTGCCTCATCTCTGTGTGTGTCACTGAATTCTTTGAACCAATGGCTAGTAAATCATGGTTTATGTCTATCCGCTCCAAAGAGCTCGGCTGTTGTTTTTTCTCGCAAAAATGTGTTACCTCAAATTTCAGTTGGGATTCAAGGACAACATATTCCAATTGTCAATAATGTCAAATTTTTAGGCGTTTTTATTGATTCTAAATTGACTGGCTTACATCATGTAAACTGGCTTGTCCAGAAATGTGAAAAAAGGATCCCCATTTTAAAAGCCCTTGCAGGTGTTTGGTGGGGTGCTCACCCTTTTACAATGAAATTAGTTTATAATGCTTTAATCCGGAGTGTTCTGGACTACGGAACATATCTTCTTCTTCCATGCAATAAAGGTGCTTTGTCTAGGTTGGATAAGGTTCAATCAAATTGTCTTCGGATAATTTCAGGTTGTATGAAGTCCTCTCCAATTAACGCGTTGCAGGTTGAATGTGCTGATCCTCCGTTGTTCTTGAGGAGGCAATTCTTAGCCTCTCGATTTCTATCAAGATTGATTTCTAAATCAAGTCATCCACTTTTACCAAAATTAAATGAATTAGACATTTCATGTAGAATTTCTCCATATTGGAAACACAAGGAGATCCCTCTATTTCTGAAGTCGTTTCGCTTTCTTCTAAATTTAGAAGCTCCGGTCGTTCAGAATTCTACTCTCCCCCTTTTTAATTTTCCTTATGATTCCTTATGTTTTCAACCCAAAATATTTTTTGATATTGGTATATCGAAAAATAGCCCTTCAGCGAATACGACTTTTAATAAAAGGTTGGGAGAGCGATGGAGTGGGTTCCAGAAATTTTACACAGATGCGTCTAAATTGTCTGATTCTAGTTGCATTGGTGCTGCAGTCTATTTCCATAATACTAAAATAAATTTGCAATTCAAATGTCCTAAACAATCTTCTGTGTTCACGGGTGAGTGTGTTGCTATTCTGGAAGCCTGTCTTTTTATTGAATCCCATAATATTGACCAGGGTGTCATTTTCACTGACTCTCTCAGTTGCCTTCAGGCCATAGCGCAAAACCCCTTCATGAATAAACTACACAGCACACTTCTTTTAAAAATCAAACATTCCCTTTTTACATGCGCTTCGATGCAAAAGATTGTTCAATTGGTCTGGATACCTAGCCATTGTGGCATTAAAGGAAATGAATACGTTGACTCCTTGGCTAAAGACGCTATATCATCTGAAATCGCTAATTTAAAATACTTCAATTATCAAGGGTATGACTTGTTAAGACTTCCTAAGTTACAACTTCAATCCTCTTGGCAGGAGCATTGGGATATGTCTAGTAGAAAGATTGGTATACACTATCACGCGGTTCAACCGAAAATAGCTTTCAAACCCTGGTTCTTTCGATAAAAAAAAGTTTCTAAAACAGTCTTATCCGTTTTATGTCAAATACGCTTAGGCCATTGCTGCACCCCTGTCTTTCTACAAAAAATCCGTGTTATGGACTCCTCTCTCTGTGAGTGCAGAATAGATGAAGGCTCTCTGGATCATATTTTTTTCGTTTGCCCAAATAATATTTCATCCCTTGACCTATACAGTCTCCTTCCGAAATTAAAGGTCCCTCTCCCAATTAACTTCTCATATCTTCTGACCTATCCTTCCCACAAAATACTTGAGGCCTTGATGATCTTCATTCGTAGCAACAACATTAAACTTTAGTATCTTCCCTCACTGAGCTCTAACATCATTCTATTATGATTTAATGTTCACTGTTAATTATTCTTACTATAGTTCTTTTTTCAATTGATGTTTAGACACACACACGTTTTTCCATCTCACTTCGTATGTGGCTGAATTGTCGTCATCGGCAAACTCGCCAATAAAAAAAAATATATATATATATATTTTCAAAGAATATTTCCCATCATGGAATTGTAATAAGGCACCACATTTTTTGTGTTCGCCAGTGTCAAGTATAAGTTCAGTTGCCCCAATAAAACGGTAGAAACTTTATTGAGGCTTCGATGGAGTTTAGGAGTGAACCCAAAAAGTCACGATTTTCAATTTTATATCATTTGCCTACACTCACACGTTCACGAACACTTAATGGTTAATTATTCACCATAATTACACATTAAACTTCGGAGAAATTCAAGTTTTGAAAAATAATATAAAATCGACATCGTGCACTTTTCATTTTCCCGCATAAACTCCAATTTAAATCTTACGTTATAGAAGAAGGCTGATATTGTTAGTAAAAAAAATTTGCTAGTCTCGTGGGGAGTGCGGGTAGTCTCGTGGGGAGTGCATGCTTGAACTAAACGATTATTTTATATTTATACTCGATTATTGAATCGGTAACGTCCTCGATCTTTATTAATTAATTGAATTATGTGATTTAAATAGAAATAAATGAGATAATATTAAGTTACAAATACAGTTTTTTTTTTAATATTTTTTTATTCATGACCATAGATACAAGTCTTTCAGTCGGAAACAAATATAGTGTTGTACTCAGTGTAGCCAGGTCAGTTTTTTTTTATGGGATAGGGGAGCAAACGAGCAGACGGATCACCTGATGGTAAGCGATAACCGCCGCCCATGTACACCGCAACACCAGAGGAGTCACAAGTGCGTTTCCCGCCTTATAAAAGGGTTTGGGCCTCCGGTAACCTCACTCAATCGGCGAAACACAACGCAAGCGATGTTTCACGCCGGTTTCTGTGAGGCCTGTGTCACTCCGGTCGAGCCGGCCCATTCGTGCCGAAACATGGCTCTCCCACTATCTAATCTTATCTATTTTCTCCATAAGATCCACTTCTGGGAACCGTGCAACTATGTAGTTTGAATTTTCAAAAGTACCTTTTCTTAATGGTCTAATTGAAATAAAACATTTTGACTTGGAAATCATTAAAAAATATTACTAAACAGCTGTTTTTTTACTCAGTTAATATTTATATAATTTAACAGTCACATCGTCCTACAAATTGCTCAGAAATTGTTAATACCCCAAGACCATTATTACTCATTACTAACTGTAGGACAACAATATTACTTTGTTCTCTGCCCAAATGAAACAATGTCCTCCGTCAGTCCGACAAGAATTGACATTTTATTTTGTTTTCCTATTTGTTACATAACATACAGTGAAAACATATTTTTTTTAAATTTAATAACTTATCCCAAAGTCCCAAAATTGTTGGGCGTCTCATAGAAATGTAGGTTCTCGCGGAAAATTAGCTTGATAGTAATCAAATAAAATATTGGACGGAAGAACCCGGACTACCATCCCCCTGTAGGGACACTGCTGACGCATTCGATTTGTGTACAAGGCGCATTACTGTGTTAGCGCGGCGCAGCAGTACCGTAGTACAGTACACTTAGGCAGTTAGGTCGTACATAGTTGTTGTCGCTGTTGCGTCTGCCACGCTTCTGCAGTGCATCAACTATGTTTGCGGAGGCGCGCACAGATGGTTTTGATGCCATATGGCGCAAAAAGACAGCCTCACTTTTAGATAGATTGCGTGGGAGCAGTGTATTTTAAATAAGATGTAAGTTGTGTAAGTTAGATAGCCCTCTGGTGTGGAATCTTATCCAGAGGACTAAGTCACTTTTAGTTATTAAGTACTAACATAGTTTCTAAGTTCTTACTAACATCGTTAGGTAATGGATCTATGGTTATCTGAATAACCGATCTAATAATAACAATAGTAATCATCCCGAAATTACCCCGTCAAAACTATATTTGGTTGCAAAAATCCGTGAAAATATAACTAAATGTCTTAGGTTATTTACCTAAAACGCTTATCGCAACTGCAAATAAGTCATTCTACAAAACCACAAAACGTGGGTAGTGAATTTGATAAATGTATCGCAATGGCAATTCAGCTGGAAGCCATTCAGCTATTTTACATAACAGATCTATTTTGTAAAGCAGCTAGCAGTTATGAAGAAAATATAGAATAGATAGATAATTTTGTATAGTAGAAATTTGGGTTAACTAGACGAGCATAGGCCATTGTTATACCCAAAGGTTATGCCATACAACGCCCCTAGCACTGAATTTTGGAACTAAAAACTACCAACCAACATTTCATTTCACGATGAAATTCACTGTTCTACAAGACAGCTTAACAACAATCCGCAACATTGATGAACCCATTCGTTCATTCCAATCTGCGTGTTGAAGGTCACTAATTATGTAAAACTGCTGAACGTATTTCAGATACTTTACTTAGCAGTGCTATTTTCTAAAGTGGCTAGCGATTATGTAAAATTGCGAATTATACAATTCTACTTCGACAAATATACAACTCCCGCATCCAAATCTTCAGTTCATCACGCTCGCCTTGGAAATGACTACTCTTTCTTGCTTTCTTTTCAATTAATTACTCTTTCTCAACGAAGAGACTATAACAAACGATGAATTTAAAATATGTTTTATACTTTGTTATTTTTTTGTGTTACTATACTATGTTGGAAAAGACCTTATAATAAAGATCTAGAAACGCTCGTTGAGCACAAACTTAACAAAGAAACTTTGGAGAAATCTACTAACGCAGAAGATATGTGGCTACTGATAAAGAAGGAAATTATACAAGCAGCTGAGAATGTTTTCGGAAAGAAAGAAAAGATTGCCAGTGACTGGTTTGCTGAGTACGAACAAGTTCTGCAACCATTGATCGAGAAAAAACTAACAGCTCACATAAATTACTTAAACAACCACAGAGATCCCGCTATAACAAATCTACATACAAAGCAGCCAAAGCAGCTGTACAACGAATCAGTCGTAGTTGCACTAACGAGTACTGGGTTAAACTCTGCCAGACAATTCAACACTGTCGAGATGTCGGAGATTTTAGAGGTATGTAAATCTCAAGCACCTTTAGAAGAACTATCGGAAGCTGTTAAAATGGTGAATATTGATTTGGCACGAATATCGCAATGGAGTGCGGCTTACGGATTAAAAGTGAATCCCATAAAGACGCAAGTTATTATTATCGGTAGCCCTACGTGGATATCCAGAATAGACTTTACAAGAGTTCCCCAGATTGTTTTTGATGGTACAACAATTCCATACAGCAATTCCGTCAAGAATCTGGGGATATTTATTGACAAAAGTCTCTCATGGGGACCACAGCTGCAGGAATTAAGTCGCAAACTTTTTGCTGCGGGGAGATCCTTGAGAAGACTACGGAATTTCCTGCCCACTGCCACCAAAATTGAGCTTGCCAGATCCCTCCTCCTTCCTATCCTAGATTATGCCGATGTCAGCTATCCTGACCTTACTGAAGCACAATTAGATAAACTTGAGCGACTACAAAATTTTTGCATCCGATTTATATTAGGTTTACGCAAATATGATCACATCTCTGAGTATCGCACTAAGCTCAAGTGGCTTCCTATTCGCCTTCGTCGGAATGCTCATATTTTATCATTACTTTACAGTACTTATTTTGTTCAATCCCGCTACCCCCTCTTACCTTAAAGAACTTTTTAAGTTCCTTCATGACACACACACAAGGTACTTGAGATCATCGGAAAATATGAGGCTTGAAATGCCAATGCATTCCACTAAATTTTATGATAAATCTTTCACTGTCCAAGCTGTGAGGTTGTGGAATGCATTGCCTGTATGCATACGACGTGCCCAGTGTTTGGGGTTGAACTTAATCGCAAAGAAGTAAAACCAAATCGACTGTTGAACTATTAATTTATTGGAACTTGGCCTTCTTTTACTATTTTAGCTCAATATAATAAAGTTGTACTGCGGGGGTCATTGAACGGCGGAGAATCTTAACACCGCCGTTCAGATTATGACGTCAACAGTACAGTGCCATCTAGTAGTCAAAACTTGTACTATTTCTAACATACCGCCCACCAAGGACCTTTGTCCTTAACAATGGCCGCCCACCATGACCTTGTTTTCTCCATAGTGACCGCCCACCGTGATAAACTAAAACAATTCTTATCAGCTAGGATAATTGGTGGGAGATAATTTAATATAAAAAATTCAATTGAACTCGAGCTACTACTAGCTACTTAACACATTGTACTAAAATCCTATTCTCGAACTAAAACAAAATGACTCTTACAAATTATAAACTTAAAATCTTTTTTTTTTTTTTTTAACAAATACTTGAAATAATATTTTAATCTGCCACAGGTAAAATGCACAATTTTGATGTTGGTCTTTTAATATACGAATTTTTACATTTTAATGTCACAACTCTGGTTATATTGTCACTACCTGGGTGCTTTTCAGTAACCTTGCCAAGAAGCCACTTAGCCGGTGGCATATCGTCTTCTTTAATCAAAACAATATCTCCAACCTGTGGTTCAGGTACTTTCTTCGTCCATTTGTATCTATGAAGGAAATGTGTCAGATATTCTTGAGCCCATCTACGCCAGAAATTCTGCAGCATTCCTTGAACTAATTGCCATCTCTTCAAGCTACTAATAGGACTAGTTTCATAACTTACATCAGGTACGGTTATAAAGGGTCCTCCAATTAAAAAATGACCCGGAGTCAAAGGCATTATCTCCTCTTGGTCCATTCCTTCAACAAGCGATAATGGCCGGGAGTTTAAACATGCTTCCACTTGAGTTAGGAGGGTAGACATCTCCTCATATGTGAGAGTGGATTCGCCTATGACTCTCTTGAGGTGAAATTTGGTAGACTTGATTCCTGCTTCCCACAGTCCTCCAAAGTTTGGTGCATGGGCAGGAATAAAGTGCCAAGTTGTTCCGATGGTAGCTAAACATTCTGCTATTTCATCACTTAGGTTTGAGTATTGTAACTTATGTAGATCCTTTAATTCTTTGGATGCCCCAACAAAATTTGTGCCGTTATCACTCCACAAATCAGAACAATGGCCTCTCCGAGACACAAATCGCCTAAATGCTGCTATGAAGCCTGAAGAAGTTAAATCACTAACAATTTCTAAATGTATGGCTCGAGTCGCCATGCATATAAAGAGACATATATATCCTTTATATGAACGATTTCCGCGTCCCTTTGACGTTCTTACATTTATAGGGCCGGCGTAATCAACCCCACTGTGTAAAAACGGCCTGGAAGGAGTCCCACGAACTGATGGAAGTGATCCCATTAGTTGATTCTTTACTGGGGCACTATTTTTCACACATGTAACACATTGTCGAACCTGCTGTTTTACTAAATTTTTAACACCAACTATCCAATATGCTGAACGTATATAGATTAACATAAGTCTAGGGCCCCCATGCATGGTTTTGATATGTGCATCTGAAATAATCAATTGAGTTAAAGGTGATCGATGGGGCAACAAAATTGGATGCTTGATTGATTCGTCTAACTGAGCCTTTTGAAGTCTACCTCCAGCTCTAAGTATACCTTTATCGTCGATGTACGGGTTAAGTGATCTAATTTTGCTTTCTTTTGTCTTAACCTCACCTTTCTGTTTTGTTTCCTCGTACTCGACTTGAAATTCTTCCATTTGACATTGTCTAATACAACAGTTTGAAGCTTCAGAGATCTCCTCGCAACTTAAGTATTTTGTACGTTGCGTATCCTTTTTATAATTTAAAACCCGTCTACAGTAAGCTACGACTCTTACTAGTTTAATAAGAGATGAATATCTATTCCAGATAGGATTATTTATAGTGGAACAGTGTGCTTGTATTGCGCTTTCTAATTCAATTTCTAAATGCTTTGGTTTCGGGTAAGTAATGTCCCTTTCATGCAAGATGTTCGGGCCTTGTAGCCAAAGCGTATTATTTAGAAGCTCTAGAGGTCGAATCCCCCTGGAAGCACAATCAGCAGGATTTTGACTAGTTGGAATATGTGCCCATTGAACCGCATCCAAAGTAGTAAGAATTTCAGATACTCGATTTGCTACAAATGTCTTCCACTGACTGGGGTGTTTATTTAACCATGCGAGCACAACTGTTGAATCTGTCCATGCTCGCAAATTGTTCTTGTGTATTTTCAAAACTTCTGCTATTTCAACTAGCAGACGCGTTACTAGTACCGCACCACACAGCTCAAGACGAGGTATGCTTACTTGTTTTATGGGTGCAACACGAGTTTTCGCTGCAACAAGTGAGACACGAACATTGCCAGTGATATCAACTCTGCGTATATAAATTGCTGCTGAATAAGCCACCTTGGAGGCATCAGAAAACCCATGCAATTCTATTGAAATATCACTTGATCTTATTCCAACCCATCTAGGAATTTTGAAATCTGTCAGTTGTGACAACTCGCTACAGTAAGTAACCCATTCATTTAATAATTGCTTTGGAATTTCTTCATCCCAGCTTATTCCAGCTAGCCACAACCGTTGTATGAATATCTTAGCTGTTACAAGCGCCGGTGCTAACCAACCTAACGGGTCAAATAATCGTGAAATGTTAGATATAATTGTTCTTTTTGTTTCAGGTCCTGAAGTCTGCGTAAGCTTCACCGAGTATTGAAATATATCCTCTTTACGGTTCCAGGTAAGTCCTAATACCCTCATAATATCGTCTAGTTTGATTTCTTTATTTTGTTCAATTTTCCGCGACTGTACCTTACCTTCTCCTTTATACATCATATTTATTTTCTTAACTACATCTTCATTATTGCTGGACCATTTTTGTAATTCGAATCCACCTTTACGAAGCAACGTGTTCATCTCTTTAAATAATTTTATACCCATTTCTACTGTCTCACAGCCACTCATTAAATCATCCATATAAAAATCTTCTAGAACTTTCTTAGCAACATCTGGGCATTTATTTCCTTCATCAATAGCGACCTGTTGAAGTGCCTTGACGGCCAAATATGGAGCAGAAGCCGTTCCAAATGTTACAGTAACCATCTCATAATCTCTTACTTTATCTTCAAGTTTATCTCTCCATACAATCCTCTGAAATACTGCATCATTGTCGTTGACTCTTACTTGGCGATACATTTTTACAATATCAGCCACTAAACAAATAGGGTGAACTCTCCATCTCATAATAAGGTGACGTAATTCTGGTTGTAATTTCGGACCAATCATTAATGTGTCATTTAATGATACTCCGTTAATTCCTTTGCACGAAGCATCAAAGACTACTCTTACTTTGGTAGTCAATCTGTCTTCTCGGATCACAGCATGATGAGGAAGGTAAACAGCTGTTGACTGCTTGACATCATTTTCTGGAACAAGAAACATGTGACCTAACTGTAAGTATTCTTTTATGACTTCAGTATATCTTCTTTTCATTTCATCATTTTTATCTAACCTTCTTTCTAATGATTTGAATCTATTTATAGCAATATCACGAGACTTGCCATACCTGCATAAAGGATCGTCATCCTTAAAAGGTAAGCGGACTACGTAACGACCTTCAGCAGTTCTGCAAGTAGTAGCCTCAAAGTATTCTTCACATTTCTGTTGTTCTTCTGTTAGCATTTTTTGTGAAATTGAAGAATGATCTGATTCCAACTCCCAGAACTTTTTTAATATTTCGTCTTCGTTTATTGTAGCATTCATAACTATTAGTCTAGGTATGTCTGGGCATTCAATAGATACGATACCAGACAAAATCCAACCGAGAGTGGTGAACTGGGCCACCGGTGTCCCATGTGGTCCTTTCAGAACCCCTTGCTGTATGATTTGACAATAGATCTCTGCCCCTAATAAAATGTTTATTTTATTGGGAGTCCCATACTGGGGATCAGCGAGCGAAATCGAACGTAAATCCAAATCTAATGGTCTTGTTATTTGCGTAACTGGGAGAAGAGTCGTGATTGAATTTAACACGTAAGCTCTCACCATAATTTTAAAAGTTGGATCCACTCTGGATTGAATCCTTAAGAAAACTGTGGAGTTAGAAGTGACTTTACTATCTCCACCAATGCCTGAAATAATACTCCTTGTTGGAACCTTTTGTAAACCCAAGTTTTGCACTGTAGCTTCTGTAATAAAAGAAGCTTGTGAGCCTTGATCGATCAAAGCTCTGATTACTTGCTTATCTCCGTATTTTGACTCAGCATTGACTAGTGCTGTAGCTAACAATACTTGATTATCATTCGTCTTTCCGGTCGAAAAACAGGATACAACCGGATTTATGTTAGTTGCTGTCGACTCCACCGTTTCAACTAGCGAGTTTACCTTTGTTACCTGATTGGCCTGCTTATTTTCTTCTGATTGTGTACCAGGTGTCTTTGAGTTCAAGCCGTTGATTGGGTGCAGAAGTGAATGATGACGACGATTACAAACACGACAATTAGTGGCTTTTTGACATTGTTTAACTGAGTGATTAGCTCCTAAACAATTAAAACAGATGCTGTTGTTCACAACAAATTCATGTTTTTTATCATAACCCATTTTTGCAAATTGTTTACAAAAACATAGTTTGTGATCCTCTGCACAATATTCACATTTGACATTATAATTATTTGAGATATGAAACACCTTTGGTTTATTGATGTGACCACTGTTTTGTTGCATAAAAAATTTAACTTTAGGTTCAATAAACTCTAATGCTCGAAACCGACTTTCAATAAATTTAGAAAATTGTTTAAAAGATGGCAGTTCATTTGAATTGTCACTGGTAACGTGCAACTCCCATTGTTTTCTTGTTTCTGGGTCTAGTTTATATGTAACAATGTGAATTACTATTATATCCCACGTACTCACATCAATATCCAAATTCTTCAAAGCATTTAAGCATTCCGTAGTGGTATCTAACAATTCTTTTAACGCTGTCGCCGACTCAGTATTTGAATTACGTTGACTAAATAATCTTTTCAAAATACAATTAGATAGATATCTTTTGTTATTGTATCTGGACTCTAACTGTAACCAACATTGGCTATAATTTGCCGCTGTTATAGGTACAAATTTAATCAGCTGTTCTGCTTCGCCTGTAAGATAGCCTTTTAAGTAATGTAATTTCTGTACTGAATCTAACGACTTATTAGTATGTACTAAGGAAATAAATAAGTCACGAAATGTTGTCCATTCAGAATATTTTCCGGAAAATATTGGAATTACTATTTTCGGTAATCTTATAGATGCACCACATGTTGACGATCCAGAACCATCTTGAGTATTCTTGGCTCCTGTTGGTAACATTACCGGCGGTGGATGATTGCATATTGCAATTTTAAGTTCCGACTTATAGGTAATGTAAGTTTCTTCCGCCGCTTCATATACATCACATGTAATGCATTCCAGAGATTTTAAAGTTACGTTATCCAACTCCAATATTTCGAAATGGTTTTTACAAAATGCTTGCCAATCTTGTTCTAACTTCTCTAATCTTGCTTCTATATACTGATAACACATTCGATCTTTCGGCGTCTTCTTAAAATTAACTCTAGACTTTTCAATTGTTGTCTTTAAATTAACTTGCAGATTCGCGTACTTTTCCATGGTAGGTCAATTAAAATTGGACTGTCTTTTAAGTAAAATCTTGAATTTTTACAAGTGTTTGGACTATTCTTATTTTTAAGCAAAATCGGGCATAGATTCCTCGTTCCCCCGTTTTTTGCTTATTATTCTAAGTCCTAAACTACTTTCCCTGATTTTTTTCTAAGTCCGAGAGTAACGCACAAACGACTATGTTAATATTTTCGAAATTTTGCTAAGTCTTTAATTTTCACTATTTTCTTCAGTTATCATATAAACAATTGTACTCACAGTTTGTCCTTGTCACACATTTAATTAATATTTGACCTCTTTGCCGATCCTTTGTTGTCAGCCTTCCAGTTGAACTTCTTTGTCTTCAGGGTAGGCTGATGACGTCACACTCCTGGCGCCACCTGACGACGTTCTCCTTCACGAGGAAAACCCTTCCCACACCTGAGATGCGATCCACAACTCCTTCCGGTGTTCCCCACTACTAAAACTACTGATAATATCCGGCTCGAAGGACCAATGTTTGGGGTTGAACTTAATCGCAAAGAAGTAAAACCAAATCGACTGTTGAACTATTAATTTATTGGAACTTGGCCTTCTTTTACTATTTTAGCTCAATATAATAAAGTTGTACTGCGGGGGTCATTGAACGGCGGAGAATCTTAACACCGCCGTTCAGATTATGACGTCAACAGTACAGTGCCATCTAGTAGTCAAAACTTGTACTATTTCTAACACCCAGTCATTGGTTAGTTTTAAAAAACTTGTTCATGATCATTTCTTGTCACATTAACTTTTTCTGCTGCTTCTTTTTATTACAATCTAACAAGTCCTTCTCTGTTCTTTCTTATCCTGTCTTTGGTTTGAAAATAAACAATAAAGTAATCTCAGACCACGCAGAAGTTGCAGACGCATTTGAACAATACTTTACTTACTAAGGTTCCGTTTGAGGTCACAAAATCTTTAGATTCGTCCTCTTTATTAGCAGAATCTCTAGCGAAGAATTTTTTCAAAAGAGACACCAAATTTTGAATTCAGCCAATTATCTCCTCCCATGGTTAAAAAAGCGTTTAATAGTTTAAATATTAAAAATACTGAACATTTATGGGGCATATCTGTTAAAGCTCTTAATTCAATTATTGACAATACCGCTCCAATGCTTACAAACATATTTAATCTTTGTATTAAGACAGGAGCCTTTCCACACTTAATGAAACATAGTAAAGTTATTCCTATTTTCAAATCAGGCTATAAAGAGAATCCCTGTAATTATAGGCCCATTTCTGTTCTACCTGCCTTAAGTAAAATATTTGAAAAGCTTATGCTTAATCACATTTTCACAAAAACAAGATTTTACATGATCAGCAATTTGGCTTCACGAAAGGCAGGTCAACGTCTGATGCTGGTACAAAACTAGTCTCTCACATTTTAGAGGCTTGGGAGGGTTCACAGGATGCCATAGGTATTTTCTGTGATATTTCCAAAGCTTTCGATTGCGTTGATCACGATACGCTTATCCGTAAATTGAACAACTACGGTATAAGAGGGCTATCTTTGGAGCTTGTGTCTTCCTATCTTTCTGAGAGGCTGCAAAAAGTGGGCATAAAAGGAGTCACATCTCCCGGGTCTGCAGTTAGAATTGGTGTTCCACAGGGTTCTATTTTAGGCCCTTTTCTTTTCTTAGCGTACATTAATGACCTTCCCTATATGATGTCTGAGATATCGAACATAGTATTATTCGCTGACGATACCTCACTTATATTTAAAATCGATCGAAATGATAGCAATCTCTATAATGTAAATGAGAGTCTAAAATCCTTATCCAAATGGTTTGCTGCTAATAACTGACTACTTAATGCTAGCAAAACTAAATGTCTTGAATTTTCGCTACCAAATGTACCACAAATTGAACCTAATCTAATTCTTGAAGGCAGCAAACTTGACCTAGTTAATGAAACTGTTTTCTTAGGTATTACGGTTGATTGTAAGTTGCAGTGGGGTGCGCACATATCGGCCCTGTCTAGCAGGTTAAGTTCCGCTGCATATGCAGTGAGAAAAATTAGGCAGATCACTGATGTAGCTACAGCAAGACTCGTGTACTTTGCCTACTTTCACAGCATTATGTCGTACGGTATTCTGCTATGGGGATCAGCTGCAGACGTAGACCACCAGTGAAGTTTGTAATTGATTTATTTTAAAAGAGTGTCCATGGAGTTTCTTGCCGGATTCTTCTCCATAGGTTCGACCTTTTGGAACCGTGCAACTAGAATCATAACGCTTTTAAAAAACGCTTGTAAAAGCTTATTTGAAATAAAAACATTTGAACTTGAACTTGAACTATATGGAAACCCAATCACAAATAGAAAAGAACAATTTGAAAGTTGGGCACACTGTTGTGCTCACTGTTGTGCACAACAGGGTTGAGTAATGACTCAACCCTGTTGTCTCAAGAAGTTACAATACATCCTGATGCACTGGCGAATTTTAATCCCCGACCTACAGTGGCAAAACTTGACGATCCTCCCACTAGCAGTAAATTCACTGAAGGCTGTCCAAAGTCTGAAACTGGGTAAAAGCACTGGTCTTGATAACATACCTGCTGAACTGGTGAAACTCGCATGTGTCTCTTCTCGTCTGTACGATCTATTACTGCGATGTTGGGACGAGGGGACTGTTCCTCAAGATATGAGAGATGCCGACATAATCACCTTATACAAAGGCAAGGGAGATAGAGGTGACTGTAATAACTACAGAGGTATATCTCTACTAAGCATAGTGGGAAAGGCATTCGCAAAGGTTTTTTTAAAACGACTGGACGTTTTGGCCGCCCATATCTACCCTGAATCACAATGTGGATTCCGAGCTGGTCGTTCGACAAACGACATGATATTTACCCTTCGATAACTCCAAGAAAAATGTCGTGAACACCGTGTCCCGCTATACATAGCCTTTGTCGATCTTAAAAAGGCATTTGATACTGTGAGTAGGGACGGACTATATGAATTATTACGCAGAATAAACGCTATTGTCACTAATCAGGTCTTTCCACGATAACATGAACGGCTCCGTCATTTTTGATGGCGAAAAATCGACATCCTTTGGAGTTAACCGAGGTGTCAGACAAGGCTGCGTACTAGCTCCTACCCTCTTTGGTATATTACTCTCAGTGCTGCTCATGAATGCTTTCGAAAATTGTGACGTCGGAGTACATCTGCATACCAGAAAGGACGGTAAACTATATAACATAAGGTTATTTAAATCCACAAACAAGTGCCTAGACTTGATTGCCAGAGAACTTCTTTATGCAGATGATGCTGCACTAGTTTCGGAAGGCGAGCTCCAAAAGTTGGTGACGAGATTTAATCATGCCTGTCAGCTGTTCTTTATGAGCGTGAACACCAAACAGACTGTTATTATGGTGCAAGGCGTAAACCAGATTCCTAGAATCACCCTCGGCGGCGCTACACTTGATGTTGTAGATCACTTCTGTTATCTTGGCTCTACCACCACTAGCTCGCTATCTAACGACAAGGAGATAGACACTCGCATAGGACGAGCATCCACTATTTTCGGCAAGCTCTATTCGCGCGTGTGGAGGAACTGTCAGCTCACTACTTACACCAAAGTCCTTGTATACCAAACTTGCGTCTTAAGTGCTTTACTATACGCCTCAGAAACTTTGACTACATACGCTAAACAAGAACGGAAACTTAACACCTTTCATATGCGTTCTCTTAGAACTATACTTGGCGTTACCTGGAAGGACAAATTGAGTAACGAGTTAGTCCTGACAAAAACGCGCTCGTGCGATCTATGGCCCTGTATCATATGGGGCCCCGGTGTGGGCGGCCGACCTGACGGCCCGCAGCATCGCAGTGCTGCGAAAGCCGCAGAGGGCGATGGCCGTCAGAGTCGTCCGCGGCTATCGCACGATCTCCCACGAGGCGCCTGTGTACTGGCCGGATCCGGGCCGGATTATAAAACAAAGTCGCTTCCCGCTGTCTGTCCCTATGTATGCTTAGATCTTTAAAACTACGCAACGGATTTTGATGCGGTTTTTTTTAATAGATAGATTGATTAAAGAGGAAGGTTTTAAGCTATTTAACATCACGCTACGACTCTTAGGGACGGGGCAGCGAGGGTGAAACCGCGGGCGGGTCGCTAGTATTATTTATTTATTTATTATAACTCTTAAACTATCATTACAGGTTTTGGAAACCTAATTCGATAGCTAAGCCTACTTATATATTAACTATTTTAAAAAACATTACTTATACTAACAATAAAAGAAACAATTAACATAAAATAAACAATAAACATAAAATTACACTAATTGTTATTTTCGTAACATATTACCACCAATTTTCAGCCAAATCGGTTCAGCCGTTCTTGAGTTATAAATGGAGTAACTAACACGACTTTTCTTTTATATATATATAAGATTTAATTCCTAACCTCTAAAATGTGGCCTTAGATTTCTTAGAAGATCCTTTTAACCCTACATTGCAGATCAACACCTCACTCTAGGACTTCAAATATTTTTGTATTATGTTGTTTAGCTTTTTCTATCTTCTTTATAGTTTTCTGTTTGTTTGTTTTAAAAGTCATGACAAAAGGAATTTTCATCAACATAACCTAAAATTAGCTCTTATAAAACTTCCAAACTTATTATACTTAATACATTTATATACAAAATAAATAATTTCTATGGGGTACTTACACTGCTGTTTTTACATTTTTAAGTTCCGCAGCATAGTAATCAGCATTATTCTGGAAGAAAAGTGGTACCATAAGCATATCTTAGGTAGGTTGCTGCTGTCAGCTCGCACAAAATTTCCCTCAATTTTGAGATTCAATATGAATATTTATGCCAGCAGTTAAAAGATTTATCAAACATTCCTTCAGAAAACACTCAAAAAACGAATATAACATCGATAAAACACGAACTAGACTCAGTCAAGGAAGCAATGTTTACTTGCGTGTGACGTCACAAGAATCTTAACCAATCACAGGGCCACAGATAATAGAATACTAGTAACAGGGCGTCGACCGTAACAGATAAAGTTTCAAAAAATATTATATTTTGTTTCGTGTAATTTGCAAGAAATATATATTTTTTTTGTCTAAAATAAAGTGGAATATGTTATTTTACGCTATTTTCTGATATATTATTATGCTGACCACAATTTGGGATATATTTTTAATGTTGTCAAATAGTCTATTGAGCTATTTTCAAGACAGTGATGAGTATAAACATGCGACATCTGATTTCTATTTATACAAATCTGCAGATCAAGTAATGTATGAAATTGTATCATGAATACCTACCTAATTATGGTGCTGAACAACTAATTTTGAAATATTGTCAATTGTCACACTCAAGAAAGAGATGCAAGCACTATACGATTTTGTTTTTAATATTATTATTATGGCGCCACACTGTCTGTGTATTTGCCAGTGTCAAGTATTGGAGTAATCAAGTACATAGTATTTCCCATCTTGCGATTATATTATTATGGCACCACATTTTTTGTGTTCGCCAGTGTCAAGTCTTATGTTGTTCAGTTGCTCTAATAAAACGGTAGAAACTTTATTGAGGCTTCGATGGAGTTTAGGAATGAACCCAAAAAGTCACGTTTTTCAATTTTATATAATTTGCCTACACTCTCACACGTTCACGAACAATGGTTAATTATCCACCATAATTACACATTAAACTTCGGAGAATGTCAAGTTTTGAAAAATTATAAAAAATCGACAACGTGCACTTTACATTTTCCCGCCTAAACTCGTCGAATGTTCTACGCGCAAAATCCAGTGTAGGTATAACATTCTTGGGTTGCGTAGTAGTATCATCTATAAGTAGTCTGTGGTCATCTTAGGGATGTTTAAATTTAAAAATATCGATACTTAACTTACTTTTTCTTTTCAAGGCGTAATTCAATATATTTATTTACTTGAAATATTGTTACAACTGCCTGGGCCCTCCATCAAAATTATGTATAATAATAATCAATATATTATCATACTAGCTTCTGCCCGCGACTTCGTCCGCGTAGCGTGATGATATATAGCCTATAGCCTTCCTCAATAAATGGGCTATCTAACACTGAAATAATTTTTCAAATCGGACCAGTAGTTCCTGAGATTAGCGCGTTCAAGCAAACCAACAAACAAACAAACTCTTCAGCTTTATACATTAGTAAGTATAGAGTATAGATATTGTAATGATTTAATTAATAATTATTAATTATCAATACAAATATTTTGATTAAATAATGTACAGTTGGCGCAAAATAACTTGAACCAAAATGGTGGATGCGCAGTAGTCGATTTTTAGTACATTTTGCACGCAAATGCACTGCGCAAACTTTCCCCCTCTCCGTTAGTTTTGGGTCAAGTTATTTTGCGCGAACTATACATCGCCAATGTCTTGACGTCACTACTGTATTAAAACGGCGGTAAACTGTAAACAGGTTCACTCTTTCGCTGTCTGTGGAACAGCAGTATACGTTTGACGTTTTCGGATTATTTCAATTGAGACAACTTACCTACTACCAAAAACGGAGGCCAGAGTATCTGGAGATTAATAAAATAAATAAATAAATATTCTCCGACATTTTACACAGCACCATCTAGTCCCAAACTAAGCAGAGCTTGTACTATGGGTACTAGACAATGGATATAATACTTATATACTTTTTTTTTTGTAAATACATAGGTACTTATAATACATAAGAAACACCCAGAGGAACACCAACGCTTATATTCATAACATAAATATTTGTGTCCTGTGGGAATCGAACCCACGAACCATGGTCAGCAGTCCGGTACTCGAACCACTAAACCACCGTCAAGATAATGTTAAGGATTTGATTCCTTCGAATGACTGATTAATAATTTAGAATTTAGAAGAAATATTTACTCACATATCGTATTTTAAGCGTATAAATTGAGCGAGAAATTATTTTTGTAAATGTTAAAAGTTAAGATTATTCAAAACAGAACTTGTAATTCCACAGTTTTTATTGAAATTCCGCGTTTTTGTAGCAACACTACCGAATTTTTAATTTCCTTATCTGGCAACACCGAAACAGATAGCCAAAAAAAAATTGAAAAGAAAGAAAATTTTTTGAATAAAAGTAGGTAGGAGTTTAGGCGGGAAAATGAAAAGTGCACATTGTCGATTTTATATTATTTTTCAAAACTTGAATTTCTCCGAAGTTTAATGTGTAATTATGGTGGATAATTAACCATTAAGTGTTCGTGTACGTGTGAAGGTGTAGGCAAATGATATAAAATTGAAAATCGTGACCTTTTGGGTTCACTCCTAAACTCCATCGAAGCCTCAATAAAGTTTCTACCGTTTTATTGGGGCAACTCAACAACAAAAAGATGTCAAAAAGTCCCTGTCTGTCGATCGACCTTATATAGGCCGATTGCTACCCGCGCTCGTATTTCGCGATAATGCTCTAAGTTCTTTATTTTCTATCCTATTCTTGCTTATACAAACCGTATGGAACAAAACAACTACCAGAAAAAGTAACAGACAGGTCCACTTAACATAGAGCAATAAAAAGTATCCGACCTTTTTGGTCCATTGTTCGGGCCGGATGTCATGTTTACGATTTTGTTCTATCTTGACACTTTAATAACGTTATACGATATATTATCTCGTTACTAAAACCGATATTTCTTGATATAAAGTTTTAGTTTTTTTATAATATTTTTTTTTTGCAAATTTTTGTTGCCAAAATACCTAAATAGAAAAAAGCGCGGGAAACCTTGAAATTTGGCGGACGTGTTTTTTTTGTGGCTGTTCTTAAAATTTAAATTAATTTGGATTGGGTTCAATTTTTGTACATATTAACCTTAGTTTCTAGTAGTGTAGTTAGTTTTATTGATTTCTTCGTATTAGGTAAGTTTTTTTTTACATTTTATAGTTATAAGTATGGATCCTCCGGATGATCCCGGAGGGACGCCTCAGTCTGAAATACAAGTAGCTCATTATGTTACAATTTCTAACAACGATACCAGTGTGGACACTGATGGGTCGTTATCAATTAATAACAACACCAAAAGAAAAAGGGTGTCAGCTCGTCCGACAATTTGCAAACATTGCAATAAAAAAAGACGCAAAAGTGGCGGGAAACGTCACAATGACTGTAATTGTGCTGTGGATGAAATTATGGATACTAATAATATGGTTACTGGTCCTTCGGTTATTTCTATGGTGACCAATGTTGATAGTGTGGGCGGATCACCTCATCAATCAGTATCAATTGCAAGAATTTTATATAACTCAACAGATGCTGCTCCGTTCTTAGTACATGTACAAAGGGAGCAATCCCTTTCTAATGATAATGTTTTTTTAAATCCTATTTCTTTTGGCCGTTTTTTGAAAAGGAATTCTTTTCATAGTATAGTAAATGGCAGTTTAAAGAAAATAGGCCGTAATAGACTTGTACTGTCTTTTTCCAAATATCAAGATGCCAATTCATTCATTTCTAGCAAGTTATTGGAAGCTGAAAAATATAAAGCCTTCATTCCTACTTTTTCTGTCACTCGCATGGGCGTTGTCAGAGGTGTTCCCAAAGAGTGGACAGATGAAGAAGTGTTGGATAACATCTCTGTTCCAATAGGCTGTGGTAAAATTTTAAAAATAAGGAGAATTAAAAGGAAGAGTTTAGTAGATGGAAAGCCTCAATTAAATGACACTGAAACAGTAATTTTAACATTTGACGGACAGGTTCTACCTAAGCGCGTTTTTATGTGCTATACATCACTTTCTGTAGATTTATACATTTATCCTACTATCCAATGCTACAACTGTTGTAGATATGGACATGTAAAAAATCAATGTAGGTCTAAACCTAGATGTTATAAGTGTGGACAGGGTCACTCAGGGGATGGGTGCACAGTGTCTGAGGATAACATATCTTGTTGCCTCTGCAAAGGTTTCCATGAAGCCACCAGTAAAAAATGTTTAGAATTTGAAAGACAGAAAAATATTAAAGAATCAATGGCTAAATCCTGCATTTCATATGCAGAAGCTTCAAAGCTACATCCTACCATTTCTAAGATATCATATGCTGATGCCTTACTCTCCTCACCCACACTTTCCAGCCATATAGATGCCTCTGTTCCTCAGGATTACTCTCCTTCCAAAGGAAATAAAACATCATATAAAAAAACAGTTTTTATTAAACCTCGCTCCCCACCCCACTTTTCTAAAGGTTATGATCAGCAATTCCATCAAGAACTTGCTAGAGACATTCCTCAACCAAAAGATGGCTGTGCTCTCACTCCTAAAGATGACCTGTCAGCTCTTTCTGTAAATCAATTAATAATTATGTTGATCAAATCATTAACACAATCTAATCTAATTTCACCGTCTTTCGCTGCCACTGTATCTAATGCAGTTACTGAATCATCTTCATCTCATAATAATAATGGATATCAAAGCCAAGGTATTCCAATGGAATTGCCGAAGCGCAATTAGTAAGAAATCAGATATAATTTTTCTTGTAAATAAATTTAAACCTTTTGTCTTTGCTCTTCAAGAGACATGGCTTAAACCAGGGTCTTTATTTAAGATCCCAGGTTATGCTTGTCTTAGAGAAGACCGCTGTGATGGGTATGGCGGTGTTGCCTTGCTCATCAAACATCATCATTCATTTTCACTTTTCACAATTCCACCTCATCATAATGATTTTTCTATTATTGCAGCAGTTGTAGATAGTATTTGTTTTGTTTCTGTATATATTCCTCGCCCATCTGCTGTAATATTTAATGAAATTGTAAATATATTTAACATTCTTCCTAAGCCTTTTGTAGTTTTAGGAGACTTTAACTCCCAGCATGAAGCCTGGGGTAGTTCATCATCAAATAGCTTTGGTAACACTTTGTTAGATATTGTAGATAGCCTCAATCTTTGTATCCTCAACACTGGCTTTCCAACTCGACGTACTGCTCCAAATGAAGGAGTTAGTGCACCCGACCTCTCACTATGCACTGATAAACTAGCTTCGCGTTTGAGTTGGGAAGTTTTGCTTTCCTCCTATGGTAGTGACCATTTTCCTATAGTCTTATTATTCCCTTACAATCAAAACCCTGACTCCTATCGCCCTCCCCGGTTGAAGTACAAACTGGCTGATGTTAATTGGAATACTTTTATGGAACACTTAGATGAAATAGTTTCTGGTCTTCCTGAAATTAAGTTTGGTAATGAACAGTCCTGTGCTGAAGCTTTAGCTGAAGCCATGATTAAAACTGCTGATAAACTTTTCCCTATTAAAAACTCATCATTACACAATATTCCATCTCCTCCGTGGTGGGACAAAGATTGCACAGATGCCATCAAAAAGAGGAAGCAGTGTGAAATAATTTACTGTGAAAATTCTACCGAAGAAAATTTCGACATATTAATTTCTACCATTTCAGATACTAGAAAATTATTCAAAAAAAAGAAATTTGAAAGTTGGAAATTATTTTGCCTCTCTATTTCTCCTAATGTTCATCCGTCTGTTGTTTGGCGTAATATAAGAAGATTTAGATCTGCGTTCTCAGAAACATCTAGCTCACTCCTTCCTCCACTATTAAAAGATCAATTTTTAAATAAATTAGCACCTCCTTACGTCCCAGAAAAGCTTTTGACATATGTTATTCCTGTGTCAGTGGCAGATACTCTTACTGGACTAAATAATTCTTTCACTTTAGCTGAACTTAATGGTGTTTTAAGTCATGTTAAAGACTCTGCACCGGGCGCAGATGGAATACCTTATTCCTTTTTTTCACATTGCTCTGATTTATGTCTTTTGTACTTTTTAAACTTAATAAATAATATAATGCTTAGTGGAAACATACCGATCTCTTGGAAATCGCAAGATGTTATTCCAATACTGAAACCTAACAAAAGTCCATCTTGTAGTTCAGCTTACCGTCCTATTGCATTGTCGTCAGTATTATTAAAAATTTCTGAACATTTAGTTAAAAATAGATTAGAATGGTATTTGGAAAACCGAAAGTTACTAAGTGAAAGTCAGTATGGATTTAGGCGGGGTAAAAGTACCCTAGATAATTTAAGTATCTTTGTCACTGACATTAGGTTAGCATTTTCCCACAATCATTCCATAGTTTCTGCTTTTCTTGATATAACTTCAGCATATGATAACGTAGTCATATCAACATTAAAATCTAAACTTCAGCAGCTAGATATTCCCATTTTACTTACAAACTTTATTTTGAATATCTTGTCTGAGAGGTGTATTAATCTAACACTCGAGGATTCTAGTTGTGAATCCAGGCTCGTGTGGAAAGGTCTCCCTCAAGGATCAGTTCTTAGTCCTTTACTATATGACATTTATACTTTTGATCTTGACTCATCTTTAAATAACGAGGTAAAGGTACTTCAATATGCTGATGATCTCCTCATATATTGCTCTCATAGTTCTATTGCAACGGCTTGCAATAAAATGTCGTCTGGCCTTAGCCTCTTAAAGACATGGATGGATAGAAATGGTCTAGAGTTGTCCACCACGAAGAGTACTGTTGTTCTCTTTTCTAGGATGCGCCTTCCTCCCCCTATTTCTGTATATTATGATAATAATTTAATACCGGTAAAATCTTCAGTAAAGTTTTTAGGAGTGATTTTAGATAGTAAGCTAACTGGGGTTCCTCACTGTGATTATATTGTGGCAAAGTGTGAACAGAGGCTGAATATGTTAAGATGTTTATCAGGGGTTTGGTGGGGTGCACATCCGTTTACTTTAAAGCTAATTTATAATGCAATAATTAGAAGCGTTTTAGACTATGGGACATTTTTATTAGAACCAGGAAATTCAGCAGCGTTTAAGAAATTAGATAGTATTCAGTCAAAAGCATTACGCATAGTGACGGGGGCTATGAGATCAAGCCCAATTAACGCCTTACAGGTAGAAACTATAGACCCTCCTCTTTCTCTTCGACGTCAGTACCTTTCCGATAAATTTCTGTTCCGTTCTTTACAATTTACTAACCACCCTTTACATACAAAACTTCAGTCTCTTCTAGATGAAACTAACTCTTCTCTTTATTGGTCTCACAAAGCTCCTCCTTGCCTCGTTGTAAGCTACAAAAAATATATTGCTTTACAAGCTCCAACTTACCAGTCATTAACTTTTCCCCTCTTTAGTAACGACTATGAATCATTGGTGTATACTCCAGATGTTATCTTGAACCTAGGTATTAACAAAGGCGATAATTTTGTAAAAGAGTTGTTTAATTTTTCCAAAAACTTGCATTGGGAGAATTGGCATCATATTTATACAGACGCGTCTAAGCACTCTTCTTTAGGAAATGTTGGAGTTGGAGTTTTTCACTCACAATATAACATAGTGCAAAAAATTAAATTACCTCCTGAGTCGTCAGTATTTACGGGTGAATGTTATGGTCTGTTCAAAGCTTTAGAGTATATCCACATTATGAAACTGGAGAAAACAATAATATTTACCGATGCTTTAAGCGCATTACAAGCTATTAAAAGAAATCCTTTTAGATGTAAACCGATATTTCCTATAGTTTTATTCATTAGAAAACTTCTTTTTAAATGTATTGAATTAGGACTTCAAATCTCTTTCGCTTGGATCCCTGGCCATAGTAACATCCCAGGTAATGTCAAAGCTGATCATCTGGCTAATGACGCTGTAGTATGTGGTGATTTGTTTCCATATGTTAACTTTGGTCATGACCTGGCGAGTCTGCCCATGAATTTTCTTAGGGAAGACTGGGGGAAGTTATGGGCGGATAGCAGCACTACCAAAGGAAACTATTACTCGCGCATTCAATCATATATTCCTAAAAAAATGTGGTTCTCCAAATTTCAGTTTGGTAAGGCTGCTACTAGTGGCCTTATTCGTATGAGGTTGGGTCATACCAGTTCCCGAGTCCACCTTGCACGATTACAGATCATTTCGAGTGACCTTTGTGAATGTGGTGATGTGGGCGATCTGAACCACATGTTCTTTTCCTGTCCTATACTTAATCATGATTCCTTTATAACAAGTCTTCTTTCCTATAGTATTCCTCTTCCTACCTCTATTCCTGTATTACTAGCATCTAATGACTACAATATTTACATGTATTTATCGTCATTTATTACTCTGAATAATGTACGTATTTAATAATAATGGTTTGTTTATATATCTCCTAGTAACCCTTTCCAATATAAATCCAAATTCCGAATCCTAAATGAATATTTTTTCCTACCAACGTTTCCTCGTTTTTTGTTTGTGGCAACTGCGCAAATAGCGACTTGCCAATACATTAAAAAAAAAAAAAAAAAAAAAAAAACCTAAATAATTGAGTAGGTTCAGTCAGTCATTCAGTGCATTTTGCAATAATGTTTGTAAGACTAAAAATAATAGTGGGTATTTTTTTAATTAATAGTAGCTACGCAGTCGGTGACATGACTGAAAGTTCTTTTGGAAAACATAAGGAAGGTGTTATATCTGCATTTGGAGATTTCAATTCGGACGAATTGACTGATGCTTTTGTTATTAGAAATTACTCGATTGTAGAAGTGTATCTAGCCTATGACAAAGAACCTTTTTTAAGGCCATCGCCTTATGCATGTAATTTTAGTAACAATATTATAACAAGCGTTGTGCCAGGTGATTTTGATGGTGATGCATATATGGACATATTACTGACTACTCAAAATCTAAATGATACTTCTAATTTGCATACAGTTAGAATCTTGTGGGGTGGCGAATCCACTTTGAACTGTTCCGATGCTTTGTTTGTGAAAGCTATCTCTTTAGGTCAACCATTGGTAATGGATTATAATAGAGACATGATTCTTGATCTATTTGGCATAAACACCCGAAATCAAAGAGTTTTTTGGATATTTGATAAGTCAAGGAGTACTCCTATTGAAAAGCAAATGGGTGATGATCTATTTCAGATGATAAAACTCCCACACTCACACTCATTTTTGGATGTTAATGAAGATGATGCAGCAGATCTATTAGTTACAACTACTTCCACCGTTGAAGTGTGGTTGAATGATGAGTTAGATGGATTTAGATTTAACAACAGTATTGAGTTACTGGTGGGTCATCCCACAATTTATGGCCAAGCTCTATTTCTAGATGTTGCTCTATCTGGTCAATTCTTTTTAGTTATACCTGTCTGTTATGATATACAGTGTTTTAATAGTACAATATTGATATATGATAATCAGCAATGGCATGACCTACAACTGGATTTTAATGATGGAAAGGGAACTTTGTGGCGTTTTGTGCCACCAAGGAAAGAAATTTACTTAGATACAATCACTATGAGAAGTGGAGATTATAATATGGATGGTTATCCTGACATCTTAATGACTCTAAGTCCTGTAAATACCAATGAAACCAGAGCTTTTCTGCTTCACAACATTCCATGTAACTTGCCAGGATGTAAGTTCTACAGAACCTTTGAAGTTCAGTGGGATAAATTTGATTCCTTTGGAAATGATGTTCTGATGGCCACTTTCTATGATTTCTACATGGATGGTGTTCTTGATATAATATATGTTAAGAAAAATGTTTCAACACAACAACATACAATGCATTCATTTAAAAATGAATTGGAATATGACACAAACTTTATCAAAGTCATTGTTGTGACTGGTTTGACAAATGAAAAGATTCCAGTCAACAATAGAACTTTGTATAATAGAAAAGTCACATTTGGTAAGCTGCCTCTTTTATTCCATTAGATAACATATTTTTTTTTTTATTATGGCGCCACACTTTTTGTGTTTTTGCCAGTGTCAAGTATAATGTTCGTTTGCCCCAATAAAATGGTAGAAACTTTATTGAGGCTTCGATGGAGTTTAGGTGTGAACCCAAAAAGTCACGATTTTCAATTTTATATCATTTGCCTACACTCTCACACGTTCACGAACACTTAATGGTAAATTATCCACCATAATTACACATCAAACTTCAGAGAAATTCAAGTTTTGAAAAATAATATAAAATCGACAACATGCACTTTACATTTTCCTGCCTAAACTCGATAACATAGTTCTTGGCTTACCTAATATCATTTTTTATTTTCAGGAACTAATCTCCCAGGTCCTAAAATAGGTTACAATACATGGTCTCAAGAAGGTAGCTATAGAACAGGAGTTTGTGCCCAGCTGCCACAGTCTGCATACTTTGCTCTTCAATTACCCTACTCCATATTCGGCTTAGACCGCACTCCAAATTTTGTTGATACCTTGAATGTTGGCCTTTCAGGTTACTCTAAAAGTTGGACTCAGATAATACCAAATTCTCAGATAGTTGTTATTCCATCTCCGCCTAGTGATCCTTCACAATGGAAAGCGCAACTTTTTGTTACACCTAGTAAAGTTATTCTTAAGAGTGTGTTTGTATTAACTGCTATCATAGTCGTAATTACTGGGTGTGTATTATACTTACACTGGAAAGAAAGGAATGACAGGCAGGATATAATAGAAATTGATGAGAAGACTTATGTAAAGATTTAATTATATATTATGATCTGACTAGTTCTATATGACTTTTATAATTCATTGTAAAACATGATCTTTATTCTTTTATGGCAATAGCCTGGCATGACAGCCAACATGGGACCTAATACTGGTATATGACGTAAAAAAAATAAGAAATAATAGTGTACGTTACCCTAGCAGGAAAGTAGCTCCTAGAGTGATATGAGTGGGACGTATAATTAGTGCGTAATCTATTGTAATTGTGCGCCGCATAAAAAAATTGTGCGCTTTGTAGTTTTGGAAAAAAACGAGAAAAACGATTCCTGCTGGAGTAACGTTCTTCCAGCAGGAAAATTCTAAACGAATGATCGGAATGAAAAATATTGTATATGGGCCGAGAGCTTAAATTTGTTCATAAATGTGCGTAAAAAATATAATTTGTGCGTCTTCAGGTTTTCGAGATATTGCATTTCCTGCTGGAGTAATGTTTTGAAAAATCGTGTATCTCTAAAACCATTGCATGTGCTTCTGTAGAATAAACACACACGAGTAGCTGTTTATTTGTGCGTATTTGTGACAGAATTAGATTTAAGAAAATATTTATAATTTTCAAGTAATAAAAACCAGAAAGAAAATCGCAGCGCCGAAATGAGTAAACTTATAAGCCAGCTGAAAACTGTATTCGGTTCTTCTTGACGCTTATATTAACCACTAGCTTCTGCCCGCGACTGCGTCCGCGTAGCGTGATGATATATAGCCTATAGCCTTCCTCAATAAATGGGCTATCTAACACTGAAAGAATTTTTCAAATCGGACCAGTAGTTCCTGAGATTAGCGCGTTCAAGCAAACAAACAAACAAACTCTTCAGCTTTATATATTAGTATAGATAAAAAGTATCAAAAGTGTACATACATGCGTTATTAGATAATATTAATAAAACTCAAAACGATGGTGTCTTAACTTTGATGGCAAAATACGAGAAACCAGCTCAACCTAAGATATGTAGGTGTAAACCAAAAATTAGTGCGTTTATTCAAGAATATGTAGTGAAAATATTCAGCTTGGAATGTTTCGCATTATGTAGATATAAGCAAAAAAATACGCATGTAAACAACGGCTGGTTATCCGACCAAATTCGAATGGCTACAAAAAAGCGACGGATTCGTACATATCGATGACCTTCTTTATTCCACGTATTATACCTAAGCTGTGTCCGTACAGTCGCGTTCAAACGATGAGAATGCACCTTATGACCACATCAAATGAAAGAGCTTGTTGATGTGGAAATTATTATTTTTATTCTTTTAATTTTTATTCTAACGTAAATATGGCAACAAACCAATCATAATATTAGATGGTGTTGTGTAAAAATTTCGCAGAATATTTATTTATTTATAATATGTGTATAATATAATGTGTTAATAAGTATACCTACTATAAGGCCCACTTGCACCAACTTCTTAAATGTGTTTAAATTATATTTAAACTCGAAATTTCTATGAAAAATTGTGTTTAAATATGACTTAAACACATTTAAGAATATGGTGCAAGTGGGCCTTAATGTTCAAAATACAATAAAGTCAAAAGCTGTATTCAATAAAATGTTATGAAATGTTAGTACTTTTAGGTTTTATTAAGAAATATGATTGAACACATTTTCTTCTTTTAAAATAATTAAATAAAGTACTACAGCTTATACCTTGGAATAGCACATAAACTACTTTTTATAATGTAAGTATTTAATCATGTGCAAAGTCACGGAAACAATTAGTAGAATATAATCGAATAAAAAGTTCTTGCTTTACCTCTTTTCTACTTCAGTGTACATAACAATAAAAATAAAACGTTTCAACCGGAAGGTCTGTAAAGTTAAGAAGGTCACCAATATGTACGAATGCGTCGCTTTTTTGTGGTCATTCGAATTTGGTCGTATAACCAGCCACTGTTTACATGCTTAGTTTTTTGCTTATATCTACATAATGCGAAACATTCCAAGCTGAATATTTTCACTATATATTCTTGAATAGATGCACTAATACCAAATGCCGGTTTCTTGTATTTTGCCGTCAAAGTTAAGACACCATCGTTTTGAGTTTTAGCAATATTATTTAATAACGCATGTATGTACACTTTTGATACTTTTTATAGTTAATATAAGCGTCAAGAAGAACCGAATACAGTTTTCAGCTGGCTTATAAGTTTACTCATTTCGCGCGCATAAAGCGCTATTACTTGAAAACTATAAATATTTTCTTATATCTAATTCTGTCACAAATACGCACAAATAAACAGCTACTCGTGTGTGTTTATTCTACAGAAGCACATGCAATGGTTTTAGAGATACACGATTTTGCAAAACATTACTCCAGCAGGAAATGCAATATCTCGAAAACCTGAAGACGCACAAATTATATTTTTGGCGCACATTTATGAACAAATTTAAGCTCTCTGCCCTTAAACAATATTTTTCATTCCGATAATTCGTTTAGAATTTTCCTGCTGGAAGAACGATACTCCAGCAGGAATCGTTTTTCTCGTTTTTTTCCAAAACTACAAAGCACACAATTTTTTGATGCGGCGCACAATTACAGCACAATTGCGATTGCGCACTAATTATATGTTCCACTCATATCACTCTAGGAGCTACTTTCCTGCTAGGGTAACGTACACGAAATAGTATGTATTGATGTAAATAAAGTTACTGTGATATACCTAAACATGTTAGATGTAATTGTATGTAAGGTTGGGTTGCAAGAAAGAAATATTATGTATATATATTTAAAACATCTTTATTTTCTAGTAACTATCTTAGAAAATACATACATACAAACTTCATGCAACAGAATTTTTAGAAATGGATGGGCACAAATAAGCATATTTATAACTTTAGTATAGAACATACAGACAGACATTAAACATTATTCTCTTATTCCGTATCAGCTCATAATGACAACTTCTCAAAATGACAACCGATCGCAAAATGTCCACTTCTCACAATGTCAACTTCTTAAAATGTCAAATTCGCATAATGTCTATTTCTCAAAATGTCCATTTCTCAAAATGACAAATTCTCATAACGTCAACTTCTCACAATGTCAACTTCTTAAAATGACAAATTCGCATAATGACAACTCCACGTATTTTCTACTTTTACAAGGTAATTTGAGTGTGGTAATAGGTATAGCTAGTTATACATATACTAAGGGGTATAATTATGTAGGTAGATATCTGAAAACTTAAAAAATAAAATACCAAAACTTATAATCAATCAACTGTAATAGGTGTGTCATATTAAACAAAAACAAAAAAAAACACCACAATCATCAATCACAATATAAAAGACTAAAAACATAAAAAAAGCATTGATTCGCCATAGGAATAAAAAAAGCATTTAGATTGAAAGTTTCAATTTACTTTCTGAACAAAGTTAGCCGCAAAAATATCATCTTTTTAAAAAATGATGCGATAGTCAAACTCATCTAAATGATTTTTTATTCCTATGGCGAATCAATGTTTTTTTTTTAATTTATATTCTTGTTTTTCGAAATTTTGATGATTGTGGTATTTTTTTTTGTTTTTGTTTAATATGACACATCTATTACAGTTGATTGATTATAAGTTTTGGTATTTTATTTTTAAGGGGTATATGAAGGTAGATATCTGAAAAGATATCTACCTTCATATACCCCTTAGTATATGTATAACTAGCTATGCCTATTGCCACATTCAAATTACCTTGTTAAAGTAGAAACTACGTGGAGTTGTCATTATGCGAATTTGTCATTTTAAGAAGTTGACGTTATGAGAATTTGTCATTTTGAGAAATGGACATTATGCGAATTTGACATTTTAAGTAGTTGACATTGTGAGAAGTGGACATTTTGCGATCGGTTGTCATTTTGAGAAGTTGTCATTATGAGCTGATACGTCTTATTCTTATTCCAGAAAATTTTTCAATTAACTATAGAGATAATAAAATCTATAACATTATGCCACAGGCTTTGGAGGACACATTGGCAGTAGGTATGTGTCCTCCAAAGCCATTATTATGTAGAGGGAAATCAGTTCAGGCCCACGGGCCCACCCGAAACAAATCAGTTGTCAGTTATTTGTATATTTCTAGAATCTTTTTGTAAGCACATAATTAGCAATTAAAAAATAAAATCCAACGGTATGAGGCCTTGTGCTCTTAAGGCAAATTTTGACATTATCATTTGACAATCTGAGCTTTGACTTTAATAGTAAGGATTAGTTTACATTCAACTGTTACTAACTCTAACTGAATCAAAGCCTTATTTAGATTTCTTATGTTTCTTCTCCTTCTTCCTTTCCATTTTTTCCAACTTCCTGCAAAGATTATAAATTAGTTAACAGTTTAGATATTTATTTACTTAGAAACATACTATTGAATTCATCTTACTTCAACAGTTTCTTCTTCTGTTTTTTAGTAAGCTGACTAATCAGGTCCATTTCAGTGAGATTAGATGAGTCATTATCTTCAATCTTTGTGGCAGATAGTGGTAGAGCTCCAGGTTTCATAACAAGGCCAGTATCTCGCATTTGTTGCATCAGTGTTGGAACATCTGGTTTTTCCTCTTCTTCTTCAGGTGCTGATGTTGATGCTTGCAGGGCACGGGCCTCACTCATAGATAGAGAATACATTGAACATTCTTTGTCTGTAAAAATAGGACTACAATTAGTACATAAAGGAATTGCCTATTTAATACAGAATATAGAATTTGGTTATAATTATAATGATTAGACTGTGGCCAACTGAATCTAAGCACTTTCTTAGTTCACTGATGGTATGCAAAAACAATGGGTACAATTTGGCAAAATAGCTGTGTCTGTATGTTTCAAATGGCAGCATAGATAAATTCATATAAATGACATTGATAGTGATATTTAAGATCTATATTGACCTTACACCATGTTTTTATATTAAAATTGACTCCTGAAAAGGCACTTGCTTCAGATGTGCAGAGATAGAGCAGAGTAGCAGATTACCTGTATTTATGTGACCCCATTTGTGGCATTTGATGCATCTGACATTACGGACGAGTATACCAAAAGGTTGATCCCTGATCTCATTATCCCCCTTGCAGTAACTCTCCCTGGGAGCATTATACTTGCGTTGCCACTCAAATTTATACTCAGGCTCATTATCTTCACGTTCTCTTTCTTTTTTTACACCAGGTGGAGGTTCATACATGAAGTTCAAACTCAACTTATCCTTACTATCTTTGCTCAGTAATGCCCTAAAAGTAGAAGTACTTTGGTAAAAATTCTGGTTAAAAATTATTCTTAAAATATTGATACCTGGAATAAAAACAATTAGAAAGATAGTCCACCCACTAGGTACAATATTGGAGCAAAATAGATCCATGTAGATTCCCTTGGAGCTATTTTGTAGGGTTTGGAAAAGATTGTAATATAATATATTACTTGTTTTCGTGTAGTTCCTGTTCTTTCTCATATTGAACTCTTAATTCTTCTTGTTTTTTTTTATAAGCTTCTGTTTTTTGTTCTGCCATCCATACCTATTGAAAAAAAATATATATAAATGGCATAGAATGAGAAGAGCACAGCTCACCACAAGGTAGGGTAAACACAAGAATACAGCAAATCTATCAATTGATTGCACATACCCTTTTTAAATTGTCTCTAGACGCAGGATGGAAGAATTTCTTGCACATGTAGTTATTGAATCCTTTGCCCATTTTATTATTATATTTATTTTCTAAGAATTACACACAAAATGAAATATTCACAAAGCGTAAACCAAATTGAACCAAATCCAAATGTACTCTGTGAACAGTGTGATGTGAACTAACATTTATTTAAATCACAGACACAAAGAGTATAATAATATAGTGCACAGACAAGAGACAAGAGATGCATGAGCATCAGACAAAAAGAAAAAAATAAAAAACCTCAAGCACAGATTATTAAGAGATGCATCAATGCGTACGCGTACTACACTACAACTACAAAACCAAGAACCTGTTACTTTACTTTCGACTATTTAATGATGATTTAATGTATTCAGTAACTTGACAGTTCGAAGAGAAATAATAGGACTGTTTTACACTAAAATAAAACAGTCATTATGTGCCGAAAGAAAGACACAGCGTTTATGTGAAGAAGCTGTCTATGATCTTGTCTATGAGGAGCATAACTAGCTAAAAACATACCTGTTTATCTCTGGTTTTGATATGTTACCATCATTTTCCGGCAGGGGGCGCAGCGTCCTTCCCGCGCGACCGTTGGTTTTTCTTCATAGGTGTCTTCACTTCACTCACCAGCAAGGCCCTTGCTCTAACGCTGTGTCTTTCTTTCGGCACATAATGACTGTTTTATTTTAGTGTAAAACAGTCCTATTATATGCCTAGCCGAAAGACACAGCGTTTATGTGAAGACTTGTTTGATATCTGCTGGTGATGGTAACTACAAACGCTATGTGAAATGTATAAATGTATAACTATATCAAAGCCTGTTGTATAAGTTTAACATTTATTTATGAAAAAATAATTTAAATAACATAGTTTAATACACAAAACAAAACATTATGAATGATATTATGATACACTTAAATAATATTCATTATAATATTTAAGGTAAGTAATGTAATAATTCGGCACTCATCGCTATCAACACTTTAATGAAGGTTTATTTAACCCAATAACAATCTTAATATTTAACTTAAATATTTGAGATCACATAAAATTCAACACTGCTTACATAATAATCAATAATTTTAATTTAAACACTTGAGAAATTTGAACGGAGTAAATCTTCATTCTTATTACTCTGAATGATTTTCTTACAATAAAATTTTTTAAACGTTTTATCATTTCTCCAGTTTCCTCTTCCCAAAATTTCTTCAACTGGTATATTTTCCCACCAGCCTTTGGATGCTACTGCAGCTCTAATACTTCCGGGGGATGCCTTTATATTTACATCTTTAAGTATAGATTTAATCCATCCTGCAATAAGAGTTCTTGAGGCTGGTCTTACTTCACCTTTTAATGATATAAACAGACTGGTTATATTACCATTAATACGTCTATGTTGTGAAGATTCAATTAATTGTTTGATATGGCTAATGGGGCATATATTTGAATTTGGGTGCTTTAATAAAGACCATCCAGACTGCCTGTAATTACTTGAATCTGTTTTTGATCCAAATGTGGGCCATAATATGATGTTGTTCTCTTCTTTGATTAAGTTGTTTTGAGATATGTCTAATAAAGTAAGATCATGTATTCTTCTGCCCGATGCTAAGAGTAAAATTATTGCCGTTCTTCTAGATACATCAAAAAGTGTATTGGTGCATGGAACTGTGTTTAACCAATCAAATAATAATTTTGTATCCCAAATAGGGGATTTTGCTGGTTTAGGCTTAGCCAACGCTATGGCTTTTAAAACTTGATGAATAAAGAAATTTTTTGAAAGATTTTCTACATTTGAGGCACAATAAGTAGAAATAGCAGATCTATGTAATAATACCGTGTTATATGAAAAATTTTCTTTTAAATAAAGATTTGCTAAAAATCTAGCAACATCCTTGCCATCAGGGTTTTTATGGTTAACATTATTTGTTGAACAAAATGTTAGCCAGCGCTTTAAAGGGGCTTTATATGTGTTTAGAGTGCTAGTTCGCCAACTGCTACTCAATAATTTTAATTCATCTCTATTCCAGTTTGAGATTTGATCATACCACCCCCAATTTTCCAAGCTTGGAGGGACAATTTGTCCACCTGTGGGGGACATAGACCCGTTGATCGGTCGATAAGATTCTCCTGCAGATTCTCTATTTGTAATGGATCTGCTAGGGCCCTGGCTTGGAGGTCGGTCAACCAAAAGCACTGGTCCCAATGTGGGGCTATTACAATGAACATCCCTCTCGCTTTGTTCAAATGTGCTAGCACCCGTGGGATTAGGTTGGGTGGGGGAAACACCCAGCCCAACTGACAGTTCCAATCTCGACTGAAGGCGTCGCAGAAAATTGCCGACCCATCTGTTGAGTCCCAGGTTACGTACCGTGGGACAACCGCGGTTTCTTTTGATGCGAACAAGTCTATGTCTGGGACGCCCCATCTTTTGAATATGGCCATCCTGGCTTGGAATTGCAGATGCCATTCGGGTACAGGCTTTCCTCTTGAAAGGTGGTCTGCAATCCCGTTTAACCTCCCCGGGAGGTAAGCCGCCGACAGCGTTATACTGCTCGGTCAGGTGAAGGAGTCTGTCTGTTAAGCCCAGCAGGGCCAAGGATCGGGTGCCCCCTTCGTTCCTTATGTAGGCTATCAGGGTTCGATTGTCGGACTGCACCAACACGTGCGCACCCTTCATGTATGCACCTTGTTTTGATAAGGCTGCATACACTGCATACATCTCCTTCACATTGGAGTGCCACTTTTGTTGGCGAGTACTCCATTTGCCCGACAACATGGTGTTGTTCAGGTGTGCTCCCCAGCCCGCGTCCGCCGCGTCTGTGGTGAGAAAATGGGACACTTTTTGGCTGTGCATTTTTGTTGCACTTTTGCCTACGTTTTTTAACCACCACTGTAATTCTTGAGTTACTAGAGGCGGTAACGCCCTCTTTTGCCTTGGTCTGCCTCCTCGGAATGATTTTAGAAAAATCTGAGTTCTGCGACAGTGCAGGCGACCATTTGGGGTCGCTAAATTGGCAAAATTTACTATACCCAGCCATTTCTGTGCTTCTCGGAGACAAGACACTTTCTTTTCTAATAATTCTGTTGCTATGTCTTTTATGTTCTGAACTTTTTTGACAGGAAGTGAGATTAGATTTGATTTTGTGTTCCATGTCAACCCTAAATACTCCAATTCCTGAGTTGGGGTGAGAAGTGATTTTTGATAATTCACCTGCCAACCCAACTTTGTCAGGGTATCTAGGGCAACCTTGGTTTGTTCTAAGAGTTGTGTCTGATTTTGGTTGGCTAGTAAGAAATCGTCCAAATAAACTATTATTCTTATGCCTTGTCTCCGAAGGATTTCCGCAATCCAATTTGTCACAGATGCGAAGGAGTGAGGGGCTGATGACAGACCAAAGGGCAGGGCTGTTAGCTGTAAAATTTCGCCTCCATATATTATACGTAGGAACCGCCTGTGGGTTTCCTTTATGCATAGGTGAAAATATGCTTGGTGAAGGTCGATTTTTGTCATACAATCCTGGGCCTGCAGGAACTGCATGACATCCACTCGAGAAATGAGTTGGAAATGACGGGTTGAGACATGCACATTTAGTTTCTTTAAATTGAATATGGGACGCACTCCCCCGTCTGGTTTCTTTATTAAAAATATTTTGGAGTGAAAGCCCGGTGAAATATTTTTGGGTTTCTCTAAAATGCCTGATTCCTTGAGCTCCTTTATGACTTGTGACATTTTCTTCGATTGTTTTGTTGCAAATTTGGCTAAAAAACCTTTGGACGGATATTGTAATGGGGGTTTTGTTATGAAGGGTATGCGGCCCCTGGCTATTATATTTTGAATATATTTGCTCGCCCCCAGTTGTTCCCATGCCTGCATATGGTAACTCAGGCAACCCCCTTGGAAAACACTGCTTTGATTGTCAATTTTCTTTTTTATTACCACGGGAGCTTGTGGGACGAAAGGGCTGTTTTTTATAATTATATTTTGATCTTTTTTCTGAATTTGATTTATTTTTCTTATCAACTTTAGATGATTTATGAGACTGTTTGTAACCTTTATTATTATTTAAATTACTAGTGTAACTGGTTTTCTTTTTATTATCTTTTAAGTAGTTTGGCATATTTAACCACATCTGAGAACCTCCCAATGACTCAACCAGAGGAAGGAGTGCTTCCCTGTTAAATAAGTGTTCAGCACTCGGTGGAATATTTTGTAATGCCACCTTTAGGTTGACATTATTTATTTCCTTCAGAACACGGTCACGCCTGACTTCGATGCATTCAGCCCGTTTACCGCATATGACCTGCATACATGACTCCATGTTTTTATAAGAAGAAGATGAAGGACCAAATATTTCAATGAATTTATTATGCAAGGAGTTTGCATTCAGTTCTGTTTCTGAATTGGATGCCCAATTGATAACATCTTGCAAACCATTTTTTAAAAGTTGTCTACTATCCAAGACAGCATTTGACAAGCCCGCTAATAAATGTTCTGTACTAGCTAAATAATCGGTTCCCTTATTTAAATGACAAAGTTCCTCATTTAATTTCAGTCCTATAAAACCGGGAGCTGCAATGTGAGACTGTAAGGCTTTTTTATAACGAATGCCCTTCCATGCCTGAGAATTAAACTGTTGAAGATTACAAATTTCCTCTAATTTACTTGGGTCCGCAACCGGTATAATCTTATTTTCATCAAAACTTACTTTTAAATCTCCCAAGGACATGTTAGGGGGCTGAATATTAGGCTTATTTAAAAATGGTTGCGGGGTCGCTGCTATATTAGAATGGCTGCCATTATTGTGGTTACCTAATGCATTTACATAATGCGGTATTTGGGCTACACAATCCGAAAGAAAACTAACTTGGTTAATCAGTGTGTCTATTCGAGGATCAGAACAGGTTTCGACCTGTTTCGACCTGCGCTTAGATCTTTTGTTTGGTGGCGGGTCGGCAAAGCCTTCCTCTTCTTCCGAAGATGAGGATGAACTGCTTTGCTCCTGTGAGCTTGAGCTCGTAGCGCTTCGCCCTCCCTCCGGAGCAGCGATTTGCGCCTCGGGACCCTCTATAGGATTCATAATGCAGTAAGTACCTACTTACCGAATCGCTGCCAAACGCAGATACACTACCGTACAGTTAGTTTAATCACTATAACAACTGAAAAACGATTGTACACTTCGTTTAGAAGCTATTTCTGACAATCACAATGGTTAATTAAGAATTTTTGTCGAGTTTTTACACTTTGAAAACTTTTGCTCCTTACGCGACAAAAATCACAAACGCTATGTAGAAAAACCAACGGTCGCGCGGGAAGGACGCTGCGCCCCCTGCCGGAAAATGATGGTAACATATCAAAACCAGAGATAAACAGGTATGTTTTTAGCTAGTTATGCTCCTCATAGACAAGATCATAGACAGCTTCTTCACATAAACGCTGTGTCTTTCGGCTAGGCATATAATGATACCACACTACAACTAATAGTGTTGGGGTAGTGAATGATTTTGCCTAAAGATTTATTGATAAAAATGGTTTAATATAAAATTTAACTAAAAAATCGTAAATAAGATGTAAAATATAAGAATAATTAATCAAATTAATTTCCTTTTCTATTTTCTTATATAAAAACCAACCAAAAATAAAATACATATAATTAAACTTTTTATACTTTTGTAATTTTTGACATATTATAGATTAACTTACTACTGAGAAACAAATTCTACTATTTTTAATAGTTTATATTGTGTTTTGAAGACTAGCTATTCAATATAAGTACATAAAAAGTTTGTTCATGTACGTACATTATTTAAGTTCATTCAATTTCGTTCATTCTTTGACCACTCACTATATTTTTTTTGTCAAAAACTGGTAACTCTTCGCTACAATATCGATTTACAAGCAAAGGTTTTTCTCAGTTGTGAATATTGTATAGATAAGGGCGCAATTACTACAGCTAGGAATATAGAAAGTGTTATAGACCTACAAATTGCGAAAAACCAATTGCAATTTGAATTTGGCTGGCTCAGCGAATTTAGTCTGATCAGCTTTATAAACTAATTTTTATTTATGATTTCGAATTTTCGCGCGGAAACGCTATCCACCATGCTACATCGGCTCATGACGTCACTTCGTTAGTAAACAATACAACTTCAAAAGACCAAGTAACACGATTTGTGAAATAATGAGTTATAGTATTTATCATTGGTGTCTTGTGCCTGAATGCAATAATACAAGTGTAAAAATGCCACACAAATTGTGGATTCAAGTGCCAAGTGACATTAAAATGAGACAAACACACTTACACTTGGCTGAAACTGGCAAGAAGAGATCCGAAATCATTGTCCACAAAGACTAGACTGTATTTCTGTGAAGACCACTTTGATGTAAGTATGCGTTATAAATAGTATGTTAACTATTAAATAAATAAAATGCAAAAACTTCATGATAATATTACAAAACTGGTGTCATATTTTGTAATATATTTATAGGTTAGATAGAAGTATTCCGGACCGCGACTGCTACGCTAGAGGTCCTTGATTCGATTCCCAAGTCGAGCAAAGTGTTATTGGGTTTTTCTATGAAATTCCCAGTAGCAGCTCGGAGTTAGGAATTTGTGCCCGGTTAATGGCAATAGGCTCGCCCCCTATTACATGGGACCTAAACATACCGGCGAACTGTGGGTGTACATTAGTATGCCTCTGCCTAACCCTTGGGGGAATACAGGCGTGATGGTATGTTATGTTATCTTTAAGCAATCCCGTGTTAAAGGACTTGATAATTATTCAAAATTTTCATAAAACGATATGCACCCTGCAGTACGTTGACCTTATGCGGACGGCCCGATCAAGTAGTTGCTTCAGTCGCTATCTCTAGATAGATACATACCTACAATGAGTTCAACGTCCGCGCTATGTCTTTGACTCTTTGCATTCAAAATTTAAAAAAACATTTTGATGAAAAATTAAGGTATGTTTTTTTTATTGATATGGGTAGTATTTCGTGGTCTGATTCACCTGCTAGAAGGATGCAGGTGATTAAATCGCCATCGCAATCGCCAATGTAAGTAAATATCGTATGTAACGTAATAAATGTTTTAATATTTCTCAACTCGGCAGATCAGAAATCTGGATTGGATGCAAAAAAATTTGCCACAATCAACGTATTTATGATTGGTAGATTTGTACTTTCTGCTTTCACAAAACCGTCTTGCATGATGCGATTTTAATAAAATAAAGGATAAACGTCCACAAACGTGATAATACCTTGTAAAATATCAAAATAACACAGAGCACGACAAACATCTAGATTGTGTACTATCGGAGTGACGTCACGTTGGAATCCAATATGGCGGATGGTTTTAGACTCAGATTAACTTAATCTGAGGTTTTGGACATTTAAAAACAGATTAAAAAAATGATTTATGAAATTGAATTATAAATTTACAATGCATTTTTATAAATAAATACTAACGTTTCTATTTTACTTTTTTCAAAATCATACATGCATTTTTATAATTTTTTTTTACATGGTGTAATATAAACTATTTGACATTAACAACATAGCAAGCACACAAGCACAGATTCTATAGATAATTCTTGAACAAGTCCTATCTTCTCTTCATCTACGTTCACTGAATTCAGTAACATACGAGTATCTCTTAGTAGTCTGTGTCAGTAACTTGTTTGAAGTTTTACTCTATGCTTGAGCCCATAAATCTGAGCTTGAGCCAATGCTCCAATGCTACAGCCTACTTTGACTATCTATCTATAAGGACCCGCCTCTCATGATCATTCCCCTCTGTCAAGGTAGTGGATTAAAAAATCTAACGCGTTTATCAAAACTGTTTCCGAAATCGATTTTTCATTAACAGAATCGTTTCCGCTCAGTAAGGTCATCATAAATGCTCCGTGTGAATACCGATATACGCGCAATTAATGTATGCAAAAAAATATCTAATATCTTATTTAGATAAAGATGGAGTTATTTTCCGTATGTAAGTTTTAAAGTTCATTTATATCTATTTAAATCACATAATACAATTTATTAATAATGATCGAGGACGTTACCGATTCAATAATCGAGTATAAAATAATCGTTACTATCCGCACTCCCCACGAGACTACCCGCACTCCCCACGAGACTAGCAATTTTTTTTTTACTAACAATATCAGCCTTCTTCTAATAAACGTAAGATTTAAATTTGAAATATCCATCAAAATGACATTTTTTGATTTTCAATTATATATCATCCAATAGGATGTCACCATTTATGATTTCCAATTATAGGTCTTAATGCAGAATTACCTTTTTTTGGCAATTATAGGCCTTATATACTTATATTATGACATAATGCATAAAACTCGAATTTTAAAAAGTGTAGCGAGACTATGTCCCTCTTTTGTTTTGTCATTTCAATTAATGATGTGATAGTGATTGTTTACGATTTCGAATCGATATCGATATTATTTTCGTGTTCAATGTAAGAAATTATAATAATTGCTAAAGATCACTAAAGATGAATATCATGAATTTATGATATCATATATTTTAATAAAATAACATTTTCGGAAATGACGTTACTAAGATTATTGATTATTTTTGATATGCAGTGCTATTCGATATTTTATTTGTTACTTTTTCAGATCTACAAAAGACCTTCATTTAAAATGAAGTAGGTGTGAATGATAAATAATAGCTTAAGCCGTTGCGGATAAATTTGTTGACAAAAGAATTTATAAATTAACATATTTAAATCGTATTTTAAAAATAATTGAAAATGATTTCTAAGATACGGTACGGTTTGAAGGTCTGGGGTTTCTTTTACCGCTTAGGTGGAAAACTAGCACATGGCCCGCCTGATGGTAAGTGGTTACCGTAGCCTATTATATGAACGCTTGCAACACCTGGGGTATCACTCACCCGTTGTCGACCCTGTAAAAATCTTTTTACACCCGGTAGACAACCCACAACTCCGGTACCCCCACTGCCAACATAACGCTTCCTCGCGGAGCTCTGGCGATCTTGCTCACCGTTAGGAACACAACATAGTACAGTGCTATGTTATTTGGCTACTATTTTCTGCAAAGTGTAGGTATTTCCCCAGTTGGGCAACTCCAATTGTAAGTGGAGTTATTCAATTCCACTATGCCCTGCCTCTCGGGGCGTTTCTTCAAACAAATTATTTTCTTTTTTCGATATCCGACTCAAAGAAATAACGAGAGTACGGAACACGACATACCATCACGTCTTTATTCCCCGAAGGGTTAGACAAATGCGTACTTAGGGGGCGAGCCTATTGCCATTAATCGGGCATCAACCCTTAATTTTATAGAAAAACTCCAATAACACATTGCTCGACCGGGGAATCGAACCCAGGACCTCTAGCGTATCGCTTCTGTTCATATTAACGCGCGACATAATGAACAAAATCGTATTTACTCCTACGCTCTGTCTAGTGTTATTCCTAATATATCAGCCTGGCAAAGAAAAGAAAAAATCAAAATCAAACTAATTGGTATCCAAATATTTGTAACATAACGTCCCCAATATCCGCTCTATCTATACTAATATTATAAAGAGGAAAGATTTGTATGTATCAATGTATGTAACAAATAAACTCAAAAACTACTAGGCCGATTTCGAAAATTCTTCCACCATTTGAATGCTACATTATTCAAGATTAACATAGGCTATAGAATGTATTTCGAAAAGTTAGCGATTTCTCTCACCCGTGCGTTTATTTTCCAATAACATAGTATGTACCTATTTATCTATACCTAAATAGTTTCTTTGTTTTGTATTTCATTAGCATGCAATGAGAGCATTGCATTGAAAATAATTATGACGCAAGATATTAAAAAGGTGTGTATGGATGATTTTAATTTTGCAAATAAATAATTACATATAAAAATAATTTGTAATCGTTGTTACGTTTTTATCCATTCTTCCTAAAATAATCTATCGATATAAAATATCGACATAGTAGCTTCCTAATTATTTTTATTGTATTATACGTTCGTATTGTCGTCAATTCTTGTATGTTGACGTATTTGACCTCTATGTGTGCGTAAATTGTGTTAGTGGTGAAAATTTTAATATGTGTGAGTTCGTAGCGATACAAAATGATTTTGAGTATGTGTGCTATGTAGTGTTTCCTCCCCCCGCACCAAAAGTGACAGACTTTTTTGTTCATAGAATTAAGCGCGTCACTTTTCCAGGGATAGATAGTCAAAGACAGCCTACAATGCTAGGAGGGACTATAAGGAGTTTTTTCAATATATTATACTCTTTGAGTTTTTACTTCAAGATTGCAGCCCGCGGTTTTTGATTATCTATCCCTGGACAAGTAACGCGCTTAATTCTATGAACAAAAAAGTCTGTCACTTTTGGTGCGGGGGGAGGAAACACTACAAAGACATTGCTGCACACATACTCAAAATCATTTTGTATCACTACGAACTCACACATATCAAAATCTTCACCACTAACACAATTTACGCACACATAGAGGTCAAATACGTCAACATATAAGAATTGACGACAATACGAACGTAAAAGATATTAAAAATTATTAGGAAGCTACTATGTCGATATTTCATATCGATATATTATTTTAGGAAGAATGGATAAAAAACGTAACAACGATTACAAATTATTTTTATATGTAAGTAATTATTTATTTGCAAAATTAAAAACATCCATACACACCTTTTTAATATCTTGCGTCATAATTATTTTCAATGCAATGCTCTCATTGCATGTTAATTAAATACATAACAAAGAAACTATTTAGGTATAGATAAATACATACTATGTAATTGGAAAATAAATGCACGGGTCAGAGAAATCGCTAACTTTTTCGAAATATATATTCTATAGCCTATGTTAATCTTGAATAATGTAGCATTCAAATGGTGAAAGAATTTTCGAAATCGGCTTAGTAGTTTTTGAGTTTATTTGTTACATACAAATCTTTTCTCTTTATAATATTAGTATAGATAGAGCGGATATTGGGGACGTTTTGTTACAAATACTTTGATACCAATTAGTTTGATTATTTTCTTTGCCAGGGTGATATATTAGGAATTACACAGACAGAGCGTTTTGTTTCCCACGAGATATACGTAGGAGTAAATACGATTTTGTTCATTATATCAAATATGAGCAGAAGCGCGACTGCTACGCTAGAGGTCCTGGGTTCGATTCCCCGGTCGAGCAATGTGTTATTGGAGTTTTTCTATAAAATTTAGGGTTGATGCCCGATTAATGGCAAAAGGCTCGCCCCCTAAGTACGCATCTGTCTAACCCTTCGGGGAATAAAGACGTGATGGTATGTCGTGTTCCGAACTCTCGTTATTTCTTTGAGCCGGATATCGAAAAAAGAAAATAATTTGTTTGAAGAAACGCCCCGAGAGGCAGGGCATAGTGGAATTGAATAACTCCACTTACAATTGGAGTTGCCCAACTGGGGAAATACCTACACTTTGCAGAAAATAGTAGCCAAATAACATAGCACTGTACTATATTGTGTTCCTAACGGTGAGCAAGATCGCCAGAGCTCCGCGAGGAAGCGTTATGTTGGCAGTGGGGGTACCGGAGTTGTGGGTTGTCTACCGGGTGTGAAAAGATTTTTACAGGGTCGGCAACGGGCGAGTGATACCCCTGCAAGCGTTCATATAATAGGCTACGGTAACCACTTACCATCAGGCGGGCCATGTACTGGTTTTCCACCTAAGCGGTAAAAGAAACCCCAGACCTTCAAACCGTACCGTATCTTAGAAATCATTTTCAATGATTTTTAAAATACGATTTAAATATGTTAATTTATAAATTCTTTTGTCAACACATTTACCCGCAACGGCTTAAGCTATTATTTATCAATCACACCTACTTCATTTTAAATGAAGGTCTTTTGTAGATCTGAAAAATTAACAAATAAAATATCTAATAGCACTGGATATCAAAAATAATCAATAATCTTAGTTAAGTCTTTCCAAAAATTTTATTTTATTAAATTTTATAAAAATACAGTGATTTCATAAATTCATGATATTCATCTTTAGTGAACTTTAGCAATTACTGGCTTCTGCCCGCGACTTCGTCCGCGTAGCGTGATGATATATAGCCTTCCTCAATAAATGGGCTATCTAACAGTGAAAGAATTTTTCAAATCGGACTATTAGTTCCTGAGATTAGCGCGTTCAAGCAAACAAACAAACAAACTAACTCTTCAGCTTTATATATTAGTATAGATTATAATTTGGTCTTACATTGAACACGAAAATAATATCGATATCGATTCGAAATCGTAAACAATCACTATCACATCATTAATTAAAATGACAAAACAAAAGAGGGACATAGTCTCGCTACACTTTTTAAAATCCGAGTTTTAAGCATTATGTCATAATATATATAAGGCTTATAATTGCCAAAAAAAGGTAATTCTGCATTAAGACCTATAATTGGAAATCATAAATGGTGACATCCTATTGGATGATATATAATTGAAAATCAAAAAATGACATTTTGATGGATATTTCAAATTTAAATCTTTATTAGAAGAAGGCTGATTTGTTAGTTGCCCAAAATTTGCTAGTCTCGTGGGGAGTGCAGGTAGTCTCGTGGGGAGTGCTTGAACTAAACGATTATTTTATATTTATACTCGATTATTGAATCGGTAACGTCCTCGATCTTTATTAATAAATTGAATTACGTGATTTAAATAGAAATAAATGAACTTTAATACTTACATACTGATAATAACTCCATCTTTATCTAAATAAGATATTAGATATTTTTTGCATACATTAACTGCACGTATATCGTTATCTACACGGAGTATTTATGATGACCTTACTGAGCGGAAACGATTCTGTTTATGAAAATATCGATTTCGGAAACAGTTTTGATAAACGCGTTAGATTTTTTAATCCACTACCTTGACAGAGGGGAATGATCATGAGAGGCGGGTCCTTATAGATAGATAGTCAAAGCCAGCGGTATTTAAACAGGTTTTGAACATATTTACCGCATCCATATGTTTTCTTTTTCATAGATTCTTGTCCACGACGATTGCCAGTGTGACCAATTCTTGCAGATTGCTCCCATTATAGACGATTATATAATTTTTATTGAATATGATTAATTCAATTTTTAGTTGGGCAGATTATTTCGATTTAATCAAAAAGCGGCATGATTTGGCAGATTCCAGAATATTTAACCATAAATTACTGATCCAGTAAATTTCACCCTAGAAAATCGAGTTGGTATAGAATCAATAATTAGTTGAAGAACGTATCCAAAAACTGAGTAATAAATTGTAACGGCCACTTGCACCAACTTCTTAAGTATGTTTAAATTTTATTTAAACACAAATTTTCATATAATTTTCGTGTTTAAATACAATTTAAACAAGTGCAAGTGGGTCTAAGACCCACCCCCTTGGTGAGTTTCCGTTTACTATGGTTTGCAGCTTAGTTGGTAGGCAGATTGTCTATTTTCAGGCGGTCACCCTGATGATTACCGATACAGGCTACCTATTTTGTATGTGGTGTGGTGGCAAAGAGTATAATACTAAAGTGTGTGGTGGTGTTTGGCCTGGCCTTTTAGTATATTCTATCATCTATGGGCTGGCCTAAGCTTGCTTGTCATGTCAAGTAGTGGTGGATATGTGATGGTGTTTGGGAAGTTTTAATTTATATAATTGTGTACTTCATCATCCTACAGTTTTTACGTTTTGCATTGTATTACGGTGACTTTATCGTATAAAAGGTTTTTAGATTCCTCAGTACATGTTTAGAGTATTTCTCTACCATTAATATCTGAATAGACAGGTCAATATATAAGTACCTACGACTTTCTAAAGTCCAGTGTTCAGATTATAAATTGTAAATATCAATGTTATTATTTAACATCATGAAATTCATTTGCTTGAGAATATGGTTCATATAAATTAGTTGCAACGAAACAAATCTAGAGGATTTTCAAGAATTACAATTTTGCGTATCTATTTTGGTATTATCATTAGCTTCAGTCTATCACTATTCTACCCTATCTATCACGCACGTGAAGCGGTTAATCCGGATTCACAATCCGTACCTATTACTTATTGTCATCATTGTGTTGCTTCATGTTAACACATACAAACCATTTTATCATGTTGGTGTATTTTTAGAATCCAACCTACTATGCTATTCAAGCTTGATTCCTTTGTAAACATTTTTGAAGTTTATGTTCCGTTTGTGTACATGTGAAAATAAATATCTATAAAGTGGTTTTATAAATTGAATGACTGCTTTAAAATTGTCATTAAACATGCTCTTATGAAGGATTCATCTGGATTAGTCAAAAAGGACAATCTTATACATTCATGGTGAGTAATGCATATTTTTTATAAGTATATTCAATTACTTAAAGGGATAATAATATTTTTATGTAGTGTATCTGAAAAAATATTTGTGTGAAAAATAAATGACTATTGCACCTGTTGTTATTCAAGTTTGTTGTATGCCCCTCAGTCATTATATTTTATTGTGATTCATTAAGTGTACTTTGGGTTAAATATACTGACATGCTCATGATGAATATTCCTTGTATTCACATATTTTTAAATTAGATTTAAGACATTAAAATCAGTTGTAATTTGACTTTAATGAGTTCCTATAGTTTTGCTGTTGAACATGCCATATACATAATCTTTTCATCAAAAATTCAATTTTATCTGAATAGTTTTTTATAAAAGCTGTGATGTTGACAGAATTTCACTTCCAGCTGAAGGAATGGAATATTTTGCTATAGCACCTAGAGTGGGCTCCATATTTATGGTAGATTTAATAATATATTCTTCATACAAACAGCTGATCTCCTCACGTGATGATTCTACATACATGCAGCAATTGAGTTTAAATAAAAAATCGAAATAGGAACTCCATTATTATTATTGATTGCTTTCATAATTTAGTTAATGCAAGCAGCATACTTCTTATTGTAGGTCATGATACATAGCACTATGATATATAATAATTTGTGAAAATTTAATAATAACTTATTATTTTGGTATATTATATCCCCATTATTATAGCTACAATTGTTTTATGGTAACACTTTTATGGACCAAATTATAAGGTTCATATTTTCTGTATTGACTTTATCTCCAACTGACATATGCATATGCAAGTGTTATTTACGGTTTACAGTTTGAAATCATTTATTTCCAAAGATTACAAATCACTTATTACAGAAATAAATACTAAAATATTCTAATTTGTAAACTACATTAAATGTCCAGAAGCAGCGTGTCGAAAGAACATAAATACGTATACAGTAGTAGGTACTTATTAAAATTTCATCAATACAGTATTTTATTATTGGTAAGTAGGGTAGGTACAAAAAGTTTACGCGGCCACCATGTGGTGACTCGATGTGCAAAAATATAAAGACTCCTTCACACTGGAGGTAAATTAATTATTTTAATATATATTAAGTAGGCTTTTTTCTTAGTGAAATTTAAGGATGTGGCATTTCAATAACCTTTTAAATAGTGATAATGATTGTGTTTCTTTTATATCATTTGGCAGTGAGTTATAAAGTTTTGCTCCCTCGTATTTTATGTTTTTTTTTTTGACTAGGTATGTGTAAGTTGTGTGCTCGTCTCAGAATACACTTTTGTATTTGTTTTTTTTTGTGAATGTGATGTGTGTTTGTATGTTTTTCGACAGGATTTTATGTACCTATTAAAATACATGTATTATATTGATAGATTTGGGTTAAATTAAATAGAGTAGAATTGAGTTTCTTTATAAATTTTGTGTGTGGGTGTGAGATAGTGGTAGTGAAATAGGACTTTTATTATTTTGTTTAAATAAACCTTTTTTTATGTGTAAGTTGTGTGCTCGTCTCAGAATACACTTTTGTATTTGTTTTTTTTTGTGAATGTGATGTGTGTTTGTATGTTTTTCGACAGGATTTTATGTACCTATTAAAATACATGTATTATATTGATAGATTTGGGTTAAATTAAATAGAGTAGAATTGAGTTTCTTTATAAATTTTGTGTGTGGGTGTGAGATAGTGGTAGTGAAATAGGACTTTTATTATTTTGTTTAAATAAACCTTTTTTACTTGACCTTATCATATGAAATTGATTAAACTATACATACCATCATGCCTGTATTCCCCGAAGGGTTAAACTAATAAAAATTGTTAAATTAAACTATACATAATTATAGATATTTGATAATAAAATGTACTTGGATGATTCAACTCAAAACTTATGATACATGAACAGTATTTACCTGTCATAAATTAATTTAATGTTTTCCTTTTGTCCATGTTTGATTTTTTATTATTTTATTTATATGGCCTCTGATGACACTACCATCCAGAACTGAGTAAATATTTAGCAGGGATCTATCCACATCCTGTGGTGTAGTGGTTGATCGCTCAGCCACCACCCCAATCATATAGGCCCAGTTATTTTTTATGGGAGGTAAACAAGCAGATGGATCACCTGATTTACGATCCGATAACCGCCGCCCATGGAACCCACAGGAGTCGCAAGTGTATTTCCCGCCTTTTAAAAAGATTTGGGCCTCCGGTAACCTCACACACTCGGCGAAACACAACACAAGCGTTTCACGCCGGTTTTCTGTGAGGGCGTGGTATCACTTGGGTCGAGCCTCGAGCATGGCTCCCAAGTCAATTATAGTTAGTTTATTTTATTATAGTTAAATGTTTTCTATATTCACATAATCACAATACAATTTAATTACATACATATTATATACCAGTTATTATAGTTAAATGTTTTCTATATTCACATAATCACAATACAATTTAATTACATACATATTATATACCAGTGGCCCGCCCCGGCTTTGCATGGGTATTTAACAAGAAAATATTAATTTTAACACATTCTATCGCCTATGCTCATCAGGGATAATGTAGGATTCTATTGGTGAAAGATTTTTTCAAATTGGTCCATTAGTTTCAGAGCATATTCAATGCAAACAAACAATCAAATCTTTACTCTTTATAATATTAGTTTAGTTGGCCTGACAGACATTGTCCTGTCCAAGTTTCAACAAAATACCTTTTGTCTGACTGATCATAGTATAATTTATTAATATTATACTATGATCAGATAGTACAATGTTCAACAGTATAATATTGATGTGGAGCATGGAAATATTTAAAACAGAAATACAGTGATAAAAATCTCAAATAATTGCTTCAGCATCAGTATTCTCTGCCTGTCGCTATTATTATACCTAATTGTGATTTTACTGGAAACTTTAGTTTCTCAAATAAAATGTGTGCATTGTATCTACACTATGAAGGTTTCACATTATAAAATGCTATTATATACTGTTGTATGCTAGAAAACAATAATTATCTATGTTTCGCATCAAAATTACAGCTGTTATGGAATCAAATTTCATTGAGGTAATAATGATGTTGTATTAGTCTCTAGAGAAAAAGTTGTCATTATTTGTTTATTTATTTACCCGACTCAAATATTTACTTTTAAATTGGCTGGTGCCCACTGAATAAATCCTGTGTGTCCTGTGAATACATAGGATTTATCCAGTGGGCACCGGCCAGTGTGGTATATATAAACTACAATGTGGTTTGTTAATTTTTAAATTTATTAATGTCGTAATGTACCTATGTTTGTTTTTTGTTTTGTTTTTTTTTTTTTTTTAAAAAGCTTACTAGCAATGTGGGTCACACATTACTAGTATTCTTGTTAACCCCTCGTGCTAAGCTAAATATGCTTGTGTTACGAGTGGGTTCACGTCGGTAGTGCAATGGGTGGGGTTCGAACCGGCAACCACATGATCGCAAGTCCGACGCCCTAGCCATTAGGCTACCGCCGCTTCTTGCGACTCTACTTGGGTTTTTTTAATCCTTCTAATATAATTCGTGCCAATAGCCCACAACTTAACTTATGTGGTCGTTTGGCACAAACATAAAATAATAATAATTGTTATAATTCATATAATTGTCTTTTTTAAAGTTTTAGTTACTGTAATTGGTTGTAACCGTACTACCGTAGTAATCTTATATATATAAAAGAAAGTCGTGTTAGTTACTCCATTTATAACTCAACAACGGCTGAACCGATTTGGCTGAAAATTGGTGGAGAGGTAGCTTAGAACCAGGAAACGGATATAGGATACTTTTTATCCCGTTCCCGTGGGATGTGATGACAGACCGAATTCCAGGGGGGCGATGCCGCGGGCAGAAGCTAGTATTGTATAAAGCTGAAGAGTTTGTTTGTTTACTTGAACGCGCTAATCTCAGGAACTACGTAGGAATTATGTAGGTATATTTATAAAGGAACTCATGAAAGTACCTATCACGACGTGCGCACAAGTCGAACTCAGAGTGTAAAGTGATATGATATTTAACACATACATAATAATTATAATTTATATTAATAATTTAAATTATAAAATTGTAAAAAATATATGTTTTTTAAGGGTTGGAGCGAAAACTACTGAACAGATTTAAATTTTGTTATCACTGTTATGTGAAAGTATATGCTCCAACTTAAAAACTGGTGAACTTTTTATCACAATTAATTAATCAGATCCTGAGATACAGCTTGAACTCTCTGCTGTATAGAGGCAAAGAGGAAAGAAGAGATCATCACTGTTGGTTTTTATTAAATTACTAGCTACCGCCCGCGACTTCGTCTGCGTGGAATAGTTACTTAGTGTTAGCGTGATGATATATAGCCTTTAGCCTTCCTCGCTAAATGGGCTATCTAACACTGAAAGAATTTTTCAAATGGGACCAGTAGTTCCTGAGTTTAGCGCGTTCAAGCAAACAAACAAACAAACTATTCAGCTTTATATATTAGTATAGATTAGTATATAGATATAGATATAATTCTGTGAACTCCTCTTAAACAGCTGCTCCGATTTGAATGTTTTTTTTTGTGTGTGTTCAAGTGGATTCGAGGATTCACAAATAAGCCCGGCAGATGGCGCTGCAGTCGGTATCTAGGTTATTTATTATTTCTTACTTTGTTTAATATCCTAATCGCTTGGTATATCATGCAAGACAACGTCTGTCTGGTCCGCTAGTATTAGTATAGATTTTAGGAATCCATTTCTAATCTTACTATAGCTTCAGGTGAGCGAAGCCGCGGGCAAAGGCTAGTACATATTTAATAATAGTTTTTCTTCACAAGTAAATCATTTTAGAGACTGATGATTACCGAAGGAAAGGTTGCTTTACATTTCAAAATGTGAAAGAGTGATTCTCATATAAAAATATTTATTAACAATAATAAAGTATTTAATTCTTACCTATATTATGCCAACATTTTATTGAGATATATACTAATGAAGTTAGAAGCTGGATAAGTAGTCATTGGTCTATACTGTTCCGATCCGTTGCTGACTGGTCGTCTACAGTCCTAGACGGTAAAGCCGAATATCCCGCCGCTATCGGTCGTCGGAACATCTCTATTTAAAAAATAAAAAGAGGTGACGGAATAGGATAGTATTTTTCTCTCCCTAGGTATTCATAGTAGACGCAAGCGCAACAGTTGGCGCAGGTCTGTTTGTGTAAAAAACCTCTGGCCTCTATGAACTGTGGCCCCAATTAGTGGCATCTTAAGCTTATTCGGCGCCGGGGTATTTCTTATGTTTTATTATTATTATTATTTATTTTGCTCGTGTATTCGTATCTTACTTTTAACATCTTTTTTGGCCACTATAAATAGGCCGCTCTGTATATGAGTACATATATGTTTTTTAGACTGTGAAGTTTAGTAGTATACGACAGTTGGAAAACAAACACCAACATAGCCATGATATATAACTTATGTAAGTAATGACGTAATAATATTACGTACCTAGTTGTCTCCTCAGCAGCATTCCCAGGCATAACATCTCACCAAAGTTTCATTCCATTTGAATTGTTAAAACTGTGAAGTGTTGAAGAAACTAATAGATACAAAAAAATAATTTATATAATTGTCACAACTACATATTCCTTAAATACTGTTTCATCCCTAATTAATGAGTATTTAAATTAATATACCTATGTACTTTTAGTTTTGTCTGAGTATAAATAAACGTAATATGATCAAGGAAAATTCAGAAACAATTTTACACAATAGAACATAATTTATAATGTGATTCATAGTACATCACATATTATGTGAATACTTACTAATTAGTAATTTGTTTTAAAATCATCTTATACTCCTAAAGTAAATTTTGTGATTTATTTTACATTTTTCATGCTAAGATTATAAAGTTATTTTAGTGAAGGAAAAATTCGACTTGCGGGCAGGATTTGAAACTGCGTCTTCTGGTTAGATACACCACATGCTATGACCACTAAGCCACCGCGAGTCCCACCCGCCATGTCGAAATTTTCCGTCACATTCTGAATTTACGTCTTATACTTACCCGATTCACTCGTGATTTAAAGGCACACAGCCTTCAGACCACGAGTGAATAGGTTTCTTCTGGGCAGGCGCGCTCCATCGTATATCGCTGTGTCGCTAACATCAGGCGAACTTGCGGCCAAGCGTAAGCCTATCAGGATTAAAAAGTCTCCGAAGTTTTAAGGTACTTTTAGGGAGTTGTCCCAAAGGTCCACGATTCTATTGTTATGCTTTTCCCACCAGGTCCATGAAAAATTATAATCATGTTTTAAATGTTCCCAACGGGTTCACGAGATAGCGCTAAACCTTAGACACCCCAAATTATTTTTAATATAACATTTATCCCTTAGCCAATCTTTAATTGGTGACTGTAGGTACCAAACATTCTCATGGTAGGTGGGGAAAGTATTTTATATTTTATAAAATGTCGTGGCCCCTTTGGGAAATTAGGTATGAATTTTTATGACCGCTGGGAATAGGGTTGCCAACTTTTTGTCGGTCAAAAATAGTAGTTCTAAAATTATTACTCATGAAAATATAGTAGATAAATAAAATATGAAAAAAAATAGTAGGTAGTTCCCAGTACGTAGGTGCTGAATATTTCGTTTGATTTTACCCTTACACATTTTGAAACGAATATTATTGTTTTGAGTTTGATGCCTTTAAAATAAAGTAGTTTCGCCTACTATATACTTTTTTCAGAAAAATAGTAAGTAGTCGGGCCTCTAATATATTAGGATACTATATTATATGTATAGTAGGGTTGGCAACCCTAGCTGGGAAGAACCCCTTTGCGCCGACGAGGCGAAGATGCTATGGGCGAGAATTAATTTTTTATGACAAAAATTCTCCCCACGCCACCCTCATCTTTGTTGTGAAAGGTATAGATGCGCAAGTATGTTCGGGGCGAGAATTGAAATATTTGTATATATAATATTAAACTTTACTGCTGCCAGTGTCGGATTTCCGCCTAAGCCTACAAAGCCCCGGCCTAGAGGCGCAGCCAGCCTGGGGGCCCCAGTCCCTGTGGCGGGATCTACAAATAAGACAAAAGCCTGGCTTGAAGGGGCCCTAAATGCCAAGTGCCTTGGGGCCCTGGACCGCTAAGTTCGGGCCTGTCTGCTGCATGAATAGAGTATTATTACTTAGTACAACAGTTACAGCCAGGGATCCCCTAACTATTTTTGACCCCTTTTCCAAAACGAACTGTTACCTCAGACCCCCATGGCCAAATGACCTACTTTTACTTAACGAATCTTAAGTAGGTAGGAAATTATATTTAAAGTAGTATTAATTCGCAAAGAGAAAATAAAACATTCAGTGTGATGGATGAACCTGGTGACTATCTACCAATCGCTACATCGGGTTCAATATTGGTGAGTTGCAGCCTTAAATCTCCACGTTCGTTGATTTTCAAGCAGTTTCTTTGTTTCGTCAAAATGTTTGTTATCACACTGAAGCTTTTTTCAACTAGGTATGATGATGAAAGCGATAAGGTATTTTTCAGCGATGTTCTACAATGTAGGATACTGTGTTTCAATGTTGCGTTGCAACCAGAACTTCTGATAACCTTGGTTGAACTTCTGCTTAAGCTCTTCGTCTGTGCTGATGGTAATCAACTCTTCTTGCATTATCACATTGGCTTCTTCTATGGCTGTGGTATTGTACGGATTTATTATCCATTGAGGAATTTGTAAATTTAAAAGATCCTCATACTTCTCCGTAAAATCCTTGTGTAATGCATCCAAAAGTGAGTGACATATAATAAAATGTCATCATCTTGAAGCATTTCCGGTAATTTTGACAAATGCAGAAACTGCGAATATTCTTTTCTGCCTAAATTTTGTTTATAAAGGATTAGTTTACCCACGAAAGCCGATATTATTGATTTTAATCAAGTTAAGATCGTCACCCTGCAGCTGCTAATTAACTTTGTTGAACATTCCAAAGATATCAGTCAAGTAATAAATATCTGTTGTACAATTGTTCAGATTTTTTTCAAATTCGTATCTTTTTCCTGTATAAACTCCAACACAGATTCAAAAATGGCTGAAAATCTTTCTAAGCAAGAGCCTCTTGATAGACAGCGAACTTCAGTGTGCAGAAGTAATCGATTAGACTTCGTCGTTTTCCTCACATAGCTGAGCAAATAACCGAGAGTTCAAAGAATTGCTTCGAATCTTGTTGATAGCATTTATTACATATTGTAAAGACTTATGCAATCTAGGACTCAGCTTTTTTGCTACTAAATGCTGCCTGTGAATCACCCAGTGAATGACCAGTACATCAGGCAGTTGTCGCTTTAAGTGAGCTATAAATTTTGCCCGTATTAATTTGTGCATGCTGTGTTAGTCTATAAGTAATTGTGACATGCATATGTAAATTACTTGCTATTATTTTGTTAAGGTGTCAGTGTAAACAATTGTTGGCTAAACTAATAAAAAAAAAAAAAACCACGATGACGACCAACCCGAGACGGTGCACCATCAGTCGCAACAGAAACAATATTCTTCCATGGAATAGCTTTGTCGGTAAAAAAATGTTCCACGGCCTAAAAAATCGATTCTCCTCTGGTATCAGTCTCTAAATATGTAGCTCTTGGCACATTATTATTTATTTATTTATTATCGAACATATCCTAACAACAGAGCTTCATTGCCGGTTAATGTAGACTCGTCCAACTGGAGAGAGAATCTGTTGGTCTGTAAGAACTTGCAAAAAATATTTTCCAAATTGCGTGCCATCTCGTCTATGCGTCTCTGAACGGTGTTATTGCTCAAAGGTATTCTCTTTAAAATATCATGTTTGGGTTTGTGCAATTTATTTATTTCAAATATATACATAATAAAGTTACAGCCGAAGCCAATGCGTTACAATGTTAATAATAAAAAATACACTTATTGTTCAATAAAAAATAATATAAAAGACATAAAGTCACACTCTGGTGCTGATGTCAGGGATAGAGCTCGAACCAGCGGTGAGTTGGCATGTGACACCGTGCGCGTTGACGGCACCGCCAGTAACGTGCGCTTGCGAGGTCTGAGTTGATGCTAAATGACCCTAGGTATGTTTAGCCTCACAACTTCTGAAACTAGATCTGGGCAATCGGATTTACCCCGCAAAATCTGACATGCACAAGTCAGTGACATGCACAAGTCAATATGCACGCCTTACTTCAAGAGAGTTGAACTTTAACATACCTTGTAAAAACTTTGTCGGATAAAGGAATGGGTAATAATTAAATTGTTTTTTATATAAAAAGCTTAAAAATGCTTTTTGCACTTTCTCAAGAAGTAAGGCATAAGAACTTTCGTAGGGATTCCAAACGACGGATGCGGAATCGAGCTTACTCCTTACTAATGCCATATAAATCAATTTAATGGCCAACAGGTTATCGAACTCACGCATGTTACGTATAACAAATCAAAGTCTTTTAAAAGACTCGGTAGCTAGCTGTCTCATGTGTTCATGAAAAGTTAGTCGTGTATCAAATAGTACTCCAAGATCTTTAACTGTACTATTTATTTATTGGACATCCAGTAGTTGTTACATTTTTCTTAAATTCTAGTAACATATTTATAACAATACTGTGTTATATGCACAACTTTTTAAGGTGTCACAGCTTGCGCGATTTTGAGGTAGTAACACTTAATTATTTTAAATTTAGGCCTTAACTAATAAATGTTCAATATAATCTTAACTTAAAACATAATAATAATTCTAACTTGCAAAGAGTATAAAAAAAGAAAACGAAGAAGACAAGTGAAGTCTGAACATAATTATGACTTCAATGATTGCTCATGCTGCGATCTTTTAACAGCCTAAACACAACTGCCTTAAATTTTTAAAACGATCGTTAAAAATGTCAACATCTCTACTGACCAGATTATAAGTTTTTGAAATTCTTGATATGGTAGAAAATTGCTTTAGATTAGTTCTCGCGCGGGGCTGGTGCAGAATTCCGAGTGCAGTGGCTGTACGCCTTGGTAAACGAACTATCATAACTATAATATATACTATATTACTAACACGAGTAATCGGCTCCGTTCCTAAAAAGTATTGCACATGCCTAGGGTTATGGGCACGACTGAAAGACATAACACAGCATTTGGACGTATTGAAATAGAGTTTATTGTCAATACTCCACTTATAGACAGAGTTTATGTCTTCCTGTAGCGTCAGAGAATCAGTGGCATTTTCCACAGCATATATTAATTTGAGGTCGTCAGCTTACAGCAAACACTTGGAGTGCTTAAGAACAGGTTCCAAATCATTTATCATGATACCAAATAACAGCGGTCCTAAAATCGAACCTTGACTGACGCCAGATCGGGTGTGATAAGGTGGGGAAATAACATACATTAACATTCCATCACGCCTGTATTCCCCGAAGGGTTAGGCAGAGGCGTACTAATGTACACCCACAGTTTGCCGGTATGTTTAGGTCCCATGTAATAGGGGGCGAGCCTATTGCCATTAACCGGGCACAAATTCCTAACTCCGAGCTGCTACTGGGAATTTCATAGAAAAACCCAATAACACTTTGCTCGACCTGGGAATCGAACCCAGGACCTCTAGCGTAGCAGTCGCGGTCAGGACCACTTGGCTATTGAGGCAGTTTGTGGGGAAATAAAATAACCATATTTGACATATTGCTGCCGATCACATAGATAAATTGCAAAGAATCTAAGTAATTTAGGCGTAAAACCTATATCGTTAAGCTTGGTTAGTAGCATATCATTATCTACGCGATCGAAGGCTTTTTTGAAGTCGAAATAAACAACATCAACTTGTATACTGTCGTCCAAGTGCTGCGAAATACAATCTACAAGCGTTAACAGGTTCGTATTAACGGATCGGTTAGTTCGAAAGCCGTGTTGAGAGTCACTGAGGTATGGTTGTACCTGAGGACTGATTGCAAAATGGATTCAAATAGTTTAGGAAGTGAAGAGAGAATTGCTATTGGTCTATAATTTTCTACTCGAGAATGATCACCAGATTTTGGTAATGGTTGTACTCGCGAGACTTTCCAACGTTGTGGGTACTGCCCGGTTGATAGTGCCAGATTAAAAACATGAAGTATTGGTGCGGTTAGATGGTCCTTACATCCCTTTAGGATGTAGGCGGGAATGCTATCTGGGCCGATTGCAGAGTTTGGTTTAAGTTTATTAATCGCTTTAATTATATCATGTTTTTGAATTTTATCAATATGAACTAGATTTGCAGAGTTACTATTGTAATTGCTATTGAGATTTTTATAATCAAGTAGAGGGGTATTACATTGTGGTGCAATACATTGTTAAGGACCTCCGCAATGGCTGGTAAGATAAGCTGCTCTCCAATTGTGTGGGGTTTCCCCGACTTCGCTATTAGTAAAGATATATTATAGGACGCTCGTAAACCATCATCGTCTTTAATAGATGATAACGCAAACGTCGATCTTATGGATGGCCTTTGTCTAGTTTTGCTTTAAGTACTTGAAAAAATGGGCTTACTTTTTTTGTCAGCATGTACTCTTGATAAGTGGTCATCCATTTTTTAAGGCTTCATGGCATCGTTACTGAATACTTTTTCACATATGAGACACATCGGCAAGTGTTGATTTAATGGAGATGCAATAAATGCGAACTTCAACTAGTCCAAACTGTATTGTCTGCATTTTTTTTTCGTGTCCGCCATCATAAAACTCAGTAATCCTGCAAATAAAAAAATAAGAAACTAAGTACCTAAATAAAAAACAATAATAAACTGTTAAATTTACTAGTACATTTTTACAATTGAAACAACTGAGGCAACTGCAAACTTTTGCAAACAATCTACAGATAGCTCAACTGATCACTATCACACAGTGGGGCAATGCTGATGCGCTGTGCCGGATAAAAACTGTTTGGTACTTACCCTGTTAATTTTTCATAAACTGCAGATTATTGTATGGTTACGCTATTAACTCGCGTTGCGTCGGGAGCTCAGCATTTTGTAAATTCTTTTTCAGTCACTTTACTTCACTTAATTTAGCTATGTAATAACTTTGTAATCTCTTGAAATAAATGAGTAGGTACTTATATGAGTTATTATCGTTGAAGCTCCAACGAATTTCAAAACGCAAATGAACTTTCAACCTTTTTTTTTCCTATATGGCAATAGCTGTTGATTCAGGGAATCTTAACAGCGTAACCGGACTTGGTGGCGAGGCACCGAATGCTTCCAGCCAGGAACTAAGCAACAGCAGCTAAGGGCGTCGTCCCCTACGGGATGGCGGACTTTGCTGATCTGGGAGGGTTTGTAGTCGACGCTACTTACCACCAGGGGATTGGGGTGATGGGGGCCCTATCGAAGTAACGCTTGGAGGTGCGTTTCATAAACTGCTTGATGTTAGGCAGTTTTAGGTCTAGGTGGAGTTCCCTGTTACGCACGAACCACGGGGCGCCCGTGGCTTTGCGCGTAAATCGATTTTGGAAACTTTCAACCTAAGTGCAAGCTCGTTAAATAGTAAAATATCAGAAACATGTTTGGCCTTGCAACTTGTTCAAATCGGTCGTGTTAAATCGCGTAAGCGTCAAATAGAGAGCAAGTCAAAACAAATATTTCGGTGGATCCCGTGGATCGGTGTAAAAGGGTCAGCGAGAATTAAATTCACGCGCATCCCAGTCCCACCAACCAGCCCGTAACATCCTCGCCGGTTTAAAACCATCAAACTTAAACTTAACTTAATTTAAACTAGGTGTCTTGGCTTCTTATGTAGGTACTAGACTTCCGCCCGGCTTCGCACGGTGGAGAAATCCCTAACTTTTTTCAAAATATTATATAGCCTATGTTAATCTGGAATAAAGTAGCATCCAAATGGTGAAATATTTTTTGAAATCGGCCCAGTCGTTTTTGAGTTTATTCGTTATAAACATACATGCAAACCTTTCCTCTTTATAATATTAAGTATAGATTGGTATCTATCTCAGATTTACGGATTTCTATTTGATACTTTCATTACAAGTGGTAGGACAAGTTTTGTAGCTCTGAAACTAGGTTTTAAGAATACAGTAACCGACTAGGATCGGTTATAATGTTACCTACATTGGCGGGCGCCATATTTAAGAATTCTTTCGATCTATACTTAGGTACCTATAGCATTGAAGTCCATAAAATATTCTAAGTACCTCCTACCCTAAAACTTGAGTTTCTTGATTAACTTAAAGATAACTTTCGAATTTGTACTAAGATAGTGATGCATGGACAGCAAATCGTAATCTATCAAGTAAAACAATACAGTGTCAGTGTGTCCGAGACGTGGGGTGGTCGATTTTTTATTATTAACTTAGGCGGGGTGCGGCCGGGAGCGGCAGTCCAAACATCGCCTTGTTCAGATCGATATCGTTACGGCTTATTCCGCTTGCGACACATTCCAAATAGCACTGTTTTATATAGTAGGTACTTACCTATGTTACTAAAACATTTATTCATTATTTTTTATTTTATTGTATAATAATAGTATTATACAATAAAATAAAAAATAATGAATAAATGTTTATTTCAATTACATAAATGCGTTAAGTACTGTAAATGGAGATCACCTTTTAAGCAAGGAATTCCTTGTGTTAGGAGACTCCGCTCTTCCAGACGGTTATATCTATAGTTATGCAATTGATCAAGCAAGTTAATTGAACATAAGAATTGGTATACGTTTAAATTTAAGAATGTTACAGTTTTAAGTAAAGGTGAATTATAAAAGAATACATAGGTAAAAGGCGCGTATGTAAATGAGTGAGAGTAGATGTAAGTGAGATAGTGTAAGGGTGTGTTTGTGTGTGTGTGTTTACTTATTAGTTCGATAGTATTGTTACGAGTAATAGTAGCTTAATGTTAGCCCTACGATATTGTCTAGGGTTCGGAAGAAGCCGATTAAAGCTTCCTCCACTAACTAGTATAATACTGTCTAATTAGCTGCTGGATTAAGAGGCCGTCCTAAAAATTCACTCGATCGAGTTTAGGTAAATTCTATGTTTGTGTGCGCTTTTCACGCACACATGGCTGTAGAGCGAGCGTACGAGCCTATAAACAATGTTGATCCTTTCATTATTAAATTAAATTTCTAGTTTTATTCTCGTTAGTTTTTTTTTGTATTTTCAATTTTGTTTTTAATTTAGTATATTTTTATACATACAATATTCAATAAACATCAAAACATAAAACTTTGAAGGCGGAAATTGGGGTGAAAATTGTAATTTTTGTAGCTACTCATCTATCTATATATATAAAAGAAAGTCGTGTTAGTTACTTCATTTATAACTCAAGAACGGCTGAACCGATTTGGCTGAAAATTGGTGGAGAGGTAGCTTAGAACCAGGAGACGGACATAGGACATAGGACTTTTTATCCCATTCCCGATACTTTTTATTCCACGGGGGCGAAGCCGCGGGCAGAAGCTAGTTACTAATAAATACCTAGTGACGAGTTTAATGATTTATGGATTTTTACATTTTAAGGGTAGGAAACGGGGGTTGAAGCCTGAAGGTTAATGTACTTATTAGTATGGGTGAATAGTTTTTAAAGGTAGGTATTTGAAAATGAGATATGTAGCTACTCATCATAAAAAATGTGTTTCAGGGATTTTGAATTTTCAAACTTTTACTTTAGAGGGTTGATAGTTTTATCTTTTTCTAGGCACTTCAAAATCGTAATATTTTGTTAAATGTTTATCAAAACACATTTTGGTCACGACTGAAACCGCTCGGTTGTATGTACATCTGTGCTAATTGTGGTATGTAGTTTAACTTTGCTCCACTTCATCGTGAAAAGTGTGAGATGAGATGTCTGAAGAATTACTTATATATAGAATTATATTTGTTTTTCATATTTTACCATGCACGTAGAATGTGCATAATGAAGGACCAACATAAGACATTAATTTTGTACTACAGTAGTAATCACGGCGATAACTACAATATTCATACCTTTGAATTTATTAAAACCTTTGCTTATAAATATTTAATGTAAGAAGAGGTTGCTTTTGACTAATGAACATAGAGCTTTGTAATAGGTGCTATGATTGCATAATTTTGTTTGTAATGTATATCATTTAATGGGTTATTTTAAATCTATACTAATCTATATCTATATACTAATATATAAAGCTGAAGAGTTTGTTTGTTTGTTTACTTGAACGCGCTAATCTCAGGAACTACTGGTTCGATTTGAAAAATTCTTTCAGTGTTCGATAGCCCATTTATTGAGAAAGGCTATAGGCTATATATCCTCATATATCTCCTATATCTCCTCTACGCGGACGAAGTCGCGGGCAGAAGCTAGTAAAATATAAAGCGTTATAATAGCTACTAAATTACCAAGCATTGCGTTGTCTAAATTTGAATGCTTGAATTGCCGGCAAAAACATAATACCATAATGGCAGGTGGGACTCGCGGCGGCTTAGTGATCATAGCATCTGATTTATCTAACCAGAAGACGCAGGTTCAAATTCTGATCGCAGTCGAGTTTTTCCATCACTAAAATAACTTTATAATAATATCTAGGAATGTGCAAAAAAATCACAAATAGTTAACAGTTCATATTTAACTTGAAAAAAATTAACCAAATTTTAATCTCTGGTTTCAAAATTAATAATTATGATTTTCGTAATCAGCCCCTGAGAATCCTTGAAATTGACACCCATATCAATTTATTTAGAAAAGCATTTTCGTAATCAGCCCCTGAAAATCCTTGACATTGACAGCTGTATCAATTTATTTACAACAACAATGTCCGCTATCTTGGATTTAAAAATTAATGTCATTTTCGTAATCAGCCCCCAAAATTCTTTGAAATTGACACCCATATTTATTTATTTAGAAAAGCAATGTCCGCCATGTTGGATTTCAATAATTTTCATAATCAGCCCCTGAAAATCCTTGAAATTGATACCCATATCAATTTATATAGAAAAGCAATGTCCGCCATCTTGGATTTCAAAATTAATATAATTTTCGTAATCAGCCTCTGAAAATCTTTGAAATTGACACCCATATTAATTTATTTAGAAAAGTAATGTCCGCCATCTTGGATTTAAAAAAAAACATTTTCGTAATCAGCACAATGAGAAACTTGTACTACCCATACTTCCTACAAAAAATACCAGACCATATTATATTATAGGGCTTTTCTAGAAATTCGAAGTTATAAAATAATCAACGTATCAAGTTGTGTTAATCGCAGTATAATTTGGGAAAATATTTACGTCGAACACGCGCACGCTTGTGACACAAAGCGATACGTCCTCTCGCTGGGAAGGCCCAATCGTGACTGGCGCGAGCGGCTTTGCGCGCTCGATATTATAGCACAATTATAGGTCTTTTCATCTTTGATTTACTAAATCAAAATATTTTTTTTTTGAAAAAGTAATTTTTGATCCTATTAGAGGGATAACTGAAGATTATTAAGTAATTTAAAAAATAATCAAAATGTCTTTCTAAAAAATAGAAAAAAATACATATTTGTCTGCAATTTTCACGAAAAATTACGTTACGTAAATATTTTTTTCCTGCTATATTTTGTATGAAAATTGAAAAAAGTGCTTCCGCTAGTGCCAAGTAGAGCATATGCTGGGTTTTATAGTATTTTTTAATATTCACTAATACTAATATTTTCTTGTAAACCGATCATCAAACTTCACTCCAAACGCGTTTTTTGGGAAAAGGAGTTGTCAATAAAAGGGATTTACGATTATTATAGACGTAAATTGAAAAATCCATTTCCGCTTGTGCCAGGTTTAAGAGCAGTTCTTTTCAAATAATTAATAACTTTATATAAATTCTTTGTAGATTCCTCACAATCGGTCAACAAAATTCACTAAAATGCGTCAATTTTTAGGACGGCCCCTTAAGGAAGCGTAGACACGATATTCTCGACTTCGTCATAACTTTTGGTCTTAAGCCATAAAGTCAAGACTTTTTTGCAGTCATTAAATTTCAGAGGGTATATATTATGTAGCTCTTTATTAAGGAAGTTGTATAAATTGGAAGAGTGACTCTCATAGCTCTTAATCCTCCTCCTCTTAAACTCCCATAATCTCTAACTCTTGCCTTTTAGCGAAAGCTGATCTTACTCTGATAATTGGAGCAACTGAATAATTCCTTCTATTTCTTGATTTTGTCGGATCATACGGAAGTGATGTATGTTTTTTTAGAAGAGTTGAAGCACGTAAAGTTTTTTTGCAGTAAGAAGGTCAGATGTTAAGTAAAGGCTCTCAGTAGGGAATCTATAGGGTTTAAATAGCATGACTTTGAGTAGAAATCTCTGAGCCCTCTCTAGTTCTAGAAATTTTATTTTTGTGGTCCCTCCCCAAATTTACGTGTACGGCAAACAGTACGTGAGAATGGATTGCGCTAGGCTTACATAGACTTGTAAAAGAAGATTCTTTGAAGCTACGTGTCGCAATGTTTTAAAGGTCCATATCATTTTTCTAATTCTAGACCATATGCCAGGATGAATACAGTTCGTTGGTCGACTAACACTCCCAAGTATTTAGTGTGTTGTAGTCTGTGAATTTTTGTACACGAGCAGTCGGTGATTGGAGCATTACTACAATTGTGGATCTTTAATTGAAATTCAGAGGAAGGTTGTGTGTTGTTGTATTTAGTGAAGCAGATATAGTTTGATTTAGAAGCGTTGAGTGTGAGGAGGTTCTGGTTTAACCATTTTGCGATCTTTGCCAGACCGCTTTCAGCTAGTATTGCAACGTTGGACCAAGTGTTGCCACTGAAGACTATGGCGGTGTCGTCTGCATATGAATATATGTGGCCCCCGTCAATCTTCATGTTACGGAGGTTGTTAATGTAAATGAGAAACAATGTAGGTCCAAGAATGCTCCCCTGACCAACACCGAACGTGACTGTTTCTTCAGCACTAATATAATCCCATATTTTTACCATTTGTTTGCGTTTGTTCAGGTAAGATTTGAAAAGGTCAAGTGTGAGCCCCCTAATACCGATATTTTCCAGCCTGTGCAAAAGTATGGGGACAGATACGGTGTCAAATGCCTTTTTAAAGTCGAGGAAGACAGCTAGACATTTGCTACCCTTATCCACTTTGTCTACTAAGGTAGACGTTAAAGACAGGACCGCATCCTCCGTAGACATTCCTTACCTAAAACCAAACTGACATGGTGACAAAATTGTATATTTGCTAAGATATTGAATAAGTCGTGAGTATAAGTCTTTCAAAAATTTTTGAGATGGACGGTAGGACTGATGTAGGCCTATAGTTTGACGAGTTTGTTTTGTCCCCGCAATTGTGCACAGGAGTTATTAGAGCTATTTTCAAAGCATCCGGGTAGATTCCCTGTTCAAAACATAGATTTATTAAATAGGTTATAACAGGGACAACTACCTCATGGGCAGCTTTCAGAAAGTTAACATGTATTTTGTCACAACCTGGGGCACTGTCTGATTTAAAACTCTTAAGAGTGGTACGTATTTCACTATCGTCTGTATCGAGTAATACAAAAGATGAAACTGGGGGGCGTGTCGATGATGAAAATGATGTATTAGCATTGATGTTATTACCTATTTGGGATATAATGTTATCTGCAAGAAGCTTGCCTATATTAGAGAAGTAGGTATTTACCTCATTAACCGAGTCCTGTTCCAGTAATTCTGTTTTTTTTTTCCTAGATTTGCGTTGTGTAATGTTGTTAATTATATCCCACGTTTTCCTAGGGTTTTTGTGAACGCTAGATAATTGGGCTCTGTCATGTATTCGCTTTCGTTTTTTAATAATTATTATTTATATATAAGATATAAAAAAAGGAAAGGGACTGTTACTCCTTAACACAGGCTATTTTGTAGCCTAGCTAAGAGTACAGCGCCTCACCCACCTGATTAAACATCTAAGTACAAAATTCTGTAGAATGTTAATGCTCACTGTACTACAATCTCCTATTCTGACAATAAAGTTTTATTTATTTATTACAATAATGGAATTGCAGTAATTGCGATACCGTCTGTAGGTGATCCTTAGTACCTCATTGAACGGGTCAAGTCTTAGCTTCTTTTGCATGCTATTCCTATTGAAAATACATCGCAGTAATCCAACAGTCATCCACAGTTTTAGCATTCTATTTTTACCGGTATATTCATCGTGATTGTACTACGTATGATACAGTTTTGCAATGTTCTGATTAGGTTATAAGCGAGCGTGTTAGGGTTGGTCAATACTAGCAAGTCAGACAATTTGCTGTTCCTTAGGTAGTCCAGTCCCGCTTCAAGGTTAAAACCGTTTTAGTTTTTGTACATTTTATTATGGTTGCATGATTTTAGATCTTCAAAAAGGCCATGTAGTGATCAGTAATGGTGGTATGAATAATTGCAATAGTTGCAGTTTTACTGTTAGGTTGCAGTTTTATGATGTAGTGATCCAGACAACTTTTGTCTCTCGTGGGTAGCAAGTGACCAGGGACAAGGCCATGCATTGCCAGCATGTTGAGATAACTAAGTCTGTTTGAGCGCTCACTCGATTTCTCGTTTTGATAGCTTATCAGATTTATATTTATGTTACCCGTAATTATAATGTTTTTGCTTGATGTAATGGTGGTTAAATGGTTATTTAGAGATTGAATAAATTCGTCCGCGTTCTGAGTTGAGGGGGATCTATAAATTGCCATGATTTAAGATCAGGTGAGATAAAAGTCTCTAAACAGGACGCGTGAGATAATGTAATTTCTCTAGTTTTGGATTTATAAGCGTTTTTAATGAAAACGACCACGCCATCTTTTGAAGTTTGGAATGAGACAGTTAGACATTTGAGGTATTTGTTTGTCTGGGTGTAACCTACATTCGGTTAGAACCAATAGATCAAAATCAGTTTTGAGATTTAGTAAGTTTATTTGAAGTTCAACAAAGTTGGAGTACTTAGTTATTTTATTTTAAGATTTTACTTTTTTAGAATAATTATTAATTTATTTCCATGAATTATTTAATTTTCTTTACAGGAATGAGAGACGTTTGGCGAACAGTTTAGAAACAGGTCAAGCGTCGGAAATTGTATTTTTATAAGTATATAATTATGTATATTATACGTAGCGTAGGTATAATTTTATTATTTAGCGGGGATAACGACAAAAAATCATCCCCTTTACTTTAAGCAAGAAAGTCACAAATAAGTCCAGTTATAAACTACTCACATTTGCATAGACCTATGACTATCTTAGAACTGGACGTATAGGAAAATACTCGCAGCTTTGTCTATTGTCTCTTGCCCATTGAACAGGGTCAAAATAAGTTAGCTAGCGAAACTCCGCAGTCGTGATGGGTCTAATCTAAACATGATCAAAAAGATACAACCAAGTACGTGTCTTTTTGAAAATTCTGTTTTCTTTGTTTAAACTTCACAGTCGTAATGAATATCGATATCTAAACCCACAATATAACATAATTTTCTCAGCTAATATTTTAAGTAACAATTCCACCAACAACATCACTATTCCACAACCCGTACATTCTTGTGGTATATTTAAAAAATGAAAGAAAAAACGGATAATAATATTATTCGAATTCACGTCACGGGACTTTTTTGGCGGGCCTCGCCTGAGTGAACACGAAATATTAAATTGGGGTAGGTACAGGCTTTTCTCTAGAGCCTAATACGTCATTTTAGAACCTCAATGAGAAATTACTCCATTACTACGACTGTCATTTGATGATTAGTTGGCAATTTTTCTACAATTGCTTTCTCTTTCTTTAAGAAGTAGAGTACAGAACCTTGATGGTTTATATACGAGGGTGCGTTTTTAAGTTCGCGGAATGAGAGGGTTGGAGGGGGGTGGTTAGTCTCATTAGGATCGTAACGTGTTTAGTGACTCATAATTAGTATAAATACGAGGTTTAATTATTATTAGACAATTAGTCTTTGAGTTATCGTCAACCAAGCAATATAATCGGGAGTGAAAAGTGAAATATGGAAAAAATCTAATATCGTGACGTTATAAAGTTCCTTACCAAGCAAGGAAAATCAGTTGCGACCATAATGAATGAGATGTCATTGGTTTACGGCGACTCTTGTGCAGGAAAAACCACGGTGTATAAGTGGCACAGTTTATTTAAAAAAGGACGGGAATCCCTTGAAGACGACCCGAGGCCGGGCAGGAGCATCGAGGTGACTACGACAGATCTTATCCAAAAAGTCGAAAAATTTGTACTCGACGATGCTCGACTAAAGAAGAAACAACTCGCAGAAATGATATCCGATACAACCATTTTTTACATCCTGCACGATCATCTTGGCATGACTAAGGTCAGTGCAAGATGGGTGCCGAGAATGCTCACGCCGCCACAAAAACAACAGCGTGTAGAGTGTTCACGTGCATTTTTGGAGCTCTGTAATGAAGACAAAGATGGTGTATTGAGTCAAAATTTTACTGGAGACGAAACTTGGGTTCATCATTATGAACCTGAGTCGAAACAAGACTCCATGCAGTGGCATAAAAAGGGCACAACACCTCCCAAGGAGTTTAAGGTGTCACAGTCAGCTGGGAAACTCATGGCAACGGTCTTTTGGAACTCGGAAGGAATATTATTGATCGATTATAAAGATAAAGGTGTTTCTATAACCGGAGAATACTACGCTTCAATATTAGAGCAACTAAAAGAAGCGATTAAAGAGAAAAGACGGGGAAAATTGACGAAAGGTGTGCTGCTTTTGCACGAAAACGCGCCCGTCCACATAAGCCGCGTTGCGTTGGCTGCCCTGCATAAGGTGGGCTTCAATATTTTGAATCACTCACCCTACAGCCAAGACCTGGCCCCGAGTGATTATTACCTGTTTCCAAAAAAAGAGCTTCAGGGTAAAAAAAATTACCACCGATGATGAAGTCAAGGAGGCAGTTTCAGCGTATTTTGATGATAAAGAGAAAACATTTTTTATGAAATTTAAAAATTTTAATAAATTAATTGAAATATCTGTAAAATGTATTAGTCTTGCAGGTGAATATATTGAAAAGGAAAAATAATTTGTTTTGTTTATTTCCACCCCTTATCCTCCATTCCGCGAATATAAAAACGCTCCCTCGTACAGTGCGTATCGTTTATTTAAGAAACTAAATAATTTATAAAAATCTACTAAAATGATGCAGTCTTTACAATACAACGTTGATATTCATAAGTAACTTAGATAATGTGTTGAGAGTGCAGAAGAATTAACTAAAAAGTTTGACAAAAACCCACAACGTACTCGTAAAAGGATTAAATAACATTTTCGAAACCTCCGACTAACACACAACCTACACATATTCACTCACCTACGAGAAAATCTGGAGGAAGCTGTTTTTAGTTCTACCAGACTCATCACTTAATTATTTAATAGGTTTTAATTGAAATTCAGAACAAAAATGGGAATCGTAGCCCGGACCGATTTTCATGTAGGTGAGTGGATACGTCCCAAGTCGTGTGTCAAGATTAAATAAAATAGTGGGCAATAAAACTTCGCGAGCCTTCGTAAAGCTCCGTTTTTTGCTAGTATATATAAAAAAGGCAAAAAATTTGCTAATAAAGTAGTAGTAGTAGTTTGGGTTATTATTTTCGTTTACGGTATATTGTTTTTAATTCATTGTAAATAAAGTTTCATAAAATATTTAAAAATATAAAGATACTAGTTTTTATCCGCGGCTTCGCTCGCCTAAAGCTATATTAGGAGTACAAATAAAAAACCAACATTGATAATCTCTTCTTTGTATGGGTCTCTATACATCGGAGAGGGCAAGCTGTATCTCAGGATCCGTTGAATTATTTGATATAAGAAGTATACCAGTTTTTAAAAAACAGACTAGAATTTTAAAAATCACATTTTTGGGTACGCCGACTTTTATATACCCTAACCCACTTGTCTTTTTTACAATTTTATAATAGTAGAGATAATTCCCATACATACTTGTTTTTTTATTCGTCCTGTCTAATTTGTTTCTAGCTCTTCGTACAGAGCAATAAATATATACCAGCGCCATCTATTGCCTTGATTGTTCATTCTTGATCGCGTCACTGTTTCTTATTAGGTAGTTCGCTGTATCACCGCTCTTTTAAAAAAGCGCTTAGTTATCGGAGTAATAATGGGCGTGGCTAAAATACCGAAACATCGAATTTCATTTAGCTGTTGTCAGCGTCTTAATGAAGTACTCTAGATTACCATTTTTGGACTTTTATTAGCGTTGTTTTATTTGTGATTCATGTATCACTAAGTAGCAGTAGGCTAGCCCCTATGACATGGAACCTAAAAGTACCGGTAAACTGTGCACCTCTGCCTAACCCTCGGAAATATCGGCGCGATGGTATGTTGTTATGTAAACCGATCTACCCCTGCGTCAGTAAACGCACGCAGCCCGCGTGCGCCCGCGACTAGTCAGCTTGTTCATCCAAGTTCAGTTTAGCCCGTAGCCACTAGCCCTAGCTGCTAGCTCATTGGATTGAAAGCATAGATTGCAAGCGTGCGCACAGACCACAGGACCGTCAGCACCAACGAACCACGATCTCGCTCAGAGATACCGCCCGCGATAACGTTTTCCAGGTATAACTATTTAGAACATAATAAAAAAGTATGTAATGTGATTATGATTGGATACTTTTCACGCCGTATGCGCTTCCCGCCTAACGTTGCGTTTGAAGTCAAGTTATGAAATCTGCATTATAATTATGATCAAAACATTGTGCTTGCTAATGTACCAATAAATGATGAGTTTATTTGACCTGTAAAAGAGTAAATTATATGTCTCATATGCCAGTAAAAGTTACATCACTTTTACATTTATTTTCAGGATTGACCCTATTGGATATAGTTGCGACTTTCGGAGGAATTCTTCAAAACGGATACTGAATATTCTTTAAACAACGAATCTTATCCCTTTTTCACTTTAATCAAAAAAGGAAAATGCGAATGCTCTATTAGGTATGAAAAAGGTGTTTTATAGTAGTACGCCATTTAAAATTATAACCTGACGACATTTTAATAAATACTTATATATATTTTTTTATTTTGAAGATGTTCATAAATGGGAAATTTACTTCAATGGTTATTTCTCAAATTCAATGTTATCAATGGTTAAAATTGTAATCACTCTAAATAACCTGTGACATTTAGTTATATTTTCACGTATTTTTGCGAAATTTAGTTTTGACGGGGTAATTTCGGGATGAAAAAATATGTTTTACTTAATTGGTTAGGTTAGTTTAGAACTGTGACCAGTGACCAACTGTGAGCCAGAACCGAAATGTAGCTATTGTGCATAATTGTATAGAAGAAATGTGGGTTAACTAGACGAGCATAGGCCATTGTTATGCCACACAACGATAGATATATTTCATTTCATGATGAAATGCACTGTTTTACAAGACATCTAAACATCAATCCGCTATATTGATGAACGCAATTCATTCCGTTCCACGTGTTGAAGGTCACCAATTAAAGTAATTCAGCTATTTTACAGAACAGAGCTATTTTCTAAAGCGACTAGCATTATGTAAAATAGCTAATTATACAATTCTACTGCGACATTTACATTACTTTCTGACTAAATGTTAAAACACGAGATAAATCTCTTTATTTCTAGTAAGTTAAACGACTTAAATAGTACATAACGTTACATATTTATTTAAGTTAATAGTTGTAACCTCGACTTTGGTTACATATTTACCAAGCTATTAATAGTGCGCCAAATACATAAACGAGAGGCTGAATCAGGATATCAGATAATTCAGATCCAGCATTTATCTAACTACCAAAACAACGTATCATAGATGTTTTCCACTGGGAACGTTTTGTTTACATAGGTACTAGCAGGCCCAGTAGTCGATGTCCTGCCCTGAAATCTATATATATAAAAGAAAGTCGTGTTAGTTACACCATTTATAACTTAAGAACGGCTGAACCGATTTGGCTGAAAATTGGTGGAGAGGTAGCTTAGAACCAGGACACGGACATAGGATACTTTTTATCCCATTCCCGTGGGATGTGATGATAGACCGAATTCCACGGGGGCGAAGCCGCGGGCAGAAGCTAGTAAATAATATACTAAGACCCGACTGCAGCGCCACCGGCCGGGTCCAATTGTATTTTCAAACCATTCCGGAAACCCACTCAAATATTCTACGCGGACGAAGTCGCGGACATATTAAAAGAAAAATACACTTACAAGTATGTACTAAATAAGACAAAAAAATAAAACCGATAAATCAGAAAACATTATTGTGACCATTAATTTATTATTATACTCGCGTCTCGTCCTCGAGATTAGGAATTGGGATATATAATGAAAAATACAAAGAAGTTGGTGCAAGTGGCCCCTAGTGTTTAGTATAAAATAATTAATAATAAAATTCCTTGTAGGTGTTCATTGCTGTTAAGAATAATTTGGACGATCCTGCTGCATTGCGTTTCTGTTAAATTGAAGAAACCAGGAGTTGATAGGTGAATGTGGTACATTCCAGTGGAGAGTTCGTTGCATTGTTTTATTCCCAATCACTTTAATTATGTGCCGGCAAGTCGCGCTTTGACCGGACGATATCCTTACGTCGCAATTCTTGAAATTAACGTTAAAATCACAACAACATTCACTACACAAACACTTAAATGATATTTATTTTATATACTTCTTGAGTGTTTTGGTAGTAATTTTGGTAAATTTACTCGAAATCAATTACCTACGAGTAAATTCCATAGTAGTGAGCGTAGCGCACTAAGGGCCACTTGCACCAACTTCTTAAATATATTTAAATTGTATTTAAACACAATTTTTCAAAAAAAAATCTTGTTGAAATACAATTTAAACATTAAAAAGTTGCGAATTAAGAAGTGGGCCTAAAAAAGCGAATGACACTACGACAGCTCGGCGCGGGACAGTTTAAAATTCAAAAATAGAAGATCTCAAAATCTAGTGGATGAGCAGTACTACCGAAAGGCGTTACGACACGACGCAGACAACAGCTAAATGAAATTCGATGTTTCGGTATTTTAGCCACGCCCATTATTACTCCGATAACTAAGCGCTTTTTTAAAAGAGCGGTGATACAGCGAACTACCTAATGAGAAACAGTGACGCGATCTCTAATGAACAATCAAGTCAATAGATGGCGCTAGTATGTATTTATTGCTCTGTACGAAGAGCTAGAAACAAATTAGACAGGTCGAATAAAAAAACAAGTATGTATAGGAATTATCTCTACTATTATAAAATTGTAAAAAAGACAAGTGGGTTAGGGTATATAAACGTCTAAGTTTAAACAAAGAAAATAGAACTTTCAAAAAGACACGTATTTGGTTGTGTCTTTTTGATCATGTTTAGATTAGACCCATCACGACTGCGGAGTTTCGCTAGCTAACTTATTTTGACCCGGTTCAATGGGCAAGAAACAATAGAAATAGCTGCGAGAATTTTCCTATACGTCCAGTTCTAAGATAGTCATAGGTCTATGCAAATGTGCGCTAGTTTATAACTGGACTTATTTGTGACTTTCTTAAAGTAAAGGGGATGCTATTTTTTTGTCGTTATCCCCGCTAAATAATAAAATTATACCTACGCTACGTATAATATACATAATTATATACCTACTTATAAAATTACAATTTCCGACTCTTGACCTGTTTCTAAGCTGTTCGCCAAATGTCTCTTATTCCTGTAAAGAAAATTAAACAGTTCAAGGAAATAAATATTCTAAAAAAGTAAAATCTTAAAATAAAATAACTAAGTAAATAAAAATAAAATCATAAAATAAATATAATAGTCGACAGTAAGTAGCGAACTCGAAACTCCGGATTCCGAATCTCTGCGCTTACCACTAGACCAGTCGAACACTGTTCATATTGACGAATTTACGCTATCACTTGTAGAAACATTATAAAAACATTATAAAAACTGTAATTACTTTACTACTTCCATGAGATGTTTTCATTCGTAGTGTAAAAGCGCTTTTTGGCTGGCCTCCGCCATTTTTGTTTGTTTCCCATTTTTCACAGCCAATATGAACACTATTTAGAACTGTATTTATATTTACAACGTAGAACTCTAAATGTTTATATTTACAGCTTAGAACTATATTTATAGTACAGTAATATCCTTTAGCAATGTCTTGTGTTAATTTTATTGGGAACAACATAAAATAGGTATGTAGGTATTGTTATGTTTGAAATTGTAATACGGCAAAAATACGAAATGAACGGATAGCGCGCGGGGCGAAGCGACATACGCCCATCTATCAGCGCGTCTATGCGATCACTGTCGGACATCGGACTGCCTAGAACAGAAAGAGAAGCGCGATGACGCGACGTTCGCAACTTTTAACAAAACCATAAAACATTTAATCTATACTAATATATAAAGCTGAAGAGTTTGTTTGTTTGTTTGCTTGAACGCGCTAATCTCAGGAACTACTGGTCCGATTTGAAAAATTCTTTCAGTGTTAGATAGCCCATTTATTGAGGAAGGCTATAGGCTATATATCATCACGCTACGCGGACGAAGTCGCGGGCAGAAGCTAGTTACTTATAAAAAAGTTAAGTGATCGAAAATATAAGACATCGAAATTATGTATTTAAATATGATACGTTATTGTTATTAGTTTTACCAACTAACATTGACTAGTAGTACAGATATTTTTATTGGAAGGTCGTTTTAAGAGGTTAGTTTACAATTTATTTGTATCGAGAAAACTTTCCAAAAACGTGTTTTAAATTCAACGAAATTCTCCGGAATACGTTCAAGATTAACATACATTTTTTTCGCTGTCACAAACTGTATGGATTTGGCTGAAACTTGTTTGAGATATGCCTATTTAGCTGTTGTCAGCGCCTTAATTAAATTGCAAGGTTGCATCCACTTTGAATGCATTTCATGAAAAGGTTCGTCTGTAAGATATCCCATTTAGACACAAACACACCATGTGAGATGTCTTACAAAAAGTCTTAAAAGACGAGGTGCATGTTGTCAAAACAGCAGCACGTCAATTGGTCTAATCGGTCGCCGGCTGCGAGCCAATTACTTACTTGACAGTATGGAAGCAATTCCTACATTTGAGGGCGGAAAACGCGCTGCAGGAAGACTTCCCTTTATTGAGTTACAGAAATAGACACGCTCATTGTCACAATCATGAATTATACTGTCTTTTTGTAATCTGAATTTCAATTAAAATAATCATCATTCGAAAAAATGAAACAATATTCCAAATCCTTAATGTAGTAGGTATGTATGTAAGAGGTTGTTTGTATCTTAATTTCGTTTTAATGATCCTGCTATGAAATAAACAACTCACAGGGCTGTCAAATCATGGCTTTTGAAATGTACTATGAAGATTAAATTGTGAGTTTATTGCTGTAGGTGCTTACATAATATTATCCCATAATGTACACACACGATGTGTTAACTATGATGCAATTTTAAAACAAACGTTTAATTTGCTAAGAGATAAATGTGTTATGTAATACTCACGGTACCTTTTGTATTATCACATGAAAATAATAAATTGTTTATTAGATGACAATAAGTAAGGGAAATTATTTCTTAAAGTTCTCCTCGCGACAAATGCATTTAAACTATGTTTATCATGATCAGTTTTAATTACCATCACAATAATTATTTGCTGTCCGAGATCAAAGCCCACACTGTTTCAGTACATCCGTTATCAACCAATCATCCTCTTATCGTAATAGGACAATGACTCTGAAGTTTTAAAAACCTAGAGTTTATCTTAATACGATGCCATCGTAGAAAAATGCGTTTTACTGTCAGATCCCTGAAACACCTTGTGAATTCACACTTGTAATTATTGAGTTGATAACAATAACAATAGCGACATGCGTTTCTCTAACGTTCTTATGTTCTGCAACTTAAATTTCTGCACTAATTTACTAATGTTAACATTACTGGGCCCCTACACACAGTAGTTTAGGCTGCGTGTTATATTATTTCAGGTGTTTTCTAGATAAAACTTGTTCTTGCTTACTTCCTTGAAATTATGTAATCAGATATCTGTACAAAAAAATATTAAACAGTACCTGAGAAGTTAAATTTTAAGTAGTACTAGATAGTTTGTGAAAAAGCCCTCATAGTTAAAAATTGGCAAGTGGGTTATTACTGGGTCTGGGAAAATAACTAGGTACGGGTTTCGAAAAAAGAAGCATAGCTAGAAATTAGTATTACCTGCACAGTGGTTGGCTACAAGACGAATAATAATACTCGTTATAAAAATATGGATTCAAAACAAAACTTATGACTGTAATGACATGCATGTACTTATATGTAGTTGGATTGGATGTAGAAAATATGTTTGTTTTGTACACCAGGTGAGTGTGTCGTGGTGAAGGCGGCGGCATGTGGCGCGGCGCACGGGTGCTGGTGCTCGTGGCGCTGAGCCTATTGGCCGAGCCTTCGCTCGCTGCCAAAAAGTTTAACCTCACCATCGGCTATCTCCCCTGCATTACCGGCGAGCTGCGCGACCGACAGGGGCTCACTATCTCCGGGGCACTCTCGATTGCCCTTGAGGAGGTCTGCTTGCATTAGTATCCATTAAAATATTTTAGATAATAGAATACCTGATAGAATACCCATTAAAATAAATCAAATAGTTATGAATCTTCCCATTAGCCGCATCGCATATTTGCATGCTATGTTGTGTGATATTTTTAGTATCTCATTAATCAAATAATAATTACCTGTTAATGTTGAATTGATTCCAAAGTTGTTTTAAATGGTTCATTCTATCGTTCCTAGTGTTGTTTTCATACTCACTCAACTAAGAAACGGAAAGAATACAAAACTCAACTTACTAATACAAATTCGGTTGGCCTCATACAATGATAAAACTTTGTTTGATCAGCATAAAATCATATCTACATTTCCGTAGCTATTTTTAGCGCGAGGGCAAACAAGTAGAGTTCACTTTTAGAATTCCTCATACAATTTTTTTTTTTTTTATAAATCATATATTTTAAGTTGCTATTTTGTTTCATAAGAAATTAAGTTATCGGTTGGTTAAGTAGTTGACTGGCTAGAAGAGTATTATAATATTTTTTAGTCTAGATCTATTAATTAATTAGGCATAGTGAAAAACATTTTCGTAATAAATAATGTTTAATGAATATTTTTTCCCTATCAGTTGAACAACAATACAGAGCTCCTGTCGGACGTAGACTTGTTGCTAGAATGGCATGACACCAAGTTTGACACGGTGACGGCGACGCGGCTGCTCACCGACATGAGCTGCGCGGGCGTCGTTGCGTTCTTTGGGCCCGAGGGCCGCTGTCACACAGAGGCGATCGTCGCACAGTCCAGAAACTTACCCATGATCTCTTATGTAAGTATGGCAGTTTAATAATAAGTAGGTAATTGTTTTTTTAAGTGCTTGAGAAGATAGTCAATCTGTTTTGTCTATTCTTATCAGACATCCCAAAAAATCATCATTCTAGAAATAAACTTATTTAAATTTTCATCCTATAATACCCACAATCACACACAGCCACAATAGTATAGAGTTCCTGGGATCGATTCCCAGTTCGAGCAAAGCTTTATTGGGTTTTGCTATGAATTCTCAGAAGATTTAAACATATCGGCGAACTGTGGGTGTAAATAAGTACACCTCTTCAGCGAGTATAGGCGGATGGTAAGTTACGTACATCCCATCCCCGATGGTATGTTATGCTAAAATAAATAATTAGTGTATCACATGTATATTGGATTTGAAATTTATGTCCACACGTATCACTGCTGTATGAAGAGCTGAACTCAAATGTAGAGATGTAGGTACCTACCTCAAATATAAAAATATTAATGTGTTTGTTTGTTGCAGAGATGTTCAGATTACCAAACTTCGACGTTATCGAACTTTGCGAGACTCGAACCGCCAGGTGCTCAGGTATGCATTACCTTCGCTACTGTTTATATACATATTTCAAAATTTACGTGTGGGTCTATAATTTTAACGTCGAAGTACTTCTTTCTAATATCGCGTCTAATATCGTCGTCATCATTTTAAATATATTATGGTAAAGAGCCAGCTGTCAGCAACTGGATAGCGAGGGTAGCTACTCGGATTGCGCGGGGCGATTTAATTTATACACGTTGAACCTACCTACTCGTCAACCGCGGATGCGCCACATAGTTATTAGTAATAGTGAATTTTGTCGATGTCGGCACGAAGTAAGGCTGTACGGCACTTTTGGAAAGTGTATCAATTTGTAACCTGTTACATTATAAATAACAGTCAAAAATGTTTCCATTCTGCCGTTTACTGTACCTAAATATGGTCGTACAGAACGTGTATGTATGTATTGACGATTTACCTCTTTGTTGTTATTTTCAGGCAACAAAATCCGTAATATCGCTCCTACGTTACTACAGATGGAACAAGTTCTCCATTCTGTACGAGGAGTCTTGGGTGACGGTGGCATTGACGCTGGAGAACCATGCCAAGAACAACAATATGACTGTGAACCACCAGCGACCTGTCTTAAACGCGTTCAAATGCTGCGAGGAGAAGATGACCTGCTGCGCGCCCGGCTTCTGGTACCAGTTCATACAGGACACCAAGAATAAGACTAGAAGTGAGACATACTTTTACACCATTTCATTACACCAAATTGCTTATTACATGTCTATTAGGTAAAACAGATACTATCGCTAGTGCCATATTACTTTCAAAATGACCAAAAATAGGTCTAATTTTCAGCGTCATAAGCTAACAGAGCTTTATTTTTAGATAATTAAAAGTACACTTATTAACATAGGTCACTTTACTTGATGACTGACAATGTAGAGGTAAGAATGAAGGGTAGCCGCTAGTGGGAACTTCTTTTGAATATATTTAATGTTTTGGTGGCTTATTATGTGGTGTCTATTGATAAGTAAGAAAACTAGTATTACAGTACCTATTTATATAAAACACGAATTCTCTGATTACAGTATACGTTTTCTTGGGCTCGACACCTGGTCTAATAGAAATGATGACGGCGATGGAATCGCTTCAACTGTTTTCCAAGGGCGAATACATGGTCATTTTTGTCGATATGATGACATATTCGCCTAAAGACGCTTTGAAATATCTTATAAGTAAGTTAATACAATTTTATACAATATTTTTTTTAAATGTAATTACCTTTGTTAAATTAGGCATAAACTATTATGTTTATTTTCCTTGTATCGTCTCATGACAACGTTTGATTTATCACAATGTTTCTATGGATCTATATTGTACTACTTTATGGTTATTATATAAAATACGGAAGCACGACACAATCAATGATCTGGGCTGTGACGGAGATCATTGTACTGAAGTAAAATGTTAATTAATCTAGGATTTGAGATAATCATACTCATTAATGTTACAGAAGTAACTCGATAAAGGAATAACTCGATAAAGACAGTATTCTGTGCCAATAAAAACAATTTATTTCTTCAGAAACGGAAGACCGAACGAAGCTGATTTGTCCTAACACGATGGAGTTCAAGAAACGCGCTCAGTCCTTGCTAGTAGTGGTATCCTCAGAGCCGTCAAGCAGTTACGAGGAGTTTACTAACAAAGTCCGCAAGTACAATACTTTGGAACCCTTCAAGTTCAGAGACTCTGTATTCGGAATTAAGTTTAATAAGGTAAGTATTTTGTTATCAGGATAATCTTTGGAGTTTATTAATACTGTCCCAGTTCATCCGTATATTTAATATTCAATGTATTATTTTCAGTTTATTTCCATCTATGCGGCTTATTTATATGATTCGGTAAAACTTTACGCGAAAGCATTGGATGAAATCATAAAGGAAGAGACTCGTAATGAAGCATTAACGATGCATAAGCTACGAGTGATTGCTACAAATGGAACACGCATCGTAGCCAAGATGATTCAAAGTTCACCATATAAAAGTAAGTTGTAAATTACCTCATCGGATTTAATTTAATATTGCGTTCGAAACAGTATCAATCCGATCATCATAATATGCCAAAAGAAGTCTACTGCTGAACAAAGGCATCCGGCAAAGACCGGTTGTATGCATGCATCCAACGACTCCCAGCGACCATCGTCAGGTCGCTTTGGTAACTAATATTAAAATAAGGTCGTTTGTATGTTGTAATTAAGATTGCCTAATTTTCCAGGTATATCCGGCGTGTCAATACGTTTGGACGAGCGGGCGGACTCCGAGGGGAACTTCTCAGTGCTTGCATTTAAACCAACAAAGTACCGCGATGGTGACGTTAACTGCACATACAGCATGATCCCGGTCGGCCACTTCCAGCACCAGAACAAACGAGAGTTTCCTGTGAGTTAAAATAATTACTGTTTTCTTTCCGAAAACGTTTATTGCCCTGCAAGACAGTACAGAATTTTATTCTTTAGAGATAATGTCATAACGAACACCTTAATTTTCAGGAATATAAATTAAACCCTCGTTTTCCCATCGATTGGCCCGACAGTGTGAAACCTGAAGACGAACCCTCGTGTGGGTTTTTGAATGAGAAGTGTCCCAAAGATGATTCGCAAATAACCTCCCTCGTGGTGGCGGGGACGTTAGCCGTCACTTTGTTCTGCGCTCTAGTCGTTACCATCAGTATATACCGCAAGTGGAAGATCGAGCAAGAGATCGAGGGTCTGCTTTGGAAGATAGATCCGCAAGAAATAGCTGGATATTTGGGCAGTGGGCTCGTGTGGTCGCCTAGTAAGGTAACCCCTTACCAGAAATAGACGCGCAGGCAAGCGCTCGCTTTTGTGTAAACAGTGCAGACTTTATGTGCTAATAAGTGGATGTTGTTAAATAAAAATATTGTTCCTTGAATAAATTATTTATGTTGCAGTTGAGTTTAGCGAGCGGTATATCGTGCGAGAGCAAATGCTGCACGCAGATATTCACGACAACAGCACAGTTTAAAGGGAATGTGGTTAGGATCAAAGAGCTCAAGTTCTCCAAAAAGAAAGTAAGGATCTGTTCTTTACGACACATATAAGTACCTGATAATTATCCAAGATACTTCAAATGGGACAGTATACATAAATGGGTGTTCGTTTGTTTAAATGGGATTTGTTTTCTAGGACATTCCGCGTGAGATAATGAAAGAGATGCGGCTGCTACGAGAGTTGCGTCACGACAATCTGAACTCGTTCATCGGTGCGGTCGTAGAGCCACTGCGTGTGCTCATACTCACAGATTATTGTGCTAAAGGGAGTTTGTATGTAAGTATTGCTATATGTTTGTATGCATGATAAAATAAATTATTCTACCTATACTGTTTCATTATTATCACAAGTTGGGCCTTTTGTTTTTACTTCTGATTTTAGATAAATGTTTGCATCATATGTAACAGACAATTATTTAAATAAATATTACAGTTTAGTCAGTAAAAAAGAACTTGGAATTAAAAGCACCTTAAAAATGGGCCTTGGGTCAAGACTAATAAAAATAAATGGTACATCTATTTAATATGTTTTTGTTTTTTACAGGATATAATCGAAAATGAAGATATAAAACTGGATAAAATGTTCATATCTTCACTAATACATGATCTCATAAAGGTCTGTCTTCTCAATTGATCTATGAGTATAACTTGTTAGACTCCAAGATTCTATGACGTTGTTATTTTGTTGCAGGGTATGATGTTTATTCATACGTCGCCATTAATTTTTCACGGAAATCTCAAATCTTCGAATTGTGTAGTTACGTCTCGATGGATGCTTCAGGTCAGATTAACCGCTATTAAAATCTTCTTTAATTCATTGCACTGGAAACCATAGTATAGTAATTATATTTTTCTGTCCCAGGTGGCTGATTTTGGTCTTCATGAGCTCAGGGCTTGTGCCGAAAACGAATTTATAGGAGAACATCAATATTATAGAGGTAGGGCGAGGATTATTATCATTTTTAACTTAACTGGCGCCGCTACCTCTCCCGTTTTCGCATGCGTATGCGTGTTTTAAATTATGATTAAGTCATTTAAATTATAGCCTTTAAACTTCCTTAACATTACCTTTTAACATACCAACACGCCTGTATTCCCCGAAGGGTTAGGCAGAGGCGTACTAATGTACACACACAGTTCGCCGGTATGTTTAGATCCCATGTAATAGGGGGCGAGCCTATTGCCACTATCCGGGTACAAATTCCTAACTCCGAGCTGCTACTGGGAATTTCATAGAAAAACCCAATAACACTGCTCGACCTGGGAATCGAACCCAGGACCTCTTGCGTAGCAGTCGCGCTCAGGACCACTTGGCTAATGAGGCAGTACATTACCTTTTATTATTGGCGAAAGCCGTATGAAATCCCGGACAGTAGTTTCTGAGATAAGACTAATACAAAAGCTTATCTCGGAAGGGGACTAATTTATTATATGTATTGTACCGATTTTCAGGCTTGTTATGGAAGGCTCCAGAATTACTCCGGGAAATGGACAACCCTAATGGCACGGTTGGCGGTACCCAGAAGGGCGATGTCTATGCATTTGGAATCATTCTCTATGAAATTATCGCTAGAAGAGGTCCTTTTGGATTGACGGGCACGGAACCTAAAGGTGAATTTTTATTTAAACGTATTTTTAGCACTGTACAGTATATTCTTTAAATTTCTATTTTTTTTATTCAAAGGAGATGGACAAAATGTGCCCCATGTGTACACAAATGAATGCATTGCAATTAATTTAAATAAACAAAACCAAGAATTTTGGATAACTATTTACGGCTTATAGCAGCTGTTGAAAAATAATCATAATTAAAAGAACTTTTCCGTTTTATTTCACTTTAAAAGTACCCTTAATATTGCCATACAAGACCCACTAAAGCCAAACAGGAAAAATAATAACTATTACGCATAGCGGGCATTAAATCTAAAATAATCGTAACCTAAATTGTAATAATCTTTTGTTATTCATGTTTTTCTTTGCATAAATGATACTATCTATTAACGAATTAATACTGTACAATAATCAATGCAATGAAATGTAAGTGCAATTATGTAAATGATTATTTCACTTTTGTGCTGGCAACACTCAAGTCAAATGTCTAAACACATTTCCCTTCCTTGGTGCGCCGGCCGGTTCGTGGTATTTGTTTTATATTGGTTTTGTGTTTTAACTTGATAAGTGTACGTTTATATTATATAGTGTCGTGAGTATTATACTTACATTTTATGATGAGCAGCCCTCAAGTCAAGACCAACCTAGAAATTCTATATTAGGATACTGGTGTAATTGTGTAGCTGGAAACCGGACTGTTGGATGTTGTGCACATATCATTACCATTATTTGGTACTAGGGGTGGGCGAGTTTTTAGATGATGTATTGTCAATTATATAATAAAATGATTAAATAAAAAATATAATGTACCTACATTGTTTTAATTCTCACACGAGCTAGTTACATTTTTTTATGAAAAATACTACTCTCCCTGTTTATTATAACTAATACAGTATGCATATTGATCCCCTGGGACAGATAAATACACATTAATATTCATAAAACTGATTGTCATACTGAAAAAGTCACTTTTTGAAACCTTTATAACTTTTGTTCACTGCTGCTGAGCCATGTGCACCTTATAATTTATTTTCGTAAAGGATCTGTACTATGAAATGACATACATTTCATTTGTGTACATTCTGGGGCATAGGCCCATACAATTTTTGGCCATCCCCTTTCAAAGTTTGTTGACCATATTGGAAATGGAGATAGGTACTGACTTAAAAATTTCGCTTTTACAGATATAATAGAGCGACTGAAAAGACCAAAGCTGGACGGTGAGGATGTGTTCCGACCAGACACGGATGCGCTCGATCCCGCTCCCGAGGATTACGTGGTGGCATGCATGAAAGACTGCTGGGCAGAGGATCCTAACTTGAGACCCGATTTTCCTACTATAAGAAGTCGCCTCAAAAAAATGAAGTCTGGCAAGTGAGTTGACTCTAAACAATTCTTTATCTCTTAGAAATACATAATATACAATACATTATGTGGACTAGCTTTTTGTAAGTTTCTGAACACTGGGGATTACATTTCGGTGCAATTTTCCAGATCAAGAAATATAATGGACCAAATGATGGATATGATGGAGAAATATGCCAATAATTTAGAAGAACTAGTCAACGAGAGAACGAGGCTATTGATTGAAGAGAAGCAGAAAACCGAAGACTTATTACATAGGATGCTACCAAAGTAAGTTATTTTTTTTTATTATCATTGATTTTACACTATTGCACGAGGTGCAGTAAGTTTTTAATACCTTATCCAAGTGGTTGTATATAAAATGGCCTGGCAGTGTTCGCATCTTTTCATGTTAAAATATGATTGATTGTTGAAGAATATGTTATTTAAAATAACAGCTTTAATAAATGTTTATTGGCGTCCCAGTCGCGGCTGGTAACCGTCGTGGAAATGTGCATGTACATGTCATTAATATTTTGTGTACATTTTAATGGTGTATTTTAGCGTCATCTTTTATATATTGCTAATTTAAAGGTTTGTAATGTTATCGGTGTAATTAATATAAATGTGAGCACAGTTGAGGAAGACGCAAATACAACAAGCTGTATCACATACCTGGATGTCGCAGTAGTGTGCGTACTGGTTTACATTTAGTCCAAGTCTCGTCGGTACGATGTGAGAACTAAAACACAATCATGTTTGATGCAAGGACATGCACGACATACACTGGCGGCGACTCATAATGATATGCCATTTTCATTGCAGGAATAACGTTTCGCTTATCACCAGTTTATTTTGTAATTTCTTGTAGAATGTATTGTAAAATAACTTCTGTGTGAATATTCTTTCATGTACATTGAGGTTCACTGTGTACAGAAGTAACCATACTATAGAAATCATTGTGTGAACTCACGAAAAAGGTTAACACGCAAAGTAGTATTGGTTCGAATTGATAATGGTACTATAATTAACAAGATACATAATAATTTACAGTCATTCATCTAAAACAATTGTAATATTGACATGGACTTGATGTAAAACAGTGGTACATCGTCTAAAAATTTAATGTATTCACTTTGTTGTACTTGTGTTCTTTTACAGATGTGGAGGTTGAATCCATTATAGAAATGTCGTGAAAATGTCTTGAGGTAATTAACTCCCTATTGGTGATTGTAGTTTAATATGGTTTGCCTCACAGACAGGTGGCCGGATCACGTGACAATCTCACATTGAAACGTTCCGAGACTGTGAAACATGGCTCACCTTTGTCATTAACAGTTTGAGTAGACATAGAGCTTGCTTGGGATCCTGTGGCGGTTTAGCGTGACGCGTCGTTGTCGGTGATGGCAGTTTCTTCTAGTAGTAACTGGTTCATAGCTTTTTGCAAGTGTTTTTTAGAGTTTCTGTGGTGAACTTTCGTATATGGGCACGGGTGGAGTCTCTTTCTGAGTATACTGCACTTTTTATTATTCACTTAATATGTAGAGCAGAATGCTTGAAACTATATTCAGTTTTTCTCTCTTTAATATCTATGTATATTATAATTATTCTGTGTATTATAACTCTTATAATATGCGTAAATGCATTATAATCAATATTTATTATGTTAGATATATATTATTGATCTATGTAGAATTATGCTTGAGTATGAACTTTTTAGAATATTGTACATGTTAGTAGGTGTAGCGATCTAATTAATTGTATGTTTTTTAGCCTATAATAATAAAGTAGCAGCATGATTATAACGTAGTTGGTAAGTTCTATTTCGATAGAATGACGTGGTTCCGATTGTAATGGACCGCGTAAGCTAGGCATGTGTTAGACGGTGTGTTTGTTGCAGGTCGGTGGCGCGGCGGCTGACGACGGGCGAGGGCGTGGAGCCGGAGTCGTTCGACTCTGTCACCATCTACTTCAGCGACATCGTCGGCTTCACCGCCATGTCCGCCGAGAGTACTCCGCTGCAGGTCGTTAACTTCCTCAACGATCTGTATACGGTGTTTGATAGAATAATTAGAGGCTACGATGTTTACAAAGTGGAGACTATAGGGGACGCGTACATGGTGGTAAGTCATGAGTTCCGTTTCAACTTAAACACTTTCAGCAAGTACCGACTGCCGCTGCCCGCTATTAATATTGTTCGACAGGAACAAATAGTAAAGTGTCTTTTTCTGCTTTTAGGTATCTGGACTCCCAATAAGGAATAACGATAGACACGTGGGTGAAATTGCATCTATGGCGCTCGAATTGTTGAATGCCGTGAAAAGTCACAAAATATCCCATAGACCAAATGAAACACTCAAGCTTAGAATAGGAATTCACACTGGTAAGTTATTTTACCTCCTGTTTAATTTCCTTGCCTTCCCAATTTGCGAATTTTCCGATAGTCGTGTATTAAGTTTTATGCATCTTTACATATTATAAAACAGCCTCCCGCCGCGTTTGTATATCTGTTCGCGATATACTCTAAAACGAATGAACGTAGTTTCATGCGATTTTCACCAATGGACGGAATGATTCATTAGGAAGTTTTAAGCTATTTAACATCACGCTACAACACGGGGCAACGCGGGTAAAACCGAGGGCTGGTCGCTAGAAAAATAATAATTGTAAACTGGTTTCCGACACTTCCACATTACCATATTAGACATTGAAATAAAACTACTATTTACGGATTTCATAGCGTTGTATTTAATTTATTTAATTACAGACGTTTCGGATTAAATGTAGTATGTGTAACGTAAGAAGAAGTTTTATTTCAATAGTAATTATAGTTTGGTTACGCTGGTGTCTAAAGGCAGTCATATTAAATGACGTGGTGTGTATTTTGCATTGTCAGGCGCAGTAGTGGCGGGTGTGGTCGGGCTGACGATGCCGCGCTACTGCCTGTTCGGGGACACGGTCAACACGGCCTCCCGCATGGAGTCCAACGGCGAGCCGCTCAAGATACACATATCACCGAGCTGCAAGCAAGCACTCGACAAGATCGGCGGCTACGTTGTCGAGCCCAGGGGTACTATACCAATCAAGGGGAAGGGGCAGGTTGGTATTCACTACGAAACATTTCGCCTTGTCAAATAAATAATTCGATACTAATTTTAAACTAATAAAAAAACGAACTGCCTCAATAGCCAAGTGGTCCTGACCGCGACTGCTACGCTAGAGGTCTTGGGTTCGATTCCCAGGTCGAGCAAAGTGTTATTGGGATTTTCTATGAAATTCCCAGTAGCAGCTCGGAGTTAGGAATTTGTGCCCGGTTAATGGCAATAGGCTCGCCCCCTATTACATGGGACCTAAACATACCGGCGAACTGTGGGTGTACATTAGTACGCCTCTGCCTAACCCTTCGGGGAATACAGGCGTGATGGTATGTTATGTTATGTACTAATTTTACTTTTCTGTTTCACAGCTTCAGACGTATTGGCTAGTGAGCGCCACTGAGAAAGCTATTCAAAAGAGAGCCGTCGAGGGAGAAGAGCGCCCGCTGTTCCGTCGACCCAGACGAAGTCCCAGATTGGCAGATTCCAGACATCCATCATTATCAGGTAGGTTAACACGATCTCATATAAAGAAGAAAAATTCAGCCTCAGGCCGAGCTCGAACCTCCGGTGAGTACAACGGACGCTTTAGTCAATTAAGCTACCGCTTGCTAAGACTGTAAGGTGACGTTGGCATTATCTATTGGCGAGGAATATTAGTGTTTCTCATAATGTGAATATTATATTAATTTGTTCGCTATAACTTGTAGGCGGCTGCGGCGGCAGCGTAATCCGGCAGCGCGTGTCGAGCGGCGCGCGCGAGGCGAGCGAGGCCATGCGCGCCTCGCGCTGCTCGCTGCCCGCGCCGCTGTGCGCCTCGCCCGGCGCGGCCGCCTCGCTCGCCTCGCCCGCCTCGTCCGCCTCGCCCGCCTCGCCCACGGCCCAGCGCCGCGCGCGACCCGATGCCAACGCGCCCCGCCCCAGGTATTATTATTATTATTTCCGATACCTAACGCTCGCAAACGCAGATTTCGAAAATCCTTTGTTTGGTCTCATAGAAATATGTTTATAATCCATGAATACTTGACATTTCTGGAAAGGTAAATAAAATTGAATTAAAAATCACCACACATATTTCGTAACATACATAGTAATTTTTTTTAAAATTGTGGAGCTCCCGTAGCCTAGAACAGTGAGTAATGCGCGTTGTAATGTACGGCAGGCACGCGCTGAGCTCGATCGCGTCGTCGACGGCGTGCTCGGGCTCGGGCTCGGGCTCGGGCTCGGGCTCGTGCTCGGGCTCGGGCGTGCGGTGGGCGGGGCTGCGCGCGCAGTCGCTGGACGTGCTGCCGGCGGCCGCGCGGCGCGACGTGCGCATGCGCCGCCAGCACACCACGCGCTCGCTGGACCACGAGCCCGGCGTGGCCACGGTGTGCGGCGACCCCGTGTTCAACGGCACCATCGTCGGCATCGTGACGGAGGACGCGCCGCGCGACGAGGACAGCCCGCTGCTGCGCAAGACCAGCCTGTCCAGCAAGCAGGAGCGCGCGCGCCGGAAGGCGCCCGAGGCCAGCTACATCGAGTTCTACAAGCGCTGGCGCTCGCTGGAGAACGTGGCCGAGGGCAAGGCGGGCGAGCGCAAGGCGCCGCGGTTCGCGCTGCCGTCGTGGCTGCTGGGCATCTTCAGCGGCGGCGCGCGCTCGCCGGGCGGCTCGCTGCGCCGGGCGCCGCCGCTGCTGGACTCCGAGTCCGCCGTCTGAACCGCTTCGCACCCGCAGCTTCCGCCGAACGTACGTACCAGTATGTTACACGACATGTATATGTATATGAAATGATGTTGTAAATAATATGTGTAAGTAAAACGATGTTACCGTCAATTGTGAAATAAGTTTAATGTTATTAAATAATTTCTATTGAACAAGGTTTCTTAATAATACTGACGTAGATCACAATTACATACAAGTAATTCGAGAGGCGAGAATACAGTTTCAACATCGTGAGGGCTTATGTCACTCCGTATGGACCAGACATTTTTCGTATTTGACCGCAAATACTACTCGTGCTTATTAGCTTACTAGCCGATTTTGTCCCAATCCTGGAATTTATAGTAAACTTATGTAAAAGTTACAGCAAGTAGTTGAAACTATTCAAACAGTTAAATTAAAGAATCACTCAAGAAATAAAAATATAGATATATTTTTTAAATTTCATCTGCAATCATCGGCTTTGAGCCGTAATCAGATGATTTCTGGGATTTATTTAGTTTCGGTGCGATTCCATTAAATGGCACTGTAGTAGTTTGTAGAAACTCAGTGGCTAGTTCTTTTGGTCTTTACCTAGTATAAATGATGATGATAAAAATATAGATGATGAATATTTTTTTAACATAACATACCATCACGCCTGTATTCCCCGAAGGGTTAGGCAGAGGCGTACTAATGTACACCCACAGTTCGCCGGTATGTTTAGGTCCCATGTAATAGGGGGCGAGCCTATTGCCAACTGTATCACTGTATATAATAAAAAATGGATTTGTACTTGCTGTATTTGACATCAATATTATAATGTACTCATGTTTGACATAAATGCAATTCTTTGAATGTGGTTCATAAAAAAAGTATACGATCTTTCGTAATCAGTATTACAAGTAAATGTTTGATGTATGGCTAATTTCCTACTAAATGTAGGTAGTATCCATGTTTTTCAATATAGTTGAAAATGCCTTCTCAATTAGGCTCACAATATAAATGTTTAGGCTGATCGTTCGTGTTTCGCTATTTGTAGATCTATAACACATTTTAGATTCATGGCAGTAGTAATTGCGACATTAACTATACAACATTCACAGCTGATAATGAAAACCTTAAAGAATGGTAATTGTAGCTAAAAGTAGTGTAAATCGCCAATTTTGGCCGTTAGCACAGTTTTAGGCCAGTTTTTGGCTTGATAAGGATTTTAAGCAAAGGTTTTACTTCTCAGTTGTAGTTGTTGTATTGTTAATGTCGCAATTACTATATTGTTATGAATCTCAAATTCGTAATAGACCTACAAATTTCGAAAAACCGATTAAAGATTGGCGGGTTAACATCCATCTCACGAGTGAACCGTTCTCGCACGTTTATATAATAAAATATAATTATTGTAAGTACTACTGCGATTTGGAAAGAGCTATGCTCGATAAGATCGTAGTAGTTAGAGATGCATATCGCTGCCATTGACTAGGATACAATATGATAAGTAACAAATGCACATATTACGCGTCTGCGAGGAGGGGAATGCCGGCGCCGTCCCGCTCGCTGTAGGAGCAGCCGTTGATCACCAGCTTGATGTCGCACGGCTTGAGCTCTGACGGCGCTAGCTCGGGCCCAGCCTCGCTGGCCGCCTCCGCCGCCGCCCCCGCTACGCACTCCGTATGCTCTATAATGGGGCATGATACGCTCGTGTATTCGTGACGAAGGCTGGGGGCCTCTAATAAATCACACCGTTGTGCTGGAGCGAGCCGACTCTCGCCAACAACCTGTCAACGAGACAAATAACTGTATTTTCTGTTATATAGAAATGTCAGGGCGACACGCGGACAGGAACACTTACTTCCATGAGATATTCATCGCTGCGGTGATGTAGGACACCGTCTGTATGAGATTCCAAGTGATTCCCAGAAGCGAAGCGCAACTTTTTCGGAGATTCCAAACTGCAACATCTGTAAATAAAATTAAGTGATGTCACTCGTCTATTAGCGGTAGGAATTAAGACTTCATTTACTGATTTGTTTGTTCATATTTAGAGAATGTTGCTGGCAAATAGTTCAAATGAAGAAACAAATTACCTATGTAGTCCACCGACTTGATTCTTCCAGTTCTTAGTCTTGAGAGAGCTGCGTTGTCCCCTCCTGTCGGCGGCGGGCGCGGGCGGGGCGGCGGCGGCGGCGCGGCGGCGGGCGCGCGCGGCCGCGGCGCCCGCCTCCTCGCCGCGCAGCCAGTACGTCATCTGGTCGCGCTTGCCCTTCATGGAGACTATTCCTCGCTCCTCTAACATGTATCCCCCTAACTGATCCAACAGCGTCTTGCACGCTGAACTGCAGTGGATTTTCAGAGCTGAAATTATGGAACAAAATTGACTTGAAGGTTTACCCTATGGATTCTGGATGGACATCCTTTTATATACTAAAAAAACTGGAATAAGTAATCGGTCCATGTCCAATCAGGTTTCTAAATAAACCGATTACCTATTCCATGACGTATTTCAGCATGTTAAGTATCAAAACTGCCGGTGATCACTTACGAGCTCCGGTAGATTCGAAGCGGCTGGCTGTGTTCACCGTGTCGCCAAAGAGGCAGTACCTAGGCATTTTGAGGCCGACTACGCCAGCACAAACTGGACCTGCAAAATGAGGATACCGTAAATGAACTAAGGGTAGTTAACTGTATCAAAATCATAGTGGTCTTCGGAAGCAGACTAGTGAGTAGGGTAGCATAATACCTACCTTAAAGTATTGTACGTAGAATGCAGGTGTTTACCTGAATGTATGCCAACTCGAAGCATAAGTAGATGGTCCGGTCGGTGTCGTAAGCGGAATGCGCGCGTGGCAGATAACAGTGCAAGGGCCATTGATGCTACTTCGCCCGCGTGTAGTATCCCGTTGCGGATTGGTAGGCCCGATACCACCATATAAGCATCGCCTATAGTTTCCACCTTATATACATCGAAATTTTCTAATATTGAATCAAAGCATGTGTAGAGATCATTCAAGAAATCCACCACCTGTCAAATAAATAAATTTTACAAAATATTAATATTTAATTCATCATGTGGATATGTTGGACGGAAAGGACTCAGGGGAGAAAGCGACAGAAAAATAGTGTTTCACATTCAACATTTATAACAGCAATCTTCAGCAAACTGCAAACGATGGGAGCACAAGGTTTGATATTGAGAGCCCATAATATCCAAGATAGTGATCGTGACCAAGGAAAATATTACTGTTGGATGAAACTGTCCAGCATAATAACTATTAAGGAGGTACTTACAGGTTATATATATATATATGAGTAGTTACCTGTAGTGGTGTGCTTTCCGCTGACATAGCTGTGAAGCCGACAATGTCACTAAAGTAAATGGTCACGGAATCATAGCTCTCTGGCATAACCCGTCGACCTCGCTTCAGCTGTTCGGCCACAGGGGCTGGCAGCATTTCTTCTAATAACGCCTCTGAAAACATCGATATAATTAGGAAAATCTTTAGTGTGTATTGCACATTTTGATCTGTGAACCTGGCCGTTTACCAGTCTTTTTTTTCTCCTCCTGCAATTGATCAGTTCTCTCGTCCACCAAAGCCTCGAGATTGTTGGCATATTTCTCCATCATTGCTATCATGTTGTCAAATATGTTTGGCTTCCTGAAAGTTGAAAGTCCGTTTTGATTGCGAATGTATCGTATCGTAAAATCGTTTTCGGCACTATTTGAGATACTTGCATGCCCTTTCGAAGTGGTCGTAGGCGAGTGCGGATAGCCTTAAAGTCTGGCCGTCCCGATGGTTCTTCAGCCCAGCATTCGGAGCAACATTCTCGTACACAATCAAAGCGACCTGTTAGGGCGGCTATTGGAGGCCTGCAATTTAGATATTATTAATTTAGAGACATGTGAAAAATACCCGCAGGTAGTAAATACTTGTCAATGGAAATTAGATTTTCGGTTTTGTCTAAAAGTAGTGAATATCTGGAACTGCAATTAGGTATAATTATCCTTCGTGGAGTGGAGGTGAGTCAAATAGCGCGATGAGTAGACGTTGAGGTCATGTTGCGTGCTGCTCAGACACATACCTACCTGTAGGGCGCGGGGTCTGGCGCGGCTATTCGATGCAGCAGCGACGGTAGCGGCAGCGCGTCTTCGCCGAAGGGGCCGCGGCGTGTGTGCAGCTCGTACAGCACCAGTGCGAATGCATATACGTCGGACTGAGGCGAGCCGTCGTGGAGCTCTTCAGTCATGTTGGTGGTCTCCTTGCCCCAGCCGGCTGCACGCAGCAGCTCCGGGGAAAGGTACGCTAGGTCTTTGAATAAAAGTATAAGATTTGAACGCGTATTTAATAAGCTAAGTCGAAAAAAATTCTTAGAATCTTGAGTCTCGATTTAAGTTTTCCGTTTGATTTTGACTTCACACATTAGGTATTATACTTTTTAACAGACTACGAAAAAGGAAGGGTATGTATCGTATGAATGTTCGATCTTAGCTCAAAAATTACTTATCATAGAGATTTTAACAAATAAGGTGTCGATTAATTCGTCTTCACAGTAAGTTTTTTTTAGATAATAAATCAATAGTTATGGCTGATGAAAAATAAAAAAGGGAACCTTAGATTAATGAAATATACCTACTCGAATGTGGTTTATTAAATTCTTGTGGTATTTCCAGATATCTAACATTTAACAAACATTGGACAAATGGAAAGTGCACAGTAATTTTATTTCGTAGTCGTTATAGAACAGGAATGGTTTTGTGTCACGAAAAACAAATTAATATTACACATAATTAAGGATATTAACTTATTGTATATATATATATGTATACCTACACTATCTTAAAACCCTTTCCGATCTGAAAGGGGCATAAAGGTAGGTATCCCAATAACATCACGAATATTTATCAAAGTAAACGTAAAATTCAAGGTCGCCGTGCCAAAATTGCCACTGTTGGGTATCCCAAAATCTAGCAAATTTTTAAAATGATATAAAACCATCACAGGGTCGTTTATGCGGCGGTAGCCTAGTGGCTAGGGCGTCGGACTTGCGATCAAGTGGTGGCCGGTTCGAAACCCATCCATTGCACTACCAACGTAGGTAAACCCACTCTAACACAAGCATTTAGCTTAGCACGAGGGGTTAACAAGAATACTCGTAATGTGCGACCCACTTTGCTAGTAATCTTTTTTGGCACCAAGGGACGGTGTCGCCATCAGCCTTCCTCAATAAATGGGCTATCTAATACTGATCTAATTTTTCAAATCTGACCAGTAGTTCCTGAGATTAGCGCGTTCAAGCAAAGAAACGAACAAACTCTTCAGCTTTATATATTAAGTATATAGATATTGTTTATAGAACCGGATTTCAATAGCTAACAATACCTTCACGGGTCGGATTAATTTAATTGGGATAAGGGCTTGAAAAAGTACTCGGTACTACGGTAAGGTAAGGAATTGGTTACTCTGTGCTAAACTTACTTTCAATATGAGATCTCAAAGCATTGGATTCCTGTGGAGGACTTTCTCCTTTTCGGAACTCCTTCAGTCCAAAGTCTGCAAGTTTGACCACCCAGCGGGCATCGACTAAACAGTTAGATGGTCTTAACGCACCGTGATACTGCAACGGGGACTCGTGGATGAAAATCATACCCTAAAAAGGAAATACAAGCTCTCTAAAATCTGTGTCCGTCAGGATGAACGGTCACTAGGCGTCTTAACGTGGTATTTATGTCCAAGAATTGCTTCCCTCTAGGACGTAAACTTCTAAAAAATAATTATATTTACTATGTTTTCATATTGATATCTCGAAATAACGGAAAATTAAAGCGGATACCATAAAAACTGTACCTGCCTAGTTTATAATATTTCGTAAAGAGTTTTAACGTTTATTTCGCTTCAGACTGTCAAATTAAGGTGAAGGTAAAAGTTACTCACTCTAATTATATCTCCTACTAGAGATGCGATAAACATGTTATCGAGTTTGATGTCTTCATTCTCGAGAATATCCTGTAAAGTTACACAAAATGAAAACTAGGTACCTAATTTAAATTTCTGTAGCATTTTATCATAGGAATAGTTCAAATTACTTTATGAGTAGACCAGTATAGTATTTTACCTTGAGACTGCCTCTCGTACAATACTCTGACAGGGCGCAAACGTTCGGCGGTTCGATACACGCGCCAACGAACCCGTTCACGTTATCGTGTTGTAAATCCCGCATCTGCCGACACACACATTTTATTACACGTTGCAGAAACAAGTAATACCTAGTAGATCTCAATACTTTTGCATATTATCCTTATCTAAGTTTTGTATTGATACAAAATATTATGTACATAATGAAGGTAGGTGTGTGTCTTTAATGGTTAGGTTTCATTAACGCCTATAACGTTTAAAAACGTTAAAACCACGTCAACCACGTTTTAAAACCACCAATATCTGGGCATGATTCCAATATAGGAACTTAATATGATACGTACGAAATGGATTCACATCTCTAGCCGAGTACCTAGGCCAGCAGTTCACAACAACAGTGATTATCTGTATAACTCGACTAGTTCAACTAAATGAGGCAGCATCATGAAATGTTTGTTTGTTCCAGTCCCAATTTAATCGGCAGCTATATACCTATGCAAAACAGTTAGACCTCTGTCTCACGAGGCACTGCAGGCTTCTCTACAGACTGAAACGGAATAAGGGCCTTCCTTATAACAAAAATAAGTAAATAGCTTTACTGTATGTAGGTATAGTCTAATAACAAATGATAATTTAACTATAACCCAAATGTGCAAATTATTAACTGCCCCTCGTTAGCCTAAAGGTCCTGTCCTGAGCACGACTGCTACGCTAGATGTCTTGTGTTCGATTCCCAGGTTGAGCAAAGTGTTATTGGGTTTTTATATAGAATTCTCAGTAGCAGCTCGGAGTTTGGTATTTGGTCCTATGTAATAGGCTTGCTCCCTATTATTCTCCTATTACATAGCACCTACACATACCGGCGAACTGTGTTTATTTGTACGCCTCTGCCCAATCTTTCGGGAAATAAGGGCGTGATGATATTTTATTCATGAAATGAAGACAAACCACAAATAAAGTTACGGCCCAATCTAATGGAGTAATTCTGAGGACCAGAGGGCCCAACACGCTACCACCACAGTATAACATTTTTTTATGAGATTTTTTTGTAGAAAAAACACTTAAAAAAAATGGTTACTTGCGACGTCGTCCGAAAAATGTTTAGTTTAAGCTCAGTTACTATTCCATCTCCAAAATTTTTAATACCTGTTGATTTAGGTACCTACCTATGGATTAAACATTAGCTGTTCAAATAGATTCGATTCTTAACGAGACTGTACAAACAGGTGTAAGTTAGTACGAAGGTATTTATCCACACCTGAACAAATCGCACGATATTTTTCGCCTTATAAGTACTACGAGGGCTTTATTGCAAGTGCTTTCGGACGCGGGAATCTACTTATAAATATAACAACACGCCTGTATTCGTTAAGGTTGGAAGGAAGGAGGAACACTAATGTACACCCACAATTCGTACGCTTAGGCCCTATGTAATAGGGGGCGAGCCTATTGCCGGGCACAAATTTAAAACTCCGAGCTGCTACCGAGAATTTGATATAAAACCCCATACTTATAACTTTTATCGACCTGGGAATCCAGCCTTAGATACCTACGAAGTGTACGAACCCTCTAGCGTAACAGTCGCGTTCAGGACCACTAGTCTAACATGGCAGTAATTAAAAGTATAATATGCTAGCTATTTCCCGAGGTACCTACTACTCGCGACCTAAAGTGACGTTATGTTAAACTCGATTAAGAATATAGCCATAGTTACTCCGGAATAACCTTGCTGAATAGGTGAAAGAATTTTTAAAATAGCTTGAGAAGTTTTTGAGTTCCAAACACTTTACTTTTACAAAATAAAGATATAAGTGCAGATATAAAAGAAAATTAAACTGCCTCATACACTATCTAGTACTCATTAGTAAAGGCGACTGCAGAGCGAAGGTCCTAGGCTCAATTCAAAGTTCTTGTAAAAAGGCTATAAAATTGTAGCAGCCCTGTGTAGATATCACACTGACGAAATGTGATAGTAACGGTTGTGTTTCACGTCTGCCTCTGCATGTAATATTAGTATTGGGAAAACATTTGCTCGCGCCCGTGACGGGAGCAGCACTGAACTAAATGCTAATAAAATAAATGTTAGTAACACTATATTGTGAGCATTTGTTGGGTGTACATATGAATATTACGAAACATATTTCGCTAGGTAAACCCACCTATTTATTTCTGTTGTACCTGCGGCGTCAGTACTCAGTACAGTAAATCCAAATATATTAAAGCGATTTGTCTCAGTCAGTGCCTCCATCATACTTGGCTAGATTGAAAGAGAAATGTTTTGTTTGTTTTGCGGCCAGAGGGAAGGCTTTGAGCAATCCTCATATAATGACGTAAGGATATCAAAGTGAATTACCCGTAGAATTTCGTTTGTATCATTTAATTTGGTTATGAAAGCAGTTCTAGGTGTGTAAAACCAAAATGTTTATATTGTTCGCCCCCTAAATACAATTACCATTGGGATCTTAAAACATACCTACTTCTACGGGAGTAGAACAGTAATATGTTATTTAAACAGCATTAGGAATTGCTGGGCTTAAAATATGTATATTTATGTAATTCAAAAAGGTCACTCCTTGGGTGGATGAAAGTAAACGAAACAAAGGGCGCAAGGATGGAAGAAAGGCACGTGTAATTTTTTTGTAGTTTCTGTAAACTGTCAGAAGTAGTAAAAAGCCACTTACAATTTTAAGTTCCTTTTTAATTTCTCTGTTGATATCGATGTGGTGTCTCCTCACTCGTTTGACGGCGAGCAGACGGCCGCGGTAGAACGCCACCTCAGTGAAGATAGCCGAGTAGCGGAAGTCCAGATCAGGATTGGAACTCAGGGACACTTGGCTGGATCGCACTCCGCCGGTGCTACCTCCACCGTTCTTCTCGGCGCCACCCACGGCGTTGGTCGACGAGGTGACGTTACCGCCTGCATTGCTATCTTGCTGGAAGAATTCAGCTCTGATCAACTTGAACTAGGTATCACTTCAGTAGAAGTAATAGAAGGAAGACGAGCGAGTTCTTTTTTATCAGGTTCCGGTAAATCTGAAGTTCATGTATAATCTTAAAAAGCTCCCTTACCTACAGTATTTTCAATTGGTCGATGTCTATCTAACAATCCTGCGTCACCTTTCGGCAAATACAGGCGAGATAGTATGTACGCTATCCAATAATTTTCTTTTCGCGTGACATATTTTTCCAGTACAGCGAACAGTCGGCAAAAACATCGTTTGGAACACATACTTACCGTATATCTTGGTATATGTAGGTTGGCTCTTTCATATTATCAACTGACGTAAATGAATGATGTTTACAGCAACAGGCGTGAAACTTAACGAGATATAAACTACTGGGATTCTTTTATTAATTTCCAGATGTGTATCAAGTTTCTAAAGAAAAATACGATAGTTTCTCATTTCTGTTTTTAATTTTATCTCAAAGAGAGAGTTGGGCCGGATGGAAGGGTAAAAATATGTTTAAGAAGTGAAACTACTGCCTTGAACTGTATCAGTTCATTGGACGCGTTCGTTTGAAAAAGATATATCTAGAATGATTGAACAAGATGTGTGTGAATCCATTTAGCTGAATTCAGTTTGTGATATGAACAAATATTAGCGTTAGCGCGCATGCAAACAACATATACAAGTTCGGTTTACCTACTCAGTTTGTTGGCTTGCTGTTCTTCGTCAGGCAGGTGTAGTTCGCGGAAGTCAATTTTCCAGAGCAGTGAGTCTAGCTCTTGTTCGTAGCGCCAGCCTCGGTACAAGGCGAGCGCAGCCAGCGCGAGGAGTGCTAGGGTCCCTCCTGATGCTCCCAGTGCCCATGCTCCAATGTGACCTAAAAATGTCCTTGTCAATCAAACAATCAAGCCTAAAACCCACAAGTGAAAATCTATATTGGTATCTTAATTGCTTCCATTGTAGGCGTGAAGTCGCAAATCGGAGGAAGTAGGTTCGAATCCTGCATCTTGGTGCGGCTTCATGATACTGTCATAGAGAAAAAAAATCTTTCATCTTGTTACGTTCACTACTCTACCTAGCCTGATTTTAAATTTTACGATCTCATTTAACGACATTGTTAGACCAGTTGTCAATTTGATGGCACTTTATCGTGTCATTAAAAATCATTATTACTCTCAGTTAAAAACAGTCTAGTTCTACCGTACCTACTATCCGTGGACGAACACCAGATTGACTGAAAGATACACACTTCAAAACAACTCGAAGGTGAATGACTCGCCTTTAATCTCTGCTACAAACGTTTAATCCTAACTCGAGTTTGTTATTTGTTCAGAAAATTAGCGAACCAAAAACAAAAGTACATAATGTCATACGTTTAAGAACTTTATAATTAAATTTAACGATGGAATACAATCTAGAATTTTAATTGCTTGAACTAAGTATTGATTACAAGCATTCAATGCTTATCTATCTATATCTATACTAATATATAAAGCTGAAGAGTTTGTTTGTTTGTTTGTTTGCTTGCTTGAACGCGCTAATCTCAGGAACTACTGGTCCGATTTGAAAAATTCTTTCAGTGTTAGATAGCCCATTTATTGAGGAAGGCTATAGGCTATATATCATCACGCTACGCGGACGAAGTCGCGGGCAGAAGCTAGTACCAATATATAAAGCTGAAGAGTTAGTTTCTTTGTTTACTTGAACGCGCTAATCCCAGGAACTACTGGTCCGATTTGAAAAATTCTTTCAGTGTTAGATAGCCCAATTATCGAGGAAGGCTATAGGCTATATATCATCACGCTACGCGGACGAAGTCGCGGGCAGAAGCTACTAATCAATATTTAGCTAAGTAGGATCTATTCGATACGTTTAGCCCAGCCGATTATACCATAATAATGATTCGGGGTTAGAAAGATTTAACATTCATAAGTAAGTATAATGATAGTTAAACGCCACTATTTCCAATGTCGGTAGCGTCCTTAGATTGTGGGAATCAGAGACATAAGTGAAAATAAATTACATAGCCCAGTTGTTCACCAATCTGGCTCCCCATCAGTTTAATAGAGAGAACCGTCTCTACCTTCGAGAGGTCTTTTAGAAAAAGCTTTGAGTCAATAAAGCTCTGGAAATTGAAATGCTCTAGAAAGTTATTTGCAGAAAATGGATTTTATTTTTCTTCACTTTACGGGCAAACTATTAAAACGGATGCTTCCCAGGAATATTAGGTATGGTTCCTTCACATTGGACAGTCAAGTAGTTGTTAGATCATCATAAAGCACTTTTCTGTGATTGACTATATAATCTTCTATACTATTTATTTTTAATATATAAAGCTGAAGAGTTTGTTTGCTTGTTTGCTTGAACGCGCTAATCTTAGGAACTACTGGTCCGATGAGAAAAAATCTTTCAGTCGGCTATAGGCTATATATCATCACGCTAAGTCTAAGTAAATATTCCACGCGGACGAAGTCGCGGGCGGATGCTAGTATAATAATAAAAGAGGCTGCTTAATTGAATAAATGAACTTGAAAGGTCGAGTATTGCTTTTCGTGTCGCATCAACCTTCATGGTTAGATGTGTATGAAGCTATTATATAGTGCCTAAGCATTTAGGCGGCGATGTCGGATGGCGCGGCGCAGCGGGAGTCGCGTGCGCCCGATGGCCCGCTGCTCCGTATTGCTTGTCACTAGGACTCGTAACGACGCTTTTACGACCGACCCCACTTACTGCCGCTTACAAACCTTGCGCTTAATGCCGGCCCAAGCTCTAACACTACATATTAGTTTTTTAGATCGCCAGTAAACAAAATGTCGCGTCCGTTTCGTTGAACGTTAGTAACGGAGTAGTTCAGCCCCCTTGCCGATTCTATTAGCTTCCAACATACATTCAACATTAAGGGGAAAGTAAATACACTCTTCAAAACGACGGGTGTTCTGCCCGTTGGATACATCTAGATGTAGGTAAAATGTTCATGAAAATAATACTTTTACTTACTGACGCATTTTTCTCCTCTGAATCCACAAGGCGGCTCAGAAAGGGGTACCTGACCGCCTGGCCACTCCATCTCCCGTAAAAATCGCACTTCCTGTGTGGGATAAATATTTGTATAATTTTCGGGAACCAACATGTTTATGTGAGTGATACAAATTGCCTAGAAATACCGCGCAGCTCTATTAGGTGCTAGAGAATTGCAGAAGAAACAGACCGAGAATAAATTATATGGTGAGCGTAAACATTTCGGACACTGATTATAGAATGTTCCAGTTAAAAGGACCTAAAGTTGGTCTTTAGATTTGAATCTATACGTTGGTTGGCACTAAAGTGCATCGTCCAAGCCAAAATGTGACGTAAACGGTGAAAAGATGCTGTTTATTCGGGGCACGTCGGGAATCGTTGTGTGTACCGACGTGTTACGGATATTTAATAACTACCTAATCCATTTACATGTAGATGTAGAATTGTTTTCATGTGAATGTTTAAAAAAATCGTTACATTATTGAAAGAAACTATTATAATCTTGATAGCTCCATTGTTATAGTGTCTGAATTCCTAAGACAAATAGTCTCATAGTATAGCTTGTGTTAGAAATCATTATAGCGTAGGGACTCTGAGACGTCATAGATACTGAAAGTCAATTTTGCCAGCCATCCATTCCAGCAGAAAAAGTGGTAAATATGAAATATAACTAAATCATATAATTACAAGCTGCTATTTTTAACATAATCACGGTGTAAAAAGAGTTTCTAGGAGGACGAGGGTAAACAAAAAAATTGTTTAAAAAGTGTCAGTGGAAACCGAGCCTTCTGGATTGGACCCAGGATTTCTGCTTTTTCTATCGTGTCTGCAGGACAGACAAGGTTGCATTTTTATCAATCAATCAATCAATTAATTTATTTATTTTATTTAAGACCTTACGAGTTTGGAAGGATGGAATCATGTAGTAGGTATCCACGCCACGTGTACCACAACAGGTGGTACCTACGTAAACAATTTGTCGTGAGGCGACAGATAAAAGAAATAAAAAAACAGAAAATACAATTTATTATAAAAAATGGGTGATGGACGTAGTATATGAGAGTATAGTAGACGATAGTAGCCGGCGGAGCACGAAGACAGCCCGCACGCAGCACGGTGTGCAGCCATGGCATGGTTGCATTTAATAACTAAAATGTCAAAAGAAATAAAATGTGCAAAAACAAACAAAATAGCTAAAAATACAAACCATGGCAGCAATATATAAACATATTACGTCATAAGCTACAGTTTGAGACTAAAAACTCGTACGTTGATGATGCAAAGTGAAAAATTATAATAATTAAGGATAATGGTGTGATGAGATGTGTATTATGCCTGAAGAACAGATAATTGTGAAGATAACTAAAGGCTAAAGGAATGAAACAGGTATATACACTACAAATTTAGGCTAATGCCACATTTGACGGAAGATGCGATTACGAACATCCAACTTTATATATTAGATCGACGACGATCCATTCATGGAGCGTACCGTCTGAGACATCTTCCGTCAGATGTAGCATCACCCTTATAGTGAACCCTACCGGTGCAGACTTGTGCAAGACCGCGAGCGGGTAGAGGCCGGGCGGGCGCGCCGGGTCGATGGACAGCAGCGTGTAGTTACCCTCTGCATCACCATTCTCGTCCATGTGCACCCAGTACCTGAACATATTATGCCCTGAGCCGTAACTATGATTTCAATCATGTTTCAGCTGTGTCTATAAATACCCGAGAGTGTGACCAGCCAAGTTCTGAACTCTTCGAGTCACTTTCGACCCTCTAACTCAATAAACATTCTTTTCTGCAATCCTACGCTATTTGGTATTTTTCGTTACATATTGCTACAATTGCAATCCGCATATAATATCACAGACAGAGTTCTGATTACACAGAACATAATTATGTAACAAGTTTTATTGTGGAAACGAGAAATATGTAAAATATCTTTAACTTATTCTTCATGCGCCGATGGTGAAAAAGCACTGCCATATGGAATTGTTTTGTTTTATTTATTAATAGAGTTATAAAGTCATACACAGATTGCGCGAACTTTGACCCCTCAGTCTGCCGTAAAGGGTAATGGAGTTAATCTCTTTACTCACAAAACACGCAACATTTTGGTCACGACATGAAAATTAAAGTAAGAATGTTGTTCTAAAACTAACCTAGTAACAGCCATATTAGGCTAAGCGTAACTGTGAATTCCATTATTACTCTGCATAATCAGACATACATACCATCACGCCTCTATTGCCCAAACGGTTGAGTAGAAGTGTACTAATGTAGGTACACCTACAGACCTACAGTGTTTCGGGATTACAATCGGAAGCGAGAGTTGCCTGCGACTGCATGGGACCTAAATATACTTTATGTCGATTACTGATTGCCCCAAACTTGCGATCTGCTACTGAGAATTTCATAGAAAAAATCTACCTTATTCAAAATGTTCTATAACTCGATTTTATTATCCGGAAATCGAGGTGTCCGGAAATATCGGGCCCATACCCCAATTAAGTTTTTAAATTAAGCACGTCGCAGTTACATAACAACAAAAATAGGTTAGCCAGTTCAGTATCAGACTTTTTAAAGAGAAGTGTTTTTTCGTAAACAAGTACATTTCTTTGATTTCTGATTCGATGCAATTTTTTTATAGGAGTTGTTGAATATTTTTAAATTGTCCAAGTGTAACCTTGTAAGTTTATGTCTTGACAGGGCCACATATTGCAATAATTAAGTGCCTAAGAAACTGTCTTCGGACTGGTAATAAATACATATATATATACTAAATAGAATATAATATATTAAATGCTTTACGTAGAAATTCGGTTTTAAATGCTATCCAGCTACAAAATGAGTCCTGGAAACTGCAAACTATAATATTCATATTACAATATTTACCCCATAACGCTGTGATAGGTGGTATTCCTCATTCGTGCTGCTATAGCTCTGCCGTCGCGGGGGCCTTCGCCGCTGGTAAGCGCTTCCGCCAGCGCTCGCGCATACACCCATACCGAGTCGTGGAGCCATGCAGCCTCTACTGGTATCTGTTTGAGGGAAATTTTACGTCATAATACGTCAAGTAACAAGTTATGGGCACGATAGGTAAATATCGTCGTACCAGTAAGAATGTAGAATTAATATCTCTAGTTAAGGTGTCTTTGATATTATGTTTGATATAGGGTCGAGTGATTATTTAGACTTCAAAAACCGAATCCATTTCCACCCCCCAATTGCAGAGTAAACATATTCTGAAATATAGTACCTACCTACCTATAGAAGCTGACCTAATGTCATAATAATTATGTGAATGAATACCTATCTATTAAATTGCCTACGAGTTCATCTGAAATCAAAATTAATGAACCACAAGACGATCTTTTTCACACGCGATAACGCAGTAAAGCCATTAAGCTTGGCGTCAAATCCTGGAGAATTCATTTAGGGGTCGAGTAGGCGGTCAAAAAGGCACTAAAATAACGAAAACTCATTTAGCGGGTCAGATAACCGGGCGGGGTTTCGTACAGGTACAGTGCCTGTGGCCACCCGCTATTATACAATACTAGCTTCTGCCCGCGGCTTCGCCCCGTGGAATTCTGTCCGTCATCACATCCCACGGGAACGGGATAAAAAGTATCCTATGTCCATCTCCTGGTTCTAAGCTACCTCTCCACCAATTTTCAGCCAAATCGGTTCAGCCGTTCTTGAGTTATAAATGGAGTAACTAACACGACTTTCTTTTATATATATAGATGTAACAAAAACCCTGCTGGTCCCTTCCGCCCATAGAAACATACGAATAAAATTACTAGTGCCGATAATGTCCTACACGCGGCTTATTCTTTGCACTGCTTACGTGAATTACTCGGAGGAAGCAGATTTAATTACAAACAGGCAAAATAGACGCGATACATTTTACTCTAATGTAGTCTATTTTCATTCTTATATAACTATAGTACCCTGTACATATAGATTAATAGTGTGTGTGTCAGATGCAGGTTTAATTAACACTGGGAATTAATGTCCTGTTTAATTAGTTTCACAATGTACCTATTCCGTTCCGATGACGTCGTTATGAACAACAGCGCTTTGGACTCTAAGAAAAATCTAACAAAACAATGAGGTATAATTTCGTATACCGGCTACACTTACAAGTTTTTATAGTCTTGTAGCCTGGATAGAGCAATAAAACATACAACACAAACACCCGCTACGGCTTACATGTGAACAGATTCTATATCTGTGAACACGTTTATACCCTCATCACTATAAAATTACACAAAATGAAGTTAGGAACATAAATTTGAAACATTTTCGAATGGATTTAGTCGATGGAGCTGGTACATTAGCTTTGATACATTAGGTAAGTACTCACCACTTTACCACCTCCAAAAGCGAGTAAAGGATTGGTAAAATTGAATGGTGGCATTTGGAGTCTTCTGTTGACTTCCTTGGCGAAGACAGGGTAGGAGGGTGAGGGTGACGGAGCCACCGCCATATAGGAGCGGAAAGCTCGCAGGGTCCGCGAACCTGGCTCCTTACGCAGGGGACCGGCTAGGTACCGGACTGCCTCCTCAGACTCATATTTGTCTACGTCGACACCGATGGCTGCGTATTCACCTGTGTGGTAAAAACAGATGTTGACGTGAAACAAAAACTTGTGTTATCAAATAATTATTAATACATACATACCATCACGCCTGTATTCCCCGAAGGGTTAGGCAGAGGCGTACTACTGTACTGTACTGTACCGTACACCCACAGTTCGCCGGTATGTTTAGCTCCCATGTAATAGGGCGAGTTTAACCGGGCACAAATTAATCATGTATAGATTTAATTTGATTAGATTTTTATATATCATAGATTTTACAAACTAAATTAGAAAACCTAGTGTATCGAAACGAAATTCCAGATTTACAGAAAGGCACTGCCATGTTAAAATTCAAAATAATATTACTATTCTTTTGTATAGTGTCAACGTCGGGATTTAACAATCCCAGACACGTTTATATATATCTACTTAATTTAATAATACATCTTGTGTATTGTTGTCTTCACTTCATCCGAATTACGTTGAAAAAACTGTCATACTAAAAAACGTACATAAGGTCTAGGTTTGATATCTCCCGACTCACAAGCAACAAATTACAGATAAAATAGTAAAGGCTATGCGAATTATATACTTATAATAATTTGGAAATACTAAATAACTGCAAACTGCATAAAAATGTTTTGTGCTTTCACGTGAATTTTTGTCATCATTGGGAATTAACACCAATGTCGCAGCCTGGTGCAAACTGCGAGGCGAAACAAAATACAACGCTATAAAACTTTAATATTTCTGTGGTTTGTATTTTACTAGCTGGGAAATGATATAAAAGCCCGTTTACACAGTCGGAATTTAACCAAGTTATAATATCTGACTATTAGTCAATAGTTCAATGCTTCCTCTATGGCTTATATGCTTATCTGTCCGATGATAACGACTGTAACCATTTGTTTATCTTCCCAAGGCTTATTAACGTTGTCATTGAATCATGATTAGAACGGACTAGGAGTACTAACATACATAATATGCAAACCTGAACAAATGGTTGCGGAAAATAAGATTTTTTTTATACAAATATAGTACATCCTCTTTTTGCGGCTATATTAAATTCAATGCAACCGTGGTCTGTCTATGTGTGATCGTTTCTAAATGTACAAGAGGTCACTGTTACACCCTGCGGTTATTATTAACTGCAACATTTTCTTAGGGGTGAGTGTCTAGCGATCCACATTCCCAGATGGCAAAGTAATTTTAAATCAGTGTTCTCAAAACATCAAACCTCGGCAAGTTACAGTGTCGTAATAATTTCTCCCTTTGGCTTTTATTCAGCAGTGAACTCTATTGTCCGATATGATGGAATAATTTCTGCCGGCGCATTTTCAAAGAAATAAGCATGTTTAAGCTTACAAATACAAATGCCTGTGGTATTCAATTAGCCACCGCGCCAATCATGCTGTCAATAGCAGTTGGATCTGCATATCGATAACATGTCATTCCTATACACAGTGAAAAGCGGGTGTAAATTGAATAGCAGCGCTCGTGTCAAGCTACAGTATTTGCTGGTCATGTGATCGATGTTCTCGAGACGATCGTGTCCGCTTGAGCGACTCGCAATACTTCCACCAATAACTATTCAATAGCGCTCCGACATCTTTAAGCTTATTACATTTCCATCATCTCACTAAGCCTCTTTTAATTTGAAAGAAAATCTATTTTACGTAGCTCGTTTGTCTCACTATTTCACACTCTAGTTTCTGTACCTTATTCAGGTCAGGCATTACTAGTTGTATGTGATTCAAATGTTCTATAAAAACGTATTAGGGCTAAATCAGGTTATTTGCTATATTTTCAACATTGCTGTTTCTCTTTTCGATTTTCATAAAACACTAAAGAAAAAGCCTAAAAAGCTCTGAAACATGAGTGTAGGTATTGGGGAAAGAAAATATATTAGTACCGTCCCTAAGAATACCTAATTATTTCAGACCTGGCTATTCATAAATGTTCAATACATGCAAGATTCTGTAGTATGTATCTAAACCTCTATTTTCATACATATACTTATATTTATAAGTATATGTATGAAAATATATACATAACTACTTATAAATTCTTTGATTTTGTTTATTTTTTACTTGTAACGCTTCTATAGCAGCCTATTCATAAAATTTTATTGGTATCTACAAGTTGAAGCTGGTTAGTAAAGTTATTAAAATATCTGTTCACAATAGTCGTTCTTAATGTACCATGAGAACGTGGTAAAGGCTTTTCACGTCGAATAATGGGGCGTTGGTGTCAGTCTAACAAAGGGGAAGAGCTAGACAAATGTATCACTCAAGAGCTTATGGAAATCAAGCACGTAGTCATGCTTTTCACTCGTACAATCACTCTCTGATGTATCACTCTACAGCGCTAATAGGGTGCTTTGACATGAATAGAGATAATGTCTATAACGAATTGTGAATTCAGCGGTTGACTTAGAGAAAGAGAAAGTCATTAATTTGTTTTCTAAATTAGACAAATAACTGAAAAATGTGTCTGGCACGCATTGAACTGCACATGAAAACGGAGTTGAGTGCGCTGACAGTTTGGGACGTGAAGAGTTCGTGCAAAATGAGCATGCATGCAAGTTACGGCGCGAATTGCGAAGAGTCCTATATGTTGAGAGCTTGTTTTGGATCATAATTATGATTGTAACACGCAGGTGTCCTTTACTTAGAATATTAAAAAGTTCGCTTTCGCGTTCCCTTGTGAAAATAGTTGTTTCCGTTTCGGATATATACGCCGCTGGTTATATTAGAGCAAACTCCTATTCCATTTCATATCAGTAAGTACCTAATCGGAAAACTTTTCTTCAGATCCCGACGCCGATATATAGATTGATATGAATCCCTCACTCCTTTGTGAGAAAAATGTTTTATTCACGCGTGGAAAGGAAAGGCGACTTAAAAGAAATAGAAAAAATAATAAAGTTACACATTATATTGTTCACTCTTTGAAAACACGCCACTAAGACAGTAAAGTTGTTGAGTTAATTGATGCTGACTTGAGGTCATAATTTCTATTGATAATATGTAAGTATAGTTTAATAGTAAAGTGCATTAAACTGCTTTTGCAGTTTTTAATATAGCAATAAACTAAATAAGATTGACAATAAATGATTATTTTATCTAAACTATGCAAGCAGAAATATTCAAATAATAAAGGTAGGATTATGGAATACTTACCTCATTAGTCTACGCTATTGACCCTAGGTTCGACTCCCAAGTCGAGCAAATTTTTCTATGAAATTATCAGTCATAGATAGGGATTGAGATTTGTGTCCAATTAATGGTTATAGGCTCGCCCCCTATTACATGGGATCTAACTATAGGTGAAATGTGGGTAAACTTATTTGGTACACCTCTGCTTAATGCTTCGGGGGAAAACAGGCGTGATGGTAGAATGACATATCATCACGCCTGTGTTCCCCGAAGGATTAGGCAGAAGCGTGGTAGACCGTAGAATAGATAAATGAATGAATATCTAGGTCAATAAATGGCTAGACTGGACATATAATAAACTAATGTTATCTACTGACTTCTTCATTCCTAATTCTAAGTTCAGCGAGTATAATTTATAAAAGCTTTCGTGATATAACTTTTAATTAGGTACCTGAGTCCAAGAGCTGCATGGCATCTAGAGCAAGCATTAATCCAATGTGATCATGATAATATCCGACCGACACGTATACTGCAACAAGAAAACATTAATAAGTTCATACGAAGTCACGTTGAGTTTTCAATGTAAACATTTATGAATTTTGACTTACTTCTAGTATCCTTGTACGTTTCACGAACTATGTCCAGGAAGGGGTTACGAGTGAAGTTCTCTCGTCTGTTTTCGTAGTAATAAGGCTGTCTGTACACTTGCACAGTGCGGACCGCTATTTGTTTTTCCCTCGCCGCCGCTATTATTGCAAGCGCTAAACGTGAAAAGTCGTGGTTTGGAGCCTTTAGGTAAACGAAAGCAACCTGCAGAAAAGAAAGATAAATTAGTATGGTTTTGCAGAGTATTACTACGGTAGAAATTAATCTTCCTTTGCCAAGCGCTAATACTTACGAACACAAAGGGCCAATTCAATTTTACGGTACTCAAATCTCATAATAGCTCGTATTTATCAAAGGAGGCCAGTTTGTAATGAATTTCAAGAAAAAGTAAACGATGTATTCAAAGAAAATTTGAACAAACTTTGTTTATTTCCTTAAGCGGAAAGGTTTAAAATATTGAGCACGAAAAATATGAAAGCAAGAAAAATAGTTTTTCAATTTTTAATGTTTTTTTTATCAACAATTTGAATAGTCATAGAGCGGAGTAATGATTCACGTCAATGATCCATAGCTAAATGTTCATAATGTATTGTTATAATGTTTACATGCATGAAATTGAAATGTGTGAGCACGGCGACCACGGAGCGTGAGATGTCGATGTCCGAGGGCCTGGTGCGCGCGAACGTCGAGTACACGCGCTTGTTTGAACTGGCGACATCGCGGCAATACTGTTGGACAAACAAACACACTGTCAGATTGTTAAGTGTTCCTAGAACGCGCTAATTTTCATGCGGAGGATGTAGTACATCCCGCCGCCTAGTAGCTATACAAGGGTTGGATTTGACGTTAATTCAATTACCTGCAGGCTGAAATTTTTCTAATAATGTATACCTACTATATATATTAATATTTGCATGTCACGGTCGTATTGTAATGAGGATAATTACTTTTTGACACGGCATTACGGCCTAATGAGTTTTGCAATACTTACCTATTCCTAGTTTTCCTGTTCTAGGGTTCATTTCAATCCCGTGCAACAATTACCAATGTAAGTACATATATTTTTTTGTGGTGAACAATGATATCATTTTTAACTGTAGTATGTCATTAAGGTTGTGTAGGTACCTAAATATTTGACAGTTTAATTTTTCAATTAATTTGTAATGTGTACAATGTATCATAATATAATTCCTATATTTTCCTTATAATACCAGTCCATCGTCTGATACATTGACACGGACATTGAATGCATTTGCAATTTGTTTAACTTGAGATAACAACTATTGTTCTTTTTCCAATCAACTCGCAGATTCTTGGCAGTTTGCCTATAGCGGTGATGTCAAGCCGTACGTTTAGTGCATTTTATGGCTCAGATTTATGGTTTATTTTATTGTACTTTACCGAACTTAGTAACTGCATCATTGGTTTGGCAGTTGATTGACGTTATGAAAATTGAACGTAAAAAACGTCATTAATTATAAGACATTCCAATGAATCTTCTTTATTTTTCTTTAAACTTTGCCATTGTCAAATTAATTACCTATCAATTTGTTAAATAATTACATGTATTATCTATAAAATGTTTGATGGTGATGATGATGATGACAGTTAAAAACACTTAGTACCTAGTACCTACCGTTCTGTCAAAGCTGCAGTATATACCTAGGTGTCGTATTGTTACTCTGAGTACCTAGGTGTGTCTTGTGTCATAGAATCATTATCGACTATTTTGATACAAATGAAAATAGTGGTCTTGGAACCTACGACCTTCCCCCACAAGTGATTTTTTATGTAATCATCTCCGTAGGGAATTATATTTTGGACAGTTCTAAGTACCAGAATTACCTTTTAGTTTATTCATCTGTCTTTAATAAATAGTAGGCACCTATGTAGAGTTTCGACAAGTTGGGATTCTATCAATTTAACAATTCAGTGTTAAACGGCATTTTGAATGTTGGTCAGATTTATTTAAAAGATATTGTCGTTTTTATCAGCTTTTAAGCTGTATTTAAGTAAGTTTCTACCTATTGTAAGCATTGGTTCAATCCTCGTTAACCACTTAATGTCAAAAGCTTTTAGACACGATTACCTTGTCGTGTTTCATGTAAAGTGCGTCAACCTTAATAGAGTTTAAGTATAATAAGTTATATGCAATATCAAATTGCAATTTGACAGGCGATCGATCTGGTGGCAAACATTTATGTACCTACAAACTATATCTAAAGAATGAAACATTACTTATAGAAAAAAAATAGTTTGGTAAAGAAGCTACGGGAATTCGTCTTGACATATAAAAACAAAATACCAATCAAGGGGGCAAACTAGCAGACGGATCACCTGATAGTAAGCGATTACCACCGGCCATGGACACCCGAAAAACCAGAGTGCAAGTGCTTGCCCGCCTTTTCAAAGGGTTTGGGCCTCTGGTAACCTCACTCACTCGGCGAAACAACGTAAGTATTGTTTCATGCCGGTTTTCTGTAAGGCTGTGGTATCACTACAGTCGAGCCGGCCCATTCGTGACGAAGTATGGCTCTCTCATGATGTAATTTTAGAAACTACCTACTTATAAAGTCTACAAGCATGAAATTTGACAGGTTCGTTATCAGCAGTGTCGGGAAAATCGATCCACACGGGTAACTCTGTGGGACGCAGCTAGTCTGTTATAAATCTGTTTTTTGTCGGGGAAATACAAAACGAATTTTATCAACAGGCTTGGCTTGAATGTTATGAGCTCACTACACGATACATTTGCTAAACCACTGACCTATTTATATACTTTCGTAATTCCTTCGACGCCAGGCATTGCCACCTACATAAGTGTGTAAAGGTACTTACATAGCTAACCATGGGCAAATTGAAAGCTGCGGCCATGCGCCCTTCGTGGACGCACGTTTCTTGCGGTCCGATGAACGCAGACACGTTGGCTGCCCACAAAGCTGCCACCTGTAGAACGATCCTACTTACATCACAGAAAATAGATTCATATACAAAGTTGGGTATTCAAAAATATATAAGTTAGTTTAAGAGGCAGATGAGGGTTTATTTGGATGTTATAATTTGGGTTTATTTCCTGAAAATAGGTCAACGAAATATAATATTCCTTAATCCTTTTACGTCAGTAATGTTGTACTAATCTATTTTGAAATTGTTTCTATTAAAAATAAAACACTTGTAGAGCTTGTATGGGAACATAAATATTTATATTTCTAAAAGTCGTAGAACTACTTTATCCAGTATCAATAAGGTAATCACACTCTTTCAAAATTGGTATACCTTCTCCAAATAACACTTCATATTGGTAGATCATATAAAAAATATCATAGCTATAGGCATAATGCCGACCTTCAGACCTGCATACCTTTATTTGTAGATGGTAAACTATGTCTACTGAAAAGTGTGTTATTAGTGTGCCACTTTTTTAGTAGATAAACATTTAAATTTGTTCGCATGAAAAATTTCTATGCTTGCTGAATAGTCGATAAAATTCTTACGATTTACGATTGTCATGCTACGCCGTAGGCCGTAGACAAGTATGTCAGAAAGGGGTACTATTTGCTCCTGTGGCGTAGTAGCTACGCCAATCAGACCCATTTTTAATAAATTTGTTAGGAGAGGCCTAGATTCAACAGTAGCCTAGATATAAGCTAAAATACACTTATTTGCTTAGTTATGAAAATATTTTTATAAAATTTATACAGAAAACCCAAAGTATCTACGATCTCGCCGCACTTAAACTACGAATCGTCCGTCAATCCGAATTTTATACCCATCTACTTTACGATGAGTAGAAAATGCGGTAGGGATCTATTTACATATAATCGAAAGATTTTCACAGGATGAGATGCTACGTTACCCACGAACAGTCCTAGCGGGTAATAACAAGGATCTAGTTAAAGTCGTAAAAACTTAATAATACAACTTAAAATGTGCAGCATCGTCGCTACAATTACATTAAGGCTTTGTTAATTAGCTTTTCAAAAAGACTTATTCAGGTCAGCATGACGTCCGCGGTTTAACTTTGTCATAACTAACTGAGAATGAAACAAAGAAAAATATGATTATGAAAGAGCGCTCGGTGCACACAAGGAGTTTAAGAACTAACTAGCGACTCTTCATTAATATGAATCTCTTAAAACTGTTATAATTTCAACCCAAGTAGTCGAAGCGTTTACTACCGTAGAGACTTCTACCATTGTAATCTGTAAGAAAACCTTTGCCCGACCACTATGGGTCATCAGCTTCGCTAATAACCGGCTAAAGGGCAAATATTTTTATAATATTGATATATTTATTATAATGCATATATTGGTATGTTTAATTTACTGACATGATTAAATTGATTATTCTTTACCGATAGAATAAAGGTACCTATGCAATTAACTAAGAAAACAAATTTCATTACGCAGTTCCAAATGCCAAAGCGAACAAAGGAAACAACATTATTATTTGTTAAAAGTTTGTAACAAAGGAACCTCTATGGAAGAGGGAAGCACCCCGGTTAGTACCTATTAGTCAAGAAATGAGTGAGAGGAATAGAATATTTTAATATTTACAATTGAGGGCACGCGAACACCGATAATGACTTGAAGCAATTAGTAACTCGTCGTTTCTACTATTTGTACCGAGTCGTTACACAACACTGCTATGTTTAGAGTAAATCTCCATTTCGCACTAATTTACTGGTATGGATATTATCACTCAGCTACTCTATTTTCGTCAGAAATCAAAATTCCACAAAGCCACTTTCCAATAGCAGTGTCATGGCGTTGCATTATAGGCACGCACGATGCTGACGTGTCTATGTTTGGCCATGGTAACAGCAACTTTCTCCGTCGGCAACCCTTAAGGATTTTTGGGCATAACGATGTGGTTAAACATGCGATAGACAGGGAGTGATGCTCTCGTTTTTTACGAAACCCTCGGCGTTCCCGCCCACCACTGTCAACTTTACGCGACAACATCAATTTCGCAGACAAATAACCCTAATAGATAAAAGTTTGTAAAGATAGTGTTTCCTGTAAAACAAAATTTATGTTCGATGTTTCCTGCTCTACATGCAGCAACTTACACAGAATTGGTCCGATATACATTTGTATAAACAAATCCAGATCAAAGGAAAAAGATTGAAGGACATTTTCATCAAACTCTATGAAAAACCTTTTAAAAGTATTAACTAGAACACATTATATAAACATGTTGTCAATATACATTTTCGTGTATCGGTGCGCCAAAGTATCGAAAAACATTTAGCTACTAAAAAGTTATTCAAAGAAAATACATTTGCAAGAATCTCAGTTATTCGGAAGGGAATTTGCGATTACCATTTTATGCGGTAGCTATTCGATACATCAAGCTACAAACAGGGGGTGGTATTGGTGGCATTAATGGTGACCCTTATTCTCAACTTGCAACCCTTTACAATTCAGACTAGGTAATGAGATTTTGTAGCCTTACACTTCTAGTATTTTATTATCTAAATTGGGGGAAAAGACTACTTAGAATCTTTTATTTCGACATCGGAACTTTTCCGATGCGGATTTCTGCTCAAAAAAGCAATTACCAATTTAGCTAAACTTAGATAATCTTGAAATAGTCCAAGTACTAGGTTTTGTTACTTTACATTAATTTATTGTAGAGGAATGATGAATGTTGTGCGTAAAGGGTACGTTTCGCTACCGTCACAATAGACCTATTTTTATTGTTATTTGTTATTGATAATGGTTATTTGTAGGTAAGTGGGTAATATACGTATTGCACATGCATCTAAGTGGTTTGATGTAGTCTGGCTTGAATTAAACTAATAAGATGCTTCCAAGCTTCAATGACGTGCATGTGTTTAGATCAATGTTTTGACGGTCACCATTTGTGGGTCATTGCTTTTCACAGGAATATCTAGTATTAAATATTAGTCAGCGATTCATCCGAGTTATTATTATATAGATAAAGTTTATCAACGACCTTTTCTGCAAAGTACAGAATTAAAACAAGGTTTTTACAATGAACATATTGATGTTTGGCTCAATGAGTAGTCTGCTGGATAACGAGACAGGACAGATGATAAATTTAAATACACAATTTAAAGTTGTGTGGAGAATTTATTTTTAGTGAAGGAAACAATCGACTGCGGGAAAGGATTCGAACCTGCCTCTTCTGGTTAGATACATCAGACGCTATAGACGCTTGAGTGAGAGTGAGAAGTTAACTAATGATGTTAACTCTAATTCTGAGCGTGACAGATTTATTTCTTCCATGAACTGCAGAATTAATTCTTAACGCCAGATCAATCGTCCATTTAATGTCATAAAGTTATGGCCATTGTTAAACTTTCGTCTATGGCCCATAAAACTTGCGCTTACTGCGCGTAGTGTGACTATCTTATCCAACTCTTCCACTTACTGGTCGATTACAATAAATCGCTAATATATTATATTTTTTGCTATACTTTTTATTGCAATAAAAGCTAACATATATCGAATATCAATCTTTGTTATATGTATATTATTAGTGCCATAACAATGTTTAGTTTATAATAATAGCCATAATTCAAATATCTAATAAGTTTGCCATGAATTATGATGACATTCTGTTGTAGACTACGAAGTATAAAATATAAGCTATTTGAATATTTTATTATTTAGTTGATTATTTATTATTTAGACAAGTATATACATAAATTACAAAATATTTTAACAGGCTAATTTAAATTTGAATATTGTGGATTCGTAATTCATTTTTTGCTAGGTTTACATCTCATGATATAAAATTATGAAATATCTACAAAATCAAACTCAACAACATAAAATAGGCTCTTTTAACTATCACCAATATATAATATTTCTCCAGAGTAATCTGTGTTCACAACCTGTGAAAGAATAATGGGTGTTGAGTGAGTGGGCACTCCCAATGAACTCCCAAGTAATTTTGCAAGCGATTGGAAAAAAGTATCTACGGACTAAATTGGAATACTTTCAAAAGATTTCCTTCAGAATTCAAGTCAGCGTCTACGATGACAATAAAAAGTTATTTATTGAAAGGGGACACACCTGCCGAATGGAGACTTCTTCTTGTCCGAATGTTTCTGCGACGACAAAGTCTAGAGAGTGGCCCATTGGGCCTAGAAGCTTTTCGTTCACCTCATCCACTGCCATAGATATAGCACCTGTTTTAAAAGAATACCCATGTAAATTAAGTGTTAGGTAATATTGGATGTGGGTCCAACTATTTTTGTATAAGTGAATTCTTTCATAATGTATTCAGTGCCAAGTGTTGCTACCATTAATCTTGATGAGCTGTATTGACAGCTTATATAAACAACGACACATTTGATGGCTTCAATAATAATATAATTATTTGTAAGTAATATAGATTAACACGATCGTTTGTGTTTTGAAACTACCATTATGAATTAGGTAGGTATGTACCTACTATGGTTTTCATCGACTCTCAATAGAGCTATTTTAAACAATTAAAAAACTTGGGTCACTAGAGATAGTGTTGGACGTTAATGGAAAATTTATCGACATGGTAAAGCTCTTAAAGTTGCACAGAACTAGCGGCAGGGAGACGTTTTGGAGGAATGTTTTACTCTTAGAACTTGGTGAAATTAAGTAGATAGTTGGTATGCAAACTTGGGTGTTAAGTTTTAAGTAAGTGCTTACTGTGGGGCTGGTCCTTTATTTTCCCTTCATATAATTATAGTAGTTACCTGAAATTACTCTCCCGGGTCGCTGGTAGCTGTAGTCTCCAGGTCGTCGTTGAGAGCCCGTAAGATAGCCCAGTATGAATTTTTCTCCGTGTGAATACTTCAGAGATATCATTAGTAACCCCCAACACCAGTGCCACTGCAAAAAAAGTTTCTCTAATTTAAGTTTTACTGCCTAGGATATAGGAATATATATATGCAATCAGCTGATCGTGTCAGTTCTGCAATGAAGTGCTTCTGTTCTAAAATTTATTAATTATTATAAGAAAATTTCGGGATTTTTTATGATTTTTAATAAAAAGAGTAGGTAGTATATTTTGAAAAGGTAGGTAGTATATTGAAATACTAAAAATCAAATGTTTAAAGTATCCTGATCCTGTAAATTAGATAGATGTTTATGTCAGCCTGATAAACCTGAACCATATTACCAAAAGAATAATATATAAAAACCGGAAAAATGGGTCGAGGAAGTCAGCTAAGCAAGAATTAAAAAACTCATGGCAGCAAATCGTTTCGAGTGCACGTGCCGCTAACATTTTTCCAATATTGCCAGCTCGTAAAATGGCGGGTCTTGTGGATGCCATCGCCTTTAAACACATGCTCCAGCCTTTAAAGCTTGCTAATGTTTATCGCTGTAAATTAATTGACATTTGCGACATAATACACAGTTTATATTAAAAATACAGTCACAGATTTAATACTGACTTTCTATTAGATAACTTAATGGGGAACTCAGAATCTTTGGAAATGGAAATCTTTAAAATGTGAAGGCCCGACCGTAATTATTTGTTAAAAAAACGCGAATACGGAATGTTTATAACACTGAAAAAATGTTTACAATATCTCTTGAGTTTTCTCGTGTTCAATTTACAGGAAAATTTACACAAAATCAAATAGACCCATGATCCTACCGTGAGCATCGGAAAGTTTAGCTAAAATGTTTTTCTTGATGTTTTTATAACAACAAGAACCTTTAAAGAAATTTTTAATTTAGACGACGAATAGACGTTCAAAGTTTGGCATTCTTGAATTTATTGGGTAGGTACTCTACTAATGTCTCTTCAATAAAGGCGTTCCCCTGATTACCATTCAGCGCAGGTTTGCGTCTATTATTGTAAGAATGACCAATCGACTGCATAATAATAATGCTCACACTGTTTATGTAACGGCATACGGTGTAGTGTGGAACACAAAACTTGTCTGGGCAGGCGACGCGGCTGCTGCTCTGTAAGGCAACACTACGTATGTGAAGCATACAATTTGCCTCATATTGTGAAAGTTACCATACACAAATTGCCTTACACATGTAGCATCGCTTATAAATATTTTAAAAAGTGAAATTGTTTCTTTATATATAGATAGTGTTTACGATATAAATATGAATGCTGCTTTACAACAAACCAACCGAAATCTGGCATGAGTATGATCTAATTATACATACTCCCACATTCCATATATTATAAACTAGTGTCAAAATAAACTATCGAAGCCGTGGCCTGAGAGTCGACCTGTGAATTTATGAATGTAAATAATTTCGGAGCACACATTTTGATTTTTATCGAAGAAATATGTCTGTTTATAGGTATCTACAAGTACCTGTCACTGATAACATAATATGGAAAGTAGACTAATTGCTATTGGAGCCATTAAAATTGGTGTAGACGAGCAACATGACATCGTCGTCGGCAGTTGAGCACGCATTCAGTCGACACTAGACGGGTTCTCGTTTTGTGTACAATGTTGTTAAAAATAGCTCCCGTGGGAGATATTTATGTAACTATAACCGGGTTAAGTGAGAGAGTAGGTATCATAAAAGAGTCCCTTACTTGCTTCACTGCACATGCATTAGACTAAATCAGCTCCTTTACAGAGTAAATATGGATTAAAAGGAGTAGTTTGTAATTACCTAAATAAATGAAAAATCCCTATTCGAAAAATCGAAAATAATCTTTTAGATTATATCTGAAAATAAGTACGTAAATATCGATATTTTATGAGACAGTTTGAAGGATATTAATAAAGGGGTTGAACAAATAACAAGTACGCAACAGCCGGCGAAACTAATTACTCATGGAGGAACTTTGGAACCTCTGTTGAACATTTATTTAACGGCTGTTCAGAGTACGAAGAGGGATGATTGAATTTTCGCACAAGCCTGAACTTCATTCTACTTTATAGTTATTTTATAGGTACATATCCATAAGCAGCCCTTTTTACACACCTATATCGGGGAATATTTACGTGGATACCGATGTTTGCTCGGGTCCTATGGATAAATATAATCTTGGCCCTACCGGAATAAAACATTTGATGGAAATGTTGTAAGTGCAAATTACTTGCGCAAGTAATAAAGAGTAGATGCTGTTTATTATCTCTCAAGATTAGCCACCGTAAAGAACTAACTAGTGGAGTACCAAGGTATCGTTGTGGTCCTCCAAATAGCCTTTTGTTGTGTGAGACACAGGTATTTTCCGAATCAGCCATGTCCTGAGACTTTGAGAGCACCGTGGCATCTATCCATTCATTTCTCCATGACAGGTTTTTTCACTTACGAGACCTGTCTGTCACTAAAGGTGTTGTAAGTGGTAGGTAGTTGTGTTGAAGATTTTAACGTAGCTAGTAGATTTTTGCCGGTCTGAATTTGATATTACTTAAGTACTGCTTTAACGTAGAAGAAAATCACGATGCGGTAAATAAAAAGTATGTATGAACTAAATTGGCAATGATACCAGGTTTCGGCAAGTCTGGTAATTTTGTATGGTATGCCCACTAGTTGTCACCTGAAAAACTAAAACCAGCATATAATAATATCGTTCTGCTTTTCATCGCTCAACTTCTGGAACAGCAAGTGATGTCAATCCACGTCTAAAAAGTTACTCGTACCTAACCAATAAGAGCTGGGATAAATGTGACATAGTTTAAGTAAGCTTGTCAAGTACATTTTTCACTTCTTGTATCACAGTAGAATCACCAGGGGATTTTAATAATATAAATTGTGAGTTAGTTATCAAAGTCCTGTCAAAGCTATTTAATATAATGTCGATACTAACCTACACGTCTAAATTAATATTGTCTTAGAAACAGGTTGATTACCGACGTTGTACTGGCTTGGCTCTACGTATGTATGTACCTACCTACCTATTAATCAGTGTATTTTGAAACTTGTTCTTTAAAGGCTCACAGATTAATTGGCTACTTAATCACGTGTATAACGTATAAAAGCCTTACGGGCGTAGTTGCTGGCTTATAACGTTTGTATGTATAGTGTATATTATTTTGTTTATTCATTTTTTTAGAGTACCCATTAGAACCGTGTCCTGGATCTATTTTATTTTTAATGTGACAATTTGTGTTTAATTGTTGTAAAGGTGTATCCATACAGCATACATTCGCGTCTATTGTTGACAAAGTACTGTGAAGATGTATTATCCTCAACCAAAGCTTAATCTTACTCATAAATTTACAACCAACCCTAAAAAATGAGTATTTTAGTGATAGAGATAACAAAAAACTGAAACCAAAGATGATTTACTTTTCATACCTACGTGTTAGTGTAATGAAACACATTTAGTAGACACAGACACAAATCTAACTCTTTTCCATCACAATAAAAGGAAATTGCAATAAATGTCGGAGATTTATTGGAGGGAGTCCTCCCTCGCTCTGGTGGTCCGGCTATCAGGATGTAGCAGAATGGACGGTTACGTTCAATTAACGCCATATCCGAAATTTCCACTTTACCTAATAGCCTTTATATGAGCCTTTCAGGGCGTTAGTCGAAATGAGTTGAAATTTATTTTTTCTGCACGAAAATAATACCTTTCTAAATGTTAATAATGTCGGATAGAAAACGATTGTTGTTAGATCTATAATATATCGCTTATGAAGTTTATTTATGGAGGTTCAACACTTAATTTTCTCTATCTTCTCGGTCATTCAAATAAGCGAATGTTCTTTTACCTTGTGCAATAAATATATTGAGTACTTATTGAGAAACTACTATAATGAATATGAATGAATGAGTACGAGACTTCTAGTTGCGGCAATTTTGTTTTTAAATGTATTGAAGAGCTCGATAACAATATTATGCGATAGTGCAGTTGACACGCGGGCGCGGCATTGACATAGTTGCCGCGTCACCGCGTCATGGCGTCAACGGCCCGCACGACGCGACGGCGACGCAAGCGCACGCCAAACTGCCAACAATTTTCTAAACATCTCACAAAGGAGAAAATATGATAAATAGGAATTTTAGCTATCCGATAACTATTTAATTACTTGCAACAGACGTAGAATTCCGGAAATTGTTTAAGGAAAGATCCTAGTTAGTTTAATTAAATTCCTACGAAGCGTGGGCGCCAATATATGTAACGTCGCTGAAAAGGTTCCTTTTAAGATTTTTATCGAAAACAAAATAGCTATTGACTATATAAACAAGGTACGTTTAATCATATATTTTAAGTACTTAGTCGTCTATTAAATTTCATCCTGTATAGATTTGCTATTTGATCTATTTGCCACACAACCGCAATAAAAGGAATAAAACACCAGCAAATACACTTTCGTTGCAAGTTTCCCTTCATACTGTTTTCTGTTTTTTTCAGCATGTCTTTTGTCGTTTGAATGCATCCAACAACAGAAAAAGGGCCGTAATATAAGTAGGGCGATTTTCAAGGTAAGCAGGAACTAGGAGTCATCACTTTTTACAGATTTTATCGCGATATATACTAATAACTATATTATATACACGGTACACCTATCAAAATATACGCGATAAAAACTGGTTTTATTTCAGTCGTTTTTATTCGCGTACACAAAAGAGACGGTTGAGTTGAGTTGAGTGCTTAGTCGGTGAAAAATAATTTGACATCGGGGACATCGATACGTATCAACGATTTGGTGTGAGCGAAAAGTGAACATTAATTTGTATGCATGTCGAGGTACGCCCGTACGTTGCGGACCATCGATTGTGCCCGCATCATCGAAAAACAATGTCTAACTGATCTCAGGCGCGCCGCCTGCGCAGACTTCTTGTTACTTCACCCTACCTGATAATGTCGCAATATTTAACATTGTTTTGTATTTATATCCTACCATTTATTTCGCTACGATTATCTTTGTTTAGAATATGGAATTTTACATTTATTGGCAATCTAGAAATTGGGTGAGGTCATGTACGTAATAATAATCTTAAAGGTTAAGATAACCGTTAATTACTATAAAGTTATGCGGTCTTCGATAGCTGATAGTGCCGGTTAAGAAAATAGGACAAATCAAAGAACCAATTAGGCGCCTGTAGGTATAACATCCACAAAAAACATACAAAAACGCCTGTATTTCCCGAAGGATTTGAGAGAGTTTCAAACGAATGTACACTCATAGTTCGCCGGTATCTTTACGTCTCATTTATAGGGCTATTGTCATTAACTGGACAAGTCCAAAAACAGAACTGCTACTGCAAATTTCATATAAAACCCGATAACACTTCGTTCTACTTGGAAAGTGAACTCGGGACTTCTAGCGTAGCTGTCGCGCCTTGGGACCGTACTGAAAAACATAATGAAAAAAAAAACCTGTTTGGCTCATATTATATTCTAGTTTAGTAAGCTAGGCTAGGATATTATCAAAATGTGCTTAATAAATTTATAATGTGAAAATTCAGCCAGTTTGGTGAGAATTTTGGCCGCGCTCAACCTTAGGTTCTCTTTGGCCAACAACGTGGTAACCCGTATGTTTAGAGGAATAAATTAATGTAAATCATTACCCTACATACAAAATCAGATAGGATACAATCAGAGATACCATAACTAGCTTTTGAACTATGTTGATCAGTAAATATAGGTACATAATTTTGAACAGATACTTCCGAATAAAGCTTACGTTACGCAATACTTAAAATTTTATGTGAAGAAAATAGTTACTAAAAGTGCGTAATAAACTTTAACACATTCAAAGGTCCTTGCGAGTAAATGTTGTGAGCATATAGGGAGGCAATACTAACATTAAAAGTTTATTATTATACAGTTTTACTTTATGTAGACCTTTTTTATGACCAACGTTTTAACCAAACAAACTTAGCCATTTCCTGTATTAAATTTTATTTTTCTGCCATTTAAAGACATTAATGTACTTGTACCAGTCATTACATACTATAGCTGTAAGCATAGGTCATAGTCGAACAAGCGATTGCTTAAAGGGTTTTTTCAAATCTTTACTTACAGTGAAGAGTTTGGTAACAAAGAAAATAGGAACTTATAAACTTAACTAACGAACTATCGGTGTACAATATAGGTACTCTCCTCGGCTGTTACTTGTAGTATAGTCGTGAAGATATATTACTTGTTTCTAAACAGCAAAGGCGATGTTATTTACTATCTCTAGGTATCTCGCTCCGCTACGCTAAAGGAAACGTTATTGGAACAAATCAACATCATAAAGCTGTTATAAAATATTAGATCCAATTGAAAAAGGTTTTCAATCCATTGTTTGAGATTTTGTTGAGATAACTAAATAATCGTGTTCAACTTAGATGTGGTTCAATGAATCACTGTTTATAAGATATCTTCATCGTGCGTTCGCACCGAGCGTTGTCAGCGTCATAAAATATTATTTTGGATGACTTCACGGACTGAGAGTTTTGATGGATCACTACACTGATAAAGACCTAGATAAATAATAGGCCAGTAAAATTAAAAATTTTCGAAGATTGAATTTCCAGCAAACTGGATATCGATTTACACGAATTTAGGACCAAATGAAGGTATTAATACCTTCATTTGGTCCTAAATTCGTGTAATCCGAGTTTGCACAATCCCAGGAGGTGTGCATCACTTTTGGAAGCCGCGAAACCTTAGCTCTTTTTCCAGTTTTTTGCTAGAAAACGGTACGTCAGACAGAAAATGCTATTCCTGCTGCTGATGCTTAAATTTTGGCTGCCAAAAGTTATGCACACCTCCTCGGATTCCTCAAAATGCTTTTATTGATCTTATTTGATAGGCCTAAAAGTCTTGTAAATAACATTCTTCATCGTTAACCGAATACTTTCCTGTAATTTCTTCTCTTGAAGTAAAATATACAGGCTTGTCTTACTTTATATTACTTCAAAGTAAGACATACCTAAACAAATAATTATTTATTGCAAACCCATACGGTATCACGTCTGTAAATCCTGAAAGGCTTGGCAGAGGTGTGCTAATCTTACATGTCACACCTCGCCGTTGGTTCCATGTAACATTGGTGACCGTATTGCTTTTAGGTGGGCACAAATCTGAGCTTCGAAGTTCTACCAAGAATTTCCTAGAACAACTCAATAACACTTTGTTGACAGACACTACTACACCATTAGGTAGTTCACTGAGACAGACATTTACTGTGATATTACACATTTCTTCTATTTGTTTATCTGGCATAATCTACCTGAATAATATAAACGTTAGTGTAATTGCTACTTGCTTATAATACGTAGGTATGATGTAACCTAAGAATAAGAACGAAAACATTTTTACGACAACCGTTGTGGTTTTTACAACCTTTAAATTAAGCTGAATGTGAAAGCAATTTTGTGAACGCAGTGACATGGTGTTAAGTATTGCTCAATAAGCTTTAGCACTGATATACAGGACGAATGATAATAATTAGTCTAAAGCACTTACGATTGTACTCTTGATAATTTACAAGTTGCCCAAAGAAAGATTGTATAAAAAAATTCAAAAGCGGATCGATATTAAAATGAATAGAAAAATAGATACAGGAATAGCTTTCTTGGGAAAGATGATTGTTATAAGGAGTACTATCATGTATTTACGTATTTTATTCTAATTACCAGTCACCCTACAAACTATAACTAGTTATAGCCTAAGATTACTCTGCTGGCCTGCTGTGCTTGGGGCTTGGACATTTAAAATCTATGTGCAGATAGCTAAAAGGCCACAACACATAGAGCATTTTTGATCTAATCAGTAAAGATAACATAGTCCACACAAAACCGTTGCATAGAGATCACGACCCTCAGTAGTGAGGAGAACGACTCAAGGAGGAGGAGGAAGTAAAGATAATAGATATATGAAGCAGATCCTTAGCAATTTTAAAGACGTGCAGCAGTTGCGAAAAAGAAATACCTCGTGAGGAATCTGAGAAAACTTGCACAGCCAGAGCTATATGTCTCTACCAAAGGGACGTTTTTACATTTGTGGGGACAATACAAAAAAGAAGATCCAAGGATTCTCCAAAAAAATATTCGTTAAGTTATTAATTTTGTGAAAGAAAAAGGTTTGCAAGTAAAAGCATGCGTAAATTCGTAATACCACACATTGATCACGGTTTCGATTGCTGCACAGAACAAAAGTAGATAGTGATCCCGGGACTATTTCATCAGAAAGTTTGTGTTTGTAAATGCACTTAAATTTAAATAAAATTTGAAATGAAACTACTTTTTACGGATTTTATCGCGGTATAAGCGGGCAGACTGAGGTGTTGGACGTCTTGATGTTAAAATTACTAACAGCTACCTTACATTTTTCACGAAACGTCGGGAACTAAATAATATCAATATACCGCGATAAAATCCGTAAAAAGTAGTTTCATTTCAACGTCTAATATTCGCGTAAGTGTCAGAAATCAGTATGTTAGCCAGTACGGACTGTCTATTGCAAATTAAATAAATTTATTAAATTTAAAAAAAAACAAGTCTGTCAACACACACACTTCGCTGTCCGGTAAAGAAAAATTCGGACCCGGATTTTGTGGAAAAACTGAAGCAGATTGCAAAATATAATGTAAGCAAACTTTGTGACGAATTTCAAGAAAATCCTATTGAAATAACACCTATCCTTCAGACAAAGAATACGGATCAGTGGTAGAGTGGTTTTCAAAGCAAATGGAACTATTATTGCGTATTTCTATAGTACGAATATAAACATTTATCTACACGAATAATTTTTATTTACCAGCATAAGATTCTTGAGACTTTTGATTCTAGGGGTTAAAGTCTGCTTTTCCCTTTTAAGCCATTTTAATAAAGCACCCTAGAGGTACCTAAATATCAAATATTTTTTATTGTCTTCATTATTATTGAATAAGTGTTCAGCTACGGTCTACAGAAGAATCAGTCTTGAAAAGGCAACTTCAGGTAATATTAATTTATATCCTTACACATTATCTTGTGCTTACTACATGAATAATTTCAACGCAATAAAGACAAAAGGATATAATTGTAATGCTTACCATGATCCAAGTAAGTAACTTCATAATGTCCAAGTCTGCAGTTTTTAAGCCGAACAAATTTATTTTATTTACATAATCATAATTCAAAATGTCACTGTATATTTATTCATGTTCCAAAGTTTTAAGTGTAGAATTATTTTCCCGCCATTACGTAAAGTTTATTAAATACGCGATTCGCGGTCCGGAGTAGTAAGCACGCGTCTCTCGTCCGCGGATGACAGTAATAGACTGGCTTGGCTGGCAAAGAGCGAAATACCGGCAGTCTGCAGAATGTAGTAAGTTGACTGACTGGTAAGGTGAAATTGTGATGACGTTGATCTGTCATCGTCAGAACTGTAATTCTGCTCTTACTCCGAGAGACACTGATATAGCTACTGCTTTAAACTTGGTGTTGATTCTTTTTCCAAATAGGTTAGTTAGTTATAGTAGGATAAATAGTTTTGATGATTAATTAATGCAATTTCAAGGGGGCGAATCCTTTATTACTAGTACCTAAGTACCCATACGATCTATGGTACCTACTTATCTATACCACCTATAAGAGTAAATTAATATAATAAAATAGAGAGGTAGGTAGTTCGTAAAGTTTTTTGAGAAGACTATGAATTTTGAATATAGTTAGGTACCCACTTTTTCCCAGGGAATTTATGAATCCACCCGATTACTTACGTAGGTACCTGCATTATTTTATCATCAGCATGGCATTATGAATGGAACACAATATACATAACCGGAGTTCGGTCAAGGTGAGCATGCTTATTTCACGGCATGACTACCTGTAACATATGTTACGTATATTATGTACTTATAGGTAAGTATGTTATAAAATATAAGTACCTACCTACACGACCGTCGTCTGTAATTTGTATTTTTCTTTCCTCTGAATACCAACCTACCTACCTATTATATTATCTGCAACTCTCCTATTTTATTTTCATTTAAAATGATCTACAAAATTACTTAGGTACTTACTACTACCACAGATAAAAGAATACTACTACCTATACTCTTTTACTACTTTACTATGTAGGTACTTACTGTAAGTATTCTGGAAGTTTGTGTACCAGCTGATGGTGATTGATCGTTAGATTAAGTAATTAAGGTAGGTATCAAAATTAAATCTCCTTGTTATATTTGCGGTGTTAGTCCTTATCTGCTTACATAAGTTATAGGTTTGTAAACAAACATTTTAAAGAACTTAGGTAATTCGTTACGAGTTACGGAGGAGGTCCAGGTAAATTAGCTCTCAATACAAGTGTTTCACTTAAACGCTCTAAGCTTTATAGCTCCTTAATTGGAACTAACTTTAAAAAAATAACCTAAGTATATATACATAGTAGGACCTACCCTTTTTTATAGGTACCTACTTACGGAAACCCTAATGGATCGTCCACCGTTCAATACATTGGGAAGGCGGCGGAGTATGACGGACTCCGTCCCAATAGTCGGGGCCATGAGAGTTTTAGTGATCTCATTCGTTACGACCGAGACAGATAAATGTAGGTTCTAATACTTATTCCAGTGTCTATATCGATTATAAAAGTCAGTAAGCATTATATCTATTTTATAAACAATTGTAGGAATTAGTGCTACTTATGGTATTTTACCGGGATGGTTGGCGCTCTTTGGGGGAGGCCTACGTTCAGCAGTGGACGGCAATAGGCTGATATGATGATGATGATGATGGTATTTTTGTTATGTATTATCACATATATTTAATTTTAATTTTTGTAAACTGGTTTACCATGCGTTCGTCTCTAAAGGTCTGGTTGAAAACCAGCGCTAGGCACTCCGTCTGGCTTATGCTGAACCAGCGCCGTTTCAGCGCAATTTATATTAGAGTATAAGTAAGTATAGATAGGTAAAATTGTGCTGAATAAGCCATTTTTCTTTCTATTTATACATTTGGTAACTGGTAATCAACCACTGAGTGAAGCCTCTACCTATTGCCAATTTGGCAAAGTCAGACCTACTGATTTTCCACTACCCAAGCAATGTTGTCTGAACTACCTCGTCTTACCAAGCGCCTTCCCCAAATCTACTGTAAGATTTACCACTAAAATAATATACCTGGTATCCTGGTACCCGGGTCCAAAGAATAGGGTACGAACTAAGTGCTTGCATTGCTTAGTCTTCGTGTATTAATATGAGTCCCTCTATACCTATTTTCTATGCTTGACACGTTCTATAGTAGGTACCTACCTACCTACCTGCCAATATTTTGAGAATTCGACATACGTCGAACAAAATACTTACCATGATGCATAAATATCTAGTAGGTACTTAATACTTACCTACTTGATTATTCGTGCACACGATTATCTGTCATGTCTTGTCAGGTTACAGGAAACAGAATAACTGATACCTATGTAAATGATTCGAAGTCGATTTCGTTTCGTTGCCAAGTACCAAATAATGTAAGCATTTGTGTTGACAGTTAATGAAAAAATCGTTATCAGCTGGGTTCATTCCAAAAACTTAAGACAAAGAGGAAGGTCTTGGCAAAGCTATTAATCATGACTTATCTAGATTGCTTTCAGATGTTTGGTATCCTGAACCAATTTATAAGATGCCACGAAAATGTCATTTAAAAACATCAGCCATAAGCCTAGAAGCCGAAATTATAAGATAGTAAGAAAATGTTTTTTTTTTTAAAGTGTTTTAACCATAAGTATCGAGCATGAAGTACTAATTTCCAATTTTACTCATGAAATTGATGGATATTCTATAGGTACCTATTTCCTTTTTGGTGACGCCATGGTACCTATGCCAGGCAAGCAGCACTTAATATTAGGTTTGTTACAGTTGTGTCGCAATCAGGATTGTTTTAGGAGAAGCTAAGGGAGAGGTGGATACCTACACATTAGGATTCACTTATATCTTCAAGGATAATGGGATAGATAGAACTTGAACTAGATAACTATTGAAACGGGCCTTCATAATTATGAATTCATCGCATATCTAGCTCTATAGCCCGTGACGCGCAAAAGCACTTAATGTCTCAAAACAGCTGAAGTGTTGAGCGGATAAAGTTTTAATCCGTTCAGTTTAAGTCTCTGCGCCACGGGGAGTTAGTGTAGAGCTGCATGTCACCGCAGCATGATACAATAGGACGTCGTTGAGACCAAGTTCTGTTAAGTAGTGGGTACATTGTACAACAAACGAAGTGCCCAGAGCTGTGTATCTACTTTTGGTACGCATAGTTTGTAATGTTTAAAGTAACTACGCTACGTAATTATTATTAAAAGTAATGCTCGGAACCGATAAAAAAATCGGTTAGTTGTTTTCAACAGCTTCATATAAAATTGGTTGCTTCAACGGTCTAGAGTTTACAAGTGCTGTTAGTAAGAGTGAGGTCCTGGGTTCGATTCCCAGATTGATCGATATCGTTAATATTATTTCACTGCAACCGAGCTTTTTTATCAGTAGGTAAAGGCGTAAGTACATAGCCTTCGAGCTACATAAACAAACTGAGTGGTCACACTGGTCACTGGTCTTTCCGGGTTCTTATTTGGAAACGACGGCTACTTGGAAAGTCGAAACCAACCAAACTGGCGTACCAAACGTTCATGTGCCCACTTAAATTTTTCACCGCAACGTTTTAATATTTAGCTAATGGATATAAATCAGCCACATACGAAATAGCATCTCCCTCATCTGGAGTCCCTCAGGGATCACATCTGGACCGATTTTGTTTGCTATCTTCATTAATGATCTTTCCGACTGTTTTGTCAATTCAACGCCGTACTTGTTTGCGGACGATCTCAAAATTACTCGAGTAATAGATTCGAACATTGATATTTCATTACTTCAAGAAGATATTAACAGGCTAATACATTGGTGCACTGAAAATAGCATGCAGTTAAATATAAAAAAATGCTCCCAGATCACTTTTACAAGAAAATTACATCCCATTATCTCAATTTACAACATGAGCGGCGATTGTTTGAGCAAGACAGACATTGTTAGAGACTTGGGTGTATTGGTGGATAGCAAATTGACATTTACCCCTCACATTGACCATACCATAAAAAAGTCATCAAAGGCTCTCGGCTTTATTATTCGTAACTCTTTTCGTAAACCCAATACTAAACTACTTTTATATAACAGCTTTGTACGAAGCATGTTGGAATACTGTTCAGTCGTTTGGCGACCTCATTACGCGACACACACCATCAGATTAGAACGCATTCAGAAACGATTCCTCAACCATTTGGCGTACTCAACTGGCATTTCAAAAAAAAATCGTAGCTACGTCAAATTATTAGATAATTTTAATATAAAAAGTCTAGAGACGCGCAGAGTCTCATTGGATCTTTTATTTCTTTACAAATTAGTAAATAATTACATTGATAGCCCTAAATTATTTTCTGAAATAAAATTTAATATCCCTTAGAAGTGTCCACGGAAACCAATTAAGATAGTCCAACCCCCTCTACGTAAAACAGTCTTCTTAAAGGTCCAGCGCTCTAGGCACTTGGCATTTAGGGCCCCTTCAAGCTTCGAGGCAAGCTAGGCTTTTGAGCTTATTTGTAGGTCCCGCCACTGGGACTTCCCTGGGTCCCTTTTTTTTGACATGGACATAGGCTGTTGATTCAGGGAATCTTAACAGCGTAACCGAGCTTGGTGGCGAAGCAGCGAATGCCTCTAGCCAGTACTGGCTAAATGGCTAGCTAGCCTAAATGGCCTCGGCCGGGCGGCCTAGGGGACCCTAGGCCGCCCGGCCGGGGCCATTTAGGCCTAGTGGTGGCGTAGACGGTGGGGGCAACTGGGAATAACCCGACGGAAATCCGGCACTGTCGCTGCTATTTAAGCTATCGTCATAAATGTAGGAGTACTATAATCTAGAAATTCTAGCAAAACCATGAAAACTGAAAAGAATTTGTTTAGTGTAGAACAAAGGAAGCATTAAGACGACATGCAAATAAAGTTTGGGAAACGTTTAGAGGGAGAAATTTTAGTGAAAAGGTTGTTGGTTCCATGCGAAAACGGTTACAGGACGTATTAAATGTAGGAGGAGGTTACACAAAATACTAATGTTTTATTAATGTTTTCCCAATTAAAAAATATTTAGTACCATAATTTTTAATTTCATTACAAAACCAAGATCTATTTTCTTTCGATGGTTTGACATTAACATATCAATTGCATCACTTGCATCCTAGACAATTGATTTTCTATACAATTTTTATTCCCTTTCCATCGTATTAAATCACAGATAATTTTTGGTTCATGCTATCTAAAACACAAGTTAGGTAAACTCAGTGTTTGTCTGCGTAGATACACTTGACGTTATGTGTTCAGATATTTTTGGTTAGTTATATGTATAGAAATTATTGACAAGCATTTGCTCAGATATTAATGAAGTAATGAATGTTCAGATATTAATGGTAACTTGTAGTGTATGGAACTTATTGACATTTTAAATTGTTCAGAAGTTTTTGGTCACCTTGTCTGCTACAATATATCTGACGGCGACTGTACTACCACCACATGTGTTGATATTTTATTTAGATCATTTCCATTTTTAACCAATCAAATTTGATGGCAGAGCGCCTAGGAATCGAAAACCGTTTTCTACAAGCGGCAGTATATTAAGTTTTATGAACCATAATAGATTTCAACATCATCAAATGCTCGCTGTTTCGATAAAATAAATCAATGACTAAATTCTGTTTTATGATTCGTATTTTTATTAGTTCTCTGAAATATTTTTATTTTTCTTTATGTGTATGTAATTGAAACAGACTGTTTTATAATAAATTCATTTATTTAACATAACAGGTTCATATATGTGATAAAATTATTATTTTCTTAGTTATTATAAAAGTCGCAACAACACTACCACCCCCTTTTCTTCATCATTGCACCTTCTGAAATATGTTTATGAAATGAAATATACGTAAATAGGTATAGGTAGGTAGGTACATGTGAGAGGTAAAGATATAAAGATTCCTCAAATGTAAATCTAATCTGCATAGAATCTGTCAATATTAATGCCTATTACAATTACATATCCCATATACCCAGATGACGTTTGCGCACGCGCAAACTTCGTAATATTTACGAATCAACATATTTTATGGCTTGTAGTACAAAGATCTGTGCCACCAATATGAGGTAGAAGCTGTCTGCTTCGATAGGTAGCAACGATATGAAGTACTAGCTTCTGCCCGCGACTTCGTCCGCGTAGCGTGATGATATATAGCCTTCCTCAATAAATAGGCTATCTAACACAGTAAGAATTTTTCAAATCGGACCAGTAGTTCCTGAGCGCGTTCAAGCAAACAAACAAACAACTCTGCAGCTTTATATATTAGTATAGATAGATTAGAAAGTAGTTAAAGCATTAAAATTTTGACAAAATACATAAATTTACACTCACCATGGTAATTTCTGGAAATATCGTGCTCAAGTTAAAGTTAGCACGAGACGTGACAGGGAAGCTAGCCAACGATCTGTCCACATTATGCCCCATACCTTGCATGTTGGCAGGCATTAGATGACTGTTAAAGAAATCAGCCTGATATTGTGATGGCATCTGATTGCTTACATAGTTCGGAAAAGGCAACTCTTCCGACATCAAGTTAGGATGCTTCTTATTTAAGGCTTTGTTTTGCCAAAATAGATGAGGATCGTTCCATTCTTCTGCTTCATTATTGGTCTTAGCCTTTTTACTTTGATATTTTTTACTCGATTCTTTTTTAGAACATTCTAGTTTATGCTTTGTTGCTGACTCCCTTCTGGAACTTTTGTAGGTAGATGGCGCTTTCTCCGTTTGAAATACAGTCGAATTGTTTCTCATTTTCAACTCCTCATATTTGTGATTGGTGTAATTGCATTCAGTCTGATTGTAATCCATAAAGTCGCCAGTAAATGGTCCGCTGGCGTAATTACTAGACATTAGATTACTGCTACCAGGCATAAAATTGGAGTAAAATGAATTGGACATTGTATTAGTAGTGGTATTATATAAAGTGGTACCCGAAAATTGTTGGCTTGCGTAGCTGTTATCGGAATAATCTAAAATTGGTGGGAAATGAGAAACTTGAGCAACAGCACTTTCTTGTGGGGTGCTGAAATCTGTGTATTTTTGGGATGGCATCATAAACTTTGTACTGTTAACGTCTTGAATTTTCTGCGTACCATTGGCACCTCTTAATAAAGCTTCAGTTGAATAGTTGTTCTTTTGCGTTTTCGAAGATTTTTCAGTTTTAATATTAGATTTTGTTTTAATCGATGGAAACTGAGCCATATTGTCGTATGTGTTTCCTAACTTGGGGTCATTGAAAACATAACACGGTTGTGACATATGATTTTCTAATTGCGGCATAGTTTTACGGTTAGCTTCGTTAGTAAAATGGTTAACATTTTGTTTTCCTGGAGCTGACTTCAATGTATCGATATTTGGAACCTGATATCGTGCAGCCATATTATCATTTGAACGATTCATTAGCTGCGTCACAGACAGGAAATTTCCACAGTTCTGTGCGTCTGTATGTGGCGCTCCACGATTCGTCATATCTATTTTCCTGTTCTTATCATGTGGACCTAGTGCTAGATCCCCAACTAATGTTGGTAAATTGATAGGCGGTGGATCTATACTTATTTCAGTGGTTCCTAAAGGTCTAGTAGAAGGCCACATTTGAAACTCATCTTGTGGTGTTTGTGTTGGAAAATTATGCATCGTTATAGGAAAATAATTACTTTCGTTGTGATCTTGCTTCTTTACCACATGATCTGATTGATTGTAGGCTGCTTTATGAGTTTCTTTTATCTGAGGATGTATTGGATTGCAATTTTGTACAGGTCTTGTTTCTGATGTCATCCAGTTGATGTGCATTTTGGTTGGAGACTTTTTAGTATACTTCTCAGGAATATGTTGAGTTACGACATTATTACCTGGTTTTATACCACCCCCTACTGTTGGTTCAGTCACTTTCGTTTCATAATGTTTATTGGAGCTTACTTTTACATTGACGTTTGTGTGAACAGGTTCAAATGATGTATAGTTTTGGTTTTTTGTTAAGGTTTTGGATAAGTTATTATTAGTATAGAAGGGTATGTCTTCTGTCCATAAATTAGCGGGTTGAGAGTAAAAACTAGTTATGGTGTCACCAAACGTAGAGGTAGGTTTTGTGGAATTATCTTTCTTTGTCGAATTTGATACTAATGGGGCATGAAAATCTGGGTTGAAAGGATTATAAGTTGTCGTATATGGCGCAGTAGTTGTGAGTATGGTGTCCTTATTAAATGTGTTCGCAGTTGTTGTGCAATTGACAAAATCTAAACCCTTATGCGACCATCCCAAGTCAATATCGTATGTTAATCTAGATGATCCGATTTTCATAAGATTGTCATCAACACTGGAATAGTCTGACTTATTTTTAGAAGTATATTTTTCCATTGCACACGGATAAAGACCTAGTCCATTAAATTCATGACTAGAAGCAATACTACTTGTGCTATAAATTGTACTTTTGCCAAATGGATCACTTTTGTAAAAAAAGTTGTTGCTACTTGCATACCCAGTAGACTGACTTGGCATGGACTTACTAATATTGCAATCGAAATCTAAGCCAAATGCGGTATCGGCTAATGTGCAGTTGGTTGTTATTATTGTAGGTACTGATAAGTTCAAAAATGGATTTTCACTGGAAACATTTGGCAAAGTCGCTGTATTCGAACTTTTAGTCATTGCAGTGATACTACTGGACTCTTTAGTGACTATGTTCGCAATACATTTTTGTGGTTCGTTTTGTTTAGTTGCAATATTGCATGTATCTGGCAGCTTGTTTGTTAAAGGTTTTATTTTACTTTCGTTATTAATATGTTTATCAAAGTATGTTATAGGTGGTGGCACTAATTCGGGCCTCTTTTGATTATCTTTTGTGTGTGTTTGTGTGGTACTGTGGTTATGTTCTTCGGCAGGACTATCTGCCCTATTTCCACTAACTAATGGAAATGACATAAGGAATGCGGCTGTTGGCGAGGTAGCTAAAAACTCTTCTGCCAATTCAAGACGAGCATTACCTCCATCGACGACATGATCGCATAATGATGTATCTAACGGCAATATACTAGGTAATTTACTATCTTTTTCTTTATTTTCTGCTACAGTTTCTTTGCCAACCAATATTTTACTGTGTGTGATTTTACTAGTTTGGTCTGTTGTTTTGATATTTTCTGTAGTATTTGTTAAAGTTGTTGTTGTTGTAACGGTAGGGATAGGTAGTTCTTTAGTGACTGATTCTGTGCATTTAGTTTTATCTAGAACCTTAGGAACGTTATCTTCTCTATTTTCGATACAAATTTTCTGTGACACATTTGTTGGTTTCGGTGTTTTTGTGATCTGATCTTCTTGCGTAGTTTCAGTTTGGGCTATTTCTATTAGAGGTGGTGGATTTTTAGGTAAAACTTTATCGCTATAAACCTTTTTATCACTACTGGTGACTTCTTTATCGTTGTTCTTATTTTCATTACTTGAACTTTCACTACCTTTACTTTCTTTGTCAGTTATCACTGTTTTATTCTTAATATCATTACTTTTTAAAGTTTCTTTACCGGTATTATCGGATGCCTTGATTTTTTTTGTAGCCTTTTTACTTGTATCCGTTTTTAATTTAATGTTGTTCTTTTTACTTTTGGTAGCAGACAATGGACGAGAATAAGCGGATATTGGTAAAATATTAACCATTGTAGTTTTTGTTATATCTCCATTATTTCTATTAACTATAGGAACGGATACTTTATTTAATGGTTGTAAATTTTGATCTACTAAAACTATTGCCGGCGGTACTGACGGAAACAATAGTGGCCGCTGAGGGAAAATGTATGGCGCTGCCGGCAGTACAACTATTGTATTTTCTGGACCTGAAACAGTATAGTTTTGAAATACATAGGTGTAACATAAAACTATGTATGCATATTTTTGGACTAGTAACAATTACCAAATCATACTAAATATACAACATATAGTGAGTGAGTTATACAGTAGGTACTTCAGTACATCTTTGAACAGATGGTATTATGTATGTTTTTTCAAAGCATTTATTTGACATGATATATTTATCATACCAAAAAAAATAATTTGTTCAAAAATAATATTAATACAACGTGATGAAATCCGTTAAAAGTAGTTTTATTTCAATGTATAATATTTGCGCAAGATTCGGACATTTTTAATTTTTTTATAATATTTATTAAAGTACATAATAGTATAAAAACTAACTCAATAAAAATACTGATTTCTTTGAATTCTTCTTCTTATACAGTTTAAATAGGTGTTAGTTAAAATGAACAATTAGAAAAAGATTACAATCAAATTCAATCGAATAATAGGTTAGCAATCTATAAATCTTACCTTTTTTATTTATTAAACTAGATCTTGGCAGAAGTGTTGGTAACTTTTTTGGGGTTTCAACCTGTGGAGGTGATTTAGTCTCGATTTTTTCCTTTTTATTTTTGCCTTTCTTCAACATCAAGACTTTCACATATTTGCTATCTGAAAAAGGTATTGGTTACCTTTAAAAGCCAAAGTACCTTTAAAAATTCAATGGATGATGTTTAAAATATTGGATGTTCTAATGTGAAATATCATAAATATATAAACAAATATTCTTGATCCTTGTGTGAATGTTTATCTATTAGAGAATTCCCAGTTCCCAGTTTGTGAATGTTCCCATGATCAAAGAAAATAGCCTAGTCAGGGGCCATTTTTATAAACAAATATTACAAAAACTGCCACAGTTAGCCTAGTGGTCCCCAGCGCAATTGCTACGAGGTTAAGGGTTCAGAACTCAGCTTGAGCTATGATATTCAGTTTTCTATGAAATTCTGAGTAGCAGCTGAGTTTGGATTTGTGCCTGGTTAATGTTTATAGGTTGACTCCCTATTATGAGGGACCAAAACTTACAAACTTTGGGTGTACATTAGTACACCTGTTGGGTGTGCGGTGTGCCTTACCTTTTGAGGATTACAGGTGTGATAGTATGTAGGTATGTAAATTACAAAAATCTTTGTAAAAAAGATTGAAATATTTAATTACCTTTACGTTTCTTGCTGAGGCTAATATAAACTTGAGTTGAGACATCTTTGACATTCTCTCTTCTGTTTTTTTCAGAATCTAACTTTACTTGCAAAGCTAATATTTCTGCTTCTGTAATGAAAATATTAGCATATTGGGCATGAGCATGTAATATTGGGTGAGGGGTCCCTTCTGGCCGAGGGACTGTGACAATTTTCCTGTTATGTCTAGATAGTATAGACATATATAGTCTGTTCCTTAGATATAACTTAGCATTAATGCAGGTACGTTAGCTAACCTTGGACTTTGATTGAATGAGATATTAAGACTAAGGCCTAATCTCAAATAATAAAAAGCAACTACATAATTAATTGATTTAATTTTTTTTTTATTATACCCTAGTTTTCTGAAATCAATTCATATTTAGAAGTTAAGTAATATTCTCATGTGAAACATATCAGGATATATATCAAAAGCATCAAAAGCATATCATATCAAAAGTGGCCTTTTAACAATACACTGCTTACTACTTGCACACTGCTTACACAGAAGCTTAAGTTTATCTCTTTATGGGCATGCATGCAATTCATTTATAATAATAACTACACACAAAATTGAAGTCTTTACATAACACAAAAGCGTCACCAAGAGGGGGCATGGAGGGGTAGCAGGCCCTATGAAGCAGGCAAATGTATAGCATGAAAAGTTTTTAGAAACTGCTAAATTTTGTCCCTATTTTTTTTTCAATAATATTTAATGACTTTCTTTACAAAATTATTTTAATTGTTATTATTATTTATTAATATAACTCATTCCGCCGATAAGAAAAGCCTTGAAAATCTTGGTGAATACTACTATAACCATCCATTAACAATTAGTATTAATGTAAAGATAGCATTTACCTCTTCATCACTTCAACTTACTCAATAATGTTTTCTCTTGAGCGTAATTGTTAAGGTATATTATAGCTTTTTGGACGATTTCTATTTTCGGGTACTGCACATCTTCACCATCTTCTCCTGGACAATTCGTTTTGTGAATGGCTTTGACAATTTCACCAAGTTTAGCAATAGCTTCGTTGAATTTATTACGTCGGCGGCGTTCCCATTCCCGGCAACGACTGGAAGTTCGTAAATTAATTAATAGAATGACTAAAAATTCGAATGGTAAAATAAATGGAATGTTTACAATTCCTACCTTGGAGTTCGCTTGTTGTTTACTGTTTCCATCGTTAACAAAACTCTAATAAGTAGATTATATTACACTTCCTACATTATTTTATTTATTGTATTATACGTATTAAATTAATTCGAATTAAACGTAATCAAATTCACCAAACCATAAAAAGGCGAAAATATTAACTTGATTGAATTTGACTGACATTGACATTTGACAAGAACTTGACAAGATTGATCGTCAGCTCCACAGCAGAGGTGTAACTAATATATTCGTAATAGGTATAGATACCTACCTATATTATAGGCTTGCTAATATTATAAATACTGCTTGAAAATTAATAATAATAACATGTGCGCCCTGACAGTAGCAATGAATAAATTAATAAGTACCCCAAACAATGATGTGAATTCTATTTTGTATAACGCCTTTTAATAACTTAACAGACAGAAATGTGTTTGCTGGGGAGTTTGTTGCGCCGTTTCTTCTTCCCAGCGAAAACACTAGGAAGCGGTGAAGGGCGGGCGTTTTGGGGGCTGTCTATATTGTAAAAATGACGTTCAAAAAGTACTACCTAGTAGTCTATATTGAATAAATGATTTTGAGAATAATTCCGTATTCGTAACGAATAATAATACATAATATTGATATCATACCTATTCTCTCCGTATACGGAGTTAACGAATACGGAGAGAATATGAATCTCAAAATGGCTGACTAATATTTGACTATTACCCAGTAATAGGTATGGTATGCTAATATGGCTTAGTGAATATATTCAATAATAGTATTACTTAAATATCACCCTAATATAACACCTCTACTCCACAGATTAGATATTAGTAGCAAGCTAGTCAGCTCACGGTCCGTCCATAACCTGTCACCCACTGGCTCAGGCTAGACTGTCAGCTGACTCAGCTGACGGACCTTCGACGGACCAAAGACTTTGACTATCTATCTATGGACCCGCCTATCATGATCATTCCCCTCTGTCAGGCAGTGGATTAAAAAATCTAACGCGTTTCTATAAACTGTTTCCGAAATCGATTTTTCATAAACAGAATCGTTTCGCTCAGTAAGGTCATCATAAATGCTCCGTGCAAAATACCGATACGTGCAGTTAATGTATAAAAATATCTTATATCTTATTTAGATAAAGATGGAGTTATTTTCCGTATGTAACTATTAAAGTTAATTTATTTCTATTTAAATCACACAATACAATTTATTAATAAAGATCGAGAACTTTACCGATTCAATAAATAATAATAGAGTATAAAATAATGTTTTAGTTCAAGCAGGCACGGGTAGCGCATGAGACTACCCGCACTCCCCACGAGACTAGCAAATTTTTTTTTACTAACAATTTCAGCCTTCTTCTAATATACATAAGATTTAAATTAGAAATATCCATCAAAATGTCATTTTATGACTTTCAATTATATGTCTTAAGGCTGATCGTTTCGCTCAGCCCGCCAAATTCAAATTACAATTGGTTTTTCGCAATTTGTAGGTCTATAACACATTCTAGATTCCTAGCTGTATAATTGTGCCCTAAGCTATACAATATTCACAACTGAGAATTAAAACCTTTGCTTGCAAATCGATATTGTGGCTAAAAGTAGTGTCAATGGTCAATTTTGGCCACAATTGACGATTGAACCTACTTTTAGCTTCTTTAACGTTTATTAAGCAAAGTTTTTAATGCTCAGTTGTGAATATTGTATAGTTAATAGCGCAATTACTACAACTAGGAATCTAGAATGTGTTATAGACCCACAAATTGCGAAAAACCAATTGAAATTTGAATTTGGCGGGCTGAGCGAAACGATCAGATCTTATTTTAAAACTTATAAGGCTTAAAACTTTAATTTTAAGAAGTGTAGCGAGACATTTTGTTAATACCAATGGGATATCGACATTATTTATGATTTCCAATTAATTATAGGTCATCATGCAGAATTACCTTATCTTTTTTTTGACAATTATAGGCCTTATATATATTATAACATAATGCTTTAAAACTCGAATTATAAAAAGTGTAGCGAGACTTATGTCTCTATTTTGTTTTGTCATTTTAATTAATGATGTGATAGTGATTGTTTACGATTTCAAATCGATATCAATAATATTTTCGTGTTCTATGTAAGACCAAATTACAATAATTGCTAAAGATCACTAAAGATGAATATTATGAATTTATGATATCACCTATATTTTTATAAAATTTAATAAAATAACATTTTTGGAAATAATGACGTAACTAAGATTCTAATTTCATTTGATTATTTTTGATATTCAGTGCTATTAGATATTTTCTTTATTACTTTTTCAGATCTACAAAAGACCTTCGTTTAAAATTAAGTAGGTGTGATTGATAAATAATAGCCTAAGCCGTTACGGCTAATTGTGTTGACAAAAGAATTTATAAATTAACATATTTAAATCGTATTTTAAAAATCATTGAAAATGATTTCTAAAGTACGGTACGGTACGGTGAAGGTCTGCTTTTACCGCTTAGGTGGAAAACCAGAACATGGCCCGCCTGATGGTAAATGGTTACCGTAGCCTATAGATGTTTACAACACCTGGGGTATCACTCGCGTGTTGCCGACCCTGTAAAAATCGTTTCACACCCGGTAGACAACACACACAACACCGGTACCCCCACTGCCAACACAACCCTTCCTCGCGGAGCTCTGGCGATCTTGCTCACCGTTAGGAACACAACACAGTACAGAGCTATGTTATTTGGTTACTATTTTCTGCAAAGTGAAGGTACTTCCACAGTCGGGAAGCTTCAATTGTGAATGGAATTATTTAATTCCACTATGCCCTGCCTCTCGGGGTGTTTCTTCAAACACCTTATTTTCTGTTTTCGAAATCCGGCTCAAAGAAATAACGAGAGTACGGAACACGACATACCATCACGTCTTTATTCCCCGAAGGGTTAGACAGATACGTACTAATGAATACTTCACTTGTATGTTGACATTCCATATAATAGAGGGCGAGCCTATTGCCATTAATCGTGCATAAACCCTAAATTTCATAGAAAAACTCCAATAGCACATTGCTCGACCGGGGAATCGACCTCTAGCGTAGTAGACGCGCTTCTGACCAGAAGGCAGTTATTATTAACACGTGACATATGAACACGTGACACGTGAATTGAAAGAAAGAAAGAAAGAAAGAAAAATGATTATTTAAAGTCTCGCACAGAACAGTATATACATAAATAATACACTACAAATTAATACAACCCTGCGCGAGGCTAAAAAAGGGTCCCCATCTCAGCATAAAGCTGTGACATTCCGGCACATGCTCAGATGTCACAGCGCTGGTTTTATGATAGGGCCAGAATAATGATGCCACGGACGACGACACGATTACCAGGCAATCAACTTAAAATAGGAAAAAATAAAAATTTAGTACTAATAGCTAGAATATTCTAAGCACTTAATAAATAAAATAAATGTGCGCCCACGGATACATATTATAAACAAGGACTTACGGTATGATTTACGGTATTTACTAATTAGGTCGTCGCTTCCACATCATTTGTCTGTTATCATTAACATAGACCAAAATTAACTTCGCTAAAAGTTCAATTTTAGCCACGATAACCATTATGACAAGTGAAGGGAGCGTATGTGCAGCGCAGGCACTGACCAGTACCATAGAGTAAGTAATCATTTCACCTCAGTCGTCGCTGATCCAGTTCTTAGTTCAGTAAACAGTTGTCAATGTCATGTCATGTCATCTCAATGTTCATCAATTGAACAAAATCGTATTTACTTCTACTTATATCTCGTGGGAAACAAAACGCTCTGTCTAGTGTCATTCCTAATATATCAGCCTAGCAAAGAAAAGAATCAAACTAATTGGTATCAAAGTATTTGTTTGTAACAAAACGTCCCCAATATCCGCTCTATCTATACTAATATTATAAAGAGGAAAGATTTGTATGTATCAATGTATGTAACAAATAAACTCAAAAACTACTAGGCCGATTTCGAAAATTCTTTCACCATTTGAATGCTACATTATTCAAGATTAACATAGGCTATAAGATAAGATAAGATAAGATAAGAAAAGTTAGTTCGAAAAGTTAGCGATTTCTCTCAGTGTGCGTGCGTTTATTTTCCAATTACATAGTATGTTACACCTATAAATTTGATCTATACCTAAATAGTTTCTTTGTTTTGCATTTCATTAGCATGCAATGAGAGCATTGCATTGAAAATAATTATGACGCAAGATATTAAAAAGGTGTGTATGGATGATTTTAATTTTGCAAATAAATAATTACATATAAAAATAATTTGTAATCGTTGTTACGTTTTTATCCATTCTTCCTAAAATAATCTATCGATATAAAATATCGACATAGTAGCTTCCTAATTATTTTTATTGTATTATACGTTCGTATTGTCGTCAATTCTTGTATGTTGACGTATTTGACCTCGATGTGTGCGTAAATTGTGTTAGTGGTGAAGATTTTGATATGTGTGAGTTCGTAGCGATACAAAATGATTTTGAGTATGTGTGCAGCAATGTCTATGTAGTGTTTCAAAGAGACAGACTTTTTTGTTCATAGAATTAAGCGCGTCACTTGTCCAGGGATAGATAGTCAAAGGTATAGGTAGATAAGGTACTATCTCTAATTAGTCTGTGATTGGGTGTTTGGGTTTTTGATATGATTCATTGGCTTTTCAATTTTTCAATTTCAATAATTAGTCATTAAAGTAGTACAAAGGCAGGTAGTCGTAGCAGCGAGTAAGGGCTTTTACTGTGGATTTATCAAGTTGAAAACAAGATGTCGTTGTACCCATCCTTAGAGGATATGAAGGTGGATACAATGGTGAGGGCTCAGATGGCTCAGCACCAGGCATCGCCGTCGTACAACCTTCCAGTTAACTCTCCAATGCCCAGCGCCCCTTCAGCCCATGTTTATCCCGCACTCGGTGAATACATGGGTCTCGAGCTCTCTAATGATGTTATTGCGCTAAATATGCCAGAATATCAACTTCAAACGGTAAGTTATGGTAACATAAGTTTTAGTTTATTCAACACGCCGCCCCAAAGGCGACTCCCTGACCGACATCTAAAGTTTGTTGTGCAATTAGACTAAATATTATATTTATTTTTTATGCATTCAAACATTACAAAAGAACTGGTCAAAAGATGTTTTATAGATTTAAAATACAGATGAAATACAGTTTTCCTATGTATACCATCAGGTTCAGCCAAGTGGGGCAATAAGTAACCTGATAGCACCTTTGTCATCTCAATCAACAACTTTGGCGAAAGCAACAGTTACAGGGGCTATAAGACAGGTTATATTGTGCAAAGACAAGGATGGCAAATGTGGTGTGAGGCTCCATTCAGTCAACAATGGTGTGTTTGTTTGCTATGTGGCTGCTAACAGCCCCGCTGCTCTTGCTGGCTTGAGATTTGGTGATCAAATCCTTGAAATCAACAATGTGGCACTTGCTGGAATGACAATGGATCAATGTCATGCTTTACTAAAGAAGTCTTCTGCCAATGGAATTACTATGGCTGTCCGTGACAGGTAATATACGTCAATTTCTACATTGAACCATTAATTTGTTTTACATTAAGGGCCACTTGCACCAACTTCAAGATTATATTTAAATTGTATTTAAACATGATTTTTCATAGCAATTTTGTGTTTAAATACAATTTAAACACTTTTAAGAAGTTGGTGCAAGTGGCACTAAATCAATGATATCATACTATTACATACATAGTATGTTAACATACATATTAACTATATTCTTTTTAATTAACTATTGTATAAAGTCATTGCATTGAATTGAATATTTTTATTACTTCATATGTGTTATGTAGGTACATGAATAATGTACCACTTATATTATTTGTATTGGCGGTAGATCTAAATAAATCAGTTATACTCCGAACCGTGGTTTCATTCTGTTGCACTGGCGACGAGTTGGGATAAAAAAATATATTTCTACGTGGAATTTGTGCGTAGTTCATGTCGGATATTGTTTAATGATAATCATTGTTTGTTGAATTGCAGTGCCTATAATATTTTTTCACAATGCCAATCGGTAAAATCGAGCCGTTTGATTTAACCTCCAAACAATGGCCGGCGTATATACGGCGTGTTAAGCAATTCATTAAACTTAACGAAATAAAACCGGAACTAAAAGTGTCTATGTTGATAACAGTTGTTGGTGATGCAACTTATAATTTGATGTGTGATTTATGCGCACCGGTGAATCCAGAAGATAAAACATTCGACCAATTGGTGGAACTAGTGCGGGCTCACCTCGAGCCACAGCGATCTGACATTGCTGAGCGGCATATTTTCCGACAAAGGAGACAGCGACCTGGGGAGTCATTGACTGAGTATTTACAAAGTCTGAAGCACCTTGCGGTCACATGCAACTTCGGCCCCCGACTAGAGGAGGACCTCAGAGATCAATTTGTATCCGGTCTGGCGAGTGACACGATGAGATCGCGAATATTCGCCGAGCGATCGGTCGATTATCAGAAGGCGGTGGAGTTAGCTCTGGCTCTGGAGGCAGCGGATCGGCATGCGGAGGTTAGCGGTGCCGGACCGGCCGCGACAGGGAGCAGCGGCGCGGGCGGCAACGAGGCGGGCGAAGGCCTGCATGCGGTGCGCGCCCGGCCTGTGGGCGCGAGGCAAGCGCGCGCGGTTGCACCGGCCGCAGCTATGGGAGCAGGCGGCGGAGCGCGGGACGGCGCGGGTTGCTGGCGGTGTGGCAAGGGTCACCCCGCTAACAGGTGCCGCTACATAAATTACAATTGCGATAATTGTAATCAACGCGGTCACTTACGTGTGATGTGTAACTAAGTGCGTAATCGTAAGAGTGGTGACTTTCAACGTCAACATTATGTGGATGAGTATTCCGAGGATGAGTTATTCAATATTGTGATATCAACGGCTCAAGGTAACAAACCTTATTTTATTAATGTACAAGTGGATTCAGAAATACTAGAATGCGAAATAGATACAGGCAGCCGTATTTCCGCCATAAATGATAGTTGTTACGAGTTGTTATTTAAAGATCAACCTTTACAGACTGATAATTTAATTTTGCGTAGCTATTCAGGCTCAAAGATTGAACCTCTGGGATACATTTTAGTGGATATTAAATTTAAAAATGTAAGGGCCACTCAGGTTCGTTTATATGTTATTAAGGGTGGCGGCAGGCCGTTACTGGGTCGAGATTGGTTAAGTTCTTTAAAGATAACTCAAATTAACATTAATAAATTAATCGAAGAGGATCAATTAGTGAGTCAGCTGTGTAAAGAGTTTCCGGAAGTGTTTACAAACCAGTTAGGTACCTGTAAAAAATCGTTGCGTTTACAGCTTGTAGATTGTCAGAGTGTATATGTGCGAGCACGGCCCGTGCCGCTGGCGCTGCGAGCACGGGTTGAGCGCGAGCTGGAGCGGCTCCAGCAAGATGGCTCCATATATCGTGTGGAGCATTCGGATTTTGGGACCCCTATAGTGCCAGTTGTGAAAAGTAATGGGGAACTTAGGATTTGTGGGGATTATAAGATTACGATTAATCCGAGACTGAAACGTGATTTTTATCCACTTCCGCGCATTGAAGAGTTATTTGCAACCTTAAGCAATGGGGAGGAATTTACCAAAATTGACCTTCGACATGCTTATGAACAGGTGCTACTAGAACCCGAGTCACAAAAATATACGGCGATAACAACCCATGTAGGTACTTTTGCGTATAGGCGAACGCCATATGGTTTATGTTGCGTACCAGAACAGTTTCAAAAAATGATGGAGGAAACATTACGGGGTATTCCGGGCACGGTAGTGTTTTTAGATGACATTTGTATAACAGGCAAAGATCGGCACTCACACATGCGCAGTCTGCGAGCTGTTCTCGAACGATTACGTAAGATGGGTCTGACTGTTAAATCAGAAAAATGTACCTTTTTACAAAAATCTGTTACTTATTTAGGATTTATTATCGATAAGAACGGGTTGCATCCCGACCCCAAGAAGCTCGACGCGATTGCCCAAATACCCACACCCTCTGATGTCACACAGTTAAAAAGCTTTCTCGGGTTATTAAATTATTATGGGAAATTTATTCCCAACTTGAGCTCATTACTTCATCCGTTGCACAATCTTTTAAATAAAGGTGTTCAATGGAATTGGGATTCGCGTTGTGCAAATTCGTTTGGGGAGGCAAAGAAGGCCTTGCTAAGTGATAAGGTGTTGGCTCATTACGAGGAGGGGCGACCGCTCGTGTTGTCTGTAGACAGTAGCGCATACGGTCTGGGTGCGGTCCTAGCACACCGCTACGACGACGGTACCGAGCGACCAGTCAGCTGCGCTTCGCGAACTCTCAACGATGCGGAGCGCAATTATAGCCAGCTCGACAAAGAGGCCCTGGCTATTTATTATGGCATTACAAAGCACCATCAGTACCTCTTTGGTAGGCGATTTGTTTTACGTTCCGACCACAAACCTCTTACGTATATTTTTGGGGAAAAAAAGGGAATACCTCAGACGGCGGCCAGTCGGCTGCAGCGCTGGGCTGCTCGGCTGGCGGGCTATGATTTTTCAATAGAATTCGTGAAGTCAGCGGATAACGGTCCGGCTGATAGTTTATCGCATTTGCCACTGGCACAAGAGCGGTCACCTGTTTCTCAAATAGATTATTTAAATTATATCGAAGAAACACTGCCATTAGATTTCAATGACGTTGCAAAAGAAACTCGGCGGGACCCGCTTCTCTGTAGAGTAATGGGCTACATATTATTTAGATGGCCGGCGTCGGCTAGTTGCGATGAAGAAAAGTTTTTTTTTGCTCGTAAAGAACACTTATTTACAGACCGTGGATGCATTATTTACAAATACAGGGTAGTAATTCCAATAAAGTTTAGATCGGAGATTTTAAAAGAGATTCACAGTGGCCATTTGGGTGTGAATAAAATGAAAAACATTGCTCGGAATTATGTTTACTGGCCAAACATTGACAGCGACATAGAGGATACATGTCGTGCTTGTGACGCATGTAAATCGGTGCGGGACGCACCTGCGCGCGCTCCACTACACCCATGGGAGTACCCGCTTCACCCGTGGCAACGCGTTCATGCTGACTTTTTTGATTGCGCCGGTAAACGATTTTTAATATTAGTAGATGCCCACTCAAAATGGATTGAGACTGTGATTATGGCAGGCACTTCAGCTGGCGCGACTATTACTACTTTGCGATCTATTTTTGCTCGGTTTGGTATTCCATCGCAACTAGTCACCGATAATGGCCCGCCTTTCTTCTCAGAAGAGTTTAAACAATATTGTCAGAAAAATAGAATAAGACATTCGACATCGGCACCGTATAGACCCCAAGGTAACGGCGAGGCTGAGAACGCCGTGAAGACAGTAAAGAAAGCGATTAAACGAGCTATTTTTGAAAAAGAGGATATTTTAACTGCATTGTATCGATTCCTATTTCAATACAGAAACTGTGAGCACGCAACGACTGGGGTGTCACCCGCATTGGCGCTTTTCGGACGTCGACTGCGCGGACGCCTCGATGCGTTACGTCCAGACGGCGAGGCAGTGGTACGCGCTGCACAGGATAGGCAGGTGGCGGCCGCCGGCGGGCGACACACCCAGCTCGCTGTGGGCGAACAAGTGCTCGCGCGTGATTATTCCAGGAAAGGGGACAAGTGGGCGAGAGGTTACGTTTCAGAAGTTACTGGACCAGTGTCTTGCAAAGTAAGGGTTGGAGAAGGGGTGGAATGGCGTAGACATCACAACCAAGTTGTCCCCCTTCGTGGTCAAAGTCGCTATTCCCTATCACGTACGAGCACGCAGCCAATAGTGGAAGAGGTTGAGGGGTCTGACGGCCATGATGTGCGGTCAGAGACAGAAGCGGTTGGCATGAGTCGTGATGGTACGGACCAGGTCTTGCCGGGAGATGCAGTTGTTGACTCGGGTGATGAGTTTTCGGACGCATATGATAACGAGTTAAAGGTTCAGCCGGAGCCGCGAACTCATCTTCCGCCAGACGCCTCGGCACGAGCCAAAAGAGCCTATAATAGATATACTCAAAAATAGTAATAAATAGTTTTATAAATCCTGTTTATTATACATGCCGTTTAAAGGCGATAGAATTACGTTACGATTGGTTTTATTATGTTTATAGTTTGGATTTGGTGGTGGGATGTGTTATGTAGGTACATGAATAATGTACCACTTATATTATTTGTATTGGCGGTAGATCTAAATAAATCAGTTATACTCCGAACCGTGGTTTCATTCTGTTGCAATATGTACTTATTTATTTTTTGTTGCACATATTATAATCTCCAGAGGAATGTGGCCTTCCAAGTAGATTGTAGAATTTATCTATGTTTGGTGTACAATGATGACTGCTATTATAATAGTAAAACCCGTTTATTGTCACTATTACAGACTGCTAAAGGAGCGAGGGAGCATGCACGACGACGCTTTTCGCGATCTTATTACGTACTGATTGATTCGTTAGGTTGATTTATGCAATTGAGTAATTTGCTGATTAAGGTAAACTATTGAGTTGTATGGTTCATCGTACATGCTCCCGGGCGAAAAATGATACATTTTAAGATGATAGGTATAAACAATGATTGTAAACAATTAGATGGGATTAGCCCAAGATAGATAATTCTATTTAATTAAAGTAGATACTTGGATTAAAATATTTAGTTAAATGCAAAGATATTATCAAATTAAATGAACAGAATATTTCTTTTTTTTAAACGTCATGTATCATATAATATTTATATCTCAAACAAAGGGAAGTCCACATCTCTGAAACCATCCATTATATCCTCAATTCATCTCATTTCCTATTACTAATCAAGCTGTTTTTCTTCAAAAGTTTAAAAGTTAAAATTGTTTTCAGACCATTTGAACGGACATTAACCCTTCATAAGGACTCCCTGGGCCATGTTGGTTTCCAGTTCAAAGACGGTAGGATTGTTGGCTTGGTGAAAGATTCATCAGCAGCTCGTAATGGTTTATTAACTGATCACCAGATATTAGAAATAAACACAATTAATGTTGTGGGCATGAAAGATAAGGAAATATCTAGGGTTATTGAAGCAAGCCCCTCTGTTGTAAACATTACAATAATTCCAACATACATATACCAGCATATGATAAGCAAGTGAGTGATTAATTATTTTGTTGTGTATTGAAATGGCATGTTGACATAATATGACCATAACAGGAATTTCCCTATAGATATATGTAGCTACCTGCTATGTTTTAATCTTTACCATTGTTAAATTCTGACTGCTCTATTTTTTATTACTCTGTTAAAAACAAATGACTCTGTTAAAAACTGCCTCATTAGCCAAGTGTTCCTGAGCGCGACTGCTACGCTAGAGGTTGTGGGTTCGATTCCCAGGTCGAGCAGTGTTATTGGGTTTTTCTATGAAATTCCCAGTAGCAGCTTGGAGTTAGGAATTTGTGCCCGGTTAATGGCAATAGGCTCGCCCCCTATTACATGGGAACTAAACATACCGGTGAAGTGTGGGTGTACATTAGTACGTCTCTGCCTAACCCTTCGGGGAATACAGACGTGACAGTATGTTATGTTATGTTTAAAAACAAATGTATTTAAGAAAAATTTACAATACTTGCAGTTCAAGCAAAAAATTTTAGTAGTCTGTTGAATATTGTGGATGTTGAATAGCATATCTAAGCACATTTTATGTGTGTTTACTGATAACTCAAGTCACATCTATGTATGCATTCATAATAATGATTTTCTGTTACAGAATGTCGTCATCATTGTTCAAGGAATTGGACCGCACTCCTGCTGTTTAATCAAAGATTTGTAATGTTGTTATCAAGCAAAGTCCACAAACTGCAGTGCATTTAGCTACATTGAAAGTTATACATACATTTATAATAATTACTTTTACACTGTAATGAAATGTCTGATATAATGCACATACATGGACTTTGCCTAAAATTTTATCTTGGGTCTAAAATATTTTAAAGCTTTATTTCCACACATTTTAGTATATAAAAAGTAAAGTTAAGTACACCAATTGGCACATTTTTTATCTATTTAGTTGCAATAATTTTTATATAACTCCAATATTGTAAGTGTTTTATATACAATGATTAGATTTATTTTATGTTAAGTGTACCATTGTTATATTTGTAGCGCTTGTAATAGTCAGTAAGGGCTGTGATGAGATGCCATTGTGGTTTATAGGAGTGCGACTAACAGTCAGTGTGCCGTGTGTTTGCTGCTAACACGGTGCTATCTATGGAAATGTGAAAGTACAATGCAGGTTTGAAGAAGGTAACTTGAAGGCAAATGATTGATTTCTTTTTATATCTTTTATAGTTACATAATGATTATTAAGTAAACAAAGTTGTTTAAGTCACATATTGAATGTTTTAGATTCCATCCTTACATGTGATGATAGTATCAATAGGTTTAACTGGCTACATTCCCTTTTTTCCCAACTACACTCTTTCCATAGTTCTAGTAAAGTATTTCGCGTTTATTTAAACATACATTTTAGATGTTAAGAATTAAATTCTTGAGATTTTGATTATACTATGTTATTTAAGTTGTATCGCCATAGAATTTATGTAAGTACTGGAGTTGAAATATTATTTTATTAGGACTATTAATTAATAGCTTAACCCATCAAGTCCCATATAATAGACACAATGCAAAATCTGTTGTCTGGCGTTTGTTGCTGAATAAGTAATTATTTTTTCCGTGATTTTATATATCAAATAGGTATTTGATTATAAATCTTTGATAATTACACATTGATTAATTACCTATTCACTTTAAAATTTGACATGTCAATGTTAATTGTATTTTAATATTTTTTATACCTATTCAATAAATAATTTCTGTATTAATTTGATTTTTTAAAGTTGGTTCCCAACTTGAACAGCAGGAACCTAACTCCATCTATAATATTTTCGTATAATTGTAAGTATGTATTTTTAGAATAACAAGAACCAGCGCGGATAATGCTATAAACAAAAAAAAAAACACACAATCACGCCTGTATCCCTCAAGAACGCTTACGGGGGTGTTTTAGTTATGGGGATATTGACATTGACTGGGCAATAGAAGGTACTGTTCGACATGGAGGGCCTATTGTTCAGGAGGCATGCTCGCGAACACCAGACCAATAAGGAGGTTTAGGCAAGTGGCTTCATTTAAGAAACCTTAGCTGGATCGCATGGCTTCACTGTTAAGCCATGCGAACCAGTCAAGGTTTAAAATTACACAATAGTTAAAATTGTTAAGCCTTAACAATTTTAACTATTGTGTTGCTAGGAAGTACGTAACTTATTGTTACGATAACCAGTGGAAGTGGAACTCTTCTACTTAAAAACAATTCGGGTACAGGGTACAAGAACAATAGATTTAGCATTTTCTGTTATTTGAAGTTCAACATTTCAGGAGAAAGTAGGTAGGTATTATATGAAAAAAAATTAACAAAAAATAAGAACTATTTACTTATAAAAATATAAAATTTAATCCCATAATTAAATTTGCCTAAGATTTTCGGTCTTTCACTAACTATTTCAAAGTTGATATAACATTTTCAAAGGATTCTGGAACGTCCAGTTGGGTTTCAGAATAACCTCGGGACACGTCCATGACTTTGGTATGAAGAAACTATCGTGTTCCGAAGGTGGGCAGTTTTTGCGAGCGAAGTATTCCATTGGGTATAAGCTCCACAATATACCTGAAACGTTAAATAATATAACTATAAATAGGAAGCGTCTTCGGCATTACCTGCGTACTGACATATTTTTACTACAATCTCAGTCTCTAAAAATTTAAGATTTTCCTCGGGTAGCAGAAATAGACGTGACGGGACTGTATGATTTTCATATACTTATAGGTACCACTTTGTTTGGAAATACGACAATACAGTTTGCCTAAGTTGTCGATCAGGCAGCATAATTTGCGAGGCTCTCTCCGCGTCACATGAGTAAAAATCTTGTACTTGAGCGTTCTCTATTGTAGCTGCAAAGTAAATTCCGGTAGAAGTGTGAGAGAGTTCTTAAGTGTCTTTTTCTTGACTTTAGATACCTAGGTCTATGTTCGTCACAGCCTTGCTGGAGCGAATAACCTACAAGACGGCGATAGGGTAGGCCGCACGTAGAAACAAGAAATATCTTTACTAAATTACCTTTACTAAATGTTTCTTTGGTTAATTTCGTTATCCTGTCTATCTATAGATTATACTTTTATTAGGTTAATAATTACCGTTCCCTATGAAGAAACTTAGCCACATGAGTAAGTTGAACGCATTAGGGAAGCGACGTCCACTAGACGCCGTCAGTGGTACCATTATGACGCCAAACACGCCAAACTCCACCAATAACACTGGGTAGAAGAAGCCAAATGACAACGCCAAGATCACCTCGTGTGCTACTGATGATACCTATAATTGAGAAAAAGTGGGTAGGTATCTATTATGATTGGAACAAAAGTACGATAAATTGATTTACTTATAGCACGATAACGTATAAAGTAGCCACAGTCCTCTTTTCCTCATTCCTCGGTCCTCCATCTATCTCGATCTTAGGCGGCCGCTACACGTAGGTATCTACATAAATTATTATTGGATAATATTATTACATAATTATATGCTGTCATAATTATATCATAACAATTACATCCTTTAAACTAGCTTCTGCCCGCGGCTTCGCTCGCATGAAACTCAAAAACCAACAGTGATGATCTCTTCTTTGTCTAAGTCTCTATACATTTGAGAGGTCAAGCTGTATCTCAGGTTCCGTTTAATTATATGAGATAAGAAGTAAGTATAAGTACCAGTTTTTAATTTGGAGCACATACTTTCTAACAATGATAATAAAATTAAAATCTATTCAGTAGTTTTTGCGCCAACCCGTAACAAACAGATAAACAGACAAGAATTTTAAAAATCACATTTTTGGATTCGTAGACGTTTATATACCCTAACCTACTTGTTTTTACCTAAATATCTTCAATGTACAGACACAGCTTTTTTTCAATTTTATAATAGTAGAGATAATCCTTGGCATAATAAACAAATACGGCGTGTAAAGTCTGCCAACATGCACTAGGCGTGGTGGTCTATAGCCTAATCCCTCTCACTCTGAGGCAGCCCGGTACAGCAGTGGGACAGTGAAACACCAATATTACCCAATCATATTAATATTATTATTATGTGGGTAGAAGCCGCCTTACGCCTTGCCTCAAATGTTATAAGAAAATAAATTTTGATTTGTTTCGGGAATCTTTCTTGGAAAATACAAAGAGCGCCGAGGCGCATAATTTAATATCGTACTGTAGGTGCTTCTTTAATTGTCGAGATAAAACTGTTGACGTCGTTTTATCATACGTACATTGTTCAGTTGAAAAAACTCAGATATAAGGCGAAGACGATGGGTAGGAACATACCTACCTCTAGTCTTTCAGCTCCTCCTTATCTTGTCATATACACGACTGCCTCTGTGCGTTGGACGTGAATGACTTACCGCAGAAGAAAAAAATATTTCACTTCATCTTTCGTGATCAGGTTAGAGTTAGACTGATAACTATCTACTGATTGTATGTTGACTTGTTTTGAAAGTAGGATTGCATTCCTGGCTGCTTATTTCATTGATTCATGGTAGATTCAAGTTCGTGAATGATGTTTTTCTCTCGGTACTGTTAACAATGATAGTATTGTCAATTGTCTAAGTAGGTAGGTAACACCATGCCAGTAAAGTGAGCGCGGCTGTTGACCCCGTTAATTTCTAATTAGTAGTTCGTGTAGGTCGACGTCCAATTAGGGATCAAGATCTTTTAGCAATTAGTTTGATAGATTATAATCCGTATCAATGGATCATACTGGACTTTATGATAATTATACCCAGAGTCATTGTCAACGCATATTGTTAATTGTTATACTAGGTCTGGTTATAAGTCAGGTCTTGTATTTAGGGGAACCTAATTAGAATTCTCCGTATTATGCTAGATGGTTTCGATCCGAGGTACGCTAAAATAGGTAATGATGTCTTACAAAGAATACGGTAAATGTGGCCAAGGGTCTCCCTGTTAGCGGAGCCAGTGGCAGGTAGATGTGGTCGCGCAACCAGGAGTGCACGACGCGGTTCCAGCGGCGATAGTACAGCGAGAAACGTGATGTGGTCCACCAGTCCTGTAGAAATAAACGACATGCATTATTTAGGTAGAGTCTCCTTTGTCATGCAACAGAACCAACGAAGCTGATAAGATAAACAATAATTATTTAGCCATTATTACGAGCGGACCTAACAGCGTGCGGGGGGGGGGGGAGGGAGGTCGTAATATTGAATTGGGTCGGCGTGTGACATAACTAGAAGTTAGAAATACCTACCAGTAATGTGTACCTAAACCATATTGCTAGAACAGTGTTTCCCAAAGTGAGTGACAACGCCCTTTGTGGGCTGCTTACAGGACGGCGAAAATATTTGGGGTGTTGAAACGGTGTAAAAAATTTTGGAAGGCGTTCAAAATAATAGACTCCCAAGGTGAATTTTGGGGACCTCTGTGTGAAGTATTTATGAGCAAGCCCCACATTATTTTATGATCAGTAGGTTTTAAAGAAGAAAGATAGATACATTTATTTGTTATTGTTTATTGTTTTGTCAATGATACATAACGTACTTTAATTTTTAAGGATTTGTGTATTGAAACACTAAAAAGTGGTTGCAAGTGGCCCTAAGATTGATCGTTGATTGTGGAAATAGGACTACTGGATTTTTAAAATTAAATACCATTGTAGATTCTTTCAAAGGTCCATTTTTGGTTTTATATAATGTGTACCCACTTCGAAGCTTGCCTGCCTATTTGGTGAGTAAGTAGGTAAGTAGGTACCTGCTTATATTATGAACATAAATGCTTCTCTAAAAGTTATGTAAAAAGAGGGAAATTAAATGAAGAGCCCGTAAATGGGGGCACATTTACATACATCAGATGCAGTGGATAGACCAACATAATAAAGGTGTTTTTTAGATTACACAATAGTTATTATTTAATGATTGACAGAAAATTTCTAATCTTATCGATAACTTCATCAGAGGGGCTAGTAATTTAAGGGTTCGGATTTGCAGATAGATACCTACCTCATAGAAAAGTCGATCTCCAAACTTGAGCATCTCTGCCCAGGCGTTGAGCCAGGCTTGCAGCACGCAGTAAAAGCCGCACAGGAAAGAAATGACCCCTGGAAGGACGCACCCGAACATGCCGCGGACCACCTGGCCTGCCTCCACCTACGAAAGAATTACAATCACAGGAGATTATTATCTCCTGAATTATACCTAAGGTTAAGCAGTAGGTAGTCCTATAAATTGCTGGTATAATTTAAGGTCTTACCGGGAAACGAGCTTATTGTCTAAAGCCGGGAAGCAAAGCCTGTTAAGCCAGGCTGTTACTGAGACTATCTAGACTGAATAAATCTATGAACATTTTTTTATGGGATTGCAACCGAGCAGACGTATCGCCTGATGTTAAGCGATTACCGCCACCCATAGACACCCGCAACACCAGAGGAGTGGGTTTGGGACGCCGATATCCTCACTCACTCGGCGAAACACAACGGTTTCACGCCCGTTTTCTGTGAGGCTGTGGTATCACTCCGGTCGAGCCGGGCGCCGGCCCATTGAACCATGGCTCTCTCACTTTGCAGGAAGTAGCCGCATTCCTTACGATAATTACTTTGCTGTGTACCAGTGTACTGTTTCTCGATAGCTGAAAGCGAGTTACCTGCTCAAACATACTCACTGCTTACACCCAGTAAAGCTAAAATGTTTAAGTAAGTATATGACTTAATCTTAAGTCTCCTATAATTTGCAATGTGTAATATGTTAGTAGTACAAAAGCCATCTTTACGCATTTATAAAAACCCATGTTACGGAGTAACGGAGTCCAAAATAGATACAGTAAACACACAGTGTTAAAGAGACTGTAAAGCTTTATTGGTATCTGCAATACAAGCCCTGAGCTTCGGGCAGAAAACAGCACAATCCATGTACTTTTTAATGTTTTTTTAAATAATAAAACAAAATAAAACAATTGCCGACTACAACAACTGTCCCTTTTGTATTTCAATATTTGAAATTTTTATTAGTATTTCGTGTATTCAGAGAAATATCACAATATTGGTTATATAATTATAATACTGCCTGGTATTTTGATCTATTGGATATAATCTTTAATTCTCCTTTAGCAATGGGAAGAAAAATAATGTATATATTGTTATTCTAGCATACATAGCTTCCAAGTTGAATATCAGAGCTGACTACTTTACTCCAAACTATAAATATACACTTTCGTCACTATCTATCTGTCATATAAAAAGCTCTTTTTCCTCAGTGTATATTTTGTAATAACATTGGAGGATGAGATTAATTTTTAGCGAGAAACTGTGTGTCGTCAAATATAAATTAAAATGTTTCATCCTTAATACACAAAATGTAATTAAAAGGAGGATTATCTCACCGTACTCTGCTTCCCGTAATCAGACCAGTAGGGTAATATAAACCTCTCCCACAGAAAACTGTTGTAGAATATAATTGCCGCAACCTCCAGTAGATGGAACACCACCACGCCCCATCTGATTTTCTTTGTCCTGTAGTTGAATAGATGAAATAAACTTTAGTGGGTATTAATTAAAATACTGATTTCTAAAAAATATTCAAATATTTGAATGTTTTTTAAATATTATTAAATAATTTAATTATTTATTTAGTTTATTGTATCGTAGGCATTATCAAAAATTAATAGTAAAAGATTCGAAACATTTGGATTAATAAAAAGACTACCAAATTATTCCAGTGGTTCACGGCGGGCACGCCAGAAGTACTAGGTTCGATTCCCAGGTCGAGCAAAAGTGTTATTGATCTTTTCAATGAAACTTTCAGTAGCAGATTCATGTCTGGATTTGTACACAGTTACTTAATGGCAATAGGCTCGCGCCTTATAAAATGGGACTTAAAAATCATAAGTACTGGCGAACCCTGGGTGTACATTAGTACACCTCTGCCTAACCCTTCGGGGAAAGTACACAGAAGTGATGGTAAGTTATATTTGCTGTTTGTCAAATTTAGTGTAAATAGAGGTGAAGATCTGCTTACTTGAATTTTACTGGATTGAGTAAAGCACAATTCATACACGACCAGACAAGCTAGTAGTATTCGAATAAAAGATAAGGAATATAAAAAAAAAATCTGTAATTGAAAAAGTATATTAGTCTCTTATTGCACTTTTTGTACCTACTAATTGCAGTTAAAATATACAGTATTGTTACTCTTTTACATTTTACTGCAGAATAGAACTGCACTGCACTCTGCTACTTTGAAAATTAAGAAACGAAACACAAATCGGTTCTGGAATATTCTCTACCATCATGCGTAGGTACGATCATACGTACTTTATATAATAATATGTAGCATGTGTACGCAACCTCATGAACTTAATGGTATTAGGTTATACTCAAAAGCAGGAAAACGTCAATCAAGCAATTTGCCACCGCAAATACCAAATCAAATACCGCCGCCTGAACTATGTGGAATTACAATCCCATCCCATCCATCTCATGCCAGTTTAGGAGAGGTATCGTCACGGTTTGGCTGTGATATGAGCTTCCAATGTTGTGGCTTTAATAAGACAGAAATCGCGGATCATCAAATGTGAGACATGACGTATATTAATCCGTCGTAATGGTTAAATCAATGAGATGGATTGATTACTATGAAGGATTTATTACTAAGTATTCATACATCTCCCAAGAACCACTAATGAATGGTATGTAATCATGCTTAAAATATTACTAGAGATCTCAGTTCAATTTGGTTTACTCAGACACATCGATCGGTGTCATCAAATTAGAAGAGTAATCGACACGTAGCAGCAAGTATTCGAATCAAAGATGTACTTCGACGCCATCTTTGCCTAATTCCGGATATTACAAAGACGTGCGAGTGTTTCTGCAAGTAACGTGCAGTTAATTTACCTTGGATATTGATCTCTGTAGAGTAGCGTCGGCGCGAAAATGAAGAAAACGTAGTGTTTGAAAGATGGCAGCGGTGTGCCGCCGTTTACGCATCGCGGGCCGCAAGCCACGGACACCGCTATTAGTTTCATCATAAAGCGAAACTGAAACAAAATACATTACTTAGATAAGATATTTTTATTGATTAAGTTGGAAAGTAGTCATAGCCGCCCATGGGCACCTGCAATACCAGAAGAGTTGCTAAGCATTATGACCCCACCGACTGCAGAATGCCAGAGCCGCACCAATTATTAATATTAAAAATATTATTTTCTTTGTAATACGTGAAAATGGGCATTAACCATGTCATATATATCGTATTCACTAAAATATTTGATCTTTTATGCTTTGTAACTGTTCCAAGAAAATCAAATTACTGCTTGTTTTAAGAGGCCAACATTTGTACCTTATTGTGTAGTAGTAGGTAATAATAGTTACCCTACATTTCAGAATAGGTACTCTATGAAACTGTGCATATCGTGACTTAGAGTTATTCAATATACATTACTAGAATGGAATAAGAACGGGTACGTACCTACACATTTTATATAAGTACACCAACTAGGTGAATTAGAAACTTAATTAAATCATTTAGCTAAAGCCATAGATACTGCATGGTATTTTCCAAGCAATTAATCAAAGGCTATTCAGTTTTACTTTGAATAATAGGTGTAATATTTTGCACCATATTTTAGTAACATTTGCTGGTGAAAAGTAAAATAACAAAGCTTTCTAAATAACGTAGGTAAAGCTTGATTTCGGTTATAAACCAGCTTTATTGTTAATAAAGTACGATCTTAATTATCAATGAATACAGGCAAGGCATCGTTTTATAAATGAAAAACAAGGTCTAGCGAGATGAAACTTTAAACTAATAATAGAATAGGTACTTAACCGCTACGTTATTTCAGTTATGTTACTCTCTTACTCTACTTGTTAGAATGTAATATTTGATGCCAGCAAGATGGCGACTTTAATCACTTACGTAAATATATAAGAACATATCTATTAACCTGTGTATTAAAACCACGATGAGCTAAATACGATAGGGCATGCCCTATCGCATTAGCACCATCCTTTGGACAAGTGACATGTCACTTGTCCAAAGGATGGTAGCGTACCAGACAATAGCCTCAATAGGCGACATGTTAGTCAAGCTTTATCGTGTGAAGTCCGCATAAGTTCGATATAGTCTGCTATAATTCGTGACTTTTTTCGCACCGTAAAAAGAAAATATGTAGGTACTAAATATAAAATAGCCAACACCATAACATTTTTAGGGGGAGGTCATGCTCATCATACATTCATCATACCTCCTGTCAACTCATAGTAGCATTAGTTTATAATACAGTAGGTATATTTAGTTGCTCATAAATTGTTATCCTACCGACCTAGGCTACAAATGTTTAGTTCCAGTAATTTAGTAGTAGTAGCAGTAGTAGTAGTTTAGTAGTAGTTTATCTCTTAAAAAATTGATCATCCTACTGTGAGATCATTAGAACGAATGGAACATCATAAATATATCGTAACGCCTACACTCCCCTAAGGGTTAGACACATGCACAGTTCGCCAGAACGTAGTTTAGATCGTATTTAATAGCGAACTTATTGCCATTATCAGGACACAAATCCAAACTCAGTGCTACTGCTCTAAATTGCCAGCAGTACTCAATAACACTGCTCTGCCTGAGAGTTAAACCCACAACCTCTATTGTAGCAGACACTAGATGCACACCGACCGATCTAGCCGAATTGTGGTACGAGTGAGTTCACGTCGGTAGTGCAATGGGTGGGTTTCGAACCGGCAACCACATGATCGCAATAAATATTATATACTTACAGAGTGGATTCAAAGCTATCCTGTATCCGAGTGTAGCCGAGCCATTAATCTCTAAAAGTGACTTCCAAAAATTAGAGAAGTCTCCAACAATAAATCGTAATTTCATAAATTATGACGTATTACGATACTTTCATAATCACGTTTGTATTTTAATTAACAAAATGGTGTCGGGTACGCGACTGCGGGGCGCGCGGACTTCGGGCGGGGCTACGGGGCTACGGGCTACGGACTACGGGTTACGAGCTACGGCGGGTTACGAAGGGGTGCGTAGGGAACGTAGTGCCTCGTCAGCGGCATGCGCCGATCCTGTTATTTACTGGAGCTGGCCACGTAGCGTGACAAGGGTCCAACTCAGGTGATTTATGTGTAACGTTTCACTTTCGCGCTGTTACCCTATTTTACTCACATCGGTCTTTATGTTATTTTAAAATAAATTTATTATGGGACTACCTGTTGCCCGCGGTTTCACACATATTACAAAAAGATTTACTTACTTAGTTGGCGTATTAACATAAAACATGCACCTGAATTTAAGTAAACCCGCAACAATACAACTGTGAAAATTTTATCCGATTTCGTGTAGTAGTTTTTCCGTGAAGCGCGTACAGACTGACAAAAATTTAATAAAAAGTTAGTTAAGTTAGAGTTGATAAAAATATGGCTTCCATTGCTCTAATAAAGACCACCAAGTGTTAGTGCTTTTTCAGGATCTATAATGTACAGACATAGTCCTGTTGAAATTTTATTATATACTAGCGACCCGCCCGCTGTTTCACCCACGCTGCTCCGTTCCTAAGAGTCGTAGGGTTATGTTAAATAGCTTAAAAACTTGAATCACTCTATCTATTAAAACTCCGCATTAAAATCCGTTGCGTAGTTTTAAAGATCTAAGCATACATAGGGATACACATAGTGACAGACACAGCGGGAAGCGACTTTGTTTTATACTATGTATGTAGTGATATAGATTCGTAACCTGTAATAAACTGCAAAGTTTTTTTATTTGTTATAACTTTCGCCAGACACTTTAATCTCGGAGTTGTGGGTCGATTTTTGGACCTTACTCGCTTGACTAGCTCACAATTAAGGGGTCCGCCTGAGGCATAAAAAAGTGAGAAAATCCTGAAATATGCCTGAAATATCCTATACTTGAGACTATGACTTAATCGGCCAAAAATCGTCATAAATCTATTATCTAGTATTACATATTATATTATAAAATTGTAACATATAGAATATAGAAGAAATAGAAATCGAAGCCAAAACTATTTTTTTTGTCTGTCTCTGTCGTGTAGTAGTTTTTGCGTGATACGCCTACAAACATACAGACGTTTGTAGGCGTATCACGCAAAAACTACTACACGAAACTTGCCGATATCTGTAAAATATAGAAATAGAAGCCCAAACTATTTTTTTTGTCTGTCTGTCTGTATGTTTGTAGGCGTATCACGCAAAAACTACTACACGAAATTAGATGCAGTGTTCACAGTTGTATTGCCTGGGTTTTTGCTTAATATCTAGATTGTAATATACGATATAGATATATATTTAAATACGATATAATATAACTACTTAATGATTTATAATGTTTATATATATAATTCTTCTCGTGTGTTGACAGTGAACTCCTATACGGCTGGACCGATTTGAATGTTTTTTTTTGTGTATGTTCAAGTGGATTCGAGGATGGTTTAGATTCACAAATAAGCCCGGCAGATGGCGCTGCAGTCGGTATCTAGCTTATTTATCATTTCTTACTTTGTTTAATATCCTAATCGCTTGGTATATCATGCCGGACAACGTCTGTCGGGTCCGCTAGTATAAATATAATATAATAGAAGATATAAATCTAAAACCTTGATACGCCGACTAGTGTATATCTAATATAAATAATAATAATATTTTTTGTCTCTGTTGCAACAAAGCCTATTTAGCCTTGTGATGAGTAAAGTACCTAATTTATTATGATTTCATCGGTTGTCATGTCATGTCGGTTGAGAGGCAGAGTAACTTGCTTTTCAATAGATGTTACTGGCGTCACCTTTAAGACGTAAGTTTAGAATGTGAAGGCAAATTTCGACATGGCAGGTGGGACTCGCGATGGCTTAGTGGTCATAGCGTCTGGTGTATGTATGTAACCTTCTGGTTACATACACCATGACGCTACCACTATCTGTATGACGCAGGTGCGAATTATTTTAGTAAAGGAAAAAATCGACTTAAATTACTTCAATAGGGATTTACGACACTGTATATACGCATAATAATGGAAAGTTGCTGTTTGTGTATTACAGAGTTCTGTCTGGCGTCCGCACGGAAGTTTCCTTTTGTAATGTAGATAAATCACAGAAGCGCAACAAACTGCCACCCATTGCAAAATCACGGCCGAGAATTAATTATTGTGTCCAGTTTGACGTCCCTTCTAATTTGAATATAGTGTTAAAGCTCACTATCTCTACCTTATATCTTCTCTCTTGTTGTGGGATACAGTAGTAGGTATCGTGAGCCTAGCCTTTTAAACCAACAATGTTGGGGTCGGCACTCAGTCTAATCAGATGTGATTGATTTATAAGAAGGGTATTAAAAATTACAGTACTTAGCTATAATTATGTAACTCTGATACCATCTGAAATTTGAAACTGGCTATAGAGTTTCGTATATGAGTAGGTATCGTCAAATGAGAACAATATACAAGCATTGAATTTCGATCGAAATTTGACTTGAATTTCCCGATTTAAATATGAGTCCAGTTACAGTGTAAGGGCCACTTGCACCAACTTATTAAATATATTTAAATTGTATTTAAACACAATTTTTCATAGAAATTTCGTGTTTAAATACAATTTAAACACCTTTAAGAAGTTGTTCAAGTGGGCCTAGGTGTACGTCACTAATGTCAGCTTTGAATTTTTATGACGAAGGGACGCCCGCGATTTCGTCGACGTGGACTTCAGTATTTGGTCCAACCTGGATAAAAAGCTACTTATGTGCTTACGTAATTGAATATACGTGGTGCCCTCCGATAGTTACTAATTAGAACTTCGTTGCGATTTTTTTTAGAACCTACAAGAGTTACGTTTCAGTAAGTAGGTATCTAATAAATACAAGGATAAGTTAGATCAAATAGAACATTGTAATTATTGAATAGTAGAAGGGAAGACAAGCATATATATAATAAAATAAAACGATATTTTACAGAGGTAACATATTTGTGGGCTTGATGAACTTGATGAACGCGGCTACCACCACCACGGAGGTGACGGAACACAGCTAAAAAACCACATCGAATATATCTAAATTACATTGAGAGAAATACGTATCTTTTTATTCCTGAACGGCCCACTTTTTTAATAATACTCTACAACCTCTTCAAATATGGCTTCAAACGATAGATACCCGAGCGATATTGTCGTAATCAGACGGATTAGTCGTCATATTATGCCCCTATAAGCACAAGGGTCGATCCTCTTTATCCTTTATATCGTCTCTATTTATCCTTCAGCCTTCTTATGAGGCCCACGAGGTCTATTTGTACTGTAAGTGTAGCCCTACGAAATTTGTATGTTCGTTTTGTATGTTTATGTTGAACGTTCATTGAATAACGCCCTAGTTAAGCAAACTGTGTCAAAACAGTTTCCATTTATATAAAATATCGTGTATGTTTGTATACCTACTTAGCAAACATAACATAACATAATCAACCCATTATATTCCCCACTACTGGGCACGGGTCTCCTCTCGCAATGAGAGGCTATAGTCCACCACGCTAGCTTAATGCGGGTTTGCAGACTTACTTAGCTAAGCATAAGGTAATTTGATTTAAATTATTGTAGAATGTAATTTTAATTAAAGAATAGGTACATCCTTTGTGAATATTTAACAAGTTACTATCATCTCTCGTGGACTCAAATAAACAAAACACTACTGATTGCCATTAAGTACTTAAGTAGTTAGGAATTTGAAATGCAATAGTAACACAGTATTCGGCCTTCATTAATTATATAGACTAATATGTACAGAGGAGTGCTGTGGAAACCTAAAAAACTGTAAGTTTATAGAGTTATTTTGAGGCGAACATTGCTGTTTATATAATCTGCCACTAGGTAGTAATTTGTTTGAAGGGTAATTTAGTCAGTGAAATCACTGGGCATATAAGTTTTAACAACTGAGATCTCAAGTTGGCAACGTGTGGTTGCTGATTCCAGGCTACGGTTTTACTGCGTAACAACAGACAGCTCGTTTGTTAGTTTAGCATATTAAAACAATAAAAAGCCAGATAACTTACCATTTCACAGGTAACAGTGACAGACGAGCCTAATGCCAAGTGTTCCCGGGCAAGCTCATACAAAGGCAACGCAGCAATGGTCACTTCCACTACGAATACACCTGCTATACCCAGCACCACCACCGATGGACGTAGCGCTGCAATGTATATACATAATATAATAAGATTATAGTAGTATCTATAAGATTAAAAATCCTGACTCAGCTGGTCATAGTGACTTGAAATTTAGAGGTTGAAATTAAACCCTAATTAGATCAAAATGGATGAAAATGTTTGCATAGTTCATTGTAAAATAAATAAAAATTATTGTTCGTTTTGAAAAAGAAAGACCTACCATTTTGTTCGTATAGGACAACAAAATGGGTAAATTGTTTCATTTTTAATTAACATTTCAAACAAACGCTGTACGTAGTACCTAGTTATATTTAGGGTAAGTGTACTGCCCCTTTCGAAATAACCCTGTGTGTAATAACTTTATGCTATCACATGCCGTCAAAATAATTCGCGTGATTAAATCCAGATGAAACCGATATAAAAGTTTAAATTAGAAATTATTTTTAAATTGTTTTCTCACTGAACCAACAAAAGACGAGGTACCTAATTAAAACTTTGTGAAATATTATTAAACTTTCTCGTAGAGTAAATATTTCGAAACATTATTTTGGTCTCCGGTCTCCACCCCTTAATTAATACACATTCGGGAACAATAAGTTTATTCATAATAAGGTCTTATTAGGGAATAGTTCGATACTATAACGACGGAGTTGTCGCTCGCTACCTAGATACATAATAGTGCTGTGTAAAAGTCGGTGATGCGGCAAATTGGAAGGCACAGCGAGCTAAGCCATGTATTCACAAGAGAAATGGCAAAATAAAGACTCGATTTATATCAAGCGATTGACACAGCCAGCGCCACTTAAAATACATTATTGTAATAAAATTTGAATTAAAACAAATAAAAATTAACATACCATATATAATAATTTAATTGGCAAGAAGAAACGCATCTATTATTAAAAAAAATTTGGTTCTTACAAACATTGAGAGTTTTATTACATAAATATATTTTTACTGTTTTTTAATAACTGTCTTAGTTCAATACTTTTCTTGTAGCAGCTTTGAGTGAATGTATTATTGAGATGAGGTCCAGTGATCATATAATAGTCCTTTAAAGTATAAATAAACCGCTATATATTTCGAGTTGGATATTTCAGTTTAATTTACCTTTTATGTTTGGACAATGAAACACCTTTAGTGCCCCCGACTAGGCTGCCGGAACTCTTGACGGAAAAGGACATAAACCTAAAAGTTGTCTAAAAGGACCCTTAAAGTTGCGGAATTAGCATAACAACAAACGTAATGAATTACGGAAACCAAGGTTTTAATGAAGGATCAGTTATTCTACACTAACCGAATTCGATTCATAAAACTGACAAAAAAATGCAGTTGCCGAACTAGTTAGGTACCTAAACCTAAACGCTGTCAAGTACACGCAAGCAAAATGTAATATGGGTAAAACTCTATCTTAGGATTGATGTAGGTTACCTCGAATTCCTTTTGAGAACGCTATTGCAAAAGCACGGCTGTTAAATAATTCTATCTAATGTTCACTTTTACGTTGTAGAGCGAGGTCTCGGGAGTCAGAACGCTGATGGGATATGGATTTACCTAACGACAAAACAATTTTTCTTCATAAAACTGGAAAAAAAATGTTTGCTAATCTAAAAACAATAATTAAAACATCTGACAGTGTGGAAAATGCACAACGGTACAAAAACTAGTCATTCCGGGCGCACGGTTATGGCCAACCAAGTGAGTAATTGGAGGGCGCGGTGAGAGCGCCGCGCTGGCCGGCCGCGCACCGCCGACTGCTTCAAACAAAAGACCCTCGGCTGAAGAACGTCCAGCACTTGGTATTACTCCGGGTACTCATGCCTTTATCAATCTGTTTCTGTATATGGAAATAAATACCATCCTCCAAACCCTACTCTTTCACTCACTAACTAATCATGAAATTTCAGAAACTATAAACTTGTAAGCAATATTTAGAATAGCGTTTTTACACACCAAGACACCAATTATAAATATTTTAACTCATTATTTTCACAAATCGTTTTACTTGGTCTTTTGCAGTTGTATTGTTTACTAACGAAGTGACGCCACGAGCCGAAGTAGCATGGCTGCTAGTGTTTAAGGCATTTTTCAGTTTTATAAAACTGAAATAAAAATTCGACTGGTTCATTACGATCTAAGGATTAATCTAAAACTTTTTCAAAAAAAGGTGTAATACCCTATTGCATTATTTGCATTGCACCAAGCTTTTTGTAATATTTAATTGTATTTTATCTTTTTTTGTAAACAATAATGAGGGTGGCATTTTCATTATTGAAAAAACCCTCTTAATAAATAAAGATATAAAAAAGGCTTTTATGTGAGTTCAATGTTTTTTGAATAAAATCGGGTTGAGTTTTCAAACATGTGTCAAAATCAAATGTAATTTAAATCAAAAGCACTAAGGAGTATTGATATCAACTTCGATGCAATTCAAAATAACTTCCTACACCTTTTTAACCCCATTAGGCGATGAGTATCGATAAAATACGAAACACATCTTCCATCAATTCAAATAAAGAATGTTTATGCAAAATTTTAAGTAGATTGGACCATGGAATCACGTTGTCACATACAACCTTTGCCCCTGGTTTTCACCCGCTTATGGGTAGAATTTTGGAAAATCCTTTCTTATCGGATGTCTACATCATACAAAGAACACACCCTCCAAGTTTCAGGTCTCTACGATCAGCGGTTTAGGCTGTGCGTTGATCCGTCAGTCAGTCATTAAGGACAAAACATTTTATATGTACTTATAGATAGATGCATAGATTACTCGTCACTTATATTAATATATTTTTCTTTATATAGAAAATCTGTATGCCTCTCCCTGAGGGATTATCGTGACGACGTTTGAATTCTGCCATCCTGCATAAGGAAAATTGGTGGAGTAACTCCTCTTATTCTGACAGGAGATCCGCGGCTACCATGACATTGCACAACGGATGACATTATAGAACAGTACCTAGGTTTAAATTGAAAAGTGTAAAATATACTTACTTACTTATTATATCTTTCATTTAAAAAAATGAAATGTTTCATCTATATATCTACCTATTAAAACGCTGAACTTGACCATTGTATCATATCCGCCGCGATATGGTCAGAAAACAACTTAAATAGATAACATAAAATTATTTTATATTTTTGTCCGATAAGCAGCTGCAGTAATTCATTTACTTTTACTTCTATGCAAAAAACAACTACTTACTCGTAAGTGTCAAAAAGAACATTGAGATTATGTTCTTTAACGAACGTTTACCTGGGTATTTTCTTGAGATTTTTCCTATCCATGCGTATACCCTGAGTAATGGGTAAAATATCAATGCAATACATAGATCATATAGCCACAGCTTGAATCCACGTTTTATGTCGCCGAATCCCTCTGCAACTACGGTCAGCCCAACGTTTATCCTACGAAAAAAAAAAACAATATGAAATTTTAATAAGACTTTTTACGCAGAAACACCCGAGCCCATCAAAATATAGTCAAGTTTACTTTACATTATTATGAAGTACAAACGAAACTTTTGCATGTTAACGCCTTAAAAAATTGGGTAATTTAGGGTCGACGTTACAAAAAATGCTTCGACGGTCGCTCAACATTTTTACGTAGCCCGAAATATTTTGCATAATTAAAGCAACGAGACAAAAATTGCAGTTAAAGTCTCTGCCAGAAAGCCGGAGATAAAATCTGAACATCTGATGTCTGAAACTTAAACGAGGCATTTTTACCCCTGGGAATGAATTGAGCGGTGGGCACACAGTGAGCGGTCTAGAGTTTACTTATAGTTTTGAGTTTCGGGTGCATGGAGGCTGAAAAGTCCACATTGATCGATTTCTCTTAATACTTTAATATTCTTGTGTAATGATAAATAATGGGTAATTTTGTAATGATAAATCGAATTATTTGTATCATACATGAGAATACAGGACTTAATAAGATTGCGTCGAGGCGACGCGTCGCCCGCCGATGTAATCGAAATATAATTGTCTAAAATCAGACTTCTCAATGTGTGGACTGTGTGGACGATGCTTGAAAGGGAAGTCTCCAAATCGCGGACGACATATCTAGGTACTGCAATAAAATTAAAATGCTTTTTTACGACTTTTGGAAACATATTAAGTATTGTATTATCGACTACGGAAACTAATGTATGAAAATAAAATCATGTCACGGAAAAGTAGTTTATCTATAAAAAGTTTTTAGTTTTTATTCCTTGATGCGACTTCTTGAATAAATTATCTTCCGTATCGTTACGATTGACGTTGAGATTAACAATAACTTTAGCTTTTCTAAAGTGCATATGTATACCTAATTCAGTATGTTGTTTTCTCGGAACTGAGTTAAATCATTACAAAGATTTGTTGGTACTTTGTCCATTCAGGGTCAAGCAAAGGTAATTTTATGTACGCACTTGGCTGTTTACCTTTGATTAACATCAAATTTGTAATATGGCCTAAATATTTTCAAACTTGTCTAATAGAGATGTTCTGCCGTCAGTGACCACGAAGTTTTACTTGCGGGCAAAATACCTGCCAAAAGTTATCGACGGATGAGAGTATACCTATATTTCAGCAATATTTAAAACGTTTACTTGCTTTCCCCTTTCGACAAGGTCATATATGACAGTGTCACAGAATAACACCAGAAGAATGACAACGAATATATGGTATATAGCTCTTATATGAAGAGATTCTTCAATAAGCTTTGTCAGTGGAGATTCTCGCATGGAAAATTCGTCATCCTTTTTCTCTTCTTGGGCCGAGACCACTCCATTCTGCGTCTCATGCTTGAAACGTTTGCGCACGCCGTTTTCATTCATTTTAATATTTTATTCTGAAACAAAGTTAATAACTTGATTACATTGAATAGCTAGGAATAAGAGAGTATGAGTGATTGGAGATTGAAGAAACGAGCCGTACCACAACCAAATAGCGGACGTTCTCAAAAAAGGTCAGGCTAAGAGCACCCTAAACCGAAGATCATGTATGAGGAGGTTTATGAACGTAGATGAAGCAAAGGTGGTATGTCATGTGTGTATATTAATTTTTTTTTACTGCATGTTCCATATCGTAAATAGGGAAGTAGAAAGACTAACGAGCTTATTCTACAATACAAACCATTTTTAACTATAAAATAAGGTAAATGGGATTTAAGGTTTCTTTTGTAACAATTATGAGTTAAAATAAAAGGTTTATCTTATATGTTTATACTTCAGTACATTAGGTACATACATATAGATTAGCTTCCCTGCGTAAGGTAATGGTAGTACATACTGTTCTCTTTGTCTTATTCAATTATCTATGCCAGACAACTCACTTTATGTCTTTGCCCTATCATTAAAAACATTACATAAGCAATATTGATCTGTCGTTGACACTATGCCCTCTATCTTTACAGCTGTATTAATGACGAATAAGAAAACAATTTAATGTTTTTTTTTTTCTAAAATGAGTGTGGTAATTTAATTTGTTATTAGGTATATGTTGAAATATTTTTTCGTGTTTTTGGTTACGTTAATTTACCGAAATTATTTAAGGTTACATTTCATTATGTAGTTATCTTATTGTATTACGTTATTCCTAAGGTTAGATTCCAGTCATGCAGAAGTATAAAATAAAAATAATACAAATCACTTTTCCAGAAAAAAATCTAATGAGTATATGGCATTACGTAGGTAAGTATATCAATCTCATTTACTCGTTAATTCTTCTATGAAAACGAAAGATCCTAAATAGCTGTACGAGCCTTTTTGTTTCACGTCCGGTACAGACGGAAACCAAAATAATATCGTGATACAAATCTTATTAAACTTGTGCAACACTTGACTGGTAACATTCTTAGACAATATAAATTTCGTTTCAGATCAAAGGTAAGTACCTACTTAGTACGATGCACAGATATACGCTTGTAATGTAAACAACACAAAGTAGATAATATGTCGTATGTAATAAAAACGAAATGATACCTAATATTACATCTTATAAGTACCTACAACTTTTTAGAATTAGTCTATATTATTATCCATTTTTTTGTTTGATATTAATTCATATTATTTATTTTTGGTTATAGAGCTACATTTCAATCTTTTAATGTTGTTCATTGACGTAATGCTACAAAGATTTATTAAACTACAACAAACTATATAGGTAGGTAATAACATTGCCTAAAACACTTAATTAATCTATACATAATGAACAAAATATAAAGGCCTAGGCGTGACTAATTTGAATCAGTACGAAAAAACTGTATTATGTATATTCATTTATGTATATAGTATTTATTTTTCTGTATTTGTAACTTCAAGGAAAAAGGATTAAAATATTAATGACTGTTTGCGGTTATCAGTAATTATAATGTGAGGATATCCTGACTAATTTTACCGCGGTGTATCTGACGGGCTCCTTAATGGTGAAATAGCGATTTCAACGGTTCGATCCACGAACTTGTAAGAAACGTTGGTTTTTTTTCTCGCAATAGGCATATTCAATATTTATTTGTCTGTTACCTACGTCATCCGATGAGATTATATAGATAAATACAGGAGTATAACAGTGTACCTACTGCTGACCAGTTATCAATATTATTGGTATCAAAGCAAATATTATTATGGACTAATCGCATCCGCTAGACATTAGAGATAATTTTATTTTAGAATAACTCTAACGTGAAATTTAAATCAAGAATTTTGGCGTCCCTACTCATCAAAGAATCGTAGTTCTTGTTTTCCCTGTTTTTAATTCGTGTACCCATATGTTTATTTAATTTTTTAATTGTCTCTCTTTATTGTCTTCTGTATATCTTCATACATCACAATGTTAGCAACTAAGCGGTAATCTGGCGTCTGTATTGTAAATGTTGTGTTTACCCGTAATTGGTATGTATATTAGAATATTACTTATGATCTTGTGTATTTATATGTACCTATATAGTTATGTGCTGTGGGCGAACCTAAATAAAATAAATAAATAAATAAAGAATACGTAGTAAACAGATCGCTAGGAAATTTTCACTTATGTTTACTACATGTAATATATCCCTCAAATGCTTTCAATGAACTGCAACGAAGCCCGTTTTAATCACTTTAAAATGGTAGGTAAATTAATAAAATCATATTAAAAAAAGAAATCAGAGACAATACATTATTAAACACACGAATTCAATTCAACACAAATTAAAAAGCGTCTTTTTTTCTTTCTGTACAAGCATAGTACCGACGTACACTATCGAACTAACCTTTCACACTTGATAAAGTTCCAGATCAATAATATTCCATATTTGAAAATTAGAACGCACAGTTTGCAACACTTGATTGTGATTAATATTATTTTTTTTCGAATAACAATTAATCACGACAGGAGTACGAATTCTTAAAATTATTTGGTCTATTAAATTACTTTGTTACTATAGCGAAAAGTTCTAAATTCTGAGGAGCACTGTAATTTTTTTATATAGATTATAATTCAGAGAGGATGTACGCATAAATATTAATTAGTTGCGTGCGCACGCCTTTCGTACTCATTAGTGTATTTACAACTGGACTTGCGCGTGTTATTTATATTTTATTTGATAGCGCCGTAGCTTCAATAAATAGAGGAATAGGTATTATTATCAAGAAAGTTGAACCAAGATAAATAATCTTATCGTCTCCCTCCAATCAATTAATGGCATTAAATCGTAATTATTAAAGAAATTGTTGACAACTAGTAAAAAAAATGTTTATTACCCTTTGAATATGAATCGTTAAAAGATAAATCAAATTAAAATATCCTTTGCGGTAGGTCAGTAAAACTGTATTTAAAGAAATGAATAGAATCATTTTAGACAAATCAAGAGTTGTATCCGATCGTTTGAATAAAAGTGTCACAGCTTCTCTTATTTATATGTTACCTGAGTGATATAATTTTCCACGTCTTGACGGTTGTTTTTCTTTACTCTTAGAAATGTTGGTTCTAATTCTTCGCGTATAGTTTCAGATTTCCCTGTATAAGTACAGGGAAATCTGAAACTATACGCGAAGAATTAGATGGGTAAGCCCATCAACGTGACTCGTCCTGTATATTACCTACGCAAGAAGATATTTATGTTTAAATGTACATAGGTTACACTGGTTAAACTCAAATTAAAGTACAAGTGTACTTACTTATTTATTTTTCCAAAGGAATCTTATCTAACACATATTATTAGAGATATACAAATTATTATCAAAACATTTTGTAACGACTTGATATCGCCCGGCCTAATATGTATTTATTCCAAGACGTACGATTAGTAAACAAGCCATCTCGTGGATTATTGTTACTCAAAATAATGGATGTTATAATAGTTATGATACAACTTTTGTCAATGTAACACGAAAATATTTCATAAATATCCAATTTGTTGTTCGGTTGTTCCGTGATTTATGTTAATGTTGGGTGTTATATAAAAAGGAAAACGGAAAAAGATCATGGAGTCGTGGAGTTTATGAGGGCGCTAGGTGAAATGTAATAGTGGAAGGACAATGCAGCGTAAAGTGGTGGCCAAAGATTCCCAAGAAGAGTGTCGGGTGTCCATCAAAGAGATGGATGTGAATGGAAACAAAAAACATAGATACCATACTGTGGGTGTGCATCAGTCTAGTTTTAGAAGAGTTTAGGTTTCTCTTAGTTGATATAAAGCGGGGAAAAATGATCTCATTTCTTACCTAGTGAATTTAATATCCTCTTTTCCCCGTGCTTCTCAAGAGTTTGTAGTAGCTACATAAGTTTATTTATTGCTCTATGAGACTATCATCTATTTTACATTACCTATTTATGAACTAGCTCTAGGATTTAATTTATGGGATGTTAACGTCATAATTCATTATCTCCACGGAAATAATTTTAATGTTAAAAAAAGTTAATTATTGACCAAGGTAGATACTCGTATTCTATTATCTGTGACCACGGCTAGAATCTTAGAATATAAAGTGACACATTACAAATCACGAAAAATCAAAATCACAACCCGTGATAATATTGCGCACAAAGGGCGCGAATCAACACTCATTCTTTTTTTTAATTTGTGTGGCTAATCCACTGGCTTGCAATTCCCTATTGCCTCAGCTGTGTTACCAGGAGGGTTTGTTTGTTATCATAATTTAAACAAACATGCATTTATCCTGTATTTTTTTTGTTCGAAATACAAATTTAGCAGCCCTCCGCCAATAGACATTCAATAATTTATCTGTATTAATAAAAACAAAACATAAAATGGATTTTCGTACAACTTTTCAGTCCTAGAGTTCTATTGTCTGTGCCTAGGGTCATCTCTTTAGTCTGTGACTAGGGTAGAAAAGTGCTACTTTCTACCGGATCTAATACCGGATTAGACTAGTAATCACGAGTAGGTGAAGTATAATAGTAGATTGTATAATAAGGGAGCAAAGTAATATTTTTACGGCGAGGGCGCTTTTTTGAATCCAGAGCGAAGCGAGGGATTCTTTAGTAGAATCCTGAACGTCGCTCGAGCCAAAAATATATTTTGCGCCCGAGTGATACACTCTACTTTTCATCACCCTATGAGAAAATAAAAGGCGCCTCATCAATCGGCGGCGGCGCCGATGGCGCGACCTTAGGCCGTCGTACCAGCCAGTCTTTCAAACAATATTTGTGTTCGATCTCTTTGGCGCTGAACACTAAGATGTTCCAAATTTTAAAAGTGCGCGGAAAAGCTCATTACTGTCCGCTCAAATCTCATTACTGCCTGCTAAAACTTTCTTATAGAAAACACCACCTTTGGGTACACTTAAAGGTGAACCAATACGTCCTTTTCGAATAGATGGGATGAATAAAAATTGACGTCCTTTGGTAATCCTTGGGCATGTTACTTTTTGGTCTATTTTTCCTTTATTTTAATTGGTCGAGTAGGAACTTCTCGCTAAAATAATACCGGAAGTTTCAATCTAAGATTCAATCCTAATGATTGAATCTTAGATTGAAACTTCCGGTATTATTTTTGCGATAAGTTCCTACTCGCCTTTGCTGTATAAATTTAATATGTGTTTATGATGAGGCAGAAACTGATGAAGGTAGGTAACCTATCATTAATTTCCACGATCTGTTTAAAGTCCACGGACATTTAAAGTCACATATAATAATAAACATTTAATCTGTTAATTTTCATCGAAGGCCATGCGGGCGCTGAAAACTTTTTAACTTGAAGGTATTGATTTCAAATAAGTTCGCATGAAATTGATCCGTGTCGAGGCAGTGCCGGTAATGCATGTTCGTGCATATTCTACGTCACGCTGACGTAATCTATCGCTGTTCAGCACTACACAGCTGCATAGAATGTATTACAAACGTGCAGGTTTACTTGCAACGCCACCAAGAAATTGCCTTCAGCTTGGATACCTTTATTCCAAATTTTAAGTTTCTTATGCGAGCAATTTACATTTTTTATAGGTAACTGTATTAGCGTCACATCACATTAACATGTCGTTTAACTGTTGGGTCTGAATATTAGTCCAACAAAGTGAAGTTAAGTAAAATAACTCCTTGCCTCTTGGTAAGGGGTCATTTTCCAATGGACACTAATCTGTTTGCTAAGATTGGTCGTTCTTATAACTAGGTATTGCAATTGTATTAGGAGAAGTTGAATTCAATTTAAGTAGGTAACTAAGAGCACTTTTATCAATTACTATTGAGCTGCATCAAGAGTTTAAGAAAGCTCTTGGAGCATAATTTATTGGATCAACCTAACGTACACACTGTGATTAACGTTCGAGACGAAAAAACAAAGTGTGTACCTATGTGTGTCACAGTATCTACGGTTACGGTATTCTATCATCATACTGTAAACTGTCGTCCCGTTCGGTACCATCGCGCTTTGAGTTCGGTATACACTCGGTAGCCCGACAGCCGCGAATGCCCCGTAGTAACGAACGAACGGTGTGATGGTTTTAAATTTGTAAGCCGTCCGCGTGTTTATATACCACAGAACAAAGAATATTACCTACTAGTATTTCGATTTCTCTACCGAGTAAAATACTTAGATTAATAAATAAATAAGTGAATAGGGTCACTAGTATTCTATTATCTGTGATAGGGTAAAAAAGTGAGCCTCGTAGTAAACTAGATCTACTTGCTTACTTACTTATGTACTTAGACGAAATATCATTATGAAATTATCTACCTACCTGGTAAGATTTACGTTATAAGGCGGTTTAGGCTTTATTTAAGAAACCTTGAATCGGTCTCATGGCTGAACAATTTTAACTATTGTGTTGCTAAGAAGCAGGTACTTAACTGTTACTTTTACGACAGCCAATGGAAGTGGAATAGGCACTTATATTTTTAATTCCTACTTTAAAAAATCAGCAAGTCGTGGAAGGATGCCCGTCCAGGAGTACAACAACAATGGATTTTGCATTTTCTGTTACTTCATTTGGGTAGTAGACGGTAGGTATAGGTATTAGTTATGAAAAAAAAACACACACATTTTTCAAATTTTTGGGTTCGGAGAAGTTTATAACCCTAACCCACTGTTTTTTTTTAATCTCTTCCATGTAGTACACACACAACTTTTATACAATTTTATAAAAGGTGAGAGATATCGCATAATTAAAGTTGCCTAACATTTTCGGTCTTGATCTTTAAGTATTTTCAAAATTAATATAACATTTTCAAAGGATTCTGGAACGACCAGTTGGGTTTCAGAATAACCTCGGGACACGACCATGATTTGGGTATGAAGAAACTATCGTGTTCTGAAGGTGGACAGTTTTTGCGAGCGAAGTATTCCATCGGGTACAAGCTCCACAATATTCCTGAAACGTTAAATAATTAAACTATAAGTAGGAAGATAGGAGAATAAATAAATAAAATAAGACAACCTTCAAGATTACCCGATTACCGCCATATTTACTACAATCTCGGTCTACAAATTTAAAATTTGCCTCAGACGGCAGAAATACACGCTACATCACAGTCTGACAGTCGTATAAATTTCTCTACCATGGTGTTTGGAAATATAGAAATTTCTAAATGTTCACTGTTTTTAATAGTTAACATTTTCATTTAAACTACAAGAAAGCAGGCTTGCTAATATTATAAATACTGCTTGAAAATTAATAATAATAACATGTGCGCCAGCTGACAGTAGCAATTAATACATTATTAAGTACCCCAAACAATGATTTGAATTATATTTTTGTATAACGCCTCAGTAACTAACAGACAGAAATGTGTTGCAGCTGCAGGGGAGTTTGTTGCGCCGCTTCTTCTTCCCAGCGAAAACACTAGGAACCGGTGAAAGGCGGGGGCGTTTTCGGGGCTGTCTCTAATGTGAAAATGACGTTCAAAAAGTACTACCTAGTAGTCTATACTGAATAAATTATTTTGACTTTGACTTTGTACCTAATCGGTTTTTTTAAAGTAGCCCCACACTTGAATTTTCTTATCTTTTTTATCGTGGGTGCTTTTACAAAGACAAATTATCACATACAAATACAACAAGACCCAGAAAAACTACCTAACCGTCTAAGAACTATAACTAGGTACTATAACCGTCAGTTAATGCTTTTTTAATTAATTTCGTTATTCTGTTTATAGATAATTTATTCAATTACTTATTAGGATAATAATTACCATTTCCTATGAAGAATCCTAGCCACATGAGTAAGTTGAAAGCATTAGGGAAGCGACGCCCAATAGACGCCGTTAGGGGTATCAGTATGACTCCAAAAACGCAAAACTCCACCAATAACACTGGGTAGAAGAACCCATGAGACAACGCCAGGATCACCTCGTGTGCTACTGATGATACCTATAATCGAAAAAAAGAATTATACTTATATGATTATCGACAAAAGCACGCTTTTACACGTACAGGCCTACATTATTATCGGGTAATATTATTACTTACTGCCATAATTATATCACATCAGTATCCTACCTACCTATCACTATCCTATAAAAAAAGACTTGAAGTTTTCCAAGCCGCACTAGGCGTGGTGGACTATAATAGCCTAATCCCACTCATTCTGAGGGAGACCCGTTCCCAGCAGAGGGACAGTGAATCGGCTAATGACAATTGATACTATCACCAACATTACCCAATCATATTAAATGTGTAGGAGCCGCCTTACGCCGTACTTTAAATTTCATAACATACCATCACGCCTGTATTACCCGAAGGGTTAGGGAGAGGTGCACTAAGGTGCACCCACAGTTCGCCGGTATGTTTAGAACCTATGTAATAGGGAGCAAGCCTATTGCCATTAACCGGGCACTCCGAGAACGAACTGAGAATGCTACTGAGAACTGAAAAACGCAATAACACTGGTCGATCAGGGAATCGAACCCAGGACCTCTAGCGTAGCAGTTGCACTTGGGACCACTAGACTAACGAGGTATGTAGTTAAAATTTTAGAAAGAAGAAGAAAAAGGAAGAAAATAACTTTCACTTCATCTTTTGTGATCAGGCTTGAGTTGGACTGATATCTGATTGAAATCTACTGAATGTATGTTGACTAGTTTTGAAAGTAGGATCGCATTCCTGCCTGCGAATTTCATCGATTCATTGGAGATTAGTTCGTTAATCATATGATTTTCTCCGTGCTTTTAATTGAAACAATGACAGTATTGTCAATTGTCTAATTAGGTAGGGCCATGCGCCAGTGCAATGAGCGCGGCTGAGAACTCGTTTATTTCAAATTACTAGTTCGTGTAGGCCGAATTCAAATAGGGATCAAGAGCTTATATCAATTAGTTTGATAGATTACAATCTATATCAGTGGATCATACTTGGCTTTATGATTATTATGCCCAGAGACATTATCAACGCATAGTGTTAATTGTTATTATTAGGTGTGGTTATAATTCTGGTCTTGTATTTAGTGGAACCCAATTTCAATTAGAATTCTCCGTGATATGCTAGATGGTTTCGATCCGATATTCGCTAAAATAGGTAATGCTGTCTTACAAAGAATACGGTAAATGTGGCCAACGGTCTCCCTGTTAGCGGAGCCAGTGGCAGGTAGATGTGGTCGCGCAACCAGGAGTGCACGACGCGGTTCCAGCGGCGATAGTACAGCGAGTAACGAGATACGGTCCACCAGTCCTGTAGAAATAAACGACATGCATTATCTCTACTATTATAAAATTGTAAAAAAGCTGTGTCTGTACATTGAAGATATTTAAAAAAAACACGTGGGTTATGGTATATAAACGTCTCCGAATCCGAAAATGTGATTTTTAATATTGTCTTATCTGTTATCTTGTCTTTTTGTCTGTTTGTTACGGGTTGGAGCAAAAACTACTGAATAAATTTTAATTTTATTATCACTGTTAGAAAGTATATGCTCCAACTTAAAAACTGATGAATTTCTTATCTCAATTAATTAAATGAATCCTGAGATACAGCTTGACCTCCCTGATGTATAGAGGCCCATACAGAAAAGAGGTCATCAATGCTGGTTTACAATTTTTACTCCTGATATAGCTTCGCGTGAGCGAAGCCGCGGGCAGAAGCTAGTATAATATACTAGCTGTTGCCCGCGACTTCGTCCGCGTGGACTTTGTTCTTTAGGAGTATTTGGTATTTTCAGAAACGATTACACACATTATTTCTTATTTGCTGCCCGCGAGTTAGCGTCGCCTGGGGGTCGATATAGACTAGTTTGGGCAGCATTCTAGAGCGACATATACTGCGGCTGCCGCTAACATTCGCCTTATAAATTCGTTTCGTTAATTGTATTTTATTCATTGTCTACAAGTCCAAACCATCTCAGTATTCTTTTCAATACGTGTCACTACATCATCTTCAGTCCGCAACGTTGTCTCATCATATTGTTCGTCAATTTATAATTCCAAATTACACTGCACGTACCTCGCAAGGAATGCATGCCAACCGCATTTATTCTACTTTCATGCATATTCTGCCACACCCAACATTGACTTCCATACATAAGTGTAGGTATGAACAATTGAGCATACCATTGCACATGGCCACCTTTGCTTTTTTGACACGCATTAATGAACTCACCGTAAATGCATTAATTGCACTATTGCTTATATTTCCAGCATTCACTCTCTTTTCCACATCTGCCATACAATCTTACCTTATCCCTAGTAAACAAACTCATTCACCTGTTCCTCACCCTGACCCTCTATCTTTACATCACACAGAAGTACATACGTCTTCCTCTCTTTTAAAAAGCATCACTTTTGCCTTACTAACATTTATTTTTATGCCCTTCAGCTGCTTCATTCATTAAAGTTACCATGGTCTTGTAATTCTTCCGCTAACGATGCAAATATCAATAGTAGGTAACTTATTTCTTATTTACCTACATCAATGCACAATCTTCTTCAAATTCCTGTGATTCAACTAATCACAGGAATTTGAAGGAACAGGTATAAGAATTAAAAATAAGTGTTTTTGTTTGTTTTTGTTTTGTTGTTACTAACATAGTTTTTAGGCTGTAGGTATGTATTGCTAACACCATATGGATCAAGGTCTGAAATTAATTATTTTTATTTTATTTATTTTAATCTCATCCTTTTAGCATTTTTACTGCACTGAGAGAGGGTCGAACTTTTTTGAGACATTTGTTACAATAAATAATACATTCCAACACCAAGTTATTTAGTATAAAGTTGAGAAAAAACCTAACTGATGTTGACTTTTTTTTTATTAAAATGTGATTGGTATGGTGAAAAAACATGATTGTGTCAAAATAAAATGTAATTTAAATCTACAGCAAAAAGCACTACACACTATATACTACAGTATTGATATCAACTTCGATGCAGATATCAACTTCCATATTGCAAAATTTTAAGTAGATTGTATCAAGGAATCACGTTGTCCCATGCAAACTTGCCCCTGTTTTTCACCATACCCATACCATTAGGGTTAGTATAATTTACCACACATTATTTTATGATCCATAGGTTTTAAAGGGCATAGAACGAAACTTTAACTTAACTTACCTACATTATGGGCCACTTGCACCAACTGCATAAATATTTTGAGATTGTAATTAAACACAAATTCATATCTGCCTATTCATAACTACCTGCTTACGTTGTGAACATAATTCATCTCTAATTCTATATAAAACGAAGGAAAATAAAAAAAGAGCAAGTAAATGTGTACACATTTACATACAATATACACTTAGCTTATATTAGATACAGTGGATAAACTAATACCATAAAGGTTTTGTGAAGTTATTATTGATAGAAAATTGCTAAGAATTTTCTACTACAAATCGAAGTAATTGATATATTATCTTACCGCTTATTATAACTTTATCTGGGGGCCACTAAGTTTAGGGTAAAATATGAATATACCTCATAGAAAAGTCGATCCCCAAACTTGAGCATCTCTGCCCAGGCGTTGAGCCAGGCTTGTAGCACGCAGTAGAAGATGCACAGGAAACAAATGACACCTGGAAGAACGCACGCGAACATGCCGCGGACCACCTGGCCGGCCTCCACCTACGAAAGAATTACAATCACATGAGATTATAATCGCATGAATTTTAGCTAAGATTAAGCAGTAGCTAGGTTCTCCTACAATTTGCTGGTATGATTTGAAGTCTCACTGGGAAGCGAGCTTATCATTAGGCATTAAGCTCACTACCCTGTGACAAATGCTAAATTCAGGGCAGTTAGTGACACTATCTTCACTGGAATATACACATACAGTACCCGCATTCCTTACGATATTGTGCTGTGTATAAGTAACTCAAACTTACTGCTTACACCCAGAAAAGCTGAAATGTAAGCAAATAACTACCATACTTACAACAGCTGGCCCTTTTTTTGTGTTCCATTATTTGAAGGATTTCTGAGAATTTTCTATAATCAGAGGAATATCACTATAGTGGTTATAAAACGACCTGGTATTTTGATCCTTAAAGAATCTTAAATTGGCCTTTATCACGGAGAACAAGAATAATGTCTATTGTTCTTTTAAAATGTAAGTAAGATGTAAGGTGTAAGATAACTCTAAGCTGAACCTCAGAGCGAAACAGTAACTATCTAATAAGTCTATTATTTCCGAAGTTTTTTATTTATTAAGCGAATTATACAATCCAACTTCAGCATATGCACATCCGTTACTATCTAGGTCATATCATAAAAAGGCTATTATAAAACCCAGGGTTTTCATCGGTATATCTTTTGTAATAACATTGAAGCGCGAGGTTTATTTATAGCGAGTAACTATAAATAAACCTGTACCATCATAAAATGTAGATTAAAATATTCCATCCTTAATACACCAAATGTAATTAAAAGGAGGATTATCTCACCGTACTCTGCTTCCCGTAATCAGACCAGTAGGGTAATATAAACCTCTCCCACAGAAAACTGTAGTAGAATATAATTGCCGCAACCTCCAGTAGATGGAACACCACCACACCCCATCTGATTTTCTTTGTTCTGTGGTTGAGTAGATAAAATAAACTTTAATATTTACTTACACCCATTTCTAACACTTATTCAATATTTATAATTAACTAGCTTCTGCCCGCGACTTCGCGTAGCGTGATGATATATATACTTTACTTTGACATCTAAGTCTATTTTTCTTTTGTAAATGTGAGTACCATGTAGGCTTGATTTTATTATACCAGTTTTTATAGACTGGTCTACTCAAAGCTGCTATGGTTCTTTCCTCAAAAGGCCATTTCAGACATTGCCCTGCATTGTCCCACTCACATTATTTGCATTATTTTATGTCTGGACTTTAAAAGAGACCATGATTCTCTGAGTTTGTTTCGGTGTTTCTTCTCAGAGGTCGAGCACCAGAGGTTCTGCTTTCGATTCCCAGGTCGAGTAAAAGTGTGATTGAGCTATACTATGAAATTTTGAGTAGCAGCTCGGAGTCTAGATTTGTGAAATTTTGATCTAGTTAAAGGAAATTCAATATATATAATATATAATGTTATAAGGGACCTATAAAAAGCAAACTTTGGGTGTACATTATTACACCTTTGCCTAACCCTTTGGGGAAGGTACACACCGTGATGGTATGTTATGTTTGCTGTTTGTCCAATTTAGTGTAAATAGAGGTGCAGGTGATTAGCTGAGAAAGAATTTAAGGAAGTTCTTACTGGATTGAGTAAAGTTATACACGTGTATAACGATCACCACGGCCGGACAAGCTAGTGTTCGTTTATAAGGAAGTGAATGTTGAAATTTGGTTCAACGTGTGATGAATAAATTTAATATAACGTTAGCGTTTTTACAACCATATAATTTTTTCTTAGAACATCTGACATAACATTGGTTTTTTTCTGTTTCATGACATTACAAAACCGTGAAGGTAGGTATAAACTATACAAACTACTTCAACATCCTCCCTTTTTGTAAAGTCTATGAAAAGGTATACTATGTACAGTGTAAGCCTATCCGGTCCAATATGGATACGATAGACGACCTGCTAAGCGGCTTCGTAAGCAAGTCTGCGCTTTGTAGGTTTGCCCCTACATGCTTGACATGTAGTGTTCCATCTGCAACGAGTTCTCTCACATAGAAGTGTCTAACTGCAATGTGTTTCGTTCTTCGATGCAGTTCTGGATTTTGCGCCAATTTAACAGCGGCCTCATTATCTATCTTCAATACCGGTGTTTCTTTTAAGCAGGTAATTTCATTGAACAGCCTTTGCAACCAGACTATCTCGCGAGCTGCTTCGCTGGCTGCTACAATTTCTGCTTCTGTCGACGAGATCGCTACTGATGACTGTTTCCTGCTTGCCCAGGAAATCGCTCCTCCAGCGTATAAACACAGGATGCCACTAGTGGATCGACGATCCTTGACATCTCCTGCGTGATCAGAATCAGAGTAGGCTTCCAGAATTCCTGTCTGACATTTCTTATACGTTATTCTGTAATTTAACGTGCCTTGCAGGTAGCGCATTATACGCTTCACCTTTAGAACATCTTCTTTGGAAGGGTTCTCTAGCGTCCTAGATACTACACCAACGGCGTAGGCGATATCTGGCCGCGTTCCGACCATAAGGTAAGCAAGAGCTCCAACGACTTGTCTATAAGGATAAGACTTCTCGTCAATTTCCTCTTTGTCTGATATGCCTTGCTCGGAGTCCCTGATTATGGGTGTTGTCACTGATTTGCAGTTTCCCATATTGAAACGCGCTAACACCTTCTCTGTGTAGTGTTTTTGGTCTATACTTAAAGAGCCATCACCATTTTTGTGTAGTTGCAACCCTAGATAATAATCTGCAGGCTTTGCGGTAATCTTAAATCTTCTTTTAAGCTCAGTTAGAAACTTATCCGCATCCCTCTGATTAGTTGCAGCTACCAGCCCATCGTCGACGTATAAGGCTAGGATTATCTTGGCCTGTGTACGTTTCCTTATAAATAAGCATGGATCCGTCTGACTCTGTTGAAAACCTATGCTCTTCAAGAAGTCTACGATACACTTGTTCCAGCATCTAGGTGATTGCTTTAACCCATAGAGGCTTCGCTTTAACTTACAGACTCGATTAGTTCCATCATTCATACCATCAGGCTGTTTCATGTAGATCTCTTCCTCAAGAGTGCCATTTAGGAAGGCAGTAGAAACATCGAACTGTGTGAGTGTAAGACTTTCATTTGCCGCGACACTTATGACCGATCTGATAGTCGTCATCTTAGCCACAGGGCTAAATGTATCGTCATAATCCACTCCTGGTTTTTGCGAAAAACCTCGAGCAACAATCCTTGCCTTATATTTGTCAATCGTACCATCAGCGTTGGTCTTTATTCTGAAGATCCATTTGCATGAAATAGCCTTGCGATCCTTGGGTAGATCGACTAGAGTCCAGGTTTTATTCTCTTCTAAAGACTTAATCTCGCTTTTCATTGCTTTGATCCAATGCTCCTTGTCTTGACTCTTTAAAACTTCATTGTAAGTTGTAGGTTCATACACGTCAACTACAGAAGTCATAACGTAGTCACCAAGTTTTGCTGGTGGTCGCAATGTAGATCTGTCTCTCAGAGTCATTCTTCCTTGATCCTCAATTTCATTATCTTGCAATATGTCATCTTCCAACTGCTCTGGTAATGTTTGATCATCAACTTCATCTCGTTCTTGTGTTTCATTTGGTGTATCAGCAAACGATTCAGGAGGTATACACTCTTGAAATGTATCTGTACTTTCATTTCCTTCCTCCCTTACATCATGAATCGGTTGACTATCCTCCTCCCCAGCAACAAGATTTTGTGATCTACGAAGAGTTATTTCTATTTCAGAATTTTTCTCAACGGACTTTGATCTGAGATGTTCCTTAGTATCAGTCCTGGTGATTGATAACTCCTGAAATACGACATCCCTAGAACGTACTAACGAGTGCCTATCATTACTCATGTTTAGAAGACGGTACCCATCATCACCATCATATCCGATTAAAATACATTTTTCAGATTTTTTATCGAGCTTCTTACGCTTCTGCTTGGGTACATGGGCGTAACAAGGACTTCCAATGATTCTCAAATGTTTAATCTTAGGCTTCTTGTTAAACCATACTTCATATGGTGATTTTTCATCTACGGGAGTACGTCCAGTTCTGTTAAGGACGTATGCAGCTGTGTTTATAAGCTCTGCCCAGCAAGCGGTTGGCAGTTCTTCATGCGCATACATCATGGCTCGGGCGGCTTCAACAAGCGTTCGATTTTCTCGTTCACTGCAACCATTTTGTTGTGGCGTATATGGCATGATCAACCTTTGCTTTATGCCATACTTTTGCAGGACTGCTCGCGTTTTCTCATTATCGAACTCTCCGCCATTGTCGCTTAAAAGTTCTTTTACGAAATGACCAGCTACTTTCGTTTCTTCTATCATTAGTTGAAGCTTTGAGTGGACTTCAGACTTTTGTTTCATAAAGTAAACGTAGCGGTATTTACTGAAATCGTCTTTGAATAGAACGAAATAGCGATATCCTTTATAAGAGAATGGAAATGGTCCACAAACATCAGAGTTTATAATTTCTCCGGGTATTTTTGCTCTATCTCTAGTTCTAAAAGGTTGCCTATGCATTTTCCCGAAGCTGCAACCTTCGCAAAAATCTTTTGTTTGATTTTGTACCTTTATTCCAAGTTCCCGTTCTATAACCCTTTTAACATGAAGTTTGCTTTGGTGTGCTAATCTCTCATGATATATTTGTAATGGGTCCTGGCTTGTCAGTGCATTAACTTCAACAGAAATAGGTGGCTTAATATTCTTCACATTCAGTTTGAATAGCCCTCCCCATTTCTTTCGTTCGCCTGTTACTTTGACAATGCCCTTCGATTTTAATCTACAAAATTCAGGTTCAGATTCAAATAAGCTTTGTGGTAATCTGTCTTGTGCAGCTAACAAGGAGAACAGATTTTTCTGTAGTGACGGCACACACCATACATCGCATAGGTTTATCGTCCCTTTGTGATTTCCGACTGTGGCTTCCAGTTTTATGTCACCTTTGCCAGTGGCATTTACTTTCTCACCATTTGCTGTTGTTACAGTATGCTGTGCTTCAAAACTTTCAAATGTATGAAACAGGTCTCTCCTGAATGTGACATGACTTGTCGCTCCACTGTCCAGATACCAGTTATCTTTGTCAGGGTACAGACAATAGTCCTTTTCTGCCATCATTAGGTCTGTGACATTAACATTATTTGTCTTCATGCTCGCACTTGCCTTCGGTGGCCTTCCGTCACTCAACCACTTTGCGCATTTTCTTACTTTGTGTCCTTGTTGACCGCAGTAATTGCACTTTAAGCTTTGGTGGTGAGGCTTCTTCCCTTTCCTAGAACCTTTAAGTGTTAGAGCTTGGGTACTCTCACTTGTCGATGTAGAGGGTTGCGACTCAACGTTTCTTTCAAACGCACAGAGTTGTGAAGTTAATCGATCTATAGTCCTTTCCTTTTTAGCCATAAGTAGCCAGCTTGATTTGAAATTAAGATATTCGTCAGGCAATGTGTCTAGGATCTTGCATATTAGAACTATCTCCGGCAATTCTTGGTTTCCTTGCAGCTTTGTTATTTCTTTATTAAGCTTAAACCAAATATTCTTTAGCTTAGAGAGATGAATGGCCATGTTATCCTCTGGTTCCTTCTTGTACTCGAAGAATTTTAAACAATTTTCGTACACCAGATCATCTCCGTCTCCATCGAATAGTCTCCTAAGTTCATCCCATACTTCCTTTGACGTCTCAAACCTCATAATTCTTTGGACTATTTCGTCGCTCATATTACTTGTCAGAATGACAAGAAGCATGCTATCTAGCTCTAGAAATTTCTGTTTAGCTGTCACATTTTCTGCACTTGATGCATCCGCTTTAGGTCCTGGCAATGTGTATGTACCTTCCAATAGGTTTAAGGCTTTTGGGATACCTTTTAGTAACATACTCATCTTATACTTCCATACTGACCAGTTTGTGCCGTCCAGGTTTCCGATGTGGAATTTCGTAATGTCTGGTTTGGCTGCCATAATTACTTCTCACATAAATTACCCGTTTCTAGCATCTATTTATTCATTTACGGAACCATCCGTTAAACAACGCGAAGCCACGTTGAAACCACGCTCTGCTACCATGTTGAAATTTGGTTCAACGTGTGATGAATAAATTTAATATAACGTTAGCGTTTTTACAACCATATAATTTTTTCTTAGAACATCTGACATAACATTGGTTTTTTTCTGTTTCATGACATTACAAAACCGTGAAGGTAGGTATAAACTATACAAACTACTTCAACAGTGAACAATATATTTTTGTAATTGAAAAATCATAAAAGACTCATAATATGCCTTTTGTGACTACTTATTGCAGCTAATATATAGCATTGTTAATTTGGAAAACTCTTTTACACTGTACCTGCAGAATAGAATCTGCTACTTGGAAAATTAAGAGCCTAAACACAACTCGGTTCCTGGAATATTCTCGACTACGATGCGTAGGTACGATCATACATGCTTTGTTAGTCCTATGTAGCATGTGTACGCAACCTCATGAACTTAATGGTATTTAGATTATACCTAAAAGCAGGAAAACGTCGATCAAGCAATTTGCCACCGCAAATACCAAATCAAATACCGCCGCCTGAACTATGTGGAATTACAATCCCATCCATCTCATGCCAGTTTAGGAGAGGTATCGACACGGTTTGGCTGTGATATGAGCTTCCAATGTTGTGGCTTTAATTAGACAGAAATCGCGGATCATCAAATGTGAGACATGACGTATATTAATCCGTCGTAATGGTTAAATCAATGAAAACACAATGTATCTCACAAGTAATACATATATTACATTAAATTAAATTGTTTAGTGCGATTACTAAGTCAATCTATTTATTTAAAACATACAATCACTAAGTATAAGATGTTGTTAATTTAGCTAATTACGTAATAACTTATGAGGAGGACCCATAAGTATTACAGTACTTATCTCTCAATTTTTACGATAGAAGAACTGAGTTGTGAGACTTGGTTTTTTTGCAAGTTATGTTTTTAATGGCATTTGGTTTACTCAAAGACATATCGATCGGTGTCATCTATTTAGAATAGTAATCGACACGTAGCAACAAGTATTCGAATCAAAGATGTACTTCGACGCTACCTTTGCTTAATTCCGGATATTACAAAGACGTGTGAGTGTTTCTGCAAGTAACGTGCAGTTAATTTACCTTGGGTATTGATCTCTGTAGAGTAGCGTCGGCGCGAACATGAAGAAAACGTAGTGTTTGAAAGATGGCAGCGGTGTGCCGCCGTTTACGCATCGCGGGCCGCAAGCCACGGACACCGCTATTAGTTTCATCATAAAGCGAAACTGAAACAAAATACATTACTTAGATAAGATATTTTTATTGATTAAGTTGGAAAGTAGTCATAACCGCCCATGGGCACCTGCATGCAATACCAAAAGAGTTGCTAAGCTTTATGACCCCATCGACGGCGGAATGCCAGAGCCGCACCTTTTTTGGGGGTTACTGGATCTGCCATGCAGAAGTCGAAATATACCTGTCGCAGTAGAATATGTAAAGATTATTAGTACAGTTATTCTAACTCTACTTATACAGGGCAGCACGGGACATACATAGGATTTATCCGGAGAGCACCAGCCGGTGTCAATAACTAAATATTTGAGTAGGGTAAAGAAGTAAATAAAGAATGACAACTTATTTTCTAGCGGACTAACACAATATTGTTTTTTTTTAATTAAATATTTCCTATCATGGGACTGTATTATGGCACCACACTTTTTGTGTTCGCCAGTGTCAAGTATAAGTTGTTCAGTTGACCCAATAAACGGTAGAAACTTGATTGAGGCTTTCATGGAGTTTAGGAGTGAACCCAAAAAGTCACGATTATCAATTTTATATCATTTACCTACACTCACACGTTCACGAACACTTAATGGTTAATTATCCACCATAATTACACATCAAACTTCGGAGAAATACAAGTTTTGAAATATAATATAAAATCGACGACGTGCACTTTACATTTTCCCGCCTAAACTCCCACAACATTGTTATTAACTCAATGAAATTTGATTCGTTATCAGGTGTCATTTTGAGTTGAAAATTTTGACAATTATTGGTTTTTTGGCCACAATTTTTGTGTATTTGCCTGTGTCAAGTAATAAAGTAATCAAATAATATTTCCGATTATGGGATTGCTAGGGATTGTAATATGGCACCACACTTTTTGTGTTCGCCAGTGTCAAGTATAAGTTGTTGAGTTGCCCCAATAAAACGGTAGAAATTTTATTGAGGCTTCGATGGAGTTTAGGAGTGAACCCAAAAAGTCACGATTTTCAATTTCATATCATTTGCCTACACTCTCACACGTTCACAAACACTTAATGGTTAATTATCCACCATAATTACACATTAAACTTCGGAGAAATTCAAGTTTTGAAAATTATTATAAAATCGACAATGTGCACTTTTCATTTTCCCGCCTAAACTCACACAATTATTGTTTTCTTCTATAGAGCATCCAGCCATATATTAGGTAACTGATTTTATAATGTGAAACCTCCATAGTGTAGATACAGTGCGCACACTTTATTATTTGAGAAACTAAAGAGTTTCCATCAAATCAAAAAAAAAAAAATACCCAAAGAATATACCAGATAAGTATGTATAATAAAAAAATGCAACTTGCGTTTTACTGATGCCAAAACAGTTAGTTGAGATTTTTATCTATGTAGATAGGAATGTCTGTTTATATTTCCATGCTTCACGTCAATACCATGTAAACAAATTTTAGAAATTAAGTAATTTATAGCTCAGAAATAAGGTATTCGGAGGTCAATGGCGCTAAGGGTATTAAAAATATGATAATCCAGAATCTTTTTTTCTTTAAGAGTTTTCGAAGTACTTGAAACTTGGAGAGGACAACGTCTGTCAGGCCAGCTAGTATAATAATCCGACAATTATTCTGTCATAATCACTTAGAAAACATAATTATTATATGAAATTTCTTGACACGTTAAGTAGATACTAATTAAAGTTAGGCAAGGAGTTATTGTTGCAAATGACTTCAATAGACACAACAATTAACCGGAATATATAATCACTTAGAAAACATAATTATCATATGAAATTTCTTAACACGTTAGGTAGGTACTAATTAAAGTTAGGCAAGAAGTTATTGTTGCAAATGACTTCAATAGACACAACAATTAACCGGAATATGGGCGGTACAAAGCGCAAACTGTAGAGCTTGATGTAACGCCGTATTTATCTATATTCTACCGCATTATAGAATAATCTGCCATTAAGCAGCTTTCCGGTTTTAAGGGTACTTAGGTCTAAATACGTTTTAACAACTGAGATCTCGAGATGGCAAAGTGAGCTTGCTGACGTCTAGGCTGTAATTATATAGCAGCGACCCTTATGTTGTCATGTTAATACAATAAAAAGCCAGATAACTTACCATTTCACAGGTAACAGCGACAGACGAGCCTAACGCCAAGTGTTCCCGGGCAAGCTCATACAAAGGCAACGCAGCAATGGTCACTTCCACTACGAATACACCTGCTATACCCAGCACCACCACCGATGGACGTAGCGCTGCAAAGTATATACATAATATAATAAGATCACAATATCTGTATCTATATGAATCGGAATCCTGACTCGGCTGCTCGTGGTGACTTGGAATTTTGAGGATTTATTTGTCTTCAAAAGTAAAATATAGATGTGTACTAAGAATGGATTGAAATCCGATTGAAACTGCGGGCAACATATTATTATGACTAAAGGTACATACATGCTTATTTGGAAAGGGTCTAGATATTACAATAATTCATTTTTGTAATACACTTTTTACAATAAACTTTTACTTCCGTGCAACAAACAACTACTTACTAGTACCTAAGTGTCAAAAAGAACATTGAGATTATGTTCTTTAGTGAACGTTTACCTGGGTATTTCATTGAGATTTTTCCTATCCATGCGTATACCCTCAGTAATAGGTAAAATATCATTGCAACAAATAGATCATATAGCCACAGCTTGAATCCACGTTTTATGTCGCCGAATCCCTCTGCAACTACGGTCAGCCCAACGTTTATCCTACGAAAAAAAACGATTAAGAATATGAAATTTTAATAAGACTTCTAACGCAGAAACACCCGAGCCCATCAAAATATAGCCAAGTTTACTTTACATTATTATGAAGTACAAACGAATCTTTTGCATGTTAATGCCTTAAAAAATTGGGTAATTTAGGGTCGACGTTACAAAAAATGCTTCGACGCTCGCTCAACATTTTTATGTAGCTCGAAATATTTTGCATAATTAAAGCAACGAGACAAAAATTGCAGTATTTAGTCTCTGCCAGAAAGCCGGAGATAAAATCTGAACATCTGACGTCTGAAATTTAAACGAGGCATTTTTACCCGGAATGAATTGAGTGGTGGGCACACAGTGAGCGAGAGCGAGATCGAGTTTACTTATAGTTTTGAGCTTCGCGTTCAGGGGTGCTGAAAAATACACATTTATTCCTCTTAATTCTTTATATTTAGCATTCAGGTATTCTCAAGTAAATATTATAATAATTAATTGAATTGTTTGGATTACACATGAAAGTATAGGACTACGACGCCGCCGATGGAATATAAATACGAGTATAACTGAACGTATAATTATCCAAAATCAGACTGCTTCAATTCTCAACACGTCGTCCACACATTGAGATGTCTGATTTTAGACAATTATACGTTCAGTGCTTTAAAAGGATGTCTCAAATCGTGGATGACAATGTACTGCATTAAAATTAAAATATTTTTAAGGTAGGGCTATAGGATAACTTTGTTGTCCATCAGTCTGTCTGTCAAGACCCTTTTTCTCAGGAACGCGTGGAGGTATCGAGCTGAAATTCATATCAAATACTCAGGTCTACAGACTGTCCCATAAACATACTTAGTTTACATATACATTACATTACATATATAGTTACATCATAATTATAACAAAAATATTTCCCACATTGTCATGTTATGGATTTCATTTAGCAATATAAATACCATAACGTTTACTTATATACCTACACGTTAGCACGGAAACCTACGAGTCCGAATCGCACTTGGCCGGTTTTTTTACAACTTTCGGAAACATAATATTGTATATATGGACTCCGGAATGTAACGTATAAAACTAAAAGTATGACACGGAGAAGTACCTACTTCTATCTATTAAAAGACTAGCTTCTGCCCGCGGCTTCGCCCCCGTGGAATTCGGTCTGTCATCACATCCCACGGGAACGGGATAAAAAGTATCCTATGTCCGTCTCCTGACTACCCTACCCTACTATACTACTACTACCCTCTAAGCTACCTCTCCACCAAGCGAAATCGGAAATCGAAATCTTTTCAGCGAAATCGGTTCAGCCGTTCTTAAGTTATAAATAGTGTAACTAACACGACTTTCTTTTATATATATAGATTTTAGTTTTTATTCCTTGATGCGACTTTATAACCCTTTCTAAGTGTATATCATAGGTACCTAATTCAGAATGTTGTTTTACTTCGTATTGAGTCGATGACGAAGTTTAATTTGCGGAATACCTACCTGCCAAAAATTAATGAAGGACGAGAGTAGGTATATATATTATTTCGGTAAAATTTAAAACGTTTACTTGCTTTCCACTTTCGACGAGGTCATATATGATAGTGTCACAGAATAACACCAGAAGAATGACAACGAATATATGGTATATAACTCTTATATGAAGAGATTCTTCTATAAGCTTTGTCAGTGGAGATTCTCGTATGGAAAATTCGTCATCCTTTTTCTCTTCTTGGACCGAGACCACTCCATTCTGCGTCTTATGTTTGAAACGTTTGCGCACGCCGTTTTCATTCATTTTATTCTGAAACAAAGGTAATAACTTGATAACACTGAATAATAGTGATGTCTGAACACTTAAACTAATATAAGACATTGAAATAAAACTACTTTTTAAGGATTTTGGCGCGTTATATTGATATTATTTAATTCCCGACGTTTCGGATCCTTTACGGCATCCATGGTCACGGGTAGACTGAGGTGTTGGACGTCTTAATGTTAAAATTACTAACAGGTACCATACATTTTTGTTAATTATTAACGATCAGATTCATGCAGAACGACCTCACCGTATCCTTTGGTCTTGCAGTTTTGGGCTTTGATTTAGATTGTTTCAGCGAGCGCGTGGGATCTGTGATGAGCAACACCTGGCTGCAGAGCTTGAACATGTCAAGCAAGTGCTGCATGATAACAAGCTCCGAATGTCGCGCCCTCGTCACAAAAACCGCGTGAAATATGCCACAGTTGAGCGTCTACCTGTTGTATTGCCATATGTTAGAGGAGTCACAGTCAAGATTGGCTATATCTTGAAGCGGGCTTCAATCATAACATACTTCAAGCCGCTGAAGAAGATTAGTCAGTTCTTTCCACCACAAGTGCCACATATTTCTTCAAGATGCAGGAGTAGGTATACAAGGTTGATTGTGATTATCATACATACATAGGCCATGGATGCTGTATAGGAACCGAAACGGGAATTAAATAATATCAATATAACGCGATAAAATCCGTAAAAAGTAGTATCATTTCAATATAAATATCATCATCATCATATATAAATACTACAAAATATATTATAAATAATATCATCATCATATAAATATCATCAATATATCATTAAAAATAGCTTTGAGAAGTATTTGTGGAGTAACCTTGAAACCTTGAGAACGGGGATCAGCGTGATGAGAAAGCGGAAAGGGTTGCGTGAAAGAATATGTAGTAACAAAGATTGAGAAAGGTGGTTTGGGCATGTAGAGAGGATGAGTTAACGGAGATTGATGGACGTGGCAAGAACGGATTGAAGAGTTGTAAGTGCCCAACCTCGGTGAAGTACTATAACTAAATTGCGGACGTTCTCCATAAAGTCAGGTTAAGAGCACCCTAGACCGAGGATCATTTATTTATTTATTGGGTCTTCAACAAGGAATACACTTTACATTCAAAATAAAGAAAACCTATGGTCTTAAGTAAATATGTTTCCTTAATTACAGAAGGCCACAGCATTCCCAAAATCTTACATTATAAACTAAAATATAAAATGTTAATAAAAAGTACAATTACAATTTCACAATTTAGATTACACTACCAAATAAAAAAAAACAATTGGAAAAGGAACAGATGGAAACCAATAAATATGTCGAAACAAATGTATATTTAAACTTGTGCAGTACTTGACTGAATACAGTATACAAATATATATCTGGATTTAGACCAATGGTATGTATTAGGTGCACAAACATACGCCACTTAGGGGAGGACAAAGAAGAAGGTTGACTACGGAATACAACGAATGTATCGTAAGAAATTAGGTCAGTTTATCGGCAACCTCTTCATCAAGCAGTCGTAACAAAACACCCAGAACTAGCAGAAATATGCGAACAGAAAATTTACTTTTCAAATCTTACCAGTAGTTCCTGAGATTAGCGCGTTCAAGTAAACAAACAATCTCTTCAACTTTATATATTAGGCGACTTCGGATGAGATTATAGAGCTAAACACAGAATGTGCATTATTGAACAGTTATCAATATTAATGGAATCAAAGCAATTATAAAGTTATTTTAGTGAAGGAAAAATTCAACTCGCAGGCAGGATTCGAACCTGCGTCTTCTGGCAAGGTACCTACGCCAGACGCTATGACCTCTAAGCAACCGCGAGCACCCCACCCGCCGTGTCGAAATTTGCCTTCACGTTCTGAACTTACGTCTAAGGTGACGTCAGTAACATCTATTGAAAGGCAAGTTACTTTGCCTCTCACTCAACCGACATGACTTACCTTACGGTTAGTTTTATATCGTACGATGCTACCATACCTAAAAACTATCTTTTTAAGTTTTTTTTATGCATTTTCATGCTAAGATTATAAAGTTATTTTTGCGGTGGCTTAGAGGTCATATCGTCTGGCGTACCTTGCCAAAAGACGCAGGTTCGAATCCTGCCTGCGAGTCGAATTTTTCCTTCAATAAAATAACTTTATAATCTTAGCATGAAAAATGCAAAAAAAAAACACAAAAATATAGTTAATAGGTATGGTAGCATCGTACGATATAGAACTAACCGTAAGGTAAGTCATGTCGGTTGAGAGTCAAAGTAACTTGCCTTTCAATAGATGTTACTGACGTCACCTTTAAGACGTAAGTTCAGAAGTGAAGGCAAATTTCGACATGGCAGGTGGGGCTCGCGGTGGCTTAGAGGCGTACCTTGCCAGAAGACACAGGTTCGAATCCTGCCTGCGAGTCGATTTTTCCTTCACTAAAATAACTTTATAATCTTAGCATGAAAAATGCATTAAAAAAATCTCAAAAAGATTATCAAAGCAATTATTATTCTTCTGTCTGATCGCATCCGCCTAGATACTAGAAAAAACACAATTTAGACTGCTGAAAGTTTGGTTTATTGCCAAAATTTAGATTAGAAAATACGATGACAAAATACAGAAAAAGAAACGTATGGATCGGACAACGGTTGGTAATCGACTCTCTGTAACACAACTCTGGAAACAGTTTTATATAAAATACAATTGCATATGTCCGCGTTTACTGCATACAATGACAATACATAACATCTCCCCCCTTTAAGACGGAGAATTTTCTGAAAGTACCTACGTAGTTAAGTTTTTTCATATGAGATTCAAGGTCATGGGAATATAAAATACAATCATCTAAATAAATATAGCAATGGAGACCTTGTAGTCCAGAGATAACTAAATTCATCATTCTTTGAAACGTAGAGGGCGCATTTTTCAATCCGATGGGCATCCTATTAAATTCAAAGTGGCCTGAGAGGCCATTCGTAGTTACGCTAAACCCTGTCTTTTCAGCACCATCAAGAAGAAATATATCGGTGTATTTAGAAATACAATTCATTAAAGATTTTTTCTCTTGCGGATTTAAATGTCAGTACCGAATTTGCTCAAGGACCTTTTGAGATCGGTCACTATTTAAGGAATTTAATTGATGAACAACTTCAGGATGAGTATCGCCTGACTTTGATGACGATAGCTCAAATGGGGTTAATTTGACATAAAAATTGTCAATTCCTACTGCAGACTCAGTAGTGTTTAAAACAGAGACATTGACTCTATTATTAGGTTTGAAGCTTGCAATTTGCTAAAAATACGCCTTCACAAATTTTCTGGTCTAAAATTTAAAGCTACTTTTAGTTCGGAAAAGTCAGATAAATTTGAAACTGGACACTCAATAACCATTTCTGACCGTGGGGATATAACATATGACGGCTCACTAAAACAAATAGGTATAATGTGACCTTGTAAATTTAAGGTATTAGTAGAATATTGGACGTCAATTCTAAAGTGCTGAATTAAATTGCTACCTATAATATCATCGTAACATAAGTTAATCGCATCATCAATTGCATTAAAAATATAGTTAAATATTATCTTACTTTTTGGAGAAATGCGATACTCAAAATTAAGTTTAATAGTTCCTAGCGATTCATAATAAGAATCATTATCACTTAAACCTTTATTTTAACAATATTAGGTTGAAGAATCGGCTGGTTCAATAATCTTGAGAATTTCATAACGGAAATCGAAGAACCAGTATCGATTAAAAAACTTAAGGGCATTTCATTAAAATTTGTTTTAAAATAAACGTGAGGAAGAGAAACTTTATTATTAATGTTTGTACGGAACCGTACATTAATTTAGCAATTACGCGCCGTGCATTTAGCACACGCCAGCATTTACATGCAATGAGACAATTATATGTACAAAATTATTTGTAATAAATCAGTGTTAATCAAACATTCAAAGTGGACGGTTTTATTTCATAATTCTTATAGAATCGACCCGTCATCATCAAAGATAAATGTAGAAATCTCCTACATTTTTTTTGGTCCTTCGAGCCGGATCGTTTTTCGGTACTTTGACCTAGCGCGCGGTCTGGTCAGAGGTACGTTGAAAACGTGACGTGGACTAACTATCATCAATTGTGTGTGGACTCATTTATTGAAGTGCTACACTTATCATCAACATCGGGCGCTGTTGAGCTCCAGGCATCCTGATCTTCTGGGTGGCGTGAGGGTATAGCGTCCGCTATCAGCTAAGTTGGAAGCAGCAGCAGCAGTTGCAGATACTACTGTTGTGCTACTCGTGGATCATCATTTATCAAGTAAGACTGTTCCTTTTGTTCTCATCATGGAATCTATTGTTGCCCGTCAATCTGATATCATCTCCAGCATCAATTCAATAAAAGTCAACTTCAATAAAGATTCAGATTCGCGAAAACATGCCGAATATATTAAGAAACGAATAGAGTCACTAGACAACCTCTGGGGCGAGTTTGAGCAAAATCATCAAAAAATTTCTGATCATAAGAGTGAGGCTGTTGATTATTTCCTAGAAAACACATATCAAAAAGGAAAAGAGCTTTATTTATCTATTCGTAGTCTATTATCATCTTACCGCAAAACATCAAAATCTACTCAACCAGATGGAGAGATAGACGAAATGTTATCATTGCAACGGACCAATTTTAGAGCATTCAATCGTCTAATCAAGGGCATAAAAGTTGATATCATTACGGATAAATGGGAACTTGAGGATGAACTCAAGAACGTTCAAGCTAAGTGGAAAATTATCGACGCTCAACATTTGAAAATTGATCATATTCTTGCTGGTGGAGATATATCATATGACGAGGAGTTTAATCGTCATGAATTGGCCTATAAAAATATCAAGCGTGAGTTGAATAAGAAAATTTCATCTACCACTCATTTAGAAAAGTCAACTCCGCAACTTGAAATACCTACGTTTAGCGGAAACTATACGCAGTGGCCAACCTTCTATGATTTGTTTACCGAGACGATTCATAACAACAACTCCATCACAAAAGCTCAGAAAATGCAACACCTTAAGGGAAAGCTTAAGGGTGAAGCAGAGCGTCTCATTTATCATCTACACATTTCATCGGAGAACTATGATACGGCATGGGAGATCTTATTACATCGGTACAACAATACCCAAGCTCTTTTCACAAATCAAATTGAATTATTCCTAAATCAGCCAATCATTCAAAAGCAATCATCATTTGAAATCAAAAGGTTATATGACACCACCACAGAGTGTATTCACGCGATTCATAACCTAGGCGTTGATACAAATACGTGGGATCCCTTGCTAGTACATTTACTTTGCAAAAAATTAGACTTGGAAACTTATACCGACTACAAGGAAGCACGTAAAGCACCCCGTGATTTACCAATGTTAGACGAGCTAATGTCATTTCTTGAGAGCAAGTTCACGGCTCTCGAACCTCTTCATAAAAATGAGAAGGAACCTTCAACATCAAACAAACGAACTTCAAATCAACCTAAGGTGTTTAACAATAATAATAAATACAACCATTATAAGGGCTACAATAATCGGAATTATCAAGCTATCATTACTCAATCTTCTAAGTGTGCTGTATGCAATCTACATCATAGTCGCAATTTATTTGCGTGCAAAAAGTTTATGAACATGACACCAGACGTAAAATTGAGGACAGTGACAAATTCAAATATTTGTCAAAACTGCCTATTCAGTCACGATGGAATTCAATGCACTTCCACAAAACGTTGCAAATCTTGTCAAGGAGGTCATAATACCATACTCCATGAAGCAATTTTATCATCATCGAAATCTTCTCCTCAACCAACTTCATCATCACCATCTGCAGTGTCCGCTTCATCATTAAAGTCATCACACAAACAACCTAATGTTAACCATGTCGCAGGAGACGATGAAGAGTTATTGCTGACCACGTTATCAATTAAAGTTAGGTGCTCTGATGGCAGCTACGTGACTCTTAGGGCTCTCCTAGACCAGGGGTCACAAATATCATTAATCTCTGAAAATGCTGTGCAGCGGCTCGGTTTGCAAATACGACGTTATAACGCATCTGTTTCCGGTATAGGTTCGGGTGCAAGACAGAGCAAGGGGCGCGTACTAATCGACTGTCAATCTATCTACGGTGACTATAATTTTAATACAGAAGCCTTAGTTTTATCAAAAGTCGCCAACTGCTTGCCGAGCATACCATTCCAAAAGCAATCGTGGTCTCATCTCCAGCATCTGCAATTAGCAGATCCAGAATACAATGTGTCGAAGCCTATTGATATTCTATTGGACGTTAGCATCTATTCGCAAATTATCATGGACGGCCTTATCAAAGGCCCAGCGCATGCTCCGATTGCGCAGCAAACTACACTCGGATGGATCTTATCTGGAAACGTTCGTACGTTTAATTGTCATATTGTAACAAACGATTTGTCGAATTTATCAAAATATTGGGAGATAGAAGACGTCGACTCATCATCATCTCATCTAACCAGTGAAGAGCAGTATTGTGAAGAGTTTTATCAGAAATCTAGTCATCGTCTGGACACTGGTAGATACGAGGTTGGTATACCCATGAAACCCGAATACGAAAATCAACTTGGATCGTCTAAATCAAAAGCGGTTGCACAACTCAGACAATTGGAAAGAAAAATGTCCAATAATAATAACTCATCATTCTCAGAAAATTATAAACTGTTTATGTCGGAATATCAACAACTGGGTCATATGTGTAATGCCGATAATGTCAATGAACCAAAACGTGCCTTCTATTTACCACATCACGGCGTAATGAAATTAGATTCGACTACGACGAAACTTCGAGTCGTCTTTAATGCGTCAGCAAAATCGTCATCAGGTAAAAGCCTAAATGATCTCATGTGCTGTGGACCAAATCTACAAAAAGATCTCATGACACTTATCCTAAAATGGAGAACCTATACTTATGTCATCACTGCAGACATAGAGAAAATGTTTCGGCAAATATTTATCAGACAGTCAGATCGTCATCTGCAATCAATCGTGTGGAGGCAATCACCTCAAGAGCTAATCCGCGAATATCATCTTACTACCGTGACGTACGGAACTAAGGCTGCTCCATATTTAGCTATGAGAACGCTAAAACAGTTGGCAATAGATGATGCCGACAAGTACCCTCTAGCTGCGGCAGCATTCAATCAATCTTTTTACATGGACGACCTGTTTACTGGAGCAAATACCATTCATCAAGTTAGAGAGCTGCAGCATCAGCTTATTGAGATACTGAAGGGAGCTGGCATGAACCTTCGGAAATGGTCCAGTAATGAACCGGAACTACTGGTCGATCTATCATCCGATCAACTTGATAACCCATTAGATTTCAAGTGCACAGAATTAAGGAAAACACTCGGACTGAGATGGCATCCGTCATCTGATAGCTTCAGTTTTCAAAATCAATTACAGCATCATAATAAACGCGTCACTAAGAGACAGCTATTATCAGAGATTTCCAAGTTATTCGACCCTTTAGGGTGGCTGTCCCCATTATCAATCAGAGCAAAATTACTTTTCCAAAATGCATGGTCAACCAATTTATCGTGGGACGAAGAAGTTCCACAAGCGGCTCAAGACGATTGGACTCATCTTAAGAATGATTTCAATATCATAGACCAATTTATCATACCACGGTATCTAGGTGACACAACCCAACTTTATCAAATACATGCATTTTGTGACGCTTCCGACAAAGCATATGCATGCGTCGTGTATGTTGTAGCAAAAAATAATAAAGGCGAGTACACATCAAGGCTTGCTGCAGCAAAAACAAAGTTGGCACCTCTAGCAAAAAAGGTTTCATTGCCGCGACTGGAACTTTGTGGCGCACTTCTACTGGCTCAACTTATCAAGAAAGTAATGGAGTCCTTATCAAAACAAGCAGAGATTTATGCTTGGACAGACTCCATGATAGTCTTAGGATGGATCAAAGGTGATGTGAAGAAGTGGAAGCAGTTCGTGTCAAATAGAATTATCAAAATCATTAGTATTGTTCCACCATCTTGTTGGTATCATGTGAGGTCAGAAGAAAATGCTGCAGATTGTGCCACTCGAGGCCTGACATCACAGAAGCTATTAACTCATCCGTTATGGTGGCAGGGGCCGAAATGGATTACTAAGTTCGAACGGAGCGCCATACCTGATACCCCATATCAATCACCAAATTTAGAACTCAAGACAGTCAGTGTGAACGTGGCCTTACATAAAAATCAAATTTCATTTATACACGAGTTATTACAGAACTACAGTTCGTTGACTCGCATTGTAAACATTGTCGCTTGGGTATTACGTTTCATTACGCAAGCGCAAGGTAAACATGCACCCAAAACGGAAATTTTGTCGTTAGCAGAAATAAAAAATGCATTATTTAACATTATAAAATATTATCAGTCACATGAATTTCACGAGGACATTTTATCTATTAATCAAAAAGGACACGTGCATGGAAGAAGCAAATTATCATGCCTTAATCCGTTCATGGACGAGCACGGTATCCTTAGAGTAGGAGGACGACTCAAAAACGCATGCATCCGTTACTCATCAAAGCATCCCATCATAATATCAAGCCATAGTCGTCTTACCGATTTAATCATTGATCAAGCGCACAAGACTACATTGCATGGAGGTCCGCGACTGACACTCTCGTACATCAGAGATAGATATTGGATACTAAGTGGAATCCGTACTGTCAAGAGGAAGTTGAGATCATGCGTTAAATGTCAGCGGTTCAGCCAAACACAATATCACCAAATCATGGCTGATCTCCCACAGCCTCGAGTCACCCCGTCACGACCCTTCTCTCACACTGGTGTCGATTTTACTGGACACGTTGAGTTGAAGGCCAATAAGGGACGCGGAATCAAAACAGTCAAGGGGTATATAGCAGTGTTTATTTGTATGTGTACCAAGGCTGTCCACCTGGAATTAGTGTCCGATTTGACTACATCAGCATTTTTAGCCGCCTTCCGTAGATTTTCAGCCCGCCGTGGAACGCCGAGTCATGTATTCAGTGACAACGGCAGGAATTTTGTAGGAGCCAATCGCATCATTAAGAAGGAGTATCAAGATATCTTAGCCACCATGAATACTGACTTCATCAATGACATCAATAGCATGAATATAAAATGGCATTTCAACGCTCCTGCGTGGCCTAGCGCTGGCGGACTTTGGGAAGCTGCGGTCAAAAGCCTCAAATATCACCTGAAACGTATTATCGGAGATCAAAAACTCACTTACGAGGAATTCACTACGCTACTCCATCAAATTGAGGCATGCCTTAACTCAAGGCCCCTCTGCCAGTTGACAGAGAGCTCCGAGGACGAAATTCTCACGCCGGGGCACTTTTTAGTTGGTGGTCCACTTTTGTCTAGACCACAGACGGATCCAGATCATATGACACAATCAACAAGGTGGCAACTCATCCAATCAATGAATAAACAGATTTGGAAGAGGTGGTCAAGCGAATATCTTCAGCAACTGCAAGCTAGATCAAAATGGCGTACGCCAAATCGAAACTTTGAGGTCGATGACGTGGTTCTAATCAAGGAAGAAAACTTGCCACCCGGCAAGTGGGCTTTAGGACGAGTTCAAGCTATTCATCCCGGAAAGGACGGCTATGTCAGGGTGGCCACGGTGAAAACAAGCAACAACGTCATACAACGTCCTGTCACCAGACTTGTATTGTTACCAGTCAAAGACGTCACGGCACAGGACAAAAACCGAAATCAAGACACGTCACCTCCTCCGTCATCATCATCATCATCTAACATTGAAGATAATAAAAGAAAGCGACGGCCTCGAAACAATGCATCATTTACAAACCTTTTCATCAGTTCCTTATTATTTTTGTTTATGTTATTATCGCCCGCTAATTCTCAAAACCTACCTAATCATAATCATGAATCGTATAATTTGACGTCATTAGAGAAGAATCAGGCCATTTATTTCGATAGAGTATCGAACTTACAGTATATCAAAGATGAATGGCGTCTAGTTGTATACTACAATATGACGACCTACTGGAAAGGCTTATCAGACATCAAAGCTTACGTCAACCACATAAAGTCATTATGCAATACCCCAGCAAGTAAACAATATCAAAGTATAATTTTTCAGTTAGAGCACGAGATAAGCGAAATTGACCACTATGACATGTTACTTAAATATCAAGGTTCTAACAGGCGAAAAAGAGGATTAATAAACGGAGTGGGATATATTGCCAATTCATTATTCGGAGTACTGGACGAGAGGTTTGCCGAAAAATACAAACACGACATCGAACAAATCCATCATAATGAGAAACATCTTCAAAACCTTATCAAAAATCAGACTAGTATTTTAGAATCAGAATTAAATATAGTACGCCGTAATGAGGACATCATGAACAAACAATTTTCCTTCATCAAACAACGACTTCAAAATATATCATTAGAAGTGAATAATGTAAGAATAAACGATGAAGACGGTCTGTACATCACGTCATCAGCTCTAGCAGCATCCATAATTCTATCAAATATTCGTTGGATCCAACAAACTTTGATTAGTACAGTAACAGATATCGCTCATGGGCGCATTGACAGTCATCTGTTATCACCAGAACAGTTATCGTTCCAGCTGAGCATCATCTCCAGTCAATTGAATGGTAAACTTATGATACCAGTGGATTTTAAACACATCAAGGACTTGTATCGATTACTCAAAGTATCAGCAAGAGTCTTCTCTAATTATTTAATCATAGAAATCAAGGTTCCACTCTTGAGCAACGAATTGTTTGAATTAAACAAAATCATATCTATTCCGCAAAGGATAGGACAAGAGTATTATAATTTACTCCCATCGCTACCATTCATAGCTTACAATCTACAAAAGGATACCGCAATTCTTCTATCAGAAGCTGACCTACAATCATGCACTCATATTCCCAATGATATATTTCTATGCTCAATAAATATGCCCATATATGACCTAAAAATCGAGAACTCCATCTGTGATATCAAGACAATTAATCAAAAACAATTATGTCAGTCGGTAAGATCACCGTGTGTACAACAGTGGATTAAATTACACAGGCCGAACAGCTGGTTGTATTCGTGTTGCTCGGAATGCCAAGTCCGCATTATTTGTAAAGACGGCGTAACAATGGTCAATCTCACAGGCAATGCAATTATTACCCTAGGTCATGGATGCACATTGAAAGGGGACACCTTTAGTATTTACGCTCATAATACCTTTGTCAATCAATTAAGCATACATCATCATATTGAAGTCCCAGAGGTGTCTGTGCTCAATCAAATCATGAAAACCACGGCACCTGATAATTACAGCGACACTGAAGATCATCAACTTATTTGGACTCGGCTAAAGGCTCAAATTGACGAGGTTAAGGAACAGTCGTCAACCGATCTGAACACTCATGACGTACATCATTACACTGTGCAGTACATCAGTGTTGCTTTGGTGATCGTATTGGTAGGCGTATTAGTGTACTTCATCAGGAAAATTCGTCCGAAGGCAGTATCGGCGTCGCCGGCCCCCCAGGGCCTGGAGGCTACCAAGGAAGAAATGGTCACAGTCGTTCCTATAGTCCCTCTGCCGGGGGTATCACATTCCGCGGAATCAGTGCAAAAGTGCAGTGAAGTTATAAAAATCAGTGGTGTAGATAAAGCTACCTCGCCAACGTTTTTGCGTTCAGTGCATTCTTCAGATAGTGATGATTAAGGATATAAAAATAACATTGATATCTCTATCCTCTATGTCAACATCTATTATACAATTTTACTCTACTTTACTTTACTTGTAATCCTGTAACTTCAATTATCAGTTATTTGTGAACCTATCATTTTTAAAGTCTGCATCCTTTGGGCGGCAGGATGTACGGAACCGTACATTAATTTAGCAATTACGCGCCGTGCATTTAGCACACGCCAGCATTTACATGCAATGAGACAATTATATGTACAAAATTATTTGTAATAAATCAGTGTTAATCAAACATTCAAAGTGGACGGTTTTATTTCATAATTCTTATAGAATCGACCCGTCATCATCAAAGATAAATGTAGAAATCTCCTACAATGTTATTTATAACATGAGCCTTCTCACGTGAGCATTCCCTAGAAAAATTAGACTCTTTGCGAGATGAGGGAATGTCAAAGCATTTTTGTAAATTCGTATTATTATTTTCAGCATAACATTCCGAGATATTTAATTTATTTTTTGACTCGGATGAGTTTGACTGTTGCCTAACTTGTGTTGGGGAAAATTTAAGAACACAGGTGTCAAAATTAACTTTCGAGAACTGAGTATTAAATTTATTTTTATTATTAAATTGAGACGAAGGTGTGTTAGTCCGTGCAACAGAGAATTGACCACAGACGGAACGACCTTGAAACTTTAGTGGAAACTAAGTGTTTTTAATATAATTGTTATCATGATAAACATTAGCTTTAGTTGTCCATGTATTGAATACATTAGGAACACGGTTTTTTAATAAGTATTTCGTGTCATTCGAAACACCTTGAGGTTCCGGTAGACACGGCACTGAAACCGATTTTAGTTTAAATCGTTACTATCACTAGAAGTGTCGACAACATGCACATTAGAATTGTTATTATTGTTCGACATACCGCTTGTATTTGGTGCATTTGCACTGGATAGTGTAGAATTACGCGGCACGGAATGCATATTATTATTTTTAAACTGGAGTTTGCGACACTCTTTGATTTTGTCCTCGCTTCTTGCAATATGCGCACATTTTGTAAGAATTAAAATTAGATGATGATTTATTATGATTGTTATAATTTAAATTATTTTGATTGTTGTTTGATGAATTACAATTTACGTGATGAAAATTAGTAGAATGTCTAGGTTTATTCCTGTAACATTCTGAATCATTATGACCGCTTTTTTGACAATCTGTGCAATATTTAGATGAGCGGTTCGTGACCTTAGAGAGATTAAAAAGCTTTTCTTCTTCAACAGCGTGTGTAATAGCGTCAGATAACTTTTTGGGGTTCCTGCAACGCACTATATGAGAGAAATTTGGATTCAATCCTAATATTTGCTAATTGCTCCATAATTGCAGCGGCACGCATCTTTCTCTCTCACTGCCCCAACTTTCGTAGTAATAGCAGTAGCACTATATAGTCGAAACCATAACCATCTTTGTACCTATTTGTAAATTGCAACCTTGTAGTATGTCATATATTGTATTTTAACAAATTATAACTAGTTTGTAGACGCTTTGGATTTATCTGTCATGTCTATAAATATGAATAAATAAATAAATACTTAAATAAATAGCTAATTTGCCTACAAGTTCGGTTTCATCTTCGCAGCTGTAATGGATACCGGATTGAATTCGTGTTAAACAAGCTTCAACACGTATAGAATATTGTATCACATCTTCTGAAGGCAATTGTTTACATGATTGAAGATCAACTAATAAATGGGATGAATGTTTTTTCTCCCCGAAAGTAGATTTAAGAAACTGCTTAATTTCAGGCCAGTTATTAAACCGTTTAAGACAGCTGGCTAACTATGCTTTGCCTTCAAGTTGTGATATAATAAATATACATAAAATATTTTGTTGGTCTGTACTTGCTAATGCAATTACAGCTTCGCAATTAGTATAATGCGGGCAATGTCTCGCGATCCCCTTTGTAGGGTTTGATAAATTTAGTAAAGGTATTTACAGGTATTTTCAGACATTTTAGGTTTTTATTTTTTTTCATTTTTGGACTATCTTCTACAGAACTGTTTGAAGAATCGGAAGTTTCAACTTCTTCGATATTTTCTTTTTTAGGCGGCATTAAATAACGTCATAAAAAATCTAAAATGCAGTAAGTACAGATCTTCAGAAAAACACAATAATATTGATTAGTAATATAGAATTAAGTAAATTATGAATAGATGTTCTTTAAATTAAGTTATAGGTGTTATGATGTAAAAAATTGTTACAAACACTTTTTTTTGAGAAAATTCACTTTCACTTTGATTCACTCGTAATTTTGCAAGATTTGATAAAAGAAAATAAAGAAAACTCACAGTATTAACGCAGAATTCACGAACATTTTCTCACACTTGAAGAATGCGATGCGGTGTCGTGTGCACCTAAAACGGCGGTGTCAGCGTGAACCTCGGGGACCTGGCGTCTCAGGGAGTCGTATTGCAGAACTCGAAGTCACGTTGCGTCAACCGTGGGCATGACTTTACACGTGTAAATGGTGGTAAGTAAAGTCCACGTGAGCTGGTGCTGGAGGGTGAGCTGATGATGGTGATGAGGTCGTGTTGTCCGATGAAGCTGATTACAGTGGATGTGATGCGGGCACACACACTAGGGTGGAGGCTTACCGTCGACCACGAACAAGCAGCAGAGAGTGTCGGTGGACATGCGGGCACGCTTAATTCGGAGACTTATCGTCGATCCTGGTGAGAGCAGCAGCGCGGGCTTGGACCATACAATACCCAAAGGCTTATCGTCGACCACTTGCACTTTCACTAAAAGTTAGGTCCTTTCTTCTACAGAGCCCGTAATCTGGTGAAAGACGTGTTTCGTTTCGCGACGCGCCTAACACCTAATGGATCCCAGTACTCAGCGATTTTTCCTGGGATCCCACTTCTGACACCAAATTTGTAAGCATGGCGCTCTGTAGGTCCTTTAAAAAAACACAATTTAGACTGCTGAAAGTTTGGTTTATTGGCAAAATTTATATTAGAAAATACGATGACAAAATACAGAAAAAGAAACGTATGGATCGGACAACGGTTGGTAATCGACTCTCTGTAACACAACTCTGGAAACAGTATTATATAAAATACAATTGCATATGTCCGCGTTTACTGCATACAATGACAATACATAACTGTACGTAGTAAACAGATCGTTAAGCAATTTTCACTTATGTTTTATGTACGATATTATATCCCCCAAATGTTTTCAATGAACTGCAACGAAGCCCGATTCAATCACTTTAAAATGGTAGGTAGATTAATAAAATAACATTAAAAAAGAAATCAGAGACAATACATTTCAACACAAATTCAAATCGTCTTTTTTCTTTCTGTACAAGCATAATAGGTACAATGGGTCAGACTAGACTAGCGCTACTCGATGACAAATAAAATAATAATACAGACTGATAAACAATTTTGATCTTTAAAACGACGACCTAGAACGACTTGTTCAAGATTGACCTGAACATTGACATTGAACGACTTGGCAAATATTATAAAATACAGTTGTGCCAATTTGATCTTTAACACGTAATGTTAGGGTAGGTAAGCTTTAAATACTATTTTCTCACATGAACGAGAATATTTGATAAGTTGATTTGGTCTTGTGGTTGCAACAGTGAATCTATGATAGCATGGTTATGAGTTCAAAACTAGCCTTGCACTTCTTTTAGCTTTATGTTTACAATATTCAAATATATTATGTTTTTCTAATTCCAAATATTTTTATATGCTATTAATATATTTATTTTTATTTAGCTATTTAAATACAAATAACAACAGAAATGAAAAGCATTGATTATTATGATAACGATTTTATTAAATATAAAATACACAATTACTTTTCATAGTTATATAATTATATTATATAAAAAGCTAAAACGTAAAAAGAAGTTATAATCCTAAACTACTTATGATAAGCTTGATTTTTTTATTAAAGTTGTTACTAAATAGTTTCTTCGTTTCAAAGTTGCCTATAAAATACCCATTATTATTTTTATAGTAGGTAATTAATCTAACACATACTTTACAAAGTAGTCAATGTAGTGAATCAACATGTTAAATGTTTAGAAATATAATATAATATTTCTATTTTATAACAATAACATCACCGCATAAACTGTCATTCCTACTTTAAAATTTAAGTGAAAATAGCACTATTATACTTTGACCTACTTTATAGGTTTTTAAATAATAATATTTTGGTATATAATAATACTTTTTCAGATAACGACGGGAACTGCACGGTGAACGTGAACTCAGCTATGCTACGGCACAAGGTTAGTACTAAAGTATTAGGACTTACCTTGTGCCGTAGCATAGCTGAGTTCACGTTCACCGTGCAGTTCCCGTCGTTATCTGAAAAAGTAGCTAAAAGTAATATTATATATATCTGATATCGTGTACTTATCCGAGCTGTTTAGATGGATAGCACTCAGTATAATATTTTATAAGGAGATCGTCCAGAAGCTTTGGTTATCAGGTACTACTTGGTATGATGATAACCCAGTTTTATTAAAACATCAATTCAATACTTACCGTGTAGAGTTGTTGCAGCTGCCTAACGTTCAAGTTCATGGAGGGTCAAGATCTTCAGGAGATCATAGTAAGTTGTGGAAGGCAGTTGCTAAGTTCATTAAGTTCCACTTAGGAGTTATAGCAGATGCAACAGTTACTTATGGTAAAATGAGTAAGTATGTTGCTCAGTTCACTCCAGGTTATTTTCTAGTTGGTGAACCGTTATTTACTGTTCCTGGTGCCAACGTTGAGTTCTATGAGTTCTTTAAACCCTTTTGACAAGGTTTTCAGTATATTCGACTAATTTAGTTCATAGATATAACAGTTTACTTCAAACTCCAGAACAAGATTGGAACATAGTTCTAGTGAAGGAATCGTTTACCTCCTGCTTGTTGGTAACTTGGTCGAATAGTTCAAAAATATCCCGATCTTAATTTTAGACCTACTTCAAAATTATGTATTCTGCCTATTAATGATTGGGAGTTATTAGAAGTTAGTTTTATATTTAGTTTATAAAAATATAATGGAGTTATGAGTCTTCAAAAGAACAATGTATTTATTTGTGAGTTCATGATTTTTAGTTCAAGGTTTGTTTATGTGATAAATATGAGAGTAGGTATTGATATAATTTTGTTTTAGAATAATATTTATATCATTCTGTCACCTGTTTAGTATTTAAGTTCTATATAAGGTTTAGTTCTGTTAACTTTTAATTTTATTGTATACTTTTAGATCTTGTTAATGTCACTCACCAGAGATATTACTTCAGTTTAAGGGATAAGTAGTATAGTATTATTTTGTGAAGGACATTGATTCTTCAATAATGTCCTTGGTGGGCGGTATGTTCACGACCAAAACGATGAAGTAAGACCTAGTTCGATAATTAAAAAACATACAATGTGTCACTGAGATCGATAGTTTTTTGTTATGGTTTGACAGTAAAAAAATATAAGAAAAAAAACACAATATATTAATTTCATTTCCAATTATTATCTAGTTCAATAGTTCCACCAGTTCAGAGATCAGTACAAAGAGTCAGTTCACAGTTCAATAGTTCAAAAGAGAGAAGAAGAAGAAGAATCTAGAGTTTCAGGTGACCAAGGCCTAAACATGGTGGCCCATAACCTATTAATGTTTTAGGTTTTCTTAAGGAAATACACCGAGATTTCTATAATATAATTTATTATTACTTCATTGTACACTGACACATTGAACGGAAAAAACAGAAGAAGGAGACTCTAGTACAATGCTACCAAATGAATAATTATAACACAAATATGAATTTGGAATTGACAACATACAGCCAACTTAAAATTTTATTCTCAACACTCCCTCTAAATTTTAATTATCTCTATGTATGCTGGTAATTCCAAAATTATTACAGAACAAAACAAACATATAGAAACTTAAGAACTTCTACTTAATTCTTCCACTTACTTAAAACTCAAAATCTGTTCTCTAAGACCTATGAACTTCTGCGTGGGTAATGGTTTCGTTAGAATGTCTGCTAACTGTTTATTACTTTCAACATATTGTATATTCATTAAACCATTTTCCACTTTCTCTCTGATAAAATTAAATTTAACATCTATATGTTTCGTACGTTTATGATAAACAGGATTGCGTATAAGCTGTATTGCACTCTGATTATCAATATTTAATGTTATGACATTATTATCATTAAATTCACCTAAGTCTGACAAAAGTTGATTTAACCACAAAATTTCTTTCGAAGCTTCACAAGAAGCAATGAACTCTGCCTCAGTAGTGGAGAGAGCAACTGTACGTTGTTTTTGACTACACCAGGTCACAGGACCACCATTCATGAGAAAAATATATCCTGATGTTGACTTTCTGGTGTCTAAATCACCTGCAAAATCAGAATCAGAATATCCCACAATACCATCACTCTCACCATATTTGATACATACATTTCTACTACCCTTTAAATATTTAATTACTCTCTTAACAGCATTAATATGTTCCATACCAGGATTTTCAATGTACCTGCTTAACAAATTTACAGAAAATGCTATGTCAGGTCGTGAAACAGAACATAAATATAACAAAGCCCCAATAGCTTCTCTGTAAGGAAAATTTGAAACACATTCATCTGTATTTTTGCTTATAATCACATTAACATCCGCTGGTGTACTAACAGGATTTGCTTCAGACATATTAAATCTTTCTACAATTTGATCTATATATCTCTTTTGATGAATACAAATATTATTATTTACTTTACATATCTCCATTCCAACAAAATAAGATACATCTAATTGTTTAATTATAAAGCTTTTGTTAAGACAATCCATAATTCTTACCAAGAGTGGTTCACTTGATGAAAACAACAGAGCATCATCAACAAATAATATTAAATAAATTTTAACATTTTCAATACAACCTACAAAAACACAATGGTCAGCCTCAGATTGAACAAAACTATATGACTTCAAAAAATTTGTAAACTTTTTATTCCAGCATCGAGAAGCCTGCTTTAATCCATATAAGGATTTATTCAATTTGAGAACTTTATTATTATCCATACATAGACCATCAGGAATTTCTAAATAAATATCTTCATCAAGATCTCCATATAAAAATGCAGTCTTTACATCAAACTGTTTTATTACATAATTATGTTTAGCTGCTATACTCAACATAATTCGTATTGAATCATATCGAGTTGTCGGTGAAAAAGTTTCCTGATAATCTATACCTTTTACCTGTGTAAATCCTCTTGCACACAAGCGTGCTTTGTAACGAATTACTTTACCATTCACATCTCTTTTTATTGCAAAAACCCACTTTGATGTGATTGTCCTCTGATTATCTCGATTAATCACTTTCCATGTCTGGTTCTCTTCATGCGCGTCTAATTCTTCTTTTATAGCCATAGTCCATTCATTTTTAAGAGGACTAGTGATTGCCTCTTCATATGTGGAAGGTACTGATAATTCCACTAAGTTCACTTCATAGTTTATATTTCTTCTGGGTCTCAAGTTGATAGGATCACGCTGTTCTGTATCTGAAATTTCTTGAGATGGTTCAAATGTTCGATCATCATCGTTGCAGCTTAACAAACTGTTATCACTTAATGAACTATCTGCAGTTTCATTAGTACCTGTTTGACTAACATCTTGTTGATGAGTCAATTGTATAGGATCTTTTTCTTCAATAAAGATGTTTGCTATATTTTTCCTTATTTCTGGAATTTTAGACTCATCAAATGTGACATTCCTTGATATCTTTATTAACTTAGTCCTTGGGTCATACATTTTATAATTCAAATTGTCATAACCAACCAAAATCATTTGTTGACTTTTCTTATCTAATTTCACTCGCAGCTGATCAGGTATATGAACATAACCGATACTACCAAAAACTCTGATATGAGTCAAGTTTGGTTTGACTCCTGTCCATAACTCATGTGGTGTTTTACTAGGGGTCTGACTTGAGGATGTCCTGTTAAGTATGTATACTGCACAATTTACTGCCTCTGCCCAGAGATACAGAGGTGTATCCTTTGCATATAACATTGACCTGGCACTTTCCACTATAGTGCGCAGCTCCCTCTCAGCCCTACCATTCTGCTCCGGAGTATATGGAGCAGTACATTCATGTTCTATTCCGTTTCGGTCTAAATAATCCTTGAAATAATTGTTAACATACTCTCTACCGTTATCAGTATGTAAAATCTTAATATTTTGCAAGTACTTATTGTTTATCATTGCATTGTACCTTTTGAAATGTTCAAAAACATCTGACTTATTCTTCATAAAATAAACGTAACGGTAATTAGTAGCTGCATCTTTAAATAAAACAAAGTATTTCATACCTCTCACTGAAGCTACATTTATGGGTCCACAGACATCACTATATATCAGCTCACCTGGCTGCAGATTTTTTCGAATTGACTTCTTAAATGGCAAACGAGTTTGTTTACCATAACAACATGCCTCACATACAAAATCTGTTTCATTAGATACGTCAATTTTTAGTCCTTCAACAATACCATCAGTACACATTTTTTTAATTTCTTTCAAATTCACATGTCCCAATCTTTCATGCCATATCTTTAAGTTACTTTGCACTAGATTGCATGTATTAAGCACTGTCTTAATATTGAGTTCATATAAGTTATTTACCTTTAACTCTGCATACATAACCACTAAATTTCTATCATATATAAAGGCACTTGAGCCCTTTTTTATCAGTGTGTACCCCTTTCGTGTGACAGCACCTTCTGAGAATAAATTCCTTCTTAATTGAGGTACATACAGGACATCTTCTAATCTACTGGCTTCCCAATTACCATTAACAAGTCGTTCTATCATCACACATCCACGTCCTTTAACTTCAACTGATTGCTTATTACCCAAACTCAATGTTGAACAATACTCTTCAAATTCTGAGAAATATTCTCTTCTAAATGTCATATGAGCCGATGCACCACTGTCCATTATCCACTTATCTTGTTCAGACATATCATTATTTTTACTTTCCACATTAAATGCTAACATTGTACCTTCATTATGAGGTTTTCTATAGAACTTCTTGGGTGCACGGCATTCCTTTGCAAAATGGCCTCTTTTGCCACAGTTATAACATTCAAACCGATGCTGTCGATTAAAACTTTGGCTTGACTGACCTTTTTCTATTTCTGTTTGAGGTCTTTGGTTCTGCTTCCTTGTCTTGGAGACCACATAGGCTGTCTCACTTTCTTCATCACAAGTTATACTTGCCTCCTCATCAATCAAACGTGCAGTTAAGTTCAAAAGAGTTTGTTGCTTGGGATCCATTGATAACCAAGCTTGACGGAAAAATCTATACTTTGAAGGTAATGTGCCTAATATTTTTGTTATAACAGCTGTATCACTGATAGTCTCACCACATTCTCTGAGCTGTTTTGCTAGACTTTCTACATTCGATATATGCTGAGCTATAGTATCATTTGGTGACATTTTATATTGATAAAATCTTTCATGAATGATCAATTTGTTCATTTCGCTCTTCTGTTCATAAATAGACTCAAGCTTTTGCATAATTTCTTGTGCTGATTCACAATTCTCAATGAGATTAATCTGTTTTAGATCCATCGATGATGTGAGAATTGTGAATTAAAAGTTTGTGTGAGGGTGCTACTTACGAATTGTTCAATAAAATCACCATATGACAGCTGTTTTCTTTATTCTTCTTTTGGTCACATAATTAACGTACAAAATAAAGTGTTACCTATAAAACTGTTGTTATAATTTAACTAATACTGCATGATTTAATTCCGCAATAATATTCTTACAAAATCAACCAACCAACATGACGTTTCGACTCAACTCTCTTTTTTCCTACACACTTCACAATGATTCTATTCAAGAAATTTAAACAACACAAGAATCAACCATAAAGTTAAATCATAGAGTTTATTACCAGCCAGTTATAAAATTCCCAAAGACTAATTCTCCAACATCCCCTCTGAATTTTATGTTTATAGCAAACAGAACAACATACAGAAACAAACTTATAACTAACTCCCAACAACTCATTTAAAACCCAACTTAACTAAAAACTACCCATCAACTCATTTAAAAACCAACTTAACTAAAAACTACAAACAAACTTTTGAATTAATTAATCTAAACACCTTACATAACTAACTTACAACAAAATTTCAAATTAATTCCCAAACAGCCTTATCTCCTAATTAAACTTCAAACACAACACATAACTCTTCACATTAAAGAATGTCCTTTAATTATCACTCACTAAGCATTGTCTTAATCTCAAGAACTTTGTTCTGTCCAATGGTTTAGTTAAAATATCAGCCAAATTATTTTTTGTAGAACAGTAATTAATTTCCAGCAAATTTTTATCTATCTTCTCCTTAATAAAATGATATTTAACATCAATATGTTTGCTCCTTCTATTTAAAATTCCATTCTTAATTAATACAATAGCAGATTGATTGTCAACAAACAACTGTGTTTTCGGCAATTTACCCGTCAACTCGTGGATCAGAGACTGAATGTATAGCAAGTCTTTTATACATTCGGCAGCAGAAATGTATTCAGCCTCAGTACTCGAAAGAGCAGTCACTGACTGCTTGCGTGAGCACCAATGTATAGGGCCACCACAATAGAATATTACAAAGCCAGTCGTACTTTTTCTAGTATCAGGATCACCTGCGAAGTCTGCATCACAGTATGCTTTTAAAGTCATATCATTTCCACGAACATACTGTATACCACTACTTATTGAGTTTTTAACGTACCTAAAAATATTCTTAATATTACTGAAATCATTCAAATTCGGATTTTCTTGATGTCTACTACAATAACCTACATGAAACGATAAATCCAATCTTGTTTTATTAACCAAATATAATAAAGAACCAATTAATTGTCGATATTTATGTACATCATCAACTCCACCTTTCCCCTCTTGATGTACATCAACTAAAATATCGGGATGACAACTATCCTTTAAGTTTTCAAATTTAAACTTTTCCAAAATTTGTTTAATATAACTTTCTTGATAAATCTTAATAGAATTTCGTTCTACTTTAACATCAACTCCTATAAACTTTTCAGTTTTATCAAATTTACGCATGTCAAATTCAGTTTCTAATTTATTAATAATTTTATTTAAATCAATTTCGTTTTCACCAATTAAAATTCCATCATCAACATAAATAGCCAAATAAATTCCTTTATCTTTATTGACAAACACACATGGATCAGATTTCAATTGTAACAAACCTAATTTCTTCAAAAACTCCGTCAATCTTTTATTCCACATAAGTGGTGCTTGTTTTAATCCATAAAGACTTTTCTTTAATTTGCAAACTTTATTTTCTTTATCTTTAATGTCATATCCCAAAGGTATTTCCATGAAAATTTCTTCATCTAACTGTCCATATAAAAATGCTGTCTTTACATCAAATTGCTTTATTTTTAAACCTTTTTGTGCTGCAATAGCCAACAACAATCTAACACTAGTAGTATTAACCACTGGACTATATGTCTCTTTATAATCAACATTATGCTTCTGAAGAAAACCTCTTGCTACTAATCTCGCCTTATATCTTCCACCAGGCTTTATTGTAAATATCCATTTGTTTGAGATTATCTTTCTATTCTTTGCTTCACTCCTGTTTACTATTTCCCAAGTTTTATTTTTCTCCAATGAATCTTTCTCTTCCTTTAAGGCTTTACACCATAAATCTTTATCAAAACTATTAAAAACATCTGTATACGTTAAAAATGACGTCTCTAAATCGTAATCCTTTAGCCATGCTGGCAATCTTCTCTCTCGATTCGGTAATATCCTCCGTCCAACATTAACTGCTTCTTCAACTGCATCCTCAAACTCATCACAAGTCTCAATTCCTGTATCATTTCTACCTTCACCTCTCAAAACATTATTATCTTCAACACCAACTCCAACTGCTGTGTCTTCAACACTAACTCCAATATCTTCAACACTATCTTCAAAATTATCAAAATTGTCTTCAGAATCTTCACCACTAACTTCAACTTCAACATTATCAAAACTATCTTCAAACACCTCATTATCTTCAATATCTCCTTCACCAATGTCAACACTCACCTCTTTAAATAAATTATCTAACTCACACTGTTTCACTTTACAATTACACAATTTTAAATATTTCGCAACATCACTCCTATTATTATTAAACACTACATCTCTCGAAAAAACACTTCTAAAATCAGAGGGATCCCATATCTTATAACCATTGTTCGTAAATCCTACTAAAAGCCCTTTGCTACTCCTGGAGTCAAGTTTCTTTAATTGAAAATTATTTTTATAATAAGCTAAAGATCCAAAAATGTTCAAATGTTTTAAGTTTGGTATTCTATTAAACCACATTTCAGCTGGTGTTTTATTATTAACTGTGTTTGCACTCCTGTTAATTAAATAGGCAGATGTTAAGACAGCTTCCCCCCATAAAATGTGTGGTAGCTGCATATCAAAAAGTAACGCTCTAGTTCTTTCCATTAAAGACCTATTTAATCTTTCAGCTTTACCGTTTAACTGTGGAGTGTAGGGAATTGTATAGTCAATATTGATGCCTTTACTATTGCAATAAATTTTAAATTGTTTATTATTGTATTCGCCACCATTATCGCATCTAAAAGTTTTAATTTTTGTTTGGAAATGATTTTCTGCCAAATTAATGTAATTGATTATTTTCGAAAATGCTTCGCTTTTATTTTTAATTAAAAATACTTTAATAAAATGTGTATAGTCATCCAAAAAGGTTATAAAATATTTGTAACCATCCCATGTTTCAGTTTCGATAGGACCACAAATATCACTATGTATAATTTCTAAAGGTTTACTGGCTTTTTGTCTAATAGTTTGGAACGGTTTTCTACATAATTTTGATTTAATGCAGACTTCGCAGTTGTCGGTCTCCTTTACTAGGCCTCTCTCAATTCCTTTAACAAGATTCTTAGTCTTGGCTATAGGTACATGACCTAATGCTCTATGCCAAAAGTCAGATTTAATGTGAAAGGTTTTTTCTGACCTTAAATTCATGAATGGCTTTGTCTTAAATTCTAGGTGGTACAAACCATCACACCTTAGTTCAGCAGCTGTTACGCATTCAGTCTTCGATCCACGAATGTCGCATCTATTTCTGAAAAAAATTAAATTATAGTTATCATCTGTTAATCTAGATACAGATATTAAGTTTTTCTTTAATTCAGGAACAAAAAGGACATCTTTCAATATAATATTGTGGGAATATATGTTGCCCATGATGTTAACAAAATAAAAATTTCCATCAGCTGTCATGATCTTATAACTTGTTTTTCTTTTATCTTTAAGGCACTCGTCCGAATTGACAATATGACTGCTGGTACCTGAATCAATAATGAATTCAATTTTTGTTTCTTCATTTTCTATTTTGTTAGTAAAGTTGTTACTTACATTTTTCATGTTTAAACAATTTTTCATGTAGTGGGAATTGACACCACAATGCCGGCAGTTAAACTTTTCTTTGCAGTCCGCATATCTGTGTCCAGTTTTCAGACATTTGAAGCATGTTGTGCTCTGTTTATGCTCATCACTCGATATTGGAGTTCTAGTTCTGCAAAATCTTGCGATGTGTCCCTTCTTTCCACATTTAAAACATGTCTTTACATAAAAATTGTTTCCTTCTTGATTGATATCATTATTGTTGCTTGATGTTGTTGCTATTATTTCCTCTTCTTTGTTGTTGTTCCTTATTCTTGTTTCTAGACTTAACCTTGATATTAAATTAGTTAGTGTTTTGTCATTCAATGACGTTGCTTCCCAAGCAGTTCTGAAATGGTTCAATTTTTCTGGTAGACTTGTCAAAATTTTTGTCATAATCTGCTTGTTATCAAAATTGTAGCCCAAACTTCTTATTTTCGTTGCTATGTTTTCAATTTCTGTTATATCACACATTGGATCTTCTTTTTGAAATTTGTAATTATAAAACTCGTCCAATTGTTGGGATATCTGTACATCTTTGTGTCCCAGAAAAATGTCATCGAATTTTTTAATGATTTCTGTTGTCGTTTTACAATTTATAACATATGACATATATTTCTCACTTATTGAGCAAAAAATGATTAATTTTGCTTTCGCGTCCTTTTTCTCAAAATCTTTTTCATTATGTCCTCCATCATCCAAAACTGAATTTAGGTCTTTTGCTTTTAAAATTAATATTAACTTAATTTTCCAAAATGAATATTCCGATTCTTTTGTTAATTTTGACAATTTCACGTATTCTTCCGACATTTTTTTTATTTTTTTTTTGTATTAATTTCGGGCTTTTAGTTCAGCTTTCTTCTGATACCAGAGCGCCCATATTTAGTTGTAGAGGGCCCATAACCTCTTAAAAGTTTGTGTGAGGGTGCTACTTACGAATTGTTCAATAAAATCACCATATGACAGCTGTTTTCTTTATTCTTCTTTTGGTCACATAATTAACGTACAAAATAAAGTGTTACCTATAAAACTGTTGTTATAATTTAACTAATACTGCATGATTTAATTCCGCAATAATATTCTTACAAAATCAACCAACCAACATGACGTTTCGACTCAACTCTCTTTTTTCCTACACACTTCACAATGATTCTATTCAAGAAATTTAAACAACACAAGAATCAACCATAAAGTTAAATCATAGAGTTTATTACCAGCCAGTTATAAAATTCCCAAAGACTAATTCTCCAACACTTTAGACTTAATAATTACGTGAATAATACTGAGCTATTTGAAAATAAAATAAAAATATAATGTCAAAGAAGCGTGAGTCACTGACCGCATAAGTTGCGACTACATCAAAGTTTAAATTTCTACTACTATTTACAATTCCACAAAGTGAAAATCCTACTAAATGTGTAATAATTAATTCAAAATAAGAGTCGATATTTGATATTAAAACCTCGATTAAACATAACATACCATCACGCCGATATTCCCCGAAGGGTTAGGCAGAGGCGTACTAATGTAAACCCACAGTTCGCCGGTATGTTTAGGTCCCATGTAATAGGGGGCGAGCCTATTGCCATTAACCGGGCACAAATTCCTAACTAACGGTGACTTTTCTCTTGGTAACTCATCATACAGAAGCCTGGAGGGTTCGAATAATGCAGTGCAAAGTCCGAGAAGTCAAGAGAGTGTCGCAAAACTCGCGGTTCATATTACCGACAAACAAAGTCCACTTTTTGAAAGCAGTGAGTATGTTGAGAAGGAACCGCCTTTATCAGTATCGAAAACCGTATCTATAACGCGGGCTCACTCGCCGTCGTCCGTACAAACAGCTGTTGGTATTACGTCACAGTCGCAGAGAATAAACTCCGATAGTAAACAAGTGCCACATTGCGGTGATGTTTTGCCTAGAAGTGAGAATGATGGATGGATAGTTGCTACGCGTCGTAAACTGAAGCATAAATACCGTTACGCTGGGAAAGCGGGGGTTGCTAAAGACACAGTAGGGTGTTTCAAAGCTGCTGAAAAGAAAGTGCCCATGTTTATTACGAATGTGCACAAAGATTCACATACAGCTGACATCTTAAAGCACATTGAAATAAAAACCCGCGTAGTTGTTAATTTGGAAAAGCTGTACCTACGAAAAAAGGTTGACTATGATGCATACAAGTTTTTTATACCTGAATCCAAAGTACCTGCATTTTTGGATGAAAACATCTGGCCACAAAATATAATATTCAGACGGTTTGTGCATTATAGTCAAAGACGTAAGGATGAGTACTCGCTTAAAGTCGGCAGTGTCAATAACAACAATGCCTAATAATAGTTTATTAAGATTTGCCAGCTTTAATTGTAAAAGTGTAAAGCGTTCCATAGAGGGCATTCGTGAACTTTGCGAATCGTGCGACATAATAGCGCTTCAGGAGTGTTGGTTGCTACCGGAGGAGCTGCCGTTTCTGAGCACCATCCATGGTGACTTCAGCAGCACGGGGAAGTCGGCCGTTGACACGTCTGCTGGCATACTGCGTGGGCGACCCTATGGAGGGGTAGCCCTGCTATGGCGAAAAAGTGTGTTCAATGATGTATCGGTCATTCCGACTGATAACCCGCGAATATGTGCGGTACGTATTCATACGTGTGATAGGCCATTCATTGTGATGAGTGTGTACATGCCCACGGATGCAGTGAGTAACCTGCCGGAATTCTCGCATTGCTTAGGACTGGTAAGTGCGATTGTCGATAGTAGTGATGTGGAGGCGGTTTACTGTCTTGGTGACTTTAACGCACATCCGCATGAACTATTTTTTACGGACTTGTTGAACTACTGTAGTGATAATAACTTTGCATGCGTTGATGTAGATAGGCTGGGGTTGACGTCGAACACGTACACGTATGTTAGTGACTGCAACGAGGCTAGGCGATGGCTTGATCACTGTCTCTGTACAGAATCGTCTCTGAGAACTGTACGTAGTGTTAGCGTTAAATATGATGTTCTGTGGTCGGATCACTACCCATTGTTGATCGATTGCGATCTTAATATAATTAGGCCGAAAGTAAAGCAGAGTATGTCCTATGATAACTTAGTTGTGTGGGGAGAAAAAAGCTCGAATGCCATCAAAACCTACAGGCAAGAATGTCATCGGCGACTGCGAAATATTGACTTCCCTCGCGTAATGTCCAACTGTTGTGATCACATATGTAGTGATCCGGACCACAATCTAATAATTGATTGCCTGTATCGGGATGTGGTATGCGCTCTTAGGGAGGCTGCCATTGTTAGCAGGGAGACGCGAGTCATAGGTAAGGGGCTGAAGCGCGTGGTGGGTTGGAATAAGCACGTCCGCGGGGCTCACGCGTACGCTAGGCTTAAGTTCAATGAGTGGCTCGATTGTGGTAAACCTACATCTGGCGTGATTTATGAGGAAATGTGTGTTACTCGTAAGATCTTTAAATCTAAACTAAGGTGGTGCCAGAATCACCAAGACCAAATCCAGATGGACATCATAGCCGAGTTACACTCTAAAAAAGACTTCCGTGGCTTCTGGAAGTCTACAAAAAAGCACAACCTTAGGCCTGGTTTGCCGGCGAGTGTCGATGGTGTGTCTACTGAAAGGGATATTGCCAATGTTTTTAAATCCCATTTTTGTGTCGAGCCTAGCGGTATCCCACTCTCTGAAGTGGTCGATGCTGAGTCACAATGCACTGTCTTGGAACCAACAGTTAAGTTAGCGGCTGCTGACATAGCTAAGACCATCGGGTGTATGACCAGGGGTAAGTCTCCAGGACATGACGGGCTCAGCATCGAACACCTACAGCATGCAGGTCCCCACCTGCCACGTGTTTTGGCCATGCTATTCACGTTCTGCCTTCGCCATTCATACTTACCGGACGAGCTGATGAGGACGATCGTAGTACCAATTGTTAAAAATAAAACGGGAGATATATCAGACAAAAACAATTACAGACCGATCTCATTAGCAACAGTCATCGCCAAGGTATTTGACAGCGTGCTTAATGCTCAGTTAAACAATAAAATTACTCTGCACGATAACCAGTTTGGGTTCAGGCCCAAACTGTCCACAGATAGTGCTATACTGAGTTTAAAGCATGCTGTCAGATATTACACGGATCGGAGCACGCCTGTTTATGCCTGCTTCCTCGATCTGTCCAAGGCGTTTGACCTGGTTTCGTACACAGTGCTGTGGAGAAAGTTGCTTGATAGACAAGTTGAGCCTGAAGTTGTTAAAATCTTCCAGCACTGGTACGGGAACCAGGTTAACAATGTTAAATGGTCGGGAGCTCTGTCGGACTCATACAGATTGGAGTGCGGGGTGAGGCAGGGAGGATTGAGCTCACCAATGCTCTTCAATGTGTATATTGACGGACTTATTGCCGAGCTCAGCAGCCGCCACATTGGATGTCATATTGATGATGTGTGCTTTAACAATATCAGCTACGCTGATGATATGGTGCTGCTGAGCGCGTCAATAGGGGGACTCAGAGAGCTAATAAGCATTTGCGAGGCGTATGCTCTTACACATGGCTTAAAATACAACATCAAAAAAAGTCAGTTTATGGTTTTTAATGCGGGTCATAAGTGTCCGGCGGAGGTTCCACCAGTAAGGTTATGTAAAGTACCTTTGGAGCGGGTACATAGTTTTAAGTATCTGGGCCATATTGTGACGTCCGACCTGAAGGACGATGCGGATATTGAGCGAGAAAGGAGGGCGCTGTCGGTGAGGGCGAATATGATTGCCCGCAGGTTTGCTCGTAGCTCTAAGGAATTTGAAGGTGACCCTGTTTCGAGCATACTGCACATCTTTTTATACGAGTAGTCTGTGGGTATCATATTTGCAGAGATCTTACAGTGCTCTCCGCGTTCAATATAATAACGCGCTGAGGGCACTGCTGCGGCTGCCTCGCTTCTGCAGCGCATCGGGAATGTTCGCAAGGGTCCGCATTGACTGTTTTTATGCCAGCATGCGCAAAAGAGCGAGCTCGATAGCGAGTAGAGTGCGGGGCAGCGGCAACGGTCTCCTTTCCGTTATTGCCAACAGGTTGGACGGGCCCTTCATACAACACTGGCAGGCCTTACATGCACCCATATATAGGGCTTGGGGCAGGTAGAATCATTCTAATTCATTTTCATTCATTCAATTATATTTATTTATTATTTTTATATTATTGTGTGTTAAAATATGGACTATTTATAAGTATCGTCTGAAATAAATGTTTTATTATTATTATTATTAATAATGGTTATGATCGCAAAAGGACATGCTTATTCACTGTATGAAACACTTCTTTAGAAATTATGATAACAACAATTTATTTATCACACGTATTGTTGACTGCGACGGTGTAGCAAAGTGGAGCACCATCTCTTTCTATAATTTGTTGCAAGCGGCTTCGCATGCCGCACACCATGTTTCAGCAAGCATTACTTTCTCTCATCAGTTCCCATGTTGAAGTCACAATTTGTGCCAAATTTTCTTGTGTCCAGACTTCTGATGAATATCATTTGACCCCACAAATTTTCAGGGCTTTTAGATGACCAAGTTATTGTCTTGACACCCTCTTCTTCACTGGCTAGGCAATTTACTGGAGTCTGCATCGCGGCGTCGCCGCGAACGGGTTTGTGTGCAATGTTACGTTCTCCGCAAAATAATCATGCGATTATTAGTGGTAATAATGTCAGTGAGAGATGCAATAACTGTAAGGTAGTTATCAATGAGTTGCTAGCCTTTGTGAGTAATAAGGTTGATACACTTGCTGAGACGGCCATTCTGCAAATATGTTCGAGTGCATTTTCTGACTTAGAAACAGAGGATGCAAGACAAATTGCTTTTAAGTTATTGGCACCTACCAAGAAAATCATGCGAAGGAAGATAATTGATATGGATTCACCGTCAACAATAGACATAGCTTTTAATCAAAATTTTGTCGCTAAATATTTCCTTCGGACAAAATAATAATGGAGGTAGACATAACTCTGATTCCATTGCATGGATTGGACAACTTTTTAAGAAACCGCCTACTATTCTCATGGCTCAGTTTTTAATTTTGTCTATTTTCGATATGTTGCTGTTAGCGCTATTGCCAAAAAGAAAACTTGCGTAATCTAGCCGACTGCGAATTATTGCAATGTATAGTCGCCTCAAATGCAATGGATGAACTCCCCAAGGCGAACCTGCTAGCACAAAGACATTTAAAAGTTTCATACTTCTTTCACAGGTTTCATTAATGTGTTTGCGCCATCTCAACGACGAATCTAGCCAAAGCCCTAAATACTTAACTACATGAACCTTTTCCAAATATACATTGTTAATATTAATATTTACTTGCTGTATTGACCTTCCTCTGGAGAATAAACATATTTTACTTCTCTTGGACAGTGCAAGACCTAACGTTCTGAGTAATTTTGACAAATTGTCTACGGCTTCCTGAAGCGTTGTTGTCATGAATCTAATATCTTGTCCAGAAATATAGAGAACGAAATCATCGGCGTATTGGGATACATAAACGTTCACAATTTCTTTACAAATGTCACTAGTAACTATATTTAATAAAATTGGAGACATAGGATCTCCTTGCGCCAAGTCCTTACATGTCCATCTTGTAATCGAAACATCATTTCCTCCCTGTGACACCGTTAAATGTCTCTCACTTAGGTATTCCCATATATATCTGCATATAGAAGCACCTACTCCCATCTCGTCTAGCTTAAATACAACTTTAAAGATGTTGACATTATTATATGCTTTATCTATATCAACAAAACATCCTAATGTCTTTTGATTAGTGAACCCAAATTGAATTTGCAAAACTAGTCGTACAAGATTATCCAGGCATGATTGCGACCTTCTAAATCCCACCGTATTTTTGGAAAAAGGACCCTTATTTTCAAAATACCAATCTATACGCCTCGTTATAATGTTATGTAAGCTTTAACAAATACAAGATATGAGTGAGATAGGTCTCAAAGATGTTATGTTACTTTGGTCACGCCCAGGCTTCGGTACAGGAACTACTTTAACATTTCTCCACTGTTTTGGGACCACACCTTCTGACAAACATTTGTTAAATAAATCAACAATCAATTGTTTGTTGGGAAAATGATAAATCATTGAATAGGAAATATAATCTTCCCCTGGAGCGGTATCCTTCATCTTTAGTGTGTTAGAGAGCTCCTGTTCCGAAATAGGGGCCTCTAACTGTAACTTACTTTAACAAAATACAGGAGATGATGCCATAACGTACTTAATCTGGCGTCAGTTGTCTCAAAAACTCACTAGCCCTTTCTGTGTCCAGACAAATTCTACCGCTACGATATCCTTTGAGCCATCGCATTTTGTTCCACAATTCGCTACTAGACGCCATCTCATTCACACTGTTACAGAACTGACGAAATGATTCCGCACTAGCTTTATGTATAAGTCTTTGGGCTACAGCTACCTTCTGTTTAAAAATAATAAAATTAGTGGGAGTGGGGTTCTTCCTCACCTGCGACAATGCCAATCTACGTTCCGCAACGGCCAAAGACAGCTCCAGGGACCAATATGAGCTTGGTGTAAACCTACTACAGGGGTTCTCACAAACCTTAATATTTGGTATTGATGTTTGAGTGCCAAAATTAATTAAGTTTATGATAACATCATACATTTGTTGGGTGTCATCTGGTAAACAGATATTATTAATTTTACTTAAAATCACTTCCTTATATTTCTGCCAATCTCCCTTTTTTAAATGACGTTTTGTGTTCACGAGGTAATTACATGTTATTTGTGTAGTAGCAAGAACCATTAAGTGATCACTACCTAGATTTTGAGATTTTGATTCAAAACACTCCACTTGAACCGAAGAGCAACATCTGATGACGCAAACGTGATATCAGGCGAACTTTTACGTAATTGATTTAATACTAACTGTAGTCTGGTAGGTTCTCCAGTATTAAGGGGAAAATTTGCAGACCTCTGTGAACGCTTTTATATGACCAATTTGTGTGATGTCCGTTGAAATCTTCTCCTATAATAGTTTTATTTGACCATCTAGAAAATAGCGTTTTCCAATCTTCATCTGTAGTGTTAACATTAGAAGGGCAGTACACTGCCACGATATTTTCTAAAAAGCTATAGTTAAATCATTTAACTGAGTATTTGAATGTCCCAATTACGTAAACTAAAATTGCTAATCTGGACTTTAATGGATCTATGTATCACAAGTGCAATCCCGCCATATGAATCATGCCGACCCTTTCTAAAGATATTATAACAGCCGATTTTCAAATGACTATCTGGTTCAAGCCAAGTATCAGAAATAATACTTAGGTGAATTTTGTTTGCTATTCAATAAAAAAATCTCAACGGCTTTAATTTTAGGTCTTAAACTTTGTGCGTTCCACTTTAACTCAACTATTTTATTTTTGAGCTCCATTACTTACTTATTCCGAATAAAAACTCTAGACACTTGTTCAAAATAGGCCACTCAGACATATTGTATACAACAACTAGAACTAGCCATTCAATACAACTCTTAATAACATCTTTAAGCTTTTCTTGTATACTTAGATTTCGCATATACATAATATCTTTTAATCTATTAATTAACTCGCCAAAATGCACCTGACGCTTGTTTTTTTCGCTGTCGCCGACATCGTTATCATTAACAGATGTTTGTTTTAGAATGCGGTCCGGCAACTCTCGACGTCCCCACCACTCCGTTTTGCCTATGTTTTGCAATTGATTTTTATTACTCACGTGTGGTGATTTTGGTCTATTTTGTGTAAACAATGGTGGGAATTCTGCGTGACTCGATATATATTTATTACTATTTCCTGATTCTACCTCTAGTAAACCACTAACGCTGTTGTTGGTGCCGATATTCAACTTTTTTGTTTCCCTCACTGTTTGTAAACCATTTAATGACTGGGGTTTAACATACATGTTGCAGGCTACATGATATGTACAGTTGTATTCTGCCATTTAATAAGCTCCCTTACGCGCTTCTCTCTGGCATACACTAGACAACTTCTATTCAAAGCCATATGATTACCCCGAGAGTTCACACATTTAAACTTAGTAACTTCACAATTACTGTGTTCTTCTGTACACTTAGGGCATATAGATTATAAGGCACAGCAATTCTCAGTACATTATGATCAGCGTTGTAGAAAGTATCACTTCCTGCCGCTGGAATGTAGACGACACATTAGTGATGTCACCTTTTTAATGAATATTGCAAATGGATCAATAGATTGTCGTGAGCTGGTAGAAAAGATACTAATGCGTACCAATCAAATTCGTTTAAGACAGCGGCCCTTGCTTCACGACCCGTTGATTGCAACCAACTATAGGCGTAATGCTTTTATCCTGAGAAGTACGCGGAGATTCAATAAAATTCCCCACGAACTGGGCATTGATTTGTATTGCACCGATGCACGAACAGTTAGACGGCTTTTAGCACAAAATATATTTTTTTTCTCAAATGATGATGGGTAGTTGGCGGTAGTATGTAACTCTAACTATATCTAGCTGGTTAAACTGGAAACTGGAATACATGTATGAATTATCGCGAGTTTGATAAATTCAAATTCGCTATTTGTTATGTTCAACAGTTAATTAATATTAATATTTAGCTGTGGAGGCTTGTCATTAGCAATTAGTTTATCATTTTTTTTATTTACTGCGATAGTCTGTAAGCCTTCTTAAAAGTAATAAAAAAAAAAATTTTTTTGGAGGTACATCTTCCTTTGGCGTGACCGAACTTCCAACAATTTGAACACTGAGTTACTGGGAACACAAAAGGTTCAACCTTGACGCGTAAACAGTCCACGTATATAAAAGCTGGAAGGTTTGAGCCACTGAAGCTCACCTTCCAACCTCTGGTTTGGAACTCTTGACAGTCCAATAATTGGCCCGCACATTTCTCAGTTGAGACTTCAATTTTTAAGTTATAGGCGGTTATGTATTAATATGTATAATATCAGTTATACCCATACTATTAAATAATTTTGCGATAGCAAACTGCTTGGGTAATCTTTCTTTGCTCCAGATAAAAATCTCCAATTTAATTTGTTTCTGTTTCTTGCTTTTATTATTTTCAACTTTAGTCCAACTTTGTTCATCCTCTTCTCTTTCTCGTTTTGTCGGTCTATTTACTGAATCATCTTCCATAATTTGTGTTTCGCGGCAATTTGGTTCACTGGTAAGCTATATAACAAATCACACTTGTTCTCTTCACCCTCCATCATATGTGTCAGCCATTCACATGTCGGACTCCCATCTATTGTATCGTCTTGATCCAGATTTATTTCTTCTTGCGCACAATCATCTGTGGCCATAATTAGGTAAGATCTCGCATCACCGATGAGCGCGGCCAAATAATTAATTAGCAAATTCTTTAAACACCGTAGTCGATTGCAACGCGTGTGCGATCTACACGAGTGCCGTGAAAGAACTGTACATTTGAGACTTCGGACGTGAAAATGAATCTATTAAATTACTATGTTGTTATAACGAAAAATTCTTAATTCCGATGAGCACTGTAATTTTTTTATAAAGATTGTAATTCAGACAGCATTCCTGCATAAATATTAATTTATAAAAAATAAATTATAAATAGTAATTTATAAATTAATATTTATAAATATATTTATTAAAAAAACGTTTAGTTGCGTGCGCGCGACTTTAGTTCTCATTAGTGTATTTACAACTGGACTTGTGCGTGTTATTTATTCTTATTTTATTTAATAGCACTGTAGCTTCAGTAGGTAAATAGAGAAATAGGTAGTGACATTAAATCGTTATTATTAAAATCGTTAAAACGTTGACAAGTAGTAAAAAGACTAAAATGTTTACTACCATAAATGAATATCTAATTAAAATATTTTTAGGTTTAAAGATATTTATTCTCAAACAAGACAAACAGTCACTTACATGAGAACAATGTTATGATCACAATAGTCACATTAAAGTCCTTCGATTTATCACTTTTCCAACACAATTAGAAATACACTACTTACAATAACAACAATTTATAATAATTACACACAATAGTTTTGATTGTTTTGACGGCACTGCCCCAGATTTCTATTAAATAAAGTAAATGTGATTTAACCAGGGTTATAAATTATATAGCGTGACTAAAATATTCTTTAGGTTAGGTACTAGTATTCTATTATCTGTGGGCTAGGTTAGTAAACCTGTATTTAAGAAATTATAAAACCACTAGCTTCCGCCCGCGACTTCGTCCGCGTGGAATAGTTACTTAGTCTTAGCGTTATGATATAATAATAGGTATAGCCTATATCCTTCCACAATAAATTTTGTAACGACTTGATAACACCCGGTATAATATTGTATTTATTCCAAGACGTACGATTAGTAAACAAACTATCTCGTCGATTATTGTTACTCAAATTATTGGATGTTTTAATAGTTGGGTGAATTTCAACAAGAGATTTTGATTTGTCATTTCGGTGGGATTTTTTTATTTCAATACTATCTACATATTTTTAGTGACAAATAAAACTTTAGCCTATTTTATAACGTTGTGCGTGAGTGGACATCAAATATCATCAAAACTTACATAAATATTTAAGTATGAATTTTTAAGAGTCCACTGGAATTAAAAGTGTCTACCGAAATGAAAAAATTACCACCGAAATGATAAACTGTGCACCGGAATGAAATAAATCCACCGAAATGATACAGCTAAGAACAACCGTGCCGGGCAGCCAGGGTTCCGTACTTTGTTAGGTTAGATTTCCACAAATTTTAGATAAACACTGAGACAGGACAGTACACAGTTATTTTAATATCATCATTAATATACAGATATTACAGTTAGTATTACATATATCATTTTAATTTATTACATACATATTAATTTTAATATATCATTTTATCAATTACATATTAATGTAATGTTTATTATGATATGAATGAATTGCTTCTTTACTTATACAAACCTTTGGTAATTTTTCTGGGTGTTGTGTGAAAATGTTGGAAAACTTTATCGTAAATACCATAACCATAAATAAATATTTTTGTTTGTTTATGAACTAATACTAATTTACTTGATATATTTTCAAAAGAGTGAACGAAGCGCGATTAGAAAGCTTAATGTTTCTGATTAATATCATGGCTGCATTTATAACTTACAAATGCAGCCATGATATTAATCAGAAACTTTTTAAGCTTTCTAATCGCGCTTCGTCCATTAATATAAATACATAATGTCTATTATAATTTAGTTAAATTGGTAACGAGACGAGAATAGTGATTCTACGGGTATATAAGTAAAACTTCTAAAATTAAATCAACTCTTATATTTTCAAAACACAATAAATGAATAAGAAATAATATAAAAATATCTTAGTATTAATAGCTTAGTACTTTTAATCCTTTTACATAAACGTATGAAACATAACAGAAACCTGAAATTGACATCACGTTATTCTTAAATTACTATAACAAATACACCTAAATAATCTAATCTAAACTCTAGGTAAAAAAGAGCACGAAGCAACACTCATTGGTTTTAGGCGGGAAAATGAAAAGTGCACATTGTCGATTTTATATTATTTTTCAAAACTTGAATTTCTCCGAAGTTTAATGTGTTATTATGGTGGATAATTAACCATTAAGTGTTCGTGAACGTGTGAGAGTGTAGGCAAATGATATAAAATTGAAAATATTGACTTTTTGGGTTCACTCCTAAACTCCCACTGGCGAGGGTGCTTTTTTGAATCCAGAGCGAAGTGAGGGATTCTTTAGTAGAATCAACGTAGCGAGGGATTCAAAGTACGTCGCCCGAGCCAAATATATTTTGCGCCCAAGTGATACACTGTACTTTCCATCACCCACTATCTATTACTAATATATAAAGACGAAGAGTTTGTTTGTTTGTTTGCTTGAACGCGCTAATCTCAGGAACTACTGGTCCGATTTGAAAAATTATTTCAGTGTTAGATAGCCCATTTATTGAGGGCTATATATCATCACGCTAAGACTAAGTAACTATTCCACGCGAACGAAGTCGCGGGCGGAAGCTGGTGAGAAAATAAAAATAAAAAATGGCGGCGGTGCCACAGTATTTTTTTTTTCTGGCTGGTTTGTGCATTTTGCCAATGTCTAGAATGGTACTTTTTTTTTAAATAAAGGTAGGGAAACAAAATATTAAAAGGAATTGGGACGAACGGAATTTGAACAGGTCAGGAGAGTTTTGGGATGAAATGGAATCTATGGAAAATATGGGTTTATAATTATATAATTTATAATATTTATTTACATAATTATTCACAAGTAACAGAAAACTACAATGAAATGAAGATGCCAATAGAATAATTACAGATTAATATTATTAAGGGAAGTAAATGAAGCTACACATTTATATATAGATAGATTATTTGAACATAGGAGAGAAAGAATAGACGTCGGAAAAGGAACACCAAGGGATACTAAATCATTAAAAAGGGAAGAATTATCAAGAAAAGGACAGGAAAACAAAATATGGTTAACGTCACCCACCTCAAAACCACACGAACACATTGGGCTAGCAACAATGTGTAGTCTGGCAAGGTGGGCAGGGGAACATATTAATATTATATATATTATAGAAGTTGATGTTTTTCCAAAGTTAGTTTTAGTAAACCACGGCTTCACTGGGATATCGGGTTGTATCAACGAAAAATGACGGCCTTTTATTAGTTTACTTGATTCCCAAACTTCCCTCCATGAATCCATGGAGGGAAGTTTGAAGAGGGAAGTTTCCGAAGGTAAGATTTTGGTAAAGTTATGAGATCGCAGTAGAAATTTTTGTAAGGATGCATGTCTCCACACTGCACTGCATCACTAGCAAGTTTATCAGCTATTTCATTACCAAGGATTCCAATGTGAGCTGGAATCCAGGCAAATTGTAAAGAATAACCTTTTGAAATAGTGCTGAATGTAAAGTCTCTAATGACAAAAATAACAGGATTAGGACAATTTAATTTAAATGGGAATTTATGAAATGCTTGAAGAGCGCTTAGAGAGTCTGTAAATATAATAGCTTTTTTTAGTTTAAATAAATTAACATATTCTACAGCTTTGAGAAGACCGTAACATTCACCAGTAAAAACTGAATCATTATTATATTGAGAGTGGAAGACGCCTACTCCAACACAACCTGTAGGGGTATGTTTCGACGTATCTGTGAAAATGTGGTGGTACCTTCAAATTTTTCAGACAGAATTACTTTAAGATTGGAATTAGCATTAGAGTCAGATTTATCAATTAGGTCATATATAATTTTGGGAGAAAATAATAAACAGATAAAGGTACAACTGAATAAAGGGAGTCTGTTAGAACGATGAGTGGGAGAGGATAAAGAAAAAAATTTTTGGTAACTTATAACTAAACATGGGGCAGTTTTATGTGCCCAGTAATTGGATGTATGAATTTGTGGTAAGAGAGATTCTAATATTGAAATGAGAGGATGATTCGTAAACTGAATGACTTTGAAGAGAAATTTGTCTGAAAGGAATTGCCTTCTTAGATACAAGGGAGCTTCACCACTACTTGGAGCACCACACACTCTACTTGGAGTGCGTTTATGGGACTAGATTTCATGGCACCTGATATAATACGTAAAGCTTTCGACTGAATGCGATCTAATTTTTGGAGAGCCATAATACTGCACGGTTCAAGGAGAAATAAACCGTAATCAAGAATGCTTCTAACTATGGCATTGTATATGAGTTTTAAAGAGGCTGGATGAGCACCCCACCACACACCAGAAAGGCATCTGAGAATATTTAGTTGTCTTTCACATTTGTTTATAACATAATCGCAGTGAGGTATTTCACTCAATTTGGAGTCAAGGACAATTCCCAAATACTTAAAATTATCACTAACTGGAATTGGGGTGTCATTACACAATTGGTTACAAGAAAAGGATAACCGGATATCAGCAGTAAAAATACTCAAACAATCAATCGTACTTTTGCCTTTCCTAAAGCCGTATTGTGATGATGCTAAAAGACCTTTACTTTCAACATACCATTCAAGCCTATTTTTAATTAAGTGTTCCGCTAATTTTAGCAAAATAGAGGATAATACAATAGGACGGTACGAAGATACATCCGATGGTAATTTATTCGGTTTGAGAATTGGCAATACTATTTGACGTTTCCACTGATGTGGGATATTTCCGGATGTCATTATAGAATTAATTAAATCTAGATAATATCTAAGGACGGTATCACTTAGATTTGTAAAGAAAGAGTATGGAATTGCGTCAATACCCGGAGCAGTATCAGCAGTATTAAGGATAACGCCTCTAAGTTCAGGAAGTGAAAAAGGCTGGCTTAAACTAGAATAGTTATTAATGATGGTATTATCAATTACATGGGGCAGTTCTAAAAAGAGGGGTTGTGGAACCCACGGGGGAGCTAACTTATCTAAAAATTCGTTTGCTAAAGGCTCGGACATACGAGAACAAGAGGAGTTGTTATAGACTGACCTAAATCTTCTAATATTACGCCATAGAATGGTGGGGTGAGTGTTTGTCGAAATAGATGAGCAAAATTTTTGCCACCCTTCGTATTTTTTCCTTTTAAATAGTTTACGAGTATCTGTAATAAGTTTGGAAACTATTTCAAAATTGGTTTGAGACATATCCATATTATAATTTATTTCGGCGTCTTTTCTTTTTTTTACTGCCTCTGTGCATTCAGAGTCCCACCAAAGAGGAGAAGGAATTCTACTAATTGAATTATTATTTTTAGGGAACACCTCATCCGCGGCTTCTATTAAAATGCGAGCTAAAGCCTCAGCACATACATTTTCATTATTCTCAGACAGGATAGGAAGTGAAGAATTTTTTTTCTCCACATTAGCTTTATATTTCTCCCAATCACTGGCAGTTTTGTCAGGGAGTTTATATTTTAAATGAGATTGCTTATGAAAACTAGCTGGTTTAGAAAATGGAAATGATATTATAATAGGGAAATTATCACTACCAAAAGAAGAAGAAAGGGTACACCAAGTTAATGAAGATGCTAAGTTGGGGGTGCAGACAGAAAGGTCTACTACACTTTGGTTCTGGGTGGGATCAGACCGGCGAGTGGCAGTGTCTGTATTTAAAGTGCACAAGTTATGGCGGTCAAATATATCTAACAGTTCTTCACCATAACAATTTGAAACAGAGCTGCCCCAAGATTGATGGTGACAGTTGAAATCCCCCAGTAAAAGGAAAGGTCTGGGCAGAGAGGAAAGGAGATTGTTAATCTCTTGAAGGATAGATGATGAAGGATGAGGAATATATACAGAAACAAGACAAATACTATTTACAATTATTGCTACAATTGATATTTCATTACTATGAGAAGGTAATGAAATGATGTTGAAGGGAATGAAATCTCTAACAAGTATGGCAACTCCGCCATACCCATCAGATCTGTCATCTCTAATAACAGAGTAATAAAACATTTTAAAAACATGATTTGGCTTGAGCCATGTCTCTGACAATGCACAGACAAAGGGCTCATATTTATTTAAGAGGTGTATTATTTCACTTTTTTTGCTGATTAGACTGCGACAATTCCATTGTATTAGTGTGTCTGTCTGTCTGTCCATTATTATTAAGGTGGGAAATCATTTCTATTATAGCGGCAACGTTGAACGGTAAAAAATTAAATTGTGTGAACAAGTTTAATAAAGCTGTAATAAAGCATAGCGGCGGTAGCCTAATGGCTAGGGCGTCGGACTTGCGATCATGTGGTTGCCGGTTCGATCCCCACCCATTGCACTACCGACGTGAACCCACTCGTAACACAAGCATTTAGCTTAGCACGAGGGGTTAACAAGAATACTAGTAATGTGTGACCCACATTACTAGTAAGCTTTTAAAAAAAACAAAAAAAAGTCTGATAAGGAAAACGGATTGTTTGGTTCATTGTTAAGTTTATTAATGAGAGCACTACCATTTGTTGGTTCTGGGATGGAAAATTCTTTGATGATGGAGTTGGAGCATGTCTATCATACCCATGAGAGGGAGAAGGAGGACTACGGGGTTTGAGAAATACTGTTTTTTATGACTGATGTTTGATTCCCTTTTTTTCAATGCTATGGAAGGAGATTTTTCAAGTAAATTCTTGGAGGGAGAAGAAACTAAGGTGTCAGCATATGATTTTGATATAGGAGGGTGGAAATAGGATGTGGATGTGATGAGCTTCTGCATATGAAACTGAGTTATGGGCCATATAAGTTTTGATTTGCTGTTGTCGCTCAAACTCTGGGCATATTTTGCTTGTTGCAAAATGATACCCCAAGCATAATCACCTGTATGATTCTGACCACATTTATAACAAAGAGGTTTGGAACGGCATTGTAGCTTTGTATGGCCAAAACGGCAACAGTTAAAGCACTGAATAGTTGGATAGATGTATAGGTCCACAGGCAAAGCATTATAACAAATAAAAATCCGTTTAGGTAAAACTTGACCATCAAATGTAACTACAATGGTTTGCGATGGTTTCCAGACTGCTGAAACATCTACAAAGGTCTTGAAATTTAAGCGACGAACTTTTAATATCGAGCCGCATCCTAATGGGACAGAAATATTTTGTATGACCTCCTCTGGAGACCACTCTGAAGGTACACCACGCACTAAACCCATTCTAGTTACATTGAAGGATGGGATGTATGCAATTAGATTTTCAACTTCAAGGGAAATCTGATTTATAAAAGAATTAGCGTCAGTGTAAGAAGAAAATGCCATGGAAATCTTATTACGGCCGATTTTTTTAACACTACACTACTAATTGATTTTAAATAAGTTCGCATGAAATTTATCCGTGTCGAGGCAGTCCCGGCAACGCATGTTCATACATGTTCTAGTCACGCTGACGTAATCTATCGCTGTTCAGCACTACACAGCTGCTTAGAATGTATTACGAACGTGCAGGTTTACTTGCAACGCCACCAAGAAATTGCTTTCAGCTTGGATACCTATATTCCAAATTTTAAGAGTTTCTTATGCGAGAATTTTATATATTATTTAGGTAACAGTTTTGGCGACACATTAGCATGCCATTTAACTGTTGTGACTGAATGGTAGTCCAAAAAAGTGCAGTGAAGTAAAATTACTTCTTACCACTTAGTAAGGGGTCATTTTCATATGACTAATCTGTTTGCTCAGATTGGTCGTTCTTCTAACTAGTTATTGCAACTGTATTAGGAGAAATTGAATTCAATTTAAGTAAAAATTCAATGCGAGGCCTGTTTCAAGGCGGAACGTATATATTTATCCTGTAGGTACGTACATTCGCTATTTAAAATTTGATGCACCTTTATATGGCAATGCAATGTAGATCTCTATTGGGACATGTTATTCTTGATTCGCCTTTCAGATGAACCAAAGAAGCAATTTGTTAATTAAGAACGTAGTTTATATTTAATTGCTTCATTTATTTAATAAGACTGGATTCAGGGCACTTGTATAATATAAATGGCAAAATCTAATATAAGTTAGGTATATAACACCAATAAAATTTACGCACAGATTCGTAAACTTTGAAATAATTCAAATGTGAACAAGTTAGTTACGAGTATATTGTTATGAGATCGAAGAAATTTACAAATTGATTTTAGGACACTGATTGACTGACCGTTTAATCTTCCGAAAGACTTCCAAAGGAATTCCAAGCATTACAACCATTGTACACTGAGCAACCTTGATTTTGTGGACCAGTCCCATGGTGAGTTTCCACGTTTCGGCTCCGTATCTAAATCATCACAGGTAAAAAAGAAAGAAAGAAAGAAAAATGGTTTATTCAGCACAATTTTACCATATATACTACTATCTATAATTACTTATACTCTAATATAAATTGCGCTGAAACGGCGTTGGTTCAGCATAAGCCAGACGGAATGCCTGGCGCTGGTTTTCAACCACACCTATAATGACGAAGGTAGGTGGAAATGGTTGTAGATCTTCGTCTTTAGGGACCGTTTATTAATAAGTAGGTACTCAAATTTACTTTCTGTTCAAAATGTAAAAAAAATACAGAAGTAAATAAAGAACAGAAATTGCGTTTTTAAATAATTAAAGGAACCGTGACCCTGGTGACATTCATTAGGGTCAAAAAAATTGTTGTCTATTGTTTCTTCTAATTGATCCTTGGTAGATTACATATAATTATGAACTACATAGGAACAGATTGTCTGTGTAGATAAGTACTTACAGCGAATAGCGATCTCTTATAGTTGGTCTTGAATATTGATATCTCAAAGCGAGTATATTTATGTAGGTGATATTGCAAAAACTTATATTTTCTATGATGCCTGGAAAAATATGCAGGTTAAAATGTACAGGAGAGATGAAATTGAAATATTTTAGCTTTGTCTGAAAAATTAATGAAGATTATTAGAATTAAAGAAATGGGTATGGTTCTCAGAAGGTTTTATCATTCATTTATAAGAAGGAGAATTCTTTCGTAGGTATACACACAATTCGCCGGTAAGTTTATACTCGTAGTTCCCATTGAAGCAAAAACTTTCACCCCCTTCGCGAGTGAACCGCAGGAAACAGCTAGTACTTATAAGTATACAGGCTGACGGGTGATTCACTAGGAATACTTAAGGACAGTGCTCGGTACTCGATTCTCGTCCTAACTATGTAATTAATTAACTTACTTAATTTTCACTGTTTTGATAGCGCAGTACGTGCGTCCGCGCGGTTTAATTATTTTTATTTTTTATTTATACTTTATGCACATTGTACAAAGGCGGACTTAATGCTATAAGCATTCTCTACCAGTCGACCATAGGGTGATAGAGAGACAGATTGTGGCAGATGCATTAACCGGGTGTGGTGATAGATATTAAATCAATACATAAACTATGATAATACATATCTATATATAAATATATATATATACCTTCACAAAACTAAATAAACACATTTATATACAATACACAATATATTAATAAACATAAATACATTAAATACTATAAATATATCAATGCTGAAATGATTGAATTATCTTTCTAGTCAATTAATAATTATTTTGAATGTTATTTTTTTCTTCATATAAATGATCGAAATACCGGTGAACAGTAACAATACTCGAGGACGTCCTCGAGTATTGTTACTGTTCACCGGTCATCCTGTATATGAAGAACCATTTACGTTGTCTATTTCTAGAGAAGTGTTTTAGACTTGTTTTTACCCTTGTCAGATACATGATGTTTTTGACGTAATGTGAACGGAGAGAAATGTTACCTAAAGCATATATAATCGCTGCCTAAAGTACCTTATAGCGCTCAGTTGGATCTCTTTTTATTATGGATGTTACCGCAAGAGCTTTAACTAAGTTAAATCCTATGATCATCCAGTAAAACCTAAGTTTTACCAACTCATTATGGTTAAAGGAGACATTTTCGGCAATAGCAATCGGCTTGCCCCCTTTTATATAGGATTTAAAATATCTCGGCGTGCTGGCGAACAATTTCAGAAGTGGGCTTTAAATTTGGTCGGATGTTTTGTTCTTTCTATCAATTTTTCTAGAACTTTCAAAGAATTTTCCAAATCGTCATAAATGATGGAGTTCTTTGGTACCTAATCATAACATAACATAATCAACCCATTAATAGGTACGCATACCTATAAGTTCGAAAAGTCAGAGGTGCATGCTTTGGATTTGAACTCGAGACCTTTGACTTGGTGGTCCTATGGTCATTTAACTAGGCTATCAATGCTCGTACCTAATCACCGTAACAAAAAACAATACAATCAAATTGAGAACCTCCTCCTTTCTTGAATTTGGTTAACAAATGATGCGGAACAGCGGACGTTAGTCTTTCTAAGTGTCTTTAAAAACCTTTAGGCCTAGTACACGGATTAATATTATTGAACATTGCTTATCTTGATTGTATATCAAGGTCTTTTTCGTTAATATTATACTTATAATCATTGTTATCTAAATTCTTGTGGATTATTGAGTTTGAAGGCCATCAGGACATTGCCCTTATTAGTTTTGATAACGTAAAGTGATGATGATGACACATTATGATTGCTTGCTGATGAACAACAGCGATTAGTATTTCAATTATTATTCTTTTTAACTTAAGTGTTACCAACCTATATTTGAAAGTTATAATCTTAATCGATACTTATACTTATAACCAACAACGTTCGAAATATATTTTTTACGTTCGATTCAGAACAAATGATATCCCTATAGTAGATTGTATTATATGGGAGCAAAGTAATATTTTTACGGCGAGGGCGCTTTTTTGAATCCAGAGCGAAGTGAGGGATTCTAGAGTAGAATCCCAAGCGAAGCGAGGGATTCTTTGGTAGAATCCTGAACGCAGCGAGGGATTCAAAGAACGTCGCTCGAGCCAAAAATAATTTTGCGCTCGAGTGATACACACTACTTTTCATCACCCACTATGAGAAAATAAAAGGCGCGGCGGCGCGACCTTAGGCCGTCGTACCAGCCAGTCTTTATTCAAACAATATTTGCGTTCGATCTCTTCGGCGCTGAACACTAAGATGTTCCAAATTTAAAAAGTGCGCGGAAAAGTAAATTGCGGCGCACTTATAAAGAGGATTAATAGTACATTACTGCCGCGGTCTATAATGACTACTTTGCTAGATAAAGGCCGAGACTGTAGGTCGAGGCCTTTACAGCGAGGACAGCAAGGGCTGTAATGATGACCAAGCTGAAAGGCCTAGAGCGTAGCTAGGCTAGCTCGAGGCAATCATAGCGTGACCAGCGAAGCATTCATTGTGGGCCAAGGTTTGTATAGTGATTTACTCAAAAATGCAAGTACCTAATCTAAATAAAACTAGCAAGTAATTTAAATAAAAAAATATTAATTAACTAGAATTTTAATTAAAATGACAATTATGAAAAGTACAGTTACTAAAATTCAACACCGACGTTCCCGGTTTGATATTACTAATAGTTTGCGATAATTCTAATGCGGTGTTTGACTGCTGTATTTTTTCTTCATTCATTTATCACTAAATAAAAACAAAATTTTCTATTATTTCTACCTATATTATTTTCTTTTTTTTTATAATACTTAAATATTCTGGGACATTTTTACACAGCACCATCTAGTCCCAAACTAAGCAGGGCTTGTACTATGGGTACTAGATAATGGATATAGTACTTATATACTTTTTTATTTGTAAATACTTACATATAATACATAAGAAACACCCAGACGAACACAAACACTCACATACATTTTTGTGTTCTGTGGGAATCGAACCCTCATGGTCAGCAGTCCGGTACTCGAACCACTAAACCACAGAGGTCTTCAAAATTTGTTACTACTTTGTTTTTTTTTATTAATGGTAGTTGGAACTATACATCCTAATATGGAATAAAATCTTTTTGTACCTATCTCTATAGATACAAACAGCTGTGTTTTAAATAAAATCTTTTTGGATTTGATTTTTTAAAACGTTGTAACGTTAAAATACCGGCCGGCAAAACATTGACGGCCTGTTATAGCGGCCAGCAAAACTTTGCCGGCCGCGAAATAAAATAATATATTCTCTTATTTATTCTGTTCAGTATGAATGTAACCGGCTATTCATACCTACATGTAATCAAATTTTTTGTTATGGCAAAGCGGGCAAACGTGCAGAGGGATCGCCTGATGGTAAGCGATCACCGCCGCCCATCGACACCCGCAACACCAGAGGAGTCTCAAGTGCGCTGCCGGCCTTTTAAAAGGGGGTACGCTCTTTTCTTGAAAGTTTGAAGGTCCATTGTCAAGGTTGGCTCAGAAGGTTGTTTGTATAGTACCTGTATGTTAAATATAAATAAGGCCACAGCGCCAGCGGACGGGCGCTCCGTTAACAATGAAAATATATAAACACTAATTGAGCCTTTATTGAATTACTTCTGGTTAGATACACCAGATTTTTATAAATGATAAAAAGTTACAAAATACATTTTTATTCTTGATAGGCTTACGCTTGAGCGCCATTGCGACCTACGATGGAGCGCGCTTGCCTAGCAAAAACTGATTTACTAGTGATTTAAAGACACCCAGATTATATATAACAGGGAATATGTTTATAAAGTCTAATGTACTTAACAGTGTAAAAACATTAATATCTAGTAAAATTCTACTGGTATCTGCGATACAAACCATGAGTTTAGTGTTATAGAATCCGCCGAAAATAATAGGTATGTGTTTATTTTGTGTTGTATTTTTTATCTATATTTTAATGTGAGCACGGCATAGTCCATTACGGTACCCCACTATGAGTATGCAGATTTCATACATATTTGGGAAAATGGCTCAGGCGTGCAGGTTTCCTCATGATATTTTCCTTCACTGTTTAAAGCGTCATACGGTCCTATTACTATGCTATAACTGTTAATCATCCACTTCAACATAATTTGATTAGATAGAAAGTATGAATTTTTTTGAAAAGTTGCATCGTTAATTAACATCACATATGAACCACCGTAGGGCAAAGTGTGGTGCGATAGTGTGGCTTGGCATTCGACAGGCTTCAGAAATATTATATAGAATATAGATACTGTGTATGTATCTGCCTAACCTGTCGGGGAACATATTATGCTTGATGGTATGTTTTGTCATAATGAACATATTAGGTATTTAGGCGTCACCTTTCCGTAACACTTCTAATCAAGTAGCAACCAAAGTTCACACAATATGTGAGCTCGCACTGAACAGTTCAGTAACTACGTGACTTTAAACCGATTCGACACTACATAAATAACGACACGTGTAAGCACATTGCTCGCTATAAGTAATAACTCCGGTATCACTTGACTATAAGTTGAATCCCGTAAACGGAACGTGAATATATTTCGTAGGTATGCATAAAGCGGCACGCGTCATCCAGAGTCCTTTAGAGTGGCGTGGCGATGTATAAAACTAAATCATATTCAAGAAAGTTGACGAACCAATAGAAACAACCTGTATTCCTACATATTTTTTTAGAATGTCTCATTAGTCTAGTTGTCACAATAGCTACGAGACAGGTTCTAGGTTCGATCTCCGTAACGACTAGTGTTATTGGGGTTTTCAGGAAATTCACAGTAGCAACTCGGTGGTTGGACTTTGTGCCCGGCAATAGGCTCGCCCGCTTTTACATGGCACCTAAATATACCGACGAACTGCGGGTGTTCAATTACTAAGGTAATAGGTAATATGAAAGTTAAAAGCCCTGACACGTTATTATTTATTTATGCTCCGACAGAAGCTGTTAATTCAACTTGTATAAATCTTCAGAAATCAAAATTTAAAAGCTTTCCGTGTCACTCAGTCTCTGACTATTTCACAGTTGGGTACCTACTCATACACAACATAGAAAAATATCCTGATTCTTATTCTGGAGCACACAGAGATGAATAAAAAGGTCTTTGGATTGCATGGGATTGGTCATCTTCTTTCTTTCCATCTTTATTTTTCTGTCGTGGTTCTTTTTAATAAACTTTCTATAGTTTTTGATATAGGTAGGTATCTAATGTAAATCTCACCATTAGACGAAGCTAATAACGCATCTCAAGCTAAAATGCGAAAGAAATGGCAACTGTATTTAGGATTAGATCATGAAAATGTCAGTTCGATCCTGAGTTCTTTTTACATTTCAATCACTTTAAAAACTTTTCCAGCAAAAGCGCTATTTAACTGAATATCAGGAAACATCTCTTGCAATAGGTACTTAAGAGGCTCTTGACAATGGTTTGACTTTCATCAGTAAGTTGGACAAGAAAGGAAGTTAAGAAATTGGACTAATACTCAATGTTAAGAAATTGAACCAATAAATGCAAACGAAAGCAAGATACCATTTTGTAGACATTCGACATTGATCGCTATACTGACGGTATAATAGCAGCGTTTTCCTTAATATTCAAACAGTTTTCCGAGTTCTGATAGTATCTATAATATAAGTTTTTTATAGTACCTACCTAGGTACTTACAGATATAATTAGCTATTGTATACTGTGTTTTTATGTAGGGTATTATTATTTAACATATTCAGTTTAATTAATGAGGAAGTAATTAGGGGCCTATAATGTAATTATGACTACGCATTTTTACATAGTTGGACAGCTCATAACAATTTTAGGTAAGCTGATTTAGGCAATTTGAAATTTAAAAAATAAAATACTGTATAATTTGAATGTTGTAATATTGTAATATAATAATGTTGTAAATGTAGTATAGATTTTATAATTTCAAGTCGCCTAAAACACTTTTATTCCACTTTTTATTCGTAAGACTGTAAATTTCTCACTTGTTGTCAGAATGTTTAGTCTCCTAGCAAATATTCATAATACTTACTATAAAAAATCGCGGAACATAAGTACATAGGGTACCCCTAGGTATGAGGAACATATTTTTTTTTAATTGACGCCCACATTAATTTGGACCAGTCTTATATTAAAACTAGCCTATGCCCGCGGCTTCGCTCACTTGAAGCTAAAAAACCAACAGTGATGATCTCTTCTTTGTATGGGTATACATTAGAGAGGTCAAGCTGTATCTCATGTTCCGTTTAATTATTTGAGATAAGAAGTATACCAGTTTTTAATTTGGAGCACATACTTTCTAAGAGTGATAACAAAATTAAAATCTATTCAGTAGTTTTTGCGCCAACCCGTAACAAACAGACAAACAGACAACAATTTTAAAAATCAAATTTTTGGGTTCGGAGACGTTTATATATCTACCCTAACCCACTTGTTTTTTCTTTATATCTACAATGTACAGACACAGCTTTTTTACAATTTTATAATAATAATAATACAAATAAACCCCCTCTGGGACAAGCGTTACCTCATCATGAGACTAACGTCAAATTGGAGGGTAGATTAGAATCGCTTTTACAAACCTTAGACAATAAAACAATAAATGTGTCATAAGGTTAAAAGAAAAGCGTACAAACCGCAGGGCAGCTTGTGGCGAGCTGATGGTGAGTGGCGACACTGCGGTCCTTATTGCCCCAGAGAGTCGGTCAGGGCCTCGTCTTCAGTTTGCCCATATTGGGTAGCTGGAGTGGAAACCCAAGAGCGCCCGCAGGACTTTCAACTCTGTCTTGCCTTAAGCGGCTGGCCAGAGGGGGGCTGCCAGAGCTATATGCTTGGGGGTGGAAGTGTCTAATGGCGTAATAGCGGGGAAACCCAATCCGGGTCTCTTGGAGAATCGCGACGGTGAAACCGGGGCCACACCTCTCGACACCCTTAGCCGCTCACGCCGCTGTTGCCGCCTTTTGCCTGTACTGGCAGCTTTTCGGGGGGCCCAGCTAGTGAGTTGGCGAGTCACCGTCTGCCATCCCTAAGGATATTTTTTCGAGGGTCAAAGGCAGACGCCGTTTTCTTCCGGCAATAGAAGTTATCGGTCCACCAAACACCTCATCCATAATCCCATTTTTTATTTCCATATTTTTCAATAGTCCTGCACCCGCCCGGCATACTTCATGACTGTACTCCCATAATACAGTTGTGCAGTGTCCCGGGTGTATGCCCTATCCCATATTAGATCAAAGCTCTCCAAGGGGCCTCTGCGCGTTGGACCTGTGTCCCCCCGCAAGCCTTCCAAAGTACCGGATGTCTTCCTCACCGGAGGCATGCCGTGATACCCAAAAGGAGATACAAATAATAATAATAGTAGAGAAGAAGAGATTTTATTTAGGGCCGATTTTTCCATCATTGGATAACTTTTAACGGAGGAATAAAATTAACGTTTGACAGATTTTGGATAGAAAAACAGTCAAAAATTCCAATTTATTCCTTCGATAAAGTTATCTGGCGGTGGAAAAATCGCCTCTTAATCGAAATAGTAAAAATAATAACGGAAGTCAGCTGTCAATAATAAGTTTTTTGCCTAACTTTAAAAATCTCTACTGATCTTTTTATATATCGAATCAACTGAAACTCCTTGTCAATTCCATTTTCCTATAACCTTGCAAAAAACTTGCACTAGCCATGTGGAACTGTGAAGTTAGAAATAAAACATTGGCTGATTTTCCCACCTCTGACTGGGATGAGCTTTGCGAACATTCATAGAAAATCATATTCTTCTTCCTAGTTTTTTTCAGCACTAATATCATCGTTACGACTGGTAATTCGTAATGGGAATCATTGCTATCGAAGATATACACTAGGGATAGTCAGATACTTGAGAAAAAAAAGGGTATCAAACTAATAAGCGAGAAATTGAGTTCTTTCAACTATTTTTTATGTTTTATTAAAGGTACAAGTGTAATGTAAAAAAATCTCTTATTAATTACAAGTTTTTTTTCTTATCGATTCTGTATAATAGCCGTTGATAATAATTTAACCCGAACGATTGACCTTAGTACACACGCCTCGCAGACAAATAAAAGGTTCCCGGCAGATGGCGGAGGGGGTCTCTCCCAACTCCTTGCTGTAGGTCTTGCACGCAGCATTTTCGTCTAAAGAAAAATATCAGTACATAAAGTTTATTGCATTTTACGATGTGAACGAATGTGGTATACATTCCTTTTTGTACTACATTAGTTCACAAAAGGTATGACAGAAACATAGAAGACGCTGTATTCAGCAGTTGCGCTATCTAATCCAGTGACCACAATTGAACTAACGCTGTTGGGCTCATGTAAGGGCTAATGGCGCATATTTCAAATTTTCTTGAATGGACACTCAAATATTTTAGAGCAGAATGAAATAGAAATTGAATTAGCTATTATAAGATTCTTGGTATGAATTTTTCATTTTTAATATAAGTAACATTATATTATTTCAAATCTATACTAATATATAAAGCTGAAGAGTTTTTTTGTTTGTTTGCTTGAACGCGCGTCCGATTTGAAAAGTTATTTCAGTGTTAGATAGCCCATTTATTGAGGAAGTTTATATATATATCATCACGCTACGCGGACGAAGTCGCGGGCAGAAGACATAATTATATAATAACATTATAACTGCAACTGCAATACCGGAGGCGTCGCTCGTGCATTGCCGACTCTTTAAAAATATTTTTACTCCTATTTTGAAGAACCCCACGCTGTAAGTCTTTTGGGAAAACCTCGGCAGGTAGCTCATGGCTCAGAAAAATGGCAAATTTTATTATTATTATACCGTGTGTTGTCGTCGCGTAATAGAATAGAATAGAATAGAAGCAACGCTATCACTTCCCGCGAGTGCCAGGAGGATGGGCGAGATAATAATGTTTTAGGAAGGTGCTCTATTCTTGGCAATACGTGGTAACTTCCACCTGTATATAATATACATTGATTCACCATTAAAAGTACTGAAGATACTGCCTCACGTGCAACTTTTTTATTGTGAACGAGAAAAAAACATCTTAGTATGTTTCTCTAAACATTTTAGATCGTAATAATAGTTTACTTTAACGTTTATTTTGCCGGACGGAGTTTTTTCATCACTGATCTCTATATTACACTATGGTTTAAGAGGATAGTACCACAGAGGTCAGTGTTTTTTCCATTTTCGTGCATTGTATTCTTTTTTCAAAACACAATTACAGAGCGCTACAAAATATATTTTTTAATACGTCAATCAGGTACTTACTAAGGAAGGTGACGCAAGCTGGACAGCAAGCGCACTTGCCGGCGTGGTTGGGGCGGTACTCAGAGGGTTTGCGACAGCTGGAGCGGCCCACCGGGGCGGAGCAGGGGTTCTGCTTGCAGTAGTTGGTGCCACACACCAAGTCACCGTACACCATGGCCATGGCACATGCCAGCACCAACAGAATTAAAGTTGCCTTCATTCTGGAACATTATATTTTCTAATTGATTTTGTAGTACACTCTTACTTACTTCTTCGAACCGAATCCTCTCAGAGTGCCTAAGTTAGATTTTTCTAATGAAAAAAAATATCATTCTGCAACATGACTGTGATTTGTTTAACGAAGGCCTCATCTTAAATAAGTCTGTGAACCTTTTAAATTCGCTGACCAGTAGAGGTTATTATTTGTCTAATGGGCGTAATTTCAGAGAACATGTTTTGAGTATAAATACAGTACAACAGCGGTAATATATCACTCGTATTCGTTTAAAAAAATGCGGTCACACAAATTTAAAGCTGTAACCTATCAGTGGCAAGCAGTAGGTAGCCACGGACCCAGCCGCGGGCTCTGTACGATGGAGATTAATATTCTGTCGCCGTCCACCGTCCACCCGCGCAGATAACGTTTTTATATACCTACATATATCGAAATGTTTTGGGTTATCTAATTGAATTATGTAAAAATCCATCCTAATGTAAATTAAGGTCTACCCTTGTTTTCAATTCGACCCCTACCTAATCAGAATTGATTCATCCGAGGGTTGGGTAATGCAGAAGTGGTTTCCACGAAACTGAAAACAATCTTCAGTTTTCCCGAGATTGGCATTGAACGACTATAACTCGCGATCGTGTTACGAATCAACAATAGGTACAAGGATAGATTACGAGAAATAGGAATTCCGGAATTTTTATGCTATTTGAGATTGATTCTAAATAGAGCCGCGATGATAAGTTTAAAAAAAAATCGATATTTAATTGTTTTTATAGTAAGTAGGAACTTATTGATATCTTGTCTACCTACAACAATTTCTGATTGGAATTGTTGGTCTTGCTTTTATTGATGCACGTGATTTGTATGCGGAATTTAACGAATTAGACGAGCAGATGTGTTAAATAAAATTCTAATCAATATAATTGTGAATGAACACATTTAAACTACCTGAACATGGATCATAAAGGATGTAAAACGTTGGTAATTAAAACATAGATAAAATATAAATATTATAACGCGATAAAATCCTTAAAATAATAGTTCTATTCCATAAAATATTTAAGCTTCCAGAAATTATGACAGTCCTTTAATAAGTAATATATCCCTAAGTATATTATTAATAAGCTGCCTAATATAACTGTAAAAACGAAATCACAAAACCTTAATAGGTCGTCCAAATATTCCTTAATTAACTTACTTGACTTTGTAGAGAGAGTACTTCGTGCGAACTGGTCAAAGGCTACCCTATATAATGCCAATAGGAAAGCATACAGGCAATTATAAGAATTCCTGAAGATAACCCCGGCCGTGTTTACTCGACAACTTGCTCCCGTGATCGCTATTATCTTTTATTATCTTACTTGTTATTATGAAACTCAGTTAGGTACAGTAATAACCTAACTGCTCACTACATTTATCGTAGTGCAATAACCAATAGCGATTTGTCCTAATTAAATGAGAACAGGTCTAAGAGTATTGAATGAAATTAAAGAAACAACTAAAAAAAGGTGTTTGTGTACTTTATATTTGGTATATTGGAAGAATTAAAACTGACTGACTCGTAGTGTTGAATCAGGTAAATATTAAAAAACAATGCGACTATTCCAACAACTTCAATTTTGGCAGGAAGCACCGGTATTGCAAAAACCAAGATCAACGCGAGTGCTACCGCGCTCCGCGCACTTGCAAATCTGTAAGTGTAATGGGAGAAGCCTAGTACGCTTACTAGGCTTTTTCCCAATAAGAAGAAATTGAAAAAAACTGAAGTAGGAACCTACCTAATCATTTTGCTTTTGTCTGCTTTAATTTATCAGCTTGCTGTTACCCGGCCAGGCGTTGTTATGGCTCGGAAAGATAAAAATAATTCGAATGTAAAGTTGTGTCAAAATTTCAAAGTAATCGGTAAAGACCTTTCGGAGATCTAAGATTTTGAGTACTTACTATGTAGATATAGATTAGGTATGTACCTAAAAACCAAAACGTAAAGATTGATATTTTATTGGAGTTGAGTTATAGGAGTGTAGAGGAATGTATTACATGGCACGACTTACGGGTGACCATAGACCTGATTTTTAGTTAATAAAGTGATATAACCTGTCATCGTACCTACACAATAGAAAAAGATTGTTTGATGTTATGATTCTTTACACTGGAGCTAAAAGATATATAAAAAAATGTGTTTTAGCTCCGATGGATTCGCATTATCTCGCCCGTTTCAGTACGAGATATGTGACGACAAAATTATTTAATGGTTTTAGTTGTCTCTTTGCGTAACTATTATTATGCTGCGGTAATTACGATTCTTATTAATTAGATTATCATATGCTTTATCTTTCGTTTATGTTACGTAAAACAATTCCCATGAAAAAGTATACTGGTATTTCCCGCGTTTTTCCTCCTCCCTAAACATCCAATAAGCGCCAATCAATCTTAGTTTACGGTTCAGTTTCTATAAATATGGATTAATTATTACTAAGAAACCATTCATCATCAAAGGAAAACCAATAGAGCAAATATTTATTTCAATGGAGTGTGAAAATATTTGGGGTAGAGCAAATTTATGATAGCTGCCTAAAAATCCAGAAAATTTAAATATTTATAGATCCTTATTCATTGGGGATGACAAATACCATGGAATGGGACGCTTGAGGAAACGGAATGAAGATTATAAAAATGATCAAAGACTAAAAGTTGGTAAACGTCGATATTATAGTAAATGTAAAATATAATAAGTTGTTTTTGTTTAATTTCAGATAATTAAACATTATTAAATATTTCTGAGAATTGTAATTATAGGTACCCTTATCATTTTAACTGTCAGTATCTTTTGAATATTTATGTACCTACCTACTCAATAAACGTAAATAAGTACTTCTTAGTAGTTATTAGCTAAAGTTAGTTTAGATATCAGTGCTATAATAAGGCAATTGAAATTAAATTAGGAGAAAGATATAACAGATATCAGCTTAAAAAATCTTGATGTTTATTATTTTTTTAAAGCTTACTAGCATTGTGGGACTCGCATTAGGTACTAGTATTCTTGTTAACCCCTCATTCTAAGCTAAATGCTTGTGTTACGAGTGGGTTCACGTCGGTAGTGCAATGGGTGGGGTTCGAACCGGCAACCACATGATCGCAAGTCCGACACCCTAGCCATTAGATTACCGCCGCTTTTAAGAATGGATCATGGCCTATTTATTGATTTTTGTTCACCGAGAAAAAGAGAGAGGTGTGTTGTGTTTCATGGTACCGTAATTATGTTTTTTGGCCAGCTGCAGAGTTACAACTATTGCAACATCTGTGACCCGGGATCTCTAATGGCAAAGGAACACAAAAACAGCAAGAAAATGAAATGTGGTTAGTGTAAGAAATATATTATGTTTTGAAACTCGCCAATCATACCTAGACAAAAATTTTTAGCAATTCTGGTGACATTTGGAAGGACAGTTTTTTCGTACTTTTTCATTGTATCTTGAAAATCGGAGTCTGGCCAAGTTGTGCCCATTGTAGGTATCATAATTGTATTCACTATTGTACTATTACGAGACAAGAACTTGGTGCTGTAACTTCCAGCGTTAAAAAATTTCGTCATGACTGTGACTTCTTGTGTCTACAAAATTTATGTCGTCTAAGAGCTCAATTATGCAGGCACATTGCTTTGTTCCTATTAATTATTACGGAGAATTATAAAATAATAAATAAACGGCAAGTTATTAACATAAATTATTAGTATGCAAATTTAACAGAAGCGGTGTGGTCTGCGGTTAGGAAATTCTAGTGCAGCAATGTGTTTTTAAAATTCAATTTATCGTGGGCTAAAATGCCGTGTAAGCAAAGTATTCCGCATCTACATATCTACCTGAATATTAGTAGAATTCGAAATATTTGAAAAACAATCACACTAAATATTTTATCGGCATCAGCTGCTTGTGCTGCACCGCGATGAGCTGTCATTCTTGATACCGATACATTAAGACACATAATTATGTATATTTTTAGTCGGCTTAGAAAAAGGAGGAGGTGCTATGTTAGTCTGTGCCTTATTATTTCTGTATTACACAGATTACAGTGTGTTTTGAGATCACAATCTAACTCTTCTACGTTTAAACTTGTCGTAAAGAGCTCGATATATCGGCTATCAAATGTTAAGACGTTCATCAAGACGTTATGACGTTATGCTATCCATAGATCCATAGTTTGGGAAACGCTAGACTCGGAGATGACTGATAGATAAAAATATATAGATACCTATACCTACAATTTTCTTACATTAGAATTGTATATCTATCTAATTACCAATATATCTGTATTAATAGATTTATACTTTTAAGTAATTGTTTGCTAAATTATTATTAGTTTTGAATATTTTGCTCTAAGCCGATACAAATAGGGAACAATTATACTATTATTATAATATACCTACACATTGATTTCTGATTTGTCTTGAAAGATAATAGGCACCTCCACACTATAAAGTCGCCTGCCACTATTCTTGAGCAAAATGTTGCTAATTAGAGCATACATGTAAATAATAAATCGCCCTTGTGAGTAGTGCAAGTTCAACGTCTCTCTGCTTCACTAGTCTGTAGGTACTGTCTGTTTGTCTTTTACTTACCGTTATTAGGGACCTAATGCTAAATGCAAGTCAGATTCATTACGCTAACGAGATCAAGGCGTAACTCAAACACCTTGTTTGTTGTAGGTACTCGTAGAAAGATTCTAAGCTAAACCATGTTTGACTCTTACTAGAATTGAAATAAAATTACTTTAAATTTTTATTTTACTATTATTTATATAAGTGTACTATAATAGAATTGAAGTAATCTAATTTTTTATGGATTTTATCGAAACATCGGGAATTTAATAATATCAATATTCTCGGTAATTTAGGCACGGAATTAGTGAGGTTTTAAATTCATTATATGTTTATTTTCATGACTATTTAATAAGTATTTCTTATTTGATTTGGTAATCGATTGATTTATATTATGCTTTTCCGATCAGCTAGGTCTTTTATAGAACAAGCTAAATTAAAGATTTGCAAGAGAATAAATACCCGAATAGATTCTGTGTCTATCTCTATTTTTGTCTCGTCGGAGCTACAGTGTAGCAAGCAGATGAGGTTTACACCTAGCAGTTAGCTACTACGTGAAGTTGTTACAACAAGTACAACTTTTATTTCTTTTTACATATCTCCGAGCCTACATATTATGGGCCGACTTCAGGCCTTTATTCATTAATTATTAATAGCTGAGAACTTATTTGTTATGAAGACCATACTTTCAGGTTTGCCTTAATTCAGACAGCTCGAGCGAAGGGACTGTTTTAAGAGATGGTAAATAAAGAAAATTTATCGTATTATTTGTCAGATGTTTTGAAAATAACACAGTGAGTTCATTACAGAATAACGTGAGAAAAACATAAAATACTCACATATTCATAGGTTCTCCATCATAAACAACAAGGTGTGCTGAAACATTCTAAGTAACAGTATAACACTGACTCTTAAGTCACATATTATTTCCCCCTAGTTTATGAGGCAGGTTTTCACTATTAAAGCTACCTTAAATAACTAACTTATAACCTAAAATAATCACTATGTTCTTTGTAAAAGGTTATCTGTCTGTGTGTCAATAAAGAATTTATTTATGTATTAATTATTATTTTTGGTTGGGAATACAAATAATGTATATTTAATTTACATTATCACGTATAATTTACATTATACTAAAAAGGGCAGTGTGCCCAAGTAATAATTACGCTGATGAATCGATCTGCAAGGTAAGCTACTTTTGCCGCGGTCAGTCTATGATTAGGAGTTTATTCTTAAAACATCCCCTTAGGGACTCGGCAAGCATATTCAGCTGTCGGTCTTGGTTTATATTGGCTACGAGGGTAATAAATGGATGATTTCAATAGGATCATATAATTAGTTACCTCTAGTGCCATCACTATTTTAAGAACTGACATAATTATTATGCGTGTTAAATATTAAAATTTAACGATATGGTAATCATATAGATAATAAAGTATTTAAGGGTCAATGCACCAACGTACCAATAACTATATTGTAAAGGCACTACAAATATATAGAATTAATCCGCAAAAAAATAATAAGTTTTATTTCATTACAATTATCACAAGATATCTATACTTAATGTTTATTTTTCTGTTATTTTTGTTTTGTAAAATACACCAAGTTTTGCTTTAATAAAGTTATTTATTTGATATCGTAATCTAGATACAGATGACCCGTATCAAAGAACTGGAAATGTTGAATTCAATTTTCTCCTACATCTTTCATCGAAATGAACTGCCTTTAGAATTGAAATTCTGCTTTAGATCATTCTGTATTGCAATAAAATTCTGCTGGCAGTGAAACCCAATAACCAGTGTATACCGTATCTAGGTACTGATGAAGGTGCGGAGTGCGAATCCGCTATCTTACTTATGTAGGTACATTCAGTATTTCATATCTCACATTGGCGGGAGTAAATTACTTTATTATTAATTCTCTTTTTTTTGGGTTCCGTACCTCGAAAGGAAAAACGGAATCCTTATAAAATCACTTTGTTGTCCGTCCGTCTGTCTGTCTGTCAAGGCCCTTTTTCTCAGGAACGCGTGGAGGTATCAAGCAGGAATTTATATCAATTACTCAGGTCTCTGTCCCTTGGAGCTGTGAAAAAAATCGAATCAATCCAACGCAATCAATAGATACAACCGTTTATGCCGAAAAATTCGCGCACATTTTCGACATTCGCATGGGATTCAAAACCTACAAGGTACTTCCCGTGAACTCAGAATCTTGAAATTTGGTACAAAGCAACGTCTTATAGCACAGATAAGGAAAAATTGCGAAAAGCATACATTTTTAGTTACATCATACTATAAAAATATTTTTAAGTACGGAACCCCCGGTGCGCGAATCCGACTCGCACTTGGCCGGTTTTTTATAGATGTTAGGTACCTCAAAGTGTAGTGTTAACTTTAGGATTTGACAAAAGCAAAGTGATTTATAGGTATTATTTTTAAAGCCATGAGGCCTTAACGATATGTAGGGACTCCGCGTGTTCTTTGTTCAGTAAGTGGCGGAGATATTATTACATATAGGTAATGTAGATACTCATCAGGTGGGAAGCGTAAGGGCTCTGAGGTTGACCTTTGCCATTCTCTCAGCAAATGCCGCATCAGACTAATGGACTTTTATGGACCTTCTAATGAAATTTTGTGTACCCTAGCCCCAAGTGAGAGGCAATTGGCATATCATCCTCCGTGAACATGAACTCTTGAAATGTTACGTTACCTTTTGTTCCAAAGCGAACACAAATTGAGATGATTATATTTTTGGAAATACTTTTATAATATTTGGGAGACGTTTGACATTTCACTCGAAAAATAAATGTCACCTCTTATCATATTATGATGTCATTTGATTATTTTAAATGATTTATCGTTTAAATTTATATTATAATGTACCATATACAAGGTGAAGACGATGTTATGAGATCAAATGAAAGCACTTTAAAATAGCAAATGGTAATAACCACAATAATAACATTTTCCATACAAATTAAATTGTTGAGCTGACAAACTTTAAAGGAAGTTGTTTTTTTGTTATAGCATCACATATTTTGTATTCCCCTAACATTTATGCAGAGTACTAATTTACACCCATAGTTCATCGGTACGTTTAGGTATAATTACCATTTAATTTAAAGTCTGGTACCTACCTAAGTTGTGTTGTAATTGTTACGTTGTCTCCACCCTGTATACGCGTAGGTGTACGCACGCAGTGAACAAACAGAGCCCGTATGAGACTTTTTCTCGTGCAAACAATGTTCGGCTAGGTGGCGAGCAGTGAGCAATGTGTGCAATTAATTAAAAGCCGCAATCCGCGCAAATGTTGACCGATGTGCTTGGACGTCGTCGGGGCGTGCGCGCCCTTGCCACGCGAGTCCCAAGGAGGTCACGGCCCTACGGGATCAACCTGAGCTATGTGTCATTAGTACATGCTTATGTAACGGGAAATGGTGCGAACTTACCTACCATTATCATCGGTATTCTCGTTGATATCGTCGTGCGACGGGTTGTTGAGTTCCCTAGATTATGGTCGAGCTACACAATGACTGATAGGTACATGCGTGCTGTCAGTTTGGACTGGAATACTCAAAACAAACTCTGAGCTGCTACTGAGAATTTCATAAAAAAACAATAACACTGCTCGACCTGGAAATCGAACCTTAGACCTCTAGCGTAGTATTCGCGCTTGGGAACACAAGACTAACGTTATTTACTCAGCATAATAATATAGACAGTTCATTTGAATAGGTTCGAAAATAATACAAATATATTCAATTCAAATTCGCTTTTCAAAGCATAATGAAGTCTGAAAAATGTGCACGTACACCGTCACGTGCATGAATGCTGTGCTAAGTATGCTGCAAAGTTGATAAACAACACAGGTTAACGAAACAGCTGACTCGGTAGGTTATCCGGTTAGTGAACCTGTTCACAATCGCTCCTTAAGAAAATAAAATCTCCCATTTATTTTTCAAAAGCCTTTGTTATTTTTTCTAAATACTTTAACAAATTGTTATTGTTTACTTTTAAATTGTTAGATAAATAAGTCTTGACAGTTAATACGATCAAAACTTGAACAATAATTCAAACATAATTCACCCTCACCCGCCACGCTTGTTACTGATAAATTCTAACGTCAATAATTTCTATTATCTCATCACTAACATGTTCCTCTAATTTAATAATCGATAGCTTACATAACTTAATCGATTGTCCTTCTACACGATAGTTATGAATTGATAATGTCTCTAAGTCTAATGGCAATACGACAGTTGTAGTGCCCACAAATGTAATATTTATTCTTCACAATGTTCAAGAGCTCCTGGTGTAGGCACCACCCAGTCCGATCAATGCGGCCTCGCTTGAATGAGATCCTTATCATCGGGCCCATTCGTGCCTTGGAGGTTGATGACGGTAGTCGTTACAGGGAGCCGATACCCTAAAATTAGGACATCTGTCTGTCCTAAGAGTATCGTTTCCTCTTTGTATTTGTGTTACAAAAATATCTATGTTTGATGGGTGTCGTTCCATATTTTTTTATCGTATTTTGTGGAAATAAATCAATTCATTATCTACCTACATACATTTATATGCTTTTTAATTTGCCTTAGCTGAAGAGAATTATGCGAGGATATAAATAACTGTTCTATAAATTATTTAGTACTCTGTTTTTTTTTATCTTATACCACAATATTATTTTAAAAATATATGACAAAATTTAATGTGATAATAGTTGTGCTATCATTAGTCTAGTGATCCTAAGCGCGATTGCTATGCTCCTGGTCTTGAGTTGGATTCCCAGATCAAGCAGTGTTACTTGGTTTTCTATAAAATTCTCAGTAGCCTTCAGCCCGGAGTGTAGCATTTGGCTCGCTCAATAGCAATAGGCGCGCTTCCTATTACATGGGACCTCTCCCCGGTATTTTGTGGTGTCTACTGATTCTGACTGTCTCGAATTGTGAGATTTGTTTTAATTATACGGTAAAGCTGCTGGTGCTTGATTATATACAGTAGGTATAAACATACAATATGTATATGTATGTATTCAAAAGTTATTGGGAAAACGATTAATATTTGTATATAAAGTGAAATTTGCTTTTAACGAAACGTCGAAATTCCTGTTAGTTTCTAGTAAACTACTTCATCATATCAAAGGAATCAATAGCACAGCGATAAAACGGAGGAAAATTATAGGAATAATTAAATACTTCGCTAAAGGAAAAGCAAATTAATGGCGGCTTTTAATTTGCGAAAGTATTCATTATCCGAAGCCGAAGTCTGCGTCGCGTGGCTCTGTCTAGAGACTCCAATAATACCAAGCCGGGCTATATTGATCACTGCCTCGCCGATTGAATTATTGAATGCTACAACTTCACTTCATTTATTACAACAAAAACATTTTTACTGTATTAATTTAATCAACTGAACTTTCGCACTCGGGCTATATTCATGAAACATTTTACCATGGAACCCTATAAATCCAACGTACACGTTGCGTGCCAATAAGTCGTTAACAGCTATTACGTTATAACTAAGGTAATTTACTAAATTGTATTATATAATATGAAGGAAAAAGTGTTATCAAAAACTACAGCTTTAACATAAACGTTAAGGCGCTTTTATTAGCGGTCTCTAAATCGACATTGAGTTTATTTATGACTGGCGAACATAAATATCAACACTAAGAAGTGTCTTTGTCCCTCTCGGGCGCACCGGGGGTAGGTACAATATGTTATGTATATTTAAGTCCTCACGTTTCGTAATAGCCAACAGTGAGGGTAAAAGTGAGTAATAACTTAGGGCCGGGAGCGCGGAGCGTTAAAAGGCGAGTCGAGTAGGTATAATGTTTCCTTAAAGGAAGATGAACGATTGTGGGCCAACATATGAGGCTTCAGAGGCTTGCCGTCACCGACCCCTGTCAAGTTACCTCAGCACACTGCCATTGTACTATTTCTGCTCCTTTCATGATCAATGTCATAGTTAAGTCTTAAAGTCTTTCTTAAAAAACATCCTAATAAAACAGGTCCTTTTGGAAAATTTGTGAGTAAATTATTTTATTCATGATAATGATACCGAATGCCTGGTTAAGTGTACGATCATAAACTTGCAAACATAAACATACAAAAAAATTACCATCTATAGTTTGAGTCTAACTACAACTAATTATTATGAGCCTTTACACTGTGCAAATCCTGCGCTAATTGCATCCATGTCAAGCTCCTACGCTCATTTTTCCGTAATCCAGAGGCCTGTGACCTACATTAGGATTGTACTTAATTGCCTGTGTTCTTAATATAATGTTAGATCTTATTATATATTAGTCTACAAGCAATTCTGGATATCCATTTCAGCATACAGCGCTAAATAAGTTAGTAACCCACAGGCAAACCTTGCATTTTGAGAGATGGTTGTGCGCTTCTTTGCTGTAAGCTTACTTACCTACAACTGTTTTTGTATTTACGCGATATTTATAATTTTCTTCTGAGCACATCAGTGTATTACAGAACCTGTATGAAAGCAATAAAAGTAAGTCAATTGGTACGTTTTATCGGCTGCATTGTTAACATTAATTTGGTGCAATTAATTATTTCAATTCAATTTGCGATCTCCAATTTTCGGTCACATTTTTTGCGGGATTGTTTTCATGTAGCATAAATTGGTTTTAATTTTGAGTATAAATTGGTTTTAATTTTGAGTTCGTGTATAGTTTGTCATAAAATTATTATGAAGTATTGAGGATTGCCTTTGAAGGAACATTACATTACAACAAAAACATCTTTTTGTGACGTCCACCTCACTCGCATTGTCCGCAGTCCATGTTGATAGCTGTTAAGTCTCCTTTCTTGAAAAAATAAGTACTTCTTAATTTCCTCAGAGACATAATAAAGTCCCCGATTCTCTTCTAAGGCAGAAGAGAATCTGGGACTTTTACTGGGTTTATGAATTACTTGTTACAGCATTAGGTTATATAAATTAGATTATATCTAGTCTGACTCTTTGCAATGATTTGAAGAAGGTGCACGTAAATGTTGTGAGATTCTATCAGCTCCTTGACAAACGAACTTGGATAAGAATTTTTAAGGATAACTCCTTAAAATTTGTGTTGTGAAAGTAGTAGCGTTACCTAGCTAAACAAAGATTAAGTTGAATGGAATTGCCGCTCAAGTTTTGGTCCCGTCGTGTGAGATTTATTTAGATTGTTTTATAAGTAAATTGGATTTAGGGTGGATTGTAAACTATGTTTACCGTAGGAATACGTAGGCTGCTCCAAAATAATTGCAATACAAATGTTTTTATGAAAATTTTGCAAAATACAAAGCAATTGCTAATACATATTTCTTCTCATTTATCTTTTGTAACAGAGGCACAAACCAAGCCCTTTTTTCCTTTTCCCTTTTAGTGACCTTGATAACAGGGAAAAACCTAATATGACAAGGCGCAAGTTCCAAGCTGCAAGGAGGAGGTTGTTCCAATAGTGTGGCTCAAAAACTCTTGACGCTATAGGTGCTGGCAATGGATTATTATGATGGAAGTGCTAATCTCAGACGAGATTGCGGTCCTAATTCTTTTAGCTTCTTTATAACTTGCGGCAAACAAATTCTTATATACCATGCAGATAATCTTCTGCCTGCCTCATTAGCCAAGTGGTCCTGAGCGCGACTGCTACGCTAGAGGTCCTGGGTTCGATTCCCGGGTCGAGCAAAGTGTTATTGGGTTTTTCTATGAAATTCCCAGTAGCAGCTCGGAGTTAGGAATTTGTGCCCGGTTAATGGCAATAGGCTCGCCCCCTATTACCTGGGACCTAAACATACCGGCGAACTGTGGGTGTACCTTAGTACGCCTCTGCCTAACCCTTCGGGGAATACAGGCGTGATGGTATGTTATGTTATGTTTATGATCTTCTGTGAATCCAAGACTACCCTTTCTATAAGTTCTCCTTTAGCAAAGAAAATATTTATATCAAGACTTATAGAGGAGCATACGTACATTGTGTCAGATGGTTTGGTGTTGCAAAGCTTAAATCAAATATCGTATCTTATAGCAAAATAGAGGAAGTCTGTGTATGTCTTGCCTTACATTAAGTACATTCATCTTATATTAATGATAGAGTTGTTGTATTGTTTATTGTTGAGTCCATTTGTGTAAGAAAATAGCATTTTCTCGACGGCGTACAAGAAAGTTGTCCGCAACACCAATTTATTATGTACTACAGTTTTTGCCACTACACAAGTAAGGAGATTTATTTAGGTTAAATTACTGTGTTGTTGACATACACATTGTTTTGTTACTTGGATTGTATTTTTGTTCATATGCGAAGAGGTTTTGATACATAAATAAATACTTCTTATAAAAAAACACGTAAGACGTGTCCCTTAAGTGCATTAACTGTGTGAATATGTAACTTAAACAATATACAATATTTGCTGACATGACGTCAGATTTTTTTTCATTATTAGATTTCTGCCTCTCCTTTGAAAACTTATTTCGCCTACTTTTTATTTTATGGTCCTCTTACAAGACCATTAACAATTAATAGTGTTCTAGAGAGAAATAATAACGCAGACCGATAAGTTTCTTATAATATTTTGTTTTCCTAGGAACAATAAAAATAAAAGTTCATCCCAAGGAAATTTTATAATTTTACATAATTTCAATACCTATTCAATCTATTAAAACGTCAAAACTTATTTATCCATTCAGAGTTATATATGTATAAAGAGTTGTATGTTTTAGTTTCAGCAACACGAGCTTGCCCTAGGTCCATAGATACAAACTATTGTATACTCAAACCCTTTCACCCCTTCCGCATGCATGCATCTTTTCATACCTGCGCGTCACTCGTGAGATACACCTGTTACGAGCTAATGGAGACCAAGGCCATCGTCTCTGACACTTATACTTGCACTCTAATGTGGAGCTATGAAAGGAAAATAAAGAAAAATCCTACTAATATTATAAATGCGAAAGTTTGTGAGGATGTATGGATGGATGTTTGTTACTCTTTCACGCCAGAACGGCTTAACGGATCTGGATAAAATTTGGCACAGAGATAGATTATAGTCTGGAATAACACATGGGCTACTTTTTATCTGAAGTCCACGCAGACGAAGTCGCGGGCAGAAGCTAGTATAAAATACAATTTCTTAGTAGATGCGATTACCATGGGTGTAGGCTCTTGAATTAATTATCATTCAAAGACACATTATCATTGCTCAGTGAGATTAGAAACTGGGGTGGAGCAACGTTGTAACGAGATTTGCGACGTATTATGTTAATTGAATCAATCGATTTATATTAATAACATTATCTATCAAGTTCGAGGGCGTGATAGAGTGATTCTTAGGCTTAACGTCTGTAATTAATATATAGCATCTCATCGTTGCCTATATATAACAGTTTATTGTTATTATGACATTGTTGACGGCTCTTAATTACTAAAAATAGCTCAGACTTTTTGTCAGTCAGTTATTCTGGTTCATATTTTTTACAAACTGCTTAATTAGTCCAGTGGTCCTAAGCGCTACTTGTACGCTGGAGGTCCTGGGTTCAATTCTCTGATCGAGCATAGTGTGAAATCAGCATCCAATTGCGTGCAGTCGTTTTTACGTGATCCGAGTTCAAACTCTGGACTGGGTATAATTTTAATCGGGTTTCAGTTTTTTTTCATATAGATAAGTAATCTAAAGTTAATTGTTTTATCTCATCAGTTACAATTTTATTAAATTAATATGTAAGATTAAAGTAAAATATTAATTAAAATTAAAAGTACGATTACTTTAACTTGTCTCCTGGAATTTGCATCATCGAAGTACGATGTCATTTTGAATAATCACGCTTGAGTACATCCCAAGTGATTCAAGTAATTGTGACATATTCGTAAAGTTAATTACTCGCTCGCACTGATTTGTTCGAGCACATTCATTATATCAAAGTTACTATTTGTTGAAGAACTAATTTAATGCTAGCGGCTAAATAATATTAAAGCCAACCTTTGCTGAAGTTCGCTTCGTCATATCGTTTATTGCGTTTGTTGCATACTGTTATGTGCAACCGCTGCAACTATTATGGTCTAAGCTACTTTGATATGTACATTCGTTTCTAAAATAATATAGAAGCTTTGACCACTCGGTTTAGTCTGTATCGACTGTAAATTTCAGCTATTTGTATTGGCCAGGTAAGTGTTTTTAAAAGAAATGGCTAAGATTTTTATAGACACATAAATCATATTATTTTTATGTCTCATACAAACCATAACAGTAAGATGAGGTACCTATGTATTCAAATAATTTTTCATTCTCTTTTTCTCCATGACTTACAATCGGAAAATTAAAGGAAAACATACAGTGTATCAGTTTCTTTAATCTGGAGCAAATTCTTAAAGAATACATATGGCAATAGGAAATTACAGTACCCGTAGGCGACGACGAGACGTCGACGGCGACGCGACGACACGACCCCAAGTTACTGTTTACTCGGAAATCCTCGCCGTGACCTCGTCGCGGCAGTCAGAGGTGACCCCATGTTTCCGGTCACGGTTCGGTTTCTAGGCAATAGACAAGAGCAAGGAAGCCGTCGCGGCTATGGAGAGATGCTACACAAAAAATCAAGGAAGGGATATAACGTGGCTAGATATGGGATTCTGCCCACGCCATTTGAGCGAAAAAATAAATTCCCTGGCATAAACATGGGTTTATGCCAGGGAATTTCTCAGTTAATAAGAATCAGTTACTTCCAAATTTTGAAAGAAACTGCTTATGAAAAAATTGTAGCTGTACTGACTGATACGGTGATCATGTTTGTCTAAGTATATCCCCCGTCTAAAGATGGCTTTATATACGGATATACTATATACGGATAGACGGAAGTAACTGATTCTTATTAACCGAGACGGTTGAACAGTTTCGTAGTATGCTACTTATATTATTTCAAGATACCTACGTAATGACATGCATTTAAGCTTACTTGAGAAAAAAACATTGTTGACTAACCTTCAACATAAACGCTTTTGCTTATTCAAATATACATTATTCGTTAAATTGAAGAAACCTTTTACGAAATTTGAAATGAAATATCACTCTTTCGTGAACACTATCAACAAATAAATCTTTAAGCAATTCGCTGTAAAATGCAGTTTATATACGAGACTATATCGAAAGAACTTGAGAGTACACACATCAAAAAAAGTTTGCGATCACTAGCTTAAGCTGATATTTTTTTTTTATTAAACTTTATCAAGAAAAAATCGTTGTTGTGTGTTTTCTTTAAATATAAATACCCTGTTTGAAATTAAAAAATAACCGTAATAAAAAAGATTTCGATTTTTCAAAGTGATCGCAAACTTTTTTTGATGTGTGTATATAAATGGTATCTAGGCAAGTCGGTGTCATATATTGTAAGTTAGCACTCAACGTAGCAGACGGACGTGCACAACGACCTTTTCGTTGAAAAGCTGAATGTGTATGCGCCTTTAGCTCGCGTGCCGCTGAATGAAACTCTTGTTCTATTTAATACGTGACTTATTTAGGATTAACGTGAGGCGTAACGTAATCTACTAAAAATAAACTTTACATAATTTACTGTTGCGAAGTCTAGTGCTAAAAACAATGTGATGTAAAAAGGGTTTGTAATTCCCTACATGTGCTTTTAGCATATTTTAAGACTCGCTCTTTACTTGGATCCATATAGGAAAGTTCTAAATTGCCCTACAGACACGGCTATGAGATACGTGAAACTCACCACTATTATGACAGCGCGACCATGACATGCGGTCCATCGTCTGGACCATCTTCAAAGGGCGAGGCACGATCTCGTATCAAATGCGCGCGTGTGCTCAACACGCACACCACTTTATGAACTTTACTCGATCTGGGATTAGATCTCGCAACCACAATCCTATAATTCCCGCTTACGACCGCTAGACTAATGAAGCTATATGGAAAAATTGAATTTGAAATATACTAAAGTTATCAAGTCAGTATATAATCCTAATATTCCATAAATCTAGTCGTAGGTTTAGGAAAACATAATTTAACCCTCTTAGAGACATTGTAATCGTGCACAAGCTCCCCAATTACTGGGCTTTAAGGGTTTTTAAGGGTCTCTATGCTGGATTTAACAATGAAATTCTCATTAAATACGAGCAAACACTCGACCAAGAGCTCTCAAGGACTTTATACGCACACGAATGAGCACCAATTCAGAAACGCTGGGTTTCAGAAAGTCTGTCTCATTATAAAATGATTTCAATTGAATTTTAATTTCAAAATACTAAAATTAATTTTTAATTAACGCTTTCAAATTAGTGAGCAGTATGAATTTCAGGATTTTTTAAATAATTTAAGAATTCAGAATTCATACAATTCTAAAATTTAAATAGTTAGGGTTAGGTAGGTACTCGTGCCAATATATACAAATTATACATACATTCTAAAAATCAGAGAGTAAGCTATAAAAGTTAATTTGATATTAATTTAACTGATTTATAAAAAATAATCTGCATACTTACCGTAGATTTATTACGTGGCTTTTCATTTAATTTTCAAGTGTAACTGTCTCCGGAACAGTAGAGTAATATCCAAAGTTTTATAAAACCAGAAGACAGACACTCCATTATACTCGCATAAGCAAACTGCAGTAAAATTGCAATTTGTTTGTGAATAAGGAAACTTGTGAGGAATCACGGAGCAGTTTTAACTACTTACAGAACTTAACCACGACACAGAGTCACAACAAGCTCTTAGACTTTACACCACGGTGAATTTATTGCATCGGAAACTGCTATCAGGACACCCAACAAACTTTATGGAGTTTGCTGGTCGTTACATTAATTTATGCACCTCATAAGTAACAAATAAATGATCGCAGTAACTTTGATCTCGATGACACTAGGTGTATCGGAACTGTAGATCAGGTTGTCGTAAAAAGACGATATTACTATGGCTATAAGTATAAAAATAAATAAAGTAATAATTCGATGCGAGGATAGGATGTAACGATGAAATCACTGAAACTGTATAAAACATTTGACACTTGGTTTTAAATATATTTATTTTTGTTGAATAGAGATTTTATTTTCATCTCATCGTGCATTTCTTTAAAAGACTCCCGTAGAAATCTCGGTACTCTACAGTACCTAGATATTACATCGTTATAGGATTCATTATAGTCCCATGCTGGAGACCAGTCTCCTTTCAGACTAAGCGGAGTCAAGCTATCATAGTCCACCATGTCGGCCCGGTGCAGATTGTCACTTTAGCGGTTTTCACAGGACGTCGATAAAATCTCTCCTCATAGTTTCCTCTCAATGATTCCTCGCTGTTGGTATAGGTACCATTTATATTATACTAGCCAGGCATGTTTGATAAATATTTTTCTTATTACTCTGAAAATAGCCGTTGGCAAAAGTTCTACTTTGAGACGTGCACTTAAGTGGTACTTTCACAATGTTGCACTTGGTAAGTGCCCTACGCGGCGGGATATGACCGCGGGAATAGTTTTTGTTTTAAACGATTCCCCCTCGTAAGTCTTAGACGAACAGTATTCCTCTTAGAAGTACCCGCACTCATTGGGCGAGGCTTCAAACTTTGCGGGGTCGAGTATTCTTCGGGGCTCCAATAGCAGGGCTGTGCTACCAGACGGGTCTTGAAAGCTAACTTTGAGATTAATAGTAATGGCAACTCACACCCGCAAACAGTATTAGCCAGATGGTTTTATTTATACGGCTAGTTCGCAATTAGGGGTTGCAGTGTCGTGGAATCCAACAGGATTCTAAAATGAAACAAATAATAATGACTGATTCTGTGGGTTTATAACTGAGTTAGTTATTATTATTTATATAACATTTCAACAAAGAACAACGTGGGCTTTAAATATCTTAGAAAGTTTAAGTTTACGGGTCAACCCGTAAAGTTAGGTACCTAGTTAAGGTTTATACATGTCAGAAATGTCTGAATTACCCCTGTGGACCATGAAGTAATGAAATTGGACCATCCGTCCTTTATGTACCAAAATGGGTCTTCATTTTGGTACATAATAGACTTTAAAATTTAAAATTACCTATCATATGTAGGTACGTGTTTAGTATCGGAAAACTTGCGTAACAAATTGATCGAGTAATTAAGTGACATTTGGAACAATTAAAAATAACCATAATGGAAAATAGGCATCGTCAGGTGAGCTGCATATCATTAGGTATTATTGTGGGTAGCAGCTGTACATAATGGGCGAAGCCGCGGCTCGTTCCGGCTAATGTAGCCACTACCACACGCGAATGCCTACGTAACCCTTGATTTATATTAACGATTTATAACCCTCACGGGGCTAAATTTCATAATTTTGAACTTGGAAGGGGTTAGGAGTTATTGTACTTTATTAATCAAATAAAGCTGGTGAGCTCGTTCTGCGTGAATCGGATCGCTAATAATTAACAAAATGTAAGGTGCCTATTAGTAATTTTAACATTAGACGTCCAACACCTCAGTCTAGCCGTGACCATGGATGCTGCAAAAGATCCGACACGTCTGGAATTAAATAATATTAATCCAACGCGATAAAATCCGTAAAAAGTAGTTTTATTTCAATGTCTTATATTCACAAAATACATTGCTCTGGAATACCTGTAGATACTGGTTTATTTTAATACTGATGATGACAGTAACTTTTTATAAAATGACTGAGTATCTGACTAGGTATCTGTAGAATAGCTGTTTACCCACGAGCCCCGAATTTTTATTCATATACCGTCGCTGATTGTCTTTAAATCAGTTTCTTGGCAATGAAACTAAAGGCATATATTTTGTCACATGTCACTGATAGCAATAACATGCGACTAAAGCTGATAATATCTGAGTCAGCGACTGTTTACAGACTCATAAATACTGTGCATTAGCTGATTGACTTCCAAAACATGTGGATACACGGACTTGTTGTATCAACAAAATAACTTGTAAATGCGTTTAATTCGCCTACATTGCTTAACAAATAATGTTTTGTTACATAGCAGTCAGACACTGTAACCACTTTTCTTCTTGTTACAAAATGTTAATACTTCTCATTTTAATTTAAACCTTATTTTGCCTTTATGTGACATTAAAAGCTATAATTTAGCGTTCGCGGTAGACGAGTTTGGAATGTGGGACAAAGTAATGAATTTTCATTAAAAGAAAATTTCATTAAAATTTTCATCTTTTTTAAAACTTAGATAATTTATCTTCTTTGGGTAACAAAATATGTTAATTAATATACTTAGTATGGAAATAAGAACATCATCTACATACTATTTTTAAGGACTTTTTATCAAACGTAATAGAAATGTATTTTGTAAAATACTTACCTACCTAACATGTTGTGATAAAAGTGAATCACACTAGGAGCCACTTGCACCAACTTTTTAAATGTGTTTAAATTGTATTTAAACACATCTCAGAAGTTGGTGCAAGTGGCTCTAGGTGTTGCAAAAATAAATTTGTATAAAAAAATATATTTATAAAGTTATTTTAGTGAAGGAAAAATTCGACTCGCAGGCAGGATTCGAACCTGCGTCTTCTGGTTTGATACACCAGACGCTATGACCACTAAGCCACCGCGAGTCCTACCTGCCATGTCGAAATTTGCCTTCACTAAAATAACTTTAGGTATAATCTTAGCATGAAAAATGCAAAAAAATCACAAAATGAAAATTGTTTATATTAAAAAAAGGGATTGTATGTTGCTCAAAGTATGAACACAAAATCATCAAACATAATGACGTCAGATGCCAGAAATACGAATTCAAAGTGTTTCACTGTAAAGTTTACGTTTACATTTAATGAATACTCAATAAATATAAACGATGTTTTATTTACACTTGGAAAATCTTCATTAATGAAACTATAAAAAATAAACACTTTTATTACCTATGTATGCATTTGCGAAAAGTTAAGCATAGGTGTACTAATACATCAATGTTCGCCGTTATGTTTATGTCCCACATAGTGGCCAAGCCTAATATTTGACTTAACCAGGGATTCGAACCCAGACTTCACGCTTGGCAGCGCTTCTGCTTATTAGACCAAAGAAGCAGTTAGAGAAATAAACATTTTATCGAAAAATAATTATTGGATATAAAGAATTTTTAATCATAATGGAGTATTCTGTTATCTGTGATAATGGTATCGTAGGGTGCCTATACGTAGGTTGATTTCATATAGCTTTAATCCCACTTAATTGCATTATTTAGACACCAATTAGATACATTCTTTGTCTTAATTTTTCTAGAATTTTGTACGGTGCCAGCTCAAAATATATATTTGGATAGTTTGTTGAGCTGAGTAGATAGGAATTCCAAGGTATTTAATGTATTCACGCCTGTATACTACTACCGCTATTTTCAGAGAATTTAATTTACATTACGAGTTAATTCCATTATCGCTTATGTATCGTTCTTATATTTTTCTTCTCTGTAATAAAAGTTTCGATGAGTTTTCGTGATATATTTAGTAGGTACCTAGGTACTCGAATCGTTGGTGGTCTTAACAATAATTTACAACAATGTTTTCTAATAATGTTAACGGTGATTAATATTATTGCGATGTATAAATTATCAAACATTAAATTTCACTATAAATTCGAAATGTGCGAACTATGTGGGTAAAATGGGTACTTTTAATCTTTAAATATTATAAAATAAAGTCTCCGGCCGCATATATCTTTCCATCTGTTCGTCTTCTCAACAAATTTTCATGCAGTTTTCACTAATGGACGGACTGATTCATGAGGAAGATTTTAATCACGCTACGATTGTTAGGAACGGAGCTACGCGGGTAAAAACATGATCGGGTCGCTAGTTAATCAAAATATTATGTTTCTTACTTTCTTTTTGAAAAAACGTTGCCGTTTCCTGTATCGTGGATAAAATCGCATTATTCTATTATTTTCCTTCCAATAAATCTGTTCTTTCTTCGTCTTATTTGTTCCTTTTTTCATCCATGACATAAATTGACTACTAATACCCTCCCTTTATGTTTGTTGTTTTCTATCAGCATTGCTGTTCAGATTGAGATTAAAATGCATACGCTCGCCCAGCACCTACTTATATTTTTTAAGATCGTAGGTACCGATTTATTTATATTTTTAATAAAATTGTAAACCTTACACAAATATTTTCTGCGTATGAGGATCGAGCTAGACGTGCCCTCGGCCTTTCACATTCATGATTCACGCTCCACAACGGGCCATGCATTACCAAAATAAGCTGACCCTACTTGCATAGGCCTTCGTAACCTTAGAAGATGCACCAGATGCGACTGACTATCAATAATCTACAGTGGACTTCCGCAGATCCCCACATCAATGTTTGGGCTACTAGCCAGGATTCAGGTTCTGTCACGATTTAGGAACTCCCGATGTCAATAGAGAACGACGACAACGCCGTCTCCGAAACACCGAGTTGTGAGCTAAGAATGGTAATCCATCCATACACTGACCGCACCATGCACAGGTTTCCTTTACCTACAATTTTAAATGTTTTTAGTCCTCGAAATATGTAAAATATTATAAATGGGCAGAACGACACATATTATTTTTCAATAGAAGTTGGTCGCACGAAAATTTTTCACCATTTGCTCAAGAATGCGGTGAGTTTAAATAACGAACAATTTGTTATTGTTTAATTAAATGTTGTAATTTAATTAAGTACACACCTCGAGGGTATATCGGCTTTGTGTTAAGACTAATACTCCTAATTTATTTCCGCATAGGTATTTGAACCTTTTTCTGAATAGAACATAAAAAATAAATAAAGGACCTCCGGTAGAGTCGCATTTATTTTGTTTTTCAGTGGTCACATAAGCAGCGATATTAAATAAAAAATAAAAAACGAATCCGTAATGAATGAAAATGATCAGCTTTTTTTAAGACAAAAATAGGCCCTAAAATAAGTATTATTGCTAGCAGAAAGCTGCTAGCAATGATATAAATGATCTATATAACAATGTTAAAAAACATCAATTTGAATTTTGAATTCAAAGTCAAATTTTACTAGCCAGTAATCTTTACCTACTCCTTAATTGAATTTGGAAAGCCAAGCTTAAATTGAAGAGAATAAAAGAAGTGGCACATAATATAATAATAATCGGACATAATATAATATTATGTAGGTGAAGATTGAATATCCTATTTATATACTTACATAGTAGAGGCAACAAAATTTGAAGCAGAAATATTGGTACGCATTTTTTGTTACGCTATAGTATACTTAATACGTATTGAAGTTAGGTAGTATAGATTTCATGCGACATCCTTTAATCAGTTCTATTTTGCAAATCATAAAAAATAAAAACCAATAACAAAACTAAAATATAAATATTGATTCAAGTTTTTAATTTATTCAATTCCCTACTTCTTCAGCTGTGTCACCAAGAACAGTTATTATCTACGTTGTTATTGTTATTATTAATATAGTAATAATGTATATATAATATTGTATATTGAAACTAGATAAGTAGCTTATTCGTTCAAAATACGGCTTCCGTTAAAGTTCTAAGACGAGAGATTAATTGTAGCAATCATCCTACCGCGAAGTATTGATCTCATCTGACCCGAGGCACGGGCGACGCTTACAGAAATCCGATCACACTTATTTATGAAAGCATTGCCGATTGGAATAGACGGTTTTTCGTGTTTTGGTTATGATTGTGTTGCCTTTAATATTTTCAAAGATGCTTACAGTACATGTTTATGTATCTTTTTGTGTTTACCTAAGTATACTTATTTTTTATTAAACGGCATACTTACCCATAAATAATTTCACTTTTTTTCGTTAATGATGTAAATGTAATTCGTTATGTTATTCTGTGCAAATAAGTCAGTTACAGGCATTTAACAACTCGTTTGTCCTGACTGACGCACAGTCAAAACTACAAAGTGTAGAATGGTGAAATTAGGATTATAGGTACTGTAGAGGACCACGTGTATGACGATGGGGGGTTCATTATTTTAATAATTACTACTATATTCTATAATGTAAGCTTCTGCGAGAGGCTTTTTGAAATTTAGATTTTTGTGTGAAAGTTTTCGTTGTTTAAATGTGAGTGTCACGAACGCAACCGAGACAATATATCTATTTGCGATCACGTAGAACGCGTCTTTAACCCTTCTTTTTTATTTATTTATTTATTTATTTATTGATTGATTCTTATTAAAAATATGGACTTGAACAAACTTATTCGTTTCCTATTCAAATTTTAATTTATTTGTAGTCAGTTTTAACATATAGCAACCTTTTAAGCTATGTGCTGTCTGATATATTAAGTAGTAGTAGTAAGTCTATATTATTAAGCAAATTATAATATTTTTTTATCGTAATAGCGCCTTTTTATTATTACAAAATATTCTACAACATCCGAGAATATAGTAATATAGAATATACGGTGAGAAACACGAAAATTTGAATTACAGTTACTGACAACACATAAACAATGACGTGTTTTTGTGTTAATTTTCACATTGTAAAGGAAGAGGGCGAGGGGGGAGGTGTACGTTTAACATCACTGATTATTCTCGAATTCTCAGAAACGGAAGGCTTTATAAATAGAATGAAATACTACTTACCGCAATGAGATAATAATTATAATAAAACTGTCACAATCGAATGCTTCAATCGAAAAATTGAGAATTATTATTTCACTCACACGTTTTTCCTACAGGGATAGGCAGAATGGCCATTTTTTATCCTTGTTTTGCTTCGTCCACATATATACAAAGTCCGTTCACAGATAACAGAATACTGTCCATTTTTGTAGTTTAAACAACAAATTAGAATTCATGCAATAGATATAAAGCGCGAATGTGTCGCACCTTCAACTGTATTATACTACTTAAATTTTATTTTCAAGAAAATTCAGGAAATAGAATTAAATGCATTTGTGGTCTTTGGAAAATGTAATATTTAAGTCTTTAGATTTTAACAACATGTTAACAATCTACTCATTGAAATATTCAAGGTAAAGAACACTAGTAAGAGGTACTTACTAGTGTTCTCGTTAGAGGTACTTACTAAAAATTATAATTATTATCTCATTGCGGTAAGTAGTATTTCATTCTATTTATAAAGCCTTCCGTTTCTGAGAACACGTTTAAGTTTCATCTCGTTAATCCCAGAAATGATAATTAAATATATTATAATTGGGTTGATAGGTGATCAGTACCTATTTGTGGTCGCCGTACCGTGTACGTAATCAGATAACGGAGGCATAGTCAATGAAACCGCCTTATTGTAATATTATCTGCACTCCGCACACGTCCGTCTATTGGTTCGGCTTACTTTTGCCATAATCCCTTAATTTCCGGTTTAATCTCGTGTCTTTAAAACAAACAATGTCCGTTATCCTTTTAGAATAGAATTGATATATTTTATTCATTGTGATTTAAGCACAATAAATTACGGTTTAATTAATTTTCATACAGATTATAAGTAAGGTAGGTTAATATTAATCCATATAGCTCCCTAAACGGGCGTTTCATTTCGGCGTGTAATCCGGTTGTTAAATTGTATTTTCATTAATTTCTTCAAATAATGACTTATTATTGCTTTATTTATTTTTAATTATTGAGTTACCGAAAAGGGTTAATCCAAATCTGTTATGGTTTTATAAATATTTACTCTGTTCGGTGTAAGTACCTATTTATGTATTTACTGCCCATAAGATAAGGCCACATAATCTAAGCCTGGTAGAGACTGGGTGACTTTTATTTTCTTAGACTTTGAACCGATCTTGTGCTCTTTGTCGAATACACGGTTAGTAGTGTCGGTATAAATGGAAACCTACTTTCGATTAGAAAGTTTTCACTATAAAGGTAGGTACTTTGAAAAATTAACATTGAATCTCAAAGATCTTAGAAATATAAATTACTCATATATCTAATAATAATTAATATCATTACTTAATGTTATGTAAAGATATTAATTAATGTTTTTATGTTTAGAGTAATTAATGTTTTGTAAAGGTTACTTAACCTTTACAAAAACATGATGATACTTACCTACCTGTGTTATGCATTTAGAAGGCAGTAAGGAAGCTTGATGTGTGAATTGACGAAAAAAGATTAAGAAAAAGAGTACCTACCATGAACATAATATCTACGTGTACATTAAATTATTCAGACAACGGGCGAGAGCGCCGCGCGCCGCCCGCCCGCCGGGAACAAACCTTTTGTACAGCGAGTTTGCGCGCGAATCATTCGCAAAATGCCAAAGGTCGCGTGCCCTTCCCTTGCAGTCAACTTCTACATTTTCAGAGTTTTAGGGTGATTGATGTCGATCTCTTATTGCTTTTATTTGAATTGCATTCTTAGCCGCTTTTACTTGGAAACTTATAAAACAACAAAAAGTATTTACGGTCTGATTTTCCAATGTAATTTGTAAAAGAAAACTCAAAGATGCTAAATGGAATCTGAGTATTTGGCTTTACCGCTCCGCGTTTAAGAAGTTGAACACGCCTACCGGCATTTATAAGTAGATGTTAATTACCTAACTTTAGATCGAGGTCAAAAGGGGTAGCTGAATGAGGAAATTTGTTTGAGAAAAATCTTTATTGTTTGGAAACTTATTCGCAATCAGTTTGTAATATAAATCAAAATGTAATTTAGGTATCGGTGCGTGCTATAGGTAGATTCAATATTGAAGTTAAATCCCTTGTAGTGTAGTACCTACTTTGCCGAATGAGACTACTGGTGGTAGGCTAACCGAGCACTGTATGTAATCGTGTTATCGATCAGTCTCTTCGGTTAGAGGTGATTATTGTATTAATTAAGCTCACCTACCTGCTTGAAACTACTATTTTTTATTAAAAAATTGTAAAATCGTTTCACTATTGAATACTTATTCATGGATTATAAGAAAATCCATCCCTAAGGGAACGGAATAGGGGTTGAAGGGTTGTGAAAGTTTTTGAAATTAAATCTATGAAATAAATTTGGTTCATCAGTTAAAAATTAAGAAAGCGGTACTAATTCTCTTTTTTATTATTGTGACTATATAGAAAACAGGCTCATTAGTGTAGAGGTCCCAAGCGCGACTGCTACGCGCCTGGTCATGGCTTCTGGATGATAGGTTATATTTTGTTATGTTCTATTACTAAGATTTATTATTTTTAAAGATTAGTTCAAATCTCTATCCATAATTCAAATTTATTTTGGAAATTTAAATTAGTATGACAATCTCTACAAATTTAAGTGTTTTAATAAACTGCTAAATTGATCTATACCCATATATTGCACGTTCCATTTTATAAATGGAACATGCAATGTAAAATGCAAAGCCGAAGAAATCGTTCCCCTTTTGTGATGTAGATAAATTTATGGAGATTCCCACGGGATTGATAAACCATAATAATCAACACGTGTAAAACTGCGGAAGACAGCTAGCACATTTGTAATGATCAGCGTCATGGGTTACAGGTAAATACAGCAAAAATGTATATAGTAGCAGGGTAAATTCTTTCTTAAAAGCAGGTTTACAAAGGAAAATCTGGAAAGCGCGCTTCAAGCATCGCGCACCGGTAAGTTTGTTTGCCCTACGCAGAAAGCTACAGAGGCCCCGCGAAGCCTTTTAAGATATTTATGTCACTCTAAAGTTACGGAGAAATGTGTTTTAGGGAAGTGTAGTCTGGGAAATACATAAAGACGGGAGCTGTGAGAATCAGTATCTATCTATTAATGCTACACACAACAAAATTCTTTATCGCTTGTTCAGTTCCATCAGTCATTTATTTTAAACTAGCTTCTGCCCGCGGCTTCGCCCCCGTAAGGAATAAAAAGTATCGGGAACAGGATAAAAAGTATCCTATGTCCGTCTCCTGGTTCTAAGCTACCTCTACACCAATTTTCAGCCAAATCGGTTCAGCCGTTCTTGAGTTATAAATGGAGTAACTAACACGACTTTCTTTTATTTAAATAGATTACGAGTAAACCATAGTTACAGTTCTTCTTAGATGGGTAAATAGTGTAGTACATCTATGCCTAACCCTTGCCTTACCCCGGGGAATTCAAGCGTGATAGTTGTTTCGTTACGTTACAGATACCATTTTAATGTCAAAAACTAGTTGTGCCAAATAGTGGCTCTTATGGATAAGAGCTGGTAAGAAACTATAGACATTCTTTATTAAATATTTACAATGTTTATAAGTCAGGAATCCGTTTTTAATAAATAATTAATGGTTTTTAATGGTGGACGGAGATTAACTACGGCGTAAGCAACCTTAATTTCCAGAACTTTCTCTTGGCATAAGATTAACACTACCTTCTTCTTTCTGGGACTGTAGACAAGTGGCATGAACGAATCATCACCCAATCGAATGGAATAGAATATAACTCTCTGTTGTAAATGACATAAGATTTCGAAAAATGGAGCGTGAACAAATGTCATCTCCATACATTTTGTTTCTATTCGAACTATTTCAATTGTATTTACTGAACTACCTCATTAGTCTAGTGGTTTTAGCGAGGCTGCTAAGCTAGAGGTCTTAGGTCCGATTCCCAGGTCGAGTAGTACCTAGGTGTTATTGGGCATTTCCATGAAATTCTCAGTAACAACCCGGAGTTTGGATTTGTGTCGGGTTGTGGGCAATAAGCTCGGTCTCTGTAACATACGATCGAAATATACCAGGAGCTGTAGGTGTACATTAGTTCCTCTACCTAACCCTTCAGGGAATACAGGCGTGATGCAGTGGTGGTATATTATGTTACTTGTTCGGCTTTTGTTTTGCTTCAACAGCTTTTACGTGAGTAGGTAGGTATTGAGAGTGCGTTTAAATAATTGATCCGCAAATGAACCGACCTTACTCAAAGTAACATGTCGGAAATATTTTAGCGTCGGTCGATAAGCATAGCCTTATTTGATGGTTAGTTTTTATGTTGCGGTCTAAGAAAAACAATTGATATAACTTAACATCACGCCTGTATTCCCGAAGGATTAGGCAGAATTGTACTAATGTTCACCCACGCTTCGCCAGTATGTTTCGGTCCCATGTAATAGGGGTGAGCATATTCTGATTGAGCTACTGATAATTTCATAGAAAAACTTACTAACACTGCTCGACCTGGGAATCGAACCCAGGACCTCTAGCGTGGCAGTTCACTAGGATATATTATCTTAGATTTATTGGATTTGTCTCTATCCAGAATAGCAGGTTAAAAATAGCAATCTAAAAAATAACGGAAAAGAAAAAGGGAAGAAAAATTATTTTCTAATACATTTTGTATCAAGAACAGACTTGTCTTGATTTCACAGAAATAAAACACGGGCAAAAATAAACATAGCATTGTCCGATGCCGATTTTGGCGTTTTTTTGTGTGTATTTAAGTTGGTCTTCGGATGGTTTAGATTCATAATTTGAGCCGGCAGGTGGCACCGCAATCGGTGCTACGATCTTGTTTAATTTCAGGGCAGGACAACGTTTCCCGGGCCCACTAGTATAATATAAATAAGTAATATTGATACTATTAAACTAAACGCAATAATTTTATTAACAGCCAAATTATACGTGGCAAATGAATAAAGCGGATAGTGCCTATAATAAAAACGATTACTCAGGACAGTCAGATCGCATCGGAAACGGTTACGCCTATCGGAAGTAATATTTTTCGGCGACAATAAGCGGGAGTCTGTCCACATCTTTGAACAGGGGCTACAAACTCTTAAGTGGATTAAATGTCTGACAAAGGCGGTTTATTGCGCGCAGTTAGTCGCGTCGTCGTCACGAACACACGCTTTGTTAATACTCACTTGCTATTGTTTGTCCCCTCCATACTAATCTATAGGTACGTAGTATTTTTAGACCCCACTCACGTTACTTTTCTGCTAACCAGATTTGGTCGCGACGTTTCATTGTTGGATCTCGAAGCTTAAATTGGATTTTTCCCTGACACTCCGGTGATATTGTAAACGTAAAAGTTAATAAGTCGATTTTCGTTGTTTTCTTAATGTTTTGTTGTCGTGCTGGAATTAAACACTGAGTAGGTACTGAATTCCTTGTGTCGTTGAAATATTTCACTTTTGTAACCTGTTTTAAATATTTTTAGGCACGCTAATTAACTTGAAGCTATACTTACAAAACCTTTCAGTTATTTACAGATTTGGAATTTCTTACGATGAAGCTACTAATTAGGTACATTAATCGCCAAGTACTTAAGTATACTAAAAGACTAACTGCTGGCGAAAATCTGTTTTAGAAAATATACATCCGTCTTCATTTTGATCTAGTGATATGACCATTGGACTGCTAAGTCATTGATCTCGAGTTCAAAACTAAGACTATGACTTTTCGAAGTTATGTGCGCTTTAATAGTCAACTATGTTGAAGTCGGCTTCCCGATTATTCAGATGCAGCTGAATATCAGTGATTACATAAGAAGCGATTGCAATCACAATTTCTAGCCAATTCGGGCTTCTGACTAACACTGATGTTTGACATAGGTGTTCGTATGACAATACTAATTTGACTAATTAGCTCTGCAGATCAAAACTGATACGTTTGTCAATAACTGGGTCTTTTATTGACAGTCTGGTGGAACACTATTATGTCCATGCATACTGATGCGGGATTTAATCTCTATCTATTTAAATTTTACTCTTGTTTTATGTTAGTAATTAACCAAGCCAGATGAGTCTACAGTCTAGGATAGTAATTGTAAATCGTTACAAAGACCAGACACAAACAATGTGCTAGATTGGTATCTACACTTATTAAATATTTAACTGATAGTATTCAAGACAGACTTAGTCAACCTGCGAACGCTTGCGCAAGGAATTTTATTTCGATTGTTTGCTCCCTAGGCTCCCTGTATCCCTGTCCACCCCGGGTAAATATGGCCCTTGTAGGAAGAATTCGCGCTATTCTTCGTTCTTCGAAATTCAGCCCCTTGAGTTTACCAAAATTGAAAAGGCTGTAGCTGTTACGTCGAAGATTCAACTCGTTACAACTATGGATGGCCATAGATACATACTGACAGGTGAGTGTCCCAGTGATAGTAGACGCATTACCTATGACATGTAGTCTAAGATAAAAGGGCTCTACCTTTAAGATTGAATTGGTTCTAATTTTTTTTTGTATGTCGGGAAACTATATACGATGTGCGAATATATAATAAAAAAAAAAAAAATAGTTTATTACTTGAAACTTAAACTTATGCGAATAGATAGATTCATTTAAATAGGTTTAATTTGTAAATTAAGTATCCTGATTAATTTGCGCTTGATTCGTTATTGTTTTCAGCGCTCGGAAACCGAACATTTATTGAAACGACATCATTCACTGCGGACTGATATTTGTATAAAAGTAAACTAGTTTTAAATTCAAATGACATACCATTATACCATCACGACTGTATTCCCCGAAGGGTTAGGCGGAGGCGTACTAATGTACATCCACAGTTCGCCGGTATGTTTAGGTCCCATGTAATAGGGGGCGAGCCTATTGCCAATTCCTCCGAGCTGTTACTGGTAATTTTTAAGAAAAACCCAATAACACTGCTCGACCTGGGAATCGAACCCAGGACCTCTAGCGTAGCAGTCGCGCTCAGGAAACTAAGGCTTATGAGGCAGTTTCATGACAAAGGGTTAAATTACTGTCGCTGTTGAAATAAAACTACTTTTCACAGGTTTATCGCGTAGATTCACATCCTTGCCACCACCCTTCAAGTGGGAGAGCCATGCTTCGGCACGAATGGGCCGGCTCGACCGGAGTTATACCACGGCCTCACAGAAAACCGGCGTGAAACAACGCTTGCGTTGTGTTTCGCCGAGTGAGTGAGGTTACCGAAACCCTTTTAAAAGGCGGGCAACGCACTTGCGACTCCTCTGGTGTTGCGGGTGTCCATGGGCGGCGGTTATTGCCTACCATCAGGTGATCCATTTGCTTGTTTGCCCCCTAGCCCATAAAAAACCCTTTGTCGCAGTAGATTGCGCTGTTCGGTGTAGGTATCTAAGGTAATACCTGGCCATATTAGTTTTTATAATCTATTGAAACTTTTAAAGGTTTGTTTTATCCAGAGCAGACCTGATCAGCGATTTTTCCAGTACCTACTCAATATCATGCCATATTTATGCGTTTACTTTTTAAGCTTGTTAGAGAAAACATGAAAATACTTAGGACCTATGTTTTACTTTTTTAATATTGAGCAGATGTAACTTAAAGTTTCCAAATAAGTAAGTAAGAAAATAAAGTATTCCAAGATCTAATAGGTACACATTATTTTACAAATATATTTTCAAACAGTCTGAGGGTATTATAGCGTTGAACTCTTGCTTGGGCTGAGCTCAGCTCAAGTCGTTGCAGCGATCGGCGGTCGTGAGGGATTTTCGGAGGTTTCTGGTGTGACGTCAGCGATGCGAGGGCGAGGGGCGCGGGGCAGTGGCGCGCGCCGCCGACCGAGCGGCCCGGCCTCGCGGCTACGGACTATCCGTACCGCTACGTACTATCTGTTGCGCGCCGAGCGCGGTGGACGCGCTACGAACGCGCCGCACGCGACCCTACCGCCCGCCCTTCACGCAACCGTAAACAAATTACTACGTATCCCGTGTCCGATGACCCGTACTCTTGCGTGAAACCCCACTTTGTTTCCACTTCGACTTATGTGATTTAGTTTTAGTGACTTTGACATCTGTCAGTGATAAGTGCCGAATAGGGGTAAACGGCCCGTCTGCCGCCCACGGACTATAGTACTGCTGTAGTAACCGCGCCAGACTTACCCACTGGGTGATGCACCGAGTCATAACACTACTAGACCACTTCGGCAATTCGCAAAAACTCCTATTGCACTAAGGTACATTTAGATATAGTCTCGCCTTATAGAATTTGCAAATAAATAAACTATTGAGTTTTCTCAGAATATATTTTTGTAGTTTATGATTGGAATATTTACAAATATAGATATTATTGAAAATCACCGATGTTTATTACAATATTCGAGACTGATGGTGTTTACAGACTTAGTTCAATAATAATTACAACTGAACACATACAGTTTATCAAAACAAATAAGTTATCACACGTACGAGTAGGTACGCAATTAACCGTGGTTTAAAACATAATCGGGCAATTATTATTGACCTGTTGTTTATACAAACGCAATAACTACAGAAAATGGTAAAAATATTGGCGACATTTTCAACAATTTTCTATTATATTTCTAATTAAATTTTCTGATTATTTCCGAATTCAATGAATTGTTATTCTTCTTCAGCTTTTCTGCATATTCAAGTATGTCACCATGATGAATATCCTAGTAGTATTCAGTCTACATCTAACGAAGACGAGTGTTTAAGTGAAAAAAGTGTCTAAGTAGTCGGTTCTATGTATAGACCCATTTAAAATTCAGAGTGTCCTAAATCTAAACTCGCTTACGTTGGTCTGCCTCTAAGGTCAAAGCCATGATCATAGTAGTTTTGTAAACAAGAAAGCGATACTCAATAAAAACGTTAGAGTAATTTATTCAAATGCTTCCATTATCTCTGAAACTGAAAGTCATTCATGTCATTTATCTATATAATAAATAGCATTTATCGTAACATTAAATTGCATTAAACATTAAATAATGACAAATGAAATTATTTAATAAGATGAGCTATTGTATATTATATTTCATAAGATTATTTAATGAGTCATATTTTATTAATATATTGCCTAATACACATTCAAACTATTCATAAAAAATTACATTCAATTAATTAATTAATTAATATAGTAATTTTAACCCACATAGTTTTAATGTGTTGCACTTACTTACCTAGCCGAAATCCAGGCAATAAACAAGATGACATAGACAAGTTAGGGTATTCCATTTGGGATCGGTGCCTTCTTTAATGTGGTTTTATAGCTTGAATGCTTCATTAATAAAAAATAATATTGAAAATCCTCCCATTTTCCCAAATAGATTAAGTGCCACAAAAAATATCACACGAAATAATTAAAATCATGAATAACTACTCACATTATAAATAGGTCTACTAATATGTATGGGGATGTTTGGATCCCATTTAATATTTCCTAGAAACATCCAATAAAACTGGTAGACCTATGTTCGATTTCCAGCTCTAGGCTAGAGCGTTGCAGTCGCGCTTACGACTAGACTAATGAGGCAGTTAGTAAGTAATTACCAACATTTTAGGTAAATAGTTTTTACTACGTGGGTACAAGAACACGAGAGATAATCGTACTACTTTGATAAAACAAATGCATCGCTTTGCAAGATATTTACGACAACCATTGAAGAGTATTTAGCATTACGATTACAATGACGATGGTGGTTAGCAGCCAAGTTTAGTGTAAACCTAGGTTTAAAACCAGTCTAGACTTATGATTTATAGAGTTACCAACACAGTGTTGCTAGTTGTCACGAATATATTATACCAAATATTAATATAATATTACACCTATCACATTTATTTAATCACTTTGAATCACACTACAATGAAGATAAAATTTTATTTATATTTTTTCTTAGACTGCTTTCTGCTGTTCTAGAGGCCCTGGGAATCGATATCCAGGTCGACTAAAAGTTGGAAGAAGGATTTTTCTATAAAATACTCAGTAGACTTTACTTGATATGCTTGCTATTACGTGGCAGCTAAACATACCGGCGGTCTGTGTGTGTAAATTAGTGCCTATTCCTCTACATAACCATTCAAGGAATACCAGGCGTGATATACTTAGCGTGTTATTTTTTTTTAAGAGAGTACAGAACAAAATTATCTTGTATTATACAATCACGCCTTTAATAAAATCTGTACGAGTATAGTGAATCCAAAGTAGGTAAAAAAAGCCATTCTGAAACAGTACTTACCCACAATATAAGTTGGGTTTTAAATATTCCTTCAGTCATATCTTTCTGAAAGCTTGTCCCGTTTCTATTCAACTCGGTAACGTCGAAATTCTATGGTTGGGATTACTTGGGAGGCACGGTGGCCATTCCATTATGTTTAGGGTGATGTAAACCCGTCCTTCGCGTTTCATTTCTATAATATTATATCTTTGAACTATGATACTTTGACGCCTAGCCGCGCCTCCGTATTTTAGTTTTATATTTAAATATTTTAATTTTATGTAATTTATGTTAATAGTGTAGTTATATTAATAGTTACGGTTCCCTTTTTGATGTACATAGTTAGGTAATTTCGAGAGCAGTGAATAATTTTACCTTTCTTATTATTTAACTTATTAGTTAAGAAGTTACACCTGCATTTCTCGAATAGCTTTTCCTTTAGTTCTCTGGTCACAAAATGGTAACTTTTGGTTAATTATGATTAATACAATTATAATAAATAATTATACCAATCTATTATACTACTCTCGCGTCGCGTCGGTGAGACGAGCGCTTAGTCTTAAAAAACTAGCTAGTAGTTAATGGACAAATGTTTTATAATCAACAACAGCATACTAATGTAACAAGCTTAAAACTTCAATTGATATTCGGCAAATTATACCATAATTCTGCTAGTTTCTGGAAATTTTAAACTAGTAGGCACAATTATTTCATAGTCCATTGCTCAGTGGTCCACTAAACAGGAAAATAATGAAAGAACAAAGTTTTCTTTCGCTGAAACGGCAAAAAAATTTGTGGAAGTATAATTAATTTCTTGTATTTCTGTCATTAAGATCACATTTGATTGGAAGAGGAAAAAAGAAAGGTGCAAAAACAACAACTTTTTTAGAGAGTATTCAAAAACTCAACTAAATATTGAAATAAATGTTCTTAATTCTATCTATATCCTAATAAATTAAATCTGTTAAGTGATTAACTGTCTTTAATATGATAAGTACCTACGTTTGAATGTGTATACGTATTTCCAAAGATATAGGTACTATTAATCGGAGGACACAGATTTGGACCCTACCCGGGTCCAATTTTTATTTCGCTTACCAATTTAATAATACCTGGTCTACGTTTATTGCAATATTATACATATTTATAGCTTTGGAATGTTAAGAATACGCTTATACGCATGCAAGAAAGTATCAACCTATTTGTAGAGCAATATCTATCTATATCTATATACTAGCTTCTGCCCGGGACTTCGTCCGCGTAGCGTGATGATATATAGCCTGTAGCCTTCCTCAATAAATGGGCTATCTAACACTGAAAGAATTTTTCAAATCGGACCAGTAGTTCCTGAGATTAGCGCGTTCAAGTAAACAAACAAACAAACTCTTCAGCTTTATATATTAGTAATATAGAGTATATATATAGATATAAAAGAAAGTCGTGTTAGTTACTCCATTTATAACTCAAGAACGGCTGAACCGATTTGGCTGAAAATTCGTGGAGAGGTAGCTTAGAACCAGGAGACGGACATAGGATACTTTTTATCCCGTTCCCGTGGGATGTGATGACAGACCGAATTCCACGGGGGCGAAGCCGCGGGCAGAAGCTAGTATAATATAAATATAGGTACAGTACCATGTAACATAATTTTCTATAAGCAATTTTAAGTGACCATAGAAATTATTACCGTGGGAGAGCCATGCTTCGGCACGACTAGGCCGGCCCGACCGGTATGAAACGACGCCGACGGCCTCACAGAAAACCGGCGTGAAACAGCGCTTACGTTGTGTTTCACCGAGTCACGAGTGAGTGAGGTAACCGAAGCAACTCACTTGCGACTCCTCTGGCACTGGTGTTGCGAGTGTCCGTGGACGGCGGTAATAGCTTACCATCAGGTGCTCGTTTGCCCCCCCCTATCCCATAAAAAGCGCCCCATTTCACAAGGGAATTAGCACGACATCGGCGAAATGTATAATACACTTTTATGTAATGCATTAATAGTATGATGTTATCCAAATACCTACAAACCGGAATCTATACGATAACTTAACAGTTATTACCATTTAGCATTCATACAAACACCTTCGAAATATTAGTATCTACTTCGTTACGCCAAAGTAATCGATTTTGTAACAACAGTGAACATTTTACACCTGTTTAAAATTCAAAGCTTTGCTTGTCGTGTGATCTTCAAAATAGGACACAAAGCGGTAGCGAAGCCATGAAAATTTCCTTAATTGTGTTCGCTATGAAGGCTTTCCCTACGTTTATGATATCAAATCTTTGTGAAAACGTTATTAAGTTTTATTTGATACAATTTCCATTTAAGACTACCTACTCTATTGCTACATCCAAGCGACCGTGTCAATTAAGTTAACAATTTGATTTCTTAATTCGCGCTTGTATACCCTAGTAGGTACCTAGTAACCATCCTCTAATCACATTTTTCTTTCGAAAAAATCTCTATTAAAAGTTTCAATTCGTACCGGGTAAATGCCAACAAGCTCGCCTTCTGGAACTTAAAAATATAGTTGGCGTACATTAGTACATACTCTATTAATTATGCCTAAACTCTGAGAGAAATACCTACACCTGATAATAGATTACGTTTACACCAATAAATGTAGTTGAATTAATGTTTGAGTATGCTGATGTAGAAGTTAATGGGGCGTTACTCAAGATCGTTTAGTATGTAAGCATATTAACTTCGTATCGGCACCAATCTATTGCTATGCATGGAATACCGCACACTGAGTAGGTATGTGGTGCACATGCTTATGCATGAGATTAAATCATTGCACCGATTAAGGGTAGTTACGTCAAAGAAGACTTACCTCTAGTGAATAACCCGCCAAAAATTGTGCAAAGATGCATGAAACCTTCGATGAATGTGTAAAACATACGCACGCCTTTTCTGCAGACACTACAGAATAAGAATCGTAGCAAGGGCTAATGATCCTTGCATAATTCTATTTCGTCTCCATATTCAACTTGTAATTCACACACACCGTTTACGACCTACTATGCACCTGACCTTTTAGAAAGACCTCGTCAATAAGGTCCGTGTTTGTCTTTTTAGAGCGTTCGCTCCCTACACTTCCTCTGAAATGTGAATTCAGATTAATTAATTATTTTTCCTGGAATAATAAGTACCTACTTGCAGTGTGTAAGTAGTCGGACTCGAACCAGCACGTACAATAACAACCCAAAAAGGTGTCGTCACATAGTCATACCTAGTAATTTGATAAAAAGGAGAAGTGGTATAAAATTGTGGACAGGTCTCGGAAACTTCTTCTAACTAAGTACTCCTATGTTGCAGGTGTCAATGAAAAAAGGTCTTGACTTCCCTGGCCTTGCCCAAAGTTCAGCTACAGATTAGAGAAATTCGGCACGACCGTACCTACTCGAACTGCCCAATATTTTCCTTATTTTCCATCAGCTCAACATGTCATTTGAAATAAATCGTAATGGTACTCTCTTTTCCGGCACAGACAATACTTGTCGCAGAAGTCGATCGCTCAACCGCTACGTCAAAAGAGTTGCTATTTTAGGTGGAATTTACCTATTGAAACTACAGTACCATTTTTAGTATTATCGTGTGAAAAAACATATACCGAATATAGACTGTTGGTTTTCAATTCAATTACTTATTGCTATATAAATCATATAAAAGCAATACGGAAATGTGAAATGTTGAACAAGCTAATGTTCCATAGAGATATGATATTGGATACTGTATACGCTTGTGTAATCGATATACGTAGTTGCAGCCGTAAACTCAGATATTTAGTCATTCGTATCAACATCATTAGAGTACTTATACAGTTATTTTAGTGGAGGAAAATTTCTACTGCGGGCAGGATTCGAACCTGAGGGAACCGCCCTGGCTTAGTTGGTCGTAGCGTCCGTTGTATTGAATCAGCCCAGGTTTAAATCCTGACTGTCTCGGTTCTTTCCTTACAAATATTCAGTGCTTATGTTTTTTTTTACTGTGATAAGTAGAATAGACATTTGTAAGTTAATGGAATTATAAGGAGCATTCATTATTTTAAAAAAAACCTTGTTATTTATTCGAGCTTATAGACCTATTAATAGATAATTCGAACAAAACGTAAATTGCAAATCCAGCAAGTCACTGAACTTTAAAAACTTTTCATTAATTAATTCATTTGTAAAGCTCGATTTAGAGTTGCATGGCTCTTAAATTTAAATTGAGTCATCTAATTTTGTAGTAAGCGGACCGTCGGCAAGCGCTGACCACTGATGTGGAAGTTTGATAACCGTGGTCTGTTCTTGTCGGAGACCCATCTCAATATCTATTGTCGCTATAAAAGCGATCATTTGAAAGACTTTGTGTATTACCACTACTGTATTCATGTTAAATTACACACAAATAATTGATTCACTTTAACACTTACGCTTTGTTAAGCTTTCTCTGAGTTGTAATATATTAATTCTCATAATCTTTGACTCGTATATCTTATTATGATCTTGTATATATCATTGATCTTCATTTCTTTTGAAATCAACGCATTGTTTTGGTATTTTCAACCGACTTCTTTTAAGAGGAGGCTCTAAATTAGACTGTATTTTTTGTGTATGTTTGTTACGCAATTATTCCGTCAATTATGGATCGATTTTGATGATACTTCTTTGTTTGATAGTACTTCAGAGGTAGTCCCATATAAATTTAGTCAATATCTGATCATTACATTTAGAACAACGTGATAATGATACGTACCGACCGAGTAAATGACAACGTCGTCGAGGTACGTGACTTATAGGTACTCGCTACTCAAAATATTGAAATAACAAAAAGTAAGAACAGCTTTAAAAACAAAAAAATAAGATTTAAATGTGCAAAACAGTTTCGGATGTCGGTGCCATTGATTTGCTCGATTTTTTGTTTTCGGCCACCGACGTCGGAAACTGTTTCTCACGTAACATTTTTTTTTGTTTGTTTTTGAACACAGTTTTACTTTTCGTCAAAACTTATGTAAGTACTTAATGTTTCTCGTTCTTATTTATATAACCTACAAACATTGTAACACAGTATAAAGTAAGCGGTACTCTGGTTTATACGAGTACTATTTCAAGCAAACTTCGCATAAAGACATGCAATTCCAGTTTCCATTTACCAATGCCATTTATTTGATATTTTCCTCGACATGTGCATTTTTACATTTACCCTGAGTAAGTACGATCTTTTCAAAGTCCTTGGATGTAGAGAATCCAATATTCATATTATTCATAATATATGTAGTAGCTACATACTACGTGCATTTTGTATGATATAAGAGTACTTACTGAAGAAAATAAAACGGACCACGTTTATCGAATGTTTCTGGCGATATAGACATATCGACATATCGGTCATAGAAACCTTTCTGTCATAGGTACCTACACAAAGTATGAGGATATAGGTACGAATAGCTAAGGGAATACAAAAGAATTACCTAGGTAGGTAGGTACTTTATAATAAAAAATACTTTAAAATCTTTTTATACAGACTTGATAAGTTCCGTAGGTTTGGATTTGGTATGAAAAGATATTTTCTTTTTTCAATTGTTTATTTTTTGTTTAAGTAAAAGTACTGAAAGTGTTCTGTGTTTTCTTAATAAATTTTATGTCATCTCTGGTTTATTATTCGACAAATTTTCATTACATTCTATTACTGAGTGAGAAATAGCTGTCCCTATAATAATGGTTCGGAATACCAATCAGCTGAACAAAAGATACGAGGTTTCCTATTACAACACCAATTAATGGAGGCGAAGATAACTGTTCTGTTACATCAGCGTTCCACGTACAATGGAACCCTAAGAAAAGGAAACATGTTCCCAGACTAATGACTTTATACGATCCATTAAGGACCATATGACCTTTATTTTACACCTTTTGATAAAATTTTATAGCGACAACGCTACGTAAAAAAAAATATGAAAAAAAACACTGATTTGGGTTGATTCAGGGTTCATTATTTAATCGTAATGTTTTATCCAATGATAATATAATACTATTTTAACTTTATAATGTCATTGGTTTTATCCGTGTTATTTGTCAGTTTTGGCGAAGGCAGTTTGTAATGAGTCCGCGAGTAATGATCATCTTTGTTTTAGCTAGTTTTTTTAATTACTCGAGTTTTTTCAAAAGTGTTTAATAGGTTCTATGATTTAAAAATATACTCCAGTAATAGAACAAAACATGATTATTATTAATATTACGTTATTCTAAGCAGGAACCCGTTAAAATTTTTCAAAATAGGTAACGTTAGGCTTTATTCATTTATTTATTATGGCATTTCAACGATAAGTTCACAAAAAATTTCGTCATTATATTTTCACTCAGGTAATAGGTTACAGTGAAGAAGTCACTTAAAGAAGTACACAACACTAACAGGATATTTTAATAAAGGTTAAGTAAACCATTAATGTAAATATTAATCGCAACAAGCCTAACATACAAATTGGATTAAATTCTAAGGTTACCAAGTGTAGGGTCCGCATATAATGTGTTTATTACACTGGCTCACCAATACACCAAGCACAGCCTTCGTCCCGTCCACAGACTACCGCTGGGTATGTCTCTCGGAACATAATTATAAAGGCATGGTCTCACTGCCAACTTCGTAACTGACAGCTGTCAAGACAAGTTGTCCGCTAATACTTGTGTATGTGAGACAGTGTCACTATATCACTAGTCACTATATGAAATAGATATAGAAACACAAACACTACACCAATTTTTAGGGGTTCAAGTTCTAGGCGATCGCAATCAGTTGAAATTTAATTAAAGTATTGTATGTCAGTAACTAGTTTTCAAAAGCAGTGATAGCCTAGTGATATGATGAGTTGTTGGTGTGCCTTATAATAAAAATAAAATAAAATATGACCATTGGACGGCCAAGTCGAAGGTCTCGAGTACTAATCCAAGAACTTTTCGAAGTTATGTGCGTAGGTATTAATAGTAATTATCACGCGGTGAAGGAAAACATCGTGAGGAACCTGCTGATGATGCCTGAGAGATTTTCTCGACTGCGTCTGAAGTCTGCCAACCCGCATTAGGTAAGCGTGGTGGACTATAGCCTAATCCCTCGAATTGTGAGAGGAGACCCCGTGCCCAGCAGTGGGACATATAATAGATTGATTGTGTATGATGTATGTTTATGTAACTAGTTTCCTGAAAAATAATGGTTTCTACCTTATACAATGATTGCTCAAGTATTTCCCTTAGGAATTATGTCCGGGAGACATAAACGAAATCCAAAATATTTAGTAAACATATTTCATGTCGTTATAAGTAAACAGTTATTTTTCCTACATTTTTATCTGCGAGTTTATAGCAAACTGTCGACGCAGACATTGTACAATTTATCTTTATATGACGGAGCCTTTATGTTGGAGTAAAAGTTTTTTCCTCATTTTTTCCATCATAAAAATGCTGGGCATCACCAACGAGATTAAAGGGCAAATATGACACATGTCAAAAAGAAAAAATGATTTTTGATAATAAATAAGAGGAAAGAGTTGTTCCATATCGGAACTAATATTCATAGTCAGTTGGCTATTTAGATTACTTAGAAAATTCTAAAATCATGTCCATTGCATTTGTTTGTTATTGGACTTTGTTGTCGAGATGTGGATTAAAATTAATTCACAGTGAGATTGGGTTTGACGCAAGTTTAAGCGGCGTGCAGCGCTTCAGCTGGAATAGTTGAGTCCCAGCACAATTATTTGCAATCCCGGGGCATTCGAAAAGCAGCAACAATGTAGGCACAAAACCAACGCTCTTGCATTCGGCTTATCGGGGATTTGCGGCCGGATGGACCGACACACCAATACAATTTGGCATATTATTTACTCGTCCAATACGCCTATAAATTCATGCAAATACAATCATCAATTACTATGAAACCAATGAGCGTAATAATTTATGCTGTAAACGCTACCACCCCGCATTGTTATGTTAATACTTTAAAATATACATATCAGCTAAAATCCAGTGATTACTACGTTATTGGAGTACCTATACCTACGTATGTTTGTTCGGCAACCACTGACTTGCTGCGATTCCTACATAGACCAAATGAAGCGCACCATCGCAGAAAGGACCAAATAACATATTGCTGCTGTAAAGAACTGTCAGTCGAGCAGGTCAACTATTACCGAACATATACCTACTCCAATCTAGCAGTAATCACAGGAATTGAGTCAAACTCCACACATTTTCATTCAAGAGCTATGCCTGAAGCTATTGAAATCGAAAAACACAAGACTTTCAATCAGAAGGACGTTTTTAAATTATCAGAAACGTGGAATCCAAAAATCCGTGGTCAAAAATACGAACACAGTGAGGGAAGTGGAGGTGGATGAAGAAAATCAACCAATCTAATAACGGAGTAAAATCTCTGCATCAGTCTGTTTATGACCATAATCAGTACAACGTAGTCGACACATCAAATTTCAAAGGTTGCGCATTAATTCCTGTTGTTCTATAATAATATCATGCAACGCTATAGTTATAGACATAAGTTAGGTACGTTCATAACAATATCAATTTGCAAAACATCTATAAAAATACACATGTACCTAAGTATCATTCTCTTTTAGGGCATCATTCCCAAATGACTATACTTAATAATCTCCTTTAGAAGTACTTACTAACAAAATAATGTATCAACTTGAATACAACAAAAACGGCGTAAGACTATAAAACACTAAGTAGACAACGTGTAATGGACAAAACGTAAACTGTAACATCTAAAAAGAAGTGTTAAATGTTGCGTTCACAAATGTAATGGTTTCTTAAATTTCTTTTGCGTACATTAGTAACACGAAAAGGTTTCGCATAAAATCTTATACCAACTCATCGTTTTGCAATAAAAGTTGCTGCCGTGAAGGGTATCCCAAGCGGCTTTTGCGATATCACTGCATAATTCGATTATCACCAATCTTTGATGTTATAGACACTTTCTGTCTATAAAATGTTTTATAGCCCAAAATATCACCTACTTCGTTGTTGGGATCATAAACAATCATTTTTCCATTAAACTAAAGCGATTCTAGGAAGTGATTGATCTGTCAACAAGCGAGCAAAATAAACATTGATCGATCAAATGAAAGACTTATACAGTTCTTTCAAACTGTCAAAACTAGTTACTTTCTTATGTAGAATAGATAAGAACCATTAACCTGCACTACACTTGCCACATTCAGTATGTGGATGGATCGATTACAACATCCTCGTGCCTCGAAGAATATATTGAAACCGTTGTTTACATACATAATAATTATCACATAATATAATCAAGCTTACTATATGTCTCACTGCTAGGCACGGGTCTCCTCTCAAAATGAGGAGGATTAGGCTATAGTCCACCACGCGGGCCTAATGCGGGTTGACAGTATTCACACGCCCGCCGTCGCGTCGAGAAAATCTCTCAGCCATGCAGGTTTTCTCTATTAATACGCACATGACTTCGAAAAGTCAGAGGTCTGCCTTGGATTAGAACTCGAGACCTTTAAATTTGCATTCAAATGGTCAACTCACTAGGCTATCAATGCTTTTATTCGTTGTTTAGTTTGGCAAAATTCTGGATAAGGCCTACCCAGTTTGCTTAGAATTCTGCCTAACTGCTTCTAAAGTATTCACATACGGAGAATATTTTATGGCCGAACCTAACACAGGCAAGGCTAGGCAGATAATTCAGATATCGACATTGATTTGATTGCGGTCTTTTCAAAGAGCTATCGATTTTCATAAGGTGGTATGTGACAGGTGCATTGATTTATTACTTAACTAGCCACTGCTAAATTGCGTAGGTACTGATATTGATCCTTGCTAATGGAGCCCTCTGTATTCTTTCGTAAATGGCAAAAAACAATGAAAAAATATTGTTGTTGTATTTTATGTAACTTTGGGTAGTCACGATGTGTATAGATTAATGTGTCAAAAGAAAAACTCATTGGAGATGAGTTTTTTTCTTATAATACATTATTAATTGAAAAGATAGGTCAATATGATTATATTAAATAAAATTAACTTTTGATAAAGATAGTCCTCAATTTGTTTTGTTTCTGTTTGTCCAGGCACCATTATTTGACGTCTCCTGCCTGCATTCATCTAATAAATAATATGGATAATTTAATTTTACGAACACAACAAAACAGCATTATCCAATTTTGTGCAGTCATTCGGAAGTTATGCGCGTAGGGACATACTTAAGTATCTCAGCGATTCATTTTTATTGATATTGATTTGGATAGGGCGAAATTTAAGATAACAAATAGGTACATATAAACATTATCATGACAAAGCATTAACACTTAGACCATTTTTTATTTGCTTTGGAAATTGTTTACTCCACGTAGACATAAAAAAATAGTCCAACAAATCTGTTAAATGCTGAAGAGTCACCAAAAATATACGAATAAAGAACCTCCATAAGAAATACTATATGTAGTTCACTTGAATAACAACGTTAACACAATTCAGCACTTAAAAAATATTCCATTTCCTAAACACCACATCACTGTAAAATAAAACCCTTCAGTTCCATTCACCTTTGTTTCCACATTACAGCTGTGACTTTACAAAAAGATAAAAGAAATTAAACACGACCATTCCATTTCAGTAGGTTTTTGGATAACCTAAACGGTTTTTATGAGATAACATTATTTATTTTACATTGAACCTACAGATTTTTCATTAAACGACCATAAATCTTGAATTAATGGGCAGATCAATTTTATCGTTTATATTTGATCGTAACAAATCTCGTCCTGGCAGCTTCCGGTATTTTTACTATTCCGTCGAGGTTTCTCCTCTTAGTGTGATTGAACGTTTAGGGACAGCGAGGACGGACAGTGAATACCAAAGTAACGACGTAAAAAAATCTGCAAAATGGGTTCATCAACCGGCACCATAGACAATACTCAATTTTTTCAAGTTCCACACGTGTATTTTTGCTAAGAATAATTCCGCATTCCTAAGAACAGTTTTCTTTACCTATTATTAGTTTGTAATATTAACAATATTCATAGAAACAGAAACATTTGTAAGTAGTTACGTGTTATTACAAAATTAGAAACGCTATTATCGTTTTCGCATAAACACTCATTAGTAATGACATAGGTAGCTACGTACGGAAGTGCTGCAGATGGTACTCTAATAATGTATCGTGTTTACTTGGGCTACAGATGTAAGATTTTTTCTTAAAACTTTCAAATCTGTTACAGTGGGCCTTCGCGAACAAAATACTAGCAATAGCAACTTGCCTTACAAAAACTCTACTTCTTTCGAATTGTATTCAGAAGTTTTGTCATTTGAGTATGTGCATTCAATTTCAAAAGTTTAAATTAAATATATCTTATCTTATCTTGTGTAGGGCCGAGGCAGCAAGGCCTCAGTGCACTTCGACCCAATGGGATCTTTTGTGCTTTCCCTAGATAACTTATTCCTCCTCCCCTCCCAGTTCTACAAACAGCTCTTCCATGAGCTTTATAATGAGGCCTGGGGGAATGAGTCTGTAGTCCTCTGGTCTTGGATAACCCTGACCCAAGAGGCGCATTCGCTTTCTAGCCTTTGCATCGCATGTACACAGAAGGTGTTCCATGCTCTCAATTTCCCTTTTACAGGCCCTGCAGGCTGATGTCTCCGCTAGACCCATCTTTTGTAGGAGAGCATTAGTCCCGAAGTGTCCGGTCAGCGCCCCCATCAAAAGACGGGCCTGCCGCCTGCTTGAGTTCCAAATGGCATTTTGCCATTTCAATGAGGAACCTATGAATTTCTTGGAGTGAGCAAGTCCCGTGAGGCTCAACCACTCATCCATGTGCCTCGCCCTTGCGTACTCCCGAAATGCCGTTTTGACTGTGCTTGGGGCCAGTCCTACAAATGGTTCCGGTCCAATTAGTGAGGTCCCAGAACCTTCCCTAGCCAGCTCGTCAGCATGCTCGTTGCCCACAATACCCCTGTGACCAGGGACCCAAACAAGCCTGACCCTGTTTCGCTTTCCGAGCTCATTAAAAGTTCGGGCAGCGTCCATGATCAGCCTTGAATCGATCCTGTAGGAGGTCAGGGCCATGAGTGCCGCTTGGCTGTCACTAAGAATGTAGATGGACCTTCCTGTGGTACCGCTACTTTCCATCTGTTGTGCACAGGCAAGAATAGCATATGTTTCCGCTTGGAAAACTGTAGCTAGTTTGCCCATGCTTTGACTGACCTTATGGTCCCTTGCATAAATGCCCGCCCCTGTACCCGACTCGGTTTTCGAACCGTCAGTGTACCATATCAGACTGCCCTCCTCTGGTGGGTCAAGTCCCTTCATCCATTCTTCCCTTGACGGTAGATGAACCTTGTAAGATCTCTTGAACCAAAACATGGGCTGCATTTTGTCGCAGTGCATGTTCGTTAGTTCGTCAAGGCCTTCCTGTATTTTAAGCTTTGTGTGTCTAGTTCTAGGCTTAGAACTATCCCACAGGCCATTTATTGCCAGTCTGTGTAGTGCAAGACGGGCCTCAGTCTCTATGACAATATGTAGCGGTGCAAGGTTGAGTACCTTTTCCATCGCCGCTGTTGGTGTGGTTTTGAACGCCCCTGTGATAGCTAGGCATGCCGTTCGCTGTAATTTAGCGAGGGCTTCCCTGCATATCCCTAGTTGCGTCCTGGGCCACCAAACAATGCTGCCATATGTGATGATTGGTCTAACCATCATGGTGTACAGCCACTGCACAACCTTTGGTCTAAGTCCCCAGGTTTTGCCATACGCTGAGCGACACATACCCAAGACTCTTAGAGCCTTGGCTATGGTACTGTTCAGATGTGTTCGCCACGTCAGTTCTTTATCCAGGGTTACCCCTAAATATTTTACCTCTGAGGCCCAGTTTAGTTGCTTGCCATAAAGCCGAAGTTGGCCAAGGCCTGATAGCAGTCTTTTCCTAGTAAATGGAATGACAACTGCCTTGTTTGGATTGATAGAGAGGTGATTCTCTTCGCACCACCTCTCTACTTTAAAAAGAGCCCTTTGGATCAGATTTGAAACCGTGTTCGGGAATTTGCCATTGACAAGTATGACTATGTCATCGGCATATCCCACGGTTAGCAAAGGGCCCTCATTGAGATTGCTTAGTAGTGAGTCTACCACTAAGCACCACAGTAACGGTGACAACACTCCTCCTTGTGGACAGCCTTTGGTCGTCCTAACGTGGAGTGTGTCCCCTCTAAGAGTGGAATGAATGATCCTACTCCTTAGCATACAAGTCACCCATCTGATGATGGTTTGGTTGATGCCATGTTTTTCTGCAGCTCGCTGTATCGATTCAAAGGTTGTGCGGTCGAAGGCTCCCTCTATATCAAGAAAGGCTCCGACACAGACCTCCTGCGATTCCAGTGCCGCCTCTGCGCGGCTTACGACGTAATGTAATGCCGCCTCTGTTGACTTCCCTGCCTGATAGGCGAACTGAAGCCCATGGAGAGGGTATCTCTTTAGAGGCCCCTCTCTAATATACCTATCAAGCATTTTCTCAAGCGTCTTGAGTAAAAACGATGAGAGGCTGATAGGCCTGAAAGCTTTGGCATCTTCATAATCTCCCTTGCCAGGCTTAGGTATGTAGGTTACTTTGACTTTCCTCCACCGCGCAGGTATGTATCCAAACGCTACGCACGCCTTATACAGCCTGCATAAGTGCGGTATCAGAGTCTCAGCCCCCTCCTGTAATAAAATAGGGTAGATCCCATCCGGTCCAGGGGCCTTGAATGGTTGGAAACCCATCACTGCCCACCTGAGCCTATGTTCATCTACCACCTTTTTAGCAGTATCCCAGTCAGCCCTGGTGGTGCGAATAGATAGCTCCTCCAGGGTCACTGAGTCCTCCTTATCATCATCCAGTTTTACTGATCCCGGGAAATGAGTTTTGAACATTACATTCAAGACCTCCTCCCCAGTCTCAGCCAGTTTACCATTCCCATCCTTAATAGATGCTAGTGGAATGGCCTTAGTTGTAGAAATTGCTTTACTAAGCCTCATGCCTTCAGAAACACTCTCGATCGCCTGACAGTGTCCCCTCCAGCTCCTACGCTTGGCTCTTCGTACAGCCGAGTTAAACTTTGTGAGGCTAGCACTGTAGCCCGAAAAGTCGTTAATTGCCTTGGCGGCATTAAAAGCCTGTCGTGTATCTCGACGTAGTTGTACTATCTCCGGAGTCCACCACGGCTCTTTCTTACCAAGTGCCTTTTTCTCAGGACAGTTATCTGTCCACGCTGCATGCAGGCCCTTAGTAACTCTATCAGCTTCAAATTCAATATCTAATACAGAATTCAGCTTACCAATAGGTTTCCCTAGATTCACCTCCAGGTCTCTGCGAAACGCATCCCAGTCGGTATGTCTAGGGTTCCTCCTTCGTACAGTCGCATAATCATTATGAGTCCTATACCTAAAGTAAATGTACCTATGATCGGATCCGGAGATCTCATTCGGTACATGCCAGTTTTCAATGTGTGCGCCTGCCCTACTAGTGGCTAGCGTGACATCAATAACTTCAGCCCTTCTCCTGTTAACAAAAGTAGGTCTGCTGCCTTTATTAAGAATCTGAAGGTTTGCGCTCACCACGTAATCCAATAGATCCTCCCCTCGTCTGTTCACATCGGTGCTGCCCCAGACGACATGATGCGCATTTGCATCACAGCCAATGACCAGTTCTGTGTTCCCTTGGCTGCCATATTCCACCAGTTTTTTGATGATTGGTGATACTGGCTCCTTGTTCTCATAGGGAAGGTAAGCTGAGGAGAGCAAGATCTTGTGTGCCCTCTTTCCCGTCCCTAGGTGGATCCAAGTTGTTGTTAGGTCCCTAGAACATAAATCACGTACGATGGAAGCATCTATACCATTTCTGACATAGATGCAGGCTCGCACGTCATTAGCGGAATGTTGATAAATTAACCCCCCTGTCCCGCCTAAACCCTTAATCTCGCCCTTATAAACATAAGGTTCTTGAATGAGGGCAATATCAAATTTATTCATTTTCAACTGCCTTGCCAGAAGGGCCGAGGCAGCCTTAGAGTGTTGAAGGTTGATCTGTACGCACCTTAGTCCCTCCATCTTGTTCTCTGCAGATGGGTGTTGGGAGGTTCCTATACTTAGGCCCCTCCAGCCCCCGTCGGTGAGCCAAGACCGAGTAGGTCCAGTTCTCCGAGCAAGTCATCCGTCCTCACCGATATTGGCGAAGCCGGACCCTCCCCCGGAGCACCCGAACCACCCTGCCTTCCCTCCCCGACGGTTGCTGCGTGCGATTCTTCCCGGCGTGTTTCCACCCTCCTCTCGGAATTCTCGAGGAGTTTAAAAACAGCCGGCCCTAAACCTCCCGGTATCGCGTAACCAGCCCCTCGGATAACCTCAGAGGAGACCCGGTCCATCAGGACGACACGACGGATGTGGCGGCTCTCGATTTGAGTGCCTACCACCTTCCAGTCCGCCGTCCTAAGAGACGGGTTCAGCCTCTGGAGCATCCTCAGGTCCGGCTCCACGTCCCTCAACTGAGTGTTTTGGCTCTTCCACGCCATTTTAACTGGTCGCGGAAGATCCGACGCCAAGACCACCCTTATTCCTTTCCCATTCTTCACCCGAGTCCCACTCAGCGCGGCTTTCAGCCATTGTGCTGCCATGTCATCGTGGCAGGAGACGTGTATGGCCCCTGCCACGACATCATGACCCACATGCAGAATGGGCAGAGGATCCGGAGCAGCCGCAAGTTTCTTTAAGATGAGACCCCTGAGCTGATCCACATCCTCCGCCTCGAGTGAAGAGTAGGGGTGGTTGTCAGGGACGATGGCAAGTTTAACAACTGCTACCGCATCCCGAAAAGACCCAGACAGCTGCACCTTGGTCTTTTTGGGTGGCCCACCGCTGCTACTTGCCTCGTCACTGACCTCCCTCTGTCTTTTGGCCGGTCCTTGTTGAGTCCCGGCCCCTACACCTTTTTGCCTCTGGAGCCGTCGGCGCTTGCGTTCAGCGCCTGACGGTCTCTTCGAGACCTTTTGCCCTGAGGTTCCTGCCCCAGTCATGGATGCACCACCTTGGCAGGGATTCGGCCCTCCGGTTCCCATATGGGCCCCAGAACTTAAGCCTCCTCTCCCGCCTCGATGAGCACCACGGCCTGGAACGGTCCCTCTGGCGTCCCTACTTGACTCAGTGAGTCCTTTTGTGGCACCGTTAGACGGCGTCCACGTTGAACTGGCCTCGCCAGCCTTTGGTAGCGTTACTGTGACCCCCCCAGAATACGTGGGTCTGCCCGAGACATGCTCGGGGTCGGATTCTCCAACGCATGCGCTGGTACCGGCCTGGGGTATTTTCTTTTTAAGTTCCGCTTCCATGATTTTGTTTGGATGTCCACTGCTTGCCACATCGGCGCTACCCACCCACCCAACAGTGATCGCGCCAGAAAGGCCTCCCGAACCCATCAACTGGGTTACATACAGGAATAGGATGAGAAAGGAGTTGGGAGATTCGGGATAGGATTAAATAGGAAGCAGGTAAAAGGATCGTGTGACTAGGTATAGGTGCTGTATGGGATACAAAGGCGCCCGGTGTTTTTTGTTATGTCTAATTCTGAAGGAATTAGACCAAGAACAGGGCGGCAACCTCGAGAAGGCTAGACCACCGGACTTGCCTTGGGGATCTACACGACTGTAGCGCTCTCCCCCAAGACCTCACCCCCTTACCACTTCAGAAGGAAGCGGTAAGGTAGGCCTGCACCTATACAACCACGCAAAGCAGAGCAAAGCATGTCATTCTACAACAGCAAAAGCATAGAAGCAGACCCGCCCCTAAAATTAAATTTAAAATTAAAATTAAATATAAGAACTAGCGTTATTGTTGTACTTATATAAGTATCTTTATTAGGTAGGAAACTTTTTAAAATATTAAGGTGTTCCCAATTGGCTTTAGTTATGAGTTACATTATAGTAGGTTCTCCCCATTATACGTCGGACCTAACTTAAACAAGCGTACTGTGAGTTTATATCAGTACCTATAATTATGTACATATGATAAATTATTCTTCTTCCAAAATTACACAAAAACAAAGAAAGTTCATGCTGTGCCATGGAAAAAGATTAGACTGCAGGTTGTAACAGGACTTTTGAATTGATTGTTGTTGTACTAGATCTATTTCTAGTACGTATATGCATTTCCTGGCGTCTCCTTTGTGCAACACTAAAATGAAAAATCCTGTCTCATGGTGTCTAGCAGACTCCACAATACCTTACCTAGTAGATACTTTTTATGAAAGAAGTTACCAAATTGTACGCAGCGACTGATTTAATTGAGGTGAGTCATGACCCTTAGACTTAGTAAGATTGCCGTCTCCGATCCAGATAAAAATAGCATTCAACATTAAACAGAGACAAGCTGTCTTGTATTGATATCGATGATGTCAGTCACTGACGTCTGCTTCAGAATAAACAAACTGAAGATAATTTACAATTATTATATATATTGTATACTATACCTTGTCTGTCCTAACTTGGTCTCTGAAGTCTCAAAAGTTCAAATTAAAGCTTTGTCAGAAGGCGATGCATTATACCATACCTACATTAAGCTTTCTAATGGAGTCTGCAACAGTCCGAATTGGTCAGGAACGGCTATTACGACGTGGGAAACAAATAAGAAAAATTCACTTGGAGTGAAAAAGACAGGCTTATAGACTGTGTACCCGGAAATTTGGGCCATGATTGCCAGAGCATAGGTTACTGACGAAAGCCGTCGACACCGAGGCAGATGTAGAAAGCGCAGGTGAGCTCATGAAATACAGAAGTTCCTAATCCCATCATATGCCGGAAACAACTAACCTAACATTCCATTTTCCGTGTTAAAGGATTTTCCCAAATGAAATATGTGAACATCATTCAGTTAAGGAATTAGTCTTTAAAATAAAAATATCTTGGTAAGTAATACCTCGGATTTTCGATGTGTGCCCGGTTAATGGCAATAGGCTTGCCTCATATTACATGAGACCTAAAACATACATGAATATAGTTAGAGCAGTATATCTCTGACTTACCCCTCGAGGACTGCTGACGCGTTAATATGTCAAGTAAGATATAATATAAGTGTATGTAGTTATAATGTCCTTAGTGCAGCCCGTATAGCAGTGAAATCACAGTAAATTTATGACAGACATTCCAAGTAATAATTTATCCCCGGTCATTGATTTAAACTTAGGATCCATTTAAAGTTAACCGCCTGTCATTCGGGGACGTAACAGCTGTAGGTACAGCGATTAGTCCGTTGACAGTCGCGGTGGGTACTATTCTCACTCCTAATTTAACTTTAATGAATATTCTGATAAATGTGTAGTGGTGTGGCGAGGATTGCTCGCTATTTTGACAATTGCTTGTAACTTCGTATAGCAAAGTGATTTATGAAATATGTGTACGGGACCTATACAAATTACTGCGCGTCGAGTTGCATTTCATAAAACACGACGAGATATATGAGTTTTCGTTTGGCTTCATTTTACGCAGTCTTGACTTTCATTAAATCAGTTACAAATGTAGGTACCTACGGCACTTTCTATGAGCCAGGTCGTACGTTTCGTACTTAGTAGAGTTTTATAAAGATCGATGCAAGCAAGACATATCATCTTGGCTTCTATAAACTCATTCCTTTTAAGTAAATAAGTGGGATATGTACTTCTTTATACGTGAAAATCATATCGTCTATGTTTAAATAAGGAGTATAAAATTTGATATAACCTATTCGGATATCTATGTATTCCCCTTCAAGTCCCTTCCACTGGGTGCTGAATGAGGAAAATAAAAGAGAAAATATAAATGACGGAGGAAAAAAAAAATACTTTTGATAAATAGGGATCACCGAATTCGCACCAGATTGACTGTTTGACAAGTCTCTTAAAAGTGTGGCCGGGCTCGATCAAATGTTTCGATATGAACGCCGATGTTATTTACTCTTACGGGAAAACCGATATTCATTTCAAAGTTGGTTTATTTGTTGTGAAACATAAATGGTAAGGAACATTTATACCTGTAACCAATCATATTTTGAAGAAAAAGATTTTTTGTAAAGGAAAATAGACAGAATATTCATTTAGAATAAATTAAGTATAAAGTTACTTCAAGTTGATACTGAAAAATATGAGTAAATCGAGTTTTCTAAATCGAGGCAAACGTAATTAGTTATTTGCTGGTCGGTTATTCCGAATAATATGTCACTCAAATGCCGCCTAGGTTATGCTCTATCTTGCTCATATTATTTGGAAATTGGATAATTCTGACTCACGTAAGATGTCGATCAACCGTCGAGATACCTCCAGGATTGTCTTTTTACAGTTGACTTCAATGCGCCTGACCCTTATCTCGATAGAAAGCACAAAGAGGATCTAATAGGTAAAAAGCAATTCAAGTAAATACACCTCCGGACTTTTAGATACACACGACTGAACACAGTTAAACTGTTTGCACCCGGTTATATGTGTAGGTGGTAACTAAACTAGCCAAGCGGATCATTAGATACCAGCTAGCGTACCGGATTTTGACTTTTACAACGCGCGTTTCTTCCCAACAGCTGAAGAGGAAATTTTACGTACTGTGAGTTGACAGCAGGCGAAACAACGCTTTAATTTTTTTATATCATAGTAGGTACCGGGTATATGAATACAATTCAGCAGCCATTACGAATATTGCATTGCCAAACATCGATCAATGCTCGTCGTTCATCACGTGCGAGCACAATTATTTCCTCCATTTCCCCCGGGTAATAAATTGCGTCGCGTTTACCAAAAGTATATAATATAGGGTATGATTTTTGATGAATATCAAACGCAGAAATAATGCCTTTCTTTTTATTAATCGTTAATGGATTAATGAATAGTGTTTTCCATTTTATTTAAATAAATCTAAATGGTTGCATACAGATTTCGCTGAATTCCAAGCAGGAGACCGTATTAATCATTACTCATTTAAACACAAGTGCATATCTATTTATATACATATTTAAATGACTGCCAAACGGCAGGCGCACTCCCACATTCATTACGCTAGCCGCTAGACAAACTCTCAATTTGTATGTATGGCACAGAATAATTTTTACCATTATTATAACCAAGTATACCATAATATCTAATATAATATTCTTTATAATGATTATCAAATAGCCACTATACAATTTTAAATTACTGCAAAAAGAGGTATGTAAGTCAATTTTTGCTTAAATAAAAAATATGCATTAAATTATTTGAATTTGAATATAAGATTCCGGTACATTATAGCAAGGTTAGGTTACACAAATCAAGAAAAAAACTGAAGGTTGTTTGTGAAGTATATGATGAAGTCCAGGGACTAACATTTGATCTTCTATCGAAACAGCAATATATTGTTAAAATATTTTGCTTGTCATTTCTAAAACCTGAATATTTAAAGTGCATTTCTATAAATATATTCTGCTATTGATTTTAAATCGGTAGGTATCACAGGTTAATCAATAGTTCGTGGGAGGATGACCCACGTACAACATTGTGACTAAATAAAACATTCTTATACTCGATGACCGTTATGATGTTATATATGTCACGTTTTATGTTATATTCATCGTACATCGATTTATAGACACTAGAAATTCAATTTTTTGTGTCCCATGGCCGGCTTGATAATGTAGCAAACTAGTTAGCCATATTATGCAGCCTAATCCGTCTCACTCTGAGAAGAGACCCTTACTAACAAGTGGGACTGTAAATAGCGGGTGAAAAAAATACTTACGACTATTTAAAAAACGTTCGGGTGAGATGATTTCGTCTCGTTACAAATCTTCTTCTTTCTTCTTCTTTCTTCTTTTTAAAAAACGTTGCCCCACACTAGGATTGTCTCCTGTATCGTGGGTGCGTTTACAAACACAAATTCTCACATGCACAAACGCCCAGACCCGGAACAAATACCCGTAGATCATACAAATATTTGCTCCGTGTGGGGATCGAACCCACAACACGTGTCGCAGAAGCCGATTGCTCAGCCGCTACGCCAAACGTGTCGCCAAATGTTATCCAAATTCCCCCATTCTCATATGTCATGCGCACTTTGCCTACCCTTGTCAGCAAAATGTTGTGAGTGCATACTAGGTACTTACCTACCCCCAGGGATGTGCCCAAACAGGCGTTGCACAGGGGGGTACTGGGGTGGTCTTTTAAGAGGGCACAGTGCCCCCCGTTTTGTGCTGATGGTGGCCACCGGGGTGGTTTTAGTGGGTAAAAATCCCACACTCCCCGGTCTTAATCCCCGAAGACCGGTCGCCTTTTGAAGGTTTCCCCCCGTAAACAAAAAAAAAAAAAAAAGGTACTTACCTACATCTCGTAAGCTCAAAGTAAGTAGATACTTGCAAAATCATTATATTCGGATTTACACAATAACTTTATTGTGCAGTGGTGGATGGATCTGGACGAATCCCCATAATATCGTTATTTTACCAACAATGACGTAACACTTTACCTAACAGTCCCCTTTTTCATTAAATAAAGACATTCTGACAGCAAAGTGTGCATAAAAATGTCACGCGAAGCAGAGCGGTTTGATTTATGTTTTATTTCTGTGACGCATAAAATATGGGGGTCTAACCGAAAACACCTGAGATTCATTGTTGAAAGGGTTGAGAGAGTGTGACGAGTATAGCTGTATACATATATTATAAATGTTATCCTCCTTAACTGGGTTAATTGCGTTACTGTTATGTGTCTAACTTGCTGATTTCCCTATTGTCAGTTTATTTTGTAGTTATCTTAATAAAGCAGCTGTATTCAACATAAAGTGTGTTCAACGGAGGTAAGGCTCTAATTAAATAAACTTTCTGGTCGTGACAGCTTCATGATAATCTGAAATCTGATGATGTCATGCTCATATTTTATTTTTAATTCGTATTATTAAAGTAATTCACGAGTATTTCGAAAGTACTCACATTATAATATATTTTTGCCTATAGGTACACTCTCAGTTTGGTATGGGGTACCTACCTACTACTCAAAAGGAACGCAACATAACACATTGTAGTACGGCCACAGTAGTCCGTATGTTAAAATGCGTATAATCGTAAACGGGAGGCTCACCCTGACGTTAGATACTGATGAGATGATTTACCATTTTACCCAACATTCATAGACCATTCGTGACCGGCTCGGATCGGGTGACCGTCTTAAAAACCCCTGGAGTATGACGCGTGAGCGCCAATTTCCCTTCGGTTGCTGCGGCTCTGGCAGTCTGTAGTCTGCAGTCAAGGTCTCTCTCCTTTGTTGTTGCAGGTGCCCATGGGTGGCTATGACCAATTAACATGAGGAGGCTCGTTTGCTCGTTTGTCAACTTAAGCAAAAAAAGCCTACATTATTTTCATTTCGTGTATTCTATATTTGCAATCGTTTCAAGTTAGATAATCACAACAAACCATGAAACTAAATGATGTTTACAATGATAATGTACGTACTCAATACAATGCTGATACGATAAATGGAAAAATGTAGTGAGAAAATTATTATAATGGTTTTTACGTTCTAATAGCCCATTAAAATGGCAATACGGATGAAATATTACAGTTTAAATGTAGTTCCGTCTCTATTTTCATTGAAGCTTCAATCGAATTTGTAAACACGGCAGTTAGGTACCATTTTGTTGAAATTGTCAAGGTAATAAAGTATTATTTATTGTTTGATATAGTTCAATACAAGTACAGATAATAGAAACAATATTGTGTACCTTTTTGTCTGTCCAAATAAAATGTTTCTTTATATTATGGCAATCTGTCGATTCTAGTAGATGTTATTTCTTTCTTTTGTTGTCAGGAAAAATATTACGTCCCTAGGTACTTCTTTTCCGTTCGTTATCATGAAATGTGACTAAGGAGTTTCATGAAATAGATTTTTCTTTATAGCATAGGTAGGTAGGCCAACGAGCAGACGGATTTCGTTATGGTAAGCGAATTGCCGCCGCCCATGAACACCCGTAACCAGCCAACACGTAGTCGCTAGTGCGTTGCCCGCCTTAAAAGGGTTTGGGCGAAACACAACAACATTTAAGTAATCTGTAAAAAAAGAGAATCTAATCTTTGTGTCAAAAATGTCCAATGGTAGTAAAGATTAGAAGTTAGCCAAGATGATGAGAACATCATCGTCCTAGACATTACACAACTACGTATGATGGGGTCGGTACTTGATTCTGCTTAATAATTTTACATGAATTGAATGCTGATCCTGCATCCCAAATTTTTAGGCGTATAATATAAAATAATTATGTGCTAAGAATAATCTGGCTTTTAGGTTTTTGGCTTCGTAATACCACTATCAATTGTCATGGATGTTGATAGCAGGAAGTCTGGAACTGACGGGCCGATGGGCGAGTTCCTTCCGTGCTCCAAGAATGTTTAATAGCTGTTCTGTTCCAAGAATGTTCACCCATCCATATACAGAAAGCGGCAAGCTGAATGCAGCTTGTCGCAGTATTCAATGGAATACTACCTTAAATATTGATTGATCAACACACAATTTCTGTTTCAAATTATTAATCTGAAAACTTGGAACAGTAGAAATAGGAAGCTATAATTTACAAAGCTTTATTAAGTATTTTATATAAAGAAACATTCACACTAGAAAGGGGTAAGTGAAAATAGTTTAGCGACAATATTTGTTCGAGTGCCGGGTTAGGTTCTATAAACAATATTGTGAAGACCGTTTTATATTATGGACGGGGCGCCAGAGAGTAAACTATGTGTTTTACAAACTTATACTTTATGGTTGTTTGTGTTGCCTCGTGACATGGTCTTACCCATAGTCTGACCCATAAAGGTCTCGAGATGGAATTCAAGGCACAAATCGAAATGGTACTCGTAGGTTCAGAGACAATTACTTATTCCTTTAAAACTTAATTTAAATAATCTAAATTGTAAAAAAATACTTATTATGTCATCAACTTATTATGTCTTCAGCTGCATAAATCGTCGATTTTTAATAAAAATAAATAAATCCAATAAATAATTTTAGAATAGAATAATCGTTTATTGTTTTCCGTATTACAGTAAGTAGTAGGACATATACAACCATAATATAATTTAAGTGTATATTGTATATCTGCCTACATTTGTACCAAAATTGAAAAAAAAAAACTACTTGATTATCCGTTCGTCACGTCACCATAGGAGGTGGCGTGGTATATTGGACTCGTTCTGACTAAAAACCACACTTGCCTTCCTTGCTCGATGGTTGGGGCAATTGGAATTGAGATAACATCCAACCTGGAAGGCACTTCTTACTTTTTTTGGATTTGACCTACAGGTAGTTGTTCCGGGTCTGGGCGTTTGTGTATATGAGAATTAGTGTTTGTAAAAGTACCAATAATGGAGAAAATCCTAGTGTTGGGCAAAGTTTTAAAAAAATACTTCAAGGAAACTTGCATGACTGCAAGATTTTCTCGGCAGCGCGTTATGTGAAATTAAGCCCAGTGTCGTAGACTATAACATACTCGTATCGTATAGCTTGGTAACCTAAAAGCTTACATTCTGAGAGAAGTTATTGCCCAGAAAGGGGACAATAGACTGATTATGATGATGATGGTTGGTGAAGGATGGTGGATTTTTTACTTTAGCCTGATGCCTGTATATACCCACTTTTATATAGGTAGTGTTACACCAGACGCTGTAATGTAGGCCAGTTGGCTGACATCGTCACCTAAATTCCAGTTTGCATGAGTCGGGTTTTAGGTCTTTATGTATGCACTCTACGATCAACAACATCACATGAAAATATAGCATGTGTTTGGTTTATCCATCGAAAATACTATGTGTTATTGTAATGATCTTGAAACTAATATCCGTGGATTACGCAAAAAATTGGCTCTGCTGGAAATCGAACCCTCAACAGGCGAAGCAATGGTAGTAGCGAGGTGATCACGCTTGGTCTGTGATGCTATCATAGATGATGTAAAATAATACAAATTGAAAGTCAACTAATGGTTGTTGTCATACTATAGTTGCTACCAACTGTCAGCTTACCGCAAGGCGTGTCGCTCCACCTGACCACCTGGTGTCACAATGCAGGGCAATGTCTGAAATGGACTTTGAAAAAAGAACAACTGCGGCGAGAATATCAGTCGTGCAGTATCAACAAAGATGGCACTGAACAGCTCATCCATATATATGGAGCTCAATAACACGACAATATTTGTCACACATTCTTGTGTGATAGGCATTCGCTAAGGTAGGATCCCATGGGAATGGACAAACGAGATGAATGCTAGATAGTAGACACAAATAGTTTGGGTGTATGACGTGATATTTGAACATAGTAAGGTCTACAATATTTTTATACGCCAAGCGAATCTTACAGGCAAAGAAAACCTTTTGATCGGGTAATATGAATGAAGCAACAGTGTCATAATTTGGGATAATTATGTGAAATATGGATGATCGATATAATTTGCATAAGCCGTCTTCAGACTTCAACACATGGGACGTCTCATGAATAATTTAACGCCTGACGAGTAATCTTAAGTCATTAAAATAGCAGTACCATCGATCCGTTTTCAAAGTTCACCTGTGATAATTAGAATAGATAATTATGTTGGAATTTGATGGGTCATAATAATTCGTGTATAATCAAAAATGCTAACTGACTTGATGATTACATTAAGATACCGAAGGACCGAATTTTCAATACAAATTTAATACCAAAATAAATCGTAATTCAAACACAATTGAATCAAAGTGTGTATTATTGTTTATCAAAGTGTGTATTAAGTGTGTATTATTCGGATTCCGGTTCCTGCTCTACCATTTTATTCAAAATACTTCACTGGAAATAAATATAAGCGAATGCAATTCTTGATAAGATTACCCAGTTTGGAACGATTTTCTGGTCGTTTATTTCCAGTGAAGTAGTAATAGACGAAATGGTACGGTAAGAACCTAGATTGGCGGTATCTCAATCCAAATAATAACACAATTTGATAAAATATTGTTTTCATTACAATTTATTCCAGTATTAGGTACGTTGTTGTGGGTAATTCATGCTCCGCCATTATATCTCTTGTCTAACTTTTCACTTAACTTACATTATTTAAAGAATCCTATCAAAATGACCAGGGATTGTATTATGATGTGTATTTGTCCGGTCACTAAAAAGAGACGGTGCTTCTGCCTTCTCGTTCTTTTATGTTATATACATCCATCTCTCTCACTCGCACTGGGAATCACAGCCAACATACTGGCCTATACTTCGACTTTTAATTGTATTCAGTAACTTGACAGTTGAAGGGTTACCAGGTTTTGACAAAATAAAGGTAGTGAGGTGGTCAAAGAATGAACGAAATTGAATGAACATAAATTATGTACTTACATGAACAAACTTTTTATGTTAAATGTACTAGCTTGTCTTCAAAACAAATTATAAACTATTAAAAATTGTAGAATTTGTTCCTCAGTAGTAAGGTAATCTATAAAATGTCGAAAATGACAAAAGTAAAAAATAGTTAAATTACATGATATTTATTACAGACAGCTATTGTACCGTCACCGTACAGACTATTGTAGTGCATTGAAATCGTTTTCTAATAATTTGTATGATGTGTAAAGTAAGTAACTTTTATAATTTTTTCCCGATCGTCTTTTCACACAGATACCTGACACATATTGTTATATTAAAAAAATATACTGTAACAGTGACAATTTTCTTACGTATTTATAGATCGGTACGACAAAATGTTTTCTTTTTTACCATTAAGTATATACAGGAAGTCTTTTTTTTGTAAATGGCCACAGGGAAAAATAAAAGCTTAATAACTTTTAATGAGGAAGGACTTTCCCTATTAACATCATTTATTATTCACATGAAGTAGCACGATTTATTCCTCTCTGATTTAGTTATAATTATGTTCTTTAACATCCCTACCTATATTTTCCAGTAAATACAATCTTTGGGATTAAAAATATCGATCGATTCGGTTATACGATGATAATTATTTCAATTGAAATCGCTTAAATATGTAATTTTTGTTTGATACCAACTGTATTTAATTCAGCTGAGATGATCCTTTTAAATATAAACAATTTAATTAAAGAATCGTGTTTTTTATATTGTTTATTACCGTTCCATCTACAAAATGTCTGTTTCAACCAATACCAATTTAAAATTTCGGTAACAACGCGATATCGCAATCAATTGAGTTCAAATGACGTATTGTGAATAGGTATGAAGTGGGTGAGGTTTCGGGTTTCAGTCTGCGGTCGAGTGGCCAGGGCGCCGCGTTTGCAATCAGGCTGTTTCTAGTCGAGCGCACAGAGCCCGGCGGCGCGACGATGCGTGCCCCGTCACCCAACCCGGCCGGACCCGACCCAAAAACTTACGACTTGCGAATAGTTACTCCAAGGCATCGCATACTAATATCCGACGACGTACAGAATAAGTTGTGTGTATATAAATCATAGCCTTAAAATTCTTGTTGAGTGAGACCAACTTAACCTCCATATTTTCATCGTTAATTTATATAACATAACATAACATACCATCACGCCTGTATTCCCCGAAGGGTTAGGCAGAGGCGTACTAATGTACACCCACAGTTCGCCGGTATGTTTAGGTCCCATGTAATAGGGGGCGAGCCTATTGCCATTAACCGGGCACAAATTCCTAACTCCGAGCTGCTACTGGGAATTTCCTAGAAAAACCCAATAACACTTTGCTCGACCTGGGAATCGAACCCAGGACCTCTAGCGTAGCGGTCAGGACCACTTAGCTATTGAGGCAGTTAATTTATATTTTGATCGTTATTCTTCTTCATCTCTACTATTTTAAAAAAGGTGTCTGTACATTGAAGATATTTAAAAAACCAAGTGGGTTAGGGTATATAAAAACGTCACAAAACCCAAAAATGGCATTCTTAAAATTCTTGTCTTCTTTTTGTTACGGGTTAGGGCAAAAACTATTGAATAGATTTTTATTTTGTTATCACTGTTAGAAAGTATATGCTCTAACTTAAAAACTGGTGAACTTCTTATCTCAACTAATTAAATGGATCCTGAGATACACCTTCACCTATCTGATGTACCTAAGAGAGCATCACTGTTGGTTTTGTTTTTTTGGGATCCTTTTCTGATCCTAATATAGATAGCTTCAGGTGACAGAAGCCGCGGACAAAAGCTAGTATATTATATTAATATGCAAACAGTTTTTTATCGATCGTGTTCTGTTTACACGTTGTGTTATTATCGGTGTGTAGTGTATTGAAATATATAAATTCAATAACATTTATCTAAAAAGGTATATATCACGCCATGTTTGGCATAAATCCCGTCACATATGCAACGACACTTAGAAAGAAGAAAGAAAGAAGAAAGAAAATAAATGCTACTTGCTTCATGATATTTCGCGCTTTTGCCTGAAACTCGCCTCGCCTGAAGTATGTGCCTGAAGATGTTGCGGAAGTACTCTGTAACTCGACTCACATGCTTTATTTCCTTTTATTTCCTACAAAGCTATTGTTCTCACCCGACTCTCAGACTATAATTGAGAATCAAATATTCACACAGGTTACTTTATAGTATTAGGATTCTGCGGCGAAATTCAATTTAACGGGAAAATTAGATTGTTCGCCTGCATAAGTTAATATACAAATTTAATAAACACTATTTGGCCTATCCATACCGAATTTAGTTGGTTATTACAGCCGGGCTATTAACGTAGCGTTAACAAAGGCATATAATAGTACCTACCTAAGTGGCGCTTATATCATCGTATAAATATGTACATCTAGCTCTTCCCGTCATATTTCTCGGATTTTATGATCTCACCTTAGGTTGATGCTCTATTATTAGTTAAGAAACTATAACACCGCAGCCCTCAGTACACTAATAAATGTTTTTATGCACAAGAGTGAGACCCTCCGTACCGGCCTGTCCCAATTTTCACGGTGGTCGGCTATTTCATTAAGAACTTTTGGGTGTAACTAGAGCGATTGGTGAAATTTCACATAGGTACATTAGATTGAAATATAAATAGTGCTTTAAATACTGTAGTATAGTAAATGCAAGTTTCTGTAAGTGGAAGGTGTTGTAGCGTTCGGAAACAAGCTGGCATCCGGCGGGACGCGCAGACGCCGGATGCAACGAGTTGCCGCATACAAAACGAAATCGTTTTGTTGACTATGCCCCAGGTAATTCGATCAGATGGAACCCTTTTATCGAAAAATAAACTTCTCAATCCTATATTCGTAAGGAAATTGAACTATGATTCAGTGAATATTTGGACGTGAATATTCATTCACGTCCAAATATTCATAATACGTTGAAATAGTTGCAAGTCATATTGCGAGCTAATAAATAATTTATTAAAACTTGTGCGTTGGACTACAAAGTAAGATAATACATTACAATGTTATTTCATAATGTGCGTAAACATTGTCTTAACAGCCTAATAAAAAACACTAAAGAGCTACCAAATTATGAGTGCCCCAGAAATCTTAGAATAAGTATTTATCCTATTTAAGGTAGGTAATAGAATAATAATAATTTTAAAACTTAACTGCCTCAATAGCCAAGTGGTCCGGACCGCGACTGCTACGCTAGAGGTCCTGGGTTCGATTCCCAGGTCGAGCAAAGTATTATTGGGTTTTTCTATGAAATTCCCAGTAGCAGCTCGGAGTTAGGAATTTGTGCCCGGTTAATGGCAATAGGCTCGCCCCCTATTACATGGGACCTAAACATACCGGCGAACTGTGGGTGTACATTAGTACGCCTCTGCCTAACCCTTCGGGGAATACAGGCGTGATGGTATGTGTTATAATTTTAAAAAGATAAGTAGGTAAATAAAGATAAGTCTGAGTCATGTCCTTAAAAAAATGTGAAATTCGCAAATCACAACAGGCGCTAGATATTTTATGACAGTGATCGATATCACATTGAAAAGTCAATGCCGTCGATAGTAGTCACTGATCAAACGTAGCATCGCGTGTGTTTCAATTATTTTCAAGAATTCAATAAAATCAAATTCACGTCAATTTTCACAGTGCGAAGCGAAGTAAATTTGCGTTATAAAAAACATTTTATTGTGAAAGTTCATAAATATTTAAGGTACCTACGCAGCAGTTTTGTTCGACTAATCCAGTAAGTTTTATGGATATGTGAATGTGATGTGTCTGAAATCTAACACATGACATAGATAAAAAAATATAATAGGATTTACTTATGAAAATTACTGAGCACCTGCTACGGCATTCTAACATAACATACCGTCATGACGTCTGTATTCCTTGAAGGGTTAATTGTGTGAAGAACGTGTAGGTACTTTTGTACACCCATAGTTAGCCGGTATGTTAAGATCTCATGTAATGGGAGCGAGCCTATTGCCATTAGCCGTGCAAAAACATGAGTTCCCCGATGCTACTGAATTGAATTTCAAAGATCGTTACGACTTTATAAATTATGAAATTGCTCAATGTGGTCTTTTGAGTCATTTAGTCCTTTATATACTGCTGAGATAGAATGGACGGATAAGATGGAATGACCCAAAGTGCGTTATTTGTAAACAGAAGTCGATTTATCGACGTTCATCATAATGTTCCCCGATCCATTTAATGCCAATTCATTGATAGTTTGTGTACGTTTTCGAAGCTGCAAATTGCATCAGACAGTGTTCAGTGCGTCGTCGTCAATCCAAATGGATCTAGATTGCAAATTGTACCTATTTTTATGAACTTTGAACATATTCAGGCAGGCGTAGAAAGTAGTGTACCATTAGACCATAACTAAGTTAGCCAAATGACTGCTTTCCTCTGTAATATAGGGCGAGCACATTGCTACTAATTATCAGTCCAAAAAACTTTCATGATTTCTTTGCTCAACTTCTGAATCGAACTCAGCACCTTACACTCAGCAACCACGGTAACAACCACTACACCAAAATTGCAGTTTCTTCAGCTTATATTTGCCATTCCAATGCAATTAATTAAAACTGTAGAGAACCTTAAAACGCGAGAGCCTTCTTAAACAAATTACTTATTAAATTGACATGCTTTTAAGTTCGCAGCGACCGTGCATTTAACCTTTACGGTGAACTCCAAGTTTCAAAGAATAGGTACATTTTATCGAAAATTTGAACGTTGTAACGTTGAAGTACGTAAGTAAGCTTCATCATAAATAATGTTGCGTTAACATTAAAAATATATGCTTTTTCTTTAGAGCCTTGCTATTTACCTATTAAAATATTCGTTACACAATTTATGTTACCGAAACAGGATCCTGACGCAATCTTCACTCAAACAATGCACAATTAAATTATGCACTACTGCGGCAACATTGGTCCTTTGACCCGAATTTGACCTAACACCCATGGATAACTTACTCATAACCCAATTTAGTATACAAACGCTTAGGTCTTAACTTTTCCATGTCAAAGACCAAAATAAATAGGACGAAAGCGTACCTACATTAACTGATATGAATTCGATAAAATCTGCAATCTACTAGACAGGGATATTTATAGACGGCCAGTTTTATTCATGTCATGTAGTGGTTTTCATATACGCTACAGATATACTTATGTACACGCTATAGAAGATAAGATTTATGTTTGTTCATAGTTCGTATGTACAATAGCTTGTTTGTCTCGGTAGTTGTCATTTGGCTGGCGCAATTGGACTGGGAATGCTCGTGTAAGGCTCGTTACACATCCAATCGCTCCTGTATGCATAATTGCGTTGAAATGTGATGACATGCCACACGAGTCTGGCGTTATTACTATGTACTCTAACTATATGCAGTACAGTTGTAGTAAGAATAATATTATCAAGCGTTGAACTACACTCCTAGATATTGAGAATAATTTTAAATATAGTAATATTAACTCGCTTTCATAACATTAGATGACTCATGATTTGATTACTATTGAGTAATCAAATCATCTATTAGATCATTGGATCTAATAGTAACACGCGTTGCAGCTGAGTATATTGGTCCTGATTTACATTCCAAAGTGGTAATCGGGCAAGTGTTATTGTTTTTTTATGAAATTCTCCGTAGTAGCCGTATTTGCGACATGTAGCAATAGGCTCGTCCCTTATTACATAGGACTTAATCATGCCGGCGAATTGAGGGTGTACATTAGTATACCTCTGCCTAACCCTTCGGGGAACACAGGCGTAACTGTTCAGGGTGCGCCAGACGATCATTTACGTATACAAGCCTTATGTAGGCTTATTCAGGCAATAAATTATTATGAAAATCGTGTGACTTCAATGTTCTGAGTATACTGTATAAGCCTATGAATAACTGACATATTATACAGGTAGGCTCAGTTATAAATCACAAGTGTTTACTATTCGGGTCCCCACAGATTTAGTGTGTGACATTACACTATCGAATAACGGGAGTAGGGATTACAAAGGTCGTCCCTTAGGAAAGTCCCTAAAAATCTGTCCCGAAGTTTTAAGTACCTTTGGGTATAAGGAAACCAAAAAAAATATACGCGTATCTTATTGAAGTTTTGTCTAGAAAACTATTTACTTCTATCAACGCTTAGATTGGTTTTGATCCGAGATTGTGACCAGTGTCTTGTTCTTATAAACCCAAAATCATTGCAAATTTGTGAAGTCTGATCCCTAGTGCAACTATCTTTTCAAAAATATTTATTTATATAAATACATATATTTTCTTTATTTCTCAAAGAGAAAGCGTGCACTTACATACATAATGCATTGTGCTGTTGTATTATTGTGCTTATTACGATAGACCAATATACCTGTGGAAACTGCTAGTAACTGCGTCGTAGCACATAACATATAATTTCCTATTTCCTATATTATAAGAGACTACATGAAGTCCCTTGCATATAAATAATGTAAAAGTTCTAAATCTGGCTTGCCTCAGTCTCACCGAATAACTAATTAGGCACAAGCAGGCACCGCTTGAAGACAACCTAGCTTTAATAAGATTCTGCGCCGACATATTCATGGAAAATTAAAACCAAATTAACATGGCCTTAATAAGTTTACTTACTAGAAGTGTGGCATTAAGCTGTGATCGTATGTATGTAGGTACATAATATTATTATGTAATTAGGTATCAAAATGCTTCCTGAATTAATTATCCAAATTTAATTTTATCTTCCCGCCCCGTGTGGCCAATACATGGAAATATGTACATTGATTGCAATTTATTCATTAAATAACTTTACAATATAGTTTAATATTAGTTTAAAAAAGGAACATAAAGTAATTGGTAGTTACTAATTAGAATTTTCTTCAATTCGACCGTAGACATGATTGGATATATTCGTCCGCCAGTTTACAATGCTTAACAATTAATGATCTGAAGGGGTTAAAATTGACATTTTATAAAAACGGTATTGGTTGTATAAATGTCGATTCATACGCTGGCTGCAGATGAAGTGTTTTTGATTAGCATACAGTTGGCCTATTTAATAGGCACTCGTTTGTGCCCGCATCGTTCAAAATGGGTCACGCCGACATGATCACGTAATCCATAAATATCCTTGTTTGTTTATGCTTTTAACGCAACAAAATAACATTAAAATGGATAAGGATACCAACTACCTATAAATACTCTACCTATAAACTACTCTACCAACTTTATAATTAAGTAAAATAAAAAGTTTACAATAAGTAGTTACAGGTTTGCCCCTTAGTAGATGAGACTTAAACGTACAGGCGGACTAATGGTTTACATTAGTAGGTACTTTTCTGCCTAGCCGTTAGCGGAAAACATGTGTGTTAGTATGTAAAAGCTTTTTTACCTAAATAAAATTGGCATTACAATTTTATTAATCTCCGCTAGCTTCTTAAATTGCAGTTTTTTTTTCAACACCCGGTTAACAGACTTAGAGCGATCAGTGTAGTTAATTAGTAGGTATCGTTTTAAAGTACTTATGTAGGTATGTATATACATTTATAATTTTATCTGTAGAAATAGAATTTATACGGTATGAATACTATAATTAAGCCCAGTTAATTCTTATAATTAATTGTAACACATTTTTGTCTCGTTCCTTCAAATGCTATATTTAATCTGCCAGAAGAAGTAAAACAGTGCGAAAAAAATGCAACTTAGACACAAAAGGGGGTTAACGGTTATAGTCTATTATTACCTAATTAGATAATAAGGTCAATATCATTATTTGTATGTCAATGTCAATATATTAACATGTCAGTTCTTTTAAGTTTCTTAGCAAGTTATTTTTCGTTGCGTCGTAGTTTTTTTATTGATTAATTCGACAAACGAGTTGACGAGCCACCTGGTGATAAGTACCTACAAATCGTCGCCCGTAGACACCTTCAAGACAAGACGCTGATGCGTTGCCGACCCTTATGACCCTCTACAGACTGCGAGAGCCGCAGATATCAAAGGGAAACTATCTCACGCGCAAAAGTCGAAACACACACCAAGGTACTGTACACTGTCCAGATATTGCCCTACATCGTAACACTCGCATAATATCTAATAATATTATTTTTGTAATATCAACTATTATTGTCTGGACTTTAAAAGAGACCATGATTCTCTGAGTTTGTTTCGGTGTTTCTTCTCAGAGGTCGTCAGATAGGAAATGCCGGCGCCATCTAGTTAAAAAAAACGTAAAACATTGACTTGTAAAAGTGTCTTCAAAAGATCTATTTACAGAAAAAAAAAGTTGCTTTATGGCAGACTCAGAAGGAAGGGTGGTGGCCAGCCAGTCAGACTGTAAGAGGTCCTACCACCGAGCAAGCTTTGTTTATTACTTTTGTTAGATTTGTTAGTAAATCTGAACTGTTTATCCTACTGAATTATCTAATCTATCTACTAACTGGATATTATCTAATCTATCTATTAACCTACTTGGATAGGTATTTTTACAATTTGTTACCCTCTTACTTCGAATATTTATCTCCAAAAATTTCACATATTTCAAGAACGACCATAATGGCAGAGGTAACGTTGGAATATTAAAATTTAAAGTAGGTACGTAAGCGTTCCCAGAGACACAATGGCATGCTTAAAATTCGATTCGTGACCTTAACTGCTGTTTGCATCTCCGATAACAAACTAGTTAGGAAATGGCGACGCTGCAGACATTCTGCTTTTGAACATCCTGTTGATATTTAACTCCAGCAATAGTAAGGTAAGGGTAATAATTTTGAAAACACGTTGCGTAGTTGTTGGTAATGTCAGGACGATTGGTTTCTGAGGCAGGTTAAGTCCACTATTTTTTAAAGAACTAAATTATTTAATTGATGTAAGTACTATCCTTAAGTATCTATTCTACATTTTATTATCTACCTACATTTATTACACATTAAAAAATTAAGCACAATAATACAAATAATAATAATATTATTAATAAAGGTGTATTCCTAAAAAGCGTAATATATAACTAATTATACCTATACTGATGAATGGTTTGAATTTTTTATTCAATAATAATGTGAAAAATTACCACGCAATACCAGCAATTCATTAATAGTATGAACACAACCATTATTATTGCAAACTTCAAAATGGCCACTAATGTAATATGTAAATTCTAATTTCTATGCAGTAAACTAAGTTAGAACTGTAAATATTTCACACAAATTCTAAATGAGTACCCACGCGTTTATCAACTTTGCAATTCGAATTTAGAATAGAAATTGAATTTATTTTCTGAACGGTAATAAAGCAAAAAGTACTAACTGCCATCAAGTCAAGTTCTTCGGGAAATAGAACTAATCGGGTCTGCGAAGAGTTAATTGTTATTTGCATCAGATTTCAATGAGATTAGTTTGATAGCACTTTTCTCGACGATATCAGGAAAGCCGATCACATTCTACTGGAAAGTAGATAAATCATGTCGGGAAAGCCTGTTAAAATTATGTTCAGGGCGAAAAACCGGTTCATTATGATTTATAAGGGTGGGTAGCGCCGAGAAATATTAAGTAATATTAAACAAGAACTTCCCGCACATTTGAGATTTTATGGCATACTTAACTACATAAGTTACAATAAAGAATCACACACGTTACTTTGTTACAACTTTATAAAGATAAGTGTGCTCCATAATTCTCGTTTCTTCAAAATGGTTCATCAAAATGATTCGCAACAAGTTTTTAAAATGTAGTAAGAAAATTTGCTACATATGTACTATATTATATGTATAAATTAAAGCGAAATAGATACCACTCACTAACTAATCACGAAATATCAAAACAGCCAACAAACTTTACAATTAGAAACTAAAATATTTGGGTCTTCTTAGAAGTCGTCAGCTACGAAATACTGGGTCTAAATTACATTAAAAAAATGATTAATACTGAATATTGAAAGTGTCCTTACAAGACGAAGAATACGACGTGGGAGAGCCATGCTTCGTCACGAATGGGCCGGCTCGACCCGAGTGATACCACGGAGTGGCCTCACAGAAAACCGGCGTGAAGCAACGCTTGCGTTGTGTTTCGCCGAGTGAATGAGGTTACCGGAGGCCCAAACTCTTTTAAAAGGCGGGCAACGCACTTGTGACTCCTCTGGTGTTGCGGGTGTCCATGGGTGGCGGTTATCGCTTACCATCAGGTGATCCGTCTGCTCGTTTGCTTCCCTATCCCATAAAAAAAAACGACGAAGACAAATAGAAGTAGAGTTTAACGAAATTACACGGATTGTAAATTTTATATATTACTAGCTTCTGCCCTCGACTTCGTCTGCGTGGACTTAAGAATTGGGTCCGACCTACATAAAAAGTAACCCATATGTTATTCCAGACTATAATCTATCTCTGTGCCAAATTTCATCCAGAATCCGCTCAGCCGTTCTGGCTTGAAAAGAGTAAAAAACATTCATCCATCCATCCATGTATCCATCCCCAAAAAACTTTCGCATTTATAATATTAGTAGGATACTATAGGTATGCTTTATAGCTAATACTAGCTTCTGCCTGTGATTTCGTTTGCGTGGACTTCAGAATTGGGTCCAACCTGGATAAAAAGTTGCCTTCCTTCAATCATGTCCATATTTTGGAATAAGCTGTAGGTACTAAAATAATTTTATTGCATTGAATACCGTCAACGTAAATATCAGAAAACGTTTTATTAATCCTTAAAACAGCAGACAAAAACTGAGGCAGTCTGTATTCGTTGATATGGCCGTAAAAAAATAATGTGGGGTACTTTGGAGGCTTATATCAAGAGAACTTGTTTTGAGCTGAAACAGGCAAGGCCGTTACCTAATATATAAGACCAATTATACCAGTATTATGTTAAACAGTTGATGTAGGCGTTGAAATAAGGCTTAATTAAGGTAATTAGTAAAACTTTCACAAATGAAACAGTCTCCCTAATACTATAATACTGAAAGTGGCTATTTGTTTTTGACACACGAATATAGGTATTACACTATTTGACACTAAAAATATGAGTTTTCAACTTCTGTCCACGACTTTGTCTGCATACACTTCAACATACACTAAGTTATCAAAACCCTGTCCAATTTGAAAGGGGCATATAGATAGCCCAATAACATCACCCAACTAAAATAAAATAACAAACATTAAAATACTAATGAAAGTAAGTATATTTTACATTCACTAGTATTTAATGTTTCTTAAATGAAGTTTAAAATTCACGATTTTTGTGCCCAAATTGCGGTAATTACCCAAATTTTCAAAATAACATCATATTTTGAAAATTTGCTATATTTTGGGGTAATTACCGCAATTAAATTTTCTTACTTGTACTTTGGTAACTGGTACTTTTATACTGGTAAAGTGAAAATAATTATATAAATAGAACCAGATCTCGATACCTAACAATACCTTATACATATATTATATCAATCCAATCATCAACACAATTCTTGTCACTGTAATGGTTATGGATCTTGAAATTAAAGGGGACCATTTTACCATTATCCATGCAAAGTAAGCCAACTGGCACTGGGTTGGCCGGTTGGCTTACTTAATCCTTAAAATTAATGTACTAATAATGTGCAACCCACATTGCTAGTAAGCTTTAAAAAAAACATGTACTTTCCGAAAAATGTCCCAGGCACGTATTTTTCCATGAGTTCATGGTTGTTTAGGCGAATGATTGATTTCCTAAAGGCAAGGGCCATATTACTACTTCTCTTTGCTTTTACATGTGTGCTAGAAATAAAATGTAGTATATTATATACTATACTACCTACATAGGTACGTTGGATCGTACTAGCATGCGACTCAGTAGTGCGCGCGCGTCAGTTCGACCCACTAATTGCACTTCCTAGCGCTTCGCTGCAGCCTGCACTATTGTTCTCCGCTTCGAATATGTTCAATTAGTCGATACCTTTTATAGCCATGAGTTCCTATTGTTTTTTTGCAGACACGCCTTTGTGATTGAACAAAACGAGATTTTTCTACTTCCATTATGATTTGATTTGTAATAGAATTACAAAAAACACATATCATTCCTATTTCTTATTCTATTCGCAACTAACGTTGTTTGCTGCTATTCTCCAAATGCAATCTGAAAGCTATATCGTACACGATGAGATTTTATTGAATCATTCACTAGATTACTGTGGTCCACATGTTCCACGATTCCCGACGTCAGCGTAGGAGGAAATCAAGCCTGCCATACGAAATAAAGGGTTAGCAACTATGATTTGGTTGAAAATAATCTAGAAGCAATGGAACCATGGGTAACCTAGTTAAGGTTTATTTATTGCGTGACACATTTAGGTAATAAAAATAATAAAACCAATAATAATATTTCAAGTGATTGATGTAATTTATCTATCGAATACACCCACTGGGAATAAATTGGTTTGAGGTCAGCAGCAGGTTTTGCTTCGAAACAGTAACTTGATTATTTATTAACGATACCGTTTATTAGACCAGTCAATCTATCACGCAAAGGGAAATGGGAATTCTTGCGTGCCAGACAGTAACTGATCATCACATTTTCTATTGTTTGATAGTAAAACTACAAGAGAATCACTTATTATTGCAGGAAAACAATGTTTTTTGGGTCCCAAGAGTCGAGGGTTCGATTCCCGCACCGAACAAATATTTGTCTCTACAAGTAGTTTTTCTGTATATAAGTCTCGAACATGGGTATTATTTTTTTATATCTTCCAACATATACCATCGCCGCTGATGTAATGTAGTAATTCCGATTTTTATATAACAGTTTATACTGATTGTCGGTTTACGTATAGAGTTACGAGCAGACGGTAAGTCGGGTGTCGAAAAGCGTTCAAAGGCGAAACTCCGTATTGAAATAAACCAATATTCTATGAGCGGTGGCCGTAAACAAAAATATGTATATTTATGATGCTTCCATTGCTGAATGTTAACGTTTCATGTTCGGCTTTGAGAATGAGAAATCCTTTTGGCGTATTTCGCCGAGTCGACGAAGAACGCGCGTGTAACATTTTGTCATGTTGCACGTAAAGTCGGGGATTTGTGGGATGTACACCTGAATACATCGTTGTACCTACTCTATTACCTAAAAATTATTGTGTTTTTAGATGTATTGATTTCTAAGCTGTACGAAAGAATTGAGGCCGAGGGATAGAGCATTTATAGAAAGTTTTGACTGTAGGTTTTTGATATGGGTAAATCTAGTTTAGTTTAATAATAATAATAAGCTGAACGTGGATTAATTTATCCGATTGAATGAAATATGTTTAAAATTGTTAAAATTTTCACTAAATAAACTGTGAACATATGACGTATTTCCGTCCGATTTAAACTCGCTGTTGCAAGTTCAGTAACTATACAAAATGTTTGCAAGTTTCCATTTGCGGTTTCTAGTAACAAATTCTTCAAATACAAGTTGAGAAGTGGGAAGCTGCTTGCTATGTATAAAGTTAACCAGTTTACCAATAACCACACAAACAAATTTAAATCTGCTAAGTAATATTAAAGTGCACTTTAGGCTGCGAAAGAGATTAAGTACTTTAATTTAATCAATCGAATCTAATTTAGTTTAACTCTGCATAACTAATTACGATTTATCAAGTCTTAATGTTTACACACAATGTACAATATACCACCATAGTACCTACTAAGTGTTATTGCTAACAATATTCAATGAGCTTCCCGTGTAATCTGAAGCTTTGAATTTGAATGATCATACCAATTAGTTATCTCTTGCTGTCGGTGTCACAAGGATTACGTAGGTAGGATACGAAAGGAGAATATTAAAGGATACGATGCAGAAGTTACCATCTTTACGCTGATAGCTTTCCTACCTACATGGTATGTTTGACCATGGTCCTAAAATGTTGACAGTTGATTTCTAAGAAAATAGCTCGATTGAGTTGATAAGTAATCAATGTCGTTAAGGTACAGTTGAAGCCCGCATAATGTCATCAGAAAATAAAAAATATAGATAATCTTAGTGTTTAACGTTTAAGACAAAAGGTGACAATGACTACGCAAAATTGCAACCTTAATCATACCTTCTAATACCTTCGAACCAGTGAGTGTTCAGTTATTCAAAGAATACTCAAAAGACAGACTACCTACCTCTTGTTATCCTGATCATGCATGTACTCAAGGAGATATGACATCTGTACAATCGGACGGTGTCACGAGAGGAAAGTATAAAAATCATTTTTTTTTTAAACGAGACAGCAGCATAAATGTTTTAAACTTTATAGAAAGGACGCCGTAAAAAACTAAATTTAACGATGGCGATTTGCATGCAAAAGCGTCGCTCTATTTTGATAGTCGAGATTATTTACGGCACCCAGCTATTTTCATTGCGCTAAAAATACTTCATGCATATTTGCATGTCACATGATTCCTTTTATCATTATTCAGAATTATTCAGGCGTTCCATTTTTTAAAGTAAAGGTTGCTAAAATACAAAAAGCGTTTCGTGCATAGATCAGAAATAAGTTGCGCTCATCCGCGGGATTTTCTTTATATAATATCATAAAGTTATATCATAAATGAATAAAATCCCGCGGATGAGGGTTCAAGAGTATCCTCTTGAAGGTACACTACTTACATTTACCTACGTGTTGGACTTCAAGTTCAATTTTGATTCAAGTTCAATTTTTGATTATATCAAACTAGCGGGACCCGACAGACGTTGTCCTGCATGATATCCCAAGCGATTAGGATATTAAACAAAGTAAGAAATGATAAATAACCTAGATACAGACTGCAGCGCCATCTTCCGGGCATTTGTGAATCTAAACCATCCTCGAATCCACTTGAACATACACAAAAAAATTCAAACCGGTCCAGCCGTGTTAGGAGGAGTGCACTGACAACTCACGTACAGAAGGATTATATATTTAAAAAGATAAGCTTTTATGTACAAGCATTTATAAAACGTTATGTATGAGTTTAGTTGCACGGTTCCAAAAAGTTGGAAAGAATCCGCCAAGAAACTCCAAGGACGACTTTTTAAATTGTGAGAAGTTACATTCTTTGTTGGTATATTATTGGGATTATAGGATACAGTCTGGTCTGTCCTTACAAGTACCTACAGGTGTACCTTATAAATGTACTATTATGTCATTACATGTCACTATACGAAATTAGGAAGTATTCAATTGATCACGCCGTCATCATCCGTGCCCATTACAACACCCCACTCCTGTCTAAGTCAAATTCTTGATTTTAAAATGAGACTTGTGGATTTCTTGTAAATTTTAAATTTCTTCTCGATGTGATCGGTGACAGATTTCGTGAGTTTATTACTACCAAATTATTAAATCATCACTTTCAATTTGAGGAGACTGATGTAGCCAGCAATAGGATAGTACCTATTAGTACCTTTATTTTTTTATTATGAATAAAATATATACAGTTACATGAGCAAGGCAATGCTAACAGTCTCATTGAACCTAATTAAGTAGGTACGAGAGGGTAAACATACGCTCTGCGTTGAACGCTCCCTCCGTACCCATTTTCTCGAACACTAATGCTATTGACGCTCAGACTGTAGTCTGCTCAAACAAGATAACTGAGCTTGCTATTATTTTGAACGTAGATGTCATATAATAATATCCCCAGAGGCTTCGTCACCTATCAAATCATACAATCAAAACCATCCAAAACAAAATAACAAAGATTTCTGAAATTCCTAACTATTCCAATTTTAGCAATTCTTAAGTAACTTTTGAGATTGGATTAAATATGGTAGATTGAATTTTGATGTAAGAACAACAAAGATTGGATTATATAAAATAACGGTACCTTCTGAGGAACTCACAGAACCAAAACAATTGAAACTCGTTTGTAATTCTAATTCTAAATTCTAATAAATCAAAATATTTGTCATTTATCGAGTACACAAAGAAAATAACCGACTAGATGTGACAAAGTATGGTTGGTCTTTCGTCCTTATCCTTAAGCAAACTGTAATTCGATCAGTGCTCAGCGATTGTATTACCGAACGAGGTACCTACATGAGTTCACTCACTGCCATACTCTGGATACTCATATATAAATCAATAATTTACTGTTCACCGTCTGTTGCTCGTTATATAGCTACCAAACTATTCAAGGTACTTACATGGAAATGATTGAATGCATACTATTTTTATGTACCACTCGTTCTGAGAGATTTGTATCTGTATATTAAATAGGTATTTATCATAAAATCGGATTTAAAGCTATGTAATGCCGAATTAAGTTAAAACAAAACAACTGAAAAGCTTAAAACCAGAAGTACATTATTTATGTATCACCGTTATAATAGACAATTTCTTTAATTTAATTAATCGACACATACAACTTATTTATGTATTATGTCCAGATGTGAATATTTTATGGCCTATACTACAGTTATTATAATATACACAATGTAATGCTGGTAACAGTTACATCGTTCACGGTCAGTCATGCTATTGGTTTATGTACCTGTTATAAATCACATAATACATGCCATTCAGGAGCATTTAGTAATGGCATTGGAAGAGTTTATAGAGCGGTCATTGGGAACATTTTCATGCAAAATTTTTCCGCAAAGATTCAAAGATCGCAAAGATTCTGATGTCTTCCTGAAATCTTCCTGTTCCTCTCATTTGGAGAAGTGTGGGTTCGGGCTTAGCAGTTGACTAGTATGAGACAAAAGACTGTGTGGATAGGCGGACCTTGAAAATCTAAAAGGGACAAATGTACCAGGTGGTTCAAAGAAAACTCATCAATATTGAATTGTAAAGTTGAGGTGACCTGCGCGCGCTCCATAGTCACGGCACACAATATTATATCTAATATTCTTCTCTTTCCATAAATAACATACAAACCATCACACCTATATTCCCCGAAGGGTTAGGCAGAGGTGGAATACACCCACAGTTCAACGGTATATGTATGTCCCATGTATGGGGGCGAGACTATTGCCATTAACCGGTTTTAAATCCCAAACTAAGGCCCACTTGCACCAACTTCTTAAATATATTTAAATTGTATTTAAAAATATATTTTCATTGTAAATTTGTGTTTAAATACAATTTAAACACATTTAAGAAGTTGGTGCAAGTGGCCGTAAGAGGTGCTCCTGAGAATTTCATAAAAAAAAAACTTTTTTCTCTACCTCGCATCGCGATCACAAATGGCAATCGACCGGGAATCGCACCCAGGACCACTAGCGTAGCAGTCGCGCTTGGGATCACTAGACTAATGAGGCAGTTTTGTATTTATATACTTACCTACTATTTATTTCTATTATAAAATTGTAAAAAAGCTGTATTAAACGTCTCCGAACCCAAAATGTGATTTTTAAAATTCTTGTCTGTTTGTCTGTATTTTACGGGTTGGCGCAAAAACTACTGAATAGGCTTTAATTTTGTTATCACTCTTAGAAAGTATGTGATCCAACTTAAAGACTGATAGGTATACTTCTTATCTCAATAAAATAAAAATCTTGTTTTCCATCTAACTAGCCTGTCACAACTATGTTTTGTGTTGGCAACCAGATTCAGCTGAATATCAGTAGGTACCTATTTTACAAGAAAGGACAGTCATGAGTCATCAGACCTCCGGTAACCAATTTCAGGAAAATACCGATTTTCTAAAAGTATCAGGTTTTTGGGTATTATGCCTGGATGTTCGTGTACTTATGTTTTTAAGGAATATGATTATCCTTTCAGTTTTAGTACATTTGGCTATAACACCTTTTTTAAAACACCTGAAATCTTCAATCGTAGTAAGCGGACGATTTGAAATCTTTGTTAATAATAATCCGTTATTTACTGAGCTAGTACAGTAACGCCTACAAGTTAATTGTAGTTATTCAATTAAAACAAGTAGAAACTGATGTAAACGTCTAACGCAATCCTTTTATCATCTCGTTTTTAACGCAATTAGCTCCATTGTCTACTAGGCAGCAATTAATTTGTTGGGCCTGTTCAGCTCATATACAATAAAGCAATATAAATAAATGCTCTTGTTACGACCAGTTTTTTATTCAAATAATAACATCATACTTAATACACCATATTCCTTGAAAGGTTAGGCAGAATTGTACGTACAGCCGTATAAGTCTCTGGTACGTTTTGGATTAGTAATGGCTAATTTAAAAAAAAAATAGAGGCGTGTCTGTTGCTGAGATTTTTTAATAAAATCCCAGTAACCCTTGGCTTAACTTGAGAATTTATCTCAAGACGTGTATGGGCGAAGTTTGTGACCAATAGACCAATTAGGCTTTTTAAATAAATCAAATTGATGTGTGTTCTTAGTAACAACTTTAGCTGTGAAAGTCAAGTCGTATCTGTAATTGTACCTGCAGATAGTGTAACTTTGTAAATAGCAAACTAATTTAATTATTACAAAACTTTTGAACGTGTACCGTACCGTATCAGGAAACATTGAACTTGAACAATTATCTTGGTTATAACAGAGAGATATCGTGAGAATTCTGTTCTGCGTGAGCTACTCTATATAGAAAATTGTAACTGAGTTACCTTTATCTCCACATAAAAGCTTGATACTTATGATACTTCGCTTCCACTTTCCAATTTTAGTAACTCGATCTTGGTATTAATTTAAACTGAAAATGAGCAGTGATAGTCTAGTGATAAGATTATGCCCTGTAAGTTCAACTGTAATTTTTCGAAATTATATTATATACTAAGGCCCACTTGCACCAAATTCTTAAATGTGTTTAAGTCATATTTAAACACAATTTTTCATAGAAATTTCGTGTTTAAATACAATTTAAACACATTTCAGAAGTTGGTGCAAGTGGGCCTTAGTATCAATAAATGGTAGGTATAAACGGCGAAGAAAAAATCATCTTGAGAGAGCCTCCTTCGGCTGACAGATTTTCTCAACGTCTTGTGAAGTTAACACGAATTAGATCAGTACGGAGAAATACCTCATACAGGGATGAGACTTGTGCTCAAATTATGAAACTGAAAAAAAAATAATTAAATTATGTTGTAAATTACGTTTAACTGCCTCGTTAGTCTAGTGGTCCCAAGTGCGACTGCTACGCTAGAGGTCTTGGGTTCGATTCCCAGGTCGAGCAAAGTGTTATTGGGTTTTTCTGTGAAATTCTCAGTAGCAGCTCGGAGTTTGGAATTTGTGCCTGGTTAATGGCAATAGGCTCGCTCCCTATTACATGGGACCTAAACATACCGGCGAACTGTGGGTGAACCTTAGTACACCTCTGCCTAACTCTTCGGGGAATACAGGCGTGTTATGTTTACGTTTTTGTTTAAACTTAAATTATGTTTGTTTACTGAATCAAAAACTAAAATTTGAAGTAATCAAAACTGATAGATACAATGACATTAATTTAATTTATAAAACATTGATTAGATTCGTGACGTGAATACACAAAGAGGATAATATAATTAAGTGAGCGGTGAATTATATTGAAAGTTAAAAGTTCACGACCCGTGAGCGGCCTGCCACCACCCCCAACCCCTGACTCGCTACATAACTCGCCTGTTGATACATATTTATCTATCATATCAAACACCATTTATCGAGAAAAATATGTGAATATTAATTTGTATCTACCGTTACTTTACATCGGAGCCTTTATTAATTTCGCTGTCAAAGTGATTTATTAATTCTGAGTGGCAATAACAAAAGAAATAACAATTTTTAAACAGTTCTCCATGCATTATCCTATTCTAATATTTTTATAATGTTCATGAATGAGACTGACTGTGAAATATGAAGCAATAACGATTAAAATGCAAAGATAAAAGGCACAATGGCCTTAAATCTATTATTTCTTGTTTACAGATTGGAACGTAAGCAATAAACTACAATTAATGATGGTGGACCGAGCTCTGAGCTGTCTATTCCGAAAATACAACACGAACAGTAAGTACCTACCACAATGGCGTCTAATGAATCTGCGTAATGGCCCCGCATTCAAATATAACGGTAGCTGTCACCCGCTTGTTATTTAATTACTTGGAAGTTAGAGCAGAGTGAAGTTATTTGATGTGGTACGCCATCCTGCGAAATCTAACAGTGTTAGTTAGCACAGGCGTTTACTCTGACACGCCTAATCACGCAATCAGTTTACTTAGTAACTGGGAATATTTCCGTTCGACACAAATAAATAATCATCATGAAATACCTGAAGGAAGTCTTGTGGTAATTCCACATCACTATTTAGTACTTTACCTATACATATGCAAACTCTTTTGTTTTCTTTTCTTTTAATGATGAGTGATCTTTCTTACACTTCAGTCTACTTATTGTCATTTATTTTTAGCAATTGAACCTTATTTAATTTTTAACTAGCCAATATCATGTCCAGTATGCGACGTGGAGTCACGGTGAGAGGGCATGGAGGGCGCGGACGGCCGCGATGAGCTGCTGGAATGGGAAGCGCTGTACATGCGCCTGCCGCTGCAGAACTCGACGTGGAACGCCACCGAGTGGGACCCCACCCAGTGGAACGTCACCGTGGTGCCCAACGCCACGTGGTGGGAGGCTGCCGCGCCCTTCGACTCGCCAGCTGCGCTGATACGCGCCGCCGCCAAGGCTATCGTACTCGGACTACTGATTCTCGCCACTGTAGTCGGTAATTATACACCTTTGATATTGTAGGAGCATTTATCGCCTGTGACTTGGCGCTGTGATGTACCTACCTACATTGAATGAGATTGTTTACAAAGAACACACATGTTCATGGTTAATTAAATTTAAAACAATTAGTAGAAAAGTAACTACTGAATAACACAATGGCGATTGAAAAGATTATTTGTATGGTCTAAATTATGTATTTGTTCCTGATGTTCGTGCATAATTATGAGATTTAAATTTATCAAAGCACCCACCTACACAGATAAGTTCCTACCATGGGTCAAGGTTTTAAATTCATATGAAACAGTAAATACTTAATTGCTCGACTGGGGGGGGGGGCACTACCGTGCCTAGGAATCGGGCGCAATAATAGATATATTATGATAGCTAATCGATCTTATAATAGAACGCGCATAAAACATACCTAATGTACATAGACATGTGCATATGCCTATATATAGGTATATGCACATGAAGCTCAAAATATGTTTATATTGTATATTAGCGGACGCGCTGGTAGTTAACATTATATTTTGAACCATCTTGTAGTTTATTTGGTTTCTACATATATTCGTAAGTAGTGTTTAAAGTCAAGTTCTCGTTGACAACTATACCTACACACCTTGTCACTAAGGAACAACTGAACTATCGTTAGCAAATACACGATTATTATATTGTTTTAGGAAATGTATTCGTGATAGCGGCGATCCTGTTGGAGCGTCACCTGCGCAGCGCGGCGAACCAGTTGATCCTGTCGCTGGCGGTGGCAGACTTGCTCGTGGCGTGCCTGGTTATGCCTCTGGGCGCCGTATACGAAGTGGCCCAACGCTGGACGCTGGGCCCAGAGCTCTGCGACATGTGGACCTCAGGAGATGTGCTATGCTGCACCGCCTCTATCCTGCATCTCGTTGCTATTGCACTTGATAGGTAAGAATTTTAATCCTATCTAACAAACACAAGTTAACGTTTTCAGTCTTCTCGAAACTAAGGATTTTTCTTTTTTTAAGGTATTGGGCTGTGACAAACATCGATTATATCCACGCAAGAACAGCACGCCGAGTAGGCCTCATGATAGCTTGCGTGTGGGTTGTAAGCTTCCTAGTGTGCATCGCTCCGCTCCTGGGATGGAAGGACCCTGACTGGGACCGACGAGTCTCAGAAGACCTACGTTGTGTCGTCAGTCAAGATGTAGGTTACCAAATTTTTGCGACAGCATCGTCGTTCTACGTGCCAGTTCTCGTAATATTAATATTATACTGGCGAATATATCAAACTGCCAGAAAAAGAATACGTCGGCGACGAGGGGCGACGGCGCGCGGGGGAGTGGGGCCGCCCCCAGTGCCCGCCGGCGGGGCGCTGGTCGCAGCCGGTGGCAGCGGGGGCATTGCGGCTGCGGTTGTAGCTGTAATAGGTCGACCTCTGCCGACGATATCCGAAACGACTACTACAGGATTCACAAATGTATCTTCGAATAATACGAGCCCCGAGAAACAGTCGTGCGCTAACGGCCTCGAGGCAGACCCACCGACGACGGGCTACGGCGCCGTTGCAGCTGCTTATTATCCGACACTAGTGCGGCGCAAACCTAAGGAAGCCGCTGACTCCAAGCGCGAACGAAAAGCGGCGAAAACATTGGCAATAATAACCGGCGCGTTCGTAGCGTGTTGGCTTCCCTTCTTCGTGTTGGCTATTCTTGTGCCGACCTGTGATTGCGAAGTAAGCCCTGTACTGACGTCGCTGTCGCTGTGGCTGGGTTACTTCAACTCGACGTTGAACCCAATCATCTACACAGTGTTCAGCCCGGAGTTCCGGCACGCGTTCCAGCGGCTGCTGTGCGGGCGGCGCGCGCGTCGGCGCCGCGCTCCGCCGTAGCCTCCCCCTCCCTCGCCCTTACCCGACTGACCTCGTCTAGTTCGCAACATACTTATGTTACCTTGTTACATTTTCAGAGATATATTTACACCCCTTTATTTTTTGTACGTGATGAATGTGAATACGAAAACCTGTCTAGTAAATAAATCACAAATTCTCTTTACAAGGTTTTTTGATTTGTTCCACTCCTGTCCTGTGGAAAGCGGCCATGTAATGCGGGCTTGGAGAAGGGTCTCAACGCAATTTAACAAAAATTGGTATTGAAGTAAATAGTATCAAGAAAACTTCCAAGTTTGAAGCTGAGATGAATAAAATCCATTACGCGAGAAATCATATTGTTCCCTAGAGAAACAAGTTTGTAAGAAATAAAGAAATGGAAAAAGTCCTTGTTTCACTCACCACGCTGGTTGAAGTATTATTATTTTATATTTACACTTTTAAGACCTGCTAAATTGGTAAGTAGGTAGGTATTGTTAGATACTCACTTTATGAAAATTTTAATACGTTATCTACCTATCTATACTAATATATAAAGCTGAAGAGTTTGTTTGTTTGTTTGTTTGCTTGAACGCGCTAATCTCAGGAACTACTGGTCCGGTTTGAAAAATTCTTTCAGTGTTATAGGCCATTAATTGATTCATGGTGAATGCAAAAATGACTTTTTAGAGCCGAATACTAGTGTGCCATAGATGGTACCACATGATCAGCTAGAAATTCTTCATCCTATTAAAAATCATCAAGGTAGGTATGCCCTACGTTATTTAAAAGGAGAATTTAAATAAGTAAAACACATGAAAATAATTAGAGCTCTGCCGTTGTAAGACTCATCGCATAGGGTTACCTAGTCATACCAGTATACTTTTATCATTATATATTCGGCATACTTACCTATGTATTTCGATTTAGCAGTCATGAAGGTATTATTTGTGAAAGATTCGTGAAGATGTGCTTATCCCATAACATCACTAATTGCCTATTCGCAAATCACGAAAAATAAAAACCAATAACAAAACCCGTGACGTCGCGTTCAAAGCGCGCGAATCAACATTCATTCTAATTTTGAATTTTTCAATTCCCTGTGTCACCATGAAGGTTTTTATTATTATATATTTACAATAAAAAAATATTTCACTTGTAATAAAGATATTTATATTTATTTATTTATTTATAACCAGTATTTTTTCTTCCAAATTAAAATACAGCAGCCAATGAATTTCAATATGTAACCCGTATTTACCCGTATTAAAAAATAAATGTAATCGATAAATACATAAAATAATAAATTATAACGTAGAATAAAGTCAATCTTGCCGTCGGGACCCATTCAAAATGAAAACATTTATATCATGTAGGTCTGGACTACTAGACTTGTTTTTGTCTTTTTAGTTTTTTTTAAAGTGTTTTTATGCAGTCGGGTTTTTTAGTTATTTTAATTACGTAACTTGTTTCCGGACTTTTAGTGCAAAACTACGAAAAAACTGCAGACGCTTAATTTAAAACTAATTAAACTAATAAAGAAAATTTGAGAATACATGTTATGGAATGCTCAAAACATATTTTTCAGCCCACGCATTAAAGCGCATATAATCCGCCATTTTGTTTTTTTTAATTTCATGTACCCAGTGACACTCGTGCCATCAAGACAAATCTAATGAGGTATCATTTATCTAAATCGGTTGCACCGTTGAATAGTTAGGAACGGACATACATACATACATACATACACGTCAGACACATAAACCTCCTCCTTCGGCAGTCGGGTAAAAAACAAAGGCGGTTCTATGGTCATCTGTACGTATTTTTTATGTATGTTCTGCTGTTGATGCTTTCGTTAAAATTGTTGACTGATTTAAAAAAATATTTTGTTATGTGAAAGAGTACACTTTCGAAGGGGTTTTTGTCCCTATTAAATTTGGTTCAGGTTGGATCACAAAATTATAAAAAAACAACAACAACACATGCCTACCGTTGATTCAGCAATAGGCATGAAAACGTAACAGATAGACAAAGATACTTTCACATATTATTAAATAATTTTAGTAGATATAGGATATTTCTAGAATGCAATTGAACTTTTGCCAGTCGAAACAAAACAATTCTACTAATTAAAATACGCGTAATTGCAAGTTCATTAAGAGTTTTCTATAGGTAGGTACATTATGCATGAATTGTTTTAACAGGAAAATCATACAATTAAATTAACTGTAGCTTATTATTAACAGCCGAAGTTGTGAGCGAACAATGTAGACTGTATGGTGGCAAACACGCCGGGGGAAGCTGCTGATATTGTTTATGGTCAAAGTTTGCGTCAGCCAAAGTTTTGTTAAGGATTTATGGTAATCAGACACATCCGATGTCAGTAAATTGAGAATGTTAGTTTTGGGCCGAGTTGGGGCGATACACCGACACAGTAATTTAAGGGAATCTATTGGACGCGGATTTTAGGCTCGCACAAAGGATGAGCTTTATAGTCAACCCGGCTTAAGGAATTAATGAATACTAATCCTCTAACGTCTGCTACGGTTAGACCTCGTGATGTTCTATTCACGAGCTCGAATTTATATTAAGCTGCCCTGAAATGTGTAGCCACTGGAGTTAACAGAGTTGGAATTAAATTTGAAAAGTTTTTACTGTCAGAATCATAAAACAAAGGTTTGTAAAGAAGCGCAGTTTTCAACTGCACGGACAATATTTTTCTCAATTGAATGCTATAAAAGTGACATTTCGCCTGACGAGTTTCTGCAATTGGCATTCATGTGTTTTAAACGAGTTAGTTACATTGTCCTTACAAACAAAGTAGGTGTGTATTATTGGACCTAAAGGTGAATTTAAATTATATTAATATAAAAAATGAGAGATTCCTTAAAACAATATTTTTAATATATTTTGCAAGAGGAATAAATTATGTCTAATTTATCTCAAGTAATAATAATAAAATTACTATCGTCCAAACGTATAAAGAACAAGTAGGGAATGTAATGGCACATTAAAGATACGGAATTATGGACGCTTTATCGTCAAATGATACTGCGAAGGTTTACGGTCAATAGAAGAACTATAAGAAAATATTACACTTGAAGGGAATTTAATCACAGATTCTAAAGACTTTTTTCTTTTGTGATAACCAAATGGTATAAGTTATTATGATTTTATCACATATATAAATTCGCCGTTTAAAAGTAATCAGTAGCAGTGAAGATATTTCTTATGTTTTATGACATTAATTATAGTATTTGTGCGGCCCACCAGGACACAGTAAGGGGACGCAAACAATACGGCCACCGCTTGTAACAGTCAAGATGTGTAGGTAGGTACTGATTGGTATTAGGGTTTGACTTTGGTTTCCCGTATAGCGTTTCATAGGTATTGTACAAGTATAACGTATCATGTTAAAAAATAACATGATACGTTAACACAATTAAAAACAACCTATTCATAAAAGGATCAAATATTTCTACGTTTAGGGGCAGTGCAAAAATATATAGGGATCGCTCTTGCTCGATAAGTAAGTATACGATAATAAATCGCTATCTCTTCCATTCGACACTAAGCTAAGTACTGGAGTTAATGACAGTCATAACCTACCGGCTATCGAAGTGACCGATGTAATGCTTTCAATATCACCTACGAGTGGCAACACTGTTCGCAAACCCAATATCCTCTTATCGACTCAAATGATGGATACTATCATATCGGGTGACCAAATGTGGAATCATCCTAATTTTATATTACACAATGTTATTTAAGGTGATAAATTATATTACGTCATCCATCTGTATCATTTGTTTGATTAGTAAAAGCGTAAACTTTTCTTACCATGTAATTAGTATTATTATAAGTAGGTAGATAAAAAAAACCTCACGGCATACGTTGCAATCATTAAAATCTACAAGGTATTTGAAACAAAATGTATAGAAATCGGACGTCATGAATGTCATTTCTATACACATTTTCGATTTAAACGACCAGGCTGTAACTTGTCCAAATCCCGAAGTTGTGAGTTGATAAATAATAGATGGTTTATCAATCAAGTAAAAAGATAAATTATATTTATTTCTTTAAATATATTGATCTTGTAACAACGCTAAGACTTATAAATGTTTTAAATTTTTAAGTACTAGATCGCACCGGCATTTCCCAACAGACGACCTTTGAGAAAATACGCCAAAACAAACTCGCATGGTCTCTTTTAAGGTCCAGGCATAATAGTAGTATAAAATCAGTAATTATAATACTCTACAGAAAAACTATTTTCAGAATAGTATCGTGTTAATATGGATTACAAAAATAGAAAGATTGTAAGAGGCTGTCAAATAAGAAAAAAACTCTCATAAAGAAAAGTATTGTTCAGATAAAAGCCTCCATTGGCTTCAAAGAAGATAGTGAGCCACTTAGGTAAGATTCGGTATCTTTTTTCGATTTCATTTTTTCTTATCGTCTTCGCCACCCGCAAACATAATGGTTTTTCTGCTATATACTTGAAGAGAACAAATTTGTACAGTATTATTTACAGATAAAATCAACAAAGTTTATTTGAAAAGAATAAAACTTTCAAAGCGATAGGGTTAAAGCAAATTTATCGCCCATACTACGGACGATGATTTAGCTACTAAAATATCTAATAAAACACACAGAAGCTCAACGGACTTGCATGAATAATGATGGTAGAATATATATATTATACCTACTATAGGACCAATGATGACAAACCTTTTTCATATATAATTGTATATTCGTATATTTTTTTTTTACTTTTTGCCTCATTGTCATACTACACTGTACTGCCTCATTGATCTAGTCTTGAGTTCGATTCCTACGTTGAACAAGGTATTATTGATATTGAAATAAAACTATTTTTACGGATTTTATCGCGTTGTATTAAATTTTATTATTTCCCGACGTTTCGGATCCTTTACAGCATCCATGGTCACGGGTAGACTGAGGTGTTGGACGTCTTAATGTTAAAATTACTAACAGCTACCTTACATTTTTGTTAATTATTAGTGATCCGATTCACGCAGAACGAGCTCACCGTATCCTTTGGTCTTGCAGTTTTGGGCTTGGATTTAGATTTAATAGATTCTATAATGGGGTTCCAAGCAGCTGGTAAGACCCAACCATCTTCTCTATTGAAATTTGGGTGTTTTTTAATTTCAATAGCCTCACGAATCATCCTAGGTAGGAATCGGTTTTCTTTTGCGAGGACTTGTGGTTTATCAAATCTGATGTAGTGCTGGGTCTTGTCTAGGGTATGTTCACAAACTGCAGACTTTCTGGAACGGCGGTGTTTGACATCGGCAATGTGTTCTTTTACGCGGGTCCCTATGCTTCTTTTAGTTTGGCCTATGTATGAGAGACCGCAATCACAATTAAGCTTGTATACTCCTGCATCTTGAAGAGGTATGTGGCACTTTACAGGTGGTAAGAACTGACTAATCTTCTTCAGCGGCTTGAAGTATGTTTTGATTGAAGCTCGCTCCAAGATATAGCCAATCTTGTCTGTGACTCCTCTAACATATGGCAATACAGCAGGTAGACACTCGACTGTGGCACGTTTCACGCGGTTTCTGTGACGAGGGCGCGGTATTCGGAGCTTGTTGTCATGTAGCACTTGCTTGACATGTTGAAGCTCTGCAGCCAGGTGTTGCTCATCACAGATCCCACGCGCTCTCTGAAACAAAGATTTACCGACGGTAGATAACTGTGTTGGGTGGTGGTGTGATTCACCATTTAAGTATTTGTCTGTATGGGTTTTCTTTCGATACACAGTGTGACTCAAGGTATTATTGGGGGTACGAATTACCAAGACATCCAAGAAAGCTAAAGAGTTGTTGGCCTCTGCCTCCATAGTAAACTGAATTTTAGAATTTAAGGAGTTAAGGTGGTCGAAAAATGCTGTTACTTTATTAGATGGTAAAATGGTGAAAGTCTACGTCTACGAAAAATCTACGTACCGCTTGTAGAATTTTGGTGTTACAGGTGCAGATTGTAAGGCAGTCTCCTCAAAATCTTCCATGAAGATATCATCAACAATGGGAGATACTGGAGAACCCATTGCTACACCATCCACTTGCGTGTAGAATTGATTATTCCACAACATATAGCCAGATGTTAGGCAATGTTTTAGTAGTTCAGCATATTCAATAGGCATGTTATTCTCTAATAGTTTCTTAGATACAATTCTGATGCAATCTTCCACTGGTAAACATGTAAATAAAGACTGAACATCAAAACTGACCATAGTTTCATTGTCGGTGAGGTGTAGATGTTTTATTTCACTGACAAAATGGTATGAGTCCTTCACATATGCTGCATTGTTTCCTCTTAGTGGTGTTAGTACTTTAGCAAGGTGTTGAGCCAATCTGTAGGTTGGTGAGTCGATTTGGCTGTGAAGGTAGCTTGGCTCGGAAGGTATTATTGAGTTTTCTTATTCAAAGTAATAATGACCTTCTTACAACACAAGTACCGGCAAACTGTGGGTGTACACAAGTACGCCTCTGCCTATCCAAGCTATTTGGGGAATACAGTCAAATTATTATCATTATATAAGTGCCTCCATATCTCAAACCTTTCTTCATGACATAGGTTCAATACCTCTGCAACATACGTAAGTGTCAACAAGCTAGCAAGCAAGTGTTTTTCAAGTGTGTTTCACCAGAATACTGCCTTTGTAAGCCCTTCGCTTTATTCGCACACTCGACCAGCACTCTGCTCGAGACGTCGCGTCGCGCGTCAGCTGTTGTATCAAAACCTGTAAACTTTTACTTTGATAAACACAGACAGGATTGTACTGTGGTCATGCTTAATGCTTTGTCAAGCTATAATCCAAATTTATCATAATTATATTAAACAACAGTGACACAATTTCAAAATTTAAAAAATTGAACCAACTGCATCCTAAGCCCTAGCGTCACTTAATTAAGGGTAGACAGCATTGTGTTCAGCATCATAAGTCCCCTCCGAACATAGACTTACCCCGGCGAATCTCAAGTCTCATAGCGACGGATGATCTATGGAATTTCGGTACTATAAAAACAGGCATCATTGTAGTGTCCCACCGACAGTAGTAAGTCCGCGTTAGGAAGGCGTGCATATTTATGTACCTACCATGTTGGGCTTGAAATATATTTACAAAGGGAAGTGCCTTTGTAAATATATTTCAAGCCCAACTATTTGCTATTCGCCAGGCTTGAAACGTATGTTACACCAAATCATAAAAACGTTACCAGCATAACAGTAACTACTAAGTTGTATACTAGCGTAGATTATAAATAACTCCCCGTCAGCGTTTTATGAATCCTATGGCCACGACTATAGGGCAAGGTAAGGCAAGTGCGCCTTATAATCGATACGAGTCCTCCCAACCGAACGACGAACAATAAATGAGGATTTTCCAGACTACACATTTTCCGCAATATAAATTCCCGAAATTTTCATATATGCTACTTTTCATTCACGCCTAATTAACGGCTAACCAAATTCAGTATCAGCGGTCAAACATAGAGTTTATAGAAAGTTCATTAGTCCCACAGTACGCAATCACTCCATAAACGTGTGTGTACGTAATGATCGGTGAACGGTTTTATCTAAAAGTGATAGCGGCCTGTGTGATTTTTATAGATTAACTCACCAAAAACAACGCAGTGTCGCATATGATGTAATAGAATATTATATAAGTATGTTGTTTTTGTATTTTATCATGATAGATAGAACTGTACTGCTGAGTTTTTTAGGATTGATCCCATCCCAGCGGCCGCCAAGCAATAAATGTACAAACATTATTTTGTTCCGGTTTGCAGGGTTATGTAGCCAGTGAAATAATTGGGCAACCCTAGCTTATCGACGGCAGAAACATCAGTGAAGGAGTTTAGGCGGGAAAATGAAAAGTGCACATTGTCGATTTTATATTATTTTTCAAAACTTGAATTTCTCCGAAGTTTAATGTGTAATTATGGTGGATAATTAACCATTAAGTGTCCGTGAACGTGTGAGAGTGTAGGCAAATGATATAAAATTGAAAATCGCGACTTTTTGGGTTCACACCTAAACTCCATCGAAGCCTCAATAAAATTTCTACCGTTTTATTGGGGCAACTGAACATTATACTTGACACTGGCGAACACAAAAAGTGTGGTGCCATAGTACAATCCCATGATGGGAAATAATTATTACCTACTTGATTATTGTTACGCCGAAGAGCTATTAGAATGACGTAGATAGGTCACGAAGGTTCTAGATAAATCGTAGAAGCATGTAGAATATTCGAAAGAAAGTACTCAAATACGTACTCACGTAATAACAATAGATCAAGGTCAGGTTCAAAGGTCAATGCCCGTAAACAATAGACGATCAAGTACCTACTCGCATTTTGTAGGCTTTTCGCAATTTTTATTCCGGAATCTTCGTGACTGATATAAATAGTCGTCGTGAGGGTCGGCTAGCGCACTTTAGTTTTGGACAAGGTGAAGTGAACATCAAAGTGAAGACAAGTGATTCACAGTGTAACAGTACAGTGCGACAAGTGATAGTGTAGTGACTTTATTTGTGATTTCTGTTGTGTGTTTGTTAAGTAAATTAAAGTATTTGTTTATTTCGGTAAAATTAGCGTTAATTAATTTATCCCGAACCCCAGCTCGTAACATTTGGTGTCAGAAGTACTGGGATAAATTATGCCGGTCTTGCCGAAGGACGATACGGAAGGTATCCGTACCAGAAGTCAGCGGCAGCAAGAAATGGACCAGAGACGATTTGGAGATTCTCCGGTACTTCCTGCGGGTCATCTACAACCAACAACAGACCCAGTCGCTGGTCCATCTGGAACTTCTCCGGTACCAGCTGTTGATCTGGCGGCTTTAATGGCAATGATGCAGGATCAGGCTCGCCGTCAGGAAGAGCAGGCTCGCCGTCAGGAAGAGCAGGCTCGCCGTCAGGAAGAGCAGGCCCGCCGTCAGGAAGAGCAGGCCCGCCGTCAGGAAGAGCAGGCTCGCTTACTGCGGGAGCAGCTACAGAGTGACAAAGAGGAGCAGGCACGCCGGGAAGTGGAGCAGGCACGCCGGGAAGAGGAGCAGGCCAAACGCCAAGAGGATCAGATGCTCCTCATAAAAGACCTTCATGGGACTCTTGGCAAACAGCTTGGTGTTATGAAGGAGCAGGTAGAACAGCACGAGACCCGGATTTCTAAAACCGAGGAACAGATTGCTAACGTGACAAAGGCATTAGGTAATTTAGAGGCACGAAATGTACGTTTTGCTTCCGGGGATGCTGCTCCCGTAACCTCTTCCCTACGTGGATTCAAAGTGCCACCATTTGATGGGACCTCTTCATGAACCGCGTATAAAATGCAATTTAAAGCCTTTGTTGCGTCAAACGGGTGGGACGAAGGTCAGGCTAAGACGGCACTCACCCTTTGCCTCCGTGGTCAGGCCTTAACAGTACTGGAGGCCATCGGCGACAGCATGACGTACGATCAGCTGATTGAGGCATTGGACTCGAGATATGGTGACGCCCATCTTGAATACGTGTTCCGTGCACAGCTGAAGGATCGGGTACAGCGCGGTTCAGAGACCCTGCAGCAGTGGGCCGTAGAAATTGAAAAGCTGGTTCGGAAAGCCTACCAGTCTACACCTGTGCTTATCGACGAAAATCTGGTGCAGGCGTTCATCGATGGAATCCGTGACCTAGAAGTCAGAGCCGCTATGAGACTTGGTCATCACAGGACATTGAAAGACGCCTTAGCCCATGCGTTGGAAGTGGAGGCAGTCAGGCAGGACTATCGAGCTTATCGTATCCGGGAAGTCGTGTTACCGACATGTTACCTCTGTGGAGAAGAGGGTCACTTCCAGGTGGGTTGTGCGAGGCGCAGCAAAATTTCATGGGAACGTGTGATAGTGCCTAGATGCTACGTCTGTGGTAAGCGAGGACACTTTCAAGCCAGTTGCTGGAGAAAGGAGGATGGAAAAAGGAGAATGATAGCTGCTCCAAGATGTTATATATGTGGAGAAAGAGGCCACCTCCGGATGAGTTGCCCGAAGCAAAGCAGATCCCGTGCATGTTTTCCGAGTAGACCGTGCTCTGAAAACTGGAGGAAGAATGGAGATGATGCATATTCCGGAGTGAAGCAAGAGGCTAAGGAAGCAGTACCCGTGAGGATGCTGACAGCGGATCTGAATGATGTACGAAACAGTAGCTCAGAACGAGTTGGTCAATCGGCCAAACCAACTTATGAGAGAATGAAGTCGCGTTATGACTGTAAGACGAACAACAAACTCTTCGACGAGGGTTCACTAGTGCGGCTAAATAACCCGGTGCACGTCAAAGGAAAGTCATCCAAGCTACGGGCAAAATGCAACGGCCCCTATAGAGCTGCGACTAAGATCAACGATGTCACCTACCTGATACAGCAAGGACCAATAGGTGTTCCGAAACCAGTTCACGTGGATCGTTTAGCCTGTTATTACGGATCTAATGATGCATGCTCGGGACGAGCATGTCTTAGGAGGGGGCAGTGTTACGCCGAAGAGCTATTAGAATGACGTAGATAGGTCACGAAGGTTCTAGATAAATCGTAGAAGCATGTAGAATATTCGAAAGAAAGTACTCAAATACGTACTCACGTAATAACAATAGATCAAGGTCAGGTTCAAAGGTCAATGCCCGTAAACAATAGACGATCAAGTACCTACTCGCATTTTGTAGGCTTTTCGCTATTTTTATTCCGGAATCTTCGTGACTGATATAAATAGTCGTCGTGAGGGTCGGCTAGCGCACTTTAGTTTTGGACAAGGTGAAGTGAACATCAAAGTGAAGACAAGTGATTCACAGTGTAACAGTACAGTGCGACAAGTGATAGTGTAGTGACTTTATTTGTGATTTCTGTTGTGTGTTTGTTAAGTAAATTAAAGTATTTGTTTATTTCGGTAAAATTAGCGTTAATTAATTTATCCCGAACCCCAGCTCGTAACATTATTATAATACTTAACACTGGCAAATACACAAAAAGTGTGACGCCATAATAAAAAAAAAAACTTCAGTGAATTAGGACATTCACTGATGTTTCTGCCGTCGATAAGCTAGGGTTGTCACTTACAATAAGGTGTCCCATGCCTACGCCTGTTTGTTATCTTAATACAATAAAAGCAACGTAGATATTCATGATCACGGTGGCGGTGGTCAGTTATAATGGGTATGATACTAGTGATCCGGGTGTTTTGAGTTGTCATTGTCAATTTAAGTGAATACCAGAGCAGAGCTGAGATGAGCTTCTTTTAAACTTGGTTTATTGCTTTGATGTGATCATCGCTAATCAGTGATGAACACATCAAAGCAAGAAAAAAATGTAATATAACCAAATCTGGTTATATTAAAATTCAGATTATTTTCCCACACCAATTTTTAATGAATTTTGTCACAAAGTAATCAGTGTAAAATGAGGTCAGTTGTCCAGTTTCTGTTGTACCTACTTAGGGATGCAATAATAAAGGATACAATAAATTTATTTTCATTTACTCAATAATAAAATATAGGTAGGTAGTTTCTACATGAAGCTCAAAGTTGGTATCGCAGATACTAGTAGTAACTGTCACTGTATTTACAAACTCAAACATATTTGAGTATAATTAGCAAACTTCAAACGTCTCCTCGCCTTTGTCGTGTCTTTGTAGCGGTGGTGTAGCATGTGAGTTTGCATTTGTAAAGTGGTAGTCGCTTCGTCTACGAGCTATGGCAGTAGAGCAATGTGCTACGATATTAAAGAACTGCTACGCACGTAGCAGCGTGCCTACGCGGATGTTTGTTTTTTAAACGTCACTGTTTTTACACTGTTTTGTAGTTTAAGGTACTCAATCAAAATGGAGTATAATTAGCAAACTTCAAACGGACAGTCACAGTGGTGGCTTTGTAGCGGTGAGTTTTAATTTGTAAAGTGGTTGTCGCTTCGTCTAAGAGCAATGTGCTACGATATTATAGCACAGCTACGCACGTAGCTTCGCGCCTACGCGGATGTTTGTTATGTTTTAAAAAAGAGAGCTCCCGGTCTAGAATATAGACCCGGTGTCATGGGGACTTCGCAAATATGCAATTAACAGGCACGAAGTACAACCAGACTCGAAACAGTATGCGTGGAACACACAAATATGTGCCTCAGGTGAGAATCAAACCCACGACACTCAGTATTTTAACCAAACTACAGGATCGATAGTCTATAAATAGTCAACTATAAGAACTGCGAAAAATATAACAGTAGGTAGGCATTTTATTTGAAAGTGAATTTAATATCGTGTCGTTGCAGAACGTAGCTCAAAAAACCCGTAAGTAACGAGATAAAATACTTTAAAAATATCGCACACCCTTTGCGAAGGAGATTTTTAGCTTAACTTAATCCCGATTTTACATTCACATGATTTAGCTGATAAATCCAGTTAACAATGTCTCAATCCCTAAGGTAGACGATTGAAGTGAAACACGAGTTGGTAGGTACGAGTATATTACGTATGCATGCATATATCATAATAATTCTCATCGGGAAATTGGAAAACACACAACAACCAATGCCATCAATCAGCCACCCTTGGTTTGACAGTTTGAGAGTAACTTCCAAGTACGGGGATACTAAATGGGACAAAAAGTTGACTTTCCGCTCCATTTGGTGAAGTTACTGGCGGAGTATACCGGCGATGTTTGTTGTTCAGAGCGATGGAGTTTGTAGTCTAATCACATACCGCAGGCAACAAAACTCGTTAAACTGAAAATTCCTGCGTGGCTGCTGTGTGGCGTGATTGATATTGATGACAGAGCCCGCCAAATACTGTGCCTAACAGTACCACAACATATGCTAAAACTAGCTTCCGCCCGCGACTTCATCCGCGTGGAATAGTCACTTAGTCTTAGCGTGATGATATATAGCCTATGTCCTTTCTCAGGGTCTAAAGATTGTCTGTGCCAAATTTCATCAATATCGGTTGAGAGGTTTAAGCGGGAAAGCGTAACAGACAGACAGAGTCACTTTCGCATTTATAATATTAGTAGGGATTATAATTTGTATAAATCATTACGAGACACAGCCTACAACTATTCTTCGGTTGTTCATGTAATTGCAAGGGTATTAATCACAGACCAGAATTGTAATAAGGTCGCATTCGATAAATCATTATACTCGTATTATAATTCACGGAATAGGTCGCTCTCAAAGGACATACTTACCTCGATCGAATTGGCGAGATCCTTGGAAAAGGTCAGGCGCGTGACACTAACAACCGGAGCGGCGGGTGTGTATGTGGAGCCCCCTCCACAATTGGAGGGGGCTCCGAGATCTCTAAGCAACGCACCGGTGCCCCTCCTGTGCTTTGCCTTTGGCACCTCCCAGAGATGCAGCTTTATTATGCTGTCATCCCCCCGGTTAAGCGTAGACCTATGAAGAATAAAAAAAATGTATACACACCCGCCGCTCCGGTTGCTAGTGTCACGCGCCTGACCTTTTCCAAGGATCTCGCCAATTAGATCGAGGTAAGTATGTCCTTTGAGAGCGACCTATTCCGTGAATTAAAATACGAGTATTATTATTTATCGAATGCGACCTTATTACCCTTCTGGTCTGTGATTTATACCCTTGCAATTACATGAACAACCGAAGAATAGTTGTAGGCTGTGTCTCGTAATGATTTATACAAATTATAATCCCTACTAATATTATATATGCGAAAGTGACTCTGTCTGTCTGTTACGCTTTCCCGCTTGTGCTATAGTGCTATAGATGGCCGTGTGTTTTTAGTCGGTAGGAGTCCGACACAACCTCCCGCCTTTCCTTCCGATAGACGGTGGGCATCCATGAGGATTTTCACAAAAAAAAAAGGGTCTACGCTTAACCACCACTTCGCCTGATGTTAAGCGACACTGGGATCTACGATGGACCGCGCTTGCCTAGAAGAAACCGATACATTTGTGATTTAAAGACACCCTTAACTTAACATGTATGAATGCGGAACAAACAAAAGAAGTATATAGGAATCTGTAGTTTCTACCTACCACTGTGGGAAAAAAGCGTGAGTGTATGTATGTAGGTATGATTCACATAAAAAATTGCTTTATGTTCTAAATATGAATTGATTCCATAGGAATATCATATAATATGTGGTAAATTTAGGCCTTTTCGGACTCATTTTGCTTATAGGCCTGCGTTCCTAATGATAGGTCTATCTATTATAGTCCACGCTTTTACGTAGCTTTAAAAACATTACGAAGTTCGCTACTTAGCTAAAGATGTTAAAATTTATATGATTTGATTTGAAAAGTTAACGTAATAAGGTATGCCAGCGCTGTAACCACTTATTATGTCCTACTCACTCTACTGACTTCATGCACTCTTCTTTTTTTGTCCAAGCTGTTCTTCTGTGGAATGGGCTACCTCAGGAAATTAGGATGGCCACCAGTCGCTACTCCTTCAAATGTAAACTTCGCAAACACCTCCTCAGTTCTTTGGCAGATTCATAATATTAACCTCTCCTATATAAGTTTTTATATATATTTATTATATCATATGTCTATATATTATTAATAAGTACAATATTCTATTTATGTAGTAGTTGTATAAAGTGGGTATTTATTTATATATGTATATATTTATTATATTTATGTATGTAACTCAACAGAACCACTCTATTAATTATACTGTTGCACCTACCTTTTCCTGTCTCTGCATCACCCTAAGGTCGACTGGTAGAAAATGCGTTAGGCATTAAGTCCGCCTCTGTACCCTTATTGTGCATTAAGAATAAAATAAATAAATAAAATATTATTTTACCATCGCTTTGAAAGTAAACAATGAATTAATTTATCAATGGTGAATAAGTCAACTGTAAACTGGGAAAACACTAACCAGTATAAAGTGGGATTGGTCGCTGCGGACTTGCGGGTCGCCGACGACTTTGCGATAGTTTACATTGTGTCTCGCCACTCGCTCACACCGCTATCTACATTTATGTACATAAGCAATCGCCTCACTTTGTTCAAGCAAACTAAATCTAACCGTGCTTCTTCTATTATTGGTCTCCCAAAATTTCAAATGAATGTAAGTACTTATATGTATTGGTTTTAGAAAATGTTGAACTTTATTAATGGTTGCTGATACAATATGAGGTTTGAAATAATATTATATTGTTGACCAAGTAGAGAAAATTTGAGGTCCAGGATTGCGAGGGCCGCTAACCACGCGTGTTTGTTATATAATTATGTAAGTACTTTCCCCCGAGTGAAGGATATTACTTTATACTTCACCTACTAAGAAAATAAAAATAACTACTAAGTAACATAATTATCTGAAAGTAATTAAGAGTATAGACCTAGCTAGTCCTACTTACTTTTATTATTTCATGTACTTAGGGCATAAGTACCTACATAAGTATTTCGATTAAGCGGTAATGAATGTATTATTTTTATTTAATTAAAGTCCATTTTCCAAATCACGAAAAATCAATAAATAACCCACGCGCTCAAAGCGCGCGAATCAACACTCATTCTAATTTTGAATTTTTATATTCCCTACTGCCTCAGCTGTGTCACCATAAAGGTTTGTTATCAGCATGGCAGAATAAACATATTATTATCACATTATAAACATCTGAAAATAATTAGGACTGACTTTGTGAGACTTTTTAAGCCTACCCATTCATGCTTACTTTTATCATATAATATAATATGGCATTCTTATATTTCTCTATTTAGCAGTCATGGAGGTTTTATTTGTGACGATGTTATAGGATACTTATATATCCTTAATTATTATAATTCTATTTTGCAAGTCACAAATATGAAAATCAATATTGTTATTGATTTTCATATTTGTTATAATATCGCGGGTTTTGTAACCCGCGATATATTCGCACCAAAAGCTCGCGAATCAATACATTCTAATTTTGAATTTCAATTCCCTACTGCCTCAGCTATGTCAGCATTACTTGACACTGGCAAATACACAAAAAGTGTGGCGCCATAATTTAAAAAAAAAAAAAAAAATGCATTTTTGTTTAAAATTATGATAATAAAAGGTTTATTATCATAATTTTAAACAAAAATGCATTTTTTCTTTTTTTTTTTTTAAATTATGGCGCCACACTTTTTGTGTATTTGCCAGTGTCAAGTAATAAAGTAATCAAATAATATTTCCCATTAGGGGATTGTAATTTATGGCACCACACTTTTTGTGTTCGCCAGTGTCAAGTATAAGTTGGTGAGTTGCCCCAATAAAACGGTAGAAATTTTAATGAGGCTTCGATGGAGTTTAGGAGTGAACCCAAAAAGATTCTCAATTTTATATCATTTGCCTACACTCTCACACGTTCACAAACACTTAATGGTTAATTATCCACCATAATTACACATTAAACTTTGGAGAAATTCAAGTTTTGAAAAATAATATTAAATCGACAATGTGCACTTTTCATTTTCCCGCCTAAACTCCAACAACAAAAATGCATTATCCAGTAACATTTTTGTTCGAAATACAAATTTAGCAGATAATAATAATAATATAATTCAATATAATCTGTATTAAAAAAAAAAACAAAGCAGATCAATTATGCTGATTTTTATAAAACTTTCTAGCAGTAGTAATGGGTCACATTACCAGTAGGCAGTAGGTGAAGTATACAAATAATTTAGATACATACAAAATACAATATGTAATTGTACATCAGATTTGCTATCTTCCTAATAAATGGCGTGTTGAGACATCTTAGATTTGTAAACAGGAACGTAAATTATAATTTTGATATTGCGAATTTTTTAGTCTATATTTTTCGCGAGATTTTAATGCTGTTCATTATTTTGAGCCAACACTTTTGGTGGGACAACATTGGATTACTCAACATGACAAGTGAAGGGCGTGATACAAATTTTCGCGTGACAAGCAAATGTGATTAACAACAGCACTAAGCGGTATGTAACATTATGTGAATGTTCTTATGTGTACAGTAGGCATGTTTCCTACAGTTAAGCTGAAGTATTTAATTTATGTTATGGCGCAAAACATGAAAAGATGTTACTTGCGATTAACATGACAACATTCATGACATTCCAACATTTTCTATTTACATATGTTTTCATTGTGCATAATTATGGGATATGATACTGTATAACGTAGTTGTTGTTGTCACTGTATGTTGTCATGCACTTGCTATAATTACGAAATACCATAATGAAAAACTGTCTCACGTATCACTACTAGCTCTTCCCTATATTGGCGGAAAATTATGTTTGTGTAACAGTTGCAACGAAACGTAGCGGAGTGCCAATCTCGGTCGCTCTTAAACCTGCTATTTTTCAACGTTTTTAAAATAAAATTGAATCTCCAATTTCAAAAGAAATGTTGAGAAAGTATAGATTTAAGAGAATAAGAAAGTACAAAAAGTAATTTTACCAATGTGCAGTGGCATTTATTTTGTATTGCTTGCTTTGTAGCTTTGTGGCGAAGAAAGTAACGGCGGACGTTTTAATAATAAATAACAGCGACAAAGGCAAATTATTTTATTGCATTGTTAAGTATTGTAGCTACTGCGGTAACATTCAGTTAGTGCTGTTATAATTAGCCGTTGAATAAGTACTCAGTACCTACTTTTAATATACCTCCTACGTCGAAACAATTAGTAACGAGATAACAATGATAGTTATTTAATAGAGCTTGGTGCTCGCTGGCAACAGGTTAGACGTGATTGATTGATCACTATTGTGCGAATAATGCAGGGTTCATTAATCACGCGGCCGCCCTGGACACGCGGCCCACACCGGCCGACACCCTCGCGACACGGCGACACCGCCACAAGGTCATGCCAACAGCTGACGACCGGACGTCTGACGGATGGAATTCTCGACGGTAAGCAACACTTTCTGAAATTATTTTAGGTAGTGATTACGTTGGTAAATATGATACCTAATGTCAAAATATTTTGAAATCAATTTATAATGCATAGCTTAGCTTATTCAGTGGTTGAAAACGGATGTGCACTACATTAAGCTGTCAATCCTGCACAAAAGTGAAATTCTGTTTTTGCTTCGGAACTGGGGCATTTCAAGTAGTCCTTGGCTCGGAACGAAGCCAAGTCGACGACGCAGCAGACGCGAGGGAGAGGGATGCAAGGAACTATACGTGAACAATTCATATCCATAAAATCCATAGCATACACTAAAAAGGTTTTAATTGCGAAACAGCTTGAGCTGTAATAAAAAAGTACCGTTTTCTCATGAATATTTCAAAAAGCATTTGCACTGAAAGTAAAACACAAGTAAGGTACGTATTTAAGCACGAACGATTTTAAAAGTACGGAGATTTAATTAGTATTGACAAAAATAAAACCACGTTTTGCTGCATTAAGGAAGTTTGTTTGTGGGAAACTCCGTTAAATACATTTCAAACTTATATTTCGTGGCCGCAAAACTAGGATTGCAAATAATTTTGCAAGGAATAATGTAACATATCGCAGTCACTCGTCGTACTTTTATTCTGCAGCGCAGTATAAGTTTCTCTTAACTTAGAAATAATATGCAGCACCACATGTTTCATTTGCATACACTCGTTGAATAAGAATGTAACCCACTTTATCTGTATGACAAAAGAGGTAAGTTGAGACGAGGGAGCTAGATGCATGCTAAGTTAAGCTGAGACGGTGTTTGCTGAGCGCACCATTATGGGCAGCCATTAGTTAATGGACGCGGGTTAATGGTAGCGAAGGGCGGGACCTCATACGCCGCCGCTTCTCTCGCTAACTGCCAGCCGAATATAATAAAAGTAGACTCTCCACTCTCCTATAAATGTATTATAGTACGTCTTAGCTGTTTACTTACTAGACATAATATCATACAGCTACCGATTATTTAGCGTGCAATGTAACGTTACGTAGCGAATATATAGCCAAATTTATCCATTGTTCCATGTCGATTCATAGAGTACATAATCCTGACAATCCTGACCTGTATTCCATAAATGGTTAGACACAGGTGTACTGCTGTACACCAACAGTTCGCCAGTATATTTAGGTCGAGCCTGTTACTACGTGGAAATAGGTATTATATATACTTTACTATTGCTATTACCGGGCACAAATAACATTTTGCGCGGCCTACGAATAGATCCAAATACCTTTTGTTCAGCAGTCACGGTTACGGTTATTAGACTAACGAAGAAGCTTTAAAGTACCTATACATAGTAATAACTTCAACTATGTAACAGCTCATAACGCCTATAGTCTCCTGGCTCTCCCATTCACACATCGGAACCAAAACTGTTTGGTGCTGGTGGTCTTCTATTCATGATCAGATCCTACTACAGAGTGTTCAATATTGTTAGCTTTTACATCACACTTTTCTTCTCAGAGTGCAAAGCAATGTTTATTTTTTCATGGAATGGTACTCATCAGCGCATTTATGTCCAACAATAATTTAATACTTATTCAACTTTTTTTAAGTGTCCGAAGATTTGGTAATACATGCCATATTGTTTGAATTATATTTATGTACAAAACCGGGTACCTATGCTTGTACGAGTAACACCAAAATTTTCTCATCAATATTAATATTATGCAAACAAACAAAATCTCATGTAATTAAATACAAAGTTGGGAATGTATAACATATGTGGTGAATAGAAACTATTTAAATGAAGTCCCGCCTAATCCCCGTCCGGGTCTGATGTGAATTAACACATACATTACGTTTAAGTGTAAGGGTCTCGGGGCGAAATAATAACTATGCTGATCAGCTGATCCGCGTCAGTATGTGGATGGTCTCAACGCAGAAAAGCCCTAACACTCCTTCGTGCCCCGGAAAGCACGTGAAATTGTCGGTTCAAATTGTCATACAAACAAAACATGGCTAATGGTAGCCTGAAACCCTAAAAGCCTGACTACCAGCCTTATAATATCGTTAGGTATTACCCAGAAATTGATGCCATGGCAGTCGCTTTGTGTAAAATACTAATCAAGATCTGACGAGCTGATGCATCGATGACCTATAAGAGCCCCTACGGACTGCAGACTGCCAGTGCCGCAGGAAACGAAGAGGAGTTGGCTCTTACGCGCAAAAATAAAGCACACACCGAGGTGCTTTACTACAGAATCTGACGTAACGGTGGTCGCTAACCCGTCACCACCGAGCAAGTCGGATATTTTCAAGCCTGATAGTACGTACTGGTTTTACAATTTAGTACAGAGTCGGGGAAAACTGAAAGCCTGTTAGGAATGCATGGCGTTTCAAACCTAACGCTATTTTCACTTATTGGAGCGAGAAACACTTTATCGATATGTACCTTTATAGGTAGATAGGACAAATGTTTTACTCGTTTTTGCTTTTAGTGCTGGGCACTTACGTCACATACCGGTACCTCCTTTTAAGTGTTGTATGTTGTATGTTTTAGAGCATAGGTTTTACCACAGTTTTTGGGCTCGCAAATATTGTGCATTCGATAAATATTATTGTCTTCACTGATAAAAAAATCATTTTTTTTTTTTGCTTAAAACAGTTAATATCTCTACTATTATAAAATTGTAAAAAAGCTGTTTCTGTACATTGAAGATATTTAAAAAAAACAAGTGGTATGGTATATAAACATCTCCAAATCCGAAAATGTGATTTTTAAAATTCTTGTCTGTTTGTCTATTTGTTACGGGTTGGAGCAAAAACTACTGAATAGATTTTAATTTTATTATCACTGTTAGAAAGTATATGATCCAACTTAAAAACTGGTGAACTTCTTATCTCAATTAATTAAATGAATCCTGAGATACAGCTTGACCTCCCTGACGTATAGAGGCCCATACAAAGAAGAGGTCATCAATGTTGGTTTTCATTTTTACTCCTGATATAACTTCTCGTGAGCGAAGCCGCGGGCAGAAGCTACTTAGGCATAATATCTTTGCTGTCGTTCAGAACGGCTTCAGACGTGCACAGTTATTTTGGCCGCATTGTATAGGAACAACAACTGTTTGAACAACAAAGTTTAGTGTAGACTGCTATTTAAACCTACTTCTACCAATAACCATTCCAATCCAACCTTTTTATAGGTAGGTATTCATTCTTTCAGTTATTGCGATATTCCGTAATTCCCACTTAATTAATTCTGCTCATGCGTTAGCCAAAAGTGCGTAATTTGTTCTCGCTCTGTTCTAGCTTTGCTCGATTTTCACTCACATTCCGTGCCCTAGAGGGAACGTGATTCGGCAGTGCTCAGCGCATTGATAACGTGATGGACGCAGACGTCCATCACGTTAGCAATGCAGCAGTCGTAAGGTCATTCAACCTATTCTTTAACCTGTCAGTAAATATTCTTAAAATGTTTTAGCAGAAAAGGCAAAAAAGTACCTGATAAAACTACATAGTTTTCACCAACCTTCTATAGATAACATAATCAACTCATATACCACCTACTGTCCCACTGCTGGGCACGGGTCTCCTCTCAGAATGAGAGGGATTAGGCTATAGTCCACCACGCTTTCCTAACGTGGGTTGGCAGACTTCACACGCTGTCGAGAATATCTCTCAGGCATGCAGGTTTCCTCACGATGTTTTCCTTCACCGTTGTAAGGGAGAGATAATAAATTAATAGGATAAATATAATGATCACCAAATTTAGTAAATTGATCAAAATGCTTACCAAACGAGATACCTAATTGGTTTAGGATAGGTTAGAACTGTGACCACAACGCACGAGCGAGTGCTAGAGCCGAATTCTACCTATTATAATATTGATTATTGTAAACTTATTACGTATTAATTATATGTAAACTGCATACCTAAGGGCTTTGGCGTCCGAGAAAAATAGATATTTTATTCAATGCCATTCAATTTTTAGGAATGGCAAGGTGCCGATTTCGTCAATTCTGCCAATGTCAGATGTGCGATGAAAACACGTAGGTAGGTAAAATATAAATATATATAAACAAAACACGTCTTCTTTAGCGCCATATGTATGTATGATTTGTTGACGAAGACATTGCATTGTGTATAGTTTGTTACTTGACAAGTTAAATTTTATTTTAAAAAAAATCATTGACATTTCAATTAAGTAGTTAAACATGTAGATACAATGCTAAACTACTATTTTTAACTACCTATATAATGTCACTAGCTTCCGCCCGCGACTTCGTCCGCGTGGAATAGTTACTTAGTCTTAGCGGGATGATAGCCTTTAGCCTTCCTCAATAAATGGACTATCTAACACCGAAAGATTTTTTCTAATCGGACCAATAGTTCCTGAGATTATCGCGTTCAAGTTCAAGCAAACTTGGCAGGTGGCAATTGACAGGTGGTAAGAAGATGATGATCCCGTTCAGCGGCTTGTAGTATGTTTTGATTGAAGCTCACTTCAAGATATAGCCAATATTGTTAGTTGATAATTGAGTATTGAGTACCTATCCGAGCGGAACTTTAGTAAAATATGTCACGGGAACAGGAATAATAAAAGAACGCTAAATGAGGATATGTCCTTTAGTGCGTTTGTTGGGTCCGAGCGGACCCAAGCTCGGTCCACACGGCTAAAAACAAACGCTCTAAAGGCTGATGAATAACGTATTTATTTGGATAAGGATTAATATCATGTTTATAAAAACACCTACGCAAATAATGCATTTGGAATTTTAGAACAAAGTTAGCATAAAAAAGGTTATAGTGAGCCTAGTGAGCCAACCTTAAAAGATAGACATATGCTGTCGCGGACTTTTTGTTAGAACTTTTAAAGAGGAAAAATTCTGTCATATATGATTTTTGCGAAACTTTAACCGTTTACGAAGCGCACGCATCGGAAGCTCTCAAAAGGAAAAAAAACGAATTTTAGAACAAAGTTAGCATAAAAAAGGTTATAGTGAGCCAACCTTAAAAGATAGACATTTATGCTGTCGCGGACTTTTTTTTAGAACTTTTAAAGAGGAACAATTCTGTCATATATTATTTTTGCGAAACTTTAATAGCTAATAGTCAAACTTATCAATTTCTATAAATAGCAATTTTCTATTAAAAAACATAAAACATCATGATTGATCGCAAGAAGAACTTTTCAGCTCTACAGAAGTCAAATTAAATCAATTCTATTTTTTTTTATTGGTACACAAAACAGTATTACAGCATTATTGGCATCATATTAGCAATAACAACAGAACTTAGTAAACTGTAACTCCAAAGGTATGTGCGCACAACATAACTTGCTAGTGACAAGATATTTAAATAATTAATGATAATAAAATATGAGTAGAAATTACAATGAAGTGCATACCTAATTAAAATAAACTACAACTAGTACTATTATGAGTGAATCACAGGTGATAAAAATTATATTGAAGACAGATATTTAATAGGTCGATTATAATAGATATTAGATATATGAACGCTAATTACAATTTCATTGGAACAGTAACTTAGCAATGATATTTTTAAATTGTGTAAGTGAGCTATTATAGATGTCAGGGGCATCGCTGTTCTCAGTGAGTATTTGATTCAATTTTCGGCACATTCTTAAGATAGGGTTATGAAAAGAAACGTTGTTACTGCAGCAATATTTAATTCAACATTCACGTGTATACATTCATAATAACGGTCGATCGCCATTCAATTAACGATTAAGTAGACACTATTGAACCACGATTCGAAAGCTGAAATTTCACGAGCCCACCGGCTGATATAAACCGTGACCGTCATAACGCAGCCATTGAGATCATGTTACAAATTGCCGCAATTAAGCTATCAATCGCCACAGATAATGTATAATGAATACCTCTGTGTTCGGGTCGGATTCTCATAGTGGAAATAATGTGCTATTACCATTTTATTATATTTCGTCTGCGTGGAATAGTTACTTAGTCTTAGCGTGATGATATATAGCCTATAGCCTTCCTCAATAAATGGGCTATCTAACACTGAAAGAATTTTTCAAATCGGACCAGTAGTTCCTGAGATTAGCACGTTCAAGCAAACAAACAAACAAACAAACTCTTCAGCTTTATATATTAGTATAGATAACCGTTATATTGTGGATATTCCACCTTTTCATTTCTCGAGCAGTCATATTTTATACAATGTGACATATCATAGTCATTACTCTCATCTTCTATATACTATACTAATATATAAAGCTGAAGAGTTTGTTTGTTTGTTTACTTGAACGAGCTAATCTCAGGAACTACTGGTCCGATTTGAAAAATTATTTCAGTGTTAGATAGCCCATATAATGAGGAAGGCTACTATAGGCTATATATCATTACGCTACGCGGACGAAGTCGCGGGCAGAAGCTAGTTGTTCATATAATGGTCATTAGCGCGATTCATTCGTTAGAAGATCTGGGTCCGGTCAACCAAAATGTTATTGGGATTTTCTATGAATTTTCAGTAATTGGTAATACGGCCCCTACAACATGGGACCTAAACATACCGGTGAACTGTGAGTGTACACGAGTGCATCTTTGCCTACTCCTTCGGGGAATGAAGCCGTGATGGTATGCTTTGTTCATTGTTCCACGACAAAAACAACAAAAAAAGTACTGAAAATTATTTATTACGATGTAATAAACAGGTAAATTGATTGTCCCAGTTCTAAGTTTGTAAGAAAGACGTGAACTGGTGTGCTAAAAACCGTGGACCCGTTTAGATCACCTATAAAATGGCACGGCTGTAGCAATAAATTTCTAAATAGCACCTTTATTTCAGCGAGAAACGTTCGCCAACTCTATCCTTCAGGACGTCTACTACGTATATACATATTATATAATGAGTAAGTATATGTTGCAAGGCTTGCTCAATTGAATAGTAAATATAGAGTAGTTAAATAATATTATATTTCTAACAAAAGGTTATAATCGTTTTTGTTTGTAAAAGATTATGTATATCAGTAGTGTGTTTTATATAGGTACGACTGTAATTACAAGTTATACTCAGCCCCTAGCCGTTTCATTACCGTGTTGAGGTCAGCTTCTCTTTAGTTCTAGTTTAACCAGATACGGCTGAATCCGCATTATACTTGAAACGACTGCCATCAGACCTCCACAACCTAATTTCTTGGGCAATAGACTAAGAATAAACTTGTTATCAGTCAGTTTGTTTGAGCTTCCGACTAGAGACAAAGGATTGTCATAGGTGCGTATATACAGGGACTGATGGCTTTACGTGCTCTTCGAAGCATGAACGTGTCTCGTTGTCCATAGACTGACAATGGCTGGCTCAGCTTAACCTTGCGATTGATTAGCGTAGTTATCACTTTGACGTGGGTTAGAATACGAGATGCCTTTCCGAAAGGCAATGCCTTTCGGAAAGGCATCTCGTAAGACGCGAGAAATATATGACTTGCTCGGTGGTAGGTCCGCAGTCTCTCTCAGCTCTTAAGAATCGGCATCTCATCAGCAACTCCTCTGATGTTGCAGATATCCATGGGCGACGTTGACTACTTACCACCAGCTTGACCCGTCAGCCCGTTTGCCGACTTGATCCATATTAAAAAAAACCATTAGCTTCTTTATTATATACACACTTTATATAGTAAACTTTACATAGCAGTAGGTCTACCTGAAACCCAATATAAAATATAAAAATAATGAAATCATACTCATTATAAAACAAAGCAGATAGGTACTATGCCTATTTTTTACTTTTAAATTAATACGGTAATACAATACAGGTACAAAAAATTTTACCCAGGTGTATCTGAACTCTCGGATTACCTGAAAATAAATGGGTAACATGATTTCAAGAATATATGAAAGCTAAATAATTTATCCGTGGAGTTTTCGTGTTAAAAAACGAATTGGCTCTCACTGCTACTTCATTGTGTAATAGTCAGCTTACTAGTTAGCTTTAGCTTATTAATTATTAAGGCGAACAAGTATAAATGACATGCTAATTTAAATAAAACTAATTTTTACGGATTTTATCGCGCTGTATTGATATTATTTAAATCCCGACGTTTCGGATCCTTTACGGCATTAGTTCCCAAAGTGGTCCAGATGGACCCCCAGGGATCTACCGTAAATTTCCATAGTTAGATCTAATCTTCATATTTTTTGTCGAGTTTTGGGAATATAGTAGATATGTAGCTGCAGGGTTCCACCGGAACCAGCTAAAGTTTAAAAAAGCTTTTCAAAAAAGTATTCGCGTAAGTGCTATATGCTAATGATGACAAATTTTGTAGTTACCTACAAGATACAGCAACAGAACAGAGTAGTTACAACAGATATTATGATGACGATTCTTGCATTTCATTTTATAAGTGTAAGTAAGAGCGTCAGGCTCGCGTTAGATAATTAAATATTAGACAATGCGCTATACATCATCATCATCCTCCTGCCAATCCAAAGTTTTGTAATATAAAACGTTACTTGGGTTTGGCGCAGTGTGTTCTTCATCCATAAATTCTTTTGCAGCCATAACATCTCTCGTACAGTTCATCCGTCTTCCCTTATATCCACATTGCTGCTCGAAGCCTCTTCACTACTACGCATCACACCACGACTAACGATTACGATTATACACGCAATACAATAATGGCATTTATTCAATCAAATCAATGAGCACTTGAACATAAACAGTGTAGTTAAAGTTATTACTAGGTAACAATTATATGAGAGTTGTGAAAGGTGAAGTATAATACTTATCACTGTTTGCGATATTAAAACACCATCAAGAGCAGGGGCGTAGCTACCGCCGTATCTGCCGTATCAATTATACGGGGCCCCGGGGCCACGGGGGCCCCCAAAGTGTGTAAGGAAAAAAACTTTCTAATTTATTTTATTTTACAAATGACAAAAATCTATAAAGCAATTACTTTTTTTCCGCCTTAAGCGTGCGTTCAAAAGATGGCAACACTCTACATCGTTATGGCGGGCTGCGGGACTTCCCCGTTTTACTTACTTCATCTTCAACTCAGCGGGGAATCCTTCATCGATATTGCGATCGATCGATATTAAAAGGCAAGGAGAGTGAATATTTAAAATTTTATTTTTATTTGTAAAATGGTTAAATTATGTTATGATAAATAAATATTTCTTTTCACAATATTTTTTTTCTTTTGTGAAAAATCTTTACCTTATAAGGGCCTCCAAGCAAATTTTTTATACGGGGCCCCGACAAGACACGCTACGCCACTGATCAAGAGTGTCGGTGCACAAAAGTGAAAACGTATTCCAAACAAACTATTCTTTTAAATTAAAATTTACTCATATACAAATAAGTTTGTATATCCGAAAACAATTATGTAAACATTGGTAGAACAATGCTTGTGGTCCATAGCTTGCTGCCTCCCAAACTAGGCAAAACCTGTATCGTGCTTTTTCCTCTGTGATGGTACTACAACCGCATCACTAACTATTCTGCCGCTACGCAACAATGTGCTTACATCGCAAACGCGCAAACTTTGTGTGCTCGCAAACGGCTCTAGCTATTCCAATCGTGAGCAGACTTCGGTCTTCAAACCCGATGAATTGGAATTGGAAAATTGGAACGATCGGAATTCAGTTACATATTTGCTTAAGGATATTCGTGCAAAATAAACATACCTATATCAGATTTGATTAAATTTAGTGGCAGTACCTACGCAAGATGATTGGAATCCGAACGAGTTGACCCCCTCAGAATTGGCTCAGTATCTATTAAATTGTCGCGGTTTTGTGGGAAAATACCAAAGTTACGTAAACCCAGCGCCTGATAACCAGAATCATAAAATATATAGCGTATCACAAATTATATCATCGTACCTTTGTAAGTACTCACTACACTTATTTAGTTTGTGTATAAATGTTTATGAAACTTGTTTGCCCGTTTGTTTTGTTTTGCCCGTTGTTACCCCTTTGTAAACTATCGTCAAATAAACGGAATGCCTCGATTGAATAACATCATCAATTTACATAATTTTATTTAACTTTTAATATTAAGTTTATTAAAATATTAAGTTTATTAAAACAGTTTATACAAATTTATAGGTAGATACATAATGGGCAAGCCGAAATTTGCAGATATACTGAATTTATAAAAATAATTTACGTATTATAGAAAATAATAATATAGGTAGTTACCTTATACTTATTCATAAAGCTTAATTTGGCACAATAACAAAAATAACGAATATTCTTATAATAAAAAGCTCTTGATAACGAGTTGTGCGTAAACATTGATTATCTATATGGTAATTTATTTAATTATTAATAATTTATTATTCTTTAATACGTAACACCCGTTTAAGATATTTTACGTATCCCGTTTACATTAAATATGATTTAAGATCCAATATAAAATCCATCTATTTATTTTCGATGTGTATGATATCAAAGAGATTACAGCGAAATGAGGAATTAATTAGACACATTTTGATGACTTCCCTTTTTTTCCAATAATGGTGAAGCTGCGGATCTATCAGAGGCTTTAAGGGATTACGCCGAACCTACCACAAAATGCTGTATGTTTTCCATGCAAATATATTTGACATCTCTAGCAAATATTTTTCTAGTTTAGGTACTGTTACGGTAAACATACCGGTACCTACCTACCTATAGAATGAGAAAAACTAACTAACCGATGATTTAAATTTTAATAATCATGTATCAGGTGAAAGGCACAGCCGCACAACAGACAAACGAATTAAAAACAAAACATTACCAACAAAAAAATATATAGGCACAACAAAGAAAGCCACCAATCCCCATTTACGGTCACGACATAATAAGGTAAAAGAGTGGGGATTTGTGAATGAGATTACACAAGGCCGAGGGTAAATAGGCTAGCCTTTCTTTGTGGTTAAATATTTATTTTTAGTTAGTGACCCTTGTCAAGGGCTACAATCTTTGCCCTCGTGCCGTTCTGAATGAGTGGCTATCTGATTGATCGACGTGAATTCAGCATTATGACCAAATATACTACATAAAGTGTAGGCACTTAATGTACCAGTGTATCTGTCGAAATGTATGTGCTAATGTAATGTGTCTACAGTTCTAATCTTAATATTGACCCTGACTATACAGTAGACAAGAATTACCCATTTGCGAACAACATTAATCGACACTATATTCTACCCGAAATTATCATGGAGATATAGTGTGAATAACATTAGGTACTGTGTCATACAACTTTACCGTCGTTTTTACATGTTATTTATCCGCGTTAGTAAGATACCACCTCGTCATATAAATTGAAAGTACCTAGATAGCTAATTAATCACTAGTATTTCATTTCTTTTGAACTATACTACATGTGATAAACTATAGTGACAAATCAACTTTTATTTATTTATTATTAACTTAATCTCTCACGTTCGAAAAATTTTGTCAGTTGCAGCCGCTAGTCGCATTTGAAAAGTGCATGAGAAGCGCCTGAGTAGCAATTCAGTTTCATGTATCGATTCTAACTCGCAACATTATCGTGCAATATCGAGAAAAAGCTGAATAGGGATTCTGTATCACGTTAAAGCCATCCAGAATGGCGATGCAAAGATAAACTGGACACAGCATTGCAACTATATCGCTTTTATATTGCTGCAAAATATCATCGTAGATTATAGCCGATACACAATTTAATAAATGTTATGTAAGTCAAAAACGTTAAAGATGCCTTATCAGAACGTACTATTGCAATCGTTTTGATTTGATTGAGAGGAAGGGATATGTCGTCTGTTCGCTTTACTTGCTATAAATTGTACCTATTTAGTTTCCTATTTTTCAAAAGTTAATAGCAATTACATTCTGAACGAACTAATAAAAAAAATTGTGATGAATAAATAAATAAATACAGTGAAAATAAAACAGTACGGCCTTTGAAAAATATTACAAGCAATCTCAGAAGCTTTGCAGTAAAGTTTAGATCGCAAGAAACATTGCAAGCCATTTTAAAAATATATGTTGAAAGTCATATCAATTTGTCGTGGAAAAAAACGCTCAATGGAAATTAAAGCTCTGATATTTGAATTGTACTTATATCAACGTATTTATCTGCGTACTACAGGTGCCACAATGTTTTTATCAATTTATTACTGATGCGGTAAGATAAACGTTCTAATCATGATTTATTGCACATTGATCTCGCAATTTATTACGCCATCAACTAGGGATTATATTGCACACTCTGCTAATAAATTACACTAGAAAGAGGAAATTTCACTGCTCACCACACCTACATTTTTTGTACGATTGCTCAACCTAGTTTCAACATCGAACCCAAAAGATAATAACGAATATAAAACGAAATAAATATAAAGATCATTCAGAATACAAATTTACACACACAAATCACATACACGATTAAGTGAATAAACCCAAAAACTAATTCTCCTCTGCTAATTAAAGCGACGAGACGTGGACTCTAGTTAGTATTACAAATCATCCAAGCGGTGGCTTATCAAGCCACACATTTCCAAATAATTTCATCGGGCAATGGACAATTTGACAGGCAACAACAAAACTTAAATTATTTAAACTTCGAAAACTTTCATATTCTATTGGTATTGATAGTCTGATAAAAAGCATTTATTTAGCTGTAAACTGCTTGATATAATTATGTGCAATAAATTATAGGGCCTATATAAATTGAACACAATTACTGAACAATTCAAATTGATTGATTATAGACTTGTAGCCAAAGTTCTTTTAATATTAAGAACATAGTGAATTTATTTGTGCTAATATGTTGTAGATAAACATGCTAATATCTATATATATAAAAAATAATTGCTATTCGTTAGTCTCGCTAAAACTCAAGAACGGCTGGGCCAATTTAGCTGATTTTGGTTTTGAAATGTTTGTGGAAGTCCAGGGTAGGTTTAAAAGGTGAGTAAATATGAAAAAAAATGTTTTTTCTGATGCGGTACGTAGTTCGCTGGGTCAGCTAGTAATAAATAAATATGTAACATTTGTTACATTTTATTTATGTTATGGAAAGGAAATGAAATACAGATTGAAAGTTGCATTGTTACTTAATTTTGGAATGGAAACATTAGATGCCTATGATCAATAATGGGCAGCCGATTACAAAGACGCCCTGAAATTAATTGCAAAACAAGATGAAAGTCTAAAGCTTTCAACTAGTTGAAATAAATTCGAAACAATATTCTTTGTCGTCGATTCTTTGTCGAGCAGTCGGTAAAAAATCAATACACAGAAGAGGCTGTGTGATCTGAAGGCAGAGGCGTTATTACCGCAAAGTGCACAATATGGTTCCGTCGCGTCGCTCACAACATATAGCCTCTCCATAGACTATTTGACTCAATATTTTTTATGGCGTTATGAATAAGCTGACTACAAATAAAGTCGATCAAATAAAAGAAAATTTAAATAGGTTCGAAGTTATCCATGTTTTAACTTTATGCTGGACAGTTTAGCACGTTGTGACGTCACGACGACATTAATCCCCAACAAAAACTTAAATCTCATTAGACTTCATTCCTTTAACCTTCATTAGACTTACATTATTATTATTAAAAGCCCGTATTGTCCCACTGCAAAGGGCTCGCCATAGAAAAAGAGCGAACTTTCTTTGTCTTTGTAGAGAAGGATCTCTCCCTACGATAGAGAGAAGTGGAAAAAGTGTAGGCATTTTGCCCTGCCAGTTGATAAGTTTTATTGGTCGATTTAAATTATATCATCAGAAGGTATGCTTCCTACAATTAATTATATTTTTCAGTAAATCTGTTACTTTGACTAAATCAAACACCTACTTTGTTGTTGTTGCTACCCTGTCTTGTTAACTACCCTGTGTGTTGTGTGTTCACACAACCACAACCACATCCATTCCGTGTATTCTGTACGGTCTAATGTGTATTGTCATGCAGTCCATGGTAATATATATTTTTCCTGCTTTCTCGGAAATGAAAGAGTACTTTTGGACGCATTAAGGCTCAGTCGTTTTTGCTCCCCATTTTTGCGCCCCTTCAGATTCAAATCATATACTTAATGGTTGGTACTTCCACAAGGAAAGTGGATGTATATACAATATAACATCACAGCAGGAAATTCACTTCCTACAAACACATTCAGTAATTCTAAATTATTCCTTGGTTCGTTAAGGCTTCCATCATCCTAAAACTTTTCCCAATTATATTGAGTTTCTCTTCCAGTCAAATCAGATGCAAATATTTTGAACAAAGGGTATCTTCTGATTATTCAGCATAAGTAGTTATTATTTAGCCACAAGCCGTTCATTAACCTGATTTGATTATTCATATACGCCTGTATTCCCCAAAGGGTTAGATATAGGCGTATTAATCCACGGTAAAAAACCCACGGTTCGTTGATGTTTAGGTCTCATGTAATAGGGGAGTGAATAAATCAGCCGATCTCAGCTATAAATGTCACTGCCGTCAATCTAAGAAAATCAGCATGTTGAAAAGTCAACAATTTATCGGAAAACGTTGTGGCACGATGCGCATACGTATGACGACTGTAGATTTGTGATTGTAGGTATCTACTCCGCGGCCGATATTCAATCCACGTCGGCAATCTCTTTTACGAGGCGGAGTCACGGCGACGGAATCTCAATAGCGTACCTATTCAATACGTAGTGGGTAAATATAGCTGGCAATATATTGGCGTATCAATGTATGCATGAACGTTAAGTGCTGTCTCATCTTCCTTCTGGCCTTATTCCCAACTTTGTATGGGCCTGCTTCCAATCTAGAATCCAATATCAGTATTCTACACGCAGCGAATGCCATCAAACCACAACCAAATTTCCGGGGACATTATCTTAAGCATAGACTGGTTTTCAGGCTTTTTGAACTTCTGACTACCACTAAAGATAGGTGTTCGTGTGACAAATCCCAACCGACTACTTTATATGCTCTACGAGGCATGGAGGGGTCTCGGTGTTTCAAATTGCCACCCATCATTTTATTACTTCGCCACAATCCCGTCTTTAATAGTACAAATTCCAAAACCCCTGGAACGCCGGTAGTCTTAAAAGTTTCGCCCCTTAACGAAAAAAGGCATTATAACTAATAATAAGCTCATTTGCTTGTAAGCATCAAGTACAATTTGTATAAAATTGATGTTCTCAGAAATCTCAATCTACTTAGACGCTTATTGTAACTAATAGCATGTAACGCGAGGGCGCAGATCGTCCTTTAACGTCCTCAGTTCAAAGACCCGATATCAAAATTAAAATGTCAAGTGAAATCGATGCCGGATACATGGAGGCTTCAGTAATGCGTCTCGTATATCCAGTATTCGTTAGCTGGGTGATGGATGGCGCCTGGTATAGTTCGTGCGTCATTGTACCGTCTGTCACGACTCTAAATTGGCCAATCGCTCAGTCACAGTCTCAATCTCATAATACATATCGGTGTCGTCTAATACACTTCTATCTTTTATCATTTTTATCACGCCCCCATCTGTTCTCATACTAATGTCGACTTTGATCAATGTTTAAGACGCACTAACGACCAGTTCAAGGCAGGCCATATGTATATCAATCTGACTTGTAAAAATAAATCGATCTATGTATTTCTAAGGGTAAAATGCACTCCATTAGAGTCAATTACAAAAACACGTTATGAGAAATGAAAAGGTCATTGCTTTTGTTTTTAGAAAACTAAATGTTATTTAACAAAATTAATGCTGATGAACACAATGAAGCCGTCTCTTCGATTATCCAGCTCTAGAGTATTTAACGAACTGTCAAATACAATTAATGTAAGTTCACAAAATTGAATTGAGACGCTTCATTTAAGTGGCATTTATTTCAGAATTGGTCCCTAAACGTTGCAAAATTGTATGACTGTGACAATAACTATTTTGTTTTGAATTTATTTGGCCTAAAAGCACTTAAACTATCACTTTTACTACTAGTGTTGCTACTTTACAATGTTCATTCCATTAGACTGTTCAGGGTTCACAGATACAAAGTAGACCTGACTTTATGATCTAACCGAGCTTAACCTTCGTTAGGCGCTTGTTCTAAACGTATGCATTAAGGTAACAAGATGGGATTTAATTTACGCGGCAACGTTGCCACTCTGTGTCAAGCAGGAATGGAGCAGAGTCGCGAACGTCACGATTAACTTAATATACGTCGCAGGAACATGCCGGCTACGGAAGTTATTGCGTGTTCTGATGAATGACGCCTATCACTCTGTTCTACGTAAAATCTACCTAAATATAGTGAAACGAAGTAATTAGTTTCGAAGCCTTATTATAATAAGATCGATGTTATGTCTAGACAATTATGAAGAGTTTTTGTTATCGATCAAAGTTGAATCCTAAAACGGCTGAAGTGATTTTCAAAAATGAGCTTTTATGCGAAGACAAACGAAAATTTATTGTAACCCTCTTTTTACCTATGTTTTTCGAGTATGTTAATATTTCTCCGGCACGCGGCATTCGTTAAATTCCTCTCAATTGTGAGAGTGACACTGGGTACCTATATCAAAAAATACAAAATAGGTAAAGGTCTTTGGAATGCCTACCACTGTAAGAAATTGGTCATCTTGTTTCATTTTTTTTTGCAGCCGTGTTTTTTGTCTTTAAATTAAATTTATTTTGTGTCACAATTTCAAAAGAGGTATTTGTCTATGTCATTGCTTTTATTTATCAAACAAGTTAACTCGTTTAATAATGAAAAAGTAACCTGTAAAATGTATAGCATTCTATTAATATTACTTAAGCGTAGTGATATTATTACGAATAATTGTGATAAAACTGCCTCATTACTTCATTATTCTAGTGGTCGTGAACGCGACTGAGGTCAGAAAACAGAATCAGAAATAGTATGGTAAACAGGTATAAAGTAAAATAAGATGGCAATTAAAAAAATAGCCAATTCCAACTTACGGCCCGCAAAAAGCTACAAATAATAAAGTAGGTAATTTAAATAACTTAGTAAAAAATAAAATGTAAAATATCGAACCTACCTAGGTTAAATTACCGGGTTTTCCTATAAAATTCCCAGCAGATCAAAGTTGAGATTTTTGCGCGGTTAAAGGCATAAGACCCTATTGCATGGGAGCCTACATATCGGCGAAATGATTATATTTATGTTTTTATAGCGAAAAAAATCAACTAAACTCTCGAACGCCTCATTAGCCTTGTGGTCCTGACTGCGACTGCTACGCTAGAGGTCTTGGGTTCGATTCCCAGGTCGAGCAAGTGTTATTGGGTTTTCTATGAAAATCCCAGTAGCAGCTCGGAGTTTGGAATTTGTGCCCGGTTAATGGCAATAGGCTCGCCCCCTGTTACATGGGACCTAAACATACCGGCGAACTGTGGGTGTACAGTAGTACGCCTCTGCCTAACCCTTCGGGGAATACAGGCGTGATGGTATGTAAATCAACTAAACTGAATACATTTACAATCATACAACACACATTCGAAAATGGTTTAATTTCAAATTATTCTGTACTTTTATTGTAATGAAAAAGTAATAGAAATTTGAATTATTTCAATAAAAGGGACAAGAGAGTCAATAAATTAAGATTTATTAGCGTAGAGGCAAATATTGTACCAAGTGAAAAGCTTTACCCTCGCGACTTTTTTAAGAAATTTAGGATTCATGATTGAAAGATCAGCCTTATGAGAACCCGTATCAATGTGAACAAAAACAATTCCATGACTTTTGTTTTACTGACCTACGATTACCTACGTACTTATTCTATATTTTATAAATTATTTCATTTTGAGATGAAAATTAGCCAAGTCCCTCTCAAGGTCCAATCAGTTTCTATACTTCTAATATCTCGGTAATTTTAATAATTCATTAAAATTGGTTGAGTGGTTTAAGCGTGAAACCGTAACAAACAGACAGTTCCTTTTTAATAGACTATATTTATATTGTAAGTATGAATTGTTACCTAAAATAATGTACCTATAGGAATTTTATTTGGCTGTTTTAACAAATAAACTGATGTATATGATAATTTGTGTATGTACGCCACGGCGCAACTTAATTAAGAAAAAAAAGGTATTTATGATTTATTTCCAAATAGCATTTATTCCTCATAATGTTATATTCAAATCTCCATAAAATTAAAGTTGCAGTAATATTAATGACAGTTGAATTCAACCTGAAATACAAAAGCTTGATTTTAAGACCAGCATTAAAATATTACAACTTAGGAATACTAGTTTTACTTCAACTTAATAGCAAAAGAAATTGCCTTCTATTAATTTTAAATACTGGTCATTAGCCCCTAATTCTAATAGATAGGTTCTCTTTTGAATTTTTCAGAATAATTTATTCAGAACGCACTTAAAGCGAACTGTGGCAAAAATCAGCATGAATTTTACAATGAACGATGAATTATGTTTTTAAATCAGCAATATTGGTGAGTAAGTAAAATCTATTTTTTATATTTTGTTGGAGAAGAATTTCGTATTATTTTTTACCTCAAGAACCCTTATAGTGCAGCAGTCCTTCGACAGATGTGTAAAATACAGTTTTTCTTTTCGAAATGCTTTTAGGTCCTAAATAAAAGCTAAGCTAAAGGTGATGTCTATTGCAATACAAATCCAAACTATTCATAATTTCGCACAAAAACCCAATAGGTACCTACTTATTATAACAGATTTTTCGGCCTGGACATCACACTTAGTAAGCGCACTTCTGACAATAGAGATAGTCATTAGAATATAAATTTAATAATGAATTCATATTCATAACAAACAGAATCAAAACAAACATTGATTACATTTGCAAATTCGTTAAGTTGGAGTCGGTAGCAAGTTTCTGCAACGTCTGGGTATAATTTGATCAGACTTGCATAACTAACGGTTCACAGAGGTAGAATATTCAGAACCAAGATTGTATCATCAATCGTTTTTCTTCACCTAGGCAGCAACAATGGAAATCTCGGATTCTCCTTGCAGAAGAAGGCAAATCTCCCACTGCGACGTGACGTTTGAATTGTGTGTTTAAACGCAATTCAAACCCAAGACTTAAGAGCATAAGCAACTCCAAATGCATGACTTTCAACCCAGGGTGCTTCGATAGTTTTTAATAATCAGTTTCTATGCAAAAAAATGTTTGGACTACAGGTGAAAGCAGAAAATAATTTGTATGTGATAATCTGTGATAATCCATACTAGATTAAAAATGTCTCAGTTTTAGTTCAGGTAAGTACAGTTTTACTCTCGGTCAGCAGGGCTTTACCTCCAAATTATAATTAAAACTTTCATCAGATTGACCAAAGTTTTTGAGTTAGGCAGCGGTGTTAAACTCCTTGCAACTTTATTAAACTTCGACTGCCGCTGCACAATGCACACGTTAAACTATTAACATAAAACATTTGTGAAATGGACGTACTAAATTGTGTTATATCTCAAACTCTTGCGTGAACTTTCTTCAATTCCCAGGTCGGACAGTATTATCGAGTTTTGCTATGAAATTCTAAGTACCAAAGTGGAATGAAAATAGCTGGTCAAGTTTAGTTTTTATGAGCATTTTAGTGATAGGCGGCGATCCGCCCATCACCATTGTTTGCCCCAAGGTTTCTTTCCACTACTGCCTAGGAAAGTCTTGTTATATGACGTTTAGGTCCTCTGGTTACAAGTTCGTCCCCTATTTCATGGGACCAAACACCTACCGATGGAATGTAGGTTAAGTGCACAGTGGTACACCTCAGCTTAACTCCACAGTGTTTCAGGCGTGATGATATGTTACGAGTAAGTATATTATGCTTATTGTCATATAACTTATGTAAGTTTCAAAATAGTCTCTCCCTAAAAAGAAGGCTTCTTTGACAAATGGTGATGACGCTGAAAATTAAAATTACGTTTTTATTTTGGTCTTAGGAGCAACAAAGGGAGGTCACAAATGGCGCGTAACCGCCGCTAATTGCAGTTAATTGACGGGTGCAAATGAGCCGCCGCCGTCGGCACAATAGAGCGTGGCCGCTTGTCGCCGCTCCCATAACTTTTCTACGAGGCTTGACAACCTCTCGGCCCGGTTTCAATTGAAATTCTAAGTAAACGTACAATAAAAATCAAAGAAGCGACCGATTTTTAGTATGATTTGGAGAATATCGATTCGTGTTGTGCGAAATTCACATATTTTCTCTTTTATTTTCCACGTGCCATACAAAAGAAAACCTTATCGCTGTTAGATATATGTCACACCATTTAATATCACAAGAAAAATATCTTCGGGCTTTATTCTGCCACTCATGTTTTGTTCACGCCTGTACTTTACAGTAGCGAATAACCTCTATGGGAACGTCGATGGCGTATGAATAGCAAGGTCGCGACCTCAAATTTACTCGTAAGTTATTTATCGACCTTCCCATATCAAGCAAGGTGAGGCTCTAACCGGAAATATAATAGCACCTCACACGCAACCCTCACATTTGGGTAGGTAGCTCATTTACCTCCCTCGTGGAATCAGGAAGTGATGATGGACTGAAGAAATCTTGTTAATATTCGCCGTCCTCCAAGCACAATGGAAGAGGGTGAACGCGAATGAGAAGGTAATGAAAAGGCTAATGACTTCCTATAATCGTATTGTATCTAATATAATTATTTCAGAATTAACGAACCGTTGTTTAAGTTTTAGTACATATACATACGTCCTACGGTTGTTTGGACTACAGGTAATAAATACGCCTCGACGTGGAAGTAGCACCTGTAGGTACCTACTTATATAATATATCTACTTGTAATTATTACAATTTACTTTTTTGTCCTTTCTCAAGTAGTGAATTAAGTGACACCTCTATGGTTAAATGTATGTAAGGAACTGGAACGACAATTTTATATAACTTACGCTATACACACACGTATGTTACTTAGTCTATCCATTAACGGAACTTACAAAACGACACTTTTAGGCTGGAAAGTAGGTATGCGTGATACAGCATGAATCTCCAAACGAACGAAAGAAAGTTATTTTTGACCATTTAACTAATGTCTTCGAAACGACTTTCAGACAGCTTAATGGAACATTTAAGTAAATCAGTCCTTGCCAATTAACTACGGAAACTGGAAAATAAACAGAGTTAGTAGCAAACGCAAGCCAGATAGGTACTATTTGCTCTCTCAACTTATGAACAAGTTCAGAAAATTGTTGTAACAATGCTGTGCAATTGGAAATTTTCATTGTTCCGAGTCGGAACACAAATAAAAACAAACGTTTTACCGGTAACATGCACATGAGCGACTTGGCAAGCGTCGCGAAAATACTGGCCCAGTGCGCCTTAACAAACACAAATACTGGCCCACAAACTAATCAAACTGTACAGGTTATTTAAAAAGGAAGAAAACTTATTTTTATCCTGTTTCAAGTAGAATAGAATTGTAGTAGTACTAAAAATAGAATACATTTTTCTGACGTCAGTCTTTTTTTTATGGGATAGGGGAGCAAACGAGCAGACGGATCACCTGATGGTAAGCGATAACCACCGCCCATTGACACCCGTAACACCAGAGGAGTCACAAGTGCGTTGCACGCCTTTTAAAAGGGTTTGGGCCTCCGGTAAACTCATTCAGTCGGCGAAACACGACGCAAGCGTTGTTTCACGCCGGTTTTCTGTGAGGCCGTGGTATTACTCCGGTCGAGCCGGCCCATTCATGCCGAAGCATGGCTCTCCCACGTCAAAAAATCGTCTTATCAGTGTCAATAAACTAACGTGCAGTTAATATGACACAATCCATTTCACTACGGAATTAAATTTATCTACGTCCTTAGAAGTATTACTGGTTACAAATTATTCCCTACCACAAGTGTGTACCAAAAGGCATTCTAGTAAAATATTAGAGGGTGTCGATTAAGAGGGCAGCTCTAATTAGGAGAACTAGGGTAGGGCCGTCGCGCCGCCGCCGGCGCCACTCATTGAAATCTCTTGTATCTATGACCCAAATCATGTCGCCTTCCTGCTATCGTCAGCCTGGTCCCGTTTATTTTTATTTGGATAAGAATAAATAAGACGCGTCCTGTTCGCAAACTACAAATATTATTTTGTTTCTAATATAAAGAGTGTGTGGACTGAGGATTGCGCTCGTCATGCTATTACGTCATGAAATACATGAAGAGTTGAAACTTTACAACGGAAATTATTTTATTGAGAACAAGCTTCGGCCCGCGACTTCGTCTGCGTAGCGTGATGATATATAGCCTATAACCTTCCTCAATAAATGGGCTATCTAACACTGAAAGAATTTTTCAAATCGGACCTGTAATTCCTGAGATTAGCGCGTTCAAGTAAACAAACAAACAAACAAACTCTTCAGCTTTATATATTAGTATAGATTTAAGGTGTAGGTATCACTATCTAAATACGCGGCAACTTGTCAAACTAAATTCAAGACACACACAGGCACAGCCATGTGTTATATTACACGAACCATTTGGAGCCACACGCTTATTATTATTGTAATTCATTTATGTATAACTAGCTTCCGCCCGCGACTTCGTCCGCGTGGAATAGTTACTTAGTCTTAGCGGGATGATAGCCTATAGCCTTCCTCAATAAATGGACTATCTAACACTGAAAGATTTTTTCTAATCGGACCAATAGTTCCTGAGATTATCGCTTTCAAGCAAACTTGGCAGGTGGCACTTGACAGGTGGTAAGAAGATGATGATCCCCTTCAGCGGCTTGTAGTATGTTTTGATTGAAGCTCACTTCAAGATATAGCCAATATTATTAGTTGATAGTTGAATATTGAGTATCCGAGCGGAACTTTAGTAAAATATGTCACGGGAACAGGAATAATAAAAGAACGCTAAATGAGGATATGTCTTTTAGAGCTCGGTCCGCACGGATACAAAACAAACGCTCTAAAGGCTGATGAATAACGTATTTATTTGGATAAGGATTAATATCATGTTTATAAAAACACCTACGCAAATAATGCATTTGGAATTTTAGAACAAAGTTAGCATAAAAAAGGTTATAGTGAGCCAACCTTAAAAGATAGACATATGCTGTCGCGGACTTTTTTTTAGAACTTTTAAAGAGGAACAATTCTGTCATATATGATTTTTGCGAAACTTTAACCGTTTACGCAGCGCACGCATCGGAAGCTCTCAAAAGGAAAAAAAAACGAATTTTAGAACAAAGTTAGCATAAAAACGGTTATAGTGAGTCAACCTTAAAAGATAGACATATGCTGTCGCGGACGTTTTTTTAGAACTTTTAAAGAGGAACAATTCTGTCATATATGATTTTTGCGAAACTTTAATCGTTTACGCAGCGCATGCATCGAAAGCTCTCAAAAGGAAAAACCCCGATTTTGAAACATTCTTCATTGATGCTCCGCTCCTATTGGTCTTAGCGTGATGATATATAGCCTATAGCCTTCCTCGATAAATGAGCTATCTAACACTGAAAGAATTTTTCAAATCGAACCAGTAGTTCCTGAGATTAGCGCGTTCAAGCAAACAAACAAACAAACAAACAAACTCTTCAGCTTTATATATTAGTATATAGATGTAGGAAGAAAACGTCTTAGATGCGGGACCTGACAAGGTTTTTAAACAGAAAGATGTACTAACGCTATTATGCTTAATGTTGACTAAATATGAATCTATACTAATATATAAAGCTGAAGAGTTTGTTTGTTTGTTTGTTTGCTTGAACACGCTAATCTCAGGAACTACTGGTCCGATTTGAAAAATTCTTTCAGCGTTAGATAGCCCATTTATTGAGGAAGGCTATAGGCTATATATCATCACGCTACGCGGACGAAGTCGCGGGCAGGAGCTAGTGATCTATAAAAGGTCACCAAAGGCTAAAGGAACAATAAATTATACAGCAGAAGCTACCATGACATATGACCAGGCGGCATATAATAATTGAATAGTCCTGCACATTGTTTTCATGTGAATACCCGTCGTAATTATGCCTCATTGTTTTGTCAAAACAATAGACGCGCTGTCATGCTAATATTAACTTTATCTGCCATCAGAAAGGCGATACTGAATTTTTTTTAATTCACTTTTAATATGTAGCTAAGCTATAAGCCGTGGTGTTGGTACTGTGGTGGCGTTTTTCCCGCGAACTTGCCAACCAAGTTTGTAGCTTTCTGAGTTTTCATTATTTGTGCTGTATTTACCTTTCTTTATAAATGCATAGGTACATTCATAATTCAAGACTAAATAAGCCGTCAATCATATTGTACCTATCTCGTTTTTATAAGCCCGCAATGAAACGTGAAATGACATTTCAAGTTAAAAAGTATTATGTAACTCAATCAAATCAATCAAAAGAAAAACTTCTGCGAAAGAACTGGATATAGAAACCTTTTGCGTTCAACGAAGCTTGTAACCCTGAAAACAGAATCCATTACAGTCGGAAGAAGGAATAGGTACTTAGAGATTGCGAACTGTCTGAATATACCATTCTAGCTGTTTGGTTTTGACTCGTGAGGGTAATGGATGTGCCAGCAGTGTCGGGTGCGGATATCAAGCCCCAGTTGCAAACAACGTAGGCAATAAACCACTTTGGATATTTCCGTTAACCGTTGAATGTAATATGCTCGACACAACAGTATTATTCTATTGTACATTTTCTGACGTATTATCACAATTTGATTGTTTATTATAATTTTATCTATCAAAAACTACTGAGGCGCTAAACAGCAATTTCTGTGAATCATAATATTATGACCCATCAATAGCGGCTTTTTTCACGTAGGTAAATCCGGATGTTCAATATAAATAAATGGTTTCCGATGATGATTGCCATAATTGATGATTGTTGATTTTAATGGCATAGGGGGGCAAACGAGTAGACGGGTCGCCTGGTGGTAAGCGATGCGGCGCCCATGAACACCCGCAACACCAGAGCAAGTGCGTTGCCCGCCTTTTATGAGTTTGGGCCTCCGATATCCTCACTCACTCGGCAAAACACAACGTAAGCGTTGTCACGACGGTTTTCTGAGAGGCCATGGTATCGCTCCGGTCGAGCCGGCCCATTCGTGCCAAAGAATGGATCTCCCATGGTAAAAACTTGTAACTTACCTACCTTAAACTACTAAAGATTTTTAAGTCTGATACATGCGCATTATATTTATACGTCAACGATGCACGCATTGGACACCCTCATATGCTTCTCTGTATCATGACTTTTATGCTACTAGTCAATCCTTAATTAAATCGTATGTTCAACAATAGACGTCCTGTGATATAATAGGAGTTATATAATTTATATCAGAAATTATTCCTAATCTTAACAGAGCTATAAATTTGTAGTACTAAGATACAATCTTCGTACACACGAATACGTTTGTAATGTCCGCTATTATATGTACGTTTATTTTCTTTATCTTTAGATAAAGCAAAATAAATACGTAGGCATAAAAATGAAAAGAAATAGTTGGAGTTAAAACAGTCACAATATTTATAAGACTAAAATTATGTGTATTGTATTATCTTTTTAATTTTTGTAAGAATCAAAACTTATTATTACATACATACTTAACTATTTATTACTGAAGAAGAATTTTCGTTCATACTATCACGACTATATTCCCCGAAAGGTTAGGCAGAGGCGTACTAATGTTCCCACAGTTCGCCAGTAGTTTAGGTCCCTTATAATAGGGGAAAAGCCTATTGCCATTAACCGGGCACAAATCTCAAATTACGAGCTGCTACTGAGGATTTTATAGAATAACTAAACTTTTTCCTTTTTATTATGTAGGTGCCTTTCACCTAAGATCAACCTTCGCCCATCACAATTAACTTTATCTTCAAATAATTTTTAATTAGTAAACACGTGAGCATTAAAATTGAAAAAAACCCGTCCATTTGGTTACCGATTGAAAATAATTTCAATCCGTAAACAGATGGGCGAAGGTCGATGGGTTGTAATTTAGGATGATAAAAATTAAAATCTCCTGAGAACCAAGTAAGAAAAAACTACTTATATCAATAAAAAAAATATTTCGTTCACAAATATTTCACTTTGTTTTCCTCGTTTACATATTTTTAATATAGGTACCTAAATATATAGTTACTATACTTTTTAATAAGCATAGCTGTAGCGTATTCTATAGTTTCTTTTCGTTGAATCAAAGCAAGACTGTAATTAAAACCTATTTCAAGCAACAATTTTATTACAAACTCAAATATCCAAGGTTAATATAATCAAACTAAGGGATAAAACAATCCATAATCTTCGCGTTTAGTATTTATTGCAAGTATTTTATTGTTATCTTGTGACGTCACAATGTCTCAGGCTGGATGCCTCTCGTAATTGTAATAACGCTTCGTTCGCAAATAATGCTTTCATGTTGATTTTGTACTCTATTGTAAACTGTAGAATGATACTGTGATGCTAAGTCGACTCCACTTCTAAGACAATTTAATTATAAATTCGCTGTTTGTGATTTTAATGTAAATTTTAATCTATTTTCACGCTTCGTTTTAATTCGATAACAATATACATTATTTCACTAGAGAACATTCCACGCTACATAATCGGATTTTCAGAGATTCGTCCACACAAATAGAAACGAGTAAAATGAAACTGGATTACGGTGGGACTAGCGAAACTGTTTTAAATGCAGCAAAAGCGATATATGTAGATATATAGTTGAGAGTTCACGTCAAAATGTAGTATAAAGTACACTCACTTCAATTTAATTGAAAAGCACTTGCGTATATTAATGGAGAATATATTAAACAGGCGCACCCTAGCACTAGCTTAAATCCATGTGAGTACTAGATACACTAATGACTCTATCGTAACAAAAAGTAAGGTAGCTTTTAGTAATTTTAACATTAAGACGTCCAACACCTCAGTCTGCCCTTGACCAGGGAAGCTGTGAAGGATCCGAAACGTCGGGAATTAAATAGTAATATCAATATAAGCCGATAAAATCCGTAAAAAGTAGTTTAATTTCAATGTCTTATATTCGCGTAAGTGTCAGAAATCAGAATATACCTACATTTTCAAATTTAATATAGCTATTAAAACTATGTTTAATATTTTAGTTATATCATACAATAATTCACAATAAACGACATACGTAATGTACTAAGAACGCTTGCCCTAAAATGGACTCCGACCCTCCTAGCTACCTTCACCCTGCCAGGATAATGATAATAAACGACGACATTTATTTCACTGATTATGTTGCGAACAACTCTCGCAAGCCTTTCTGACCCTATGTATATGGATTTTCCTTATTCGCCGCACTAAGGAAACATAACTTATAAGTTTGAACTGCAAAAACTATTTTTACTATTAGATTTTCGGTATAATAAAAAGTATGGGTAACAAGTAAGTAAGTAGTAGGCATTGTTTGAAATGTAGGGTAATGTATCAGTTTCCGAAGGCAAAGTTGTAGATTCCTCGTTTCGTAGCGCTACGGCGTAGCAGCATGCAGGTTGCTACAGCCATCAAACTTTCGTCCTCCTGTCAGTCATTATACCTACCAAAGTTGAACCAGAGTGGAATTATTTTAGACTGCTGACAGCTTCGTAATGAGTTTTGAAGTTAAAATAAAACTTAAATCACGACTATCAAGTCAACGAATTACAGAATTTTTATTTTAGATACAAATATCTAAAACAACAATTCTGTACACGTCCAAGAGCGTAATTAAGTACAACGTCCACAAATTAACTTGGGTAAAACTTTAGGCTCTCCTCAAATTTGCGTAATAGGATTAAGTTGCTTAATAATATACTTATAATTTTTAATTTCTAATCTATATCTATTACTAATTACTAATATATAAAGCTGAAGAGCTTGTTTGTTTGTTTGTTTGCTTGAACGCGCTAATCTCAGGAACTACTGGACCGATTTGAAAACTTCTTTCAGTGTTAGATAGCCAATTTATTAAGGAAGGCTATAGGCTATATATCATCACGCTACGCGGAAGAAGTCGCGGGCAGAAACTAGTCTAATATATAAAGCTGAAGAGATTGTTTGTTTGTTTGCTTGAACGCACTAATCTCAGGAACTACTAGTCCGATTTGAAAAATTCTTTCAGTGTTAGATAGCCCATTTATTGAGGAAGGCTATAGGCTATATATCATCACGCTAAGACTAAGTAACTATTCCACGCGGACGAAGTCGCGGGCGGAAGCTAGTTTTATAATAAACCTGTACTTATACATAGCTAAGGACTGAATTTTATTTAAGTTTTGGGAGTTGTAGGTAATTGAAAGGTCTTGTCACAAAATAATTTTGCCATCCATATAAAAAAATTTGCTAAAAGTTCAAAAAACATACCATATAAAAGAACTTATTCAGAATGCGTAAGCAAAAACACCTTATAATGACATGAAAATGTTTTATATTTGTTATAATACATTTTCATGTAATTATAAAGTGTTTTCTTTGTGTTATTTACTCGAGTTTTTAATTGTATTGAAACGGGAAATGCTAATTGAGCCAGATGCGACTTACAAATGACGGGATTGTTCTCAAACATTGCCTGCTATCAAAAGTAACGCAGTCCCTTTCATTTGTGAAGTGTTTAACACAATGTCTGATCCAAATATTCCCATGTAATAACAAAGTTATTATGTGCTCCGTGCTGAAGAATAATGTATCGCTCTTCATGGTCAATAAACAGCTGTTACAAACATATTAATCTTTTAATTAAACTTATGTAAGTAGTACATGTCTGTGGCTTTATCATTAACTAGCTTCTGCCCGCGACTTCGTCCGCGTAGCGTGATGATATATAGCCTTCCTCAATAAATGGGCTATCTAACACTGAAAGAATTTTTCAAATCGGACCAGTAGTTCCTGAGATTAGCGCGTTCAAGCAATCAAACAAACAAACAAACAAACAAACAAACTCTACAGCTTTATTTAATAGTATAGATTTGTAAATATATTCCGAGTTTTTGGAAAATATAAAATTTGGTTGAACACCCTCCGACGACGCTGCGTTTTTGGTGTCAAAGTTCATTAGTGGTCAACTGGTCATCCTTCCACTATAACGGTTATGATATTATTTTTGATAAATGATAGCTTGCAGCATTTACTCTATAGGAGAATTATAATCAAATTGTAAAATATTGAAATACAAATCTGATGCCCTTTTAAAAATAATCCACTTATGTTAAAACATTTCAAAAATAGGAAAAAAATTGTAAAAGCGTTTTAATGTCGTATGTGACGCATCTCACCTTTCATTTAAACACGTTAGCTATTCTGGGATAGAGTACTTTTATGCGACCAACGTGGAAGAGATTCATCTGCATTGCAAATGAAACACAGCATCGATGCACCCGTGGTGTGGCAGTAAAATGTCATATGTGACAAGATGAAATCTTCATTACTCAAAAAATACGGTAAATGAATAGCGATCTACGACTCACGGCCAGTCCCAATAACAAACCAGACAGTGGATTTGCTTAATAAAGATAAGATTTTGGTAAATCTATCGACAGATGGGAACCGGCCTAAGTACACTTGTATATTGACTCATCGCCTCATCATTGTCGTTTCATGTAAAATGCTGATATTCAACTGCATCTGAATTTTGAAGCTAGCCCCAACATAGTCGGGGAGAGTCTGGCCCCCTTGTTCATAAAAATATCAAACACTAGCTTCTGTCCGCGACTCCGCCCGCGTGGAATAGTTAGTTAGTCTTAGCGTGATGATATATATATAGCTCTTCCTCAATAAATGGGCTATCTAACACTGAAAGAATTTTTCAAATCGGACCAAGTCTTCAGCTTTATATAATAAAGTATAGATCTTATAAACTTCTTATAGTTATATAGCTACATAGGTTTTTTTTTTATATTTTTGTTCTTGTAATAAAGAAATATGTTTTTACATTTTACTATGTTTTATAAGTTTCAAATAACACAACATTTACAATACAGACGCCAGATTACCGTTTAAAACATTACATTAATAACAATTGTGATGTATGAAGATATACTGAAGAAAATAAAGAGAGACAATAAAAAAAAAATATAAACATATGGGTACACTAATTAAAAACGGAAAACAAGAACTACGATTCTTTGATGAGTAGGGAGGCCAAAATTCTTGATTTGAATCTCACGTTAGAGTCATTAAAAACATCAGCTTCGGGTACGGACTTATAAAATGAATTTAGGTTATTGCACATCTTAATGAGTGGTGAGTTGAGACCTATGTTTGTAGAGGTGGCAGGGCGTTGCAGCACTGTGGTTGTGGGATAGCGTGGAATTTTAGGTGGGACTTTTAATAATATGCGCGATAAAAGCTCACTACAGTCATTTTTGATAAAAACAAAAATGTAATTTTAAAGACGTTTAATGCAAGTTTGAAAGACAATAGGTATCGATTGTCATTAAAAGCAACATTATTATAAGTAAAATTAAATTAACATTCATTTTATGGTAGTTAAAATTTGTCTATCTCTTAGTCATTGCCCAGTTGTTCAAATTACTCGATTCATAGTACCTATATAATTTGCTTATGAGCATGGAATTCTTTATTCAGTTCAAACATAAACATAAAAAAAATACGGACTTAGATGGCGATGACAACATGTCTATTTTGTAAAGTACATATAAACTTACAATACATAGTCACTCATACTTAAAAAGTAACTAAGTGAGTGTGAGCATCTGTGAGTGTTGCGTGATGTGCATGCGTCCCTGTCGGGCGGCGGGCTCACTGCGCGCGCGCATTTTACATTGCAGTAGTTGAAGAGTATTCTCCCACAGTCTCGTTTGTTCCTCCACAGCCCCTTGACGAGAACTGATAGCTTGCTGTTCCTGAAAATTATTATTACAGAAGTAAATATTACGTCAGATTCACAATTCGGTTCTATTTAAAAATAGAACTACGATAGTAAAATTATCAGATATTATCATAAGATAAGCGAAAGATATTTGGAAAGAACAGATTTTGAAATCAGTTTATTTGATTTTATTTGTTTATCTGATTTACAATCAATGAATGATTGATTGATACGCGTAAATCCTGTTTCATTGAGTAAATTTTCCATTATCAACATCTAACATAAGTAATTCAAACTATGGAAATAGGTGGGCACCTCTTCTAAACGCTTAACAATTTGTTCCATGTCACCAACTTTTTTCTTTAAAGCCTCCATTTTAGAAGGCATCCTCGGGGACTGCATTGAATTTTTCATTTCAAACATTACAACTTCTTGCAAACTCTCCGCCTTTGTGATTTTTTGTCGTAAGTTCTTCCATTCATCCTCCTTGCTATTCAGCCGGTCAGTCAACTCCTTTACTTGATTCTTGAGGGGTTCCATTTGTGAGGTTATGTTGATAGACGTGGCTTCGTAAACCCTTTTCTTCTGTTCGTACTGTTGTTGGACAGTTTGGAATTCTTGCTTTACTGGCTTTATATTTTCGGCAAGTGGTTGGATTTCCTGTCGGACTTGCGACAGCTTTTGAGCCGTTTGAGCAACGAGCTATAACATAATACTTATTAGTTTATTTAAAAAATGGTTTTGTCATTGTTTATCTAATTTCTTACACACGATTAACTAATAGGTCAGTAAATAAGTAAACGATTATCACCTGTGACAAATCATGCAAGGATTTTTTTGCTAAGTCTGTAGTTTTATCTATATTTTTCTCCATAGCTTCATCGTCTTCTATTTTCAATTTCTTGTGGTTTAGAAGGGCCATTTCAACAGTTGGGTCAGCAGCACTAATGATATGCAACGTTCTCGCCAAGATTCCTGCCTCTACCTTCATGCAAAAGAAATAAAATAACAACATTTTAATACGATGCCTACGAGATAGAATAAACAAACCTTTGTATCAAATAAGTATTGTACTTACTTTGAACGTTGAGAGATTGGCTCTTTGCCTTTTGTATACGGTGCTCTTTGTGCGTAAGGAATTAACGTATTTCTTTAATTCTTCTCCTCTGAGGACTGTGTCCCCTAAAAGCTGTCTGACCTGAATACATAAGTAATTAATCTTTATTTAGCAAAGAAAAGTGAACAAAACAATTTGTGAAAATAATAATATAACTACACATAGGTACCCAACGATAAATCAGACAACTATTGATATCGATTTCAAAGAAAACAACGCATTGTCTCAGTTGAAACTTCCGCTTCTTGACATAATAACGGATTATTTTTGAAGTAGGAAAAAAGTTTATCTCATCACCGCGCCCCGTGTCGTATGTACTCGAAACATTCCTTCCAAAAATAACAATCGATTTTGATTAAATCTTGTCCAACGTTTACCACTGTCATAAACTGTGAATTACCATCCTATTTTTGTACTGTTCAGAATTTCAAATTCCAGCTGGGGATCTTTTAGAGGGAAAATGAATTGAGTTGGAGGGAAAGGAGACAATTTTTGTTAGGCCCACTGGATATGGTGACGTTTATTAACCGTGTGATGCTAATCAAAATGTAACTAATTTATTATGGAAAACAGGGCATATTTTTTTGTAAAGTCTAACCGAGATCATAAAACAATAATAAAAAGGTGAAAACTTGATACATTTTGCGGTTAGATGTATCCTGTTTTGGTCATCATTGCAAACAATGCGTGTAATGATAATGAAGCATTGTTTTTAACATTCATGTCAGAAAATACAAATATTGTACTGCAATGCGTTATTGTAACAGTAATTATCGGCTTTCGAAAAGTAAAATAAAAATATATCCGTTGGGGAGATGAACCTCATTTTAGTTATTTTATTTATGTTAAAATAATTTAGCAATAACTAGGTTAATATTACCTACAGTGGAACGGAATGAAGTAACAAATGTCATTTGTGCAAATGCATCTGTCATTTTGTGTTGTCTGTCAAATGTCAAAAAAGAATTCAGATTAGAGGTGGGTAACTCATCAAAAATACGCAAGCTGCAGATCAGCTCATGACTCAGGTGAGTGAGCCGGCTCAGTGACTCAGCTCGCAGATCAGCTCAATTTGTACCTATACAGGTTTATGGTTCGCGCGAGCCGTCTGAGCTGCGTCAGTTGACAGTTCTTTTCACTCTATTCTTTTAAATTTACTTATTTATTTATTGAATTTATCATATTTTAGAACGAAATAATAATTTTTATTCTAACTTAACATACATAACTCCACCCTAGTGACTCTCTGACCAAACACTTATTGATTGAACCTCAAGTGTAGATCAGAATCACTCACTGACTCACTCACTATTCACGACATATCTGTGGAGCGATTCACAAGTTCAGATCAATTCAATGAGCTGATTTGAGCCGTGAGCCGGTTGTTTTGTTGCTGAGCTGTGACTCAACGGCTCAGACCCATGCGATCTGACTCTTTGAGCTGACTCAGAGCTGAGTTACACACCTCTAATTCAGATTTTCCGTTTCTTATAAGTTGCGTGAAAGTGTTCTTCATAATTCATTGGTTTATTTCAAAGATTATATTAAGGCATCTGCGGCATATATTCCAGAAAGCCGTTGATTTCGAACACTAGAGCTGCTCTTGCTGGATATTGTTGCAATTGTTTGGTGGGTAGACGTACTGTTGGCTGCTCTGCACACGTAATGTCTGTAGTGTGGTATTTATCGTGGGCACGGCATCAAGATGAGGTTGAACCACCTGCATCGTTTTTGGATGAGATACTACTTACAAGAGATGATTTCGAAAATGATGATACTTAATTAATAAATATTTATGTTGCATACCTAAACAATGTGTTTTTTCTTCTTATAATAAACAGACCTAAGTACTTACTTACAAGACCTTACCTGGCTAGTATTTACATGAAATACTTATTTTAAGAGACGACTATGAAATTATAATGATGGCTATTAGGTATTTTTGACAAGCCCTCTAGTTTAGATCTGATTTTTAGGTTATTTTGATGTTCACATTTTTGTCGTATTTCTCAGTATTCCGGTTAAACCATGTCTATCTAACTATACCATTGCAATCTAAAGATTATAAGAAATAGATCAATATATGTTTCATTACTATACACCGAAATTTATAGGGGGCCTATTCATCGAACAAGCAAAATTGTCTCCTTTAAAAAAGCAATACGTAACTATCGGATCGTAACATCATAGTTTTTCGGTATGGCATGTTTTCGTTCCTCCTACCATGTCTTAAATAGTTGAAACCTGATATCAAATACTTATAGGTACCAACGTAAACAATGTAATAACCATTTTTTTAGATGCATTTGTATTTACTATTATTTGCGCTTTGTATTGTAATCACGTATTCCAACGCTACTACACACCCACACGTTAAGTACCAGGTTTAGGCGGGAAAATGTGAACGTGAAAAGTGCACGTTCTTGATTTTATATTATTTTTCAAAACTTGACTTTCTCCGAAGGTTAATGTGTAATTTTGGTGGATAATTAGCCATTAAGTGTTTGTGAACGCGTGAAATTTTTACTTTTATTTTCTCATCACCCACTATGAGAAAATAAAAGGCGCCTCATATTTTAAAATAGAGTAACAACTAAATTGAAATTAAATAGTATCTAATAATAAAACAACAAAATACTTAGTTTATATTTACAGTTGAGACGTTTTCGCATTTTTCAAAACAAAACCATGGATTTCTAACAATCCGTGAAAATTGAACAAAACGCAGGCTGTAGTTCGTGCGTTTTTCATTTGTTTTTTTTTTTATTCAGCCAAGGCGCGACTATAGGCTGTCGTATCAGCCAGGCTTGCGTTCGATCTCTTTGGCACAGAACAATAAGATGTTCCAAATTCTAAAAGTGCGTGGCAATAGTAGATTGTAATAAGGGAGCAAAGTAATATTTTTACGGCGAGAGCGCTTTTTGGAATCCAGAGCGAAGTGAGGGATTCTAGAGTAGAATCCCGAGCGTAGCGAGGGATTCTTTAGTAGAATCCTGAACGTAGCGAGGGATTCAAAGTACGTCGCCCGAGCCAAAAATATATTTTGCGCCCGAGTGATACACTCTACTTTTCATCACCCACTATGAGAAAATAAAAGGCGCCTCATCAACCGGCGGCGGCGCCGACGGCGCGACCTTAGGCCATCGTACCAGCCAGTCTTTCAAACAATATTTGCGTTCGATCTCTTTGGCGCTGAACACTAAGATGTTCCAAATTTAAAAAGTGCGCGGAAAAGCTCATTTCTGCCCGCTAAAACTTTCTTATAGAAAACACCACCTTTGGGTGCACTTATAGGCAAACCAAGTCATCCTCTTCGGATAAGTTAACTACCTACTCTTACACATATTATTATATCCAGTGCAAGAATATACTAATCTCATGTATCAGAATTAAATGGGTAGGTATCATTATTAAAAAACAACTAAAAATAGTGATCCATGGTGTCGTTGATAAGACTGTATGACTTTTTGGCCTTTACCTGCCAATACTTGTTATTATAAGAAAGTAAACGAACCGCGTGATGCCAACATGCAGAAAAAAAACAACGTTTTCAAATCGGTTTTATTTTTAGGCAATGTTTCTGTTTTCTATAATATTTTTATGTTTTGTGAATTTGTGCATCTTGACTCTGACTGTGTATATATGTATCTCAGTCTCGTGGTCCCAGGTTTCAACTCGCATTACTCTGATGTAGTTGGATAGGTACAGTCCCAGTTCATATTTATTTATTTGAGCGTCCATTAATGCAATCATTTTAGATGTTTCAAATTGTAACATTACCTATTTCAATCAGAGAGTCGCCTTAGGGGTTCATTATATGGACGACGCTTAGTGGCGGGCGGCTTTTGGGGTGTGAATTTATAATTTGAGGAAAGTTTAGACCTAATGTAGCGAAGATAATGATAATGCATGTGCAAAATCTCTTGGTAGATATCTACATAAATTATAGTTTCTATTAATTATTATATAATGCCTAAAAGTGGCATTTATTGTAATAATGATCTATTTAACATACTTAGTAAGTACGACATCGTAGTCCGAAAGAAGGTAGGTACATATCTAGTTTCAGTGTTGTTAAAAAACAATATTTTCTACCTGCGAGAGGGTCAGTTTCTTAGATGAAATTATCACGTTGATTAATTGTTAGTGTTTTTTCGATATTCTAAATATTAAGTAATTCAAAAATGTGTGGGAACAGATTTCTTACGATATTTTTTTAAAATCATAAAATTATTATTACAGGTTCTACGATGAACGACATACCCACTAATATTGAAGTAAAATCGCAACGAAAATTAAATTCAGGAATCAGGATGTAAAGAATCCAAGGGTGAAGTAGCAGCCTCAATGGTAAGCTCTTCTTTAGATAGCTTGGATGTTATACGCTAGAATTTATGGTAATGCCCTCTGCTATAATTGGATAATTTTATGTTTTTAATATATTTTTCATTTACTGTTTCCGGAAGAACTAAAAATTTCCCGAGATTAAATACCATTTAGTTACCTTTCATGGTTTCAAGTAACCATTACCACAATTTTTTTAACTTTTTCTATCCACAATTATTTAGGTTGTTTGTTTGTTTTCTATACATAATTATCTATTTGAAACACGGATCCGTATGTCTATAGATATTCTAAAATACATTTTTTATTATGGAATAACTTAAAACAGATGGATATTCAGAATAAAACTCACTCGTTATTGCTGGCAACTGAACAAGCGGTAGCAGCCACCCCAGCGCCTCCTACCGGATGACAGTGATGATTTACCTAGCTACTGTCAGTTCGAGAAGATAAAAAGGCTGGACACTCACCGCTCACTCTCTTTCTTACTTCGTATTTCGTATAAAATAGTTGCTCTGTTATATTGTGTTGATATTGATAGGGATATGTAAGCGTTAAAGTATTTTAGGTCTTTGTTGCTACCCAACTTCCCCAGTGTTGCCTTCAGCCTAGTTAGTTAACATTATTTTATACACCCGTTTACAGATTTTATCGCGTTATATTAATTCGTAACATTTCGGATACTCTACACTTCTACAGCATTAATGGTCACTGGTAGAAAATGTCTTATATTCGCGTGATTGTCAAAGACCACTAAAAGCGCTTTTCGTAATATGCTTTTACCTGTGACTGGAGATCTGCCAACGTAGCTTCATGTTCTTTAAGAGTTGCAGCTAGTTCATGAACACGGGTGGCACTGGCTTCCTTGTTTCGGCGGATCACGGCTGCCTGCTGCCTGAACGGGGCCAATTTGTCCTCCTGAGGCCCAGCCGTCGCTAATTTGCGCTGCACCAACTGCTCCATTTCACCGTTCACTACCGCTATCTGGGTATTATATCTTTTTTTTTAATTCACTAGCAATGTGGGTTACACATTACTAGTATTCTTGTACACCCCTCGTGCTAAGCTAAATTCTTGTGTTACGAATGGGTTCACGTCGGTAGTGCAATGGGTGGGTTTCGAACCGTCAACCACATGATCGCAAGTCCGACGCCCTACCTAGCCATTAGGATAATGACGCTTTTAATATATGTATAAGCAATCAAGCTATAAGCTACCAAAATTCAGTCGTAACTTAAATCACTGATAAGAGATAGTGATCATACAGCTTTATGACTATTGATTGTGAATCATCAAAAGTTTATTTTAGTCTTCCAGGTCTCTTATAAGTACAGGTTACTTCATAATTCTTGAACATTTCCAAGAATATTGGCGGTTAATAAAAGCAGAATATTCTAAATTAGAAGATTTATTTATAGGAGCCGTCCTCATTTTGTTTCGTGTAGGTATAGGGCATTTCTTTGGTCTCCCAAAGCTTTTGATGTTTAATTCGACACAAAATGGACCAATTGGGTTTTCAATTACAGACCCAAATTGAAACTGTTCTCAATAAATACCCACAGATTTACTTACCTACATGCCACAACACTTTGTAAACTGATATTATGTGTTGATGTAATAAGTACGTCTTCTCAAAAATTCATACGGTATTTAGTGGTAACAAATATAATTTGTAAGTGTTATTAGACTCATTATGTAGCCAAGTGAGATATAGTAGTTTTCTCTGATAAATTATTAAAACTCCGAACTACTAAACGACTAAAGATTCTAGTAACCTAGAATTAAAATAAGTAAAGCTACTTTACTGGAAAATTTAAGTATAAACGTAGATGTCACAGGCTGTCTTTTGAATACCTATATTGTTATCCTCAATATTGCATACTATGCAAGTATCCAATATTAATTACCTTATCCTGCACGGCGACCAAGTCAGAGCGAGTCGGGTGTTGTTCAGCGGCGATCGTCTGCATAATATTCAACTCTTTTTGAAGATTATTATTTTCTTGTGGCAGCTTCTCTTTCACCAAATAACTGTTTAACTTTAATTTAAAAATTGTAAGCTTTCATATTTCAATTTCAATTAAGTAATATAATTTGATACAAGTAGGTAATTGCTTAGAAAATTACCTGAACTTCTTCTTGTAAACGCTTCATGACGTCACTGACCGTTTTCGGAGTAGCACTTTGGCCGTGGATGACATTCAGATATCTTTTTAATTGATCGGACGCCAATTTCAATTGCGATTGTTGAGCATCATACTGAAACGATATTCATTTACATATTTACTTACACCACAAGTTTTACGGTTGCTACTTCTACTAATTCGTTAAAATAGTAACATTATTTTACCTGATTTTCCAATTCTTTTGCCTTTTCTTGTTGAACTCTCAAAGCTCTACTAACATTCAAAAGCTCCTCTTTATCGCCTACATCTACTAAATTTACTTGAACGTTTTCTAATCTTTTTATCACTGCAATGTTTAAAGTGACTTTAAAGTTCATCGGACACATTTAAAGCATAAGTCACATCAGCGGCGGAGATTAAGTAAACTCAAATGTCAAAACTTTACAATAATTACTTGAGTGACAAAGTTTTTACCGTTTAATACTTGATCATGAGTGTTGTTCTTTAGTAGTTACTTTTTCTATCTGAGCACTTACCGATGTCTCTCTCTACCGCCATCTCCTTAATGTCGTTAATTATTTCCGAGGCGTTCTCCTTCTGCAGCGATCTAGTTCGTTTGTGGACATCTTTAAACTCGTCTATTAAGTTTTGGTATAGATCGAGTAAATCTTGGACCGTGTTATTCCTTGCCACATCTGTTGGTATATCCGGTAACTTTAAATACCTGGAAATGCATTCAACATAAATTGTCTTAAACATACAACATTTCTCCTATTCGGTGTTATGTATTAGCATGTAATATAATGAATTCCATAAATCAATACCAGCACAAAGAAAAGAGCAATCACGTAGGTACTTAAAATACTGGCTAGGAAAAGTCAATTCATTATTGTTCTGGTCACGTAATACCCAAGTCGATTGTACCTAATTCTAGTTAATCCATAACTGTACCTAATTCGTTTTCCTGAATATACCTATCCGAAACACACAGTATTCGGTAAATATAGCCAAATTCAATATTAGGTCCTACATTAGAAGCATAATTAACATGCATTGAGATATGAATGGGAAAGTTAATTTGCTTACGTACCTATTTAAACCATGGGTCTTATTCTAGATCTTAAAATATAAAATACCGAGTCATTTGAAAAGTCCAACCATATTTTTTTTTTATTTTAGTGAAGGAAAAATGCGACTCCGGACAGGATTGAAAACATAAACATACCATCACGCCTGTATTCCCCGAAGGGTTAGGCAGAGGCGTACTAATGTACACCCACAGTTCGCCGGTATGTTTAGGTCCCATGTAATAGGGGGCGAGCCTATTGCCATTAACCGGGCACAAATTCCTAACTCCGAGCTGCTACTGGGAATTTCATAGAAAAACCCAATAACACTTTGCTCGACCTGGGAATCGAACCCAGGACCTCTAGCGTAGCAGTCGCGGTCCGGACCACTTGGCTATTGAGGCAGTTGAGGATTTTTATTGAGGATTGAACCTGTGGCCAATCCAGGTCCAGGGACCGTCAGGTCAAAATTTCGACCTGACGCATGACGGTCCTTGTCCCTCTACCTACATGCGGTGACTTAGTGGCCATACCGTCTGGTGCTCGCAGTCGAATTTATATTTTTATTTATTATTTATATATGAAAAATGCATTTTTTTTTTTCAAATTAATAATAAACAGTCATTAGCCCATTTTATTCCCTCAACATGTAGGTACGGAGGTACAAACATCAACAGCTGAATTTACCTCCAAAGGACACATTTTATTTCATTTGAGACCTTATGTTTTTAAATACATACTTGGCAAGATAGGCAGTGTTCTTGACTTGCTCCTTGTTGGTGAGGAGCCAGTGCAACACATGATGTATAGTCCTGGCGTCGCCCGCGAGTAACTGCGCCCTAAAGCGTGTTGGCTCCACGCCTCCTGGCGGGCGGTACTTGACACTCGCCAACATTTCTAGCAAACGTAGAGAAACGGTCTCCGAGTCATCTTCGTTTACATCTAACTATAAAATAGGTAGGTATGTATGTCAGAGAGCAGACCTGCTTTAATATCAATGAAATAGTTATTTTAGTGAAGGATAAATTCGACTCGCAGGCAGGATTCGAACCTGCGTCTTCTGGCTAGGTACGCCAGACGCTATGACCTCTAAGCCACCGCGAGCTTAGAGGTCATAGCGTCTGGCGTATCGGTTCGAATCCTGCCTGCGAGTCGAATTTTTCCTTCACTAAAATAACTTTAAAATCTTAGCATGAAAAATGCAAAAAAATCACAAAAAGATAATCAATGAAATACATAAAAATAAATTTGTTGAGGTCTACTATACACACATGCCAAAGTACCTATCTGGGTACCTAATAGAAGTTCATTTAACTTATTAGGTAGGTACTATTGGTTTGGACATGTTGAGAGAATGAATGAAATACAATTAACAAAAGGTATATATTAGGCGAATATCAGCGGCAGGGTCACAAGAGGTCGTCCTAGAAGGACATACGCCGTACTTATTGGTCGGTACGCGGAGTCCTTCAAAAAGGGCAGATGCGTAGTCCTCGCAACCCGCGCGTATGTAGGTACGAGTATGAGAAGATCTATGAATGTGGCAGAAGCAAAAGAAGTTTGCAAGAATCGTAGAAAGTGGCGGTCTATAGTTTCTGCCCACCTCTGTATGTATTTAACTTAGGTAGGATTACTTAGCTCATTACTTTACCTACTTTTTATTACCACCGCCTGGCCACACGGATGAGCTAGTGTAATTTGGTGGCAGTTTGAACGACCAAACGACGTGCATGATGTGCCAGAACCGAAATGTAGCCATTGTGCATGTACAAATAAAAGAAATTAGAGCTAACTTATGTTATACCACACAACGCCACTAGCGCCGAATTTTGGACCAACATTTCATTTCACGCTGCAATTCACTGTTTACAAAACAGCTAAACATTAATCCGTTATATTGATGAACACAAAACGTTCATTCCATTCCGCCTTTTGAAGGTAACCAATTATCCAAAACTGCTAAACGTCATTCAGGTATTTTACTTAACAGAGTAACATAACATACCATCACGTCTGTATTCCCCGAAGGGTTAGGCAGAGGCGTACCAATGTACACCCACAGTTCGCCGGTATTTTTAGGTCCCATGTAATAGGGGACGAGCCTATTACATGGGCACAAATTCCAAACTCCGAGCTGCTACTGGGAATTTCATAGAAAAACCCAATAACACTGCTCGACCTGGAAATCGAACCCAGGACCTCAAGCATAGCAGTCGCACTCAGGACCACTAGGCTAATGAGGCAGTTACTTAACAGAGCTGTTTTGTAAAGCGGCTAGCGATTATGTAAAATAACGATTTATAAACTTCTACTGCGACATCATCACCAACAACCTAATACTGTTTCATTGTGGTCTTGTGGGCACTCCCACGACATGCTTGATGCTAGTTCACTGCGGGTTGGCAGATTTCATAGGCCGTCGCTAAAATCTCCCCAGCCAAGTTTGTTACTACAGGTATCAGTAAATATTATACCTAAGTACAAATTAATTAAGTTACCTTCACACATAAGTACAAAATAATTAGGTTACCTTCTCTCCAGCATTGAAATTCACGAGTAAATCCACAAGCAACTGCAAAAGTTGTTTCTCATTCAACGCGTCAAATTTGATCAAATCGTAGTTTCTCCCTAGAGTCGTATTTACTTCTTTCACAATATACTTCATTTGCTCAGTCATTTTCAAAGGTACTTGCGAATACTTCAGTTAGTTAACACTAATCCACAAAATTAAATAGAAAAGACGAAATATCTCAACCTTCGCCACAGGTTTAGTTGACATCAAACGTTGTCATGGTAACCACTTATAAATTATTTATTGATTTCTGATTATCCATACTTCTGTCACTGATCTCGATAGTAGTTACGGAACATAAAAATATGCATATTATTATTGTTTCGGTACATTAATGGTGCTTCCTTTTTCTACAGATATCGACCCGGTAAAATTGTATTATATAATTTCTTATAAAAGAGGCCTATACTCTAATGGGAGAGTCCGGGCTGTTGATGTGTGGATAGTGTTTGTACATAATAATGATGAATTAATAAATTTATTTCAGGCCCCTTCACTGGTCTATGGTCCCCTCTATCAAATTCATTGAAGTAGCGAGCCTGAGCCTGAGCTACCCAGCCAGTATATTATTGTAGTCTTTGGGCTGAGCACTAGCTAGCTAAATGCGACCCACATCCTACTTCACCAGTCTCTCTGTGTGTCGTTTCCTCATTTCTGAGGGTCGTGACCTCCATTCATGATTTTCTCCTGCACAAGGGTCTTCCATTTGTTGCGATCTTTGGCGACGTGAATGGCGTCGTGGATTCCGGTGTTGAGTGAGGTGCGGATTTGGTCTGTCCACCGCATGGGGCTACGCCCTCTAGGCCTCCGTCCTTCGATTTTCCCGGTTATCGTTAGCCTCTCAAGATTGTCAGGGTTTCGCCTTGCAATGTGGCCGAAATATTCAAGGGTACGGCCCAGGCATACGGTCGAGAGCCTTTTACTCATCCCGTATTGAGGCGTTTGTTCTTCGATCAGTCCACGGTATTCTCAGCATCTTGCGCCAGCACCACATCTCGAACGCGTCTATGCGTTTGCGATCAGCAGATTTGAGAGTCGACGTCTCAGTTCCGTAAAGAAAGATATCATTCCAGATCTTCAGGAGCCGTGTCATAGCTGTTTTCGCCATTCCGATTCTGCGGCGTACCTCCTTCTCTGATGAGCCATCACAACTTATGCTCGAACCCAGGTAGATGAACTCGTTGACGCTGTCCAGTTGCAGGTTCCCTGTGGTTACGAGTTGTTTAGATCGATCCACGGTCATCACCTTCGTCTTCGCCCTGTTTATAGAGAGGCCTATTTGTTGGCTCGCTCGTTCCACTCTTTCAATGAGTTCAATGATTTCTGATTCGCTAGCGGCAAACAACGTTGTGTCATCGGCACTTCACCAGTACGGTATGCCTATATTATTATGATCTATCTATTAAAAATTAAAATGAACTATAACTAACTTTTTTTACGCCCTCTAAGCGTTTCTAATTAGTAGAAAAATGGGTTTATGCCAGGGCATTTGTTTTTCGGCCAAAATGCATTCATAAGGAGTTACATGTCGTAATTGCGCTATCTATCGAGTTAGTCTCGTAACTACTGGATCTTGAGGATTTAAGATATTGACCATGGTATTATTGGTCGTGGTGGATTTCATGAGATGGGGTTTGATAGTAAACTCGTAATCTATCTATCTATACTAATATATAAAGCTGAAGTTTGTTTGTTTGTTTAGTTGAACGCGCTAATCTCAGGAACTATTGGTCCGATTTAAAAAATCTTTCAGTGTTAGATTGCCCATTTACTAAGGAAGGCTATAGGCTATATATCATCACGCTACGCGGACGAAGTTGCGGGCAGAAGCTAGTTCTTTACATAATTCTTCTACTGTATGTTCGTTTGGCATTAAACTCTTTCAGCTATAATCCATGTTTTTTTCCTGCGAGTAGGTTCAGAATTACAATTATTGGACTCTGACTCTGTGACTGTGACTGGAGTGGAGTGGAGAAATCGTTCTTTGGTTTATATTTTCAGTGTTCTGCCGGAATATTTTATGCAATTTGTCAAGTTATAAAAAGTCCATGATCGTTTTTAATTTTTAGGGTGTAGGATAATTTTTAAAATAAAACAAAACATATTCATTCAATAATTTATATTATCTCTTTACAATTCAATCATTTTCCTTTTTTCATAATCGTCAAAATATCAACAAATTTTTCTTAGACTACACATTTTGTGCCTACTTCACTGTAGTAATATAGTAATCTCTGATTCTGATATTGACCACACACTCGTAACTAGTAACCATCGCACATTCAATCACCTCACAGCCTTTGCATATTACTGTCTCTACTTCTTATGGTGTTTGTAATTATTATAAACTCAAAAGGAAATCCCTTGCCCAGAACATGAAATATATAACTCCACATCAAACTAAGATAATGTATACGCACGACCGTATATGTATATAATCAATCGTACCTAACATAACATCACTGGCTGAAATAATAATAATCTAGCACCAATTTCAATAATCTAAGATTAACTGTGTAAATTAAGTAAAGAGTTCGCTTTGCTTCGAAATTAAATAAGTTTTATCATCATTAGTGAAATAAAATGTGTGTTTATTTAATTAATTTAAAATGAATTCAGTTCTACTTATCCTATGGCATGCACCATTATTTTACTGACCCTATGTTAATAATAAAAAAATAGCCAATGAAAGTAACAAATTGAAATAGTATTATTCCCAATAATTATACCAATACAAATGTAAGGGTAAACTACAAAAATCGTTTCACAATTAAAAAAAAAAAGAAATTCTGCTATTCATTATGAATTACACTAAATCGGATTTTATTAACATAATTACTTTGTACTCTTCTAAGTTAATGGAAATTCAATTATTTACAATACAACATACAAAATTTATAACTAGGGAAATAGTAATAATAATATATCAAAGCATGAAATACTACGCAATGAGATGAGATTTGGGAATATGTAAATTATTATTACTCATAAAGCACCTACTAAACCTAGTGTTAAGTCTCACTATTTACCTATCCTAAGAAATATTACAACCCTTAAATAATTATATAATACTACAGACTTCTGTTTCAGGATTGTTTGGTTCGTAAAACTACAAAATTATCATCAATAATAAAACATTGAACTAATAAAAATTGGAAATTTCGTGTGTCGAGTCGTTTACTATCGACGTTAGACATAGACAATGAATCCCATCTTTTTCTTAGTATGAAATGCGATCCAACAACGCCCGCTCCCAAATAGTTCGCAGAACATCCAAAGTAAAATTACATCGACTGTGTCGTACTTTGTACGGAGTCCGGGAACGGGCTGCATCTACAAAGTTATAAATGCACTCGAGCTTAGACTCCGCAAAATAATTCCAAAATACAAACGTCAAAACGTAAAAAAAATCTAAATAATTTAAAACCCCAGGGAATAAAAATTGAAATAATAATAACAGTACGGCGACGAGCAACCAACACGATCAGTTGACTATAGACGACGCACCGTTGCTTACTAATTAATGGAGGCACGCTCGTCTACAGAAGGCCACCTTTCCGACCGAACAGTAGGCTCAGCGTGCCCATCGCCGACGAATTCGTTGAGTGTGCCGACGCCGTCGGCGCAGGCGCCGGCACACTCGACCCCACCGTGCCCAGGTCGAAGCGAGGGCGCGGCGCGCGGGCCCGCGGCGCCCGCCGCATGAAGCCCGCCGCGCCCGGCGCGTCCAGCGCGCCCGAGCCGGGGTGCGCCGGCACGCCCAGCGGCGGCTCGGCCGGCTCGCCCGGGCGCCGCTCCACGGCGGGCGCGGCCGGCGAGCGCAGCGTGCGCTTGAGGCAGGTGAGCTGCTCCATGGGGCTGCGGTGCATCAGGCCCGTGTAGAGCGAGCCGGGCGTCTGCAGCGAGATGGGCGCGGGCGAGCAGTCGCCGCCGGGCGAGGCCAGGGGGCGGCGCCGCAGGATAGACGTGCCGCTGGCGATGAGCGCGTGCAGCGAGGGCGGCGCGTCGCCGGGGCGCGGCGAGGCGGGCGGCGTGGAGTCGGGCGAGCCCAGTAGCGGGCTGTTGGCGGGCGTGGCCGTGGGCGAGTAGTGCGCGCGCGACGGCGGCGCGCACGCGGAGTCGCGGCGCGAGCGCACGGGCGACGCGCCGGCCGACGAGCGCCGCGACGTGCGCCGCGAGCTCCACGCGCTGCCCAGCACGCTGCTGGCGAGGCTGCTCATGCCGCTGCTGCACACGCTGCTCGCACTGCTGCCCAACATGCTGCCGTCGTTTGGATGTAGCACCGTGCTACATAACAGGTACATTTTAGTACAATACACGTAAGATAATTATAATTACCGCCTTAACGCTACTGCTAAGCTATTGGAATTTTCTATGAAATTCTCAGTAGCTCCTCGAAGGTACTTGTGACCGGTTAGTAGCAATAGGCTCGCATTCTAATAATACATAGGACCTAAATATACCAGCGAACTGTGCACAGCAGCAGAACAGCGATATATCATATAACTACGTCTCTGCCTAACTTCGGGGAATACAGGCGTGAGAGTATTATATTATGTTTAATGAATGGTATCCGTATGGATGAATGAGAAAGTAATAGAAAAGTTTATACATACCTATTAACGAAACTATAAACATGACTAGAGTGCGGCAAGCGTGGCATGTCGTCGTCTTCCTCGACGTCGGACAGCCGGTATAGTCTCATCCCGAGGCCAGAGGAGCGCGTGCCGCGGATACCAACACCTTCCTGTTCTTCAAGTAGACCTGATTCCAAAAAATAGAAGTAAGCGAAATCATACAAGGTCTAAGCTATTATGTAATTAAATTACCTATGATGATCATATGAACAAGAGTTCCAGTTCTGTACCTGACATGGAAGGCTTGGCGAGCTGAGCCCAGGTGTGCAACGTGAGGGAGCCCTCCAAAGGCTTGACAATCTGCAATTTGTGTGGAGGTCGAAACCGCGTCATGCCGCCGGCTCCAGCACCCCATACCGCACTCTCTTCACTCGAATCTCGCTCTACAAATAGCAATGATTTCAAAAATTTATAAACAAAACTTTTTTAATTGAAGAGTTATTAGTAAATCCTTTTGTGCTGTTGCTTTTGGGCCGTTTAAATCCGTAATGTTTACATTAGAAACAGCCCTCTTTTTGACGATTGTCGGCCTGTATACAGGGAGGATTTCCATTTTGTTTGTTTCTTTTTGAAACGCGGCTGTACCACACGACGACACGGCTTGAATTAATTAGAATGTAGTGTATAACATACCGGTGTACCGGCGGTGGCGCAGCACGTGCGAGGCGGTGAGCGAGGCGCGGCGCGAGTTGATCTCGTGCGGCGTGAGGCGCCGCAGCGCCGCCGCCAGCTCCGCCGCGCCCGGCGCGCCCGGCACGCCCACGCCGCAACCGCCGCTGGAAAACAACCACACACACTGCTTACTGGTTTCTGACACTTACGCGAATATAAGACATAAGACAACCATCACGCCTGTATTCCCCGAAGGGTTAGGCAGAGGCGTACTAATGTACACCCACAGTTCGCCGGTATGTTTAGGTCCCGTGTAATAGGGGGCGAGCCTATTGCCATTAACCGGGCACAAATTCCTAACTCCGAGCTGCTACTGGGAATTTCATAGAAAGACCCAATAACACTTTGCTCGACCTGGGAATCGAACCCAGGAGCGTAGCAGTCGCGCTCAGGACCACTTAGCTAATGAGGCAGTTTAATAATTACGAATATTAGACATTGAAATAAAACTATTTTTTACGGATGTTATCGCGTTATATTGATTCCGAAACGTCGGGAATTAAATAAAATCAATACAACTCAATAAAATCCGTAAAAATAGTTTTATTTCAACACAAATATTGCTATTCAGAACTGCATTATTGATCAACCTCTTGTACCTACAAACTCAGCTGCTATTTGATTAAACTTACCATGATATTTTTTGTGACGAAATTTTGTTTTACACCCCCTCACTTTCTCAAAATTTTCCCCCGAGAGGTTTTTTTAAAAAATTTAGGTTCGTTTCGTAATTAGTAAGTTTTATTTATAAAGACTGACATGCGATTTGATACATGTCCGCTCCCCCGAGAGGATTTTTTTTTTTAATTTTGATTGTGTTCTTCATTTGTTTATTTTCCCCCGAAAGGTTAGGTGTACTAATTTATACCCACATTTCACCGGTATATTAAAATCTCATGTAATAGAGAGCAGACCTATTCTCATTAACCGGGCACGAATCCGAACTCTGAGCTGCTACTGAGAATTTTCATAGAAAAACCCAATAACACTGCTCGACCTAGGGGTTTGATTTTCTCTACTGTCCCAGTCGCACTTAGAGACTTTAATATTATTATTTCCAGAGCTTTCTATTTGATGTTACAAGTATAAAAGTAATACTAACGGGTAGAGATCATCGGAGTCGGTGTCCGAGGTGTCATCGAGAAAGGAGTCACTAGAGTGTTTGATGGGAGGACGCAAGTAGGGCGCGCCGGCCGACGGGCCGTCCGCCACGTCCGAGCCTGGCAACGACGGGCCCGACTGGCCCGAGTGGGACTGGCCGGACCAACGCGATGCACACTGCACAGTCTCAAACACTTTGTGCATGCTTGATCTGGAAACATACAGTCTATATATTTATACACCAGAAACATTTAATTAAAAACCCACAATGTTAATTTAATATGGCAGTAGGTAATTTAGTATGTTAGGTTAATAATTATTTAAACAGAAATAGTTAGCAGATTTTGACAGGAAGGTTTAGAAACTGCATTCTCCGATTTGGTACACCATAAATTTTACATGACAGGCTCTCTCTGTAACTTATTTGGTATAATGCCCAACTGATGGAGATAGAATTGAATCCCACTAATTCTGGTCAAAGGTAGAATTTTATTTCATTAAATTAATTTAATTCACTTATTTATTGCACTGAGTACCAGTTCCCACCATACTCCTGCTCCATCTGTGTATCAATGTGTTAACTTATTATTCATTAATTCATAAAACCATTTTACAATCGTATTTTAATGTTTTACATATTACAACTAAACATAATAAAATTAACAACAGTTACTTTGTAAATTGTAATATTTGATATTTAAAATAATACATAAAAATAAAAAGTTCAAAAAATGTTATATAATAAAAATCAATCAGTCAAAACTAAAACGTTACCAATTAATTAGTAATTAACCAATGTTATAATAAATTAAATGATATTAATTACGAACATTAACAAAAACGCAGGTGGCACAGGAGCATAAATAATATCGATTAACGCATTAAAATGGCTTCACGTGAATAATGTTTCAGTTATCGCGTGTGGAGGAGTGCCGCAAAGAAAGTGTGATACTGACTGTGCGAGCGGATCGCCGATGCCGGAGTCGAGGCTAAGCTCGGAGAAGATGGAGGAGTGCATCTCGCGATGCAGGCTGGGCGCCAGGCCGGCGGCGGCCGCCACGCTGGGCATGAGGCCGCGCGCGGGCTCGCCGCGCCGCCGCCACGCGCGCAGCTGCTCCTGCGCCTCCGCCAGGTGCGCCGCCACTTCCATGTACCGCTCCTGCACCACAATACTTGCATTAGCGACCTGTTTACTTTATCTGACACTAGCTTCTGCCCGCAACTTGTCCGCGTGGAAAAGTCCTCAATAAATGGGCTATCTAACACTGAAAGAAAATTTCAAATCGGTCCAGTAGTTCCTGAGATTAGCGCGTTCAAGCAAGCAAACAAATAAACTCTTCATCTTTATATATTAAGTATAGAAGTATAGATAGCTGCCCGGACCGACTTCGTCCGTTTTCCCGTAGAAATGAAACATTTTCCCGCGGTAAAAAGTAGCCTATGTTCATGAGAGATAATGTCGGCTTCTAATGGTAAAATATTTTTCAAATCGGTACAGTAGTTTCGGAGCCTAGTAAATACAAACAAAAAATCAAATCTTTCCTCTTTATAATAATAGTGTAGAATAGCGGCCCGCCCCGGCATTGCACGGGTGGAGAAATCCCTATATTTTTTCAAGATATTCTATAGCCTATGTTAATTTGGAATAACGTAGCATTCAAATGGTGAAAGTTTTGAATTCGGCCCTGTGGTTTTTGTGTTTATTCGTTACATACATGCAAATGACATAATAGACATGAAGAATCTATCCATACTCCACTGATTCTCCTGCACCCGGTAAAGGGGTGATTCTAGTCGTGGTCGTTGAAAAACTTTTCCTAACGCCTATACAAAAATAGGTAAAAATTATAGTCTTCTTTTTTGTCACATATCAATTATGAATTTCTAGGGTAAGATGGTATGACGTATGTGTATGTTATGACGAGTAGAATCTCCTTTTTAACCGGTGCATGTGAAAATCGGCACGCTGTATTCATCTCGGTCGGCAGTGATAATAATTACCTTAGTGTCAGCCAATTCCGCAGCGAGGGCATTTTGATTTTCTTTTGTTATTTCTAATATCCTTAACGTGTGCTCATGCTCTGAAGTTAACTGTGAACAATTTTAATATTATACAAATTTGCATTGTATAGAAGAAATGCATTCTTTAAATGCTGTGTTAAACAAACCTAAGTTTAGACTAGTTTATCGGATCTAATAGGGCTTATACCTTCGTCTTTAACGTAATCCGATATCCAATATAGCGAAGGTCCGTCATTGTTTCGTAATCATACTCTAGATATGATAATATTTTACAAACGTGACTCTTATCGCGTTCTTTTGTTATATTTCATTTATTTATTTATTTATTTATTTATTTATTTAAGGTAACTTCACAGCTTACAATAATAATTACAAGGTTATTAAGTCTATGCAATACGCCAATGACGAAGTACACAATAAAGTTAATTATTCAAATTTTGAACCAATAGAAGAGATACGATGTGTGTTGTTGACAAAATAAAACGAATAAGTAAAATTAGATTTTAAGTGCGTGCTTATGCTTATGTGTGTGTGTTTAAGTGTTTATGTCTGTGTGTGTGCGTGGGTGTTTAAGTATGTGCGTGTGTGTGAATAGAGTGTGTGTAGTGCTTTGATTACATAATATGATATTATTTCGGCAAGCTATTGTTGTTGACCTGAGCCATGATTTGGAGGATTTGTTTTTTCCAAGCTTTCTTTGTGGTATGAAAAGGGTCCAGCGACGAAAAAGTATCATTGTAAAGTGCTGGAATGCGCACAAACGGTGACATCTTCAAATATTTGGTAGATGTCGAAGGGACATCTAATAATGGGGTCTGTCTAGTCCGTCTACGCGGCACATTGAAATGAATTTTACTGAGCAAATGTGGGCAGTCAAACTTATTACTAAAAATGTCATGCAGTAACAACAAATCGTTGAGTTGCCTTCTCTCCTCAAGAGTATTTATTCTATAGTGTTTACAGGCATCAGTATAGTTTTGGAAAGACTGTTTTATTTTATAGTTAAGGTATTTCACAAATTTCCGTTGGATGATTTCGATCTTCTCGATATATTTTTTGAAGAAGGGACACCATATTACGCTACCGAATTCCAATATACTCCTGACAAAACTAAAATATAGGGCTTTTATACATTGCGGATTATTAAACTGTTGTGTATTTCGTATTATAAACCCAAGGGATTTATAGGCTCTGCTGGTGATATGTTCTATGTGGGCCTCAAAAGTGCACTTTTCGTCTAAAAACACACCCAAGTCTCTTACCTGAGATACTCTAGGAATGAAATCGGAACTAATCTGATAGTTATAAGTGATGTTTTTGTTTTTTCTCGAGAAAGTAATCGCTTGGCATTTTTGGGTATTAACCGTAATTTTATTGTTGACATAATATGCGCTAAGTCTATTCAAATCTTCCTGAAGCAAATAGCAATCGCTCAAATTTGCTATTTTCATGTATATTTTTTTGTCATCCGCATACATAAGATGATTTGCATACAGGAAACACTGGGTAATATCAAATAGGTATATGTTATAAAGCAGTGGGGAAAGTAGTGAGCCTTGAGGCACCCCAGATGTCACTACAACATAGTCGGATCTGTGACTGCCAATAACTACAGCTTGACGCCGGTTCCTTAAATAGGAATCAATCCATCTTAGCAGATTCCCTTTAATACCTACGGCTTTTAATTTCTCAATTAATATATAATAGTCTACCCGATCGAACGCTTTTTCGAAATCCGTGTAAACAACGTCTACCTGGGCCCCCTCATTCATACTAGAAATCAAATAATCGGTTAGGTGGAGCAGGTTTGTATTTACCGTGCGGGCCTTTATGAAACCGTGCTGGGTTGTGGGTATACAGTGTGCAGATGCGGAATAGATATATTCATAGACAATTTTCTCTAGCATTTTTCCGAAGTTATTTAATATTGATACTCCCCTGTAGTTTACTATATCTATTTTACTACCCTTTTTATGGATAGGAACTATCCGAGCATTTTTCCATTGGGAAGGAAATAAACCTTCATCAAGAGATCTTTGGAAAATAATCCTGAGTGGAGTAATCAAACCCATTTCACTTTTTTTTATAAATACAACTGGTATCCCATCGCAGCCAGCTCCCTTCTTTAAGTCTAGGTTCCTAACTACTTTCCTAATAGTTCCAGGCTCAATAACGATGGAGTGACAAATGTTTGATAGTGGGTCATCCTCCAAACATATTAAGCTGTCGCTGCTTGAAGGCCTGAAAACGCTATGAAAAAATCGATTAAAGGCGTTACATATATCCCCTCCATTTGAGTACGAAACACCCTGATAGCTCATGTTACAAGGATAGCCGGATGATTTCCTTTTAGCATTTACGAATTTCCAAAAGTTCCCAGGACATTTAGCAAATTCCTCCTCACATCTAGTCACGTATTTTGTAAAATATTCAACCTGCAGCCTTTTAACCCTAGTTCTCAATAAAGCAAATTCTGCATAATCGGCTTGGTTTTTATACTTTTTCCACTTCTTATGCACTAAATACTTTTCTTTTATGGCGTTTATTAATGATGAAGGATACCATTTAGGGTAACGGTAACGACCTGACACTCTGACAGAGGGAACATGAAGATCAATAAGTGAGTGTAATATTTGGTAGAAATTCTCGACTGCTTCGTCTAAAGGACTTTGTCTAAGACACTCGTTCCAGTCAACCCCAAGTAGATGTGAATTAATTTTATCGAAATTTGCCTTGAAAAATTTTTTAATGACCTGAGGTTGGGATCGGATTGTCTTGTGACAACAATTCTCAATACAAAGGTCCAGTGGAATGTGATACTTGTCAACTTCCACCAACGATATTTCGCTCATCGTACAACGCAAGGACAAATTAGAGATGATGAGGTCAAGGACATTGTTGCATAAAACTAATAAAGATTATCCTTTGTTCTTTTTACATGATTCATATCATTTATGGCATTATTGATACTTTGCATACTCTAATATCAATATTTAATATCAAAATAAAAATTTAAAAATTTCTACATAAAACCAGCTAGCATCATGATTCAGTTAGGTCACGCTGGCATGTTTTTAAACAGGATCTTCATTACGTTTGGTTCGCGAGTGCGAATTTAACACATGGGTGTGTTTGCCAAATCGAAAATATTTATGTCACGATGACGACGACCTAAAAACTGCGTATTGAATACACACTTGTACGTTTCCCAGCCCCAGTGGGTAACCATTTTCAAGAATAACCATAAAATTAAGGCATAATTAAAAATATACGTTATAAATTAATAGTTCTCTTTCTAATCTTGTTTCTGGCTCTTGCAAGATGCACTTAACGCAATTAAGCAATAATTAAGTAATTATTCATTTAAATTTATTATATATATATAACCTCATAACGGTTTTATAAAATACTAGCTTCTGCCCGCGACTTCGTCCGCGTAGCGTGATGATATATAGCCTATTAGCCTTCCTCAATAAATGGGCTATCTAACACTGAAAGAATTTTCCAAATCGGACCAGTAGTTCCTGAGATTAGGCGTTCAAGTAAACAAACAAACAAACTCTTCAGCTTTATATATTAGTATAGATTGTAAGTAAGATCTAAAATTTACGAATAAACAAAAAAAAAGTTATGTAGTCCGTATTTACCTGCTGGTAATTTCTTTCGCTAACGACGAGCCTCGAGTTGATGCTATCAAGCTGTTGTTGAAGGTCCGCGGAGCGTTGTCGCTCTTCCACCAGCTCAGAGCCCAGTATACTTGCTTCTGAATTCGCACTGGCTGAAAATTAACCAATTGCTTATACATTTGTATATTACACTAGCGACCCACCGTGGCTTCGTACGATTGAAAGTTTTCAGCTTTTCTCTAGTATAATATGCGGTATTATACATATATAACCCGATAGTGAAAACCGTTTAAAAATCTTTTGCGTGGTTTAAAAGAAAATAGTAAATTAGGTATGAGTTTCAGTTACATACCAAAAGTAATTATGCAATAACATAATAGGAAATGATTTGTTCAGTCAAATATATAATACTAGCTTCCGCCCGCGACTTCGTCCGCGTGGAATAGTTACTTAGTCTTAGCGGGATGATAGCCTTCCTACATAAATGGACCATCTAACACCGAAAGATTATTTCTAATCGGATCAATAGTTCCTGAGATTATCGCGTTCAAGCAAACTTGGCAGGTGGCACTTGACAGGTGGTAAGCAGATGATGATCCCCTTCAGCGGCTTGTAGTAATTTTTTGATTAAAGCTCACTTCAAGATAAAGCCAATTATGTTAGTTGATAATTGAGTATTGAGTATCCGAGCGGAACTTTAGTAAAATATGTCACGGGAACAGGAATAATAAAAGAACGCTAAATTAGAGCGTTTGTTGGGTCCGAGCGGACCCAAGCTCGGTCCGCACGGATACAAAACAAATGCTCTAAAGGCTGATGAATAACGTATTTATTTGGTCAAGGATTAATATCATGTTTATAAAAACACCTACGCAAATAATGCATTTGGAATTTTAGAACAAAGTTAGCATAAAAAAGGTTATAGTGAGCCAACCTTAAAAGATAGACATATGCTGCCGCGGACTTTTTTTTAGAACTTTTAAAGAGGAACAATTCTTTCGTATTTGATTTTTGCAAAACTTTAACCGTTTACGCAGCGCACGCATCGGAAGCTCTCAAAAGGAAAAAAAACGAATTTTAGAGCAAAGTTAGCATAAAAACGGTTATAGTTAGCCAACCTTAAAAGATAGACATATGTTGTCGCGGACTTTTTTTTGGAACTTTTAAAGAGGAACAATTCTGACATATATTATTTTTGCGAAACTTTAATCGTTTACGCAGCGCATGCATCTGAAGCTCTCAAAAGGAAAATACCCCGATTTTGAAACATTCTTCATTGATGCTCCGCTCCTATTGGTCTTAGCGTGATGATATATAGCCTATAGCCTTCCTCGATAAATGAGCTATCTAACACTGAAAGAATTTTTCAAATCGAACCAGTAGTTCCTGAGATTAGCGCGTTCAAGCAAACAAACAAACAAACAAACTCTTCAGCTTTATATATTAGTATATAAGTATATATAGATTTTCGTAAATAATACTTTGAAACAGGTGTTGCAAAAGACACATAAACTGTTAATTTATTCGTAACACAAGACATTAAATGCAAAACGTGAAATTAGTGTGCTCAGGATTGAGAACTGTATAAATTATAAGTATTAAACATTGTATGAGTTTCATTGTTTTAGCTCAGTTGCATAGAAATAGTTTAGTTATTATATTCCACTATTCCACATCCATTCTATACTTAAAGGATAACATTTAGAATTGCGCTTCTTAAACAGGATCTCCTTCTTCTGGGGGTGATGATTAGAAGCAAGTTGAAACAAGTATGGTCTGACAGGGTGCAAACCTTAAGAGAAAACACGCTGCTAGGCCACCTTGTATCACCAAGCTTACTCTTGTAGACAGTTTCTGCATCCGGAGCCCTTGTGCAGTCCAATACATAAAATACACCAACCACGAAAGCGCTAAGTTAATAACCTATACTGTGTTAACAAAACAATGTCTGACCAGTTTCCTCGCCTCCACACTTTATGATAAAAATAACCGATGTGAACACTTTTCCTACAAAACATTGTAAACTTTTCCCAATGCCACTATATTATAACTATTCTACTGCTGGTACGTTGCTGACCCACAAACAGTAGTTGAAAACCACTTCCGCAGCTAACAAAAACAGACTAATAGTGTACCTGTCAATGTCATGTCACGTGGAAAAAAAATACTTAAGTTATTTCTATCTCAAAGGCGAAGGTATCCCGGACGAGGCGGCAATCTTGCATTTCCGACTCTGTTTTGGGAGCGCACAGGAATAACCATGAGGAACCATGAATATCTATGAGGAGAAACAGGATGATTCAATATTATAGCCGCATTACCATACACATTAACGATTGACGATCTTTGTGGTTTAGTGGTTCGAGTACCGGACTGCTGACCACGAGGTCGTGGGTTCGATTCCCAAAGGACACACATATTTATGTGATGAATATAAGTGTTTTGTTTGTCTGGGTGTTTCTTATGTATTAAAAAAAAGTATTTAAGTATTATATCCATTGTCTAGACCCATAGTACAAGCTCTGCTTAGTTTGGGACTAGATGGTGCAGTGTAAAATGTCGTAAAATATTTATTTATTAAGCTGTTAGCATATTATAGCTGCAGTTTATTAGAGAGTGATTTTCTTTTTAGTATGTCGTATATCGGTATCTACATAACACATCAGCATCTTAGTATAGGCACTGCTGGCCTCATTACCGTCTGCGATATGAATATTGTTATCTCTGATAAGTTCCACCTAATTGTCGCGTTATCATACTTTATCATTAATATTCCTTTTGTAGAAATTCCTCAAACTTGCAAAAAAAATATATTTATATGACTGAAACACATATGGTAAATTACATACATAAGTAGTATTATTGCGGTAGGTACCTATCATAGATAGATTTCGAAAGTAGTCAATGCTCAATCGATCATCAAGATAGTCTAATTTCTAGTTAAGTAGGCTGCAGTCTGCTTGTAGGTCGTTCGTTTGACTGATAACGATAACTGATGACCTTCTAGTGAGCAGACGCAACACAAACAATCGGAAGCAAATTGTTTTCAATGGTTTGACACTACCGGCTACAAATATTAAGTGCGATAACATAGATTTACGTTATAAAGTAATATCACCATTCCGTACCTTCATTGTTCGTACCTTCCAACAGAAGCTGGTGTAATACCCGAGTAGGTAGGTAGTTATTTAGTTTGCAATAAAATTATAGTTGTTATAACTTGTCAAATACTTTTACACAGTACCCTGTGTAACTGCTCTTAAAACACAAAATAACACACTTGTCGAGGGATAACATCATCAATATATAGGTATACAAATCAAGATTTATCAAATCACAATATAAATATCTCTGTAACGAAGGAGGCAAGATATCCAAACGTGAAGTCTAGTGTGGACACTACAATTCACTCAAACATAATTATTAAGAATTTAACACTCGTCAAACATAAATTCGTTACTAATTGGCTGCTTCACGGAAAGGCCTTGTGATTTGTGTGGCATTTAATTGTTTAAACAAAGCTATTACTGACATCCACGGGATAATAAGACGTACATAATGGTGGAGGTACATAGAGAAAATCATGTAAAGGTCAGTGGTTGTAAAGTTTCACAAGCTGTTGACATTTAACCTACAGCCAACATTTATGTTAAAGTAATATGATGAGAAAGTTCACCTATTATTTTTAGTCACAGTGGGGATTAAAAGTTATGAAACAAAGTAGAATCATATCATAACTGTAGAATCGGTATTATAAGGTTAAAAACTTTTAACCTTATTATAAAAACTATGTAATGACTCATTAACTTATATATACTGTAAAATTGCTATTTCCAGTTGTTTCTATAGACACGGCAGCATTTTTATTTCAGATTAATACAATTACTTAGCCAATTAGATTTAGACAAAATAAAAGCATCAATTTGTAAGACCAGATAGCAAGCAGTACATCCACACAAAAAGTTCGAAATAAAACACTAAAACACACACAATAAATGCAACACGATTCTCCCCAGTTCTCTGGTTGTAGTGAACATCCAACCTACTAAATGTGGATTGATGAGGCACTTTCGACTGACAGATATCGGAAATCCATTTCATGGGTACTAGCTTTTCAGTTTACCTACTTAATAACAATATTTTTATGGAAGTGCCTGGATCCTGCCTGCTACGATGGGTTTCAGAAGAAAAGAAGATTGTGTCGCTACGGGGGAATCAGCAGGACAACTGCAGCTTTTACTCTGTGGATACTATTTAGGTAAGAGATGAAAAGAAAAGGGAGATCTATGATGTCTTACAGAGCTGGTGTGCAATGTCCCTGAGCAGCTGCCGCTCGGCCAGCTCTGCGCTGTCAGCGCCGGCGGCGAGGCGCGTGGCCTCCTCGCGCAGCGCTCGGTTCTCGCGCTCCAGCGCCCCCGTGCGCTTGCGCAGCAACGCTGCACTAGCCGCCTCCTGCTCCGTCGGGGACGTACCCTCCTCTGTGTCATTTGTTAACACCTGCACATCGTTTTATATTGCGTCTTAGACTCATTTCATCTTGATAGGAAAATAATGAGCTGCTCATAGGTATAGACCATAATAAATAAAAAAAAAGCAAAAAAAAAGTCTCCTAAATACCCTAAAAACACTTTGCTATTTCTTGTATGCGTGACCGACATACCTAAAAAGGTATCTAAGTATACATTTACACAAATGTTGGTTTTCCTTGAGAGATGAAAAGAAACGATGATATCATCTTTAGGTTAAGACGATATTATTTATTCTTAACAGGCGCAACGTCGACAATAACGCAATGAATTCAAAGAACATAATAGTGAATAAATTGTTATTGTTATTGGTTATTCAAACCTTAGCAAATCGTTCATTCATCGACTCTCACAACTAATGCCGGTAGTTTTTTCTCGACAACACTATCCGAGATTCGTTGATTTCTAAATGTATATCTAAGAAAATACAGGATGTTAGTATTGCTTACCTGCAGCAGATCAGCCTTCGCGTTGAGGTCGTGCCTCAGCTGCGTGATATGATCCCGCGCGCTACGCAACTCCCCCTCGAGCGCGGTGACTCGCGCCTCCAAACGCCCATTAGCAGTTAACAATTCCTTACCGATGCGAGCCGTTAGCTCCAAATCTTTTTCTTTCTGTAAATTATTGCAATATGTTAATAAAACGTAATTATAGCTAACTATCTAAAGTCAAAGAGAGATTATATAAAACGGATACCTACATAACTATCTCTACATAGCTAAAATCATAATAAAAAGCGCCAAATATTGAAGCAAAATCTAACAGGTCATAAAATTAGTAAATGTGGTACCTACATCTACACTTTGAGACTCGTATACAAAATAAGTCGCCAACACGTGTGGAGTTTACCTTGAAGTGTTTGACTTCAATTTACATAAGTAATGTACCTCTCTAATTGAACGTCATTAGCAAAATAGACAGCTAACTTACTTCTTCTAAGAGCCGTGTTACCGCTTCGATGTCATTGTAGGTTTTTGTCATTTGGCTCACCCTGTTGCTGCATAGAACTGTAAAAAGAACACCACTATATAGCAAACAGCACCAATGGTCTATGGTATCGGCAATAATTATAATTACAACTAAAAAGCAAGCAATATATGAACATGGACTATATCTATAGGAATGGGATCATTATAAGTATGTGATTTAAGTGTCGATACATGTAATCATACTTCACGTTATCTCTATAGATGGCAAGATTAGTGCTTAGTGTTGTTTTTACTGATAATACTGGAACTGTAACTTATAAAGTGCCTTTAGGTTGTCAAAACTACCATAATTTTTATAAACACCTTTGTGATAGATCCATTGTTGAAGTCTAGTAAAAAAGTGTTATTAGGAAAATAATCAAAATTATTTAGGCATACAAAATACAAATGAGGCTGATTCACAAGTAAACGTATTAATTAATTTTTCGATTACGTCACGCGCACGGAATAAAAAAGCTAAGTGTTTTTGGCGATGACTAGGTAGCTGTAAAATATGTTGCAGAACCTACTTAGTTCAAACGACAGCGATGCAATGGTTACCTGTTACCTTTTCGAGGTAAGTAAAAGCGCCGTCTACACAAATTATAGGTAGGTACATGTCATATCGTCGTTTCGAAAAACCGGATTCGGGTACTGGGTTAGATAAGTACATTCTTGGGCAAGGTACTTATTATATTGATACAAAACGTGATCAGATAGAGGTATCCAGATAAACTACTTTCATTGGCTTAATTAAAGTCGAGATATCGGGACTCGTTTATTTCTGATTAATTCTTGGTATAACTTCGATACAAAAGTAAAACTTCGATCTTTAATACTTACATGAATCGATGATTTGGGGTAAGTATAACCTATTCAAATTATTTAAACTTTATTATACATGTGAAAAATAACATTACATCCGTGTAAGCTCAACTATTTATAGTGGATCGTGGTAAATATTTTCGCCATCAATTTTTTTTTAGCAAGAACAGACGTGTACTGCACATCGTCATTCTATTTTCTGTGTAAGACACTCGACAAAAACACGTGATATGTTAAAACGATCACTTTACATACATTATGTCAACCTTCAATATTACCACAAACCGTGGTTTACACTATGCATATGATACTATGTGCATACTGCTAGTAAATATTTACCAATATATTATGAAATCACTTGTCAAATAGGCTAAGTTTATACATTTTTGATGTACTGAGTAATTTTACCACTAAACAGTCACATTTGTCGTTACATGAAAATATTTAGTTATTTGTTACATCGTACAACATGGTGAAAATTCGAAAACGTGTCGAAGGGTGACTCAGAGCAGGTCTTTAAAAGAGCAATAGAAGCCAAAACATTTTTTTTTATTGTTGTCATCTGTCTGTGTCTATGATTGTACGCACAGCACGCAAAAACTGTTACGCAAAATTGGATGCAGTTTTCATATTTGTATTGATGGATATCTAACTTAAAATGGTGCATGTTTCATCTTTATGTTTCAGTGATGCAAGAGACCCTCGTTTAATTCTTTTAAAAAAGACAACTCATTTTACATTCTCACGACTAGACTAGTCTTTTAACCCTCAAGTATTATAGTCAAAAGACTGGAAACTGTCTTCTTTGTCGTGTGAAATGAAGTCGAGTCTTGAACGACGGAGTCTTGCATTACTACTTGATACGCGGCCTAGAAGCGGAGTTACAGTAAGGAAATCCTTTTGGGATGCGAGTGAAACCACGTGCAACAGCTAGTTCCTAATAAAATACTCTTATTTACTTCCAACTCAGCTTTCGCACTGCAGGGTATTTTCAGTGGGGCCACGGTCGATCAATATTTTATAATTAAATCTACTGAAATAGAATCTTGACTAAATTCGCCGGCTGTCGATTGAATCGGTGACCTAGATGTTGTTTATAGGCTTAGATAGGTATACGTGCAATTTTAAACAGTAGCGATGTGCTCTGTTGTTATAGGAACATAATTTTTTAACATGTGTGAATAAATAATATTAAATTCCATCTGCTTAGAGCACATATGGCAGCATTGTTTGGTGGCCTAGGACGCAACTAGGGATATGCAGGGAAGCCCTCGCTAAACTACAGCGAACGGCATGCCTAGCTATCACAGGGGCGTTCAAAACCACACCAACAGCGGCGATGGAAAAGGTACTCAACCTTGCACCGCTACATATTGTCATAGAGACTGAGGCCCGTCTTGCACTACACAGACTGGCAATAAATGGCCTGTGGGATAGTTCTAAGCCTAGAACTAGACACACAAGGCTTAAAATACAGGAAGGCCTTGACGAACTAACGAACATGCACTGCGACAAAATGCAGCCCATGTTTTGGTTCAAGAGGTCTTACAAGGTTCATCTACCGTCAAGGGAAGAATGGATGAAGGGACTAGATCCACCAGAGGAGGGCAGTCTGATATGGTACACTGACGGTTCGAAAACCGAGTCGGGTACAGGGGCGGGCATATATGCAAGGGACCATAAGGTCAGTCAAAGCATGGGCAAATTAGCTACAGTTTTCCAAGCGGAAACATATGCTATTCTTGCCTGTGCACAACAGATGGAAAGTAGCGGTACCACAGGTAGGTCCATCTACATTCTTAGTGACAGCCAAGCGGCACTCATGGCCCTGACCTCCTACAGGATCGATTCAAGGCTGACCATGGACGCTGCCCGAACTCTTAATGAGCTGGGAAAGCGAAACAAGGTCAGGCTTGTTTGGGTCCCTGGTCATAGGGGTATTGTGGGCAACGAGCATGCTGACGAGCTGGCTAGGGAAGGTTCTGGAACCTCACTAATTGGACCGGAACCATTTGTAGGACTGGCTCCAAGCACAGTCAAAACGGCATTTCGGGAGTACGCAAGGACGAGGCACATGGATGAGTGGTTGAGCCTCACGGGACTTGCTCACTCCAAGAAATTCATAGGTTCCTCATCGAAATGGCAAAATGCCATTTGGAACTCAAGCAGGCGGCAGGCCCGTCTTTTGATGGGGGCGCTGACCGGACACTTCGGGACTAACGCTCTCCTACAAAAGATGGGTCTGACGGATACATCAGCCTGCAGGGCCTGCAAAAGGGAAATTGAGAGCATGGAACACCTTCTGTGTACATGCGATGCAATGGCTGGAAAGCGAATGTGCCTTTTGGGTCAGGGTTATCCAAGCCCGGAGGACTACAGACTCATACCCCCAGGCCTCATTATAAAGCTCATGGAAGAGCTGTTTGTAGAACTGGGAGGGGATGAGGAATAGATTATCTAGGGGAAGCACAAAAGATCCCATTGGGTCGAAGTGCACTGAGGCCTTGCTGCCTCGGCCCTACACAAGATAAGATAAGATAAGATCTGCTTAGAGCAGTACCCCTAAGATTATGCCAAATAAAAAAGTTTTCCTTAAATCCTAATCTTTATTATTCGAACTTTTGTCTAGTGAACTGTCGTACAAAAATGTTAGGAATTTTAAAATCATAAAATACATTTAGTAGTAGCATTTGACTAGGGCAATATTATAATAGTTAATTTATTTAATTTATTTTAAATAATTACCATATGCATTTTGAGGGAGTCACACCTTTCAACAAACATATCTTTATGAAAAATATGTTATTAATACCTACCTATGCAATTGTTTTAAGTAAAATATAGGTAGACAACAAAAATAGAATATTGAACCAGTATAAGTTGAATAATGACTCCCTGTAGCTGTAGAACAGGTAAGTCCACACGTTGAAATTTTGTAACAAGTTTTACACACTAAATACATTAGTACTTCAAATTAGCTTTTTCAACCATACTATGTTCTTTGTAAACGTAGGTAGGTATAAACAATCACAGTAATACACTGGCACAATGGGCGGATAGCTCAATACTATACACGACAATTAACGAACAAAAATCACTAAAGTATCGCAAAACATCGTGTAAGCGCGCACTCGACTGTAAACACCGAATAAGGTTTAGATTTGCCGCTTGCCCGCTTCAATCACATTGATAAGATATCATTGCATTATAAATTTCGCGTTCCAATATTTGCCATTCACCTATTATGATTACAAAGTATTTGTCTTACAAATGTTATCTACTAACCCGGGAGTACATCATGCTTGTTTGGCCTCTGGGCGTTCATCGAACCCCTATTGTTCGATCACTTCACTAAATGCAACATTACACATGAACTCGACGATTCGAGGAATGGCACAGTTCACAGTCTGGATATAGTATAGATGTTACATCGATAAACAACACCTATGCTGGTAACGGTGGCGACAAAACGACAAATACGAGCGTGAGGCTCCCGATCAAGTAAGTGACTGGAGTGCACGCTCTACGCAATGGAGTGTGGACTCCATGGCGCTCTTGTGAAGGGCAGACAAAACATATTTTCTATTGTATCCATTCTGTGGGAACAGTGAATTACAAAACAAATACGCATCGATTTTTTTACACTTGGTAATTCTCCATGTTTTACTAAACACAATTGTCTCAATAAATTTACTTTCGATTCTCACGTGAGTTCTTATTTATTATGAGCATTGAATTGAAACTTATTAATTTAAACTTTTAGTTGAAGTTTACAATCAGAAGTATGCAGCAATGATGGTTCTTAAAACATAAAATTTAACGAGCTACAAAATGTTACAACAGCATGTTTCCTTTATGGAATAAAATTTTATGGGAACTAACTGGTATAATAGTTCTATTGATACGACGCGGGCGCAGGTATCTTCACGAGTTTTTCCCACTCTTACCTAACATGAGATTACAACGGATATTGATTGTTGGTGTTTACGTCTCTCGCACGATACTGAAAGACTTTCTCGGTTTTTGCTACAATCATTTCCAGTACAAAACATCAGGTGTTGTCAGATTCAACAAAAAATTATATCTAAATTCAATTAAGATATATTTTTTTGCCGCTAATGCACAATTAATCTGATACAGCACAACGAAACATATTTTGAAGCAACAGATAAAAAAATATGGTGACCGATTTTCATGTTATAGATAGATATGAATGTTATTTTATGATTTAACTGTTACCTACTATGAGGAGATAACATCCAAGAGAGTATATTGAATATTAATATTAACATCCTGGAAAGGGAAGACCGAAGAGATGCAATACATGCCTAGGAAAATGGAAGAAGTGATACACGTTACAGCAGACCCTTAGTGATTGGATAAAGATCAAAGGAAAAGGTTACGATTCAGTAGTAGGTACCACTTAAAAGATCACAGAATCACATAATTATTCTTAAATTGATTAAACTTTCAAAACGATATTTCATGTATGTAGTGTACTAAAGTAGCATCTTAATATTCATAATAACAATACATTGAAGATTTGTTAAAAATATATATATTCATTCGGTACATCTATATTTCGTCTGAGAACTGGCAACCCTGTGCGAGCATATTTTTATTGGAAGTAATATTGTTAGCTCATTACAACAATACTAGTACTTCCTAGTTTTCTTCTTCGTATTAATTAAAGATAGGAAGAACACATTTCTAGCGACACTCATTATACAGCAATAACATGCTGGGGTGGTAATGATTTTTTTACATTGAAAGTGATCTTATATTGTAATTCTGGAAGGTTAGCTTTGTTCTAGGAAATCGTGGGTTAGTTTTGATTTTAAGTTCTTGAGTGAGTAGAAAATTAGTTGAATAAGCACGTCAAAACACACAAGCAAATCTAAGATAATGATTATGCAAATCGAAGTGATTTGGATTGCAGATTTAAAGAAAAGCGAGATGATGATCCGGCCACATCGGAAGTTGTAGAGTGCCATGAGATGAAATAATGAAACCGTAGCCATCTACATGATGCTAATACCTCTATCAAGGAGCAAGGTCCTGATGACACGAAAGTATAGTCGGCCGAATTTGTCCCGAGCGACGTGGTACAGGAAGTCTGGGTACTCTCCGAGACACTCGCGAAGTTCTGCATCGGGAAGGTAGCTCAACTCCTGGAAGAGCTCGGGATCGAAGCCCGGCGGCGGCGAGGCGCGCGAGCTGTCCGCGCACCCCGCGCCCGAGCCCGCACAGCCCTCCGCCGTGACGCGCGCGACCCGCGACCATCTGCTCCGCCCGCCTCAACGCCGGCGAACACTCCCTTACGCCGATCAACAACCCTTCTATATTGTCCACTTGTGTCACACCCGAATCCTATACACAATGTCTCCAACGTAAAGTCTCATATGAACTGGACTGACAAACCATTTTACACACTGCTAAAACTAATATTTATACTGACGTAATACCTGTAAAATCACGAGAATCGTGTCGACCACTCATTTGAGGATGTAATAGAACACGTCTGACAGGATAGTGTAAGTAGCTAGTGGATATCTGCAACACGCTCTGGTGCCCAAGCGAGCTGCTTCAATTATAGCTCTCTTATGAAATTCATAATACGCGAAGCACGATTATGCCCACGCTATGCAGAAGATTTGATTTTTAAATGTTCGATTAATTCACAGACGACTACCGACAATGGACTAAGCTCTTCTATAATTTCTACGAATGTAATTTGAAGGATGGGATTTTGATTTTGGTTTTTTGAAAACGAACAAATTTTACAAAATATAAACATGTTCCCACATGCAATCAACGATTAAATTGGGAAAAGTTTTTATTTTGATATTTCTAAAGTTCTAGAACACAAGACGTCATTATGATACTCGTAGATTGGTGGCTAGTACCTACCTACCAACTCATTTCGGATTAGTATACCCTTTCCGAATTACCTTGTATAATTAAATTTAGTAACGTCAGACCCAAAAACTTTGTAACTAAGTAATTAGAAAAATAATTAATTACCTGGTAAAATTGATACAAATTATTATCACAGTTGCTAAGTATTCAGGTATACCTAAGTAAACTATTTCTTAAACTTAATTTGTTTTAATTGGTGGTAATTGGTAAATCTTCCGTAAACTATATTATTGGAAAATTATTTATAGGAGAAAAAATTACGAGCATTAATTAAGTTTAGACTTCCGCGAAACATACGGAAATAAAAGCGCATATAAGAAAATCGAACCATTAAAACAATAGACTGACACCTCCTATTCTTTAGGATTTATGTTTACTATAACCAATAAACGAGGTGGCCCGTAATACTGATTTATAATTATTGTTGAATGCAAAACATTCGATGAGCTCAGACTCAATAGACTGTAACTCATCAGGTTACGTATTCCAAATGGTTGCATTTTCACGGTCAAATTAAAAAACAAACGCATTAGCGGTGTAATTGCTTCGTTACTTGTAATTTCCTTAGAATAACCTTAAGCAGAAGAGTTTAAAGTGTGCTACTGATTTCGCAGACCTACAAAAGAAATACACAGGGCCACCAATGAAACCGAATTAATGATTATTAGAATTGTTGTCTGAACTCACGATCTACTTGACGGATTTCTATGGAAACTGGTGTATTTATCTACAGGTAGATTATAAAAATAAATAATAAAGAAATTATAATGTAGTCATTCTATAACTTTGCTCTGCGCGTTAGGTATGACTTTGTTTTTAAGGACATAAATAATATCTTATATGATCAAGCAAAAAGGGTCGTTCTTGGCATTTAGTTTTCAAGATCTACCTGTACTTACGCAGTTTTGTAAAATTGGTTGATAAAAGTGCATTTCGATTTTAATTGACTCTAGGTACTTGATACCGAATATATTCTTAACTCAATACTACAACTATTGGAACCTTTTTGCTTGGGCATATTTTCATGGAAAGGTTGATGTATTTGTGATTCTGTTAATAGTTTATCGAGGTGGTACGGAAATGAAGGCCGGGCTGCACGTGATTCAACATTGAGGTCAAACTAACTCTCCGAAAGGCTTTATTTACATCAGAACCAGTAATGCACAAACGTCGAATAGATCATTCAAAGGTGCAACTATTTTATACGATAAGATTATTTTAAAGCGTTATTTCAAAATTCCTAATAGATACATTTACTTCACTAATTAATACAATGGCCTCATACTTTTGCTACGTAAGTAGATACCTATTTTAAATCCGTTTGTCTACTCATAACTACGAACTTTTTCCTAGGTATTTTTTATTTCGTAGTCACGGACATTTGGTCGTTTGCCTCCGTTTAATCCCGCTGACCTCCCGAATATTAACTGTTATAATTTTAGTTTATGTTTGTTGTATTATTTATGTTTCATTCAAAGGTTTTCTTTCCTTTACTTGCTAATAGTTTTGTTCATAATAATTAAACCAATACAACGTACCGAAGTTATGCATTATGTTACGCATGAATAATCTGAACATTTAAACCGAAATAATAATACATATTTAATCGACTGAATCATACTGGTTTATGTTACTAGACCGACTGGTGTATTGGTCTGTATAATTTATGTAATATGAACACTACTTTTATTTATAACAGGTATATGTTATATTATAATATTATCAAATACCTGAAAGTCTAACGAAGAATAACAATAACATAATTTCAATTATGTATGGAACGAATTCCACAGATCGATACCGTGAAAACACATGAATTAGACAAATTAATTTATTACGTGGTTATTTATCAATGACATTGATCTTAAAATTAGCTATAACAATTTAACCAACAAACTTTATAGCAAAAATGAAAGTAGGTTAACAGAATCATGACGTAATTCTGGCCCTGTACGCACACCCGCGAATACCCCTACTCATACCTACCAATGTGCAGACAATGTCAGACGCGTTTTATAGCTAACCATCAAAGAATGTCGCAGCTTATAAAAAATTATTGGTGGATTACCATGGACGCGTCACGTGACGACTAGCTTGATGTTAAACAACCATGCACAAGAGAAAGGTATTATCAGCAGTATTATTCATAAACATTAATTTCAACAGAATAAGTACCTAAGGTGCGCAGTGCGCATAGACACACGTGATTTACACAAATAAAATTTAAATAATTACTTATATGAAGTAAAATATACTATCGATAAACTTTTGGATTAGGGCACACCATCACAATATAAATTCCAATGTAACCACTGAAATTACACACAAAAAAACCTTTATCTCACAACAAGGCGATTTCTTTTAGTAACGGTTCTAGTGTTTGAGGCCAGTGGTAATAAACTTTCACGATCAAGTGCAGGCGTCTGCAGTACGGAGGCAACACGCTATTCGCACGATCACGACACATATGAACGGTATCGGAACAGATTTGCGCTGCCAACGACCGGCCACGTCCACTTCCGTCGATACCATACTAATAACTAAAACTAAATTGGTATTCTACACTTACGTCCAAGTCATGCTAAAATTACACACGAAGTGCACACTATGTATGATAATTACACAGCGCTACTTATCATTGGGCGAGTTTAAAACACATGCTGTCAGAGATAAACAGTACGCATGACGCAAGTGATATTATGACAAAATTTTAACAACTACACACACACTTAAATATCTAACTAGAATCTATCAATAAAAAAAAAACTTTATACCTTCTACCTTCAATCCTGCGAACCATTATTTCTAAGAGTAAAGTTTCTGTCTATTTTTATTAGTGCAGCTACATCAAAGCGCAGTTTACCAAATCATAATTATAAAGAATGTCAAAGTATTCTATTCCATGAAAATATCTTGTTTATTTTTTAATAACAACCTAAATATAAAGTGGAATAGTGGTAGTTGGCTATGCCGTACACCCATACTACTAATAAAAGTCTCAGGTTAAACAAGCAAGTGTTACTAATGCGTCATATAATACACAATATATAAAGATAATAAACGGAATAAATTAAATAGTTTTGGAGCTACTGTTTCGTCATTTTACAAGCCTGAATTTGCAGGAAGCACCTAGAACCTTCTTATACTTAGGTAATATATTTTTTATCAGAGTTTTTTGCACAAGTTGTAAAAGAAAACGACTCGGTCAACCAGTTATTCTATGGAAAAATGGAAATTTCTATGGAGGATATTTACATCTTCTGAATTAAGATAAGATTATTTATTTGTAAAAAAACACGAGTATATCAGCAAACATGCATAATCAGGTGTTAATAATTGTTAATAAAAGTAGCTATTACTCATTACATAGTATTTGTGGTGACAATGATAATTTAAAATATTTGAAGGAAAGGAATATTTTATGGATTTTCCCTGTCTCACTAACTTATTATGCTTTCGCTCCCCTCCTCGCACCTTTTTGTGAAATTTTTGTTTTTTTTTTGTTTTGTTTAAAAAAGCTTACTATCATTGTGAGTCGCACATCTCGTGCTAAGCTAAATGCTTGTGTTACAAGTGGGTTCACGTCGGTAGTGCAATGGGTGAGTTTCGAACCGGCAACCACATGATCACAAGTCCGACGCCCTAGCCATTAGGCTACCGCCGCTTAAACCTTTGTCTATATCCGTAGGATTTTTATATCAAAAAATATTTTATATGTACAGAATCACTTGCATTTATATAATACTAGCTTCTGCCCGCGACTTCGTCCGCGTAGCGTGATGATATATAGCCTATAGCCTTCCTCAATAAATGAGCTATCTAAGACTGAAAGAATTTTTCAAATCGGACCAGTAGTTCCTGAGATTACCGCGTTCAAGCAAACAAACAAACAAACAACCAAACAAACTCTTCAGCTTTATATATTAAGTATAGATTTAATAACCTGCCTTCAAAACACAATATACACTATAAAATATGTAGAATTTGTTTCTCAGTAGTAAAGTAATTTATAAAATGTAAAAAATAATTCGTTTCTATTAACAGAAAATAAATAAGGAAATTACCTTTATGGATAATTAATAAGCTTATATTACACATCTTACTTACGAATTTTTAGTTTGACTTAAATCAAACAATTTTTATCATTCGTTCTTTACGCAAAATCATTCACTACCCCAACCCTATTAGTTGTAGTATGGTAACATTATTTTTCTTCAAACTGTCAAGTTACGGAATACAATTAAAAGTCGAAGTATAATGAACGACACCTGGTGATTTACGCATGATGATTCAGATTACGATACTATTATAATGATTATTTCCTAGTCTGTGGTTTAGTGAGCACAGTCTACTACTATAGATGACTTCATGATTAAGTTGAATTATTTATGTCATTGTTAAAAAATAACAAGGTAAACACTGACCTGAAATTAAATTTATCAGGCTGAAAGTTAGAATTGTGTTTCTATGGAAAGGAATTTGTATTTTTTATCGTAATTTAAATACATTCTAAATTTTTTTTTACAATATATCAATGTTTGACAGATCTCATTATTCAAATAAATCAATAAATAAGTTTTGTTGCACGAGAGGTGACTTTTATTATTCGACTATTACTTCCAATATAATTAATTTTTAACAAGTTTTTAAGATTTAAAACTTTACTTAAATGGGAATTTATATTTAACCCCGAAGTAAAAAGAGGGATATTATAGTATCACTCATTTATAACTGTGCGCTAAGGCGTTGAGAAAAATATTAATTTTGTTGTTTAGATTGTACGCATGCTCAATGCCCACGTCCCCTAATGCTTCGGTTTTGCGAAATGGAGGTAATAGGGTGACCAGCAATTTGGTAAAGTGTTAAGCTCACTAGGAAGTTCTGCTCATAAGAATTGAAAGTACTTACTAGATTTTAAAAATATATCTGACTATAATTTTCATATTATATTTGTAAGATAACGGTACCTAAATACTGTAACCATATGTACATTAATAATAATGAAAGCCTATACATAGTAGGTATATTTAAATTAGTTGTTTATTTAAAATGCACATACATAAAACTGAAAGAAACTATAGTTTTATTCAAATGCAGCTTTTTGTATTACTATACGATAAAATGTATTATAACAAAGCGCTGAAATTGCATTTTCAAAGGCTAGGTTTTCTTGAAAGCCTAAAGCTTAAGTACGGGAAAGGTAATGATATTCCCACGTTTAAATTTTGTATAGTACTACACAACAAAACAATGAACATAATAATTATGATCTCACGGTCAAGATAACAGATCTGGTTCACAGCTGTTGCGCGTTGCGAAGCCGCGGCGCGACTCCGTCGCGTCTCGTGTCCCCCAGCTCCCGAAACACCCCTAATCGATGACGCAGATGCTTGCCAATTTACCTTCTACAGAATGACTTAAATTATATTACCGGATTGTTAAATATGATAAGAAACGTAAAGCACTATAAAATAACTTTCGCTAGAAGCGAAATATTTTGTTCTCTTATGTAAGATATCAATATCACAAAATACAGTATGTAACAACACAAACGTAAGAAAAGGGACTTCCTAAAGGTTCTACTGCATTCTGACTGACGGTAGGCACGTGTTCTATAAAAGGCTATCCTAAAACAGGTCGGTGCAACGGTGCACTTCTCTCTAAGTTTAGCACGGGTAAGGGCGTATGATGCGCGATGCGTGCGGCGCACGATGTTTTTCGGCGTCGCGGTATCGATCGAGCCGTTGCGGCGAGCGATGAGGGAACACGCGTGCCGCGTGGCTACCGGCGCGACCGGCACTGGTGGTCGCGCGTCTCTACGCTCGCGCAAGCGCAGTGCTGCCACAGATATGACTACGATCAGCATACCGACTAGCCGACGGGGCCGGCTAATATGTCACTATATGTATAAACAATGCGGACGGGCCTATAATATGCGATACGAATTACGAACACACTCACTAAACTAAGTTCAATGGAAGGTTTACTGTTCAGGTACAACCCTGCTGAATGAATTCATAAAGAATAAAATAAAAGGGCTCCGGATGTTAGCCCTAAAGCTGTTTTATAATTAATACAACTTACATGCTATAAACTCAAATGTAATAAGCACTTCAGTAAAATGTGAATACATTTTGTAAAACACTATAGTTGTTTTCTTGTATGTATTTTTAATGTATATTTTGTGTTTTTCATGAATTTATCAATAAATAATTAAATAAAAATATGTTCCATCAAAAATCTTTTAAATAACAGATTATGCGAAATTATTATGATCAATTTGTGCCCGGTTAGTGGCAATAGGCTCGCCCTCTATTACATGGGACCTAAACATACCGGCGAACTGTGGGTGTACATTAGTACGCCGCTGCCAAACCCTTCGGGGACTACAGGCGTGATTGTATGGTATGTATATGTATCAATTGATCAATCTCAAAATCTGAAACGGTTATTATTATTATAAGCCCGGTTTCTCCCACTGCAGGGCAAAGGCATTCCTTCGCTCCTTCCACTCTTCTCGGTTCATTGCTTTTTCGGCCCAATTTCCCAAAAAGGAGTCCAGTTCGTCCCACCATCTCCGCCTTGGCCTCCCACGTCGTCTTACGCCTTGTGGACTCCACCTACTATACCATATACCATAATATGGTATATGGACTATACCATAAACGGTTATAGGTAACTAAAATAAGATAGGGTTTCTACAACTACATTTCCCTTAAAAAACTTTATGTAATATAGTAATATAGAATATTATCATTAAGTGATTTTTCATCCTTTAAGCAAGTGTCCCGTTTTCATTGTTACCCTACATAAAACACCAAAATGATCTAGGTTAAGTGAATCTCTTGATTTACTCAATGATTTGAACGGAGGTACCGTTCTACCGATACTACACATTCATGGTGTTTTCAAGATAGAACATTTTCTAATAAGTACCTGCCTAATGTTTTGCATTTTACAAAATTATCTTTTAACAAGAGTAGGATAATTAATTTAGTAAGAAATTCAGGATTACGTCCATTTTAGAAGAAAAAGCAATTGTCAATTTTAAACTGCTATTTTCTTTTATAGTATAAATCCTATCTTTATAAACATAACTTACTACTAGTCACTCGACGCTTAATACTAGTTTTTTGAAGTCTTACTATTGAAACAATGAACAGTATAAATAATTCCAAACACAAATGTTTTGAAAATTGCTGAATTTCATGTCTAGGTGTTCACCGCCCTGAGTCAGGAGTAAAGAGTGCTACCGAATGCATCCTAGAATTGGTATAAGATAGCGAAATAGGTGCAAAGCAGTTAATGTTTATTTATTGATACTTAATAGAAAGAAATAAAGAAAAAGTTTTTATTGTCGTCCGCATGTATTAAGTAAGTATTCGTCCAAAAAATATAAAAAAATAAAACATAACATACCATCACGCCTATAGTCCCAGAAGGGTTAGGCAGAGGTGTACTAAGGTACACCCACAGTTCGCCGGTGTGTTTAGGTCCCATGTAATAGGGGGCGAGCCTATTGCCATTAGCCGGGCACAAATTCCAAACTCCGAGCTGCTACTGAGAATTTCATAGAAAAACCCAATAACACTTTGCTCGACCTGGGAATCGAACCCAAGACCTCTAGCGTAGCGTTCGCACTTGAAACCACTAGACTAACGAGGCAGTTATATAAAAAAATATTTCGTTATATAAAAAAATCACCACTAATAATTATGTACCTAATGTGAACTTATATACTTAAAGGTTGAATAAGTATAGGTTGGCAGCTGGCAACACAGCTAACTACTAATAAATATTGATTTATTCATTTTGACCTAATTTATGATTACAGCCCCTTCTCAGTCCTATTACACGACCACAGCTATAAAATGGACACCACTGTTCCTGGACATAGGAATACTTCACCCTCTCGGAAACTGACCCATTACTACTCTAATACCGGGAAGAAAGTAGCAGTTTACGCCCCTAGGGCTGGAAAGTTGTATGAAAGTCCAATAAAGCCCTGTTATGATTTTTTTGAAAAAATCGTAATATTTTAATTGGCAGAGGTCTTCTTTTGAATTTCTAAAAAAAACTTCGTGGTGACACAGCTGAGGCAGTAGGGAATTGAAAAAATCAAAATTAGAATGAGTGTTGATTCGCGCGCTTTGAGCGCTCTTGCGGGTTTTGTTATTGTTTATTTTCATGATTTGCAAAATAGCTTTCGTTTATTAGTGATGATGAAGGATAACTTCACAAATAATACCTTTATGACTGCTAAATCGAAATACTTACATAGGTATACCATATATTTAATGATAAACGTAAGTACATATGACTAGGCTTATGCAATGAGGTCTCACAAAGGCAGCTCTAATTATTTAGAGATAAATATTTATACTTATTTTTATTTCCCTCATAGAGTGAAGTACTTATACAATACTTATTACTTTGACATCTAAGTCTATTCTAGTCATTTTTCTTTTGTAAATGTGAGTACCATGTAGGCTTGATTTTATTATACCAGTTTTTATAGTCTGGAGGCTTTGGGAATTTCATACGACCTACACGAATGTCCTACTGATCTGGTATTGTCGTGCGACGGGTCGTTGAGCTCCCTTAATTATGGTTGAGCTACACGATGACTGATGCATGCTTGCCGTCAGTTAGGACTGGTCTACTCAAAGCTGCTATGGTTCTTTCCTCAAAAGGCCATTTTAGACATTGCCCTGCATTGTCCCACTCACATTATTTGCATTATTTTATGTCTGGACTATAAAAGAGACCATGATTCTCTGAGTTTGTTTCCTTGTTTCTTCAGAAATAAATATCATTTCATTTCATCATTTCATTTCAATTCATACTATGCTTCTTTCGGGTGAAAGTACACATTACAAACTCGTGTGGTTTGCAGCCCTCGAGCTCGGGGCTCACACGCACACTTGTTAGTAATGTGTCCTCCCCTTGGTTAACAATCTACTATTTTTCGTGCCGGGGTTTTAGTTTCTGCTTACCTAATTCATGTACCAGGAAGCGGGAATTGCAGTTTATTTGCAATGGGTCATGAAGCAAAATAACATAGATAGTACTTCATCAATAAAAGAGATGGCGCTAGTAGTTAAAATTCACAAAACGTACACTTTCCATTCATCCAATTATTGCTTTATAGGATTTCCTGTAAGATGATGATGAGGTCCCCGGATGTTCCTCTTTCCATATACCGTATGAAACTAGTTGTTTTAAGACGAATCCAAAGACACCTTATTTATAAAATTAGATTTTTTTTGTTCCCTTTTTATACAATTTTAAAATGCTCAAAGACGGAGCCGACAAAAAAGTGGGAAATTTATAGAACAAAATAATTATTTCATACGTTTTAGTTGTATTTTTTTTCACTGTCGAGTTTTAATTTTCCAACTTTCGTTTTATTGATAAATAAATATAGTATTTCTATTATTTATCAATAAAACGAAAGTTGAAACAATGAATAGAGTAACTACTAACAAATAATGAAATACCAGTATAGGAATTTTACATTATGAGGTAGGTACTTAAAAGTCTAATGCAAGGTTGAGATATTTCAATATTTTGAAAAAAAAATGTACAACATGAAATCCGTAAAATTTTGCGAAACATATAAGTATATTGTGTTGTTTTTGTAGGTACCGATGAAGACAACTATCACCACTCATATTATGCCGTATTATTTACTGGACGTCCTGTATTGTATATGAGGTAGGTACCAACAATACCAACAAATACATGGTTATTTCCTATCTGAATTTAGGTAGCATATAAGATATTTAAATAATAATTTATTTAAAGAATATATATATTACTATACGCGACAGTAGATATGTATTTTAAAAACGATATTGATTAGGCAAGTTTTCTTTGATAAATTGTGCTTAATGAAACGAATTCTAATACAATATAATTATAGAACTTATGATGTCAGGCCCAAAGCCGCGCTTGTGGCCAATGATGTAACATTGAGAATTTTTATCATTCTTTAAAAGACTTCAACAATAAATCAACATTTCATTACAATATCTATTACGTTGTGGATTAATAATGATAAATCGATCATAATCATGTAAAGATTTAAATAAAAAACATATCGTTTATAATAGATCCATTTCATGAAATATTAAACGTGAATAAAAATATCTGTGTATCTTTAAATAAAATAGGTATATATACGTGTAAAGACAATGCAAAATTTATGCCATGAAACATAACTAGAATTCATCAAAGTCATGCATATGTACTTACGGAAGTAATTGAGTGTCTCCCTGATCTGGTCAGGTGTAAGCGCTAGATCTTTGTCGCTGACCGGCAACGCCGGGGACGGGATAAACCAATCTTGATTCTCGTACCCTGAAAAATATCATGTTATTTTAAAGCTAACCTTGTTTACCAATTAATAACACATTCATCATTATAAATTCGAGAATATAATTTAGGAATAGCTAAAATTACAACTAAAACATACACGGACATTTTAGGCTTGTTCAGCGGTGTGTGCTGCAGTAAGCCCATTGAAATAATTAATGATACCTACTACAACTTGGCCCCAACACAATAACGTCACAGGGCCGTTGAATCACACGGTTCCTCAACCGCCGTCAACCGCTTTATCCCACCACCAATTCAAATCTATTCAGATCACGTCCTATTACAATGACTTTTAACTAAATGTCGAGAACTTCTCATGACTAAGAATACATTGCTTTAATTTTACACCTGTGAGTACACCCACTTACTACAGGGCTGGCGTAATTATATCATACAGCATTACACATGCATTACATATAGTTACACAATATCATAGCAGGTGATTATAAATTAGTTGGTCGACTTAGAAGCCACTAAAAGATTTTCCCGGTTATGAAGTAATTATGTTAGTAGTAAGTAACATTAATATTGCATGTAGTTACTTTACTAGCGGAGGAATTGCTAGTTATTCCATTGAAATATCTAGCATCAAATAGTTATGGGGTTATGTGCATCGAACGCAGCAAGTTGACAGATGGCACGCATCAGACCGGTCGGGAACGCATACTAGCCGTCGGGCGATGACTCGACCGATGAGACACCATTATATATAGCGTTAAAGAACGGCGCCGGCGCCGGAAACCACGACTCAAATACTTATTAAGACGGAACAACACATATAGAAACGACTCTGCAGGTTCTTTCCATTTCTGATGACATTTCTTTCAAATTTTAGTGTAAACAAGAGAATTGTTGAATTAGTAACGAACGTAAATAATACTACATACCGTGGCATGTTTAGAAAAATAACAAGTATTTAACTCTAAACGGGGCTGTCAAGAGTAGAGAGTGGTCCTTACAAGTCATATTGGTCTGTACATTAAATTTATCGTACTTCTTTAAGAATGTGGCTAATGACTGCTTCAACTAGAGAAATTATCGTCATTCAGCTTTACACGAAATTTAGAATATCACTCAACAAGTTACAAAAGCGAATAAAACCACAACAAAAAAACAATACAACAAGGTCACAGATGAGCCATTTTACCAAGTAATGAAAATTTTCCTAAATGTACTTTGACTTTCACAGAGTTCTACCGAAACATGTTCCATTTTGTTGTGCAGACTGACATTTAGAGAAACGATTGTGCCTCTATCTCGCAAGAGACCTTGCCATAGACTCGTTGTATTATATGAACAGGTAAGTACTATGTTCTCATTTATTGTCATTTATTGAGACTGACGTCCATACAATGTGTAACTGAATAAGCGCAACACCTCAAACACGTCAATTAGAATATCGAATTGTAATTATAATAGCGAAACGTAGTCATTTTGAAAAACGATAGCATGTTTTTTTTTTTCAAAAAATAAGTTATTCTAGCTAAAGCCAAAACTAGTGGCTGTTCTGCAATCGTACCCAAACATGATCGGTGCACAAACGCACACAATAACAATTTGTGCAAATAGGTTTCAGTTTTCCAAAACTAGAGCCACTGGTGGATTAGGGGGGCTAGTTTCAGGTATTGTAATTATCTTTTCGGGGAAAATTAACACTTAAAAACCAGTATAATCGATTCAGTAGTCGATTCTTCTTTTTCACTCGATTTTTATATAATAAACAGTATGGGGTTTATCCTTACTATCCACTGATGTACCCAAGTTTGTTCGTATTAGGCATGGTTGGGTACACCAGGCTGGCGGTGAGGAGAGACCTTGCACTCGTTACATATGTGGTGCGAGTATTCCGGGGTTTGGTGCACCACCCGGAGGTATTGGAGGAGCTTCGGCTGCGCGCGCCTGACGGGTTCGTGTCACTGCGTCGTCGCCCGGCTCTATTAAGCGTGCCGCCAGCTAGGACGAACCTACATAAGTTTGCCCCTATGTCACGCGCTTTTAATTTAATTAACAATATCCTCATGGAGGATGTTGATATATTTGTTGATAGCCTGCCGAAATTTATAAGAGTGGCACAGAGGTTTATTGAAAATGGAAACATGTAAAATATATCGACTGTACGACATTGTGTTTGTAATTTGTATACTGTATCTACTAAAGTTTTATGTAAGTATTTATAACATCAATTTGGAATTATTACTGTAAAGATGTTATATTTAAGGTAAATAATAAATAAATAAAATATTCTGAACAAACTACTTTCAGGTCTTAACCAATACAAATAATTCAAACATCGGCATTTGCACTATGACGAGGTACATTAGCTCTAAAATCGATGTAAAACAATTAACAAAATAATTTGTACTAGCTCACAACGCCTTGAGCCTATGACGAAAAAATTATATGCTCACAAGTAGGCTATGACCTAGTTACTGAACACTGACCTGATGAAATTTACGCAGAACTACTGAAACAAAACCGGGACGACTTTACAGATTGAATATTTACATTTGTTCTAATGTTATCACGTCTCTCATGTTTTCACAGATAATACATAATGTCAACTTATGAAATAAGACCAATCATAAACCAAAAATAATATATAGGTATAACAGCGTGAAATGATATTGATAACTATGCGTAAAACGAACTTAAAAAGAAAGAATTGTGTAAGTTTGCAGCCGAAATGAGTAAGTACCAAGTGGTGCCTGTCTCTGAGATTCCGCGAAGGTCCGATTTAATACAAGGACTTGCGTATTCCAAAGTTCAATGAGTTTTAAGAACTTTCTTTTTTCATTAAAGTAGCCTAAGCCAATCTTTACTTCCAACTGCGCTTTCGTAATTTGTGTCTCCCTTTATATTATTACTAGCTTCTGCCCGCGACGTCGACCGCTTAGCGTGATGATATATAGCCTATAGCCTTACTCAATAAATGGGCTATCTAACACCGAAAGAATTTTTCAAATCGGACCAGTAGTTCCTGAGATTAGCGCGTTCAAGTAAACAAACAAACAAACAAACTCTTCAGCTTTATATATTAGTAAGTATATAGATTTTGAGCTAAAACTCACATTGATTTATATAATTCAAAAGTCAAAAATAGGGTAATCCTAATGACTTACTTATTTATGCTGTTACAACATGCACCGTGCAAAGTATGTCACACGTGTTCAGAATGTATCTATGTTCATGTATCATTCCAGTTTCAGTATCTGGCTCTCAGACTTAGTGCTAAAAATATTTTTTTAAACTTGGTCATCATCTCTGTATACTTATCTTAATTTTCATCCCAAAAACAATATCTATGCACCTATTTCAAAACGTTAACGTCGAACTGTTAAATTATGACTGTGAGTGCAAAGCAAAGTATTGATTTTGAGTCAAGCAACCATATCTAATTCCCCGTTTTGGCTACGTGACTTGATCTTGCATGTCTAGAGCCTATATTATGGTACGAAACTTTATTTATTATACGCAGAATATTTTTCCTAGCTTGTGCAAATGTAGGTAGAGTAGTGTAGGAAAATATAGTGAGCCTTAAAACCGGTGAGTTCTTATATTAATAGTAGTATAAATTATAAAAACTATTATCAATAAACTATTGATTAAAATTTGGCAACGACACAAAGCGATATGATAATGATTATGATAATAAGTATAAAGTCGAGAGGTTTCCGTATAAAACCAACATAGGAGTAAGAGTAGAGTAAGCATTGCCCGTTCGAAATAATTACATGGGTGGTGGAATTCTAGAAGCAAAGTGCATAAAAGTGTCTATACCTCCAAATTGTGTGAGACTGTCGGCTCTCAAGCGATATTTTGGTATGTGTTCCTGTAGTAGACTGACTATCTCTACCTCGGGCACCTCCCCGCTATTGCACACCTCTGTTGACAAAAGAAAAATTAAATAGAAACGTACAATTTTGTACAATTATATTTTTTAAATATTTACAATTGCAGCTTCAGTTGGAAGGTAGCAGAACAAGTATGGATGATGGTAATGAATACTTAGTTGGAAAGCTGCAAGTTTCAACGCAATATCGTGACTAGAAAATTTGAGCGCATTGCAGTATTTAACTGTATAGCCGCTTTGTGTTGCAAGGAGTGTCTACTTTCCGTATTTAGTATGGGTATGGCGCGGCCAGACAGAATCGATATCTGCCTCCCGGCGCGACGGCGGGTTGACAAACCATCTGTGGGGGCATGCACTTCTGTAATGTTAATGTCCTTACAATTACGCACATATCTATATACAAGGTTTTAAAGTTCCCCTCTTATGAACACTCGTGTTTATTGAGATGGTGTTATGTGATGAAAACATAATGTTCGCACTCATTAAACATGATAATTAGGGTTTAGCCACACAATGAATTGGTATTAAATATGTATACCTACCTACAAAACGATAGAAAAGAAACCCGACGGTAAAGAAAACTATTTTTAGGATCTGCCTATGGATAAAAACTATCTATACAAAATAATAATAAATTGTATGTAACCCGTATGTATGAAAAATTATGATGAATAATAATGAGAATTCGACCGTAATATTGGTTATATTCGTAATTTTGAGGACAAGGTTTGAATGGACGTTTTTTTTTTAAATCTACCGGAATGGTTTTCCGGGATTTGGATGGAACATTTTACGCTAGCGAAGCTGCTCATAGCTAGCTGGTAGACACATAACCAGATTTTCATCTAGGCCTGCAAGGCCCCAGCCCCAGTGGCAGGACCTACAAACAAACTGAAAAGCCTTGTCTTATCAAAATACTGTATCGAAAAATGTTTATACTTTTTGTCCTGCATTTGTGTCTTTAATTTGCTAAACCAAAATGGAATGATTTCGAGATGGTCGCCCCCCATCTCGAAATGCCAAGTGCCTAGGGGAGCTGGCCCTCTAAGTTCGGGCCTGGGTAGACGAAAAATATATGTTAATTTCCCCCTCAGTTGGTAGCTGATTTCGTGTCCTGTCCTTTCAAATTCTTTTAGGATTTTATTGACTAAAATATAACAAACAATAATTATCATCATAATAACTAGTTTTAATTTTAAACTATAGGTAGGTTTATTAAATCGCGACTAACCTAACGTACCTATACGAATGAAAAAGTCTAATAATTTGTTTTTGTGTGGTACAAATAAAGCAAACAAAACTTTCCACTAAAGTATAAAATTAGAATGATGATACTTGTATACTATGAGCTGTCGTGTGGTCACCATCGAATATTTACAACCTTTCCTGTCCGTCAGAGCCAGACCACTGCATGTCATCAAACACGTAACATTTTAGGTAAGAGAAACGTTCTTCGAAATGGTCCATACTGGAATCAGAACTACCATATCGCTAGATACCACCAGGTGGTGTTGTTACAGCATGCCTCTCTAGAATCCATCCTAAAATAGTACTAAGTAGTTAATGCTAACATAAATCAGTTTTATTTGTAGTAGTGGGAACAAAATACTGATTATTATGGTTATTTACACATGAAGCAATAAAGAACTTTAACTTGGAGTTATACATTTTATTTCACCTAACGGAAATTCAAGTGTAAGATAAGATTTTTCAATGTTATCAGTGAAATTAGACGCGAATGAATTAAGTAGCGACATTTAATCAAAAAGACCGATTATACAATATACGAAAATTCTCCATGCGGCATTACCGATAACCGATAAAGGTTTGAAATTACTTATTTTTATGTACAGTCACGGGCACCAATATATTCAAATATTCAACACCTCATCATAACAATCGATAGTTTTAGAAAATTATTTGAGTTTCAGTGGTGCTCGTGAATGTACTTTTACAATTACTAATTAGATTTATTGACAATTTATGTGAATTTGGACTTTCTTTCTACTAAGGGGTCATCCATAAATTACGTCACACGAATTTCATTATTTCTTGATACAATAAAGACGTCGTGCTTGCATATATTTTAAAATATTAAATTAAAAATAATAATAACATTAGAAAACCTTAAAACATAGTATTTGTTAATATAATGATAATGTTTAAAATTGTAAGCTTCGCAATTCATGAAATATGTATTTCTCTATAAATTTTTTATTTTTGTGTATCCGTTGGAGGCTATCCAAAAATCAATGGTTACGCATCTCTTACAGGCACAAGATATAGACAAGATATTTGTAAATAAACAATAACAGCCCCTTCTTGTTAATATATTATAAGTTAGAATATAGGTAAACATAGGTACATACATATAGGTAAGTACAAGATACTCTTGAGGAGTTAAAAACATTGGTTTACGTCCCAAATATTACACTGGCAGCGCAAAATGTTACCTTTTTATTCGTTACATAACAAATGCAGTTGTGCGTGTTTGCATAACTTTATCATTGAAGTAAAACAGAACAGGTGTTAAAGCAATCGATGCTTTCAGTTAATTACGTTGTCAATCGTTCGCGACACTTGCACCGACCTGAAGGGAATCTAAGACGACCATCTTTTCCAGTCCTCTCTGTGTCTTTCAGCTCAATGAAAATCGACATATTGTTCTTAATTAGAAAGTCTGATTAAGTTTTTGTCTTGTATGTTTTTGTTTCTGTTTAACTGTCCGCTCATAATAGCAAACTTCGATAATTACTAGCTCAACTTTATATAATTACATTTTCATATCTATGGTATAGGTACGTTCCTACTTAGTAAACCGAAAAATATGACTTCAACGAGACGTCTCAATTGTAGGTAATCAATTTACCTTTAGTTAATCGTTTAAGTTGTTATAAAAGCAGTTACACAACGGACCTTCTCTAATCTAGACTTAGGTAATGGCTCACCGTGACTCCAAGAAAGCAGCAAATCCTGTTGCCTCTCTTGCAACTCATCTCGACGTCGCGGCCGAGGCCGGTGCCTTTTTTCAGTCATAATCTTGTCACAGATATTGCACTAACTAATACGCTTTTAAATTATCACAGCACATTGCACTTGTTTCAGGTACTTTCAAACAACATCACTTTCACCAATACATGTTATGCGGACGTGCACCATGTAGCGGACTCCCAAACAATCAACGATGTAATTACGTACAGATATCAGATAATGTATATAACGTCATAAAATCCGATAACGAACAGCGCGAACCGATCAGCATCAGCTAGCAACAATGATTGAAGAAATATTTAAAAGAACTGAACGTGACTTATCAACAACGATCAGAACTATAAAAATTATATTTCCATAAAATTATAACAATCTCATTGTTTTCTAGTCCGCAATGAAATACCGTGCCTTAAGGTTACTGCATAGTGTTCTACAGTACGAGCAGATAACCGACTAGAAATTGTTAGCGCAGCCACCGGTTCTCAGCACTACACTAATGTCGCGCCGATCACATGCAAATTTATCATTGCAACAACGGCAAGCACAGGCTGTTTAACTACACACATCTGTCTACGAATATGAACGTCACGAGACTTGATTACCAGCTGTGTCGCCACATTATGACAATGGTTGTGGCACAGATCGAAAATGGCAATATGTATAAGAATAATTTACACCAAGATAAGGCTATCGAGGTTAACTTAGACAGTCACCTATTTAAAGACTGCAGTTTAGAATAAAAAACTATTTCGGCTGTCATCGAAACCATCAAAACCAACCAACCAAATCGACCATAAAATGTTCTTGGAGTAGGAACCCAGCGCAAGAAGTTACACCCATATCTACAAAGTTCAATTGTTGAAGTCAGTGTTTTACCAGTTGTCTCTTTATTTGAAAGGGAATCCAAACTGTGCTAGATTCTTTACAATTAGGACAGTCCATAGACGCCTCAACTTAGACAGCTCTATTTGCGTATTATATTCATTTCTTTATTGCCTAATATATATTTCTTTACTGTCTATTATTTCATATGTTTGCCTATTTCTTGGATGAATATGTTCAACGTCGTTACTTACATTCGTGGACATAATTTCATAGATTTTCTATTTCTGAACTTAATACTTAAAATTGAGAGAGGGAACCCCGTAGAAAGACATGGCGAGGCCATACGCAAAGTTTAGCGGTGGAGGCGGTACGGTCGACGTACTCAACCAATAAAAATAAGGATGTCGTCAATATGTTGGCATCGCTACCATAGCGGGGTCGTCTCCGTCACAGGCTGCCCTGTTAACTCGATGACGCAATTATGACCTTGTCATTAACAACATGATTAAGGGCCGTAACCGTAACCATAATATTAATTATTAAAACTATAATCAAAATAATAATTACATAACGTTATTCTAATTTAAATCAATGCTCACCCCATGTGACTTGATTCAGATGAACTGTAGTGAATTGATTACATAAGACCGACAGTTCATAGCGCCGACAATGTATTGATTCAATTCAATACAACAGATTAATTGGCTCGTTTTCTTTGACGTTGTAAATTCACTTTCGATTTACTTTCGATTTTTTAAACTTCTCTTATCAGATAAAATGAAAGCCGAATAATAAAATGAATTAGTTTGGTACCGTTAGCTATAGGAACCTTCTACAACAAATAAAATTCTATGAGAACATTAAAAAATTATAACGAGTTGTGAACAAAATAAATGTTAGTCTTAAAATTCATTGCCGAGGGTTAAATGCCTTCAAACGTGATGATTAAAATATGAATATTTTACTTATTTTTATTCAACAAGAACATGTTAAGAATATCATATCAAAAATTAACAATTTACAAGCATTCCATTCAATACAAACTAACTTTGTAATACCTTTCATTCTTGTATTAGGATGAGTTTTCAGGTTGTCATCAGTTGACCTTCATGGTAAATAAAAAACACTATAATTATATCATCAAATAGAATTTGTTATTTGAACTGTAAAAAGTAAGATTGAGCTCCTAATTTTGATTAAGATATCTACCTGTCTGCTATGTGCTGCACATTAATGAGACATTTTTAAGTTCATAATTATTATTTAAGAAAAGAAAAAATATATTAATTAGTCTTAATTTTGAGCACAAAAACGCGTAAAACAGTATTGTTTTATTTTATTCATGAAATTCTCTTTCAACTTAATTTATTAAACGTATGATTACTCGGTAAGTAAGCGTTACAATCTGGTAACTCAAAAAACAAATGAACAAACGCTGAAGTTTCTTCTGTTATGTATCGTGCAAGGGAGTTTCCTCACAAAGAGCTGAGAGGTGGACACGCGGCGATCGACTGGATGCGCGCGCGCCACCCGCCCGCCCAGAATAGCCAGTATCTGGCACACGGCCAATCACACGCCTTCACAATAATTTTACCCCATTCATGATCCCAACTTAAAAATCCCTTTAGGAAATGCAAACTACCCCAGATCTGGCAATTTTACATTACCGTAGTGTTCAATTAATCATCCAGTTTTGCATTAACAATTAATTATCCTTTGTTAAATGTAGAGGCGTAATATACAGTTTTTTTGCCATAGCTAATGTCTGTGATGATTCGAATAATAGACTAACTTTATTTTGCATTAATTTGAATTAATTACTTGACCAAGATCATTTGTTTTTTTGCTCCCCGGCTTTAATTGTGTTACAGACAGTAGCGGCGGGTAATATGTACCTATTTAAGAGGAAAGAGGCACTGTGCAGCTTGCACAATACCTAAGGTGGGCTGGCCTATGGTCTAGATTAGATAATTAGATATTTATAGTTAATTAGAAGAACTATAATACCTGTGAGTGTGGCGACGTGGCGAACAGCGCACGATGCTAGCGAGGGCGCGCGAGCCGCATCCTGAAGGGCCGCCAGCTTGACGATCTGCCCTACAAAAAGATAAACCAGTTGAACAACCTGCCACACAGTTTTTTTTTTAAAACGTTGCCCTACTCTACAGAGTTTCTCCACTAATATTTTCTCCGTATGGGGATCGAACCCACAACACGTGGGGCTGAAGCCGATCGCTCGTGTCGTCAACATGTTTAAGTTGCTTAAAGATGAGGTTGTTAGCTACAAATGAAGTGTGTTTAAAATTAAGCCTATCTCTTACTCTTCTTGGATGTTTCCTTCAATCTCAATGCACTCTGTATTATAAAATTCATTCTGGTACGCACAAAAACACTGCTCAAGAACACGCTTTTGTTTGATAACTAACAGGCAGATAGCAAGCCTATCAATAACTCTGCACTTGAATTTACTTTTCAGAATTGTTTGTGATAAGCATGTGACAAATGGAGATTATACTATCCCTTAATACTAGTAGCTCTTAGGTTATAGGTTCTAGTACCTATTCCATGACAACATTGTGTTGCTCTCCATATTTAAACCCTGTGATAATAGAGCATACATCATCGAAAAATTATGCAAGTTTGTTCTATATACTTGTAATGTATGATTTATGACTAAAAGAATTAGAACTAAGTACTGGAATAATCATAGCATATTGAAAAATACTCACAGAATCAATTTAGACGACTGCAGCTTGCATGTATTGAATCTAATATCTGAAAAACAAACGAAAATCTTTGATTGGTAAGTGAAAACCATTACTTACAGAGGCTTATACTGATCTGATGAAAAAAAATTATATCAAGCTGTGATTTTTAGTTTCACACAAATATGAACTGATCACTGATGCTCAAGTACAGTTAGAATACAATAACTAATGTAATGGTAGGTACTGTACAGATTGCCACTTGGGTGCTATAGTATTGGTACTAATTTTATTATTTAGATATACTTATTACATAGGTAACTTATAATATAACCATTCCATGCAAACTGTGTGTTTACGTTTCATGCCCATTATAGGCACTTGCCGGGCACAAATCCAAACTCAGAGTTGCTACTAAGAATTTCAAAGGAAAACCCAATGACACTGCTTAACTTGGGTATTGAATGCAGGAACTCTAGCATAGCAGTTGCACTAAGGACCACTAGACTAAATATGGGCAGTTAAACTTGCTTACATCAAATTTAAAATATCTACCCAGGGACATAACATAACATACCATCACACCTGTATTCCCCAAAGGGTCAGACAGAGGCATACTAATGTACACCACAGTTTGTCAGTATGTTTAGGTCCCATATAGCATGGGGCGAGCTTATTGCCGTTAACCAGGCACAAATTCCAAACTCCAAGCTACTACTGGGAATTTCATAGAAATACCCAATAGCAATTTGCTCAACCTGGGAATCGAAACCAAGACCTCTAACATAGCAGACATGCTCAGGACCATCAGGCTAATGTGGTAGTTTCACTCAGGGACATATTATTTTGAATATGCAATCCCTTACAGAGAGTCCTTCTAGTTTATTGTAGGTAAGTTACATAAATAATAAAAAGTTTACATATTCCTGCACTATGACTTTGTAGTAGAATAGAGAGGTTACTGTTTGTTCAGTTGTGTAGTCAAATTTTAACATTGGTATTTAACATTGGCAAGATTGTAATTATGAATAGAAGCTATATGAAGAAGTACAAAAATGTTTTGCATGGTTAACTGAAACAATCTACCTATGTTCCATTTATTGTTTTATTAGGCACTTCTGATATAATAGAACCATTTGATATAATGCCAGCCTTTTTTTGAGTGTTGAAAATCCTCACAGAAAATTTCAGACTCTTGTAGTCCCGCCATTCAACTCCAGTCTTAACCTGTCAATGTCCATATCTTGTGTGGGGCCAAGGCAGCAAGGCCTCAGAGCACTTCGACCCAATGGGATCTTTTGTGCTTTAGATGCCCATATAATACACACAATGCAAAATCTTGTCTCTGGGGGTTCCCCCAGCACAAAAATTAAAGAAATTATAATCATTTACAATTCAACTTGTCTAAATCTTTGGTTCAGTCACTAGTGTTCGTTGACAGAACTCACACAACTTCAGGAGTTCTTGTAGGGCCATCAGATATGCACATAATTCCATGAATTTGGTAAATTAAAAAATATTCCCTCAAATCTGAACCTATACTATCTAACATGTCAGCCAGACCCACTTATCATTTTATGAGGATAATGACATGGTAGATATGACTGCAAAGCAAACCTATTTTCAACATTGTTTATATTTTATAGGTTTGCTTTGTGAAATATCTAGTATATAATATCCTCACAAATAACTGAAAACAAAAGTTCTGCAATATAGTAATCTGGTATGTCTATTTAACAGAAAATGGTAAATTTTGGACAATACTCAGTATTTCAAGCAAACTGGGTTTAAAAGATTAGTTCTGTATAGGAATACCCCAACGTAACCTTTCAGGAAATACAGGTGTAATATTGTCAGTTATGTTTACTACAGTATGTGACTGCTATGCCATTACGAAGTGTGACCTATTCATACATTTGTCACGTAGAGTCGGTAGCAGGTAACAGTTTTAGTGTCCAGTGTCCTTTATGCGGTGTATGTACATTGAATATTCTGTCAGTATTGGAAATCCATTTCTATTCTACTTCTACAGTTTGAAATAAGACAATTTTTTAACATTACAAGTAAAGGATGAAAATGACGTAATTTTTGAGGAATAAATTATACACTAGAAGCACGGATATGGTACAAAAACCAGTTAAAACTTACTGTGATAATAATTTACATCATCGCTGCAACTGTGACCTTGCTGACAAAAACCCCAAAGACTCCATCCACCCGTCTTGCAACACTTGTACACACGTTCACGTAGAGTGCGATTTTCTCTCGCACATATTGAGGACACACGCGGTTTAAACTTAACTGCACAAATGAACACTGATAAATTGTGTAAACTAGGTAAATTTTACGATAAATTTTAATCTCCGTCCCCGTCTTTTTGATCTGACGTACTATCAATCCGTTTCGTTCGGTTTTTTTATTCCTCACTATCCTGAAACCTCATTCATCCATCACGAAACGAACACATTCACAGAGCATAAAATAATGTTGCAAGTTATAAATTTTTCGTACCCCATCCCTGTATCACTGTATCAGCAAGCAAATTGTTTTTTCTGACCGTGCTTATATTAAACTAAAACGAGCAACTAAAGCATACAGTCTTTGTAAAAGCAGAACGATATGTTTAGGACCCAATAGACACGCATGTTTTAACTGTCCCCATTTTTTATGTTTTGGAATGTAATCAAAGGCTCAGTGCAGTGTTCTCCCTACATATTCATACTTCCGCTGTCTAAATTTGGTGTGACCAAGCTATGTAGAAAATGGAAGGTTCAGATGGACCCTAGAATGCCCTAATTTAAAACTCGACAGGCCTCCACCAACTACCGTGACTAGATGGCGCTGCACTAGCGATGGCGATAGTGTCCGCCCAAGTTGGACAAAACGTTTGCATTTGCTGTGGCACTGTACCTTCGGGACAATTGGACAGGCGGATACTCCCCGGCAAAACTAGGAATGTCTGTGTCAGCCAAATATTGAGGTTGTGTAGCTCTACGCCCTTGTAGCATCTACCATGCTACAATGGCGCCGAACGTAACGGCGTACAAATATATTATTATACTCTTTGGTAACAGCTCTCTCAACGGCACGAACCATGTCATGATGTATGAAGAGAGGAAGACCCATGGAGTGTAGCTTCTACTCCATGTAATTATTTACTTTCTCCCCTTTCTTGTAAAAAGAGTTATTAAACGATTTGTATAGTACAGTAATTGAGACGCCCCAATTCTCTAATAACACTTTCTCTGTCTGGTATAAAATTAATATGCGTAGAACTTCCTTAAATTCAAACCTATATTCATTTTGTTTTTGTTGATGGACTCTATATATGTTAGGTAAATCTTTCATGAAGCCATATAAAATCATCAGTCAATTCAAGTAACCATTCTCAGCCGAATTTCAAGATAGTCTGAAAATGAAGTCATCGCTGAGCTGTCCATTACAGATAGCTCCGCAGTTACTTTAAATCATCGTGTTGATAGGTACTTACTATTTTATTCAAATCAAACACTTAACATTATTTTCTTGATTGATTCATTCATAGATCTACAAATAATATAAAACAGTATAATACTAATACGTAGGTACTTAACTAATACTGGATCTGTGTTTCAGCTGAGATAACAAAGTTGAAAATTACTCCTACATAACCTGTAAAATTCAATAAACCATCGATTGTGATAAAAATAACTGCGAAATTGCAAAAATTTATGACCTAATGAAGTAGATGCCTACTACGATGAGCACTACTATCCAAACCCGGAAATATTTATGCTTAAAAAGAACCCTAAATATTTGTTTATAAACTTATAATTTACCTTTTCTTCGTTTCTAAAAACTCAGCTAAAAGGATCACATAATTCTGTAAAATAATATATATCTAATATTAAGAATATTATATAAATAGTTCCTTTGTACCTATATTTTTTTAAATCAACATTCATAGCATCGTCTTCATATCACAATAATTACGCATTGATGTAACTTAGGACTTTCTGAACTATTACATTACAATTGAACAAAATTCATAATTCTAGCTATGTCTCATTATTTGATATCGCGTACATAATCCCAACTGCTATAATTGTTAGGAGGATAGCTGTACATATAATGACACTCATTACAGTTACAGCTACTAAAAAAGCAAAACCTGAAACAAAAATAATATTTTTTTGTTCAAATTATGTACCGTAGGGCTGGGTTGCCATGAAATGATAATCTATCTGCATCGAATCAATAAGTTTAAAACACAATAATTTTTATCAGCATCGATTCACTAAAATAGCTATTGTATCTTTTATCGTTTTGACCCGGTTGCATTGATCGTGGTCACAAACAAGCGATTCATAGGTATATATTGCGTATTCATTCCTATTAGTTCTAAATTAATTATTTTGTATGAAGATGCGTAAGCGTCAACAGTTCGCATTTCCGCATGCATCTGATAAATAAAATGCGATCGATGCCGATACATATTCAGGCGATTAAAAACTATTAATCACTTATCTCACTAATTTAATACATGATTAATTGAAAGTGATGATTGAGATAGAAGATAGAAGTGGTTTATATGTAGGGAGGTGATTTTCATCAAATTGACCCCTATCCTCCATTGTACACCAAGGGCCAAGGGGCTCGTAATGAGTGGCTACCGAGATATAGGGATTCGGGGTATTGTTTTATTTTCAACGAACGAATCTTCAAAGAACAATAAAATTATTAAAAAAAACTACTAGAGTCTGAATACCGCATTTCCGTAGGAGAGCCATGCTTCGGCAAGAATGGGCCAGCTTGATTGATCCGTCTGCTCGTTTTCCCCCCTACCCCATAAAAAAAGTCTGAATTCATTTTTTCAAGTTATTAAAGTATTATCCGTATTATGCTGTTAGCCTTTTACTAATTCTAATTTTGTTGTTTTTTTTTTATTGAAATAGGTAATTGCGTTTTAGTTATAAAATTGTGTTTATCTAAAGTTATTATAGCAGAAGCTTATGCCGAACATACCATCACGCCTGTATTCCCCGAAAGGTTAGGCAGTACTAGGGTACACCCACAGTTCGCCGGTATGTTTAGGTCCCATGTAATAGGGGGCGAGCCTATCGCAATTAACCGGGCACAAATTCCAAACTCCGACCTCAGGACCACTAGACTAACGAGGCAGTTATAGGCAGAGAGCTTATGCCGAAACTAGGGTTTAATACAAATTTTTCCTAGTGATTGTAGATTAAAACTACTTTAACCTTGTAACTTTTTACCGACTGCAGCCTTTGACTATCTATCTATAAGGACCCGCCTCTCATGATCATTCCCCTCTGTCAAGGTAGTGGATTAAAAAATCTAACGCGTTTATCAAAACTGTTTCCGAAATCGATTTTTCATTAACAGAATCGTTTCCGCTCAGTAAGGTCATCATAAATGCTCCGTGTAAATACCGATATACGTGCAGGTAATGTATGCAAAAAAATATCTAATATCTTATTTAGATAAAGATGGAGTTATTTTCCGTATGTAAGTATTAAAGTTCATTTATTTCTATTTAAATCACATAATACAATTTATTAATAAAGATCGAGGACGTTACCGATTCAATAATCGAGTATAAAATAATCGTTTAGTTCAAGCATGCACTCCCCACGAGACTACCCGCACTCCCCACGAGACTATCCGCACTCCCCACGAGACTAGCAAATTTTTTTTACTAACAATATCAGCCTTCTGCTAATACACGTAAGATTTAAATTTGAAATATCCATCAAAATGTCATTTTTTGATTTCAATTATATATCATCCAATAGGATGTCACCATTTCTGATTTCCAATTATAGGTCTTAATGCAGAATTACCGTTTTTTGGCAATTATAGGCCTTATATATATTATGACATAATGCATAAAACTCGAATTTTAAAAAGTGTAGCGAGACTATGTCCCTCTTTTGTTTTGTCATTCTAATTAATGATGTGATAGTGTTTGTTTACGATTTCGAATCGATATCGATATTATTTTCGTGTTCAATGTAAGACCAAATTATAATAATTGCTAAAGATCACTAAAGATGAATATCATGAATTTATGATATCACTATATTTTAATAAAATAACATTTTTGGAAATGACGTAACTAAGATTATTGATTATTTTTGATATCCAGAATTAGATATTTTATTTGTTACTTTTTCAGATCTACAAAATACCTTCATTTAAAATGATATAGGTGTGATTGATAAATAATAGCTTAAGCCGTTGCGGATAAATTTGTTGACAAAAGAATTTATAAATTAACATATTTAAATCGTATTTCAAAAATAATTGAAAATGATTTCTAAGATACGGTATGGTTAGAAGGTCTGGGGTTTCTTTTACCGCTTTGGTGGAAAACCAGCACATGTCCCGCCTGATGGTAAGTGTATATATAGTGTTAATGTACCCTATTATATGAACGCTTGCAACACCTGGGGTATCACTCGCCCGTTGCCGAACCTGTAAATATCTTTTCACACCCGGTAGACAACCCACAACACCGGTACCCCCACTGCCAACATAACGCTTCCTCGCGGAGCTCTGGCGATCTTGCTCACCGTTAGGAACACAACATAGTACAGTCACAGATAATAGAATACTAGTAGTACAGTGCTATGTTATTTGGCTACTATTTTCTGCAAAGTGTAGGTGTTTCCCCAGTTGGGCAGCTCCAATTGTAAGTGAGTTATTCAATTCCACTATGCCCTGCCTCTCGGGGTGTTTCTTCAAACACATTATTTTCTTTTTTCGATATCCGGCTCAAAGAAATAACGAGAGTACGGAACACGACATACCATCACGTCTTTATTCCCCGAAGGGTTAGACAGATGCGTACTTAGGGGGCGAACCTATTGCCATTAATCGGGCATCAACCCTTAATTTTATAGAAAAACTCCAATAACACATTGCTCGACCGGGGAATCGAACCCAGGACCTCTAGCATAGCGCTTCTGTTCATATTAACGCGCGACATAATGAACAAAGTCGTATTTACTCCTATTTATATCTCGTGGGAAACAAAATGCTCTGTCTAGTGTTATTCCTAATATATCAGCCTGGCAAAGAAAAGAAAAAATCAAAATGAAAGAATCAAACTAATTGGTATCAAAGTATTTGTGACATAACGTCCCCAATATCCGCTCTATCTATACTAATATTATAAAGAGGAAAGATTTGTATGGATCAATGTATGTAACAAATAAACTCAAAAACTACTAGCCCGATTTCGAAAATTCTTTCACCATTTGAATGCTACATTATTCAAGATTAACATAGGCTATAGAATATGTATTTCGAAAAGTTTGCGATTTCTCTCACCCGTGCGTTTATTTTCCAATTACATAGTATGTTACACCTATTTATCTATACGTAAACAGTTCCTTTGTTTTGTATTTCATTAACATGCAATGAGAGCATTCCATTGAAAATAATTATGACGCAAGATATTAAAAAGGTGTGTATGGATGATTTTAATTTTGCAAATAAATAATTACATATAAAATTAATTTGTGATGTTGTTACGTTTTTCTCCATTCTTCCTAAAATAATCTATCGATATAAAATATCGACATAGTAGCTTCCTAATTATTTTTATTGTATTATACGTTCGTATTGTCGTCAATTCTTGTATGTTGACGTATTTGACCTCTATGTGTGCGTAAATTGTGTTAGTGGTGAAGAATTTAATATGTGTGAGTTCGTGGCGATACAAAATGATTTTGAGTATGTGTGCAGCAATGTCTATGTAGTGTTTCCTCCCCCCGCACCAAAAGTGACAGACTTTTTTGTTCATAGAATTAAGCGCGTCACTTGTCCAGGGATAGATAGTCAAAGACTGCAGCAACATGTAGATTGGTTATCGATTTTTAAGCGAAAGAGTAAGTAGGTACCGTACAAATAACATTGCCAAGTATACCCACCTATTATTAATAATAGACCTCCAACTTGTGAAAAAATATTGTTAATGTTAATAATTGGCGGGCTAGGTTGAATGGGCAAATGGCAACATTGTATGTTTGTTTTATGTGATAAACAAACGAGCAGATTGATCCCCATGGACACACACAATACCAGAGGAGTCTCAAGTGCATTGCTCGCCTTTTAAAAGGGTTTGGGCCTCCGGTATCCTCACTCACTTGGCGAAATACGACCTAGGCGTTGTTTTAAAGGTACATAATAAACTTAACTTACCTCCAATGAGCATAATGATTAAAACGGAAACGAACACTCCCGTTAGTATCATAAAGACGGCCGACAAAACAATAATTAATAAAATACTAAGAGCAGCAAATAATAAAGTTGTTAGCAAAGGTCTTTCTAAAAGAAAAATAATTGGCTGCAAACATGACTTTTGAATTTTATTTGTTATTTTGGAATATTTAGCTTTACATGGCCCTGGAAAGAAATAAGCAAGTGCTATGATTATCATGGTATGCATTTATATCTAATAAGTAAGTGTAAAAGCTAAAATGTTTTCGTATTGTGTACTTACTGCATGACAATTCCACTGCTATTCTAAATGCGTTATTTATGTTAATTTCCATTTTACTCCTGGATTTCCAGTTCCTACTACGATTTTAATTTTATTTGATTGAAGAAAATTAATAAAATTAAGACCCACGTCAATGTGGGTATATAATTGAAAAAAAAAAGAAACTAACTATGTTCACCTGATTTCTCAAATTCGGTGAATATTACAGAATTTAAATAAAATAATGTAATACATATTATTTCTTTTTTTTAACTTTCTTTTACAACAATAAAAACTATTAATTAACAGCCCATAGCTGTAGTAATATTAGAAGCAAGCAGGAATGAAACAGCCTTATCCGATATCACCCGATATGTAACCTGTGATCTTAGACTACCTATATATCCAACCTGTGATCGAACTCAATTGAAAATGCGTGATAAAATTTTATGATGTTACCTAATAAGCCGTCGGGTTTAATATGGAAATATTGTGTAGGAGTCTGGCAACTCTGTAATAGGCTGAATAAGTCAATACCTTTGCTGCCTATCAACATTTTCGCGCCAATATTTGACAATTTTAATTTGATTGTGTTCATGTGTTTGTGTTGTCATAATGTTCATTCTCACGTAATTCCACCGTAATTCTCAAGTTTGTCAGCTCTAAACACGAAATATTTTTTATTATAAGTAGTCGGCATTTCTGTTCAAAATTTACATTAGGTATCTGGGAAATCGTAAAAGATGGTAGGTAAAGTATTACTTGGATAAATAAGAAAAAGTACAAATGCTATTAATAAATACCTAATAAATTAATGGTTAACTTCTCTTTCATCTCTAATGTGTATGTACTATTTTTTAGGTCGGGCAGTATGATGAAAATATGTTACCGGAAATGTTGCCTATTTACTATACGAGGCTGTTTCCTCAAAATATATTTTGTAGGTGGCTAACTTGTGGCAGTTCTCCACAGCCACTTTCCAACAGGGAGCTATCATTCACACTAGCAGATGATGTCTATTTGCGATATTTGTCTATTTGTAATCAAAAAGAATTACAAACTCTGCTTCAAAAGAAGTGCCCACATAAGTTGGATATTGGTGCTGTTTACAATACTAAGTAAGGAAATAACATTTTGATTTCTTATGTGATAATTTTGTAATTTAGGTAGCTCTTTACTAATATCAGTCAAATTATTTACAGTAATATATAATGTATGCTGCTCTTTATCTAATTTTGACAGAACCTTGTTTTGATTTATACAATTACCACATAAATAGTAAATTACAATGCTTTACAGACCTTCAATAGGCCGACATGATGCTGTGGTGTTATCCAGAGAATTGGTATTTGATATAGATCTTACAGATTATGATGAAGTGCGAACATGTTGTCAGGAAGCTAAAGTTTGTGAGAAATGTTGGAAATTCATGGTGATTGCCTGTGAAATTATTGACAAGGCTTTAAAAGGTAATTGGTATTTTGGGGATTCATTGATGACATTTTAGGTTTTCTTGTCATTGCCAGGCCTGGACTTAGGTTTAGGGCCCCTAGGCAATTAGCATTTCTGAGGCCTCCAAGCTAGGCTTTAGAGCTTAGTTACAGGTCCGCCACTAGGTCTAGGCAGAAATCCGGCACTGGCCATTGCTACATGTTAATATCTCTCAAGAAACTTATTAGTCTCTTTACCAGTTAATTGATTACAGTATTAACTTTTATGGCCTCATTCCATTAGTCTTGTAGTCATGCTTGTGTGCTACAAGGCTACAACTGAGCTTGAGCTTCTGGGTTTTAATTACCAGTTTTACCAATAGAATGGGTTATTGGGTAGGAAGTCTTATGAAATCCTCAGTAGCAGCTCGCTGTTTGGAATGGCAATAAGTGTTAATTTAAAATACAATTAACACATAATATTTTTGTCATAATTTCAATAAAAAGAAGCAACAGCAGTCATATAATTAATTATTTTATCAAAATCTTAAATCAATGGTCCTTATGTATAAAAATACATGTTTGTGTCACTTATTTTTAGTTTGCTGCTCAGTAGCTAAAAACATATATAACATACCATCACGCCTGTATTCCCCGAAGGGTTAGGCAGAGGCGTACTAATGTACACCCACAGTTCGCCGGTATGTTTAGGTCCCATGTAATAGGGGGCGAGCCTATTGCCATTAAACGGGCACAAATTCCTGACTCCGAGCTGCCACTGGGAATTTCATAGAAAAACCCAATAACACTGCTCGACCTGGGAATCGAACCCAGGACCTCTAGCGTAGCAGTCGCGCTCAGGACCACTTGGCTAATGAGGCAGTTAGCTAGCTCATTAGCTAAGTGGTCCTTAGTGCTCCTGCTATGCTAGAGGTCCTGGGTTCGATTCCAAGGTTGAGCAGTGTTTTTGGGTTTTTCTATAAAATTCCCAGTAGCAGCTCAGAGTTAGGAATTTGTGCCCGGTTAATGGCAATAGGCTCGCCCCCTATTACATGGGACCTAAACATACCCGAACTGTGTACGCCTCTGCCTAACCTTTCGGGAATACAGGCGTGATGGTATGTTATTTTTAGTTTATTACTATGCATATTCCCACATTTTTTAGTTAGCATAATTCAAAACTTATGTAAACTTATTGTATTATATGATACAAAGACAAATATCAAAGGTCTAAATCTTGTATTAACATGTGTTTTATATGGGTATGTAGGGAAATGTCGAAAAAAATTTTTGTTTATCATTACATTTAAGTTGTGTGAATTTAATTTTCAGAGGATTTTGGTTTCCAAAGCATTTTGTGGGTGTTCTCTGGTAGAAGAGGCATTCATTGCTGGGTGTCAGACCATGAAGCAAGAACACTAGACAGCCCAGGACGGGGTGCAGTAGCTGATTATTTGTGCTTGATAATGGGTGGAGATAATCAAAATAAGAAAGTCCACTTGGGAAATGATAACCTGCATACTAGTATTAGGTAAAAAATATTTATTATCAAGCTCTTATCTTTGTTAAAAACAAAAATAGATGCTATTCATTTATACATTGTGTAGAGGATAAAATATGTAAACATCTACTTAGGTACACTAACATTATTAATTAATTTGATTTCAGGAGAGCTTTAAGCATTGTTGATAAATATTTTGAACAGCTTCTGCAAGACCAAGAGTTTTTCAGCACTCCAGAGAGACTAGACAAATTACTTAAAATGATACCAGATGAAACATTAAGATCACAAGTTCAAAAGAAACTGGAAGCAATATCAGATTCATCTTTAGAGAGGTGGAAAATGTTTATAAGTGTTTATGAAAATTATTGTCGAGATGTAAGTTATGCTGGAATATTTTTTTCAGTATCTACTGTATTAGTCTAGTGGTCCAGAGTGTAACTGTTACACTTGAGGTCTTGGGTTTGAATTCCAGGTTGTCCAGTATTTTTTGAAATTTTTCTGTGAAATTCTCAGTAGCAGCTCAGAGTCTGGATTTGTGCCCAGTTACTGGCAGTTTATAGGCTCGCCCCCTTATACATGGGACCTAAACTTATCGGCAAACTGTGGGTGCACCTTTGTACAGCTCTACCTAACCCTTTGGGGAATACAGGTGTGATGGTATGTTATGTTTATCAGTTGATAAAAAAATATTTTTTCAGTCTGGGAACAATGTTCGAAAAATGAGATACCTAATAGAAGAAATCAAAATTCAGTATTGCTATCCAAGATTAGATGTGAATGTAACTAAAGGGTTCAACCACTTACTAAAATCACCATTTAGTATTCACCCAAAGACTGGCAAAGTTTCTGTGGTATTCAAACCAAATAATGCAAAGAATATGAAACTGGAAGAAATACCCTCAATCTATAGTTTACTTGATGACAGTGCTCCAGATAATGCTCAGCATGAAATTAATATGAGAGCAGCTGTGAAAAACTTTCAAGAAGTTGTATTTTCTTTGGAAAAAGCTGAAGCAATAAGGAGACGAAATGATGCTAGTGAGTACAATATCTTCATCATTATTCTCAATCCATGTTGGAGTTAGCTTCCAGTCTAAATGCAACATTATCTATCGACATCTACCCCTATATCTATCTATATACTAATATCATCACTACTTATTATAAAAAAAGTCGTTTCCCGCTGTCTGTCCCTATGTATGCTTAGATCTTTTAAACTACGCAACGGATTTTGATGCGGTTTTTTTTAATAGATAGAGTAATTTAAGAGGAAGGTTTTAAGCTATTTAACATAACCCTATGACACTTAGGAACGGGGCAGCGTGGGTGAAACCGCGGGCGGGCCGCTAGTACTAATATATAAAGCTGAAGAGTTTGTTTGTTTGTTTGCTTGAACGCGCTAATCTCAGGAAACCCTGGTCCGATTAGAAAATTTCTTTCAGTGTTAGATAGCCCATTTATTGAGGAAGGCTATAGGCTATATAGGTATCATTACGCTACGCGGACGAAGTCGCGGGCAGAAGCTAGTTATATATAAAGAGGAAAGATTTGATTGTTTGTAAGTTTGGAATGGATAATCTAGTAAAACCACAGGAAACAGCTATTTTGTATACCTATAAAATGGCTGTCAGCGTACAAAATACTAATACCTAAGTACTTATACACTAGTTGTAATACTTACCTTATATTTTAGGCATTCCATTGCAGATATAAATAAATTGTTTTTTTTTTGTTACAGATACGTCACTTGAATTTTAAGTTTTGCAATGACTTCAATAAATAAAACTTGAAAATCTGACAGACAGACGGACGGACCGATAACAGTGATCCTATTAGGGTTCAGTTTTATCTTTTGCGGTACGGAATTCTAAAAAGGACGTACCAGTCGCCAATTTGCTGCAATAATAACGTTAAAAAGTACAAATAACATACATAAGAAATTTTCATTTTTCTCTGAACCCAACCCATACTCTCTTCCCCCGCCGCATATGGCCAATGATCAGATATAACATTGCACTGCAACCTCAATTATCTGATCACAACAAAACTAGAAAGAATCATGTAAAGGGGACCAGTATAAATCAAAAACATACTAATTAATATTAAAATATATGCATTTATTTCCATTTACCAAGCAATAGCTAGCTTCTCCAATAACCCGTAGGTTCAAAACTTCATGTATATAAATTATAAATGTTATACCTACTTATAAATTATTGCTAAATTTAAAGATCATTTTTTCGTGAAAATTGGGTGGGAAAGATTTTTCTATAAAATGGTTATGATCGAAGAGGTATGCTTATTAAAATATGCTTAAAACAATTTATAAATCAATGATAGGTAAATATCGTTGTTTTGTGTTACGTCCGTACCAATTACTGTTACTAGCAAAATTTGAATCTAACTCTAGTGTAATTACCTACATCGTATGTAGAAACAAAGACTCGTTTATTAAAAAAAAACACTTAAAAAAACTAAAAAGACAAAAACAAGTCTAGTAGTCCAGACCTATGTAAAGTAATATTGAATAACTACACCATTTAAATGTTTTCATGATCTTGCCGTCGGGACCCATTCAAAATCGTGACCGTCTCTAAAATTCCCAGTAATGGGTCCCGACTGCAAGATCATGAAAACATTTAAATGGTGTAGTTATTCAATATTACTTTACATAGGTCTGGACTACTAGACTTGTTTTTGTCTTTTTAGTTTTTTTAAAAGTGTTTTTATGCAGTCGGGTTTTTTAGTTATTTTAATTACGTAACTTGTTTCCGGATTTTTAGTGCAAAACTACGAAAAATCTGCAGACGCTTAATTTAAAACTAAGGTGTGTTATTTACTTGTGCAAGATTTATACAATACTGTTACGGAATGCTCAAAACATATTTTTCAGCCCACGCATTAAAGCGCATAAAATCCGCCATTTTTTTTTTTTTAATTTCATATACCCAGTGACACTCGTGCCATCAAGACAAATCTAATGAGGTATCATTTATCTAAATCGGTTGCACCGTTGAATAGTTACGAGCGGACATAGGAACGGACATACATACATACATACATACATACATACATACATACACGTCAAACACATAACCCTCCTCCTTCGGCAGTCGGGTAAAAAGCGTCTAATAAGATTTTGTACTAAGTAGCAGTCCTCGCTAAGATAGTTTCGACTGTAAACCTAATCACGAATTTGCAGACACGATATGATAATTTCACAATAAAGTACCTAATTTTAGTTTCAAACATGTCTCCCCGATATAGATTAAACTATTAGCAGATCAGGGGGCCTACCATGAACTCTTATAACAGGTCAATTTTAGTCGGAAAGTGAACTGTCGGGCTATTTTGTACTGTGAACACTTGAAATAGCCGACGAGCCAGCGGTCACGTGACTAAAGCCGGCGAGTGGTCACGTGACAGCATGTCAGCGGTCTAACCTGCAGAAAGCTTTACCATGAACTCATTTTGAACATATAAACACTCGAAAATTGAACTGCCGTGCAGTCATATCTAGCAGCCGTATGAAAGTAACTTCTATTGAACTGTTTTCTTTAATTTTAAAGTAAAATCATAAGTATAAGTAAATTTGTGCATATTATATTATTGTGGCGTTATTTATATACATGTATAAAATAATAGACAAAATAAAAAGCATTATTTTTGGCGTTTATATTAGATGTGTCATGAAGATGAAATATTTGGGTTCCTCGAGGAAGAAAATTGGAAAATTTGTTGGTACTTTCATAAGATGAATTAAAAATAATGCCAGATAATAAATAAAAAAATAAAACTTAATTTATATTTATGTATTTGTTTTTTCAAATAGTATTTGTATTTATGTACCTAGGTAATAACATAAACAAACTTACTAACCTAGCCTTTAAATCTTTGATAGCACCATGATGGAAATCAAATCCATCTCCGTTCACAATTTACGAGACATTGACCGTGCACATTTGTTTTAGCCCATTGCAATAACCTTTTGATTATTTAAAAGTCCCTATTTTTTTTCATTGTTCACATGAAACTGTCTTTGATGTCTTATTATCGAAATTAGATATGCACTTTTCCACTCACAATAATGGACACGATACAAATATCTGCATTAAGCATTCCTCATTTATAGAAACATGATGGGTATTTACAAAAACAATTCACTAAACCCACTTGAACCTCACAATCACCAAATCACAATAACAATACTCTAGGTTATGTTATTATTTGATACGGTACCTACTTGAGTCGTTCGAAAATAACACTAAGTAATTTTGGTAAGTAGGCTAAGCGTTTTAAGTATTGAAAAGGGTATTTAACAACTAAATCATATTATATAAAATGTTATGCAACCAATTAATAGTTTTTGTAGAATTATCAAGATCGTACAAACGCTTTTTTTAATTAATATTATGTAGTTCTATAAAACCGTAAAACCGATACTAATGCGTAAGAGTATTTCAGAACGTTTGTTTATAATATAGCGAACCGCTCAGCAATAAGTTCGCAGGTGTGAAGTTGATATCTTGCAAGTCAGTCGGGATTGTTCATGGTACAAATAGAAAACCTGTCAGGTTAACCTGCTAAGTTGGCCTGTCCTGTACAGGGCAAATATTTTAAAAGTTCATGGTAGGCCCCCTGATTGCTTTTAGTTATAAGTTACAACAGAAAGTGGCTTCATTGGGCATAATTATTTTAGACTTTGGTGACTGAAATGGAAGGGCTGCTTGTGTATAAGTAATTGAACTTATCAATAAAATATGTTTTACTGCATCACAGTAAAGAAAAATTAAATGCGTCTACTCCTGCCAACTACCACTGCCATGCCGATTGTTCATTTTCTCAAATAGAGCAACTGAGAGCTACATTAAGAAAATCTTCAAATCCGATTGTTACTGTGCCGTTTTGTTGGGTGTCACGCGCCCTAAATGCTTCGGTGAAACGTTGAATTTGCACACATAAAACAATAAATTGGTCCACTGAAACTTTTCCTTCCTTTGAGTCACTTCTTTTGACTAAGAAGTTTACGAATTCCGGCGAGAAACGGAAACCCATTTGTGTCAATGCTGAAACATAGAAAATATACGTATTAAGGACGCTATCACATTTTGAACTTGCTCAAATTTAGGTATCTGATTTGCAACACAACAACATTACGCGCACGCACACATTGAAACCGCTGTCCGCTCGATTTTATACGTAACTTAACTAATCTTGATACATGAAGGTATTATTTTTTTATTTTACTGGTATTGACTCAAATCTATATATATAAAAGAAAGTCGTGTTAGTTACTTCATTTATAACTCAAGAACGGCTGAACCGATTTGGCTGAAAATTGGTGGAGAGGTAGCTTAGAACCAGGAGACGGACATAGGATACTTTTTATCCCGTTCCCGTGGGAGGTGATGACAGACCGAATTCCACGGGGGCGAAGCCGCGGGCAGAAGCTAGTTAGTAATAAGTTTGCAATCGAATTTGGTAACCATGGAAAACATGATATTAACGCAGATGGTACTTATTAACAAGTACCATCTGCGTGATAATCACGTTTTCAGTATTTTTTGGAGTTTATCAATACTCATTACGTACATAATGTAGGTACCCAAAATAAATGGACTAATTACAATATTCTTAAGAATCTAACGACCATTTTGCTATTACCTACAAGGAAAACCCACGATCCCCATTTTGAAAAGATGTAAGTACTTATGTGCTGACAATTGTTGGATCAATATATATTCAAATATTAGCCTGGGAGTTTATAGTAGATTTTCGTTTTGATATTTAAAAATAATCATTCTCCTAAGGATGTATTTTATTTACTGAGACTGGGCACAAGATCAGATTTTTGATAAAAATTAAAACAAAGTAGGTAGTAAACAGTATAATAATTTGTATATAGGCAGGATACAAGTTGCAAAAATTATACAGCAGTGTACCAAAATGGAATGATATTTATTTCTGTAAATAGATCTTTTAAAGACACTTTTACGAGTCGATTATTTACTTTTTTTTTAAACTAGGTGGCGCCGACATTTTCAATCTGACGATCTCTGAGAAGTGTAGCTACCTATACGGATAAGCTGCTCAAAAAGATAATCAATCTCGATTATTCTTCTGCCTTTTGGCTTATATTCCTTTATCGCGAATTCCTGCTCCTGAAAATAAAAAGGCAACATTAGTAGGTACCTAAGGAAAATCAAATAAAAAAAATTACGTAGGTACAATCGTTGAAATAACTTTTTTTTTCTTTTAAAAAGCTTACTGGCAATGTGGGTCACACATTACTAGTATTCTTGTTAACCCCTCGTGCTAAGCTAAATGCTTGTGTTACGATTGGGTTCACGACGGTAGTGCAATGGGTGGGGTTCGAACCGGCAACCACAGTCCGATGCCCTAGCCATTAGGCTACCGCCGCTTCTAAACACTTTCAAGTGAAATATAATTTTGGTCATCATCACCTACGGAGACATCTAAGCTGCACTCCCTGTTAAATAAAAAAACCTACTATATTTTCTAATATAAGGTATGGCATAACAAAACTCCAGAGTAGATTTGTTATTTCTGATTACAACAACAACAATATATAGATTAAAAAAAATAACCCCGCCATTTTGAATTAAAACATGAATGACGTACACACGGCTACAGGTCTACCTATACAAAACCAGTCTAAGCTGATCTCGCACTTTATAGACTTTCTATGCAATAAGAGGCCAGCGTAAACTGGTTTTGTATAGCTTAATGTGTAGCCGTGCGTACTCGTAGTCACCACCCCCAAAAATCCCAAAATTGACTATTAGTATATACGGTATCGAATATCTCAAAAATATTTTTTTACGCAATTTGTTTTCCTGTAGATGATAATATCATTATTCATATAAATCTTTATCCGTAATCTACATCCATTATAAATACAACTATGTACCTATTTATTTCTAAAACAAATTTCAATAATTGTACTTACTTCTATTTCGGACCGAAAAAGTATCAACTTCGTCCAACCAGAGTATACAACACGGCACTCTCTTTTTACGTATTTTTTTTTTTGACAGCATGCGATACACCCGTCCTTCCACGAGCGCGTTTGAGCGCGGTATGACGAACGGCGAGTAGAAATTGTATGGAGAAATTTGGGAGCGTTTCATTTTTTTCTCATAAATTAAAAACTTATTCATTTGGCTACAAAATTTTTAGCTATTCGTATAGAGGACTATATAAGCAACGTTTTTATATTATTTTTATGTTTATAATTGCAGTGGATTTAGCTAAACTGGTACCTATTCAGACCCCATTTTTCGTTTTTTTTTGCGATTAGTGTGATGGTGAAATCGTATTTGTGTGAAAATGTTGTATAGGGTTATACATTTTTTATGGAATCATTGTGGAGATGAATATATTATCTTTAATTTGAAACCAAGATATCCTCGCAGTTGTGCTCCTAATTCGTTAAAATGGTACCTGAAAAGCACTGATATTTGTAGAAAATTGTGATAGCGTCCTTAAGAAAGAATTATAGACTGGTATTTAAAAATAAAAGTAATACTATTAAGAAATAGTATGTTCTCAAATGTTACCATTAGAAAGCTCCTTTTCTTCTATGCTGCCCGATTGATCCGTATCATATGTTTTGAATACTGCAAGCCATTGGTTTATGTAGGTATAAAGTTTTTCAAACTCCTCAACATTGATGTGCCCTGAACGATCTTTATCGAACATTCCTGTAAAAGTATTTTTTCATTACCCAAAAATGATGAAGAGTTACTAGGTATAGAAATAGCTACCTACTGCAAACCATCTTTGGCAGCAACGGATTAGTGAAAAGGTCCTGGGAGGATGACAGTACCGTTCCTACCACAAAGTGGTATTATCCTGCTCACAAGGGTTTCAAACGTTAGCAACCTGCTGTATATATATTGTATACATTTATATTCAGCAAAGGTATCATAATATAGATATATAGCTAACTAGCCATTACCTTGTTGACTTTTTAAGACAAAACCTAGGCTATTTCCTTCTACAAAGTTTAATATTTCAATTCATCAAAATAAGTTTAGATGTGAAAACTTAACAAAAAAATAAACAGACAGACAGTTACTTTCGTATCTATAATAGTATGGATTAGGTACGAGTAAGTAGGTCACGATCAGTGTAAGTTTTGTAACATTTTCCAAACGACAATGCATCCAATCCAATGCAGTCAGTATATCCTCAAACTGACTAGGTATGTACTACTTAAACTTAGACTAATGTGCAACATAAGGAAATCTAAACTTACCAATCATTAAATTGCAGGCAATTTCAGAGAATGTTTGACCTTGAGCATTTACCAACGCTGCTTTTAGCTCTACAGCAGTGATAAAGCCAGACTGATCTTTGTCAACAGCACGAAACCACTGTTGCACTTGAGGATTGACACCACCTCCTGATCCTATTGATGGATAAGGTCCATGCCCTATTTCCAATTGTCCTGGCGGCGGGCCTCCATAGCCTGCTGGCTGTCCATATCCTTGCGGAGCACCACCATAGCCGGGCTGAGCATATCCTGGCTGAAAATAAGTTGAGTTTGTAATGTTGGGTAGTAGCTTTGTAGTATTTACTCGTACTTCACCGACTCCATCCCTACTACCTACTGAAGAGTAAAGTAGTGTCGGGTAAGTAGTCCATTTTTGCTGTCGTCATGGGGCCTCATCAGGTAGAAAGAAGGTTTATAAAATATTATATCTCAATTGATGATTCAATCTATTTGTTACGAATGCACCTACATAAATTGAAGTTCGTATAATACTTAAAACTACTAATTTTCATAATTTTCAAAAAATATTTCACCATATTAATCAATCAATTAGTAATTAAAAATTTACTGTTAGGTATGTGTAAAAATTCCGGTCCCAAAAATTACCAAAATTGGACGGGGGGCGACGATCAAGTTTCTCGATTTCGATTCGAAAAAATCGCATGTTATTTGGACTTATCGTTTACACAGAATAATAAAAATTAAACTTTTATAAAAATAACAAATGGGGTAATTTCTCCGTAACTCAATCCGCACGTTCGATACTGCAGAGAAAACCTTAATTATCTACTACTCATGGTCATGACATTCGAGGCGTTCTTAAAATATTTTGACTATGGCGGCTAGCTATTGAAACAAGAAACACGAGTGTATTTGTTTTAAGAGAGTTTTTTGGACCTAAGACGTATGGTCCGATGATACCCGCCCCGATACATTTAGCGAAAATCTGTGCTGGAATGAATCTTCCTTCCTCTTTCTGTTATGATGGTTATACAATTCTTATCTGGTAAAGGTACAATTCCGTCCAAAGAATGTTTCTACTTGGCTCTTCAAGAAAGCATTGAATAAAATCCTCACGACGCGGGTAATCTGAAGGACTTAATTCCTCGCATCATCTGTAGTGATACGTCTTTAAAAAAATCCATACCTACGTTTAAGTGGCTACAATGGAACGTCGTGCTGCTTGCTCTGGAACTTGCCGTTGGATTTTCATGAAAATAATTAAGAATTTCTACTTCTAAGGCGCGATGGTTTCGGTTAGCTCCCCTATCAACCAACAGCAGTGCCGGATTTCTGCCTAGGCCTACAAGGCCCCGGTCTAGGGGCACAGCGAGCCTCATGTGTACGTTACCCTAGCAGGAAAGTAGCTCCTAGAGTGATATGAGTGGAACGTATAATTAGTGCGTAATCTGCTGTAATTGTGCGCCACATAAAAAAAATCTGCGCTTTGTAGTTTTGGAAAAAATTGAGAAAAACGATTCCTGCTGGAGGAACGTTACTCCAGCAGGAAAATTCTATTCTATTCTACAAATGATCGGATTGAGAAATATTGTATATGGGCAGAAAGCTTATATTTGTGCATAAATGTGCGCCAAAAATATAGTTTGTGCGTCTTCAGGTTTTTGAGATATTGCATTTCCTGCTGGAGTAATGTTTTGCAAAATCGTTCATCTCTAAAACCATTGCAAGTGCTTCTGTAGAATAAACACACACGAGTAGCTCCTTATTTCTGCGTATTTGTGACAGAATTAGATTTAAGAAAATATTGATAATTTTCAAGTAATAGCGCTTTTTTAAAAACCAGAAAATAATTATATCGCAGCGCCGAAATGAGTAAACTTATAAGACAGCTGAAAACTGTATTCGGTTCTTCTTGACGCTTATAATAACCATAAAAAGTATCAAAATGTACAGTCGCCGTCAGATATATTGTAGCAGACAAGGTGACCAAAAACTTCTGAACAATTTAAAATGTCAATAAGTTCCATACACTACAAGTTACCATTAATATCTGAACATTCATTACTTCATTAATATCTGAGCAAATGCTTGTCAATAATTTCTATACATATAACTAACCAAAAATATCTGAACACTTATAACGTCAAGTGTATCTACGCAGACAAACACTGAGTTTACATATCTTGTGTTTTAGATAGGATGAACCAAACATTATACTATTTAATACGATGGAAAGGGAATAAAAATTGAATAGAAAATCATTTGTATAGGATGCAAGTGATGCAACTGATAATTATGTTAATGTCAAACCATCGAAAGAAAATAGATCTTGGTTTTGTAATGAAATAAAATTATGGTACTAAATATTTTTTAATTGGGACAACATTAATAAAACATTAGTATTTTGTGTAACCTCCTTCTACATTTAATACGTCCTGTAACCGTTTTCGCATGGAACCAACAACCTTTTCACAAAAATTTCTCCCTCTAAACGTTTCCCAAACGTTATTTGCATGTCGTCTTAATGCTTACATATGCTACATTGATTCCCATCCCAATAATCCAAATATCTGAACACTTATAACGTCAAGTGTATCTGACACTTGACGTTATAAGTGTTCAGATATTTTTGGTTAGATATATGTATAGAAATTATTGACAAGCATTTGCTCAGATATTAATGAAGTAATGAATGTTCAGATATTAATGGTAACTTGTAGTGTATGGACTTATTGACATTTTAAATTGTTCAGAAGTATTTGGTCAACTTGTCTGCTACAATTATCTGACGGCGACTGTACATACATGAGTTATTAATAAATAAAATATTTAGTTTGAGTTATTATTAAAATATAATAATATTGCTCAAACTCAAAACGATGCACGATGGTGTGAAAAAAAATCACTGTAGGAGCTACTTTCCTGCTAGGGTAACGTACACAAAGTAGGTAAATGTAATTAAAATGCTGGAGGCCGGCAGCCATATCGCATGTTTTACGTACCGCGCGGCTGTAGGCATTTATTTCTTAGATACGGCCGAATCACAATACTGTGTATAAATAACTATACTGTGGTTAGGCGCTGGCCATGCGTCCCGCTCGGCCGCGCAGGTGTCTGACTGACGTATGAATGAAATAAGTACGGAACCTGTTTCAAACGTAAACATCGGACGTGATTTCGTGAATGGCGCGTACAGTCGAGTTCATTAATATATTGGCTATTCCATGCTTCAAAAATATATGAACGTCAAAAAAGTTAATAATATTGTGACAACTATAAGCATCATTTAATTGTGGTCAAGATTTAGATTCATTATTATGTGACTGCTATTTTTTCAATAACATGTATACAGCCAAAGGCACATTAATATATGAACAACTGTTAGATTCACAATTATGTATGCACACATAAATACAATAATATCTGAACTACTTTACGTAATTCCAATTCAGCCTTATTGTTAGGTACGACATAAAGATCTCACAACTTTTCCCCCTTTAAACCCCTTACAAGTTGTAAGTTACAACCCTTTTTCCGCATTAAAAAGTAGCCTATGTCTTTTCTCAGGCTCTAGACTATCTGTGTACCAAATATTAGAGCTATTCTGATGTAACATTTACGGAGTCATTTCGAACTGTGAAACTGAAGTTAACGAGAGCGAGAGTAAGGAACTTGCCAAGAACCGCACCATACACAATAAGAGCTGTGCAGCCGCGCGGGGGGAGGGGAATACGCCTTAGTGTGCTTATCCGAACGTCTGTGTCTTATTTGTAGAATAATTAGCCAAAAAATGCTACCCAAAGACACTATTCCACGCGGACGAAGTCGCGGGCACAGCTATTTTTTTTATAATTCGTAAATGGCCAAGCTGTACGAAAACATGCATTGAAAGACATTTATTTTAAAAACAAAAAAGCAAACGCGAGGAAAACTAATTGACTTTCCCATGCATGTACACATACTTAAGAAGATTAGCCTGCTCAGATATTATTGAAGCCAATACAGTTTAGATATATATTTGAAAACGGTGATCACATATTATTGCCTTATGCACAGCATATATTATTGAACCGTTCACATGAGCACATATTTTTGATCTCTAGGTTGTATAGAATTTATCGAACTTTCCAACGCTTACAATATTTTGAATCCTTGACAGTGCCAATATATTAATTAACTCGACTGTACACAACTCGGCGCACGTCTAGTTGCTTGAGAAACTGTTAGACTCGACATGATACAATAAGGAAAAATATAACCTATATTAAAAAGTAGTGTAATCGATCCGGCTATCGATTCTGAACAACTAGTTTCAGGTTTTCAGATCTCGCACCACCCCGGCACGGCAGTACCAAGTAAACAGTAGGTAAGTAGTCTTAAAATAAAGTAAAGGGTACTTTTATATAGATAATTTTATTCTGTAAAGTATATAAATAGTTACCGTATTTACATAGTTTATACCTAAACAATAAAAAAAACTGCATTACTTATTACTATTGAGGTCTTTACAATTATCAATACCTATTAACTATAAGATGCGGCAATTTTGTATGCAGTCTGTTTCGGGCCCTAGTAATATTCACAAGAACTTACTGTACTGTAAAGAAATGAAATTCAAACAAGGTATGTAGGTACCTAAGTAATAAAAAAGTGACGCGTAGCTAGCGCCATAATAGCCGTATCAATGATACGGGGCCCCGAACAACAAGGGGTCCCGAAGTGAATCCAGAGTCGAGCGGACCCCTCCAAAATGAATTGAGGGCGTTCATGTCGGGTAGAACAAACGAAATTACGTTACAATGCTCTTGAGTATTATTACATAATTATATACTTATTTAGGGGTATACCTTCAGTACACCCCTAAATAAATAATATTGATTATGTACCTATTATCGTATAATATACAGAAAAAATAGTCCAGCAGCAAGGTTAACATTTTATAGGAGTAACAGTAGTTATTAAATTGCTGCTATTAAGAAGGACATACTTAAGTACCATACTTTATAAATGAGCATCTTCCTCAACTTTAAATTTTAATTTGTTCAAATGTTATACCAATTGTTTTTAACTCATTAGCAGTGGTACCTACTTGGTCTTAGACCAATTGCAATTGTATTAAATTTGCCTTCTGTTAATTAGTACCCTAAATGGTTATAATATAAAAACGGTTAATTTTATAATTTTCGATGTAGCCTACTCAACAGAACAAAACATGATGACGCCCAAAATCATAAATATTCAATAATCTCACTCCCTCTCCTTATGTGTCGCAGTAGAATTATATAATTCGCCATTTTACATAACCGCATGCCGCTTTAGGAAATAGCTCTATTATGTAAAATAGCTGAAATAAGTTCAGCACTTTTGCATAATTGGTGTCCTTCAACACGCGGAATGGAATGAACGTTTTGCGTTCAACAAAGCGGCTTGATGTTAAACCTGTCTTGTAAAACAGTACATTTCATCGTGAAATGAAATGTTGGATTGTAGATTTTAGTTCCAAAATTCAGCGCCAGGGGCGTTGTGTAGCATAACAATGGCCTATGGCCTATGCTAATCTAGTTAACCAAAATTTCTTCTATACAATTATGCACAATGGCTACATTTCAGTTCTGGTCACAGTTGTAACCTAACCTAACATAACCAATATAAACATATTTCATCCCGAAATTACCCCGTAAAAACTAAATTTGATTGCAAAAATCCGTGAAAATATAACTAAATGTCATAGGTTATCGTAACTGCATTTAAGTCATTCTACAAAACAAAAAAACGTGGGTGGCAGTTTTGACAAACGTATCGCAATGGCAATTGAGCTGGAAGCCATTCAGCTATTTTACATAACAGAGCTATTTTATAAATCAGCTATGTAAAATAGCGAATTATACAATTCGAACACAATGGATAGGCATGCCGCATGTGTAATTATGTATGTATAGACATATACTTAAACATTTTCAAAATACCTATAGGTAAACTTATACATAGCCTGCATTATGCATAATATATAACATTACTAATGTTTTATTATTGTGTATTTCTTTTGTAAATTTTCAACATACTTACATAATTATTTATATATCTTTCTAGATTCAAACCAGTAGAGGTGGATTAATATATGGCAATATTATTTTAGATCGTGTGCCTACAATAATTATACATTTTACTGCACTTTAGTCAATATTCATATTATTTAGCAAAAAGATTCTGAAGCTTATTTTGTTTTATTGTTTTTAAGTGCACTTTTATGTAGGTATGTACTAAAATGCTGTTGTATATCTAAAAGCATGTCAAATATACATTTTATGTCTATATAAAGTTTTATCTAATATTCAATAAAAAGCTGCTAGGTAAATCACAAGACGTAAAGTACTCCCCAATCTTTTTGGCCGGGCTGAAGTTGTTGCACCCGCCCCCTTGCCCATGGTACAGTCGACTGGAATATTACTAATGCAAATATCCTATTTAGTATTAGATCAGTAAGCAGATAGATTTTTATTTTATACATAATTATGTGTTTGGCACCAATATAGCGCCTTTGAACTGTGTGACCTGCTATGTTGATATCTGGTTCTTAGGTTTTATCTTATATAATTTTGGAAATTAAATTATCATTTTGTTTTTCTCATATTTTTTACTATGTCAACAAACCATAGCAACGAACTATCAGTGCCTACGCCATCTAGCTAGGTTGTTTGAACTATTATTTACAACAAACGGTTTGGTCGTGAACAATATGCATAACATAATACTTATATATTTTATGTATCAAAAATATTTATTTATTTACACCTTCCATGAACGTAACACCCTTATGAAGAGGTCCGTTCCATCGGAAGAATGATCGTCTTCGTCTTCAAAACTCGTTTCCCATTCATCCGATTAATTTCGCTTCCACGAATACACAATTCATCAGTAAAATTTATCAATAATTCTGTCGCTTTCCTTATATTCCTGCTCGATATTTTTTATCTACTTTATTGCTTAATGACTTCCAATCCGATGACAGGATACCGACAAACAATAATAACAAAACACTATGTAACGAACAATAATAACGATAATAGCAAAAACACTAACTACCAATAACAAAAACGAAATGAACGATTCTGAACTCGACTGTATTCTCAGAACGCAATGCGCATTTGTTTCACGTACGTATGTAACACTCACACAGTTGCAAGGACGCGAGCGGGAAGGAGGCAGCGCGCGGATGTTCGCGGTGGGTGCCCCGTGCATTCGCGCTCTTCCATCTTCCCCTATGATACCTTAAAATGTGTTCTGCGCAGCGACTCGCGCCTATGTTCAGCCCGGCCAAATAGATTGGAGAGTACTGTAGCATTTTTATAAAATGTTTTAAAATAACAAATTAAAAAATATTTATTGCCTATTTAATATTACAAAATAACAGTAAACATACACTTATTACTTACACGACATTCAGTCTTTTACATCAAAACCAATACTGGCAAGTTTGTTACATTTTGTACTAAGCAATCAAGTTACATAGATGCCTAATTTTATTGCCATTTCACTAACTACACTGGATACTTTGTAAACATATACATATTATAACTGGGAGAATATATCATGCTCCTAATACTTTTTTTAAAACAATAAGTTGTACAAATACATAACATAGTTAAATAGCTAGCTGCCAATAAAATAAAAGTATGATCATAACCTGCTTTATAATATTAATCTTCCTCATTGTGTCCGTTTTACATTATGAACATTACATGAGCACATAAGATTTTTATATTGAGTTGGTTGCTCTCTTAAGATTAAATGTAATTAGTGAAAGTGCAGGAAATAGGTAATATGGTACCTATTACTTACAATAACTCTAAAATATACCTTAAATCTAAAAACTTAAACATTACCACTGTGACTAGAAAAACTATAAGTAGCTGGTGTTACAGATGTATTTACACACACTTGAATTGAAGGTTTGAAAGATGAGGGAAGAAGTTTATGTGCCTCAAGCACTGGAGAATAGCTCCGGCACACAGCAGTCTCAAAGTGTACTTGTTCACTTCTATCAGTAGGCACTCCATCAAAACTTGATTGTTTAGCAGAGTCACCCGTCCCACTATCCTTGCATGACGAGTGCTCTAAATTGTCTGAAATATTGTCTGAAAACATTTGTGGCGAATCACTGTCACTATGCACTACATGTGTCATTTTTATACTTTCGGCGGGAAAAGTGTGCACAGCACTTGCCATGCGCCTACGAGTGTGATAAATGATTACCACCCAAATAATAGAAGTCCCTACAGCACAACACACCACTGTAATAATAATAATACCAGCCATATTTTCTTCATTTACCATAATGGCTACTGGAGGCAGCACACGTAACTCAGTCATATCTTTTTTAGTACCCAACTCATTGGTAATCTCACATTCATAATGGCCTGCATCGCTAGACTCAGCTCCAATTATAATGAGCAGCTGATCATCAGCTGTTAAGAAATGGCGTTCTGTAGCAGTAATGGGGGTTCCATCTTTAACCCATTTTATAACTGGTTTGGGAGAACCTGATATCATACATTGTAAGACTACAGAATCACCACTTGTCACTTCTTTGTTTTCCATAACTCTAACAAATGATGGTTCCTGCAATACAGTGAGTGTAGCATTTGCTATAATTGTTCCTGCTGGATTTTTAGCTGCACAACTGTATATTCCCATATCTGTAGTTTTTGCATTTACTATAAAAAACAAATGGTCGGTAGGCATCACATTCATTCGCCTTTCCCTAGCAGCAGGAAAATCATTACCACCATCTTTTTTCCAAGATATTTCTGGTGGCGGATCTCCTGTGGCTGCACAATTTAGTGTTACAGTCTCTCCAGTCTTGACAGTAACATTTGTAGGAGTTTTGGTAAAACGTGGAAAAGTGACTATGTTGACCTTTGCTTTTGTAGAGTATGTGGTTCCAAAATTATTACCAACCACACACTGGTATTTACCAGAGTCAGCATGAGTAACATTTGGAATGACTAAAACTGAAGTTGCTCTTGGTTGACCATTGGGTCCAATAGTGATATTTTCATATACCATTGGATTACTGACATTGCCATTATTTTTTCTCCATAAAAATGTCATATTATTAAAAGGAATTGATGTTGCAGAGCAGATTAAATTAGCTGAGCGTCCTTTGATGGCAAGATGTGTTTTAGGATGTTCCACAACTTTTGGTTTAGGTGAATCGCCACAGTTTTCTTCTTTTAATTTTGTCACTGATATTCCTCTAACATCAGATGGATAGGCACAGTTTGCTGTAACATATTTTTGTTCAGCTTTCTCTTTTATCCATTTTACTATCCACAGTAGATTACAATCACATAAAAGCGATGATGAGTTTAAATGCAATTTTCTTAATTTTGCCATGGAGTCAAAAGCATGTTGTTGAATAGAAGTTATGTTATTTCCTTTTAAATCTAATTCTATAAGATTGGACAACCCATCAAAAGCTCTTGAATTAATAGATTTTATATGGTTAGCAGCTAAACTAAAAGAATCCAAGTTCTGTAGTTTTGAAAATGGTCCAGACATATCTTCAACAGTCCAAGATATTTTATTATTATTTAATTGCAGTGTTTGCAGCTGAGTCATATAGCTAAAGGCATCTTGTGAAATGGATGATATTTTGTTATATCCAAGATTGAGGGTTTTTAAGTTTGCTAAATGTTGAAATGTTCTGCCCTCAACATCTAACAAGTGGTTATGTGATAAATCTAAGAGTTCCAAGTTTGTACATAATTCCCAGCTACCAGAATCTATTTCTGATATCAAATTATTTGATAAGAATAATTTCATCAATGATTCCAATCCATACATCCAGCCTTTAGAAATGTTTCTTATTCTATTATGGTCCAATTGCAATAAATTCATAGACTTGAATCCAAAAAAGGCACCATCCATTATATTATCAATGTTGTTAAACCTCAGCTTTAATGTTGTCAAGTTGGACAACCCTTGAAAAAGAAGCGGATTGATCACATGTAACTTATTGTGGTTCAATTCTAGGGTCCTTAGATTTGTTTGATACTTGAACAAATGATTAGGAAGTGATTTTATTTCATTCCTATTCAATTTCAAAATTTCCATATTTGACAAATTAGTTAAAGCTCCTTCTTGTATGTATTTTATGTGGTTACTGTTCACATTCAGTATTCTGATAGAACTGTTAACAGGAAAAGTACCTGTATCTATTGATCCAATATTATTTCGATTCAAGCTCAATTCCTGTATCTGTTTGTGATGTAGTAGTTTTGGTAAAATATTGAAGGAGTTCTTGTCTAGCTTCAATTCTTGTAAATTCTGTAGTTTTGCAAAAGCCTCCGTTACGTTTTCATTCAACTTATTATAACTGAGATCCAATCGTTCCACCCACATAGGAATTTTTGGCACAGATACGAAATTCTTCTTTGAACAATCAACGTACTGATCCAGGCAATCACATTTATGTGGGCATTCAATGGTTTCTGCTTTTATAGAATATACAACACATATCAAACGAATTATCGCTATAAACAACAACAAATGAGAGAGTCCCATTTTCATGCATTTGTATAGCTGTCCAATTGATACAACACTCTTTGTTCTTACATAATTTAGGACACTAACACGACACACATTAAGTCCATATAAAAAATCACTTTCCTATTTTTCATTTCTGACAATATTTGCATTGTATTAATGATAAAATCGAGCGGTTTAGAAAATAACTCATATTATTTACTGCGATCCACTCGACGGCCATTTTATTTTGGTTCATTGAGACTTGAGTTGAGTTTCCCGTTTCGTACAGGGTTGCCATTAAAAATAAGTTGTTTTGCATGTCGGATCGCTTTCGGATTGCCGAGATGTGGTAAAAAATTGAGAAATAGAGAATACTTTTGTAGCCAATGTAAATTTTAACTAAAAATAATGTTATTGTTTGTAGCTCTAAAAGTTGTAGAGTCAGTCTGTGTCAGTTGAGTAAAGTAGTAGTTTTTTTGTTTGTTTTCGATACCTAGTCCATTTATCGAGGAAGGTTAGAGGCTATATAAATGTATAACATCACGCTATGACCAATAAAAGCGGAGCATGAGCATCAACGAAAAACGTTGCAAAAAAAACGGGTAAAAGTTATTAGGTAGGTTGATCGTTTAGCTGAGCCCGCCAAAATCAAATTACAATTGGTTTTCCGCAATTTGTACATCTATAACACATTCTAGATCCATAGCTGTAGTAATTGCGCCATTAGCTATACAATATTCACAACTGAGCATTAAAATCTTTGATTTTAACAAACGTTACAGAAGATAAAGTAGACACTACTTTATCTTCTGTAACGTCAATCGTCAATTTTGTCCAAAATTGACGATTGATACTACTTTACCTTCTGTGACACTACTTTTATCTACAATTACAATATCGATTTACGAGCAAAGTTTTTAATTCTCAGTTGTGAATTGAATATTATATGGCGCAATTACTACAGCTAGGAATCTAGAATGTTTTGTAGATGTACAAATTGCGAAAAACCAATTGTAATTTGAATTTGGCGGGCTTAGCTAAACGATCAGCCTTATTTCTTTTGAGAGCTTCCGTTGCGTGCGCTGCGTAAATGATTAAAGTTACGTAAAAATCATGTAGCACAAGTTCTAAAAAGACATCTGCGGCAGTATATTATTATGACTATCTTTTAAGGTTGACGGATTGACTCACTATAATCTATTTTATGTTAAAATCAAATTTGTTCTAAATTAAAGGAATTATGTATTTGCAAAGGTGTTTTTATAAACATGATAGTAATCCTTATCCAAATAAATACGTTATTCATTACAAGTATTTAATCATTGACCTTGACATCATTTGATTTTAATGAATATCTTGGGAGATATAATTAACTCCGCAACGAAATAATGATCAAAGTACCACGCGCGCTGGCCGGCCGTTTAGAGCGAGGCATTGTAGTTGTTTATAATATTACTTTAGAGATTCTGCCCGCGACATCGTCCGCGTAGCGTGATGATTTACGTATAGCCTATAGCCTTCCTGAATAAATGGGCTATCTAACACTGAAAGAATTTTTCAAATCGGTCTAGTAGTTCCTGAGATTAGCGCGTTCAAGCAAACAAACAAACTCTTCAGCATTACTTTATTATAAAGTAGTTTAGTGACGGAAAAATTCGACTGCGGCAGGATTCGAACCTGCGTCTTTTGGTTAGATACACCACACACTATGACCACTAAGCTACTACGAGTCCAACTATTGAAAAGCAAGTTACTTTGCTTCTCAACCGACATGACTAAGGTACTTTGCAGTCAGATTGATGTTGTAAGATGCTACTTTACATAATAAATTTTGGAATTTCTGGTGTATCTTACCAGAAAAAGTAGGTTTGACTCATGCCTGCAGTTGAATTTTTCCTTGTAATCTGAGTATGGAAATTAGTGCAAAAAAATACAAAAATATAATTATTTGATTGATGTGGTATGGGTTGTAAAGATAATATATAATAAAATATATAGACTTTGGGTGACAGACCGAACTCCACACATGTGAAGCTGCGGGTGGAAGCTAGAGTGGCATAAACAAAGAGAGTGCAGGAGAAGGGGAAGTGGTGATATGTTGTGAAGACCCTATGCACCAGTAAGTCAAAATAAGTTTTAATTTAAGGTTGGCAAGATACAAGTAAGAAGGAGGTAATAACATAAATTAATGTACTTAAATAAATTTTGGGTTACTTGTTGTGTAATAAGTCTTTGAAGCAAACATTTAGCAGACAGTAGGAATAGAAATAAAAATTGGTCTGGGAGTAATTTAATCATTCTCTGCAAATAAGTTACAATGAATGAGGCTTTCAGAGGTAGACATTGCACCACCATCACTTTTGGGACTCTACTTCTGTGCAACATAGAATAGATTAGTTACCTACTAAATACTCTTATTGAACGCAAGTTTTTTTAGAGTATGTATAATTTATTATTGTAGAAAGGATAGTTTTATTGTAAATGGAGATTTCTTACAACTAGAAATTAGGGGCTTACACGTTGATACTTACATTATACGCCATTGTTGAAATTATTGCGCACCTGAAATAATCAGGGAAGAAAATAAATTAGAAAGTGTTAATTACAAAAGGCAAAAAAAATGAGTATGCACTTACTTATGTACATTTTTTCATCACTTCATCAAATAGAGTATCTCTCCTACTTAGTTATTAATGTTGCTGTGCCCGACAGGGTCCATAATTGTTTCTTACTACTATACTTAACACCTGTATTACATTATGGATTGCAAATAAAAATATGAATATGAAATAAAACCAGTACTTACCTACGTACTTTGGACACAACAAATTTGATTATTGAAGACGTTTATTTACATATAAGTAATCAAGTATCGATACAACATTTAAATCGAATTCCAATTATTTTTGTTTGAGTACTGTGAAATAGGTACGTACTTTCATTGATATGATACTAGGTTACTAATTATGTGTGTGTGAATTGTGTGATTGACTCTCAATTGACTTGACTACTTGACTTGCTGTCAAGTGAAATTGACACCTGACAGCTATGCGGTAATTTGCTGATGACGACAATTCAGCCGCGGGAGTTTAGGCGGGAAAATGTAAAGTGCACATTGTCGATTTTATATTATTTTTCAAAACTTGAATTTCTCCGAAGTTTAATGTGTAATTATGGTGGATAATTAACCATTAAGTGTTCGTGAACGTGTGAGAGTGTAGGCAAATGATATAAAATTGAAAATCGTGACTTTTTGGGTTCACTCCTAAACTCCATCGAAGCCTCAATAAAGATTCTACCGTTTTATTGGGGCAACTGAACTTATACTTGACATTGGCGAACACAAGTGTGGTGCCATAATACAATCCCATGATGGGAAATATTCTTTGAATACTTGATTACTTGACACTGGCAAATACACAAAAAGTGTGGCGCCATAATTTAAAAAAAAAATTCAGCCGCGGTTCGTTCAACCGAGCCCGCCAAATTAAAATTCCAATGGGTTTTTGAAAGTAGGTCTAATAAGTATCTAAGATTCATAACAGTAGTAATTGCGACATTAAGGCCCACTTGCACCAACTTTTTAAATGTGTTTAAATTGCATTTAAACACGAAATTTCTATGAAAAATCGTGTTTAAATGCAATTTAAATATAATTTTACAGTTGGTGCAATTGGCCCTAACTATACAACATCCACAACTGAGAACTAAAACCTTCGCTTAAAGATCCGTAAACGGCTGTACACTACAGCCGTTTTACAGCTGAAGTTTTCATTGGAACTCGATATCAGATCGTGCGTGCGTGATGGACAGCTCGGATGAAAAATGTTTTAAGCTATTGTATAGCTTTTATACCGAATCAAGAAATTCCGTAACGAAAATAAATAAACCCAACACGCCGTCGTTTCAGTTCGGCAGACTTCGGCACGGTGTTTGTGTGCGTGCGACTAGACATATTATGCGTGTAGACTGTACGAAGCTCGCATGGATCGAGACGAGCTGCTCCGAAATCGGACGAATACGTATGCAGTTGTTTGTGAGAAAGTATATGGGTTTACTAGCTTCCGCCCGCGACTTCGTTCGCGTGGTATAGTTGGTACTAAGTCATAGCGTGATATAGCCTATAGCCTTCCTCAACAAATGGGCTATCTAACACTGAAAGAATTTTTCAAATCGGATCAGTAGTTCCTGAGATTAGCGCGTTCAAGCAAACAAACAAACTATTCAGCTTTATATATTAGTACTAGCTTCTGCCCGCGACTTTGTCCGCGTAGCGTGATGATATATAGCCTATAGCCTTCCTCAATAAATGGGCTATCTAACACTGAAAGAATTTTTCAAATAGGACCAGTAGTTCCTGAGATTAGCGCGTTCAAGCAAACAAACAAACAAACAAACTCTTCAGCTTTATATATTAAGTATAGATATAGATATATAGATTATTTATACCAATATAAATGTTATTTTGTTCGTCTTAATTTATTCGTTCCATTAAGTACTGATAGTTCAAACTAATACATTTACATCCTCCATCATCCCTTATTCTATCCCCATGGGGGTTGAATTTATCAAAATCCTATTGAAGCGGACGTCTTCATCATACTAGCTCCAATCTTTAATTTAATTTCAGTTCAATCAGTCGAAAATCTAAGAAGATTTATACAAACTTTCATCCCCTATTTTATCCCCTATAAAATGATGGAATGTATAAAAATCCTTTCTTAGGGGATGCCTACGTCATAGTAGCTATATGCATGCAAAGTCTTTGCAGCCCGATCGGTTTAAAATTTTCAAAGTTTCATACAAACTTTCATCCCCCTATTTTATCCCCTTGGGGGTAGATTATAACAAAATAAGTTTCTTAAGATACATTTTATTTTGACACATGTCGAAAAAACGTCATAACAGTTATTATTACTAAGTATTATTATTAGTTTTTCTCAACTTGCCAAATGCCTCAAAAAATTCGAACCTCTCTCAGTGCACTAAAATGCTAAAAGTATGAGATTAGTTCAAGCACAAGAATTTGATGAAGATTGTGAGGTGATACTACCTACCTACGATTAATGTGTATAGAGAAATATTGATGTAAATAGAAATTTTCAAAAATTGATGTGAAAAAGTTACTATTGCTACTTGTATCGTCAGCGGATGAGTTACAACTTTACAAGACCATGGTAACTATATAATATTCACAACTGAGCATTAAAAACTTTGTTTAATAAACGTTAATTTACAATATCGATTTACAAGCAAAGGTTTTAATTCTCAGTTGTGAATATTGTCTAACTAATGTTGCAATTACTACAGCTAGGAATCTAGAATATATTATAGACCTACAAATTGCGAAAAACCAATTGTAATTTGAATTTGGCGGGCTCAGCGAAACGATCAGCCATAAAGCCAGCCGGAATAAACCAATAACCACATACTACTAAGAGATACTAGTATGGGCAACTATATTAATTTATTATACTCTTTCATTGAGTATGCGACAACCACGCGCGCAGCGCGCCCCTGACGCCTGTAATGCATTCACCATTCACCACTTTCGTAATGAATGTATAGCAGTCATTAATGCGATTCGATTACAGTGTTTCCACTTTTACGGATTTCGCCCTTTTTAGGCCGAAACAGTCTATTTTATTTTACTATAGGAACTTTTTAGTACGCATGTGCATTTTTTTATTCTTTATTTATTTATAAGATTATGTCAGCCCCATCTTACCATTAGCCTTTGACTATCTATCTATAAAGACCCGCCTCTCATGATCATTCCCCTCTGTCAAGGTAGTGGATTAAAAAATCTAACGCGTTTATAAAAACTGTTTCCAAAATCGATTTTTGATAAACAGAATCGTTTCCGCTCCGTAAGGTCATCATAAATGCTCCGTGTAAATACCGATATACGTGCAGTTAATGTATGCAAAAAAATATCTAATATCTTATTTAGATAAAGATGGAGTTATTTTCCGTATGTAAGTATTAAAGTTCATTTATATCTATTTAAATCACATAATACAATTTATTAATAAAGTTCGAGGACGTTACCGATTCAATAATCGAGTATAAAATAATCGTTTAATTCAAGCATGCACTCCCCACGAGACTACCCGCACTCCCACGAGACCAGCAAATTTTTTTTACTAACAATTTCAACATTCTTCTAATAAACGTAAGATTTAAATTTAAAATATCCATCAAAATGTCATTTTTTGATTTTCAATTATATATCATCCAATAGGATGTCACCATTTATGATTTCTAATTATAGGTCTTAATGCAGAATTACCTTTTTTGGCAATTATAGGCCTTATATATATTATGACATAATGCATAAAACTCGAATTTTAAAAAGTGTAGCGAGACTATGTCCCTCTTTTGTTTTGTCATTTTAATTAATGATGTGATAGTGATTGTTTACGATTTCGAATCGATATCGATATTATTTTCGTGTTCAATGTAAGAACAAATTATAATAATTGCTAAAGATCACTAAAGAATATCATGAATTTATGATATCACTATATTTTTATAAAATTTAATAAAATAACATTTTTGGGAATGACGTAACTAAGATTATTGATTATTTTTGATATCCAGTGCTATTAGATATTTTATTTGTTACTTTTCCGATCTACAAAAGACCTTCATTTAAAATGAAGTAGGTGTGATTGATAAATAATAGCTTAAGCCGTTGCGGATAAATGTGTTGACAAAAGAATTCATAAATTAACATATTTAAATCGTATTTTAAAAATCATTTAAAATGATTCTGGTATGGTCTGGGGTTTCTTTTACCGCTTAGGTGGAAAACCAGCACATGGCCCGCCTGATGGTAAGTGGTTACCATATGAATGCTTGCAACACCTGGGGTATCACTCGCCCGTTGCCGACCCTGTAACAATCTTTTCACACCCGGTAGACAACCCACAACACCGGTACCCCCCCACTGCCAACATAACGCTTCCTCGCGGAGCTCTGGCGATCTTGCTCACCGTTAGGAACACAACATAGTACAGTGCTATGTTATTTGGCTACTATTTTCTGCACAGTGTAGGTATTTTCCCAGTTGGGCAGCTCCAATTGTAAGTGGAGTTATTCAATTCCACTATGCCCTGCCTCTCGGGGTGTTTCTTCAAACACATTATTTTCTTTTTTCGATATCCGGCTCAAAGAAATAACGAGAGTACGGAACACGACATACCATCACGTCTTTATTCCCCGAAGGCTTAGACAGATGCGTACTTAGGGGGCGAGCCTAGTAGCAATGTGCTATCGGAGTTTTTCTATAAAATGAAGGGTTGATGCCCGATTAATGGCAATCCATTAATCGGGCATCAACCCTTAATTTGGCAATAGGCTCGCCCCCTATTACATGGGACCTAAGCATACCGGCGAACTGTGGGTGTACATATGTACGCCTCTGCCTAACCCTTCGGGGAATACAGGCGTGATGGTATGTATGTTGATATAATTTTATGTGCTTGTAGGCAGAACATAAATGGATACTGTATTTATAAACAAATTATTTATCTAACCTAAGCTAACAAAAAGAAACTCCAAGAAGAATGGCGTGCAACGGAGGAGGCCTACACACATCATTGGGGGAATAAAGATTACAGTTTTTCTGTTTTTCTTTAAATTTAAATAAAAAAAATTAGTTTTTCTATAAAATTAAGGGTTGATGCCCGATTAATGGCAATCCATTAATCGGGCATCAACCCTTAATTTTATAGAAAAACTCCGATAGCACATTGCTCGACCGGGGAATCGAACCCAGGACCTCTAGCGTAGCAGTCGCGCTTCTTATCATATTAACGCGCGACATAATGAACAAAATCGTATTTACTCCTACTTACATCTCGTGGGAAACAAAACGCTCTGTCTAGTGTCATTCCTAATATATCAGCCTGGCAAAGAAAATAATCAAACTAATTGGTATCAAAGTATTTGCAAGCAAAACGTCCCCAATATCCACTGTATCTATACTAATATTATAAAGAGGAAAGATTTGTATGTATGTAACAAATAAACTCAAAAACTACTGGGCCGATTTCGAAAATTCTTTCACCATTAGAATGCTACATTATTCAAGATTAACATAGGCCATAGAATATGTATTTCGAAAAAGTTAGCGATTTCTCTCACCCGTGCGTTTATTTTCCAATTACAAATTATGTATTTATCTATACCTAAATAGTTTCGTTCTTTTGTATTTAATTAGAATGTAATGTATAACAATGAGAGACATTGCATTGAAAATATCACGCAAGATATTTAGAGGTGTGTATGGATGATTTTAATTTTGCAAATAAATGAATAGGTAGATATAAAAATAATTTGTAATCGTTGTTTCGTTTTTATCCATGCTTCCTAAAATAATCTATCGATATAAAATATCGACATAGTAGCTTCCTAATATTTTTTAATGTCTTATACGTTCGTATTGTCGTCAATTCTTGTATGTTGACGTATTTGACCTCTATGTGTGCGTAAATTGTGTTAGTGTTAAAGATTTTGATATGTGTGAGTTCGTAGCGATACAAAATGATTTTGAGTATGTATGCAGCAATGTCTATGTAGTGTTTCCTCCCCCCTTAGAGTAAGAATATTATGACATTAGAGAATGCCATAAAATTGCAACTGAACTCAATATATTTATTTCACTTCGACTTATGGACCCACTTACTATGAAAGAAAAGGACATATAAATAAAATCATTTCGAAGTTACGTAGGTTGGCGCAGATTGTAATTCGGACCAGTGATGTTAAGCTACTTATTTCAACGTCGATAAAATTTATCGATGACAGACATCGGTATAAAATATGTATCCTTATTTTTAAAGTTAGTTCATAATGTAGGTACTTATACAATTTAATTTGGATCGATACACAAAAGCAGGGTAAAAACGGACGGGTATAGACCTAACCTCGAATTTATCCGTACCATGGAAAAGATATGTAAATAAAACTATAAACTATAGGTATATTTCTACATGATTGAAGATGCGAAAATACAAGGATGAAAATAGGATTGGAAAACTGGGAGAAGAGAAAATTTATACACACCATCACGCCTGTATTGCCTAAGGATTAGGCAGAGATTAATGTGCACCCACAGTTAGCCAGTAAATGTTTTAGGTCTCACTTCGAGGCGAGCCCGTTACTATTTACCGGGCACAAAATTCAGACTCCGAGATACTACTGAGAATTTTGTAGAAAAACCTACACACTTCGACCTGGGTATCGAACCCAGGACGTCTAGTGTAACAGTCGCACTTCAGACCACCGGACAAATGAGGCAAATAGGTATAAAAAGATAGGTAAAGAAATGTATAATTTACAAATAAAGCCACCAGTTTCAAATTCCAATTAATTTATTTTGTAAGCATGTTCTTTCACAATCTTTATTCCCCCAATGATGTGTGTAGGCCTCCTCCGTTGCACGCCATTCTTCTTGGAGTTTCTTTTTGTTAGCTTAGGTTAGATAAATAATTTGTTTATTATACAGTATCCATTTATGTTCTGCCTACAAGCACATAAAATTATATCAACATACATACCATCACGCCTGTATTCCCCGAAGGGTTAGGCAGAGGCGTACATATGTACACCCACAGTTCGCCGGTATGCTTAGGTCCCATGTAATAGGGGGCGAGCCTATTGCCAAATTATATCAATAATGCTAGTAAAGGTCGTTGGGAGTCGTTGGTTGAAGGCGGTATATAATCGGTCTTTGTGGAAGTCTATGCCTTTTTAGCAGTGGACCTTATTAGCTGATATGATGATTATCATACCATTTCACCTGTTCTATCTATAATAAATAGGTAATTCAGGAATATTATCTTCCCTAAGTTGTCTCCATATAGTTTGTTTTTGCAAATGTGACTATGAGTAATTGGACTCCCGTTTTTTCTACCTATGCGATTTATCTATTAAGGAAATTATTTTCATGTTGCCTTTAGGAAATCTTTAAAGTAAAATTATCGACAATAATATTCACGTCACTACAAAAAACAAAATACGCAGGAAATACGCAGGAGAAATACGTTTTAGGGAATATTTGGAAAATGCATTGAGGTTTCAATGCATTTTCCGAATATTCCCTAAAACGTATTTCTACGTCTGATTTTCGCTAGAAAGTGATTCAGCAACATTTGTTACGTATTAATATTTGGTTCTTAACTTATATTCAGCAAACAATATACAGTCCGTTTTTTTGGACTTGTCTTTTTTGGTAAACAAAGCCTGCCCGATGCAAAAATCACAAGTTTTTCTTTAATCACGGACTTGATGTAGGAAACGATTTTATTAACACTTACACTATACACATACACTCTAAATTACACCAAAAACTGCTTCGAAATCACTATAAAAGCCTATTATTTTTAATGAAAACGAAATTTTATGTAATTTCATTTTCACAGAATAAAATAATCATGACAATTTGACATTTCAAAACTCTAGACTTTATACCAATTTTAGGAATGTAACAAAATAATGAATGATTTTGATTTATGTGAATGAACAACTGAACTGTAATTTCAAGTTCAAATGAAATGGCAGCCAGTAAAAATGTTATTGTATTACGCCTTCCGCCTTATCATTGCGAATTAAATCCCATAGAATTAATACAGGCACAATTAAAAGGCCATGTTGGCAAAAATAATAAATCTTTTAAAATGGCTCATGTCAAGGAATTGATTAAAGAAGGCTTAACAAAAATAGGCACGGTGTCGTGGACCAATTGCATAAATCATTTAATCAAGGAAGAGGATAAAATGTTGCAGCTCGATGACATAATAGATACTGCAGCAGATGCACTGACCCAGAGGTTCATAATACATGTGTCAGAATCTGATGACTCTTCAGAGCCATCAGATTCTGACTCGTGCATTTTAGAGGAATACGAGTAATAAATTAACATTTCGCTGTTTGTCGTTTTATTTATTCATATCCACACATTCACTTTATATTTAAAATTAAAATATCAATTCAGTACCTACTCGTCAAGGTGAGAATCATTCAGTCTTGGTCTTGGCTAAGAGTATTTAGTTCAGTCATTCATTCATGATTTCCCAACACTATCTGGCCACTATGAACTGTCTCTGGTTATTAGGACGCCATATTTGTTTACTAAAAAAGACAAGTTAACTGGGATAGACTGTAGGAAAAATTACCGGTGGAAGGTCAATAGTTTCTGCGTATTTTGTTTGCTTGATTAATGGGATTTTCAGCTCTCAACCGCACAACACATTATGCCACAGGATCTCAACAGTGACTATTTTGAATAATACAAATACTTTTTATAAATCCATAATAGTATTATTACCACAATATCATAAAACACATACGATATGACAACTAAAACGTAAACAATGATTATGCGACCAAGTCAAATATTTTCAAATAAATGAACGGACAATTATTGCCAGTTAAGTCAGATTTGAAAAGTTAGTGTTTTGCATAAAAAATAACAATAGTATGGTTCAAAATTACAGTAAATATAAAAATAATTATGTTAACCTTAATACAAGGAATTTTAATGAGATTGTCAATATTGAGGTGTAAATATACTACATAATATAAATGTAGTGATTGTCATAACCTGCAATTTTAAATAAATAAATAACCGTTACGCTACGCTTATACAATGTGTACCTACTATATGTTTTGGTTTGACGAATATTCTAAATTGCCTATTTTCCAAGTGAAATAGTAATTATTTTAGTTTTTTAACTTTCGTTTTATTTGCCTCATTTTGGTGGCTCGTGCTCGCTCATGTAACAGGATGCAATATTTATAGTTTATTATAATGGTGGGTTATCGAACAAAACATAGATACTAGTACTTCAGAAGTTCAGAAGTAAGTTCGGAAATAAAGAAATGGCGCTAGCAGTAAAATATTCACAAACTTCGTTGTAAGATATAACGGACCCTATTTGAATTACGATGAATTCGAAGTCATCTCTATTTTTAAATAAATTCGAATACATTTTATTATTTGTCGGATACATTTTATTATTTTGTTCAGTCGTATCATTTTATTTTCTAAAAAATGAATACTATACAGCTATTTGACAATATATAGTCATTATTTTTTTACTGTATTTTTGTATAACCTACAGTATACAATACCTAAATTCAGCGATACAGTAAATTTACTGTAATTACAATGTACCTGGCAACACTGAAATGGTCAGACTTTGGGGTAATACAACCAAATTTAGTCGTATTATTTTTTTCAATTGTCAGTTGGTTATATTTAAATATAACCAACTGACAATTGATTTAGTGCCATGCCAATAAAAGTAAAACAAAAAGTGAATAGTTTGTATCATTCTTACATCCTTTTCATGCCATAAGATAGAACAAGACCAAAGACAGTTTCAGGTTCATTTTTTCATCTAGATTCTGTGCTTGTCTTACTTCAATGCTCCCCCCGCACCAAAAGTGACAGACTTTTTGTTCATAGAATTAAGCGCGTTACTTGTCCAGGGATAGATAGTCAAAGCCATTAGCTAATTACAAACTTAGCTTCTTAAAACTATTATAATATAAACAATTAATCTAGAATCCATACTTCTAGCGTGAGATAGCAAACTCTGGAATACACCTAAATCTAAACTATTTAATTTTTAATCTTTTGTATAAATTTTGTATGTTGACATTATTTCTAGCACAATTCAAAAAGAAGGTGTTGTACATCATCTGGCATATAATTACAGGTAGGTACTACAATTAGGTGAAATGGATTTATTCATTATATATCCAAATTTATTCAGCGGAATGTGTCCAGATCGTATTCTAAAGGCTATTTTTAGTAACTGTCTACTGAGCTTTATATCACTAAACCGAGGGTACGCGAGGAGGCTCACATTGCATAGTTTTGTACCATATTCCTTCCTCTCTCGATCTAACATCAAAATGTACACTTTTACGGATTTCGCCCTTTTTAAGCCGAAACAGTCTATTTTATTTTACTAAAGGAACTTTTTATTACGCATGTGCCTTGTTCAGTGCTATTATTGTAGGTACCTATGTATACAAATAATAGGTTTTTACCTATGAAATTGCCGTTCTGCAGTACTAGCCATTTCAAATCAAAATAATTTTTGTTTGGCTAAGAATTCTAATTTCAAATTAATTTTATTTTAAAAACATGGAATTCTTTTTCCAGAAGTAGTAATTTGTTTATTGATTAGTGTTACATTTTCATCGCATTTCAATCTTTTTCGTCGTGGCAGCAACGCGGCACAAGCGGCACGCAACATCAACGACGTTTACGGAGCTAACACTACAAACCAACGCACCACCTGTTATTGGTTTGCTCGCTTCCGTTCTGGGAATTTCGACCTGAAAAATGAACCTCGCGGTCGTCCTAAGACTTTGCTTGACAATGACGAATTAAAGGCGATTGTGGAAGCTGATGATACATAATCGACGGCTGAATTAGCAACAGCTTTCGATGTTAGCGTCAAAACAATATTGGTCCATTTGCGTCAAATTGGTAAGGTAAAAAAGCATGACAAATGGGTGCCCCACGAACTCAATGATCGCCAGCGCGAAGTACGCGTCGAAACGTGCCTTGCACTGCTCAACAGACACACAAATGAAGGATTTTTGAACCGCATTGTTACCTGTGATGAAAAATGGATTCTGTTTGATAACCACAAGCGCTCAGCAAGTTGGTTGGATCCTGGTTCAGCACCTAAACAATGCCCTAATCGAAAACTTACCCCTAGAAAAGTAATGGTCACTGTTTGGTGGTCTAGCGCCGGTGTGATTCATCACAGCTTCTTACCAAACGGGGTGAGCATTACTGCAGATGTGTACTGTGTACATCTCCAACCAGCATTGGTCAATCGCTCGTCTCCGCTGCTCCTGCACGATAACGCGCGACCTCATACTGCACAGAAGACGGTCTCCAAGTTGCAAGAACTGTGGTTGGAAGTTCTCCGTCATCCGCCCTGCTCACTAGACCTTGCGCCTACAGACTACTACTTTTTCCAGAATTTGGATAACTTCTTGGCGGGAAAAAAATTCAATACCCGAGAGGCAGTACAAAATGCCTTTGAAGAATTTGTTGCCTCCCGTCCAGCTGATTTCTTTAAGAATCAATAAACTGCCACTGCGTTGGCAAAGATGCATTGATTGCATGGGTGATTACTTCGATTAATACAAATAAAAAATACATGAAAAAAATTCGTTGAAATTTTTTCATACAAAATGGCAATTTTATAGGTAAAGACCTTTGATTTTTGTAGTATTAAAATATCCAAAAAACGTTGTTTTTTTTTAGTTTAATTATGTGCCCTAAAATTAGGGATAATTTCTAAGGAATTTATGGCATAACCAAATTCTTAAGTGCACTGTTCGATTCGGCGAGTTTAGGCGATGCTAGAAGATAGTCCACCCGCGGATTCAAACAAATCTACTCTCTGACAGACGTCTTCTACTCTAGAGCTCTGAAAAAAATTGAGGATGTCACGTCACGTCTTTACGTCAGTAACGTCAATAGCTGCTATCAAAACATTCTGAAATTATCTAAATTTTTTAAGTTATATTGAATTGTAGTGGAAGATGGAATCCTATGAAAGTGTTATACTTGTTAAGAATGAAGTGTTTGTATTTAAAATACCACCAAAAACTTCGAATAGAGGATATAGGTAAGTGGTATTTTTATCATGTAGCGGGTAATTCCGTAATTGTTTTGTAGAGAAATGATAAATCGGGGGGGTGTTTTTAGGGCAGCTGATTGGAACTTGCAAGAACCACAATGGACGGGGCGTATGCGCCTTGTTGCAAAAGCAGAGGAATTGATAATGAAGTTGGAAGATAAATCTTCTGGAGAGCTGTTTGCGAAATGCCCTATAGACAAATACCCGGGGGTGGCCCTGGAGTCTGTCACAGATAGCTCTCGGTACTTCGTTGTGAGGATCCAGGATGATAATGGTCTGTTATTATTTATTTTTTACTTATTTATAAATGGTTACAGTAAATTGTAAGTTACGCTAATTAAATTTATGTTACTATATAATTTCAGGGCGTAGTGCTTACATAGGTTTGGGATTTGGAGATCGATCAGACTCATTTGACCTAAATGTTGCTTTACAAGACCATTTCAAATGGTTAAGAAAAGAACAGGAAGGGGATCAGGCTCCTCAACAGAATCTTGACTTGGGCTTCAAGGAAGGAGAAACAATAAAAATCAACATGAAGATCACTGTAAGTTAAAATGTTATTTGTAGACAACATTAAACTAATACTATGAAATATTGTCTAATTTTCAATCAATATAAGGTAAATAAAAATGAATCACCGAAATGTAACATAACTTCTGAACTACCTACAGCACAAAATTGAAGCTGGGATTGCTAGTTAGATATATTTTCTATTTTGGTCAATATAATTAATAATTAAAATAAACTTACCTTAAATCTTGCAGAAAAAGGATGGTAGTGAAGGCAGCAGGCCACGCCGCGGTGGTGCCGGAGCTGGTGGTGGTGGGTTGCTGCCACCTCCACCAGGGGGCTCCCGTCTACCACCTCCACCTTCTCCACAACATGCCCCCTCACCCTCTGCTGCTGTTGCGCCTCCTGCTGCTAATTCTGAATGGGGTGATTTCAATTCTGCCAGGTAATCCTCTTTTTAATCTTCTTATTTAATGTTGTTCTGGATTAATAAACTTACATTTATATAATTTATAATATTTTTTAATATGCAACTATGGAAAGAGGGTTGCTCATTTAATAGGTTAAGTGAGACAGTTTTTTTTAATTTTTCTTACTTTATTAACATAACATAAATATGTCTGCATGACAGTGATTATGAATATTTATACCACATTGAGTAGTCAAAATTTTTGTGTTTATGTGAATTTAATGTTTTTTATAACACATTTGCTGGTAAAGGGTCTCTTACTTCACCAATTTCAGTATCGTAATGTATTTCATGACGCACTTGTGCGGTAATGTAATGTAAAACGCACAGTTTGTAAAGATGCTCTGTCTAAAATGAACGGTACTTTTTTAAATTTTAGCAGAGTTTTTATGTCAGGAAAGTGGTCACAATTTTATGAATAAAATTAACTTTGGGAGATGAAATATAATAAACTAGCTTCTGCCCGCGACTTCGTCCGCGTAGCGTTATGATATATAGCCTATAGCCTTCCTCAATAAATGGGCTATCTAACACTGAAAGAATTTCTCAAATCGGACCAGTAGTTCCTGAGATTAGCGCGTTCAAGCAAACAAACAAACAAACAAACTCTTCAGCTTTATATATTAAGTATAGATAAGCATTTAATTCTTTAATTTAATTAATTTTGACATTTAATTACAACCCTTTATCTGTAACAAAAACACAAAGATATTAATTTACTGTATTAATACTGGCTGCTTTTTGTGCCTTTGCCTTAAAAAAGCGCTGCATGATGCGCGCGCATCAATAATGTGAACAAGAAAAATTATTCCGCGCGTCCTTTCTTTTCGCTGTATTGCTTTTATCATTTCCTCGCAAATATGTTATAGAATGTCGTATGACATACGTGCGCTTTGATAATTACAGCCTCTTCTTAGCTATATCTTCTTCTTCTTAGCTAGCTTCTTGTAGCTATATCGCCTCGGTTGTAATTTTCAACTTACCACACTTATATTATAATGTACAATTATTGTGTTTCCAGCGCTCCAAGTCAACAACAGCCAGTGACACCAGCAAACCAACAGAACTGGGTGCAGTTCTGAGCTCAAAAACCCACTGTGTTATTGTGATTTGGTGTCTGTCACAGGATGGCACTCATGTGTGATGCACAATACTTAAAATTACTTAATTATGTAGGAATAATGTATCAATAGCTCTCATATTAATTCTGTAGTGTTCTGTAGTAAGTTAAAGTAATATCATTATCATTGTAGGCTAAACTATATTATTGATACATTACTATTAGATGCCAGATCACAATATAAATTTATGCAATAAATACTATCAAAAATAGCTGTACATTATTATCTGTATATGTTGTAACACTTGTATACATGAATTACTTAGATATATGGTAGAATATTTTTGGCTCTATGTAATTATTGTTGTTATTGTATGTTGTTAAACAATGCATGTCATGGACAGTTTCTATGTAAATAGTTTTTAATAGAACACACTATTGGCTGAATAATGGATCGGCAAAATTTTAAAGGCAAGTTTTAGGGCAGTGTATTTAAATAATACTTTCTAAGGAAAGAGATTGACATACTCTTTGAAGTTCCATTATTCTACTTTAAAATGCTAGTTGCGATATATTACGACATTAAAACTAAATTTATCATACAAATAAAATACAAGCTCCGTATTTTTGGCATTTACGACAAATGTACAAATGTAACGAAGGTATAAAGGTATAATATTATTGTTGGCTACTATTTTGTTTAGGAATCACAATATCTGTATTAGTTACGTTCATATGAAACTTTTTAAAGAAGTCCGAATTTCTGATTTATGTAATTATACCTAGTTGTTCTTTTTTATTTTGTTCTCTGGAATTCTGTAGTTCTTATGACAAACCACTTAAGATAGATAAATGTATTGATCTAAGAGTACCATTTTTATGATTTTTTCTTTTACTTACACGTCGGACAGCTAAAGCTCTAAGATAATTATGTATTCTATATCTATCTCAATGTTTTAGGCTCAGAAATTCAAAACGAATTATAAATTACACCGTTCAAGTTTGTTTTATTTGATATCATATTTTTTACTGCTTTTCAATCAGTCACCTGACTCATGTTTAGTTGTCATACGTTTTTTTGTTCGATTTTTACGGTGTTACTAGTACCTATGGTTGTGAATTCATGAAATGCCATTTACACAACTCTTCGCTCTTACGGTCTTACCGCCTAAAACAGTGTAGGTGTTTTCGTAAGTGAAATTCTCTCTAGATACTCCATCTCTAAGTCGGAATGAAATGCGCAAAACGTGGTCTCTTGATCAACCGCAAGTCGTGACGCAACATTCGTTCCGTGTTGTGTTTAACAAAAATATAAATTCCACTTTGTGAAACTATAAGGCATAACCCCTAAAGTTTTAGTATTACCCTAACTCTGTCCCATCGGTCTAGGACCTAGTCGCAAGCGCGGCAACACAGCGTGTGGTCCTGGCCTTAGGTACGATGCCCGAGTCAAAGTGTTATGGGATGATTTGTTTGATTTGAATTGATAGATTTATTGCTCGGTTAATGATATTAGGCACGCCCCTTATTAGGGTACATGGGAATTAAAACATACCAACAACAACGAACGAGCTTAAATGAGGTGTGAATGTAAAACTAATGGTTTACAAGATATATATTAGAAAGATTTATAAAAATGCGAATCTACGAACAGCGACAGCTCGTGCTCATATTATCTACTTAGACCGGGCTGATGGAGATATCCAGCCGCAAGGTCTAGATAATTTCGATTTGTACCTAGTAAATATGTTTATATTATTATTGTTATAATTTGGTGTCCGAATAAAGTAAAATTGACCTCGTAAAGGATTTGAACCTATGTCTTCTAGGTAGTTTAGTTAGATACGCACGACACGACGCTATGACTAAGACACCGACCGTCAAGTCCCAACCGCCATGTCTAAATTTGCCTTCACATTCTGAATCTAATTTTTCCTTCACTAAAATAACTTTGGCATGGAAAATGCAAAAAAAATACAAAAGATACTCCCTTATGTAAGTTACCCTATAGGTACTTAATTGTAGGTACCTATAAGATACGTACCTACCCTATAAAGCTCTCCAGTCATCTATGCATAAAATGTAGGAACCAACCTTTTTTTCGGGTAATGCGCCTCATGCATGTCGCCTCGCTTCGTGTTATATCGGGTTCTCCGGCCAGGTGGCCAGCATACCGACTAAAACCATCAACACTGGACTACCACCTTTCGAGTAGTGGTTGGACCGCGGGATTCGCTCGCATGATCCGCGATCCCACCTCGGACGTCCAATGTTCAACCCTCCCCGAGAGCCAAGTGCAATGGGTCACGGACGAACCCGAGACCGCCTTCCCAAGGCGGCCCTCTGTATGCAGCGGGACAGATCGGTATGTAGCCCTACAGTCGTCCACACCTCGTAATATCGACACCAATTTCCCGCCGCGACCTCTTAAATCTTCAGCCACAGTGTCGCCCATATACCTAACACCGCGGCCCGCCTCAGTTCCGGTGCCTCCCTTACGACACTAATGCACTAACTTATACACTAACTAATCACCCATGCAATCAATGCATCTTTGCCAAACGCAGTGGCAGTTTATTGATGCCCTTCTTAAAGAAATCAGCTGGACGGGAGGCAACAAATTCTTCAGACATTTTGTACTGCCTCTTGGGTATTGATTTTTTTTCCCGCCAAGAAGTTATCCAAATTCTGGAAAAAGTAGTAGTCTGTAGGCGCAAGGTCTAGTGAGCAGGGCGGATGACGGAGAACTTCCAACCACAGTTCTTGCAACTTGGAGACCGTCTTCTGTGCAGTATGAGGTCGCGCGTTATCGTGCAGGAGCAGCGGAGACGAGCGATTGACCAATGCTGGTTGGAGATGTGCCAGCTTCTCCATCATTGTGTTCAGTTCTTCACAGTACACATCTGCAGTAGGTAATGCTCACCCCGTTTGATAAGAAGCTGTGATGAATCACACCGGCGCTAGACCACCAAACAGTGACCATTACTTTTCTAGGGGTAAGTTTTCGTTTAGGGCATTGTTTAGGTGCTGAACCAGGATCCAACCAACTTGCTTAGCGCTTGCGGTTATCAAACAGAATCCATTTTTCATCGCAGGTAAAAATGCGGTTCAAAATTCCTTCATTTGTGTGTCTGTTGAGCAGTGCAAGGCGCGTTTCGACGCGTACTTCGCGCTGGCGATCATTGATTTCGTGGGGCACCCACGTTACGTTTATACGTTTGTGAAGCTTTTTTACCTTGCCAATTTGACGCAAATGGACCAATATTGTTTTGACGTTAACGTCAAAAGCTGCTGCTAATTCAGCCGTCGATTGTTTATCATCAGCTTCCACAATCGCCTTTAATTGTCGACCAAAGTCTTCGGACGACCGCGAGGTTCATTTTTCAGGTCGAAATTCCCAGAACGGAAGCGAGCAAACCAATAACAGGTGGTGCGTTGGTTTGTAGTGTTAGCTCCGTAAACGTCGTTGATGTTGCGTGCCGCTTGTGCCGCGTTGCTGCCACGACGGTACTCATATTCCATAATTACTCGAAATTTTAACGTATCCATGATGACGAAAAAGATTGAAATGCGATGAAAATGTAACACTAATCAATAAACAAATGACTACTTTTGGAACAAAAATTCCATGTTTTTAAAATAAAATTAATTTGAAATTAGAATTCTTAGCCAAACAAAAATTATTTTGATTTGAAATGGCCAGTACTGCAGAACGGCAATTTCATAGGTAAAGACCTAATACATAATACTGGCTTAGGAGTGATCTAAACTTTTTTAATACGTACAAGTACCTACATAAAGTAGGTACCTACTATTTAATATTCAATATGAGAGCCAAGTATGGAGGAGCCTCTCATATCCCTAACTTTTCACGGATTTATGATTCAGGTGATTTTCGCGCGTGAAATTGAAATTGTCTCAGAGATCGACGACAGCGTGTCGGGCGAATATTTTTCCAAGGATTTACCTACCCTATTTATTTGCTATACTGTTATTTGCGACTTTTTTGATCATTTCTTAGCTCAATGATAAAGATATATAGGTACATAGCTATTTATTTACACACACATACATATACACCTATGTAGGAAAATTAAAGAATGATAGATGTGTAGTATGGAACGCAAGATGAATGAGTGAAGATGATAGGTGTGAAAGAGATAGATATAGAAAAGGACAAGATGGCGATTATGAGTGCAAGGAGAAAGAAGTGAAAGAGTATTTTTTGTTTAAAATAAGTTTAAAGTTGAAGGTGTTTGTTCTTGCAAATCGATCCCCTACATTATACTAGCTTCTGCCCGCGGCTTCGCTGGCATGAAGCTCAAAACCAACAGTGATGATCTCTTCTTAGTATGGGTCTCCATCCATTTGAGAGGTCAAGCTGTATCTTAGGTTACGTTTAATTGTATGAGATAAGAAGTTTTAATTTGTTTGATAACCAGTTTTTAATTTGTAGCACATACTTTCTAACAGTGATAACAAAATTAAAATCTATTCAGTAGCGTTTGCGCCACCCGTAACAAACAGACAAGAATTTTAAAAATCACATTTTTAGGTTCGGAGACATTTATATACCCTACCCACTTGTTTTTTTTAAATACTTTCAATGTACAGACACAGCTTTTTTACAATTTTATAATAGTAGAGATATTAATCATTATTTACTTACCTACATATCTACTTTCATGGTAGCAACCAACCTAAGTAATAGTATCTAGGAACATACAGGTTCATGTACCTACATAAGAATGGGTGTAACAATTCAAACAACTACCTACGTAGGTAGGTACTTACGCAAAGTTATTTTTTTGTTAAATAATGTAGATACCTACTTCAGTAAGGGTGAAAGTCGTTAATATTGCGCAAGTGTGTTTACGAGTGCTTCAATGAAACAATCCTAGAAAATTGAGATGCGACATTGAATTTCCATTACCGACGAATAACTTATGGGGGCGAAAGTGCGCTCCGAATTTTAATCGTTCCCATCTTGTAGCTTGTAGGGTAGGGTACGGTTGTTCCTATGTAGGTTTGAAAATGTTATTGACAAAATGGATGTATCCATTAGTGATTCCGATTTTTGCAAAACCTGTTGTCTGTACTCTGTGAATTTTCCAATTTTCTATGAGTGGACTGTGATAGATTATATATCATACTAGCTTCTGCCCGCGACTTCGTCCGCATAGCGTGATGATATATAGCCTATAGCCTTCCTCAATAAATGGACTATCTAACACTGAAAGAATTTCTTCAGAAACTCTTCAGCTTTATATATTTGTACCTATAGAGTATAGATTGATATATCATAGATCATATCCTACGTGTATGTCTATAATGTATAACCGTTTATATCAGTTGGGTGGGTAGTACTTACGTGCCCTCGTGATCTTTGATTAGCAATCCCATTTTGCTTTCATGAATAGGTATATATAATTATACCTACTCATGTAAGTACCTAAACGTTTACGTACCCTACCCATCCCCTATGTTTTGACATAACTATCTACTGGTTTCTAAGACTTATGCGCATGTAAGAAATTTAAATAAAACTACCTACTCTCTACGGATTTTATAGCATTATAATGATATTTCATATTACATTTAATTACCCACACTTCGTTGTCGATTTAACAGCATCCACAGTCGTGGCTAGACTTGGATGCTGTTAAAGCTGGACTAGCGTTGGATCCTAACGTTCTTTTTATTAATCTTAGATAGGTATTTGTCCGATTCACGCATAATGAGATCACCGTGGCCTTTGGTCCTTCAGTGTTGTTATTGGGAATAAATTGGGAAATAATATCAATATCAACGCGAAAAAAAAGGTTGGGACGAGACAAAAGAAAAACCATTCGGATTGCGATATATTGGTTAAGTTCGGCTGAATAGTACATTCGATTGAACGTCGAGAGCTCTATTTCCAATACTGAATTTTGAGGCAAGCCCCTTGCCATTATCCGGAACAAATCTCAAACTCCAAGCTGCTACTGAGATTTCAAAGGAAACCCAATAACACTTTGCTCGACCCGGGAATCTAACCCAGGACCTGGGTCATCTTATTTTGTGTAGGGCCGAGGCAGCAAGGCCTCAGTGCACTTCGACCCAATGGGATCTTTTGTGCTTCCCCTAGATAACTTATTCCTCATCCCCTCCCAGTTCTACAAACAGCTCTTCCATGAGCTTTATAATGAGGCCTGAGGGTATGAGTCTGTAGTTCTCTGGTCTTGGATAACCCTGACCCAAAAGGCACATTCGCTTTCTAGCCATTGCATCGCATGTACACAGAAGGTGTTCCATGCTCTCAATTTCCCTTTTGCAGGCCCTGCAGGCTGATGTGTCCGTCAGACCAATCTTTTGTAGGAGAGCGTTAGTCCCGAAGTGTCCGGTCAGCGCCCCATCAAAAGACGGGCCTGCCGCCTGCTTGAGTTCCAAATGCCATTTTGCCATTTCGATGAGGAACCTATGAATTTCTTGGAGTGAGCAAGTCCTGTGAGGATCAACCACTTATCCATGTGCCTCGCCCTTGCGTACTCCCGAAATGCCGTTTTGACTGTGCGCGGAACATTAGAAAATTTAAGAAAACTTAACGACTATATTAACTGTTCTTAACCTTATTAGAACCTTTTCTTAAACTTTTCTCCTTTTATAACCATAGTATTCCTAACCCAGCTCGGGCATATTCCACCTCCACATCCCCCCCCCCAAATTTTATTTCGCCCCCTTTTTTAGTTTAACCATACCTTTTGTGGTCGGGTATTGAATTCCTTATGGCGTCTGACATATTTGCCAGTTATGTAACAGATGGCGCCTCAGAGTAATAATATTACTTCTCATACTCATATTACTTCAATGGATGGCGCCAAAACATTCTTGATTGGCGCAATTGACAGAATGCGCGCTGCAATTATTATAAATAATTCCCAATTCGAATTCAATATTCATAGTTAAAACAGGACGTCTGTCGGGTCAGCTAGTAATAAATAACCTTTATTGTCGCAAATTATAAAGTTCACAAGGTGACTTCAAAATAAACTCAAGTACCTAAATGTATTGTGCTAAACTATCTCCCAAACTAAGCGAGTGCTTGTATTTTGGGTGGTAGTGGCATACTTTTATAGATTTAATAAATAATTAGGGATGTTTAAGAATTTTCTCAACTCAATGGAAAATTAAGGAAGCTAGGTCAGGCTAATCTTTAAATAAACAATATACTAATTTGTAAGTGTTAATTTTAATACTTCTCAAATCTAGGAACACTGATTAATAGGCGCTATTATATTTAATCCAGATTCTTCAAAATAAAGCTCTTACTCATTTTTATAAAGCTTTTGTAACAGTGACGAAGTGGAAGTGCTAGTTAGGTTATTCGATATTATAGAGTAGGTAATATAATTTTATTACGGCAATAATTCTAGAGACCCTGTACTTTCAGACGCCCATAAATAATCCTAGCTGTATCAACCTATTGAAATAAGTTACTAAACTTATAGGTAGGTCGGTGTTTGTTTAGGTATGTATTCCTGGGGCATTCTATGTTTAAAGACCTACTAACTAGCTGCATGTAACTGCTATATTCGTTGTCTAAATTCCCTTCCGTTTATTTATATTTCACAGTTTTGTTTTTGTTTTACAATAAAGCGTTACCCCACACTCGAATTTTCTCCAGTATCGTGGGTGCGTTTACAAACATATTATCACCAAAAAGACTTGAGTACAAACAATAGGCCGCGAGTTCTAGCGCGATCTGGATGGTTTTTAAGGTACCGTAAATTCAAATAGAAAAAAGAACCTTAGGAACACTTTGTATGCCAAAAAAGTTTTGTCTCACGAACGTGTGGAGGTGTCAATGGAGTAAAATTCTAAAAATCAAAGATATCCCAAATATTTAAAGATCTTGTACGGAATATCCTCATGGATCATTTGCCACCCGGGCAGGGTATGTCGGACTTGTACTGACCAAAAACCGTCCTTGTCTTTCTTTGACCTATAGTAGTACCTACCTACCTACTTACTAAGATTCTATAAGGTTTAATTTTTTTTGAACTTAGTAAGCTTAATAGTTTCCGAAATTATATGCTAGTCTGTGGTGTTTCTCCTTTATTTATTATATAATATGAGTTTTTATGCAACCCCTGCGGTGACAAAACTATTGTAAGCCAGATATATTTTCATCTGAACAATAATAAACAACGCCGCTATTTTTATTTAAACGATACACTTCAGTACAATAATAAGAATTGTGTACCTTATTTCTTAGTAATCTTAATTTGAACTTGTCTAACTTTATTTCTTCAAGAATTTAGTCAACATTGCTACGCAATTCATTATTTAAACAGCGCTCGTAAATCTTACTCTTATCCTTTACTTAGATCTAGTTTGTTAATGAAAATTTATACTAAGTAGTATCTAACTATCTACTTACTTATTATTTAGAATTTAAGACCGCTATTTCGTTCCTAATATAATATTGAATGGTTTTACGTGCAATTGTAATGTGCTTACTTACAGATTTGTGTTTACTAGACATGCTAGATAAAAACAATTTCTAAAGTACCTAATCTTGATTTGGTACTTTAGAACGACGCATATTCGAGTCTTATCCGTGCTCAAATAATTCATTCATAAGAATTATAACAACAAATTTTAAACCTATTTTCTGCCCAATTTTGGATCTCACAGATTGAAAGAGATCTACCACACACCCCTGATTCTTCCTCACCCTGGTTCTTTTTTGGATACAGTCCGTTACGCGCGTATTCCGCCAATTATAAATAGATTTTGACGATTCTTCTTTTGATTGGTAGGTTATACTTCAGAGGTGATCCCGTATGAAATTGGTCTACCTATATCTAATCACAAAATTTAGAACAACAAGACAATAACATGTAACGACCAAATAAATGAAACAGTTTTGAAGTCGGCGGCGAAAATAACAGATCCGAGCAAATCGACGACCTCTGTGGTTTAGTGGTTCGAGTACCGGACTGCTGACCATGAGGTCGTGGGTTCGATTCCCACAGGACACAAAAATTTATGTGATGAATATAAGTGTTTGTGTTCGTCTGGGTGTTTCTTATGTATTATAAGTATGTATTTACAAAAAAAAAGTATATAAGTATTATATCCATTGTCTAGTACCCATAGTACAAGCTCTGCTTAGTTTGGGACTAGATGGTGCTGTGTAAAAATGTCCCAGAATATTTATTTATTTATTTAATCAAAGGCACCGATTTCTGAAATTGTTTTAGTGTTTGTTACATTAATCTCGAACCACTCGTCCTTTTTCCATGGGATCTTAATATACCTGTGAATTGTGACATTTTTAAAAGTCACTATTCTAAGAAAATCTCTACTATTATAAAATCGTAAAAAGATGTGTCTGTACATTGAATATATTTTAAAAAAATGTGGGATATGGTATATAAACGTGCTAATTCTTGTCTGTTTGTGACGGGTTGGCGCAAAAACTACTGATTAGATTTTATTTTTGTTATCATTGTTAGAAAGTATATATGCTCCTACTTAAAAACTGGTGAACTTCTTATATCAATTAATGAGATACAGCTTGACCTCTCTGATGTATAGAGGCCCATACAAAGAAGTGATCATCACTGTTGGTTTATGATTAAATATCTTCAGGTTTATATAGCTTCAGGTGAGCGTAGCCGCGGGCAAAAGCTATAAACTTTATACTTGACACTGTCCATATTATGTTGGTATGTGTATACTAAATACTTAAACATATCGACGTGATTATTGAAGTGATAAATGTATCGTTCGGTGCACAAATGCATATTATTATGAAATCTGCACATTTGTGATCGTTCCTATTTTTACTTAGTGCTAGTACAATTTGTGATTTAGACAAAACAATATAATAAATAGTTATAACAACCTATGTGATTTATATAAATGCTCATATTAATAAGCAAGAACAAACTGTTTTTTTTTCTGTACAGAGTTTATGCGTCACAAAACTTTTTAAAGTTTATAATTATTGTTAAAAATTAAGTTTTAAGACTGATTGTGTGGTTTTTATATAACCCGAAACAATAAATATGGAAACTTATAAATGTTGTATTTATTTTCCATTTAAAACAAACAATTACCGGTTTTTATATTACCGTGACTAGCCGTGATAGCCTAGTGATATGACCATTGGACTGCCAAGTCAAAGGTCTCGAGTTCAAATCCAAGGCACGCACCTCTGACTTTTCGAAATTACGTGCGTATTAAAAAGTTAATTATCACGCGCTTAAACGGTGAAGGAAAACATCGTGAGGAAACCTGTACGTCTGAGAGATTTTCTCGACGGCGTGTGAAGTCTGCCAACCCGCGTTAGGCTAGCGTGGTGGACTATAGCCTAATCCCTCTCATTGTGAGAGGAGACCCGTGCCCAGCAGTGGGACATATAATGGGTTGATTATGTATGTATGTATGATGTATATTACCGTGATTCATTGTGTACCACCTGGTTCATTTAATACCACCCCCTCGGTTCATTGTGTATTAGGAGTACGCTATGAACCATTTCCCTTGTTTTAAAAAAACCTGTATAAATTAGGCAATAGCAAATATTTCCATTTTTTTAAACGCAATGTGGCAGCTTATTGAATAACCTATCTTCTGAGATAAAAATATTTTCTTAGACTGTAACAACGAGCGCGCTAGAGCTCTTCAAACTTTTGGTGGTTCAATGGCTACCACTCCACCCTAGAGATGTTTTCAATAAAAAGCTGATTATAAATCTTAGGTATGCTATTGATATCCATTGGGAATACTCTGGGGCGTCTTTCACCTATTGGAGGAATTGGGCACTTTCGGATAATTTTATTTAGGACTAGCTTTTGCCCGCGGCTTCGCTCACCTGAAGCTATATTAGGATTACAAACAGGATTAGAAATAATTTAATCAAAAACCGACAGTGATGATCTCTTCTTTGTATGGGCCTCTATACATCAGAAAGGTCAAGCTGTATCTCGGGATCCGTTTAATTAATTGAGATAAGAAAGTTCACCAGTTTTTAAGTTGGAGCATATACTTAATAACGGTGATAACAAATAAAAAATCTATTCAGTAGTTTTTGCTCCAGCCCGTAACAAACAGACAAGTATTTAAAATTCACATTTTTGGATTCGGAGACGATTATATACCCTTACCGACTTGTTTTTTTTTATCTTAAATGTACAGACACAGCTTTTTTAAATTTTTATAATAGTAGCGACTATTTTATAAACAAAAGCCAAAAAACTTAATTAGAACAAATGTTCCTTTGCTTTAAAAACAGGGATAACAGAGGCAATGCGTAGACATAAAAACTAAGAGCACAGGCACATTTAATATTGTCTTTACTGTGAGTGTAAGGTGTAGAAAAATGGCGTAGGATATTTTAACATAACTTATCGAAGATAAGTAAAGTAAGTCTAGAAATGTGGCAGCAGGGTATGTCAGCCCTAGATGTAAAAAACGTACTTGACTTTTCCCTATCTATAGTCCTGGCCATAGGATTCGTAACATTCACCACGAACATGGCTGGCTATGGACCCCTTTAAAGACCGAAGCATCGCCTCGCATCCCATTTTAGAGCACGCGAAGTCTAGAATCGTATTTGTGTAATTGATGTGTGAAGGTCACCCAATGTTTTTCAACGTTATGTTTTGCTGAATAATAAAGTTATAGCAGCAATATTATAATTATTAAAATCGTGCATTCAGTTGCGCATGGAATATTTAATGAAAAATTGATGATGGTTTTTATGTAAAAAATGTTTTAGAGCGTGAACTTTTCACGCTGCTTCGGAGTACTGCACTTATAATAGTCTATTTCATTTTATTACCTAAGTTGGTACTAACGTTTTATTAATTTATATGTATGATACCTACTTTACTACAAAGTTACTCATTGCATTCGTTAATGGGAAAATGTAGCGGTGAAGGGCGGGCGTTTTGGGGGCTGTCTATAATGTAAAAATGACGTTCAAAAAGTACTACCTAGTAGTCTATATTGAATAAATGATTTTGACTTTGACTTTGACTTTGACTATGCTTTGGCTTTCTAAATATTTTCCAAATTTGCTTATAAAAGTAAAGTTATAAAGGTAAAATATTCAAAATGTAAATATGGTATAGGCATATTATTTTACACATATTTTGGCCATTCATTGAAAGTCTCCGGAGATTTTAAGTTGAAACTGTAGTGACAAGGGTTGAAAAAGGTATTCCTCAATGGTTCGCCCATGTGGAAAAGATGCGTGAAAAGCGATTTACTAGAAAGGTATAATTTATCGGTTATACAACTAGAAGTGGTGGGAAATACCTATAGTAACAGTGGCTACAAATTCTAATGAAGTCATTGTAACTTTTTCCGTAGCATTTTTCAAGACATTTCAATTACGTAGCTTCGTAGCACTGTTGCGTAGTCCTTTGCTACGCAGTTACGACTACGTAGGCATTGCTACGAGGGCTTCAGTACGCTAAAATATTATTTTTTGGTATCTCTCAAGAATTCGTACCTGTTTATCCCGCGAATTGCGTGCAAAATGTGACTGTTAATAAATTACAAAACAAACTCATTATTACTAATGTTTTTGCTTATTAGGTAGCAAAATTCGGTTATAAAAACGACATCAAGAACAAATGGCAAACCACGTCCTTATATCGATGAACGCGACTAAATTGTATTCTCTTGTAAACGTTGAATTGAATTCGGAGAAAGTGGGCGTCGCTAGCACGTTTTCATCAGGTGGCCATTCAAGTACGCATAGATAGGTTTATACAGAAAAAGATATTGATTGATTTTTCCTTCAGTTCAGTGAGGCTCAGTTCCGCATCAATCGTGATAAATGATGACGAAGCGTGGAGCGGTAACATCGCTAATGTTGCCACTTATCGGGGTGAGTATCCAATATTTTTGCAGCCCCTTCAAGTTTAATGATCGCCGAGACCTTACACCTGGGAACGAAGTTCCTAAGGTGCTTGAAATAAGTATCATAACATACAAGATCTTATGTATTCTTTGCGCTTCTTCAAGTCGCTGATAGTTGGTAGTTTTACTTGGGCTGCGAAGTTTGGAAATTTTTTATCATATTTTCTTGTCCTGAGGGAACTGTTCCAATATTATTAAGGTTGTATTACGACTTCGTACTTATATAATAATTTCAGATAAAATGGTGACAAATAACTATCATTATTATTTTATGCCACTTACTTAAATTATATTTACCTACTTGAAAAACTTCCATATTCTGATCCATATTAAGTTCATGTTCGCTTTTTGTCGTGCATGAAATATCTCATAATAAGATTTTTGTTCATTAAAGATAATGATGTGTTTATTTTCGCGCCTAGTCAGCTTATGAAGTCAGTTTGAATAAGCCCAACTTCATTGTTTCCTCATAATTCCCCCATTTTGCCCCCTTTCCTTTATCTACTTTTCGCGCGTCAATTTCCAACTCATTGATCCATGTTCTAAACTTTGCGTTCAATTGGTTCGTCGAAGCGTTGGACTTCCGGATCCGGTGAACCGCCTTGGAATTTAATTTAAGAATACATAATATATCTATATCTATACTTATGCATAAAAATTTTGTAGTATCAAAGAAAGAGCACTAAACGTGCTCGTAACTTGCGCTCATAACATAGAATAACGCTATAAACTGTTGAGTGGTCGGCGAATCACAAAATCCTAGTATTAGACACTTACCTACTTTGTAGATATGTGTAGGTTCTAGGAACTTGGCAACAGTGAGATGTTGCCTTGTTATGCATAAAACAACTTAGTTTAGGAATAGCTAGGGTAGGTAGGTAAACTTACCAAATAGTGATTCAATTGCGCGTACACAGTTAGGTAATAATTTCTTTGAAACACATTAATCTTCATTTCTCTTAGATTTTCTGTATGTTACACTTTACAATACGAGACAGTGCCCGGAACAACATCTATACAGTATCGAATTTTTCGAGTAGCCGCCAAATAAAGAATACCACCTGTCCACCTGTTTTAAAAACTACCTATATATACTAATTAGGTTCAGCGATGTTACCCACAATTATCGTGTTTTTCCTATTCCCAGCTTAATTAATGATTATATTTTAATGTCATTTCTCTAAGCGCTCGACCTGGGAATCAATCCTCAGACCTTTCGTTCAATAGATGTGCTTCCGGCCACTAGGCCAATAACGCTGTTAATAAAGAAAAGAAATACAAAAAATTTAGCATTAAATGAACTTGAAATAAACCATTTCATCATAAACAAATACTCAACTGATTTCTTATTCGAGCTACCGTCCTTAAATAAACGTTTTTTATGTCTATATGTTCCGATTTCGTTAATGCGAGGCAATGCACCTGAGACGCAGATTTTGGTTTGGTTAGGAAACAAATTACACAGCTTGCAGCGTTTTTAAAATCGGTTCATGTTACATGATTGTATGCACCTTTTGGTGTACCTACTTAAAGAATGCCACTGCTGCCGCAATTAATGTGGCCTTCTACTGGGCCCAATCGGCATAAGTATAACTATCAATAAAATACTACTCATTCACTTACTCAAGATTATATACTTTGTAGACATCCGCTAATAAAGCAATTGCAAAAATTAAATAGATAAGCGCGTGGCACCGCGGGCATAGCTAGTTAAGGTATAGGGTTTACAAATAATTAAAATATTGGCAACACTCTGATTTTTGACACGCGAATATCAGACATTGAAATGAAACTACTTCTTACGGATTTTATTGCGATGCTTTAAAGGATCCGAAACGTGGGGAATAAAATAATATCAATACAAAGCAATAAAATCCGTAAAAAATAGTTTCATTTCAATATTGGCAACACTGTTAATATTGCTAGAATGAATAAAGATAATTAGGTGTATAATATTAGTAACACTGTAATGACTAGCTACTCCTCCGTTTGTCTCCACAGCTCTCATCTATTGAATTTTGTACTAAAGTAATTTAACCTAAGTGAATAATGAACACTATATTTAATGTTACTGCAATATTCAAATTTTAATCTTTATTCAAGCAATCCACAGTTTTCATCCCTGTGCTACCAACGCACAAAATTATTGCGGGATTTCCCAGCAATCAATGATACTCGCTTTATATGAAACTAGCTTCTGCCCGCGACTTCGTCCGCGTAGCGTGATGATATATAGCCTAAAGCCTTCCTCAATAAATGGGCTATCTAACACTGAAATAATTATTCAAATCGGACTAGTCGTTCCTGAGATTAGCGCGTTCAAGTAAACAAACAAACAAACAAACTCTTCAGCTTTATATATTAGTATAGATATAGATTTACAACATTTCTACGGGCTCAGACATCTACCTCACGTAAATGATAGGTCACGTAAGCGGATACAACTGAAACAAAAGCAGTTAACAAACATCTGCTTACTAACACTTGCAAATCGCTTACAGCAATGTTGCTTTTATTGGTCATGGGGGACGTGATGTGAGTTCGAATTCCTACAATATGTTGGCTATATAATGTCACATTAAGGGTGCTTTTCCACCAGAGATGTGCTATGCTACGATGCTATGGATGCGTTTGATATCCACCAATCATATTCATTGGTGCACATAGCACTGGTGGAAACGGATTCAACTAAGATATGTTTTTTATATGGCAGGATTCGTGCTATGGATGCGTGTTAAATGAACTGAACGAGTCGCCGGCACGGCGCGGCAGGACACGTGGTCACGGTCACGTGAAGGGTGCTTTTCCACCAGAGATGTGCTATGCAGCTATGCTGCGAAGATGTGAAATCTACGCTACGAAAATATGAGACCGTTTCCACCAATACTACGCTAGGTAGCTGTGCGAGGAAAATGCGCTACGAAGATGCGCCGCCGCAAAGTAGCTGTGCGAGAAAGATGCGCATCTCGAGCTATGCTATGTATCGATAGTAGGGAAACGGCGGGGCGGCGCGGTGAGGGGAGATCACGTGTCCTGCCGCGCCGTGCCGGCGACTCGTTCAGTTCATTTAACACGCACACATCCATAGCACGCATCCTTCCATATAAAAAACACTTGCAAATCGCTCTTAGTTGAATCCGTTTCCACCAGTGCTAAGCTATGTGCACCAATGAATATGATTGGTGGATATCAAACGCATCCATAGCATCGTAGCATAGCACATCTCTGGTGGAAAAGCACCCTAAAGGTTTAGTTACACGATACACGTTTCTGGCTTGTTGCATGAAAAAAAATCGAAGCAATAAATGACTGCAACAACAACTTTACTATTGCTTAAACTGATTGTATTTAACATGCAATTAAAATTCTCCGTGTAAATCAGATTTAAGGCACGAAGCAATACAAACAGAAGATAAATCCGTAGAGGTAACGAATATTTTTCCAACAGTTTTCATATACTTTTTGGTAACTTTATTTTGGCGGTAGGATTTTTTTTGTTTCAAGGCGCAAAACTTTTAGATACTAACTGTGTTTAAATAATCACTTCTGTTTATAGTGTGGAGTTAATGTTGTAGAGTTACCTGCGTGAATGAAAAAGCCGTTTCAAATATAATTGATATAGGAAAACCCCGTGAAAAAAACAAAGCGACAAACTGTGTATACAACTTAGTACACCTCTAACTTACCCTTCGTTAAATAAAGACGTATAGCGATATGATCTAAATTGAATAAATATTCAAAGAATATTATGAGTTATAATAATATCCTATCCATCAAAATGATTTAATCATGAACTTTTTTTTGTGTTTGTGAACTAATCCATGAAGCGTCTATTAAAATCACAAGACTTTCCTAATTTCCACATTTAAATAATGCATATATATTTCTAATGATCTTCATAAATTTACTTCGTTTACATCGCCAGGAAAATCACAACTTTTCCTTTTGGCTCAGTTGTCAGCTACACTACATACACAAAGACGGCCCTGTGTATTGTATCATGTTCGTGTACGAGATTAAAGTTGCACAAGCGTGTCAGGCAATCAATCACGCCGCCGCGCCGTGTCCCGCGGTCCCGCCCGATTGTAATCATACACATACAGCAAATAAAACTATTTGTGTAGTGTTCACCCCTATTTGTTCAGTGTTAGTGGGTAAATCGAAGCGCGATACGGCGGCGGTATAGGATTAATAGGTGAATAGAGTTGATTGCGAAACGGAATGTTGAAATAACGTGAAATTAGTTGCAGTGGATCGAGTTATTAGGTTATATGGGTACAGTTTATTTGGGTTTGTCAAAATAAATCAAAGTAGGTCACAGTGGCCAAAGGGTCTCAGGGACCCGTCCTTTTTCATCAAATACAATTTATGCGGGTTTATTGGAAAACCAGCTTCTTTCGGAGATTAACATAACTATGCTTTGTTATATGACGCGTATATTTGTCAGCACTATGTTGAAACGATGCTTTTACCTACTTGGTTTAGCTTAAACAAAATATTATGTACGAGAGTTGTCTGTTTTAATAGTTGAAATAGCGTACCTACCCCTTAACCGCGGTGTTAAAATGCTTAGTTCGCAATAAATAAGGGGGTTTAATTAGGGGATAATTAAGTGGCCGACTTTCACGTGCCAGAAATAAAATAGTTCTGGAATTAAAATAAACTTCACCATTAACTACACCTCGTATTTTCGCGTACAAAATAAAGCGAAAAAAGCGAGCTCGTTTATGAACTTACTTCGAGCTTTTCCGATACTTTCTAATTCTGACAAATTCACTGCAAAAGAAATAGACAGCTGCAACGGTAGTAAATAAGATTTCTTACGGGGAAGGAAAGTGTATAAATGAATCTGGCAGTGGAGACGCGATCTTAACGACGAGGAACGGAGCACTACTCTTGTTTTGCGAATAAAAAATTTAGACGAGTTTTCGAGCGCTTAAAATTGAGTGATAGAGTTGAGATATTTGCCTAGCCAAATAAATTATATTCCGAAAAACGTTGAAGAAGCTCAAAGTTTGAGTCAAAATATCAACTCGTTATACAAGAGTAGAGCTCCAGTTTATAAGTGACGTAGTTCGCTCGTTGCAGCTACGGCAAATTGCATTTCACGGCTCACGAGCCCCGAGCGCACGCTCCGACTGACGTCGACACAGTTTGTACGAAACTGGAGAATTTTAATTAGATATGTTTATATAAATGTTGTGTGCTCGTTATCTATTAAAATTATATACATGAGTTCTATCTTTTCGAACTAAGTACCTACCTACATGCAATGAAACATCTACCTCATACATACAACATATTTTAAGATCATGCATAACTAGCTACTAGTAATGTGAATACACACAATTTGTCATACATATGTACAATTGTAACAGTTCTCAATAGAGTTGGATATAATATGAATATTAACTGATTGTTTTCTGACAAAAATTCAATGTAACTAGTGGTCGCCCGGTGCTCGAAATTTGACCATAATATAGGTACTCCATACTTTCAACCTTCATATGTTAACCATAAAGAAAAAGTGTATGCCAGTGTGTCAAACGCATGGTTAGTGTGTGTAATGTTGTTTTTTATTAATTTAATGTATTTTTAAAGCATTATTATAAAATAAATATTAGCATTCTGCACTTCTCCATATAAACTTTAACTATGCCTACAATCTCATCCTCAACATAATACTGCATCATGCTGTACTTATCTGTCAAACTCAAAATGCATAGAAATATACCTACCTAAACAGACCTATACCAAGTCCTGTGACGGTGATTTAGAATATAATAAATTGCATTAGCTTACTTAACTTACTTTGCATTATCTGTATTGCGCTCAAAAATCTAAGAGAAAATACAATTTTACTAAACAAAATGGGCGGTCGCATATCTTATTTATTTACTTACAACACGATCTGTTATGTCAGGATGCACATATTGTTGTTCGCTGCTTGCGTACCTACCTTATTCTTCTGACCCACAGTTCGGCGGTAGGTTTAGGTTCCATATAGGTAAAAGGGCAAGCCTATTGCCATTATAAGTACACATCAAAACTCCGACAAGCTATTGAGGATTCTCGATAGTGTTCTATTGTGTCTATTGGACCCAAGTTTTTTTTTATGGTATAGGGGGGCAAACGTGCAGACGTTTCACCTGATGGTAAGTGATAACCGCCGCCCATGGACACCTGCAACACTAGAGGAGTCGCAAGTGCGTTACCTGCCTTTTAAAAGGGTTTGGGCCTACGGTAACCACACTCACTCGGCGAAACATGGCTCTCCCACGTGAAAAACGATCTCACTAATCACTTTCATTCTTGTTCTAATTGATAAATTAAAGTTGAATTCATATTCATAATAACTAACAACGTTTCCATCTATCCAAAGTCAAAACTATTTAACTACTTTAACCGAATTGAATAAAAATTGTAATAAGGTACTTTAATTATCCAGAAAGCAGTTCAATTTCAAAAGATGACACTGGAAATATTAAATTTGTCTGATGCCGCTGGTTTTGGAGATAAGACACGGAGAAAATCCGTCGGCTCACTTTTGACACCGTTTTTTCAGTGTTGCAAAGCGAACATCAAATTCAATAAATTGACTGATACAAACAGTCAAGCAGAATCAACAGCTGTGCAAAGCGAAGTTAGCTTATACTGGCAATGTATAGCATGATAAGTAACCATATATTAATTAAAAGTGGAACAAACAGATCTTGAAGTGAAACTATAATATTCAATATTCATCTGAATATAAAAATATTGAATATTAATATGAAAATATTGAATATTTAGATTATGATTTTAGAGGTCATCAGAAATTAAATTAAAGCAATAATAATAGTTTTTTTTTATGAGTAATCACCTATTATTTTTATATTAACTGCCTTATTAGCCTAGTAACTGCTCATTAGACTGCTACGCTAGGGGTCCTGAGTTTGATTCCGAGGTCAAGCAGTGTTCCAGGGTTCTTCTATGGAACTCCCAGTAGCAGCTCGGAGTTTTGAATTTGTGCCCAATTAATGGCAATAGGCTCGCCCCCTATTACATGGGACAAAACATATCGGCGAACTGTGGGTGTACATTAGTACGCCTATGCTTCACCCTTCGGGGAATACAAGCGTGATGGTGTTATATTTTTTGTCATTTCCTTCGTGATCAATCGACAGTATTGAAGGTAGACCTATACATATAATAATATAAAGAACTATACATATATTTACCTACTTAGAAAAAACATATCGAATAATAATCATTTGACCGGTAATGACAGACGGAATTGACGTTTATTTATTTATTAGTTTATAGTTAATTAACACGGTACAACACCAATTACATTAATTAACGTAGAAAGAATCACAATATATACAACAATAACAGACAATTATTCGCTACGTACTAATATGGAACAGTGGACACCCTCGCGTACTGTTTCTCACAGAACATCAAACATACTCGCATTATTTTACTCCATTCGTCCGCAAACACATCGCATTCAGAGTTGGCCGTCAAGAGGGCATTGAGCATCCTTAAAGTGCGACATACCGGCGACTCAGATCTGGCGACAGTTCTACAAGGCAGCAGCGCGAACAGATTGTGCCGAAGACTTTGCCGGCGACTGATGTATTTGTCGGGCACAAATAGTCGACAGAAAAGGTTATGGAGCTCGGAGCAGTTGATACGACCATTAAAGGTCTTACAGGCTACCGCGAGCTGATCGCGGCCTCTTCTTACCTCCAATGAATTGAAACCCAGAATCCCTAGGATATAGTTGGTAGGGTACATGTAGGGGTAGAAACCGTATGTTCTTTTAAACAGATACCTCAGAAAAGTCTTCTGCACTTTCTCGAGCATTAGTGTTTGAGCCGCGGTATAGGGATGCCAGACACAGCTACTAGTCTCCAGCTTACTACGAACTAAGGTGTTATACAGTAATGTTATAACATACGGGTTATGAAAATCACGGGCGTTTCGTAAAACAAATCCTAGGCGCCTGAAGGACTCTTTTGCAAGAATGGAAATGTGATCTCTGAATGTCAGACAACGGTCGAAGGTCACTCCCAGGTCCCTTACATTGGTGACTCGAGTTATTTTTTCACCACCTAAGCTGTAGACATAAGAGATTGGTCGTAATCCCCGACCGAATGTCATGATGTAGCACTTGCTTGTGTTAAAAAACAGTTTATTTACTAAACTCCACTCGTAAATATATAAGATATCGAAAGGAAATAATGAGTAATAACGTCGGAAAGCAACAGAAACCGGAAGGAAATCGACGCTATGTAAAGGAAGACCTTTAAAAGCATGGCTTGTGTTTATATGGCGGTTTCAACAAAAGCCGTGACAATCGACAATCGTGAATATGATACGAACACAAAAAATTGGTTGAGCCGTTCTCAAGTAATATGTGCAGTAATTGATTTTTTATTTATAATATAGATTGATAAACAAAAACAAAACGCAAATCAAATTCAAACTGATCCACTGAATGGGATTACGGAGGACGTATCTACGGGGATAAACGTAGATGGATCAATTTCAATAAAAACACCATCAAACCTGCCGCGGGCTGCAGCCAGTAGCAATTTTCGTAAAAGCATTTAAAGTAAAACACTTCATTTTTAAAATGGAAATACATATTTATAAGAGTTGTTATTTCTACTCATCAGTATTCGTAGGTATCTACTAATCTTATAAATGCGAAAGTAACTCTGCCTGTGTATCAGTTTGTTTATGTTTTCGATTTAGACGTGGAAAGGTAACACTTTTCACGTCTAAATCACTTAACAGATTTCGATTAATTTTGGCAAGGGGATAGATTGTATCCTGAGGAAGGGCGGGAATACAACGGTCTCAGTGTTGATCTATCCTTATAAAAAAGTGATATACATTATTTACGTTTAAAGTTCATAAGTATTAGCGGTATCTTTAACGGTACTTTGGGTATTCCGTGGACTCTTCATTCACTTGAGAGAACTAATTCACTAATAGGATAATCGTATCGTAACATAGATGCCAGGCGAGCTCCGCTGGTTGTGACAAATTAAAGAGAAGAGAGCCTTCATCGCCACCGTCACGAGGCACGACCTACATTTACATCATTAGTTACTTTATTACAAGGCAAAGGCAACAACTTGCACAGCTTTGCATTTTATAGACGCCTTATTTCTATCTGCGTTTTAATGCAGTTCATGAGTTTCTGAGCCTAACACAGGCTTTCACTTCTTATTTTTGGCGCATTATATATTTATATTTAATAAATATAATATTCTTATATTTGGGCGCATTTCCTTTTCAAAAGTTGCTTGTTATTGTAATGGATCAAACATGTCATGCCACGTACATTAGTGAAGAAAAAAAATTGCTTTCATTTTGACATCGTACGTAGAGGCACAATGTTCCATGTTTAAATTTGAATTTTATCCAATAGGTATAGGAAGAAGTAGCCTTAGTATTATTCAAACAAACGTGGTGTATCTCTCAGAAATATTTATGACGGAACGCGATGTTTGGATTGTAAGTCGGGTTGTTTTATATTTTTATACTGTACGACACGACACGAGAATACGTTGATTTAATAAACGGCAAGTATTGGTATGAAGATGTTAGTCGAACTTTAGAAAAAACGTTGGTATTTACAATGACGCGTTCGAGTGTGTGAAAAATGACATGACAAGAAATTTAAAACATTATGTGTTATCGCATCGTCATCGAATCTTATCATACAAAAATTAATAAAAAGTATGGTAGGATAACTGTAAGATTTCCATATCTTCAGTTTCCTCTCCTCCACCTTATTAAAAATCCGTTATTTTGTTAGTTCATTATATCCTTCTTTATATATCTTTTAGTTCTTTATATATAGTAGGTTTTTAACAAGCAAGTTGATGTAAAACTAAGGAAGTTAAAGTATGCATTAAAACTCAATGACACAAAGGATGTTTTAGTAGCACAATGACCCTACACCAGCAGTAATTCTGACATAAAATACATGTTAAAATTACAGATTGACAGATGCCGTGTATGATCGCATCGAGCTTAATTTTTTTATTTCTATACTATTGTAGATCATTATGAACAGCCCAAGGAATATATTACCCTACCTTACTACACTCATTTCGATATATTTGCTGCTGACTGTACCTATCTACAATTGGCTACAATGTTCTTTTATAGGTTCTTTTCAGAACATTTTTTAAATCCATTAATATTTACATTAATGACCGGTAGGCAGATGTCGGCCTTTTGGTCAAAAACAGTGTTAGCGTTTTGTTTGATTGTCCATAAATGTAGGTAGTTATTTTAAATTTCCATTTAAAATACCATAATGGAGTTCTAAACAAAAAAATATATATGAGGATATGTTTATTTTAATATTGAATGTCATGAATACGTATCACATGTAATTCCTCAGAGAGTGTCACCTTATTTATTCAATGCATGTCCATTTTGCTTTGACTATAAGCCATTTTGTGCATGGTGCATGTATGTAACTTATCAAAGACACTAAAGAATTGCTCTATCGTTCTTAACAGTATTGATACTGTACAAAGAGGGTACGGTATCAATACTGTTAAGAACGTTGATCAATATGGTATATATATTGATGAAATTTTAAGAACCGTTTGAGTAAATTTTCGTTTTGAAAGATGAAGAGTGTTTCCTGCAGTTATTAAGGCGGGCGTGATCACAACATAATGTTCAAAATTATGATCTTGTGACTAGATGACAACAATAAAAGCGATATATTTGATAATTGTTTAATAATTGTTTTTTTTTTTTCCACAATATACTCTTAATTGCTAACCTTATTTCTACAGTGACATATAGGACATTATATTGTGGGAGACTGGTGCCTAAACTAGGCTCAAGGCCTGTATTTCAGGTACATACCTGAAATACAGGCCTTGTATTTCAGGAGTTATATTTAAATATAACTCCAATATTATCTGAAATACATATTTCAGATAATATTGGAGTTATATTTAAATAATAGTAATGAAAAGATTGAATGAGGATTGAAGCAGTAAATACTATTCGGTACAAACCTTACAAACGCGTCAATACAATAATGAGGTCAATTTTCAACGTTCCGTACGTGCCTTAGATCGTCAAAGATTATTTTGTTATTGACGTTTTCCATCTTTCCGAGAATATTCAATGCCAGACAATTTTATTTATTTACACTGTAGTATATTGGATGTCGAGAGCAGGCTGCCGAAAAAGTAAATGTACACCTTGTGTATATTTACTTTGGTGTTTACAACTTCCCCTGGAATGATTATAGCCGCAATATCACCATTTTAATTTTATTTTAAACAGACATCTAATTACGTTGTAAATTTTAATATCTTATTCTAAAAATAATCAAAGACACATTTCAACATCAATTTGTCTTTATTAAACTTTATGGTAACTAATACTTTGTACTACAAGATTAAGTTTCAATATGTACAAAATATGTTCAAAACGTATGCATAGTCATAACGTTTCGTAAAATAGTTTAGATTTAAATAAACGATACAGAATTATTAAGTAAATAAATAAATAAATGAGATTTTAGGCACTGCACGTGTTTAACATCATATCACATTCATGGGTTCTATACAACGTACACCACATTTATTATTCTAGTAAGCGTTTCCGTTCCTATAACAATTATTATCAAAGATAATTTTTGAATACCATTTCTCTACTAGAATTTACATTAATATTTATAATGTTTTGCAAGAGTAGGGTGAAAAATAATTCAATTCAGTTACGCCAATACCCCACTTAAAACAAATGGATTTAAAAAAAATGTGTCGTTAATAGGTACTAAACTTATATATAAATACTGTTTATACAATCCATTTCAATAGTTCTATTACAATGTTTGAAACATGAACAATTGGTAATTGATTTAAGAATCTAGAACTATTAGATATATTGGTTACAAACAGTTTCACACAGAAGATATTTTAAATACATAATTGTTGTTACTGGATTTCACACACAGCTAATTAGCTGTAATGCTCGTGATATCAAATCTGTCTTATTTTTACTGTTGATGCAATGCAATGTTGGACATATAAAAATAGTAATTCTTGGAAAAACCGAAAATTAGGGTATTATCACACTGATAAAGCGTAGGCGTCCACCGGACGTGACGTGTTACGTGCGACCGCGGTGTATTGCAACCAAAACGTAGCCCTATAGTTGATTTAACAGACTTGCCATCAACTAAGTACTTATAAACATAGAGTATTTTTTTAACACAGAGTTAAAATTCGACGATGAGCTTCTATTGGGTCGTAGGACGTTTACGCTTTACGAAAACTGTAATTACATAGGACAATTCAACTAAATGACTAAAGTAGCGGTCGCTTATTGTACGCGCCAGTCGCCACTCTAGTCGGATAACACCCTAATATACCATATTTGCACCAAATATGCGTTAAAAGACAGTGCCTATGGAAAATATCTCATATGTAGTTGTAGTTTGACAAAGATTGTTTTAGGTACCACAAAATGATTTATAATATTTTCTTAATTACACTAGCTTGGTCACATGTATAGGGTTCAAAATTATCTTGGGTAAAGTTGAATTTAATGTTTTTGTTAGTCGTAAACTAATAGTAATATTAAATTGTAGCTGTATTTTAAAGATATTATTTATTAATTAGGTTTTGGCACATTTTATTGAACAAATACAACAAGGCTTAGATGTGTAACTCCGTACCTGTATTTCACAACGGGAGTTAACTTTACTGGTTACTAATAACAGTAATAACTTCAAAGGAAGACCACATCGTGTACTATAAGTAGGTATAAAATGTATTTTGAGATCAGAGCGAATTGGTAGGTAGATTATGTTTAGTATTGTCTTACATAAACATACCGAATTATCGGCACGAATTTAAAATTTAATATAAAATAGAGTATGGCTATAAAGATTATTAATATTATGGGTAAGTGGGTGACGTAAACGTCTTTAAATTTTTCCCAAGAAATTGCTCCAAGGCTTTTCACAGATACACGTTCCTTGTATAATATATAATAAGCGTTACTGGATTCCGCTCCCATTAGCTAGCGTGAAAGGAAAGCTAAAATTGCGCATATGAGAAGCAGGGCCAGAACTCTTGCCTCATACATTTAGGTAGTAACATAATGACTAAGTATTCCCAAACCGATCTCGCCCCAGGGCTACCAACACTTACGTATGGAAAAATGTTTGTTGAGGCCGAAGAAGAGACAGTAAAGTAGAATAAGTTCCTTGCGAAGTATGTGCGGTAATTCGGAATCATACAATCATAAAATACGCTGCGGGCAGAAATAATATGATGAGATGGTTTGGACATGTCGAGAGAATGAATGAAACATGATTAACTATAGGAATTTATAAGGCGAATCTCTGCTGCAGCTTCGAGAAGGTCGCCCTAGAAAGCCGATTTTATTGGCGAATTTCTTCAAAAAGGTCAAGTGCATACAAAAAGGTCAAGTGCATAGTACTCGTAACCGGCGCATGTGTAGGTATGAGAAGATGTATGAATGTGGTAGAAGTATACAAGCAAGCAAGTGGCGGTTTAAAGTTTCTGCCTACCCATATGGGAGAAAGGCTTGAGTGTATTTACAATGTACATATTTATGTATGTCATATTGTCCTCCAAGGTCCAATGCCGTGTTAGGCTTATGAGCAGGTGTATAATTGACCTCGTGGTCAACAAAAGACCCCATTATCACATTGTAATTACATTGTCTCGACAATTACTAAATTGTCTGTAAACAAAATTGGGTCACGTGTTTTATGAGCAGGCTATGACTAATGTTTCATGTGGGCCTCTTCCTTACGCAATAAAAAAGTTAGAGTCTGCTATGTATGCTTATAATAAAATCGGAACCAAGTCAGAACTTATTCCCAACGATTCTCTATTTCGTTAAGCCTAAAAAGTGACTAGATAAAGTAGTTTTTTATAGACTAAGCTAACAATAAAAACTTCTCATAAACTTGATATGTACAATCTTTAAATATGTACTTGGTAATTAATACATACTAACTAGAAAATATTCGTAATGATAAAGATAGATTTCGTTGATTGAGAAGTATGTAATGATAAAATAGCACATAGGTAGATATATCTACAAAGTAAACAAACTAATTTCACTTATAAGATAAAGTTTAAGGTAACAAAATTTACAATTAAACTAATGGCATTTATTATTTGAAGTCTAAAGGCTAATGAGCATGTATTAACACGAAATGGAATCATAAACTTAGCTGTTGATGTTAAACTTGAGGCTGCGCGTGCTGGGGTGTGTGGAGCGCGTGGCTAGCAGCCGCTCCGACGCCTCGCACAGGTCGCTGGTCGAGTACCTGCTGCGTCTAAGAGTCGCATTCTTGGGTTCTTTTTCCGACGTTTTCTTCACTTCGTTTTCAATTTGAACATCCAGATCTTTCATGCTGCCAATAGGGCTCCTGACCTGTTCGAATTTCTCGCTGGTAGTGCTGGACGGCGTCTGGCTCCCTGTCTCGGACTCTACTATTTGTTCAAGGGTACTGGGCCGCCGGCCGCGGGTGTCCGTGTAGTAGTCCACGGCGGCCGGCAAGACAGGTGCGAGGTTCGCCATCGGGTCAATACCTAGCAGCAACATAACGGTAGCTGGATGCTCCATTATGTACTGCGTAACGCTATGCAGGAATGGCTCAGTTTGTGTACTCTTATGTGCTTTCGGACGCTCTGGAGTGACCGGTCTCTCTTGCTGTTGGATACAAATTTCCATTTTAATAATATCTCGCTATAAAAAATTGTATCGACTTATAAAATTCTTTGTTTACCTGATCCCAGCAAAACACATCTGGTGGATGACTACAGCTTCGCGCAAGCTGATTCGGTGGAGCGTTCCACTGGAGGTTTGGATTGGAATGTGCTGCGTGCCAGCCAGCAGGTGCTGTCATCTCTTGGAGAGCTTGAATGGCGTTGCGGACCTGATTGAAAACACACCACAATAATGTAAGTGGTAAGTAAAAATAATAATTAATGTTATAGTTTAAGTGTACTGAAAAGTTTCGAGTGAAGTTGAAGACGGCGGTATTTAACAACAATGTGCAAGTTTATACTAACTTCCAAGTACTATGAAGAATTAGTTTATAACAATTTACAACAAACATTAACTAATATATGGGATCATCACATAAAGTGAGTGAACAAAGTCATAAGATTGTAACATCGCATTATCTAGATCGAATGATATCATTATGTTATTAAGGATCTTTGTATTGTGGTTTTGACGAGCGTACGTGGGATTAATCTAGATGTGACATCATTGTGTGACTTGCCTCCATGCTGAGCGCTGCCACGTCGTGATGCAAGCTCGAAACCTGTGTGTCAAGTCTGTCCACAGACGACCTAGTGTTGTGCACCTCTAAATTTAGCCCTTCCAGAGAATCGGCTCTTGTAATTTTCGGCGTTGCTACGGAGCGTTGCCTTTCTATTCTTTCCCGTAATTCTCTGTGAGAAAGCCGGGGCTGCCCGTCCGTCCTGCGAAGTATAAAAATAAACTCGATATTAAAAAGAAGCAACTAACTATTGTTTTAGCGAAACAAATAAGTCCATTTGTGTTTTCAATATAAAAAACAATCTTAACGAAAAACATTGTTTTGATATTTAAGAACAAATACGAGTTACATTTTCATGTACCTACCTAATGTGTGTCTTAGAAACGAACCTGAATTTCGTGTGTCTAGGGCTGTTTGTATTTGAACTCGGTAGTTTTTTGGGTGTGAGAGCCGTGTCTTCTGCGGCATTTTCATCGTCTTCTGATATTGAAGGCAGGGTGAGTGATGGGTGACCGTTCCCGTCGGACTCAGCCTCAGCCTCGTAGCCCTCTCGCAGGTTGTATGTGAGGTCGTGTTGGATGTCGTGAATAAACTCTTGCTGATACTCAGGGTACAGTCGCAACGCTTCAGCTAACCCACCCATGTGAATGCATTTCAAGTCACAGTACGTTAGAGCCTGTAGACATAAAATACATTTGTCTCCTTGTTACTGACAATGTTTAGAACTACAATATATTAAATCTAAATAAACATACTTACTTATTGCTAGTATTAAGGTATTATATACTCTATATGTATCTAACAATTGAAGACTCTACAGGTAGCAATGAAGTGAATCTCAAAAATGAATAATTCAGTTTACCTTAACATCACTGCTCGATTTCACCACTACATCAGGATTATTCCCCTGTGGGTGGGACTGGCCCGAACCGTTGTAAGCTTGCAAATGGGTATTCATATCGCATCCCACCAAATCTCCTTTCCCTATTTAATAAACGGTTCATGAATAGTTAACATACGCATGAGTGATAGAAACGTAGATAGGGGTTACGAAGAACAATGACTTCATTTGTCAGAGCGAAACAACTCACCAAGTATTGCGACGACCATGTCGTTCTGCATCACTTCCATCGACCCGTTGCATATGTAGTAGATGTAGGTGAGCGCATCCCCTTTGTGGACGAGGTATTCGCCGGGGGCACAGAAGTTGTTACGAATATGGAGAGACAGCAGCTTGAGACAACCCTGGGACGCTGATTCGAATATCGGCAGAGATAATATCTCACGGTGCAAATGTAACGACACGTCACCTCTCAGCTCTTCGGGGAATTCTTTGAGAGTCTAAAAATAAACGGACCCTTAAACACAGCCAAAGGGAAATACTTTTTTATATATCACTTCAAAGCGACGGCCATCTAGATTTACGTCGATATAAAGTTCATTATATGTAAACGAGATTCCTAAAAATATAAGGGTGTAATAAAAAAAAATCTTTGAAGAAATTTAGCTAGCAGAGTTAAGGAGATTAAATTTATCGCAATATATTTCGTTTTCAACCCATTTAGCTCAGTTGGGGGTTGGAGAAACTTCAAAGCGTGTTATCTCATACCCGCTATCTCTGTTTGATACCTCCAACGGAGCATATTAAAATGTTGTATTTATAAAAGTTTTTTTATAATACTTTGTCATTTAGCAAAGGTTTGAATGAAAAATAGAAAATATAAGATGAATTTCTACAATTTCCATTTTTGATTCTCATCTATACAACGATGTCCAATGTTGATTTACCATTAGAAATGGTACTATTTGTTAACATTTTGACAACATTGATTGCATGCTTGACATGCTTCAGCCTTGGACGTGTTAAAAAGTTTTCAAGTTAACTTTGATTAATTGGCAATTACTTTAAAAATTGGAGAGGGAGCACAGTACAGGTCTGGTGATGTATTAACACCCCGAAAGTTCACTGGTATGTTGAAGTCTCATGACATTGGGGGCAAGCCTATTGCCAAATAACACGATTTTATTTCTTGATAACTTGCGGTCAAGTGGCTGGAGCCAGTTCGCCTGAAGTTTAGTGACACTGTGATCTACGATGGAGCGCGCTTGCCTAGAAAAAAACCGATTCATTCGTGGTTTTATGACACTCAGTTTATATCTATCGGGAAAGGCCCACTCGGGAAGCATATTCGACATTTTGGCGGTACGCATGATAATCGTGGACTTAAATCGTTTGGTTCGGGTTTTCGGAATATCCACCATGAATCAATGTCACTTTCCTGTGCTTCTGGTCGTCCGATATTAGACAGGGCAAGGGGGAGTAAGATCTCCGAATTGTATTCCATAATATAAAGCACACATAACTATACGACCTCGCTATGAAACCCGGAACCTTAAAGCCGCGCTTATATCCGTTAGATCAATATTTTTTTTTTATACCTATGCATATTATATTTTAGATATCCATATAGTCTGTAAAATGACTCGTAGTGGATGGCTCTATTTATTTTCGACTTGTTGCAGAGACAAAAGCATACGAGCGAAATATGCAGTTGTATCGAACTATATTATTAATATCTAGTGTTTTATTTAAAAAAATAAAAGAAAAAACAAAAAATCACTTGAGTCAGGTTAAAGGTATCAATTACCTCGTGTATATCGATGCCGTGGTTCAACGACCACATAGTCTGGAAGTAATCTTGCATCCGCTGCTTCAACTCCTTTGGCACTTGGTTTATGCTAAGAAAGTCTTTGAGATCGCGCCACTTGCTTTGATACATGGACCGGCGCGAGTACATTCTCTGTATGATAGCTGTCACGTTACCAAACACTACAGCGTGCATCAGTGCTAAAACAGTGGAGACGTGCAATTTAATGCTTTACACGCTTGCATAATGAGGCGATGTGGCTCGTTGTGGTTACAAGCTAACCACTAAAAGTTTCCAGGAACATTAACTACGTGCAAAACCAGAAATTAAACAAAGTGTGCATTTGTGGCAAATCGCGAACACCTGAGCAAGTACTAGATAATTATTTAATGAAATAAAATGAAATTATATTTATTTCTGTAAGTAGATCTTTAGAGACACTTCTACAAGTCAATAGTTTGTTTTTTTATATAGCTAGATGGCTATGGCTTTTCCTAACTGACGACCTCTGAGAAGAAACACTGAAACAAACTCAGACAATAATGGTCTCTTTTTAAATCTAGATGAGTGGGACAATGCAAGGCAACGTCTGAAATGTCCTTTTGAGGAAAGAACTAGATAATTATTTACATGATAAATACATTTTGTTACGCGGCAGCGCATTTCCCAAATTAGATTTTGTCAGTTTTATAATAACAGGAATGTATTACCATCGATCGATCAAAGAAACAGGATATTCTGTGATGCTGTTTAAATTTAGAATCTTGTAAAGATGATTTACAAGTGAGCATCTCGAGATGAGTAAACTGATCTACTGTACTCTACGACTGTGTTTACATTTTACTCACAATCCAACACTACAAAAACGTAATACCTACTCATGATAAACATGATACTGTGAAATTCAAATGTGGGTCAATGGTGTGTAGGGTAACTTGTAATTCAGTGGCAATACTTGTCTTGACTCAAATAGTCTTTTTCTCATTTTACATATTTTTTTATGATTGATTATTCAATCATAAAAATAGTATCGTAGGTACAGTTTTGTCAATTGTTCAAAAAATGTTTTTAAGCGGCGGTAGCCTAATGGCTAGGGCGTCGGACTTGCGATCATGTGGTTGCCGGTTCGAAGCCCACCCATTGCACTACCGACGTGAACCCACTTGTAACAGAAGCATTTTAGCTTAGCACGAGGGGTTAACAAGAATACTAGTAATGTGCGTCCCACATTGCTAGTAAGGTTTTAAAAAAAATAATACCAGTCACTTTATGTTTGAGAGTAATGGGAGTATATAGAGCGTACCTCCGATCAACATGGTGATTATGCTGAAGATCTTCTCGGCGAGCGTGTTGGCCGACACGTTGCCAAACCCCACGCTGGTGAGCGAGGAGCATGTAAAGTACAGCGCCGTCACATAACTCTCACTGTGCGATATGTTTGGGATCGGCACTTTCAGTCTCTCCGCCAGATTGTTTATCCATCCTAGAATTAAACACGTCGACTTCACCCAAACGAAGCAATAAAAAAGTTTCTCAGCGAGTATCTTATTGATGTATCGTACAGCTGAAGTTTGCACAAGTTGAAAAGCGGAATGCCGGATCCTATATTGAGAATATTTATTTAGGCGTATTTCATAGTGATCGAAGTTTATATCGGGAATGTGAAATTTTTAAAGTCGTACGTTAGCTGTAGAAGTATGGTAAATTAGCAATCGTGTTGAAATTACCTAAGTCCCAACTTTCGTTTTTGTGAATTTCAATCTCTTTGTCAGCTATGATGAACCAAATGCAAGCGAGCCAGTGAGCCAGCAAAGTGAAAGAGAGCATTAACAACGTCAGTATTAAAGCCGAGTACTGCGAGTATCGATCCATCTTCTGCAACAGCCGGGCGAGTCGCAGCAGTCTTGTTAATTTTACTAAATGAACGTTTCCGTGTGTTGATTCCTATACACGAACAAAGAACAATTTCATATCAGAATTTCGGAGCAAATTTTAATGAACCTAGTACAGTAACGCCTTAGCACGAAAAACTATCGAATTCGTGTCGTAAACGTATCGAGTTTTTTTGTGCTACAAATCTCATACATACATATTTTCACGCCTGTGTCCCAATTGGGGTAGGCAGAGATTATAGATTTCCACTTGCTACATTCCTGGCACACCACTTTCGCTTCATCTACGTTCATTAACCTTCTTCACATACAATTTATTTTCGATTTCAATACGTTAATTAGTTGGCAATGTTAACTCACAGCTCCACTGTATACGTCGGATGCGTAAAGTAGGTCAAACGGGAGCGCCGCCAGGAGGTCCACCACAAACCAGCTCCGGATGTAGTTAAGGGCTATCGGCTTAGAATCGGAGACTACTTCTCCCTTCTTACTGACGAATGTGGTTCGGAAATTGAGCACTATATCTGAAAACCGTGAGACTGATGTAAAAAACAATTCATAAAATATTAAATAAGATACGATTACAATAATTTACCAATAATAAAGAGCGCTTCTACTACGACGTCACTCGTAACACTTATCCTGGGGTGTCCTTCATCAACGAAACTGGCATTGTAGGGAACCACAACAGCCACATAAAACGTGGCTATGAGAATGAGCCAGTCCCAAAACGTTTTAAATACTCCGTAGTGCGATATTATAAATCTTGACTTTTTTAATGCTGACGTTTTATATTCAGGCAATGGCGGGTCCGATGAGTGTAATAGATTCTGAAATAATTTACATAATTTTAACGGAGCTCTTAAGTCAAATGTAGGTATTATTCAATTATTTCCACGCAGTTAGGAAACGTATTTCATTAGCAAAGAGTTCCAAACAACCCTCCCCAAACCGCAAGGATCGATAGTGGACGCTCCGAGAGCCCATTGTGGTGGAAAACTAAAATATGTCCCTCGGTAGAAAACAAAGTTTACCTTACTAACATTGTTGAGTTTTAGTTTTGTCTTCATTTTGTCCGGTTTATAATGTCCTGAAAGCTGGTATAGTACTGCCCTAGAGCGTCGCCTGCCCATGTTCGCGGGCGACGGCGCTTCGGGGTCAAGATTGCCATTCGGGTCTGGAAGTAGGCAACTAGATTCAGCGCGGAACCGGGCGCCCAAGAGTGCCGCTGCGGGTACAAATGGGGATAACGCTAGAGTGACCACGCCAGCCGAAGGCCGCACCGCGGCTCCTGCATGCATAAACCACCCTGTTACACAGTGGACCACTGGCCAGATACCAGCTACGAGTAATGTCTACTTAATATAATTGATAAAATAAGGAAACTTTGCCCCTTGAACGATTTTCTTATAAGGTGTTAAAAAGATATTTCTTGGTGAATTTATAATTAAAATTTACCAATAAATTAAATACAAATTCAAAGTTTGCAAATGCAAATCTTGTGGAAAATATCCTGAAGTAAACAAACTTCAAGAATTATCTTTTTAAATTCTGATATAATATAAGAAAATCTTGTAAGTAGGCACTAATGCTGCTTTGATACCAGGAAAGTTCGAAGTATGAAATTATCGCCATTTTCTTTAATGCGAAAACTTCGATTGGATTAGGTACTATGAGTACATTTATGTTTATATAGTCAGAGAAATTAATTGCCTCTGATATCTTTATTAATATATATTGATCTAGGTAAGATAGATATTAATATCTATTTAATAATGCGAGCATTGACATTTTGAACTTTCATGAGTCATATCAAAAACAGTATGTCGCCAGAAATAAAAGTAAGCAAATACCAAGCAGCCTACGATGCGAAATTTGAATTATTTATAAACAATTATTATTAAAAAGATGAATAATTTCAATAACGTATTAATAATAATTAGGATAAAACAAGACATTAAAAAAATACGGCAAGGTCCTACCTACGTACATTAGAGATACAGATATATATTTTCCAAAGCACGAGTAAGCAAAGATCAAATAATCAATATTTAATTTAAGACTTTCATGTACCCACACATAAATTCTAGTAAAACATAAAGTTATTGATATCTTAAGGGGACGAAATAGCTCACAACTAAATATTATTTTTATCAAAATAGCCTTATCTATATATCTATACTAATATATAAAGCTGAAGAGTTTGTTTGTTTGTTTGTTTGTTTGTTTGTTTGTTTGCTTGAACGCGCTAATCTCAGGAACTACTGGTTCGATTTGAAAAATTCTTTCAGTGTTAGATAGCTCATTTATCGAGGAAGGCTATAGGCTATATATCATCACGCTAAGACCAATAGGAGCGGAGCATCAATGAAGAATGTTTCAAAATCGGGGTTTTTTCCTTTTGAGAGCTTCCGATGCATGCGCTGCGTAAACGATTAAAGTTTCGCAAAAATCATATATGACAGAATTGTTCCTCTTTAAAAGTTCTAAAAAAAAGACCGCGACAGCATATGTCTATCTTTTAAGGTTGGCTCACTATAAACGTTTTTATGTTAACTTTGTTCTAAAATTCGTTTTTTTTTCCTTTTGAGAGCTTCCGATGCGTGCGCTGCGTAAACGGTTAAAGTTTCGCAAAAATCATATATGACAGAATTGTTCCTCTTTAAAAGTTATAAAAAAAAGTCCACAACAGCATATGTCTATCTTTTAAGGTTGGCTCACTATAACCTTTTTTATGCTAACTTTGTTCTAAAATTCCAAATGCATTATTTGCGTAGGTGTTTTTATAAACATGATATTATTAATCCTTATCCAAATAAATACGTTATTCATCAGCCTTTAGAGCGTTTGTTTTGTATCCGTGCGGACCGAGCTTGGGTCCGCTCGGATACTCAATACTCAATTATCAACTAACAATATTGGCTATATCTTGAAGTGAGCTTCAATCAAAACATACTACAAGCCGCTGAAGGGGATCATCATCTTCTTACCACCTGTCAAGTGCCACCTGTGTTTTGTTGTGTTTCAGTGCTTGAACGCGATAATCTCAGGAACTATTGGTCCGATTAGAAAAAATCTTTCGGTGTTAGATAGTCCATTTATTGAGGAAGGCTATCATCCCGCTAAGACTAAGTAACTATTCCACGCGGACGAAGTCGCGGGCGGAAGCTAGTACTAATATATAAAGCTGAAGAGTTTGTTTGTTTATTTGTTTGCTTGAACGCGCTAATCTCAGGAACTACTGGTCCGATTTGAACAATTATTTCAGTGTTAGATAGCCCGTTTATTGAGGAAGGCTATAGGCTTTATATCATCACGCTAAGACCATGTAACTATTCCACGCGGACGAAGTCGCTGACTGGTATTTTGATAAAATTAATATTTAGTTGTGAGTAATTATTTCGTACCGTGGCCAACCACAATTTTTACTCTAGTGTCATACAAACAAAGCTTACTTATGATGAACCTTTATATTTAATACGGTTATTCGGGAAGGGTACACCTATTAATCTGAAATAGGTCTAGCAGTAATACATGAAAATAATTATAAAATTCTGTTCAAAAATTTTTGTAGGGACACCTAAGTATTTTTTAAAGTTGTACCAACCTAAAACAACTATCTATCGTAAAATCCCGTTTAGGATCGGAATACCCTTCTGAATAACCCTGCGTAGTCATATTAGATTAGATTAGTTTTAATAGTCTTGCAAAAAATATTCGATGTTTAAAGTAAAACTTATTTAGCAATCCGTCTCGTTATCAACAAGAAGTTCCTCAATTTGAAAACTTGTAATGCTACCTCTAATTACAGTCAAATTCTGTACTAATCACAGTTATTCAATACCTATACTCTATAGTTTCTAAATTAACTAAATGAAAACTTTTTCGTTTATCCTATTCAATAAATACAGGCGGCTTTATAAGAAACTTTGCAATTCAGTTTCTACTTACTTTCACTTAAAATCTGGAAATGTTTTTGTCTGAAGAACTATTCATACTTAAAGAACACATTTAATTTAATCAAATCAGTCACATCACTTTTCGTTATTGCCTTTCGAAATCCCAAAAAGTATTCATTGTAATTAATTCCCTAGACATCGAGCGACGTATTGGTTATGCATTAAACTCATTGAAACTTGACATGGAGAGTGATGGCTTTCATTTTGATTCAATGAATGTTATAGCATTTAATAATATGAATAACGCTTTGTATAGGATAAAGAAAGCAAGCAATGCAAGCTTGGTCATTTTAAACTATGATAACATCATTATGAATTTGGAGAATGGAGTATTCAACCAACCATCCAAATCCATCCATTATCCAAATTAAATAAATTCACCGAGAAGACGATAAAACATTTAAAAACTTTTATTAACTAGAAACAAAACATAGAATTTTAGTGAAATAAACCTTCATTATTGACCATGAGGTCGTGGGTTCGATTCCCACAGGACACAAAATTTATGTGATGAATATAAGTGTTTGTGTTCGTCTGGGTGTTTCTTATGTATTATAAGTATGTATTTACAAAAAAAAAGTATATAAGTATTATATCCATTGTCTAGTACCCATAGTACAAGCTCTGCTTAGTTTGGGACTAGATGGTGCTGTGTAAAAATGTCCCAGAATATTTATTTATTTCATTTATATCGATAATAGGTAAATATATTTTGTTTTATTCTTGAAAGGCTTACGCTTGATCGCCAGTTCGCCTGATGTTAAGCGACACTGCGACCTAAGATGGAGCGCGATTGCCTAGAAGAAACCAATTCACTCGTGATTTTCTATATTGGAGAAGAACCACTCGGGACGCGCATTCCACATTTCGGCAGTACGCATGATAAATGTGGACTTAAAGCGTTTCGTTCTGATTTTCGGAATATCCGCCATGAATCAGACGCTTCAATTAAAAATATTGTAATGTTTTAATAAATTAATGCTGTGTTAAATATACAAAGTAATTCAGCATGCTCAAATACAGAGATAACTTAATTTAAACATATTATGTCTTTAGGTACTTATAAAGCAGAACTTGAAAGAGAAGGCGAATTGACGGCCTAGCATCAAAAAAATGTTTGATGCTAGGCCATACTATTACATATTTGATATAGGCTATACTGGGCCTATTTGGTTTAAAAAACAAATGGGCCCAGTTATGACAATTCTTATTTAAAAAGAAATACAATAGCTAAATGTAAAAACATGCAGTCGTGCATGACGTCTACGAAGAAATGAAAATGGTATCTGTTTAGCGTTCAGGAGAAGAGATGACAATACAGGCGGTTTTTGTACTCAAGACTCCAGTAAAACGATCACATTTATGTTATAGTCTCAATGGCACACTTGGGTCTATTTTTCCATTCAATATGCCAAACAATTTGCGAAGCAATTAGTGCTCCCACTACGCCTTTTGTTGCTTTATTTATGAACTCAGACCATAGTCTACTCGAGCTTTAGAAGAGTGACGAAAGTATACACCTGTAGAAACTCATGGGAATTTCTCGAAGTCCAGCTTTGACCCGGCTTTTACGCTTAGGCAACAACGTGGCTTTTACGTTTTTGCCTAAGTGTACCTATTCTTCAAATGAGTGTTGCATGCCTAACCGGCTGTATTGTCAAAATTATTTTTACAGAATGTGCGTTAAAAAAATTATAATGTACACGTACATATTGCGCAAAGTATGGACCATTAAATAATTCATAAAACGCAAACTGGCGACATGTTTGTTTTATTCCAGCGGTTAACAAGGGGTTAGTAAATATTTTAAGACTAAAATTATCGTTATTCAAAAGTTTAATCGAAATACAGGGTGGTTTCCATTAATTGAATATACTTACAAGTTTTGGTATTTAAATTCTTGAACAAACAGCCTATGCTTCAAGTTTTATTAACATTGCTGGGTGTAACAAACTAATCTCAAACCTTGGCAGAAATTGAATCGGTAACTTTCAGAATTTATATTGATTTGGTTTACATAATAAATTATTGGACAATTTCATTTTAATTATATCGGAAATACATTTATCATTAAATGCAAAATATGCCTGTACTTGAAGCATATGCTTATAAAAGAAAAAAGATGTATGCAAACACGTAAATAAATCAAAATATCGTAAAAATAGAGTTGTTATTATTGTTAAAAATACAGTTAAATTATTATAAAATTATACCTATATACATATTAACGTGGGTCCTTTTGGTAATAGAATATCATTAATTTGGCCTAATTAACTTAAAATGTGTTTAGTAATGAGTTTGTAAATATACAAAGAAAACAGTAGAATATATTTGCTACGAAGTGTTTACTCGCTAAATCTATTTCTATCTACTCAGACTTATCGTCTGTCTAGCTACAGTCTAATTTTATAAATTCTACACAGTGGGTACGATATAATACTCGTAAAGGACTTTACCGTGCGGTGATGCTCGCAACTCGCTATGGCAACTGGGAGCTACGGGAGCTCAATCTAATGCTATCAACCTTATAGGTGTACCTATAGCACTAGAACAACGTGCTGAGTATGAGTTAATACAATGCACAAACTGTTAACATCCTCGAAAAAATACCATAAGTGTTCAGAAGACCTCGGAACAAGGCCACTATTTGGAAAGTACTTGTTATATTTTGTTGATAGGTTGCATTTTGTTAAGAAGTTTCGAGTATCATCATTACAAAGGCACTCACCGCTGTCGAAGTTCTCATTAGTGTTCATGGCGGCCATCTTGGTGTTGGTGATATCCTTGAAGGAGGCGAGAAATAAAACCACTTCTCGCTTCTCATTCTTAATTGGGACGATGTCGAGCAAACACCAAAAGGGAGATCCTGTAATGTTTAATGAATGTTAATTTCTATTGAAATTCAAAAGAATAAATGAGTGTCTTAAGAAACATTGATTACGTATGAAGCCTACTCTTGTTAACCGATATATGTACCGTAAAACGTTCATCGGACGTCATTTTGAAGTATTCCTTAATATAGTGTCGGCACAGCGTCGTTCTGCAAGCAGTAAACGTTGGTGACGAAGAACAGCTGGGTGCTTATAAAAGTTTAATTTTGTCGAATGGAATCGTAAACCCCTTATTGGTTTTTGTTTACGATTGTGGCATGGACGACGTTTTGCAAAGCCATTAATCCAAAGGATCGAGGAAGGAATTAAAAGTATTTTTCTAGCATCTTATGTTTTATGACACTAACTTCTTGTATAAAAGTCAAGTAATATTGTCAATCCGCTAAACGAACAATACAGTTTTGGTTTGCCAAATATCGTGAGAAATGAACTTCAGCTAAAAACGCCTAATTTTTTAGAATTAGTGTCTCATGAAAATTAAGTTTTCGTTATGCAGTACCTAGTCAGTATAATTCAAGCGGTATATGATACAATCCAATAAAATATGAATTAGTCAGCACAAATTAGGAAAAACAACTCGTAGGCCATACAAACCCAACCAGAAGCCCACCCTGCCTACTACCTTCACTTTACTAGTTGTGTACGGCATCCATTTAAATTTTAAAAAGGAATCATTTCTGCGCATTAAACTGGCGTTTAATTAAAAAAAACTGGCACGTATATAGGTACGATACGGAGATACAAAAGTGCAAAGCTTAAAAACTTTTTCGTTGCTCATCCACGAATGCAATTTAATAAAATACCTTGTCTGTATTGAGTTTCATGCAATTCACATAATGGTTATTACCTATAGGGTAGGTGTTCAGTATTTTTATATACCTAGGTATTTGTATTTGTACTTTACAGATAGGTACCAAGAAGTCTTGATTTTGTAAAGAAACATTTTGAGGTTAAATTTAGCTGTCGTACGATTAAACTGTTTTTCGATAATGGTTGATTCATGTCAATATTTATGTATGTACAGTAGGTCTAATGATTCATATATGATATGATCGTTTGTATAGGTATCACAAGCACAGCGCCATAACTTAAAATTTATCCGACATTATGGTTTGTTACGGTACAGAGTTTTTCTCAATGCTTACCATTTTTCTTATAAAATATAAGTTCCAGTTTGAGTTCGTGCTTGGACTCGAGCGCGGAGTCGATCTCGAGGCGGTGCTCGTCGCGGGTGTCGGGCCCGTGCAGGAACTTGCACGCGCATCCCTTCTGCATGATGTGCGCGCGCGTCCACCCTGTCAGCTCGCAGAACCCGTCCGAACAGTACACGATCGGGTAGCACGGCACTTGAGCATTGCCCAACACGAAGTTGCTGTCTGTTGACAAAAAAAAACAAGATAAATTAACTACAAAAACAGGTACAGCTGCTGCAGTTTTCGGACAACCTGGCTTTTGGCTGTACAGATCTTGTGTTCCATCCATTCTTGTTCGAATTTTGAATATCGACTTTTGCAAGATTAAGGAAGAATAGTGGGGATGGCACGATAGGAGACAATGAGTGTGATGCCCGGCTCCCCACACTGCCAAGACAACGCCTCCTCGCGGAGCTCTGGCGACCTTGCTCGCCGTTAGGAAGACAACATAGCACGGACCTATGTTATTTGGCTACGATTTACTGCAAGGACGAGGTTTTCTGCAATTATTTAATTCCAGTATGCTCTACCCCTCTTAAATGTATGTTTTTTAATACTGCTGAGGTGGCAAACAAGCTTACAGCCTCCTGATAGTAAGCAGTTACCGTAGGCAATGGACATCTACAACAGCAGAATTGTCACTCGCGCGTTGCGCGCGACCATATCTTAGCTTAGCTTAACTTTTCTCTCCACGATTCTTACATAATATTTCAATTGCTACTACCACGGCATCCACGGTCATACGTAGGTATTTATACTACTTAAATAAATATTATACTAAAATATTAGTTCCACGCCGTTGAACGCGGACGCTACGTCGGGTATTCCGGGGACATGACACTTATTTTCTTATCTCCCCCGTTAATTAACAAGGGCAACAATGGGGCGGATGAGAGTAAGTACTCATTAGTAAACACCTGTCTTATCTGATTTTTTATACAATAAATAAGATCAGTGTAAGTACCTACCTAGTAGTTTTTGTTTTAGATGAACTGGAATACAACAATCTTAGAGGTTAATAAATATCGGCGAAGCTAGTGTTTTTGACTGACAAGGTCCCTCAAATCCGCAGGTTAAAATGGTAAACCTACACAATAAACGTAATTTGCATAAAATGTTAACGCCGCAGATATTTTCCGGTAACAACAAATCATTTGAAATGGGTTTAACATCGATTTAGTGCGCGTAGTCATAAACCCTGGTTTGTCGAGCGCCGTGTGTGACTTCTATATGCGAATAAGCGTTTACAATTTGGTACGCTACGGTGATGGTGCGTGATGAATCGTCAAGATGGGCATTGTTCTCTAATCAATAAACGTCGCGGAATCTATACAAATAAGTTTTTTTGTGTGTCAATAATGTCTAAATCATTTATTTACACTTACAGTTAGGGTGCGTCCCAGTGTCCTGATGAGATTCGTGGCGAATATATTCATGAATCTCATGGCTCCGACCATAGGACTAATGCGGTCCAGTATTCCCTGGTAGGTACCAGGGAACTTTTACGAAGATCATCTGTTGCCAAAGGACTAGGAAGGTCCCTAGTCCTTTGGCAACAGATGATCTTCATAAAAGTTTTCCTGTGTAATGGGCAGGCAAGCAGGATAATTACTAATTAGTTAAGGAAAGGTTTTCACTTGAAGCACAATACATTTGCTAATTTAATTAACTTCGTAGATGAGCTTTATTATCAAAGGATAAGTCGGTTGCCACTAAACTAATTGCTATGAGTTTGTATCTCAGTAACTATACATAATTATAATTACTTTATAAAAAAACTATAAATTACAGGTAATATCATCTCTTTCCAAATAATAGTTTTCTTTTCTTTGGTGACAGATTTTATAAGGAATAGCGAACGAACGAGGTATTTTTTACACTAATTACCAATCATGCTGTATATAAAACGCTCTTTAATATTTATCTATAGTTCAAATCAACTTACGACTTACATTGTCGTAAGGAGGTGAAGTAGACATATTGTCGGAGCCAAATCTGTGATAGAGGACTATTCCAACTACTTCTAACAACAACAATCTAGAATATGTTCTGAGAATTTTATCGGATAGGCAGCATGTGAACCTATGTAGGGCTAGTTAGTAAGAGAAAGCCTCGAACAATTGTTTGAAGTAGGTACAGTCGTGAGCATTATGTACACACTTGACAAAATTCAAAGGTGATTTTTTACGAACATTCAATATAATTCCATCCAATACTATCATGATATTGTTGTCATTTGCTATGTGAAAGTTGCAATCGACACTTCACGAGAAAAACGGTTCAATATTTTATTAAAGGCATGCATATGGTGGTAACTGTACTTTCATACTCCCCAAGAACGATGGAGGTTCGATATTAGTATGTAATGTAAAAGCTGTCAGTCAGCTCGCACTTGCCTTCGTATATAGAACAAACGATTTGAGCTGTAGCCAGTCCCCTAAGGAACCCCTAGAACCCCTAGGACTGCCTTGTCGCTACTTACCTATATATTTTTGCATTAATCAGAAGAGAACCGTAACATTAATGCAAGTTTCTAATCAATAAACGTCGCGGAATCTATACAAATAAGTTTTTTTGTGTGTCAATAATGTCTAAATCATTTATTTACACTTACAGTTAGGGTGCGTCCCAGTGTCCTGATGAGATTCGTGGCGAATATATTCATGAATCTCATGGCTCCGACCATAGGACTAATGCGGTCCAGTATTCCCTGGTAGGTACCAGGGAACTTTTACGAAGATCATCTGTTGCCAAAGGACTAGGAAGGTCCCTAGTCCTTTGGCAACAGATGATCTTCATAAAAGTTTTCCTGTGTAATGGGCAGGCAAGCAGGATAATTACTAATTAGTTAAGGAAAGGTTTTCACTTGAAGCACAATACATTTGCTAATTTAATTAACTTCGTAGATGAGCTTTATTATCAAAGGATAAGTCGGTTGCCACTAAACTAATTGCTATGAGTTTGTATCTCAGTAACTATACATAATTATAATTACTTTATAAAAAAACTATAAATTACAGGTAATATCATCTCTTTCCAAATAATAGTTTTCTTTTCTTTGGTGACAGATTTTATAAGGAATAGCGAACGAACGAGGTATTTTTTACACTAATTACCAATCATGCTGTATATAAAACGCTCTTTAATATTTATCTATAGTTCAAATCAACTTACGACTTACATTGTCGTAAGGAGGTGAAGTAGACATATTGTCGGAGCCAAATCTGTGATAGAGGACTATTCCAACTACTTCTAACAACAACAATCTAGAATATGTTCTGAGAATTTTATCGGATAGGCAGCATGTGAACCTATGTAGGGCTAGTTAGTAAGAGAAAGCCTCGAACAATTGTTTGAAGTAGGTACAGTCGTGAGCATTATGTACACACTTGACAAAATTCAAAGGTGATTTTTTACGAACATTCAATATAATTCCATCCAATACTATCATGATATTGTTGTCATTTGCTATGTGAAAGTTGCAATCGACACTTCACGAGAAAAACGGTTCAATATTTTATTAAAGGCATGCATATGGTGGTAACTGTACTTTCATACTCCCCAAGAACGATGGAGGTTCGATATTAGTATGTAATGTAAAAGCTGTCAGTCAGCTCGCACTTGCCTTCGTATATAGAACAAACGATTTGAGCTGTAGCCAGTCCCCTAAGGAACCCCTAGAACCCCTAGGACTGCCTTGTCGCTACTTACCTATATATTTTTGCATTAATCAGAAGAGAACCGTAACATTAATGCAAGTTTGAAATGAACATGTAAGTATTAAATTTCATCAAAGCATTTGCAGGTGCAGAAGAGGGCAGGTTAAAGTTTTGATTGCTCTCGGGTGCCGGAGAGGGTCGCCACAGAGCTGAGTGGACTATGAGCATTTAATCCCGGAACTTTGTTGATAGCAGCAGTTTACGGTAAACGTTTACACACATGAGACGCATGCTCCTTCGCAATATTTTATTAATACCTCAATTCCCACTAAGGGACGGTACTAAAACGCAGAAAAATCTGAAGGAAAAAGCTAGCTAACGATACCGTAGTAAATGGACTTGATAATTTTTCCCCTCCCGTCATTATTTGCAGCATAATACTCGTAAGTCCATCATTTGATGGGTGAATGGTTCAAAATGTAGACATTATTTTCTAAGCTCATAAAAGCTATCATATCAAACTCTCTGAAAACCTTCCAAAACTCGTTATGAATAGGGAAATTAGTTGCAATTTATGGGTGGACTGTCCAGGGACGAATTCCACTTTTCCGGCTTGTTTACTTAAGTTATAAAACGGAGGATATTATATGGATGTTCATATATGTATTTTTTAACCTCTGTTATACATCTGTATTTGGTGATGTTAAGAAATAGCGGAAAGGGTTGTATTTGCGTTCCAGTTATAATAATATGCAAGCAATTTCTATGTAGATGCAATTTAATTTCCAAGAACTTACCCTGATATGGTTGCAAAGCTATAGGTAGGTAATTATTGACATCTATAAATAAAACATAGAAAATCAATATACTACGATTCTCTTCCTTCATTAGTTAGACCAGTGATTTTTACAGTTTTTGGAGCTGCCCCTGGCAAGGCCGTGTGTTAAACAGTTCCATCAAATAAAGGATTCGCGAGTTAGTGCATCATTTTCCTATAAGTTTTACTATAAACAGTCCACTTTTAAAAACCCTGGGTTACCCAGAAATTTCCGTTGCACGCTGAGAACATTTTTAAACCTAAGCCTTTGATCCCTGAAATCTTTCAGGTGAAATTTTAGATTTTTGGAAAGGAAACCCTTGGAAGTTGAATAAATGACTTTGCACTGGTAGTCACTATCTTAAAGATTTTTTTCGATATCCCTTTATAAAACAAATACTTGAGGGGATTTACTAAAAGTGCATTATATAACTATACACTAACGTTAATAAATCCTTCAAATCTCTTTGCAATAACATGGCACACCATTGTGAACATTCACTGAAAGTGAATCGTATTGAATTGAGATTTCCTCCAACGCAATTTTGTTAATGTACGAGTAGGTAGGAGTGCATTCCTACGAAATTGGTCGGCGTGACAACCCTGCGCACTTTGTGGATATAAAGGTATATATATCATATCAGAGATATAATATCATGTAGCTACCTATAGTTATTCTGATTCACAAAGCTTTCATGTACGTAAAGTATGATGTAAATTTGACTCTGTGAGTAATGTCACTCCCACAATACAGGATTTATTTACCGATTCCTGCCAAACACATGACTTGTTATCAACAATCAACAAGTAATATTATTATGCGTTTAATTTACGGATTATTGACGTAGGTAATAAACTATACTGGCTGGATTGTTATATATGCAGGGCGCTTCGAACGCAGAAGTGTTTTGTTTTTTCGAATTTTAAATTAACAAACAAAAGAAAAGTTTTGTAGTAACACATTTTATACAGATTTAAAATTTTGATTGATTTCAGATGAATAGAAAACTTACCCATAATCTCTATTATTATAAAATCGTAAAAAAACAGTGTTTGTACATTGAAGATGTTTAAAAAAACGAGTGGCTTAGGGTATGTTTAAAACATCTCTGAACTGAAAAAAAATATTGTTATGTCTGTCATTCTTGTCTGTTTATCTGTTTGTTATGGGTTTGCGCAAAACTATTGAATAGTGTTTAATTTTGTTATAACTGTTAGAAAGTACCTATATATTATAATATGCTCCAACTTAAAAACTGGTGAACTTCTTATCTCAATTAATTAAACGGATACTGAGTTACAGCTTGACCTCTCTGATGTATACAGTGGATAATGATCCTCGACTATGAGGAGACGGAAAAGCTTGTTTGATTTTAATCCTACAAACATACATTCACACACATACTCGCACGCGCACACACAAAACACACACACGCACACGCCCACACACACACACACACACACACACACACACTCCTAATTGCTTCTCTAACTGCATGATACATAACACTAAAAATAACATCTATGTAATAAACTATAGTTTTGGACCACCTTATGTGAGAGAGCCCTGGCACCCATAACACAAGTTTAATCTTAGCTTGGGTGTCAGTGGTTCATAAGCAGTGACAACCTACAATTTATATGATGTATCCTGTACTACATAGTGATTTCTTCTATTGAATGTAAATTGTAATTTCAGAAATAAAGATTTTTATTATTATTATTTTACAAAAAGGAGACCTTCACTGTTGGTTTTATAAAATTATTTTTGGGATCTATTTTTAATCCTATTATCTGTGTCCTAATATAGCTTCACGTGAGTGAAGCCGTGGGCAAAAGCTAGTTCATAATAATATCATAAATATAAAGTAAATCTGTCTGTCTCTATCTGTCTATTTATTACGTTTATGCGCCTAAACCGCAGTGGCAATTTTACTTACTTTTTATTTTACATTAGAGAATAGGCTACCTTGTCTGATAAATTCTGTTGGGATGCGAGTAAAAACGTGTACAATAGTTACATGTTTATTAACTGCTAAGTGTGGAATTATGTATTTAGTTTAATTTTTCCACGTAATTAAAAAAAACTAATTATTTCTTTCTTAGTCTAGGGGCAACTGGTTTAAGCGCGACTGCTACGCTTGAGGTCTTGGGTTCAATTCCCAGGTCTAGCAAAGTGTTTTGTTTGGAGTTTGCGATTTATGCCCGGTTAATGGCAATATGCTCGGCCACTATTTCATGGGTCCTAATTATATTAGTGAACTGTGGATGTACATATATTAGTTCACCTCTGCCTAACCCCTCCAGAAATACAGGCGCGATGTTATTATATCATACTAGCTTCTGCCTGCGACTTCGTCCGCGTAGCGTGATGATATATAGCCTATAGCCTTCCTCAATAAATGGGCTATTTAACACTGAAAGAATTTTTCAAATCGGGTCAGTAGTTTCTGAGATAAGCGCGTTCAAGCAAACAAACAAACAAACTCTTCAGCTTTATATATTAGTATAGATTGCAAAGCTTACTCGGCTAACAAATATGAGGCGAAAACAATTCACGTATAAATTAGGTATATTTCATTACAGTATCATAATATCATAAAATACTATAGGCGATAAATTTAATACTTTAAAAATACATAAACAATTTGATGTTATCGCATATTTTCATGAATCACTAAATTATGTTGTTACGATTTTATTTAACTTTTGTTTTTGTATGTAATCTGAATACACGTCACTCCTTATTGATGGCAAGCGATGCAGTGGAGCATGGGCTTCGAATCTAATCGCCAAGTGTCATTACTTTCTATTCATCCTCATCCTCCGAGCCTTAAGCCTCATCCAACTATGTTGGGGTCGGCTCCCAGTCTAACCAGATACGGCTGAATATCGGCTTTTTACATGAAGCGAATGCCTTCAGATCTCCGCAACCCATTTGTGGCCAATACCGATATTCGGAGGATAGACTGGTTGTCAGACTTTTTTAGACTACAACTAACAATTTGTCAAAGATGTTCGTATGACAACCGGGACCGACGGCTTTACATGCCCTACGAGGCACGGAGGAGTCTCGATGTGTTAAGAATGGTCACCCACTCACACACTGGCTGCGGCGAGCGCAGCTTAACCTTGCAGATCAGTTCATCAGCTTACTGTTATTACTTTCTATTAATTAGTGTTATTAATATTCATAAAACCTATTAGCAAATTGTAGGTGGTGAGAAGCACGACTCTGCCTATCCTTTAGAGGGAGGCGTGATAGTATGTTTAAATTTAGGTGCTAAAAGTTTAGCACGTACCGTCGTTGCGGCTAACCGTTCTAACTCTACTACTAAGTTTTGACCTCTGATAAATGGTTTCCACAGCATTGTTTAATAGTCGAAAAACCCACGTCAAAGTCAAAATTAACTCCATTTACAACAGTTCCTTTTAATTAAAACAACGGAAACATAAATTACTTGCGTAATCAAAGCAAGTATATAACTAACGTTTCAAAAATCATATTTGATCTGAATTTTACGTTACGTAAAAGCTCTAATTAAGAAGGGAAAAGTTCTTAATGAACGTTTAGATAATATCTTTATGTAAACAATTTAGCCTGCCTGGGCACATAGGCAGGCTAAATTGTTTTGTGCGGGACTACCTACTATGCTTGAGGTCCTGGGTTCGAACTCCAGGGTGAGCAAAATGTTATTAGGTTTTTCTATGAAATTCTCAGTAGCATCTCGGAGTCTGGATTTGTGTCCGGTTAATGGTAAGGCCGGCTCTGGTTAAGGCTTGCCCATGGGACCTAAATATACCAGCGAACTGGGACTGTAAACTGAAACAACTTCGACATGACAATGAAAATAGTACTTGCATAAACCAGGTCCATATTAGTGTACCTACCTCAAAAATTGCCTTATATAATTTTAATTAAGGTTACCAAATAATATTGTGTATATTGTATGGCTATGTTAAATTAAAAAAATAAAGACCAAATAAGTATGATCTATATTTTTTTAGCATATTCTAGCAACTTATTATAAAGCCTTATAATAAAGAGTAAATCATTTTCGTCTTTCCTGTAGGTGGTGAATCCGTATAATAACTATCGGTTTCCGAAATAAAATATACCCGACCCTCACTACTTTGTCTTAAATATATTTCACAATATTTGCAGCCGATAAATACGCCCCGATATCTCTTATTATTAGGATGGTCGGTTGGGCAACCTCACTGAGGGGATGAGGGAATATTACGCATCCTTCGCGACAAATTAAGTTGTAATATAAAAAAAAAACATAGGTACGTTAATATCTCCCACGTGAAAAGAATATGCTCGAAGCGATGCCAAATATAAACCAAACGTTTTCCTTTAGTGTCGGAGTGTTGTAAACAGTTTTCGTTGCTGGTGGCAATTTCTTAGCAGCCCGCGCAGACTACACTCTCTCACACGCGATTCTTTTCATTCTACTGCACATGAATAGCTAAAAATAGAACACACTTAGCTCTTTTTAGATTTTCAGAACACCATTATGTTTGGAAATCCGCAGTGTGTGGTGCTGATTGTATCTTAATATTTTGAATATCTGGATTGTGATTTTTTTTATGGGATTGTGAGGAAAAAGAGCAGACGTATCGCCTGATGGTAAGCAACTACCGCTGCCAATGAATACCCGCAACAGGAGTCGCAGGTGCATTGCCGAACTTTTAAAAGGGTCTGGGACTCCCGTATCCTCACTCACTCGGGAAAACACAACGTAAGCGTTGTTTCACGCCGGTTTTCATTTATCCGATCGAGCCGGCCCATTCGTGTCCAAGCATCTGTAGTCATCTCCCTCCACGAACACTAAAGGAATTGCTGATGCGATGTCTAGCCTTAAGAGCCTCTATGAATTGCATACTGCCGAAGTCAAAGCACCGAGAGGGAGGAACTGACACGAAAGTCGAAACACCAAGGTGCGTCATGACAAACTCCGACGTTTGTGGACGCTAACCAGTCAAACGCCAAGAGAGGAAGAAGGTTGTACCTACGAGCAAGTCAGATAAATTCTCGCCTCTTACTTGATGCCTATTTTAATGGCAATTTTGATTACTTTTAACGTTTGTTATAAATGTTCATTTGAAAAATGAAACTCCTATTGAGGAGTCTGACCACGGCTAGCTTAGCATAACTTTTCAGATAGATTAATCAGGGTCGTATAGCCGGCTAAGAAGTACTGAAATGTATCTGCTTATTACGGCTATTAGTATTTCATCGGATTAAAAGGAATTAATAATAATAGCTTTCCCTTACCTACAAAGAAATTAATGGGTTCGACGCGTCAAAATTGCTTTATCCTTGAGACTATTAAAGGAACAATTGGCTAAGGTTCGACGCAAGATTACATTTAGAATTCATTGAGTTTAAAAGGGTAAAGGAAGCAACGTTTAGATACACCTGCAATAGTAAAGATTATTTTTCAAAATAGAAAGATGAACAAAAGGATTTTCTAGAGTTATTTACTGAGCGTCTGAAGTTGAGAAGACTCCGTTCCGACTCCGACTTGGATCAATGAACAAGGATACAGTTATTGAGGGAGAATTTGACTTTAGATGTAAATCAATCACCACATCTTCGACGCCAGGTAGGGTACTGAAGCGGAATGATCGATACAAAAAATGTTCCAATTGAGCTATTACGCGACTTTTTAGCATGTTTTGGACTTTCAAAAAATAGCAGTGCCTTTTATCTCTTAATTATTTAACTCGTAGACGCATATAAAATTGAATATCAATGCTTTGAATATAAATGAAATCTTGCACACTCTGTGGTGTTTAGGTTCTCTAGAACTGTTCTCCAGTACTGGAGGGAACTGTATTATGTTTTTAATTAACCTAGAATCAACAAGGCATTTAACATTCATAAATATAACAACAAATCCAAATCGCAAGGTTTTAAGTGGTCATACGGCATTTAAAACTAGAAATAACTTTATCGCGGTCATGACTGCAGCGTAGTGCACGTTTGCAAATCTGTGGCTAATTTTACTGAATCGGTTCGGTCAATGCGCCGACGCTTCAGGGAGCGGAACAGAAATAACGGGCAGTTAATTGAATCCGGCGCCAATTTGGCCCGATATAATGTGCAATCAAACTACTTCAGTGAGACGATGCACATCACATGCTTATGATCGTTATAATTATGATGTAATAATATATTACTATGAGGAGCATTCAATCATACATAATCAGGCATGTGTAAACTGTTCAACAATCTAATGATGAGAACCACACTTAGGTAGGTACTTTTGTTAATGTTATATTTGTAAATGTGTCGTAGGATATCTGACGATACGTTTGGCGTAGTAGCTGAGTGATCGGTTTCTACACCACGGGTTGTGGGTACGATTTCTGCACGGAATAAATAGTTTATATGACCTACAAGGTAGTTATTCCTGTTTGGTCGTTTGTGTATGTGAGAAATTGTGTTTGTAAAAGCACCTACGATACAGGCGAAAATCCTAATGTGGGCAACGTTTAAAAAAAAGGAAGATGAAACCTGAGTTGTGCAAATAGGTGAGATTAGGTAGTTGGGGTAAGCCAACCTAAATCTAAGCGGTAAGTTGAGTAAGGTTAGGCTATGTTGATGTTGACTTTGACCTATGTAAACTATTATTAATATTCTCAATTTATCCACTACCTATACATTATTAAATACTATTTGAACACTACTAATCCTCCTATTAAAGACAGAATTGGTAACTAAAATGGAGCTCGTTCTATTAAGCCTTATTGTTTCTTCGAAATTGTAAGTCGGCTTGACCTTGTGCGAAATAAATTGAGTTTGTTCAACTCCAATACAAATATTATTACTTTTTTCTTGTATGTACGCTTTGAACGTGTCTTTTGGCGAAGTTAATCCTTTGCATTCATCAGAATTCCTATAAAGCCCAACAGGCAGCGAGATTATGGGCGGCTGTGAATAGCAGTTGAAACTCGGTTTGTTTTTTTTTTTCATTGCTTTTTGTTTGTTCCAGTTCCAATATTTCAAGGTTTCGTTCATTATACTTAGGAGTATTCTATTATCTGTGACTTAGGTACTCATAGTTTTCTGTAAATTATGTTCTTTCTTTGAAATAACCATGTATAGCTGAATCGTTTTAAAATAAACCTCATTATGGTATCCTTAATCTCAGTATCCCATGCTGACGTAATATCCTTTAGTTTTAATCATAACATTTTACTAAAATATGAATAACAAAATTCTTATTTATACAGCTAATTAAGTTAAGTACAGAAAGGGGTAATAAGGCGAAGTCAGACGTTTTCAAAGTAAATTAGAATGAATTAACTGTTAGCCTACCAGCAAAATTGAACGCGTAGTCATTATGGCAAGGTTAACTTAAGCGGCGGTAGCCTAATGGCTAGGGCGTCGGACTTGCGATCATGTGGTTGCCGGTTCGAACCCCACCCATTGCACTACCGACGTGAACCCACTCGTAACACAAGCATTTAGCTTAGCACGAGGGGTTAACAAGAATACTAGTAATGTGTGACCCACATTGCTAGTAAGCTTTATAATAAAAAAAAAACTAAGTTATCTTCCTAATAACAATGTATAATTATATTATTAATTAAATGTAGAAACAGCTACATACAAGTATTATGCTTCTTTGAGTAAATTGGATTCGTATTTTTAATCCCTTAATTTGCGTGTATGCGCTGTTTACTTTGAATTTACTGAAAATGTACCGACTTATATTATGATTGTAGGTACTTACAACTGGTTGAATTTAAATGGAATTGTATTTTATTGTATTTGGCCCCGAATAAGTATTATTAAAACAATGGAAAAATTCATGAAGAAATAAATAACGCCTATGAAGCTGCGGGCAATAGCTAGTATAAACAAAAATATATAAAATACAAGCGCTACAAAGAGCTATTGCAAACAATAGCTTTGATTGGAAATATTGCAATGCATGCCCGATGAATGAGAATAATTGTGATGAATGAGATCTATTGAAGAGTAACAGAATGTAATGCGTAGGTCTCGTGCAATGTGCACAGATAGAAGGCAGAATACTGTTAATTGTGTTGCCGACATCACTATTTAATAGCTATCAATTATTATTCTCCATTTGTGTAAGGTTCTATATAAAAAGTAAACAATATTTATAGGTGACATACATTGTAAAAAATACCTACCCGAATTGGATGATTTTAAATGAAATAGGCTCCACAAAAACACGCACTTAAAATATAAGCGAACCTTTGTAAGTAATATCACGAATTTCGATTTCAAGTTAAGGGTCAATAAGTACTTAGTTCGTTATACAGGGTGGGATGCTCTCCCACGACCCACTGAATAGAGCAACATCTTAAAATAGCATTAAGTTTAAGTGAGTAGCGTTTTCAGACTTCATTAATTCATTCTAATTCATCGTGTACAAAAAGTCATCTATGAAACTAATTAGGATGGAGGAAATTTCTGGATAGTATGAAAAAGAAACCTTCGATGTTAAAGGATGTAGGATGAGGAGCTTAAAGTCCTTGCTGCAATTCCTAATTTCCTAGTTGCAATAGGTTGGCACCTTCGGGAAAATGAGGATAACTAGTTTGCATAGGTACATAGGTACTCGTATATATGGTATAACTATGCCTAACTTTTCATCATCACAAAATAACAAGAATTGCAAAAAAAAACATAGCAACAAAGTAAAGTTGCTTTGAAGTTGTTTTTTATGGGATAGGGGGCAAACGAGCAGACCTATCGCCTAGTAAGAGATCATGTCCGTCCATGGACACCCGCAGCACCAGAGGAGTCACAACACGTGTGATACCGGCCTTTTTTTTTAAAAAAAAAAGCTGACTAGCCATCTGGGTCACACATTACTAGTATTCTTGTTAACCCCTCGTGCTAGCTAAATGCTTGTGTTACGAGTGGGTTCACGTCGGTATTGCAATGGGTGGGGTTCGAACCGGCAACCACATGATCGCAAGTCCGACGCCCTAGCCATTAGGCTACCGCCGCTTACAAAAGGGAGTAGGACTTCTTTTCTTGTAGGTTGAAGGTCGTACTGAATAAAATAAAATAAACAAATAATGTCAAAAACTAATTAGGTAAACCACTGTAACCGTTTCAGACAAGACGAGATAATTATGTCTCCGATTTCCCAAATATAAACTGAAGTTAATAGTAACCTAAATGTTTGAGATGCTTAGCTAAATGGATGGCTGAATAAACGTATAAGCTTATTTACCTCGTTAGTAAGCTGTAGGTAGATAATTTGCGGTACGTGTTGAAATTTCAGACGGAGTAATTTTCGATCTTCTATTACGCGATGTATCTCGCTTGACTCCAGTGATCGCGGTAATGTGTTCTGTTGCTTGCACACAGGTAAAATCAATACTGGTCTATATGTGTTTAGATTAATAGACGTATCATCTAGGAGTGCACTGTGGGGCAAAAGTTTGGTTAAACTGAATGTAACTCGAGGCTGCTGTGACGGTTAGAGATGTTCCTCAAAGCAAAAGTATCGATTATTCTGAAGTCGATGTTTACTTTTAAGGTAGCAAATTTGTACAGAAGCCTCGGTGCATGATTAACATAAAAGCATCGCTATCTTGTTCTTAGAAGTAAAAAATAAACCCTGAAGATAAACCCTTTTAACGTAATGAAAAGATTCCTCTCAAAATCTAGAATCCGCGAAGAAAAATGAAAGTCTTATAATTTACCTCTTAAATAAAATTCGTTTCTATTGGATTTTCAACTTAATAATGAGAAAAGGATTTAATTAAAACCACACCAGAACGATTCAAAGGGAGTAAGTAAATTATTTAAGGATAATAGAAATTACTCCCTAAAGAAGGCTTTATAGCTAATTTTGTTTCTCACGGATGTTTGTGATTGTTATTTTTTTATATTTGTATAACGACTAACTGAGTTAAGCCAGGGCATACCAGACTTGCTATTTTAATGTTGAGTTTTTCTGTTAATTAACATCTTTAAGAATTAACATTGTACACAAAGCCGCATCACAGTCCGGAGCAATATAGCAAATCTGTGGTGTTTACACAAACACATTAGCACAGTGGTGCTCAAAGGGACATTAATTCCCCTTACTGGTACTTTAATTGCATTGTGACGGGTGCAATGGGTTACCATTGCACTCAAATCGAAGAAATACCAAGTTATGTAGCACTTACAGTAGTTATACTGTAAGTGCTACATAACTTGGTATTTCTGCCACACATACATGTTTCACATAATCGGGACCGGACAAGTACCTGTATATCCTATAAATATTTACGCCTTCGTGTCATCATTTAAATTTGAGAGATTTAATGTGCTTTGAATTATGTATTGAAATGAATATCGGATTGACCAACTATTACGGCACATATCGAAACCCTAATATTCTCGTTAGTCTCACAACTCAAATCGCGGGCTAAAGGCTTCTCCCAAGAGCCAGTAGTTTGGATTCGCTGTAACAAGACTTCGGAAAATATCTGCAATTTTGGGAAATTTTATCAGAGTGGCACGTTTGAATATTTTCTACGTCACGTATGAAGTTTTGGTCTGCACTGCTCTCCATGGTGCATGTTACCTAACATAAAATTACTGTAACACAACACCTCAGTGCCAACACTCTTAACATTTCCATGAATTAAGGTCAATTTCCAGCGCATATCTTCGATCTCGTAGTAGAAATCTACGTAGATCTACGTAGAGATTGATAAAAATGTTTTGTCACGGTATGCTATATTATGAAGGTCCCGCTATTTTTTCCCAAACTATACAAAAAGAGGTCGATATTTTCATACTTCCGTCGAACGCAGCCCTGAGTTTTTTACGTAAAACGTCTGCCAATACAGTGTTTATTAATTTATCGATTAATTTCCGGAGTTGCGCTAAACGAGGTTGCATTTAAAAGCGTTATAACACATTACCCCGCCTGTTCGAGAATGGAAATGTTAATTATGTTATTACGTAGAAAACGTCGGCTTCATAAAATACAGTCAATTTTAGCTGCTATAAATACCTACTAATATATCTATCTTTTGGAATAGATTGATTATATTTTATTCACGTGAGAGAGCCATGCTTCGGCACGAATGGGCCGGCTCGACCGGAGTGATACCACGGCCTCACAGAAAACCGGCGTGAAACAACGCTTGCGTTGTGTTTCGCCGAGTGAGTGAGGTTACCGGAGGCCCAAACCCTTTTAAAAGGCGGGCAACGCACTTGCGACTCCTCTGATGTTGCGGGTGTCCATGGGCGGTGGTTATCGTTTACCATCAGGTGATCCGTTTGCTCGTTTGCCCCCATATCCCATAAAAAATACGCCGTGTAAATGAATAAGCACAGGACCTTAAACAAGTCAATTAGAATATCGAGTCGTAATTATAATAACGAAACCCTGAAGTCATTTTGAGACACGTAAGCATATTTTTTTCCAAGAACTCAGTTATACCAAAACTCGTGGCTGTACTGCAGTCGTATCCACAACGACTACGATATCGGCGCGCACTGCACACAATAACAATTTGTGTAAATAGATTTCAGTTTTCCATAACTCGATGGATCAGGGGACCATAGTTTCAGGTATTGTAATTATCTCTACTAAAACCAGTAATCGATTCTGAACACTTTTATATCTAGCGCTAATTCTGTTTCAGTTGTATAACAACATACTCGTAGTTATTGTTATGCCGGCGCTGTCGGCCGACGTCGTCCGTGTTGAATTACGGACGTAATAAGCTTAAACACGTCACGCTTGTATTTCCCGAAGGGGAAGGCAGATGTACTGTACAGACGAATCACTCGCCATAATTTCGTAAAAGGCGCCCCTTAGGATAACACACTGTCACATTCAATGTAGGTGCAGTGACGAAGGCTTACACAGGCCCTTTCTCAATTTTCATTAAACAAAGTAATTATCTACTTACGAAGCATTTCTGCAGCGTGATGCTGATTATACCTCTGTAGCACACAACAAAGTATTCTACAAAAATGTCATTGAAAGATTTAAAGTCTAAATTAACATACCATCATAGCCTGAATTCTCCGAAGGGTTAGACAGAAGCATACTAATGCACACCAACAGTTCGCCGGTATGTTTAGGTCTCATGTAATAGGGCGCGAGCCTATTGCCATGAACCGGGCATAAATTCCAAACTCTGAGCTGCTACTGAGAATTTCATTGAAAAACCCAATAACACTGCTCGACCTGGGAATCGAACCCTGGACCTCTAGCGTAGCGGTCGCACTTGAGACCACTAGACTAACGAGGCAGTTTCATAAATTTTATGTACCTACATATGTGATCTCTATAACACTTATTACAGTAAATTTTCTTTTTTCACGGAAAATAAAGTGATAAGGTTAGGTTAGACTTACGCGTGCCATCGAAGCGAGTGGCGATGGTATCGAGGAAGGTGTTCTGGGGCGCGAGCAGCCCCTTGCGCACGGGCATCCCCCCGCACCGCGCACCTCGCGCTCACCCCCCTCCACCTGAAACAACCGTGACAACACATCTATCATCCAATCATCCTAAACAAACATTGTGATTTTCAGAGCGCTTATAATATCTACCTATGTGTTTACTTTATCTCTTATCTTCTTTAAACTTACGGGCTTAGTTACGCTACTTTTGGTACATATAAAAACTGATATTATATTATTCTCCTGCACAGAGACACAAAAGGAATGAGTCTGTTATTTTTGTATCTTTCAAAACTATATTCTTTATAATCTGTGGTAGGTATTGACTTTAAACACAACACAGCCCTATTATTTATGAACATTCGAATAAAGTTTTAATAGGTTTATGCTATTCATAAATTTTAGAGATAAAGTAAACCCATCAATTTATCGGTTCCATAAAAATGTGGTCTTACAAATTACTGTTCTGGAAATCTGCACGTTGCTATGAAGGTACCTTTATTTTTGCATTTTATAGATACTTAATCATTATTATACCTAATAGATACTCTTATCTTTAATATCATTTGTTAACTAAATTATAATTAGTTAATACCTAACCTACTAGCTGCAAAGGCAAAGCGAGCAAAGCAAGATTGTGCTTTGCTTCACTTTGCCTTTTCCCAAAAAGGTATGGCAATTTAGGGCAAAATCTTGCATTATCGTGGACCAACACTTTGCAGTTCTATAGAAAGTACTTCACTATAAATAAAATAGCTATTTATAACACTATACTATAAAATTTGTATCTAGTCGACGAATAGTGAAAAGACTTTCACGTCTCCTATTTTTTGCGCCATTTTCCGCAGTTGTTGCTCAGTAGATTGATGATTCAGAGGTTTTTGGCCATTTGATATTCACAAAGAGGTACTGGGTCCGTTAATGTTGTGTGAGCTTACATTAAAGGTAAGTACCTATAGAATATTTCGTATTATATAGGTATATTGTGTAATAATAATGAATTGCTAAAACATAATATTAAAGTAGTAGTCAGCCAGTCATTGCCATAGTAGCTATAGCTTGTAATACAAGAGCTGGATGGTGGCGATACACTTGTACAAGTTGACAGACCTATCCCCCAGGATAGAGCTTTCAGATGTTTCTAATCCTGCCCAATGTGATTACGCCGTTCAATTTATGTCATAAATTGCCGATGTTTTTTCATTGTGCCTGAACTTTTGCCTGCAAGAAGGACAATCTCAAAGCAGCCATACCCAAGGCTTCTATTAAGGAGGCCTCATATTAGGTACTAGAAAATTGACCTAATAAGTAGAAATATTTACCTACTAAAATTCTGCCTAACTAAAAAATATTTTATATTTATAAAGTAACACCATTTTCATTCAAAGCCTGTCAGTTTTATGTGTAAATAATGTTTAAAAAAAATTATTTATTTAAATTTGTTAAGTAGTTAGTTTTGCCATTGCAAAACTTACTGTTTAACATTGAAAGTCAATTCACCGGAGCCACGTCTACGGATTCATACATATGCGAACTACTTAGAAAGTTATTATGACTTCTGATCCATCTCATTTTGCAAAAAAGTTATTATCCCCCAACGAGATTGTTAGGGCTGAAATATCAACAAAATATAAATTGATTAAAAACCAGTTGCGTAATTACAAGGTACAAGTTACCACGATTGTGAGAATTACTGTAATTACGCGCGTTAGCTTTTGTTAAAAATGCACCATTGTAACTTTTCCATTCGTATTAGTTCAACTCAAAGTATTCATTAAAGGCGAAATTCAAAAAGCTGCAGAACAAAAGGTTAATGAGAACAATCACCCTCTCTCGGATTGAGAACCGGCGAATTTCAGCGTGTATAAAGAGATTTTGTCATAATCATGCGATCGTAGACATGTATCATGTAAATTAGGGTCAAATTAATTTCAGACGAACGTACTTGAAGGCAGTTAACGGATAATAGAAATAACAAATGTAGCTTTCAGGGGGACTAATTAGAATTGGTGACCTTGGTTTTATGAAAAACGTTGGTAATGAAGTTATGCGTGAATGAAAGCAGCAATACAGTAAGTATATTAGCTAAATTAAGTTTCTTTATAAGTTCGTTTCCAAAGTGTCTATGTGAACATACTATACTATAGAATAGAATATAGAAAGCTTTTGTCTACTAATATACTAAGACAGCAGTATATACACTATACAGGTGGTAGACGTACCCTCAATCGCCATAAGCGACTAAACTCTGACACTTTCGCATTAAACTTGAACATGACATGGTGAAATTTCCCCATGTCAAAGCAACAAGTCTCGACGACTCGTCAATCTAAATAAACTGCCCTATTATCTGCTATGCTAGAGGTCCTGGGTTCGATTCCTAGGTCGAGCAAAGCAAAGTGTTATTGGGATTTTTCTATGAAATTAGCAGCTTGGAGTTTGGGATTAGTGCCCGGGAAATGCCAATAGGCGCACACCCATGGGACGGAAACATTCCGGTGAAATATGGGTGTAAATTAGGCCTCTGCCTAACCATTAATTGATCCATGAACACTCTGTTATTTCCCATACAATCTTTGTCAGACGTGTAAATAAATATTCTCTGGTAATAATTAGAAGGTAGCTAGTCGCGTAAACCAAACAAATGATGCCGATATACTAAGTCATGTTTTGCTTGTAAATGCTCGAGTTAATAGCTGTTTTACTACATTTACCAAAGGAACGCTCGGTGATCCCTGAAGTGGTAATCGGTTAACATCCGATAGACCCATAAATGAGTTTAAAACGGTCTCAGTATATGGAGCGTGAATATGGCTATTTGTGTGCGGAGCGATAGGTATTTACGATATTTTCTCGTGTGTAGCTATAAAAATTACCGGCGAATAAAAACCAGCTAACACAAAAATATGGATTTTAGAAAAATAACGTTGATAATGATCAAATAAATTATGGACGTCGTAATACTTTTTTTGGAATGCGTAAAATCCGCATGGATCGTAAAGGCAGGGATGTCAATTGACTCAAAATTGCATCCTTGCCTAATAGTGCTCCGAGGATTGTTCGGATTGATCCCTGCTGCATCTTTTCGCCATCGTTCTACGCGACAACAGTTCCATCCCTATCATCTAGATGGCTGGCAGTCCACAACTGTGAGTTTCTCTAGAAACTTTCTGCTCGCACAACAAAACTTTGGAAATAATTGTCGTCTGCAGTATTTCCGGACCAAAACGACCTTCAAGAAAAGAGCGTACTCCCTTTTAAAAGGCCGGCAACGCACTTGTGACTCCTCTGGTGTTGCGGGTCTTTAAAGGCGGCGGTGATTGCTTACCATCAGGCGATCCGACTGCTCGCTATCCGCGATCAATGGGAGTCAATGGGATCCGACTGTTATCCCATAACAAAAAAAAATAGTGGATGCGTGTCATTCGCCACGACCGTGACGTGTTAGGAGAAAATAGCTTTTGGAAAATTTGGAAAATTAAAAATCGACAAACAATATTATGTCATTTATATATGTAGATAGGAATTCGAACTCGATTCCTATGAGTAAGCAGTCCATGACAATATCACTATAAGCTATCACTATTTTTGCTAATTAACGCTCCCTTTCACAAGAATTTTACATTCCAAACCTGTAAAAATGTTGTTACATAAAAATGTAAACATGTCCATATGTCTGATGTCACGTGCAGACGAATACAAGAAAAATAAAATACTTAAAAGATTAAATTGTGTTCTTTTTTATCTTTGCCCAAGAGAAAAATGTAAAGCTTTTAAAATAAAGTTGGCGTTAATATCAGATCGACCGCCGCGCCCGGTAACGATGGCTTATTGTTAACAAATAGGCATAAAGAAAATTCCCGATAATGACGCTATTATTTACGAGTTTTTTTACTCTATGGTTGATAGTATTTTTATTATATTTGGGATTAAGGTAGGATAAATATTTTTTAACAGTTAGATTTTAATGCATTTTAACACTTGATACACTTGACATATTATATTGTCTTTGCTTCACTAATAAGTAAACTTTGGTCGTACCGCTGTTCCACTTCCGTAAATATTTGCATACTTTATTTATTTTCTTGTTTCTCAAGAGATTCTCAGTAGGTACTCAGAAGACGTCGGAACATTAATAAATGATAAGCAATATAAGCTGGGTAAACATTCAGCTTATATAAAATGAAGTACCTAATTACTCTGATTCAAGGATTTATTCAGTAAAATAGATTTTTCTCTACCTGGGCATTATGAATATCTCCTTAATTGCTCCGTACAAATTCATAGCTGGATATTTCCTCTGATTCTATTACTGAGATAAAACTAGAAGTATTATGAAATTTGCTTTAAATAACCTGAATACTTTATTAGTTCTTTATATTTAGTACTTTGACGCTTTATATTTTATGTACAGCAGCTTTTCACCAGTAGGTAATTAATGAATAGAATACAAATTAGGATTTCATCCTATTTTACGTTTTACATAATGACGATGAAAAAGTCTTGAAAGCAGTAATTCTTGGCCAAGATGAGCCTTGAAGAGACACAATAGAATAGGTACAATATTTTTTGTGCCGCTAGCAACTTCATTACACTTGAAAGGAGTCATTTATAACCTAAACCTCGGTAAAGTATGATAACTACCATATACAGAAAGCATTGTTGTGGGTTACGTTATAAGGGACATAATAATATTATTTTTATGGGATAGGCAAACGAGCAAACGGATCGCCAGATGGTAAGCGATTACCGCCGCGCATGGACACCCGCAACACAAGAGGAGTCTCAAGTTCGTTGCCGGCCTTTTTATAGAGTTTAGGCCTATGGTGCACTCACTCGGTGAAACACAACGTAAGCGTTGTATACCTCTCTTTATAACAGAGCAATCTAGTCCAGATATCGTCGACGGGGCGAATGTATCTATAACATCTCTTTACACCATCTGCCATACGTGCGGCGCACGAAGGCAGCTAAATTTCCTTTAATGTCTCACTTTAACGCCGTTTATATCATAAGTTTATATTGGAAGCGTCGTTCTCATCACTAAAGGGATTTTGTGCAGGAGTCTCATTGTTTAGGCAACATATTAAGAAGTTTCTTACATATTGTACACAGAAGATTGAACAGAACTCTGTAATGGGTTTGATGATAGGTATGTGGGAGTTTTGAACACTGATTATGATTGATGAATTTGGCGAACCTATCCATCAAAGTGCCCGTAAGCGATCTTTCGTGATCCTGACTATTCTCATTACAACCGTAAATCTTATATGTCTAATTAAAGCTCCATTTAAGGTGACCCATAAATGACGTGAATGGTGGCGTTAGAATACCGAAGCCTTCCTACTTCACCATAAACTTTTTATGTTTCATAAATACCGTGGCAGTAAATATGAATTAATGGTTTTCTGAGGTTGCGTTATGCTCTTTTGTTCTCCATATTCTTTCAGTTCGCGTTAACAAGATATGTTGAATTAGTGGGCCGAGATCCATAAGCCTGAACATAAATTGATTATAATGTTTTCTGAAATTAATAATCGTTATTTAGGTGACACTTTCTGAGAAATATTAATATGTAGTTAACCTACATACTGAACGACATTCTTAAGTATTATTGTGTTTTACAACATGCGTCACCGAACATTTCATAATGTTATATAATAATTAATGAAATACTTCGATATATCAATCACCCTCCACTGTCGCTGATATGAGTTACATAATTACATAATATTGAGTAGATAAGGCATTATGAACGATTAATATCAAGTTAAAAGCGATTTCTCATAATTTCAGTTAAAGCAACAGTAAGAACTTGATTAAACTTGCTACAGCCACTAATTATCAAACAGAAATATTCTCGAGAGTCGATGGATGCGTGCCAAGTGGGTATTAAAATATAAGAATAACAAATCAAATTCCCATTAAAATCGAATTGAGCATGTATTTCAGAACTGCTTTCTTTACCTTATCGCTAGGGATTTTCCTTTTTCTTTTGAGAAATTCTACTTCCAATCGGATCATTAAAAAATCTCGATTTTGTTTGATGCAATCTGTTTGATCCATATAATTCTTTGAGAACCCTTTCGGGGCATCCAAATTTCTCATCTTATAATGTTTTTGTCGATCGCGCAGGAAACATTTCAAAGTAGGTATGGTAAGGTAGCTATGTAAGTGAAAACAGTACGTTGGTTTTTTCTATGAGCTACAACGGGTGGTTGTAGGTAGACAAAGCTCTACCTACTATTTGTACAAAGTGGAATTAATTTCTTCAAATCATTTGATTTTTAATTTGAACTCAACTCATTCATCAGAACTTCAAATAATTTGAACTTTAGTTATCATAGAAAATGGGGCTTGGTTCAAAGAAAGATATCAAAAATGGAAAAGTATGTCATACATATCAATCCTTTCCGGGGAACTACAAGCGGTAATCAGACCCTCTAAATGCAATTTAAGAAAGTTTTGGTTAACAAGCTTTTAGTTATATGAAGTTTACAAAAACTAGTGATCAAATGTATTGATTTGAAACTTTGCAGACTTAGGTACCCAAGTCTGTATAAATTTATATTCTATTGAACAAATTTTTTGCAGTAGTTGCTGTGGGAATATAGAAATGAGTAAAGTGATTTTATTAGTTGAATAGCGGCTATCGGGAATCTTTGTGTATCTTTATGCACTGCGCTAGTATTTCTCCTATGTAGTGGATGCGTTTACAAACACTTCAAATTCTTAGCCTATTCTAACCGATACAACAAATAAGTTCCTGAACGGAAACCGTGCCTAGGCAAGCGTAGTGTGGCACTCCCCTGGCCAGGTGGAGTGACGATTTGCGGAAGACGGCTTGCAGAGACTGCTTGAAAAAAGCTGAAGATCAGCGTCGAAAGAAGGCCCTCTGACATTCAACTAAAAGACGCCTACGTCCAGCATTGCATGAATACGAGCTGCTGATAGTAATGATTTAAATATTCGATCTTGGCAGCGTTTAAACCTGTCCACACGGTTAAGTCAATTAAGATACCGAGATCTTTACATATGATTCGAGTTTATCGTTAATCAAGATGTTTGTATCTTTGGTAAGTAACGTCAGTTTCCAGACTTCAAGGCTTTTGAGAGCTCTAGATATTGTACTAGAATGTATTATACAAATGTTGTCCCAAGCTACCCTAAACGGCAAACTTAACTGTTTGCATTACTCTTGTCTTAACATACTAGTCGAGTTTGGTTAATTGGGATACTGGGTGGTAGAATTCTCGATATTTACGTTCTTATTTATATAGATTTTGGATGACTGCGACTCAAAGGGGTGTAGACCCAGTCATCTTGACATAACATTAATGGAAAATGGTTTTCTATTGACTAAGTTTATTACAGTTACCAGCCAGTCTGCTCTCGAAATGAGAGAGATTACACAAATCTTTCACCTCTTCTAATTGCTTCTAATTTCTTTTCTGGAGGGACTAGCATTAAAATTCCTATGAATTTTTAGTATTAGCTGACCTCCAGTTGTATATTGTAGAAGCTCTTCGTACATTACAGTTAGTTTATACTGATATATACGTTTAGAAGAAATGTGTCCGTAGGTAAATCATATTGTGATTCACCCAAAGTGGGAATTTTAATGTCCCAAGTTAGTTGTATTCTAAATAGTTTTTTACAAATCTTCATGTCGTCAAAGTCGTGTGACTATCCGTGGCTGTACATCGACACAGCGGATTCAGTTTCTCATCTATTTTTATGTCATAATGTAAATACGGCGTGTCATTTCTTATATGTTAGTATTTTTGTCTTTATGATCTGCGTTCGAATTCGAAGAAGCTTGGTAAACCACACGCGGTATGCATGTGCTTTTCATCAAAACTGTACCATGCAAGTAAAGAAATGAATAGGGAAAATAATAATACTTATTTAGTATTGTAAAGAGAGTTTGACAATGTCTTGTTAGCCTCTACTGCAATTTTCTCTGAACTCCCATTTTGATTTTTCGTATTTTTTGAATGTCACCCTGTATAAATAAATTGGAGTTGGCTTAGTCCACTGTATTTTGTGCACTGGCCATTTACCTCTCCAGGTTGTCCCATAACACTCAGATATCCAACTTCCGTATCCACTTTACATATTCAAGTTGTTCTTCAGACTGGAATATTATATCCAAATGTGCGCGTCCGGCGTTCTACGTTTCCCATATTGTAAGTTTCACTCAAGATTTCATCTGTTCTAATGTCATCGGTATTTGAACGAGCAGTCCATGCTCCGTCAGCTGGCCGATGCAAGTAGATATCTGACTTTATATTTTTTTCCGATAATTACTTTTTCTGATAATTACGAATTATTATTAGTCTTAAAGTACCTATGTATTACATAATATACCTCCTTAAAGTGTGGCCATCGATTTTTACGGTCCAAATGATAGGTACTTTACTGCAACATTTGATAAGCCAAATACTTACACAATAAAAAAATTACGTTACTAATAGCAATCCTTCAAATTGATTGTAATATCATATTCACACCGTTCGACGCAATAAAATTAAGTGCTTTCACCTAAATATAACGCTAAGTTATCATAATATCATGCATGACACATTTATAATACCTATGTGGGAAGACTTGAATATATATGTGTAATTTTCTGTGAAATTTTATATGCTATCGCGATAAGAAATATCGCGTGTCAGGCGACATATCTGCTTGAGCTTTTTGTGACGTAAAGGCTCAGTTCAGTAGTAACTATTAGAAAATAACAAAGGATAGCGACATTGAAAAATAAATATATATTTGTCTTGGAAGCTTACGAGGAATAAAAATTAAAAGATTATAAATAGCTAATAAATAGAATTCTATACAAGTAAGAACATAAATAAGAAAAAGTACATACATAGATAATCTATAAATTATTCTCAGGCTCTCTAAGTTTGCATACTCAAAGTCTTTACTGTTTTGTTTTAAGTGGAATAAACAGTTACATCAAGAAGGCTCTAAATCTGAGGGATAATATTAAAGCTATAAATATGTTGCATTGAGTATGAATTCAATTAATAGACCGTGACCGTATCACACAACAAACAAACTCGTAACTGTTTCAAATGTGAATAATCTTATAACGGTAATAAATATGACGGTCGCGTGCCACGGGTGCCAATTTGCGTATTATGACTAGATATTGTGGAATGCACGCTTTTAATTAAACTAATAATATCTCATTTTAATAACAACTCACTTCAAATAAAGCGCATTAAAACGTAACACTTCCATATTTATTTCATTTTCCTTAATTTATGTTCTTCGCAAATAAGCGCGCCTCTCTTACTTAGTTTAATTCAAGACAATCTTTATATAAAATTATGGTCATTTGAATTTCTCTTTTGCTCAATAATTTGGTTATATATTTAAGAAAATTAACTCTAGAATGTTAATTAACCCTTTGTTACGGGAATTAGAATAATTATTTATTAAATTGTAGACAATATTATATTAACTGAGCCGGCGAAGAAACATAATTTCTTGCTTGTTTTTGGAAAAATGCTTACAATAAAATATTTATACCTTTTTTTTTGCAAGTGGTACCTACTTACGAATAATGGAAAAAAACATCTTTGTTTTGCCGGATTGGAGTTTTTATTTTGTGTTAAATAAGTAATATATTTATTTATTTACACGTTGTTTGTAGATTTTGTTTTATTCATTGTTTTGATGGTGATAAGACGGACGACAGTTTTCTGTTTACGAAGGAAGATAAATAAATTGCGTAAGCGAAGATTTTCCTTGTTAAAAGCTTTCTTAGCTTAACATAAAATAATGTTTAAGAAGAAAATAGTATTCATTATGTTATTTATCTTTCTCGGCTGGTGTTTAATTGAGCGAATGGGTAATTGAATAAGTTAAGATTAAGTTAAAATGTTTGAAGTAGGTCAAATCAATAGGAAATCTCTTTTTCCGATTGATTTGATGTATGATACTGACTTATAATATACAGGATGGCGATTTAATCACCTGCACTGCTTCAACATGGTGTAGTATTGATAACATATAACATATTAGACATAATTTATAATTTGTATCTTTAAGCAATCCCGTGTTAAAGGACTTGATAATTATTCAAAATTTTCATAAAACGATATGCACCCTGCAGTACGTTGACCTTATGCGGACGGCCCGATCAAGTAGTTGCTTGACTGGCTATCTCTAGATAGACACATACCTACAATGAGTTCAACGTCCGCGCTATGTCTTTGACTCTTTGCATACAAAATTTAAAGGACATTTTGATGAAAAATTAAGGTATGTTTTTTTATTGATATGGGCAGTATTTCGTGGTCTGATTCACCTGCTAGAAGGATGCAGGTGATTAAATCGCCACCCTGTATAATAATAAAGTGCGGTGCTCGGTATTGAAAAAAACATTTGTATAACAATCTATTATACAAATGCGACGATCGCAATTAGGTGTTACGTTTATTTCAGACCGTGTTATGTATCGTAATCGGAGCAGTGCACGGGTTCTCTCAAAATTTACGAGGCAGTACATGTTCCTTCGCATCCACGAGTTATTTTATAGTTCAAGATGCGTGCAAATTGGCCAGGATAGATAAAGATTCACTGGACTCTGGATGCCATCAAATAACAAAAATATCGAAAAACGGGGACTAGCATTGCAGAAAATACATTTCGGTCTAGTAGCAGTAGGTAGCGGGGTTTACAAAGGCAATGATTGAGAATGATGATAAAATATGAATAATGTTGGTAGGAACCTTTACTTAGTTAGGTAGGTACTCTAAACACGTGAATTAATCATTCTATTGTTTTGAGGTTCAATGAGGTTCTATGTAGGTGTTACTGTATGTAGGTTGTATCTAGAAGCACGGGAGTGCCCCCACCAAGACGAGCAATCAGATGTTCCTTAAATGTTGGTGAAAACGAAATTCTAACTATGATTACGTGATTTTTTAAATTTAGGGAACATCGGTGTAAATGGTCATTATAGTGTTGTCAAGCCAGAATGTCAAAAATTGTTACATCGAAGCCTCAGAGAAAAACCAGAAGCCGTATTTGACAAACAAGAAATATATAACATAACATAATAACCCATATAGGTCCCACTGTTGGTCACGGGTCTCCTCTCATAATGCGAGGGTTTAGGCTATAGTCTACCACGCTAGCCTAAAATAAAATACTACACGGGAACACTACTAATAAAATAATACACGGGAAGAAAAAAAGGAGGGCGAAGAAAAATAAATGAAGTATCATGATAAACATAATTTTAATGTACACCCTAAAAACTTCGGAGAAAGCCAATCCCCTTACTCTATAAGTTCTCTACAAACATAAACTTGGTCAAAAAGTATGACTTGGCCCCTTTCCGTCTAACCGGTTGATTAGCGTCTTACGAGTCCTTCTAAGCTCACAAGCCGTATTAAGAAGCCTCAAAAATTTATAAATACTAATAACGCTACAAGAAAGCATTTTAACAGTGCCTATTACAAGATTAGCCTTTACAACTGTTTCGTAATTAAACTACAACTCTACGGACGAAATATTAAACGCTGTATTTTAGAAACTAATTAACAGTAATCTCTTCAGTGTGCTAAATACTCCGCACAAAGCGACCAGAATCTAGACCTAGCGGGTGCACCGTCATACCTACATAATTTATGCTGACGAAAATACACGGAGAGTTTGAAAACATCGTAACTAACAACTAGAAATGTTCTTATTCCTATTCAAATGTACATAATAAATATATTATAATTACAGCGGGCGAAATTAAACTTGACTTGAGCGTGTGCCTTGGGAACTTGTGAATTATGAGATTGGTACTTATTATAAACTGGAGCCTGTGTACAGTCACGAGCACCAACATGTGCAAATTCACTGAAACGATTGAAATTTCACTAATTCCAAAGATATTTATAAATACCTACAAATCCTAATACTTACCTATTTAGTATGTGATTTAAACTTCTGTTAGCACTTAGCACAAAATCTCGTAACGTTAATCAAGAATTATAAAATTGTTGTTAAATTTCATTGAATGTGAACATTTATGTGTTCATGACTGTACCCGTGGCGCTAATAAATTTCCCAAACGCCTGACTAAGGTACTCCTCGCAAAATTTCATGCTTTTAAATCCACTATCTACTGTTATCTGTGCATTTTCTGTTAGCGGGGGCTGTGAGAGGCTTATTATGGAGATATTTAGTTCCACCTATGGCGCTAATGTACTGTAGTGTACTCGTAGTAGTAGGTAGGTACGAAGGTATAGTTATGTGTTGTAATCATTACAAGAGGCCAGCGGTTCAGCTTTCTTTATCCAATCTCAGATATTTCGTAACTATAATATCTTCTTCTAACGTACGTTATTCTCTTGCCTATTGTTTCTCATTATGATAACATAATTACCTCTTATAGCAGAGTATAAAGATCGTGTCTTGTTAGCATCTAGTAACTATGTTAGTATCAGGTCTTCTCTGCTTGTAACAGTTTGTGCCGAAATCGGGTTTGTATGTTACATTTTCTGAAAAACTCGCTTCTGATATTTATGGATCATACAAATTAAATCCTTGAGGAAATCTAATTACGATCAGTCAACATTCACCTGAGGCGTGAATACTATTATTTATTAGTGCTTTTTTTAAATATGTTGACATCAAAACCATTCTTATTATAGCAGCGAGTACCTAACTGCAGAATTGTAACCCGGTGTAATCCACATATAAGCTTCACGTTACCAATGTATATATATGCAAATTGACAGTGCTAACAGAGTATAGTAAATGTAAATGGATTGCTGATGGGCATGATGTTATAACGTGATAGTCTCCTAATATTTGACCTGTCTCTTTGCTCGTTGCCTCGGATATTGCTAAAACCGAAACTAAGCGAGATACGGACGAGGCGTCACATGCAAATGACAGTGAACGTTTAGTGTAAATTCTGCTTATAATACCACGACAGTGTGTGTTACGAAATAAGATAAAACCGTACGCAGTTTCATGCGTAGTATTATGTGTTATCCGGATTAATTGGGAATGTTAAGTCAGTATTTGCTTTCAATTTTTTTGTTTTTTTTTTACGATCTATCGACGTTTAGTCCAAATTGTGGTCCGTGGTCGTTTTCTATCTAAACTTTTGACAATAAAAACTTTGTAACATCTTACTGTACTACCTACATTTTTTAAAACATTCTATTCTATTCTATTCAGGGACAAATAAAAAACTCAATGTTAACAATATCACAGGCTTATTTTTATAAAATGTTTATTTATCACTGATATCGCGTTCATAAACCAGAATTAATAACGTTGTTATTGGCTGGGGAGTTCCATTTCATAAGCACACTCAACTTTGCCCTATCCTTTCTATATTATCTACTTGATAACGTACCTACCTACTTTGTTGAAAATCCTACTCGGTTATAATATATACCTCCAAAGGGGTTCACTGAACGCCTCGGAAGTTCCTTTTCATACGGACTTCCTTTATTTGTAATATTATAAAGAACGTTTGGATCAGTTTAGTTGTATTGTATTACAACAATTGTTATCAGGTTGCATGATTCTATTTCTTGTATAATTTTCTTAAATAATCTGTTCGAATAGACTCTGCATAAAATTATGTACACATACGTACGTCGGCTACTTCTCAAGCTTATACAACCTTAGTTTTAGTACCTATATGCAAAACCCAAAACACCTATCTAGTATTTTTATGTACTTAAGGAATCTATGTATAAAATTTCAGAACTGTACCACGAAAAATCACAAAGTAATAAGCTTGTCATGTTACCTGGTTGTGCGTACAAAAACATGCTCACCACGTTTTATTACCCACTGTGCGCCCGCGCCTAGTGATGCTATGACCTGCCCTGACTTTTGTTGTGCGCGAATAATAGCTGGAAGATACTTTGTGCCGTTCGGTGTCCCACTTGTAACTATTTTTAATATTTTTGGGACAATTTTAAAATTATTATTATCACGTGTAAAAATTATTTCTGAACAAACCGTATTCAGGTTTCGCATATACTAAAAATAATGTTGTATAGCTCGATGTTCACACAATAAAATTCGGAATTATTGTATTTGAAATTTAAATCTTTTTCAATAGAACTATGATCTGCTGTACAACAGCAAAATGAATTCAAAGGCAGATCGAGGCGATCTTTATAGCGTGAAAATCCTTTGTCGACTGAACTGTCTATCTGTACTTATAAAATCGCACTGCCAATACTTCAAAGTCTAAAATGCTGAAAATTGGAACATTTAGATCAAATTTAGTTTTAGATTTATTTAGAACGTAAGCATACGCAACGAAAGGATTTTTGGAAATTAAATGGGGGGAAAGTGTTTCTTCTTTAGAGTTAGAAACACGATAATTTGAATTTTGTTACTGAGAATAAATAAACAATGCCGTGGTTCAGGATTTTTAGATATTTACATTTAAAGGGTAAGTATACGGGGGTGAATGTTGGTAATGTGATGGGATAGCCGGTTTTTTATAAGATAAGAACTTGAAAATTGGGATTGTAGCTATTCATTTAATTTTTTGATGTCACGTTCTTAACTGTCAGGACAAAGTTTTTAGGAGGTATATTTTTTTTGGAAATCCACTGTATATGTCGGAAAATATATGCAGGCGAAGCTGCATACGAGTCACTCGCATTGCATAAATATTGTGGAGTTTGTGATCATTATGATATGATTAGATATTATTTTCACCTGTGATCGTATCATTGCAGAATGCGACTCATATCTATTATTTATCACGAATAAGGGAAGCTTGCGTGTTAAAGTTGCTTGTTGTTGCTTGTGTGTGCAAAGTTTATAATAATAATTAAGTTGAAGATATAACTTAAATGGTGATATTGGAATTGTTTTAAATTAATTAAACACACCTCTTTTTATTCTAATTTTGTAAGGGACTTTTACGCTTAGCGTATGCCAGCCCTCGACGCATGTACCTCTTGAAATTTAGCATTTCACTTCGTTAAAATTATTTAATTATAATAGGCATTGGTAAGGGGTAATGTTTTATATTCAGCCAGCCGAGAACTTCGGCATGCCGCAACCAATTAAATTGCGGTGCAGCTCTACGTATGCAGCTATGCATGTGGATATTTGTCTGCTGGAATTGATGCAGAGCTTCAGTAGAACTAACTTTGAACTGCATCTGAAATACTACGGATAATTGAACACTAACATTCCTAAGTTTTAGACCCAGTATAGTTTCCCTTCGCTTTGCATATACCGGAAACAAGTAAACTAACCAACAATTGGATTCATTTCAATGAGAGTATGTTTTAGAAGTTACATGTGATGAATTTTACGTGTTATTTGGTTTTCCTATGAAATGACCCGTAGCAGCTCAGAGTAAATTTGTGTCTCGATTGGATATTGCTCGTCCAATATCAGCTACATGAAACCCTAAACATACCAGCGAACGAAACACCGCTGCCTACCTGTTTAGTTTACAGACGTCATAGTATGATTAACTTTGCGCTTCACTCAAACATGTGGTTACTTTAAAGATTAAACGCATACATTATATCACAAGCTAACATCAGTTTAATTTTAGATATTAAAAAAATCAATATTCATAAAGTATTTTTTATTTAAATAACATTAGCGTAACCAATGAAAGGTCTTGTCGTACAGAAACATATTGTATTGATTTATGTTTATGTGAAAATTCATATATCTAAGTCATTAATCAATCATCGACCGGAATCGTGTCGAGTAAGTAAGACGTAAAGAAACAAATCAAAATGTGTCTAACGTAGAAATGGAATTAGAGAATCCTTGAACAATCTCCAGCTAGATAATAAGACTAATGTAATGTCTTTGTAATTCCTTTCAAACTCGTACAACGTCGCCTGTTATACCTACCTACAAGCTACGACCCGAATCTCACTTAATCCCTCATTGCAAGCTTTGTGACTTTTCCATCATGTAGATAATGTTTCTGGATAATACACAGTTACTTTTATTATCTTCTTTCGTCGTTCACGGAACACATCACATGTCATAAAAAACAGAGTATATCGGGTAATTCAGGTAAACGATCAACTTGTTTCAGAATGTCAAATAGAGTAAACATAAAATAATATCGTTAAAGCTTCGCGAACATGTTGTAGGTGCTTCCAAATTCAATAAGGCCCTACCTTATTGTAAAACTTTATAATATTGTAATAAATATTGATCAAAGCCTTATACTAAAGTTTATACCGAATTATCTGAAAATTATCAGTATTGATTGAGGTTCGCAAGTTTTGTAGATAAGATTTCCCATGTCAATGAAAAGTTTGAGATTAACCTGACAACCCGATATCAAACCCGGAGATGTGTAACTAAAAGGAATATAAACACGAGGCAAAACAATAAGTTCGGGGCTAAAGAAACAAATCCTGTGTAGTTGCAAAAATCCGGGAGCGGTCAGTTTTAGTAAAATATTGAAAGATTTCGAGGGTCTCTAGCAGGTATTTATGTAATAGGTACAGTGTGTTTGTTAATGTTATAATATATTGCAACTTGCCTGTTTTTTAATAATATTTTAGGTTTTAATCTTCAAGATATCTGAAGAAGTGACAACTATGATCCGATTAAGATTAAGACATAAAAAGGAATCTTTTTATATTTAAGGAGAATAAGCCCCCATTGTACTTACATTGTAACATATTATATATATTTTGGGTTAATATACATTTAGATGTATAAATAGGATAGTAAATTTATGACCCATGTTTTATAACCACATAACATCCGTTATTTATAGCTTGTAGGTAGCAAAACGAAATGTCAACGATATACATTTTCATGACTAGAAATGTGAGGTTTAGGGAATTTGACTTGAACTATTTTTGGTATCGGTCTTTCCAATAGCTATAACCTTTTTTTTCAGTAATTAGTTTTTTTATTTTATAATTTTATAAGAAAAATGGCACCGATAATTTCTCGCCGAAAGCTATTTAACAGATATCATCTCGTCAGATTAAGGAGTTGACATGTACAGGTAAAATCATAATACTTAGATATAGTATTTTTGCACAGTCCCAGTTATTTATTCACGTACTTATATAACCGCAGTCTATACCGAATGGCCTAATAGTTCTAATGTTTTAAATCTATTAGTAGACCACAGAATATAGGACTGCATGTACTGGGAACAATAAAATGCAGATCAGTCTTCGTATTGTTTGTTCGTACATAATTTACAGCGTAAGCCCAGCCGTCCCGCCGCAGCCACCGACGCCGATTGCTATAATTTCTTTGATCTCTATTCTCTAGCCATTACATATATAGGAACAATTCACATCTTTCTCCATTGAATTAAGCTGAACCATAAACGGGAAATCCTCGCCTTTATAAAGAAGTAATGTTTTATTTAAAATAATATGCACCGTTTCATTTTCTTTTTATCTAAGTACCTAATTCATCCCCTAAGCGAGGCTCACAAGAAAACTTATAAACATATCAGTGGATTTTTATAGGTCGTATAAAGACAGAATTGTCTCAGATTTTTAAGAAAAATATGTAAAATGCCTGTGTTTTATACTCTGTGACTTTCTCTAACCTTGTGGTCGACTGGTTATTTACGCTACGAGGGTCACTAAGTCTTAAGTAACATAAAAGCTCAATGTACATAATGGAGAACACTATTGCCATTATAACGCAAAGAAAATAAATATCATAGAATCTTTTATTTTCTTCGGTTGTAAATGCGTAACTAGAATGAATGGTGATTCCAAACAAAATATTGTGAACATTCATTTTATTTACGTTTTAATATTACATACTTGACGTTTAAAACTCGGCACATAAAAAATATAAATTGTTTATCCGTATTCAGTGAGTTATGTAACACTGACGCATTAATTTATTGCTTTATTCAACTCTAAATGATGCTGTTATTCTCTGCACGCATAGTATGTTGTTCATACTTAGATAAGATTTTTACAATTTCTTGATCTATAAAACTAGTTCTTAATAGATTTCCATTTTTATTCATACTAAGAACATTATTGCCTACTTGAAAGTCGACAAAATGTAAACGACATATTGAAATAAAACTACTTTTTACAGAAATTAGCGATTTATTTTATTGATTTAGGAACCCGACTGACTCACAGGAAAAACACCACTGTAGTAATTTCCTTTTCAATAAAAAGAAAAGATAATTAGGAACTACGTTTAAACTAGGTATGTGGGAAAATTTCATTCATACGTAAATGAAATGTCGTTGTAGGTAAAAAGCCATGCAGATTTGAGTGGTGCTATCCCGACAGCTGGCTGACATGAATAAATCATCGTGTAGCGCAAACCTTTCTCAGGGAGCTGCCTCAAAGTACAAAAGGTAACATAGAATTTCATATGATGGAGAGAAAAGCCTCTTTGAATAACTCTACATTATAAAAAAAAAGGAAAATAATTATTATAATATACACTTTTCTGTTAATCATATCTCTTTTCAAAACGTTGAAAGGTAATTCAGTTTGATAGCGGAATACCTATCTAATGCTAAATTAAAATTTACAATGTCATCAAAATCACCTTCGGGGGCGGTAAACAACAAAAAACTATTTGTTTGTACTCTGGCACGGGTCTGGACTTCTTTATACTCAGAATGTTAAAGTCGCTACGTTGAAAATAGTAATTTTATAATTCTCTTAAAATATGAAATAAAACTGAGTGATATATTTTGATATTTCAGCTGCACTTTTCTGTATCTAGGACTGAATGATACTAAACAGAAATTACACCTGACTGCTAGCTATTTTTAATAACCTGCAGAGAATTCCCAAGTAACTCATTTGAAATTATCTTTCTTTACGATGGAGAGTAATTGTGAGTACTGTATGATATTTCTGATCCCTGAATTTTCTGCTGCAGGTCAAAGACCTATACGATGTCTTTTTATCAGCATGACGCGTTTCACCGAACTAAAATACGATATTTATAGTTACGTGATGCATTCGCAGCTTGTCTAATACTCTAGCACACGTTAACAAATTGCAATTCAAAGCTTTACAGTTTGTATCAATATACAAGTACAAACGTCGGTACAAATGCGTTGAAAAGAAAATCATCTAAGTATAGCAATAGTATATTAACATTGACAGTTTCATTCTTACGCTTTTTGTGCGCTGAAACAATCAAAACCCTCATTGTCAAACTATTAGTAAACTAATAAGTTAATAACACCTTCAAGTATATACCTGTTCTTCTCTTTTAATGCTAATAAAGTTAGACAGCGTTAAAATCCACTTTATATTTTTATCCCTGCCTCTTAGTTCAGGTGCGTTTTAAATTTGAGGGATACCTTACACGGTAGAACTTTGCTTCTACGCGCGACCGTGCGTAAAGAAGCGTTGTCGCGTTTCGTTTAAAAAAAAAACGCGTGTGTCTATAGACCCTAATACATGTTTGTAATTGTTTCCGACTGGATGATACATTATGCTATAAAAATTGGAGGCTTTCTGATGTACCGCTACGTTTCCATCAACATTATGGATCATAAGTCGGAAACTTTTCTATTCAGTGTGGCGTCAAGACCCGTACCTACGACTTTTTATGATTTACGAGCTCCAAGTTGTACACTTGTTTGTTTTCTGATGCTTCGCGGCTTAGGACGAAATTTATTGCAATACCTTGGCTTTTGGATGAGCCGTCGGTATTTTAATATTTCTTTGCAGAGAATTACACAATAACTGTGTTTTCGAAATCTTATATAAAATATGTTTAGGCGAAACAGCTGGGCTAAATTGGCATAGGTATGCTCCTTAGCTGTTTCAAATGTGAATCATATTGTTCCACCAAAGCAGCCTTAGAAATTGTCTCCAGTCACAGGTAGATTTAGCCGTATCGAAATTTTCTTTTACTATCTACAATTAATATTTTTCTAAAGCGGTCTTTTTAACCATCCACCAGCAGGGTGAAATACAAATATTTTGCGCAGAAAATTACATAAAACGCTAAAATTGTGTTTGTTTTATTGACAAAAGAGTGTTACCGTTTATTGTGTTAATATGTTCGCCCTTTTCCGGCAAGTAGGCCTCTATCAACAAGTAGTTTAGGCCGGAACATCACAGGCCGCCCTAATCGATTGTTTGACTAACGCCGTGTATACCAACTTGCTCCTCCTATCTTTATCTTGTTACACGATTAAACCAAAGTTGTCTCTAGGGCTTCGAAATTTACAGTGACAGAGGGAGATACCTAATTAAGCATACCTACTTACCTAACATTAATCGGTGTAGATACCTATTGAATATCAAGCTTTTGAAAATTAATTCTGCAAATAATATCTACAAAAGGGGTGAAAATAAAATTTAATAAACACTATAGTAACACTGGTTAAAATACATTCTATAAGTAATACTGACGGTAGATAAGTACTTCCTAACAGACCGCTCTCTGAGAAACAATACAGCGTATAACAGAATAAACTCGAAAATAAATAGAAGTGCCAATCACAAGCTATGAAATATCGGCGCGTTGATCGTGGAAATTAATTTAAACTCTATCAGAAGAGAAACATTTATTTTCTTGGATTATAGCTTTGTTTATAGTAAAGTAATTGCCCACATTTATTTTCGGAGTTTAGAGCGCAAGCGTACCTGTTTCGGTCGTTTCAAATTTCGAACTGGCAGCATTTTCCATTTGTTAATACGGAGAAAAGAGTGGTTACAAATTCAGTGTTTATTTTTTTAAAGTGGTTTTAAATTCCGTGTTTATTTTTAAAAATCATAAATATTGTTGGCACATCAATTCGTTTTATCCATTGAACTTTGGTAGTGAAATTAATGTTACTAATGTTTTTTCTTTGGTAGGTAAGTAATGATAATGTGCCCAATGAGTAGGTAAGCTTGAGTTAGGTACTTAATTATATAACTGCCTCAATAATCCAAGGATTCTAACGCTAGTGATCCTAGGTTCGTTTCCCAGGTTCAGCAAATGTTATTGTGTTTTTATATGAAATTCTCACTAGCAGTTCGGAGGACAGTAAGAATATTGGCAATAGGTTCGCCCCCTATAACATAGGACTTAAACGTACCGGCGAACTGTGGGTGTACATTAGTACGCCTCTGCCTAAACCTTCGGGGAATACAGGCGTGATGGTATGTAATGTTATGTTAAGTCTTTGATTACAAATCATTTTGTCTTTACCCATGAGAGATTTGGCAGATATAATTCGGCTAATCTGCTAAGACTTTTATTTTTAATTGCCCCTAATTCATATTCAAAATAGTAAGCGTAAATAAATTGAAACTTATTCAGTCTCAAGGTAAATGCGAAGTTTGTAAATATTCTCTTATTTATAAGTAGAGTAGGCGTAGATGTACCTAACGTATATATTTGAGCTATTGTTTTAATAACATATCATGCTTGCCTTGCTCCGTACTCTTTACTCCCGACATAATACGTACCGAAGTAGGTTTAATCCACTGATTGTTGTATTTGGTTTTGAAAATTATCATACCTTTTGCTTCAATCGCAAGATATTCACAAAGGATACGACATAATAGCTCTTGGCCTTGCCGATTAATCCTATTGACAGCGTAATTAGTTACCTCCAAATAAGCATTAGTCAGCTACACTCAATTCACTTAACAATGAGGATATTAGTGAGCACGATTTCTTTGTTCCCTCTACTAGTATTCTATTATCTGTGCCTCTACGAAATTGGACGTCATCTGTAAATTTAAGAGAAGCTCTAAATTATCTTAATTTTGAATGGTGCCGTGAATTACGACAAAGTGTTTCGTTGTTATCCATGGTACGCAATGCGTTAAGTAAATGAAAACCTCTTTGACACACCTACGCAAGCAAAGTAGGTTACACTAGAAAAAATCTGCACAAAATGTATAATAGTAGATTGTTCACCGGGGAGAGAAATTGGCAGATTACTAGCGAGTGTGTATTTTATAATAATTTGTAATAAACTGCTTTGTTTTTTTTTATACAGATAAAATAAATGGTATTTTGTAAAAGCAAAGTGCTGGTAAATTTAAATTTCGAACAATATTTTTACCAAAAATTTAAATTTCGAACAATATTTTTACCAAATAAATCCATTTTTGATTAAATCATAAAAGCAGTAGGGAGTTAATATTTCAAAATTAGAATTAGTGTTATTCGGACGCTTTGAGCATGCTTAGATAATATTCTAGTCTCATGTCGAAGACTGATGGTTTTTTGTTTTTTTTTTCCGTGACGCCAAATAGAAAATTCTGATGATAAAGGAGATCACATGACACCAAAAATAGTTAAAACAATAATTTCATTATTTAAAATCTAAATACCTACATAATAAGTACATAATAGTTTATATTTTCTAATACTTATAAAAATATTTAACAAAAAGTAAAGCCGCCTTCAAAAATCCTAAAACCCGACAGCGAAAATCTACTGAAAAGTATGAAACAAGTCGACTTTCCTATGTCCAGGACAGTGCAGGTGTCAAGTTTATAGCCGTGGTCGCATGCCGCCGTAACTATAATTATGTTGGTACCTACAAGTCATAGAACCCTTCCTTTTTCGTAGTTAGGTAAAAAGCTAAAATATAAAGTTACCAATGTGCAGAACAGTTTCAGAAGTCACGTACCTACTAAAATGCACATTCGTTAATATCTGTCACTTTCTTCCTTTGGTTTTGGTGAACAATCTCGTATTAAAAATCCTGCAAGTAATTTTCTGAATGTTATTATTACTGGGAAATGAGTACCTAGCAGTTTGTTATAGAAAACTTCTCCACCGTCAAATAACAACTCCTACACAGATATCTAAAATATCAGGTTACGAGGATCATGTCGTTATATGAGCATGTTCCAATTTATTCAAGTCTCGTAGACACTGTCTGAGCTAACAAGGATTACCATTTTATCATGTGATACTTCACCAATATTTGTGAAATTGCTTATCATGTAGGACTTACTGATTTATAATCGTCGCTCTGCCAACGAGGCCACATTTTTATGACAGACTACACAAATATTATATTGTTTGATAATTTCATTTCTTTCGTAATACTTACTATATTGTATCGAGGAGGAATTGTTTGACAACCTTTGTTGAAAATTTATAATCAACAAACTTTTTCCATAACCGTCAGCTCGCGCGACTACATTTGTTTGAGTTGCTTCAAGTGGACTTGACAAGTCGTCCAGAATATTGAAACAAGGAATGGAGCAAATTTCGTTTTGAGCTTCCACTTTAGCCGTAAATCGTATTGAAATGTCAAGGCAGGGCAATCCTTCGGCGTTCTATTCCGTGAATGGTGATACAAAACTTTACCACAATAAATTACAAATTGTAATGAAAACATTAATCTTGTGTTGTTTCTCTTTGAGACCATGTGAGATTATTTCTTTTAAAAAGTAAGCATTAAATAATAAGAGGCAAATGGTACCATTTTTTGCTGTCCACTCATCAGGTGCCCTTCCGCTGCTACCGCCGTGGACCTGTGTTGACCTCCCTCGGCTCCCGTTTCAATTTACTTAGTAAAATATTTATGTCCATTTAGACGCACACCACTTTCAGCCCTTCCACTAAGCAGCTTCTCATAAATCATTTAACGAAATGACGTATTTAGAGTGTGAATAAATGAAATTACTTTTCTATCAAATAAAAATGTAAGGACTTAAATATTTATGTATCTGAGTGAAAACAATATTGTGATTATTCCTTTTCATCAAAAACACTTTTACCAAATGCCAACTTAATAAAGCTATGCAAACATCAGTTAGCCAAAATGTCGTTGGATGCATGCATGGTGCTTGTGGAAGTCTTTATTTATGAAGTAACACTGTACTTCTAAGATCTCTACTAAGATCTCGATCAAGATCATTTATAATATTTTTTTATTTATTTGGTTCTATATTTTCAACGTGTAATCTGTCCTGTAAATTCGTTTAACTCAATTTTGTGGGAATATCTTATTATGGCGCATATTTTGGAATGAGCGGGCATCGCCTCCTACGCTACTATACTTTAGGCATAACGTTGAATTTGTCATTATCAAGGAGACATTGATATTTTTAACAAAGTTTATAATATAAGACGTCACGAACAGAACAGCAGTTTTAATAAATTAATTGTTTGTTCCAGATTCACGGGATAACTGATGGGCGGCTTTTAATTGAATTTCATTGGAAGTAAGTTTGACTTTCTGGTAAAAAATATTACCTATTAATCTGTCTTTATCTTTCTCCCATTACTTTTATTGATTAATTATTATTTGTCATCTACGTAGGTAATTGGATTGCTAATCAATAATGTTACTTTCAGGGTTCAATATGGCTCTCTCCTTACTATTCCTAAATAAACCTATTAAAGAAAGTAAAACCATTTGGGAAAAAAAGCGTGGGCGAACAAATTATTATTTATTGTTATTGTTTCTCTGCTGTCTAAAAGTATGATTTAGTCGGAGTCCAGATGAAAAAGTCATTAATCTTTTATAAGATGATTTAATGAATTTTAATAATCTATCTTATGTCACCTGGTTGATTTTATGTGATATGCTTGGGACGAAAAAGAGAAGGAATTGGGGAAAAGGATTTGAAGAGAAAAGTACCTACTGATAGATAATCTTTCACTCGGAAGATTATTTTCTTGGAACTGTGTCAAGTAGGTAGTATACACATACCTACTTAGATATGTTGATAGTTCATCTCAATTTCCGAGAACGAACCAGCCTATTTCCTCTTGAGCTGTGCACGGAATTACATCACTGGCTTTATTCTATCCTCTGATGCATCATGCATGTTCCTACATGCATGATGCATTATATGTTCATATGTACTTATATTTTTTTTTTCACTTAGGCATACTTTTTACATAGGCAGATCGCCGCTAGTAGCTTGTTATAACTAAGTGTGATCCCAAAATAGACCTGGAAGCTAATAAATCGAAAACTTTCACGGTCTCCCGCGGGATGACGTCATCATGTGACAAGAATATCCAATTGGATATGAAAATGTAGACGGTATTCTGCAGTTTTAGATAATTAAACACTTGAATAACGCAGTTTTAATCTTGTAATATTAGATTAACAAACATGCAATCTTCATTATTGAAATTGCATTCTGCTGACTGACTTCGAACCAAAGCTTCTAATTAGACTTACCTGTGTTCGAGCAAGCGAATGTTATTGCAGACGGCCAATTTGACAAAGCAATTACCCTTCAAAAGCCAATTACTGCTTAAACACACAGTGATTAGCCTTTGAAGTTGTAACAATGTTATACCAACTGTCTCTGCCTTAACTAGTATATCGGATAGTAGCCGTAGTTGCTTTCCTGGTACCTATTGAAGGTTATAGGCTAATACGGGTGGGTTATCTTATCTCAAGTAACCCGTAACCGCACGCAGAAGGCTTTGACGGCCTTTATTCCACTCCAACATAAATACTTATATACTAAGCTAGGGATTCTAGAAACATACAGGACAAAAATTCGAGAGAGGGACTCGTGGTTAAGTAATAATTAGTATTTATCTCTTATCTCGAGTGTTCTGATCAATTGGTCTGCAAGGTTAAGCTGCGGTTACCGCGGTCAGTCTATGAATGGGTGACCATTCTTAACGCATTGAGACAGGGGGGCCTGTGTCAACAGTTCTCGTTGTACGAACACCTAAGTATAATTAGAGGTAGTCAAAACTCCAAAAAGCCGGACAATCAGTCAATCTGTCATCAGTTAAGGTGTTTGCCCAGAAATTCAGCGGCGGAGGAAGTAGAAGTGCCTAACTTGACAGGATACCGAAAAGCTGTGACAAAGAGGAAGATGACAAGACAAACACACTATCAATAAAACAGAAGCGTTAAGGAACGAACAAAACTTTGAAGTAGTTATTTAAGAAGCAAGATATAACTTTTATCAAGCAAAATTCGGCACGGCCAACTTTTTAATATTGATTTTGTATGTAACTTGATTAACATTAAATAATTTTGTATAATATAAGTACAAAAAGTTTAACAAGGATAAACTTAATAATTGATAAAGTTTTGTTTTCTTGTGTGTATTGCTTCTGTAAAGACTTGGAGGAAAGCAGTGAGTTAATTGGGCCATTGCGGGAAATAATGTAATATTATAAACTAACCGTTATGTTGGATTCCGGTTAAAATTAGAAACAATTTCTATAAAGAATATAGCCTTGAACCTAATAACAAAAAAAATGTTTTTAGCTGATTTACTTAATATAGAACTGACTAACATGACCCTGATGTATCTACAAAGGCGTATGAAAGAACAAAAAAAAAAGAAGTTAAATTTGTACATCAATCCAATTTGTCTTTGCAGAGCAATGTAGAGCAATGTTCGGGTGGGATATTGATGTAAATAGCAAGTTTGTACGAAAACATTGACGCGGTCAATTTTTTATGGGATAGGGTGGCAAACAATCAGGCGGATCACCTGCATCGTGGTGGTGGTGAATGGTAAGAGATTATCGCCGCCCATGGACACCCGTAACACCAGAGAAGTCGCAAGTGCGTTGCCAGCCTTTTAAAAGGGTTTGTGCCTCCGGTATCCTCACTCACTCGGCGAAACACCACGTAGGTAAGTGTTGTTTAACGCTGGTTTTCTGTGAGGCGGTGAGGCCGATGTATCACTCCGGTCGAGCCGGCCCATTAGTGCCGAAGCATGGCTCTACCACGATAAACTTTTCCGGATTTATCAATATGTGCAAAATAGGAAGGATTAAAGTTAAGAATTTTTTATTGAACGGGGTACGATAGCAGCTGTTGTAACCTACTTATGTTACAAGCACGCTCAGCTTGGGGTATGTTATAAATGTTACAAGATTTTGCTCTCACAGTATTGATGTTTTCCTTAATTGGCTTATGTTCTGAACGGTTTTAATCTTATCAAGCCCTTTCATGCATATATATGTAGTTAGAAAATTTTCTTGTTCAATCAAAGACGGGGCTAGGGAATGGAACCAGTAATAATCTGAAGCCTTACATATCCCGAAGGTTGAATGTACATGAGGATAAGGGGATTGATTTGGAGCAAGTCTTTTAATAACTCATATCTTTCAACCCTTTGGGTTGACTTTTTTGGAGTTATAGAAAATGGATACCTGATTGTTAATCTAGCAACATTTCTAAAATATCAACAAGTTGGGTAATTGTTTACTTTAACCACCATTTTTATTGTATTTTGAGTAAAGTTGTAAAATAAAAGTGGTTCATTATCATGAATACTACCTTGTATTAGAATGTTTTAGTAAAATGCCGTACATCAACGTCAAAACAAAACGCCTCATGCATTACAAGAAGCATAAAAGTAAATTGTTTAGAAAATATTAGAAAATTAAACAGTTTTTAAACAGAAGCCGAAAGCATTTTTTAATCCTACCTACTTGCAATATACAACAGAGGCCGTACCATGACGTGTAAATGTAATCGTTTTGCGATTGACTAAGAGTGATGTCACTTTATATCTGCTTAAATGTATATGTTTTCACGTGGGAGAGCCATGCTTCGGCACGAATGGGCCGGCTCGACCGGAGTGATACCACGGCCTTACAGAAAACCGGCGTGAAACAACGCTTGCGTTGTGTTTCGCCGAGTGAGTTGAGGTTACCGGAGGCCCAAACCCTTTTAAAGGCGGGCAGCGCACTTGCGACTCCTCTGGTGTTGCGGGTGACCATGGGCGGCGGTTATCACTTACCATCAGGTGATCCGTTTGCTCGTTTGCCCCCCTATCTCATAAAAAAAAAAAATATAGCCACATCTTTTTTACTCAACCTGAAAATGATCTTGACTGGCATCGAAAGATATAGTGTAATATCAGCCAGTACAAAAATATCATGTGTATATACATATTGGATTCGTCCTTTTCAAATACACGGGGAATTTCAGTTACTCAACAGCTCTAGAATGCTATTAGGCTAGATGTGTCAACATAGTCTTAGGTTGAAACGCATGCATCCAAAAATAGAGTCCAGTTTACTGCTGAGTTTCACATCATAATAATAATATACAGAGCGCGCTTGTTTATAATTCAAATACAATGGGCAGATACTGAAATGTTTCAATATAGGTAATAATTAATAAGTAAGAAGATATGATATGAATTTTAATTTATTTGGGCATAAAACAGTTTTAATTACAGTATGACAGAATAAATATAGGTATGTGGGACATAAATATGGTCAATTTATATGTAAAAAGGTAATACCATCCTATCAAAGTGTGAGTAACATTAGAGCTTGCTTGTCTTAGACTTCCGTTTCCCTTTAAGGTAAACGCAGGTATTAACGACCCCCTTAAGGCAACTTTAAAATCAACCATATTTTTTTAGTATACTGGTTCCTCTAAAGATTAATAGTTTCATTTTATATGCTAGTATTATGTATTAAAAATGTATTTACTGAATCAAATACATTTAAATAAAGGAGTATCTTGTAAAAAATAATTTACAATGTGACTTAGTCGATTGTTGCAATTACCGACCCATAAAATCGGCTGTGAAGCTATTAACGATTTTTATGCAGCTATCCCCGATCGTGTATGAGTGAAGGCCTTTTTCCAGCAATGGAATGTATATAAGCTAGTGATAATGGTGATTACCGATCTTAATAAAATAAAACAAAATAAAAATGCAAATATTTATTCTTATTTTTTTATTATCGTTATTTTTAATAAAACAAATTAGTACTTCTTAGTAATACCTATGAACTCAATAATTATACATTTTTAAATTAATCAACATAATACTATATATATTTTAATATATATACACATATATATTTTGATTTAAGGATTTCAAACTCTACCTATTATGTCATAAAAGTAGTTGAGAAACTAAATAATCTTTATACGATCGGTAATAGCTTCTTATAGTTGCTATTGCCGACCCTCATGGGTCGGTAATACAGTATGTAAATATAAACATAAATTGTATTACCGACTCATAAAAAATGGTTATTTTAATTCAATTGACCTTCGGACTATAAAATTAATTATAATTGATTAATGTCACAAATAATATGAACAAATGTACACTGTTTTAAACACATAAACAGTGATTTATTACTGTAACTTTTCAATATCGATCCTCGAAAAATATCATAACTTTGGTTAAATTGACAACGCTAAGAGGTAAAAACTAGACAAAAAAGTTTAGTCGCTAATAGATTTTTATAAAGACTGATAGCTTAGATTTAAACTGGTCCATAAAAATACTTGTGTTAGTATGATATAATAACTTAAAAGAAATATAAAACGAAAAGTTACGTTGCTGCCATTGCCGACTTATGGGTCGTCGATAGCTGCCACGACTAAAACTGATAAAGCTAACACCATCCCATTTTAATTTAAAGTTTTATCGTTTCAAATTACTTTTTATTAAAAAAATGTCGTAAGAAATTAAGAGTTGACACTTAAATGAATACATTTAGTAATTTAGGATAAAGATTAGACGTCATTTGTTTGTATAAATGTCTTAAATAGAAAAGTCACGTACTTACTTGAAGGAACAAGGGAACCGTACGACAAGTCCTGGGTCCACGGTGCCCCGCAGTAACTGAAGTATTTTATCCCTTTTTTGCACAGCTACTGACACTAACGTAAAAGTATACGATGCTCAAGGAATAAACGCGTGTGTAACTTTACCTACCTATAGCTAGAATAGTTCTGGTCACGTAAAGATTTCGAATTACTTTTATAGGTCGGTAATAACTACAGATTTTCGATGGGTCGTTGATAGCTGCGTTTACCTTACTAGTTTCCATGATTAAGTACTTACTGTGTGTACCGCATTACGCGATAAAAACGATTTATTTGTATACATACTGTTTATTATTGAAATCCACCGTGCATCCATCCATCCTTTAGAAATGCATGTGATTACCAACTTGCATTCAAGTATTCATAATTATTTGCCAAACCAACTGTTAATATTGTATTTTTTTATATTAATCATAGTTCAAATTGTTATTAAATTAACAAAATGTAATTAATAAAATGATTGACAAAATGTATTGCGCTTCCCTTTTCTTTTTAATTAAGCATACATATACCTATCTATTATAGTTCTACATCTACATAAAACGTCTTATGAAACATTTCAAGAAGAACAAACTATCTTTTCGTAAAATCATAACATACCTATATCAAAGTATCTCAGGCTCGATGTTCAATATTTGTACCTTATATATTCCGCGAAGTAAACGCACTGGATATAACTAATCTAAAGTAACCTTTACCTAAGGAAACATTACCAATTGAGTACCTAGATACATTGAGGAACTTCAACTAGGGTTTCCAAGGGTTACAATATTAATATATCTAATTAAGTAACATTAAGGATAGACGTCGATAACGAGCCTAGATTAGATATGTATGTAATCGAATTACCCTTAAATGGAACGGTATGAATCTAAGGTAATTTATTACTGCCAATAAAGCTCCTTCGAAGAAAGGTCATAATAACTTGAGCCTTTTGCTCGTTAAGGGGTAGATGTTGTCACTGGAGAATCTTATATGATGATTTGATTGAATGGGACAGATAATAAATATATGTAAAGATAGATTATATCAATAATTCAATCAGTTTTGACTGCACGTATGGTGAAAACTTCCTATATCATTGCGTCGAGTGTCGTGGGTTCGATTTCCACTCGAGACAGATATTTATGTTAGCCAGCAGCCACATATTTGTTTCAAATCTGGGTGTACTTTATGGACGTTATTTTTTTCTCAAAACAGAACCCTTTTTTACAAAGAAAGCAATAGTCAGTCCGCTACACTACGTAGTCGGTCAGTACTTACACTAAGCAGAGCACACTGGTCTTATCCTATTAATCCTATCCTACTAGTATTAAAAATGCGGATGTTTGTGAGGATGGATGGATGGATGTTTGTTACTGTTTCACGCTAGAACGGCTGAACGGATGCTTTTTATCTAATTCTGAAGTCCACGCAGACGAAGTCGGGGGTAGAAGTTTGTATTATCTATACTAATATATATGGCTTAAGAGTTTGTTTGTTTGCTTGAACGCGCTAATCTCAGGAACTACTGGTCCGATTTGAAAAATTCTTTCAGTGTTAGATAGCCTATTTATCGAGGAAGGCTCGCTAAGACTAAGTAACTATTCCACGGGGACGAAGTCGCGGGCGGAAGCTAGTATAATAGATCGCAAGAATCACCAGTCACCATACAGTAATAATATTTCAATTTTGAATGACGCTGACGGCGGCGGCAGGATTTAAAATAAGTCCACTATATTCAATAGGTATTATTTTCTTTGATCTATTACGCATTTTTTTTTTTTTATAAAAAAATAAAATCCGCCATACTGCCATAAGACAGAAAACTAAAGTGATCGACGCTCTCAGTTACTCACAGAAGCAAGACTCAAGAAATGGCGTTGGGCTGGACATGTAGCCAGACTGACAGATAATCGCTGGACAACAAACACTACATCATGGGTAGGACCATCGGGCCATAGAAAAAGGGGCAGACCAAACGCGCGATGGGCAGACGAGGTCATAAAGATAGCGGGTAACCACTGGATGCAAGTAGCAAAGGATAGAGAACATTGGTCATCTCTGGAGGAGGCCTTTACCTTCCGTTGAGAGGGGTTCTTGCATATAATATAAAAAAAAACTGATCATAATAGATTAAGTTTGCATGCACACTGTTTTTTTTTCCTTAACTGTCACATTATTTTTTATACAATTTTTTATCCAATTTTATCTTAACTGTTTTAGCAAGAAATAAAAGGCTTTTTTATTTTTTTATTTTATTATTACGCATTTAAGAAAAAAATCACATTGCAGCTGATGAAATTTACGAGATCATCATCCTCCGAGCCATTTCACAATTATGTTGGGGTCGGCTTCCAGTCTTACCAGATGCGGCTGAATATCTACATTTTACAGACCTCCTTAACCCAAATTCTGGGCAATAACGATATTCGGAGGATAGACTGGTTGTCAGGCTTTTATTCGGCATCTGACTACCGACCGGTTTCGTATGGCAACCGGGACCGTCGGCTTTACGTGCACTCCGAGGCACGGCGGGCTCTTATTGTGTTAAGAATGGTCACCCATCCTGCCGCTTAACCTTGCAGATCAGTTGATCAGCTTAGTTAGGTAATACTTAACCTCGCCAATCCCTTTCAAAAATTAAATTTACGAGTTATACCTAAGTACTTACTCGTATATATAAAATTCTAAATAAGCCAGGAAAAACATGAAGTATCTCCATCAAAAGCCATTTCATGTAACGAAGTACCCAGAGCGTATAAAGTGTCTATTTCACCTAATATTTTGTTGTTCGTTTTAAAGAGTTTAATTACAGAGGCTGACGACCATCCTCGTTTTGGATGAAATTTAATTTCCTTCTCGTTAGGGATTGAATTTTATTAAGTAGACGGGTAATGCTTCAGGAGTTTTATATAGGTATCTACGTTGTTATGTTTATCTTAAGAGTTTGGTGGACCGAATGTCATCGTAATTCAAACACAATTTAGTCAAAGTGTGTTATTATTCGGATTCTGGTTAATCTAGGTTCCTGCTCTACCATTTCGTCCAAAATAGGTACTTCACTGGAAATAAATGGAAGAGAATGCCTAGTTTGGAACATTTTTCCGGCCGTTTATTTCCAGTGAATTAGTAGTAGACGAAACGGGAAGGTAGGAACCTAGATAGTTAGACTATATATATAATACGGTATCTCAATCCGATAATAACACAATTTCATAAAATATTATTTGGATTACGATTTATTTTAGTATTACGTTTTTGTGGGCAACTCAAGCTCTGGTCTTAAACTTATCGCGATAAAGAAACACGAAATAAAAAGTTACAAAAATACTATAGTGCCGTAACAGAAATATGAATCAAATTGAGAATTCAACAACTGTGTGGTAACTTGTTGCCTTTCCACCGAATGGACGATAAATCTCGAAACAAAGAGATACAAAGAATTTTATTCGCACAATATGGCTTAAACAATATAGACGCAACTAGCATTTGTGTTGTTTTACTATTGTGTGCTTACGCATAGAACGTCACTCAGTAATGGAAACTTGCAAATTTGTTGTACAATAAGGTCGTTAGTGTTTACATACGGTAATTACAAATATTCATCTGTTGACTGATTTGTTGAAACAAATGTAGTAAATAGAATTTACTTCCATCCCTACTTCATTTTCACAGGATCATTTTTATGCCGATTTATATTAGCTTCTGCCACCAAATTACTTAGTAAACATCATAGATAGTATAGTATGTATTAAGTGTATAATGGCACGAACATTAAAGTCGGGGCTAAAATGAGTTAGGGCGAATAGCAGAGCTTTTATTTATTTTTGTAGTAACAACCCGCCCTCATTTTCACCCGCGTTGCCCCGTTCCTAAGAGACGTAGCATGAAGAAAACAGTTTGAAAATCCATTCAGTAGTGTTTGAGTTTATCGCGAACAGATGGATAGACGCGGCTTGCCTATTTTCCTAAATTTTAGTTTAAATATTTTTTATTTGTAGTAGGCACTCTCCTTTTCGGATATGCAAAGCCAACCAACTACCGTTTAGAAGTTTAGTTTACCTAAGATCGTAAATATTCAATGATCTGTCCACATCGGGTGCAAAGGTTAACACTTAATTGAGTTACGGTCGGATTAAATTGTGGATTGAAACTTTTCCAAAGCTTTCAGACAACGGCACTAAGTTACAATTTGTTCGTAGTAATATTCAAAAATAAACTGACAGCATGAGACGGTGGGTAAAGTGGGAACTCTTAAGATAAACTCGTAAATAATTTGTTAAAATATTCATTAACTCTTTGAAATAAATAACGAAAAAGAATGATGCCTACATTTTCCGTAATAAAAATACGCTGAATTTATTTTATTTTTCTAATGTTTTAGACACTGCATACTACTATTTTTTTTAAAAATGAATTAATAATTCCTCTAAGGAAACATTACTAACTTCAATTTCCCTTCAGGTCCCCCGAAATTCCTTGTAGGTATCTACAGTATATTTATACAGTTCACTGTACCGTTAAGAACAGATTAATTTACTGTTGATTTATCTTCTTAGAAGCGAAGGTACTTAGCTAATAGTTATCAGTTTGACAGAAGTTCAAATGATCAAACAGGTTCAATATTCTTCGGATAACGTCTTATTGAAACATCAAACACAACTAAATTAACGCTTATTATTTTGACGAATTAACAGTTGTAATTTCTCAAGGTTTGTTGTTAAAGTTTGAGTGGTAATGCTAACTTTAATCAATGGTCTCAGCATTGATAAATTATGTGAAATTCGTAAGAATAGGTAAGCTATCCCAATGAAAGAATTGCTTAAAGAAAATTACGAGTGGCATGCCCCGACCTTGTCCATAGGTACTCTTAAAAAACTTACAAAATGTGCACTCTGTCTCGATAATAAGGTAGGTATTTATATAGAGTTATGTGCGCAAATAAAATAGAATTAGCCTAATGGCTATTTAATATTACCTATATAATTTATTAAAAAAATAAAAACATCTTAAGTTCCACTGACTCCATTAGAACCTTTAGGTAGGCTGCTAAAATTTCACAAACCAAACCTCGGTTACCATTACGGTTCTTTATGGATACCTAACATTTGTTCTAAGCCCAATTAAATGGATTGTTTGGTCTTACGTTGGGACAAGTCTTATGTAAAGGGGCCCTAGTAGAGTTTTGGACTTAAACATACTATAGAAGTACAATCCACAAATCCTACACTATGTCATTCGGTGTGTGGATCGTCTAAACGAGTGTCTCGTCTAGACAAAGAAGCGGCTGGTCCACTGACTCACCTCTTTATAAAATGCTTCTGCACTTTTTCCTACACTCCAAATTTACTTAAAAATAGAACATCGTACAACTTTTGCACCAGCACGATTAATGTCAAAACACCTATTAAATTAAGTACCAGTACATAAATCTTGTAAAGTTATCGGCCACATTCGCTCGCTGATAAAGTACTTTCATAAAACTCTCGCTAAAATACGAGATAAGTATTGGGTACTGTGCAGCCTGTCTGCGTTTATTGGTTACATTGTTATACACGCAGTAATTTTATAACTCTCTTGAGCTTTCCTTATATGTATAATTATATATGTTTCATTTTATATTTTGCTAATAATTAAGCTAAATTTAGCGCGTGGCCTATATCATCCGCCTGGACGCGACCGACGTCCGAGCACAACGTGAAAAGTTTAACGCTCTAGCACGTCACCTCTGTGACAGCAATATTATGATAACGCGACACACTAAAGTGATTTTTGTATTCATTGCACGAAGTATGATATTTCAATAGATACCTAATACTTTTATTTTTTCAAACGTAACAACCGCTCGAGTGGATACGAAAGAGGGCGTTTCTCTCGGGAGTTTGTTACAACGCACGGTGCGAGTGCAAGCTTTACACAAATATTTTTGTCGTTGTTTGTTTACATTTTTCTCACACTATTTCGGTTTCAATTTATGCCAGTCAGTGTTGATTTTAGATAGTTTAGCTCGCCTACGATCCGCTAGTATTTACATGTTGTAATTATCAACTTTGCTAAATATTACCTATTTTTAAAGAATCTGGAACGAGTTTCATCTGTTTTAAAGCAAACGCAGCAGACATGTAATGGTTGAACTACACACACGTAACAACACATTTATTTCGATCGGAAATCATTCAGTCTCGTTTCTAAACAGACAGCAATGCGCGAATGGCTCTACTCAACCTTGCAGATATGTATAACTTACATACCTACTATGTTTACAATAATAATATTGATACCGCAATGTGTCTTTTTGAAGGTAAATTTGTAACACAGGTGAATAAACTAATAAAATTAACAACGATGATAGATATACGATGGTCTATTAACAACAAAGTGCGGTCTCATTGTTGGCGCGGCTCCAAATGTTCTGTACAATGCAATATTCAACTTTTGATCAAAGAACAAGTTACATTTATTTAAATTTGGTGAAAATTTCCATTGTCATAAAAAATGCTTAATTTTATTGTCAATAGAACGATAGTAAAAGAAATAATATTCCATATGAAGTAACTATGTTTTTGAATAATAAGGTATTAATGTAGTTTCCAATTAGAGACGTTGTCGCCACGAGAGGATTGTCTCATATAGCTTTCTCAAGAATATTGTGCTTCAATTAAGTTCAGAAAATGCAAATTATTGTTAGAAATTAGGTAGGTACAACTCCAACGCTACGACGTCGGCAACTGATTATCACTTTTAGTCGAACTGACTGAGACAGCAGACTTAAAATCTTAAAATTGTGTAAAATTTGAGTAGTTATATAAATATACTAGCTTCTGCCCGACTTCGTCCGCGTAGCGTGATGATATAGCCTATAGCCTTCCTCAATAAATGGGCTATCTGACACTGAAAGAATTTTTCAAATCGGACCATTAGTTCCTGAGATTAGCGCGTTCAAGCAAACAAACAAACAAACTCTTCAGCTTTATAGATTAAGTATAGATATAGAAATTATAGTTATTCTTTATGTATGATTATATGTTATTTTGTTATTATGTAAGTATGTCATGTGTATTTGCTATATTGTGTATTATTTATTTTAAGTGTTTAGTCTCTTTTGTGTACGCCAGACTACCTATTTATCAGCTTTTCTTTCTCTTGAGTCCATCCAAAGGTTGTCTGTAAGAGATCGCTTTTAGCGATAAGACGGCCTATTGTACCTACCATATTCTATGATTGATAACTTATAGGGACGTGGCATTCGTTTTTCGTGTACAATAAAGAATATTCTATCTATCTATATATTTGGCCATATAACTCGTATAACGTCTTAACAAAATACAAAATAGGTTTTCTTAATTTTCCAAATACTTAATACCAAAATTACATTTGACGAAATACATCAGAAAATCCTCCAAATAACCATGAGATCAAATAAGAAAATATTCGTCTGATCAGCTTGATAAAACTGAAATAGATCTAGACTTATTTACGAAGCTGTGTTGGTTGAACTCACAGTTTGTGCAATCTAGGCTCTTAATGTCAAAGCCGAGGTCAGGCTAACTAGGACGAGAAACATTGCAGAACATAGTTCAGGATCATTAAAAAATATGTCTGAAACAGAAGCTCACATACCTAGGTATTTCACATTGTAAGGATGCAAAAACTAGCAAATATTTATCGTTAATATATCAGACAAGGTATGCATATGACTTAAGTATCTGTTTATTGCTAATTTACATTCGAGGTTAAGCTTCACCATCAATCATTTACCAATTATCACTGTAAACAGATCGGTATTACGATAATGGGATAAGAAAAATTAACACATTAGGTCATTGATAAGCAACATTCAGTTATGCATAATTCACGCATTATATATAGGTAGGTATTTATTCATACAAACGGGCATCATCGCTACTTAGCTTTTAAGATAAACGAACCATGGAACTATACGTATGTCTGAATTATCAAAAGTGGGCATTTAGCTCCACAGATTAGCAAAATGTATTTCAGATTTCATGAAATTCTCGTTTTACACTAAGTTCGAATTTTAACTAAAATACAGGTAACAAATTATAACAAATGTTATAGATATAACATTCTTTGAAACGTTGATTTAAAACGTACGTAACGTACAATTCCATATTATAAGAGGGTAGTGTAAATATCTGATACACAGTGATACACTTTACAAACTACCTACATGCCAAATTACCTGAATTTTAAAAGTTACCACGAGATTGCCAGAATGCAGTTAGCATTGCGGGGCACGATAGTAGTAGGTACTATCGTGCCCCGCATTGGTATGATTTATAATTATGATAATGATCAAAACGTCAGCTATAAAATAACATTATCATTATCAATTCAAGGTCAAGGCAATAAAAGCGATTTAATCTCTTAAAATGAATGATTTGGAATGCCGTTACACAAAGAATTTTTCATTCGCATTTACCAAATACAAGAAAAGTTTTCTTTGAAAATACAACCTTCACAAAATACCATCCCTTAAAACATCTTCAAAGATAGGTAATGGTCTTTCTTGTACTCGGTCTTCTTTACAAGTTGACTTATATATTTTGTTAGGGGATTCCTATTAATTAGGAGCCGATGGTTGGGGCATGGCTCGTTGCCAAAATCTGGAAAACAATGCAAGCCTTGACTCATTCCCAGATAATTGGCTTACTTTTTGGGAGGCAATAAAAATTGGTTTAAATTTGTACAATAGTGTTTATAAACTATTCCAGAACAGCTGCTGAGGTAATCGTGAACCGAAAATATAGGAAACTTTTCTTGTAATCCGTTCTCGTTGGTTCGCTGCAGAATTCGCCCTAATTGTGGCTTGTCTCAAAATAGACTGCAGATTACCTTTTCCTCACGCTTCACTCTTACACATATTATCAAGTCAACCAACGTAAATATTGGCCGAGAAAAGAGGGTTTAATAGGCACCTCATCACACCAGACCCCTGAAGCAGACATCAACCAAGGACGCTCGTGGATCATTATAACTTCAAATTGTTTCCGCGGTGTTACCCACGATTATCTAGCTTTTCCCAGGCCTTAGGGAAATTTCACAAAATGCTGTTTTAGTGCTCACCTACATTGTACGGAATTCCTGTGAAATTTTTCATTCTTCTATCTAGATAGTACCGATTTAAGCTTTGCGTTGTTTGACATTAATTAGTGGTGGTTTTATTAAGTAAATTTTATCTTTCCATGTATATTATGAAATCACAAAATAATCGGTTATGAAAAACAGTAGAATAACATTCTGTTATTCGTAAACCATCAATATTTTTCGATCGTCCATGTCGTCTATACGGAGTATGGATTGCCTCACAAGAAGTATTATCAAGACCTACGACATAGTTTGTCGGGCCAATTAGGTATCAAAAAATAATAGAAACACGTTACCGTATACCTACATTGCTGAACATCGGAATCTTACATCGCACCAGAGTGTTTTGACCTCGGCCACCCAATAAATAAATTGGGTAATGGACAATGGCATCCTAAAGTAAGATAGTTTGTGGGGTTTTCGGGTAAAAGCATACGATATAAAAGTTATATAATCGTCATTATGACAAGCGGGACCAGAGACTACTACAACGTGTTAATACAATTATTTTTAGTTTGTGAGAAAGAGATGGCTCTATTTAATGTGTAGAGTTGCATCCCTCTTTCTCTAACGCAAAACGACCAAAACAATACAAGGAAGTACAGCCACGGCTTGAATTCTTTGTCAGGGAAATGTCTCTATGATAGTCACATATTTGTCATCTATTGACTGAACGCACCTTAACCTTGATATACTGATCAAGTTTCTAGATGGTTAAAGCTTTGACTTCTTTAACGAGTGAATCTATGTGAATTAGGTTATTATTAGACCTACTTTCTCCATAAATCTACTATGTTAATCTACAAACACGGACGGCAAGAACAAATAGGTAGATCTAATTTGTGACAAGCTAACATTTTTCTTCTGTGAATTGATTTCTGAAAATATTCGCAAATTGATCATATAAATTGAATTCGGCCCTCGGAATTGAGATTACAAACAGAACGTTGATTTTAATGACCTAAAGTGAATGCGAGAAGTCTCTATTGATTTTATTCCTTTCTTTACTTATTCTATACTTTTGTATCTAAAAGACAATTTAATTCTTATGTTTTGTGTTTTTAATTATTAATTGACATAGATCGGCGTTTTTCTTTTCCACTTTTTAGCTAATTAAGTTTAATACTAGATATGTAAAATTTTCATTAAATCTATTTGTGATACTAGCCATGTTTACGTTAGCGCATTTATTGAGGAAGGCTATAGGCTATATATCATCACGCTAAGACTAAGTAACTATTCCACGCCGACGAAGTCGCGGGCGGAAGCTAGTACATAATAATCTTAGTGAAGATTCGCTATAGTAGTTTTTATATCAAAATACTTGTATTATCTCCTTTAATTCATTCCAATAGATGTCCCATTTTCATGGATACCCTATACATGTACTCGTATGTAAGATAATGATGTCATATTAAGATTATCATCTCACCTGTCCAAGTGTCAACTACGACACTATTTTGCGAAGTGTATTTAATTTCAACAAACCATATGTGTATGATTCATATTCACTAAACTAGGCCGTGGAATATTATGTATTCACTGGCCGTATACCCACGATAATCTCCAAAAAAGCCGTCTTCGTGCTCGAATACGTTGTTCAGTAGAATTTAAAGTTTTCAGACAAGACTCAGGGCCTTTACCTTTCATCAGTCAAAGTCTTTCAGTACTTAGTCTTTACAGTGTAATAACCTCATATTTTGTAGATACATGATGAATGACTTCTAAAAAGGTTTAAAAGACCTACCTATGTACAGCATAGGTAGGAGTATTAATTTTCCATAGATAACAAATGACTTTATATATAGGTACCGGGTCACAAAAGCGTGGTGTCAAGTACTTTGATGATACAAAGGGAGAATATTGCATAAAGAGATTTAACTAGTGTGGACCCGGATTTACATTACCAATTCAGGGTTGTCAGTGCGTTGCAATTGAATTGGTAAGGTTATTTAATTTTCTTTGTGCGTTGTTTCCGTATCGCAACTAGGATTTTATGAAGCAAATTCATATAGGTAGGTACATATGAACATAATTGGATTAATCTTTCGTTAATGTGTGGTAAGGCAAGGACCTTTATGTGTATATTTATACATATAGGGGGCAGGCCTATTGCCATTAAGCGGGCCCGAACTAAACACTGCTAAGTTATTGAGAATTTCATAAAAAACTTAATAACTCTGCAAAATCGAAGCGTAAAGTGTAGATAGGTACTTTACTCTAAACCACCAAGCTAATGAAGCAGTTATTACTTGATATCTATGTATAGGTAATTCTGCACATTTCTGGCCCGAAACCTGGCACGGTCCCTTCTCAGACAACTTAACATAATTACATAACCCGCAGGTTAGTAAAGTCCACCACACCCCTTTTAAGTCGTTGTGTCATAACATTTACAGACCAGCGAGTCTAGATAGGTAACACAATCCTACTAATATTATGTAAACGTTAAAGTTTGTGAGGATGTATGGATATTTGTTACTCTTTGAACGGATCGGGATAAAATTTAGCACAGAGATAGATGTAGGTCAGGAATAACACGTAGGCTACTTTTTATCCAGGTTGGACTCAATTCTGAAGTCCACGCAGACAAAGTCTCGGGCAAAAGCTAGTACCTAATTCATAATTTAAAATTATATTTTTCGATGACAATTTTTTTTAATAGGTACCTTATATATTTCAAATTTTTCGTAATGTCTTACACATACCTAACATTGCCATAGAAAGTCATCTCCATTTCTTCTATGTATTTCCGCGTATATGTAAATTTTAGATACTAACAGCAAATCTTTTATTTTGCAATCATTTGTGCTAGTCCAATTAAGTTCAACACAACATGCAAAATTCAATCACAGAGTAATGAAAAGCCAATAGCCAGCATTTCATCAACGAGACTATAGATTGAACGAGAAGGGTGACACTAAATGAAAATGTATGAATAGTCTTAGGCTATGTTCACACTTAAGTCTTAATTTTCTGGAATTGAAAAAAAGAATGACTTTGCTTTTTTGAAAACTGCATCGCCCGATCAATGAACTTATCTATCTATACTCTATCTATCTATCTATACTAATATATAAAGCTGAAGAGTTTGTTTGTCTGTTCGTTTGCTTGAACGCGCTAATCTCAGGAACTACTGATCCGATTTGAAAAATTATTTCAGTGTTAGATAGCCCATTTATTGAGGAAGGCTATTGGCTATATATATATCATCACGCTACGCGGACGAAGTCGCGGGCAGAAGCTAGTACTTTAATATATAAAGCTGAAGAGTTTGTTTGTTTGTTTGCTTGAACGCGCTAATCTCAGGAACTACTGGTCCGAATTGAAAAATTTTTTCAGTGTTAGATAGCCCATTTATTGAGGAATGCTATAGACTATATATCATCACGCTACGCGGACAACGTCGCGGGCAGAAGCTAGCTTGATATGTCTGATCACTTTTTCTTCCACAACCCAATTTTCATCACACCGAGTTTTTATATGAAAATTTACCGCGGAACAACCACTTACGCATAATTTCAGACCCGCACTGTTATTCCGAGGTTCTGTAACTGTAGACGGCAAGAATACAAATACAAAAATTATTTCCGCATAAACATGTAATAATGTAGACTTAATTACTCTAGTCTTCTTCGTATCAAACGAAATAGGGACAAAATGTCTCCTTCTTTCTTGATCTGGTAGTTAATATCATGTAGCAGGAAGTATTAACCAAATATATGTATAATTAATATGCAAATCTTAGTAGTAATATGCAAAATTAGGACAGTATTCAAACTACCAATTATGCAAATTAAATTGGGTGTCATTTAAATTCTGTAAAGTCGCGGTATTTATAGGTACCATCTATATATGTGTGGCAATTTCCCTATCTGCCACGCACGGAGTTTCCAACCGATCGTGCCGTAAAATGACACACGTTATGAGAATTTGTAGATCCATTTATCCCTCTTATAATTACATTTAGGCTCTGATATTTCGTTTCTAATTACAATTTCCTAAATAACAAATATTTTGTGTGTGTGTGTGGGTATACGTTATTTACACTAACGAATACGTTTAAAATAAATAAAATCATGAACAACTGGGAATCACAATAGGGTATTTTACTCCATGTAAGAAAAAATATAAAAATGCATGTTTATGATAGATTTTTAAAAAAGTTAACGAGTAACGTTATTATTTATTTATAAAAATGCAATGTAAATTTTATAATTCAATTTCAAATATCGTCATTTTTTATCTGTTTTTTAAATGTCTAAAACGCCATCCGCCATATTGGATTCCGACGTGATATCATGGTGATGTCACTCCGATAGTTACTTGACGTTACTTGGTCTTTTGCAGTTGTATTGTTTAGTAACGAAGTGACGTCACGAGCCGAAGTAGCAGGGCGGCTAGCGTTTCCGCGCGAAAATTCAAAATCATAAATAAAAAATAGTTTTTAAGGCATTTTACGGTTTTATAAAACTGAAATAAAAATTCTACTGGTTCATTACGATCTAAGGATTAATTTAAAACAGTTTTCAAAAAAAGGTGTAATACCCTATTAATTGGGCCAATACTGCATTTCAAAACCTTGCTACACAGTTCACTAAGGCGTGATTGAATGACAAACAAACAAACAGAAATCCATTCGATTTATGTTATTATGCTAGATTGGTTATAAATATAATATGATTATGGTGGATTATGTATACCTATATTGTTATCAATTCATTCAATTCAGGTAAGAACGCTTAGTAACTCTGGTTTTTTATACTCCTAGGAAATGTGAATCATATTATTATGGTTCATAAACCTCTTTAGCTCTTTAGATATCAGATGAGAAAAACCTTTCTAATTATAACATTTTAACCGACATAAATGTCTTTTTTGTAATTTTCCATGAATATTATAAAGTTATTTTAGTGAAGTTTATTAATAACGTAAATTCAGAATGTGAAGTTTGATCGAAAAAGTTCGACCTGATCGGTGGGACTCGCAATGGGTTAGTGGTCATAGCGTGTGGTGTATCACACCAGAAGACGCAGGTTCGAATCCTGCCGGCAGTTGAATTTATCCTTCACTTAAAAGAAACTCAATCCAAATATCCTTTGACGTAGGCCCTAGCTTAGATACCCGTGAGAAAATCTAGATGAGACAGACACTGGACAAAACTGCAAGTAATTTATCTTTAAACAGACAACGTGGACAGGCAAACCATTGTAATTTGAATTACATTACTGCCACTCCGTTGGTCATGAATACTTCTTGCACAGAAACGTCGACTTCACAAAGATAATATTCTCAATATTAAATTCCAACACTGGCTACACGATGTCAATTTTACCGTAATTAAACAAGTATTGCAATTAGATCAAAAAGCTGTTTGTCTGTGAGTTGTGATGTCGAAAAGTACGTAAATCATTCTGTGAAAATGGAAACTAAAGTTTATGTTTCACTAGGTGTTACAAGCGACTTCGGGTATTAAAAAAAAGTTGCCTTTGTTACTCCTTGTTACATCAGCTATCTGCCAGTGAAAATCTCGTCAAAATCAGTCCAGCCATTTCAGAGAGTAGCCGGAACAAACAGACAGAGAGAAAAAAAATGTAAAGAACAATGTTTTGGTATATGTACTGTGTATCATCCAAATGCACTTAGTAAAAAGCGGTTATTTTAATATTACAAACAGACACTCCAATTTTATTTATTTATTCATTCATTTTCATAAAGTTCAGTGGTGCTAGACACTACTTGCATGTATAGATACATAGCCTATATATACATATACATAATACATATAATACTACAATATAAGATACGTAACGTATGTTACTAGTTGGTAGTAACGCACGTAAAATATATTTCTTCGAATATTTAAAATATGTAACTTTCTATAAACGATGTAAAATATTTTATATATTTCATTTTAACGTTTACATAAACAACACATTTATCTGTAAGTATGCGCTATTTTAATTAAATATTTGTATGCGAAAATGACATAACATTCAGGCATGTTTACCTCAATGTCGGTCACTATAACTGTACATAACATTTTTATGTTTCAGTCTTAATTTATTTGAAAATTCCCAGCACGCGGCGTTGATACGAACCATGAATTTTTCGACCGCCTGACGCAGCAGCGGTGACACAAATTTTACATGACGTATCTTTGTTTAATTACTTGATATGGTTGCCTATAATTTTAAATTAATTTAGAACACGAGCGGTCTCAAATGTAGGGGATGGCCAAAAAGATATGATAAAACTTTATTTACTATAATGGTCTGTTGAACTGGCATATATGTATAGGTACAAAAATAAATTCTAGAAAGGTTCCTATGGTTTTATTTGAAAACACTTTTCTATGTTTTTTAAACTTTAAGACACAGCAACGTCTGAGAGGTCTACATTACCTTAGCTTATCGTTAATACAACTGATTAATACTTGCAATGAAATAGTCAGTCAACTTAATTGATTTTACTCATTAGGGCGACAAATTCAGACACAATGCAAAATCTATTGCTTTTTATCGATCGGTTCAAAAAACGTACATTACTTTGGGCATCGGCACACTTGCCTGCATTTGTGTATCTTAGTGATAAGAAATAATAAATATAACGAAATCTTGTTGGTTACTGAGCAGTCAATCACAGTTATTATGTACAAAAGGCGGGGAAAAACTCAGGATTCAAAATAGCTAAATATTTTATTATAAAACGGTTCAGCTTAGATTTAGTTAAATCATATTTTAATGAAGGTACCTATATCAAAAAAATTTGCTCGTTTGATCAATGAATGAGTTCTTTTCAAATCCATTTATGAATCCTTATTTTTTTACCTACCAAAATATTTTGTGAGAAGCCTATAATATAATGCTTAGGTATATTAGTACCTAATACTTCTTCCCGTCCCATAAAGGGATAAACCAAATTACTCAGAAGGTTAGACGTATAAAAATAGGCAAATCAATACTGTGCCAACCATTCATATTTAATTCTACCTCGATTTACACACGACAGCGTACGTTGCTAGGGGATGTATAAGTATATTATGTTTAACAAAAAGGGTTCATTATCTTCGGGAGTTTTATAAATATAAACAGTAATTACCACGTATCAAAGCCAGCATTTCGGGATTGATACTAATTTTACCTCGCACATACATACATATATAATCAACTCATACACTGTCACACTGCTGGGCACGGGTCTCCTCTCAAAATGAGAGGGATTAGGCTATAGTCCACCACACTTGCCTAATAGTTGATAGACTTCACAAGCCCTCGAGAAAATCTCTCAGGCATGCAGGTTTCCTCACGATGTTTCCCTTCACATGATTACGAAAAGTCAGATGCGTGTCTTGGGTTCGAACTCGAGAACTACGACATGGCAGTCCGGACTGCCATGTCGTAGATCTCGAGTACTATACAATGCTATCACTGTTTCTACGTTACCTCGCACATTCAATACCATATTTCTCGGAAATGTAAGTATTGCCCAGTGTAAATAAACATCGGCCGCCTAGGCCATGCTGGTTTATGATTGCGATATTTCGGTGAAAGTATTTTTGTGTCGGTAACCGCTGCTTTGTTCTAACAAACAAACACCGGTTTAATTTATAGTTTTACGCTTTTGATTAAAGAGAAACAAGACAAAAGTTTTGGCATCGTTCCATGTTGTACCTGTGCGTCTACCTTACTATTTTAATAGTACACAAAACATGATCGTTGAATATACACGACACAGTCACAGGTAAAACATGGCCAGCAATTCAATTTCGCATCATTTTCCAAATTGGTTTTGTATAGAAAATTCAATAAATTGTGTTTCCTGAACTGTGCCCTTACTGCCGACGCAAATCACGCTCAAAATTAGAAGTTTCATAACCACAAATTTTGCGCACGTGCTTTTGTTTGCCTTACTCATCGTCTGATCGTTTTTTTATCGCGATTGCGTTGGAGTACGCGGCTGTGATGCCAAATCTCTTGCAAAGTGATTGCACATGCATATATAGGAACATAGTAGGTGGAATGCACTCACGGACGTGAGCCGCGCCGCTGCTGTGGCGGGATCGATCTAGCGCGGCCGGGCCGAGCCGGCCATCGGATCCCACACCCGATACTTCTCGAGCGCACTGCACTGCACTTTACTCTTCAATGCAATCTTGCAGAAGTCAATCACTAAACTTAGACATTCACAAAAATAGTCCGTTATTATTGATTTATCCTTTTAGGGAAATTAGGCTAAGAAAAGTGATGATAAATATGTATGTTTATCTTAATTGATTGAACTTAAAATCAAACAGGGTATTGTCTTTTCACATAATAAAAATCAAACTTGAATCGTTGAAACACTGTGATATAGTGTGGTATTGTAACCTGAATTACATTACGTGTATCGATCTAGATATCGGATAGAGATAATGGTTCGTATCTACGATAAGTTCAGGGACTTAATGACTGAGGATTCGGTCGATTGGTCCCGTGCTGCTATGATTCCATATTGAAACATATAACTACAGGTAAGTACATATTCCTAAAAAAACCCTCAATGTTTATTATATGTCTGTCTTTCAGCTTTTGCTCGTAGTGTCTCGCGATAAAAGTCTTATGAGTTATCCACTTTAAATATGTAGCAGTTTTTAATAATTTTGTAAAATATAGACAACCAACGTTGGTTTATTATCTTATCAATGATATTACTATCACTGCTTCTGATTTTAATTAGTGTAAATCGGTTGTGAGTCTAACATATGTACATATGTAGATACTTCTAAAATAAATTTTCAAGTAGCTCTGATAAATAATACCTATACGAGATAGTGCATGAAACAATAACGTTTGCGCTTCAATATTGTGTAATAGATAACAGTACAGCAGATGTGATGGATTGCATGTTGGTCTAGAATAGACTAAGCTAGGAATTATTAGTACCTACCCCCAATGTTTTAACAGGTAGCGTGATTATCTCAGTAACTACAAGAACGAAGAAATCACAATTCTACATACAGATATCTTTTGTGAATACAATAGAAACATTTTCCGATAACATCTTATTACAAGTTAGTATATGAACCATAAGAAATATTCATGTTGTCAGTTATTCAAAGTGACATAAAACGGGACATTACTTTCAAATCAAAAGATAAAGTCCGTGGGTTCCGTCGGTTGGCTACCATTGTGTCGATGTGAATGGCAGGTAGCCCAAATCGGCGTCCGGAATCCTGAGGGACATTATGATTTCCTTGAAAACCTTAATGTCCTACTGCTTTTCGAGATTTTTTTTACCGAACCAAGGTCTAAGAGTGAAATCGAGATGTATGGGAAACGGAAAATACTTTATTTATTTTTAAAAAGATATAGGATCCTGCACATAGTAGAAAATACCTTTACATTATTTCTATAGGTAAGGGGTTTCTAATAAAAAAAGGCACAGGTTGTATTCTTTCAAGAAATGTGGTAGAGGTTATGTGTGATTGTGTATGATGTCCTACGTATGTTTTGTAACCATTAATTAATCATACCAACATGATATAGTAATATAACTTAAAATGTGTATGAAATTAGGCGTTGTGTAGAAAGTGGAAAGAATTTATTTCAATATTTATCTATCATAGTTTTTAGTTAAGTATTTAATCAAGTGTTGGTATGACTATTCAGGAATACCTACCTAACTATACAAACATTTACTAGAAATAACATTAATTAAGACACTTTTAAATACGCTACCAATGTGTGGGTATTGGTAAAGAAGATATTCAATTAAGAATTTCATCTTGAGGCACCAGATAAAATTATATTAAGTGTGTGTGTGTGTTGCTAAGACCTACACAATCTCAAATTTAAACTAATAAAATCAAAGCAGTAGTAGTTTGTAGGAAAAATATTAACGTGTCATTTTTCTATATTGCCTAAGAACAATATTCTTTCTTTCAAAACCCAAAAAAATGCAACTAATTTTTTTTTAAACAATTCTTTAAGTTTTTAATACTTACAATTATTATGAAGACCAGTTTAAGATCGTAAAAGTAAATAGAAGGGAAAGCTCCGATGTTAATAGTGAACTTTAAAACACTTTTAATTTATTTTATGAGATCGGAAAAGATTTTTAAGAGTTTCAGCAGCAAAATATGCTTCTGTAATTATTATTTTTCTTGTAAGAAATGAGAAAAAGTGTGATTATTTGAAATAGCACGTAGGTTTTTATACAATGCACGTGTTTTGAACCGGAAAAGTGTATGTGTTCGGGTGAGAGTCGCGGACGCGCGCGTGGGTCGACGGCGGCGTCGGCGGCGCGGTGACACGGACTGCCTGCGGCCAGGCCGGGCCGCGCGCGGTCGGGCGGCGCAACAGATACGCCACAGGTTGGGCGGCCCGGGCCACCCGCGCCCACACCACCCCGCTCCCGCCGCACACGCCAATTTACATCCTCATTATCGTCTCCGGAGTCAGATCCTCAAGCTGCTGTCCGTCACCATATGACTCGCCGCCCTTTCCAGTAAAAACACTCTTTGTACAATGTCTTATTCAAGAAAATCTAATAAGTGTTTATTTGGAAGGTTTCAATTTTTCTTTGTTTCAGCTACTTTCTGAATTTATCGGATTTGTTTTGTTTCGTTGCTTCGAAATACTCTTATGTAATTTTGTTTATTTAGGAAATCCTTTTGGGGATAAAAAATGCCCTACATAGGCTTTCCTATGTTCGTGAGTCACGGAAACCTACTTATTTATTGTAACTGCTTAGGAAAAGTTTCTCATCAATTGTAATTAACCCCTAGAGTGTGTAGTTACTTCTGAAGTAATATATTATGATAATTAAGTATCTTTTAATATTTCTAAATCATTCATCAATAAATTATAAATTGGCCACTATATAATGATATTACGCTCTCAATACATTAAGATAATTCGTTCTGAAAGTTTTATGTGTCGTAAAACACATTTATATTGTCGCTACTCTTCCAAGTGTGTTTAACATATGTGAAAGAAGTCGCGTAATAAAAATCTATAGTATGTGATGACTTCAAGAACTTACGCTAACGATTGCACTATTTAGACAAACAGCTTAGTTTTATATTCGGGAGAGGAATGGTTAAACTTTGACCTGTTTCTACTTAAGTCTAATTAATTTAGTAGGCCTACTTGTTAGCTCATATTAATTAAATAACTCGTATTAATGATAATATGAGTTATTTTAGTGAAGGAAAATTCGACCGCTGGCAGGATTCGAACCTGCGTCTTCTGGTTAGATACACCAAACGCTATGACCACTAATCCAACGCGAGTCCCACCTATCAGGTCGAAATTTGCTGTCACATTCTGTATTTACCTCTTAAAGGCTCTTAAAAGTCGTTAATAATTATTAAAAATCTGTATCATGTACTTGACCTAGCCGCCCAACAAGAGTTACCCGTACCCTATATTATTATACTTAGAATTTCATATTCTATTATGTACATTGACTGCTACGCTAGAGGTCCTGGGTTCGATTCCCAGGTCGAGCAAAGTGTTATTGGGTTTTTCTATGAAATTCCCAGTAGCAGCTCGGAGTTTGGAATTTGTGCCCGGTTAAGAGCAATAGGCTCGCCCCCTATTACATGGGACCTTAACATACCGGCGAACTGTGGTTGTACATTAGTACGCCTCTGCCTAACCCTTCGGAGAATACAGGCGTGATTGTATGTTGATGGTACTCTGTACATCCATCGAACCTAAAGTAATGTTGGATATTCTAAATGGAACTTAACATCTGAAATTGGGATATCCTTTTACCCCTTTTATATAGCACAAAAAAAAGGAAATTTCTCATGCATCTCCTGCCACCTGGGGAAGTGGCAAGGTATGTCAATCTCATATCGACTAAGAGCTGTACTTGCCTTCTCTTGCCCTATAACCATGGCCTGAATTATGACATTCCCCACGATAATGACTGTGAAGGGAGCGAAGTCCTGCCTCGCCTGCTACTCGAAATCCCCTTTACGCTACTTTACAAACATCGGCTCTTACTATTTAAACGGCACCATCATGAACTATTGCGATGACTAGACTAGATTATTCTAACTCGGCTAAAAATACCTACCACTTTTGGTGAGTGATTATATTATGTCACATTAGAATATTAATAAGGATTTGTTTTAGGCTCTAAATTTTAATCGATAGCAGAGAATTGGCACCGTATGGGTTTTTTAGCCCCCTAAATGAGTCCGGGAATTTTACTGAGTGGGCCGATCACAGGATACCCTCATCTATTCCATACTTGTACGTTGAATATTATTTCAATCATTTGTCTTGTATCAGTTTATTTACAATTTATACTTGTTGACTGCTAATATAGATATATAAACTGTTGCATTACCTAAATATAAATTACTAGCCTATGCCCGCGGCTTCGCTCACTTGAAGCTCAAAAACCAATAGTGATGACCTCTTCTTTGTATGGGTCTCTATACATTAGAGAGGTCAAGCTGTATCTAGGGTTCCGTTTAATTATTTGAGTTAAGAAGTATACCAGTTTTTAATTTGGAGCACATACTTTCTAACCGTGATAACAAAATTGAAATCTATTTAGTAGTTTTTGCGGCAACCCGTAACAAACAGACAAGAATTTTAAAAAACAATTTTTTGGGTTTGGTGTAGGAGACGTTTATATACCCTAACCCACTTGTTTTTTTTTTAAATATATTCAATGTACAGACACAGCTTTTTTACAATTTTATATATAGTAGAGAAGAAGAAGAAGACTATTGCTTTCTCTCCTAGCGATTAGGTGCTAACGATTAAAGCTTTATAAATGGCTATGTAGTATGTTACCTTACTCCGCACGTTGGCTGCGGTGCAGAGAGTTGGTTAGTGGAGGACAGAAAGGAATGATTCGCGGCAAGTTATAGTTAAGTTTATTCTTGTAGGTTAAAGTATTATTTAAGTAAACGACGATTCTTTCTGTATGTTGCTATTAGTGACGACAATAGGTACTCGTAAGTAGGTAGAAAAAATTTACGTCAATGAGACCGTACCAGAGAAAATATGTTATTTCGTCATCTGAAGCTGCTCCAAAATGATGTCTTTATTGCTGTTCCTAGAAGTTCACCTGACAGGTTACTGACATTATATAAGTGAAAATTAATTTGAAGAACTATATAAAATAAGACAGACGCGAAAAAAAATCAGTACCTCAGTCCAATTAAAAAGTTTATAGATTTCAGTAGGTCATACCTATCACTCGTAATTAAAAAATGTTAAAATGCCGGAGCCTGCGGTAGGTATATGTGCAACAGATTGTAAACTACTTTGATTGTTTCAGGATACGCCAAGTAAGCCAAACACTTGGGCTTTGCTGTGTTTGGTTTTCGTATAAGGATACTCGTGTTTCCTTTTCTCCCTAGCCTCAGGCGGACTAGGTAATTTTTACCTATCCACATTACTTAATATTTCAAAACAGTTGTGTGTTTGTACAGTTCACTATTATAATTACAATCTGTACGGCGCTGTCTCTAAGTAAACCAGAAAAGACTCATGCGATTTATATGGATTTAAAGACAAAGTGGATTTTTAAAGTGGGAAGGGTAAAGGACCGACATAAATCTTATGGGATTTACAGAAGATACAAAGAATTGCCGTGAACGGAAACTCAAGTTTGTCTATATATAGCTTTATTCACAGGCAGCGGATCAAGAGCTGTATCAATACAAACTGATATCTGTCCAACGTATTTCTTGTGAAAAATCCAAGCATAATCTTCTTTAAGCTTGTGTGTCTCATAGCGTTATAGATATAAAAATAGAGCTCATAATAGCATGGCCGGCTTGATTGATAGCATAACAAGCGCTGTTACAGTTTCTACGCTCACTGAAGCTTCCCTTTATGCATCGTAATAAATGTTTGTAAATATGAGCACAAGACGTATCTTTGTATATGAAGGTATATAAAACTTGTTTGCTTTAGGTTATCTGGAAGCTTTTAGCCGGAACAAATACATTTAAATTTAAATATTTGCAAATTACGTTCAAAGTGAGAAGTATACAAAGGTAATTGTTTTAATTCTGTTATATTTATTTGATGGCGTGTAGCTGTGAATCTGACCTAAAACTAACGCAAAATATTGACACTCTAATGGTATTTCATAATAAATCCAGTACCTATTTCGTCAGTGAGGTTATAATAAAGTAAAGCTGAGATACATATGCCTGCGCAAAGCCTCTCCGCAAGATTGTGAGTGTATCGATTTCCATTATGAAAACACAGTAATGGACCGAATGCGTGGACGATAAGAACATTATTACCGTAATTTTTCACGTTTGCGGAGTAGGAATTTTCGCACAATTGATAATGAAAAGTAGGACTTCCAAATTCACTACATAAAGTGAATTGAACGCGACATTGTTCGTTAGTAAGTTTCACTTCCAAATATTGTCACAATGACGTCAAGTGCAGACCAAAATTTACTACACACTCTTTATTTTTATATGCCTTTTGGTAAAGCCATATTGTTTGATGAAACGTAAAATTTTATTTACGTACGTTTAAGTGAAATGGCGCAATCTTACTAAGATTGCTGCCTAATAATAATGGTACTTGGACCCTGTTCCCGATACTGCTGGACTACTATTTTTTATATTTTTAAATGTATTTGTATAACTTTTGTAAAAATATAAATAAGTACTTATAACTAATAAATGAATGATATAATGGTAGCTACCTTCCTGAGTAAAGGCAGAAAAGTTACTTACTAAGCCTAAGACAAAAAAAAAACTACGCGTAAACAGGCATAAACGGTGTAGATTAGACTTCCATTACGTTTGTCAAATTTGACATGAAGCATAGGAAGCAACTACCTACTACCAACTCCAATACTACAGTCGTTGACATTGGCAAAAAAATCGCCAATGACTCAGTTGCCATAAGGAATAGAAGAAGAAGAACTACTACAGTTCGTCTATTAAATAAACGTAGGTTACGGTTAGGTATTACTGTGCTAGTTACACCTTAGTTACTTAAATAATTAAATATTAATAAAAAAGAGGTCTATGATTTGTTACCAAAACTTCTGCCTGAAACTCTTTGATTAATTTTTATAAATCAGTTCTCAAACAACCAATACTCAGATATTTCAGTGGTCTAATTTTATGAGTGTGTGAATGTTTTAGATCTACCCACTTAACAACTTAGATTTTTACTATTTATTCTATTGGAGTATAGGCCATACATTGCTAATAGTACTATCTGCGTCTGTCAATGTAAAGATAACATTTTTGGTAACATGTTTGGCGTAGCGGCTGAGCGATCGACTTCTACACCACGTGTTGTGAGTTCAATCCCCACATGGAGCAAATATTTTTTTAAAAAAAAAAATTCAAAATTCAAATATCGCCGGTATGTTTTAGGCGAGCCTATTGCCTATTGCTCTAGCCTATAGCCTATTGCTCGTTTATGTATGTGACAATTTGTGTTAATAAAAGGACCCACTATGCAGGAGAAAATCCTAGTATGGGGCAACTTAAAGAAAAAGATCAGAAAATAAGATAAATATCTTGTGTAATGTCATGTGATATAACTGAGTGCATGGACACACGTGTCAGGACGACACGTCAAGCTATGTAGTTTGCCCTACGGACCGCCCGTATTTCTTTGTGTTATTGTGTGTAGCGTAAAGGTATTAACTAAGGCTTATCAAGGATTAATAGGAGGAGGACTGCTCTACTAACGTGATACAGTGATCACTGATCAGGAAGTTTAATCTTCGAGAAATAATTGTGTCATCTTCTGTGTACAAGGAACCTTGTACGCAGCATCGCCTGATACGGAACGTTTTAGGTAAGTAAGTAATCTTGTATAGAAATAAAAAGGACTTGAAAAGGAGTTGCATAGTTTGCTATAGTTTCGAAGAAAGCTATACTATAAAACATTTTTTTATTTTAACTCTATAACTTTTATAGCTAAGAAAAAAATAAATTTTAAAAGTGTAATACTTAGTTTTGCAGGCCAGTGTATATCTAATGTCGTATAACATTTATTTATTTATTTATTTATTTATTTATTTTATTTAAAACTTAAACTATCATTACAGGTTTTGGAAACCTAATTCGATAGCTAAGCCTACTTATATATTAACTATTTTAAAAAAAATCATTATATATATTTTATATTTATTTGTTGTATTTAAACATTTTAACACATTGCTAACCCATGACCTATGACATTTTCTTACAAATCCTTTGGAAATATCCGCGGTATTTACAGATCTATATAACAGCTCAGCATTTTACTTCTTTGTTGTAATGATATTTTCCATGAGATAATTTAGAGTGCTCTTTTCAGTGTAATATAAAAAAGCTCAGGACAGACTGATAACCCCGAACGAATTTAGTTAAGGTTTTTGCAGAGCAAAAATATACGTCTAAAACAATGTTAATCCAGTTAAGCACATGTCCACTAGATATTATAGTATGAAATATTTAATGAAGCTATGATTATCCAATGTAAATTCTGTATTTAAAACAATCATAGCCTTTGCTCTTATGGAATAGAGCTGACAATAGCGTGTGTTTTGTTAAGAAACAAGTCCGTGTACGTAGGCTTTGACGCCGTCATATCATTAATCACGGCATTGTTACAGCGCCCACAATAGCATTCAGTCCCGGGATTACTTCCCCTACTATTCTTTTTATATTTTTTATAGCGTCGTTCTTATTTTAAAAATAGCGGTCATCACACTTTATCTGCCATGTTGGAGATCCTTTGTTCTCGGCCATCGAAAACAGCTGGGCGAATTGGGTCAAAGTATTCACTACCTGTAATGTATTGAACATTTCGATAAAGTAATTTCCTTTATTATGGAAACTTCTCTTTATTTTACCACCTAGTTTATCTAATAAGGTTCCTATATAGAATCATATCTAATTGAGTATAATCAACAAATAACTTTCCAATTATTAAGCAAGCATCGAGTCTATATTAGGAGACTTACTATAACATAACATACCATCACACCTGTATTATCCCACAATTGACCGGTATGTTTGTTTAGATCCCATGTAATAGAGGGCGAACCTATTGCCATTAACCGAACACGAATCCTAAAATCCGAGCTACTATTGAGAATTTCATAGAAAACCCCAATAACACTTTGGAATCGAACCCTGCACCTCTAGCGTAGCAGTTGCGCTCAGTCAGGACCACTAGTAGGTACGGGATTAGATGGTTTAATATAGTTTCAGTTACGAGTAAAAATACCGAAATTATGACAAATAGACGATGCATCTTTATTTCAACGCTTAAAAAAATACAAAAAAAAAATGGAAAGAATCAGTATCATGAGCAGTAATTAATTATTTTATAGTCTTCGTACTAATTTCAGTCTAGACCATAAAGTATACGCCATTTAATTTTATCATCATACTAAAAGTTTCGAGTGTGTTGAAATTTTAATAGATTTTATAAAAATAAAGTTTGTAAAATCCAAGTGGTTGGCTTGTGTTCCTTTAATTAATAAAGCATGAATGTATGGTTTCATCCTTACTCGTAGTAAACTATGTTGTTCAGACTGCTAGTAGTTCATTAGTTTCATAACTCAACGTGAGAAGTTGTATAATTGCAAACGCAACTCGAGCCTTTGTAAAGCTCTCCGAGCTTTCAAGTTTCTTACCTAGTTACTTTTCCAATTTTTTTTAAACAAAATATGATAGTTATTTTTTATTACATTTGGCATTAACGCGTGTCATACATTTTTAGAGATATACCTACCTACATTTTAGCGAAAGAAAATTTCGATGTCAAGCAGGGTATACTTATACCTTACTTAGATCGGGCAACGGACGGAGGCCGGAGATCTGTCTGCGCTCTCCTGCGCCCGGTACGTCTTCTGCGGATCGGGAGAGAGGTCGATAGTCTCTCCCTTTCCGCCGCCGCCGCCTCTTTTGCAAGCATTACTTTCTCACAAAAGGATCCCATGACCGTGGCTATAGGGCAAGAGATGGCAAGTACGGTTTTTAGTCGGTACAAGTCCGACATACCCTGCCGCCCCCCAAGTGGCTGACGATCCATCAGAATTTTCCATACTAGGAGAGAAAATAGGGTACTTAGCTAGCATAGATGCAGGTTCGAACCCTCTTTTTCCTCTGGTGGGGAAATGAGCCTTATGCTTGCCCCTGCTAAAACCACCATACAGCACCGCAGCCCGCCTCAGTGGCCGCTCCAATGCGGACTTCCTGGGCCAAACATGGAGGAGCAGCCCGTTCCTGGGGTTCTGCTTAGCTTCACCGTGGATATCGAATCCACGGTTACTTAAGCCTCTCGCTGCGACAAGGCGTGCACCTAATGGGGGAGAGGTTCGAACCCTACTTGTGATCAATTTTATCTTCTATAATCTTTATAAAATAGACAATTTTACCAATTTCAAGCCAATAGAAATCGAAAGTCGTGATTACACTAAAAAATTACAGGCGAATTTATTTTATAAGCAGATCATTATTTTCATTCATTCTTATAAATATTCTAAGACCTCCATCAACGAACTTCGTCGTTTACTGTTTAGATATTATACTTAGTCAACAAAAAATTCTCAGTAATTCTGTTATTTTTTTCACGAAAATTTAATTTATAAAAACATTCGCGGAGCTTTTTCGTCTTTCGGTAATTTTATTGCCTTACTTTACACAATGAAAAATAGGTTAGGCCGCTTTACTAAGACGAGATTCAAGTTTCTTGACTTTTACGGTGTATTTAAAAAAATCTTATCTAATCTAATAAACTGAGTTATCAAAAAAGTTGCTGTAGCATTAATAAGAGACGTCACCCGTAAAGCAGTAGCATATACATACCTACGTCACCAAATGCCGAAATACTACGACAGCGTTTCTAAAGCGCGTAGGCGCGCAGCTACGTGCGTAGCGGCACTTCGCAGTACTAAACTCCAAGCGTAGTACATACTGTTCATTAAATTAGAGTTAATATGTTAACATATATTTAATTATCTTGAATTATTGTATTTTTATAGTCGGTTTGGGGATGGATCAGAATACAGTTTCTTACTGTACTGCCATGTAGATAGGCATCTCGTAATAGGAGAGAAAATATCTGACTTACTCGGTAGTAGGACATCTTAGGCACGACTAGCTGGTGACTACGCTTACGTTGGGGATTGTCGTAAAGCACCTTGGTATGTGTTTCTACTTTTGCACGTGAGAACCAGACACCCTCAGTTGCTGTAGCTCTGGTTGTCTTTAGTCCGTAGGGAATCTTTAAGCTCGGCAAAGCATCAGAACTCCTCACTCTGGTGTGGCAGGTGTCCATGGGCGACGATAACTACTTACCAGGTGACTCGTCTGCTTGTTTGCCAACTCAATCAATAATTAAAAAATTAACACGGTACACGGTACGGTCGAAATACAAAATACGGTACAATCACTTATTTAAAAGTGTTTTTCTTTTTGCAAAAATATTTAAACCATTAAGATGAATATCACGAATACGAATCATTTACGATCCCCAATTGTCTTTACAATTGTTTTTATATTAAAATTCACCACAGCGCACTGCAAAAAGAAACTGCACTTTTAACCATCCTACGTGGGGTAATTATTAAAATGCTTAAAGCAATGGCGGTGTCGGCATTTACACCAGTAAAGTGCCAAGTAGCATCATGCAACTGATTAATTTCGGACATTAGTATTCCGATTTAATATACGAAGTTGCAAAATGTTATTCTGTTTTGATATTTTGACTAAGCATATAATATGATTCAATTTAAAAAATGCTAAAGATCTTCTATGATTTCGAAATATGAATACCTACCACGAGAAAGGCTCGGTGTGCCTTTTTAGGTTACTATGGGGCTTATAGGGAGTCTACCGACTTTTATCATCCGATTATATTCGAGTTCGGAGGGTAATTCTAAAACAGGAAACTGCCGCGTTTCTATCACAAAAATAATTACCTACTTACTTACGTATTAGGTACCTTAATACGTATTAACCTTAAAAAAATGTTGCCAAAACATGCCAAACTAAACTAAAATAAAAAAGTCGTTTCTTGGCCTAGGCACTCTAACAGAAAATTGGTTATACATATATATAGTATAGATAACCTGGAAACCAGTGACGCAAATTTTGTGTTTTTATCAAACTTATATCTTGTGGCAAAACTGCCACATTAACTGCCGCATTAGCCAAGTGGTCCTGAGCGCGACTGCTACGCTAGAGGTCCTTGGTTCGATTCCCAGGTCGAGCAAAGTGTTATCGGGTTTTTCTATGAAATTCCCAGTAGCAGCTCGGAGTTAGGAATTTGTGCCCGGTTAATGGCAATAGGCTCGCCCCCTATTACATGGGACCTAAACATACCGGCGAACTGTGGGTATACATTAGTACGCCTCTGCCTAACCCTTCGGGGTATGTTATCTTGTGGCAAAATGAAGAGGTAGGATGACCAATTTGCAATTAGGTATAAATAGTTTTATGGAGATAATAAATTTTAATTCATTCGTTCATGCAAAATAAAACATAAAATTAAAATAAAAACTTATCTTGCAATAAATGAAAAATAGAAAACTTCTAACGTGAATACGGGCAGGATACATAAAGTTGAAATGCTTATCTCCATGAATAAAATCGTAAAACTCGACGAAAGGAAACGATTTTCAGTGAAGAGACTGAAAGGATTACTTTGTTGTTTAAAGACACTTGGTCCACATTGCTGTACATTGGGTAACTTTGAATTCAATAACGTCCTTTAAACATGGGATCCCTGTATAAGTAGGTACCTACTACTGAATAATTTAAGCCTTAATAATGTATGTATCAATAATACACATATGTTATTTTATTCCTATCTAAATAATGTTTGATTCATAACTATGTAAATATTTTCTCATCATTTCTAATACAAATAAAACCTTTTTATATAGTCTGTTTGTTGATAGACATCACCATCACAGATCCTACTCTCAAATGGATGCTAATGAATTGCGTGACTATGGCTTCAACAGCGAGTTATTTTAAATATGATTCTTTATAAAATAGACTGCACCTACCTATGTCTTTTTAAATATGTACTTACTTACTTAATTTACCATTCCTTATGTTATAAAAGCAAAAATCGTCAATATATGTCTGTTTTACATTATTAGAAATCAGACTCTAATTCATAATTTATTGTTAAAATAGACGATAAGACCGCTCTTTGTAACGTTTATGGGATTTAAAAATATACTGTGCATTCTCAGTATGTAGCGCTCGGGGTTTGGATTTATGTCAATAGGGTCGCCCCGTATAACATGAGAGAGACCTAAACATACTGCGAACTGTTGGTATACCTACATATTGAATACTTACGTGATAGTATCTAAAATTATAAAGTATGTACCTACATAGATAAAAAATTCACAATAAAATCAAAATTACATTTCTTTCCTCTATTCAAGTGGCGAAATATGAACTCTCGATGAAACCACTTGCATGAACAGAATGCCATTTATGGGATTCGGTTGCATGAAACATTGAAAGGTTATGGCTCACTTGCACGGAGCAGGGTTTGAGAATTTGTGGTAAAAATCAATCTACAAATAAAGGCCATCTTCAAACTATTACCACATACCACATACATAGGTACCAAGAAAGGAATAGGTACTTACTATCCAATTATAAGTTTAACCAATCAATCAATTCGTCGACTAGAAACTCTCTATGTGTAGGTAAATGAACATAACATAATTTTTATTTACTAGCCATACAATAAATACAAGTTTATTTGTGTCCTTTATTTATGAAGATTTTCTATTAGCGCGGGCTTGCGTGGGCCACATATGAGTATATTAACTCGGCCAAGTTAACTTATTATGCTTGTGCTAAAATTTTCCCAAGTCATAACGCTCCAACCCAAGAATTTGCATTAAACTACTCCCACATGGCGGTTATAAAATATTATAAGTATACATTTTGAGAAGTAAATATTATAACATGACATGTATTAGGTATCTTTAATAAAGGTGGGTTGAGAGCGGGACCTCTCTCTAGATACTCGAGCTTGGCGATTACGTTTTCAAAATATAGGTAAAGCATCTGCTTTATATTAATGCTAATAAAATGCATGCTAATAAAGGTGTTTATTATCTAATAAACACCTTAAATATCAATAGATTTTTAAGATTTCGTTCTAGAAGGACATACGCCAATTTTCAATTCACTGATTTCAATTCACACAACTTCAAAAATGTCACGTGCGTAGTACTCGCAAGTTTGCAACCGGCGCGTATGTATCAGAAGACGTATGAATGTGACAGTAGCAAGTGGCGGTCTATAGTTTTTGTCTACCCCTATGGGAGAAAAGCGTGAGTGTATCTACTTATATATAATATTTTTTAAATATATAGGTATTAAATAAATTATAAATTACATCCATTAATTGTCTGTCTCTTGTTCTCAATATTAAGTAAATTTGACGGGTACATGACATTACAAATCAGAGAGCAGACGTCTCTTTAGAGTTAACAGACTAGACTTTATTAGGAAAGTCTCTAAATCCATTCGACTTTAAAGTCGTTAAACCCGAACTTTAACGGTTTCTATTTAAGTTTCACTATGAAAAGTTCAGACAAAAATAGGTAGTGTGGAGGTGTAATGGAAAGTTCAACGGAATACTGAGTCTATGCCTACCTATTAACGCGATCATTGTTACAGCTATATGATGACTATAGATTGTTAACTCTATCTAAGTCTCTCTAACTACCTAAAAGTACCTAAATATTTGGTAAAACCTCTGTTAGAATATTTATATTTTCGTGTTTGTTTCAAATTTTAAGGCACATCTAGACATATAATTATTTATCTTATGAACAATTATTTTTGTTACGTTTATCTATATTGTCTAATATTCGCGTAAGTGTCAGAAACCAGTATATTTTTGTTAAGTCAACGACACTCTTTGATCTTCAAAGTTAGTCGAACATTTATTTAAATAAATTAGGCACTTTTACTCAAACAAGTATAATCCGTGAAGAAAAGGAAACTTGTTAAACAGTTAGACTACTGCTCGTGAAATAAGCATCTAAAGTTTTCGACGAACAATCAATTACAAATACAATAGAAAATCTATTATTGTCGGTAAATCGACTATAACTGAATATTGGGAGGTATTACATTTCCAGAAGGATCATGGTTACAAATTACTAATCAGACCCTACTGTAAGCGCGATGTAACTTTAAATAATGTTCGATTGTAAGTAGGTACTATATTATGTTTTCTATGAACTATCTGTTTACAGCCAAATTGAAGCCTAATTGAACAAAAAAGCAATTAGAATTAGAAACAATTTTCATGTTGAAGAAAATTCCATTTTCAAAACAGTCATGTCTTTTAGAAAATTGGTATCCGACCACAGACGTGAAAAAACAAAAAAAAACATCTAACCTATATGCTCAAGCAAGAGAATCAGGCTTGACCAATGCGTGTAGTATTTTGATAAATGAAATCGCATAATGATGTCCAAAAACGCATTCACAGGTGTGTAGCGCACGTGTTTCAATCTCGTTTTAACGAGGAAATATTTGAAACGGCACCAGCTCGTGCAACATAATCACCAACAACAACAACATACATGAGAAGCTCGAAAATCAACATGGCGGGGCTTCACAGCCTCACACCATTGCTGCGTACGCAATTAGTCTTACTTAATTGGTTTCACAGACAAATTACTCAATATTAAACGGTATATTTACTTAATTAAATTTTTTACCGCGCCATGACTGCATACAAATGGCTGGTAAATTAATTAACCGTTTGTGAAACATGTTTTATTTTATTAGATGCCCGTTATTTTTCTTTTAAATTAAAACGTTTCTAGTTAAAACGTGTTATGATACTGTGAAAGCTAATTATAGCACCCGCATGTTAATTTTTTCATTGGTTCTGTGTTATTACAATCTGTAATTTATTCATGAAGAAAACGATGGCTATTTATCGCCTGATAGCTCACTTAGGCCCAGGCCACACAAAAAGGACGTAAAGCCTGAAAGGGGCGCGGATGTACCTACTGAGTGGATTTTATATGAATTCTCATACAAATTATCACGAAATCTCGCGATCCAAAACATACACACAGACGGGGCACAGGCGCTTCAACGTCTCATCATGTCCTGTCCCTTTATCTGGGTTGCACACTTGCACCTCATCTATAAGCATTCAGCAGTATTTTATTAATATTGTGGCAGTTACCTACCTATTTACTTACATTAAATACTTACCTAAAGCTAAAATACAATTAGTGCACCTATTTATAGTTGATTCAAACTCATTTATTGCGTTCGGTACATACATACATAACTCTTGATATGGAATAAACATCCTTGATATATTTAGTAACAGCAATTCATAAACTACATAGGTAGGTAAAGGTAATATTGTTACCAATAATAAGCAAGTTATTATACAATTCTAATTAGGAATTACACACGAGTAAACCATTACAACATAATAAATCGACTGTAGGTCGTGGTAGAGCCAGTACCTATCACGTTACATGAGCTACTAGTATTCTGTTATCTGTGCATGAGCTAACTTTCCGTAAAATTCCATTTGATCTGAAGTAATTGGGGAAATCCATTTAATCCGCTAATGTCGAAAGTAAGAAGAAAAAAAAGTATCTGTCTAAAAACCGACAATGGATTTTTGTATAGGTACAATCTTGCTTTCTTTTCGCAGGATTTTTTCTACAAAGTAGGTACCTAAATCAGGTACTTTTAGATATTTGTATAAGTGTAATATTCATTTAAATAAAACATATACTGACGAATATACAAACTAACAGCACTCTATGATCATTTAGGTAAAGTTATAAGTACCTCTTATTCTAAGTTTTTTAACGTTTTATAAGTACTTCTAAAATCTTGTGTATAGTTTTTTTTTTCCTGCCGCATTAGCCAAGTGGTCGTGAGCGCGAATGCTACGCTAGAGGTCCTGGGTTCGATTCCCAGATCGAGCAAAGTGTTATGGGTTTTTCTATGAAATTCCCAGTAGCAGCTCGGAGTTAGGAATTTGTGCCCGGTTAATGGCAATAGGCTCGCCCCTTATTACATGGGACCTAAACATACGGGCGAACTGTGGGTGTACATTAGTACGCCTCTGCCTAACCCTTCGGGGAATACAGGCGTGATGGTATGTTATGTTATGTTAGTTTTTTACCCGACTGCCGAAGGAGGAGGGTTATGTGTTTGACGTGTATGTATGTATGTATGTATGTATGTATGTATGTCCGTTCCTATGTCCGCTCGTAACTATTCAACGGAGCAACCGATTTAGATAAATGATACCTCATTAGATTTGTCTTGATGGCACGAGTGTCACTGGGTACATGAAATTTTAAAAAAACAAAATGGCGGATTTTATGCGCTTTAATGCGTGGGCTGAAAAATATGTTTTGAGCATTCCGTAACAGTATTGTATAAATCTTGCACAAGTAAATAACACACCTTAGTTTTAAATTAAGCGTCTGCAGATTTTTCGTAGTTTTGCACTAAAAATCCGGAAACAAGTTACGTAATTAAAATAACTAATAAAAAACCCGACTGCATAAAACACTTTAAAAAAAACTAAAAAGACAAAAACAAGTCTAGTAGTCCAGATCTATGTAAAGTAATATTGAATAACTACACCATTTAAATGTTTTCATGATCTTGCAGTCGGGACCCATTAGTTACTGGGAATTTTAGAGACGATTTTGAATGGGTCCCGACGGCAAGATCATGAAAACATTTAAATGGTGTAGTTATTCAATATTACTTTACATAGATCTGGACTACTAGACTTGTTTTTGTCTTTTTAGTTTTTTTTAAAGTGTTTTATGCAGTCGGGTTTTTTAGTTATTTTAATTATTTTAAATATAAATAAAACTCAGCTGCCTCGTCGATGAAAGATCATCAGTTGCTTGACCGACCAAAAAACTTTATACCCTAGAATAAGATTTATTAATGTATCGTGAATGCTTTTAAAAACTCAAATTATCACATACACAAACACCTAGGCCCACAACAACTACCTATAGTTAATACAAATATTTACTCCGTGTGGGGATCGAACCCACAACACGTGGCGCCGAAGCCAGCGGTCAAAAAGGATTGTATCTGAAAATCCACTGGAAAAGTCGGAGGGAAAATATACGAAAGTGAAGCTGTGCACCATGGTTTGAAATTAAAAGTATTTGAACATGAACATAAAATTCATGTTGAACAGCTTAAAGCGTAGCTCTTGTAGCGGTATAAAAATCAGTTGCTACGGCGTCGTAGCTTTTCCGTTTACGCAGTGGCTTTTTCGTAGCAGTCGTAGCATTAGGGCAATGTGTATAAGGCTCAGATGACAGTCCACAGGGAAAACCCAAGGAAAACGGGACTGATACTTGCTTTTCTACCTGTCATTATTGCTGTAGCCTGTAGGCATTTTTCCTCAACTTATATTTTTATTTCGAACCTTTTATTTTTGTTTTTCCTGGTGGGAGAAGCGGGTCCAAGCAAATGCACCTAGAGGCACCCCTGACGTAGGTATCATAAATTAAACTTGATAGGTATCCTACTTTCTTAGTAGTTATAATACGCTACTGCCTGGTAGTAAGGTAAGGTTCCCTATAAACGCCAAAAACATCAGAAGTATCATTAGTGCGTTGTCGTCTTGAGACCTCAGTCGGTGAGTCTCATAATAATATGCCCAGTAATTACACTGTCTGTGTACATTATTTTTCTTTAAACCAGAAGACAATAATGTTAGCACACTTCATTATTATATTTATCATATACCTATTATATATTTCTTCATATACCTACCGGTATATGAAGAATTATAAAATAACAGTCTATCACAAAACTGTACAAACAGTTTGACAGTTGCTTAATCGTTGTAAGGTTTAGGTCTACGGTATATAATACATATGAGGTATTTTTTGGTTCTTGGCGGCAGAATATGTGGGAATGTATCTAGTGGTACGGGTGGTAGTGGGGATCTAATGATACAGTTTTACCTAGAAACTGTTTGTAGCAAGTACCTAAATAAGTAGGTAGGTATCTTATTTAAAAAAATTATATGATATTAAAAATCATCACAGGACCGCAATCTTAAAACCCTTAGCACAGATAATAGAATACTAGTACCCTTAGTTACATTATGGAAGGTTTGCTTACTGTACGCAATAACTGACGCTAATGACAATAATTTATGCAATGAGATAATCTATATCTATATATATAAAAGAAAGTCGTGTTAGTTACTCCATTTATAACTCAAGAACGGCTGAACCGATTTGGCTGAAAATTGGTAGAGAGGTAGCTTAGAACCAGGAGACGGACATAGGATACTTTTTATCCCGTTCCAGTGGGATGTGATGACAGACCGAATTCCACGGGGGCGAAGCCGCGGGCAGAAGCTAGTCTATATATATAAAAGAAAGTCATGTTAGTTACTCCATTTATAACTCAAGAACGGCTGAACCGATTTGGCTGAAAATTGGCGGAGAGGTAGCTTAGAACCAGGAAACGGGCATAGGATACTTTTTATCCCGTTCCCGATACTTTTTATTCCACGGGGGCGAAGCCGCGGGCAGAACAGTGGTGTTCAGTTTGTAGCCGTAGTCGCACACCGCTATTGTGACCTGTGCAAACTTAAGTAAGCACCTAGAGGTTATTACGGCGGCGTGGGAGTATTATATTACATACTTTACAGTTGATTTATTTCGCATTGCTTTTCCTATTTCCTTAGAGCAACGTTATTATTTTCAAAATCTGATTTCCATGAGGGACACGAACTATTACGGAACGTGCAGTCCCCACTCGAACTATTACATACATACATAAAGTCACGCCTCTTTCCCGTAGGGGTAGGCAGAGACCACAGACTTCCACTTGCTACGATTCTGACATACCTCTTTAGCTTCATCCACACTCATCAATCTTTTCATACATGAACGTCGGTTTAGGGTACTCTTGAACGAGCCATTTTTCAGAACGTCCTCAATCTGATTTCGGAACGTTCGCCTAGGCCTTCCCCTCCCTACATTCCCATTCTCTATTCCATTTTTTTGTTACTTAGGTACTAACGAATCTGCTATTGAATAATTGTCACCTACATTGGAACTAAAATCGTTGTTTGGATTTAAAATCCAAATCAAGTTTGATTTACCTAACAATTTACACACAATGACGGAGACAAAACAAACGTGTCTGACGACTGACTGAACACCTAAATAGTTAACACAAGTATCTACTTTCTTATATTTTGCCCATTTGACAAGTCTGTGAGTTGCGACATATATATTTTTTTATGGGATGGGGTCAAACGAGCAAACGAATCACCTGATGGTAAGCGATTACCGCCGCCCATGGACACCCGCCACACCAGAGGAGTCGCAAGTGCGTTACCCCCCCACCCCCCTATAATTATTTAATTGTTCGGATTTTGGATTTGTGCTTGGTTGAAATATATTAGTAGATAGGTACCGGTAGTCTATGTATAAAGTTTGAAAATAGTTAGGTATGGTTGTTTCTTACTCGATCACGCAAAACCTTATAAATCGGACCCAATTCAAGTTCACACTGTCGAAGTCATGGTCATAAGCTAGAAGCTATATAAACTAAGTTACAGTATGTACGCAAAAAAATACTATTTGTCGTGGAGTTGCAGAAAATAGCCCGCTATTCCATACCAAACTAAGTGAAACCGCAAATAGCTAATTCTCACGCTTGGTTTGAAGTCAAAACATTTATTACAACCTAAAACCAACCATATAGGTGTGTAAACAATAAAACAAATGTTAATTGAATCAATCATGTAATAAACTAAAGTCACCAAATCAGATTCATCATTAAATAATTTGTAAACTTTACATCAAACATAACTTGCATAATTGCTCGCACAATACATACAGTCATACAAGTTTCTTATTAAATAAAACAAAATGCATGGTTTATGACAACAGTCGACGGAAACATTTTCACTGGTGATTTCTTTTACTACACTGACGAAAGGCACTGGTTTGTGTTAGGCGTCAAATATAACTTATGTTATGAATTCTGAGACTAAACAAAGTGTATATTACCATGGAAACCTACTCAGTCCTTAATTATTATTAAAATCGCGTATAACATGCGAGTATTCATATTTATTTGCATTGTGTAAACCTAGTAATCTACCATATCGTCGCTGTGCAAATAGTGTTAATGACTAACTTAGGCTAGAGGTAGGCTTAATGTTCGTTATAAAATCAACTCCTATCTCTTAACCAATACGATGACGTAAATCTAATTTGTACCTTTAAATGCAGCTTGACTACTTTATATTGTCTAAAATGAGCAGAGTTAAAATTATCCAACATGTCTGTAGTTTAAGACTACTACGTGAGGTATTTTTTACTGAGTTCTGAAAAAATTCCATACTAATAATAATTTTAAACAATTCAACATAGTCTTAATTGACAAAATTTGAACACACTCGAATTAAATACAAATTGTTTAAATCTAAATGAAACCATTGCCCATTGCATAAACATAGCAATTTTGAAAATACATAATGGGAGGAACATCAATAATGTAATCTAAATCCTAAAGGAATAAAGTAATACTAAACAAGCTAAGTATTTCTAGACAAACAAAATCACTGGATGTTCTAATTAATTACATCTATAAGGGTAAGTTAAAACATTCCAAATAAGTCCTTTTTAAAGGAGCTGTAATAAAGACAGTCCAAATCACATGTCTAAATCAAATATGAGATCATTTTTAAACATTACTTCTAAGTATTGACCTTTGTTTAATTTATCTGGATCATACAAGTTAGTGTTGTGCTGAATATTATCACATGTAACAGATACTCGCTTTAGTTGTGTACGGTTTGAAGTTTCCGATTCCCATATATCGGCTTTTGATTTATCGGCTTCATTTTCTTTATTGTCGACTATGTTTAACACTGACTTATTTTTATAAGACGTTTCCCCGTTTTCATTGTTTTCACTGTAGCCGTCCTCATTTGCAGAATCGCAGGTTCCTTCATCCATATTATTCTTGCATTCCGATTCTGCGTCAGAAGTGTCTGCAAGACCACTGTCACGACGAGGCTTCAAGACAGATTTCAACCTTGGTTTTAAGTTCTGAAATAAAATATAAGTAAAACGTCAGTGTAATCGATAAAGTACGCGACGCATAACGAGTAATTTTCTGAACGGAATCCTATTGTATAGGTACCTATTTACGTGATATGAATAACTTCTGAGTTGTAATCGATGACGAAAATTATGATCACACAATCGTTATAAGTCGCCGAATCCTGAAGAATGTATTTGTGTGTCTTAAACCCTGTATTAAGTACTAGCTTTCGCCCGCGACTTCGTCCGCGTGGAATAGTTACTTAGTCTTAGCGGGATGATAGCCTATAGCCTTCCTCAATAAATGGACTATCTAACACCGAAAGATTTTTTCTAATCGGACCAATAGTTCCTGAGATTATCGCGTTCAAGCAAACTTGGCAGGTGGCACTTGACAGGTGGTAAGAAGATGATGATCCCCTTCAGCGGCTTGTAGAAGCTCACTTCAAGATATAGCCAATATTGTTAGTTGATAATTGAGTATTGAGTATCCGAGCGGAAATTTAGTAAAATATGTCACGGGAACAGGAATAATAAAAGAACGCTAAATGAGGATGTCTTTTAGAGCGTTTGTTGGGTCCGAGCGGACCCAAGCTCGGTCCGCATGGATACAAAACAAAAGCTCTAAAGGCTGATGAATAACGTATTTATTTGGATAAGGATTAATATCATGTTTATAAAAACACCTACGCAAATAATGCATTTGGAATTTTAGAACAAAGTTAGCATAAAAAAGGTTATAGTGAGCCAACCTTAAAAGATAGACATATGCTGTCGCGGACTTTTTTTTAGAAATTTTTAAGAGGAACAGTTCTGTCATATATGATTTTTGCGAAACTTTAACCGTTTACGCAGCGCACGCATCGGAAGCTCTCAAAAGGAAAAAAAACGAATTTTAGAACAAAGTTAGCATAAAAACGGTTATGGTGAGCCAACCTTAAAAGATAGATATATGCTGCCGCGGACTTTTTTTTAGAACTTTTAAAGAGGAACAATTCTGTCATATATGATTTTTGCGAAACTTTAATCGTTTACGCAGCGCATGCATCGGAAGCTCTCAAAAGGAAAAATCCCCGATTTTCAAACATTCTTCATTGATGCTCCGCTCCTATTGGTCTTAGCGTGATGATATATAGCCTATAGCCTTCCTCGATAAATGAGCTATCTAACACTGAAAGAATTTTTCAAATCGACCCAGTAGTTCCTGAGATTAGCGCGTTCAAGCAAACAAACAAACAAACTCTTCAGCTTTATATATTAGTATACTAGCTTCTGCCCGCGACTTCGTCCGCGTAGCGTGATGATATATAACCTATAGCCTTCCTCAATAAATGGGCTATCTAACACTGAAAGATTTTTTCAAATCGGACCAGTAGTTCCTGAGATTAGCGCGTTCAAGCAAACAAACAAACAAACTCTTCAGCTTTATATATTAGTACTAGCTTCCGCCCGCGACTTCGTCCGCGTGGAATAGTTACTTAGTCTTAGCGGGATGATAACCTATAGCCTTCCTCAATAAATGGACTATCTAACACCGAAAGGGTTTTTCTAATCGGACCAATAGTTCCTGAGATTATCGCGTTCAAGCAAACTTGGCAGGTGGCACTTGACAGGTGGTAAGAAGATGATGATCCCCCTCAGCGGCTTGTAGTATGGTTTGATTGAAGCTCACTTCAAATATAGCCAATATTGTTAGTTGATAATTGAGTACCTATTGAGTATCCGAGCGGAACTTTAGTAAAATATGTCACGGGAACAGGAATAATAAAAGAACGCTAAATGAGGATATGTCCTTTAGAGCGTTTGTTGGGTCCGAGCGGACCCAAGCTCGGTCCACACGGATACAAAACAAACGCTCTAAAGGCTGATGAATAACGTATTTATTTGGATAAGGATTAATATCATGTTTATAAAAACACCTACCTACTCAAATACTTAATGCATTTGGAATTTTAGAACAAAGTTAGCATAAAAAAGGTTATAGTGAGCCAACCTTAAAAGATAGACATATTATTATGCTGTCGCGGACTTTTTTTTAGAACTTTTAAAGAGGAACAATTCTGTCATATATGATTTTTGCGAAACTTTAATCGTTTACGCAGCGCATGCATCGGAAGCTCTCAAAAGGAAAAAACCCCGATTTTGAAACATTCTTCATTGATGCTCCGCTCCTATTGGTCTTAGCGTGATGATATATAGCCTATAGCCTTTCTCGATAAATGAGCTATCTAACACTGAAAGAATTTTTCAAATCGAACCAGTAGTTCCTGAGATTAGCGCGTTCAAGCAAACAAACAAACAAACAAACAAACAAACTCTTCAGCTTTATATATTAGTATAGATATAGATTGTGTGTCTAAAGCCCTGTATTAAGTATATGTAATGTATAACTGCCTCATTAGCCAAGTGGTCCTGAGTGCGACTGCGACTGCTACGCTAGAGGTCCTGGGTTCGATTCCCAGGTCGAGCAGTGTTATTGGGTTTTGCTATGAAATACCCAGTAGCAGCTCGGAGTTAGGAATTTGTGCCCGGTTAATGGCAATAGGCTCGCCCCCTTTACATGGGACCTAAACATACCGGCGAACTGTGGGTGTACATTAGTACGCCTCTGCCTAACCCTTCGGGGAATACAGGCGTGATGGTATGTTAAGCCCTGTATTAATAAATGTTTCTCTCAATTGTTTTCCCTATTGAAGATAGATATTTAAAATGTATTTCTATGGAGCTTGGCAAATTACGATTCAATAATTATCTCCAGTAAGCCGATCGAAACATTAATTCCCCCAGATAACAAATCCCTATCAGAGAATGGAGTCTGCTTTGCAAAGAATGAAATCTTCGCGCAAAGTTTTACGTCACAGTATAGCAGACTAGCTAAACGACTCAAGAAGCAGAACAGTCTTACTGTATCTGAAGTCTAATGCAGGACTGACAAAGCTAGCAAGCAACTCCTCTTTGGAATTGTTTTTTTTTTCAAGTCGGACCTTGTAGGTTTTACGCTTCTGGAGTGGAGCTCTGTCGGAATCATACCATCGTGCCTGTATTCTCAGAACGATTAGGCAGAGGCGTACTAATATACAGCCACAGTTCCCCGGTATGTTTAGGTCTTATGTAATAACGAGGCTATTGCCATTTACCCATCTAGTCCCATATTATAGACACACTCCAAAATCTTTTAACCAGACAACTAATCCCGAACTCCGGTGCTGCCGGTATCAAGGGTTTGTAATTAAGAAGTCGATGTGTTATGCACAGCCGCGAGTTTCATTATAATGTTGAAAAGCAAGCTTGAAAGTTAAAATAATTCAAGTGCATTTATGTGCAATCGTTGTCGTTGTCGCCATTTAGAATGACGTCTGGGGATCCGGTAGAACACAGCCACTATAGGTCGTTGCCATCTGATCCGCCGCCATAAGCGGGATGTTACACAATGGAGACAAATACCATATTCAAATATTTCCAGTAGTTGGGTAGTATTACACTGTTGTTTTCAATGACGTGTAGTTACGGAATATTACAGACTGGCATAGAGATTGCCTGTTAATAACACTTATTTAAGCCGCCTCTTGTTTACATTCTTTGCGAAATTATCTGGCTCCAAATAAATTTCCATCATTTTCTGTAGGTCTAATTAGCAACTATTTTGCAATAATAATGAATCACCTTACTTAAACAAGTCAAAGGAAAAACTGTATCATCCTTGAAAATGTTATTGTTTACAAATTTTAATCTTTCTTGCAAACAAAACATAACAGTCATGGTTGTCAAGTTATGTAAGCATGTAGTGATAAAATGCCTGAATGTTTTATGGGTATAATTCCAAACACTTTACTATTATTGGCTTGGGGTTAATAGAAAACTTTTGTTCTGATAACATAGCAAGGCCATATTTTGTACCAAATAGAATTAATCTTTCAAGTACCTAACTAATTAAAGACAGTAGAAAAGTAGTTATTGTTACCCTCCATTGTTATGATTGATGGAGTCTAGAGTTGCCTATTATTGTAAAGGGCTAACCTCATAAATGTTAGACATTGTTACACACCTGAGGAGGGTTTCCAACGTCGTCTTCAGCTTCACTCTCGCTTTTTCGCCGATCTTGACTTCGCTTTTTACTCTTCTTCCGCTGGTTTTTCTTTTTCTGGCCTTCTATAGATGAATTGTACCTGGAATGGGAAATACAGATATATTTATATAAATGGCTGTAGTGGAAAATTTTGATTGTTTTGTAATAAATCTAATCTTGGTTATCTAAAACGAGTGATACTATTTAGATTATGGTCCAACAATATCAGATAAGCTATTGCTACATATTTAATACTGAATTCTATGCATAATATAATATAGGTACCTCGCCCAGCTAATGATCCACATATTTAATACACAGCACTTAGATAATAAAAAATAACAATTTAATATAAATAAATTATCAGTGACTTCCATGTTATCCGCATTTATACAATATAATAATAAACATAACTTTAGTCTGATAACCTACATTGATAAATTTATAGTCATTGACTGGCTTTTCATTAATGAATAGTTATTTTTATGATGCAAGAAAATATGCTCACCTGTAAAATTGTTTTGCTATAACATCACTAAACCTAACAGTCTTTTTCAAACTTGATTCTTCAGGGATGTAATCAGAACTAATGTAGTCCATAGAAGAGGCAACATCACCAACACTGGAACACTCTGAGAAACTGCGTATTGTGTTTGGCTTACGGAGTATGCTCTTAGCACCACTACTGCTAGACTCTGTGAACACTATGTCTCTATCCATTGATGTAGGAGACTCAAAGTCATCATCCTCATCATATTCTATGTGATTAGATGATACAACTATGTTTGTCTCATTTCCTAAATTAGTTACCTCGACAACAGGTGTAACAGCTTCAGTGTCCAATTTATCTGATTTCTCTTCAATCTTTGACTTCTTAACCTGGGACACATCAAGGCATTCACAGGTCATGGAATCTTTGTTTAATCCTATGTGGAATTTCTGTGGTAGAGCTCCTGCAATTTCTAACTGTAAGATGACATTGTTGTCCCATGCCTCTCCTGTGACATTGTCAAATTTAACATCATCATCAAATGTAACTACAGCTGCATAATGAACAGGCACAAAGCCAGAGCCAACTGATGTGAACTTGATGCAGATTTCATTTCCATTATTTTTAACTTTGACAGAGTCAGGCTCTGTATTTTTGACATGGAATGTTAAGGCTAATATGTCATCCAAAACATTGTGTGTGTAGGCAGGAAGAATATAAGAAAGTGATGTGTCTAAGAATACTTCAGAGTTACTGGGGGTACTGTTACAAGGCTCAGATGGTGCTACAGTCTCTGCTGAAGAGGATGACAGTTCAACAATTAAGTTGGAATTACAATTATCTTCATCACTTTGAGAACCTGAGTTTTCTTCACTTTCCACACCACTGTCCACTTTCAAAGAATGTTCATTGTTATTTGTTTTGATCACTGGTAAACTCACTATTAGCATGTGTTTGGTCTTGTCAAACTTGGCTGTTCCACATTCATCATTGACTGAATAGGGCAATGTTAGTTCAAGTTTATACTTGGCTGGTTTTTCCGATGCCATTCTGAGAGTCTTCTCTTGAACATCCAAAGTGCAGTCTTTAGTAGATGATAGAAGTGGAAGATGTACTTCAACCACTATGTGGCTTGGTATGGCACTGTATTGTTTACAATCTTTATGATAGGTGTAGTCTTGGAGATCTACATTTTTTTGTTGTTTGATGACATACTTTGGAATGGTATAACCATTTTGAGTGGAATGGGCAAACTCCGTTTGGTTTATTTTTCTTACTCTTCTTGGTGGTTTGGGTGTTTCTTTAGTAGTTTCTGTAGTGGGTTCAGATTTATTTTCTGAGTAACTGCGTTGAGGATACAGTTTCTCAATCACTTCAGGTGTCAGACAGTCCATCTCTTCCTCTCCAGGAGGCTGGTAGTTTGGGTCTTCTTTCCTGATAACAGCAGCCATACTCATACCTTTATATTGAGATTTAGGAAAGCGAAAATTGTTAATGTCTAGATGTATGTTATAAGTTTTTATTAATCCATCGAAGGCGGTTTTGTTTACTAGATCACGGAATTGTTTATTAACCTCCGCCATGCGGAGAGTGTCCGGATGGAAAACTACGTCGTAAATGACGCAACTTCGTCTGTTGAGGTCGTAATCTTCCCGTGGTGGTATGATTGAATATGGTATCTGCCAATTCATTCCTCTTTTTCCGTCAACCACTTCCACGTTATACGTTGGTTTGCCGACGTTATCATTGCTGCAGATGTTGATGAAAGCCTTCCTATCACCGGCGACACTTGTTTTGATAACATAACCTCCCTTCGGATTGATAAACGTTACATCGTAGCCCCGTTCTTTCTCTAGTTGGGTCATTTCTTTCTGGTAAAGTTCTTGGTTCGCCGGGTCACGTATTTCTTCACAGTACTCCGTGAGAAGATCTCGAAATTTCTTAGTCTTCATAGCGTCTTGAATAGTTTCGAGGTCGTCTCTAGTGAGCCGAGTTTCATCATCACGAGGTGTTACTCCCGTTGCCATTTTGTGTAGCGTGTCTTATCCGATTTATAAATAAACACAATACACGCATTCACAATATAATTTTTCAGCTGACGATTGACGAATGTGAGAATGTGTGGACGAATGTGAGAAATGCAATGTTGTTCGGTCAAAAATTGATGTTCCGTGTCTGTGGTCAGCTCAGGTGTTTCAATGTCTATGGTTATAAATGAATAAGAATGATAGAACTAGAATGGATTTTGCGCGTAGAACATTCGACTGAAGACTAAAAATATAACGGCAATAATAATAGTGCTTGCATCTCTTTTTTGTGGGTTCTACAAGTAATATCTGGGTCATCGATATGGTATTTCACGGGGAGATATAATTATGAGATAACCATATTTTTCTTTCCACTGGATCACAATGCTTTCGTCAAATACATCATTAACTATATAAAGGAAGAGCCCCTTTATATATTATAATTATATAGAAATTATTTATGAATATTTTTTATACCACTACAACATCGAGAACCAACTGTGTCTAAGGACCAACATACTTCTTAAATAAAGTATTATTTATTAACATACCATCACGCCTGTATTCCCCGAAGGGTTAGGCAGAGGCGTACTAATATGTACACGCACAATTCGCCGTTATGTTTTTTTAAGTCCCATGTAATAGGGGGCGAGCCTATTGCCATTAAGCGGGCACAAATTCCTAACTCCGAGCTGCTGGAATTTGGAATTTCATAGAAAAACCCAATAACACTTTGCTCGACCTGGGAATCGAACCCAGGACCTTTAGCGTAGCAGTCGCGTTTAGGACCACTTGGCTAATGAGGCAGTGAGATTAAGGCGGAAGGTTCACCTGAGCCCGCCAAACTCAAATTTCAATTGGTTTTTCGCAATTTGTAGGTCTATAACACATTCTAGATTCCTAGCTGTAGTAATTGCTGCATTAGCTATACAATATTCACAACTTTAGGTCTTTAGGTCTTGCAGGTGACGTCACGTCAGTGACAACTATTGTAATTTCAGTATTTGCAGTTAGTATGTACCTTACCTATTAACTATCCTTTTGTATTTTGTTTTCATTTTCCGGATAGCGTTTCTAGATGCGACTGGTGTATCTAACCAAAAGAGGCAGTTTCGAATCCTGCCCGCAGTCGCATTTTTTTTCACTAAAATACTTTTTAATCAAGTAATTTAACTGTAATAAACAACATCAAAGCCTCGCTATTTAAGGCCGGCCCGGCGCGCGTAGTACTTGATTATTATTTTGATGCGAAGTTCTTCCAAAATTATAATAATTATCTTCTAAAATATTTATAAAAATCAAATTATGTCAACGTCGATTTTGTTCAAAATTAAATACCTACATATTTATTTAGACAAGGATTAATATCATGTTTATAAAAACACCTTCGCAAATAATGCATTAGTACTTTAAAAATAATTTTGATTGAATTGAGTCAACCTTAAAAGATAGACATTTATGCTGCCGCGGACTTTTTTTGAACTTTTAAAGGGGAACAATTCCGATATACATACATGACTTTTACATAACTTTAACCGTTTACGCAATGCACTTAACGGAAGCTCTCAAAAGAAATAACTTTTTCCTTGAGAAAGATTTTTTATTGATGCTCCGCTCCTATTGGTCACAGCGTGATGATAGATAGCCTATAACCTTCCTCGACAAATGGACTACCCAATACAAAAATAAGTTTTCAATTCGAACCAGACAATCAAACAAACTCTTCAGCTTTTTAATATTAGTATAGATGTGTGGCAAATAAAAAGTTACATTTTTGCCCTTCAGTTGAATGTTCCTTAGTAAAAAATCCATAGCTAGGATAATAAAACATTATTGAAATTAAATTAAAATAAACCAAAGAGTAACACAATTTCCGTCACCACATGTCACCATAATGCCTCAAACGAAAATATCTCAGAGTAACAATTTCAATGGAAAATTTATTACGAAATGAAATTACAACCAGCACTTTATTTTCATTTTCCCGCTTATATAGTAGGGTATTTTACACCATGTAAGAAAAAATAGAAAAATACATGTTTATGATAGATTTTTTTAAAAGTAAACTAGAAACGTTAGTATTTATTTATAAAAATGCAATGTGAATATTAAAATTCAATTTCTAAAATTTTAATTTTTAATCTGTTTTAAAACGCCATCCGCCATATTGGATTCCGACGTGATGTCACTCCGATAGTTACTTGACGTTACTTGGTCTTTTGCAGTTGTAATGTTTACTAACGAAGTGACGTCATGACCCGAAGTAGCATGGCGGCTAGCGTTTCCGCGCGAAAATTCAAAATCATAAATTAAAAATCGTTTTTAAGGCATTTTTCAGTTTTATAGAACTGAAATAAAAATTCTACTGGTTCATTACGATCTAAGGATTAAGTTAAAACAGTTTTCAAAAAAAGGTGTAATACCCTATTCCTAAAAGAAGTGTTACAAAGTCATCTATAACTTTAACGTCATTTTCAATTTTGACTTGACTGACATTGACACTTGATGTTGTTGTACCTTGTACCTGTACATAAAAAATAAACATGTTTCGTATTTTCCGTTGATTATAAATCCATCAGGGTTAAAAAGGTTAATTTTTCGTTTTAAAATAGTATTGTGGTAGAACTGGTTAGTAAGTAATAAATAACTCTAATAAATCGAAGCTACAGACATGGCTACAAATATCCACAGAATAATGGTACAAATGCTAATCCGACAACCATACGCAGTGAGGTTATACAGTAGTAGGTGGTCGCATAGGTCTCCTGCTAATGTTATGCTGTCCTTTGAGGCTAAAACAAACAGCAATCTTAAAAAAGAAAAAATCATAAACTTAGATCCTTCAATTATAAACAAAAAACAAGACAAACTAAGAAATATAGATGAGGTGGATGAAGGGAGGAAGGTGGAAGAAGAGAAAACTGTGTCATCTTTGCCCCCAGAACAAACAAAGCAAATCAAGCAAAAGCGGGAAAATAAGTTAAAAAAGCGAAAGTTTTACCTCAGTCAACAGAAAGTTTTTGATGATGACGGTGACATTATTTATGAAAAATGTGAAGAGAATGATGGGAGGGTTAGGTAAGTTTCCCTAACCTGACTAAAAGAAGTGACTGATATCTGTGTAGTAAATGTTGCCAATTGCTGTGCACTATTAGTCATAACACTAATACCATATTTTGAATTCACAGTTCTCTGTTGGTGAAGTTAAAATCTAAAAAAGAAAGGTCGCGCTCTGGTTTCACACTGGTGGAAGGTTGGAGACTGATAGTCGATGGCTTGGAAGCCAAATGTAAATTAAAATATTTAATATTTAGCAGAACAGAAGATTTGAGTACTTTGAGACCATTTTTACCTAGAACTGGTGTGAAGGTTTATAAAATACCATACAAAGAGGTGCAAATGTGGTCTGATGTTGAAACTAGTCCCGGTATTTTTGGTATGTTCAATAGTCTCATAAAGCATATAAAATTTATATCAAATTCTTCTGTTTTTAAATTTAGGCCACTCTACAACTCTAAGCAAGTTATTGAATCAAATAAACTTCTTTACCTCTTTACCTCCAAAATATTTTTAAAACAGTATTAAAATTTATTTATGTATTTAGGTGTATTTGAAACTCCAAATCCAGAAAATATAACAAGCTTATCAAGGGCTCTGCCTCTTCAGTTTATATGTGATAATATAAGAGTGCCAGGCAACTTGGGTGCCATACTTCGGGTGGCTGTTGGTGCCGGCTGTGAAAAAGTACTACTTTCAAAAGGTATATTAGGTATTATTCTGAACAAGCTGTTGTTTGTATGGTGGTTTACTTGCATCCCATAAGGATCTATTGACTACAACTCGCCTTCTGGTTGGCATATCAAGATGAAACATGCACCAGATTTTAAGTTAATCCCCCAGCAATACTACTATGAAAACTGCATCCAATTTTTTCATGATTTGCTTACAAAACATACAGACAGACAAAATATCAAAAAAAATGTGTGTCTTCTGTTGCTCAAATAAAGATCCCCATATTAATGTCAATATCTATAATGTACAGACATTTGTGTGTTAAAATTTGATATATGTGTACAATTTTATCATATGTATAGATAGTATAATATTTCTTGTGAAAGCCCGTAATATCAGTAAAATTTTCGGAAGCTAATTCTACTCTTAGATACATCTCTGAATATGAGCCCAAGTTTTTAGCTAAGTGTACTCTACTCTAACTCCAAAGCAAAAACTTTAATCTAAGTACCTACTGTAATCAAAAATAATTCAATTTGCAAATGTTATCTTCATTATGTTCAAACAACATTGTGATTTTAGGATGTGTGGATGTTTGGGACTCTAAGGTAATCAGAAGTGCAGCAGGAGCCCATTTCAGGCTCCCTGTTTACCATTCAATAGACTGGAGTGAAATGCCAAACCATCTGGAAACAAATACATCATTATTTATTGCCGATAGTAACACTATATTAATGGATGATGATACAAATAACAATGAAGATCATGTCAGAAATCACATCCCAGTGTTGCCATATTATAGTGTGGAGTTCTCATCTTTAAAACATACAACTTTGATCATAGGAGGAGAAACAGAAGGAATAAGTGATGATAGTTATGAGTAAGTTTGTAATTGTTTTTATTTAATGTTTGACAGAGATTATGTTTCATATAGAGTGATTGATAATTGGTGTAAAATACCTACCCCATTTTTCATAAAAATTTAAAACTTATAAAATAATTATAGTGGAAAAAAAATGTCATATGGATCTATTAGTTCTATTAACTATGGACATTCCTATGTCCATAGTTAGAACCAATACCTGACACATGTGATTTTCTTTCTGTTCCTAATTAAAGTAATTTGATTAGTTGACTCCACTTCATTGTAGCAAAACTTTTCATTTTAGGTTAGCAGCAAATAAAAACGGTGTGAGGTTAAATATTCCTTTACAAAGAGGTGTAGACAGCTTGAACACAGGGATGGCCACAGCGGTCATTGCATTTGAAATACGGAAGCAACTCATACAAATGTGGACTAAGGAAAAACTAGCAAGGCAAATGTGTCACACTACTTAGCTATATATTATGTAGTTATTAATTAGTAATGAGTAGTATAGTTTGTACTAATTGTTAAAAATTATAACATTTTACGAAAAATTAATGTTTTTAATTTAGTATCCATTTTGTCTAGGAAACTTTTTAATGTTAATAGTGTAGATGTAGTGTTTGGGATCAGATATGGTGGAGAAATTGTATGCGTATTTTCACGCTGAAATTACTATTGTATGACCAACTAGCTTTTTCCCGCGGCTCCGCTCACGTGAAGCTATTTATAGTAGGATTAGAAATGGTTTCCAAAAATAATTTAATAAAAACCAACAGTGATGATCTCTTCGTTGTATGGGCCTTTAAACATCAGAAAGGTCAAGCTGTATCTCAGGATCCGATTAATTAATTGAGACAAGAAGTAGGTCCACCAGTTCTTAAGTTGGAGCACAGCCGAATGCGACCAAAGACTAAATCAAGTAGGTGTGCACAACAAAATAACCATCCAATGGATCAAAGGACATAGCAACTCGAGGCAATGATGCAGCAGACAAGCTTGCTAGAAGGGGTCGAGCATGGATGCCGTGGGTCCCGAACCCATTATACCCCTCCCCTTCGTCCAGATACGTACTATTGTAAGACAACGCATCAGGAACTGTCACAACAGGTACTGGTCGAATCATGGGGAGTGCAGGCAGGCAAAGGAGGCACTCCCTGACATAGACGGACGCGTTACTAAACAGTTACTGCGACTGTCAAAGCAACAATTAAGAATAGTCACGGCAGCCCTCACCGGCCATGGTTCTTTTAATAAACATCTTTCGGTTATAGGTGTTACAGACAGCCCCCTGTGCAGAGCCTGCCTGGGGGAAGACGAGACAGCGGCCCACGTGCAGGAGCACCCCAGGACAATGTAGGAACATTGTCCTGGGGTCGCCGCATATAGGGCAAAGTATCTCGGTAAACCGAGTACTCTCCGAGATATCGTAAGCAAAATTAACCGCTTGCTGTCCTTTCTTGAAGAGTTAGGGTGGCTCGAGTAGATAATCCTTCCCACCCGCACGTAAAATACGCGCTTTGACGTGGAGTTGCGGAAAATAGCCGACTATACCTACCTAACATATACCAAGTTGGAGCATATACTTTCTAAAATCTATTCAGTAGTTTTTGCTCCAACCCGTAACAAACAGCTTTTTTACAATTTTATAATAGTAAAGATTAGTTGTACTACTTTATCGAAAACAGCTCTAACGATTTCAATAAAGTCTAAAATATTGTGTACTAGTAGGGGTAATAGGGTGCTACCTATTAGTCCAATTACCCTTTTTAGTCCAATTTAGTATAGTAAGTACTCTCGGGGCACAAAAACAATAGATTTCGCAGATTATTATTTATTTACTGCTGCCTCATTAGCCTAGTGGTCCTGAGCGCGACTGCTACGCTAGAGGTCCTGGGTTCGATTCCCAGGTCGAGCAAAGTGTTATTGGGATTTTCTATGAAATTTCCAGTAGCAGTTCGGAGTTAGGAATTTGTGCCCGATTAATGGCAATAGGCTCGCCCCCTATTACATGGGACCTAAACATACCGGTGAACTGTGGGTGTACATTAGCACGCCTCTGCCTAACCCTTCGGGGAATACAGGCGTGATTCTATGTTAATGTATTTTTTTTTTAAATTTACGCCCTTGACGGGTTAGTATTCTTCATGAAATAAAAATATTTCGTCGATCGATAAGTTGAGAACTACTTGGTCTCGGCGGTCGGCAGATCAACTTTATTGTTAGCGATCCCAGCGGCACCTAGATATTCCGGTTAGAACTATTCACTTACTTGTGCAGACTGAACTCCATCGTGCGAAGCAGTTACTGAATCAGTTAAACAGGGGGAAGCATTTTATAATCGGATCTTATAATCGTATACATATCGAGGCTTTCTAATCTCTACTATTATAAAATTGTAAAAACATTGAAGATATTTAAAAAAACAAGTGGGTTAGGGTATATAAACGTCTCCTAACCCAAAAATGTGATTTTTAAAACTCGGTTTGTTACGGGTTGGCGCAAAAACTACTAAATAGATTTTAATTTAATTAATACTGTTAGAACTGTTTTTTTTTTTTTCGGTAGGTACTACTTCTTGAGCTTCTGCTACAGTTTTTCTCAAAGCCCCTGGTCCTATATTTGTATGGGATTACAAAGTTAATTTTGCAGTATTGGTGTTATCTAGAAAACTGGAAAATTGCAATTTTTTCAAAATTGCGAAGTTTTGGTTTTTCCTTTATCATCACCATACCATCACGCCTGTATTCTCCGAAGGGTTAGGCAGAGGCGTACTAATGTACACCCACAGTTCGCCGGTATGTTTAGGTCCCATGTAATAGGGGGCGAGCCTATTGCCATTAACCTGGCACAAATTCCTAACTCCGGGCTGCTACTGGGAATTTCATAGAATAACCCAATAACACTGCTCGACCTGGGAATCGAACCCAGGACCTCTAGCGTAGCAGTCGCGCTCAGGACCACTTGGCTAAGCAGGCAGTTTTTCCTTTATTTATACACTAAACACTAATTGTATTCTAAATTTGAAGCTTCTTCTTATGTCTGCTAGAAGTGCATTAAAGTTTTGATGATCGGTCAGTCAGTGAGTGACAAAATTAAGAAACTTTGACTGGTTATAATTCTTAAACTACTGGTTTAAATTGAATGAAATTTGAAATATACCGTGTTTATACAATGCCTGTATGGTTTTGGCGAATTCAGGCTTCTAGTTTTATCCACAACGAAGTTATAGAGGCTCGAAAATTGCCTGAACTGCTTCGAGGAAAGGATTGTACGGCCGTGTCGCTTGTCTTTGCTCGACTTGGCGTGGGCACCGCCGTGCCCCCTGATTTTTTCCATTAACATTATCATACTGAAAATTATAATTGAATTGCATTCTTTTTTTTTCTTTTTACGCATATTTTGGTAAAGGTTTTAAATATTGTTCGTTTTGTTGCCTGTCTAGTTCTCGTTTTAAGGACGCTATCACAATTTTCTACAAATATCAGTGCTTTTCAGGTACCATTTTAACGAATTAGGAGCACAACTGCGAGGATATCTTGGTTTCAAATTAAAGATAATATATTCATCTCCACAATGATTCTATAAAAAATGTATAACCCTATACAACATTTTCACACAAATACGATTTTACCATCACACTAATCGCAAAAAAAAAACGAAAAATGGGGTCTGAATAGGTACCAGTATAGCTAAATCCACTGCAAATATAAACATAAAAATAATATAAAAACGTTGCTTATATAGTCCTCTATACGAATAGCTAAAAATTTTGTAGCCAAATGAATAAGTTTTTAATTTATGAGAAAAAAATGAAACGCTCCCAAATTTCTCCATACAATTTCTACTCGCCGTTCGTCATACCGCGCTCAAACGCGCTCGTGGAAGGACGGGTGTATCGCATCCTGTCAAAAAAAAAAATACGTAAAAAGAGAGTGCCGTGTTGTATACTCTGGTTGGACGAAGTTGATACTTTTTCGGTCCGAAATAGAAGTAAGTACAATTATTGAAATTTGTTTTAGAAATAAATAGGTACATAGTTGTATTTATAATGGATGTAGATTACGGATAAAGATTTATATGAATAATGATATTATCATCTACAGGAAAAAAAATTGCGTAAAAAAATATTTTTGAGATATTCGATACCGTATATACTAATAGTCGATTTTGGGATTTTTGGGGGTGGTGATTACGAGTACGCACGGCTACACATTAAGCTATACAAAAACCAGTTTACGCTGGCCTCTTATTGCATAGAAAGTCTTTAAAGTGCGAGATCAGCTTAGACTGGTTTTGTATAGGTAGACCTGTAGCCGTGTGTACGTCATTCATGTTTTAATTCAAAATGGCGGGGTTATTTTTTTTAATCTATAGGTATATTGTTATTGATTGTGGAGGTGATGTTTATGAATATACCATCATATTTTTGATTCAAGATGACAGATGTAATGTTTTTGTGATAAATCGAATTTTTTCACTCGATATTGAACTTAATCACCAAATTTACAGCTTTGTAGGTATAACCTGATAAATGAAACAGGCGCATGGCTGTAACTTTTGATACCAAGTATGCTTTTCTTGTTGGGCATTGCTAAAATATTGGTATTTGTTATTATAGATGCCAGGACTTCGGAAATTTGGACAAAGAGCAAAAAAAACTGGACACGTAGCAATTAAAAAATGGAATGAGACTTTGTACGTAATCAGAAATAACAAATCTACTCTGGAGTTTTGTTATGCCATACCTTATATTAGAAAATACTTATAGTAGGTTTTTCTATTTAACAGGGAGTGCAGCTTAGATGTCTCCGTAGGTGATGATGACCAAAATTATATTTCACTTGAAAGTGTTTAGAAGCGGCGGTAGCCTAATGGCTAGGGCATCGGACTGTGGTTGCCGGTTCGAACCCCACACACTAGTTGCACTACCGTCGTGAACCCAATCGTAACACAAGCATTTAGCTTAGCACGAGGGGTTAACAAGAATACTAGTAATGCCACTACTACATACTACAACCCACATTGCCAGTAAGCTTTTTAAAAGAAAATAAAAGTTATATCAACGATTGTACCTACGTAATTTTTTTTATTTGATTTTCCTTAGGTACCTACTAATGTTGCCTTTTTATTTTCAGGAGCAGGAATTCGCGATAAAGGAATATAAGCCAAAAGACAGAAGAATAATCGAGATTGATTATCTTTTTGAACAGCTCATCCGTATAGGTAGCTACACTTCTCAGAGATCGTCAGATTGAAAATGTCGGCGCCACCTAGTTTAAAAAAAAGTAAATAATCGACTCGTAAAAGTGTCTTTAAAAGATCTATTTACAGAAATAAATATCATTCCATTTTGGTACACTGCTGTATAATTTTTGCAACTTGTATCCTGCCTATATACAATATATTATACTTTTTACTACCTACTTTGTTTTAATTTTTATAAAAAATCTGATCTTGTGCCCAGTCTCAGTAAATAAAATACATCCATAAGAGAATGATTATTTTTAAATATCAAAACGAAAATCTACTATAAACTCCCAGGCTAATATTTGAATATATATTGATCCAACAATTGTCAGCACATAAGTACTTACATCTTTTCAAAATGGGGATCGTGGGTTTTCCTTGTAGGTAATAGCAAAATGGTCGTTAGATTCTTAAGAATATGGTAATTAGTCCATTTATTTTGGGTACCTACATTATGTACGTAATGAGTATTGATAAACTCCAAAAAATACTGAAAACGTGATTATCACACAGATGGTACTTGTTAATAAGTACCATCTGCGTGATAATCATGTTTTCCATGGTTACCAAATTCGATTGAAAACTTATTACTAATTTGACTCAATACGAGTAAAATAAAAATATAATACCTTCATGTATCAAGATTAGTTAAGTTACGTATAAAATCGAGCGGACAGCGGTTTCAATGTGTGCGTGCGCGTAATGTTGTTGTGTTGCAAATCAGATACCTAAATTTGAGCAAGTTCAAAATGTGATAGGGTCCTTAAGAGGACATGTGAAATTGACAATATTCTGTCTTTACTAGGTTTATCGGTTGGAAATAATGGCTTTGTGAGAAACATTAATTATATATTTACCATATTCTTAAGAATCTAACGACCATTTTGCTATTACCTACCCACAAAAAACCCACGATCCCCATTTTGAAAAGATGTAAGTACTTATGTGCTGACAATTGTTGGATCAATATATATTCAAATATTAGCCTGGGAGTTTATAGTAGATTTTCGTTTTGATATTTAAAAATAATCATTCTCTTATGTATGTATTTTATTTACTGAGACTGGGCACAAGAACAGATTTTTGATAAAAATTAAAACAAAGTAGGTAGTAAACAGTATAATATATTGTATATAGGCAGGATACAAGTTACAAAAATTATACAGCAGTGTACCAAAATGGAATGATATTTATTTCTGTAAATAGATCTTTTAAAGACACTTTTACGAGTCGATTATTTACTTTTTTTTTTAAACTAGGTGGCGCCGACATTTTCAATCTGACGATCTCTGAGAAGTGTAGCTACCTATACGGATGAGCTGCTCAAAAAGATAATCAATCTCGATTATTCTTCTGCCTTATATTCCTTTATCGCGAATTCCTGCTCCTGAAAATAAAAAGGCAACATTAGTAGGTACCATTACTAGTATTCTTGTTAACCCCTCGTGCTAAGCTAAATGCTTGTGTTACGATTGGGTTCACGACGGTAGTGCAATGGGTGGGGTTCGAACCGGCAACCACAGTCCGATGCCCTAGCCATTAGGCTACCGCCGCTTCTAAACACTTTCAAGTGAAATATAATTTTGGTCATCATCACCTACGGAGACATCTAAGCTGCACTCCCTGTTAAATAAAAAAACCTACTATATTTTCTAATATAAGGTATGGCATAACAAAACTCCAGAGTAGATTTGTTATTTCTGATTACTTACAGTCTCATTCCTTTTTTTAATTGCTACGTGTGCAGTTTTTTTTGCTCTTTGTCCAAATTTCCGAAGTCCTGGCATCTATAATAACAAATATCAATATTTTAGCAATGCCCAACAAAAAAGCATACTTGGTATCAAAAGTTACAGCCATGCGCCTGTTTCATTTACAAACGCCACACATCACGCACATCAGGTTATACAAAGCTGTAAATTTGGTGATTAAGTTCAATATCGAGTGAAAAAAATCGATTTATCACAAAAACATTACATCTGTCATCTTGAATCCAAAATATGATGGTATATTCATAAACATCACCTCCACAATCAATAACAATATATAGATAAAAAAAAATAACCCCGCCATTTTGAATTAAAACATGAATGACGTACACACGGCTACAGGTCTACCTATACAAAACCAGTCTAAGCTGATCTCGCACTATATAGACTTTCTATGCAATAAGAGGCCAGCGTAAACTGGTTTTGTATAGCTTAATGTGTAGCCGTGCGTACTCGTAATCACCACCCCCAAAAATCCCAAAATCGACTATTAGTATATACGGTATCGAATATCTCAAAAATATTTTTTTACGCAATTTTTTTTCCTGTAGATGATAATATCATTATTCATATAAATCTTTATCCGTAATCTACATCCATTATAAATACAACTATGTACCTATTTATTTCTAAAACAAATTTCAATAATTGTACTTACTTCTATTTCGGACCGAAAAAGTATCAACTTCGTCCAACCAGAGTATACAACACGGCACTCTCTTTTTACGTATTATTTTTTTTGACAGCATGCGATACACCCGTCCTTCCACGAGCGCGTTTGAGCGCGGTATGACGAACGGCGAGTAGAAATTGTATGGAGAAATTTGGGAGCGTTTCATTTTTTTCTCATAAATTAAAAACTTATTCATTTGGCTACAAAATTTTTAGCTATTCGTATAGAGGACTATATAAGCAACGTTTTTATATTATTTTTATGTTTATATTTGCAGTGGATTTAGCTATACTGGTACCTATTCAGACCCCATTTTTCGATATTTTTTGCGATTAGTGTGATGGTGAAATCGTATTTGTGTGAAAATTTTGTATAGGGTTATACATTTTTTATGGAATCATTGTAAAGATGAATATATTATCTTTAATTTGAAACCAAGATATCCTCGCAGTTGTGCTCCTAATTCGTTAAAATGGTACCTGAAAAGCACTGATATTTGTAGAAAATTGTGATAGCGTCCTTAACCTCATAAACTTAACAGTCAACGATAATCGGCGTCAATATTTGGGAAATCGTAAAAAAGCTCCTTGTAATTTTAGACCAATGTCGATATATCGTTTAAAAAGAAATAAGTATAAGTAAATTCACATCACTGCCTTTCAAATATATCTTTTAAGAGGCGAGAAAATATCTGACTTGCTTGGTGTTAGTGGTCTGGCTGGCTGGCGACCACCCTTACTTCGGAGGCTGTACGACAGCCTCAGAACCGACGCACCTTCGTGTGTGTTTCGAATTTTGCGCGTAAGAGCTAGTTCCTCCTTCTGTTACTGCGGTTCTGGCAGTCTGCAGTCCGTAGCAGCTTTCATAGGGTCGGTACTTAACGCATCAGAAACTCTTCTGGTGTTGCAGGTGTCCATGGTCGATGATAACTACCACCATCGTCAGCAGCTCGTTCGCAGAATTAAGCCTAGCGCGCTGAATTAGCATATGTTTTGTTAATCCTTTTTCGGTTGGCCAAAGTGAAATTCTAGACGTCGCCGTCGCTTATTACCAAAAGGTTTTCTCAAAAGACAGCATGGGGTTCTTCAAAAAAGGTGAAAATGTTTTTATAGGATCGGCAACGAGCGTAGGATACCTCTGGTTTTGCAGCCTTCCATAGGCTACGGTGACTCCTTACCATCGTCATAACCAGGCGGGCCGTAAGTTTGTTTGCCAACTCATTGGTATAAAAAATTAAGTATTTGTGAAGAAGTTTTTATTAGCTTCGAATGCACTCTGAAAGCCTTAATTGTTTATACCTGATAATAAATAACGATGATATTTTCATTTACAATCACATGAATTAATAAAAATTCCTAACCTACATTTTCGGTGAAAATAATTAGAGAAAATGAGATAAAAATCGCATTAGAAGCTGAAATCATAATTTAGAAGACAGCCACAATAAATCCGTCTGGATGGTAAAATAGCGGAGCAGTTAGCATGACAAACTCGGCCTGTTTCGTAAGTACATCTTAGCTTATGTCATCCTCGAATGCCTCTACATCCTAAGTTAATTCGCTTTGCGGGCCACTACTCTTTGCCAACTTAGTTTGACGTCATCAACTGCGTATATAGGCTGCAGGCCAACTAGGCTGTCGCCTAGACTAAATCAATCACGACCTTTTTACACGTTGTTGCGGAGATAGATATCTATATTTCACATACCTACTTGCCGATTTTTCTATTAAGAATTTTATCTTCATAACATTCTGAATCTTGTTTTGCAAATTGGATGGGATATTTATTTAATTTCACTTAGCGGTTGGTTTTCTCTGGAAAATGGATGTCACCTCATAAACATGGAAAATTGATATTCATAACTCTTTCGAATGCCTGGGATTGAGATTCCTCCCAACCCTAGGCACCATTAAGAAAGGACCATTAGCCCAAGTCAAGTCCTTTTGTTTAAACGTAAGTACCTAATTCAAAAGATTATCGCTTGTAAATATTAGGTGCGCTTATTTCATGGACCATGGACGTGGCCTATCTCAATCGGAGGACTGGAATTATGGAATTTTTCAGAGGAGAATTCGTAGTACCTAGTTAGGATGTGAAATGTAGGAAGGAGGCGTCGTCGGTCAATACTGGAGGTGGTGCGGTGCGGGCGCGGTGCGCAGGCGTGGTCCCCCGTCCCCGCGGCCGCTGCCGGCCCACTCACGCAACTCGCGAGTCAGCCGCCGTGCGCTGCGATCGCGCGCGAGAGAGCTTTCGTAGCCGTTCTAGCCATGTGTGATGTTTTCATCACAGAACGGATTGTCGTCTAGTTTCTGCACTCGGTATTTCGCAAGATGAATGAGTAAGTCACTGGAAGACAACGACAAACGCGGGACAGTTCCGCTTATTTCTTCAAAAGACAGCTTTCGCTGAGTGTCTAGTTTTTCTCGTAAGCTCGTGGCCGTTGACACTGCAGCGTGCGGATCCCGCAGTGCGCGAGTGTGTGGTTAATTGGCGAATATAATAGACGAAGACGTCAGCTGAGTCTCGTAAACATTGGCTACATAGTTGACTGACGGGACTGTTGACGATGGCTCCGGTAAACACACGCGCGTAAACGTTCCACGCTGTTCCCGTAAGCATTTCATCATGCGGCGTTTAATTCTGCTGTTCCTACTAACAGGTAAGAAGGCATGCTTTTGTTTGATTCAGTAGAAAAACTATCGCCCTTTATAGTTCGCAATAACAGTTAAACATTTGTGTTGCCATTTGCTTTTGGTTCACTTTTTGCATACCTACCTAGTTAAAATGTTGTCTGAACTTTAAGTTTCCACATTTTATATGTTATTTAGATAGAGCTCGTGAGTAGTTATATACCTGCCTCACGAGATATAATATCTTGTAGATATATATACCTTTCTTCTTTAAATAAGTAGCGTTCCTTCGGCTTAAGAAAAAGAATACTTTTATTACGGAATATCATATTAAATTAATCCTAATCTAACTACATAAGTACAACTACCAATTTGTTGCACTATACGCCTATTCAATGTATTCAATAGAAATTGAGGCATAATAATACAGCGCGTTCTAACTGTGTCTGTCATAGTATAGCTTGAAAAATAAGTTGTAATTCCGCCAGCGGACCTTCATTCCAACCAATTCAGGAACAAATGGGATCGCTTGAGAGGGAACACTTTTTGCGTCCGCCAATATTACCTAAGTATTTCCAAGTTGCAATTATAGTGTCTTCTCGGCAGTAGTTTTTTTTTGTAGCTAACTAACTAATACCTTATCTTCATGAGTTTATTTTTTCTTTAACATTAATAGATCCTCCTTTACGATTTCTTAAGCAATATGTAGCTTGAATAAAAGAATGCCATCACACCATGACCGGAGATGCCGGAGATCTTATTATTATTGAAAGCGCGTCTATTGTTAAATGGACATCTGTCGGTATCTTCAATGAGAATTGCCTTTTTATGCGCTATATTAATCGTGATGCGGCATAATAAATATCTTCATTTCCTATCATTGCTATTTTGTAATGTACCTACCTAATTTTAAAATAATGTAGGTACAAATATAAGTACCTACCTACGTTATTTTAATTGAGGTACGAAATTATCGTTCAGCACAGGCTTGAGAAGTCTGCGATTCGCTACGCAGTACCTACCCGTATTTTGGCGAATTTTAGACGATCGTGATATAATCTCATGCTACAGGGATTTAGGTTCTTTATTTTTAAGTGATTACAGCGTGCGACAGGTGTTCAACGCAGGTAGACGTCGGCGTTTGGCCTTCCGACGGGTTGGCTTTGTAAAAGTAAAATCGCTCAATTACTGGGCTTAAAATATCAGCACGATTAATCTAAAACCACGGAACAGCAGCAATATTCTTCTATGCAAAAGAAGATTTTAATCTGTCTGAATTAGATTCTCGTAGTTCAATAATTTTACATAAAGCTATAAGTAGTTCGTCCTCAATTGAATCTTATTTCCAATGCTTAAGAGTTGTAACTAAAACAGAAAGCTTATTTCTGAAAGGGCAGCCATATAGCCATGTAAGCTATGAATCTTCACAATCAAAGCAATCTTACCTTCTCTCTCTCTATTGTCTCCAACCAGAAACTTAGAAGAATAATCTTCCAATAACGATAATTATGGTACCTAATCGTAATCGTGTTAAATTAATAAATAAAATTCAATCCATTCTTTTGCATTTCCCTCATTAAAGTGGTCATCAATGAAAGCTTTTGCTCTCGAAAAATGTCTCGAACCTATTTCAAATAGAATATGATAGATCGAAAAGTTACTTTGGAGGAAAAATAAGAAATGTTAGAAAAAGTCGGGCCCTTCCCTCATCAATCTATTGTTAGGTGTATTGAATCCACTATATCTTGACTGCGAAGCGATGTCACTGGCTACCCTCGAAAGTACGTCTTGAAACTTTTCATCCAACCTTTTGACTTTTCATTATAAAGATATTAAACTTGCTTTACTTGAAAAGTTTCGCTAATCACAAGATCGCGTTATAATCTCTGGAGAGGTTTTTTTTTAGAATGTTCGCAAATTTGATAATGCTAACTGCTCTGGACTTACTGGTTTTATCGATATATAGAGCTTTAGTTACTTTTGAAATTTTTATATGAAATCAGAAAATATTCATATTACTTCTTCCAGTGACCTTATAAGTACGTACTTAGCGTCTCTCTAGAAGTTTACGTTTTTTTACATAGGTAGCTTTTCATAAGTAAGTAAATCATTATTATTCGTAGGTCATAGTGTGTCTAGCCCTATAATAAGTCGTACCTTCTTAGGATTTTGAGCAAAAAAAAGAATTGAATGTTGTACTCACTCAAAGAGCACCCGTTTTTTTTCTGTTCGGGCGGATATGGACTGCACCTGGCCCGCCGCTCATTTTTTCAAGGTAGGGATTTTAAGTTCGAATTTATTTTCGTATTCGTGTGTTAAGATTTTTGAAAACCCACCGATCTGCATTTGTTCAAATTAATATGCGATAAGTATATCTAATCAATATCTAATTATATAACTCTGATCAAAAATTGTTTACGGTAAATCACAAAATTGAGCTCGGTTAAAATTTCTGTTCTGATTTGAAATTATCAGTAAATTATTTACTTAAGCGGTAACTTTCGTACCGGTTACTTTTATAGGTAAGTATATACCTAACTACATCAGTTTTATTTTTCGGTTAAGAAATGCAGCGCTCTGTTTATGTCTATTCTGGGGTGTTGACAGAGCAGGCATAATCAAAACGGGTGTCGGAGTCGATAAGTGGCCAGTACCGGCTTCCATCGTTTCATCTCAGTGGTGTGTATGTTTACACTCGTCGGGATGCGCCAGCGCGGCGTCTGTGGTCTGACTGTGCGCACTGCGGTAACCTAGAGGGTCGCGATCGCGGGTGAATTTTATTTACATTCACAGTAGCTGTTTCACCATCAGTTTATTTTGAGCATCTGTTATGCAAATTGTCATCAAGTTTATTATGTTCTCGGGGTAGGAGAAAAACTCGCTTTTAGTATTGTCAACGAACCATGAAATAGTTATAGAGTAAAGTTAAACGCACTTTGTACACCTACTTTACGATTGTGGTCTTTTAGGTATAGGTAGGATAGGTATGTCGATATCGTGCAAGAAAGATATAATCCCACCAAAATCATTTTCATGTCAAATGTTGCCCAGACGAGACCATATTATGTCTCGCACTGTCAAAAAGTTATTAGATCTCATTTAGAGCCAAACTTCTAACTCTTCACGCCATATCTCTCTACATCTCTAACTTCACAAATTCCACCTTAGTCAAAATAAGTGGCTTGACCGTTTCACTACCGTCACATGCACGAAAGATGAAAACTGTACTCCCTGTTCATTAATTTACTGTTATACAACAGTTCTTGTAGTAACGAAACGATACAAGATAGCCCGGCTAACTATATCTTCAAGCTACGTACATTCAAGCTTTATATTTCTTAGCTTAAAGGACCTTTAAGTGCGTGTAAAGTATTTTATATTTCCCGATAAATAAGAGGAAATTAAAGCAATACTTATCTTTTTGCAATATTTTATCATTGGACTAGCAGCTTGTTTTCAGGATGGTCTGTTACTTTTTAGCAAAATATTTGCAAGGATGTGATTTCCCAGGTGCAATTTGGGCAGCTTTCAATTTCCCTGAAGAATCCGGAGCGACCCGTAATGCCTAATGTCTAGTGTAAATAAACTTATTACAAAAGTTTCTTCATTTGCCGTTTAATGTTAAAACGGGGTAAAACAATATGTTTTGGGACCTTGAGAATAAATTTTCTTTACCTAATTCTCAAAATATGTGAAATAGTGAGCAAAAGTTGTGGTAGTTAGTCACAATCCTTAATCGTCTCATAAAACTGCTGTAACTTAGGAATTTATATTAGTTCCTTATGACTCGTTTATTCTCACTAGGAAATACTGCAATATGTACCTATGCTGAGATTCTTTGCCTTTCACCAAGCAGCGAGTTATTTCCCAAGAGGCTTGAAGATAGGTCTACCAACTGCTTCCAGTTATAACATCTAACTGTTCGCAACAGATTTTGCAATTAATCTAGGTACTATCAATCGAATCAAACCCTCCTTGGAGAATATAATCTCGTTATCGTACTAGGTAGTTTGTTTTGTTACGTATATTAGTTATGCTTGTTTTTTTAAGGTTCCGTACCTCGAAAGGAAAAAACGGAACCCTCATAGGATCACTTTGTTGTCCGTCCGTCCGTCTGTCTGTCTGTCAAGACCCTTTTTCCCAGGAACGCGTAGAGGTATCAAGCTGGAATTTATATCAAATACTCAGGTCTACTGTCCCTTGGAGCTGTGAAAAATCAAACTTCTAAGCCAACGTAATCAAAAGATACAACCGTTTATGCCGCAAATTTCCCCAAATTTTCTACACTTGCCAGGGAATCAAAACCTACAAGGTACTTCCCGTGAACTCAGAATCTTGAAATTTGGTACAAAGCAACGTCTTATAGCACAGATACAGGAAAAATTGCGAAAAGCATAAATTTTTAGTTACATCTTATCTTCTTACATATAATAAGAATGTAAGTGAGCCGTGTCTGTACATTGCTTATATTTACAAAAAAACTAATTTGGGGGTCTCAGAATCAGTAACAGAATTCATTTCTATTATTTTTGGAACTTTTGTCTGTCTGTTTGTCTGTCGGTTTGTCTGTCTGTTTGTCTGTCGGTTTGTCTGTCGGTTTGTCTGTCGGTTTGTCTGTATGTTTGACCGCGCATCAAATGATAACTACTGAAGAGATTTGGAGGAAGTGGACAGGAATTCATAGCCTGTTTCTTGGATTAACATTTAGGCTATATTTCATTAAAATCGGTTCACTCTATCAAAAGTTATTAACATTTTAACGATTGAAAACGTAGAATTTGAATAATAACCGTTGAAGCAAATTTCCTTTTTAAGTATTTCCGTACTAGACTAGCACGGGTCAAACATTATAACAGAATCAAGAAATAAAATTAAAAAAATACACTCACACGTACTAAATAAGATAAAACAAGAAAATAAAACAAAGAAATCAAGAACAATTATTGTGATCGGGAATTAATTATTAGTACAGTTATTCTAACTCTACTTATACAAGGCATCACGGGACATACATAGGACTTATCCAGCGAGCATCAGCCGGTGTAAAAACTAAATATTTGAGTAGGGTAAAGAAGTAAAGAAAGAATGACAATTTATTCTCTAGAAGACTAACACGACATCGTTATTACCTCAATGAAATTTGATTCCATAACAGGTGTCATTTTGAGTTGACAATTTTTGACAATCATTCTTTTCTTCTTTATAGCATCCAGCTTTAAAGTGACTGATTTTATAATGTGAAACCTCCATAGTGTAGATTCTAAAGAGTTTCCATCTAATCAACTCATAAAATAATATACCACGTATTCTACCGATAATAAATAAAAAAAATCGTTAATCTTTACTGATGCCGAAACAGTTATTTGAGATTTTTATCTATGTAGGTAGGTATGTCTGTATATATTTGCGAACATTTTTTTAAAATTAAGTAATGTAAATTAAGTCACTGGCGCTAAGTTTAAAAATATGGAAAACCAGAATCCTTTTTCTATGAGATTTTTCGTAGTAGTTAGTTGAAACTTGTAGAGGACAACGTCTCTCAGGTCAGCTAGTCATATAATAAAAATATTTTTAAGTACTCGGTGCGCGAGTCCGACTCGCATTTGGCCGGTTTTTTAAAAATAATAACAATCTGAACCTTCAGATTATGTGCAGTGTGCGCAGTGTACATAGTGAGACAGTATCATATTGCGTTTATGATATCCTAGCATTTTGATGTAGGTGGTGGGGTGAGGACAAGATATACTTACTTAAGTAGGTATTCAGATTAGCTTTATTCTAGAAAAAAAAAACATGACAGAAGAATTGATTATTGGGTGAGGACAATAATGAAATTAGGTATTCAGATTATTTTTATTTAAGAAAAAATCTGACAGACGAATTAAGTTTGGTTTATTAGAAACAGTTGAAACATGCATAACTGGCAGGAGGCTGGTTATGGCTACTGAGATTTCTATATCGCCAGCAAAATCTACGTAAAACGCTGCAAGTGCAGCGTAGTTCGGTAAAAAAATATGGATAATGTTGCAATATCTTCATTTAAGAGACAAATTCCTTAAGGTAGGTTTTACTAAGCTAAAGATAACAGATGTTTGTTTTTATAACTTTCGATTAGCAAGAAGGTAATATGAATGCAGACTAGTATGTACTTACTTAATCGCAGAGAGAGGGTGGAACAAATGATTGTTCAGGCTATAATTATCGACCTTGAAGAGCAGAAGGGTGCCTGCGCAAGTCGGCACGTGCGTGAAGTAAAACGATAATGATAGAGTGGCCAGAGGGGAGGCATAATCAACTGAATAACTAATTCAAGTCATTGCGCTTTACTTTACATAATAGACCTTTTTGTGGCACCCTTTGCACTCATTGCTCACGTTGAGGGTCATTTAAAAGATGTTTTTGTAAAAATATTTTGAAAGGTTTTGAACAGCATTGTGCATTTTAGATACCTTTGGTAATTAATCATTGTTCTTAGAAATACTGAAGTTTTGATAAAAAGCCATTAAGCTACAAAGCGAAGACATGGCTGTAAAGCTAAATTTCAGTCTCTGAGAATAGCTGCAAGAAAAACGGTCGAAAGATGGAGATTGCCCTGCGTACTAAGAAACGTAAATTGAATGGACAATGAATGAAAGTGGAGATATAACAATAATGCAGGCAGATGCTCTTGATGACCTCATAACCAGCAATATGAACTTACAATCAGACAATCCAGGAACTGGGCCACAATATATCTTCTTATTTGATAACCAAAGAATAGAGGCGTTGTTTCGTTTCGCATTTATTGATAAAATTACATCTTTGTTATTTATCGGTAAAGGAATTTGAACGGGCTTATTTTATGAAACAATGATGTGCACTCATTGTGTACTGAACTTGAGTACTCCTATCGTCTATGGATTACGAACGTATTTCGTTTGTATATACAAAACATGATGTGGGGATTAACCCTTCTTGAATTTCGCGACATTCAAGTTCATGGTCGTTTTATTATGACAATAATTTCAGATCGTAGAGTTCGAGGTGTAAGGGCTAAAAATTATAATATGTTCCGCATAATTGGGTCAGAGAGGTGAAGGACGGGATCATGGGGGTACGGGGAGGTGCGAGCGTATGGCGTACGAATGGCTATATTATTGCCCGCTATATTACAACACCACATTCCGTGCTGGAAACTTTATGGTAATGTGACTCACGACCCCTTTGGCTGAGGAAACTTGGCTACGTTTTGATTTTTCTTCTGCTTTGCATTTCGACTATAATTTCCAATTTCTAGATTTTCAGTGTAAGCATAAAATCACCATAAAATAAATGCTAATTACTAAAACTTGGCGGGCTTTTCAAATGTCATAGTGAACTACAAATCGATAATGAATACGTAGTACGCAAGAAATAACGCGAGGGGTCGTAGACGGTAATAAAATTTGATTAGAGTTTGATCATAAATCTTTTTTTTTCATTATCTCGGCTGGCGTCGCGCGACGGTTGGGCCGTCCGCGCAGGGAGAGCGCCCAAATCCCCCATGTTTTGACATACATACCCGCCGTATTTATGACATAAAACGCGCATCTACGGATCTGACATGAGATTTATGAAGTCCGCATGTGTGCTTAGAAGATTGAATTGCTTTCACACAATGGTAATCCATGTTTTGCGATTTGAAATCCAGCTTTCATTTGTGATATCCAATTGTTGTGACACTGGTAACTTTGCACAACAACTGTTATTTATGATTGTGGAGTAGACACTCAACTTTATCCCAATGTCACATCCCTCGTATGTAGATACCTAAATGATCTGATGTTCCTACTAAGTACTTACAAACAAATTAAATAACATGACCATGTCGTCTGATAAAGCACACAAGTGTTATTTGCCCTCTCTTCATAACTACCCAGACTCAATTTTATTGCATTAATTGATCAATTAGTGATTCTTAGTACTGAGCGAGATAACTCCGTTAGTTTCTTTTCTAGATTTGGAATTTGTATAAAATTAAATAAACTAAATAAATATAGGTAGGTTCGTATTTTGTCAGTGAACTCGTAAGGGTAAGTTTTTGTAACCATGCCGAGATGGCTCCGTTCCCCATCGTTCCAAAAATAACGGACCCGTACCCGCGTCTCTATAAAATCAGTCTGTGACTTACTTTAGAGTGACATGTGGGACTCATGAGTCATCTTCTGGGAGATCCATTAGTTACAATTTGCCGACTCACGTTCGCTTTTTGAGGGCGCCTCTTATGCCAAATGTGAATGACATAACAGTTTTTTTTGCTAGAGATGTTTTTATTACATTCCCTTTATACACGCAATAATATTTTGCATACAACAAACACTCAGTTGGGGGTCATTAAAACGATTTATTCCTGTAGCTATTTAAAGAAATCTATTACCTAAGTGACATGATGACGTGAACTATAATGCTGAGGTTAGCACAAAGTACTTACTCGGTCTTTATTGAATGCTCATGAACTCAAACTGCGATAGCCTTATCGTAAAACCATCTGGGGCTTTCGCGTTATAAGTCACAACTTACATCCTGGTTACAAGTGAAATTAATGACTTTCTGACATAGCGATTATTTATTTTCATGCAAGTTAAAATATTTGGAGGCAGATAAGATCGAGTGAGCGATTAGATTCCCGTGTCTTACTTCCGGGCCCGCTAGCGAGTGCGGGCAGCGGTCACCGCCGGATGACTCCGAACATGGAAAGCATTTTAAGCGGCTGTTCTATAATGCGGCACAGGCTATTGTTACCATTTATTTTAGGCACGATGTATTGATTCTTACTCTCATCGGCGAGCCGTTCGAAATTAGGCGCTTGCATTTTTTGTCGGACGATCGATTTTTCGCAATGAAAGAGACATGCCAGCTTAGTGGTTAGCTAAACGTTTCAAAACCAATTTTGTACTATCGTAAGCAAGTGCCTCAACAGTACTTGTACCACCAACGGTTATATTACATGTATCCTTGAATATTCCAAGAGTAGCTAGTTCCCAGCCTGGTACATGTATTGTGAATGGTTTGCGGCTCACGAAGCCACATAATGCGGCACCTACGTAACGGACCGGCTTTCCGATACACCTCAAATCAAATGAAACTTGAAGCTCGCTAACGTCCAGTTCCCTCACAAATGGGTTTTCAATACCTTGGTAATATAGCTACATATGTCGTATTTGCGGTATATTTCAGCCAAGCCTTTATTGCTTGACTGAAATAATAGAATATGTAAGAGCACCTATTCGGCACTACTTACTGCTACTGTGTTTAGAGAGGATACCACTGCGTTTCATTCGCTTCTTTGGTTTTTTTAGGGTTCCGTACCCAAAGGGTAAAAACGGGTCCTTATTACTAAGACTTCGCTGTCTGTCCGTCCGTCCGTCTGTCTGTCACCAGGCTGTATCTCAAGAAACGCGATAGCTAGACAGGTGAAATTTTCACACATTATGTATTTCTATTGCCGCTATAAGAACAAATACTAAAAACAAAATAAAATAAATATTTAAGGGAGCTCCCATACAACAAACGCCATTTATGGTACGGAACCCTTCGTGCGCAAGTCCGACTCGCACTTGGCCGGTTTTTTTAGATAAACAGAACCAGCCCCACAAGCATCGTAAAACGTTATATCGTTATCATTTTATTGTCAAAATTAACCGGGGCGCGAACTGTGCAAGACGCGAAGTGTCAGGGACTCTGAGAGTCGTTTGCTCCACATTGTCACAGAATGTCACAGGCGGTGGCGCCATTCGGGGGATTAGACGTGTGGCAACCCCACTGTGTGTGTTGGGATTATTTTTTTGGGAATCAGATTCCTAATGTGTCTGGGGTTCTTATCGCAGGCATGACATCCATTAGTTTTAATTCTTGAAGCAAAAATTATTATTCCGGTACATATGATCATGTATCATATATAAAGGCAATACCTACATAATATGATAATAATTATAACTTTTTATTTATTTATTCTTCAGCATGTGACAAATACACCACACCACATCAAATATTAAACCTATATTTTAATATGACAAAATGCAATAAATCTTATATTTGGTTATGGCTAAAGCTTTTATCCGTCATAAACTAAGCTCCGGTGGCGGTTCCAAGAAAACTTGCCGTCCCACTTAATATGCAGGTTATTATCTACAACATACCTACCTACATCTCAGCATAAACGTTGTATAAATATAGAATGATAGCCCAAGTAGCACATGATAGCTTATTTCCCCTCTTTGTGTAAAATAAGCACGGTAAGCTAACAAAATCATTGCAAAGAGTCTCCCGCAAGTGTGTCTATATGAGTCTACCCTAGTTAGCCGCGTCGGGGCCAGATTAAACCGTCTAACTGTCGTAATGTGGCCGTCCCATGTATGGGCATCTGCGTCCTCAAGAGTACAGGGGTCGCTGCCCCACCCCAACTTGTTTATCTGGTTATCGATCCACCCGACGTCATCGCGAATTGCTTTAATTTGTGAATCGTGTAACTTTAGTGCTGACTCGTTATTGGTTCGGCCGAAAATATTTGTGCTATTTCTTTGCTTTATGACACCGCATTTGATGTGATATAAGTTATCTAACATTTCGTATAAAAACTAGACTTTGTTCGTTACTTTCAAAGAGTCCGTTTTGTAGATAATCGTTGTTATCTACATTCAGAGCGACCGCGCGACCTCTGAATTTTGATCCTGTTATGTTTAGTCGATACTACGAAACGAACTCCCCACAGTGCGCCCTTTTCCTGTAAAGCTTTCCCCAAGGAGTATTCTTACATAAATATACCTACATGTGGATGGCGACTTAAATGTATTTAGTGGTTTAGTTTATTTACTTTTATATTTGTGCTCTATTTAAATTCCCGAATTGAATAACACAGTTTAGTATACTTTATAATATTTATTTCTTATGTATAGTGGAGCTTCTGTCCTAAATCGACTTATAACAATCACGAATTCTTGTGGAATCCAGATGTACCGTTGCACCTATGTTAGAAGATGTCCGTTGTGGGATTAAAACAGCAATCTGGAAATATCCTGTTAATTCCCATGTATACTTAAAGCAGGTTAGTATACTTACAACAATACAATCAATCCTATTTGAAGGAGTTTGTGCTAAATGTTGAAAGTATAGGCACGTATTAGATAGTTTGGATACGTGCATTCCTATCCGCTGACGTCAATTGTGTCATGTGGCGCATACACAAACTAAAGTGCACACCAACCCGCCACTCCGATGTATAAGTTAATAGGGTATTTTACACCATGTAAAAATAAATATGAAAATGCATTTTTATGATAGATTTTGAAAAAAGTAAACGAGAAACGTTAGTATTTATTAATAAAAATGCAATGTAAATTTTATAATTCAATTTCAAAAATCGTCTTTTTTAATCTGTTTTAAAACGCCATCCGCCATATTGGTTATCGACGTGACGTCACTCATTCGATCGATGACGACGTTTGTCGTCTCAGAGTAACAATTCAACAATCATTGTTTGTCGTGCTGTGTTAGTTTGATTAAAATCGCATCATGGAAGACGGTTTTGTGAAAGCAGAAAGTACAAATCTACCAATGATCAATACGTTGATGGTGGCAAATTTTTTTGCATCCAATCCCGATTTCTGTTCTGCCCAGTTGAGAAATATTAAAACAGTAATGTAAGTACCTACCTAACTATCGTATCAAGTTTTGTCTAACAATAAGACCCAGTTTCACCAATTTCTATGTAACAAGGCAATAACTAATCAGCATTTAAAATTAACAAAGCCGTTAAGGCTGATCGTTCACCTGAGCCCGCCAAAAATTGTGAAAAACCAATTGAAATTTAATTGTTTTTTCGCAATTTGTAGGTCTATAACACATTCTAGATTCCTAGCTGTAGTAATTGCGGCATTAGCTATACAATATTCACAACTGAGCATTAAAAACTTTGCTTAATAAACGTTATAGAAGCTAAAATTAGGTACAATCGTTAATTTTGGCCAAAAATGACGATTGTACCTAATTTTAGCTACAATATCGATTTACAAGCAAAGTTTTTAATGCTCAGTTGTGAATATTGTACTTATAGCTAATGCCGCAATTACTACAGCTAGGAATCTAGAATGTGTTAGAGACCTACAAATTGCGAAAAACCAATTGAAATTTGAATTTGGCGGGCTCAGGTGAACGATCCGCCTTAAAATAGGATATGTCCCATGACGAAAATGTCGAAAATGTGCGTTACTAAATCAAGCATTTATTGAATGATACACAAAGCAATTGAATCCACAATTTTTGTGGAGTTTTTACACTTGTATTATTGCATTCAGGCACAAGACACCAATGATAAACATTATAACTCATTATTTTCACAAATCGTGTTACTTGGTCTGGCAGTAGTGACGTCACGAGCCGAAGTAGCATGGCGGCTAGCGTTTTCGTGCGTGTATTCAAAATCATAAATTAAAAATCGTTTTTATGGCATTTTTTGGTTGTATAAAATTGAAATAAAAATTCTACTGGTTCATTACGATCTAAGGATTAATTTAAAACAGTTTTCAAAAAAAGGTGTAATACCCTATTGTTGTCACTTAGCTACATCCATTAATTTTGAATAAATTAACTGATTGCTGCGTGACAAAATTTATGACAATTAAAATTGTTCCAGCGAAATTGTTAGTGGCCGGGATAATAATTAAGTAGTTGTTGGTTGCAATTATTTCGATAAGAATTGATTGATGTATGTAGGTGAATGACGTTTATTTCTTGTAGACATAGGCGCCTAGATTTATCAATATTTTATTACGTACTTCAATCAACCTAGTTTTCTCGCGAATGAAAATCTTCCCTTTATTACAATTTAAGACTATAGGTACTTATAATATATTTAAATATAGTTGACAAAAGATTAAGGTAACCTATATGGTCAAACGAAATCTAGTGTTATATTATTAATACACAACCTCTGTTAGAAATTGGATGTTATTGCATAGTTGCATACACTTGTTATCGACTATAAATAAATGTTAAGGTTTATCTTACTTTTCATCCTGTTCTTATATCGTTTGATCTTACGCATATCTCGACGTCACTGTGAACTTCCATATCCCGCAAGTTATTTACTCATCGACCATCGCAACAAAGGGACTCCATTGTGGACTTTACGTTGCTGAAACTTTGTTTGGAAAATTAATGGCGCGCATCATTGCTATCCCAGTTTTAATGTGTAGAATAAAAATATGAACCTGTATGTAAGGCTATAAAGAAGAGGTCCCTCCGCTGTGAACGTCATCGAAGGATAGGTAGTTCTTTCTTTCGAACTAATAGCATCTACAAATGTCGAATTTTACTTCGTGTCTATTTTATCTTACGGCTTACGAACCACTCAATTCCTTTCATAACTATTCCCTTTTAGTTTGTAAGTTCCTATTGTCCTCTTGGTGCTTCTGTGTTTAGTTCTGTCAGACTAGGCCTGTTTCACCATCTTCCCCTATCATACAAATTCAGTTATCTTTAAAATGTATCTAGATAGTGCGTTCCGAACATCGTGCAACAGGCCTGAGTATTTATAATTGTTGCAGTGTCTAGTGTCCTCGTTTGTCCTCTTACGTATTTAGAACGTTCTTTAGTTTAGACTGTTCAAACGCAATATGTTTTTTGGTATGGACATACAAGTGGTAAAGTATGTAATGTACAGAACACCCAAAGTTCGCCGGAATGTTTAGGTCCCAATTAAAAGGGGGAAAACCTATTTCCTAACCTAACCTAACCTAACCTAACCTAACCTGTTTTTCGTAGAAAAAACTAATAACACTTTGCTCGACCTAATTAGAGACTTAGGAATACCTTAAAAATATATAAGCCGTGAAATCGCCATTTATTTCGTTCCCAATTCACTCGCATTAATTCTTCATAATTTAGCCAGCGTTTAACCACATGCTGCTTTATCTCAGGTGGTTAAAATATGTTCGCAAAATAGGGTCAGCGCGGCGATCTTTAAAATTCATTCCCTTTTAATTCCAGCGAAATATTTTGGATGCATTCCACGTCTAAGTGATATAACACTGAATTTCGGTGCCCGCCGCTGATTCCACCGGCTTGCTTTTATTGCACAGCAGCGATGCAATTTTAAGCCCATTAATCTTTTGCGAGCTGTTTAGGTGCTGCTTCACCTACGTTAGAGCTGCCATGCCATACTGCAATTTCGTTATTTTAGCAATTTTCAGGTGGCAACACTACGCAAAGTTGGCGTACATCTCTTTGTTTTCAATAGAAATGGAAACATACAAAATAAATGTATTCAAGTGCGACAAAGAGTTGTAACTGGTAGACATTTTATAGTTAGCTAGCAACATTTGTATAAAAATCATCATGTTTCTTTATTTATTTAATTATGGTTCACCAACAGTTGTTACAGATAAATATAGATAGGAACGTATAGGTAAGTATTTTTGTCTTAGGTCTAAATGTACAACCAATTATTATAGGTAAACACCACATGCAACATTTTCTCTGTATCAACATCTGTATACTTATTTATATGGACTTAAATTCTAGATAATATATTAAAGACTAATGAATTAATCAAATTAAAAATGTTCTCTTCATTTATTTTTTATTATTAGAATACATTTCCTTTCCCATAATTGAGTTACACCAGCGCCATTTAGTGATAAAAATTTAGTTATAAGCAGTTAAAGTTTAGGTTCCGAATTTTTGAATCTTTGAAGAACTCTGTCGTAGTATTTAGTATCTAATTATGATCATCATTATAAGGATTTTCTGCAGATTGTTATTAGAGTAATAATGTTGATAAGTGTCGGTCGACTAGGCAATTAAAATCCCTTTGATATTGCTTTGAAGCGTCAGTTTGTGGGAGTCTAACGGGCGCCGATAAAGCTGGCCATTCACGAGATTTATAACCACGCCAAAGTTAACGACTCACCCGCCATTCAAGACACGCACTGTTGCTAACTTGTTTTTAGACGAAAAATGAAGTTTTAAAGCTTCCGAGAACAGCTGACTTAAAATGCTTTCAAAAACGTCTTCTTGCGTTTTTTCAGCTCGTACCTGAAACAGAAATGTAGATAGGTTAAATGATAATAAAAAAAAGTAGAACGTTTTCATTTATACTCCGCGAATCTTGAAACTTTTGATTCATGGCCTATGGCCTAGCTATTATGTTGTCAAAATCCGAGTCGTATGCTTACATTTACATAATATGAAATATTATCGTGCAAAAGATGCATTATGTTTTGTATTTCATATACGGTAAATGCTGAAAGTTTTGCTGTTTTACTACTACTAAGGCGTTGTGTTCCCAACATCCAACTTTGAAATTACAGCACTCTATTACCTGACTAAATGCAGTAATCACTGTTACTTATGACAGTTCAAAATTTATTTTTGCATCCAACGAGAGTTACCTGAACTATCTTCTCACAGCATTAATGTAACTTGAATTTATTTTGTAAAACACTGAGTAATGTGATTGCACGGAAGTACTGTCATTGATAGAGTGGGATAGTTCTGTCTGCCCAGAAAATAATTAATTGCCTTTTTTCGCACACGTTACTGGTGTAATTATGGAACTAAACCACGTGAAATTAATCGACTTAGAAAACATTTCCAATTTGTAGTAGGTATCTATAGGCATTTAATCGAAACACGTCTGGAATTTCTGCGGCATCTGTACGTGTGTTGATTACTTCGTACGTTTCCCCACAACTTTATAATTCCCTTGAAATAAAAGCTCTTCGTTTCTTACACATTCCGTACTGGGATATTTTGAAAGTATAAGCATTTCTTGCAAATGTCTCTTCTTCGTATTGTAGGGACATTACCATTACCTTAGATGAACTAATTAACAGTAGTTGTTACTAGAAAAAAACGAAAGATCATTTATTTTCGCCCTTAGCGACGCACAAGTTTTTTTTAGCCAAAGGTCAATGTGTCAGTTAGACACTACAAAAAAAAAACAAAAAAAAAATTACATCTGACAACACTGGCAAGTGACAACCAAGTGCCAGCACTGCCAACAAAAATAATATATACAAAAACAATAACAAACAAACACAAAGTCAGATGCATAAATTAGGAATTGAACGAAATCAAACAAATTTTTTGCATGAACTGAGGCTAAGTTTAAACAAAGACAGAGATGTGCGTCGTATCAACGAAAAAAGGTCAAAGCTCATCATGTACTGTATCTGCTAATTAAGACTTATTCGTTCAATTGTCTGAACCGGCAGAACCCTGGTGGGGGGGTATATTCCAATATTTTATTTCATTTCAGCATGGTCGCTGACAATCGCTGACAGGTGGCGTGATAAACAATAGCAGATTTTTGATGAGCCTTACCTGCCAACATAACAAAGAAATGAAGATTTGTATATTTGCAGAAACTTGAAAATAACGCGAAGGTCACATAGTCGAAGTTAAATACTTAAAAGCTTAGAATAAACTTGAATAAAGAAACGGCTAACTCACTAATACAGATACATCAATATTCAAGCATTGAGCCATCAAAGGCTACGATTACCACGAACTGTTGTAAACTATTGATTGATTTAGTATAAGATTTATTCCTTTTTGTTTGTAAGATTTATATTTTGTCCACAACATTAATCTCGACGTCATTCCAGATCGTTGGACTGGAGATTTATATAATCGAATTACACGCTTTTCAATGACACGTACCTATATGCGACGCTAATGCCGAGGATTTAACTATGACCGTGAAATAAAGCCACTATTAAACCGTATCGAATGCTAGCGGTGCGTGCCGTAACATTAAACAGTTCCTTTTGTTGGTAAAGCGTTTAGCAATCAAGTTGAACGCCACAACCATTGTGGCCACAACTTTTTGTACATTTATGTTCCCGAGAAAGGCTGAAGTGTCCTGCTGTGTGCACGTACCTTTACATAAAATCTGTCTTTTATTTTGGGCAAGTTACTTTATTCCTCTTATTTCTATATGCTTTACAAATTCTGTTTACCTTAATGAAATTTCCCAGGATTGTGATATCATTTTTTTTTTAAAAAGCTTACTAGCAATGCGGGTCGCACATTACTAGTATTCTTGTTAACCCCTCGTGCTAAGCTAGATTGCTTGTGTTACGAGTGGGTTCACGTCGGTAGTGCAATGGGTGGAGTTCGAACCGGCAACCACATGATCGCTAGTCCGACGCCCTAGCCATTAGGCTACCGACGAATTATACTCAATTATAAGTAATACACCTAAGCCTAGCAATTAGTACAGTCACTTAAAAACAGAGCCCACTCAAGATCTCCTGGATTTTTATGAAAGTGTTTAAAAATTAATACAAAAGCATTTGGCTAATCTCTTCTTATAACCGATTCTCATGTTCCACATAACTTACGCAGCGGCACATAATTCCAGTTTCAATGAATAAAGAATTAAAAAACTCTATCCGAATTAAGTCGTTTTGAAATTCAAGCTTAATTCGTTTTAATGAGGGTTGTTTTCACCACACCCTGATTAAATGTGTATTCTTGTGAACTTTGCCTAATCTATATACTAATATATAAAGCTGAAGAGTTTGTTTGTTTGTTTGTTTGCTTGAACGCGCTAATCTCAGGAACTACTGGTCCGATTTGAATAATTCTTTCAGTGTTAGATAGCCCATTTAGGCTATATATCATCACGCTACGCGGACGAAGTCGCGGGCAGAAGCTAGTAAGTATAACATAAATTTGAAGCTCGAACATAAGGCACAATTGAATTGCTTTTAAGGACTTTTTCAACGAAGTCTCGAGTAACATTGACTTCACGCTTGTAAGTAAATTGAAACTTTGAAAAGCTTTTAGACCATTAATAAATAAAATACATGGAAAAAGTCGAAGAAGCTTTCGTAAAGGATCTGTTGATAACTTAAAACGTATCTCGCTGTAGTTGTTAGAATCATAAAATACGATTATTTGGACAGAACATGAAGGTGACATTTCACTTATTTTATGAAAATTCTAAGTAGAATAAATAAAGTTATTTTACATAAGCAATTTTATCTTAGAATTCATGAGAAAATCAAGAGCAGTGTACCAGCTGCTAAACGTATTGCGTAAGTTGTAAAAGTCAATTGAGCGAGCCGGCTTGTTTTGATGTTCATCGGGATAGGCTACGAACCTGTGTGCAACTAACGAACTTAAGTAAAACTAATAAACTTTACTGCTGCGTGTTGTTCGCCTTGCCAAAATTCACACAACATGAATTTCCGTATTTTCATAAAAGGAGGAGTTTAGATATGTTCAAAATACATCTAATACGACCATTCATTTGCAAGATTAGCTAGAATAGACAGATATGCGGGTGGGTGCTTTATTTTTAATGTGGCTATATTTTTCTCACTGGGGTTCGAACTCCACTAACGCGTTTTCTAAATAACACAAGCTCTACAAATGATTGCAACAATTTAGACGCAATAATAATAATGTGTATTCCCTAGACGCAAGTTAATGCGGTTTCATTGTGTTTGCGGTGCGCTCTGGAACATAGATAATGGTTGCAACGTGTCAGCCGTTGCACAAAACGTCCGTTGCTGACCCTGCAATTTGCATTTTGTAGCGCTTACCGACAACAAAAACACTGATTGTGGTTTGAGAATTGTTTGCATTACCAGTAATCACATGGGCATGTGAAAACGTAATGGGAACATGAGGACCATTAGAGAAAATTAACTTGATTAATACAGAGGCCGTACCAGAACGTGTAATTGCGACTGAGAGAGAGGCAGGCCGCTCTACATAGTAAATACTACCATCCCTTTGTCAAAACCTAAAAATGACTGCGTTTACACATCGTGGTTACAACTACGGCTTCGGACAACGACCCAGAATTTTTTCTACCATAAACTCATAATTATGCGGATTGTCATTTTAAAACACCATGTTGCCCCGTAATTTTAAAAGAAATCCTTTGTATCTATCTAGCGTAGTCTCACTGCAGGGCAAAGGCCTCCCTCTCCTTTTTCAACACACTCTGTTCTCTGCTAGCGCTGTCTAAAACTTTCGGTAGGAGTCGCCAGTCGTCCATCATCGCGTTGGTCTGCCCCGCTCACGCCTAGTGTTTAATTGGTCCCAATCTGTATTAATTTTCGCCCATAGCTTGTCTGGCAGAATCTTAGAGGCAGAATACGTAAGCCTAAATTAAAAAAAAATGTCTTCCACAAATTACATTAGAAAAACAGTTTAGATGTTATCACAAAATTAAAAATAATACCATTAGGCATTTTTATTTCTTAGTATTTAGATACAGTTTCTCAAAATAATGGCACTAACAGTAAGAAGATCTATAAATAAACAAAGGTGATCAACTCATTTGCAAGGTGAAGTAATCTACGCTTACTGTGGTCAGCCTATGATGGGTAATCACGTTGATGCCCTGAGAGCTTATTCTGAACACTATCCCGAATTTCATACGGGTATATTTACTGCCTAGAAATTGGGTAGTGGAGTTCTGATGGGAAACGATTCATGTAAAATACTGAGCAGCGTAAAATTGCGTAAAAATGTAGGATGATGATGAGGTATGAAAAGCAACTAATTCCCAAAACTCAATTTAGTATAATACCTATAAAATGTGTGTAACAGAAAGAACATAAAACAAATAATTTCCAACCCTTATGTTACACCAAAATTATGCGTAAGAGTGTTGCATCAAGTTTTGGCTCAAAGTTAGGCCTTGTTTTGCTTCATGCCAATTGGGTCATGTTCATGTTATTATTCATACTCCTTCATGATGTCTACTAATAAAAAAATAACAGCATCAAAAACTCTAAATTCTACTTACCTACATTAATTGCATACTAATTATAAAAAGAAATAATTGTACGGATACTAACCTGGTTCTATTTTAAGAGTCGAGAATTCAAGCAAATTATATGTGGGATGTATTGATTTTATCTTTTGTTACTATGACGTGGGTATCATAAAATCGTGCCGTGGACACAAATTACATTTTAGTATCTACACACAAGATTCGATCTCTATTTTTATTACAAAGGTGACTCGTCGTTCATTTTCAAGAATCTCCTTTCAACACGAAACCCATTTCAAACGGACTGTTTCTTCAAGAATATTAGAATAGGTATAGGTACATCGTTTTCTTTGTAAGAAGGAAAACTTAAGTTAGGATATTTTTAGACGCATAAATAGATACTTTCAGTGATTACGTCACCCGTCATGACGGACATAAAATTGTGGCGCAACTTGGACACATCAAACGCCAACGTTCATCATCGTGATTGACACCTTGATAGTCTTACTTTATGGCGCTACACGTTGTATTTTTATGACAATTTCTTCATCCACGCCACGTAGATAAGGATGTCTCTTACTCACCTGTAAAACAAAAGGACATCAAGGAGACTTGCAGTGTATGTGAGTGTTGGTTTAACGAGGTTTCATTGTGGTAACATGGAGACGTGCCGTCTAGCCACTCGTTGACGCCGGCGCGGCTGGGGGTGAGTACAGGGGTAGTCGTAACAGCTACGCAATCCCTGTTTCACTTTAGGAGTTTTGTTATATATTTTCCCCAGAATTTTCGGCGACGTTTCCAGACGTCATCAATCAGGGCAGCGCGAACTACACATGGAGTTGTTACAAAATATTAGAAACATACATTATCTATTTGTTTTTTATATACCGTAATATTTAAAGGGTACCTTCTAGAGAAACTCTGTGACAAGCTTTTTATTACCTAAACAGGTACTCAGACATTTTTTTAATTTTTTTTTTTAAAATCTTACTAGCTATGTGGGTCGTACATTACTCGTGCTAAGCTAGATTGCTTGTGTTACGAGTGGGTTCACGTCGGTAGTGCAATGGGTGGGGTTCGAACCGGCAACCACATGATCGCAAGTCCGACGCCATAAGGCTACCGCCGCTACAAAAATTACATATTGCTACAAACTTCTTTAGTTGTTGTAAAAGCAGCGGATAAGGCTAAAATGCGCTTTCGTTGTAAGTTCTTCTATATCACAGTATAGGTATTGTACATTATTTCAAAAGCACTTTTTTACTACAGCAGCTAAATACAATTCCTAGATACGTATTTAAAATTTTAACAGCGTTGTTCGTTTTATATGGTCTCATTGTCGATAAAATTCATCGAGTTGCCGACCAATGTGGGTGTTTTATTGGGTGTTCCATAATAAAATGTCGAACTCACTTAACCGTTGTTTAATTACGTCTTCAGTTAAGTGCTATATGTGTTTTACGTCGTTATATTTCAAAGATCTTATCTAACAGCAATCTATTTGATACAAATACCTACGTTTCTAATTGTAACAAAGATGGCAGCATTGTAGACTGACAAAAATCTTTCTATTTTTGTAACACAGTAAAATGCGAGGCATCTCAAAAGTCAAAACATAGTATGTCATAGAAAAAGAATGCCCAAATATTTTTATGACCAATAAAGACGTGTGCTATAATTTATTAACGGCATACAATAAAATTTACTACAAACTAGAACTCGACTTAAGAACACCGGATTTCCTTATGATGGTGGAATTTCTCTTCCTGCGTATTAAAACTAGTCTGTGCAGTTAAGAGTTCCTTAGTTTGGGACATCTCCAGAGAACATTTCATTGTAGAAGCGGGCGTCAAGTTTGAGCCAGCTCCGGTGTTGTAGTAAAACTTTTGACACTATTTTCTGCAAACTTCGGGTTTGATTAGGTAGGAAAACTCGAGTCTGCAAGCTTCTACAAGTTTAGATGTACGAAACATAGGTAGGTATTACAACTGCAAGTTACATTTGAAGAAACATAGTTTATTTTGTATTTATCCACCCTCTTTATATTCTGAAAAGTCTGTAGACGACTTTGTACTTCGGATTTCTATTAAACAGACACAGCCCGGACAAGCAATAAAAGTAAGCGTACACATTCGCTTACGAAAGAGAAGCTACTTTCTTTCCTAAGCGAATGTACGCTACAAGTCCCTAGCTTCTTTTGATTGCCTATCCGACCCTTAAGAGGACTTTCTCAAAGTTTGGACTTAACTTATATTACTTTGTTGGTTCCTAAATAAGCAATGTTTTATTTTGTGTATAATATAATTTCTTCAAAAAATGTATACTTGAACAGCTACGTTAGTCTATTCAGTCGTAGGAGCTACTGCTGAGCGTGACATTAATGCCAATGATTCCTCAATAGTCGACATACACGGCTATATAATTCAAGATACTCTATTAGTTTAAAATACTAACTTTTGCTCGCTGCTTTGCTCACGTGAAATGTATCCCAAAAATAACCAACAATGATGATCTCTTCTTTGTATGGGTTCCTATACATCAGAGAGGTCAAGCTGTATCTCAGGTTCCGACTAATTGATTGATATAAGAAGTTCATCAGTTTTTAAGTTAAAGCATAGGTATACTTTCTAACAGTAATAACAACAACAAAATATATTCAGTAGTTTTTGCGCCGACCCGTAACAAACACACAAGAATTTTAAAAATCACATTTTGTGTTATAATAGTATTCAGTTGTTTTTGCGCCAACCCGTAACAAACAGACAAGAATTTAAAAAATCACATTTTTGGGTGTACAGACGTTTATATAACGTAACCGACTTGTTTTTCTTAGAATATTAAATACAACTTTTTTACAATTTTATAATAGTAGAGAAGAGATATATCTTCTATGACGTCAATATCCGGCTGTCATCATTAAATATTTTCAATCTCAATAACTTCAGTAATTCCCATTGATAACACAATGAATCTGAATAGTCTACCATATTCGAAAGTTGTCCTCTATAGTACTCTGGTAAAATATCTAAAAGTCGATTCTCAATGTTAGAGTAACACATCACTGTAATGAGGCAACACACCGTGTAACCGTGATTAAGCGGCTCAGTTCAGTGGGTGTTCAATCAAACGGAACCGATACTCGCAGGAGTTAACAGAAGCTGGCTACACGAATCACAGCTTCCATTAATACTTGTTAATTGACGTTAATGCGCACTTTAAGCTCATGTGGTTTACATTCAATTAATTAAACTAATTAAACAGATTCTTATTTAAATAAATATTTCAGTACCTATACAGACGCTTAACTTACTTATCCGTTTACGTTTACTTACGTCCATTTTCAAGACCACGATTACTCGTCTCTCTACATAACATTACAGTAGTTTTAGATTGTATTTTTTTCTTGTCTTATTGCTTTGCGATTATCATAATAATTGTAGTTTTAAACATCTGCATTCTTAACTTTGGGATGAAATTAACGAATAAACATTACTCGTATAAATAATACCCATACCTGCAGGATATGATAACTTCAGCTTCAAAAAACAAACAGAAATGTGCATTTCCTAAAGCAGGATTGTATTAAGCATGGAATTTCTTAAGAAAACCTTGTAGAAACTTAGGAACTTGCTCGTACTAATATTTAAACTTGCTCAGGAAATGCACTGCCCGCGAACAGCGACGGAAGATCGCGGGAAGTTGTAACGTTAGAAGATTAAATTCACTTTACATTAATTGTACTAACGTAACTACTTCAGTTAATTACAACTATTTTTGTCGGAAAAACTGATAGGCATTCGGATATTAGTTAATTTATAAGCAATCTTATTAGGTTTTTAGGTTTGGTTCGTCATTACTAACTACTACGGCTACTACTTCATCTTCTATTGTGTAGTCTATCTTCTAATTGAACAATCGTGATCTCTAAAGCATACAGGATAAATAAATGTAGTTGTGACTGTTTATAGTTCTAGTTTTTGTTTTCTTTCAAACTAGTCTATTGAGATTTTTTTACGACAAGTTCTCTAGACCCAGAGTGCACCTCCGGAAGCTCTGACACAAGCAGCTCTGAAAAAGATTGAAGCTTGTTAAGCGTGGACTAGTATTTTCAAGATTTGTGCGCCCAGCCAGCCTGCAGTATTCTTATGTCTCTCTATGATTCAAAACAGGTTCTTGAAGACAAACTTATGAATGTCTTGGATATAAAGTTAAAAATAGCAACAATTCCTGTCTTTTTATTTTCTCTCTAAGTGGAATCCAGACTCGAGGATTCTCAAGAGGTTGGAATGTTTATTAGCGGTCTGAGAATACAGCTCTGTGATTGCGGCAGAAAATGTACTACAGTTGAGTAAACATTTTCTTACCTATTTTTGAGATCACAATGATATAAAGAAGTAAATTAATTAAGAGTCCTAACAGTGTTAAAGCCTAACGCCATTAGCGCGGGGAGCCGCTCGTAACTTAAGGTGCTTCCATTATGAGACCTGTCCGTAATGGGTGCCGCGACCTAATGACTTCGAGAGCTCTTAAGCGCTCCTTAACTCGATATTAATAATGGAACCCCTTTTGTATTATTACTCGTACCCACGTGAAGTTATTAAATGCACTGTTTTGAAATGAGACAGGCAGTTAAGATATCGCTTTCAAACTGAACCTTTAAGCATGAATGTTAAACACGGGGAATGTAAAAAAATTATAAGCTTTTTATACTTATACCATTTTTAGTAGACTATGATATATATATACCACACAATTCCTGGAATACTGGCACAGTGTTGTGTGTTCAATCGATCGTTAATAATGTCCTGCCTTTTAGAGAAATATGTGTTCCAATAAAAATGGCCAACCGTAACATAATTATAATATTGAAATCCCATGTGTAGTTAAACAAAATGGAATATGCATTTCATCGAGTGGATCTGTATGGTTGTCTATCTGAGTGAATTCTGATATTAATCCGCTGCATTCTACGCTTTCGGTGCATTGGCCGCGTTGACATTTAATTAAATTGACTCGCGTTTGCTGCGAACCACTGACCCGACTCGCACGTCGACGAACTACCTACGGAATATTTCAGCTTCCATCATATTTTAATTTTATCCCAATGAAAAGTGCAGTCATGTAATTAATTTATATTTTTGGGCTGCATCCATCAACAAATTACATATAACGTTGTAGTATAGTAAATATCCATCTGTTTGTACGGATACATTTCTAGCAATTTGTGATGAAAATGACTTATGACTTCCGAGTTTCAGCACATGATTAAGGTTACCGTTATGGTTATCCAAACAGGACGCAGGCGAGTAATAACAGTCAAGTTGATATGGTTGATCCTCTATGATACCAAGAGTTGGACATCGGTCTGACTGCGTATGTGGTCATTAATTTTGCGGTGTATTATTAATGTTTCATCAGCTCCCCGTGTCACGTTCACATTTTGACGTGACTCTACCGACTTTTCATAAATATCACGAAATACGACATTCAAACCAGTTTTAAAATACAATTAACCTTTTCATTGCGGTAATTACTTAACTTGTATTCTGTAAGTGTTATGGTTTAACGTTCCACGCTTAATTTATAGAGATATACAACATTTTCGTATTCCCTTTGCCGACTTGGCAAATGTATTATTAAAATCAATATAATTGGGGCATAATGAACAGTATTCAGCTGATCTTTTCGATATTTTTCGCCGGCCCCAGTACTTGATTACTGTTATTTCGCTTGTTTATAGGTTATGAAAGAATTTTGTTTATAACTGGAGAAGATTTTTTCGAAACAGATTTAATTTTCTGCTCTATCCAGTACGGGGTTAGCAAGATTAGTCATGGAAAATAAATAAAAATTTTAGCAGATACTATAACTCATTTCGTGCAATAACTGTTCAACTGGACATCGTGTGTTATTAAAATGTTTATAGTAGATACTACAATAGGTGGCTTCCTCTGGTAAGAGCAAGCGGTCTGTTGCGTAAGAGCTAACAGATCGATATTGTTATTGTTAGTGAATTAGGTGTTACAAACATTTGGAGCATACTCTAGTGGCTTCGATACTAAGGCGCTCCATACTGTGTGATTAGTGTTTGTTGGTTTGGTAAATGAATTTCGAGTGATGAAGTCGAATTATTTTGCAATTATTGCATCGATAGAATTAATACCTTCCCTAACTACCTATACGGAATATGGGTACCCTTCTTTGAAATAGTTTCAACACGTCAATAAAGCAAATACTCACACATTTATGTCAGCGTTTGGTGTTCATGTTGTCATTCACATTGCAGTATCGAGAACTTGTAGTTGTTTGTCATGTCCCGATCCGGGTGCTCAGGCGCAGCGTACAGAAAGCAGACGCATTCTCGGCGAACGGGCGCGCGGGCGCAGGGTCAACGGTCGGCCAGCGCATGCGCCTGGGAACCGACGATAAATATTTGAATTTCAACACTTGATACATATGCTTAGCAAATTGATTATGGCATGCCCTGAACCAAGTGCCGGCAGTTGTTTATGGTGAAGATTCTGGGTCGAGTGGTAGCAACTGCTCCCGATAATCGGCCGACTGCGGAAACAGGTACATATATTTACAACGTTGTAATAAAATACACAATATTAAAATGTTGGTTATTCGTCGTAAGGCCATGGTTTCGGACTTCTGGTGAAACTACGCTTTATTTTTTTAAAAGCTCTGGTATATCATATGTGCATACATATATATCATGCACCATTTTGATGATGCTGAAATTCTCATGTATCGTTTACCGCAAGTGCAGGTGGAGAGGTCTAAAAACCAGTTGTCTGCCCTTGCCTTGTAGTAATTATCGTGATTTTAGCTTAGACACCTTAATGCACCCTTGCCATGTTATCAAAAAATAGTACCTTATGTAACATAGTAGGTATTACTTTCTCGCATTAAATCTGCGCTGAGTTATTAATGGATGGCGGTCAACTAAAAGCAATTTAATAGCAGCCACTAACTACTTGCAAGACATTAAAAGAAAGTAGAAATGTGCAGTTAGTAACGTAGTATCTATTTATCACAGTTTACATAAAATAGATGTATTTTGTGATACGTACTCAATGGTAATGCGAAGATAGATATTTTGTATCTAACCGTCTTTGCTGTTAAGACGTGCCTACTTACCGTTCATGTGCTATCATTCCTTTCTCCAGAACATCAGACATACGTGTTAAAGTTTGCGTCTATTTCTTGGTTTCCTATCAAACAATATTCCACAGTGATGATGAGGACGCCCACTGACGACGCGAAAGTTTCGCAGAACTTCGGTGTCAACTGTCAACACAGTGCAAAAACAGTCATCAGTGGGCGCCCTCATACTTTGAGGTAGACTATATTAGGACTAAGGGTAGATACATATATCATGCCTGTTCAGTACTAAGTTGAGGTTGTGACTACTTTCCCAAAGACAATGCATATTTTAATACAAATTCTGGTTTCCAAATTATAAAATATAATGAGCGTATAGCGGTTGTAAAAGGATATTGAATGGGGCGTATCGGTGATACTCGGCCAGTCAAAATATATTTTTAATGATAATGTTCCAGTCATAAATATTAATGAAACATGCCTCGAAGACCGACTCGATTTACAGGACAGCATGTCGGGTCAACATCACAGGGCCTTGTAAGGCATTGGTTGTAGCGCATTATGAATAAAAAAAGTATACGTTTTGAGGATAAAAGGGAATTTATTAAATTGCGTGCACTGTAGGGTTGGGCTCGCGTGTTGCCAGTTACGAATCCAGAGTTAAAATTAATCATAGTACCAATTAATCACGATTTAAGTTCGTATTGACATAAAAAGGTATCGTGTGCTTCAAGCTCAATATTTTCATATTAAACAAACAGTGAAATGCCTTTATTTTATCGTAAATTAAAGCATTGTTGTGACCTCAGTAGTGATGATTATACAATATATTAAACTTGGTGCTCAAGTAATATAAGCGTACAGTACCGGTATCTGTTGTCAAGGATTCAATTTCCGCTACGATATAATAAAATGTAGTCGACGCCAGGCTCTAATGAAATAGAGCCAAGAGCATAGAGAGGTCGCACGGGACACACTGAGTCAAACACCAAGTTTAAGCATTTAGCGCCAAGTCAGTTTGGGAATTGTCTAACTTTATAGATATTGTTTCAGTACAGCTTTTTGTTCTTCAGTGAAAATGAAGTAGTTTTTTTTAAATTGAGTGTTGATGTGTCGTGTTTCTTTGAAATGTGGCGAATGGAAGGCTTTATGTTTTTCACATATCAAATACGCGAGACCCTTCCCCCGCTTCGCATTTTGATAAAACATTGAATAGTGCTTCATGTAAGTATAGACATGGATGGATATCGAAAAAAAATATATTTCCTTTTATTCGCTCACAGTAACAATTAGTAAATGGTATGAAATGGTTATTTTAAATGTATTTCCTAGTATTTACTATAAATTTGGCTGTTTCTATTGGTAATAATGGTGCCGAGAATATATCTGCGTTACTTTATGAAAATAATTAATACCTAGGTACCTACATATCAAGTACCTATCTTAGTCTGTTTCCGAAGTGAAAGTGTTATCTAGGCTTTATGAACAAGATTCCCTAAAATCCTTAGTATATTACATAGGTTCATACGAACATATTATCTTATACCTAATTAACCTAACTTAAACCACAGTATAATAATTATAGAATTATTATACTATGCTTAAACTATCGGGTTGCATGATATTAGTTACCTAATACCTGTTAGTTCAAAGTAATAGTATTACTTAAGGGGTAGATATATTTGAAAATACTTACATATTCCCAAGTAAGAATCAGAAAGGTTGTACTTAAAAAATCTAATTATAACTACTTACAATCTAATCTCATCGTCACGGTATAAGTGTTTGGTGAAAATTCGGTGCTTTCTTCACTAGACAGGTATGATACTGAAATGAAATTATATTTTAAAGATTTTTATTTAGGTACCAGAATTTTCTCATTTTAAACTAGTCTCAAAACGCAAAGAGTCGCAAGGTAGGCAGGTGGTTAGACGTCAATAACGACTACTTATATCAAAATCGAGGTCCTCGCAGAAATAATGATGAGGACGAATAGATGAGACTCTTTTGTATTTCGACGTTTGCCTAGAAATAGCTAGGCTTGCATTGCAAAGAACACGAACGTGACAATCCCCGATAATGAGAGTTCCAAGTCCCGAGCGTGCATTGGAATGAGCCACTCGAAAATACATCCCTACTCCAAAATGGAGCTTTACATTTGAAACGAGCGTCTTTAACGGGGTACTATTAGGGATCGCCTACATTCTGACATTGTATCCTTAATAGGGCATTGTCGTGGAATGAACAAGGGAGGTAATTTTGACCGCGCAAGTGTAATGTCTTGCCGTATGTACCTTAGGAATGTAATAAAACTTAGGCATCCTTGTGAAACGGATGTGACTCGCGTCTTTTCTATGCCCAGTGAACGGTTATTTTCAGATATGTGATAGAAGAGGGGGTACCTATTTTTGCCTGCAGTACAAAATTCACAATTCACCTATAGCTTAATAAAATGTCTTTTAATTTCCAGTAAATTTACATTTCTTAAAATCTATAAATGTGTATATAGTTTTATTTAGTTTATTCTATGTTATTTATCTCTTACCTAATACAATTTTGTGTGTATCCTTTGTATTGTATCATAGTATTTAAAGTTACTTACTTATTTTTTATCTACCGGAACCCCAGAATGGGTGAAGGCCTTCTCTTCCCATCTTGATAACAACTGATAACAACCACTAGGCAAAAGACAAAAAGGTAGACCTATAAAGGTCTACCTCTTTGTCTTTTGCCTAGTGGGCCGTTCCAGAATGTTACTTTTTTGGTCCATCTATGATCAGTTATGTCCTGCCCACTACACACATTTTATTCAGCTTCCTTATCTTTAGCATACTTCGTTCGAGTCCTCTCTGACAGACGCTTATCTTTTTCCTAGTTTCAGCAGTGAATTTTCACGTTTTGCAACCATATGTCAAACTATAGCATATACAACCAACAGTCAAAAAGTGTCGGAAGCTTAAATAGCTTATCGAATAGCGATTTAAGGTAAACGCATACTGACAACAAAAGTGAGGGGAAGGAGGAAATAACTGATAGGTTAGAAATATCGATAGCTTCTAGTTTGCGGTACTTGTAAAAAAAGTATCTGTTTAAAGATTGATTCACGAGAACAAGGAAGGAAGCACTACTTAGTTCGGGAATGGATATTACCTATGTACCTATGTCAAACCGACATCGAATGGTAATGAGTTGTCTTCGTCTCTTATGTGAAAGTGTGCAGGATTTTGTAAAGAAACTCGAAAAATAGTGTACCTACCTTATGTACGATTTTCATACTCATTGTTTGTAAAGTATCGCTATCGGTGTATCACCAGGGTGCTGTTAGAATAAGCTTTTGTTGAGGAATATGTTTGTTCAATGCAGTGTTCAAATATTGTCAGGAGTTGTAAGCGCCTCTGGCACCCGCGTTGCCGCGTGCCGCCCCGCTTAAAACAGGGACTAGGAGAGTCTATAAAAATTGGTGCTGTATCAACACAGTACCGTTTAAATTCAAGTTGTTTGAATTGTTCCCCAGAAAGGAGGAAACTGGAACATGATAAGGGAAGGTTTACTTCAGTAAAAATTATATTATTTTTCTTCATAATTATCTAAGAAGAACGACGAAGAAATCCCGATTGCGGTGTAGTCGTTTTTAAATTTGAGAAGATTATCTTTCTAAACACTTAAATATTTATGTAACCTTTGTGGTATTTACTTTAAAATATAAGTGATTTATGTAGATATGTACTTATGTAAGTATGCATCTATTGAATCGAAATATAACTATTATGAATACCTACTAGTTATAAATGCCTCAATAGCCAAGTGGTTAACACCGCGACTGTTACGCTAGAGGTTCTGGGTTCGATTCCCAGGTCGAGCAAAGAGTTATTGGGTTTTTCTATGAAATTCCCAGTAGCAGCTCGGAGTTAGGAATTTGTGAACGGTTAATGGCAATAGGCTCGCCCCCTATTACATGGGACCTAAACATACCGGCGAACTGTGGGTGTACATTAGTACGCCTCTGCCTAACCCTTCGGGGAATACAGGCGTGATGGTATGTTATGTTACTAGTTATAAATCAGAATGAATAATGATAATTTCAAAAATCAAAAACGCTTTTTGAACTAACTTTTTGTGATTTTTTTGCATTTTTCATGCTAATTTTATAAAGTTATTTAGTGAAGGAAAAATTCGACTCGCAGGCAGGATTCGAACCTGCGTCTTCTGGCTAGGTACGCCAGACGCTATGACCACTAAGCCACCGCGAGTCCCACCTGCCATGTCTTTTCCTTCACTAAATAACTTTATAAAATTAGCATGAAAAATGCAAAAAAAACACAAAAAGTTAGTTATTAGGTATGGTAGCATCGTACGACATAGAACTAACCGTAAGGTAAGTCATGTCGGTTGAGAGGCAAAAGTAACTTGCCTTTCAATAGATGTTACTGACGTCACCTTTAAGACGTAAGTTCAGAATGTGAAGGCAAATTTCGACATGGCAGGTGGGACTCGCGGTGGCTTAGTGGTCATAGCGTCTGGCGTACCTAGCCAGAAGACGCAGGTTCGAATCCTGCCTGCGAGTCGAATTTTTCCTTCACTAAATAACGCTTTTTGAAGTTTTTTTATTTATTAAATACATTTCAGTGTATGACATATGTGTAACCCAGTGCAACTCTCACAATTAAGAGGAATCTAACGACGCCTCTCCAGTTAAAATCCATTAACCCCCTTAGGCTACAGAACGTGATAAAAGAATGTACATACATAATTAAAAATACTTACATAAAGGTTGTTAAATGTTTTAGTATTAATAATACCTACTAAATAATTCTAGAAGTATTTAACAACCTTTGGAAAACTAATTTATCGTTCACAAGCACTGACCATGCAATCGCTGTTAATTTTATGAGCAATTAAATTTACTTATCTAAAACTTATAGGTACCTACATATATGTATATCTTAACGCTCTATTTTGATGTTTTTGACTGCTCGGGCTATGAGGTTTCAATTTAACGTCCAGAGTATAGTTTAAACAGAATAAAAGTAATTCACAAATAATTAAAACTGCTTTACTGTACCACTCCTCCGCTCCCCAACTAGTAATTCGCTCCGCTTCGATGGTAGATACAACGTAGGTCAAGCTTGAGATATTTTTGAGAGTTATGCTCTGGGAGCGGCGCCGGCGCATGCGACCACGCATGACATGAGTCATAAGAAGTAATAGGGATGCTCTAAAGAGGGCATTCAAATCTCATTGTGAAAGTGGATTTCAGTTGTTGATTTTTGTGTGGAAATAGGTGGACCAAGAAGGATTGAGGATGTGTCGGATCTCGTTCCGTCTAAAACTTCACTTACTTTAGACTAATAAGGATTCACCACCGTTCCGCAGTCATCTGATGCCAGCTGCTTGCCAGATGCAACCTTTAAATCATTCTAACATGAGCTTAACACACCTTTGTGTATTTAAAGGCCCGCCCACAGGTGAAAAAACAATAGCAGGGATACCTGTAACGAATAAACAAAATGATATTCAAATTACACCATCTAAATTATTTGATCAGTGTACCGGTGGAGTGTAGAGCTAACATTGACAGAAGCTGGAGCTTCGCTGACGAGCTCGAAGCTTGTCGAAGCCACTTAGGTTCTATCTCCCTCTAGCCTTTGTATAAATAAGTTGATAAAGCATACAATATGCATAAGTTTCATCAGGCGACTAATGCTAATGCGTTTTGAAGCACCTCCTTTATACAGCGCGCCGTTGCACTTGGGCACCCAGCCGATGGAGCGTGTTTCAATAACTTGCAATATTGTATGTTTTCGAACGAACTCTCGTATTAAACATAGAGTATATTGTAGTATTTTTTTAGACTGTAGATTTACATTATTATTCCATGACATAGTAATCATATTCTAAGAATGCAATCAATATTGGCCTTTATTACTGTTTTTGTGAAGTAGCTGAGTTGAACGTTCTATTCAGCATGCGTCAAGCAAAACTCGCAAAAGTTACCCTGTTTTATTATCCAAAGTATGTAGTTTCATATGCTCTGAAAATTGAGAGGATTAGATATGCGTACTGAAAGGTTAAGACAGCGTAATAAATATTTTCAGTAGGTGCTACGCAAGCGTGTAAGTAGGTACTTTAAGTTGCCAAAAACTCTTTTTATTTATTTGCAAGTAGGTACTCATTTTCATAAATTACTTTAAGGTAAAGTTTTATGAGCCCATACATGTTTTACCTAAATGTTACCCATCATGAAAACATTAACATAAAATGTTTAAAGACAATTTTCGGTGAAATTTGAATTAGGAGATTGGTATAAGGAGATCGAGGAAATGGAATCCGAAGTCGTTCTCAAATCCCCGAAGCAAATTGGCTAAACTTCTTAAAGCGCTACCTATCAATTTCCGAAGACATTTCCAATTAAACTTCGTTGTGCTCTTTACTTCGCATCTTTGACTCCTTTACTTGTTTAATCATAATTATTCAAATCGTTTTCGTTTACCAATGAATATCAATTTTTGGTTACTTTTTAATAAATCTACGCCATTGCTGTTTATTTTTTAAATTGGATATTGCTGTAAAATTCGGTTATGTAATGAGAATTTGAGCCTTTGTGGAGTTCGTTTTCCCTCAGGCCTTCGAGCCTCGGGCTTTGAATAAATTGTACGCTCGCACTGCTCTTTATATACCTACGTATTTGTTTACACAAGAATCAGAGCAAAATAGATTATAATGTATGCCATATTTTAAGTTAAAAAATATGAAATCAGCAGGAATGTATAATTCAGCGCTGTTACCTTTAAAACGGCTGTTTCAAATCGACAAATAGAGGAATGGACAGGAAATAGTCAATTGACCAGCAATTACGAACCGCGTTGGGGTAGATAGGTACTAATTATCTACCTACAATGTGCTATTATTTGATTTTGCACACTTAAAACAAACCTGCCAGTTACGTTACATTTCGCTTCGCTAGAAGTTCTACATAGCGTTGGCATAAAAGTAGCGGCTCTTAATCTCACGTCAAATTAGTCATACTCTGTCTAGAAATAGCTATTAATTGAAACGTTCGATATTGTAGATAGAGCACGCTCTTGTTAGTGTCCCTTATCCAACAATGTATACGCTTTGTGTTGGTAGCGAAGGATCGAGACGTCTTTGACTAGTAATCCACTCATTGAAGATGATGATAAGTGCTTAGGTTCAAGTTGTACCCAAGTTTATTGATGAAATGTTAATCTACTACCCACATTTAATTAATGCCGAAAATATAACTATAGGATCGAGAAAATTTAAGAGCAAATCTAGGGTAGGCGATGATGATACTTATCTACTTGTACCTAAATAAGTACCAAATACCATACTTTCGTATGGGACGTTACGAGCACCACTGACTTCGTATAAACGAATGCGGAAAATTCTAAAGGTATTGAAAGTGTCTGATTACATTAGCGCAGCTATAATTCCTATAGTTGGTTTTCAAATTCAGTAAACTTCTTCTGGAAGTAACAGGGTATTGTTTGATGTTGATAAATGCCCTTTTTGCCAGAATGATTGAAAAAGGAAAAAAGACTCCCCCTTTTTCCCCGTTTCGCCTTGGTAATGTGATTTAGGTACCGGGGGTGTAATAGTGACACGTCTATTATTGAGTTTCAGCCAAACTTTGCAAACAGAGTGCGTGCAACAAAAAGTTATAAAAGAAGTAACAAGATGGCATTTTTGTTAGTTCCTTGTTTTATTATATTTGTCAATAAAAAAACTTTAATATGTTAAAGCATAGTAGTAGTCGTACGATCATTATAAGATCATGAACTTTTTGTCATTATCATGAATATAAAGTTCGATTGAAACTTGGGCGGTCATGCAATCTCTTCGATGGTGCCACATCGGCTACGGGTATGAAGTACCGATATGGAAACGCCACCATGTCGGTCCGAGTACAAGGACAGTGCACAAGGGCAATTCCTTTGCATGAAGGTGTTAGACAGGGTGATTTTATATCCTCGAAACTGTATATGTCAGCAATGGAAAATACGTTCAAGCTTCAGAAGTGGAAAGGATTTGACATTAACATTAATGGCGGGTATGTCACGCACCTTTGATTTGTAGATGATATCGTGGTCATGACAGAATCTCTGCAAGATCCCAGCATGCTCAATGACCTCGATCAGTGGGTTTAAAATGTACATGGTCAAGACAAAAGTCATGTCAAACGCGCATGTCGTGCCCACCCCAATACTTTGTTCTTGGACTGGTTGGCGAATAGGTCTATCTGGGACAAATCGTTCAGATCGAACTTCCTGCTCGGCAGCGTTCGGAAAACTTCGCAACGTCTTTTCATCAAGAATACCGCAGTGCTGTAAGACAAAAATTACTGATGATGATACATATAAGGTAGCGTACACTCACAATGGGTCTCATAAGAAAACTCGAGCTCACTCAGCGAGGTACGCTATGAGTATGCTTAAGTGGCAGTGGGCGGGTACTAGCTCGTAGAACTTATAGCTACTAGGGCAGAAAGGATCTCGGGTGGAGACCACGCACCGGAAAATTCAGTATGGGACGATCTCCTAGATGGACGAACGACCTGGTGTAGGTCCCTGGGAGTCGTTGGATGCAGGCGGCATATAACTGGTCCTTGTGGAAGTCTCTAAGGGAGGCCTTTGTTTAGCAGTGGAAGTTTTTTGGCTGATATAATGATATGAATATAAAGTAGAGTTTTAATATATTACTGAACCTATTGTAATAATCTTACCACCATTGTCTTAAACTCTTATGTGAAAGTTTTTTAATTAGGTGATAAAATTACGCAAATTAGTTAGACGTGGAGAGAAAGGTTTCGCGAAAAACTTCGTTAGCGATGCCAGCGAGCGTGTGAGCGTGTGAATACTTTGCATTCAAGAACATGTAGATGCGTATGAATGGCTTAGTTTAGTTTTCACACCTTTTTGTTGCTCACATGTTACGCCATACAATGTTGACAGCATTAATTAGTGAAGGAAATCAACAAAAAAAAGTTAGTACTCGAGAGAATCGTCACTCTCTGCATAACGTCTGCAAATCTTAATACTACTAAATATGACAAAAGTAGGTAAAACATAGAGAAGTCAGCAATCAATGAAATTAAAACTTTGTGTGTCTCGGTCCCTAATAAAAATCTGAAAAATAACAGTTAGGCAGCTGTCGTGGTACGCGATGGCACCGTCAATACAAAGTTCGCGAGCTCTATATTTGAAACTGCTTCATTATGTATACATTGCAAAGCGTCTATTTTTCCTCGGATTTTAATTAGGCAGGTTGGTACGTGTTGGCAGCTTATCCGACCAATTAGCATAGCAAACGAAGGAGCTTGCACCGTGAGGTAGTAGTGTGGTTTCCATTTGGCCTCATTATATGGGGGTCGCGCAGCGCAGATGGCACCCGAGACTTGGGAATTGGGATTGCTATTATAACATGTAACATTTACAATCCGACTTTAGCATCGTTGATGATTTATGTTCTTGATTGTGAAAAATGTTTATTTTTGAATATTCATTGCCGTTATTCGAAATAAAATCTATTGTTAGTTGAGTAATCTAAAGGAAAAAAACGGTCTGTTTAATTATAAATATACATATATGTATAGGCATGCTTGTATAATGTGTCTAAATATAAAACTCATATTGCTACAGAGCTGTGAAGAAGTTAATTCAATTCTACGCGCGCTTTATTACATCGCCACAGAAGACTGATAGTCGAAGTTAATTGAATTTACTTCAAATAACTCTTTTACCAGTCCCGGGCTAATATTTATAGTGGGCGATATTGCTTTTCGCATAATCGCCGCTCATGTATCATTGGTCCGTGGCGCTCGTCTGATATGGCTCTATTATTAAGTCCCAATCGATAGTATTCATGTTTGGCAGTGGGCGTTTAAATATTCGCTCGAATTCGCCATTTTTTTTTTTAACAAACGAATAGTTCGAAATATTCATAAACCCGATGAGTCAATCTTCCTAAAGTTTGATCAGTGTTGCATTTCTTTGCTCAAATCATTCAATTTTGCGAAATTAGCTTCACTTTTATGGTCTACTAGCTGCTGCCCACGACTTCGTCTGCGTGGACTTCAGATAAAAAGTAGCCCATGTGTTATTCCAGACTATAATCTATCTCTGTGCCAAATGTTATCCAGATCCGTTCAGCCGTTCTGGTGTGAAAGAGTAACAAACATCCATCCATCCATCCTCACAAACTTTCGCATTTATAATATTATAGTAGGATTAGTAGGACTAATATAATACCTACTCAAATTCGTAGTCTTTAAAATGAAAATTGCTTGAACAAAATGCTCTCTTATAAGGTCGAAGTAAAATTATTTGAACGTGTCCAGTATAAAATCAATAGTAGGTAATAGGTACGTAGTTCGGTGCTGATAGCGTTTAAAACACCTATTCTAGGAGCTAAGTAAGAGTATTTTCCAATTAAAGTTTTCCCATGAAGTTTGTCCGTGGTACGTGACGCAGAACGATTTGCCGTCGCAGATGTCGATAGCCAAAGTGCCGACTAGACACTTTGTGGCAGTTTAGAAATTTAGAACCTAACAAAGTGGTAAAGTAAAATAGGGTTAATGGTTCCCTGACTCAAAAAAAGTGTCACATTGTTCGTCTGTCTGTCAAGTTCCTTAGCGATTACAAGTTGAAATTAGAAAATATGAAATATTTAGGTCTATATTCTAGTTTTTTATTTTATGTATATATAGTATATAGTACTTGGTGTAATCTCTTTTTTTAAGAGTTTTACTTTGTCTTAAACCCCAAAAGACATCATAAAATACAAACTTTTTAAATAGAGTTCCAGCGTTAGCTGCTGGAATTACTTTCATAAATATAGCACAGTGTGATATTTTAATTTTTAGCTTTATAGCTGTTATTTTAAGCCCTTACACTGTACCGTTTAATTAACTCAGTTCACTCCGAGGCATTTTTTGTTTTCCGTTTAAAATTGACGCTTTCTCATTTCCTCGATCAATAGAGTTGTACTTTACGTTGCTACGTCAGCGGCAATATTAGTGCGGAGTCGGTGCAATATCTTTTAAATGAAACCTTCATCTTCCGCCGCTTCCGTGGAAACTGGAAACTAACCGCAACAAGAAATTACTAGGAACGAGAATCCGGAATCGTATTTTAACGGAAGTTTTATTAAAACTCGAGCTCTATAAAATCGGCGCTGTGTCGTTACAATATTATGGACACGAGTTCATCATCCAGTAGTAATGGTCTGACTTGCCTACAATTCTTTAGGTTCTGAGGTCAAAGTGTGAAATGAATGTAGGTATGTATTATTTATATTTAAACAAGCTTTATTTGGCTTCCAATCGAAATGTTCTATACTATACTAGTACTAAATAATTAATATTGCAAGTTCACCAACCGAGAATCAAAAATTACAAACACGCACTGAGTTTGCACAGGGATTAGGTGTTACGGCTACTCCCACCCTCAGGCGAACATTTATAATTAGGTTGATAAAAGAGATTGATAGTTTGAAATAATGGGTACTTACCTACCTACGTATGAGTTTTAGCAAGTGCTCAAACGAGTTGATGACTTCGCTTTCGCAACTAGGTAATTACGTTGTCTATTAAGTGACTTTCATCAGCCTGCAAGTGTGCAATATCCTGTTCGGTTGTAGGTTGATGTTTGATTGAATGTCATGTGTTGAACACACACACACGTTTTGAGTAACGCAATAGTTACACGAGCAAACTTTTGTTTAAACACTCCCTACATTCACATTTATGTAATTAGTTATGCAAATATAATTTCTGACACAAGGTACGCAAAAAATAAACAAACAGGGGATAAGTGGCAATATCGAATTTTCAACATATTTCAAAAAGGAGATGATTCTCAATTCGACTGTATGCTTTTTGTGTGTAGGCATATCACGTCACGTAGGTATCACTATATCTTCGCTGATCGTGAACCGATATTGACGTTTTTTGTATAGAAGAATTAATTTGGGACTGCATATATTTGGTTGAGGTTTGGCTATCGGTTCTTACATCACGAAATACTTCAAACCAGTTTTATTTTATTTTAATAACTAGCTTCTGCCCGCGACTTCGTCCGCGTAGCGTGATGATATATAGCATATAACCTTCCTCAATAAATGGGCTATCTAACACTGAAAGAATTTTTCAAATCGGACCAGTATTTAGTTCCTGAGATTAGCGCGTTCAAGCAAACAAACAAACTCTTCAGCTTTATATATTAGTATAGATTTCTCTGGCTGTTCTCTCTGGACGTAAACCTAGAATTGATCATAACGATGTTTTGCTATACTCTAAAAGTATTTCTGAACCGAATTTCAGTCAAATAAACTTAACAAGGGTGCGGTATCCTGTGGGAGATACCCTTGTATACTATTTTATTAAGTTTTCGCCAAACTATGAAAACTGTGAAGGAAATTAGTGAAAATATATTTATCTACAAAAATGAACTCTCTATTTTGTCATAGATTGGTAAATTTGTTAGGAAAAGCTCTCGAAACTTATAGTATTACTATCGCCGTCCCATGTTATCTGTGGAGCTATTACTAAACGTAAACCAATAGTACATGTGTCCCTTTTATAAACATCCGGGGACGGGCAATGTATCATGCCGTGGGAAGCTCTTTCAGGACATTAGCAGATTAGGTACAAGATAGGGTACACATAACATAAATTAACAAACGGAAATTCTAAATATACCTAAGTTAAAGTGATGAGCTTTATAAAGACCCCTATTATTATTATTTTCTAAATACATATCTAAAGTCTTAATTACAGACATATGCCAGTTACAATTTTATTAAATTAGTATGTTAATCTCTAGGTATAGTATAGGTACGCATAATAAAATATACTTAACTGTTTTTTTAAATTAAGTATTTTAATATTATATCAAATTAGTTTCCGCGGTCTTATTGATAATTTGGACAACATAATAAATTTCCGTAAAGTTTATACATGTAAGTTATTTTTTTTTGTTAAATAGTTACTAAATATAAAATTAATAGTTAATAAAACTTGTTAAATAGTTTTCTACACGTAAGGGAAGTATGCCATTTGTGAATTATTTTACCGACTTAAGAAAATAATCCGGTGAAATATTTTAAGGACGCTCTGAGGGAAAATCTGTTTACTCGCAAGTAAAGGCAACGACCTCATGTTCTCACATTATAAGGAGTGATAAAAAATCCGTTTTCGTGTGTCGGTATCGATTATAGCCGAACACATTAGCGCGATAGTATCAAAACACTTGTCGGCTCGCGTCGCCACTCTCCGGAATGGAGGAGCGACAGCCGCGCCCCAGGGACAACACATAAATGATACTCACCCTGATGATTATTATACAACCATTACTTGTATTGTATCAACATTTTTAGCACATGACATCAAATAAGTTTTTTTATAACGATATGACTTGTACTGTAACTGCCTCAATAGCCAAGTGGTCCGGACCGCGACTGCTACGCTAGAGGTCCTGGGTTCGATTCCCAGGTCGAGCAGTGTTATTGGGTTTTTCTATGAAATTCCCAGTAGCAGCTCGGAGTTAGGAATTTCTGCCCGGTTAATGGCAATAGGCTCGCCCCCTATTACATGGGACCTAAACATACCGGCGAACTGTGGGTGTACATTAGTACGCCTCTACCTAACCCTTCGGGGAATACAGGCGTGATGGTATGTATGTATGTATAACGATATGACTTGTGTTCACAAAGGTATTATGTAGGTACACATTTAACAATACCTACATCAAGGAACATGTAAAGTTGACAACTTGACAAGTAGGTAATATACCGCAACGCGCATAATAGTAGCAAAGTGAAAATACAAAGCTATAAACGGAACAGAAATACCTGCCCGGTGAATTCCAAACATTATTCGAATAAGGCTGTATTTTTAACACAACTTCAACGCGCTTGCAATTCAAACGAGAAAAACTGTGTTGTATTGTTTGCGTTTTCAGCATTAGCGAGGAAACTAGCCGACATTTATTCTATTTACGAGCTACCCGTTGCCATGGTCAAAGTTGTAGTTGAATCCTGTCGTCTGTCGGGCAGGCTTTATGAATAGATCGGCTAAATACGTACACCGAGCTTCGGGCTGCGGAGCCTCCATTTGCATAATGGACGCAGACAACGCCCTTCGAACGAAACTCGCAAGGCAACCGACAAATCGAACAGTTTTGTGTGAAACAGAGGAACGGATTTGTGAAACTATTTCATGTTTTACAAACACAACGTGAAAACGTTACCAATATACAGAGGGCAACTGAAAGACACGAAAGCTGGTCACCCGTTTGTCGAGTCACGCAACGGATTGAGCGATTTTGAATTAACCTACTTTCAAAAGTTCATAACGCCCTTTTAAGCAGTTGTACCTTTACAATATGTTGGTTTAGGCACACAGTATTTATTTATATAGAATGTCGGCTACACGATAATAGTTCTGCATGTGCGTGAAATGTTTCGAAACGCATTGTTTAGTTTTGTGGGCGCTAAGTGTTGACATAAACTGGATTAGTGAAATAACAAACAAGGTGCTGCCGGTCACTGAACACTAGTTAGAAGTATAAGTAGTTAGTTAGTTAAACATATACTTAGCATATACCTAGTTAAAAATATACTTAAACCTATCCATGAAGTAACTTCGCGGTGTTTTATATTTTCCGGAAGCTATTTTCGTATACCTACCTCCCTAATATTGGAAATTTCTCTAACCGAAGAATTTCTTAATGAAACGATAAATTCTCGAGCTGATCAAAGTAATGCTGCTCAGAGAAAGATTTATAGATCCCAATTATTTATGTACAAACAAGTTTTAAGGGAATTAGTATTCCGATCTAGGTACTGAGCAAATCCTAGTTTACCTAATATTAATTGCTTAAGGTTTTTATTTTACGTTAACTGCGTAGAATTACTTACAGGAGAAAAACTGAACATCTTGAATTTATATTAATGAAACTTTTTTTTGTTTCAGGTAATAATCTCTTCGTTTCCTATCTCTAGCTACCTCTTGGTCGGAGATGGAACAGTAACTGCCAAGGTTTGAGCACACCTATGCGACGGTCTCTTTGCTCAACGTTTACTTTGTAGACGCCAATCAAATTTCACGCTTGTCGAGGTCTCAACCCAACATAGCATTTCTTTGTCGTTCGACGCCACGCAGACGGTCGTCCTCAGTTTTTATCGCGTTTCCTCGTGCTCCTCTCGTCATTTGCGAAGCCCTTAAGCGGCCCGGTGTCGACAATGGACTTTTTATCGACGTACCGCCTTTACTGTCGCGCACATACGCATCGTTTGCCGGTCATAAAGTTCCGAGCGACGCGGCTTGTCTACCGAGCCGTGGAATTTTGCTACTCTCATGATGTTCCTACGGCCGTTTCCTCTCAGCATTTGACTCTTGAATTTTAACCAATTTTTACATTATAAGATATGGTACGATGTGCGAAATGGGGACGCGGTTTCTTTGAAATTGAATATAACCTTACTGGCGAAGGATGATTCTTATTCTCTTTGTTACAAGTCACACAGAAAAAGGGTTAGGTACCTACGTTAGTAGATATAATTTCAGTATGATTCCACCAAAAGATTTTCAAATACTTTCAAAACGTTTCCTGTAATTTCAGATAAGTGCTAGTGCCTACTTGTGCAAGTTGAAGATAAAAATAATTTAGTAGCCTCGTCCTCGAGGACGTTATCTGTAGAGAGTCGCGAGGCGCGATGCGGCGCGGCGGCGGCGGTCGGGTTGCGTGTGTTTACCCACTCGCCCTCACAAAGCAACCCAATATATCAAGTTGTCGGCTCGACTTTACCGTGAGCCGCAAGATGTTGCTACACGAGCCGCTGTTTGTCAAGTTGCGCTACGCGACGCCCTACCCATTATACACAACATTGTTCGCCTGAAAACCGTATATACCAACAGACATTATTCATAGTTCAATATGCCTCATATTTTATCCAACTTTTATTGTAAACAGAACCAAATTGTGACAAATTTTATTTTTCATGTAATAACTTCGTAGTTGTGTCGGTAAAACGAAAAGAAAGTCGTTCGTCATTTAATTCTGGTCTCCCGCAGAACCCAAATTTCACAAAATAGTATGTAGAGTGTAGAACTTTTCACATAGAAAACCGTAATTAATATAGCTGTCTGCTCCACCAGCAATTCAGTTGAAGTGGAAAAGAAATAAAACTGTACAAATCACGCGTGAAATTGAGTTCGAATCGTGCTGGAGTCATTGTTCGCTTCGGAAACTGCCTGCCACTCTAGCCACCGACATATCAGCACAGGAACAGCGACGTCCCACACAACATATTACTTTTTCCCGAAAATAACGTCAATTTTTGTTTTACTGTTCATTCATATTTCAAACAGTGTCTAAAAGCTCTTCAAATTATTCAATCACTTAATGTCGGAATTCATAAAGTGGACGGTATTTCAACATATTTAAAAAACTTCGAAAGCTGCGGAAAGCGTTGATACCGAGTTTCCTTGACACATTCGGCTTGTGAAAAAAATCTTGAAAGGATACATAATTCAAAAGTTAGGGTTCTGGAGCAGTCAGTGGGCGGGCATGAATGTGTACAAAGTTTCATGTTTTCAGCCCGGGCGGCGCCCTTGGGACTCATTTATCTGCCAACACAAGGAAAGAGATAATTAATTGAAATTATGCTGTCAGGCTCACGTAATTTGCACACATTTTCTAATTCAAAATTGTTTTTTAACATTCAGGATGCCTTTAAACCTTGTAAAAAGAAAACTTTGTAGCTGTCATGTGTTACGGAAGAGACCGTTTTATTTGTGTGCACAAAATCTTTTGTGAAAGGTGTGGTTCTGAGCGGGTAGGCGCGGGCTTCACGCTTCAATGTACGCACATACATTACATTAGCATCAACGAGATTGCATTCCTGTTGTAAATGGAGGCAATATCGAAGTGGCAGCAGGTCGTAGTGCAGCCGTGCTTCCTCGCAGGGCGCCGGGGTCATTTCCATATTATTCGTGACACGTCCGGTTATGTAAATGGGTCCCGTGCCGCCGCCGCCGCCGCCGCGCGCGCCGCTGCCAGTTCACACGCTACGCTATCCTTATCCAAGCCTGAGCACGTTCGATCCACCTATCACTCCACTTACCTCGTCTTGTCTTATAAATGTTTCTTACTGCTGCCACACTTAATTAATAAATTGAATTCCCCATCTGATCTTTGCAACATCAAGACAGAAAAGACTACAGTTTCCTATTTAATAAACCCCAAATTGAATACCTATTCGCATAGGTCTAATAACATCTGGTTTTTGTTCATGCTCATTATCTTAGATAGAAAGTCAATATAGTTTCAAACCTTATTTCCAATCGGTCGAATCTTGTCTAAATAAAATAACCTGCTAAGTACGCTACAGTTGCAAGAGCTATACTTATGAGCCCGTCTGTGACCTGTATCCTAATTGTCAAACTAACAAAATACCTACCACAGCGTTAAAACTAAACCATGGCATGTACTTATATCGAATTATTAATCAGAGATTCTATCCACAAATGTTATTACAGTAATTAAGTATAAACATGCGTTAATAATGATAATATCAATGAAGTTTTAATTATGTTATTAGTAGGGAGCACGGTTACAACACAAAATACGTAATACGTAGACAGACATCGGCGTCATGTCCATTCACGGCTTTTACTATTATTTAGATAATTAAACCCTGCGGACACGCACTACTCATTACACTACAGAGTACTCATCAATTTAATTTTAATTAGAGAGAGTAGGTACGGGTTGTTTTTCAAAATTAAAAATTGTAGGTACCTAACATGTTATTGTGTGGTTACATTTTTACACAAAAAAGAGTCACATAAAGCTTTATTGCTGTATGTTCATTAAGTCCTGGAGCAACGGCTGCCGATATTCGGTATCTGGTGCTGCAAGTCTGCACATCTTCCGACCGATAAAGCACCCCATGTGTTTTATTGCAGCAGGGAAAGTCGTGTAACGTTAAGAGAGATTTAAAGCAGACGATAGGGTCCTGTGCAATGTGTTACGTACAAAACTTTGTACAACATTAAAGTATCGTACACTCTCTTTTCATAACCTAGTCTAATCCACACGAACGAGTGAATGTTAATTAACTCAATACTCGGTTTCCATTTACAAAACCATACGCTAATACCTTTTACTCGCAGGTACGTTAGCCAATAATACCTTTATCCTGATTCCACGTCCGTCTAATCAACTCGAATTGCTATTACAAAAGAAATGGAAGAAAAATGTTGCCTTTTCAAGCAAATCTCTGTAATTCTGGCTATTTTAGTATTGGTTTAAGGTTTAGATTTTTATTATTATGGTTTTATTTATAAAAAAGAGCTTTGTTTTTCCAGTTTGTGATATAGTGCTAACAGTCACCATCCGATTAACTGATCCCATCTGATATATTGAAATGCGCTGTTAAAAATATTTTACAATAAAGAAATTACTCAACACGAAACGTTCCCAAACTCTCTTTTAAATACTAAATTTGTCGCGTCTATTAAGTTTCACTCAATTAAATATAATATTAATATAGGAAATTTGTAAGGTAAACAATAATATTATATTCTCCTAGATTTTAAACCCATGCGGCATTAAAACACGCTACTTCTAACAATTAGAACACCGTTCTAACAATTAGATCAAGAGTGCATGAGAGAAGTTGCTGGAATTTCTCATATTTCAAATAAGAGCCAACTCCCAGAAGGAATCGACGTCGAGCCCAGCAAAGTGAAGCTCCCGTTTACCTCTCGGCATCTCTAATGCGCACTCACTTTAATTAAATTACTGATCGAGCAATCGAGAAGTGCACCGGAGCCCTCAAAGAGGTGCGCTCGCACTGAAGCCGTGATCACGAGCATCGATTTACTGAGCTTCTTTAAAAAAAACATGGTTCAAACGGGACTTGGTACTTTATCGGATCGTTAGAAAAGCATCCATTTGATTCCAATTTAAAAATGCACTCTAAATTCGCACAGATAAATAAAAAAAATGGAATAGTCAGTAATGCAGTATGAGAGTAAGAGGGTTTGACATGAGAGGGTGCTGGTAACAAATCCCTCACATTATCGCTGCTAATATATCCGTCGCGTGTTACGCTGGATATCTGGCTTTAAATAAACCGCTCACAATGCTTCGTATTTTCGTGCCAACGAGAACAGATTAATTGAATCTAATCGTGCATGTTATGTGAACACCACGTTCCATAAAACGTAAACGATGTACTAAGACGTTAGTTAGATTACTTAAATGAAGTTCCTTCACGCTCATCACCAGAACTAGGTACTAATTTAACTTTCTTCTAATGAGTGTATTTATGACATAATTACATTAAAATGAACTATGTAGTCAGGCACCTTCTGTGGCTTTTATAAAAAATAAACTTTCCAATGTCAGGACTGAATATTACGCAAGGGGAACGTTTATTTTTCATTTTGTTCATATACACAAGTAGTCCGGGGTACTATTGTAGCGTGATAGTTATCACGTTACATGAAATTACATGCTTGTGAATTCACGGGATTCCCATCCAAACGGGCGCCGTCATCCATGTTCCTGTGGCCAGACACACCTTTGTTACTACACGGGTGCATTTAATTATGCATTCAATAACAAAAAAACTTCGTAGGGACGTGCAACAACGGAATATTTATTACCTACTTGACTTTCTATCGACAAATGCTTATCGTAAACAAACGATGAGGGTCACAAATTTAAAACAATTGGTCAATTATTCTGCGGTCGCATTTAAATTGATAGCCAATGGATTCTCTTACAAAATGCTTATTACTTTCAATTGAACCAATAACAGTAGACGATCAATCAATAAGACTTCTTTAAACATGTTTCGCAATTCGTCGCATGTCACTACGGCTGCTCCATCTAAAACGAATAACAGCGAATATATTGCTATCTTATTATTAGACATGAAACATAAAACTTTTATGGGAATAAGTAGGTACGTTTCGGTTGGCTACAACTAAAATTGGGACCATAAGAACAAGTTTTACTCGGTGGAAATACGGACGGGTAACAAAGAAGTTACCTTTGGAAACAGAAAGCGCGAGACTTCATGTAGCGACAATATCTGTGAAAGCAAAAAGAGTGCATCACTATCTTTCCGGCTTTGTGTCGCCCAACCTCATGCACTTAGCTCTGCCACTAATGTATCAATCTTGCTGATGGACAACTTTTAGCATAGGTATTCCTAGTTGCAGTTTCAAAAACTTGTACCTACCCACATGGGAAATGTTTTCACGTTACTTTAAAACCACTACAATGCAATGGCTTAAGTTAAAGATTAAATAATAGATCGAGAGATAAAGAATAGCTTAGATTATTATTTCTGCTGTTGGTCTTCCAAATAAATAATAAATAAATAAAAAATAATGAATTCAATTTACGTAACCTGTGTATTTTATATTAGTTCTATTGTTTGACACAATCAAGTTTATTGTTACATGTCTATTTCAGTTATTGAAGTTTTGCGTAATAAAATTGCTTTTATTTCATAAAATAACGGCACGGTTGTTGCTTCCAATCACAATCAAATCTATCAGAGATTTTTATTCTATGCGGTCCTAGGTTTTCTGCGAAATTCTTGTTACACGTAAATGGCGCTATCTTGTAACGAGGCCAAAGGGATCCCCTGAGGATTTCCTCTCTGTTGTTAAATCCGTAGAGTTTACACAAATCTCACGTTTGTTGCCGGTGCGGCTGTTAGCGCTTGTTAAAATATTTCGCTTTATTTCCATAATGCTGTTTCTATTCCTATATTCATATCATGTGTACAGTTTTATAGAACGTGTGTTTACTTATTTTATGAACAATAAATTTTATAAGTAAGAGTCAGTTAGATTACACAACAGTTCCCAAGCTTTCAGAAATGCAAATCATTGTCCATAGTCAATAGATAAGTAATAAAATAATCATGAATAATCGAGTTCTTCTTAAGCCACTTGTCTCATTGTAGCATTGGTATGCATATAGTCAGTGACGCTTCCCTGCTGCGTCGGCAGCGTACGCGCAGCAGGAGGCCGCGTTACTTACTGCAATTGGTCACGATTACAATTTCACTGACCGAATAAACCCTAATTTAAAATAATATAGATGATTTTTTTTCATGTAAAGCTCAAGCCTAGTAAAAACCCTGTTCCTTTCATGTCTTCACCCAACAACGGTTTCTCGAAAATAATATAAGAATGCGTTCCATACATTTATCGTTTCTAAACGAAACAGTTATACCATGAGTCGCAGTAGTTGATCACAGTTTATGGTAGTTGGTAAGCTGATATCGTATCTGGCAACAAAATTGTCGTTACTTATGCTGAACTCACCTATGACCCCATTCTTACACGGAATGGAGTTTAGTTTTTTTTTTAAGTTAAAAAACGTTGCCCAACTCCTCGGTTTTTTCCCAATTTCATAGGGCTTTGACTTGATTTTTTCACTATCGGTGAAGTATTTTAAAGATTGTTTATTGACACATAATATTTTTTTACATACACTGGATATTTATTATCTACAATATGTACTTAGTGTTACCGAATGAATTGACGACTGGATATTATTATTATGACTTTCTACTTATTAAAAAAAATAACGTAAAGTAAAAGGATTACGCTGTGTAGATATGAAGCTAGGTAAGATAGGTCTCTAAAGATCGATAAGCGTTTAAGACTATGATTTTAACAGACCATCTTAGAAATTAATGAATATTCATAAGTTTATTATTTTACGTAATACCTCCAATGACTTACATAAGTAATAGGTATAGAAAGGTCAAAGGTGATTCAAAGGCTGATGTTTTGAGCTCGGTTGAATAAATAGTCAATCTTCAGATCTGGTATATGCTATGAATATATGTATGTAACTAAACCATCACCTATATAAAGCCGAAGTTAAACGATTGCCAAGCTCTCGAAATACCTAGGTCAGCGGTGGCCCAAGTTAAATTGGTTTGCCTGGACACGGGCAGAATTAAGTTATATACCTGTCCAGGTCGCTGTGTTATTGTTGTCATTGTTTCTGCAAAGCACTACACAACAGTACACCGGCAAATTTGTTGGTAATTTAGCAATTTTGAGCCTTTATAATGTTCCCTTTGGATAAATTCATACCCATTTTACGTAAAACTTTATATTACAATTATATATAATTTCAGTTACGGTTGCAGTTGAACTTACGTCAGCCTATACTGAAAATATATAACTTGATGTTGAACTTTTTTGTTGTTAATTAACTACTGTAACTGAGTGTAGTTAATTATGAGTACACCTCTGCCTAACTGTTCGGTGAATAAAAGCGTGATGATATAATTATTATGTAGAACAGTGACCCAGATTAAACCTTGTAACAACTTTTTATTTTTTTTTGGTTAATTGTTTCTTGACAGGTTAATCTGAGCTTTATCTTTTGCGTTGAATACGAATTTAACTGTTAATAAATTTACCTGAAATGAACCTAATTGACCAGCGGAATATGGATCAGATTGTATTTTAGTATGTGAAAAGGGCACAGAGGTAATTTGGAACCATATTATTTGGTTTATTAGGTCAGCACCCAAAGGCTGTTTAAACAGGATGATTTTGAAAACAAGCGTAAAATCGAAATGGAAAGTTCAGTAACCATTACCTACTTATTTATTTTAAAAGGTAATTTTAATTATCTAAATTGTATCGAACAAAAATTATCTTATTTTTTTTCTTAGATCGAGCAAACTAATCTATTGTCTTCGCAGGTATCAAAATAATCCCATAGCACGGGCGGCGCGCCTGATAAAAAAATACGTAGTTAGTTATTATGTGAAGTAATTAATACTTTGCACTGCTTTATTTTACCTATTTTTTTCTATTCATGAAAAAGCGCACAAACCTTGTCAAACTCTCTTAGTAATACTAAAAAAGTATCAAATTTTCATTGTTACATTATAATGTAGGTAAGTCCTACTAATATTATAAATTCGAAAGTTTGTGACGATGGATGGATGGATGGATGGATGTTTGTTACTCTTTCACGCCAGAACGGCTGAACGGATCTGGATAAAATTTGGCACAGAGATAGATTATAGTCTGGAATAACACATGGGCTACTTTTTATCTGAAGTCCACGCAGACGAAGTCGCGGGCAGAAGCTAGTATTTCATATATTTTCAATTTTCGCGTCTATTCAATTTCAGCCTGTATAATACATTAAATAATCCATATTGTTAAATAATATTTCTCTGTTGTTTCCTGTGAAACCATTTCACATTTTTTATGAAAAACAACGAGAAACTTATCTTTTGAACCTTTCTCATTTGAGTGACCATTTGTTATTCCTATCACAGTGATATATATTCAAATATTTTTAATATCACCTTTTCAACAAAATGTTGACAAATGAGGGATGCGCACACAAAGATCAAGGGTAGGTACCCTCCCTTTATTTGCATTTAGATGGGCGCGACAAGTTACTGTGAAGCGCGGGGAGGCGGCCCGACACCGACGTCAGCTCACTCGCCTCGCCTACCTTACCCCACGACTAATTACTGACACTAACAGTAAACCTATGTAATTGCCAATTAAATCTAAAGGAGTAAACCGACAAATGTTCACAGGTAACGACTTTACTTCTACGCTCTACTTCGTATATTCAGTGATCCCCATAAATGTTTTATGTAGGTAATCTTATCGATAATTGAATAAATAAACATGTAAATATCTTGTAGAATGCAACTATGCAACCAACTTTACAAGCCATTAAGCGCATTTGCCTAATGCCTGTTCAACATATTGGGCTGTATAAATAAGTAATGTCGCGATAATGTCGTAACCGTATGAAATAGAGAGAAAACTTTCCCGAGTGTTTATCAAACAAAACAGTTGATGTAGCACATCATATCCAAACAGGTGGCCAATAGTAAATCTCTGTCCTCAAACATTGGATAAACGTCTACCGTTAGGCGGCAGTGACAAGTGTCTGTAGGTACAGATACATCGGCAACGTATGGCCCGACAAAAGTTTTACCAAATGGTCTCTCGGAATATTCTATATAGCTTCGTTTTTATTAGGTGTTATACTTCACCTTCTAGGAAAGGTTATGTTACAGTTACAGTAGGATAATATTTTTTTAAAACATTAAAATTGACATATGAGAGTTAAACCACAAGCAAAACTAACCCACAATGAATCCGAGACCTTATTCGACGAAGTTTGCCCATAGGCTCAACGCTCACTCGTATTAATCATTCCTAATACGAGTTTACAAAAGTCCGACCATTCTACGCAGGCCTACGCAAGTTGTTCACAATGATTAGGAAAAGCGCATACAGCCGTCCGGTCCCACGGCACTACAAGACGAATTGTAAACAAGAATGTGCGGGGGCGATCCATCTTCAGCGAGGGATTCACCACGATTAGTTGTTCCTTAGAGCAATAAGTTGTGAAATGGTTCCTGCTACTAATTGACCTTAATCTATCCTTCGGCAAGTACCTGCGAGGGATAATCCTGTCTTATGTGTAGGTTGCTTGATGAATACATTCGGTAAGATTGAATTATGAACGGAATTAGGTATATATGAATAATTAATCTGTAATAGGATATCATGACAAAATTGTTAGCATGAACGTGTTTTCGCGTCATATCTGTAAAATATGGGACGATATATTTTATCAGACAAAATTTCCCTGGGTAGATGTTGCACGAATAAATATAAGTTTTTCTCCCATCGTACAGTCGCTCTTGAATTATTTAGTGATGCGTAATTATCTCGAAGGAAGATATTGCGCGTAGGAAGGAGCTTTTCATAGAAGTATACTTGAGGTCGAGTGCCGCACAAGAGGTTGACGTCCCCAGAACGCCTCGACGAGTGGGCATCACGTGTATCGAGGTTACAGTTATACAAGCGGAAGGGGTTATTAAAAATAAATAACAATACCACTAACAATCGCGCAAGTGCTTCAGCCCTACTGACTAGCTAAAGGATCGAGTGTATGACGTCATTACGGACGGAAAGGTAAACATGTAAATGTATTGCCATCGAAATGGATAAGCTTAACGAAATCATTATTGATGAACTCACTGTACTCAACGGTTTATTTAGGTATTTCAGACCTGAATGATGTGTGAGAACCATATTTATAAAGAATCAATAAATACAATTAGTTTTATTATACCTATTTTTAGTAGGTATCTATATTATATGTTGGTATGCAAAACGAATACCTCGTCGACGTTGGAGTACTACATCCTGTATTCCTGTTGTTAGGATTTGAAGAGGATTATTGTGAAGTTTCTTCACTTCAAGCATAACTTGCACTATTGCACTTTATTAAAGGTAGTGCATGTAAGATGAGATGTACTAAAATGAAATTGTATTTAAGGAGATAAGAACTCAGAAGTAGCAGTGTTGACACTGACCACGTAGCCTGTCATCTTTATGGATCTGTTTTACATAAGTAGATACAAACATGAGGTACCAACTTTAGCATTCAAACAACAAACATCATAACATTTTAAAGCGTAGCCAATGCTATTTAACTGGTACCCAATAAATGATGAGACGGAGGAGAGAGGATATTAAAGCAATCAATGAATGAGGTTAAATGGAATACTTAAAACTGCAAGGAATACCAATCCGTCTGTGAAGTTCAGTGTGTATTAAGAATCACGCACATTAGCCAAAAGCCGGGCCTCACATTGCATTTGTTTTTCTTGGCTCTATCTATTAACTAGGTACTTAGTTAATTTTATCTGCGTAACTAAACTTAAAGCTACAATACAGAAGCGTTGAATCGAGAATTAATGCTCACTGATCAGCTAGCAACTGACCACAGATATTTAATTAGTCTTATGACTAGTTGATCACATTCCACGAGGAAGTCTATTTCAGACATTGTAAAATTACCATTCGGACCGTTTCGTGAGTCAGGCGTAACTTGTTCTGAGAAACTGTCGTCAGTAATAAGTTATGTACGGTGACGTCGACAAGTCGCGCATTCTCGCTAACATTGCGTTGTTTCCGATGCGCATTTTTCCCTACAAGTGCGATTAGAAATATCTGTAGGGCCTTTTGAAAATCCTATAAAGTGATATCATATAGTGTATTTTTTATGTTCATTAGCTACACTCCGTAGTCTTGAAGGATCGTCTACATTGATAACTAATCGTATTAAAAAAACCCTTTTGTCAATTGACCAGCTGTAACAAGGCGTTGATTGATTCTTCTGAGGTCAAATTCGTCGATTCTAAAAACATAATATTTTATTATTATTGTACCTGATACCTTCATAGCCTTTAAAGTTAAAAGTCACTCTGTAGAAGGAGCATAACGAAGTTTAAGAAATATATGTATTTGATCTTTTACCCTTAATTTGATAGAAACTTTTCATAGTCACGAAGACTGCCAACTAAAGTTTTGTTTGAAACTAGTTGGCACGAGACAAGTCGCTCTCATAAATAAACCTACAGAGCCAATCCATCAAACTCACGTCCGCGAATCAATACTCTCTCGTATCGTACGTTACATAAAAAGGAATACAATGTAGTTATACTACGTGACAAGTCTGTTGTCGTAAAGCCACAGACATAAGGACCATAAAGGCCTATGCTTATGAATACCCACCGTTGCGCGTTGTCGCAAGCCTTTCAAATCCGATGTGGAGTTATTGATGGCACGTAATGATGCTCGTTTTGAATACATCAGCTACCGAACCAGAAATATACCTGCTTATATCGAATGAGGACATAATGTCTTTGTTTTCAATATATACCTAGGTATATCAAGTTCACTTCCTTGTTGATATGGGATAAAGTAGGAGGGATCATATTCTATTTTTTTCTTCCCTTTGTGCGATATTGTATAGCAAGCGGCAAGCGCAGACATGCTGAATGTCTGTCTGTTATTTTTCTTTGTTTTATACGTATCTTGCAAGAAAAGTTTATAAAGACTATCTTTTTCGAAATTTAGTTAATCTTCATTCTTACAGTTTAAAGTTTTTTTATTATCATTCGTATCAAACAACCAGGCCCTTCGAATTTTCCAGCCATAGCATGTCGTTCACTGGATTGTATGTATATGTACCCGAACAGCCGGATGAAATTCAGTACCATACATACGTATTTAGGTATGTAGAAACATCTGTAACTGCGATATGTACCACGGCTTCGCTGTGAAATTGAAAAAGGCAAACAGTTTATTTTGCAGGCCACCCTTACCCGTCCGCTTGGGGTACGCCATTATTTTTTACGCCGCTTTCTTTCACCTCAATTTTTCCCAATTTATTGTCGTTTTATACAAATTTTAGGAGCTATTCGATTCGGTTTTACTTAACGAATATTTATTTTACGATGAGATCCAACCAAAATTATTAACGGATCGCGTTTTTGTTTTGTTAGAAAAGCTTTAATGAGGAGTGGAATAAGGTTAGGGAGGTCCTTTCGCCGCAATGGAACCAACCGGGCCGATAATAATAATACCTATGTTCAAAGCCACACTTCCCTATAATTTTCAATTACTTTGGCGACCTTTTAAATTAGTGGGTTCTCATTTCTCCTTCACTTTTCTGGTCCATAACTTAGGAGAGAGAATGGTAAGTAAATCAACAGTAACGATCCCTCGGAGCCAAGACCGTCGTATCCAATAATGTATAGGATCGGAAGATTGCAGTGGTGACAAGGTGGTAATCCATCGTGGAGTGCCATTAACCAACCCATTTCGTTCCGTTCACTTTTACGACTTTAACTGAAGATAAGCAGTTGATACGGTTTAGGTACGTTTCTCAATGTAGAGCGCTGATGAAAACTAACTTTCCAAAGTAAAATGTTTGCTCTAATGAATTCTTCTTATGGCAAAATGATTTTAACTCTTTTTACCAGCGTGGTGAAAGATACCAGGATAAAAAATATTGGATTCAATTAGTTGAGTCCTTCGCCCAGCAGTAGAATACAACAAGGTACCTACATAAAAAAATATATAATCTGTATCTTCTTATTATTTTCTATTGATAAAGGAAATTGGATATTTTATCTCTAAGGATTGGATATTTTATCTTAAGTGACGGCATGCATCCACCCAAGATTTCATTGGGATCAGTAAAAACATACGTTAGTAAACATGAACACATATCGCTAATCAACTTTCAATCTAAGCGTCAACAAACAACCCGTGTTTGTACATACCTTCATACGTGTAGGTACCTATATATTGGATATACCTATCTCTTGTATCGTATCATTGTCTGTGCCTATCTAATACAATGGGAATAAAAAAAAACTCGTGTTTTCTTCATGCTGACAGAGACACGAATAGAAATGATAAAAATATGCAAACATATTTTCTCGGATGATAATAATTTCTTATGCAGAAGAAGTCACGTTGCCGTTGTGCTCATCGAAGCATTGGATAGAAAAATATACATGGATATATCTCCTTGTTACTGTTTCAGTGGGGTGATCTGCATGTTGCTTTACATGAATTGTGAATGTAAATTACGGTGAAATGAAACTACTTTTTACGGATTTTATCGCGGTATATTGATATTATTTAGTTCCCGACGTTTCGGATCCTTTACAGCATCCATGGTCACAGGCAGACTGAGGTGTTGGACGTCTTGATGTTAAAATTACTAACAGCTACCTTACATTTTTGTTAATTATTAGCTCACCGTATCCTTTGGTCTTGCAGTTTTGGGCTTGAATTTAGATTTTATAGATTATATAATGGGATTCCAAGCAGCTGGTAAGACCCAACCATCTTCTCTATTGAAATTTGGGTGTTTTTTAATTTCAATAGCTTCACGAATCATCCTGGGTAGGAATCAGTTTTCTTTTGCGAGGACTTGTGGTTTATCAAATCTGATGTAGTGCTGGGTCATGTCTAGGGTATGTTCACAAACTGCTGACTTTCTGGAACGGCGGTGTTTGACATCGGCAATGTGTTCTTTTATATTCGCGTAAGTGTCAGAAATCAGTATGTAAATTACGGTTATATTCTAATGCACTTTTTCACTAGTTTTCGGTGCTTAGATATAGGTTGGACACCTAGTCATAATCATCATAGTACTAGTACTAATCTCTTAGCGTGCGGAAATCCTTAAGGACTTCTACCGCCATCCCTAGATATTGCTTGATAGTAACAGGACGTGTTGGACACATACAACCTGTAGGGTTGCCATTCGTCCGGGTTTCCACGGATCTGTCCTAGTTTACATTACCTGGAAACCTTTTGTGCCAGGGGAATAATTGTCCCAATTTCTTGTCGAGGTGATGTCAGTCCTAATATTCAACCTGCCTCTGAAAAAAGGCCTCCTTTTTGAAAATAAGGCTCTTCTTCTTGTACGATCTTCAAACTATTATTAATTATGTTAAAACATAGTCATCTACCCATTAGACTAGGCAACAAGCCACTGAAGTGACTTCACAGGCCCGGAATCCCTTCAAACGGAAGGATCGATAGACATCAATTATAGTTTATGTGATATATTGTACGGAAGCCATAACAGTAGATCGACCATGTGTTGAATGATGGGTGAATGACTAATGGTATATTGAGAGTCAATATCGAATCTCAGGCTCCCAGATTTCATGGAGTGAATGACGAGGATACTTTTGGCGTCAGAGATTTGCAATTTAGCTATCATTCAGAGCAGTGGGCTCCTACCTCGTTCGAATACTGAAAAGTGAGCACATGCTGCTTTCTTTCAGTTAGATCAAAAGAAACATCATCATAAAAACATTATTTCATGACAGATAGATATATACAGAGGAATAACACCCGGTCTTAATTAAAACCACGTTTAAAATTGACCGAGAATTTTTAACGGAGACCTTCAAGATTGTTTATTTAGGATTCCTCTTTGAGTTAGAAATGCTATCAAATAGTTGGGTTATTTCCAACATTTGTTATACCTTGTACCTTCTTGGATTTTAATTGAGAAATTCTTAGAATTAAAACGTATTAAAACTTGAATAATTGCGTCAATGTGAATGCAGTCTCGTTTATGCAATTTTAAGTTAGTATAATTTTATGTATTAGGTAGTGCTGATCTCAAAAGACTGACTAACTGATTTCAAAAGTACCTATTGTAGTGGTCTAATTGAAATAAACATTTAACTTTGATAACTTTAACTAAACTTATTGAGATATTATTTACTGTAACTATAGTATATTACACTATAATATGTATAGTAAATTATAGATTATTCATATTATATTTACTTTAGAAGCTGAAGGCCTAATAAGGCCAATAGATGTTTTTGCAATTTTCTTCCCGACTCCCTTAAAAATATTCTGGAAATACAAAAAACCTATGACATAAAGTGCAACCCTTTATCCCAACGGCCAAGCCGGCTAAGAGCTACAAGGGTAAAACCCAGTTGACTTTTTAACGAGACAAGCTCATGCTTTTAATAAATCATTTAGCACAAAATGGGAATATATGCGGCGATTATATAAAAGCTGCGGTTGCGTTGACGTCAAAGAGCTGTCTATTGGCAACACAGCATAACAAATGAACAAATATTTACCGTTAATGGAGTCCGACACATTACCGCGTCCGCTTTATTACCCCTCCATTGAGGCTTTATCTAGTATACGCCTATCGTAACGTATATCAGCCTGTGAACGTGTTGTGTTAATTTTGAAAATGTACGGGAAATTAATTCTGAAAATCCTCAATAGGTGGACTTGTACATACCTAGGTAAGGTATGTACAAGTTGACTAGTCATTAACAAACAATAGTTGTTCTTGCTTTCAATCCTAATTATTCAAGTACCGATTAGTAAGTAAATTGGCATATATAATTCTCCCTTTGACCCAATATAATCAGAAATTGCACCATACACCATGTCTGTTTATTCCCATAATCTCTAAAATCGATTCTGGTCGCACTACTCTGCAAAACATGAAGTAGCAGTTTCTTCAAATATGAAATTATCCGATGTTGTCTTCACTATTCCTTGTTTACCGTCGATGGCTTCAATATAATTTTTCAAAGTTTCTGTCAAGCTTCAGTGTGCTATCCTTTTCCAGCGAAACAGAAACTTCTTGCTCGTATCAGTTTTAATATTCTGCCAGCGTGCTTTACATAATTTTGTGTTATAATGTTATAACTTGCCACGTGCTACTATAGAAATATGTAGCTACCTACATACCTATGATGAAAAATAAAGGAAGTCGAGACCCTTGCCCAAACGTTGCAATAACGGTTTTAGTTTTATAGTTACTACTGTACCTAGGTACCTACTACCTATAATTGATGAAAATGTAGTGCATAAATTAAATGTCATATCGGGGTCTTATATTCATTCCGTTGGACAAGGGGGACATTGATTCCGTTCATCAAAAACTATACTGCGTTCAACAAGCTACGGTTTCAGGTAAGAAATTGATGTCCCTATACCTAATTGGTATAAACTGATGAAGTCTAAATGGATATTAACGTTGAACCAATAAAGTCAAAGCATGACAAGCCACAGCTGTAGTATTGCCAGTGACTTCCTGCATTAGGAATACTCGTAGATATTACAGATTCATGTCGCAAATTATTTATGTCGGAATCGAAAAGTAGCGTCGCTTTTTTTAGTGGTACCCTAATAGTTTACCCTGTACGTATGTCGTTACTATACTTACTAATAGAAAAAGAGATTGTTATAGTTATACTCATGTTTTAAATACGAGAAGAGCCGAGGTACTTATCGATAAAATAAGTTTTGGCATGTCTAGAATTCTGATTGCATCGTGTTCCAAGGAAAGCATTGTAGATATTAAATCTACAATGCTTTCCTTGATACTATCGAAATATGGATGCGTGGTAATAAGCTGTGTATCCTGTGGTCCTGGGGACAAATAAACCTAATTGTTGAAATTATATGCTCAGAATATGTTTATTGCGTTAATATGTTAGAGGAAAAAAGTTTAAAATTTGCGTATCGGCAATATATTTTAAAATGTCCTTTCTTAGCGGAAAGAAAATGAAAATGCAGAATGAGTAGATAAAGCCGAAGAAAAGGCTAGAAAATTCCCAGAATAAAGAAAACTTCGATAATAAAAGATAGGTTCTGAATATTATCTTATCGCATGGAAAGCTCTAGAATCCAGTTACTTTAAGTTGACTTTTCGTAGAGTCGGAAAATGATAACGGTTAGTATCAGGCATTCTAAATGTCAGGCGATACCGAAAAAGACTGTCCAACCCCTTTTATTTGGCAACTTTATCAAAGTATAGACTACATTTCGGTGAATGAATATACCTAGCACAGAAATGATAAAATGAAAATAATACGGTATTCGGGAGAGCTCGGGGTAGTTTACTCTATGTACACCTACGGTAGTGCTGGTAGATAGATAGATAGAATATACTTTATTGTACACCAAAACTAATGCTAAGTACCTGCTTCCAAGTATTAATTCTAGAATGGTACAATGGGCGGTCTTATCGCTAAAAGCGATGTCTTACAGACAACCTTTGGATGGACTCAAGAGAAAAGAAATCAATGACAAGGTAGTCAGGTGTACATAATAGAAACGAAAGACCTACTTATAATAAAACATACAACCACATACATTATAGAAAATGGTAGTAATAGGTAATAGAAGCACTGCATGGATATTTTTTGTATATTCCATGAAGCTATATAAAATAGGAATAATAGTTATAGAAAGGTCAGCGTAAAGACGGTAGGAAAGGGTTGGTGCACGCGTTGAACATATCTAAGGATTTAGTTCTGTGGCAGCTATTACACTCCGTACGTTGTCCCGTATCCCGGTCCCCGCCCACGCAGCCCACAATCGACGGTGCGATCGGAAAACTCGATATCCATTCGAAATTTATCTTTTTGTTCTGATCCCGTCCGGGGGAAAATTAAAATGTATGGAAACGAATCCGAACAATATCGTTTATTAAAAATATTGATTGTTAAGCGAATGGCTTGTCAGCAAATTCTATTGTGAAAAATTGATTTGAGTAAGTGTATTTATGGCATTTAAATAAAACGAAATTTACTTTTGTTCTGCATAAACATCGGTTTCGATTACTTATTTGATGCTATCATGCAATATTTTTGCGAAATCTTACACTATGTATAAGATTAGTTAATTACTAGATGACTTATGACTAAAGCAGCAAAGTTAGAAGGTTTTAGAAAACACGTTGTTATTGTTTATTAAGAGTTACCTCTTATTCACATAACAAATCTAACACAATTTTATTTGAACTATTACGAGTCGAATACGAGTCGAATTTTTCCTTCACTAAAATAACTTTAAAATCTTAGCATGAAAAATGCAAAAAAATCACAAAAAGATAGTTAGTAGGTATGGTAGCATCGTACGACATAGAACTAACCGTAAGGTAAGTCGTGTCGGTTGAGAGGCAAAGTAACTTGCTTGTCAATAGATGTTACTGACGTCACCTTTAAGACGTAAGTTCAGAATGTGAAGGCAAATTTCGACATGGCAGGTAGGACTCGCGGTGGCTTAGTGGTCATAGCGTCTGGTGTATCAAACCAGAAGACGCAGGTTCGAATCCTGCCTGCGAGTCGAATTTTTCCTTCACAAAAATAACTAACTCTATAAATACAATAACAACGTGTTTTTCTAAAACCATCTAACTTTGACGTCACTGACTGGCGCTATGACTGATCGACCTGCTTCTATACTAGGGATCGCAGTGCAATTCATCTACGGAACAAATATTTGATTGTGTTACAGATAGTTTTTGCAGGTCTGGCTGTTTATGCATTTTCCATTTTGTAAACGACTTCAAGGTGTACTAAGTTATCCTAGTAATTATGGAGCTAAGAGAAAACAGGTTTCTTAGAACATAGCTCATCAGGGTTTTATTTGTAAAAGCCATGAATATTCATTATGTACTCGGATCACTAACATCTACTCAAGAATGCAAAAATCAATATGGCTTTGCATAATGGGCGTTCATTGCGTTCCGTTCCTAGTATCCGACCTTGGTAATTAGCACTCATTTCGTATTTACAAAGGCGCCGAAGTTATTAACTTCTTAGACGAACCTAAGTAAAATAAATACTTTCAATGTTATTCAAAGCGTCCAAACTTATTGTAACATTTCTCTTATGGGGTTGAAACTTGAAAGCTGTGCGAATTTTTCTTTGTCCTAAGAGCGTCACGTGCTAAAGCTTTTTATTATCCATACTCCCCCACTCTGTAAGGGGATATGGCGTATTTGTGGGAATGCCAGCCGTTTCCTTGCAAATGAAGCAATATAGCTTCCGCGAACAGGAAATTTCATGGCGGCCAATTAATACATCAGTTATTACAACTGTATTGTGATCTCTTTAAAATGCTCCTTTCAGAGATAATTTCGTTTTCTTCGTTCATTACTTTATTTAGAAGTTAGATACAAATTGTAATATTGTTTAAAACGGCTATCTAATAGTAATTGGGAATCAGACCATGAAGATAACCGAGTTACTGAGCTTGACAATTTGAAATCCTTATCGATATTCTATTGTCTTTGTTCTATTGTAATTATAATATTAGGTCCTTACAAAGAAAAATACAAAATTTTTAACATAATCTAAACCAAATAACTCAATTATAAACGTAACAAAATGTTTTATAAGAGACCAACCACTGAGAATCATAAATAGGCAGCGTAATGGATTCCGTGAAAAGCTCTCGTAACAGGAACGTGACACAAATCTTGGCTCAATAAACGAGACGAGTGATGAGGCCGTGCCTCAGCCTGCGTGACGCGAGCGGCGAGCTCTTAGCTCATCCCTCATAGAAACAAAACCAACCACTCTCGCCTCCTTATACCTAATCCCCTTTATATTCCTCGCTTACATATAAAATATTTCTGTTATTACAACCATATAACATTTTACGTACCCTCGCATAACCATCCTGTAGGTATAGAACGAGTCACTTTGAAATTAGGCATACATGCACCATGGCCATTAACCATGACCTGGTTCACTAATGTTTTGTACCAACAATATAAAGAAGTCGTTATGTAAGGACTACTATCCACTTAAGAATATCGATGTGTTTGTAAACATAAAACTAATGCAAGTGACGTCTAGCTGCAGGACAGAATGCGGTTGGCACAGTGCCAATGTTGTGCTTCAACGCCCTTTTATCTCTCGTCAAAAACTAAAAATAAAACACTTATTTAACATTTTACACATGTTACGCATTCCAAAATCGATGACAAATGGTTTATTCCGTTTTAAAAATAGTTCTTTTTCTTTTCAGGAACGGTGCTTGGCGTCGAAGTGCATTTCGAAAATAAGGATAGTGGTTTTTTTCTAAAACATACGGCGAGATGGAGCGGTTCAGGGCCACCGCCGGAACCGGTGGGGACAGCCTTACCGGGAGCATTATTATCACTCGATCGGTTCACAGTATTACAAGGCTCTGCGCCAGCTTCGGTACGGGCTACGTATGGGCCATTTTCCACTAAACAGACAGTGCCAGCGCGATATGCAGTACCTGATCCCTTGGAACCACCAAGAAGAAATGCGTCTTTGATGGAATTGCAAGACGCAACTGCGCACAGACTCGATGTATCCGCTCATTTGGTATTCCGAGAGCTTCCTCGAGATGCTCCCGTGCTACGTGTGCTTTTTCACACTGGTGGTGAGGGTGGCGCTAGACGTGCTGCAACACGGCCGCGACGAGTTTGTATAACGCTACATGCTAGTTATGGAGCACGAACATTAACTGCGACATGTGGCCCGGAAGGCGAGGAGGGTGCTTGCTTGGCTGAATTAACAGTGCCAGCTGCGTGGTGGCCTGCGGATGGAAAGGGCAAGCGACCTCCACGGACAGTGCGACTAGCTTACAGTGCAGCAGAAGCTGGCAATGGAGAAACAACTGAAGGCGCTTGTGGGCGCGTGTCTGTGCAACCTGCGTGGCCTCTGGGTTCCGTCACATTGGCCGGAGCTCGAGCGGGATATCGAGAAGCTCGAGCCGGTGACGCTGCACTTCTCTTGCCGCGAGCACCACTGTATCCTCACTCACGACTGCATTTGCCCTTCGTAGTGCGACGCGACACCAGCCATACAATTTCACACGTTGTCATCAGGTTAGTGAATTGTTTTGAAATGTATTCTCTTAGCATGTCTCTTTGTGCGATTAAATAACAGTTATAATTACCGTTAGTCGAAGTTATCTAATCAGATACCGGCTTTCTGAGAGCCTGACTAAGCTGTTTTTCAACCCACACCAGGAGAAAATCTGTCAGCGCATAAGCCACCTCATGTTAACGACTAAGCAACTTGCGCATCTCTGTGTTATGTCACGCTGACTAATATTTATTGGTATTCCGCCCAACTAGACTGGTTTATTGCTCGTCAACCATGGTCTCCTACTTTGCGTGGGAAGCCACGCATTTGTAATAGCTAATTCTTCCTACTTTGACATTAATGTTGATATATAAAGGGTGCATTCTAAAAGTATGATGTTACTCCAAACTAAAGCTAAGTATTGTTCTCTCGTAATTTTTGGCAAGCTTTGAGTGGCACACCACCACTGCGGTGCCCAAGCGGTTTGAGGATGGATGTGCTGCCAACAAAACAAGTTCAAATGTAGGTACTGTAGTGGCACACAGCGGTCACATCTCACAGCTTCACTGAAAACTGTCGACCTCTTATGCCACAATTAAAACTTTTTTAGTTATTTATTTATGGATCTAGTGGATAACAAATCTGATATAACTTTTATTTTATTTTTATTTTATTTATTTAATTCTATTCAGAAAACTTACAGCTAATACAAATTATAAACAAAGAGCACGATATATAGAAGAAGGCCAATTACAGGTTTTCACTTATAAACAAATCAGATACAAATAATCAAGAATCGGTGACAACTGGACTCAAATTTTCACACAAAAATACTTCATATGTCAAATTTCATTCTCTAAATCAATCTTTTGTGTGTTCTTAACGACCGCAGTGATATTAATACTAAGTTGAGATGAAATTATTACTGTCAAAGTTATGAGCTACCTAGAGAATTGAAGCGCTTTCGTTTCATTTGATTTATTTTAAATTTTATGATTGCTTTCTTTTATGTCTACATTACTTGTTCCTAACCTCGTTTACTTAGATTAGGTTCGTCTTAAAGCTCTTTGTCAAAATGTTGAATTCGTTATGAGATAAAAAAATAATGTACTTAACATTGTAAATGAAGCTCAGTTTCTTCGTAACAACATTGAATCCTATTCATGAGTGATCTTAGTTCAAATGTATATGAATTACAATAACAAGTATTATAATAGACTGTATAGGACTGAAAATTCTAAATTTTAAATAAATTATGTTGGAGATTTTCCAAGCTCTGCTCTCATATAGTTACGCTCTCCTTTAGCTATTATTCTATTTCTCTGCTATAAACTATCGGAGTGCGAAAAGTAGAATGTATTGCGCAAATATTGATATATTATATGTTCTGATAGTCGTAACAAATGCAGCTTAAGTAGATAAGCTGTGAATTACAGTCCTTTTCAACATTGCCAATACAATTTGCAGTTAGAGTTATGGGACTTACAAAATTCCCCACGTTTTAATGTATGGCCTGCCAATTTTCAATTAAAATGGATGAACGAATATAGGCTTAGAGAGACGACTGAATTCTGAAAGAACAACAAAAAACTCTGAGTAATGGGTAGGTACGTACATAGCAACTACAATTTGTTGATATAGGTAGCAAAGCAGAACAGTTCACACAATGGTACTGAAATACCATTTCTGAAGTCTTACGAGCCGGCAGAAGTAATTTTGTAGAAATAATTATCATTTGTAATTATATTTTACGTAGGCACCCTAAATCCAGAGCGCATTGATTGAATAGCATACTAAAATGATCTGTCCAGCCAATAAGTAGGTACGTCAATAACTTATCAGGAATAATATACCATGTTGAATTTCTGACTCTCGGGTAAAAAATCTCGTGATTGCACGATTGTGGCACTCGTTGCTGATTGCGTCCCGACAAACGTGCAATATTGCAATCTTTACCGACACTTCAAGTGCTACGCGAGAAATTAATGGAATCAATATCCTGTCGACATTGCAAAGAGCTCGGCAGCACAGAAAAGAAATCATTAGATACCCATGTGTATATGAAATGTGCACATTCCATTTTTCATAGTCTTGGTCAGGTTTTAGCTAGCAACGGAATACAGTAACGCTGTTTCCGGTGGTCTTGCATGTGAGGTTGTTAGATAGCCATGCAAAGCACTTGAGCATGTTACCATGAGGATTTTTATAGACTTTTTTAACATATAATAGAATCATCTTTATTGTACCGTACAATAAGAAGTAATATTTAGGATTAAATTAAGCACACAATTATGGTAGACCTTTGGATGGGCAGAAAAAAAAAAATATCGTCTTTAAGTCGGTTCTCAGCCGACCTCCTTCGGGAAAAAAATCAGTGTAAAAAGGATCGACATAGGTTCGGTTACCTAAGGTATTTCCAATTATTATTATTCTATATATAATGCACCACCTGCTCCCAAACTTCATCGCAGATGCGAGTATTCCTCCTTTTGAGTTACGAGTCTGATCGCACCCTCGCGGGAATTCACGACTGCAGCCGACTAAATAGAAATTTATGTCGATGGCCGCTTAACTATTAAAATAATTTTTACTATTCCTACAATAATACCGTAATTTTTGGCTAACTGCGGGTTTACGTGAATCGACCTCATCTTTATGAATACTTTAGAAAATTTGTGGAGGTGTTTGTTATTATGAATTGGAGTAAATTATCAAGCAATTTAAAAGGCATCAAATTTAATATACATAAATACCTAGGTAAAAGAATCCTAGTTGCATGTTAAATCGGTCTTTTACCGACTTTGCATAGAATTACTGAAACTTATAAAATATAAAGCTACTCTAGGTACTCCTACCTACCCTGTGCCTAAAATATATGAACATAGTTTACGAAAGCTAGGATAATTTTATTAATGTTGATGAAATTGTAATTCAACTGTGAGAAGTACGAACCTGTTTAAATTAAATCAATAAATAGTGACGAAGTATAGAGGCCATATTACTTTTTACTGCGATTGAGAGAGAGAGAGAGATGGCCTAGGTACATATTAAATAACGTCATTCTTTTCTTACTAGTCGTTGAGCTCCCTTAATTATGGTTGAGCTACACGATGACTGATGCATGCTTGCCGTCAGTTAGGACTGGTCTACTCAAAGCTGCTATGGTTCTTTCCTCAAAAGGCCATTGCCCTGCATTGTCCTACTCACATTATTTGCATTATTTTATATCTGGACTTTAAAAGAGACCATGCTTCTCTGAGTTCGTTTCGGTGTTTCTTCTCAGAGGTCGTCAGTTAGGAAATGCCGAATAAAAAACAAACCATTGAATTGTAAAAGTGTCTCTAAAGATCTACTTACAGAAATAAATATCATTTCATCAATTCATTTACAACCTAAAAATTATCGCGTTAACTAACATGTAGTACAGCCGCTGGACAAATGCGTAGAATGTAGACCCGGGCCTGTAGACGAGTTGCAATCTGAAGTTCAAATAGACAAACAAAATCTATGGAGATGACATTTGTGTACGCCCGATTTGTTGAACGCATAAGAATTTATTCTATTACCTATATTCGATTAGCGTTTATGCCACTTGTGTAGAGGGACAGAACGTAAGTAATAACTGTTGTCTTGCAGAATGAAGGTGAAGTCAGGTCTGCGGTTGGTGAGTGTGACTGCTGCGAACTCCCGGTGGGCGGTGACAGCCGAAGTGAAGCCGCGCGCTGCCACCGTCACTGCCACGAGACTGGAACAACCACTGCGCGATGACGAGACCTCTGACACGTACGTATGCTAATTACTGTTCATTACTCAATTGAATGCTTTGTTTGTTGCTTAAGGGTTAATGAGGGCAACCTAAGACCTGAATAGATAATCTTAAATAGTCGTAGTATATTAGTCGTATTATTGTTTTTCTATACGTACCTACGACACTGTTGTTGAAAGTGGTGATTCCTAAAAGATGCCAAGGAATAAACCCAATGATTAATACTCTTTAATAAGTACTAAAGACGTATGCAATAAGGTAGATTTTACTATCACAAATGCACAAGAAAAGATATTACCTTTTTCTCCAGAAAAGGTTAAATAAACTAGACGCACTCTATAGAAAAAGCTTTTATTAACTGTTTCCGTAAGTCTCACAGCTTAGTAAAGTAGGTACAATAATATAAAGCTTCCTGAACGACAAGATGAACACTAACTAACCGGTATTTCCTGTTAAAAGGACCAGACGCAATTATCTTATTCATTGTTAAATTGAATGAAAGATCTTGAGCATTTATACATATTAGTTTTATTGAATTTTCCTTTGAAAAATGGATACATATCTTAATCATTTTCAAAATAAATGTAATAAACTGTAACTGCCATCTGCAATTCAAGTTTGACTCACTTTAAACGATAAAATTCAATTGACTTTGAAGTGATCAAGTGACCATAGATAAAGTGGGTAGTATCATAGAGTAATAATTATGACAGGTAGTATCTACTCGTGCGTCAACCTAGTCAGAGAGATTTCAAGAATTCATTCCGTTTCTACGTATTTCTTAAGTGATCGACTTCAGTGATGACAAAGGTCAAATGTCAACTAACAAAATCAATTGGATGTTCGGGGAATATAACAAGTACCTCTGGCTAATTTCGATGTACACAAGGACCTTTTATGTCATTAATTCGAACGAAGTATTATGGCTTCATAAACGCCCATGTCGGTCCTTTGTTGAAGGTTCCTATATAGAATCTAAATATACATTTTGTGTAACGAGTTCTGTACCAAAATGAAAATTTATTTTTATTCTACGCGTTTTGTAACAGAATGTTTCCATTTCTCATTTCTTTGGCGGGATTTGTTCACAATTTCGCCCACGACTACTTTGCATTTGCACAGCCATAAATTTTGTCAGCGCTTTTCCGCTTAATGAAACTCGATGTCACGACTAACTTTTTATTGTTTAGCTAAATTTTGTGTTTCTGCTGCAAAACGTGAAACGACAACATCCAAAGAGAACGTGAACTTTAAAATAAAGACTACTACTACTACGACTATTGATTTATATGACGCGGGTTTTATTCACCTTCAAGATGTTTGACCTCAATAAACAACCTTTTAGGTAATAAAAGCTTTGAGGCTTTGCAAGTTTATGAAGTATTGTAACGAAATTTTATGATGTAGGGAATCTGAAGAAAGTAGTAGTGTCAGCGAGCCTGGTTGGGAGGAGATCCTCACCTGGCTAGTGGAAGTGGGAGCTGAAGGTGAAGGTGATGGGGAGGGGTTGGAGGGCGAGTCGGGACGCGGCACTGCCCGCATCAGCTGGTCCGCCAAAGTGTCTTCTGCGCCCACAACCGCATCTACCACGGCAGAACCACCACATGAGCACAGAGTCAGCACTCGACTTGATATTGAAAAAGATGATATACAAGCTGTGCTGCCGATTTCTAAGGTATTTAATAACCTTACTTACGTATTTACATACACAGTTAGGTATAAATTTGGGTCTGCGCCAACAGCTTGCCATAGTGGCGCATGTTTTAGGCTGTGTTCCGTGTAATATTCCTATTTGACCGGACTATCCCGTTATATGTCGTCTTACCAGGTTTCCCTTCGATCTTTACTTCAGGAGTGGAGCTGTCTTGGCGGGTATAATGATGATGATGACAATTGAGTAAGTTTTATGTGTAGCTACATCCAAGTTCGGGTTGCTTCTAAAAGTTTCTTAACACCAAAATCCCATGCTCTCCCCGCTGGCGAGTCACACACAATTTAGTCAAGAAAGTTATGTCTTGTGAAATAGGCATAAGTATTCTTGGCCTGTTCTTGATTTGAAAGATACCTCCATGTTTTTACGTACCTACCCAATTTACTATAATTAATACGTATACATATTTATCTTAGTTTCTCGGTAAAATGTATCTACGAAACCAATGAAGTAATAAAATGCGAATAATAATTACAATCACGGACACCCACTCGATTATTCGACTATTATCCAGACCGGTGCTCGAAATCAACAATTTATTGAGACATCGATTGTAACAATAAATTAAGCGAAAGGTATTTTCTCAGTAATTAATGGGACGAGGGGAGCCTCTTTTATTACTGTAAAGATATCTTTATTGGGCTTTATAGGTCTTTATGAGAGCTGCTCGTTACGAGCGACCCTGAGTTTTTTTGCGAATAGAGAGAATTTTGAGAATTTCGACTTTAGATATGGTTTACATTCAGGTCATAATTTTATTTCTTTAAAAATATTTTTAGTTTATGCAGCATTATTAAAATTACTATCTTTGTTATGAACGTGATTCTACCAAATCACTGAGATTAACTTTTAATGGTACACTCTTAGAATGAATGAAGTGGTGTAATGGCAGCTTTATCGCGAGCTAATGGAGGCTACGGTGGGTCGTAGCCGCCCACTGCGGCTGCTCACGCTCGCCTTGTTCGCCTCCGTGAATATTTGAATAACTGCTTTACTGTACATAATTATTCATGTCTATTACTCATCAATTTCAATTCTCAGCTTCCAGAACAGCTCTCAATTTCAAATTTTACAGGTCTAGGAAAGCATCTTTATTTTCATAATTGTTTGCCATTTAACATTTTCTCTTGTCTAAGAGACATAATATAATTAATTATTTTCGAAATAATTTCACAGTTATTACTGACAAAATAACAAATTAGGGATCAACAAAATCTTTTAACATTCCGAGAAGAAAAGACGCATGTTTTGTTTTATTTTCTTTACAAAATGTTGGCTTTTCTCCATTTCTTGTAACATGAATTCGCCGTTAATTTAATTTAAACGTTTCACTAAATCAAGGGATTGCGTTGCGTTGTGGGACTTGTGGCCTAGAGAAATACATTGTGTCGGGCGCCCGTATAATTTTCATACGTCAGCAACGTGTGCGGTCCCAACGGTGCGGCTTTAAATGAAGTTACAGAATAATATTTATAAAGCAATTAGTTTATCTCAATATTAGCGTGGAGCCATTAACTCGGCCTCGGGCGCTCTGGCGCTCGGGCTCGCGCTGGAGTGCGCTCTTCATATCTACTCACTGACGGATGAACGCTCGCTACTTGTCTGCCGCACAACTAGATGATTAAAGCAATTAAATTACGACGTGAGTGATGGAGTGTTTTATATGTAGGTACGACCACACTATAGTAGCTGCAGATTAATAGACGGACGCTATTATCGGCGGAGGCAATTAGGCGTTTATATCAAGTTTAGTGAAATGTCGCCAACAGGTACCTAAATTGCCTACTCTCCTAAGATACAAAGAACATTAATGTTACTAGTGTTTCGGTATAACCTAATTCACATTCATTTATTTTTACCCAGAGTAATTTGGAAGAAAGAATAATAGAATAAAACTTAATGACTACAACGGATTTTAGGTCTACCTATAGGGTTAGATTTACAAATGCAGATGGTAATCAAATAATTACTACTTGGTACAACACTAGTAAACTAATATCCCTGCAGCGGTTTTTATTACCTAGGCACTCTTTCTTTATTTAATACCTAGGTACATGTTATATTTTCACCAATGGATATTGTAGATTGTCGTGTGTAAGGAATTAAAAAAGGTCTCTGTAATCTATGAAATTGTAATCCAAAAGCAAAATACGCAATATTTATTTTGTTTTGTGTATTTAACATCTTGCTTCTGAAGTGGGTAGGAAGTTGTTGCAATGTTTTATGAATTTGGTTTTCGAAAGCGGTGACTTTGTCATCTCAGGTGTTCTTGTAGATACAGTTCTTTGGTCTGCAAAAATGTTTAACAAGATCCGTGTATCGAATGTGTCTTATATGATTATAAAGATGATTATATATTTCGTGGTATTCGTTTCTGCAGAACTGGGAGGTACTGAACACGGCCGTGCTGACAGGTCGGCAAGTGTCTCAGGCGATGAAGGTGCTGATCGTGTCGCAGGCCGGCCAGGTTGCCGATGTCACGCTGCAAAGCTCCTGCCATTCAGAGGATGAGAGCGTGTTGAAGGTACGTTTTTTACTTCGCGAGAATAGTTACATTTAATTTGCTATTTTAGCATTCATTTCATACTTCTACAGAGTAAAATATTAATATTGCTTTAAAAAAAAATAAGCATTAAAAAGTGCCCTTTTACTGCCGTATCTTTCAGCTGTTGATAGCACTGTAGGTAGATATTCTGAAATCGACGCAAGCTTTTTTAAATATAGGTATGCATACCTACCTTATATTTCTTCCCAATACTCATTATGCAAAAACAACTGCAAAGCTTTGATACAGCATCAAGAATTTTATGTGAACTTTCATTTCTTCTTTTAGTGTTGGTACCTATATACTTTATTTACGGCTAGGTTTAACATGTTGTTATTTGTGCCAGGTGTCATCATCATGTAGTTCTGTCTACGTGGACGGCTCTGAGATCCGGGGCTCGTCCAACGCGTCGGTAATAGTCAAGTACGGCACGTACACCGGACTGGCGCGTTTCACCGTCTGGATGCCTGAATACCCTCTCGAGATCGATGTCGATGATAACAGACTGTCGCAAATCAAAGGTAATCATTAGTGGTCAAACCTTTACATCACTAATCGCACACAACCACTACTTGTACTTACTTACAGTGGTTACCAGAATACTCGTTAAGAAAGTTGAACACTCATTACTTCAGCAGAATTTCATTATAGTATAAAACGTTGGCTTTATCTGTGAATCTATTTGAAACAACTCTGAAGTTGTTGAATTTACTAAAACAAAAAATAACTGATTATTTCTTGTGTTAGTACTCTTACTTAAAATGATTTTGCAAAGTATTTTCGTAATTCATAATATTGACACAAATAGAAACGTTAAATAACTATATTTGTTTGTTATTTGTTAATTCATCGTTGCGATAATTATGCACTTCGGTACTTCCATGTTTACTTTACCTACCTACCTTTACTTATCTACACAATAGGATGGAAAGTTCCCGATGACGCGAACACGAAGGACCGGGCGAGGAGGTCGCTGTCGGCGAGGGGCTGGGGCGGCTCCCGGCCGGACAACACCAACTCATTGTCCGAACAGCGCTCGTGCCGGCTCCGGTACCAACAAAGTAACGTTGAGGTAAGATAGATAATGAGATATAATAAAGTTGAAGTAGGTACAGGATTTGTTTCATGCTTCACAGGTGTATGCACTTAATATGTAAGTACATTTAAGAACAATAATATTCTCACCCTGGTAACCTATAGGTATATAATGGAAGTCTGCGTGCATGTAAATTTTTTTCCCAATAATTCACTAGTGCCCGTGACAACTCTATAATAGGAAAGCGCGATCCAACTAGAATACTAATGCCTGTAGTTAAGTCATCGTTATTCCACAAAAACTGTTATGTGATGTGTATATAAGTTTTTAACAAAATACCAAAATGTATTAAAGAATTAACTACCAATAAGACAAATGAAAATGGAGTTAAAAAAATGGCTTATGAAACACACTTTTTAAACTCTTCAAGAGTTTTTTGACAGTTGATATAAAGTAATAGTTGAAAAATAATTGTCAGTTAATTTTATTTTCTAAAAATATTTGTAATTGTTAATTTTAATTGACATGAGCCCATTATGGTTATAACTTTATATTTACAAATTGCCATGTGTAATTTAGTATTAAATTAATTGATTCTGTATGCTACAGTTCATAATATTTGCACACCAAAATGGTGAAATGTGTAGAACTTAAATTATATCTTAGCAGCTGTACATGTTCCACACTTCATACAAATAAATGATTTGATAAGTATTATGATATTTTTTTACCCAACTACGAAAAAAGAAGGGAGAATAGTTCTCCTTCCGTTCTTTTACTGTCACATACTTAGCTACTGCCTTCTAAATCTATAATGAATAAATACTCAATCGGAGGCAGCGTATATCGACAATTTTGTGCTGGAATGTTAATAAATAATGAGTTCTGTGCACTTTATTAATACTTATTTTACCTAACTACTAAAAAGGATGACTAACTTCTCAGGCATTTCTTACTATTCTTGCTGTCCCATATCTACTACTAACTAAATGGAAAGCAGAGTAGCAGTCAAGTTTACGGCCATTAGACTAATTAGGTAATATTGTTTGTCAAGTTATTACAATAGAAAAACTTGTTTTCCTCGGTGTAGGTGTACGCACGTTTCCTGGCCAAAGACCACGACTCTGGTCGTGTATCTTACTTCGTGTCTCGCCGCACGTGGCTGAAGGTGACGGAGCTGGTCCTCACGCGGGTGTCGGACCCTCGCATTGCGTCACTCCGCGGCCGCGTGCTGCAGGGACGAAGCACTGGACGCACTGAAGTGCAAGTACTGTCGCCTATTACAGGTAAACTATCGTTTCTACTCTAAAAAGTTTTAATAATTTCTTTAAGGCTTTTGAAAGGTACATATTTATAAATCGAATGTCAATGTTGTCACCCGCTGGGGACGTTCTAGAGAGACATAGGTACGCCGACCTGAGGTGAGGTCCTTCAAAAGGTCAGGTGTGTAGTAGGTAGGTAGGTAGGTACCTACCTACTCACAACCGGTTTTGCGTAGGACAAGATGTATGAGTGGCCTTCTGTAGTTTCTGCTTACCCCTATGAGGAAAAGGCGTCAGAAGAATGTATGTACTTTTTTTTGTATGCTTCTGGGCGTCTTTGGGTGTTCACGTGTGAGGGTTGTTATCTACAACTGTATTTCCAAATAATCTACCGCTAAGTAATAATGTACTAATATTATTGCGTTTCTGTTACGCGATTAAATTAGATATAAAAACGCGCTAGAGATAATGTTGGTGTTGTTGCCGTATAGGCTGCAGTTGTTCCTTACTATAAGGTTTGTCATCTGACAATGAAAACGTGATCTCGGTTTCAAGTAGGTACCTGACATAATAAACATTGATGATAATTATATTATGTTTGTCAATTTCTTTAAGTTATTCCGAAAATCAGCCCTTATTTTTACTCACTCACTGACATAAGTAAGGCTTACAAAGAAAGATATAACAACAAGATAATAGCGCCTGGATATTTATTATCTACTCCTCGGAGCTGTGCCTAAGGATTTCATCGTTGTAGATACGAATACATACATGCATACTACTACACCAAATCGTAATAGGGTAGGTAGGTAGTAGGGTTCTAATCTCCTTATCGTGTCCATCTCCAATTGACGCTTCCAATGCTTTCGTGACTCGACTGAATCTCAGAACCGTAGTCAATCGGCAATCGGCAAACGAACTTATTTTACTATTTTCAACTTGGGGGTCTAGTCAAGATTAGAATCTATTGACTTAGACTGGCTCTGTCTAGGTAAAAATCAGACTCAATGGAGTTGATGGGTATCATTTTTTGCCTTTCAAATGAAGCTAGCCAAGGGTAGGTAGGTATATTGATAAAGATGAGAAAAACGTAAGTTTGTAAACCTTGGTTTCCCTTGACACTTATTGTGGGGCGCTAAGTAAGGTACTTATACTAGTACCACCTGGTCAATATCATATTGGTTCGAAGTGGTTGCAGGAGTTGAGCGATCATTTATGTAATCAGCCTTGCTGTATTCGACGGATCGCCTGATGGTTAGCGATTACTGCCGCCCATAGTCTATGGGCGGCGCTCCAGAGGAGTCAGTCACGTCAAGTGCGTTGCCGGCCTTTTAAAAGGGTTCGAGCCTCTGGTATCCTCACTCGCTCGGCGAAAAACAACGTAAGCGTTGTTTCACGCCGGTTTTCTGTGAGGCCCTGGTATCACTCCAGACAAACCGGCCTATTCGTGCCGAAGCATGGCTCTCCCACGGCATTTGTTTTAACTTATTTACTACATTTTCTGTGAAATACCTACATGGTGCAATTTTCTTTTTGCCATTTTGTAGGCCGTGTTATCGGTCTCCGTGAGGTGCGCGTGGGCAACGATAAGGTATCGATCTCGAGGCTGCTCGTCCGCGTCATATCCGGGCTGCAGCTCAACATATCACCGGACACCGCCATCGAGAACGGATACGTGTCCGAAACTACCGTCACACGGCGACTTACAGCGCAGTACCAGGTTCGTTTTCAGTTGTCAATTAATATTTAAATCACTTTCTTTAAAACTTTTTTTAAACTAATTTTCATGGATTAATATTACAACTTTCCCAAGCAGACCAAGAATTAGTTATACAAATAATACAAACAACTTAATAACAGCTAGGTTCTAGGTATAATGTTTTGGTTTTAATTTTTGTGACTTCGATCAGGGGCGGGATTTGATTTGAACTTACAAACTGATTTCTGACACTTACGCGAATATTAGACATTGAAATGAAACTATGTACTTTTTACGGATTTTATCGCGGTATATTGATATTATTTAATTCCCGACGTTTCGGATCCTTTACTAAAAGAAACACTTGAACTAACAACTTCTGTTCAAGTGTATCTTTTACACAATTGGACAACATTGTTTAGGTTTAAGGTTTTTTTCCCAAAATGTTATCCAGATCTCAAATATGACAATTAGATGTGTTCCGTCCTTATTGTCGGATGTGCTCAGTTCCATTCACCGAGAGGTCCTCGATATTATTCCACATTTTCCGTAATTTGATGATATTTTAGAGTTTACAAAATCTCTCAATCATCATTTCCTTGTGACGTGTGAAGTGTTTCTTCGGGTAATGGAAATTCTGGGAGAGAGTCACTTAAAATCGGAGATACTTCGAAAGGTACCTAGGTACATTATACCTAATGCTAAATTGAATTTTAAATTTCAGGAAGGCCTATTGGACATAGACCTGGAATTCTCTGACGGCAGCCACACTGCGCTGCGTGATGTGGCGGTATCAGACTACTTCCTGGTGGTGGAGAGTCTCGACCCTGAGGTGGTCGCGTTCGCACCCATGTATGCGTCCCGACATCCTCGGGTTATCGCCGTTGGAGAGGGTAAGTTCGTGTATCAATTTTTTTATTTACCTATATAAATAAATATGATGGTTTCTTTGTATGTTTGTCTTCTATGCATTCCCAAACCATTCATCCGATTGTGATGAAACTTGTACCTATGAGTTGTTCTATGTAAGCCCGCGAAGATTCCTGGCCCGAAAATCTCTACTAATATATAAAGCTGAAGAGTTTGTTTGTTTGTTTGCTTGAACGCGCTAATCTCAGAAACTACTGGTCCGATTTGAAAAATTCTTTCAGTGTTAGATAGCCCATTTATTGAGGAAGGCTATAGGCTATATCATCACGCTACGCGGACGAAGTCGCGGGCAGAAGCTAGTAATTAAATAAAAGAAGTACTATTAGTGTATCCCGGGCGCCGCCAATACTAGCTGTCACCTATTTCGATCCTGTCCTGATCTAATCTTCGCATTTTTATCAAATTAAAACCTTTCATTTCAGGAAGCGGCGAGCTGTTACGAGTGACTCTGTTAACTCCTGAACAATGTCGCACTGGGCCTTTACGACGCGTGGCTCTCCCCGGCAAAGGCGACACGAAGACCCCGGCCAACATCAAGAACATACCCGGTGCCATAGCCACGGCAGCCGCCAGCGTGGACGTAGACTTCAGTGGAGGAGATGCCCCACAGCGACCTGACACGCCGCAGAACGACGACATCATGGCGAGGGGCGGCATGAGGAGCGGATTGGCTGAACTTGGAGATATTCTTAAAGGTATGTGACCTCTTTTAAAAAAGGTGGATTGATTGTAAGAAAGGTTCAATTTGAAAATATTAGCCCTTTAGTGTGTTTAATCAAATATATATTTAGCCATCTTCAAAGACTAATGTCTAGTATATAAAAACAATTATTTTATAATTTTTATCTGAAGGAGTATCTATTTATCTAGAAGGAGTATTTATCTAGTTTCTGGCCAGTTCTTCTCCATAAGACCCGCTATTTGGAACTAGTCATATTAAACAAAGCATAATGATTTTCCAGGTTACCCGTCTTTCAAGGACGAGAACAACCACGAGCCGACAATTGCGCAGGCGCAGCAGTACAACTCCATCTACCGCAATAACCCAGCGCCCCATTCTCAGCACCAGACTGCACAAACTTCAGTCGTTATCGGTTAGTGTTACTGTAAACTTACCTTTAAAGTGTATTCATCATATCAGCCTATTGCCGTCCACTGCTGAACGTAGGCCTCCCCCAAAGAGCGCCGACCATCCCGGTCTTGGGCAACTCGCATCCATCCGCTGCCAGCCACCTTCTTCAAATCGTCAGTCCATCGTGTCCCAAGGCGTCCCACACTGCGCTTAAAGTGTATTGATTCTAGATGATACAAGGCATAATTGTGATTTCTTTCAACAGGAATATATGTCGTGCTTGGTGCGTTCTGCTTTGCAATTGTGGTAAGTTAAACATATTGTTACGCCTATTTAAAACAATGAAGTTACGCCCCTAATGTAGGAAACCAATTGTTTAGAAACATAACCTTAATATGTCTCCCACACAATATGGTCATAATTCGTTTCCAGGTGTTTGTGGTATCGTGTGTAGTATACGCGTCCCGAGTGAAACCCGGTGGGGGCGTTGGAGTGCTCCCCGGGGGCGGAGGTGGCAGGGCTCCGCCGGCCGGCCTGCCCGACGGAGCGCGCCTCCAGGTGGCCGGCCTCGTCGGCACTACGCTCGGCCTCGCACGCGACAAGTCCTCACGAGACTCCACTACCAACGCCCATGACTGGGTCTGGCTTGGTAAGATTTTATATACTCGTAATTACTAGTGATGACACAAACATCGCACATACTAGAAGCAGAAAATGAGAAAGAATCGTGTAAAATAAAATTATTATTTCTTAATTCCCAACTAGAGTATTTGACAGCAATTCGTTCAAATATGGCAGTGATCCGATTAGGCTCTTCTAGCCTTTAAGTCTAGTCATGGGATCCACTTTAATTAAATTACGATTATTAAGTAATCCTAGTAAATTCTATGATATCTGCAGTAAACTCACAATATATTAATGTTTCTTTTATATCCATGTGCTGTATCTAGATTTGTTTTTTATTTTCTTTTCGAAAATCTGCTTGAACAGATTTCTTAAAAAATGCAGTGCCTTTGAACTATATAGTCAGCTAGTTTTATCTTATTTTTTAGATAACAGAGTACAAGTAGGTAGATAGTTACCCAAAATACAAACACATGCTCAATAACACCTTTACTTGTATAAATTCTTGTACCCCGTAATACACTTAATAATTGAGTCAAAAATGAAGCTTTCAACTTTCCAGGACGCGCGACAATCGAGAGAAACGGGAACCGTCACCCAGCGAACCGTAACTCCTCGCAACAGACCGACAACGGCAACACAGAAATGAGGATCACGTCCAACCCGCTCAACTACAACTATGTGGACCCTGACGACGCGATCCGCGACAACGGGAACGTGATGGTGACGAGCTTCGACAACCCTAACTCTATCGAATTGCCGTCGCAGAACGACAAACAGAAGGTGATCGACACCACCACGTACTGCAAGAAGCCGGCGCGACATACCCGACACCACTCCGGAGATGGACATTGGCAGTAAGTGATGTTTGCAAGTTTTTTACATACATACCTACATACATAAAGTCACGCCTCTTTCCCGTAGGGGTAGCCAGAGACCACAGACTTCCACTTGTTACGATTCTGACATACCTCTTTAGCTTCATTCAAGTTGTTTGTTTTTTTTTGTATGCAAGTTTTTTGTCATTTTCGACTCATAGCAATGTGATGTGTTTTAATTATATCCGCTATTTTTCTTAGATTCTGTTTCTGAGAAAGAATTCTTAAATTTCCTCAAGGCCACAATAACAGACTCTGGTCCGTTTTGCACGCTCGCCCGTCATTATATCTGTGTTGTGCTTTACGCTTAGTAGTTTCTCTGTGCATTATTTTAATAATTATGGTATAATTTACTCCATTTGGTCTACAGGACGGACGCCAATAACCCAGATGACTACCGACCTCCTGTGCCGCCCCACAGGAACTCATCGACTCCACAGCCCCAGGTTCCAGTACCACCAAGAAACCCAAGCAAAGTAAGATATTGACATATCTAAAATAATTTTGCACTGAAGTAATAATCTATTGATAAACAAAAATTATTATAATATTTCAGATTTTGCCCGAGACTGTCATGCCACCCACAAGACGAAATCATTCCAGAAATCATCAAAAGAAACATGACCGCGATTACGAATCCCGACGATCTCCAGAGAATGGCCGCCGCTCAGACCGGTAATTTTTGTTCCATTTTACGAATGCCATGCGGTCTCTGTATTTTTCCTAATCTGTAATGTCCTATTTTCAGAATTATTGATCTAAACAAACTGGACGCCCCTTATTTATTGAACAGAGACATGCAAGACTACAAACGCGAAACGAACCCGACCGCTCCCAGAAATGACTTCGAAGACAATGCAGTTGAAAAGCTGACTGACAAAGACGACTGCGCACGTTTATTTGAATTCGACAACGACGCACCACTCGTGATGGAGAACAAGGACTACAGAGAGATCGTCGGCCTCAACAGAGGCACCGAAGACTCGCGACGAACATTCGCCAAACCCGAAAGCCCCGACTACATGCACGACTCTGGAATTGGTAAGTTTCTCTTCTAATAACGCTATTTCATTGTTAAATTTGCGTATTCAACATTTGTTCTAATGAGCTCCTCTTTTACAGGCCTACCTGAAGTACAAATGAGGCACAAGAATAGATCTAAGGAGTCAAAAGGAGATTTCGTGGAAGCCGCCAACAAGAACAAAGGTAAGTTTCTCTACATTACGGAGATAGAATTACCAAGAGTTGTTTGTGAGTAAGAGAAGCCGTAATCATTGAATTTACTTTTGTATTATAGGGGGCAATTCGCCAGAGGTGAAGCGCGCCACGATAGTGGGCAACCCGATGTTCTCCCGCGGCGAGGAGGGCGGCCCGCGTGACGTCAGCGCCGAGGCGCTGGGCCTGGACGAGCTGCACATGGACTACGATCAGATCATGCATTATTTCCACAACCTCAAGGTATAAACCGCCACCGCACCGTCCCACCATGCTTCTAGTGTAGATGTTGCTGTCGCTTGCATCGATACCCGCTCCGTCACGTCACGCCGCCGCCACGAAGCGGTTCTATCATGTTATTATCGTGTCTCGATGTTCGATGTACTTTCTTATGAATGATAGAGCCTCAATTTTGATGCATTTATAATGAACTTAGGATAATATTTTATATGAGTACTTACATTTTATATGACTATACATAATGAATGCCGTGCAGTATTACAACACTTGTTATACCTGTTAAGATTCATTCTAAGGACTTCTTCATTACTTCACACCCTGCAGCAAATTCGATATTTCGGGTGATCGCCCAAACACAACATTCCACTTTTCACCTCTTCTAAACCATTATTTATTTTGTCATCAATGTAGAATGCTAGAAAGCAGCTAACTTTTACCACTAGCATAGTAAGTAGTCTCTAACTTCACGATAATATTTAGAAAAATCTCCTTTGCTGCAGAATTCTGATATGTATTTTTAAAATTTTTCGCAGGAATCAAACGCCTGAGTAGAGCAGATCATTGCAAAGATCCGGCAGATATTGTCTACGTTTAAATATCAGCATATCAGCAAAGCTCCGCCATTCGACGTATACAATGCACCCACTGATACGTCCGGGGCTGCCGGGCTGGAGGATAGTACCATTGACACACACAACAACAACGCGTACTCTGACGCACACATATACGAGAACGTAAGCAACGGGAACACAGTCGCACCCACACAAATGCTTTGCGACTCCATCGCTCACAAAAATAATTTCATGAAAACTCAATTGAAATTCTTATTAGAGCACCTGAGCGAAGCTTACGAATAAAGTTGTTGACGGTCAATGTATTATCCTCGATACAATATGTGTCTCAAAGTGGATCCTTGCAGTGATCGAAATCGAAACTATACAAATTGTAACTGTTTTATACATAATAATATTATCGTTAAACGTATTTACTCTAGTCATCTACAAAGCTGCACATATTTAAAGTACCTAATAATGATAATTGTGTGCATGTAGTTAATACTCATAAATTATGTCAATGAATATAATTATAAATATTACTCACGCGAGGTTTGCCTGTATATTGATATTACTATCTCCTTATGGTAACGGGCTAATTTATTGATGTACACTAAAGCGCCGTATATCCTTGCCTACGATTTGCTAACGTTAGGATATCTCGATATTGTAATATTCCCATACCAAATGTTGCATTCGTTCTAGATCTGTATATATGGTTTACCTTCAAGGTAAATACGCTACCTCACTTTTATCTTAACTTAGAGCTTAGCTGATGTACGCAAGTTAAACGTAAAAAAGCATTTATTTTAGAAATATCTGAATGCAAATGTCTTTCTTTTTCCCGCCTACCGTGTATTAAATAATTAAACACAATAGTTATTATAATTAAGACTGCAAATCGCCAGTTTTTAGGGAATATAGTATATAAGTATAGTATAAGAGATACCGAACTAGTCAAATATATTATTCTTATAATGATCTGAGCTAATTTATTTGCTCAATTCTTTGTTCCACACATTCAGAATTGGCGTAACTGTCAACTAAAATGTTTCTTAAAAAATATATGTAACTTAAAGGTTTCGTATTATTACAGCCTAATTATTAAATTAAAAAATAGAGATTATTTTGATTTTGTAGGAAGCACTGATTTATTTATTAATAGAAGACTATAAATATGGATAATTAACATTAAACTATAAACAAATTGTTCTAGCAACAGTTCACAAGTTGGTTCAATCTAAAAGGATGGTTTAAAGTTGTGATAAAATGACTGCTAGGGATTGATTTTTTAAGCAGTCTATTTTATAAATAAAAACCATATCATATATAAATATAACGCTTGTATGATATTGTAAACACATTATTAATTTATTGAAAATGTAAATTGCATTTACTTGTAAGTTAGTGAGTTAGGCTTTGTAAATATTGTTATGACGTTATATAATTTATAGGTACTTATGGTGGAGATGACAATGCAGAATAGAAAATATATGTGGTAGATGTCGCTTAACATATTATGGACAGAGTAGAGTTGCACACAATATTGTGAGATGTTTCATGTCTGTTACAATTGTACACTAAATAGTAAATGTTTTATCTTGTATTGTGTATTAATGTGACCCTAAATATATATAATAGGAGCCATGAACAACTAAGATGTACTGTTTACTTTTAGCCACAAATGGAGGTCGTGTCGTGCAGAGCACATTTCTGCTTGCACTACCTTTATTTGTGAATCACATGCTACTCTTTAAATACTTATAGCGTGTTGTTTGGCTTTTGTCGTTAGGTTAGGGACGAGTCATAAGATATTAAGTACTCTACGCTGTAGTATTTGTTACTGTAATACATTTGTTTTTGTTGAGTTTTTGCCATAATTGTAAGAAAGGAGTTTATAAATTATTGCTACAAGGTAATACATGTATGCAAACTGAGGCTTGTCACGAAAATCCTTTCATAAAAATGTCAAATTTAATAAACCATTATTAATTATTTGTGGTTTCTTTTATCAAAACCCTGTTCTAATCCATACACAAAAACTTAAGGTTCAGCTCAAAGCCAGGGGTTTCCACAAAAATAATATATATAAATACTTTTATTTTATGTTTTATATTTCAACTACTTAGCCTAATAAAAATAAACATTTACAAATACTTTCCATACCAGCGGTGGTCAAATGGTGACAACATTCTATGACATCCACCCATATTATTTTGTATTATATACTTCATTGTGTAATAAGTCTGATTATTATCTTCTAACCATTTCTCATCCTCTGCCTTCTTTTGCAAGATCTCAAGTGAAACAGCCTCAGCTTTGAATGGTAAACGCTCTGCCACAATTTTGAGCATGGGGTATACCTGAAAGTGAAAATATATTATGATTTAAAAAAGATGCAACTGCCTCATTAGCCTAGTGGTCCTAAGTGTGACTGCTACGCTAGAGGTCCTGGGTTCGATCCCCAGGTCGAGCAAAGTGTTATTGGGTTTTTCTATTTATTTATTTCTTTCTATATTTCTATCGAAATGCCCAGTAGCAGCTTGGAGTTTGGAATTTGTGCTCGGTTAATGGCAATAGGCTTGCCCCCTATCACATGGGACCTAAAAAAATCCGGCGAACTGTGGGTGTACATTAGTACGCCTCTGCCTAACCCTTCGGGGAATACAGGCGTGATGGTATGTTAATGTTATAATGTGTATGTTAATGTTAAAAAAGATTCCTTATTTAGATTCTCTTAATAAAATCACAAAATATTTAGCTAAATAAAGTATGATTTCGACGGCCGATCTGCCCGACTCCGACGTACGTCTCGATTAGCCCAGTGTTGTGAGGAGTGCCTTTTAACAAGACATAGTTGAGTAAACAAGCACTTTAAATAGGGGTTTCATATTTCATACATACCTCAGCATAATCACATTTGCCACCCACTTCAAGAATAATTCTGCCAGCTTTGATGGGAGTGACGTAATGGTCAATAGCACCTTTGCCACCACCCATACGTTGACCTTGACCTTTCTTAGTGACAGGCTGCCATGGGGGATCCACTCGCCAAATGGCGAACATACTTTTCTGGTCCAATCTTCTGGCCACTACTAAACGGGCCATTTCAAAATGTTCTGAGCGCATCCTGCCGCCTCCTGTAGCCTAAAAGTGTCATAACGTTACTATTATAGGAAAACCACTTAATTGTCCGGGCAAACTAGGGCCGGGAGAAGTGCAGGTGGCAGGTACTCCACCTCCATAACTTCGCCCAGTGCGGGCGCCTTAGGCGACGACTCAAGTAAGTGGTATGGTTATAGCTTTTTTTTCTAATGATGAAAGTTCCTACTAGTCACAATACTAAAGAGATCAAAAACCATCACCATACTACACCCCACTCAGCTATAAAAGAAGCCATGGAAAGATCAGGTAACATCGTCACTGGGGAAATAATCAATGCCAAATATGGACCCGACAAAATACCGACCTCAACATTCTTTCTCAATCTGGAACCTGGACCAAATAACAAAGCCGCCAAGGATGTAAAGGTTATCTACAATCAAGTTGTTGTCATTGAAGAACCCAAAAAGAGAAACTCGGTTGTCCAGTGCCAACGTTGCCAACAATATGCTCACACCAAAAACTATTGCCTCAAACCGTTCCGCTGTGTTAAATGTGGGCAATCGCACAAAACGTCAGACTGCACTAAAGTTGACCGTAATACCCCAGCTGTATGTGCCTTGTGCCTTGGCCCGCACCCTGCTAACTACAAGGGATGCCAAGTATACAAATAAATACTGGCTAGAAAAACAGCTAAATCACAACGTCGGGTAAACAAAAACGTACCTCCAGAACAAGTCCCTCTCAGCCAAAACCTCGCAAGACGCAATCCGGATCATAGAAGAACGCCAAACACGGAAAGCAGGCTAACATATGCCGACGCGATGAAATTATCGAATGTGAACCAGGAACCGCATAACTCGATCCCTCCCACAACAAATAGCCATTCTTTGGTATTCCACTAATTTAATATTCCACTAAAATATCAAATTTTTCCGATTGTTTTGTATGTATTCATACAAAACAATCGGAAAAATTTGATATTTTATTACAACAAATGAGTACCCTAATGAGTCTCATAGTATCACTTGTTGAAAATTTGACAAAATGAACACACTAACAATAGCAACGTGGAACATCAATGGGCTAGCCCCTAATAAGAGTGAGGCAGAGATTCTAATTAACACACATAAACTTGACATCTTACTTGTATCTGAAACACATTGTACGGCAAGAACAGATGCTACCAACTACTCGCTGTGGAAAGTATGCAGAAGCAATAACCACCCAGTCATTCCCAAACCCCCCATCAAAAACGCCAACAACACCTGGGCCAAAACAACACAAGAAAAGGCTAATGCATATGCTGCTCACTTGGCTCAAATATTTACACCAAACACACCGGACTCAGAAAATGATCCCAGTGATATTGATCAAGTACTTAGCCAAGACTTTCTAATGGACCTGCCTATAAAGCATGTATCTCCAAGAGAATTGAAGGGGCGGTAGCCTAATGGCTAGGGCGTCGGACTTGCGATCATGTGGTTGCCGGTTCGAAACCCACCCATTGCACTACCGACGTGAACCCACTCGTAACACAAGCTTATTTAGCTTAGCACGAGGGGTTAACAAGAATACTAGTAATACGTGACCCACATTGCTAGTAAGCTTTTTTAAAAAAAAATTACAAACAACTATAAACCTCCTGGATAGTAGAAAAGCTCCGGGGTTCGACCTAATTGATAGCATGGTACTTAAAGAACTTCCGCTGAAAGCCATAATATACCTCACCTCCCTCTTTAATAGCATACTGAGAATTGGTCATTTTCCAGCGATATTATTTGCGATACTTTATCGCAAATAATATTCATATTTTTTTATTAATATATTAAATTAATAAAAAAATATGAATCCATGTCCTACAATCTATTTATTAAGCATAAATTAAACACAATCACAACAAATTCACCATCAGCTGATCCGCCATTTTGTAGCGTTATCTACAAGGTGTTGGCGTTCGCTACGTGTCGATCGCTAGCAAGCGAAGTCGTTTGTCAAAAGTGTCACTTGGCTAGGATTTCTATGGAGATTATTGTACTTCTCTAGCGTTTCGTTTAAACGAATAGACTAAATGGACATTTGGCTACCAATTTTTAATTCTATTCGTTGGCTCAAATTACTTGTCGTAAGCTAGTGTCATTCCCATACATTGAGGATTCTATTCTATTCTATTCGATTAGCGTTCATGACACTTGTCTAAGCCCCCTGGAGTGCCTCAGGGCTCGGTACTTGGTCCTGTACTCTACTTTGTATACTGCAGACCTACCAAAGAATCCTGATGTAACCGTAGCAACATTTGCTGATGATACAGCCATACTCGCATCCAGTAGTAATCCAACAGAGGCATCAGAAATTCTTCAGAGCAGTCTTACTGACATAAGTGAATGGCTTAAGAAATGGCGAATCAAAGAAAGTGCATCAAAATCTGCCCACATCACTTTTACCCTCAGGAAAGATGACTGCCCACCAGTTAAGCTCGGTGATCACCCGCTACCACACTCCGATCATGTAAAATATCTTGGAATGCATCTTGATCGCAGGCTGATTGGAGAAAACACATAGAATCGAAAAGAGATGAACTCAACAACGGCGACTCTCCTGGTTGCTGGGTAGAAATTCAAGATTGTCACTGGACAATAAGTTGTTGATTTACAAAACAACTTTAAAGCCGATATGGACTTACGGCATTCAACTCTGGGGCTCCGCTTGCGACTCCAGTATTAATAAAATCCAAAGAGCTGAAGACTTCATCCTCAAACAACTAGCCAACTCCCCGTGGTTCATAAAAAATGCAGAAGTTCATGACCATCTAAAAATCAGCACAGTGAAGGAAGAAATAATCTCATCCACAAAAAAGTACAAAACGCGACTATTGCGCCACCCAAACAAACTTGCCGTGGAACTTACAGTTCCGAGAACCCTGAGACGACTAAAAAGGCGTGAAATATTGGAATTGGCAAAAACCCTAAAGCTACATGGAAACTTATCAAAAGTATATCCAAAACACAAAAAATCAAATCTACCGCAAGTGAGTTGTTATCTCAGACAGCAGATCCATCTTATTCAGTGGATAAAGTTAATTTCTTTTTCGCAAGTGTTGGCGAGGTACTCGCATCGAAAATAACTTATGCTCCTGGTAGCCGTGACGATGCCTACGACCACGTGGCGAACTACCCTAACTCTATGGCACTATTTGAGACTGACAGTGAAGAGATTGAACGGCTCATCCTAAATCTTAAAACTAATTGTGCCGTGGGTTGGGATGGGATCTCAGCTGCTTTGATTAAGGACGCTAGACATGTACTTACTCCCGTAATATTACATGTATTTAACCTTGCTTTAGCGTCAGGAGTATTTCCTGTAGTCTTCAAAAAGGCTGTAGTTCACCCAATTTTCAAGAGCGGGGACAGAGACAGAGTAAACAATTATATACCTATTTCGGTACTCAATATATTGTCAAAATTATTAGAAAAAATATTAAACAATAGACTTTTACAGTATCTTAAATCTAGCAATATTCTCTCTGCTAACCAATTTGGCTTTCGGTCTGGAAGAAGCACGGAAGATGCAGTCTTGGAAGTAACTGGCACCATCGCACAAAATATTAAGAAAAAATTGAAAACTTGCGATATTCCTCTACCTTTCCAAGGCCTTCGACACTGTCTCTGTCCCCCGCTTGATCAAGAAGCTGGAACGCATCGGTATCAGAGGGATCTGTCTGAATGTTTTCGAAAGCTACTTGGCTGAACGATCGCAGATTGTTAAAATAGGTAATTATATCAGTGGCGAGCAAATGCTTAATTATGGAGTGCCACAGGGTAGTGTCCTTGGACCTACCCTGTTCTTAATATATATCAATGACCTCTGTAACATTCCCCTTACTAATACCAGAATTATCACTTATGCCGACGACACCGTCCTATTAATAAATGGCAAAGATTGGTCAGAGGCCCGATCACATGCAGAGTCTAGCCTAAATATTGTCACAAACTGGCTATCAGTCAACCTACTTACCCTTAATCTCGGAAAGACAAAATTCATTACTTTCGGGCCCAGAATAACCTCACAGCCAGATTCTTCTTATCTACTTAAGATTCATAATAATTGTAATAAAGAAACTCGCACCTGCAATCTCTGTCCTCATATTATGCGTACAGATAGTATCAATTACTTGGGCGTTTTACTAGATAGCCAAATGGCCTGGAATGCACAAATTGACCAATTGGTATCCAGAATCTAATCCAGAAAACTAATTTTTGTTTTTAAGAACCTCCGCTCATCTGCTGACTTTGCCACGCTACGTATAATCTACTTTGCACTTGCACATTCCATAATGACTTATTGCGTCACTGCCTGGGGTAGTTCTGCCAAATGCCATATGCTTCGTATCGAAAAAGCGCAGAGAGCAGTGCTGAAGGTTATGATCCACAAACCCATACGTTTTCCTACTTCTGAACTTTACGGTATATGTAAAGTCCCTACAGTCAGACATACATTCCATCTAAATACTATAATGCGCAAACATTCAGGCCTTCCATTCGACCCTGATTTCACAAAGAAAAAGCACAGAGCTGATAGGGTTTGTCGAGTGGAATTTGCAAGGATTACAGCTGTACAACGGCAATACCATTTTCTGAGTCCGATTTTGTACAATCGAGTAAATAAAAACTTAAACATTTATTCCCTCACCCTTCGAAAATGTAAAGCAGTCACCTTCATAGCCTCTCATACGAGGAAATAGAAAATATTGTTAAAATTTAGCCCTTGCACGCGAATAAACACACACATCACACTCACACACTCATACAATTACACTCACAAACACACAACACGCGCGCATGATCGCGCGCACACCCACACACATACACAAAAATTATTATTGTTGTTATACTGTTGTTATATTCCTATCAACTCTATACCAATGGAGTTAATATAAGTATAACAACACTATGATACTCAATTTTTTTTTTCTTGTGTTTTACTTTGTATATTTCTGGAATGCTGTCGCCTCATTATCTGGAGGTGGGCGCTAATGACTGCGACACAGTTTTATAACTCATGCGGTTATTATCGATCACAAAATATTCATTATTTCTAGTTCCAATAAACTATTTGATTTGATTTGATACTTCAATATTTTAAACTTACAACAACACCATATTGCTGCAACTGCAGGTTTGTGTGTAGTGGCTCTGGACCTCGCATGTATCGGAGACGCTTTTGCATCTTAGGTGGTTTCAAGTTAGCAGGGTATGTAGGCACCTTATCATATATGCGAAGCCTTTGACGTTCAGGTATTTCAACATCTGAAATATTAAAATAACACTAAAGTCATCACTGGCTTCTATCATTCTCTTAGCCATTCCCCAACCAAATGCATTTGATCTACACAGGATGAATGCCATATGCATTGATGATAATAACCAGTCTAACCAGCCTGTTCTATGAAAACCGGGACCGAAAAATTCACATAATATGTGAGGCATAAAGGGGACCTCAATATATTGGTTTCCAACATGTAGAATTCGTTTTCAAATATTTGATGTTGAAATAAAGCACTTTTAAGCATTTTATTGCAATATAATCGTTAATATTCTTTTCCCAATCTTATTATATTGTACTAGCTTCTGCCTGCAACTTCGTTCGCGTAGCGTGATAATATATATAAGCAAGCTATAGCCTTCCTCAATAAATGGGCTATCTAACACTGAAAGAATTTTTCAAATCGGACCAGTAGTTCCCGAGATTAATGCGTACAAGCAAACAAACAAACTCTTTAGCTTTATATATTAGTATAGATATGATAATAATAGTATTTAATAATATAAGCTGCTTACAACCTAGGCAGCATACATTAAAATGCAAAAATTATATCTTTGAAATAGAAATCAATTCTGTAATATTTTACTACTTTGGTACTTACGGTCATAATTTTTGGGAGGAGGAAAATACTTTATACCAGCGGCTAATACCAGCTGTGTGCTCTCCGGCTTTAATAGACCTAAAATAAATAATAGTTTTAGGTTAAATAGTAAGCTACCAAATTATTGATTACATGACTTTCGTTACTCACCAAGCGACAAACGAAATGATTGAGTTAACATTATTATAAAATTTCTATAATAAACAAATAATTCATTAAATATTAATGTGGTCTGATTTTATTTTTAAAATAATGTATTATTTATATTTTAGATCATTTGACGCAGATGATAGTGTGTGAGTGATTGAGAGATTGAGACACTCACTGACATGCATGACACATGACACCATGACACTGACAATGCGTATTATTGCATCTATTTTTTTTTATTATGGCGCCACACTTTTTGTGTATTTGCCAGTGTCAAGTATAGAGTAATCAAGTAATATTTCCCATCATGGGATTGTATTATGGCACCACACTTTTTGTGTTCGCCAGTGTTAAGTTTATGTTGTTCAGTTGCCACAATAAAACGGTAGAAACTTTATTGAGGCTATGATGGAGTTTAGGAGTGAACCCAAAAAGACACGATTTTCAATTCTATATCATTTGCCTACATTCTCACACGTTCACGAACACTTAATAGTTAATTATCCACCATAATTACACATTAAACTTCAGAGAAATTCAAGTAATATAAAATCGACAATGTGCACTTTTCATTTTCCCGCCTAAACTTATTGCATCTCTTTGTAGTTTGTGCACTGACAGTCTGACGCTGACAACGAATAGAGGTGTCTTTCAGCTCTGAATCAGCTGAGCAAAGTGTTATTGGGTTTTTCTATGAAATTCCCAGTAGCAGCTCGGAGTTAGGAATTTGTGCCCGGTTAAACAATATTTTACCACATAAACTTTGTTCATTATTGTTCAATTATTTTTACTACGACATTTTAGAAGGTTTCTGAATTATTAGTTACTACTTATTTTATCTGAAGATTTTTTCGATCTGCCATCGAGTAGGTACTCCTTTCTTTTATACCCTCCATATCTGCTGTTTTGAGTAGGTAATAGCATGAGATTATACAGATCAGTGGTTCTCTCTGTGTTTGACTGGTTGAGTGCAAGAATGGTATATACACTTCTGGACACATCTATTGGCCCACCTTAGAGTTTAGGTTTCGATGGCCCCTACCGAAATATGATTGCTAGATTGAACAAAAACTGTTGATGCAGTTTTAAACCTGATACATTTTACCATCTTTTTCGATCGTATTGTTTTAAATTTGAATTCAGAATTCCATACGACATGGAGCTACGCCATGTCGTAACATGTCGCCTAACAAGTCGGATATGCGCCTTGTTAAAGGCAATTGATTTTTGAATAAAAAACATGTTTTATCAAATAAAGGTTTATTTTAATAACGCGTGTTGCCTCCATGGGCATCTACCACAGCTCTCATACGATTAGGCATAGAGTTTATCAACCGCTCTATGAAATTTTGAGGGATCATTCCTCTTCTATGGCAGTTTTCAACTCCTGCATCGTCTGGGCAACTGGCTGACGAGCCCTAACACGTCTTTTTAGCTCGTCCCACATGTGCTCAATGGGGTTCATGTCTGGGCTTCTGGCTGGCCAGTCCATAACTGTGATGTTCACATCCCGAAGATATTCCCTGACAATGCCGGCCGCATGGGCTCTTGCATTATCATGCATAAAAAGGAAATTTGGACCCACATAGTCCGCGTATGGTATCACGTGAGGTTCTAAGCACTCACGAATGTACCTTTCAGCATTTAATGTTGGCAGCCGTGGTCCTGTAACAACCTCAAGTTGAGTTTTACCGCTCGCGGATATACCGCCCCAGACCGTCCATGAGCCACCGCCATAAGCAACCCTCTCTTCAAAGCAGCATTGTGCGAAACGCTCTCCCTTACGTCGGTAGACCTTCTTCCTTCCATCATTGCCATGTAACACAATTTTAGACTCATCAGAAAAGAGTACACGGCTCCAATCTTGCTGTGTCCAATTTAAATGACTGCGTGCGAAATGAAGGCGCGCTGTTCGGTGGGCTCGCGTTAGTTTGGGCCCATTAGCTGGCTTGTGTGGTACCATATCGCGTTCTTTTAACCTTCTCCGAACAGTTCGAGCGCTCACAGATACTCCGTGGAAGTCGCGAAGTTGGTTTTGTATCTCAATGGAGGTAAGGTGACGATTTCTCAAGCTGGTCGTCACGATGAATCGATCCTGCCTTTCAGTTGTGACCCGAGATCGTGGCCTTCCTTGGCGACGAACAAAGCCGCCAGTCTCTAGGTACCTCCGATAAACATTTCGGACCGCAGTTCGACTTAAATTAAGTTGAGCACTCACGTTTCTTTGGCTGTGTCCGGCCTGAATAAGTGCCACAGCTTGGGCGGCGACTTCAGGTGAAGTATCCATAGATTATTGATAGAACCTCACCTTAATGTTAAGAATAAGTAATGTTTGTTGCAAAACCAAAGATATCAATCACTTTTTCAAGAATTAAATCCAAGTAAACCAATAAAACCAAGTTTTCTTAGTATTCGATTGTTTTGATATCAACAAACAGGCTCCAAATTGTCTTTTGTTTCTTTAAATTCTGTGTTCGAAATTCAAAAAAAGACTGTTGAATGAAATTGTGAATGTGCCAGGTTCAAAACTGCATAAAAACTTTTTGCTCGACATTACAAACAGGCTCCAAATTGTCTTTTGTTTCTTTAAATTCTGTGTTCGAAATTCAAAAAAAGACTATTGAATGAAATTGTGAATGTGCCAGGTTCAAAACTGCATAAAAACTTTTTGCTCGACCTAATATAAAATTTTAGCTAGGACCAAACGAAACTGAAAATACAAGGTGGGCCAATAGATGTGTCCAGAAGTGTATATATTTCTTTTTTTTTTAACTGCACCTGTATTTAGAAATTTATGCAAACAAAATTTCTCCACTAATAACTCAAATAAATGACTGTACTACAAATTAACTACTTGATTACCTAAACATGTTGTACTAAAAAATGTTTAAAATTCATCAAAATCTGATGGCTTTCTTATCTAATTTACAGCAAAAATTTAGCTGAAACCACAGATATACGCATTTTGAAACAATATTACTCCGGTAAAACAAAAATACTGATTTGCACACAAAAAAATGTAAAAAGAGTTTATGTAAAAGTATTTTGACGCGCTTTTGTCGGTACTACTCCCATGATGGGGGAAGTATTATTAGTTGATAGTTACTGTACAATTAAATTAGGGGTTAAATAAATAATGACCAAAAATATGTACCTATATAAAGGTACTTAAATCAGAAAAATAAAGTTGTTATTCTTTTTAATTTGGTTAGGTTAGGTTAGAACTGTAACCAACGACGCCAGAACCGAAATGTAGCCATCGAAGAATTATTAGATTTACTTTTAGTTAACAGATAGTCATTCAGTAAAACAATTGAGCTTTAAAGATCTAACAGTATAGTATAATTGATTTATTTGATGAGCAAATTGAGTGTGCAAATTAGTATTTTTGATGGTAATTTCGAATATTTTGATTGAAAGTAAGGGGATTTACAGTTATAGTATTAAATACTACCCTTTTTTTCTAGCTCCACAGTCCACACGCTAAGTTGTGCATTTTGCTAATTTCAAGTATGGATTTTAATTGTTGGTTGAGTGGGTAATTTATATTATTGTCATTCATCTAGAGTTCTAGACAGATCTAGATGTACACACGTTAGTAGTAAGCTAATTTCACATCATAATGGGGTATTACACCTTTTTTTGAAAACTGTTTTAAATTAATCCTTAGATCGTAATGAACCAGTAGAATTTTTATTTCAATTTTATACAACCAAAAAATGCCTTCAAAACGATTTTTAATAAGTAAATGATTTTGAATTTACGCGCGAAAACGCTAGCCGCCATGGTACTTCGGCTCGTGACGTCACTTCATTAGTAAACAATACAACTGCCAAAGACCAAGTAACACGATTTGTGAAAATAATGAGTTATAATGTTTATCATTGGTGTCTTGTGCCTGAATGCAATAATACAAGTGTAAAAACGCCACAAAAATTGTGGATTCAATTGCCAAGTGGTCTTAAAATGAGAAACACTTGGTTGAAACTGGCAAGAAGCGATCCAAAATTATTGTCCACAAAGACTATACTGTATTTCTGTGAAGACCATTTTGATGTAAGTATGCGTTATAAATAGTATGTTAACTAATAAACAAAAAAAACTTCGTTAATATTACAATTTCATAATTTGTACCTAATGTATATAAAGGTTATATTATGTACCTATATTAAGTAGTGAGTTTAGCTTCTTTAACGTTTATTAAGCAAAGTTTTTAATGCTCAGTTGTGAATATTGTATAGCTAATGCCGCAATTACTCTAGGAATCTAGAATGTGTTATAGACCTACAAATTGCGAAAAACCAATTCAATTTCAATTGGTTTTTCGCAATTTTGGGAGGGAATTTGGCGGGCTCAGGTGAACGATCAGCCTTAACAGCTTTGTTAATTTTAAATGCTGATTAGTTAATGCCTTGTTACATAGAAATTGGTGAAACTGGGTCTTATTGTTAGACAAAACTGAATACGATAGTTAGGTAGGTTAGATTACTGTTTTAATATTTCTCAACTCGGCAGAACAGAAATCGGGATTGGATGCAAAAAAATTTGGTAGATTTGTACTTTCTGCTTTCACAAAACCGTCTTCCATGATGCGATTTTAATCAAACTAACACAGCACGACAAACGATTATTATTGAATTGTTACTCTGAGACGACAAACGTCTAGATTGTTTTCTATTGGAGTGACGTCACGTCGATATCCAATATGGCGGATGGCGTTTTAAAACAGATTAAAAAAGACGATTTTTGAAATTGAATTATAAAATTTACATTGCATTTTTATTAATAAGTAAATACTAACGTTTCTCGTTTACTTTTTTCAAAATCTATCATAGAAATGCATTTTCATATTTTTTTTTACATGGTGTGAAATACCCTATTGGCTGACTTAATTGTTGTTGTCATTGAAGTTAGACAAGTGTCATATTGTTACTCTGTGTCGTCATTGATCGGCAGACTTGCCTAAAAAATGACATTCGTCTAGAGGTGGGTAACAATAAATTCAGCTCGCAGATCAGCTCAATTTGTACCTATTCAGGTTTATTGTTCGAGTCCACTGAGCGGCGGTTGACAGTTCGTTAAACTCTGCCGAGCCGAAATTCATTTTCAACTGCCATGCCAAAAAGAATAGATAGAATAGAGATTTGTGAGCTTTTTGAGTTGTACAAATCAATAAAATGTTTCAGAACGAATGACTGGTTCTAAAACTTTCTTGACTGAACCTCAAGTAAGTACAATAACTTATCATTTATCATGTCATCACGCCTGTATTCCCCGAAGGGTTAGGTGGGCGATCTGAGGGTGGGTGTAAATTTACCTTATGCTATTATAGCGCCACCCTAATTTGACGCTTTTTGAGGGACACTTTTCATAATACAAAGTCGGTGCTGTCATATAGCATAGCTTTATAAGTAGCCAGTGGCGGCTGGCGGCGTTAGGTGTTGGTAATTATATTATTTAGTATTGTTGTTTTTTAAATCTAAAGAGCTTTCGCAAATCTGATGTCTTCAACATCTACATGTATAGCACCTCCCACTGAGCAAAGCATAGGATAATACTAAATTCGACGTATACTGACACTGTCTGAACGCGTAATGTAAGAAGTGCATAAAGTCAAAGTCAAAGTCAAAAGATTTATTGCATACTAGGAGCTGCTAGGAGCCACTTGCACCAACTTCTGAAATATGTTTAAATTGTATTTAAACACAAAATTACAATGGAAAATTGTGTTTAAATACAATTTAAACGCATTTCAGAAGTTGGTGCAAGTAGCTGTAAGTGTACTTATTCGGTGTGATGCAAGCGATACGCCATCGTCACCGCAGGTAGTCACTATGATTGGAGATATGATGCAAGTGATGCAACTAGGTAGGCACCCAGTAGAAATAGCCACGTGCACTGTAAGTAGTACTACTTGTGCACTAATCATTTTGCTGCTTAGAGACCCGTTCCCTGTAGTAGGATAATATAAATAATGGATTGATGATCGAGTCATCGATGATGGTGATATTGATGATTATTCACTATAATTACACATTAAACTTCGGAAAAATTCAAGTTTTGAAAAATAATAAAAAATCGACAATGTGTACTTTACATTTTCCCGCCTAAACTCCACTTTTAAACTTAATCTGAGTAAGGAACGAACGTAAAAAAAAAATATCTATGATGTTGATGGTTAAATAAGGAGTAGGGTTATCAAATGTTCAAATGGAGTTTAGGCGGGAAAATGAAAAATGCACATTTGTCAATTTTATATTATTTTTATAACTTGAATTTCTCCGAAGTTTAATGTGTAATTATGGTGGATAATTAACCATTAAGTGTTCGTAAACGTGTGAGAGTGTAGACAAATGATATAAAATTGAAAATCGTGACTTTTTGGGTTCACTCCTAACCTCCATCGAAGCCTCAATAAAGTTTCTACCGTTTTATTGGGGCAACTCATTACTCAACAACTTATACTTGACACTGGCGAACCAAAAGTGTGGTGCCATATTACAATCCCACGATGGGAAATATTACTTGATTACTCTATTATTTGACACCGGCAAATACACAAAAAGTGTGGCGCCATAATAAAAAAAAAAATGTTCAAAATTTCAAATGTCATGTAATCATGTTGATCAGTCATCAGATGTGTATAATTTATGTCATGTCAATTATTTTTTGTTTACATTGATTTGTCTCTCGAGTAGGAAGTTTATTTTCTTTAATTCGGTCTTTTATTTTATTTTGGCAATACCAAATACCAATTGAAACGTACACACGATAAAATACTAAGTATTTTTCGTAGAATGGAATACAATACAATGCTTCGTTTTCAAAAGTGTCTTTATTTCAATTTTTATTTATACATAGCATGGGTCGTTGTTGTCGGCTTTTTCTTATATTCAAAGGTAATCGGTGGATGATGTTATGAATGAAAAGTTTCTACGCTAAATTTATTGGTATCAGCATTTCCTGCTGTATATAACACTAGGCGGGATAATGCCTTGCCCATGTATCAGCTACGTTTGCCTTTATAATTATATTGCGTGTGAGCTTTACCTATTAACCTTTTTTTGTACTCACTATCTAAATAGAAATCTTATACCAGATGTATTTGACCCATGCTATAATTTACCTTCAGCTAATTGAATATTATTTTCCAGTTAAATTATCTTGGACACCTCACAAAATATCTTTCATTGACTGTATTTACATTGTTGGTTGTCATTGAATCTGCAAGAATATATCTTGGTCACTATGGCAACCTTTGTCGCCGGGTTAGTATTATAAAATGTATACTTGGCCATCACCAAGATGGTACCTATTGATATAGTCACATTAGCACATTAGTAATTAAAATAAGGCCATGTTTCGCCAAATCGGAGTAAGTTGCTGTCAAATTACTTGGCAGTGAATTCCATACAATTTCTTTTCCATTTTTTATTTAACTTTAACTAGCATGGTGAAATGTGGCCTTAGTATTTGTGATATATGACTGAACTGGCCTTTGCCCAGCACTAGGCTAGAAAAAAAAGAAAATGTGACAAAAATGTGAAAAAAGTAATCTCATCAACATACCAGAGGTGTGCTACTAACATCCACATTTCACCAGTAGCTCCCAGGTAACAGGAGGTAAGTCTATAACCATGAAATGGGCCAAAATCCAGCCTCTGAGCTGTTACTTAGAATTTCATAGAAAAACGCAATAACACTGCTATGTAATCAAACAGCTACTTCAAGCTCATCTGTCCTGCTAACAGGCAGTAAAACAAATGACTTTTATTATTCTAATTTACTTTCAGGTACCAGAACTGGCAGGTTTCCTTATGCTAACCATACTTATGCAAATGCCACTTGTCAGCTTCTTCCTGTTTAACCCATACTTGATGAGTACCCCCATGGAGATAACTCTACACATAATGTTGTTCTTGCTTACTCTTGCTGAAGTTGTTTTCAGTTTCATGGCATTGAAAGAAGCATCTGATTTTGCCAAAAGTATCTACTTATCACAACCAAAAGACAGGTGATAATCAGTAATTTGTATATATCACTTGTGTAAATAAGTAACAGGCATGTTATGATTGTTCATAGACAGATTGACAATCCAGTAATATTTGAGCCAGAGGAATTGGTTGTCATAAGGTGAAATTAATTAATAAAACAGATTACGTAAAAATACTTTATTATGCTGTTACACAACATTAAATGCTGAGTTGTTAATCAAAGACTAAATACAGTTATGAAAGTGTATGAAAGCAAAGCTTTGGTATTTTAAATTAGTATAACACTTCCATTTAAGATATATGAATGTATTGGCATGTTTATTAACACAATTTTAATCTAAAGTAAAGTAAATATTTAGAGATGTAAGTATGAACATACAATATAAAAAAAAAAATTGTTATAATTCTATCACACAAATGCTATCTGGTAAACCATACATTGAACACCTTAAGGTGTTAATATAATACAATATATCTGGGTACCTAACATCTGGACCACAATTACATAATTTTATCAAATATATCTTCTTGGTAAAATGTTGGGAGTCTTATAAAATTGTAATTCTTTGCCTTTAATTACAAGGCACTGGACATTCAATGTTCATATTCTACTAATAAAATGAAATATGCAAAAATAAATTATTCTACATACATCAACTGTATTGCATACATGCTCTTTTATGTGGAATATAAATAAATAATATTCTCCTCTCTTTTACTATGAAATAGCCTCTCGCGCATTTTCTAATCTTACTAACACAGCACTATGGTACATTTTTAATTTTATAATAGGTACATATTATTATATTGATAGTTAAAATGATTACATTATTTGTTATTTAATACTATGTACAATTTTGCATTTAATATATTCCATAAAATTCATTCATACAAAATAAATGTATCATTATGTCAATTATCTTAAAGAATAAGCTTAAAATAAAAAACAATATACTATGAATTTAGTATTTTCAGTTTAGTTGGGATGGTTTAAGTTAGCAGTATTGGTTCATTAAATAGATTATTATCTTTGAAGAAGTCATCAATTTTACATCTTACTAAATGTAAAGTTATTTGGAAACTTTCTAATTTTGTTTCGAATCCCTTAATGTTATTTTCCATCTCAAATGACTTTATTATTTGAGGCAGAGTTGGACACATTTTACAGATGAACTGAAACAAACACATTTATTATTAAAATCATGTAAAGAAATTAGATTGAAGAAGTATTATATTGGACTCCTTTTTGAGAAGATTATGAAATTTACATTTAATTGTAAAATTTAACGCCTTATTAGCCTAGTGTTCCTGAGCGCGACTGCTACGCTAGAGGTCCTGGGTTTGAGTTCCAGGTAGAGCAGTGTTATTGGGATTTTCTATGGAATTCCCTCGAGGTTTGATTTCTGCCTGGTTAATGGCAATAGGCTCGCCCCCTATTCCATGGGACCTAAACATACCAGCGAACTGTGGGTGTACATAGTATGCCTCTGCGTAACCCTTCCGGGAATACAGGTGTGATTGTATGTTATCTTTATGTAAAATTTACGTCTCTCTCATAATTGTTGGTTGCATTAGTTTTATTAGACTAGTTGTGGTTTCTCACATCATGTTCTCTTAGTTAGCTGAAGCTCCTGGTAAACTTACTAATCCCTGGGGTTACATATTAATCTTTTTTCTTCTTTATTTTCACTCATAAAATTTACAAGTACATATACCAGTAGACCAAAAAAACGACTGAGGTTTGTCTGGAATATCATGCATTCTGCTTAAACCTAAATTTCACTAAATTGAACAATAACTGAAGTTCAGCATACTTCTGTTGGTATAGTTGAGTTGATAGCTCTTTCCATTATCAATACTGGTACCAATTTCCAGACCAGAACAATAAAAAAAAAAAATTTAAAATTCTGGGTTCTCTTAGCTCCAACTTGGTATAGTTTACTAATAAATTATTTATATAAGTAGGTATTTACTTACAATAAATATTTGCTGTGTGACCCAGTTGTGATATTTTTTGACAGACCCTTCATATGCAACAGTGAATATTTTTTTCATATTCACATCATAGTCATTAGCCTGAACATGATTGATAATTTGCATAAATGCAAGCTCAAAAAATAGCAGGGCCCTGAAATTGGAAAAAGGCACAAGTTACTCCTTGTCACAATAACAAAGTATGTCCTGAATAAAGTTGAATGAACAATCAAAGCACACCTGTTAAGCCACAGCACACCCTCTGCTGCAGTAGGTTTGCCATTCTCATTCTCAGCAAGCATTAATTCCAGTAAGCAAGAGTTTTCATTATACTTGTAAATCTTTTTAATTTTCTGAAACAATATAAAAAAATACCATGAATGTATCCCTGTAATGATAGCAGAGGTATAGGAGGTATTATTCATCCACAGTTCAGTGCTGGTTTTGGGTTCCATGTACATTGCTGTAATACAGAGGAAGAACTTATTTTCATGAACTCCAATGTGCTACTGAGAATTTTATAGAAAAGTTCCAATAACAGTAACCCAACTGAAGATCTCATGTTTTGCCATAAAATTGATGTGTGTCGATTTCAAAAAGCCGAACATGTACTTAACATTGGACAAGAAATAAACTGTAAAAAGTCAAATATGTCTAGCTTTAGCTGGACATCTAGCTGTGACTGACTGACTAATAATGAAGTAAGAATATTACAATGTTAAGAATTGCCTAGTTGCCTGGTCGTATATTTCAAAGCAATTGGTAAGGAACTAGAAACATTTTTGGTACTTAAGTAGGTACTTTTATTTATAAATAGAATAATTATTTTAAGGTACTCACATCTATATTTCCTTGCATGTCATACTTTACGGGCGCGAATACTGATCCAAGACGATCTGTAATTTGTATTTTGTACTAATGAATTAGTAAATAAAATAAAATATTATTATATAAACTGCCCATACATACCAACTACTGCTACTAAGTCCGTAGATGCATCTAAGAACTCGTTTATATTTATTCTTCCATTAATAACAGGCGGAAAATGTTTCACAGTGAGAAGAAAACTGCTTTCATTTGAAGAGGTGCTTGCCATTTTTCAGTGCAAAAATATATTCATAGATTCTTTAGAACAAAGACTTTTATGTATACCACACACATTCATAAAACTGGTTTATGACTCGTTAGCTAAGTAGGATAACAAATTTATGAAACAAACAAACATTGTATTCTTAATTTTAGAAACCACTAATCAGTTTCACAAATGATATCACAAATGTCATTTTCCCAATTGCTCACTGTCACTGTCTTTGACACTTTCTTTTGGGGTTACCTACCGCTTATTAAAATATGCACACCTAACAATTATTGCTCTCCACTTTTTGGTACGGTAAATACAATTTTTATTTACCGTAAGTATTTCTAGATCTAGACTAGGTAGACATAAACTTTCTTTTGTTGTAACATTTTCTTCACTTTATTGTCAACTTTCCTAATACTTGTACGGTAACTACTTTATTTAATATGAAAATGTCTGTTTCAGCACATTCCCTAAATCGTCTTCGACAACAATCGTTAACACTTTCGTTTTAGGTGAAAAAGTGAAAGGAACCAGGAATCTTTTTTCTGGAACTAGATTTGTAAATTCGTATGAATCTAACACCATTCCATTGGATTCATCTCTCACTTCCACTATTCTGATACCTGCAGTGGAAATGATCATCATTTTGTTTTTGTCAAATTTTAGATATCTCGTTATGGCTTGTCTCTCTCTTCCATATTCATTATTAAACCATCGGTGGTACGATAACAATACAGCACAGTTTCTGGTCCAATAAATTGAATCATTTCCGTTTGTTCTATTAACGTTTTTCTTTGACTCCGAAAGTCTATTTGTTATGTTTGAATAAACACTAGATGGCCTGGTTATAGGAGTTACGTTTGGACTTCTTCTTATAATATCAGATTTAGACATGGCAGCAAAATTTCCTAACGTAGTTTTACTTCGTGGTCCTAAAACTCTCAGTGGTTCAGCCACATTCATTGTAACACTAATATTGCGTTGAAGAGAGACTGTGGAATGCTGTACTGGTTTTCCACTGAAGTTATTCATGTTATCTTTTGCCAAAGCTGATCGCTTTTCTCCAATTACAAAAACTCTGTCTATATTGTCAAAACCTCTTCCCATTATGCCGTCCTTAGTGTGGCCGAGATCAAATGTATGACCGAGTTCATGGAATACTGATCCCAGTGTAGTTGCAAAACAGCCTCCTAAAGTTCCACGGTAACCACTGTCGTCCATAAATCGTTTTGTGTTTACTGCTGTTGAATCTAAAAAACTGGGAACGATATCTTCAACAGTCCTCGGCCAAGTGTATAGGCAAGCGGTACCGAATAGCGCCAAGCCACCACCTCCTAATGCAGCATATGCTTCAGTAAGTGATATAATTTCTTCATGTGACATAGGCTTATCAATGTCTGTACCTTTATATCGAGTACAAGATATGAAGCCAAGAAATTTTCTTTCATTACTTCCTAAATCAGATAGCATCAGTTCTCTTCCAAAATGTGACCATAGTTCAGTTTGTTTCATTTTTCTTGCCTTGTTAACATTGAGGTTACTTTTAAATACAATACATTCTGGTTTTTTAGGATTGACTTCATGTTCAAGTTGAAATGTTTTTCTTCCGACTCCACTCTCAAATAGTTTTTCAGCAGTTATACTTTGAATTAATTTTGAACCGAGAGCTATTCGAGAACAAGCACTTTCTATCGAGTTGTCAGTGTCCGGCGGACACTGGAAAGTCCCGTCATGGCCTTGACATATAATGTAAACTGGAGTAACCCGAAGATTAGTTTTTCTTGGTGTATAGTCCAACAGCAATGTTTTTCGTTGCTGTTCTGTATATTCCAATTCAATAATATTTTCGCCTCTCTTCAGTTCGATAATCACTTTGAATTCTCCATTGTAAACATTCCACTGGGATTTGCTTCGAAAATTTGTACCATTTAATGTGCATATTAGTTTTTCCTGGTTATTGGAATTCCCTCTTGTAATTATTCCCTTAATTAAAACAAGGGAATAGTTAACGACGTCTCCATTTTGAAAATTTGTTATAAATATTGAACAGTTGTGTTCAGTTTCGTTATCTTCATTTATGCGGTTGTCCATTACCTGAAATGAATTTTACATTACGTTAGAACTTGAGTTGCTTTTAAACGGTTGACCTTCATCAGGATCGGTACTCAGTTTCCTAGATTTCTTTAAGTGTGATCAAACACTACGTAATTAGGTTAATGTCGTTTTGCTAAGAGGATTTCTCGAGCAGCTATGTCAAGCAGTTTACGGACTAACATTTGGTTTTATTAAATGGAGCGTATCGTTTTATTTTTATCACTATCTAAACTTTAAAGGTCGTCGTAAATGAATAGATTCGCACTGGTAGCAATGACTCACCATGATGCGGTTAACGTGGAGCGCGCAGAGCCGGCGCGGCGGGAGGACTGCGGGTGCGGGCGGTGCGGCACGGCGGCGGTGACTCGGCGACCATTCGCAGCCAGCGTGCAGTGCCGTTCCTCCTCGCGTCTCTCACTAAACTTGGTCGAACGTTCGTGCGGTTGGTGTGCGCATGCCCGCCGATGCAGACCGACGCGCCTCGGTAACGATTGCGCTCACCAGACAGGTACGCGCCTAGCTGTCTCCACTGGCTAGAGGGAAATTTGAACAATGCAGTAAACATAGATGAGAATGCGTCACTATCATCCATCAAATCTTTGTTATTTGTTTTGCGAATGTTTGTATTCATGACGACAACGAATGGCGGGCTCAAACGCATCCACGCTATCCATGTAAAGAGTATAATATAGCTTGTGATGTGATGCGGATTGCGGTATGTACCTATTAGGCACTTATGATTGTTTACAACGTGTCAATTTGTCCATAGGTAATTGGTAGTAGGTAGACATTGTACATGGTTAATTAGACTTAGGATATAGTTTAATAACTATTAGCGGCAAAAGTGTACCTACCAGATACCTTCCTAGTTCAAAAGAAGGAAATAGGTAAGTAGGGACTTATCTAAGATCAAAATAATGGGCGGATGAGCGATGATGAGCTGTAGGTACAGACAAACACCTATTTTACCCAACGTTTTTTTATTGAAGATCTTAATTTCTCAAAATATGAATACTCATGCTTTATAATATAAACTAGAAGGTACCATAAAGATCATCAGGTTCAAACAATATTGTAGTCTTTGGGTTTAAATTATGTTTATTTTCAGTAACGCCCTCTATTGTGTTTCTCTGCAATCTTTAGCAAGTGCGCACTTCAGATCTGAACAGTTCGCTCATATAAAATCTAATTGCAATGTCTAAAGTGCCGTGGCCTTCATAAATTTTATGATTCATGATGAAATCACCATTGTAATAAAATTGAAGTAAGACTCCTACTAGAGCCTCATTAGTCTAGTCGTTCCGAGCGCGACTACTACTCTAGACGTCTTGGGTTTAATTCCCAGGTCGAGCAAAAGTGTTATTCGTTTTTTCTAGGAAATACTAATAGCAGTTCGAAGTTTGGAATTAGCATATTGGCATAGGCTCGCCCCCTATTACAACTTACAAGGGACTTAAACATACCGGCGAACTGTAAATGTTATGAATTGATAAGTGAGATAAAATTAAAAATACAGCCAATAAACGGCCATAAGGTGTCCGTCTCGGTGTCGTATAACGTAAAATAAAGCTTCAGTGTCACCATCACCATCAGGCGGTCTCTTCAGATTCTATGTATCTAGAAAGGATATAAGCGACTTGTAGAGAAAACCTCTAAAACCTTTACTTCAATCGAGTGTGGAGCTTGCAGTTCAGGTTTTGGCTTCACATGCGCTGGTGCAACTCTTTCATTTCTCATAAAATTTTAAATATTTTCCCATGAGATTATGAATTCGACGATCAACCCAACGACCGTGATTGGTAGATATAAGCACCTGGTCGATATGTAGGTATAAGGTGTAAGTAATTATTAGTTTAAGCGATTGAGGAGGCCCAAAACTATTTTCAGTTTATGTAGATGGCATGAAGGAAAAACTGAGTCTACTAGCATCACAGACGTTAGAAAGCTATATTATTTACAACACATTCATCGTCTCAATGCATTCTGTGGGGTTCGGACCAGACAACAAAGCGCCTGGTGGTTTTAAGTAGCTATTAGTGTCTGTCTGGGTAGATAATATTATATTTTTAGCAGGCGGTATTGACTGTTAAATTTACTTTATTACTTATATTTTTATTTCGGTCGGTCTAATCAATTCTAGCGAGATCTACTTTATATTTTTTTTTCTCAATTGTGATTTCATTTTAATTAATTTTCATATATACCTATATATTGCATTGCAGTATTTTGTCAAAAAATCGATCAATTACAGTACCTACCTCTCTCTCCTCTTTATCTCCTTTCTACCTCTTTTTGAACTACATACTTCGGGGGTCAGTAAGGGTGTACCGAACAAAGTTTCTATTAAACACAAAAGTTTCAAGTTACGTACTTAAACTGATATCCATAACTCCTGGTTGCTATATTACTTACATTATTACATAAAATATGTACGTAGGTAGTTAATAAAATTTCCCGAAATAACCCCACTCAATATTTTTTTTACTGCAAATTACGCGATATCAAGTTAATAACACTAGTAGTTAGATACCTACCTACAAAGTAACGTACGAGCAAAATTTCACTTTAGGGGGTTCCTTTTCATTATACCTCCCTTATAAGTAAGAAACCATAAAACGTGTAGGTACCTACCTAGTGCATTACATTGTGCGTTGCCGAAGACTATTCATCATTCAATGTCTATCAAAATCAATCATTCATTCATATACCTACACTGGCCTGCAAAACTAAATAGTACCTAGATTATCACACTTTTAAAATTGCAATTACTTTTAAAGTAGGTGACACAAGATAAACTTTCGAAATAAAAAAAGAGGTGTGTAGTTTCCAAGAAAGCTAATAAAATTTGCTATAAAAATACTATTTATTTGAAATTTAACTACTAAGATTGAAATTTTTAAGTCTACTACCTACTTAGTTTTGCAGGCCAGTGTAGTTTAGGTAGGTACTCGAGCCACTGATTGATCAGGGATTCAGGGGGCCATAGTCTCAGGTATTGTAATTATCATTTCGGGAAAACTAACGCTAAAAAAATATACTTATTTTGAATAGAAAAGGGAACAAATGTCGAAAACCATTTCTTCCGTTAGTGCCAGGCGTTAACGAACTTAAGGACCTTGTTGTTTTCATAGTTCTGTTTCACCGGGCTAAGGAACAGGTATTCTGGCCGAGAGATATTCATACAATTTGAATGCGTGGTTAATTTTTCAGGATTTACGTAGCAGTCGGAATTCTCATAATCATTTGCAAGAAATTTGTAAAGTAGGTAGGTAGGTATCTACTTGCATATAAATGAATCATTGTGGCACACGCACAATCATTGCCAAACTTTACTTTTTGCAAAATTTATAGCTCGTAGGCCATGTTAATTTAACAGAGGCTAATGGACATCTCTCTGCTTGAATATTTATGGGAATAAGGCGTTGTGTTATGAGATGATGAGGAATGAAATATTCATGCGCTGACGCCGACGCGACGGGCGGATAAAATAGAAGGAACATCACTCAAGCCGAACGCAATGGGAAACTAAGCAACCTCTCGACACGTCTAGTGTTTCAGTCCAGCCTGTTCTATCTACATAATCATATAAACTAGGAAAATATTTTGCATCTCGAGTACTAATTTCACATTTACCTATTATACATTTTTTTATTTTACGTTAAGAATAATAATTATTTTAACACACAATAAGTAAGTAAGTACCTAAACATCTTAATTTTCAAGGCTCTATCTTGTTACTATCGACTTGAAACAAATGACTGTTCGGTAAAAATATATTTTTTAATATCTAATATATAATCACTATTCGCGTACCATAATCTATGGCATGATACTAAACTGAACTATCTATCCTATCATGTTTATCCTACAGTCCTACCGATATATGTATGCGTGTGCGCAGCGTAACTAACAAGAGTTCAGTGACGCAGTCGCCAATGTTTGATGATGATGACCTGGATGCAGGAAACCGACAGGGCTGTCCGCAGGAGCCGGTCATTGTCCCAGTGAACGCAGCACTTTCGCTTTTATCGGCGAACGAACCCGGTCCATTACTACTTCACTCACGCGGTTACACCATCACAGGCCGTTCGATTTTGGCTGCGTTTGTCGCTTCGGTATGCATACAAATAGCCATTTATTTAGGGTTGTGATGTTTAGATTTCTCCACGCTACTACCAACGTACCGTTCATTGTTTTTAAACTGTATTATTTATAAACTTGGTGCATAGGTAACATATTAATCATGTTGCGTGCGCGCATACAATGGTGGGTGGCAACTGGTAACACCGAGTTTTGTTGGTTTGAAGTGTTGCCAACCGAATGATGTTTATATACGTCAAGCTAGTTCTTTTAGAAGAGTACAACATCTGTTTAATATCTTAATCATTTGATGTACTTACCTATTCGTGCAGTTCTGTACACTTAGGTAGGTACTTAGTCATCAAAATATTGTACCTAGTCGATTCGAAATTATTAGCTAATAAATTCGTTGCTAGATTACTAAATTCAAAGAGTACGCACCACTGGATGATTGAATTAATTTTATTCGCCAATAACTCATCGATTAATTAAACTCTTGGGATTTCATCCCAATTCCATTGAGTTTCTGCCAATTAATTCGTTACATTTTGCTACCAATTTAAAGATTTCCGTGTTCTAAATTCCCAATGTATGAAGGAATTTCTGAAGCCACTTGTTAAAGAAATATATTAGGTATGAGTGTTTTTTCCTTTTACGCATGATAATAATTTTCAAGTTGGTTTCGTTATTAAGAATTTATAACGATAGCTACTAAAATGGTATCTGGACTTGACTATTGCTCCGAGATACGAGATCCGTAGATACATAAAGTGTAATCAGAATTTGGTCATGGCGGGTGGGACTCGCGGTGGCTTAGTGGTCATAGCGTCGGGTGTACCTATCTAACCATAAGACGCAGGTTCGAATCCTGCCTGCAAGTCGAATTTTTCGTTCACTAAAATTACTAAGTATAGGTACCTATAGGTAAGTATCGTGATCTGCAAAATACTTGCAATAATTATCATAAGAATATTTTCCAGGGCGTCGCATCGTGTATAAAAATAAGTAAGTTAAAGCAGTTTTGGAAATATCAAATGAACCTGTTTTGTGCGTTATCGATGGAGTATTATTACACGTATGAGTCGTGTCTTCGAACTTCGTAAATATTTGTACAATAGCCCTACCTACGTATTATTGTTTTTAAATATTTGTATTTTTGGCCTAATCTAACTGATTATTATTAGGTATCTAAGCAACTTATCTCCGATCGATTTCATTATCTTATATATCACCTGGGAAAGGAGATCGCAATATCTCTCGATCGGATAACTATAAACTAAAAACCATCGATTGTACTCCCTCCTGAACCTATCAATGGTAATACATTGTATATCCTCGACAGGATTGGCTTTATCCCCAGAGAGAAGTGACACTGAACAATCATAATTGGTTTATCATATTGTCTTCCTTGCTATTAGTATACATTGTCTTCCTTGTTATTGTAAATGCAACGATGATTTGTCACGTAGGTATATAAACATCGCGTGCATATTGAGTGTGCTAAGTAAACCGAAATTAAAACCATAAACAAGGTTTTTGTAACAAAAACATAATTTATGTGAGTCGGTATGTGTAAACGACCGGAAAATTACGTCGACGCTTTTCAACGACTGAAACTTGATAAAGGTTCGAATTATATTATTTCTTAGAAGATCAGGGATTAAGATGATGTCGGTACCTTTATTTCGACTCGATTATTTTAATAATTGAAACTTTAAGAACTAGCTGGCCCAATAGACGTTGTCCAGTCCATGTTTCAGCGAACCCTTCAAAAATTTAATAGAAAAATGGATTCTGTTTTTCCATATTTTAAATTATCTGAGCACCATTTGATTGTCCTCTTAAGACCTTTACCTTTATTTTATTTTTCAAAAATTTGTTCAGTAGTATTGACGTGAAGCTTGGAAATATGAACAGAAATATAGAGATAAAAATCTCAAATATTTTTTTCGGCATCAGTAGGTAGTTATTATTTTTAACGCGCGTCGCAATAATAATTATTATATGACTCAAAATCATATTTTTAGGGTTCCGTACCTCGAAAGGAAACAACGGAACCCTTATAGGATCACTTTGTGTCCGTCCGTCCGTCTGTCTGTCTGTCAAGACCCTTTTTCTCAGGAAGGCGTGAAGGTATCAAGCTGGAATTTATATCAAATATTCAGGTTTACTGTCCCTTGGAGCTGTGAAAAAATCAAACTTCTAAGCCAACGCATTCAAAAGATACAATAGTTTATGCCGCAAATTTTCGCAATATTTCGACACTAGCATGGGAATCAAAACCTACAAGGTACTTCCCGTGAACTCAGAACCTTGAAATTTGGTACGAAGCAACGTCTTATAGCACAGATAAAGGAAAAATTGCGAAAAGCATACATTTTTGTTACATCATGTAATAACAATATTTTTAAGTACGGAACCCTCCTCGGTGCGCGACTCCGACTCGCACTTGACCGGTTTTTTTAATATACATAGTAATACATACTACGTGGTATACTACTTTATGACATTTTTGAAAAACTTTTGTTTCTCAAATTAACGGTGCGCACTCTGCTAAATTTCATCACGTAACAAACACACACACACACACGCATACACACACACTCACTCACACCTCACCCCCCACATACACACACCTCAGCCTCCAAACACACACATGCCAAGAATCCAACACCTGTGGCAAAAGTGATAATAAATCTATAATTTCAGTTCACTGCGAATTGTACATTCTTCTAGCCGAGAACTGTTCCTTAAGATACAGGCTAGTCCTAGTTTAAGGGACAGGGTTCACTATTTGTTTCTGTTATTAGTAAGCTCGAGTATAGCTACCGTAACATTACCCTTTGTCCATATTACTTTGTCCATAATTATGTAACCTATGTATCATTATTTGGTTGGTTAATAAACTATTTATTTACTTACTTTACTTTATTTAACTATTTCACTCTAAATATTGCACTTTAACACTTTAACTAGCTTTCACATCATAAAATAAGTTATGCAATGTTTTTTTTTGTAATGTTTACCTGCAAGTGTATTTTTTTAACCTGTGCTATTTTAGTACTATTTATATTTAGACAAAAAAAAATTGTTTAAATGTTTGACCTTTGAGAGACGGATTTGAATTAGATATAGCCTAAATGTTACCCTAAGAAACAGGCTATGAATTCCTTTCCACTTCCCCTAAATTAATTCAGTATGTACTAGCTTGCGCCCGCAACTTCGTACGCGTGGAATAGTTACTTTGTCTTAGCGTGATAATAGCATGGCTTACTCAAAAACAACATTTAAATATGCGTATATTTATTACACGCTGTCACAGAATGTATAAGAAAAATAAAGATTCACAGCTCCTCCCCCGTAGGTAATGGCGTGATAATATATAGCCTATATGTTGACCTGACCTGTGAATAATATTCATGCAAAATCTGAAGTAAATCCATGCAGTACTTTTTGAGTTTAGCCCGGACATAAGTACATACAGACAAACAGACAAAAAATCTAAAAACTATATTTTTGGCTTCGATATCGATTGTAGATCACGCCCCAAGTATTCTTTAAAAAAAATATTCAATGTACAGTTTTGACTTTCCTACGATTTTATTATATGTATAGATTATTTTGATACGTGTTCAAACACACAGACAAACCGACAGATAGACACACCAACCCATATCAAATTATAACAATGTGTAGGTAATTTGTATTTGTTATAAATGATAGGATCTATATCTTTTTCTCGTGTGACTATATAAGCGCAGTCTAAGTAGCGTGGCATGTAATTGATTCCCGACTCCGTTGAATGACGTTACGGTGGGAACATCATTAATTTATTTTGGGACAAAAAATACCAATGATATATATAATGGTGTCTACATAAAATTTTGTATTTTGGGTGTAGATATCATGTTATTTTGAAATAATCCGCCAATATCTTCTCCGATATCAAATACGTAAATATTACTAAGATATATATTAACCTTTCAAAAAAACTATTAACAGGGTCACAATTTCACAGCCGCAGTTAAAATTATTTTAGTAGCGAAATTGTGAAATCTTTAAACGAAGAAAATATTTTAAGGTACGTATTATTATAAGTTGATGAAGTCATTTTATTGAAATGAGTAATTTATATTCATCTTTTGTTACAGATGGCACAACCACTAGCATAATAATATAATGTACTATTATTTATTATTCGCATGTTGAGTGATTATCTTATGTCCATTTTCTTTAAGCACTTTTATCTGACCTCACGATACTTTTATTAATATGTAGGTACGGTTATGTAGGCCTATACCTAAATAGTATTTTTTTTCCTCCTAGGAGCCATAACTCGTAAAGAGATGCATTGCTACTGTAATTATTAGTAAAGCTGTAAGAAAACCATTATTAAAAGTGGTTTTGATTTTCCATATTAGGTACAGATTATATAAATTTTACTATTTATTGTTTTAAATAAAGCAAGGGAATGGTAATTCCTATTAAAACCGTAAGAAAAAGCTACATAAAATAAATAAACTTTTTTTACAGGATAAAAGTTTATTTCTCACCACTATAAAACACAGACTACATGAGGAGGTAACACAACGCGTTATAATATATTAAGTAACTATAAAGTGGGAGAATTTGGGTCCTGGGTCCTGTATTTGAGGTTTAGCTATTTTTTTTTAAAAGCTTACTAGCAATGTGGATCGCACATCACTAGTATTCTTGTTAACCCCTCGTGCTAAGCTAAAATGTTGTTACGAGTGGGTTCACGTCGGTAGTGTAATGGGTGGGTTTCGAACCGGCAACCACATGATCGCAAGTCCGACGCTTTAGCCATTAGGCTACCGCCGCTTATTTTGATAACAAACCTTCGTGGTGATACAGCTAATGCAGTTTACAATACAAAGCAATTCAAAAACGGAATTCGCGTTGTTTATTGTAGCAAAGTTTGTATCCATTTCAAATTTTCAACGTTCCGTGAGCGTCCGCATTGAAACTTTTTTCAGGATTTTTTAATGTATCTAGTTGGCACTCACATTCACAGCAAGATTTACTTTTTAAGTTAAATTTGGCTATGCAGATGCGAGAATTATTTTCCGGATATCAAATATAATTACCTATAATATTTCCATGGAGTATAAAACTCTTGTGTATGAATTCGTGTGATGACGTGTTTTTTTATAATGCCTGTGCACAGAGATATGTAGGTAAGCCTTGAAAATGTATTATTTAAAACTTCATAAATTAGTCAGTAATGATATGCCACATAATTCGTACTTGCCCGTAATTTACTGAAACTATACAATTCAGCAACATGAAAGCAGCTTACGACAATAAATCATGTTACGTATTCAGTAAACAGCTTGCGTAGTTTCATTGCGTTTGTCGTTCGTGTTATATTATTTCGGGTTGGCTGCTTTAGGGCCCGCTACGTGCCCTACGACTTTGTACGTGGTCCAATATTTCGAAACGCCATTCTTTGTTAGTAATAATGAAGATTTGCGTAGTTTCATCACAGTGCGCTTGTTGAATAATAACGTCCGGTTGAATGAACCATTGCACTGTGTCCTTGTTTTCTGTGTTTTTCCATGGCACGTGCACGCTTGCTCTTGTGATACAAGTCTTCACGTAAAGACGGATATCTCGTTCTTCGTGCAAGCTAATACAATAAATTAACAGTTGATTGCATACAGACAGATGGACAACTGCGCAGATGTACGTACCGTGTGAGATAAATGATGTTAACCGATGTGCCACGGAGTATTCAAACGTGATATGTTCCCTACTTGAATGCTAATTAATGCAGATGTAGTTGCTCCACAATTCATTTATATATCTGCTTAAACTAGCAAATACATTTAAATTGTTTTATTTTTGCAAGATAGCTTAGATTATTTATTTCTTGTTTGCGTTTAGGAACACTAAATCATATAGCATTCGCTTAGCCTTGCTGCCTTAAAATACACTACACACATCAACAATCAAACTAAAACTCACTAAAACCTGCAAAAGAATATTTTTTTTATAGCATAGGGGAGCAAACGAGCAGCCGGATCACCTGATGGTAAGCGATAACCGCCGCCCATGGACACCCGCAACACCAGAGGGGTCACAAGTGAATCGCCCGCCTTTTAAAAGGGTTTGGGCCTCCGGTAACCTCATTCACTCGGCGAAACACAACGCAAGCGTTGTTCACGCCGGTTTTCTGTGAGGCCGTGGTATCACTCCGGTCGAGCTGGCCCATTCGTGCCGAAGCATGGCTCTCCCACGTCAATCTGTAAGATTCGTCCACGTCTAATGTAAAGAATACATTTTATTTTTTGGTCCATGATTGATAGCGGACACAACAATTATTTTTTAGCCATTAGTTTTTATTAAAATAATAAAATCTGATAATATATGTTATTTTGATTAAGTTAAACTGCTGTAGAAAATCGGAAAGCGACGGAAGGAAATGCATCCCAAACGCAAACACAAGTCCTCATTAAATTTTTATTACGATCCATACTCGGATTACTAACTGTTAAAATACCTGACCTACAGCATTTTATTCGCACGAAGTCAAGATAAAACGTTTTAGAAAGCCATTATTATTATTATTGGCATTACTTTCAGCATGTATAACAGCAATAATAGTAAATATTATGTTCCAATTCAGATAAGTTACCGAATTGCCGCAGCCTCGGGGCGTGTACGCGTTGTCATGCGCTTAGTGGACCAGTGGAACACTATTCTGTTATATTTTTAATACGGTTACTTTTTCTGATGACCCTGATCATACTCGATTTAGGCCGTGCCCTTCGTTATCTGATCGGGTACTACTAGTGCAGCTCGTCAATGTCTACAAGGTGAGGCATGCAACTTTGATAGATATGATTATGTTGCGCATACCTCCATGAACATTTTTCTTAACATCATCGGTATTATTTCTTTTACAGTATTGCGAAGTTGTTCCTTTTACATGTATCAAGACTTTAAACACAGTAGCAGTAGGTACCTACAATTAATTCAATCATTAGTAAAGTGACGGGTGTTCATAGTGTAGCGGCGCTGGCGCTGCCTACGTGGCCGCCCACGGTGCTCCGCTACACAATATAGGCCACTTCGCCAGCCCAACCTAATCGCATCGACCATTCAACATCCGTGCAAGAAACTGACCACACATACAGAATATGAAATGCTCGCTGTTAATGTGTCACTTTTGTCAGAAGTAAGCATTTTCGAGTACGGTCATTGACCCTAGAATTGCGTAGGCTAGCTACTTTCTCTCAGTGCTGGGGCGAGGAGGTGTGCGGCAGGCGCAGCGAGAAGGGGGTCCTGCCAAATTAAGTGCGTGAAAGGCTGCGGATAGCCGTTCCGGTAACGCCGCTTACGCACCCTTCCTGCCACTCTATTTGCCATAACATTGTTGACACGAGCAATCTTTCAATTGAGCCGTTTACGGTTACTCGACTCCATGTTAACACGGTAGATCGCATCACAGTGTTTATTGTCGTGAAACGCTTTGCGCCGGTTTGCAAAATTGTGGGCATCTTCGTAGAACGGGCCATCGGGGTCGGTGAACTCGGGCCAAAGTGGCAATCGCAATTCAGCAAAGACTTGGACAACCGATCCCTGGTGATGTTGCTCACGTGCACTGTTAAAAGGTTGTATAAGCATTGCGACGCTTTCTACGCCTTCTTGTAATCAGAATGAGCAAAGAAGTGAGCGGAGAAATTGTCAACGTTTAACGGTTCAGTTAAAAAAGGAAACAATGGAACGTAAAATGTTGGGTGTTACCTACATTTTTTCTTTTTTAAATTCGTGTAATGACTGATTAACAATTAACTGCGGACTTGGAAGTACTTACTAATTAATACTTTCTTTGCAATTTAAAATCGGTGGGTATATATAAAACTTCAGGTTTAACAGGCATTTCGTTTGCAGGCGACCAAATTCACGTGTTTGAATGTCTACTGTACTCGATTAGTACCTACATAATGTAATTAGATACTTTTAAGCAAATTTGTCTTATTTATGTAAAATTTATACTGTTCAAGTCAAAAAACTTTTTTTTTAAGTAACATAACATAACATACCATCACGCCTGTATTCCCCGAAGGGTTAGGCAGAGGCGTACTAATGTACACCCATAGTTCGCCGGTATATTTAGGTCCCATGTAATAGGGGGCGAGCGTATTGCCATTAACCGGGCACAAATTCCTAACTCCGAGCTGCTACTGGGAATTTCATAGAAAAACCCAATAACACTTTGCTCGACCTGGGAATCGAACCCAGGACCTCTAGCGTAGCAGTCGCGCTTAGGACCACTTGGCTAATGAGGCAGTTTTTAAGTAACTAAGTAGTTTATTCAGATTTGTAGGAAAATTATACCCCTATCTGTCTCTCATATCTCGTATTTTAGCTTGGCTTTCTTTGCCTAATTAAGTAAGTTACTGTTGGATGAATTGTATGCGAATATTTATAATACATTTGTGTAATGAATGAGTATTTTATGAGCAGTTTGTACTCGATGTGTGTGGTTGGTGTTAATGTAATGAGTGTCACGTTGGTAGTGCGTTGCTGAACCACAAGTTACGAAAAGCACACGACGCCGCCCGCCACAGGAATACCAATCGGGCTAAATTGGGCGGCTTACAAAGGTCGAAGGCAAAATTATTTATAAAAAATTGCGAAACCACTACATAAAAAAGAGTTGGCACATTGGACGTGCTTACGACGGCACGTTCTCTCTTTTGAAGGTTACTCCGTGAAGCTGTGCGTGTACCGTTAAAACAAAACTGTCATCGTTTAGAAGAACTAGTTTAACAATTTGTTAAAATAATCGTGCTTGATGGAAGCGATGGGGCAAAGAAAAAAATACAAAATGAAACGACTGAACAAAATCTGTATGATTTTTTTCTGTTGTTATCTTATATGCATTAAAAGATTAGGTTGTTAAATATGTTTTAAAAGATCAAGAGCATGTTACTTATAGTATTACTATTATTTGTCCAAATTATCGGATAGGTAGGTTTTTCATTTTTATTTCTTACTAGCTTCTACCCGCGACTTCGTCCGCGTAGCGTGATGATATAAAGCCTATAGACTTCCTCAATAAATGGGCTACCTAACACTGAAAGAATTTCGCAAATCGGACCAGTAGTTCCTGAGATTAGCGCGTTCAAGCAAACAAACAAACAAACAAACTCTTCAGCTTTGTATATTAGTATAGATTTAGTTTAGTTTATTTTAGTTTAGTAATTTTTTTTGTGCTGTATGATTGTAGCGCTGTCGGCGTAGCGGAGCGCTCGCGCAGCACGCTCGGAGCGGGCGGCGCGCACGCAGGTTTGGTCCGCAGCATGTGGATGGCCGGGGTCGGGTGTCGTATTTCTAGAGCATTGAACCTCTGCAACCTTGTGCGTTGAGCCCGACCGCTCTCCGCACGCTGCGCTGACGCAACCGCTCCAGCCCCTTCTCTACTTCGACCGCAACCATATCGCATAATTACTCCTTTAGGGCACACCTGTTCTTAACAACGGTTACAATGGACGATTTGATGTTAACGCTAATCGATTCATGAAAGGTTGAACTTAATTGGAGGTTGTTTAGCATTACACAATGTATCTACGGACCAAGCTATAAGCACCTTTCAAATAAATATATTTTATAGGTAGGTACTTATTCGAATTAATCATTCAATTTAGCGTGGTTCTATATTTTTCTCAACGATGATATTATATATGTACTTAGTGCGAGATGATTGTAGCGCAGTCGCGGCACTAATGAAGTTATCACGTCGCGGAGGGTGCCGGGGAACAATACAGCGAGTCGGTCAAGAGGTGTGAGTGCGAAGCGCTAACGAACCGTTGCCGTCCGCAAATAGTCCGCGAGAAGTGCGAAACGGTCGCGGGGCTACAATTGGCGCCTGCCCCGAGAGTGTTGCGAGGTGACGCTTACGTAAACCGCTGACATAACCGAGTCGACGACCGCCGCTTGCGCAACCACCGCCGAACCCGCAACCCCACGCACCGCACCTCCCCCTTGCCACCACCACTCCCCCACTATCCGCCAAAATTACCTAATTGTACCCAAAATGCATCAAAAGGACACTGGTCCAACGCCCGAGTTGCGACACCGGCAATCATTAGTGCAACAACCTTCTGCCTAGGCAGGTGACGGACATAGCTTGTACGTTTGCTATGGTATGCGATCATTTAACATTTTAATAACTTGATCTGTTATACTTATTACTATTTTATAGCTTTATTGAAATTGATTGTGAGATCACGAATAATATTGACCAGTCACGAGCCACAGTTATAAAAAACCTAGGTCAATGTAAAACTCCATTTATGACGATAGTTTTTTCAATAGCGTTTCAATTTATGAGTAGATCTAGAAAATATTGAACACGATTTATAATAAATACAAAAGGATTCGAGGAAGATCCTGACTTCCTTCGTTCAGTCCTTAGGCATCGGTTGGCCAACTAAAATGTAATATTGCCATACTTATTGGTAATCAAACCATTATGACTTATTAAAGTCATAATGGTTTTGATGACCTAAGTATGAGACCTAAGACTTAATGTCCTGAAACGATTCCAAATCTGGGAGGATGAGAGGTTGCGGTTTTTTATAAGATACTTCATGTACCTACGAATGTACATAAGTAAGTACCTAAAGTGCTTAAATGTGTGACAGCTGTATTGTGCATTCCTCGCAGGTCTGAGGAACCAAATGAGCCGTCAACAGAATTGTGGGCATGTACGTGACGTATATGGTACAGTTATCCTTAGTGAACGAAAGTGAAAACTAAATGCGGGCCCAGTCAACGACCCCGGCGGGTCGTCGACCGCGCCGAACTGCAAAGGCCGTTTGTGGGTGCTGAGGCCGCGCGCGCGACATTTAGCCGTGCACTGGACGCGCCTGCGCACCTATTGCATACCCTGACTTACTATAATCGTAACATCATCATCCTCATGAATTAATAATCAAGAAAGAATTTTAAAAAGTAAAAGTTAAAGTCGTCATGAAATTGCGAGTCGACTTAGAAGAACTGACGAGTAATCAAAACGACTTTATCGATCATTCACCTTGAAGATGTTATGATTTATTATTTGGTACCTTTAAATTCCTTATACATAAAGTTTTACTGAAAAATATTGTACATATAAGCTATGTATAGTCTTGTGCTGTAAAGTCTGTTTCTTTTGTACAAACGAGAAAATCTAGTGTGCGATGGCTAATCAATAAGTAATGAAACAATTCTCAGTAATCCAGATCATTACTGTGTTATTTGGTGACTGCACTCTACCTCACGTCTCTAGGCGCTAAGTGAACTAAATTGCACTTATTAGATAGAGAACAACATGAGTATTTGTTGATGGCAAGTGCTTATATGCTAAAAGCCTACAAATTGCTCCGTAGGAAACTTCTTTAGTAAACGTTGTTTAGTGATAACTCGTAGAAATGATGTGAATGTATGAATGAAAACGAAGAACCGTAGTATGCCCGAGATTACTACTATACAGCCTGCTTACTATTTTTGTATTACGTACCACTACATTATTATATATGTATTTATTCAGTACCTGACATGTAGGGGAATAACATTTTAAAACCACTATTTGTATGCTGACTTAATATGAATATTCAAGATAGAATTGCGAAGCTAAGTTAGCCGTTCTACGGCTACCATCGAGCTACGAATGTTATGTCATAGGGATTTAAATTTCGAGTTTGTATAAGGTACATGACGGGTAGTGACATTTTGGAAACCAAATTTCGTGTGTGTGAACTTTAACATAGGTCGATTGCGAAGTAAGATTTGCTTAAAACATTTAGCCGTCAACATTTGCCTACGAACTACGAGACTACGCGGCCTACGAACTTTACATGTAGGTATAAGAATTTGGTTATATTTTATTTTAAAATACGTTCTAGATAGTCCTGTTTAACAATAGGGTATTTTACACCATGTAAGAAAAAATATAAAAATGCAAGTTTATGATAGATTTTTATAAAAGTAAACGAGAAACGTTAGTATTTATTTATACAAATGCAATGTAAATTTTATAATTCAATTTCAAAAATAGCCTTTTTTAATCTGTTTTAAAACGCCATCCGCCATATTGGATTCCGACGTGATGTCACTCCGATAGTAACTTGACGTTACTTGGTCTTTTGCAGTTGTATTGTTTACTAACGAAGTGACGTCACGACCCGAAGTAGCATGGCGGCTAGCGTTTCCGCGCGAAAATTCAAAATCATAAATTAAAAATAGTTTTTATGTCATTTTTCGGTTTTATAAAACTGAAATAAAATTTCTACTGGTTCATTACGATCTAAGGATTAATTTAAAACAGTTTTCAAAAAAAGGTGTAATACCCTATTATTATTATAATTCGGAGTGGGAAAAAGTGGTTCTTGTTTACTAAATAGTGTTATGTACAACAACATCGCTACGAAAGTCACATGGCAATGCGTAGCGGAACCATTTTGACCATTTGGTGTGCGTAATTTAAATAATACAACAATTTACCGCTATTGCAGATATTTTTATACTTCTACTTCCGTGTGTTAAATTGTTGGCACAAAAAATTGAATGACGGCTTAGCAACAACGTTTTTGCAATCTGTGTCAAAATCTTTTTTTGCCTATGTATAATCTGCGTAGATAATTTGATATTGGAAATATTAAAAGACTTAAGCACCAATATGGCGTTCAGTTATTTATGATTGTTAGGTAGTATTTTTTAGGGTTAGGTTATGAGATGCGATTCATAGTGCATTTTGGCTCGCCCCCTATTACATGGGCCATAAAGATACCGGTGAACTATGGGTGTATATTAGTGCGCCTCTGCCTAACCCTTCGGGCAATACAGGCGTGATGGTATTTTTGTATGTTTGTTTTGTAGCAAGTAAACTTTGTTAATAAAATTTACCTTACTTTAAGGTAAATTTTACTAAGAAAGTTTTCATAATTCTAAGTAAATCTAATTAGAATTGTATAATTAAGAGCTGAGTGCTAACAATTTTGTTATTAGGTATAGTAACGACAATTCAATAAATTTCAATCTTTATAATAATATTCTTAATTATTTATCATATAAATGGTTTTATCGAAATTTCTACCTGCTTATGGAGGAACGATTAAGATTTAATTATAGTTAAGTAATATCACTTACTACTTTACCTTTATTGCTGGCGTTTAAGCCTTTTTTTAAACATGTTATTTCTGCTAGATACCTAGATGGTAGGGATATAGAAAAAATGTGGTAGCAATTCGTGGTTGTTCGATATAACCTTCTTCTAACCTCGAGTGGCAGTGTGAGTATTAAGAGGTTTTGTGTTAAATTATGAATAAGTATTCTAAAACTTTAACAAAGATAAAAATTCCCACGCTATTGTGAAAAACGAGATCATCGCAGGCAACATCGCGGGTTCATGTTGCTTTAAAGGAAAGATGAAACTCACTGATATACCTATTGCAATATCTGAACGGCCCAGCCGTAACAATAAAAGATTTGCATTTATTTTTAACATCACAATTTTGCTGTTTTGTTATAGTGACAGACAATGCGATCGTCAAGATCTAGTTAAGATATTGCAACTGAGTCTAAAGGCCATTGGCGATAACAATAAAACTGCGTTAAGGTTGAAAAAACTTTTAAATGCCTAAATTTGCGCAGTCATTGTTGACACGTAGCTGTAGCTACGGACAGGCTCTTGAGCCTTTTCGCGTGGCTTCGGCCTTATTGAAAGGCACTTTGACTAGATTCATCAGCCCGTACAGGCTGTATTTCATATATATATTAGCTTTAATTTGCGACTTTTATCGCAAATCATGATTATTTTTAGTATTAGAACATCCTGATTCTACCCCTATTAATCGACTTCAACTTTCAAATTCAATTTCCGCCACAACAGAGGATTTCCATATTTTTCACCGTAAAATGTGGTCATTTTCGTGGTAATAAAAACGTCTATGGCCTGATTACTGCTAGTCATAGATTATAGTTTTGTACCAATGTACTATATTTTTCTAGCAAATCGTTTGTTGGTAAAAACATAAACGCATGATAATGAAAGAGATCAAAGAGGTCTAATTTGAAGTAGGTTGGTTTACACTGATGTTCTTTGAGGAATGGTTATTTAGAATAATGTTAACAGGTATGTGTCACCAGTGCACGTTTACCACTATGCACACTGGAGAGTTTGTCTTTATTGTTATTGTCTTCACAAGTGATACCACTCTATTTAAATAAGCGTTTTTGTGTCCCCATCAAGTGTAATTAGCACTTGGGACGGGGCGAAAGTAGTAACTTTTGAGTTTGTTGTAGAGCGGGCGGCGCTATGTGGGCAAGTGGTCGTCACAACTAGGCCGCGTTTCCACCGAACGGGTCTTGACTTTTTGTTCGTGATGATGCGGAACAGAAGAGAGAAATTCGGTGAGATAAAGCAGCACTCGCTAAGGAGGACACGGTCACGAGGAGTCATCGGCTCCAAACTCGACGAATGTAGAGCAAGCGATGTTTCTCCTTGGGCCACGGCGCAACCTGTCCGCGGGCCGCGCCCCGCCATCAGCGCCCCAGGCCAAAGTAACGATGCTCGTTACAACAAACATTTTGCGTGCAACTATTACTACAAAAGCCTACATTTCAACATCACTATTCATTTTTTAAACTACTGCAGAAATATTTTTAAACCTTGAATATTTTTTTCATGTTTCAAGGTATACTAAGCTGTAGCTTGTATTAAGTAACAAAAACTTTCTAGAATACGAATTCCCCACAATCCAAAGATTACAGTTACATGACAACGACAATTAAGATATTTCGTACCTTTTTTATTATAGAAACGTTTTCAAAGAGAAGTCCGTTTGTTAAATTGGTTATTGTATATAAGCATAAAGATTTAGATATGCCTGAATGGTCTCAATTATGTGTATAACGAGCAACTTTCTTTGAGCATGTAGATGCGTGACAAAGGCATTGTTAGTTCAAAAAGGCAAAAAAATCCAATAATATTTTGGAAAGCACCGCGAGTCCTTATGTAAGAGTTCAACGTGACACTTCTCGCAGAGGCATGCGTCCGTTCAGCGCGCCACTTTCCTCCAACAACAATATTTGGATAGCTGCAGAACTATGCCTATTGGCTCTCATCTATCGCGTATTTTACATGTTTAGACACGCAGTTTGCGGTGATGATTTTGACATGGTTGGAAATTTATTTTTCGCAATAATGAAACCTTTTTGAAGTACTGTTTCTTATAGATAAGTACTATAAGAATTCACATAAAAGTCATGCTAAAAATAATCAAACATTTTTGACGAATTGATTTTATCAGTGCGAAATGGAGCGTATTCTTTTAGTTTTCACTTAATTAAAGAACTTTATTTTAACCTTAAATTAATTAATAGATGGGTGGGAAGGTACTCGTATGGACATCGGTTAATAAATGAGTGTGAGCAGTAGTGAAATTGCAACCAATAAATAAGTAACATTGACCTATTTAAATGATCTATTTGGCTTTGACATCTAGACATTCATGCAATTTTAGACAAAAAAAAAATTTTTGTATAACCCTGCCCGCGGTTGTTTTTCTTTCACAAACATAATAATTAAAATTTATCTAATACTGTCAATGACTATGTATACCTTTAAGCTATATAATATACTTGTTTTCAAAAGTTAAAAAATTCTTTAATTTTTGAAAGCCCTTAATCAGAGCTTTTCTAGGGCGTATACTAAATATCTGTCGACTACGCTTTTTAATTGATTACAGGTAATAATCAACTATTTTTACGGTAAGCTTTAAAAGCCTCTTTAATATGATAATAGAACGATTTATAACATGCCAAATAATAACCAGAATTGTTTACATTGCTAGATATTGATGATGCTTGTTATGTATCATTTGTAGCGGATGGACAGAGGATGTTTGTGTTTACGCTGATGTTAGCGTGTCGAGTGTCGTTCGAAGAAGACTCTCGTGCTGACAGCAGCCGCACCAATGCGGGGTCATCGACCTGCAACAACGCTACATTTGGCGAACAATGATTTGGAGTGGCGAGGTGAATGGCCGCGCTCGGAGGGGCTGAGCGTGGGCAGTTATTGACCTATATTGGAGGTGAAATGTAGATCAGTGGGCGAGAGCGGCGAAATTCGCCGCGGAGTCTGCGCGCGGTGCGCGGCGGTCGCGTAGAGCTGCGCCCGCGCGCCCATCACAGAACCACTAGTATACGCACACAATCACGTTCTCAATGAAGCTTTATTTTTTGAATAGACAAGCCTCGCTCAAGTGAATTGTACAACATTATATTTGCAGATAAATGTCAACTCATACAAAATAAATTTATCACGCTCTTGAATTTGTACGATAAAACTCGTTAAACTAATAGGTGCCACAATAATTATTATCATAATTTATTGATTTTATTGCATGCTTCCTCCTGCTACCTTAGCTTACTTTTGCATTATTTTTAACACACATCTTGATTGTACTTTAATTTGTATAATCTTTATTAGATGAAGAGCATGAACATTTAAGTAATTAATTATGGTATTGAGGTCAAGTTTTATGGTCGAGCCGTTTGAGAGTACAGGAAGAGTCACAAAACAAACCCCGTATCAACTTGACCTAACAGCCAATATTGGGTCTGGAATAACAGCGGGGGAGCGTGAGGTAAACAGATTATGGTTTGTACTTTCAGCAAGTTCAAGTATCAATATGGGCGAAACATATTACGAGTATGACGTAGGTAGATAAAGTCACGTTGGTTTTTTCAGTTACGCGACTATTGTTTCTTTTTAATCCTACGAAAGATCAAAAAATAAAATGTCAGTGCCATGGGCAGGTCGATGGCTTCCTTCCATGAGATAATTAGGGTTTGTGCTAGTTGACATTACACTAATGGCAACGACTTTTAGGGGCAAAATAATGAGTACGGTCGAATAATACATGTTATTTTTTAAATGTCATGCAATTTATGATGATGTGTATTCTCAAACCAAGAGGTAATTAGGTACCCAGGTGACCCCTTTTGGGGTCTCCCAAAAGGGGTCACCTGGGTACCTAATTACCGTAAGTAATAAGTAAGTAAGCCGTCTGACTTAGGTAACTTAAGTTCTACTGCACCATATAGGTACAGTAATATGCTAGTTGGGGTTTAAGTTATTCGTGAATTTTTCGAAGGCAGTTAAAAACTTATTATTACCAAAACAGTCGAAGTAAAATATAACAGTATCGTTTTAAATTGCATAAGTTTCAAACTCATTTACGAGATTGAAATCGAAAATATGACGAATTATGATAATGCTGTGATCGCGATCCACGATGTTATCGTGCACTATGGGAAATTGGATGTGATTTTAAAATTCAAAAATAGTAATAAAATAATACTATTATTTGTTTCTACCGCTATATGATTAATTTCGTAAATGTAGAGACAACAAACAGACACGTCATCATCATTGCAATTACGTATTTATTAATTCAGGGAAAGCTTATTGTATTGGCCCATTGTAATTTATTTCTTGATAAATATTCACAACATATTATTTTCAAGAAATATCTCGAATCGAGTTAGTATGATTAGGTATTTTGTTTTAATTATTCTGTGTAGGTTGTTTCGTTGTGTTTTTCTAAAATTGACAGCATTTTGAAAATCAAAACTAACTAGTATAAAAACTCGCTGAACTGCGATTTACTGGTAGATGTGTAAGCTACTTTCGGACATAACGTGCTCATAGAACATCAAGCGCGCATTCTAGCAAAGAGGTTTCCGTCAATGGCTACCACCTCAATTTATGATCTAATCGCCGAAAAGTAATGCAAAATGTGGCACGCGAGCTACTCTTAATCTAGTAGCTATGTTGTTATTCTTTTTACTGACATTCATAGGTGAAGCGAATTGAAGCAAAGTGGTCTTCGTTTTGAATAACGGACCCAGTATTTTGATGTCAGTATGAAAAATGTATCAATTCGATTTTTACGTATTAGCATAGTATTTAGCATCTGACATCGACAATATCGTCAATATAGAAAGAATAGGTATGGGATAATACGGACCAGTTTGGGAGTATAATGTCCATCTAGCCTTTTCCTAACTAAGTATATTGGGTTCGAACTCCATTCGCATCACTTGCGGCTGAATATCACTATTTTTCATTCTTAAGACCTCCGCAACCGCAAATTAGCCTGATGTAAGCCTATCCTTCGATAGGATAGGCTTACGATCAGGCTTTTTGTGCTACTAATTTTGTAGTTTGTAATCCTCAGTGGCGTCCAAAACAAAGGGGCAGAACAAGGCTAGCGACGCACAGATAAAATATACATATCTATATTAATATATAAAGCTGAAGAGTTTGGTTTGATTGTTTGTTAATTTATTGAGGAAGGCTATATATCATCACGCTACGCGGACGAAGTCACGGGCAGAAGCTAGTATTATATACATATAAATTCATATGATTTTATTTTACTACTTTTCCAGAATAAATAACTGAAGAAACTAATGAAAATAAATCATCGATTGTCAATAATCTCGTCTATAAATAATCGTTTCTTTTTCTTGACGTAATTTTTTTATTTTCTTTTTCAAATAAGAACAGGAAGCATCAAGCATGAAATCCAAGTACTAAAATCTTAAATGGCATATACCTCTTTTATAGTACCTACCTACGGAAAATCCTCATGGATTATTGCCTCCTGGGGATCGGTGGTATGGTATGTCGAATAAGTACCGACTAAAAACTGCACTTATGGTACTTCCCTTACCTCCCTTTACCTGTGATCACGGCCATGGCATTCGCCATTTTGCGACTCATAATAGAAAACTGTTAAAAGTACTCGACGAATTCTTTACATCGCATCATCATGGGTTACGGTACTCTAATCCAAGGGTGAATAATAAAACCTTGTACTCAAAATCTCCGATAGTTACGGGTTAATGAATTTCCGCCAAGTAGGTAATTAAAAATCGTTTAACTTTGGCAAAGCAGAATAGCACAAAATAATTTTATCTCGACTCAATTGTGCGTTATTCAACAAATTGTCAGGATGATCTGCTGATTGGTAGTTAATTTCTCATTCAATTTGATACCTATGTCCCAGTGGATGAATGAAAACGAGCTTTCTTCGATGTAATAATAATAATAGTTATGAAGTCTCTGTCTGCACTCCAGAGAACCGATCTTATATGATTCGAAAAGCCTGATAAATATATTTTCCTTGGAATATTGGTATAACCCAGGAATTAAGTAACGGTGGTCTCGCGGCATCGGCTGTAAAGGTTAGGCTTTGAAATCAGGATTGGAATTAGCAATGAGGATTGGAAATCAGATTCCCTTTGGGAGCGTAGGTTCGGATCCTACCGACTGGGCCATGTAAAGGTTAGGCGGGGACGTGCAAGCAAACCAGCGAGTTGAACTAAGACTGATTTTATTTATATTTACATACCACATACACATTAATTATATTAAAAGTTTTTTTTTTTAAGTATTTTATTTTTAAAAACGTTGCCCCACTAGGATTTTCTGCTGTATCGTGGGTGCGTTGACAAACACAAATTCTCACAAACACAAACGCCCAGACCCTATATTTATTTTACATATACCGACACCGGCAGTCGTTTTGTGTTTATTACTGAAATTCAGTCTAGTAAGAAATGAAGCCGACACCAACATAGTTATGTCAAGGCTAGGATAAAATAGGGTTATCTACTAATATTTTTCTTGGAAAGATCCAAGGGGCGTTTAGATACCTAACTAGTTAATTAAACATACGACCCTATTTTCAATATATGTATCTACGTATTGTACGTATGTATATACATAACTCTTAAGGAACGAATCACTCTGACCTAATTCAACACGTGGGCGACGAAGGAGTCTATATACTCTCGGAAGTAAAGAAAACTGCTTTATTACCCTCGAAACAGTTAACGGCTCTTTGTCCAAGTCCAGACACATAAAAAGTGCCAAATATCCGAGGGATCTTTATGGCATTCCGGATAACGGGTCTCGTAATAAATGTTTGGAGAAGTTTTCTATACATAGGTACTACAAGATTTATATAGACGATTTCTAGACAGCCTTCTTAGATACAGTCGTATCAAAATGTGTTATCACTTACCTTTATGTAAAATATTAATTGAAGTACACAATTTTAAATTGTTGCCCATAATGGTATGTCGTGACATGTGTATAGGAATATGGACCATATCTAATATATACTAATCTCTATACTAATATATAAAGATGAAGAGTATGTTTGTTTGTATATGTTTGTTCGCTAATCTCAGGAACTACTGGTCCGATTTGAAAAATTATTTCAGTGTTAGATAGCCCATTTATTGAGGAAGGCTATGAGCTATACATCATCCCGCTACGCGGACGAAGTCGCGGGCAGAAGCTAGTATTATCATAAATACATTTTGAAAATAAATGTGTACTACATATTCCTATGAGAAATATAAGTCTGACAGTAAGTTAGTTAAATAATTCAAGGCCATTTACATACTCTAATTGCTATAATAAAATATCTTATTATTTTATTGCCCCTTTAAATAATAACGGCGGTGTCTGTTCAACAGAGGTTAAAATTAAAATATCGAGTTTCTTTAGCAGTGCACTTCAAAAATTTAAGTGTATTTGGGTTATTGGACTAAAAGGAATGAAAGTAAACCACTAAGCCTTTTGATTCGCTCTGTATCAAAATGCTGACCTGCGATAATTGAAAAAAATATTTTTCAATTATCGCAGTTTTATTTGTAACTACACTATTAAAATTATAGTGCAATTATATACCTATTATGCTAATTTATTCATACTGATAAACACAGTACATACATTAAACAAGTTACCGACTTTTTTACCGAACCAACAAATTACAACAAAGAGGTTAAATATCACAGGCACGTTGAAAAAACAGTACTAAGTATTTACTTTACAAAGAAAACAATATGGTGCATGATAGATAATTATGTTATTGGAACTATTTGAGGAGAATGTCACATCCATGTAACAATGATTGACACAATACAAGAATACAGTACCTAGATCCTAGATACTCACTACAACATGTGACTTGTATGTAATTAATTTCAGTCTATAAGTAACAGATATATTTGCCCCGTCATGGTTGTAGACTTGTAGCGAATATCACACAAATCCCATGGATGACGTGACGTGGCGTAAGGGCAATGAAAGGCAAGTATCCCATGCCATGGATCTTCCCTGGTGGAAGAGAAACCATGATGAGCTCCCATACTCAAAAAAATACAGACATATTTACTTGCACTAAACAGAGAACAATGTATGAATTCGCTGCGCCCAGATACTGACCCAATATTTAAGTTAACAACCAACATCATACGTAGCCTCTCAACTAATCGAGAAGAATAATCTCTAACTTAGGAATGTTAATAGCCGTAAGGAATTGCATTGTCTATCAGAATACTGTTAGGCGTACGATAAAGTTTTTTTTAAATGTTTTAGCCTATTTTGCATTTTTGCAAAGAGTAATTTATTAGAGAATTGAGGTGAATTCCCGGTGGCCTGTGGCTTGCAATGTTGCGAGGAAAGGTAATTTACTAAATGGCTTTCCGTTGGTCCCACAGAGCATATTGATGAAGCAGAGAACGCTCGCTATTCCAATATACAATATTATTTGTCCCATTGGAGTGAAAGAATTTTCGCGACAGAATCCAACTATTTTCAATTTGCATAATTTCGCAAATTTTATGGCCAATTTTGTGTCACAAAAATAGCCTACTTATTGTAAAAGTAAGTAAGAACTATCTGATTGGTGTATTGTTGCGGCGTCTGAGTGTGGTCCTGCGCATACCTACGAAGGAGGTAACGTTCGTGCAGAATAATTCGATTGTAACATTGGCTCAGTAGATACCTACCTATCACATGGAAAGAATGCTTATTAGCGGATAGTAGGTAGTTACCTATGAGTCCAGGTCTTATGACATAATACGCTGATATAATCTTAGAACGCAGAGCAACGTTTGATTAAATTAAAAAGAAAAAATAATTTGGCCCCAAACAGTCTGCACTCATCGAATACCTCCTGAGGTCGTTGGCACCAGCTCATCGCCACGTGCATCTCACACGTGTCTCCAACTGGTGCCAACGGCATGTCTCGCTAAAGATCACAATAGTACACAGACCAGAATAACCCTATTGCCTTCGATAGAACAGTGAACTCAGAATTGAGATTGCGAGATGAAAATGCAATTACTCTAATTATAATATATAATATTTATCAATAACAGGTACAGAAAGTAGTCTGGAGGTTGGACTATAGATGTAGGAGCAAGAACCACTTGATGTCACCCTTACTTTGGCTGGTAATTAAAATGGTAAAGGCAGAATATATTCAGGATCGAGAGAATGTGATCAGGAGTTTCATAACTTGGGCTCAAAACCACACTTGGTCCCTTGCACCATCTAACTACCTTGGCTTACCGTAAGTAAGCCAAGGTAGTTAAGGGTAGTAGCGTAGCGCTCATCTAGGGAAACATACCTTAAGCCCGGATGAAATAAAAGAGCTCACCCCTAGGAAAATCCTGCAGTTCATAGTAGCTGCAGGATTCAGCGGTGAACCATAACTCAAAGAGTGGCGATCACAATAGACCATTTTCGGTCGCAGTGATACAATAGCCGCAAGCAAACAATAAAAAAATAAAAATAAAAATAGGGGTAGTAGTTAAAGGTAGTAAGTGAGGTTAAATGATGTTTATTTCTGTATTATATAGATCTCTTAAGGATACTTTTACAAGACAATGTTTTATAACACCCGCATTTCCTAAATGCCGACCTCTGAGAAGAAACGACGCAGTATCACCCTTCTCGCAGTTATGTTGAGACCATGGCTTCCATACGGCGGAATATTTTTCACAAAGCGACTGCCATAAACGTGGCTTCACCTTGCAGGTCATTAGTTCAGCTAAGTTATTACTTGATGAGGAGGAGAATCTCTATAAAAAAGGTCGAAAGTGCTTGTGAATTCATTTTGCTCGACTAGTATCGCCAAATAATCTTCGTTATTTGTGTACTTAGTAGAATATTGAAAAATCTGTATGTTGGTAGGTAAATCCAATATCTTCCTACTGTGTAGATTGTGTAATTTAGATTTTAAAATTTCTATATAACTTGTTGTTCATCTATGTAGACGACGTTGTGGTGGACGAGGACGTTCGTGAAAATGTTTAGATTTATAATTTTGATCGAAGCTGCTTTTTCATTTTTAAATGTTTTTATCTTAGATACAGTATTCATGCCAAGCGCTAGCCGTGAGAGTCGCTCTTTGCGTGATGAAACTTTCACGAAGGGAACGTACTTCAAAGGTAAACATTGAAAGACTGCTTTTCGAGATTTTCATTTCACATTTCACCATGCTGGAGTAGCTGCCCCAAATAAATTCAAAAATGGAACAGAATTTGTAAAGTAACTGTCGAGTAATTTAGCGGAAGCTTACTCAGGGCCACTTGCACCAACTTCTTAAATTCGTTTAAATTGTATTTAAACACGATTTTTTATTTAAGTCAAACATTCGTCTTGCACCAAAATAATTTCCGTGTTAAATACGTTGAAAGACCTGTCAAAGTTAAATACGCTGAAGACCCTATTTAAAGCATACTTAAATATGAATGGCCGTTTATTTAACTGTCATCTGACGAATGGAGTTTATTTTGAGATAAAATACTACTAGAAGCCTTGTAATAATTTCTATGAGAGATTATTCACCTATTTAAGATTATTTTTTCATTTTATCAATTAAAAAACACAACAAATAAATATGACTTTGTTTGGATTGGTTGTCATGGCAACGAAAAGTCAAAATAATGGTGTAAGTTTCGTTACATGTAGACTATTTTCAATAAAAATCAACGATTTATCATTAATTAAAATTATTATAATTATAATAATCATTAAATTTGATTTAATATTATATCTATTATTCATAACACATTTTTTTAAATATATTTTTCACATTACTATGTTGTAATATAGATGTAATGTAAAAACGGAACGTAGAGAACTGTTTTATCGATATGTTCAATTAATTTAACTAAATTGACATAAGACAGACTTGGTGCAAGACGATCTTATATGTGTTATGTTTATGGAGTTAAAAATATTTAACTAAATGCATAAAAGAATGATTTAAATAGAATTTGGTGCAAGTGGCCCTCAGAGTTGGTAAAATGCACCCTAAAGTTAGTAGGAATTAAACCAAAATACAACAAATGTAAGGTACAGGTGCGTGGCCAACTAGAGGTCTTTTCTCATCATTCTTAGTTTAAATAATTTGCGTGAATGCCAATCATAGACAAGCAACGATCGAAGTTTTTTTAAAGATTTGAATTGAAGGATAAGATTATGATACTAAGGACTAGGTAGGTACGATTCGGACTTTGACTGAACAATGCAAGGGCATTTAAAAGCTTTTGTTATATTACCAAGGTTAATACGTTTTTGTCCGAGTTAAATTATTGAAGTAAAAATAAGTAATGTTTAGGTAATTATATGAAAATCGATTGATTAATAAAAATCCAAGGTTAAGTTCTACCGCTCTTTCTGAGTAATAGGTATACTATCTATATACTAATAGTCAATTAGTGTAAAATATATTTTTATTGAATGCCAGTCCTTATTGAATCATCTTATCATGCTATTGTTTCCGAACAAGCATGCAGCACGCGGCTTAATGTTACGGTAGTAACAGTAACAGTTCTCACGATCATACGAGTAAGTCAGGCGGTGGTTCAGTATCGACTACTCGTTCTCGACCGACAGTTCTAATTATAGTGCATGCGCAGGCGATCGCCTTATGTCACATAGTACAAGGTTACTATAGCGAGGAAATTTGTTCTAGACGAGTTTCCGAAAGCGGCTCGAAGAAAGTACTTTTACTGAGAGAAGGCGCGACGTGGCACAGTTTCCACGCGAAATGTGGCGGGTGGTACATGCGCACACGTAGCCGGCGCCTGCGCAGGCTTTCCAACTTACACCACAAATTTAACAAGCCGAGAGGGGAAATATACTGGATTAATGTAATATACAACTAGAAGCTACCGGATGGACACGGTGTTTCTCGAGCCTCAACTAGCAACTTCTCCGAGTTTTCCAATGTGTGGGAGAACATACTGGTATCAACTGGATCCATGTTCAGTAGTTTTCACAACGAGTCGTTTCCTTTTATCTGTATTTATGAACAAAAATAATTAGGTCGATATTGTTTATTACCATTATATTGTAGCGAAGGTAATGTAATTTATACGTTATTTAAGGCACGCTGTTTACTTTTCAAAAGATTATCAATATTTCTTCTGTTATACAGACATACATAGTCAAACCAGTTCCTGAATATGGCGTTTTACTGCTATTAATTCTCCATTTTATGATTCTGACATATCTGTTATCGCCCATGATTGCTTTTTAACATTTTAAAAAAAGGCGGAGGTTTTCAATTTGATTGTAGGTATTTGTTACGCGATATAGCCACCATTGCAATATATTAATTTGTTTGAATGAGTGTACTCCTTTGACGTGACCTCACCAAATTCCCAAAAAATGTCTTGTCCCATTTCAATTTGATGAAGATCTGATGATGGAGTTCGAGATAAAAAATGGAAACCTCTGGACGGATGTGGAACAGCACATGCTTCGTGATCACAGGAAATAAGTGCCTAGTAGGTACCTGACTCACCACTCAATAAATTCTAAGAAAAAGTGAACCGCTTTCAAAAGGATAAAAATCGAATTATGTGTAAAATAGAATCGGAATTAGGTGGCGAAAACAAAAAAATCCTACCAAATCGGAGGCACCAACTTCCAGAAATGTTCTGCTCATACAATTATTTTCATAATTCTATTTAAAAGAAAGATATGTTTACTTATATTTAATATGTTTCCGTAGCTTCATTGTCCAAATTTAAAGAATAATCCAAAATCCCGCTTTAGGTTTATTTGTCATTTACAATTTATAATCGTGAAAAAGACTACTTGATATATAAATGAAGGTTATTGTGATTTACATCTTTCAATGATTTTAACATCCTGTTAGGATAATCTCAGAGAAAATTAAAAAGATAAATCACATATCTTGAGTTAGCACTTGAGTTTGCCGACGATAGGCTGATGATAGCCCATGAGGTCGTAGCCTCGCGTCTCGACTGACAGTCTGACACTTCAAGAGCTTCAACACCTTTATGCAAAAAGGCATTTTCTTTGTATCTATCGTTAGGAAGCTTTCTCTGAATATTATGCCTCGACCAACGCTGTTGTTACAAATACCGTAATGTAATATTGTGTGAATGTTTAACATTTATTATTTATACTATTTACATTCAGTAATGCCCAATACTCGCCAACCCTTGGTTTTAAGTGTTTTTTCGGACTCATGTTATTAAAATACCATTGATATTTCTTGTCTCCAGTCTAGAGTACCCCGGAAGTACTCAAAAATAAATATTATCTTTTTATAATAATGTCCTGCAGTTTTTTACAATTGAAAAGTAACCATCAGACTGCAAGGGTGTAAAACAGTGTATACCTGGACAACATTTCTCCTTGGAAAGGACTGCAGGAAATGTATGTATGTTCGAATCGAAATTTGATTTTTATTCGAGAAGGTAAGGTTCTTTGTATTATGTATTAAAGTGACGACATTATTGTACCTTCATTGTTTTATGCATTATTTTTATTAAAATCAGGTTAAGCATCTATTACAGTAGGTATCTGTTAATTTGTTATTTAAATGCGAGCGAGCGAGCATTGCACTTTCGCAGTGAAAAGATTTACCACCCATGATTCACAGATTCCACATTCATGTACGTGTTATATGATCGTGATAGGTCGGTATTGCTTCCGACCTTTCGTTCCTTCTACTTTCGTATTGCATATAATACTGTTTTGACATTCTCTCTATGGTATTTCCTCTGACATAGTCCTGAGTGACGGCACATAATGCCCTATACAATTTCTGAACAAGAAAGCCGCACTCATGGACCGTCTGTTAGTTGGAGAAATCCAATCTACACATTTTTTAATAATTTTATCTATTATTATTTTATAGTGTTATTTTGTAAAATTAACTATAGAGATAATGATAAAAATCAATACCTATCTTAGTCTACAACCTGTTGGTTTGTATCAATTGTCCGTGGCATATAAGGCGACCCTATTGTCGGTTACAAGTGAAAACTCCGAGCTTTTAATAATTGTTATTGTTACTAATAATTTCATAGGATTTCCATTAACAGTATAATACAGCTGAGTGTCGCAAATATTTGACACTTACATTGCCTTCAATTGAACAATCAACCCATATAGTTAAGAAAAACAACAATACTTAGCTGACGAGACTACTTATACCTTGAAGTCAGCCTATAAATACATCTGACTCATCTGTTGACGTCTAGCCAATGACGCAGCCGTCATACCAAGGGTTGAATGGAAAATAAGCATCGCCGCCCGTTTAACTTTTTTGCTTCTATTGGATGACGCAAACTCGAACTTGCGTATCATCGGTCGCGATCTCAGCTTCGCAAGCTTACGCGGTGACGTCATGCTAAAGGGCTTTACGTTAACTATGCGATATAGGTACTTACCTACTAAACTTAAGGCTTACCAGACCACGTCTATTGAGTGTGGGAGCCATTAGGGTAGGTTAGGTTAGATGAATTTTAGAATATATATTTTTTTTTTAAAAAAGCTTACTAGCAATGCGGGTCGCACATTACTAGTATTCTTGTTACGAGTGGGTTCACGTCGGTAGTGCAATGGGTGGGGTTCGAACCGGCAACCACATGATCGCAAGTCCGACGCCCTAGCCATTAGGCTACCGCCGCTTCAATTCTTCTTCAATAGTTTTAGCAGTATCAAAATATTTATTGCGTAATTGCTATTTCACATAGTAATTAACCATATAAGTAGTAACCCTATGATATCCAACATAGTAGTTCGTAATTTTTTCTCGAACATCTTTGCTAGAGCCACAAGAATGACTATGCCATTTTTTTTCTTTATTATGTCGCCACACTTTTTGTGTATTTGCCAGTGTCAAGTATTAGAGTAATCAAGTAATATTTCCCATCATGGGATTTTATTAAGGCACCACACTTTTTATGTTTATATTTGATTAAGTACCTTCCAGAAGGTTCGCTATAATTAGTATTACCTAAATTATGCATCCATAACATGCAATAAGTATTAATTATGTCAATAAAACTACAACTAATAGTTACAAGTACAAGCACTGCATGTTAATCTTACATGTAATAAGAATGTCAGTGACCCGTGTCTGTACATTGCTTAAGTATATATGTATTTCCAAAAAAAACTAATTTGAGAATCAACACAATCCATTTCTATCATTTTTGGAATTTTTGTCCGTCGGTTTGTCTGAATCAAACTTAACAAATTAAAAAAATACACTTAAAGGTACTAAATAAGATATTATTTGATTCAGTTCTATTTTTTAAACCAGATTGTAACATTTCTTCCCTCTCGGCGACGGCTCTCATCTCATCATGTCTTCTCGTATCAAAAGATATCGTCGCTCCATATCGATGCATTTTTTTTCAGTTGGGATGCATTAATTGTAGTGGTTTTGATTTTCTAATTAATAGTTGATTTTCTATTATTATAATATCTATTTTCCAAATAGTGAAATTCTGATACGAATCAATAACGATCCAAAAAAGTTAAAATAATAATCCTCAATTGTGACGATACTCTAAAACGTACTTGATCACTAGATACTTTTCCTGTGTGTACTTAGACTTACCTATCAGTCAGTATTAACAAAATAAATCTGGCGGGAACCCCGTAATCATCATGACGTTTCTTATATTTTGTGCTCTGAACATTGCCGGTATAAATTCGTCAAACCGGAAAAAGTGTTCATACCCGACGTTGTTTTCTGCTCAGCAACCACATGAACACTCTAAAGAATCACTTGTGCCAGTAAAATCGACATCATCGACTCATTTTGAACAAGATAACCAAATAGAAATTGAAAAAGAAAACAATGATAGTTCTTCGGATTGAGCAGCTTTAGAAAAATTAAAAGAAGTTATTTTCGATTACCCACAGATAAGACGGTCGATTAGAGATCCAAATTTTTTGTCGAATCTTGTATAAATGAGTTCGAAAACAGAACATTGAAATCATTCGTAAAAGCGAATTAATTTTTTTGGCAGTCATAAATCTATTACAATTACCGTAGGATATGTTCCCAATTTGAGAGATCTTGGATAGATCATCATTTACATTCTTAATTGGATCAATTTCTTGAAAATCTCGGATATTTTAGTGTGTATCCCTGGTACCCTTAGTGGCACCCTTATTTTAACCGAAACGATTAACAAGTCAGGATTTTTTTAAATTGTTGACCTGTGTTTTATCATCATTCTCAGCCCACATCAATGCTCTTTTTCCATTATTTTATGGGGCAGCAAACCCTACAGTGCCGGGGCGCTAAATCTTAAAATACGCCCCTGAATATTCCAACGCACTCCGCCTGTTTGCTTCTTGCTTATATGTTGGCACTCAAATCATTTCTTCAGATTAATAGATTACGCTTTATTGTAAAAAAATACTAGTGAGATCTACCTATAACATAACTCATGAATGGCAGCAACGTTTTAAAGATATTATCATGGTAGCGTAGTCGAAAGACTACCCTTATAATATAATGACAATGTACTAACTAACATTTATGCCACTTATTGAAATGAACTAAACACAGAAAAGCTAATGGATTGAATAAATACGTAGTACCTACCTGTACCTGTAACTACCTATATTATTATTTAATTATAAATGAAACAAATTGTGTAGCAAATAAACATGCAGGCATTGCGGTGTGGATGGACCTTTCTCGTATTACAAAGATAGCACAAATTAGAATTTACACATTCTAAATATGCAACTTCTATATTTAGAACTTCTATCTTCTTACGTTCTTCTATCTTCTTCTATCTATCGTTTTAAATCCACTGGGATTTTCAATATATCTGATTTTTCGATTCGATGCAAATACTTAGTCGATGATTGAATGCCATGATACATGAAGCTTGACGTTCGACGTAGTATCATCTTGTGGGAGTCACTTTTTATCTTATTTTCAGAACAACTCTTTCGAATATCCTGGATGACATCATTCCACTATACGCAAAATGCATTTAGTCGTGAAGACGTGCAACTGGTTCTGAGAACGCTCTCTCGCTTCCAAGAACTTAGTTGTTTTTTACACCTGCTTCATTTGAACCGCCATTTAATTGTGACAGTATAGCGAATGCTGCCATCAATTACCATGACAGTTTAGTTTTTGTTGCAGGTTTACTTATTGGTGGGATTAGTGGGGGCTATGATGGACCGTCAAAAGATTTTACACGGTTTGACTACTTTTTTAATAGTTTGAAATAGCAATGAAATTATGAGAATTTGAAGCACAATTGTATCCTATATTGTAAGTTGTAAATTTGTAATTTTTATCTGATTTTTAATTTCTTTATCATTTACATCGATCCATAAAATAGTAAAATAAAGTGTACCTATATATAATTGAGATGTTTTTCTAAATACAAGCGTAAAATATTATCGAAAACAACTTCATCTTTCCAGAAATAAGTCTACAAATAGTTTCTATATCATTCAAGATTTGTTTCTTTTTCTAAATCTGTAATATTATAATTGTGTGCTTTAATGGTAAATGTTGTGTATACCTGTAATTGGCATATGTATCAGACCTTTTCTATGTATCTTTTCTATTAATTGTGAAATATGTATGCTGTTGGTGTACCTATCAAAATAAATAAATAAATAAAAAGTTTTCATGACATTATTAGACTACATAACAATTATTAATTAAACATATTAATTAAATATTATCGATCAGAAACGTCTATTCCAATGAAACGAAACCGATTTTTTCCACTGTTTCTTAAATGCAGCCGCATATTTTTTATATTTATTTGTTTATCCTTTGATAGAGCACACGAGTTCAACGTGATATTTTTACAAGACAGCAGTATGAGTCAGGTAGAGAGGTATGGAATGTATGAAGCGTGCAGCTGCCGTACGTTTGTGATCTCGAGGCGATAATGAATGCAGAGGTCGCGCTATCACTCGAAGACTTCGTCCACACTGACCTTGCTCTACATCACCCGACCTTGTTCTCTCCAACAAGCTAACGAGCCACAAACGCCTGTCGTGTAAACTATAGTTATTCATTAGTCGCATTAGTTGGCCCACTGCGCTTAATTGAGCTGCATTCCCATAAGGATCAATGTCAGTCGCATTGTTGTGCCGTATTCATATTATCAATCTTGCATATGAATTGAAACTTATTGGTTATGAAACTTTTTTAAAGTTAGGGTTGATTGTAACTTAATGCGACTTGTAGGTATAGTGTATAATGTGATAATAGTCTCGTAGTCTTCCTAGTCTTTTGCAATCTACTACACGAACACGAAACGTTACACGAATATGCATGAATATCAGTATTTTACATCAGGCCTCCGCAACCCATATTTTATGTAGGTAGTACCGACATTGAGCTTTCCAATGTAGTTACGGAGGGGTTTGGATGTGTTAAGACTGGTTACCCATCTACACATCGACCGCGTCAAGCGCAACGTAACTTTACAGATAAGTTGATCAGCGTCATTACCTATTACCTACACTCATGACTCGAGTCCCGAAATGAGATAATGTTACTAGAATTATAATTTCCAAGGTTGAATTACATTTGTGTAAATTTTTCTTGGCATTGCTTGATTACCGAATATTTTGTCTAGTGCATTATTTGAAACAATGACGTGATCTCTCCTTGGTTAATTAAAGCTCTTTATAATATATTCTTGCTCACTCATACTTGTACAATGAACGTTAGTAATTACGTAAACCACTGATTTTACCATTCAGCATTTGATAAGGTTCGTATTAACCTTGCACGAACCAAAACTAATCCTTTCTCATTATGTTCGGTCTTAACATTATTAATGCTAACTGCTCAACTGTTCATTTAGTTACCTACTCATTTCTGTATACATGTATTTAGCTAATTTAGCTATTTTTAATCTCAGTTTATAAGTTATTGTAAAGCACATTTGCTAAATAAACACACACATATACATACGAGTATATGCTAAACAAGTATGTTTCATGGGTCTAAACACACACACATAAATTTTACTATGGTAGGTACTTACATGACAAACAAAGCGTTGCCCGCCCATGTATCGTGATAAGTTTTCTCAGCTTTCCGTGCAGTACCCCCCACCCTGCGCGTGGGGCGTGAAAGCACTGCGGTCGTGCGCGGGCGCCGCTTAGTGTGTCACGCGGGTCGACGAACGCCGGCCTAGACCCACATACTGCAATTGGGGCACAATCAGCGATAGTATAGCGAGCGCGTTGACCCCGCGCGGTGAAATGCCCATCTCTCTCCTTCACACTCTTTCTCTCGACGTTGCTTGGCGACTGACGGCTTTCCCGACTCGCCGCACGTTCACGCCGCCGCTCGTTACACCTGACATTTATGTGTACTATAAGTACACAACCATATACATCATAATATTGAAATAAATCGAATTAATGTATGTAAATCATAAAATGTATGCGACCCGTGACTATCACTGATCACGAACTGTGTGTGGTGTACTACGTACTGAATTTCAGATAGTAATTGTGCATACAAAGGCGGCAATTGAATATGAAGTGCACGTATCTCGTGTTGGACATACGAATGTGAATGTTTGTATTTTCTCTTGGACGCTTGCATGTGACCATCCAAACTATTCAACAGAACTGACACAAGAAACTGTCATTATAATATCAAGTAATAACAGAATATTCGATCTTCGTTCTCTTTTAATAGATACCTATATTCGCGACGGAAGCAGGATCACGTAATTAATAAAAACAACTACAAATGCCTGTAAGATCTGCATTGGCATGTGTGGCTCGTGCGTAGCGTGATCTACGTCTATGCACGTACAAATAATGTTCGATTTTCACTTTCAGGTAAACACTGTTAAGTACTCTTGTTCCCATCCTGTGATTTCAGATTTCTGGCTTTCATAATACGAAGAAGTACTTTAGTCGCATCTTGTTAATGAAAGTTAGCTTGTCGATACCGAATGAGATTTTGTTCAATTTAAAAATATGAATAAAAAAAATGAATTTGTTATAATTAAGTAGTACAGTAGTTATATTAAATAAATGTTTGGACGATAGTTATCGAGAATTTGACAAATAATATTGATTATTAAAGTCCAATTATTCTATGAAATATGAAAGCGCTGTTTTTATTTTCGTCGGTCAAATACCTAGATAGCTATGACAGAATGGAAGCGCGCGAAGAAACAAACAAATAAGAGCGAACGGAAAAGAAAGTAAAAATGAGTGCATTGATACAAGAACTAGGCAAACGTGTGGAGTATCGAGAAATGTGTGCAAGCGAGTGCAGTGGTTTCATCTAGGGAGAAAAAGTGACGGTGATCGAACTGGAAACTACGAGATTCGGAGCGAGCGCATATTGTTTCTAATCGCACCGCGTTCCCGCGCCTTCCTGCACTTGTATTGCACATTTTTCCCCTACTTCTTCACTTTCTTCTACACTTTCTAGGCTTTATGGTGAAATGTCCACGCTTTCTAACGTAACACTAGTGCAAGTTTTTCTTGCCGCCAGGTATTTGTAATGAAAACGAGTTGATGCTGTCATTGATTCTTTGTGCACTATCAATTTTACCTTTAAATGCGACCTGAGTGCATTCGAATTAGGAACATAGGTACGTACAGGATGACAGATGTTGTCCGTGTGTAAAATAAGCAACCTCTCACGTGTCTCGTTTTGTATCGTTCGTATTTAGGTCACAGTCTCTGTGAAGGCTTGCTCTGGAAATCTGCATAGACGGATGTCGGTGCTATTAGATATTGTGAGTTTCTCTATCGGAGAAACTTTCGGAGTGAGCGAAGTGTGTCGATCCGCGAGCCAGGCGGTGGCCGTGGTCGTGCACCCACGGAAATGGGTCCGCTACAATAAACTATAAGACATGTCTATGTGGGCCATCGCGGAGCCTTGCGAGAACGGGATCGCCGTCGCTTGTCGCTCGCCGCGCGCTATGCAAATCGCTAGGAACTTTCTTCCGGCGCTTGTGAGAGGCCATTGTAACGATTTCTCCTGCGGAAGCGCACGATTGTTGCCCTCCAGAAACTTTGGCCTGGTTTGATATGTTCTTTATACTTATGTAGTTGTTATTGTTGTCGTGTCTATAAATATCAATTCTCTCTTCAGAACGTGTCTCAAAGTCATTTTTTTATCTCAAATAATGAATAGCAGAACACAATAATCTGTAAGCTCGCGGCAAGGGTATCGTGTATGTTTTGAGTCTATTTGAATTGCACATTTAAATTATGTATTAATTATGATACAATTGATAACGATTAAGTAATTATTTTTATGTGCCGGTAGTGCATCCGTCCGATGAGAGGCAGTCGGTGTGCGGAGACCACGACCCGCGCAATACGGGCCGGCGGGCGTTGCGCGGCCGCATACGGCGCGGTGCTGCGCTAACCTACTTGGCGTGCATTGATCTCTTTGTTTGTAAACATGACGTCGCCGTCGCCGCCGCTGCCCCGTACATTGAGTTAATAAGAAACCAATTGGTGGTTCTGCACATGCTAAGAATTAGTTTTGAGTTCAATGTTCACTTGTTACCGTGACCGCTGATAGCAAAAACTTAGTGCTGTAAAAAAAACCAGGTACCATTTTTTCAACTAAGTTCATAAGTATACATAAAACAATGAAAGGGTATTTTTTGTGGTTAACGATTTGGTGAGGTTGTTCTTGATGGATATAGCAAATAAAATCATATCTGTGCATACAAGTAAAATTTAACAGAAAACAACCGTAAACATGTGTGGTTCTCAACTACGCATAAATTTAAATGTAAAAAAGGTTTAATTAGGTAACTTATGAATGTATTAAAGTTTTAATTCTATCGCGCCTGTGTATTCCCCGAAGGGTTATTCTAAGGCGTTTCTATTTAAGGTACACCCACAGTTCACCGATATGTTTTAGGTACAATGTAATATGTTGCCTTTAATAGGGCACATATCCCATACTCTGAACTGATACTGAGAATTTCATAGAAAATCCAATACACAAAACTTTGCTCGAACTGAGAATCGAATCCTGGCCCTCCAGCGTAACAGTCACGCTCAAGACCACTAGGCCAATGTGGAAGTTGTTTAGTTTATTTGAACAGATAAGTAAGTCAAAATACTTTCAAGTTTTAATTTAGTTAGGTAATACTAATATTTGGCATTTAGAGACGTTAAGTATTTTTTTTTGTATAAAGATAAAATGTATGTTGATCGGTGCTAAATATAATACAGGTACGTAAACAGATACTGGTAACATATACATAATATATTAAGTTGATATATTATAACTGAAATGTTTTGATGTCACAATTCTCACGAGTAGATTTTGAGATTAGTTTTATTTAGTTACAATTGCATCGGAAGTGTTTTTTTTAAATTTAATTTAAAACGTTAGTCTCTCATTAAATAAAATGAAATGTTTCTTTTATTCTTTCTTCGCGTGACGAGGTGTCGTCTCGCTAAGTAGTTTTCAGCGGAAAGTAGGTACTAGTTTACTAGAAACCAACTCTAGCGCATCTCCAAAACTTTACGTACGAGTGTTTACCTGTAACGTAAGCATGGTATTTCGAGATGAAATATTGACAAAAATGATTGCCTGTAAAATTTGCTTAAGTACCTACCTACAATTTGCTGCCCAAATATTACACCTCGTTCTCAACCGCATCACAACACATCGTGCGTGCATAAACAGTGCATGGGGTCTGACCTCAATATTTAAATAGGTATTTATTCACGCGGCGATGCTCATTACTCTTTAAAAAACTAATTGAATTAAATTGTACATTTCAAGAATGTTTTTTCGTTCATTCTTGCATTGAAAGGAAACCTTTTTTCTAAATGTCAGGTTACGTTATTACCCCTTGACCGCCAAATGGTCTCGACCCCTAATACCTTCATTACGTAAGCTGCCGCGCCTCTGTGCCTAAGAACTGATCCCTTCACATTGTCAAGGGTTATTGAACCGGTACCATTTTGCTCTACCTCCAAAGAATGCAAGGACATTGGAATCGATGGCTCGTTGGGCGCGCGTAAGATTCGGACGAGAATCATTTGTAGGTAGGTAAGCTTTTGCTCTGATCATTTGTGTATTTCTTCTTAAAGATACCTAAAACTTATTGCATTTTTCTCTTTGTTAATTTCCAAATACCTGGTTTCATATGTGATATAAGCCCTGCGGTCTCTGTTTGCTACCAAAAACAAACATGGTGAAATCTCCATTTAAGCGCAAACCGTAAAAATGTATGCACAAGCACATTGTATATATATCAAAGAACATTACTTTACAGATGCACAGGTTCAACAAATTCCAATCAAGAGTTCCATGAACTGGCAGAATAGTAACCAGTATCTAATTAAAATTGTAATAGTTGTTTTATTACGCTGCGCACTGACAACTAAGACCAACGTCCTACGTAAGATAATGTATTGTAGTTAGTGATCATTGACACTGGTTTTGACGTTTAATAAAATATCAGTAAGTACCTACTTAGGATACTACGTCACTGTAGAAAGCACAGTTCAATAATTAAGGTTGCAAAAAGTTGAAACAACTCGAGAAAGTTCATTAACAGTTACATTTTCACATAAATGTGCGATCTCTTGTTGTGTTTATCCGCAAAATTAATTTACTTACAATAATAATAATAAATAAGTACCTTAACATTAACACCCTTACCTACTTCATTTGTGTCAATTTCGTAAGTACTTCTAATAATGAATATAGTTTTAAAAAAATACCTACTTCCTTGAAAGCTACAAATTTAATCTACAATAAACATGACAATCATGACTAAGGTGATCAGTATTCATTGAATAAAAGATGTTTTAATTGATGCGCTGCTATTTTTAGCGTTTGCGATGCATTTTCCTGCCTCATGTAGCTATTAATAGCTCGATCACCCATGTAGAATATTCTGGGAATTTCTCTATTATTGTGCAACAGCTGCATCAACCCGGGGTAAAAAGCCTCGAATGCGTTGACCCCCGCCGCGCCGCTGGGACTGGTCGACTACCTTTATAGCGCAAACAAAAATAAAGGAGGAAGACATATACATGGGATGTAGGCATTCTAGACTGTGCTCGGGGATAAAGGATAAAAAGAATGTAGTCTGTTCAGTGGCCCGCGCCGGAGTGGACGACCGGGGCCCGCGGCCTGCGCCCCACTGGATATGCATTTGAAAGTAAAAGAGAATAGAGACGTGCGCGATTGAGATCTGGCTCGCTGCGCTCATTGACAAGAGTGGCTCATTAGAGATTCCATTGAGCCGATGCTGCATGTGCGCCGCTCTCCGCGATAAAGTTATTGACGAAGAGCGTAATGAGACGAACATTCCAATGACACAGGGCCGACACGTCCGACTAGTTCCGATATCTGTATTTTTTATCGATTAACGCTCCACTTAAGTGCAGACGTGAAATATATTTACACGTTCGCAATAGACTTTCTTGTACTATTTTATTTTGTGCATGCCTGAAATCAAGATAGATATTTGATATACAGCGAGTGTACTTGCAAGGTATAAGGAAAAATACAACTTTTATACAAGGTTGCTGGACCGGCAACTACTCAAATGCATTTTATAATTATCTAGGAAATAACATGTTGCAGTAGGTATTGTTTACACAAAGACAAACAATATTCGTGTCCCAGCAAGTTACCTACCTGGAAACGGATTTTGGTTTTTGGCTTGTCCTGTTTGATCCGAATGGCTCGATAAAACTTAAATGTCCTTTTAAGTGCTATGCGGCCAATTATGCGGGCGTCCACCTCATGTTAACCTTGCATTGTGTCAGTAACACTGGCCGCGGGATAACTGTACGGTGGCTGAATGAGAATGGCAAAAAGGGCCTCGAATGCTCCGCACAGCTCAGAATCCGTCGCACGGTGCCTATTGTCTCTAAAGCCCTCATTGTGCCTCAATCACGCGGTTCATCGTTATTGTAATGACTAATAATAGATAACATCTTTCAATTCCTTAATTAAAATATAGAATTACGCGTGTATCCGATGGAGGAGAGTACATATTAAAAAACTAGCTTTTGCCCGCGGCTTCGCTCACCTGAAGCTATATTAGGATTAGAAATGCATCCCAAAAGTAATTTAATCATAAACTGATCTCTTCTTTGTATTGGTCTCTATACATCAGAGAGGTCAAGCTGTATTAATTAATTGAGATACGAATTTCACTAGTTTTTAAGTTGGAGCATATACTTTCCAACAGTGATAAGAAAATTAAAATCTATTCAGTAGATAGTTTTTGCACCAACCCCAAACAGACAAGAATTTAAAAATCACATTTTTATAAAATACCATAACCCACTTGTTTTTTTTTAATATCTACAATGTACAGACACCTCTTTTTTATGATTTTATAAAAGTAGAGATGAAGAAGAGATATTATCGATAGGAATGAAAAATAGGTCGATACTCGAAGATTGGAGTTATATTTTTTTTTTAATTTTTCATCGTCGTCCAAACCGTAAAATCGATTTCATTTATAAAACAGTTTACAGACATTCAATCCAACAAGGTACCCTTAAAAGAGACAGGTACCTATTTGCAAGTAAGTAATGTAACTAATTCGTTATTTCGCAATTATATTAAGTACAAAAGATATCGATGTTAATTATAATTTAATTTCTTTAAAAAATACTATACATTTTATAACAACTTTTACTAGTGACCTAGAGACTGTAACTCTACAAGTAGCTTTTAATTTGTTGAATGTCAGCTATCGTTCATTTATTCGTTCTGTTCACATTGAAACGTGCAACAACGTACTAAATTTGACCACAGTTTATCTATACTAGCGCTATAAGTGTGGGTGTACGTGCATATAATTATTTATTCAATTAAAGCTGGTGTGCGTAATTGCGTCTCGTGATAATTAATTAAATCAGTGGCACGTGGTGTAGCTAATGCTTTGCATTAGGCGATACTATATAAGTGAGGTGATCGTTATGATTGGTCCGATAACAGCAGCTCGGCCGCTGACCGGCCTTCACACTTTGCGCCGCCGCCGCCGCCTGCGCCCGCGACTATGCATTCGACCTCGTCCGTCCGTCTCGAGTATAGATCGAACTCTTTGGTATAGATCTCCGAAATTCATTGATTTTTTTTCGAGACTTTATTATTATAATATTGAATAATAATATATTAAATGGAACACTATCGCTGACTGCTTAATTGTACCTATAATCGCATCTAGGTGAGTAACTGAGTACCTTTATCGTTTATTGTACCTAATAAAAAAGTAATATAAAGGAACGAGCGTATAAATCAACAGGTAACTACGTACTTCATACATCATGGTGAATGAAAATCACGGTAGGAATAATGAATTTTATAAAATGCAATTATATAGCAAGAAAAGAAAGAAAGAAAAGGGATTTATTGATACGGTTAGGGACACTGCATAGAGTAATATAGGCAGAAAAACAAAAACTAATCAACTTATAAAATAAAACAAACATCAAATAAATATAAACAAAAAATAAATGTGGGTATACTGGGTATGGCAGTTAAGTTATTTATTAATATATGTTACAAAATGAAACAAAAGAAATAGAATTTAATAGAAAATTTAAAATATACTTAATACAAAAATGCTTTTACTCAATAAAAGAATATTTTGAAAAATATAACATCCAATATAATAAACATAATTAATAAAAACACCATGATAAATATAAATAAATCGCAATATAATAAAAAGTAATATTATCACTCAATAACCATAATTATATAATACAATAAAAAGTCCTACAAATGTATAAACAAAATTGTATTAATAAGAATAACAATTGCTTGTACTTGTAATATAAGATTTAAGAGCTTTCGAAATTTGCAACATCTGAAAAAGGTACAAGCTGGCTAAGCTGTACAATGTTATATTAAAATTTAATAACCATATTAACCTTAGTTTGCAAATGAATAGTTTGAGTTTGAGTTTAAGTTATTGGTACACTTACAACTACAACTTATTCCAAAGAGACACCCTCCCTTTTATATAAAACTCCCTGCAGAAAATGCCTCTGGGACCACCTGCCAGGGAGGTGGCAGAGTTGGATTCTTACCTACCGACTACAACAACCATACTGGCCCTATTGCCCTATAGTGACGGCCATGGGATTCGTGATATTCACTACGATCATGACACCGTTATCGTATACCTAATACAACAAAAGATAGTCTCTCTGATGAGGGAACTCCTACAGGAGTCATATATGCCATCACGCCTTTATTCCCTGAAGGATTAGGCAGAGGAGTATTGACGTTCACACAGTTCATCAGTGTTTAAGTCTCATGCAATGGGACCGAGCTCATTAATTAGGCACAAATCTCAAACTCCGAAGTGCTACTGAGACGACCTATTACACTACTGAGGCGTAGTCTTCCAGGAGTCTATGGTACTGTATTATCTTGGAATATGTCTGTATCGTACATATACTATACTTAAAGTCGTTTAGACGTGTACAGACAGATAAGCTTGTTTATTTGTTGTAACGTTGGTACCTAGGTAAATTTAAACGTAAACGTAAACTCTGACGTAAGTGTTTTGAGTTGAGATCGAGCTGAAACGACCACGCTGAACTAACTAACTAATTCGCTTGAATTTTATTTTTGAATCAGTGACGTCAAATAATTTGTTTTTGTTATTATGAGGAACATTTAGGTACCTTAAATGAAATTTAATTCAATGAGGTCTATTAATTGAGTATTCAATTTTAGAGATAGCCAAAGAGCAAGTAGGTGGCAACCGTCTGCAATAAATGTAAATTACAAATTAAATGACATATAAGTACCACATATATAATATTTACTAAGTACAATTTTCTTATGCAAGGCGATTGTATGCGCCTGTTCAAAATGTGATATAAATTACATGGATATGTGATAATGCGTATGCCCACGACGCGTGTACCTATGTGATTAATGATTGTATAATGTGATCCGACAGTACCTACATTGTATGAGGGTATTTCACTGTCAGTTGTATTTATCTGTTCAAACCTGTTTACCTTGATTTGGGTAAATAGAGTACCTAAATTTGACAACAAAGACATGGCTGCAATTAAATATATCAAATTTTGTTATAATATCTAATTCTACTAGTTTTATATTGCACAGTGCACGGAGGAACCATACACATTTTAGAGAACAGTTCTATTAGCAAAAACTGAATTTAACATTCAGCTTAATCGAATATTCCTGTATATAAATTAGTTGATTTACCTGGATACGGGCCTGTCCGTGGCTCTAAGAATCAACGAATAAAATTCAATATAACGCATTTCTTTTTACATTGAAACTGCAATACCAGCGTCAAAGAGAAACATTCACAATACCGATCAATGTATATCAGAGTTTGGGGTTTGTATCGATATTAATCGTATCTTAGACAGATCATAGTACCAACATATCTGGAAAGGTCGGGCATAAATATTAAATTCAATTTGAAAAACAAAACTTCTTGGAATTCTAATTTTGAATTATATTTTTTAAAAAGGTCTTGCGTTGGCGGGATCAGGAGCAGTCGCTAGGTGTCGGGCCACGTGACCAGAGGCCTTTTTGTTGATAGTGTTGTATCGAGCGGGCGTCATTCTGCAATCGCCGTGACGGTAATCAAAGTCTTGTGGGTTATCTTTCAGATACTAGCTATTCTACCAGGTAAGTCCATAGAATTATGATTCAAATTACTTATCATTTTCTTCATCATTTATTATGTAAGATGTCTACCTACGTATCACTTGATATTAAGGATATAATTTCATCAAAGCGTCTCGTATTGCTTGCTCGTTTTTTACTTGGTTGGTAGGAATGTGGATGACATGCCACAGAGTCTCAAGAGATTATTTAAAATACATTGCGTTTTGTTTTAGGTATATCGGTTTGGAATTTTGGATTAGAGGGTTTAAGAATGTATTACTATAATTTGTGTTTTAAATGTTTTTATATTATTAAAACGATAAATGTATGAACATTTATCTAACTACTTAATGGTCTTAGTACCGCAGTTGAAATCAATTACAAATTAATCATAATTAAATACTATTTTAGTGACTTTAAGGACAATTTTTTGTACTTAAATATTTATCTAGGTATAGAAGAAACAGTAGATACCTATATAAAAATACAAATGTATAAATTCAACCTTTTTTTAAAGTCAACATTATGCTAAACGTTTTGTTGGTAAGGCTAAATATCTGAAATTACTTGTTTGTTTTTATCAAAAGTAAGTAGATGATTATGTACTAATATTGTATAATATTCTTAGATAATTCAATATTACATCACTAAACCTAATGACGTAAAAAATCAGGTGATCGAAGTAATAGAGGAATAAAAATACTTACCAAGTATTAAGGTATTCAATTTTAAGAGCACTAATTTCTCTCAACGTAGACCACATGTAGACACTACGCGACCATGATACTGACTTTGACAGATGACAATAATTTGTGTGACGTATCCAACGCTTACTACCTATCCTAATAGATGGCATTAGTTGTTTTATCTACTCTACGACATTCAGATTATTCCTTTTCAAAACTGATACCTACTAGACCTAATCAAAATATCGATTGTTGAAACAACAATAGTTGTTTGTTTTATAACCTACATCATGTTATTTACACATTGATAGTCTTATTTTTGTAAATAAACAGATTAGTACCTACATAATTTCTATATACTTACTACTAAATGCAGGCAGCTTGAAATAAAGGTTAGAAGGCTAATCCAGCAGCTGATGATATATGTACCTACTTTATAACATAACATACCATCACGCCTGTATTCCTGGAAGAGTTACGCAGAGGCAATGTACACCCACAGTTCGCCGGTATGTTTAGGTCCCATGTAATAGGGGGCGAGCCTATTGTCATTAACCGGGCACAAATTCCTAACTCCGAGCTGTTATATTATATTATAATTATGAACTACTGGGAATTTCATAGAAACACCCAATAATACATTGCTCGACCTGGGAATCGAATCCAGGACCTCAAGCGTAGCAGTCGCGTTCAGGACCACTTGGCTAATGAGGCAGTTATACACTTTATACAGGACCCGTTTTATTAAAATGTACATTTTAAACATTACACATTAAACAAAAGTAACACTGCTTCATAAACTACTTATTTGATAACGCGATGTTTTCGGCTAAGCTAAATGTTATTTAATTAAATTCCATATTTTCATATTTTAAGTTTATTGCCGAAGACATAGGTACAAGCAGGTATATAAATGTAATATTTTTGGTACAATAAAAAACCTTTTAATTTTAATTTAATTTAATACCTAAAGAAAATTATATTTCCGTGGGTAGGTACTTCTCATTTCACTGTCAGACACTTAATTTTACTACAAATTTAATTTTGTTTTTGTTTTTTTGTATATTCAAAGTCAAAATCATTTATTCCATAAAGACTACTAGGTACTTATGAAACGTCTTTTTTATATTATAGACGGCTGTCTATGATATAAAAATGACGCTTTTGCGTATTATCTTAATTCTCATATTATTAGTAGATAACTTTTCTAAACTTATAATATCTAATGAATACCTATTTGTTATATAAAGCAAGAATTAAAAATTGAAATAATTACCGGTTCATTATTAAATCCTATAAAACAAAAATTGCCGAAGTGTCCATGGTTAAGATTCCCCATAGTCTCTGTTATGCACTGAAAATTTATAAGAACCACTTGATCATGCGAGCATTCGAACAAAAAAGACAACAGTTGGTCCGTCCTACTATTTAGGATGGATTGCCAACTGGATTCCAAACTTGTTACTAGTCTCACGAATTTTTGCAGACTGATATATGTTCCATGTAAAAACACTAAATTTCTAGAATCTAAACTAACTTGTGTCAATTCAAACAAAGACCAGACAAAGTCTGCTTCTCTACCAGACATTTTTTTACAAGCATTCTATTGAAAGTGCTTCGCCGTTTCTCAAAAGTATATTTTTTGCAAAGATCCTCGTCTACTGTATAATAGGACAATAATATGCACGAATATTTCTTTTGTTTTAGTCGCCATGGATTTTTTCTTTTTGTGGCTGGTCACATTCGTCGCGGGATTTTGGATTTTTAAAAAACTAAAACAATGGCAGAGTCTACCTCCTGGTCCTTGGGGCTTGCCGGTCGTTGGCTACTTGCCGTTTCTTGATCGCCATCAACCTCATCGGTCTTTGACTAGACTATCTAAACTATATGGATCGATATATGGTATTAGCATGGGCAGTGTTTATGCCGTCGTGTTATCAGATCATAAATTGGTAAGAGAGGCTTTTGCTAAAGAAAACTTTTCTGGAAGAGCCCCATTGTACTTAACTCATGGGATAATGCATGGGAATGGTGCGTACCTACATGAATAAATATTGGTTAAATATGGACTCTCGTTTGACTGTTGCATTAATGCAAAATATTGTTGAAGGTATCATTTGCGCGGAGGGTGCGCTGTGGAAGGACCAAAGGAAGTTGTTAACGATCTGGCTCAAAAGCTTCGGCATGAGTAAGCACAGCGTGTCGCGCGAAAAGTTAGAAAAACGAGTAGCTTCGGGCGGTCATGAACTTTTAGAAGTAGGTTTCATATGTATACTTAATAATTACGATCTGTAGAATTAGCTTAGAACGTGTCAAATGAAAAAGATAACTTAAGCAACAGCCGATTGAGGGAAAACATTAGAACATTATGTAGGTACCTACATATTCATATTTTTATTCATCAATAAGTCAATAATTAATTTAATGATAATAACTAACGTAATTTCATATAGTAAACTATCACGTTTTTTTTAAATAGACTTATAGAGATTTATATAATGACACTGATCATAGCTTATTGTCTGCTGATAAACGAGGCATATACTTAGGTACAGGTATAATGTCCTTAATATCCATAACACATTTAATTAGTGTAATTAATTTGGCTGTTTGGCTGTTTGTAATTAATTTGGCGTTTGGCTGTTCATGGAGGCGTGTTAGTACCGATACTAATGTATGGTAGTGAAAGTTGGGTGTGGCAGAAGAAGCATAAAAGTAGAATAAATGCAGTTGAGATGAGAGCTTTGAGAAGTATGATTGGAGTGAAATTGAGTGACAGGATAAGAAATAGTGTGATAAGGGAACGTTGTGGTGTGAATGAAGATGTAGTGACTAAAATCGAGAAAGGTATGTTGAGATGGTTTGGTCATGTTGAAAGAATGAATGAAAGGAGACTGACTAAACAGATATACGAGAGTCAAGTGAATGGGAATGTAGGAAGGGGAAGGCCTAGGCGAACGTTCCGAAATCAGGTTGAGGACGTTTTGAAAAATGGCTTGGTCAGGAGTACCCTAAACCGACGTTCATGTATGAAAAGATTGATGAGTGTGGATGAAGCTAAAGAGGTATGTCAGAATCGTAGCAAGTGGAAGTCTGTAGTCTCTGCCTACCCCTACGGGAAAGAGGCGTGACTTTATGTATGTATGTATGTATTAATTATTACATATTTTACAATTTCCTAACATTTATTCATTATTTTTTATAGAATGTAGGAAAAGCGGCCGGGTCATTGATGGATCTTCCTCTAATGTTGACGAATTCTCTAGGGAATGTAGTGAATGAAATTATATTTGGATTCAAGTTTCCTGCTGAAGATAAAACCTGGCACTGGTTGAGGCAAATTCAAGAGGAAGGTTGTCATGAAATGGGAGTCGCTGGTGTCGTTAATTTCTTGCCGTTCGTCAGGTATTTGTAACATTATATTAGATTTAAAAATACCAATAAATGGCTTATTGTTATTTACATAAACATGTTCACTTGTTCTAGATTTATTTCGTCGTCTACTCGAAAAACAATAGATTTTATAACACGTGGCCAAGCTCAAACGCACAGATTATACGCGAGTATCATTGAGCTGCGACGTAAAATGCTAGGGTTGCCACAAATAAAGGAAGCAGCGTATGCCCTACACGACAATCTTTTCAATGAGCACCCAGAAGGGCATATAAAATGTATCAAGTACAGCAAAAACGCATTAAACACTGAAGAGCATTTCTTCGATCCCAATATTTTGATTCCAACCGGTGAAGAATGCATCCTAGATAATTTTCTTTTAGAACAAAAGAAAAGGTTTGAGAATGGGGAAGAATCTGCTCAATATGTGACAGATGAACAAATGCTGTATTTTTTAGCCGATATGTTTGGAGCAGGTCTTGATACTACATCCGTTACGCTAGCATGGTTCTTGCTGTACATGGCGCTTTATCCAGAGGAGCAGGTTTGGGCAAAGCTTTCTGTATCTGTATATATTAAGAGCAGTGATAACCTAGTGATATGGCCAACATGACCATTGGACTGGAACCTAAAACACGCACTACCTGATTTTTTCAAATTATGTGCGTATTGATACAAACGGCGAGGAAAACGTCGTGAGGAAACCTGCATACCTGAGAGATTTTCTCGTCGGGATATGAAGTCTGTCAACCCATATTAATTCAGCGTGGTGGATATGACCTAATGCCAGGCAGTGGGACAGTTTATGGGTTGATGATAATTACTATATTAAGAGGCTAGTGTCACATAATTAGTAAAAGTATGGAATTAGGGTTACCGTAGTCCTGTTACACGAAGATTTACTATCTATCATCACTATCATTAGCCTACATTTATCCACTGCTGGACGTTGGCCTCTTTTAATGTGCGCTATCTCACTCTGTCCTCCGCTTGGCATATCCAGCTTCTCAATAAAACCTTTTTTTTAATGTCGATATGGTATACCATTTTTAAATGAATGTTCGGTATCGTTTTAGGAATCAGTGCGCAAAGAAATTTTGTCGGCTCACATTGAAGGTAAAGAGTTAGATACTTCAAGTGTGCCCTACCTAATGGCTTGTATCAGTGAGACGCAGCGCATTCGATCGATCGTGCCCGTTGGAATTCCCCATGGATGTCTGGAAGTATGGACGTACATTTTGTATTTTATTTACATTTCAATATTATAATTAATGTTACAGATAAAATGTAGTTATCCCGTTTGATTGATGCATTAATTATTTGAAATTTACTGAGATGACTAGAAATTACTACATCTATTATATTATATTGTTTTTGTAGTAGTTTATAATGGTTTATTTTTCTTTTAGGATACCTATTTAGGAAACTATAGGATTCCTAAAAAAACAATGGTTATACCACTTTTATGGGCTATTCATATGGACTCGGATACGTGGGAGAACCCAGAAGAATTTAGACCGAGCAGGTTTATAGCTCCCGATGGAAGTTTGCTGAAGCCTCAAGAGTTTATACCGTTTCAGACTGGTAGAGTATTATATCATTAATACTCCTAACTTAATAATACCTACACATGTTCCCAATACTACACACTAAACTGTATTACCTTATTTTATTAGTAGTAATACTTCCCTACTCGTAACTGCCTCATTAGCCTTCTAAGTCTTAGTGGTTCTGAACGTGACTGGTGCGCTAGAGGTCCTGGTTTCGATTTCCAGGTCGAACAAGTGTTATTGGGTTTTCCTATAAAATTCCAAGTAGCAGCTCGGAGCTTGGAATTTGTCCCTGGTTAATAGCACTAGGCTCGCCCCACAATAAACAGGACCTAACCATACCGCTGAACAGTTAGTGAACATAGTAAGCCTCTGCCAAACCCTTCGGTCTAAAAATATTTTTTTATTGTAAGTATGTATAGTTGAATGATAAAATATACCTGGGAGTAAAAACATTCAGATAACTTCATTACAATCGAAATTAAAGACAGGCTTATGCATATTATAACAAAAATGTATAGGTACATTATAATTTTATTTTGTTTATAAGGTTGTAGAACGCATATTGTTCATTATAATGGGTACTATAACCCCTTTTCATACGTACGTGCTACCAATTCTGAGTAAAGAGAAAATGTAGATATTAATAAGTAATAATAATTAAGTAATTTATTGTTTCGCAGATAACAATTACCTACTATCATTTTAATTTTGTTATCTAACTATTTAAGAAGGATGATTGCACGGGTTTTTTTTTTATGAAATCTTTAAATATAGGTAAAGTCGTTTGTCCCTATCTTCACTGATCTATCACTCGGCAACATTAGTCTAGAATGCTGAATTTTGGCACCGTCTACTAATAAGTACAATCATAAAGTAAGCATCTGCTATAAAAGTACTTATTTGGAAGGCTCAAACCCTTTTAAAAGGATGGCAACGCACTTGCGACTCCTCCGGTGTTGCGAGTGTCCATGGGCGGCGGTAATCGCTTACCATCTGGTGATCCGCCTGCTCATTTGCCCCCCTATCCCACAAAAAAAGTTTTAGCTTTAGTTGAGAAACGTCGGTTAAGTAACATACCTACCTATATAGAATAAAACAGTTTGGTGTGTCTACAGGTAAACGCATGTGTCCTGGTGATGAGCTCGGTCGGATGCTGTCATGCAGCTTGGTCGCGCAACTGTTTCGTCGCTACCGCGTGCGTCTGGCGTCTGATCCACCCTCCAGCGAAGACATGCAAGGCACCGTAGGAGTAACCCTGGCACCTCCCCGAGTCTCTTACTATTGTGAACCTATATGATTGCTTTATATTTAACTATTAGCTGTAGCTTGTAGCAATTAACAGAATATATTTAGATGAGTTCTTAAAGTAAGTCGTCTTTATTTCTGCCTAATTGCAAGATTTTTTATTAGATTCCCATAAAAAATAGGGTAATTTTAGGTAATAGAAAATCAGATGACGGCATGGGCGGATGGCAGGTACCATTAGCACATAAGCATCTCGAAATTAGCTACCAAACATTTAGAAATGACATGACAAAGATGTCTACATGTCATGCCTCATTAGTCTTGTTGTTACAAATGCGACTATTATGCGAGAGGTTCTAGGTTCCATTCTCAGGCCGAGCAGTGTTATTGGGTTTTTCTATGAAAGTCTCAGTAGCAGTTCGCATTTTGGAATTTGTGCCCGGTTGGTGGCAATAGGCTCACATTACATGGGACTTAAAAATACCCGGTGATTGTGGGTGTACCTTAGTACTTACACCTCTGCCTTACTCTTCGGGGAATACAGGCATGATAGTATGTATGTATGACCAACATGCATACGGGCCGCCTGATGGTAAGCGGCAACCGCAGCCTATCAGACTCCAGCAACACGAGAGGTTTCACTAGTACGGTTCATTTTGAGACCTCGGTTGTTAAGTCTCATATACCCAGTTACTTTACTTCACTGGCTACATCCCTTCAAACAAGAATGCACGTAATTATAGCAGCGCATTAGGTATTGCTTCGCGGCATATTATTTGGAATGCGGTGGTACGTACGACCCCAGATGAACTCTAAGGAGAATTCTATCCCGTTCAACCCCGAAAATAGTGGGATTTAAATCGGATGTTTTGTTGAAAAGATACGATGGAAAGGCCTAAAACATGACTACTTGCAAATAAACGGATGCACTTATGAGATTTCGAGTGAACGTATGTACGGGTCAGAATATTATCTGGTAGGTATTAAGTACTCGCTTCAACAGTGATGATAAACCTGATTAATTTATCTTAATAGGACTTTCCTAACTTGCCAGAAGTTTACTAACTTGCCGGCTCTTCTCCATAAGACCCACTTTTTAGAACCGTGCAACTAGTTTTGACTTTTCAAAAGTACCTTCTATAATGGTCTAATTGAAATAAAACATTTTGACTTTGACTTTGAATCCGCAGTAGGGCAGCGGGGACAAAAAGGCTTGTGTCTTATTAGAATAGAACACCAAACTAGAAAAAAATACAACTGTACCTACTTATGATATATTTATGAAAAAGTAATACCTAAGAGCAATGGAAGCCAACACAATTTAACTTTAGAATTAAATTTTGACTGTCTGTCTGTATGTTTGTAAGTATAACACACAAAACGACTGCACGAATTTAGATGTTGTCGCAGTTGTATTACTGTTACTGCATGTCTCTCTTAAAAACGGGTGCATGTTTTATCTTGATTCGGCGGTGCTTAGAAGTCGAGTTATAAGTAAATCCTTTTGTAACGCGAGTGAAACCGCGGGTAATAATAAGTCTCACTACTGTAATGTTTACCTAAGTTATTTATTTAATTACCTGATAATAAAATAAATAACTTAAACGTTGTTTTACGGTAAAACACGCAATCTGGATAAGTATTTCCTGTGTTTTACAAAATGTAAATATGAATAAACTTAATATTTATTCTGCAATTAATTTAATTTGCTAACCTATCTTTAATTACGTGTAAAATGGTATTTAGGTATGTAATTAAGTAAAGCGGTGCTCGACGCTCGTCAATAAGTTACCTATGAGTAATGGGAAAGACCGTGAGTAATGTCGGCGCTTATCGATACCCTAGTTCATAGTAATTGTACAAATCTACGTGCCTATATCTGTGACGTAGATTGCCGAAGGGTCATTCACCTCCAACATTACTTAATATTATTTATGTTCACGCAACTGCACCTTTACAATCTAGCATACCAGTTTAATTCAGTTTAAATTATTTAAATTCTGTAGTTACGAAAGATCAAAAGTTCAATAAACTTTGTTTTGTAACATAAACTTATTCGTGATTTTAAATTATCAGAATATTAGGAATTACTTGTGTCTCGATTGAAAATATTGTAGTTAACTTAGGTATGTATTGCTTCTTGGATTGTCGTGTAAAATTCTTTCATACCCACTATATTCCAGATATAACGTTCATCAGGTACATTTTTGTTTTCATAAATATTGCATGAAGTTGTTATTCTTGCTTTTTGCTTTTAGATCGGAAAAAAATAGGAAGGATCATTTAAACAAGGTGTTCATATCAATGTTTTCACAATTAATTTATTACCTTAACTGTAATATTCATAGACTAAAAAATAGCGCATTTTATACAAAGCATACAATAGTTCAACAGACAACGGTGAGCTGCGAGCTGAGCTAACAGACTTATCCAACTGAATTTCAGTACTTGGCAACTTGGTTGCAAACACAATCAATTTAGTACAAAATAAGAACACTTAAGTTAGGCTTTATTCTATATAGCGACGATATCGCTCTAGACTAGTTGCTGGTTGTTACACTACCATGGAATGTTACTTCATACCTGATAGGTACATTTTACACTACATTTTAAATGAACACTTACAAACTTACATCTAAAGCCTTACTGCAACGCAACAAACATGAGATCACACACAACGGATCACATTCTCACAAGTGACACTAATAAATAATGATCTAGAATTCTACATTTGATTTTGGTATAGGTACTAGAACTTAAAATATAACCCTTAAAAACAAATGTATAATGGTGTGATTTACTGAAGAAGCTCCTATCGTTCTAGTCTACCAACGCGCTAATACTGCAAACTCACACAAACGTCTTTTATAATCTCAACGATGGGAATATCAATATAACTAACGTTCGGTCTACTATTTAATTGAACACTTTATGCACAGCCTCGAGCATCGCGCAGGCGATGTCGTCACTTATATAATATAGACTTAAATAAATGGTTGTCGATTCGCTCTAAAACGAGTGATCATTGAATACTGGTGGGTGTGTACGCGCGGTGAGGCGCGGCGCGGTGCGGCGCGGCGTGGCTAGTGCGCGCCCACGTGGCGCAGGTGCGGGTGGTCGGGCGCGGCCGCGGCGGGCGCCGGCGGCGAGCGCGGGCTAAACTTGACGCGGAACGCTTTGGGCGAGATCGTGGCGCCCACCGTGCCCTCCAGCGACGGCGGTGCGTCGCCCATCTCCATCTGCACGTCGAACTGGTGCATCATGCTCGCAAAAAACATAAACATTTCCATGCGCGCCAACACGTCTCCCAGGCACATCCGCCGACCTACGCCGAAAGGCATGAAGAACTCGGGCCGCCTGATCTTGCCCGTTTCATCAATGAACCGGCTAGGGTTAAACTTTTCGGGTTCTTCCCACAGATTAGGGTCCATGTGTACGCAGTTGATGAGTGGCACAACTTGGGAGCCCGCGGGAATTCTGTAGCCGTTAAGATGAACATCCCTAGTAAAAAAGAAAATAGAGATAAGTACTTTTATTCGAAAATAAAGATATAATTGCAATTGGTAAGGAGCGTTCTTTTCGCAATACTTACTTTGTAGGAGAGTGTGTAGTTGCCAGAGGGACAATGTTGGACATGCGTAGCGTTTCAAGAATAGTAGTTTCAGTGTAAGGTAGGTTTGGCATATCTTCGATTGTTGGTAATCGTTCGCGACCGATAACGGCATCAAGTTCTTCCTGAACTCGTCTTTTAACATCGGGATTCCGCAACATAAATACGATCATCCACAGAAGCGAAGATTTAATAGTCTCCATACCGGCCGAAAATAGGTCCCCAAGAATTTGTTTCAGTTGTAATTCTGTAAAAAAAAGATTCCTTAAAAACCTTCAATATGCAACAATTACACTTTTTTGTAAGCACGGTTACTTAAGAAAAAAATATACTATTGTTGAATGAAACTTACCATGATCTCTGCCCTCGAACAGTTCTCCGGCACGGCCCTCAGTCTTGGCCTTCTCAATCTCGATCAGATAAACGTCGATTAGATCTCTCACGTTATCAACATCGAGAGTTTCGCGATGCTCGTCGATCAAAGTTTGATAGAAAGCGAACATCTCCTCGCGATTCTTCGCTACTTTCTCCTGTGCTTGAGCTTTGCCGGGCAAATACTAAACAAAAAGATATAACGATTGTTAATTTCATTTTCTGTCTATATATCAATAACAAGGAACGTTCATATATTATTTGCAATAACAGGAAACGTATCAATAATACCACTTACGTTGTAGAGGGGGATGTATTCTCCATAGTGTACTTCGCCAAACAGCCTCATTCCTTCTTCAATGAGATTGTTGAGCCTTTCAAAACGAACGTCGCCGTTACTGAAGCGCACGGACATGGTAATGCCGCAAATGACGTTAGACACGCCCAAGGCGAGTAGGGGGTTCGCGTCGATGGGCGCTCCCTCCGAGCGGTGCAGGCTGGCGATGAGTTCGTAAACTTCGTTCTGATGAACAAATCAGTACGTGAAAATTTGATAACCTAATCATTATTTTAATGCGTTTAAAAGAAAATAAAGTAAATTTTAGATTTAATGATAAAATAAGTGAAACAAACCTTAATTCTTCCCTCCATGATTTTTTTTCCGTTTCCCATGTAAGTCATGCCGAATTCGCGGAGTTTGTCGTGCAAGAATCGTCGCTGGCTTTTCCAGAGGCGGCCCTCGCTGTTGATGATGCCTGTACAGAAGGAGGCGTTTGCATTATAGTGAGGGCTCACCAGGTGGGCGGCGCGCGCGCACGCCGCCGGGTGGGACGTCCGCGTGACGCCCACATGCACATGTGTACAATACTTTTCTTGCTCGTATTAAGTTCAGGGTTCTAGTAATATTTTCAAATTTTAGATTTGACGACGCTTTTAACTTTTTCAAATTTTTTTACTAATGAAAAATATAACACACATAAAACTGATTTTCTTTAAATTTCACGATTCAGAAACACTATATTAAGAAACTCGAAGAAAGAAAAGTATTGCACTTTAAATATGACATAAACATCAGGTGTAGTGTACTTACCGAGGCCATCCAAGGTGTGCATGAGTGGAGTGCTGGGACGTCCAGTAAATTCTTCTCTCCGGAAAGCTTCTCTGATGAGTTTGTAGTCGCTGAGTACGATCGTCAACTGATTTCCGAGTCGCGCGGAGAACAGTGCACCGTAGCTGCGAGCAAGCTCCAGGAAGGTCTTGTGCCGAACTCCGAGGAACGGTAAGTAGCCGACGACGGGAGGTCCCCACGGGCCGGGCGGCAGCTTGCGCACCTCGCGCACCAGCGCCGCCAGCCGCAGAACCAGCAACGCCGCACCCGCCACTAGCAGCAACGGCAGCGAAGTACGCGACGCACAGTAGTTTACCACTTGCCATAGTCCCCACAGTAGTTTAGAATTTGTCAGCATTGTTATCATTTTAAATATTATATTGTCTTTTAAAAATAAATAAAAATAACTGGTATTTGCTTATTAGCGAAAGATACGTAGCATTAGTGCGCGGTCCGTAAATCGCGATAGTGCGATGGCGAGAACTAAGTGATTGTATATCGCGTGCGACCGACGTCTGCGCACTGGCGCGCCGCTGGCGTGGCCTTGCGAATAAATAGGAGCTGGGTGGCGCGCACGCAGGCTCGTCCCACCGACCGGCGCGGCGCGGGCGCTCCTCTCTCCACCGCTTTTCCGCCGGCCCGGTGTGCTACGAAACCCGTAGCACTACACTCGTAGGCCGCGTTTATTTTTTTCACCCGTCAAGTAATATAATTAGAAAAACTATGGTTCCGATATCCTCCAATCATTTATCAGGTACCGCGATTTTGCGTAAATGGTGTAAATTTTATATTTTATTATTAATTATTTGCCAATAATTTAATAAACAAATCAATTACTTAATCAATACGTTAATAAGACAACGAACAGACTGGCATTTGTATAAAATGAATACGCTACACATAAGTACTACACACGTTACACTTTTAAAGTCTTCGCGCAATTATCAAAGTATAGATTTCAAGCAATTAAGTCGTGCTATCACAATGTCGTAGTCGTGAATGTGTGTACTTACTCATTTCGAATGTTAAATAAGAATTGACTTTGGGGATGACCTCACTTGCTTTACCTATTGATGTTAATGTAGTCGTCGAAATTCGGCGAGGGGTGAGAGGGGAGATCGAGGTCGTGCGGGTGCGCATGCAGATGATAAGATTAACGAATTGCGTAAGTTGGCGCGAGGCAAGGTGACGGCGGGTCGACGACTCGCGATTGAGAGCCTTGGGCGAACTTCTACGCTGCTCGACCTCTAAGTGACACTTAAATATCAATCTTAATATTATACAAAAAGATCGCATATCCCATTAATTAATACGTTATTAGCAACCGTATTGGATATACTAAAGTGAAGCATAAGTCTACACAGCTATTATCTACAATTTACTCAGCTACATTTCAACCTCTTACAGCACGGTCATAATTTACTGTGCGTCGCAGGTTAAAATCACTTAAATAAGTCTTCTTGTGCAAAAAATCAAAATTAGCAGGTAAGGACAATACCAACAAAATGCTTAACATTTACCAAACCATTTGCAGACACGCCACGCACAATTACTTCGAACCAACTGTAAAATACTGCGAGCTAAACTCTAAAGTTTTTCAAAATAGGATGTCGATTCGATTTTATATCGATAGTTAAGATGTAACCTCGTAGTGAATCACTTATTTCTAATGTTTACGATGGGCATCACAATGACTAGCAATAAAAGCCAATAACGCATAAATAATCCATACCAATTATTAGTTCTGTGCACATATATGTATTTCTATTTTTAGCACTCGATGATTCAAGTGATCGATTAACTACTTACTTACTGAGATGAAAAATGCATTGCTATGCACTTGTAGCAACAGGAAAACGCATAGACGTACGTCCTTATAACGTAGCCGAATCGATTACATTACTACGATTGGTAACAAATATTCGAGCTACTAAGTTACTGAGAAAATCGATTGATCTTTTAGGTTATTAGACAGTTTGCAAAAAAGTTGTAGAAGATAATGTAAAATTTATGTAGTAATTATCTTTTGGGTACAAACTTCATTAAAGAATCGCAAAAGGTTTTGTACCAAAAATCTATCTCTATACCTACATATAAAATGCTTTGTCCTGAATGACTGACTGACGGATCAACGCACAGCCTAAACTTGAAAAGAGCCCTGAAACTTGGAGGGTATGTTCTTTGTATCACATAGGCATCCGTTACGAAAGGATTTTCCGAAAGGGGGGTGAAAAACGGGGGCAAAGTTTGTACGGGACAAAGTGATTCCTTGGTCCAATCTACTTCAAATTTTGGATAAATATTCTATAACATACCTAATTGATGGAAAAAGCTTTCCGTATTTTATTGAATAGGTACTTACATGAAAACTTGCTGCAAAATCCAAAACCTGATACCCACGCGACGGAAGTCGCCGGCAGCAACCATAAGAAATAATGTGTGTAATAGTTTCTCAAAATACCAAATTTCCATAAATACAGTGTTTATAAAATAAAGACCACGCGAACGAAGTGGCGGGCAACAAGCTAGTAGTAATTAAAATTATAGAATCCATTCGTGCGACTTTATAAAATATGATTGAAGTATCTAAAGATAGTTTCACAAATCGATGTTAGATCTGTAGACTGATGCAGTAAGTTGGTACCTAATCTAAAAACAATAATCAGATTACTCAGTAAGAACTCCGTCTATACTACCCTGTATACCTAACCTACATATATATTATACTAGCTTCTGCCCGCGGCTTCGCCCCCGTTCGGTCTGTCATCACATCCCACGGGATAAAAAGTATCATATGTCCGTCTCCTGGTTCTAAGCTACTTCTCCACCAATTTTCAGCCAAATCGGTTCAGCCGTTCTTGAGTTATAAATGGTGTAACTAACACAACTTTCTTTTATATATATACTAGCTTCTGCCCGCGGCTTCGCCCCCGTGGAATAAAAAGTATCGGGAACGGGATAAAAAGTATCCTATGTCCGTTTCCTGGTTCTAAGCTACCTCTCCACTAATTTTCAGCCAAATCGGTTCAGCCGTTCTTGAGTTACAAATGAAGTAACTAACACGACTTTCTTTTATATATATAGATGTCTTTGAACTCTTCCAATATAATACCTATCTATACTTAGGTACCTATTATGTATATAAAAAATTACCTCCACATATCTAGAAACTACTATAATATCTATAATTCTTACATCTTATAATAATAATATCTATAGTTCATAAATAAATTCGAATCCATATTGTATTTTATGAAAAATATTATCGGGTTCGTTCGGCTAGATCATTTATTTAGGTCCTACCTTTCTCGTCCATAAACATTACCTTTCTTGCTCATCTGGAAATGAGGTTTGGAAAATCTAATTTATCAAGGTAATTAATTTATATATATAATTCATTATTAATTTATATTAATAACTAGCTCTTGCCCGTGGTTTCACTCGCATCTCAAAGAATCTTATATGCATTTCGTCTCAAAACATGTCCTTTTCTACGGTTCAACCTAATTCTATGCCAAAACTCATCAAAATTGTACAGTAGTTTAGGCAAACATAACAAACAGACAGTAAGAGATACCTTCGCTTCTATATTATTAGTGTGTATCGGTATGGATTATATTCATATATTATGAAGGTTGTATTGGTAGTTAAATGAAAAAAATATATGATAAGTTGTAAATATTATTCCATTTAAATACCTACGTTATACATACCTTATCAATGTTACTTATGTAATGAAGACGAATGATTTAATACGCCTTTTCATTCAGTTGTGGATCATGATAAGAGTGTTATCGTTACTACAGGCACAACTGCAATCTTATTGTTTTAGCGACCTTATGACCCTTATGAAATACAATATAAAACTATGAATAATACGCTCACGATTACCTACTCCATCCTTTTATTACTCAATAATATTTAAAAAATTAAGTAAACTTTATTTGTACTAAAGCTACAGTTCTCGTTGCTAAAATTTATCAAATGCATGCATCAATGAATCGGTTTCTTCTAGGCAAGCGCGCTCCATCGTACGTCGCAGAATCAGGCGAACTGACGATCAAGAATAAAAAAATTCGTTATAACTCCATAATTATGCAGTATACATTAACATTGTGTTCATATTACAAAAAACAATTTAAACTTTATAAAAAACTTACTTATATTTATTACCAAATAGCTAATTAAATTTGGCACAGATATAGATTATAGTCTGGAATAACACATACTGTTTATCTAGGTCGGACTCAATTCTGAAGTCCAGGCAGACGAAGTCGCGAGCAGAGGTTAGTTTTAAAATAAAAGCTTTTAGTTTTAATGCTATTACTACCAATAAAGCTAAATAGCGCATGCTTATATGGAAAAATATAAATATATATCGTAAGTGAGCAATAACAATATGTTGAAGTGATTATCAAAATTTAATTAGAAACGTTTATTTCAATATGTCATATGGTCCAACATTTTTGAACATCACCAAGTTTTCAAGATGGCAAGTCCAAAGGACACGGTGAGCTCATTCTGCGTAAATTGGATCGCTAACGACTAACAAACATGTAAGGTAGCTGTGGTTTTTGTTAGTAATTTTAACATTAAAACTTCCAACACCTCTGTCTACCCATGACCACGGATGCTGTAAAGGATCCGAAACGTCGGGAATTAAATAACATCAATACAACGCGATAAAATCCGTAAAAAGGAGTTTCATTTCAATGTCTAATATTCGCGAAAGTGTCTGAAATCAGTAGGTTTTCAAGATGATCAGATCATTTACAATATGCCTGCATAAATTAAGTAGATGCCTGAATATAATCTTATTTTCAAGATTATTGGGAATGTGTCATGGGTATTGGGAAAACCCATGGGTATTGGGAATGTACTCATGGGTATTGGGAAAGCATAACCTAGCGGCCAAGAACTGGCTGACAAAATCAGATCTCTAGCTGAGAGTTCTGCATGCTGTCAGTGTATTATCCCATAAACGATAACAATGCTCAAAATCATACTTAGGTTAATAAGTATGAAATCACAAATAAAGTATTTACATACCTACCTTAAAAAAGTTACTTACTTAGAAAAGTACTTACTTCTAAGTAAGTACTTTTCTACGGTTAATTACTTGGTTGTCTATCCGTTTCAATTTTGTTTTTAATTTTTATATTTAAAATGATTATAATGATTAAATATTGGGATATATTTTAAGTTACATCAGTAGGAAAATAATAATAGATTTTTGCAATATTTTAAACAGGTAGGTACCTATGTAAAATAGTTTAATAATAATATATTAAATAAATTTGTTATCCTTCAATATAAAACAAAGTCCTCTGCAGTGTCTATCTGTTCGCGATAAACCGTTTTCACTAATGGACGGAGTGATTCACGCTACGACTTTTAGAAACGGGGCAACGCGGGTGAAACCAATGGCGGGTCGCTAGTCTATCATAAAATATGATGAATTATGCACTCTATGTTATGTCATATAGTACATACACATACAATAATTTGCTCACACTAAGAATCTTATCTACTTCATTCGCAGCGCTATAGTTTCGCACCCGTTTCGTTATGGTAGTTGGATGCGACAAGCCGAGTACAGGGTGAAATGGCGCACATTTGGGGGAGGCCTACGTCCAACACTACATGTGATGTTATAGCTTACTGCTAGTTCACTTATTTTTAGACTGTACAAAGTTATCAAAGTCATAGATAAAATTCGTTGCAAAAGGCAACGGTGGTATATCCCATTTTAAAGCCTTGCTTGTCTTCCCAAAGCTATCTTCGCCATAGGATTATTTATAAGCCCTCCTTCGCAGTAAACAATAGGAGGTATCTTTGTTATACAGACGCGGCTTTCGTACTTTAACATTCACTTCCATTGTTTAGAAAATTACAATAATAAGCAAACTAGCTTGTTATTCATAATCAAAGTCTAAATTTGTAACAAGTAATACATTTGTAAATAAGCCTATGAGTAATCTAAGTTTAAGTGAAAAATAATGTTCCTAAATAATAAACATTGATTACGGTATTTAATTTTATCATTTACGTAACACTATAATAATGATTTAATTAGTATTTATAAGTAAAAACAATTAGATATTATGAACGTAGGTATTGAATGGATTTTTTACAAGAATAAAAAAAACAGAATTCCCGATAAGGTCGTAAGCATTCTTATTGTTAAGGGGATAAGGAATGCGATAACTAACTGTTTTTATATATCTAGTTATGAGTATTTATACTTTTGTTTTATTTTTCAGAAGTTGGTGGGCGTTGCTCTTTTCTTTATCTGATAGCTGGCTCAATAGGTTTGGTCAATAGGTAGGATTTGGTTGGACTCCGTAACTTAATGAAAAATAAATGCAATTCATATCAATCAATTGATTTTCAACAATAGCCTTTGAAAATCCTTAAAGTGATTACAGTGAGCGGTACGACCACACCTTTTATAGTACCTATATATTATAGTATTCAATATAGACATGCGTTATTGTACTGTCGAGGACATTGGACATTGTACCAAAAACCTTTGTGTCTAAGGAAATTATTGGATGAAAATAATATTATAAACATGTCCCAAAAGTAATAAATATAACCTTGTGTTTGCTCAATTTTTACATAATTGATGATATTAGCTTACTTTATGTAGATACTTGCATAATATGCCGATCGTTTAATTATACCCATCGAGATCTGCCTGGGCGGACCGCGGTACGCCGGATGGAAGAAATATAAAAAAATATATCTTAATAAGTTAAGTTTAAAAAAATAAGTAAGTTATAATTCTTAATTGTTACAACTATGACCACATGAACAAAACGGAATTTTGTACATACTTACACAGAAGAAATTAGGTGAAGCACATCATGAAATATTACCTAAGCCATATCACGAAATTGCACATTGTGATTGGCCCGAGCAGATTCGATCGGCCCATTTAAACAGGCGGCCCAGGAGACACTAAACAGAGACTCAAAGTGTTTTCCAATTTGATGTTGTTTGAATGCGAACATATTATTGAAGAGTCGGCACTTTCAGACAAAGGATCATTAACATCGCTCATTTATCTCACTACTGGATACCTACAGGGTTCATGGGATTCGATTATGCCATTTGCCTCGGTCAGCGCTAGTCGCAAATAGGTTAGACCCGCGACTTTTGCAATACCGGCGAGCTAAGCGACCCATCTCACCACCGTTTATCGTTATCGTTTATTGTTATCGCAATATTGTACCAGTGAAGTTTGTAATTTGTTAATTTAAAAGAGTGTCCATGGAGTTTCTTGCCGGATTCTTCCCCATAGGATCGACCCTTTTGGAACCGTGCAACTAGAATCATAACGTTTCAAAAACGCTTGTAAAAGCTTATTTGAAATAAAAACATTTGAACTTGAACTTGAACCGAACTTTTAGTTCGAGGTGCCTACCTTGATTGATTGATAACTTATAAAACGAGTATACCAGATAAATATTAAATACCTGCTACGCTAGAGGTCTTGGCTTCGATTCTCAAGTTGAGCAACATCTTAGTTATTGGGGTTTTCTATAAATTTCAATAGAAACTCAGACCTTGGAATTTTTGCCCGATTAACCCGATTAATGGTTCGCCCCCTATTACATGGGACCTAAACCTACCGGCGAACTGTGGGTGTACTTTAGTACGCCTATGCTCAACCATTCGGAGAATAAAGACGTGGTGGTATGTTATGTTACCGTCATTACTATGTTATCTGCTCGTAAAATGCGAAACACATTACACTACACTACTTACTTGCACTAAAATAACCTTCTTATGTTATATATTTAAGATAAAAGATAAAAAAATGTAGTAAATTATACTATACTGACAAGGAAGGTCGCTACTTTATTTGGTGCAGAATTTTGGATAACACTTATGAAAACTCTTGCACTTGCAAAACTGCTATTGAAATTTCCTCTAGGATATTTAAACGCACAAATATACATGATTTATATGCTATGTTGTTGCTATATTATGAGTATTATTTAAATCAACTTGATTTAAATAATACTCATAATACGTAAAGTAATTGTTGTTTTAATAGTGTTTCGTCCACTGTAGTAGTGACTTTGTAAATCTCAACTCAGCGTTTCAAGATAAGTAGCCTGTTTTTGGAATTAACATCTAGGCTATTTTTAATTCAAATCGGTTCTCTCTATGAAGAGTTATTAACATTTCAACCATTGAAAGAAAACGTTGAATTTGAAAAATAACCATTGAAGTGAATTTCTTTTTCAAGTATTTCTGTACTAGACTGGCACGGTTCAAAAATTATAACAGAATCAAGTAATAAAATTTAAAAAATACACTTACCTACAGGGATTAAATAAGATAAAACAAGAAAATAAAGCAGATAAATCAGAAACCAATATTGTGACCAGGAATTTATTATTAGTACAGTAATTCTAACTCTACTTATACAGGGCATCACGGGACATACATAGGACTTATCCGTAACGTTAAAGTTAAATATTTGAGTAGGGCAAAGAAGTAAACAGATAATGACATCTTATTCTCTAGACGAATATCATGACATCGTTATTACCTCAATGAAATTTGATTCCATAACAGGTGTCATTTTGAGTTAACAATTTTGACAATTATTGTTTTCTTCTTTAAAGCAGCCAGTCATAAAGTAACACATTTTATAATGTGAAACCTTCATAGTGCAGATACAGTGCGCACAATATAATAGGTCTTTACCTATGAAATTGCCGTTCTGCAGTACTGGCCATTTCAAATCAAAATAATTTTTGTTTGGCTAAGAATTCTAATTTCAAATTAATTTTATTTTAAAAACATGGAATTCTTTTTCCAAAAGTAGTCATTTGTTTATTGATTAGTGTTACATTTTCATCGCATTTCAATCTTTTTCGTTATCATGGATACGTTAAAATTTCGAGTAATTATGGAATATGAGTACCGTCGTGGCAGCAACGCGGCACAAGCGGCACGCAACATCAACGACGTTTACGGAGCTAACACTACAAACCAACGCACCACCTGTTATTGGTTTGCTCGCTTCCGTTCTGGGAATTTCGACCTGAAAAATGAACCTCGCGGTCGTCCGAAGTCTTTGGTCGACAATGACGAATTAAAGACGATTGTGGAAGCTGATAATACACAATCGACGGCTGAATTAGCAGCAGCTTTCGACGTTAGCGTCAAAACAATATTGGTCCATTTGCGTCAAATTGGCAAGGTAAAAAAGCTTAACAAATGGGTGCCCCACGAACTCAATGATCGCCAGCGCGAAGTACGCGTCGAAACGTGCCTTGCACTGCTCAACAGACACACAAATGAAGGAATTTTGAACCGCATTGTTACCTGCGATGAAAAATGGATTCTGTTTCATAACCGCAAGCGCTCAGCAAGTTGGTTGGATCCTGGTTCAGCACCTAAACAATGCCCTAAATGAAATCTTACCCCTAGAAAAGTAATGGTCACTGTTTATTGGTCTAGCGCCGGTGTGATTCATCACAGCTTCTTACCAAACGGGGTGAGCATTACTGCAGATGTGTACTGTGAAGAACTGAACACAATGATGGAGAAGCTGGCACATCTCCAACCAGCATTGGTCAATCGCTCGTCTCCGCTGCTTCTGCACGATAACGCGCGACCTCATACTGCACAGCAGACGGTCTCCAAGTTGCAAGAACTGGGGTTGGAAGTTCTCCGTCATCCGCCCTACTCACCAGATCTTGCGCCTACAGACTACTACTTTTTCCAGAATTTGGATAACTTCTTGGCGGGAAAAAAATTCAATACCCGAGAGGCAGTACAAAATGCCTTTAAAGAATTTGTTGCCTCCCGTCCAGCTGATTTCTTTAAGAAAGGCATCAATAAACTGCCACTGCGTTGGCAAAGATGCATTGATTGCATGGGTGATTACTTCGATTAATACAAAAAAAAAATACATGAAAAAAAATCGTTTAAATTTTTTCATACAAAACGGCAATTTCATAGGTAAAGACCTAATATTTGAGAAACTAAAGAGTTTCCATCTAATCAAATCGTAAAATAATATACAACTTAAATATGTATAGATAATAAATAAAAAAATGGGTCATTTAAAAATAATAATTGCGACGTGCGTTAATCTTTACTGATGCCGAAACAGTTATTTGAGATTTTTATCTATGGAAGTCTGTTTATATTTCCAGGCTTCACGTTAATACCATGTGAACACATTTTTGAAATTTAGTAATATAAAGGTCAGAAATAAGGTATTCAGAGGTAAATGGCGCTAAGTGTATTAAAAATGTGGAAAACCATTTTTTCTATGAGATTTTTCGAGGTACCTAGTTAGTTGAAACTTGGAGAGTACAACGTCTGTCAGGTCAGCTAGTAATTGCATAAGTTGATGAAAAATGCTATGCAATAGCTTTACCGCGACAGTCCCCGAGTGCCACACCTTTTTTTTTAACTTGAACTTGACTGACTCTAAAATGCGCTTGCGGAGAATGACTGTAAAAAGTTTATGAAATTTCCAGTATATTGGTGCTCCATTTCTGCCCTGTTAATGGCAATTGGTTCGCTCTTTTATATGGGATCAAAAAATATGGCAGCAGTGAGTACCCCTCTTCGTGATATTATTAACTTTAAGCATTTATCTAACTATATTACCTTCTGCGGAATCGTAGTTATTCATTTTTCTTTAAAAGCTGGTTTCATCGAGCTTTTAAAGAAAAACCTCACTCATGTTTAGAGGATCACCTATTTTAATATCACATCAAAATATTTAGTCTTTGATTTTAATATTTTTTTAGCTATGTATATATTTTTTTATTTAGTTTTATTAAATTATCTAGCTACAGCCATAACTCGATGTAATAATAAACAATAGTTAGTTAGTTTTTGCAACGCAGTAATAACTGTCCACTAAGCAATAAGTAGGTTATCACTTGACCTGCGAAGTGCGTCGTTGATAGTTTTGGCTAATGACGTCACAGGTCGCATGTACTACAACTAATAGGACTCATTCACATTGATATTCCAGAATCTCTCAAAAATACAGTAGTAATGTAAATTCAGATTTCCAGATTCCATGCTACCACCAATGTTATATGTGCAGTCAAAAGCAGATTTTTTAAATTTTATTGTCTAACGCTATTTTTTACATAGCATTCTAAATACCTAATCAAACTATAATGTACCTACCTTATGCCGGATATCTAAGAAAATAATTAAAGGCTGTATGCAAAACTAGTTCCTAGAGTACAGACCAGTATTTAGTTACTAGTCCGTTTATTCCGTGCTATGATAAGGGGTGGCGTAACCGACCCTTCAGGGAAGTTAGACAATCAAGATTTACTCATAACATTACCGAGCAGTTTCAATTCGAGAAAGGCGTAAACACCTTTTGGCAATTGCTCCTTATAGTAAATCCCTTAGGAGGGCGTGCGAGGCGCTTACGCAAGTCTTTATCGATTGGTCGCGCTTGCGCTGCGCTCACTCCACTCTAAACAGGTCGTTCACCCCAGCCATTCACGCAAATACCTACATTGATTTGGAAACCTCAAAGAGCAGCTGAGCTGTTGCACTTTCATACTTGCTTCCTTCACCTTTCTCTATCAGGACATGTACTTTACAAAAGTTCCAATACGATATTGTATATTTTCAATACCTATGTAGTCTTTTGAGTTTAATAGATAGTATCCAAAGTAGGAGAATTATTTTTTATCTTAATACTTAGGAATGAAAATAAGGAATGTAATAATATAAGGAAACTAATAAAATATGATAGCCTACGTTTGTTTGTATTTGTATGCCAGCAGTTCGCTTTCTCTTATAATTTATCTTTATTTTCCTTGGGGATAATCTTCATTATTACCGATATCTATCAATATTGAGCTCGCCCTCTACTTACTTTTTCTTTATGTGATAAAAGGAAATAGCCATGTCATGACAATAATGTATATTTTGTTTACTTCTCTTACTTACATTCACATAACATGTTGCGCGAATTGTACTTAACACGTAACGTGAGGAACGTTTCGGGTTACGTCGCGTTGTAATCCCGGGAAGACATTACGGTTTCGACACGGTCTGAACTGGCCAGCGCGCGACACTTCCACGTAAAGATACGCGAACCCCGTGAGACTGCCTACTCACCAGACTGAGAAACGTCGCGGAAGAAATGCCCAGTCGCCGAATCAACGTGCTTCGATTTCATATCCAAATAAATAAATAAAAACAGACTTTTTTCAACACGTGGTGTTGTGACTGATGGCATAAACATCTGATATTGTATCCGGTATAATTATATGCAACTTATTACTCAGCGCGCCGAGGTGACATTGCTTGAAATTCTGCCCACCGTCTGAGGGAGTCACTGGGTATGAACGTGATGATTACTCACGGACTAAGTGAAATATGAAAATTCCAGATATTTTGTAACTTGAATTCATAAACAGAACAATGACTTCATAAAAATACAAGCCATTTTTTTATTATTTGTATACGAAATATTATTATGTCCTGCTGCTTAGTAAATATTAAAAAAGGAGAACATTAACGAAATGTCAAATATTATAAGTATTAAAATAAACGCAGCTGTGTCTCTCTCTTATGGATATAAGACTTAAAGCATTTCAACAGCAGCGGCCGTCATTTTTATGTCCGAAATACGAAGCATCGATACATCGCAATCATCGCATCGCTTTGCATTCGCTGAACAGAACACGAGCGTACGCTTAAATTATGTATTATCAACCAGGTGTTCATTCCAGTGTCTTAAATTTCACCGAATGTGCAACGGGCTAGGTTCAGGTTAACGACCCCACTTAATTAATTGGCTACTTAGCTACCTTGCAAATTTTGCGGACCTACTGCTAAAATTAAATATAATCATATAATATTTGATTATTAAAATACATAATGAATACATAAAAAATCGGAAATAGAGAATTCTTTTTCTTCATCTTATATTTTCGTCTACCATCTTTAACGAGGTACCTACCCGCCAGGCAAAGTTTTCGATGAAAGCCCGCAGGCTTGAATTTTCCGACATTTTCATTAATAATTTTTTGGTTTATTCAACCAATTTACATAAAACCTTAACAATTAAAACTGTGTATTGAATGATATGAAAATTCGTTCAGTTGTTTTTCAGTTTATCGCGTAGTACATACACTAATCACACACGCACACACACACAGAAAAATCACGTACATATTCCTCATCGGCATTCATACTTCGCATCGGTTTACATTATTAGATAATAATAATAAATGTTTATTATCAAAAATGTACTCTTCTTCTCTACTTTTCTCTACTATTATAAATTTGTATAAAAGCTGTGTCTGTACCTTAAAGATATTTAAAATAACACAAGTGGGTTAGTGTATAAAACGTCTCCGAATCCAAAAATGAGATTTTGAAAATTCTTGTCTGTTTGTTACGGGTGTGCGCAAACACTACTGAATAGATTTTAATTTTGTTATCGCCGTTAGAAAGTATTAGTCTAACTTTTAAAACTGGTGAAATTAAACGGATCCTGAGATACAACTTGACCTCTCTGATGTATAGATAGAAGAATATATTATACCATAGAAAGAAGAGATCATCACTGTTGGTTTATGATTAAATTATTTTTGGGATTCATTTCTAATCCTAATATAACTTCAGGTGAGCGAAGCCGCGGGCAAAAACTAGTATTATATATTATTGGTTTACATTGGCTTCCTTCAACTTACACAACTTAAAAACAAAATATTATTGGGCACATGTGTTATCCAAAATAATTATTGTTTACTTAATAATTATTGTTAGACAAGATAATAAATTATTTCATAAAAAATATTACGATTAAAATAACATAAGTAGGAACTTATAATATGTCGATTGTTTTCCCAACCGAGAGATTGGCAATAAGGCATCCTATCTCAAAGGCAGAGGGTACATATTCCAGCCTTTAGTTGACATTACAATGAAAGCGTCATTAGGTATACACATTTTGAAATAATAGTCCCTAAAAAAATAGTGTTGAATATAAATTTTAAACCTTTGTAGGTATATAGGTATACATATTTCTGCAAGTTTTCTAAACTCTACAAATATACGGAAAGCTTTCGTAAGTATCTCATCTTTCATGATATTATTACCCTATTCGTGTTGCTACTAATTGGTTTCTGGCTAGCGTCTGGGGGTGAAATTGGACTTTAAACTATCACGCGTGCACAAAGGGGGTTCAAAGGAGCAGGACATGCTAATGTCATGTCTTTTCTTAACTGCTATAACTGCTAGTACGTAGGTAAGCTTGGGATTGGAAACAAGAGAGAGATACCACTTTCAGCTTTAAAACAACCTAAAACTTACGCTAATTCAAACTTATTTTGCTTACCGTATAACTTTACTAAATATTTTATCATTATGCATCGATAAGCATAACATAATGAATGGAATATTATACAGCTTAGTAGAGTGGGTGGGCATAATTATTATTTTAATCTGTTTTGAAATATTACACAGAGCGCCGCTATCAAAACAAGATAACTGTGTTTTCCATTACGTATCTACAAATTAATAGTAAGCAAAAGAAAATAAGTTTTTAGTATAAAAACATAATTATTTAAAAAATATATTAAAAAGTAATGGCGCCAGTCACGTGTAGTGTCTGTATGGTAGCCTCTAGGGCTCCCGGTTATCACCCGTGTTATCACCCTGACGTATAGGTAGTGCAAAATGGTGTCACCTACTTTTTGCACATATTGAAGGTCGTTGATAATGTATTTTATAATAAAAGTCGTGTAATCATCAAATCTTTCGATCTTTGTGTCACGGACATTCAGATAAAAATTCACTTAAATAAAATTCTTTATAAATCAATAGCATAATAAGGTATGAAATTTATCATCATTACATCATAATGAAACTCATTTGTACTTGAACATAAATCCTACGAAAATATATAAAACTAGCCTCTGCCAGCGGCTTCGCTCGCTTGAAGCTCAAAAACCAACAATGATGATCTGTTCTTTGTATGGGTGTCTATACATGAGAGAGGTCAAGCTGTATCTCAGGTTCCGTTTAATTATTTGAGATAAGAAGTATACCAGTTTTTAATTTGGAGCACATACTTTCTAACATTGATAACAAAATTAAAATCTATTCAGTAGTTTTTGCGCCAACCCGTAACAAACAGACAAAAAGACAAGAATTTTAAAAATCACATTTTTGGTTTCGTAGACTTTTATATACCCTAACCCACTTTTTTTTTAAATATCTGCAATGTACAGACACAGCTTTTTTACAATTTTATAATAGTAAAGATAAGAGATAAATTATCATGTTGACGTTAATTATTGTAAGTTATAATTTTCTATTGATAAGCTTAAGCGACCATCGTTGTGTAGGTATTCTACATTTTCGCCTGAAAACCACCGTAACTTAAAACAAATACCTAGCATGTAAATAATATCAGGCACCATTTTTACCTATCTTAAACATCGGTATCTTCTAAAAAAATCTTCTGAAGCGCTAAACATGCTGTCATTTGTTGTCTTCCTAACAGTCGATAAAAGGTTACAATAAAATAATAACGGCAAGTGTAAGCACTTGTTAAAATAAAAATTGATAAATTACCCACATAGTTTAAAACGGTTACTATGCAACATCGAAGTATTCAGAAAACTTGAGTAAGTAGGGGAAATATGGACTATATTTATTTATTTATGTAGTTTCGGAAAACCAACAGCAAATAACAGTGTGGATTAGGTATATAAAAGTTATAGGCGACAAACTATAATATAATAATCATCGGTCATCAACATACAGTTAAATGTATTAAGTACAAAAAATATAATTGGTGCTACATACTAAATTGTATAAAACAGTCATGCATATTTTTTTAATATTTGCCTATTTTTCTCTTTCTAGTTTTCATGAAATTAAACATAGCATAAATACGACTGAATAGGTATAAGCTTTGCAACCTTTCATTTTTATCTTGTGTAAGGATCATGGTCGCAAATAAGTTTACGCCCTAAATACCTTTAACTAGTGTCAGAGGTTATGTGATAATAGTGTACTTTTTATAGGATTCAAAAGTTCACATTTTTCTTCCACGTGATCATACAAGGGAAACATCAATTGACTGCTGATTTTTTTGCCACTAAACAATGGTTACCTATGTTTGGCGTTTAACATAGTGAACTGAATCAAATAATATTTATTCTTAATAAAATTATAGTAGTCCTCGTTATAGTTATAGTTTTCATAAAGTAGTCAGTAAGATTTTATGGTAAATTGAAAATGTCATTTGTATTTATTGTGAATATTATGCCCTTCCTCCCTTATAGTTCGTTTGTTTTGACTTCTCAAGCACGCCGTAGCGGCGCCTACAAGGAAATGATGATGAATCGCTTTTCGCAATCAAGATCGAGTAGACATTCACTATAAGTGGGACACGCACGCATTTTGCCTAATTTCACTTTTTTCTTGTTAATATTGCGTATTAAAGAGACTAATAAGAATAGATGCTTAATAGACAGTTAATCTGCTTTGATTTAGATTATCTTTAAAAACATCCACGCTTATCTTTGAAGATTTTTTCGTAATTACTATTACGAGTACCTACGTTAGGTTAAGTTAAAATATTATAAAAATTGTCTTCGTAGGTATGGGCATGTGATGAGGAAAAATGAAATGTAGGCGACTAAAACAGTATTGAATATGAATATGGATGAATGGAAGGGTAGATAGAGTCCAAAGAAAATATGGATGGATTGTGTTAAAGCCGATATGACGGAAAAGGAGGACTTATTTTTATGGCATGGGGGCAAACGAACAGACGGATCACCTGATGGATGTCATACAGCCGCCCATGGACACAAGCAACACCAAGATGAGATGACGGCTGAGAGAGATGAATGAAAAAAAGGACATAAGGGACATACTGAGTTTATCCCAAATAATTAGGACAAGGGCAGGAAGATGATTACGATAAAGTTAAAATATTATAGTAAGGAAAGCTTATAGAGATTTCAATTGTCAATTTTGATGTAATGTATCTAGCAAGATTCATTCTTCGGCTACTGAAATAGGTAAAACGTAAGGCTCGTGAATTTTCACAAATGAAAACAAAACAATGCTTTGAATATGAAAATCGCACTTATATTTATGTCAAGGAGTAAATATAATCGAGGATAAACAAACAGTTCGCGTGCGCATATGTGCGCTGACGTAGGTCCTATTGTGAGCACGAAGTCGCAAGTAGCGCCGCCCTAACCATTTTTAATAATGATCAATGAGTTTAGTGGACCCTCTTAACACTCGTCTATTTATGAACAGTGGTATCCTGCTACTAAGAACGGCTCAAGAATCGATTTTCATGAAAAGGATGTCGATAAAAAGCGATCGAGCAATCTTTAGTAGGCCGTGGCCACCATAGTAGGTAAATAAGGATGTCTTTTAGCGTTTCAATGTCATGTTCAACATGAATAGGGTAAAAAGTATAAAATTTGCTTAAAAATCGAATAATTAAAAATTCTTGATGTAACGCATTTTTCACCTGTAATCAATAGATTCAATACGCGTATAAAACACCCAAAGGTTAATACGTAACAGGTTTTATGTAACCTAAGTACCTACTTCATTAATAAAAATCTGTTTGAGTTTACAACTTTATTGACGCAGCTTTGACGTAATCAAATTGTGTTTGAAATACAATGATATAGAAAATAACACATTATAAACAAAAGAAAATCTGGCCCTTTGCAGGAAAACCTATTATGAATAAAAATAATTTTGTATTTATTTACTGAAAGCCATCCAACAATAAATGAATCATCACTAACAGGTGATGCTATATGTATCATGCATTTGGTATTCTTACAATAATACACCACTTATTTTAATATTGCAAAATATTCAGAGGCACAATGCTACAATAAGTATCAGTACGTATATTTACTTTGAAAGCAGTGATAGCCTAGTGAAAAAACCATTGGACTGCCAAATCAAAGGTCTCGAGTGGCCAAGCCAAGGCACGCACATCTTACTTTTTGAAGTCATGTGCGTATCTACTACATTCTGACACTTACGCGATTATTAGATATTGAAATGAAACTTATTTTTTACGGACTTTATCGCGGTATATTTATATTATTTAATTCCCGACGTCCAACATCTCAGTCTACCCGTGAACATGGATGCTGTAAAGGACCCGAAACGTCCGTTATATTAAATAAAAATATACAAATGTTTTGAAAGATAACCGTATAAAGTTTTAAAGATGAGTTAATGTAACGATTAGCATTCAATAACATCTACTTCACTTAAAAAAATATGCTTACATATATATAACGATTCTCTAAGCAGATAATAAAGAGCCTTCAACAGTATAAATATATCTTACGATTGTAATAGGAAGTAAGGCTAGTTCGGCTACTGAAATAGGTAAAACGTAAGGCTCGTGAATTTTCACAAATGAAAACAAAACAATGCTTTGAATACGAAAATCGCACTTATATTTATGTCAAGGAGTAAATATAATCGAGGATAAACAAACAGTTCGCGTGCGCATATGTGCGCTGACGTAGGTCCTATTGTGAGCACGAAGTCGCAAGTAGCGCCGCCCTAACCATTTTTAATAATGATCAATGAGTTTAGTGGACCCTCTTAACACTCGTCTATTTATGAACAGTGGTATCCTGCTACTAAGAACGGCTCAAGAATCGATTTTCATGAAAAGGATGTCGATAAAAAGCGATCGAGCAATCTTTAGTAGGCCGTGGCCACCATAGTAGGTAAATAAGGATGTCTTTTAGCGTTTCAATGTCATGTTCAACATGAATAGGGTAAAAAGTATAAAATTTGCTTAAAAATCGAATAATTAAAAATTCTTGATGTAACGCATTTTTCACCTGTAATCAATAGATTCAATACGCGTATAAAACACCCAAAGGTTAATACGTAACAGGTTTTATGTAACCTAAGTACCTACTTCATTAATAAAAATCTGTTTGAGTTTACAACTTTATTGACGCAGCTTTGACGTAATCAAATTGTGTTTGAAATACAATGATATAGAAAATAACACATTATAAACAAAAGAAAATCTGGCCCTTTGCAGGAAAACCTATTATGAATAAAAATAATTTTGTATTTATTTACTGAAAGCCATCAACAATAAATGAATCATCACTAACAGGTGATGCTATATGTATCATGCATTTGGTATTCTTACAATAATACACCACTTATTTTAATATTGCAAAATATTCAGAGGCACAATGCTACAATAAGTATCAGTACGTATATTTACTTTGAAAGCAGTGATAGCCTAGTGAAAAAACCATTGGACTGCCAAATCAAAGGTCTCGAGTGGCCAAGCCAAGGCACGCACATCTTACTTTTTGAAGTCATGTGCGTATCTACTACATTCTGACACTTACGCGATTATTAGATATTGAAATGAAACTTATTTTTTACGGATTTTATCGCGGTATATTTATATTATTTAATTCCCGACGTCCAACATCTCAGTCTACCCGTGAACATGGATGCTGTAAAGGACCCGAAACGTCCGTTATATTAAATAAAAATATACAAATGTTTTGAAAGATAACCGTATAAAGTTTTAAAGATGAGTTAATGTAACGATTAGCATTCAATAACGTCTACTTCACTTAAAAAAATATGCTTACATATATATAACGATTCTCTAAGCAGATAATAAAGAGCCTTCAACAGTATAAATATATCTTACGATTCTAATAGGAAGTAAGATAATGTTTATTTTATGTCATTCTTGAATTGAGGTCAATGAAAAAGCGTTTAGTATATTATGATGATATGCCTATAAATTTATTGTGATTATCTTTATTCATTACAATATAATATTTGACCACGGAAATACATCATTAATTATTTAATGCGACATTGTACAGGTATATAATTAAATTCCATTCATAACATACTTCCATAGGTTTTTTTATTTACTTAGTAATTCAGGAAGTCAAGTTGTCAACAATATTTAACCTTAAATATTCTTACTACCTAATTTTACAATCTGTGCATCTACACACAGATGAAAAACTTCAAGGGTAAATAATAATTATATCTAAACCGATCAATTGATTTTTAGCGGTCAATTTATGGATAGGCTAGCCATTGATAAACTCATCGGAACCGTCTGTCCCGTCAGTCTGGGGTGGGGTGTTGGTAAGAAAGCTACTAAAGATCTCGATATTTCCGAGAATTTGGATACCTGATGGCATATATTCAGCAAGTTTTATAGCACACCAATATTACCTATAAAGATTTACTAAAAAACCAACAAGATTATATAGGTATTTTAAATTAAAGCTGGATAAAAATTTGTTAGCTGATAGTTAATACTTTATATGTATAATAAAAATATCAGCTAGCAATGTGTCGAGGAACTCGTCAGCTGATGCATTAAAATAGGCGATGAAACTTCCTGTCTCGCTCCCGAGCGAGACAGGAAGTTCCATCGCCTATTCCTGATGCCCTGAAGGGTGACTCGGGAGTCACCCTTCAGGGCATCAGCTCAAACCAAAGGGTGACTATAAGTCATTTAAGATAGGTGTTCTTCCTGAATTTTATGACAAGTGTATGTCAGCGGATATATGGCCTACAAATGCCAGAGTTAAAGCATGGTTTTTTCGAAGACAAACAATTAAAGTTCAACAATAAAGACAATCTTAATGGTATACCAAAGAGAAAACTAAAACGATCTGTCTGCATCATCTATCAAAACGTCAGAGGCTTAAACACAAAGCTTGGTTTCTTTAAACAGAACCCTTTGATTCTCTCTGCTGACGTCATAGCTGTAACAGAATCATTTCTTAATAGTTCAGTGCTAGATTCGGAAATTGCAGTCAACGGATGGAGTGTCTTACGTCGTGACCGCAGTACTGGCGCTGGTGGCGGCGTCCTACTCGCTGCACGGCCCGGTATTACAATGTCGAGGTGTTGTGAGCTAGAGACCGAAGCTGGTGAGGACCTTTGGGCACGTTTTAAGACAGACTATTCTTCCTTTCATTTGTGTGTCGTGTATATTCATCCAAGGGCTTCAGACGCAACATATATGCGTTGGTTTCAAAAAGTCGAATCAATTATCGACTCTCTGAATAGTGCTGTTATAATCGTTGGTGATTTAAACTTAAACCCTAAGTATACTTCAAACAATGTTATGAATTATTACTATTATTTTCTTGTGTTTGTGGAATGACCGAGAAGAATGAGGTGATGAATTCATACGGAGGTAAGTTAGATGCAGTGTTGGTGTCAGATAGTATTTGCAACGTTGATGTGATGGAAATTGATGGTGGAGGTCTAGTTCCTAAACGAGATGCTTATCACCCACCATTAGAAATTGATTTTACACTTGGTGTCCAAAACAGCCTATTAACCTCTGAAGAAGTTAACCCTAGCAACATTGATGTACAGAGAGACTGGAATTTTCTTAAAGGAAATTATGATTTATTGTACAAATTATTTTCCGAAGTATCATGGCAGGAAGTAATTTTAACTCACGATGTCGACATTGCGGTGGATAACTTCTACAAAATAATATATAATATATTTGATCAATGTTTCCCAAAAAAACATAGACCTGAAAAAACCAGTAGGCGCTACCCAGTTTGGTTTACAGGGGAATTAATAAAAGGTATTAAGCTTAAAGCTGAACTTCACCGTAAATGGAAGTCAACTAGGAATCATGATTTTTACAATCAGTTCTCTGTACTTAGAACCGATATTAAGCATAGACTATCGATTGCCTACAAGGAATACATGAGAAACATTCAAATTAATCTAAAACGCAACCCGCAAATCTTCTGGCAACATATAAATAACCTCAGGGTCAGAGGTGGCTTTGAATCACGAGTAACATATGAAGGAAATGAACACGTAGGCATTGAAGCTGCTCAGGCATTTTCCAACTATTTTGCCAGTGTTTTCTTGACAAATACTCCTACCCTAGATTATACAAAACTAAATATTGATGGTATATGCAACTCAGCTAATTTTGTGCATATTGATAAATTTAGAAGAAAAGACATAGAACGCGGTATTAGTAAACTCAAGCCTAATTCTGCTATAGGGCCGGACAATGTACCTGCTTACATCTTAAAAGGATGTAAAGAGCACTTACTGTCACCAGTTCTACATATATTTAATCTAGCGCTATCTACTGGGCAATACCCACGGAGATGGAAGGTCTCAAGGGTACAACCAGTACCCAAATCAAACTTAACTTCTCAAGTAGAAAACTATCGCCCAATAGCTATCCTTTCATCATTCCCCAAGTTATTTGAGTCAATATTAAACACTTTTATTAGTAAGCAGATACAACCATATCTTTGCGATTCACAACACGGATTTCGATTAAACCGCTCAGTTAGTACCAATCTGCTGACCCTCGTAGATCTCATTTCGCAGCACTTGGACAAAGGAATTCAAGTCGACGTTATATATTTTGATTTAAAAAAAGCGTTTGATCGAGTAGATAATGACATACTACTTAAAAAGCTTAACGCAATTGGTTTTTCACCTAAGTTATTAAAGTTATTTGCAAGTTATTTGCGAGATCGTCAACAATATGTGAAGCATGGTTTTTTTGTCAGCAAACCGTATCACACTCGTTCTGGGGTCAGTCAGGGATCGATACTGGGACCTTTATTATTTGGTATTATGATAAACGACCTTGAATCTATACTCAAACATTCCAGATGTTTACTGTATGCAGACGATTTGAAATTAATATATGGCATAGAGGAGGTCTCTGACACTTTAACCCTGCAAGCTGATATTAACTCTGTGTTACAGTGGACCATTGATAATAAACTCCTTTTCAATATTTCTAAATGCAGTGTTATGTCATTCAGTCGTGCACTTAATCCTCGGCACGTGCATTACTACCTAGGATCAGAACCTATTACCAGGATTAACTCTGTTAAAGATCTAGGAGTCATTTTTGACGCGAGATTAAATTTTCACGAACACATACGCACACTGGCTGTCAATTCCTTTCGTAGGTTGGGTTTTGTCATTCGCAATATGCGTGAATTTCAAGATCCTCTTGCCATCAAATTAACCTACATGGCGTTAGTGAGAAGTAAGATAGAGACTGAGTCGGTGATTTGGAATCCCCATGAGAGTACCTACGCCTTACTTCTCGAGAAGGTTCAAAAAGCGTTTCTCAGATTTTTATACAAAAAACTTCTATCCTTTTCTCTATCCAACAATTTTTTTACTGGGTGTTCTCGGCTTTAACTCTCTTGAAGTAAGGCGTAATTATATCTTACTTACCACTGCTTGTCGTGTGCTTCGGGGTGAATCTGATTGCCCGGAAATTGTGACTCAGCTGGTAAGACTGTTTGTACCTATTGTTCCCAAAAACCAACTGCGACCGCGGAGACACAGGCTATTAGCAGTACCGGAGTCTCGTTCAGTGTCGCATGCTAACTCCCCACTAGTACGGGCACTTTCTTTATTAAATACTCTTCTGACATCATCACCGGAGTGTGACCTGTTTGCAATGGGATGGATGGATGTGTGTCGAGAATGTTTAAAATTTTGTGAGAAGATGGATAAGAGGTAAAAATTGTTTTTTTTTTTATATACAAGTACCTATTTTTTTTTTTTATAGTAATAGTCTTTTGTTTTGTGTGTATCTATATTATTATTGTAATTTTAAGCACTGCAACGTTTTGGTGTAACTGTAAAGTTGTATGTGTATGGTTGTAAATAAATAAAATCAGCTGACGATTTTTCCACCGAAATAAAAACAGCTGACACGATTATTTCATCATAATATTAATTTTCAATTGAGAAGAAAATTACTGAAAATATATTTATCTTTTCATGTTCGTGTGACCAGCTGATGTTTTATCCACCGCATTTTTCCTTCAAGATATTCAGTTAGTTGTGATTTGTCAATTTTCGACCGGTAGGAAATGATTAAAATTCATTGTTTGTGTAACCCACCCACGGAACCGCAGCTCACGATCACGGGGCTTCATGTTACAATTCTCAAGTATTTTAGGACATTGACAAAATTTGTACGTGCCTCGCGCGTGAACTACAAGTATTACATGTTTTATTGCATAATTGTTTCCATTCAAATCTTATCATTTACAATTTGTTGAGTCATTGATAAGTTACAAAATAGCGTACTTGTTACTTATCAATGTTTATATTGTTGATGTGCCTTGAATAAATAAATAAATACTGGAAATTTAAGTCAATAATGTCATATAGTCTGTACACATAACTGACGCTGTCAGTATATATAACACATAGGTACACATTATATGTGTAGCCAATTTTGGAACACTGAATAAAACAAAGGGCATTGTACTATCCAATGGTTACGGCTTGTCGTAGCGACGGGATCGATGCTCACACCAGACGTCTGGGTTCCACTGAGATGTTGCTGTCATTCAGAATTACCGTATCTAGATAGCAGTTAGAGATTGGACACTTTATTACATTATGCATGTTCTTTCTAGATTGAATAGTCTCAAACTATGAGTGATTGACTTATTTGTATTCATATCATTTAGGTATGTCATATTAAAATAAAAAATGGATTTACGGTAGGTAGCCTAAACTGTAACTGGCAGAGCCCATAGACATAATTTAATTTAATTTAAGTTATTTTAAAAATTTCTCATTCTAAGTGAACATTGTAATTTAGGTTCTTATGGGAAATAAATAAATTCTTTAAACCGAAATTGGGTGGCGGAGGTCTGATGGCAGTCGCCTCGTGTAAAATACCGCATATCTTGCTAGACTGGAAGGCGACCCCAACATTGTTGGGAAATGTCTTGGAAGATGATGATTTATTTAAATAATTTTAATTTTACAGGTAATAATTTACATAACATATTCGATATTTTCATAGTATAGAGCAAAGGAAAGTAAGTTCGTCTTTACTTAGCTACTTTGGTGTCGGACGATCCACCAGTCTTCAATACAAGAAGAAGCATATGTCTGTCATCTGAAGAACTCTAATCTAAACAATATCGACCTATAGGAAATAACGAAATACGATAACAATCCAGATAAACAGTAACTGCTGCAACGATAAAAGGATCTTTCGGCCTAGAGAAAACGTGACTTGTAAGACCATTATTTATACGAAACTGATACCGCAGCGAAAGATATCGTTACGTTGGTAGTACGTATACGTTGGTGAGCAAAGTTAATCGATGCCAGTCGTTGTTTGAAAATGATCATATCGATATATTTACTTAGTACGATCTGCTGATTTCCAATCACTCCCGAATTTGACACTTACGCATATACCGAATTCTAATTACTAATATTTTACCAACACGCATGTATTCCCCGAAGGGTTAAACAGAGGCGTACTAATGTAACTACACCCACCGTTCGCCAATATGTTTAGGTCCCATGTAATAGGGGGCGAGCCTATTGCCATAATATTTAATAACATTAATTAATATTTAGTTAAATAAAATTGTTGGAAATAGAAAACTTTTTGCATTTTATGGTCTTACTTCAGACCTTCTGGGAAGATACTAACCTTTGAAAGGCCAACCTCCATAATCTATCAGATGTATGAGCAAATCAGTTCCTTAATCAATATCTTAGATATTTATGCGAATAACTGTTGTAATAGGGTAGGGTAGGCTTTAAGCGAAGGCTAAAAAAATATCTATTTAGTACACTACCATAATGTTGACTTAAATAACTTACCACTATGTTACTATTAGGTACATATATATTTTCTATACTAGATATACATTTACCTTATACTATGATATCCTACCTAATATATACTGAACATACATGTATAAATACTTATAATAATTGTAAGTTTTAGTATTAGTAATGATTAGAATAAGTGATCCAACAGGCAAACTAAGCGAATAGTTTAGCTGGACACCATTATACTTTATATTTATTACTTTGTACCTTATTATCTAATAAATAAATAATAATAAAAGAAACTTTTTACCAACCTCTACGAAAGAGTTGTTCAAAATTTATATACCACGCTGGTTATTCTCCATAGTTTTCGTCTATTGAACGCCCTGACACCAATATGAACGTGGCACTTGACAGCTAAAACCTTTGACTATCTATCCCTGGACAAGTGACGCGCTTAATTCTATGAACAAAAAAGTCTGTCACTTTTGGTGCGGGGGGAGGAAACACTACATAGACATTGCTGCACACATACTCAAAATCATTTTGTATCGCCACGAACTCACACATATTAAATTCTTCACCACTAACACAATTTACGCACACATAGAGGTCAAATACGTCAAAATACAAGAATTGACGAAAATACGAACGTATAATACAATAAAAATAATTAGGAAGCTACTATGTCGATATTTTATATCGATAGATTATTTTAGGAAGAATGGATATAAACGTAACAACGATTACAAATTATTTTTATATGTAATTATTTATTTGCAAAATTAAAATCATCCATACACACCTTTTTAATATCTTGCGTCATAATTATTTTCAATGCAATGCTCTCATTGCATGCTAATGAAATACAAAACAAAGAAACTATTTAGGTATAGATAAATAGGTACATACTATGTAATTGGAAAATAAACGCACGGGTGAGAGAAATCACTAACTTTTCGAAATACATATTCTATAACCTATGTTAATTTTGAATAATATAGCATTCAAATGGTGAAATAATTTTCGAAATCGGCCTAGTAGTTTTTGAGTTTATTTGTTACATACATTGATACATACAAATGATTCTTTGATTTTGATTTTTTCTTTTCTTTGCCAGGCTGATATATTAGGAACGACACTAGACAGAGCGTTTTGTTTCCCACGAGATATAAGTAGGAGTAAATACGATTTTGTTCATTATGTCGCGCGTTAATATGAACAGAAGCGCTACGCTAGAGGTCCTGGGTTCGATTCCCCTGTCGAGTAATGTGGAGCAGCCCTGTTATTGGAGGTTTTCTATAAAATTAAGGGTTGATGCCCGATTAATAGAAATAGGCTCGCCCCCTAAGTACGCATCTGTCTAACCCTTCGGGGAATAAAGACGTGATGGTAGGTCGTGTTCCGTACTCTCGTTATTTCTTTGAGCCGGATATCGAAAAAAGAAAATAATGTGTTTGAAGAAACACCCCGAGAGGCAGGGCATAGTGGAATTGAATAACTCTACTTACAATTGGAGCTGCCCAACTGGGGAAATACCTACACTTTGCAGAAAATAGTAGCCAAATAACAAATAGCACTGTACTATGTTGTGTTCCTAACGGTGAGCAAGATCGCCAGAGCTCCGCGAGGAAGCGTTATGTTGGCAGTGGGGGTACCAGTGTTGTGGGTTGTCTACCGGGTGTGAAAAGATTTTTACAGGGTCGGCAACGGGCGAGTGATACCCCAGGTGTTGCAAGCGTTCATATAATAGGCTACGGTAACCACTTACCATCAGGCGGGCCATGTGCTGGTTTTCCACCTAAGCGGTAAAAGAAACCCCAGACCTTCAAACCGTACCGTATATTAGAAATTATTTTTAAAATACGATTTAAATATGTTAATTTATAAATTCTTTTGTCAACACATTTATCTGCAACAGCTTAAGCTATTATTTATCAATCACACCTACTTCATTTTAAATGAAGGTCTTTTGTAGATCTGAAAAGTATCAAATAAAATATCTAATAGCACTGGATATCAAAAATAATCAATAATCTTAGTTACGTCATTTCCAAAAATGTTATTTTATTAAATTTTATAAAAATATAGTGATATCATATATTCATGATATTCATCTTTAGTGATCTTTAGCAATTATTATAATTTGGTCTTACATTGAACACGAAAATAATATCGATATCGATTCGAAATCGTAAACAATCACTATCACATCATTAATTAAAATGACAAAACAAAAGAGGGACATAGTCTCGCTACACTTTTTAAAATTCGAGTTTTATGCATTGTCTTAATATATATAAGGCCTATAATTGCCAAAAATAGCTAATTCTGCATTAAGACCTATAATTGGAAATCATAAATGGTGACATCCTATTGGATGATATATAATTGAAAATCAAAAAATGACATTTTGATGGATTTTTCAAATTTAAATCTTACGTTTATTAGAAGAAGGCTGATATTGTTAGTAAAAAAAATTTGCTAGTCTCGTGGGGAGTGCGGATAGTCTCGTGGGGAGTGCGGGTAGTCTCGTGGGGAGTGCATGCTTGAACTAAACGATTATTTTATACTCGATTATTGAATCGGTAACGTCCTCGATCATTATTAATAAATTGTATTATGTGATTTAAATAGAAATAAATGAACTTTAATACTTACATACGGAAAATAACTCCATCTTTATCTAAATAAGATATTAGATATTTTTTTGTATACATTATCTGCATGTATATCGGTATTTACACGGAGCATTTATGATGACCTTACTGAGCGGAAACGATTCTGTTAATGAAAAATCGATTTCGGAAACAGTTTTGATAAACGCGTTAGATTTTTTAATCCACTACCTTGACAGAGGGGAATGATCATGAGAGGCGGGTCCTTATAGATAGATAGTCACTCACACTTATACATAGATACACACTCGCCCGTTGCCGAACCTGTAAAGATCTATTCACACCCGGTAGACAACCCACAACACCGATACCCCCACTGCCAACATAACGCTTCCTCGCGGAGCTCTGGCGATCTTGCTCACCGTTAGGAACACAACATAGTACAGTCACAGATAATAGAATACTAGTAGTACAGTGCTATGTTATTTGGCTACTATTTTCTGCAAAGTGTAGGTGTTTCCCCAGTTGGGCAGCTCCAATTGTAAGTGAGTTATTCAATTCCACTATGCCCTGCCTCTCGGGGTGTTTCTTCAAACACATTATTTTCTTTTTTCGATATCCGGCTCAAAGAAATAACGAGAGTACAGAACACGACATACCATCACGTCTTTATTCCCCGAAGGGTTAGACAGATGCGCACTTAGGGGGCGAGCCTATTGCCATTAATCGGGCATCAACCCTTAATTTTATAGAAAAACTCCAATAACACATTGCTCGACCGGGGAATCGAACCCAGGACCTCTAGCGTAGCGCTTCTGTTCATATTAACGCGCGACATCTCGTGGGAAACAAAATGCTCTGTCTAGTGTTATTCCTTATATATCAGCCTGGCAAAGAAAAGAAAAAATCAAAATGAAAGAATCAAACTAATTGGTATCAAAGTATTTGTAACATAACGTCCCCAATATCCGCTCTATCTATACGAATATTATAAAGAGGAAAGATTTGTATGTATCAATGTAACTGTAACTGTAACAATGTAAATGTAATGTAACAAATAAAGTCAAAAACTACTAGGCCGATTTCGAAAATTCTTTCACCATTTGAATGCTACATTATTCAAGATTAACATAGGCTATAGAATATGTATTTCGAAAAGTTTGCGATTTCTCTCACCCGTGCGTTTATTTTCCAATTACATAGTATGTTACACCTATTTATCTATACCTAAACAGTTCCTTTGTTTTGTATTTCATTATCATGCAATGAGAGCATTGCATTGAAAATAATTATGACGCAAGATATTAAAAAGGTGTGTTGTGTGTGTTGATTTTAATTTTGCAAATAAATAATTACATATAAAAATAATTTGTAATGTTGTTACGTTTTTCTCCATTCTTCCTAAAATAATCTATCGATATAAAATATCGACATAGTAGCTTCCTAATTATTTTTATTGTATTATACGTTCGTATTGTCGTCAATTCTTGTATGTTGACGTATTTGACCTCTATGTGTGCGTAAATTGTGTTAGTGGTGAAGAATTTAATATGTGTGAGTTCGTGGCGATACAAAATGATTTAGAGTATGTGTGCAGCAATGTCTATGTAGTGTTTCCTCCCCCCGCACCAAAAGTGACAGACTTTTTTGTTCATAGAAATAAGCGCGTCACTTGTCCAGGGATAGATAGTCAAAGGTGTAAGCTCTAATAGCTCCTGAAAACTGACCATCACTATAATCGTATACTGAACTCCTTGTTTTCGTTACTTGTCACAAATACTTGAGATAATTGGGGCGGCGGGGGCTGCATTTAGTCGCATCATAGCATTTCTGTACTAGATACATTTTAATTGAAGTTCAGTAACAAAATGGGGATGGCAGGCCCCGCCGAAATTTCTTGTAGCTAAGATTAAGTATATACTCATTTAATCGGGGGATCCGAAAATATTATTAAATCCTATCACAAATAAAAACTTTTTTTTTTTTTCTCATTCGACATCATTTTATTGTTACATACATTGATACATGCAAATCTTTCCTCTTTACAATATTTCTTATCTATATAACCTAAAAAAAAAAACAAAGAAAAATAGACACGCCTAGGCGTCAACATTTTTTTAAATTTTGAGTTTTATATTTAATAGTTCCCAAACTAGGCTGACCCTGTACTTATGAATTCCTGTCCACTTCCTCCAAATCTCTTCAGTAGTTTCTTTCTTTCTTTCAACTATTATCCGGCAACCAACATTTTACCTGTCAAAGCCGCTGTTCGAGAAATCACGCATTGAAAAGGAATAATCGGCCCAATATTACGTTTCTCTTGTACGAATAACTTCTCTAGCTGCACCACGCACTTCCCTTGGCATGTTTAAAGATTTTTTATGTTTTAATAAATAATCACTAGCACTGACAATTCAGAGACAGGACTGGTCAAAGTTAGTTAGATTTTTTTTTCCACTCGCCAACTTATACTTGACGATCCGTGCAAGCTTCGTAAAGTCTACACGTATACGTCTAGTCGCACGCACACAAACACCGTGCCGAAGTCTGCCGAACTGAAACGAGTGTTAGGTTTTATTTTCGTTACGGAATTTCTTGATTCGGTCGCCGAGGGTCACCGCGCTCAAAGCCCGCGATAAAAGCTAAGCAATAGCTTAAAAAATTTTTTTTAGTATTAAACATTGTAAATAACCAAATATTAGGTATCCCCGGGTACCTAATATTTGGTTATTTACAATGACCTCTTTAAAATTAATTAAGTAGGTAGGTATACAAAAAAAACTATAATTATCGTCTTAATCTAAAGAAGACCACGATTAGTAGGTACCAGACTATAGATCTTTATCATTATAATTTTATTTTAAAGAGGTCGCATATCATAAGGTGTACTAACGGTGAAGCGTAAGCCTATCAGAAATAAAAATAAATTAAGATTCCCGCCAATTTTGATAATCTGAGAAATTTAATCTAAGGTCACAATGTAATTTTATTTTTTTAAGGCTTTTGTAGATAATTGCCATTGCCACAAACATATATGAAACATATATTATACTTGACACTGGCGAACACAAAAAGTGTGGTGCCATAATAGAATCCCATGATGGGAAATATTACCTACTTGATTACTCTAATACTTGACACTGGCAAAAACACAAAAAGTGTGGCGCCATACTAATAAAATATACATATACATATAAGAAGGAAATTTGCCTATTGCATTTTTAAAGATGTAGGTATACAGATAAAAAATAAAAATAAATTTTGAGTGATCCGAAATTAATGTGTAAAACTGGCCGCATATGGTGAAAATAATTATAATATGATACCATTAGAGATTTTTTCTTGGCCTCATAAGGTATCTTTAGCCTGTGGTTAGAATATTACATGCAATCTTTTTGTTTAAATAGGGTAATTATTATTCTTTTTTATCCTCTTAATTTTATTTTGGAAAGTTCTAGTATTTTGCGTAATTGTACACATTGTATGTAGGTAGGTACACAAGATAACGTTTATTTATTCATAAGTCACACCAACAACTTATTTACTCATGAAAATATATAATAATACATAGGTATAATTATATTTAGATAGAGGGTCCTGTCATCCTGTGTAATGTAAACAAGCCATGCTCATTATTCATAGTGGGACGTTGACTGTAGGTATTCTGTGTTCCCAGGGATGTGCCCAAACAGGCGTTGCACAGGGGGGTTCTGGGGTGGTCTTTTAAGAGGGTACAGTCCCCCCCGTTTTGTGCTGATGGTGGTCACCTGGGTGGTTTTAATGGGTAAAAATCCCACACTCCCCGGTCTTAATCCCCAAAGACCGGCCGCCTTTTTTTGAAGGTTTCCCCCTGTAAACAAAAAGAAGGTATTTTGTGCTGAGTTTAGAATTAAGAATCACGATTGCCTATACAATAAGTACCTACCTAACTACTCGAAGGTAATGTCACTGAATTGGTTTACGTTTAGGAATTAATTTTAGGGTAGCCAGAATATTTTTATTGTATATTTGATGGCTATGGTACTGTAGAGACCGCTCCAAGAAGGCGACAATATTATGGGTTGACTGGCTGGTTAAAGAATAAACAATCAATTCAAATTTTATATCTGACGTAGTAGTGTCTAGTCTGCGAGTCTTGACAGACTCACTTGTAATGAGCTAGGGCTTCACCCCATAATAAATACTAAAGTTAAACGTTATAACAGTATTTAATTATATTATACACTCGGTACCTCGACAGTACCTACCTACATAAGCGAACATAGATAATCTTTTGCTACCGTCACTATTTGATAAAATATTGTAGTAAGTATAAATATCAATCATTATCATTGTAACATAACATACCATCACGCCTGTATTCCCCGAAGGGTTAGGCAGAGGCGTACTAATGTACACCCACAGTTCGCCGGTATGTTTAGGTCCCATGTAATAGGTGGCGAGCCTATTGCCATTAACCGGGCACAAATTCCTAACTCCGAGCTGCTACTGGGAATTTCATAGAAAAACCCAATAACACTTTGCTCAACCTGGGAATCGAACCCAGGACCTCTAGCTTAGCAGTCACACTCGGGACCACTTGGCTAATGAGGCAGTTTCATTGTTTTCATTATCATTGTAGTACATTATTTTTTTTGTTTCTTTTATGGTGTACAATAGAGATTATTCTATTCTATTCTATTCTATATTAATTACACTTCATGGACCACTCTTTTAAAAATAGGTAGGTCGGTACGCCTATTGAAAGCGATAAGCATCTATGAGGATTTACGATACCTACTATACATAAATAAAACACAGAAGCACCATAGTAGAGTAGGTAGGTAGTAGGTATAGGTGTGAAAATCGGACTACACTTTTACATGTTAAAATAAACCAACTATTCGACAAGAATAACAGAATCCATGAATCGCTGAAACCACATGGGACGAATGAATCATGTTTCTTAATTATAAACAACAATAAACATAATTCTAGATTCAAAGTGAGTAACCCACCTGGGTACCAAAAAGAGGTCAAATGATAATATAATATGACATTCAGGTATTTCTTTCTAGTCGACATTAGTTTTTTTTTATCCACATGAATATGAGGCATAATTATTATCTAAATCTGCCCTCTGTATAATATATATAAAAATGCAAGAGTTCTTTAACATTTGACATATCAGAAACTGGTATTCTAAGCTTGGCGATTTTGTTACGTAATAAATGAATTCACGTCTTGATAAAAGCACAAGATTATTTTCGCAGTCAACTACATCTGATATTAGGTGAGTATAATATAAAAATAATAATGTAATTTTAATTTATTACTATGTTTAAACATGGATAAAATTTGAAATCTGATCGGTTAAACACAGGAATATTTTTTTTTGTGCTACTTAATTATACCAAGCCAGGTAGGTAGGAGGTATATCATATTATTATTAGAAATTTATACATATTTTTTTGTCAAAATTTGACGTTGTCCTGCCCTGAAAATAAATAAACTTCTAGAACCCGACTGCAGCGCCAACCGACGGGTCCAATTGTATTTTCGAACCATCCAGGGATCCACTCAAATATTTATACAAATCATAACACAATTTATACAGAAATAATAAAAAAACATCGTAATCGGTTCAGCCGTTTAGGTAACTATTCCTAAACGGCGACAAACACACATATAAAGAAGAATTTATATAAAGATTTATCCTCAGACGAGAAAAATATTTTCTTCTTTCGGTCACTTCACAGGCTGGTTATTCAGTCAGTCACTCGTTACTCTATTAATAGATGAAACAGAGCAATCACGATATTTTGAGAAACTGTAACCTTTTTTATAAACTTCTGTAAAGGCAGCAAGGCAGATAATTGATGCAATTTATATTATTCGACGCATTCGTCGAACCTACGATGTTTGCGCTAAATTTCTTAAAATACTAAAAAATATATGAAGTCTAGCAATGGAACAGGTCCCTGTAATGAGTTTTGGTGACATTTACATTAAAAATATTATAAGTTTCACATAAAAAGATAAAAAAATAAATAAAGCGTTACTTAAAAATCATAGGTATACATATAACATGTAGATATATATTAAATGGCGTTTAAACCTAAGTTTTAATTTATTACAGACTGGAACATGTGAATTTGGCAAATTTGAATATTCACCAACTATCGACAGTAGGCGAGACTCTACCGCACACAGCGAATTGACCTGCGTGGTTAATTTTACGCACGAGTCAAATGACGGGTCATTAGTAAATTAATCGGTTTGGTTATCATAACATTAAAAAAATCTTACGTACTTACTTCCTTTGATAAAATTTTACCCATCAAAGAAAAAACCGATGACACTTAAATATTGTAAATTTTAATTGATATTATGTCATATCTGTTTATTAACTCATTTATGTTTACAATAAAGTAAATGATGAAAACATGATGTCAATGGAAAGGATTTTCAAAATATATTTACGTTAACACGAACGTTATCGATATAAAATAGCCCGCTCACCGAATAGGCGTTACCGACAACCTTGTGAAAGTCAAAGATAAGTTATACAACACAAGGTGACCTAAAAATTCGGCAATGCAGTCTTTATTATTAATTAACTTGACCTTATTGACATTAATTGTTATTATTTCAAGTAAAAGGTCGGAATTCTTCGAAAATCTTAGAATAAAATATCGATGATGCTTGAAGTGCGAAAGCAATGTTGGAAGAAAATATATTTTCAGTCACTTTTACCTACAATACTATGCAATGAATACTAGTTGACTTGATTAAATCTATATATAATTAAATAAATAAATAAATATATATAAAAGAAAGTCGTGTTAGTTACTCCATTTATAACTCAAGAACGGCTGAACCGATTTGGCTGAAAATTGGTGGAGAGGTAGCTTAGAACCAGGAGACGGACATAGGACTTTTTATCCCGTTCCCGTGGGATGTGATGACGGACCGCATTCCACGGGGGCGAAGCCGCGGGCAGAAGCTAGTCACTGATAAAGTCTTCATTGTTTTCAGTCCTTTTGATTTAGATATTAAGCTACAGTCAATTAAATAAATTATTGAATTTGCTTATGGCATGACTCAACCAAATGGGTGCAGCAGCCATAATATTATTAATGCGAGAGTGACATGTTATCCATCCGACTCTAGTTTTCTTAAAAATATGAAAAATAACAGCCTTCCTCTCACAGCACCTGTAATTGATGGCGAAAGCTTAATGAAAAAACTAAAGTCCTTAGATTGTCGCAAAGGAGCTGGACCTGATGGGATACCTCCATTTTTTATATTTAAATGTGCGTCGCCCTTAGTGTCCCCATTGTTAATTATATATAAAAAATCACTCGATACAGGCGTTTTTCCTGATGCTTGGAAAGAAGCTAAGGTTTTGCCTATTCACAAATCCGATGACCGTGATAATGTAGCTAACTACAGGCCTATTTCTATTTTGTCAACTATTGCCAAGATTTTTGAGTCGTTAATTTGCCCACATATACAGGCTCATATAGGCCTTTATCTGAGCAGTGCACAGCATGGTTTTGTAGGTGCCAGGTCTACTTGCACGAATCTGGTTAGTTTTACTGAAACCTTGATGGGTGCAATTGACTGCGGTAAACAGGTTGACGTTATCTACACAGATTTTAGTAAGGCCTTCGACCGTGTTTCGCACACTATCCTCCTACACAAATTATCAGCATATGGCATCACAGGTAACCTATTAGCTTGGATAGAATCCTACTTAGAGAACCGCCGCTTCTTTGTCGCAGTCAATGGCTTTCAATCTCGTACATGCAAGGCCCCGATGGGCGTTCCACAGGGCTCTCATATCGGTCCGATCCTATTTAATATCTTCGTGAACGATATTCCAAATTGTTTTACTTCCTCAGAATGTTATATGTATGCTGATGACCTCAAATTTGGCAGAGTTATTGAATCAAACATGGACGCTGCACTTCTTCAAAATGATCTAAACAGGCTAACTCATTGGTGTGCTGACAATGCTATGAATCTTAATACCAAAAAGTGCTATCATGTTCGGTTCTCTAGAAAAAAAAAATTGGTCCCTTCAATGTATCAAATTGGCCCTGATATTATTCAGCAGGTTGATCAAATTAGAGACTTGGGTGTTCTATTTGATAATAAATTAACTTTCGTACCTCACCTAGAGAACATTATTAAGAGGGCATCAAGGATGTTGGGCTTTGTTATTAGGAATGTGCTGAGCTTTCGATGCAGTAAAACCAAAATCATGTTGTATAGCTCCCTGGTGCGTAGTATTTTGGAGTACTGCAGTACTGTTTGGAGACCTCACTTCGCTACTCACAAGCTGAGACTCGAACGCATCCAGAAAAGGTTTCTTTGGCACTTAGCATATTCATCCAGAGTTGCAAAAAAGAAGCTTTCGTACAAATCAAAACTCTCCCATTTCAAGATGCTCTCTTTGGAGAATCGCAGAAATGTTACCGACTCCCTTTTCTTATGTAAAATCTTACACGGCAAGATAAACTGTCCCCAGCTCTTAGGCCAAATAAAATTCAGAGTGCCCGCTAGGTACCCCCGTGCTTCCATTACTCCCTTGCATCCTCCTCTTCGTAGGACTGTACTTGGCGCCAGCTCTGCTATTCCACGGATATGCAAACTGTTAAATGGTTGCAGTGATCTTGTTGATATACACGCTGATTCACTTGTCAAGCTCCGTAGAATTATAGGTGGCATTGAAATAGTATAGGAATAGAAATTGAACTCCTAAGTACCTGCTTTGCTGTAAGTTTTAATATTGTTTAGGTGATGTATTGCATTGTATTTTTTATTATTAAAGTTAAGTAAACCTATACAATACGTACTGTACCTACTTATACAATTTGTGTATGCGGTGCTTACCTGTAAGAGATTGTAACACTCGACCTGATATAAGTGCGTTTTTTTTTCTGTAAATTTACTGGTGTTAACAATTGTTGGTGAGCCAATAAACAAATAAAAAAAAAAAAAAAAAAAAAAAAGCAGCCTAAATAATTTATATGAATGGCCACAGGATATGATTCAACTTCAGTGGGTTTGTTTTACGCCATCGAAGGGATTTCGACGTTAGCTAACACATGTTTACGTCATGCACAATATTATTCACGGTTTATTGACATTATGTAAGTAATTTAATATTCTTATTAATTAAATTCCTTGTAAGTTCTATTTTAAACTGCAATAGAGCATTAACCTCTGGTATACCTAAGTAAACGTGCCTACTATTATATATATTATGCAGTGTTGTTCGGGTTTATCGCGTTATTTATACTAGTAGGTTACCAGTTTAATTAACACGTGATTATAGTAATGAGTTTTGGGATGAATTAAGAACTTTTGCACGCAGATTTCGAATGACAAACAGAATTTTTCCGAGCTTGTGAGGTAAAAATTAAATTAATTAGTAGATAATAAATATTATCATTACTACTTAGTCGTATTTAAACGGGATCATAATCCCGGAACTGACCCAAAGTTCTCTACAAAGCATAATTATACAATGCGGAAGGGTTCCCCATAACAAGCGATTCTTCTCGAATTTACGCAATCCACGCGTAAGTTTGGTGATGGAAGACGTACCTTAAAGTAAGAGCTTAAAATAACCCGCTCTGCTTCTCCGATGGTACGCCATACGCCACGTTCAGCGCCGCAGACGTTCAGGTTTGTTGACGTTGCATCTCTCGTGTGCAAGCAATTGTGGAAATTTCCAATATTGCTATGGTTTGTATTGTCTGTTAAATACAATAACCTTATTATCATAACCCATGCCCTTAACACAGTCACAGATAACAGAATACTTAATGATTTATGATATTACCCCAAACTGTACTATTGGACTTGTTGGCGCCGTATGACTATAAGTCAAACACCTGGTAGAGAAGATAACAATGTTACACGTCGTAAACGAAGAATAACAGCATACTTATGCAATAAATATGTGCCTATATTGTTCCTTTGCTATTGACATCACTGTTTAATTCTTGGTGACAGTAGATTTGTATGATAATGGATGGCACGAAAAATCCACTGCAGCGAGTCATTGCCTTGTGCGAAAACATTTTTGTCTTTGGAAAAGTAACCATCTGATATTAAAATAGGCAAAAGTTGATATTATGAGGATGTTAGACATAGGTATTATCATACTGAATAGAAGTTAAAAAGATTTATCCTTTGAAAGAAATTACAGTGAAACAATAACTAAAATAACGTTAAATCAAGATGTTTTAGATAAGCTCAGATATAAGGTAGGTTGTTTAATTTACAAAAAAATAAGCACTACATACAAACAGTAACAAGTTCTAGAATAAACTCGTTTTGTATATAAATATAAATAATTTAAGTAGTACCTATTCCTACTTATCTAGGTAATATCTTTGTGTCAATGGTAATACTTACATACATTTTATCTTAGTACCTAGTTTATTTTATTCTCGAAGCTGAACATTTGCATATAACAGCCACACTTATAAAAAGAACACAATATAAATTCAAATTACATTGTTTCTGTTGTTTAGTAAGTGCCAGATAAAATGTTGCATCAATGTGCTTATGCAACTACTTAGTTTTGCGATAGGGAAGTGCAATCAAGTCATTCAGGTAGTTCTGTTTGATTATTCTATTATGAGAAGCGACAGACAGGCAACGGTAGCAATTGATTCTAATAGCCGGCAGTAAGGAGGTCGCCGAGTTCAGGGCCAGCACTTGATCACTGGAACACGTTTTATATTTATCTACACCAAATATTTAAACAATTTGTACGAACACGTGCGTCACAAAGATTAGCTCTCGTAACCACTTTATGCTAATTAATATTGTAGTAGGAACTGATACTCACGGCCGTGGTATACAGGATAAGTTTTTTAACCGGACTAATACATACATGTACATACTTACATAGCACCCTAACGTAACAGTTTCAGGTAAGTTTTTTAAGCGTTATTACTCGTAAAATTGCATTTAAGTATTTGGAAAGTTGGGAAATACCTATTAGGTAATTAACGAAATCAATTAAATATAAAAAATGCTTCATTAACATCTGCTTAATTTTTTTTGGAAATGTTATTATACCTACTTACCTACGTATAATTATTATGATTTGATGAAAACAGTATAACAAATATGATTCATCATATTTACCCAAACAAGTCTACAATTAATGTCAATGTGATATAGTATTTTGTTTCTACCATGCAAAGAGGATGTTTAGCAGATAATTATTGTTAAAGCCAATTCACACTAAGATGAGCAAATTTACTTCCGTTTACCATCAACCCGCAAAAAATAGTGTGGTAAGATCATATTAATTAAAGCCAGAATAATAGCTTCTAAAATTTTTTTCTTTAAGTTTTAATTTGCTTGCAAATTTCATCCCTCTCGGTAAGTTAATTGCCATAAAGATTCCAAATAAAACTCAATCTGTTAAAAAAAAACTAACGACGTTATAATTATCACAGTGGAAAATTTTGTACCAAAATAAAGTCATTATTGACATATTTTTTTTTGTTATTTTCTGATCCACGGCAATCTGTGCTAGAACAATAAGCCACTGTGATGTTCAACTTCTAGTTTGGTTTGGTCTTTTATTATGAGAGAGCTTCCTTTGTTGTAGCTCTCATCTCTCTATGTGAATCTGGTACTGAGACTGGGAATGCCACATCTCTTCAACCTCGTGTGCTGTTGTCCTCCTACTCCACTCAGAGCTACGGCTAACTCATTTATGTGTTGTGCAAGTCTTTTTTGATATTTTAGGCTATACTGGCTTATTTCCTGCTTAACTTTTGGTATGTTGAGGTCTAGATATATGTATTTTTTGCTTAAACTTTGGGGTATATTGAATATGTTTCGTAGTGCTTTGCTTTGAAATCTTTCCAAAATGTCGATGTTGCTATTGCTTGCAGTGCCCCATAGTTGAATGCCATTTGTCCAGATTGGCTTTATAATGGCTTTGTATACCATCATTTTGCTCTCGTTGCCTAGGTGGGAGTGGCAACCTGTTAACCAACACACACTGCGGAGTTTGCTGTCGAGTTGTTTACGCTTGGTCCAGATGTGTTTCTGCCAGGTTAATCTCCGATCCAAGTATAGACCCAAGTATTTTGCGTGTTCTTCTTGTGGGATGTCTTTGTTGTATAATTTTACTGGCGGGCAGGTTTCATTTCTGAGAGTGAAGGTCACATGAGTAGACTTGGATTGATTTGCTTTTACTTTTTTTTATTATTGACATTATAACACATTTAATCACCACTCGTCTCTAGGATGTCACAGACCTTATTAACAGTCAATTACAAATACCTTTGGAGACATAAACACGAGACATTAAAGCTCTGGATGATTAATTGTACATGACAATTAATTTCTCGATAACACGAGTAAATAGTATATGGCGTGGAACAGTTCGGAGTCATTGGTTATTCACATATGTATGATTCATTATATTTATCTCAAAGTCAAGGATGTAATGTGCATATTTATAGGACAGTAATAGGAATGCAGGGAAAAGTTTATTTTTGGCGTAAACACGGGTGATATATTGTTTATTTGTGCTTAAAGTGTTATTCAACTTAAACATCAGAAACATGTTTGGCACAAAATATATTTTATGTATAGCACAGTAGCGTATCCTTTACCTCTGCCTCTCTGGCCTAGGCATCAAAGTAGATACCTTAGATATAGCTAGATAGAGCTTCAAAGAAATACATTCTTTTGATTTGTACACATAATTTTTTATATTGAAATTACAGCTTGTCTTGGCGATTTATAGCTTGGTGTGTAACCGTGTGCACTTATTATACTTACCGTGCACTTAGTTTGACTTTTCATCAGTACCTATTTTAATGGTCTAATTGGAATAAAACATTTTGATAGTAGGTAATATTAGATCTTGGGAAAGGGTAACTTTTTGTTTCAAAAAGTTCTTTGGAATGCGAGTGTAACCGCGGGCAACAGTTAGTAAAATATAAGAGCTGAAAAACAACGCTAATGACAGTGGGAAGATACTGTGTAAATGCAAGGGGCAACGGGCCGTCAGTAGGTAGGTACTGCGGATAGGTAGTTACCGATAACGTAAAACGAACTTATCCGCGCACTGCGGTTGAATCTTGAGTGACCTGAGAATTACACACTAACTCAATATATAAGTAAATAAAGTACTCAATAAATATGTCAGTGCCCGTGTCCAAAGGTATTTACATCTTCCTTTTCCAAGTTCACTTTGATTAAAATACGGTTTAAAATTTCGTGAAATTCCATATGGGCATAAAATATTGGACTTAAGAATAAATTACATGAGTACCTAAACAGTCTACATTTCTTGGTCTAGAAATGTCTAGGTAAGAATTTAGGGAACTTCACACGATATTGTTTATAAGGAGATTAACGGAAATAACCCGCTGGGCACAGCACACAGCTTTGTTAATAAAAATAGGTTTCAGTGATTTGGGTGACATTGGCTTCAAACGAGATTTCAATGTGTTTAGCCTCCATCTAACTTAAAAAAAAAATTGTACCGATACAAAACCGATACCAGCAAATAATTTGCGATCATTAAAAATAATATGACACACATGTGTTTAGGTCAAATAGCGAGTTAAAGTTTGGGTCAAAACAATTTTCAACAACAGTTTTCTTTAACTATGTCAAAAAGTTTCAAAAAGATGTTTAATGCTTTATATACAAACTCAATGGTGTAAACACAGATGTAGTTCAGTATAAATTTCGGTAAGTATGAGGATGAATGAAATTCAGTACAATTTTCTTTCCCTGTTTTTAACAGATTAAAATGACTATTGTTATGTTTGCTTTTTGTGGCATAGAATGTCATTTTTTTGAGCAAGTGGTACGAAAAGAGAATTTTAGTTCGTCGAAATTTGGAATACTTACCGAAATTTACATACATACATACACTCACGCCATTCTCCCACAGGGGTAGGCAGAAACTATAGATTGCCACTTGCTAGGATTCTTGCATGCCTCTTTTGCTTCTGCGACATTCACATCTTCTCATACATACGTGCCGGTTGCGAGTACTACGCACCTGACCTTTTTGAAGGACTTCGCCAATAAGATCGGTGTAGGTCTTTCTAGGTCGACCTCTTCTGACGTTGCCGCTGATATGCGCCTTATAATTCAATGTAGCTAAGCGACATTCTGCAGTTCACATGCAGCATCACCACCGCCTCCGAGTACACTTATTTTATTTGGACTCATTGTGTTCCCACGACTAGCTAGGGAAATGTTTGTACACCCCTACAGAGCCCCGCATGCAAGGGTAAGGATTCTTAGTGCCTGGGGGCGCCCGGTCCTAGACAACAGGCACGCTCGCGACTAGGCTCTCCCCTAGCCATGCAGTTCTCGGCGCGGCAACCTTAACTTGGAGATAAGATGTTTCTATCACTCGAGAAGATTATTTAATCCTCTCGCTGTGTCCCTTAGCCGTCCGGGGGGAATCGGGGTGGCTCATTCTACTACCTACAAACAAAAATGTAACTCTCTCTATCAATAATTGGACCAATGTTTTGAATGTTAACTTTTATGTTTTAATAATGTTAACTTTAGGATGTGATGACAGACCGCATTCCACGGGGGCGAAGCCACGGGCAGAAGCTAGTTTTTAATAAAGGCTTATCTCATATTATTATTGTGTTATTTTTTTCGCAAATGGTACGAAAAGTAGAGTATTAGTTCCTCGGTGATCAAGGTGTCTTAGTCTTGGGTGAACTTTAAATCCCTCGCTACACCCAGGACTCGTCTTATATCCCTCGCTTCGCTCGTGATTTAAGTTTTTAACACCCTCGCTACGCTCGGGAGTAAACCTCGAGTCCTTCGTTACGCTCGCGATTTAAATCGTCACCCGCGACAGAAGACACTGCTTTATCCCCTTGGTTAATAATTTACTATTTATTTAACAGCTCAGCTTTTGTTGGTGGAGTAATTCTCTATCCTCTGACTTCTGTTTGACCTCTTCATACGACTCGATTCTCATTTTTGTTCTATAACACTTTGTCTAGGTTTTCCCATTATTCGCTTTTCGATAAGAATATATAGGTACGAGTTTAATGTTCATAAATTGAGATTTGACTCATCTACACTAATAATTAAAAGATTAAAGATTTGACTGTTTGTAAGTTTGTAAAATTGTTTGTAATTACACAAATATGTAATATGTAGGTATTGCGCGGATTTTAAGAATTCTTATTTACCTATTGATGGCTGCATTATTTAGGAGTCTCTAACATAGAGTTAAACATAACGTCACTTCAGATCGGGAGTGAAACCGCGGGAAACGGCTAGTACGTGATACGACAAACTATGTTACAAATGGTAGGCATTGGATTGGGTGATGCTGTGTTCAATTTATCAGATACGTAATAAACATTTTAACTTATAAACATGTTTTTGTTATTAAAGATAAATATGTATTATTCAATGGGTATTTAACTATTCAGTCATTTCAGTATGAATTATCTGCCGCAAAGTGTATTAACTCACTATTACTTACTCAGATGTAATAAGAACGGGTAGAAGATTAAATAAAGAACATGAATAATAATGTATTATGTTTTACAAAATATTGTTCCTAATACCTATCCGGTATTTGATATTTTTCGTGAAGATTTATTTATATGGCCATTCGGTAACCTTGAGATATTTTCCAATAGTGATTTCTAAGCCGGTTTAAATGAATGAATTCAAACCACTTTGACAGAATGAATTATTTTTTCACAGGTGGCCATAAAAAGCGTAGCGATTTTTTTATAAATGAAACAATTTTATAAAATAATCTAGACTGACGGTCCCCACATAAAATTAGGAACTGGCATTTTAGATTATGTAATTATTTATTAGTAGGTATTACGTTATTGTGCGAAATTATAGATGAAGATTTTTAAAAAATGGCATTTTTTTTATGAATGCTAATGACATTACCTTAAATTCCTTGACATAGTAGCATAAAAATGGCTTAACTTAAAGGTAAGGTTAGAACTTGATTGCATATTACATTTAAATTAATATTAATCTTTATAATGTCTTCATTAGAATAATTTTAACAATCAATTGGTAGAGAGTACAACACTATTATTCAGATGGTTTTGAAATGCAAGTTAGGTAGGTACCTACTGCTTAGGTATAAATGTTTAGTTCGTCAATTATGCATGTAGGGGGAAATAAACAATGACTAGGTATTATGAAAATTATTTAGGGTGGTTTATCGATCTCCTTATACAGGAAATACCTACTATCATAAATTTATAAAGCGATATTACCGACAGACCTTAAGACGATATATGACGTGTATGAATTTGTAATTAAGTCATTGACTTTTATATTACTGTAAATCAATGAATTAAGTACACAGATAAGTAGACTTAAGACGTGTTGACTACCAGAAAATACGTATTACGTATTTATGGGTGATGATAGATCATGGCCGGTTTTTGATCCCGGCAGAGACAACGTAAACATCAGTACCAAAGTGTAATTAAGAGTAGTAGAGAATCTCCCGCCTGACCCTGAACTCGACCGTAAGAACTAGGACCGTCATTTTTTAGGGTTCCGTACCCAAAGGGTAAAACCGGCCAAGTGCGAGTCGGACTCGATAATGGCAAGGAACCCTTCGTGCGCGAGTCCGACTCGCACTTGGCTGGTTTTTTATTATCTAGGTATTGTTTAAATCTGTTATTTCAACACCTACACCAATTCATATTGATATTTTGAATGTCCAAAAAAATGAATAGCAAAAATTTAACTGCAATATCTTTTTACTTTATCCTTAATGTACCTATTTATAATATTGTATCCTGGGTGCGTTTACAAACATACCGTTACGAACTCACCGTCTGATTTCTGAAAGATGACGATGGAATGCTGGTGTAAATAGATACTAAAACAAACCTTGCCTCAATAGCCAAGTGGTCCTGACCGCGACTGCTACGCTAGAGGTCCTGGGTTCGATTCCCAGGTCGAGCAAAGTGTTATTGGGTTTTTCTATGAAATTCCCAGTAGCAGCTCGGAGTTAGGAATTTGTGCCCGGTTAATGGCAATAGGCTCGCCCCCTATTACATGGGACCTAAACATACCGGCGAACTGTGGGTGTACATTAGTACGCCTCTGCCTAACCCTTCGGGGAATACAGGCGTGATGGTATGTAGATGGTATGTAAAACAAACCAAATAGGTATTAACAATTTCTTTAAAATATAAGAATATAATTGAACTGGTAAATTCATTGCCAACTCCCACAAGTTCCACATTACGTTTAATTACACTATGTTTAATTAAAGACCGCGCGTGATGACGAAAATTCATTCAAACGAGCGGTTGCCTTAGATTTTTGATTATGTACTAAGTTCTTCTACTGATCTTACATATACTGTGTAAATGAACCAGAAGTGGTTACGCAATAGTCGCGGCTATTTTGCCCAAGGTCTTCAAATCATTCACTTAAATTGTTTGTGTACCGGTACTTTTAGTGCGACAATGTGTTACACAATATCAAATGTGTGAAGGATGTACAGAAGTGACATGAAGAACATCCGGGGTCGTTAATAATGGTTGCAGATATCAATGTACCGCCGGAAGGTTGGTACGACTTGCAGGTTAGTGTTGCAATCTAAGCTATGACTTCTATTAATGGGTGTTAATGGCGCGAAAACGTGCAACCAGTGTCACGTTGCTAGAACCGCGCCTACGAACTTGTAGACAATTTACTTCAATTAACTCTTATAATGAACAGGGTGATTTGCTTTATATATAGGTAGGTACATTGTTGTTTTTCTTGTTAAATTAATACGATGATTATGAAAAAAAAACATACATAGTTAATCTTTCAAATTGGTCTTTTAATTTAATAAACGAAATCTTAATGTTTCTTATCAGTTATTTACTTGTTATACCTACTACTTATATTTATACACTAAACTAATTGAAATGTTTTATCTACAAAAACAAGACGTTGTTTAATGTTTAGTAAAAAACTAAACTTTATTACTTATGTTTTATAATTTATTACTTATACTTAAAATCTCATTTATTTCGTTATAAAAACAGTTTTTAATAAAAATATTATAAAATGTTTTCATTGGCTGCAATAATATATCATATAATATTTATGTTAATACATTGTTGTACAACTTTATTCTGGTTTACTGACCAGCATGAGTAATTTTCCGAGACACTTAATTATGTAGGAAAATCACTATCTAATTTACTGGGACCTGACCCTGCACAATCGACTTGTAAAAACAAATAAATTAATGAGTAGGTAAGTTTATTTTGGCAAGGAAAAAGATGACCAATTGTTGTCGACGACCTTGCGGAGTCTGCACACCTTCGGGGATCGGTTGCGCAACCCAGGTCAAGGGTGGGAAGTCGCCGGACTCATTTTTGGCGGTTACCTACACGTATGCGATGCAAATGTTATCCTTCTGAAATGATCACAGGTAGGTATTACGTATGTTCATTTTCAAGTATGGTACCTAATAAAATAATGGAAATGTTGAATGTAGTCTCTCGCGCAATCCAGTATAATAAGCACGTGAGAAATGTGTGTTTATAGGAGGTAATAAATAATATAAATCTACTCCATGCACTTGCACAAAAAACAAACAGTTTTATTGCTACGAATTTCTTATTGTATTAATTTTGAACTTTGTAGGTATTGTTTGTGTATGTGCTAATCTCACCTTGCCATGTAATTTAGTCTAAGTTATATGAAGCTATTATTAATTTTATGGGTAGTTTTAGGATGATTCCACTCCAAAGTCTACAAGATAGCAAAGATTTATTCACCATAAAACAACAAAACAGGGTGTGACAAAATTATTTATTCAAAAGAATTAATAAAGAACATAAAGATAATATTATAATGCGATCGATGTAATAAATGGATGGCTGATGTAGAGCCAATCGCCTCTTAATACAAGCCGACGCCTCATTCCGAGAACCACTAGACACGGTATAGATAAACAGGCAGCAACAAACACCTGTGTCAGTAGGTGTTAAAATCGTTAAATTGAGGTTTTTTTCTCACTAATTCGCCTTAAATACGTAGCATGTCATATCTCTACAGACAATTTATTGGTTCCGTCCGAAATTTAAAAATGTGCTCACGGCGCCCAACTGCTTTTTTTTTGGAGGCACGACCTTGACCCGTCTGATCACAGCCAAACCTGTTGTAGCACTAAAAGTAAAAGCTTTCGCCAATCCAGTAAGTATAGACGTGACATAATTTACTTTCCAATAATTAGTATATAATAATAACTTTATGGGCGTCGCCGTCGGCGTGTTAAGCTTTGTTTTATTGAGATTATATCTGAAGCCTGATGATATGCTACGAAGTTGACTTTTTCAGAACTTATTTACGTTTAAAATAAGTATCAATTTGTCTGATAATTAGTAGAAAAACAGCGGGCGTCCTGATGGTAAGCGGCAACCAAAGCCATAGACGCCAGCAACACCAGTAAGAGTATAGCGATATTATCTTGAACTGAGAACTGAGGTCTCAGTTCTAGGTCTCATATGTCCAGTAATTTCACTGGATATGCGGTGGTAACACCCCAGACAGAATTCAGCAACGTCCGAGACCACTTTAAAAAAACAAAAATGGTTGTATAAATTATATTCAAATTTCAGAACCATGATGTCATCACCAACGAAAGCTCGCTTTTGCGACATAAGTATAAGAATTTCTGTAGGTATATAAATACATTAAGAAATTTGTGGTAGGTACGCATTATTTTATTTGATTTATGAGATACAGACATATTTAAAATTCGATGGAATTCGACGTAAAAGAATAGATGATTAAAATATTCTCAAGAGTCTGTCTGGTCAACGCTATATATTTTAAGTAAGTATACCTAATGTTGTTTTTAATTAGTTAGTTACACTTACCTAATGTTATTTTTTTCCAGGTATAGGTACTTGTTTACAATTGTATTAATTACTAGCTTTTGCCCACGGCTTTGCTCACCTGAAGCTATATTGGAATTAGAAATGGATCCAAAAAAATAATTAAATCAAAAACCAACGGTGATGATCTCATCCTTGTATGGGTCTCTATACATCAGAGAGCTCAAGCTATTGCTATCTCAGGATCCATTCAATTAATTGAGTTTTCGCAGATATATTAATAGGTACATTGTCAAGGCTTCAACAGTTATTTGTTTGCTCCAATAAGTTCGAAGAAAAATAAAGAAATTATAAAGGAATGGGATAGATACTTCTGAGGTAAGAAGGATAGAGACCTCTTTTTATCTTTCAATTCTTAGGAGACGGGATAAACAATTATGATGAACGCTTTTAACAAAACAAATAAACAACACAATGAATTAAGAAAAAAAAAAAAATTATGGATAAGTATAGATTTTTTTAATCGAGAGTATCGATTAGAGAACCGTGGCCCATAGCCGTCTTCAACCATATTGTAGAGGTAATGGGGCCCCCTATGTATGACAATGATATGTCAAAGGACTGACTGTGCCCTTGCAAAGCAATAGATTTTGTATTAAAATTTATTATTTATATTACTTGATTTATTTTATTCGACGATTCAAACTGGTTAGTTTGCAGTGTCGTTTCAATAGCTATTGAGTGACTGATTATTTATTTATTTTTTCAGCCGAACGTTGAGTCATTTGACATGGCAACTAACTGGTAAGTAACTGGTATGTAAACCTTTTTTTAATACTCCATTCATGTTTCCACAAACAGGTTCTTAAATGTATGAATAACTTCACGTATCGTGAATTCGTGATCATACGCAGAGAATCTGCCCTACAAGTGCAACTTACACAACTGTACCTGATAGCTAGGCATCATTCAGCAAGGTTGCGAATTAAAAAAATACGTGATATTATTACATTGCCAAAACAAAACATATGCAATTATTTAGATCAAGGACATGATTTTTCTGCAATCTATAACTCAGTTAAGCCGTCAGCAATTTAACATGTGTTTAAAAATCTTACTTATTTATCGTTTTGGTCGCCTTGACGTAAAGAATTATATTAGTGGCGTGCTCGATTTTAACTTCAGTTTTATGTTACGAAAGCGTGCAAATTTAAATGATGTTAGTGACCTTACGCACAGCAATACTTACGCAAGGGTCCAAAGACATTAGCCAATGATTGTCTTGGCCACGGACAGTCAATTGTGATCATGTAATTTGCGGGTTTTTTTGGATGAGGCAGGTATATCTGTTTTCACTACTTAAGTGGTGAAAGTTACTTTTAATCGTAGAAACTTTTCCATGTGATGATGTAAATGAGAACAAAAAATGTTAATCAAAGTAATATTCACAGGTTAGCCTAATTACGGACGTACGAATTTGTATAGATACAAGAAAACGTATAGTTACAAAACATAAATTATTTTAACATACCATCACGCTTTTATTTCCCGAAGGGTTAGGCAGAGGTGTATTAATGTACACCCTGAGTTTACTGGTTTGTTTAGGTCCCATGTGAGCCTATTTTCATTACCCATGCACAAATCTAAACTCCTACTGAGAATTATCCTTAATACGAACACTGTTCAACCTGGATATCAAACCTAGGGCCTCGAGCGTAGCAGTCAAGCTTAAGACCACTAGACTAATTAATGAAACATGCACAAATTATTTTACCTATAACGATTTCAGCGTAGACTGACTTCTTCTATTTAATATTATCTACTTGAGATTAACATACCATCACGCCTGTATTCCCCGAAGGGTTAGGCAGAGGCATACTAATGTACACCCACAGTTCGCCGGTATGTTTAGGTCCCATGTAATAGGGGGCGAGCCTATTGCCAGATCCTAACTCCGAGCTGCTACTGGGCAGTTCATAGAAAAACCCATTAAGACTCTCGACCTGGGAATCGAACCCAGGACGTCTAGCGCAGCAGTCGCGATCAGGACCACTTGGCTAATGAGTACGTAAGATTAAATAGAACCGTTGTTACCTAGCAACCGTTTATAACGTAAGAGACATTTGTTTTATTTATTAACGTGTCTCCCTTTTAGATACACCTCCGTCTAGATGGAATAAGTATGCCTTAGAAGTGATTTAGAGAAGACTTAAAATTTTTATTAAATATTTAGGGCTTAAATTCGTTTAAATTGTATTTAAACATAACATTACAATGTAACTGCCTCAATAGCCAAGTGGTCCGGACCGCGACTGCTACGCTAGAGGTCCTGGGTTCGATTCCCAGGTCGAGCAAATGTTATTGGGTTTTTCTATGAAATTCCCAGTAGCAGCTCGGAGTTAGGAATTTGTGCCCGGTTAATGGCAAAAGGCTCGCCCCCTATTACATGGGACCTAAACATATCGGCGAACTGTGGGTGTACATTAGTACGCCTCTGCCTAACCCTTCGGGGAATACAGGCGTGATGGTATGTTATGTTATTACAATGTAAAATTGTGTTTAAATGCAATTTAAACATATTTAAGAAGTTGGTGCAATTGGCTCTTAGAAATGTCCATTTTTGATAAATAAGAATTAACTATTTATTTGAGATAGCCGTCCGTTTGGTAAATAAAACAAGACAGAATATAAGAGGAGTAAGTAAGTTCTCGTTACAATAAAAAAACCGGCTAAGTGCGAATCGGCCTCGCGCACCGAGGGTTCCGTACTTAAAAATATTTTTATATGATGTGAAGATTTAATGCATTTCGAAAATTTTCCTTTAACTGTGGTATAAGACGTTGCCTCGTACTAAATTTCAATATTCTGAGTTCACGGGAAGTACCCTGTAGGTTTTAATTCCCTTGGATGGTGGCGTTGTGTGTCGGGTCGTTTTATTCCCCCTACAACATGGTTGAGTCAGACGACGCTGACACACACGTCATGCTCGTGAACGGCCGCCGTCTGTCGGGACTGGTCGGCTCTTGACATGCTATGGTAATCACTTTTCTTTTCTTTGGAAGGTAATTGATCGTAGTTTATTAAATTCAATTGTTATCAGCACATCAAGCTGCACGATTCTCACATTTTAACAAATAAATTGTAAAATAAATCAATGTTATAATCTTTGTTGAAAGGAGTATCTATGGAGTTTCTTGCCGGTTCTTCTCCATAAGACCCACTATTTGGAACCGCGCACCTAGTTTTTGACAATTCAAAAGTACCTGTATTACTGGTCTAATTGAAATAAAACATTTGACTTTGACTTTGACGTGGGTCTTGACAGACAGACAACAAATAGATCCTATAAGGATTCGGTTTTTTCTTTTTGAGATACGGAACCTAAAACAACTATAACAAGTAATAGGTACTAGGACGAATTAAATAGCTACGCAAAAAATACTTACCTTTATGGCCTGTTGCCATTTGAAGTTAATATCGTGACCTCAACAGATAAATCTATTAATCTTAGCATGCCATGTATTGCACCGATGACATTGATCTTGAAAACCTAGAATATAGTAAAACAATTATATAGTTCGTAATAAAAACATTAGCAGGGCACAAGGCGGCCCCGGCATTGATATACATATAAGGAAAACGATTCATTTGCAAGTTCTACCACTTATATAATTTAGTAGGATAATATTTATCAATACTGTTAGTAGGTACCTACAACATAAATAATAGATGCAATTAATGTTGCACTAAATCATCTCAATTAGACAATATTTTGCTTGCATTTTCCTTGTGTAATTTAATCTATGGAGATGGCAAATTAGACAAACAACATAGATACATAATATACTAAGTAGGTATCCATATAGATTTCTGACACTTGCGCGAATATTATATTATAGAATATATTATAATAGACATTGAAATGAAACAACATGTTGAAAGGTATAGTCAAAACATTTTAGGTTAAATTTTCAGCAATAAAACGAACCATCAATTTAATTTGTATTTGTTCAATATAGTAAGATTACAGACATGTACTTTAGTGTATCTGTGTATTTTCAGAAGCCTTATAACATGCTTAACGTAGTTCATTGGAAACGTAGTCACTTTTGGGTTTTCCCAGCTTGACCGACGGCTGTATATAATATCCATTAAATAAAAACAAAAAGTATAAATAAGTAAAATGCGTTCTGTAATTTTCATATTATCCTACGAGTATGCAGCAAATTAAACGTCGAAACTAGAAACCCCTTTTTTTAAATTATTCGTAGGTAATGATATAGGTTTATGAGATAATTATTTTATAATTTTATAGTAGTAGTAGTTCATGTAGTGACAACCTCTGTTTGAGAAAATAGAATAATTACAAAATTGTATTTAAAAAAAAATCAAATATATGTGTTTGCTTTACGCGTTAGCATAAGCACCATAACTTTATGAATAAAATATTGTGTTGCATTACATTAAAAGTATGGTTTATTTTTTGCCATTTTTCGCTTTCTCCAAAGGATTTCCTATCTTATCATATATATTTTGTAGCTTTAAACTTATCACCGAGGTATATACATATAAGTAGGTATACTTTTTTCTATGATAACAATTGTAACAGACATTCGCTCAAGTAAAACAAAACATGTCAACCAAAATTTATCTTTTTATTAATAAGTTATAGTGACAGTTCAGTCATTCATTATTTTGTATCAATTAAAATTGTTTTTAGCGAACGTAGCGCAGGTTGTAGTTTGTAGTCGGTAGTTTGCCGGTACACGAGCACTCACATAAATATGAGTGGCTCTCATCTATAGATTATTTATACTTACTTAGTAAGATAACAGACCGGCAAATCCATTGTTTATGTATACAAGTTACATTGGGGTCAATGTCGCAATGTATTTTATCATCAGTGAGATGCGAGGATTTCACTCGATTCAGGGATTTTCGTCGTATTGCTTACATGGTCCGTCTGTGTTTACTCTAATTTACTGTTTATATTTGATGCTTAATATCTAAAATTTTGTCTGTAAAAGAGCCAATGTACCTATCTATTTATAATGTTTGCTGTCTGGAAGAAACTGGATCAATGCATGTCAAATGTAGGTACAACAAGACCCGAGAGATAGAGATCCGAGATCTCATCTTACATTTACTATGATTAATTGTTTTGCAATAACTGAAATATAAATATGAAATAATTTTATTGACCTTTTTAAGTTATTATGTACTTATTGAAAATGGTGTTTTTTTTTTAAACAACTTTTTTCTATTAGAATTTTCATAAGAAAAATATTTATTACTCTCAGTTTCGTTTATTTTGTAGGAACACGTCACCATTTTGTATCATTTTATGGTTTCAGAATTATGTAATAAAATCACACGTGAGCGTCCACACGCAGTTGGAATCCCCCTGATGGGAAACCCATTATGAATAATTTAGTAGCTTTCGCCGTTTCCGGAAATTTACCCAAGGATTATATGTGGCCATGGGTGATCATGATCAATAATCAAACTTACCAAATTCAAACAGTATAATGATCGCGTATGATAAACAAATTTTTAAATAATATTAAACCTATAGAGTATAAAAGCCACCACCAGTACCAGTGATGACTTATGGCACTGAGACTTGAGCTTGGCGGGGCACATAGCTCGTAGAACTGATGGCAGCTGGGGCAGAAAGGTTTTCCAGCGGAGTCCAAGCACCGGAAAACGCAGTGTGAGACGACCTCCAACGAGATGGACGAACGATCTGGTGAAGGACGCTGGGAGTCGCTGGATGCATACAACCGGTTTTTCTGGAAGCCTTTGTTCAGCACTGGACATCCATTGGCTGATATGATGATGATGAGCCTAGAAGGGGCGTCCTTCCGGATAAAATATGTAAGTCACCTATAGGATTAGTTAACCTACCACACTGGGATCATTAACATCAAGACAGCGCAGACAGCTTATATTTATTCAACCAATTGTAAAGCTGAAATGATTAGACACTTATCGTGAATTGAAAAACGTTTCTGCAGAATGCAACGCCAACACATTTTAGATCACCGACATTGAAAATTATTGAATCAATAACAAATTGAATATGACGCACAAAAAAATCAAACAAATATCGAATAGGCAGGTAACCTAAAACATTTCCGTGTGAATAGTTTTATAAGAATTGTAAACATCGAGCGAATGTCAGTACAATTGATGTGCATCGAGTTGCGCCATTCAGTGACGTCACATCACAAGGATAATAGTGTTCACCTTGACCTTAGGCTAATGTCAGCATGGCGCCTGCGCGTCCGCGCGCACACCGTTATGTAACATTTGTGATAAGCTCTTGCACAGGAAATGGAGCTTGCAAACATGCATTACCCAAATTTTGGTTGATATTTATAGTATTTTCGCCGTTTATTATTGTTTGATGAGGATGAATGTGTATTTAGAGAGAAAATAATAGTGCTGTAATATAATTTCTTGTATTTTTATATGGTCTTGGTCTTGGCGGGGACGCTGCCATGCCCCCATATACATACAATACAATACAATATGCAACAGGTATAATTTATATGACATGCTACCTATATTTTTATATGCTAGGTAGGTTTATCGTTACTTATTAGGCAGGTAGGTACTGAAGGCACCTTGAGACAGGGGGTTTTATTTTAAGGGAAAGTGCTCGATTAATATTATTAACTTTAGAAGAAAATCAAGAAATGAATCTGAATCTTTTTTTCTGCACTTCACTTTCTACACATTCTACTTCAAAAGAATGTTTGTTCTTTAGTCTGCTACTTGCCAGTCAACCCTTAATATTATCTCCTTCTTGGAGTAGTCTCTACAGTACCTACTTGAAGTAAGTTAAAAGTAAGGGCATTCCATTAGTAAGTCTCAATATTTTTTGCCGGAAATTATGATAGTATCTATCTATATAAATATCTATGTAAACTGCATATATTGTATGGGAGAAATACTTAAATAAATATTTTATTATTTTATTATATAAATTAAAATAATGGTAGGCACTTGGTTTACTTAGGTGTAATATTAATTAGATTACAATTAAGTAGGTACTTGAGGCTCTACTACTTGTGGTAGTAGTTTAGTAAATTATGTGACGTAACGGTTATTTTTATAGCGTTGATATCGTAATAAACTCCCGAGCGTAGGTACCTATTTAGGTACGTAGAAATATAATGGTTATCTATGTATTCCTTACGTCATGTTGTTATACATAGCGTTGGTACCTACACGTTACCAGGAATATTGTTTGCGAAGCTGTAACGACGCAGTCGTCATACAATAATGCATATTCTTTTACAATAATAGTATAGTAGTAGTAATAATAGGTAAGTAGGTATTTATTAGGTATGTATTTATATTCTGCTACTAATTCAAGACCAAGTGGAAGCCAATTAAAATTTTCCAATTCCAAAGCCAATTTCTTGGCATTACAGATATTCGGAGGATAGACTGGTTGTCAGACTTTTTTAGACTACAACTAACAATTGTCAAAGATGATCGTATGACAACCAGGACTGACGGCTTTACATGCTCTCCGAGGCATGGAGGGTTTCGATATGTTAAGAATGGTCACCCATCCATACACTGACCTTGGCGAGCGGTGCTAAACCTTACAGATCAGTTGATCAGCTTAGTTATTACTTAGATTAAGATATAAATAATAATCAATCAATAAATAAGATTCAACCAATAATGATCGGTCCTCTTGAAGCTCAAGGAATTAATATATATATGTTAAGAACTGGCAATGTGCATGAAATCTTATTTTTTATTAGATAACACAAACATGTTTTTCCACTCACAAGCGTCCTTTGCGACAAATTCATTCTAAAGGCAAATATATTATTAACGCTGAATATGTTTTGTACAAGATAGTAAAAGATGAGTTGGTCCAATTAGTTGAAAAGGGTTAAAGCTTTTTCCACCAAAAAATATATCTAAATCCTTTAGATTTGATGGACGAGAAGCTATTGAATATGAATATTTTACTAAACTTGGATAAATAGATTTTTGATTATCGAGCGGTCTCTCTATAATACACAAGCGCAGAACAAGGGAATAATAGAATACAGATTAATTAAAGAAGCTCACCTTTAATACTGCAGTTTATGATAGCCGCAGGGTTTGGCCATTAATAAATTCTAACTCATAATTCAACTTTTCCAACTCATTGGCGAATGGCGATCATAATAGATCGTCTACAACGGTCGCCGTGATACTTTAACCACGGCGTCTCCTTCTCAGTTCGTCCCGGATGTTTTATTATATTACAGAGAAACATACTTAAGAAGCCTATTCCGGCATTATAATTATAATTATTTTTTATTAAGCTTAAATAAGTCTTGCAAAAGCCAAATATTATTAATGGTAGCAGAAAATGTTATGCGTGCAGATCTCATCAGCTCATAGTCAGTTTTTTTTTTCATTTTTTAAAGCAGTTAGGCATGTACCTACTACAATCATTTTCTTTTTTTGAATAATAATCGTTTTCAACTGTCTAGTATCAAGGCCAGTATGAATGGCTGTCAGGCAAAATGGTTGCGCAGGCGCAAGTCCCATACGCGTGATCGTTCATCCCCTTCAACCTTGGCGATTAGGTTCGGATGACGGGTTTACACGTGGCACGTTTAAAGGTAGGTCCCATTATTACATATTTACTTTTTGGCAATTATCAGGATGTTTTTTTAATTAGAGCGATACAGTCGTGCTAACTGTTCGTATAGTTGAGATTAAGGGCCACTTGCAGCAACTTCTTAAATATGTTTAAATTGTATTCAAATGAAAAATTGTGTTTAAATCATATTTAAACACAATTTTTTTAGGAAGTTGGTGCAAATGGCCCTTAATCTCACCTATTTATTATTACCAATTAAATTGGATAAATACATGTGGAGGTCTGATGGCAATTGACACTCGATTCGTGTAAAATATTTATGTTAGCGGGATCTGGATGGACTGGAAGCTGACCACTGAGCACATTTATAAAGAGGTTAGAATAATGATGATGTAGAGATAACATAATTTACTAAGTAATAATCAGTCTTATAGGTAAGTATGTATTTTTTTAAATTGAGACTGAAATAAAACACTGGCCATCGATTATATATATTGACTGAATGAAGACGCAGTATAATATTATTATCTCAATGCTTACTGTATGTACCCGCTGATGTCATGAAACTCAACCTTAAAAGCCTTGAACTTGTCGTGTAAGGTCAAGTGACACGTGATTATGAAAATATTCAATAGGTTCTCCCTTCCGACCTTTGAATACATATAAAATCACGAGGTCAAAATCATAAAAGGGACAACCAGTTTTAACAAAATAGGTATTATATAATCCAACGAGTATTTATGTGCATGTGAATCTGGAACACTACAACCCTTTCTACAACCACTACAACTCTTATAGCGGGAACCATAGACTCTAAAATCGAATGTTGAAACTTACAATAAGCGTCAGTTATGTAAATCTTTTGAGTTGAGTTATACAATCCATTCAGTGCCAATTTGAATAACGAACGTTAAATAGCTTTTGCTTTTTTTAATTTAAGGGTCTTCTGACTGTGGAAGTAACAACCACTTTAAACTGTACCTACTTAGTTTTGCAGGCCCGTATAGATAGAAGGAAATCAAATATTATTCGTTAAAAATATGCAATTTTTTGTCGGAAAATATAGAGATGATGATTCCAGATAACATATTTAAAACGGAATGAGAATACCTATCTAATTATAGTGGGTTATCTAATCTAAACACTAAACGAGTTTACAGACAATGATTAGAAACTGTCAAAACTAAAGAATAATAGATATTATATGTAAAATAGTAATATTAGCGTATCTGTTCATAATTTGGAAGGTACGTATTTATAATTATACAGATTTTATACATAAATTTAAATGAATCGTTGCCCCACCCAAAAAAATATGCTTAACTTTCTGTTAAGAGTTTAATAACTAAGTACAAAATCCTTATAACTTACTTTGTCTGTTAACTACTTCAAGAAGTTACATTAATGTCACTATTTTGCATCACCTAGGAATTGGACTGAGGACTTCACACTCGATAACCACGCTTGCGACGAAGACTATTCGATATTTTTAACATATGATATTTGTTTTAAGCAAATCCATTATATCGGTCAGAATAGTTGGCTCTCAGCCGCTATCTTGGATTAGATCGTTACTCATAGGGCTTAGAAACTTTCACCGCCATACTTCCTAGTAACTGTGTTCATAATACTTGCAGCAAAACTATTGTCAATCGCAAATTCAGTAGGAAAATTCTGCCCGCAACTTTGTCTGCATTGACTTCAGAATTGAGCCCGACCTGGATGTAAAGCCTATCATTTACATATCTACCTATGTGCCGAATTTTATCCAGATCTGTTCAGCCGTCCCGGCGAAAGAGTAACAAACATCCATAATATATCCTCACAAACTTTCCCGTTTTTATTAATAATAGGATAGGATATAGTTATTATAATAAGTCAAAACAAGTTCACGATTCTAACGATAACATTGTAATAAATTAATGATTGTCTGCAAAACCCAATTTTTTGTCATATATAAGTACTTAAGTATAGATATGTGTAAGTTTAACAAAAAAAAATTACGTTAGTTAGCGTAATATTAACCCCCATGGGTGTATGGTTACATGCATGTTTGATACAGAACTTCGGCTACTGCTTACGTAGTACGGTCTTGATTAATACCACATCTTCTATAACCTACTTGGAAACCTACTGTCTGGCTAATTTTGTTGTAGTTAAGTACATTTTTCGTTAAACTTCGTAACATCGAAATACAAATGTATCTATAGTTGTAAGTAATCAATAATCATGGTGTTTTCAGAGCTGTCATTTTAAAGAGGACTTTCCATAAATTGTAAAACATAGCTACAACATGAAATATATCATGACATGTAATTAAAGACATTTAATTACGTCGATAACATTGGGTTCATTGCAGAATGCCTCTGCACGGGTCATCAAGTACAATAATTAAAACATTGTTGTAAGAACAATTTGCTATTTATGTGTGGGAGCACATATTTGCTAAATCAACAAAGATAAGTCAGATATTTGCTATATAGCACTGCATCTCGAATAGACGAACTTGTACTTGTACTTACAAGCTAATGTTATGTATGTGCAATTAAATTATATTTAACGTAATTTATTACTATGGTATTAAATTGTGATATTTTATTTGTATTTTATAATTTATACTTTATAAAAATTCATTGCATAATTAAATTATTGTTGTGTTTTTGTAATTTCAGAGATTTTATGTATGACTAGCTTCTGCCCGCAACTTCGTCCGCGTAGCGTGATGATATATAGCCTATAGCCTTCCTCAATAAATGGGCTATCTAACACTGAAAGAATTTTTCAAATCGGACCAGTAGTTCCTGAGATTAGCGCGTTCAAGCAAACAAACAAACAAACTCTTCAGCTTTATATATTAGTACTAGCTTCTGCCCGCGACTTCGTCCGCGTAGCGTGATGATATATAGCCTATAGCCTTCCTCATTAAATGGGCTATCTAACACTGAAAGAATTTTTCAAATCGGACCAGTAGTTCCTGAGATTAGCGCGTTCAAGTAAACAAACAAACAAACAAACTCTTCAGCTTTATATATTAGTATAGATATATAGATAATAATCTATACTTATTAAAATTTTGTTACTTACTTCCCTGATAATTACCTAATGTAAATTATTAGATAACCATGCTGACAGCCTTTTATAAGAAGTAAATTTACGTTAACGTTGTACAGTCTACTTTTCTTTAAATTCAACAAGTAGTGGGTACCTACCTACCTACTACACGTTTTAATCAAGATTTACAAACAGCATAAAATCTTATGAATATTGTTTAGATAATGCATAGTTCTAGTTGGTACCTAGGTATATAAACTCAACACTTCCTTTATTTTCCATAGATTTTGCGCTTTAATTTTGTCTAGATAGATATCAGTTGGTTATGGTGGATTTGCCTGAACTTGACTAATAGTTTACATGCTTGATTAAATTGTCTCCTAGAACTGGCCAATATCCGCAAAATTTCTTTTAATTTCGTTATCTTTTTACCCGAGTCTGTAAAAAGTAGTTGAAACTAATTGCATTGTAAATTACCATGGTCAAAATGTTCAGAAGCATTTCGAATAGCCAGATATAATCGTAGTTTTATTAACCATTAGGTATTTCCCAGTATCTTATACAATGAGAAAGCCTTTTTAAGTCAAGGCCTTAAGAAAACGGCTGGTACCTATCTTGCGTATGACATATGGCTTTTTCCTCATGGGTTTAACAGGATTCGAGTAATATAATTATGTACTTAGATAAGTACTTCTCGATATTGTCAGAAACGATTCATTTGAATTCAAAAATAAGATAACACACGCACAATTCTCTGAGGTAGGTACGATTGAAATTAAATTGTCTCTTTTTTTATTAACTTGACGTAGATTAATTTGATAATTGCTACGGAGCTGCAAAAAGTTCTAAACTGGCCTAAATAACGAGGTCTCGTAGAAAAGAAGAGAACAAAATTGAACAAAAACAAACTAGGTAAGCGATTTAACTTAATGTTCAAATTAAAATTTAATTACCTAAAAAATATTATTAGTGGCGCCTGTGGTATCCTGATTTAATAAAAACAGGATAATATAAATTACAAACGGATTCAATTCCAATTATTTATAATATATGATGTGCGGTATAGCTTTTTACTGCAAAAACTTAATTGACAAAAAACTGTAGCGTATAATTTGTTGTAATAATTGTAATATGGCTATAAATTACTAATATTAAAAATTGCCTAACGGCCAAAATAGTTTTTTGACAACTATATTAATAAGACTTGAAGACCTTACTTACGATTACGACTTACGTAGTTTATTTATACCTAAAATTTCCCGAGTAAAAAACTGCCGGGAAAAAACTATGTTGCGGTATACCGTGGTATCTGAGTTTTGAGTCCGAGTGTGAAGTAAGGTACTTAGCAAATGCAAATTCACTTAAGTTTTAGATAATTTGGTGATTCTTTATAATGCGATGCTAAAATAAAGCAGGTATGTATATAGCATTGCATTTACACTAGGGGCACTCGGGGCTAATTTTAAGCTGTAAAATTCGGAGGAACAGAAAAAAAAATGAGATAGGTACATTTATTTAACTGTCATTGTGTTTTTTTGAGCCTATGAATAATAAAGAAATATTTAACAATCAAAACTTTATCCATATCATGTAAAATTTCGATAAATGACGGCATTCTTATTTTACATAGCCCATGTGCGGCACTAAGGATAAATCCGGCGTTGGATGATTTATCTTAAATAATATTGATAAAAATAACAAATAGCTACTAAACTCTTGTCAACCTATAATACTACTAGTTACTAACAATTTCTAAGTAAAATTTTGTCTAATTGTCATGATAAAGATTGCACAATACTGGAATAGTCGGGAAATGTTATGTTATGTTTCATAATAGTATCTGTAAATACAGATGGGTTTATCTCTAGGCGTTATAATAGTGTCGACATTCATAGAATATGTTTCTGCCGAGTTTTTGCAGATGGGTTTTTATAAATCCATATTATATACCTACGTATACCGTACCGTATATAAGTATGGGACGTCACGTCAAATACGTAAATTCAGAATGTGAAGCCAAATTTTGAGCTGGCGATGGCGGTGGTACTTATTGGTTATAGAGTCTGGTGTATTCAACCAGAAGACGCAGATTCCAATTCTACGCGCAGTCGAAATTATCCTTCTCTAAAATAACTTTAAACTTAATCTTAATTTGAAAAATGAAATAAAATATCCATACTTATGTGTAAATTACAGTAACTCCTTAAGTGTATAATATACTTACAGGTATTAACACGAATGATAAATGCCTTGAGAATATACAGCAATATTTACCTTGGGATGTCGGCCCCATATCACACTAGTTTATATAAAATTTCCGCATTTTATTTTGTTAAATATGTATAGGTATATTATCTTATCTTCAAAACCGTGGCTTAAATCCTTCAGCTGTAAATATGTATCACGGTACGCTCGTGTGATTCAGTGCATATAATGCAGATGATTTTAATGTAATTTACATTAAGACTTCTGCCACATTCTTACATATTTCCGAATGCAGAAGCAAAAGAAGTATTTAAGAACCGTAGCAAGAGCCAACGCTCAGCGGTCTATTGTGTCTGTCAACCCTTGTAGTAGAAAGATGTATGTGTATGTATGTATTTGCAATATGTAACATGTTTTATATCAAATGACCTCTAACCAAGTAAATTACGGGAAATCTTTATTAGGTATCATATAATTCCGTAGTAGTTAAATGTTTACGTCATACATAAAAGTACCTATCCATTATAATGTCAAGGACGTATGATGAACCTATTTATGCTTTACGCCAAAGGGAGATAACGTTCGTATTACAGTACCTACCTAAAACTATTGCGTACAATATTACGTAATAAATATATATTATGACCAAGTAATAATGTCAATAACTTCTAATGTAGGAGAACAAACTGTGAAGGTCATTTCATTATAACGTATGGAGAACTTACGTAAGTAGCTATCGAGATTGGATAACAGTTTATTGACCTTTATCGCCACTGTAGTATTCCGGGTTCAACGTACTGACAAGGACGTTCAATCGTACGTTATGCTCAGCAAATTAAATACGTCTTCATGCTGTAACACATTATAAACCTACTACTAACTTAATTTAAAGTCTGTTTTACTTTACCCATTCCTACATGATTTATTTATATAAATTTTACAACTATAGTAGTTATGCTATCGGTCAATGAGCTATTTATGACGAAACTGTGCGAAATCACAGAATAGATAATAGTAGGTACTCCCAAAAAGCAATGTGGTTTGTAAAGAATCCTATGATATAAGATGGAGATCTATAAATATACTTAATAAAATTATAACAGGCTGGTGCCTGTACATATTAGCCTATTGAAGAAAAACTAAATGTGAGGGAGGTCCAAACCAAAACAAAAATATTTAGAAATTTTGTCATTCTAATCTGATTTTTTTTATGAGAAAACAGGCAAACGAGCAGACGGATAGCCTGATGGTAAGCGATCACCGCCGCCCATGGACACCCGCAACACCAGAGGAGTCACAAGTGCGCTGCCGGCCTTTTAAAAGGGAGTACGCTCTTTTCTTGAAGGTTTGAAGGTCGTATTGGTCCGGAAATACTGCAGGCGACAGTTCATTCCACAGTTTTGTTGTGCGAGGCAGAAAGTTTCTAGAGAAACGCACAGGTGTGGACTACCAGCCATCAAGATGATAGGGATGGAACTGTTGTCGCGTAGAACGATGGCGAAAAGAGTCTGCAGTGATCAATCCGAACAATTCCTCGGAGCACTCCCCATAGTAAGTATAAGCGATAGAGGCCACATATTTACGCAGCGCCAAGGGGTCAAGCCGGTTTGAAATAACTTGGCAGTCGACGATTCGAATCGCTCTTCGTTGGATGCGGTCCAGAGGGAGAAGTTGATACTGGGGTGCTCCTGCCCAGAGATGAGAACAGTATTCCTTAAGAGGCCGGACCTGCGCCTTGTAAAGTAATAGGCGGTGCGCCGGAGTGAAATACTGTCTCGATCTGTTAAGACTGTTAACCACGCCAAGCTTCTGTATGTTTGTACACGGATCACGCAAAAACGACGGTATGGAATTGAATGAAGTTTTTACCGATGTATTGCTAGAGTTTTAACTTAAAATATGGTTAACCTATGTTTTATTTTTATAAGAATAAATCCTTTTGGGACGCAAGCTAAACCGCAGGAAACAGCTAGTCCTAAATAAATAATTAATTTATATGAAGAAACCTCTTAATAGCGGTAATAAGCTCGCACGAGTTGTCATGATTTATGTAGGTACGCACATCTAAGTTATCGATTAAAAATACCTCGATTTGAAACAATTACAAAAATTAATCATTATCTGCGAATCTTTGTTGTTGTACTTAATAAATTTAATGTGTGTCAGCCGTTGAAACAATAGCTAATACCTACTATAGTATATTATTACATACATACTATGTTTGTCTTTTATCTTTTCACACCTTAACCACTGTACAGATTTCGATAAAATTTGGCAAGGATTTCAATTGATTTATAAAAATACCCTTTTGGGACGCGAGTGAAACAGACTAACGTTTTCGTAATTATTAGTGAGAGAATCGTGGGTATTTAATAAAATAAATAGAAGAGTAGGTAATAATGTAAATGCACTATATATAACTATCGAATTCGTATCGTAAATGTATGAGTTTTTCTCTACTACAAATCTCATACATACATACATACATACATATTTTCACGTCCGTATTTGCTACGATCCTGGCACACCACTTTTGCTTCATCTAGGTATCTCATACAACTTATTCTCGATTTCGATACGAATACGTTTTCGAAAGTGTTCGTGCTTGGGCTGCTGTTCTGTGCCTGACAGGGTCCATAATCCAAAAAAGTTTTGAGTATAGGTATTTACAGGTTCCCTAAATTAATGTGCACATATTCAACTTCTGCAATAGCGCGATCTAATATCTACGCAGCCCAAATTGACCTCAATTGAATAATTACTTTGATGAAAATTTACGAGATTAAACTGTCGACCAAACAAAAATAAACCAATAAATCGATTTCCGTATTCGATACACATCGATTTTACTGGCTGTAAACTAATACCTAGATATAATTTCCTGTAGGTATTAATGGGATATCCTTTTGTTTATCCGACCACGTGGTAGCGAAAAGGTTTTCTTTAATAAAACATATTATTCGTTGAACTCATCGATTTCATGTAGGTAACACGTGTTTATCAATAAATAAGTAGGTAACCTACCTACGTAAAAACGGGGTAGTATCCAATAAGGTTCGGGGATGTGCAATATACGTACACTTAATGACATTCTCCTATGTGGATAATGCAAGGTATGTTTTTTACTTGTGTCGTAAACTAATATTATTTAAAAACAGCTGATACTGCGTCATAGTTAAATGAACGCAGACAAGAAGGTTTAAGTCAGGTGCGTTTGATGTAATGGTATCAACTTTCAAAGTACACTTAGATACAATAAAAATAATTAATGACTGACGTCCGTACAGTTATTGTTGCATATTTACGTGTGAATAGCGCATGTGCGTATATTGCATGTAAAGACCAGAAATAGAAAGACTGCCTCGTCCGAGGCTGCTAGTGAGATCACGGTTTCGATTCCCAGTGTTGTCAAGTTTTTCTAAGAAGAAGTTGGACCCCCTATTAGGTACATGGGGTCTTGAAACTATAAATAGTGTAGGTACAGTTAGTTGTAGCAGTATATTATGTTTGCCTAATAATAATGGTGTTTTTTTTTGAAGATATTATCCTAAAAATAACGTTTGTTTTCCTAGAAATACACATATAGAATATAAAACCTAATCGTTTATATAAATTAAAGAACACGAATACTGATGATGATACTTTACTAAATAAAGATCAATTTATTTGACTCCGATGAAATCTAAATCTTAAATTATTGGACTTCCTAGGTCCACATCAAACCATTACATTTGCAATTGTTGTGTATGTAACGTACTTATTAAAACTATTTAGTGTTATATAATTGCATAACGCATTATTGTTATCTAAACTAAATATTTACTTTGTGACCCTTAGCCTTTGACTAATAGATAGTCAGAGCCCTAAGCCAATGAAATGAGAATTTAATAAAAAAATAATTAATATTTTCGTCGCTCAAAATAAAAAATATGAAGCCTTGACGTAACCCAAATTAAAAAAAATACGCAGGATTTGTGGTACCCAGGTCCTGTCAGAGATCTGACAGCTACAGGATGAATCCACAGAATATTATTAGAACACTAATGGATTTTAGTCCTTACACACCACACTCCACATAGCTACGGAAATCTCGACGGATTATATTATGTTATGGTCGAGCTTAGCAGTAGCTTAGCTTAGCAGTATTTGTAGTGGTCGTCAGTTAGGAAATGCCGGCGCTATCTAGTTTAAAATAATTAAACAATGTTTGTAAAAGTGTCTCTAAAAGATCAATTTATACCTTTATAAATTCTAAGTTTTATATTGTATTTTTATCAATTTTGTAATAAATATATTATATTATATTACAAAATATAATAATAATAAATAGTAATGGTATAATATATAATTATTATTAAAATTTATAGAAATAAATAGGTATCATTAAAATTTATGACTACATGATAAAGAAGGACATGATCTATATTTCTTCGCAAAGAGGTAATAATGTAACAAATATTATGTCATGACTTTCAGTCGTTGATTTTCCGTTTGGGGACTTAGAATACTGATCCTTACTGCCATTCAAATAGGCACCTCGTGAGAGGCGAGAAAATATCTGACTTGCTCGGTGGTAGGACTTCTTGGGGACTGACTGGCTAGCAACCACCCTTAAGTCGGAGTCTATCGTAAAGCACCTTAATGTCTGTTTCGACTTTTGCGCGTAACAGTCAGTTCCCTTCGGTTGCTGTAACACTGGCAGTCTGCAGTCCGTAGGGTCCCTTAAGGGTCGGAAACGCATCAGAAACTTCTCTGGTATTGCAGGTGTCCATGTGCGAAGATGACTACGTACCACCAGGAGGCTCGTTAGCTCGTTCGCAGATAAAAAAAAACTAATATAAATTCTTGCAGGCAACACTGCGGGGCGTTTAGCTGCTAAGTACAATACATTTAAATTCTAGTACAGATTAATGTAGGTCAACAATTCTCACGATTCTATTATGTTATGCCTACAAATCTGTCGAGCAAGTGTTGAAGTGTCATCGACCCCGAGTAGTACTAACCCATATTATAAACATTTTTCAGTAGGCTTGCTGATGATTCAGTAGGGTTTTATTTACCTTTCAGGTAACTCTTTTCTTATTGTATAATACTAAAATCTAGATATCAGATCAGATTTAACACATCACCAATATTCCATATTAAGAGCTTTAAGGATTTTAGGAACTCAAGCTTTCTGAATTTTAATTTCAGCAAGGGATTACTTAGTAAGGTTACAGGAAATATTTACAGGCAAATAGAAATAGGTACCTCTAATAATTATCTGGTAGCAATATTTTTAAATTTCCCCAGAGTTAACGTAGCTCGTGATCATTAAACCTAATTAATTACATTCTTGATATAAGTAATAATTATGATATAACGCGTTACTTTATCTTTTTACTAATTAGTTAGATATTTAGATGCAATCTTCTTAATTAGGAATGAGGTTTATTCACGGATTTAGAATTAAATACCTCTTGATTGAATATTGTCATAAATTGCATACCATCACGCTTATATTGCCCGAAAGGTGAGGCAGAGGTGAGAGTGTCAGAATCTGAATAGAATTTTAATTGTACCTATATTATAGTGTTGCGCCGAAAAGTTCTGATAAAATATTTAACGTTCAATCTAACTTAACTGCAAAAAATACCGTTTGACTTAACACCTGCTACACCTATGCTACGAAGCTGCTACGAATTGTTGTTCGCCATAAAACGGTATTCCTCTGATAATTTTCGTGCTTACAAAAACAGAAATCACATTGGTATTTATCGCAAATGGTATGGTTTCGAAATTAAGAAAGAGGCCGAGATCAATACCATATTTGTCAGGTGGCGTGCAGCTGTGCTGACCACCCACCAGTCAATAAACAAATTCGGCCATCCTAATTGTCTGCATCGGTACTTCACATTTCACTTTCGACGAGGCGGTACAAGAGCCGCTGCAAACGGTCCGGTGTCGTTGACCCCGCGTCCTCGCGGCCGCGTGCCGATTAGATAATTTCCGCGGTGCGTTGTCAAAATACTCATGACCCAATGGTACAGTGAATAACGTTGGGTCGATGAACCCGCTGCGATCGCGCAAATATCGCGTGAGCTGAGTTTTTATTCAAGTTGTTTTACGATTCGAATCGCTATCGGTCGATAATACCTTTACCTCGACATTATCTTATTATATTTGTGAGCTGATAACTTACCTAATTTAGATAAGATATTCTATTTATCTATTATCTATTTAGCCTAATTTTAAACTGAAGCGTGAAGTGATTTTGTAAAACAAAAGTTTTTGTCATCGTTTAACAATCTTTCTAATCTTATGTCTCGCTTTCACTGATCACATAATGATTTGCAAGATATCGTGTAACAAATAAATTCAGCTGAACTTCAGCTAAGGTTTCCGCGTCCAAATAAATATGATGTTCAATAGCGTTTCGATGCGGACCCTGAGGTCGCGAAACTTCTAGAATCTAATGAAATGGCCGAGATATCGAAAAATTCCCTTTTATCTCCTAACTAGATTCGTGAATTTTCGTAACTTTTACTTCCAAGTTTTATTGAATTGGCAATACTGATGCGCCACCACACTTTCTGCTATCAAAGACCTACTATTAGAATAAAGATTTTTAATATAACTGCTCCCGGAAAACATAGTTAAGTCCGACAGGCTCCGTCACCAGGGCAAAGCGACGAAGGCGAAGCTCATGGCTATATAAAGCTTAATTGATAAGTACACCTACGTCTCTTCTCGTCATTCTCGTCTTTTAGACCGCATTTCGATTACATCTGTAATAAGGCGAACCGATTGTTATCTTTTGTTCTGCGGAATGAAAACCTATTTAAGCAAGTAACCTCCATGTTAACCTTCGTTATAGGTACTACCTACTATCTACTTAGTCCATAATATTCAAGTATAGGTACTACTTGTATACTTGAATATTGCTTATCTGTTGGGCACTTACATTATAACATTCTTATTGACCAAATAGAATCAATAAGTACAGAGGTGGATCGTACGGGCCCTATGTAGAGAGAGGCGTAAAATACCGGAATACGAAGATACTTTGTAGGTTTAAAACTATGAGTTTAGAGCTTAGGAGATGGATTTGGGACCTAATGTTAATGGCACGTACACCACCATTAATTTCCATAGCCCCCAGCAAAATACAATGTTCCACAAAGCAAATACAACATGAATATTAAAAAAATATAACGAACGTGTGTTCCAAGGTAGATATATTCCACGAAAGTTGTCATGTTTTTAAAAATCTTTTGCGCAAACTTTCTTTAATATTTTGTCACAATTTGAATTCTCAATAAAGTAATAAACTTTTAAACGCTGTGTAAACCGATATACCTATGGACTTTAGGTTTATATTTGTATGTAGTTAAGATATGCTATCAGACTCATGCCTAGGTAGGTACTTAGGTACATATTAAATTAAATATCCCTAAGAATTCTGCATACAATTAAATAAACATAATTATCTACTACTTTGCAGGGGTGATCCTCCCTGTGATAGGTGGTGCTGATCTAAATGCGTTATTATTTTTTATATGTACCTACCTATTAAGTAGACTATTTTCCTGCAATATCTACTTTATAATGTAAGTAAATCTAAGATTCTTAGGATATCTATATTATAACACAGTTAGCTAGTTTCTGCGGTTAAGTCATTAACTAAGTACTTAACTGTGTTAGGTTTTAATACTAAAATTTGAAATACTTACATAATTTAATTTATACATACTAATATAATGTACATAAATACATATATTATATAAACTCACGCTTTTATCCCACGGGGATAGACAGAAACAATAGATCGCCATTTGAATACTTCTTTACATGTACTTCTGTACATACTCCAGATAAAAACGAAAATCTATACCTACCATTAACGTACTTAATAAATAAACATTTAGTTACCTACTGATACATACATGCATACATATTTTCACGCCTGTCTCCCATTGGGGTAGGCAGAGACTATAGATTTCCACTTGCTACGATCCTGGCATACTACTTTCGCTTCATCTATGTTCCTACTGATGTACCTACTGATGATAATTGCAAAAATATTTCTAAATTGTTGCCGTTTTATGCCCCCTGAAAGAACAGCGGAAGGCATGAACAAACTGTTACACCGCTCGGTTTTTCCTCTAACCTAGTTCAGGGACGGAAAATTCCTTATGTTTAATGACAAATGCGGTAGTAAATTCTGCAGGTTTTTTTTTATCTAGGATGCCTGTTACTCTGCAGGCTATACGGGTGATTATTATTTTCTGACGTCAATAGTGCAATGGAATTGGACAAGAGTTCATCAACACGCTTTACCTACAATGACTGGCGGAACTTATTGTCTCCATTGAGGCTAATCTTTAGTAGGTATGCCTTGTTATATTGTTTTGTCAATTCACAAACAATTTGATTATTTATAGGTACCTACCCATGTCTCTTGGACAGACAACAGACGCAACTGCTATCCTGCGTGTCCATTGAGTATAATGATGTACTTACATCAATCAAACCATCAAATACTTCGTAACTGATTTAGGTACTTTAGTTTTTGTTACACAGATATAATAACTAATCACAGATTTTTTATAGTAGGTACCTATGTGATACCCTACTACTAAAAAATATTAATTATAATTCAACGTTGCAGACTAATCCGACTCCAACACTGCTAATGTTCAGAATCATGAAACCATAAATATACGATAAGCTGGATCTTCATTATAATAGTCCTCCCTTTCTAGTCAAGAAATTATAGGCCTTTTCTGTATCCCGTCGCTGTAGGTGCAATGTTGTCTGACTATGGAGCTGGTAGCAGCTTTTATCCCGTCTTCCCAAATATTCTACCATTTACCTATCTCGTTTACACAACGTGTCTGCACAAACTTCGCTAGTTTCGTTCACGTATAACCAAGCTCGTTGATGTTGATTGGACCGAAATTCATTTTACCCATAATTATGCATAATTATTCAAGATCAAAAGTGCAAAACATCAGAGAAACTACGTAATTATGTGCATAAATACACACATATCCGCCTACATAGCCTTATAAAAGTCGCCAATGTGCCGGGTGCCTATCATACGAAATGCATTTAGCAAGTTCAATGAACTCTTAGTCGTAACGATGTGTAGAAACCTATGAAGCCAAGTAGGTGAATAAGTAAGCACTAGGCATGCTAAGCACATAGAACTGACGTTATTCTCGATTAGGTAAGCAATTTATCTGGTATATGTTCCAGTACAATACGGAAACATCAACTCATCATCAAGTGAAGGTTGCGATAAGTGTTGATGCATAATAAAAAATGATCGTACTTTGATCTCTAATATCGCTGTGACAGGCTACATCTCGACGTTTGCGTGGTATTCAATAAATATATTAAATGCATATTAGTTAAATTTGAATGTGCATGATCGGTGAATGCACGCGCGCACCAGCACGAGGCCGGCCGATCACCTCCCTTATGTAACCTGCCATAAAGTACACCGCGCTCCAAACAAAACGGCGGCACGGCCACAGAACATGCAGGTCTTTGATCTTGATGCGAATGCACTAAGCTAATAGCCAATAAATTTATTTGCATTAAGCTGTTTACAAATAATTGCATTCGATGGGCGAGTTCATTAACACTTGAGGTAGGTAGTGGATATCTAATTACCGATAGGATGTAAACATAGTTGTTATTTTTATTGTAATTTATATTTTGTTGGTACCGACTACACGACGTAAGTAAAAACAAATGAAATTCCCAAGAATGATAGAAATAATTTATTATAAAAAGCATACCTACCTACAGGTATTTTTAAATATTACCTAGTCATAAAAAAGTTTGTAATATGGCACTAAGTCAAACTGCTTAAAATGTTTTGCGTTCAATGTGAGCAAGTAAACAATTTATTTTGGACGAATTACGTAAACTGCGAATGCAATTATTACGATAAAAAATCTTATCAGTATATTTTAATACGAGTAGACTAAAGGCGCTTATTGATAAAGTAGAAGCTATAATTATAATAATTAAGTACATCTTTACATACTACGATTTTTATCACGATTTTCTTAAGTCGAGTATCCGCTATGTTCCCGAACCCCTTGCGCTCTGCGCTCCTGCAACCGCTCCACATTGTGGATATGTTCGTGCTCCTGGAGCGTGCAACGGTGCGCGAACGTATCCGAAATGTGGAGCAGTTGCAGGAGCGCGGAGCGCAAGAGGTTCGCGAACATAGTGGATACCCGGCTTTACAGTCACATTGTATTGCTCATAGACTCAAATAATTTACATAAATGAAGGCCATGCGGCTACAGTGAGAGATCATCGCCACTGAAATTTGCATAATAGACATTACTTCAACAGAATAATATTTCTAGGACGAGTTCTATTGTCATCTGGACTGCTATTACAATATCACATTAACGTGACGCACGTTACTGAATACGAGCTATTTGTAACGATGATTAAAAAAAAATAACACAATCAATAATAGATTCAGTTCAATCAAAATAGTAGTTTTACTACACTTGAATGTCGCTAGATCCTGCTGACAACTAGAACTCACCACTATTTTAAATACTTTAGATGTACATAGAGCTTGTCCCGTGAGGAACGAAAATCAACAGTATTTTTGGCTAAAGGAACATTTTGTCGATAAACGGTAGCGACTTGGGCGTACAAAATCATGGTAGAACTACAGAACATTATCGGGCCATCTGTAGAAGCGTGATTTTAATGTATAAAATTGCGATCGCAACAAAACGACGTACTCAATGTGTACTAGTCTTTAACTGACACTATTGCAAGGTAATAAAACTTAATTTATGCACTAATAAAATTAAAAAAGATTTTAATAAGTAATAACCAGTGTAAATCTGTTATAACCGGTTAAGCAACGACACACTTTAAATACAAGATTCAATACAGTATTTTAATTGTAATCACAAAATACAGGGTCGATTTTAGGGAACAAACAGGTTCCACTGTATCTACAAATTGTTACTCCTATCAATATTAGGTATATATGTAGGTATTGTTGTGTTAGGTACTTATGGCCAACTAAAACCATTCCACTCTTCATAATGGATGAGGTGTTTGTTTGAATTTGATACTTAGCCACAGGAGTAGATTTTGCACTTACCCGTAACCGTGAATTTAAAAATGAAGTTGAAATTGAACTGGGTCTTGAATTCGTGAACTGTTTCCGTTCCGTACTTTTCCATTGCGCAATATGGGCAAGTGCCCAGGGCTCCGCGATAAAAGGGGGCCCCTAGTTCCCACTCCTTTTGTTATTTTGCTTTTGTTTATGAAATAGTTCCCTGACATACCTGTCAATGTCATGGTGGGCCTGTCATTATACTAAAATGCCCAAGGCCTCCAAGAGTTACAGACGGCCCTGATTTCGCATACAAGATATTTTCAGAATAATCGTTATTTTTACACGAGTTATTTATTCAGCTTTTAATATCTCAACTATCAGTGCAGGCAATATAATAATAAGCGTTTCTATACGATCGCAAAAACGTCAAACTTGCATTGCTTTATACTTAAAAAAACCTAAAGATTACGATTATGTTGCCTTGGAATGGTCGATCCCACGTTTTTTTCATAAATTCAGACTTGTTTCATGTAAGAATAAATTAATCAGTGTTACACCTCATTACACATCATATTGGTATTACGATAAGATAATTGATCGTAAAACTCTTTATATTTTCATAAAAAAAATCGACACATATCAATTTCGAATAAAAAGAATCGAACCGCACCCCTTAGCTTTCCTGTATAATATATAAAAAAATCTGTCTAATATCCATCAAACTAGTTATTTCCTGAAGGATTAGGCAGAAATGTGCTAATTCCACACTCACAGCTAGCTGGTATGTTGAGATCCCATGTAATAGGCGGCGAGCATATTGCCGAGCACAAATCTAAACTGCTACGAGCGACTATCTGCTACTAAGAATTTCATAGAAAAACCCATTTATACTTTGCTCGACCTCGCCCCGAATCGAACGTTCAGATCTGAATTTTTTTTTACAAATGTTTTTTTATTTTGTAATTGCCTATAGGTAGCATATATGCATACAATTATTTAATATCTTCAATAATAATTAACTATTATCAGTATCAGTCACGAACTGCCAGCGCCATCTAGTACCACATATCTAAAACATTTATTTGTGACTTTCTTAAAATACATGTTTTCATAAATAAATATTATTTATTATCACCTTAATTGGTAATATAAATAATAAATCATATTTATTATAGTAAATAGATCTCCGTAATACACGTTTACAAGTTAATACAACATTTTTAAACTAGATGGCGCTAGCAATTTATATGTCATTTGAATCTTAAAATTGTCAAAGATCGCAGTATCTTTGATGTTTTGTTATTACTGTACTATAACTAGATTTAGAGTTGGTCCGTTTGATACAGATAGCTGCAAATAGTATATTTAAATGTAATGATTATTATTGTGTAGGTACATCAAATGTTTGCTGGTCCTGGAGTGATTTTCGATGACGTACATACTTTAAAAAAATTTTCACACGCCATTTCACAAAGCGTAACTTCTTGTATCGATAAATTATAAGCCGCTCATTTTGTCGATTTCCTCTGATAGTTGCCCGTTACTTTTATAAATTTGTTTTTATAGTTATTCTGCCTCAGAAAGTCGAAGTATGGATGACCTTAAATACATTGACATAAAGTTCATATTATAATTTTTTCCGGTCTTCGTGAAATATGTAGTCCGTCTAATATCATAATATCTCTTTCATCGATCTAATTTTCCTATGTAAGTCGTTGTACTTAATTTCGTTTAAGCGCTTCTATTCATTTATAAATCTGCTAAGCCGATTAGGAATTTCAAACTACTAGCAAATATCCATATACATTAAGATTCTTTCTTTTTCTCAAATGGTGCTTGAAGTAAATATTAAGAAGATCTTAGATAATGTCCCTTTAAAGGAAATGAGGCTCTATTTTAATTTGAACGTGTAACTAATAAAGTTTTTCCTCCTAAAAACTTTATCTTAAGCTGGGTTCATATTATTGGGTCGGCACCTGGTTTCACTAAATAATATAAACCCAATCTTATTATTTAAAGGATACTCCTACATAAAGTAAATTGCCTTGAACTTGTCACTAGCTAACGTAAAAGGGCATATTGCTGAGCTCCTTAGTAGCCAGCCTGGCCGCCCTGTTGAGTGCCACATTACAATGATTGTGCAACGCCTCTATAGATTCAGTCTCTTTCTTACTCCACTTCGTCTCCATAGCAACAGAAAATGCAGTACATGAGAATGTACACAGCAAACTTATTAGGATACAAACTCGCATCCTAAGCGCATCGCTCGGATGTTCCACTAAACTTATGAAATTAAAATTGTCTTCTTCGAAGAGTATCTTCTCTACTACGTCAGCATGCTCTGGTAAGTCTTGCAGCACAGTTATAAGAAGCCCTACGATGTTCAACACGATGCGTGGGGACTCCGAATCTGTTAATAAAAATAACAAGTTACATTTCAGTCAAGCGGGTAGTCAGACTAGAGCGCATAGTCAAAATTAATTGGAGATCCGACACTGTGCTGACATAATTCGGTTTGAATAATCTTTGCGTTACATTAGGTTGTCGTGGTGCGTTCAAATGTCATTTATAAACATGACATGAGAAATGGCTATTATTCGTCAAGGCAAATGTGAACTATAATTTGTTTAACCTTTTTACATCGAGACAGGCATGACATCATATAATTATTTTAAATTAAATTAACATCTACATCTTATACTTACGCACTTTGCGGAAAATCGTATATTACCTATTTGTGTAGACCAAAGTTATATTTGGCTACATGACATGCATGACTGCCATTCAGTGATTGTTCTAATTTGCAACAATAAAAATACAAATTAAGTTTTTGTTTCCAAAAATGTCTCAAGGTGGATAAGGACCATGTAATGCAATGTGAGAACAATGTAAGAACTTTGTGACCTTTCAGGTCATTAAAAAACTTATCAAGTATTATTTTACTTTAATATAATAATATATTATTTTTACTTAGACGAAATTTAATTTAAAGAAGCTTGACATTAAAAACATACCTATAATTCGGGTAAAAAACGGGTTTTACATAGAATGATAAAGAACATACCTACCATCACGCCTGTATTCCCAGACAGTTTTTATCCACTAGGCACAATTCCAAACTCCGAGTTGCCACTGAATATTCATAGAAAACCCGATAACACTCTGCTCGACCTGGGAATCGAATCTAGAACCTCTAGCACGTTCCCTGTCCCAGAACAAAAATAAAAAACATATTTGTACGTCTACAAAAAATGGTTTATTTCATCTTCATTTAATAAGAAACTTGCGACATTTTACGGTGGCTCTTTTGAATTTTTTCTAACCTTGTTATCCAACCATACGTCCATGATAATGGTTTCACTCGTAGTCATACGTCCAATGAAATATAAAGCATCACATTTATCTTTGGAGTATGACTCCACCTAGAGTCACAGACGTACGAGTTTGGCACAAGCGTGACTCTTTTGGAGTCATTGGACAGGGAACGTGCTAGCGTAGCAGTCGTGCTTGGGACCATTAGAAAAAGAGTGTGGATTGTGGAAATATATAAAGGTTATCAATATACCTTACCACTATCGTTGCGCCGTGATTTGTGGCTTCGATTCCCACCAGTGGTAAATATTTGTATGATCCGTAGAAATATGTTTCAAGTGTGGTGGTACTTTTTCCTGTTATTGTATGTCTGTATAGTTCTACGCAACACAGGGCTTTTTCCATAATGGCGATATTGTAGTTTTTTAAACTAAAACTATTTAATAGATATAAAATCATATACTTTAAACGGTCTTATAAAAAATAAAACTTGTAAGCACGGTACCTTCGAAATAACAACGCTCATCTGAAGTTATCCGCAAGTGGTTTTGCCGTGATACATTTTTATTTAAAACCTCGGTATAAAGAAAGTTCTAGTCGTAAATGTTTCGCATTTGTGACTACCTATTGTCTTTTTTTTGGTTTTGATATTGTGCATAAGAACATTTAAGAGTCAGAGGACGAGAGGACCGAATTTCCAATAGAAACGTAATACCAAATTAAATCATAATTCAAACATTTATGAAAAATTCGGATTGTGATACCATAGGTACAATGGGTTATAGCTGTTACCTGACCCACCCTAAAAACGGACGAATTTGAACCCTCTGCTTGTTACATTACAAGAGTTATTCAATTTGTATGAGTTTATCAGACTAGCGCTACTCGATGAACGAATACAATAATAATACAGATACGCAAAACGTTTGCGTTAGGATATTTATAACTACTTGTTATTAAATTTAGATTTTTATGCTGTAAGACTAAAGGTTTATCTTCGATAATATAATTAGTGTCATTGCTACTAATAGCTTATTTTAATTAATACACACAAGTAGATCTGGTCTTGTGGTTCGTGTGTAAGACTGAGACGAGCAAGATGCGAGTTCAAATCCTGCATGGCGTATATTATTTTGTTTTCAATTTAGAATTTATTCAAGAAGTATTTCTTACATTATTGTAAAGAACTATAGACGGACACATTCTCCAAATATAAAGTTTCTAACTTGGTTATATTTTCACTTAACTTGTAATAAGTGGGTAGATGAAAGACAAATACGCGTTCATTATAAAACTGGTATTCAAATGTTACTAAGTTTTAGGGTAGGAAAATAAAAATAAACCGTGACAACAAAGCTAAAGCCAGTCTACGCACAATTGCAGTGACTACGCGCGAACACTTTTTACCTTGCCTTACTAAATTGTGAAAAACAACGTATTTTTCCATTTTTTTAATTTATGTTTTGTAGTAGTTTTATTATCATGTCATTGTCTGTGATTATTTAAAATACAAAATAAACTATTTACACGATGAGAATGTTGGCATCAGAGAAATTGCTAGGAGACTTATATAGCAGTAAGTGTATTTTTATAATTTTAAATTTCATTATTATACCTAGCTATTGCTTTAATCAAACCTATTTTTATACGCCTTCTTTGTTTCAGAGAAATACCGTCAGATTGTGGTTGAGACGTTTTGAAGAAACGGGAAATGGCCGATTTAATAGTCACTAATATTTGGAAATATTACGTGACAACACGGATATTTTCTTCATGAAAGATAATTGCGCCATACACCGAGCTGCTGTGGTGCAAAATTGGCTGGCCAGTCAAGAAGGTGTCAAGACAATAAATTGGCCATCTAAAAGCCCTGCCTGACCTAAACCCAATAGAAAATTTGTGGGGTCAAATGATTTTAAATTGGGATTCATTAGAAGTCAGGACAAAAGAAAATTTGGCACAACTTGTGACTTCAACATGGGAACTGATGAGAGGAAGTAATGCTTGCTGAAACATGATGTGCGGCATGCGAAGCCCCTTGCAACAAATTATAGAAAGAGATGGTGCTCCACTGGAGTTAACAATACTTATGTGTCAGTGTGTCAAATCAATTGTTGTTATCACAATTTCTAAGGAAGTGTTTCTTACAGTGATTAAGCATGTCCTTTTGCGATCATAAGTAACTATTATTATATAAATATTTAAAAACCTATAAAGTAGGTCAAAGTATAGTGCTATTGTCACATAAGTTTTAAAGTAGGTATAATAGTTTATGTGGTGATGTTATTGTTATAAAAATAGAAATATTATATTATATTTCTAAACATTTAACATGTTGATTCACTACATTGACTACTGTTTAAAGTAGGTATGTATTAGATTAATTACCTACTTTAAAAATAAAAATGGGTATTTTATAGGCAACTTTAAAATAAAGAAAATATTTAGTAAGTAACAACTTTAATCAAAAAAATCAAGCTTTCATAAATATTAAAACTTCTTTTTACGTTTTTGCTTTTTAATATAAGTATAATTATATAACTATGACAAGCAATTGTGTATTCTATATTTAATAAAATCGTTATCATAATAATTAATGTTTTTCATTTCTGTTGTTATTTTTATTTAAATAGTATTTAAATATCATATAAAAACATTTGGAATTCCAAAAACAATATATTTGAATATTGTAAACATAAAAAGCTAAAAGAAGCGCAGGGCTAGTTTTGAACTCATAACCATGCTAACATAGATACACTGTTGCATCCACCAGACCAAATCACCTTAACAAGTATTATTGAAATTAACAACTCCTCAATCATGTGACAAAACAATATTCAAAGATTACCTACCCTAACGTTACGTGTTAAAGATCAAATTGGCACAACTGTAGTTTATAATATTTGCCTATCTTGAACAAGTCGCTTTAAAACAACGACCTAGATCGTTGTTTTAAAGATCAAAATTGCTTAGTAGGTAGTCTGTATTATTATTTTATTTGTCATCGAGTAGCGCTAGTCTGATTACCTCATACAAATTGAATAACCCGTAATATCACTAGCAGAGGGTTCAAATTCGTAAATTTTTAAGGTGGGTCAGGTAACAGCTATAACCCATTGTACTTACCGCTAAACAATGTTCCTGTTCTACCAGTTCGTCCAAAATACTTCACTAGAAATAAGTGTAGGTACCTAAGCGAATACAATTCTTGACAACTTTACCAAGTTTTATTCCCGTGAAGTACCTACTTACATAGTAGTAGACAAAATGGTACGGTATTAACTATATTACTAGATTAAGGGCTCTTGCACCAACTTCATAAATATGTTTAAATCGTATTTAAACAGAATTTTTCATAGTAAATTTTTATTTTAATAAAATTTAAACATACCTATTTAAGAAGTTGGTGCAAGTGGCCCTAACTGTATCTCAATACGAATATTGTTTGCATTACTTACTTACTATTTGACGACCTCTGTGGTTTAGTGGTTCGAGTACCGGACTGCTGATCACGAGGTCGTGGGTTCGATTCCCACAGGACACAAATATTTAATATTTATGGGATGAATATAAGTGTTTGTGTTCGTCTGGGTGTTTCTTATCTATACTAATATTATAAAGAGGAAAGGTTTGTATGTATGTTTGTAACGAATAAACTCAAAGACTATTGGGCCGATTTAAAAAATTCTTTCACCATTTAAATGCTAAGTTATTCCCGATTAACAGAATATTTTGAAAAAAGTTAGGGATTACTGCACCCGTGCGAAGCCGGGGCGTAAGTCTAGTGTATTATAAGTATGTATTTACAAAAAAAAAGTATATATTATTAAGTATTATATCCATAGTCTCGTATCCATAGTAAGTACAAGCTCTGCTTAGTTTGGGACTATACTTCGACTTTTAATTGTATTCAGTAACTTGACAGTTGAAGGGTTACCAGATTTGACAAAAAAAGATAGTGAGGTGGTCAAAGAATGAACGAAATTGAATGAACTTAAATAATGTACTTACATGAACAAACTTTTTTATGTATATTGAATAGCTAGTCTTCAAAACACAATATAAACTATTAAAAATAGTAGAATTTGTTTCTCAGTAGTAAGTTAATCTATAAAATGTCGAAAATAACAAAAGTAAAAAATGTTAAATTATATGTTTTTTATTTTTGGTTGGTTTTTATTAGAAGAAAATAGAAAAGGAAATTACTTTGATTAATTATTCTTATATTTTACATCTTATTTACGATTTTTTAGTTTAATTTTATATTAAACCATTTTTATCAATCAATCTTTACGCAAAATCCTTCACTACCCCAACACTATTAGTTGTAGTGTGGTATCATTATTTCTCTTCGAACTGTCAAGTTACTGAATACAGTTAAAAGTCGAAGTATAGATGGTGCTGTGTAAAAATGTCGCAGTTTATTATTACAATTTATTTGACCTGCGCGGCTGTTCGCAATGGGTAACTTCAGACGCGAGTTGTTATTTCGGGGGTACTGTGATAAGTGTTTCTCACAGTGCATCATGAGGCCGGTGAAGACGGAGTGCGCGTTGTCCGCGGCGAGCGCGGCGGCCAGCTGCCGCACGCCGCGGCACGAGCGCACGCACAGCCACGCGCACACCTCCACCATGCGACCCACGCCCTGCAGCCTGGTACCCCCATTGATACCACCACATATTTCAGTTATAATAATACTGGACTAGTCGCTAGACTATTATAAAATTGTAAAAAAGCTGTGTCTATACATTGAAGATATTTAAAAAAAAAACAAGTGGATTAGGGTATATAAACGTCTACGAACACAAAAATGTGTTTTTTAAAATTCTTGTCTGTTTGTTACAGCTTGGCCCAAAAACTACTGAATAGATTTTAATTTTGTTATCACTGTTAGAAAGTATGTACACCAACTTAAAAACTGGTATACATTTTATCTCAAATAATTAAACGGAACCTGAGATACAGCTTGACCTCTCTAATGTATAGACATCCATACAAAGAAGAGATCATCAATGTTGGTTTGTGAGCTTCAAGTGAGCGAAGCCGCGGGCAGAGGCTAGTATTTGATATAATTATACAAAATAGCAATCCTAATGAAGAATGTTATGAAATAACATCCTTAAATAACGCCTGTATTCAGAAGGGTTTCATATTTCGCCGGTAAAGCCTCATGTAATAATTGGCAATAACCAGACACAAAATATAATCAATGCACAATGACCAGATTTTAGCGTGCATTTAAAATGCTTATTTTTGAACTGATTCAATTTTTAGGATTCCGTAGCCCAATGGTAAAAAACGGAACCCTTATGGATTCGTCATGTCTATCTGTCTCTCCGTCCGTATGTCACAGCCAATATTCGCCAATATTTCCGAAACTATAAGAACGATACTGTTGAAACTTGGTAAGTAGATGTATTCTGTCAACCGTAAGATTTTCACCCAAAAATAGAAAAATAAAAACAATAATTTTTGGGGGTTCCCCATACTTAGAACTGAAACTCAAAAATTTTTTTTTCATCAAACCCATACGTAATATGGATGGGTCTCCAATAATGATATTTTTTTTATCTAAATTGAATATATAATATATATAATAATAAGTAACAATAAGTAATAATAAAATATGAAAAGAGTGTTCTATCATTTGATACATCCACTACTTATAGTGTTATGGCCAATAATTGGCCAATATTGTATGATTGGCAAAAATAGTATGATTGATTAGCTTTCATATAAATATAATTGTTAATTATCTTGATCATTTTGTATTTTGTGCTTATTAGTATTAATTAATATTTATAGCTTTATTTATTCTATAGATATCCGTGAAATCGCGATCACGTTAACGTCTGGAACTACCGAGTCAGATTTGAAAATCTCTGCATTTGATAGCCCCATTTGTGAAGGGGGTGATAGACTATTCAGTGTTGTAATTAGTCTTTTGTGAGCTCGGTGCAAAATTGCCCTAGAAACGCCCTTGAAAAATTTCTAATTTGCTCATTTCCCTTCAGTCTGTGTCCTATGCCTGGGCAACGCTGGTACCGACATAGTAATGGCACTTAGGCATTACGGTAAGACCCTTAGTAGCCGAGCAAGCGGGCGCTGTCGCGGGACACAGCTAGTTTTTTTTATTTTATGTAATAACTACGTAATTTAGTATTATATCTATATACCTGTCTTGGGCTTCGTCGTCATTGTCTCTACTGTTTTTCATCAGTGTATTAATAGCTGCAACAAAGTTGTAAACCACTTTTGCTTCTAGATAAACCTGGAAACAAAAAAATAAACATTATAATTTAGCGTATATTTTATAGGTTTAAATTTAATTTAATATTTCCTTAGCGGAACTAGTCGCGTCTTGACTAATGACAAGTCAATATAGTCTGAGATAAAAGACAATATAGTCTATTTTAGCATAAACTAGATTTTATAGCTTGATCAGACTTCAAGGCTTGGAAATTCAAAGCTTCTTCTAAATATCATATTTAGAACCTTGGGCAGATCCTTCATAATCTTCTTATGTTTATATCATAAATTATGATTCATATACTTGAAGTTTGTTGTTTTATGGAATAGGGGGGCAAGTGAGCAGACGGATCACCTGATGGTAAGCGATTACCGCTGCCCATGGACACCCGCAACACCAGAGTCACAGGTGCGTTGCCCTCCTTTTAAAAAGGTTTGGGCCTCCGGTAACCTCACTTACTCGGCGAAACACAACGTAAGTAGTGCATGAAAGAAATGCCTCGTGTCGAAGCATGGCTCTCCCACGATAAGATTATATATATAGATTAGGGCGTCGGACTTGCGATCATGTGGTTGCCGTTTCGCAACCTACCCATTGCACTACCGACGTGAACCCAGCATTTAGCTTAACACGAGGGGTTAACAAGAACACTAGTAATGTGCGCCCAACATTGCTAGTAAGCTTAAAAAAAAAAGAAGAAGTGGCATTTTAGCATATTTGAAATACCAGAAGTTGAAAGCTAAAGCCGAAATTTCCTAAAAAAATATTATGATATTAATTTCAAAAGGTTCGTACATCTTGTATGTTGAGCAGCGTGTGCCGCGGCAGCGCATGCGCCAGCGCAGGCAGCGCCAGCAGCGCGGCCACAGCTCCGCACACCCGGCCCCCGCCGCCCGCCCGCGCCGCACTGCCCACCACGCCTATCACCATGCTCACCTGCAAACAACATACCCACTTCAAATATTCAGTCCATTTCTGACATTGCCATGCATTGTCCCACTCACATTATTTTATGAATGGCATGGCAATGTTATTATGTGTGGTGTTTCTTCTCAGAGGTCGTCAGTTAAAAAAAAAAACAAACCATTGACTTGTAAAAGTGTCTCTAAAGTTCTACTTACACAAATAAATATCATTTCATTTCATTTCACTCCTGTACAGCCAAAACGTAATGCGCTTTGACAAACTTCAATGGAACAACTCACTGTCGCAACGAATTATTGCTATTGTTTTGCGACTCAAAGAGAGGGATCCCACTATACACAACATTACAACACGCCATCCCTGTCTAACAACCTTAAAATGATGGTGTTAACAAGTTGTGGTAAGGCCTCAGGTCCTCAAGTCCAGGACTGTCCCATCGTAGGTTTTCGAGGCGTATTATAACTAATGCTAAAATTCTGAGATTTTACACTATAATCACCTGAAGCACTCGGGTCTCATAGTACCCAAGCACTTTACATGCCCAACATAGGTAGGTACATACATTGTCTATAGATATTTAAAGTCATTTCAGTTACGTAACTAAAAATTACAATATTATCGAGGTAGGTTGTCTTCAAAGATAACTTACTCTTCCAAATCCACTTTGGTACATAATGTAAATATACATTTATGAAGATAAAGTGTTAAAAATGTATAAAAGACAAAAAGCCGAGTATAAAATCATAACATACCATGTTTAATTGAGTAAGAGATTCCACGTCGCCATCCATAACTTCACTAATGTTGGAATTGAGGAACGCTTCCCATTCTTCCAACTCAATAGAAGTTGGTTCTTTCACTGAAATAGAAACATATTTTTACATCTTACAGTATCAAATTATGGCTAATATGTACGTCATAACTTAACAAAATTAATATATATATTACCATCACTCTTGTCTTCAGATCTTAAAATCCTGTCATTGTCAGCGACTTCTTTGTCATCAAAAGTTTCCTCAATAACTTCAGATTTTTCATCATCCTCATCTTTTTCTTCTTTAGAACACTTTTCTTTATCATCAACAAGGCTTGATACCTCAATGGCAGGTTCGCTTGTGCGTCTATGAGAGTCACTTTTATTTTTGTCCCAACTTCTACTAAAATGAAACGATCTCTTTATACTTCTAGTCAACCTGTTTCCTCCACTACCAAACCTAAGCTTGTCTCGTGAAAACTGTAATATTTTCTGTTTGTAGGAAGGGGGAACACTTTTACTAAGACCAGAACTGACGTCACTGCTACATTTTGTGGAACTTTTTGGATGTTCTAAGCTTTGTGATGCAGTGTCTATAGATTTTGCTTTTTGTTTTATGTCAATAATTTCTTCTTTACTATCGCAAGTGCTTAGAGGTCTATTTTCTTCGCCTTGTTTATCCGTATGTGGCTTTTCTTCATCAATCTTATCCATTTTATTAAGGTCTGATTGCTTTTTATTAGCTGCCATTAACTGCGCCATATTATTTTCTAAGTTACACACAACAAGGTTGGAATTGTTCAAGACATTGTACTCGTGTCTAAGAAGTTTCGCATTGGCGGCGGTAATGGGGTGTGACTGGTCTTCGTCGTCGGTTTTCAAACTGTCTCGGACGCTGAATGCACTGGTCGCCCTGACGCTGTCGTCATCCGACATAGGAACACATTCCATCGCTTGCATCACTCGAACATTTCGCAAATCGTGTTCTTTTGGTTCCGGTTTTGGTTCAGGAATTGTTCTGGAGACAATAAATAAAAGCATTGATAAATTCAAGTGTATAAGTATGATTATGGTGACCTTGACTGACTGAAATTACGTTTTAACTTGATACTGGTTCACAATAGTTCTTACCAAGGTAAAAAGGCTTACAAATGTTGTGGCATACTATCTAGGAAATACTAAATAATGTGACCTACCTTGTGTTGCTGCTAACTTTTTCCCTCTGAAGCTGCTTGGCCTCCTGTTGACTATGGCTCAAGGGTTTCGTGAATGGTGATTCACTCTGTACATCTTCTGGCAGTATAGTTACATGACCCGAAACAAATGGATGCTCCAAAATTTCTGGCCAAGTCATCCTTTTCATGGGGTCTTTGTGAAGTAGGCCCTAAAAGATTTTCTTTCTATAAATTTGCAGTCTCACAACACTAATCTATCTATACTAATATACTAATATATAAAGCTGAAGAGTTTGTTTGTTTGTTTGTTTGCTTGAACGCGCTAATCTCAGGAACTACTGGTTCGATTTGAAAAATTATTTCAGTGATAGATAGCTCATTTATCGAGGAAGGCTATAGGCTATATATCATCACGCTAAGACCAATAGGAGCGGAGCACCAATGAAAAATGTTTCAAAATCGGGGTTTTTTTTCCTTTTGAGAGCTTCCGATGCGTGCGCTGCGTAAACGGTTAAAGTTTCGCAAAAATCATATATGACAGAATTGTTCCTCTTTAAAAGTTCTAAAAAAAAGTCCGCGACAGCATATGTCTATCTTTTAAGGTTGGCTCACTATAACCTTTTTTATGCTAACTTTGTTCTAAAATTCCAAATGCATTATTTGCGAAGGTGTTTTTATAAACATGATATTAATCCTTATCCAAATAAATACGTTATTCATCAGAAGTATTTAATTTAAAACAAAAGTGCCCTTTACATCATTGGATTTCAATGAATATCTTAGGAGATATCGCAGTTTTAAAATAACATCGCAGCAAAATAATGATCAAGTACCGCGCGCGCATTTATGATGTGCAAGGCAGTCATGAGGGGGAAGGGCGGTGAGCCCAGTTAGCTCAGCGAGTTAATTTTCTTTAGGGTATTGTTTCTGATTTTTTAGTACCTATTTTAAGCTAATTCTTTTACCGTGGGTAGGCGATATCTTATCGTAAAATCTATACTTAATATATGTATAAAGCTGAAGAGTTTGTTTGTTTGTTCGTTTACTTGAACGCGCTAATCTCAGGACCTACAGGTCGGATTTTAAAAATTATTTCAGTGTTAGATAGCCCATTTAGTGAGGAAGGCTATAGGCTATATATCATTACGCTACGCGGACGAAGTCGCGGGCAGAAGCTAGTATTCTTATAATATTTTTTTTAAAATAAAGAATTAAATAAATAAAAGTTATAATGTCCATGGATTAAGTTGTACATGTGTTATAATAGATGGTTCCATTTATAATAACACCAAATAATGACATAGTATAGCATAGCATAGCTTAGCTATATTATCTACCTGTACGAGGAAATACATTTCAACAAAAAGTGTTTAAGTTGCTACTGTAAAATACATACCTGCAAAAAAGACCTTGCATCAGTGCTGATGAAACTGGGCCATTGTACTGGTTTGTGCCTTATCATTCTCACCAGCTGCCATATTGACATGGTACAGAAAGGAGGCTGGCCTGCTATTAGCTCATACACTATGCACCCAAGAGACCATAGGTCAGCCTGAAATCACAACACACTTAAACATCAATATTATTATTACTTTTGCTTTTGTTTTCTTTTTTACTAATAATGTAAAGGAAGGATATGGGGTAGGAGGAGAGGGAGGCCTTTGGCAGAGGGACAAGCCAGTCTGATAATTAAATATATAATAACATGCCAATAGACATACTATTTCCATGAAGTTGAAAGACTATAAGTTTCATTATTTTTTTATATATTTCCATCACAGCAGAAAATCTAGAGGTTATAGTAGATGGTATACTTGTATATTATTATACCTAACATATAACTTCACATAAGTATAGAAACATCTGCTATATCAAACACTTTATGAAAGAATACAGAATAAACAGAATTTATGTACAACTAGCTGACATGACAGACATTATCCTCTCCAAGTTTCAACGAACCACCTTGAACAATTAATTTTAATGAACAATTAATACCAACCTGATGGTCATAAGGCTTTTCCTCAATCAATTCAGGTGCCATATATAGCGGAGTGCCTTTAATAGAAGTCAGAATATGTGTTGCATTTGTCATAATTCTTGCAAGACCAAAATCACATAATTTTGCACAACCAGAACTGTCCAATAACACATTTTGTGGTTTCAAATCTCTGAAAAGGCAATAAAATTATTTATAATTATGTAATTTTTTTTGCAGAAATAAAAATATCAACACAGTTCATGGCAAGGCTTTATACCCCAGATGCCATGTATATAGATATGTAGATGTTTTTTAATTATGATGTACTAGCTTTTGCCTGCTTCTAGCAAAGAAGCAGGCAAAAGCTAGTACATCACCTGGAGCTCCAAAACCAACAGTGATGATCTCTTCTTTGTATGGGTCTCTATACATCAGAGAGGTCAGGCAGTATCTCAGGATCCGTTTAATTATTTGAGATAAGAAGTATACCAGTTTTGAATTTCGAGGATATACTATCTAACAATGATAACAAAATTAAAATATATTCAGTAGTTTTTGCGCCAACCCGTAACAAAGAGACAAGAATTTAAAAATCACATTTTTGGGTTCTCAGATGTTTATATAGCCTAACCACTTGTTTTTTTTAATATCTTCAATGTGCAGACAGCTTTTTTACAATTTTATAATAGAGATTGGTTGATTTTTGGTGTAACATTTTGAATTATAACATAACATACCATCACACCTGTATTCCCTGAGTGGTTATACAGAGGTGTACTACTGTACACTCACAGTTTGCCAGTATGTTTAGGTCCCATGTAATAGGGGCAAGTGACTTGCCCTTTTCAATTATTATTTATGTAGTAATTGAGTACAAGTATATTACATTATGATAAAACTTAATTCCACATATCAAGGGCCACTTGCACCAACTTCAAGAGTATATTTAAATTGCATTTAAACACGATTTTTCATAGAAATTTTGTATTTAAATGCAATTTAAACACATTTTAGAAGTTGGTGCAAGTGGCACTAAATCTTACTTCTTTATTTTATATATATATAAAAGAAAGTCGTGTTAGTTACTCCATTTATAACTCAAGAACGGCTGAAAATTGGTGGAGAGGTAGCTTAGAACCAGGAGACGGACATAGGATACTTTTAATCCCGTTCCTGTGGGATGTGATGACAGACCGAATTCCACGGGGGTGAAGCCGCGGCCAGAAGCTAGTTCTTAATAAGATGGGAACTAAAAGCTCATATTACAGGAAGCATTCCCTTGGGTACCTTCAATAACCCCAATGTTTAAAATACATTTCTTTTTTCTCTTTTAAATGTGTAAATCTGTAACTTCCTGTCTCTAGGACAGTTTTTTACAAACCTGTGAAGCACTCTGTGTGAATGCAAGTAATACAATGCAGAGACTAAATCCCAAGTAATTTTCTTCACTTGATCTTCATTCAAACACCCCTCCTTAGCAAGGATGCTATGTAACTCCTTTTCTGCATACTCTGTGACTACAACCAATTCCGATTCTGTGTCAAAACTATCAATCATCCGAATTATATTTGGATGTTTTAGCTGTCTCTGTATATCACATTCTTGTCTTAAATTTTTTAAGTCTTTTACTGAACGCCCTTTCTGGAATTAGATAGGCTGAGTATATACTTACAATACATTTAATGTGTGTAATCTGTTATGATAAAAACTTGTAAAACTATATTTTTGTAAAACTCAAACATAAATCGAATGAGTTATGGTGCTGTTCAAGTGGTATTTCTCTGATATATATTACATACCTTTCTAATAACTTTTAAAGCTACAACAGCATCAGTTTCTTTATGTTTAGCTTTGAAAACACGACCAAATGATCCTTCACCGATGAAAGATATAACCACGTAACTTTCCATGTTAATACGTGACAATAAGTTTACGCTTTTCTCATTACGATTTTCATAAATCAGGTATTACATTTACTGGTTGGAACTGTTGGAAGTAAATAAAAACAAAACAAAGAAATCGAAACAAACAAATTCGTTTCAATACCCATCGACTGTCGAACGAACTGTCATTGTCACGAGCTGTCATTTTTTTTAACAGTTTGTCAGTGACATACTTTATTTGTCAGACGGAATAGATGCGTTCGTAACAATAAAAAAACAAGTGTTATTTCTGGCTTGTGGCAGTAAGTTGTGGCCACAACATTATTAGATTTCCCAATCCCTCCCTGCATTCGATTAGCTTGCTACATAATAGTAATCTGTGATTCGATACAAGCTTCAGGGTAGAGATTTGACCATTCTGTGCAACTGGCAACTATGAATATTATTTAAGTTATATCTCTAATATGAATAAACATTACCAATTGCGTTGTGAGGTTATTCAAGAAAGTAATTACCTCCGATAAATAATGCATTTGTTAAAACCAAAATTGAGAGAAGTGGATAGAACTATTTGGCAGTTGGCATTTATTAAAATCCTAATAAAAAATAAAATCAAGTCTTTTTGGTCTACCTGATAGTCTATGTTTTCTATCTAGGCAGGTGGCAACTTAGACTATCAGATACAAGTAAGTACCTATTTATGTTAGTTTGCGTAGTTACCTGCTTACTGACTGCTAAATATAATAGGTATATGGGATATGGGTAATACCGAAATTTCACTCTCATCATAAAGGGACTTTTTGAGACCAAAGGTAGCTTACCTATTTTGTTTTCCAAGGTTCAAACTAGGTCTATGATCTTGATCAGCAGTTTTGCTGTGAAAACGTAACAAACAGATAGATAAATTACTTTCAAGTTTATAATATTAGTTTGTACCTACCAGTAGGTATATTAAGTACCTACTAATCTGTTTAAATTAGCAATGTGTATGACCTATATGAAGATACTAGCTTCTGCCCGCGACTTCGTCCGCGTAGCGTGATGATACATAGCCTATAGCCTTCCTCAATAAATGCGCTATCTAACACTGACATAATTTTTCATATATGACCAGTAGGTAGTTCCTAGGATTAGCGCGTTCAAGCAAACAAACAAACAAACTCTTCAGCTTTATTTAAGTATATTGAAGTATTGATATAGATTTAACTTCCCAGAATTTTACTTTTCACCTTGAGCTTTTTATATTGATCCACCTACATAGAACTTCACCTGATACCAGTGACGATATTAAGATAGCTAAGTATTTTGATTTTTAGTTCCACATTGCATTGAAGGTGCACCCGATAGGTACGTAACACTTATGTTTAAAATATATTATAGACGAAACCAATCTAGAAATAGAACAATTTTAATAATTTAGAACGGTCATAAAATAAGCGAGGCGGACCGCTAAACATTCGACAGCCAGCAGCGGTACCCGATACGAGTTGAATTGTTGATGCTTTGTTGTCTATAAGCTATTTATACTCGGATTATCCGGCAACCAGCTATACGAGATAAAACTCCGAATCGTGTACACACAATAAAACACCAAGTGGGCTAAAGTTCGGACGGGAGCGTTATTTCACGTTAAAACATATCATTCCACAATCCACAGCCGTGCACTTCTGTAAACAAATGAGACACAGCGCGTGGGCGGATGTGTACATTAGGGATTTTAGTAACTCACGGTTTTGTCCCATCAATCTTTATTTTTCATTTCGTAAAATGTATAACTAACTGGGAACGCAACATCTGTAGGTACCTACCTATCTAAGAATAAAATAAAACTGCTATTAGCGATTTCTTACTAATTATTTCAAAGACGACCTTGATTTAAGTAAATATAAAGGGTAACTACATGCCTATTTACTTATATATTTGCATGTTATATTTAGGTAGGCGTTAATGAAATATTATAAATGATTATTTTAGAAACGAGATTTTAAAATAAAGTTTGTATACTGTACTGTGCACATACCTACTCGTATATTTATCTGAGTAGCAGCCTGATCTAAGGGTACACTGTTGCTAATAAATCGTTTCTGTTATTAGAAATCGTAAATGGGTAGCCATAAATATATTTTAAAAGAGTATCTACGGGATTTTATATTTAAGTGCCTAATTTAAAATTGACTTACTATTTTGCAACCGGTCGTTATCTACAGCAGTGCCGACGCCAGAATATTTTTCACTTTTCATTGTCCAGTCAAATCGGAATTTTTCAACACACTTTTTTTTATTTAAATGGGAGCCGCGACCGCGACGCATCTTTTTGAATGGCAGTGACTGACCTAACGCTAACTTTCATGAACCGCCCTAACACATGGGTACTTCAGCCTACTTGTATTTATTATCTGGAAGATAATACTGATAGGTTTTTTTTTTATGTGATAGCAGGCAAACGAGCAGACGGATCGCCTGATGGTAAGCGATCACCGCCGCCCATGGACACCCGCAACACCAGAGGAGTCACATAAAAAATCAGAGAATATCCTACCTAATACCAGTCGAATATAAATGTCGTAAAATACACACATTTGGTGTTACAATATTGTAATTTCATAACACTATTTATTACATCTTTCACGATAGACATTGATCTGATAATTAATTTAAAATACGTTGAGACTAGAGTGAAATTGTATTTTGAACTATTACATATTCGAATTCGAAGCGAAAAACTATGTAACGACAAGACAACTGAATGCTTAAATTTTTCAACATCATTGAATTCTTCTTTGATCGCAATAACGTTTTTTTTTAATTCTGGTTGAGTTCTTCATTTGTATTAGTAATAATTATTTCACATCGGAATTAGTACCTAAGTAATAGTAAAGTAATAATTAATTGATCGTGATTGAAAATGTATGAAGTATTAAATTATTGTTCGGTAACTGCCATATCCACATTTATCAACTAACAAGTGTGATGAGTGTGAGCACTAACCACTATTCATGAATAAATCAAAGGTAATTCGAGAAATACCTACATAATCAATAAAATAAGTTTTAAATGACTCAACATCTTCTAGTTTTCATTCGATCGTATTATTGTAGTACCTAGGTACGTTACTAGCTAGGTATCATTTCATGCGTTATTTATTGCAACTAGAGCGAACATTCACATTAATATCATTTCACATTATTTCAATTTTTATGTTCTCATCGGAATACGAATTTAAAAGTAATTAAGTAGTAAAAAATAAGTATTTTTTTACTTTTTAACTACTTAGCGTTTAGCACTCTTCTTCTTGCTGACCTAATAAGTTCTTAGTGGTAGGTACCTACCTACCTCAACACACATATATCCACCTAGTTTAATAGTTACTTACCCTAATATAGTTTTCAGGAATTCTATGAGAATTAAACTTTACAGGATAGGTAGATAGTACCTAATTACATACCTACTTATGTATTATTTCAACTGATACTTTTGTATGAATATTGACGTTTTCTCATTGAATCAGAGTTACTTATGGTTGTCCCGGTTTCGTATTGTTTTACGAACTGCCGAGTTCATAACTGTTGCTCGAAATAGCCTGTCTCGAGATTTCCAGTGCTCATAAAAATGCGATTGATTTATAGTCAGTACATTTGTATTGGCACCCGCCCATTACATTACACTACTGAATAACGTTACTCTACATACACACACAATAAATTTAAATAATACAATTTAATAATTTCTAAGATATTACGAATAAATAATGTTTTAATCTAGATTTGAACTTGCTATAACAACGTTATTTATATAAAATGTAAAGTAGTATTGATATAAAATCTACTCGGTGTTCATAGAGGTTGGTCTTATGAAAATATCCACTACGATCACTCATAAATGTTGTCTAGGAGTTTGCCTGAGCAACACTTTGATAGTTTATTCCAATCTGGTTAAGAAAAAATAAATAAAATGTACAATCTACGGACATGGGATTGACGGGGCATAAGTCTGGCAACATTATGTATATTTTTGATATTTTATTTTAGCCCCTGTGTAATGCTGGCACTGATGACTGTGCACTTAAGCACAGTCATCATTTTGCCAATACCGTTGGGATGATGGTCGTAAATTCGATGGCTGCCCGTGAGAAATATATCGAGTCATCCACAGACCCTGTTTCTAGTTTGTCTAGTCAAAATTAATGGAGACAGACAATGCAGGATGTGTTCATTAATTTTTCCTTTTTTTGGGCACTGTCAGTATTGATTTGATCATTAAAGGGAACCTAAATAGGTATAAGTAATGTATAATACCTATGTGCTTTGTGTGGGCATAGGTACCCACCTATGCCCGATGTATAGGCTCAATATACTTAAAAAGAACAGTCAAATTATTAATTTTATCTAGGTCAAAACTCGGCAGCCCACTACTGTATAATTTTTGTTTTATAAAATGCCATCACCAAGAAACGAACAAAATTAGATTTCCTTAAATAACAAGCCGTTTCATTTCATTCTCACTCCAATCTGAAATCAACTTTGTAAAATGTAGTTACATAAAAATGTATCTACATTTAGGTAGGTATTATGAATCATTCCCTGTAGTCGTATCAATCAGATACAAGGATTTGTTTACAAGAAAAAATGAAGCATCATCCACCCAAACACGTACTTACCTACTACGCTCTGGCTGAAGTGCCAATAGTGAGAGCAATGCACCAGGGACGAAAGGACGTTATTGTGGAAAACTCATTTTGTGCCAATATTGTAGTCTTTGTGCCAATTTTCCATTCAAGCTTCATGCGTGCTTCATTTAGCGTGATGACAGATTGTCATTCCCGTTAAATAGTTGTTAAGAGAAAACGCTTACAATAACAAAAGGACATGTTTTGAAAACAACGACAAATTTTATTACATTAATCTTCGTACTTATAGTATTTTTTCTAAAGATGCGTTCACTGTAAGTCAAAGCTTTCATAATAATCAACAATTTGTTTCTTTCTTAAAAATGGGGAGGATTCATAAATTATATTCTATCATGATATTTTATTTATTGTATCTGTTCTACATGCATGAAGTTTCACATGAACATACCATCACGACTGTATTCCGAAGGGTTTAGGCGGGGTTGTACACCACCCTCAGATTTTTATCTACTGCCGTTCGGTATAATAAGGTTCCATGGAATTGAGTGGCGAGCCACTAACACTAGATGACCTAGGACGCCTCTATCGTATTCACATGAAATAGATAATAGAGATGACTTTTTAACACCATTGACGTTTTTATCAAAAAGTTAGATGTGTCCAACCAACGCATCGCTGTGGTTGACAACTTGCATTAGAAAATTATAATTCTAGATCTCTCAGTAAATTTATCGTCGCAGGTCATAAATACACAGTCATGCACCTAACTACTGCTCTTGCATCAACTGCAACTAACGGCTTGGTTGTTATTTTGGACTGACATTAAATTAAATGCACTAAAATAAACAACTATTTACTGACTTACGTAAAATCGGTGGTGGAACTGCTTGTACCTACTAATTTTATTTAAAAATCACATTTTTGGATTCGTAGACGCTTATATACCCTAACAACTTGTTTTTTTTAATATCTTCAATGTACAGACACAGCTTTTTATAATAGGTAGGTCTAGGTAGTAGAGATTTCAAGAACAAAATAAAATAAATACAAGAAGTTCCACCAAGCACCATCGTTACGTCATCATCATCGTCATCAAACCATTTAGGTACTATCTCATCTCAATGATGGGCTAAATTTACTATTAAAATATTTTTTGATGATAAAATTTGAGTACAGTAACGAGCAGCAATTTAATAACACACGTTCTCTAAAATTCAATAGGTAGTAGCAATTTTGTTCTAAATAACAATCCATATCTCGAAATATTATACCCACGAACGAATCTTAATAGTAAGTGTTAAAAGACTCTGTCTGCATATCTCATAAATTTAATCAATGGTTTCAGAGAAGATCGTTGTTGAATATGTACCTACACATATTGGTGCTTGTGACGGTACAGTGTACACTGAAATAAATTAGTCTGTACAATACCATAATACATAGGTACCCATATTAAACCAATTATGCAATCTCTGCTTCAGTGTACCTAGTGCTCACGAGTGCGGCTACTGAGGGCGAAATCTTTGCTTCGATTCTCAGGGACAAGCGATTCTATTGTCAGGGGAATATTTAATGAAATTTCCGTAGCAGGTCGAGGTTTGGATTGATGCCCAGTTAATGGAAATAGATTGGACTCTTACGTGGGTCCAAAAACATAACAACCAACGAACTGTGGGTGTAGTACCTACATCAGTAGTAAATCTCTTCTATATTTATACGTGTGATCCTTCTTTTACATTTTCAAAAAAAATGCTGCTAAAACTGTTGAAAATTGCAAATAAGCTATAAGCTCCTTCAAACGTTACACTTTATGTAGCTATTATTGGTTGCTACACCATCACATCCGCAGTGCAATTAAGTACCAAATTCATTCTAGCTCGTTCCGTTTCTAAACATTTTAATTAAAATGTACTAGCTAGAGTAAACTACCTACATATATGTATCAAGCAGGAAGCAGCATACCGATACAAGAAGGAAGCAGGTTTGTTTTAAGCTACAACTTGAGCTTCTTCAAATTTCGTAAGTTTAGGATACTTATACATTTTATTTATTTATTTATTATTATTATTATTAATAAATAAATAAAATGTATAAGTATCCTAAACTATACTTATACATTTTATTTACATTAAAAAAATAACGATGTGTATCAGTTTAATATAAAAAAGAGCACACGTGAAAATAAATATGATTTTATATTAAAGAACATACCATCATATACCATCACGCCTGTATTCCCCGAAGGGTTAGGCAGAGGCGTACTAATGTACACCCACACTTCGCCGGTATGTTTAAATCCCATGTAATAGGGGGTGAGCCTATTGCCATTAACCGGGCACAAATTCCTAACTCCGAGCTGCTACTGGGAATTTCATAGAAAAACCCAATAACACTTTGCCTGGGAATCGAACCCAGGACCTCTAGCGTAGCAGTCGCGCTCAGGACCACTTGGCCAATGAGGCAGTTAATAATATAAATGAATTCTAATAAAATATAATAAAATTTGACATATTGGAAAGTAAACGACGTTCAACGTTATCCGCAGTAGTGTCAATAACGGATGCTGGAAGAGCAACTATGACGTCACTGCCCTGTTTTAATAGCGTAAATCTTAATGTCGTGTGATGTGCCCTAATGATTGACGCCACCTAGTTAAATAAGCTGTAGTTAACGCGCGTGGGCGGGTAGGATCATACACATAATTATACACTCGCTCAATTAGCGGCCAATCCAACCGTGGCGTATTCGCACTTGTTTTAATAAATCACAAATTCATAACTAAGCTACGATTAGCCAACTTTCCAAGCGTATAATCAACAGATAGGTAATCTTAAAAGATTGAATAGCTAAATTTATTAATTATAAACCTGATAAATTTTCCGCAGTTCCAAGAAACACGTAGGTAGCCGGATAGTAAGCAGACACCAATAAAACTTATTTCTATAATAATTAATGACGACGACGTCGATAAAAGAAAAACTGCAATTTCCTAACACCATAATAATTAACTGCCTACACACGACAAACGACTTTAAAATTATACCTAATTATTCGCATTTATGTCACGGTAGTAGCGGGGTCGTTTGGGCGGGCGGCGAGGTTACGGGGGGCGGGCGGCACATTACACGCTTTAGCATCGCACGCACCGCTTGTTTACGTTTTTCATAACCACGTTTCTACTAAAAATACTTTAGCATCCTGCCGTTTGAGGCTCACGCTATTGGTCGGCGCAAGCGCAGGAAGCCGGGGAGGACTCGGGGGCCAAAGGGGCCTGCGGAGCGCCGCTCGCCCCCCGGCCCCCGCGACCGACGCGCTCTCCGCCCGGTATATATGAAAGTATCAGAAAGGCCAGCCTAACTCGTGAGGCAGCAGAAATAACCCTGAACGCTGGAAACATCAGACTAGCGGGCAGTCGTGTTGTGCGTCTCATAGTGTTAACTAGTGACATCAAACATGGTTCTGGATACTGAAGACTGGGTAGGTCTCCAGAAACTGAAAATAAATCACTTTACTTTAACATCATTAAAAATAAAAATAAAATTATGTGGCTTGGGCATGTAACTAATTTACGGAAATAAAATATGAAGGGTTCTTTGAGAAGAAAACAAACGGTGAAAGCTGTTGAGTGGATGTTAACAGGTGCTGTCACTGTGTGCGTCGTGCTACCACTTCGTGGATGATTGACGGCAGTCGCCGAAGTGACAACTAACTTAAAGTTTATTTTGTTGTTTCTAACAACTAGATCTATATATTAACAATAACATGACAACTTACCTACATGCATCATGATGTTCAAACTTAAATTTCAATATAAATTGATAACAAGTGAGTCCATTCGATGTTTCGATGTCTACCAACAGCAAGAAAAGCTGGAAAATATTTCTTGAAATAATCAGCATTCATAAATAATTTACCTGAAAAGCACTGTTAATAAGGTTATGTTACACATTTATTTAAGAGAAACTTGATTTATATTATGTATCTACCTAGCAAAGCGTCATACATATACCTAGATAAGTAGGCACTAAGCTTTTTTAGAGAGTATAATGTTGTAGGTACAAAGGTATATTAAAGTTCTTCACTAAATATTATATAGGTACTCTAGGTAAACAAAATTTATATACCTAACTAAAAATTATTTAATCATTTACAACAATCATATAATTTTAAACAAAGCTTTTAGTTTAATTTTGATGCAAAAAATAATTAATTATTACATTATTTTTATGGCTAAATAAAAAAAAATGATTTAGTTTAAAACAAGAAAAGGACTCGCTTGGAAGGTTTTTTTATTTTTTTTAAGACATAATTAACTATTAAGCCTAAAATTAAAAACAATATCAAGCACAACATGTCTACTAACTTCAGGATTTAATCTACAAATAAGTATTATTCAAAACACATAAGTACTATTCAATGGAAGTAATGAAAAGTCATTAAGTTTTAAGTATTCGAAGTCGGCTTGAAATAAACTCGCAAGGAGCACGTACGCAAGTTCCACGAGGCTATTTTAGTTTCAATTGCACATAAAATAAATTTATTATGCTTTAGTAACGCAATCTCACGAAAAACTTGCGTCTATCGCCTATTTATCTGCATAGAAACTTACGTGTTTTAATAAATATTCTCCTTCGCATTACTTACTTTCACCAAATATATTTTTATTTACTTCTGCCAACATAAATAAAGATAACGAAACGTTCTTAAAAATCTTTGATACAAAGCAATACTTATTTTGACAAATAACAACTTTCTAAATAATTAAGAAAGATTTTTTTTATGTCATTTTTATTTTCTTTATAATAATACGATATATTTGTATTTTATTTTCAGGCCGATGAGCTCCCCCCAGAACAGATTGCCGGTAAGTTCACTAACCTTATCAAATCCAATTCTAAGATATATTTTTAATCTAAACGCTCTCGAAGAAAAACGTTTTAAAATAAAACATGAAAATGTAAATGTTATAATGTTTACATAAATGATGGAAAAACGCAAGCTTCGCATTGGCCATATGCCAAATATAAAATGGAGGATGAAGTTAATAAAAGGGGACTGGTGCGCCGCGAAAGAAATTAATGATTTTAATTTTGCATGTGAGCATAACATTAGAAAATGAAAATGGAGTAACATTTTCTTAAACATTCCTGTAGGTACTACGAAGATTTATAAAAGCATTTTATTTTTAGATTCATATTAAATTCTCATTACCAAAAGAAATAAAGTATCTGTGAAACAACAATAATTAAAAGAAATTATCACCCATGTACTAGAAACTAAACTGACTAACTAAGAAACGAATGGGGCACCTATTTGTTTCTAAGATTAATCAGTCTTTTATACTTTGTCAAAATCTAATGGAGATATTAACTAGCATACGCATAATTATATATTAATGTCTCATGTGCAATGACATGGCACCTAATAATATTTTCACGATAATCGTGGAAATATTGTTGTGAGAAATTGAAGCTGACAACACTACGCATCGAAAGGACATATCATCCTTTTTATAGCATATCGAAAACCATTTAAAATAAAGTAATAATAAGTACTATTATTAGTTAATCATATCATCTATACTTATAAAATAGTTTGTCCTGAACGACTGATCTACCAATGCACAGCCAAAACTACCAAGTATAGAATGGTGGTTTGCATCGGATTGCCATTTTTTTTTTAAGATAGGAACTTGGGATTGTAGCTATTCATCATAATTTTCATCATCATCGGTTTTGGATTTTTATATTTAAAGGCGGGCAACGGAGGCCGGATGTTTGTAATGGAGTAATTATAATAATATTCCTCTAATTATTTTAGTATGACTGGCTCGGACTAAATAAAAATAACAACTAGGTACTGGATCAATTAATAAACAAATAAAATAAGATTAATTAAACAGAGCTATATCATTTCTGTATCATAATGCTCTGTGGCGTAAATCAAACTAGGTATGGATAGGTTTCTGTAAGTACCGTTTTAAATATAGGTATAACAAACTCAACAATACTTCATTTAAAAGTATAGTTGAGATTTTGGTACCTAGTCTTAAATTCTTACCAAAAATATTAAACTTTTATGAAGACTGTTTGTCATAATACTCATATTGTTAAAAAAACCTTTAACGACCCATAAATACGCTCAGAAGATTCTGTAACTACCCACGAACCTTAAAAAAGTATCGTTATTCTATCGGTCTAATTGCATTGGCAGCATGATACCGTTGCAGTAATAAGTCTGACATCTAATAAAAATGGCCTCAATTAATTCATTTAATGTTAAATACAGTTTGAGTGCAAGTGTGAACGTGTCCCGTCGGATCATGCACCAACTAATTATCAAATATATTAGTGCCAACTATATAAAATGTCGTAAAGAAAACAAAGTAGAATAAACAACGCTCTCCGAAAATCTGTAACACTGATAATAACTTGTCTAGAGAAATGAAAATGTTTTCTTATAATAACACAGACAAACGGATGCTCTGTTTATGTTATCATAAGAAAATTGTTTTTTTTTTCTCAAGCATTCTCAGAAAAGCAATGATGTTGTTGTAGAATTTGTTATTTTAAAAATGTTCTAAACACCTCTAATCGTTACCTATAAAATGAATTTAGAAACTTAATTCGTTAACTTTTTGACTAGACTCTAAAAATTAGTCTTCTGTAATTAAGTAATAATTCAGGCCCTTCACTTTATCTGGAAAAGCATTCGTGGTATCATATTACTAACTAGTTACGTCTCACGGTGAGACCCGCGCTTATTACCAAGTATTTCACAAGGAATGTCTTCGATCTGATGGCTTTCTTAAAGGAATTATAGGTTCAGACCTAGAATTGTTTCGACTATAGGTACTGTTGAGGTCCAGGTGTGTAATAATGGGGGGTTTATGATTTTAATTAAAATAATGCACAATAAGAGCAATCACGACTTGTTTATTACTCAAGGGAAAATTCTTATAGAATGACAATAATAAAATTATTTTCTAGACATTTCAAAACTATTTACTTTTTTGTTCCAATGTACTACGTGCCAGGGCGCGCACAATAAAAACTCCTTATTCTAAACTCTTACAGTACCTACAACATATTTTTGGCCGCTAGTGGCTCATTAAGCATATTCCTTTATGTAATATGGGGCATACTAAAAAGGGCGGAGTACAATATTTACGCAGATTGTTGAGGTTAAGAGAATATTGTGTATACGCAAATTGAAGAAAATCAAGTTTGAATGTGTGGTCGGCGGGCGGGCGCGGCGATGGCGTGGCAACACGCTTGGAATCCTGCCAACGTACCGTGGAAATCAGATAGAACGTGCTATCGTCATTGTTTAACCATTAACGTGGAACCAATTTCCCAGAACTTTGGAGTAACTAACTTGCACTGTTATTATCGATATTTCGGTTCTAAATTAAGATGATGACTAATTGAAAACAAACGTTGTGTGCCACTGGTTTAATGTTTATTACCAAAATTATTTCTGTATTCACAAACCGTTACAGCTATTTCTAATGTTTACAATAGTTTGCGATTTGTACAACGTTATATTGTTTACATACATTGACATGGCAGCGTATACAGCTTGAAAGCGGCGCTAATTCACTTACACGTATGTAAAATATCTTTGAAATGAGGTGAAGACAGTTTCGTAACGAAAATTAATATTTATTATAACAAATTTGAAATAATTTAAAAATAAAAAGTATACAGTAGGTACCTACGCTTTAAAATTTAAATGTCCCCATTTTCCTGTTAAATATTTACACATTTATTAATATGCTGTTTTTTTAGAACACGCATTCTGGATATCAAACATAAGTAATGTTAAAATAAAGCGTGGATGACCACAATAAACTATACGTTAATCGTTTATGTTCCGCGTTATCTGCCAACCGCCTAAATCATGCGAGTCCAGCGGTGGACGTTCAGATTGCAAGCCAAATGCGTGAAATACACTGCTATGTGCAATTTGTTATAGTGATTCATTACTCATTCAGTGAATAAACACAAATTTAAGCACAAACCGTCGCAGTTCATCAAAGTAAAATATGGGAGTTGATATTAATTGCGTCAGAACTGTCAAAAAACTCTACCTGTGACCATGGATGCTGTGAAGGATCCGATATCATATCTATACTAATGTATAAAGCTGAAGAGTTTGTTTGTTTGTTTGTTTGAACGCGGTAATCTCAGGAACTGCTGGTCCGATTTGAAACATTCTTTCAGTGTTAGATAGCCCATTTATTGAGGAAGGCTATAGGCTATATATCAGCACGCTACGCGGACGAAGTCGCGGTCAGAAACTGGTATCAGATAAAATCCTTATAAAGTAGTTTTATTCCATCTACATATTTAATATGTATTTAGACGTGGGAGAGCCATGCTTCGGCACGAATGGGCCGGCTCGACCGGAGTGATACCACGGCCTCACAGAAAACCGGCGTGAAACAACGTTGCGTTGTGTTTCGCCCAGTGAGTGAGGTTACCGGAGGCCTAAACCCTTTTAGAAGGCGGGCAACGCACTTGTGACTCCTCTGGTGTTGCGGGTGTCTATGGGCGTCGGTTATCGCTTACCATCAGGTGGTCCGTGTGCTTTGTTTGCTCTCCTATCCCATAAAAAAACCATCATACATTTATTTGTATGTATATTCTTTATTTTACACCAGAAACATACAAAGACGTTAAACAATTGAAATTAAAAATACAACTTGTCGTGATCTTATTTAATCTCTTACAGGCTATCTTAGGATGGACATACATGTTTATATTCCGAAATCTAGTATAAGAATCAAACAACTTTAATGAATACAGCTGTAAACTCACTTCGCTACATGCTTTAAATTAATAGATAAGGAAAGCTGGAGCAGATTTTAATGGTAGAGTTTGTAGATATTTCGTAAGATCCCACGTGGGTGGGTAATTAATAAACAGATAAAATCTAGAAAAAAATGTGATAAAACTCATGGGACTTTGAGACAACTGCCAAGAAGTCTTAACGATTAAAATTAACGCTCCGGCAAAAATAAAAATCATGTTTTAAAAACTATTTTGTTGCCAAAATAACATGGAACAGCTGCACAATGTTGTACAAGAACTGGGCTATCCAGCTACACCTACAATAAAAAAGTTGTAAATAGTTTTTTTAGAATGCATAGCTAATTGGATATACTAAAATATTTAATCTTCGGTTTTGTCCTTGATTCTAGGTACTTGCGCAAAACGACCTGCGTCACTGAATAATTGAGGAAACTGGAATCGTTGAAATGTATTACTTACAACAGATTTAAATTTATTAGTATATCATAACGGCTATAACCTACCTAGTCACCTACGTCATATAAAATAGTCTAGGGAATATGTGACTCATTCATTTGGCATTTTTGATAAGTCATAGATGAAATTCATAAAAAGATTGAACTCTGAGAAAAATCCTACCTACCTATCATTACTTTTGTGAAAATTAACAAGTATTTTAATCAACGAGAACAATTTACGTATCATTAACTTATTATGTATCACGCTGGTTTTCACCGAAGGGTTGGTGTACGAATGTACACCCACAGTTCGTCATTTAGGTCCCATGTAATAGAAGGCGACCCTATTGCCATTAACCGGGCATAAATGCTCACTCTGAGCTGGGATACTTTGCTCAACCTGGCCATCAAACCTGAGCTCTCTAGCATATTAGTCGAGCAAACGAACCATAGAATAATGAGTTAATGAGGTAGAGCAAAAACAATGTAATCTATATATATATAAAAGAAAGTCGTGTTAGTTACTCCATTTATAACTCAAGAACGGCTGAACCGATTTGGCTGAAAATTGGTGGAGAGGTAGCTTAGAACCAGGAAACGGACATAGGATACTTTTTATCCCGTTCCCGATACTTTTTATTCCACGGGGGCGAAGCCGCGGGCAGAAGCTAGTATGTAATGAAACTACATACACGTAGCTGAAAAAAACAGTTTTGGGCAACAATGTTACGTTGCACAAGGTTCAGTCTGTCATGTCTAAAACGGTTACAAATAAAATTCAACCGCACAACGCAAGCGCACGCGCAGCGCAGTTGATGACTCAGCCACAGCTAGCACGTTCGGCTTCCTAAAGCCAGGAATGAGATCAAATATCAAGAATCCAGTATCAATCGTAAAAATGAATTAAGTGTTTTATAAGACCATGAACATGCTTCAATCACGCCATTTTCCTTTGAAGTGACTGATCCTTTGTGATCATTTACTTATAAACTCAACGAAAAACCACTTCACCTATTTATCATTCAAGCAAGTCATTAAAACACTGAAAGAGTTTATTTCTGTGAGCATACAAAATACATATATACAAAATTTATATATTTATACAAAATTTGATGACGCAAGTTCGTTATTAGGTACGGCTATCAAACTGAAACTCAAGAAAATTATGATGAAAATTTTATTACAGCCGTTAAGTCAAGAGAAATGATGATATTATCATGCCGTGAAGTTCGTCTATGTATAAAATATATAATAAATGTTATATATTTAATTTTAAATTAAACAGACGAAGATTTCTCATTTGAATTAGATATAAGTACATAGTTCGGGCATACTCGTGAACTAAACCTTGCATGCGTAATCCGTGCTTGCGTAATGAAAGAGTAGTCTGTGCAACTGAACGGATAAAGTAAATAAACATGAAGGAGTGAAAGATTCATAACGACGCGACCATTTGGCATTTCCGTTTTTTTTTACATAACATACCATCATGCCTGTATTCCCCAAAGGGTAAAGCGGTGTAAAGAGGTGTACACAATAGAGACGGGCACATTGGCATTAACTGGGCCCGAATCCAAACTCTGCTACTGTGTTTGACTTCCATAATGGTGAAACCGTCATCTTCCGAGCCTTTTCCCAATTTTGTTGGGGTCGGCTTCCAGTCTACCCAGATGCGGCTGAATATCAGCATTTTACACGAAGCGACTGCCATCAGACCACCGCAACCCATTTCTAGGAAATACCGATATTCGGAGGATAGACTGGTTGTCAGGCTTTTTAGGCTTCTGAATAGCAATTAACAATTGTCATAGATGTTCGTATGACAACCAGGACCGACGGCTTTACGTGCTCTCCGAAGCACGAAGGGGTCTCGATGTGTAAAGGATCCATCCACACACTGACCGCGGCGAGCGCAGCTTAACTTTGCAGATCAGTTGATCAGCTTAGTTAGTTCCTAGTTACGAGCCCCTCCTCTTCGATCTCCTCCTCTAATGGTGAAACCGTATTAAGTATACGTGCACAACACTATACTTAATTACATAGGCTATAGGTCTCAAATCCAAACTCTATACTCTATGGTAGGTACTCTGTAGATAGTTATCGCTATATAATAAAAATGCCAGCAAAATATCGAATTTCCAAAAGTTATTTCAAATCTGATAATTTTTTGGGAGAAATAATACCAGCTTACTAGGTATAGTTTTATTAATACTGTACTGAAAAGCGTTGAACGTATTCTGACTTCAACGAACTTCAAATTACCTACTTAGCTTCTGTCCGTGTTGCCAGCAACGGAGGCAGGTCGTTCGGGCTATTTTCAAAGTTTTGCTCAGAGATTTTAAGAATGTGGCGTTCAAGAATGACTTTAAAGAAAAAAAACACATAGAGCAGTGTTTGATAGGGCGGCTACGCTGAATTCTTGTGTTGTTTTTGTTATTTATTGTCGGCCTACATTCGAGCGATGCGCCACGCAGCTCCGCGTCGCGTCCGAACCCGCCGATGCACCACGCCGCTGCACCGAAATAGCTGCATTGCACAACATATTCGCACCACATCTCAGTGCATTGAACCGATGTCCTAATCTCATCGCTAACCACCTAGTCGAACGATCAGTTTAACTAGTTTTATTGCCAGTGCAACACAGCATTTCTCTGGTCTCCAAACCGCATTTTGAACAAAACAGTCATATCGAGCCTATCCTAAATCTAAAGCGCTATTGACATGTCGCATCATACGCTAAATATCGATGGTAACGACGGGACTGTTTGATGTACAAGTACTTTAGTTACGTAATGTTCTGGTGGATTGGTTAAAGCAAAATTTGCTTGTTGCAGTCCTCCGCAAGGCGTTTGATGGCTTCGACCACAACCGCTCGGGCAGCATCCCCTGTGACTTTGTCGCAGACATTCTTCGGATGATGGGGCAGCCCTTCAATAAGAAAATTCTCGAAGAACTCATCGAAGAGGTCGATGCCGACAGTAAGTTTTATTTATAGTTGTGTGCAAGTGCTCTTTGTATAAGCAATGCAGCGAGGGATCAGCTACCTATATTCCCCGTATCCTTAGCTCTTAAAGGGATCTAAAATTGTCCTACCTTTTATTCTTTTAAACGGTTATCGCAATGAATTTTAAGAGTTTCTGAACTGTAGATTATAATCACATAATTATATAGAATGGGAGTGTACTCATCATAGATACACTAAGTAGTTAACCTTTTTAAAAAAACATTATAGTAAATGAAGATTGGCGGAGTCTACTTTTGGAAACGTTTTATACCTAATAATTTATATGAAAACCTGTTAACTGGTAGTTTTTGCTAATAATAAAACCACAATAAAGAAAGACAGCTCTGTTCATTGTTCTCCATTAGTATACCATAAATAACTCAACATGTTTTAATTCCAGAGTCCGGCCGTCTTGAATTCGGAGAGTTCGTTACGCTGGCAGCCAAGTTCATCGTTGAGGAGGACGCGGAAGCCATGCAGAAGGAACTCAGGGAAGCGTTCAGATTATACGACAAGGAAGGTGAGATACCAAATTTGCCATCATTATTATTGGTAGGCGTAACGGCTGTGCGCGCTTTGTTCATGTGGCTTTTGGAAGTTTCTAGAGGCTGCCCGCAACTTTTGTAATTACTGCACTTAGTGATAATATGTCAGCCGTGAATGTTCATATGACCAAGATTATTGCTTAGTGTTATAAAGTTATTCATAGCTACTAAGTATGATAACTGACTTGCATTGGCGGATTACCAAGGTCACCTTCGGAGTTTAGTGAGTTCTAGATCCTTCTTGTATAAGGATTTGGGACATGGGTACAAAAATCTACTTATGTTTTATTATTTAATTTGTAAAGTACCTATTTGGCATTAATGCCTGCTAAACATTTTTAAAGATATATAATTTTCCTTAGATAGGTTCCTTCTAGAAAGTAATTTGTTTACAGGCAACGGTTACATTCCCACGTCGAGCTTGCGCGAGATCCTTCGCGAGTTGGACGAGCAGCTGACAGACGATGAGCTCGACGGCCTCATCCAGGAGATCGACACCGACGGCAGCGGCACCGTGGACTTCGACGGTAGGAACCATGTTATAATTATAAAAAAATACTTATATACATATTACAACGTCAAAAAAGTTACAGATAGAATTAGACAACCAGATAAAATATAATAAACCGTGACGAATGTATCCCCCAAAGGATTAGGCAGAGGTGTAAGTACAGATATGGGTCCCAAAGTTCACTAGTATCAAGGCATTTTTAGCGGGAGCTAAAAATTGTGCCCGGTTAATGGCAATAGGCTCGCCCTCTATTACATGGGAATGTAATAGAGGGCGAGCCTATTGCCATTAACCGGGCACAAATCCAAACTCCGAGGTACTACTTACAAATTCATATAAAAACCAGTTCTCTAGCGTACCTGCCAGTAGTTTAGTGAGGCTGGTAATAATATATACAGCATCTTGTATTATTATGTGATGTAGTTAAGCGATTACTATAACTAAAGTGCTAATAAGAATCTGACATTATCCTCGCTAGCTTTTTTCAAAAACTCTTTATGCTATGGATTATGATATTATATTTAAGAATATAGAAATCTATCTTCAATGTAGCCAAAATGATGTCCCTTATCCACCAATATGAGAAATATGAGTCACTGATAGGTGACCATGGACAGGAGCCAAATCAAAACGATATTCAGACTGGAAACACCGCATACGTATTACTAGTTCCAATACCTACCGTGAAAGTAATTATGTCGTCTTGATATGATATATTACTACCTGCCCGGCTCGGCTTCGCCCGTTTTCCCGTAGGAATGAAGCATTTTGCCGCGGTCAAAGCTGGATAATGTCGGCTTCTAATGGTAAAATATTTTTTCAAATCGGTCCTGTAGTTTCGGAGCCTATTCAATAGAAACAAACAAACAAATTTTTCCTCATTATGATATTAATGTAGATGTACATTAGTGTAGATTATACATTTTTATGATTGAAACATCACCCGTTAAAAAGGTGAAGGAAAACATACCGAATCCTGTTTGGGAAGTTCTTGTGAACCTATGATGATGTCCGTTAGAAGAAGTTAACGCCTCTATTCCTCTTCTGCCTTATATTAGGAACGTTTGTTTTATACATTTATAAACGGGTTGATTATTATTTATAGCTCGACATATTTATTCGTGTGTAGACAACATACTTTAGCAAATTAATATATTGTTTCAGAGTTCATGGAGATGATGACAGGGGAATAAGCTTCTATATTTACACATATTTATATACATATTTATATGATTTAATATAAGGCATCTTTACTACCTTTCGGTACTTCAAACTTTCGAGTCTTGGGAACATTGACGAGGTCACATGGAATGTCAACATCACACCCGTTTCATTGGTCAATATCATTAAAGTATTATGTATGTATTGTACAAAATAATATTTTGTTCTTGTTTAATTGATGTGTGTGATTGCGTATAATGTTTATATCTACTTTATTAATAAATCTTTTATTCTATTACCTATGTTTGAATTAGGTCTAGCGGTCTCCACACATGACGGATTTAGAACGCAACGCAGTGTAAGAAAGTCTAATTCTTAAAATAATATTCGTGTCGAGAATGTTGAGATATCATTTCATTTCTTAAGATTTCTGTTCGAGATAAATATAATGACTCCCCTGTTTTTAAAGCGGACGCCAAATTGTCCTAGATAATTTTGATGACATAAAACTTTAAGATATTTGGCGGTTAGCCAGACAAGTAATGGGACCATTGGAGATAACATTCCGCTTCTAAGAGTTATAATTGTGAAACTAAACATTACTGCAGGCTGAATAAATAACAACACATTGCAATAATTATTATTATTTATTACGTAATTCTTTGTTCATTGTTTTCATTATAATCAGGATCGCCAAGTAAATCAATAATTTTCAAAATATTATTTTACCTTGGGTCAGTATGAATAAAATATACGCACATTACGAGGATTATTCACAATTTTATGACACATATAAATACCACATTTTCACATTCTTTGACATACACAATTTTAATTTCGTATGGCCTTTGTGTACCTACCATTTGTTACTATAAGGGAAGTTCAAGATCATTATATTTTAACTAAATGCAACGCTTTTAAAACAACTATTCAATTAAAATAAATCCATACTAATCAAATTCAAATGATAGGTACTAAATAGTAATAACTGGACACATTCGTAGAACATAAATTTACTTACCAAATAATTATAATCAAATAATTCTCTTAAATAACTTAAAAGCCTACATAAAACGTAGACTCTGCTTAATAATACGAAATAAGTAGTACATAATAGTTATTTGTGAAGAGAGAGTTTAGCGGCTTTATACAATCAGTTTATAATATCTACTAAATAAATAATATAAGATTAATAAAAAACTCGAATGTATCATGTTGGCTTACCAAATCCGTACAGTTGAGGACCGGAATTTTAGTTAGACGAACAATAAAGCACCCTATATACATATTATTATAATGGAATATATTGAAACACTACTTATAGCATTTACCATACATACAATAATATAAGTAAATAGTGTTTAGTAAGTTATAATCGTAGAACATTGAGGCATTGACAGATATCATTATCACAATTTAGTAGATTTTAGCCGCCTTCTGATGGCACTTAGCACATTCACAAGAGACAATAAAATTCGATGTCACACATTCGCCCGTGCGAACTGTGATAAATACCTAATACACACACAATTAACATTTCTTCAGCTAAATAATTATTTTACACACAACAAAGTCAAATATTAAAATTCATTGGTAACGTATTTAACAACTAAGCTTTACAAAGAGTCTTCGATTAAAACATTACAGCTATTCATCCTCAGTGTATCAGTGGTTAAATTGCATAGGTAATGTGTTATATGTATGTACATCTATGCATATCTCTCACAATCTCTTTAGCATCTTGGCTTCGGATAGCTAGATTTATCTAAGATTTCGTAAAGAACTACCTACGGATGAGATCTCAATTTGAACTATGTTTTACCAAACGTTTTCCATCTCTTGCCTGAATAATCAAAGCTAATTATCACATTTTGCAGAAACGTTTAGTATTACAATGCAATAAATTACTAAATTTATTTTCATAATGAAAACATAGTGCTTGCCTATCACATACTAAACAACCAGCAAATAATCAGTATGCACAACATTACGAACATATCGAGAGTTACATGATTCAATTGTTCCGTGCAGACCAACTAAGTATACTACGATCCGATCCAAAATGGTTTACTTATTAAACTTGTACAGAATGGGCGACGGAATGCTGGTCGGAATCGGCGAGGCAATAGTGAGCTATACAGGTGGTTTCACTTATAATATTCTTGTTAACCTAACTAGAAATAGTGTTATGAATACTGTTTAAGTAGATAGATCTTCATTCCTTTTAAAGCTGGCTGTGTCTTTCAGACGCAACCCACGTACAGTCCAGTTGCGAAATATTCATAATACTCTGAAACAAGCAAGAAATAATTTAAGGAAGTGAACTAAAATAACTGTAAACTACCTACGTTATTTTTTTAGGAGCTCCGTGCCAAAATATTACCTTTTTTATTATTTAAAAAACATATAAATTTGTTCTAGCAAAAAAGGAATATATTTAAATTATAATTACCTCACGTCGCCACACTGGCTTTTGACTAGTAGAATCATCGCCACAAATACATTAATGCAGTATAGGAGGTGGCGGCCGGGAACGGCTGTTGTTGGGTTTGGGAACAGCGCTGGGGTCTAGCAACGCAGTGTCGTGCTGTGCAGGCGCGCGGGCCTGGCCCTTGCGGCGGCGGCTCAGCCACGGCGGCGGCGGACCCTCGCACCACGCGGTGCGCGCCCAGTCCCGCGGCTCCGCGCCCAGCCGCGAGCACTCACGCGCGTAAGCCCGGTACGCCGCACAATGACACCGCGTCCCGGAACAACTGCGTGCGTCCACCTCGCAAGCTTCTTGGTAGTTGTGGGGATTCACTTTAGTCGTACAATCTATGAACGCTTCGTACCGTACAAATCCGCGGCACAGCCTCCGAGCCTTCATTACTTTGGACTGACGATACGTATTTGGGCCTGGTCGCTTCTGACGCCTGGTACACGCCCGTGTGCCTCCTACTCGCCACGAAGATCCGAACCTCCAAGTATCATTCAGAAGCCTACCGTCACGAGTTTTCATGTCGTCTCTAGCTAAAGAATTAAAATTGCCACAAAGACCGCACAATTTTCCTTTGTACACACTAGACACTGTCACTTCCAGAAATCCATCACCGTCCCATAGCATTTGTATACCGATATTAGCTTTTAGTAAAACAGATCCGTTACTGCGGGTTATCTCGGCTACTCCGTCTATTTTATGCGGTAATGGCACTCTACGTCCATTTACTTTTATTCGCATTCTTTTTCCCATGTTGATCTTGGTAGTGCCTATACGCAGTGTGGCTGTTCGTGTCCATGACGAGTGCGAAGTGTTCCGGGCATCGTTGGATATTCTGATAGAGAATGTGCCATTAGCACAATCCGAAGCTAGTTGATATTTGCAGGATCCTTGGAAACTATAAAACTTTCCGTCGAAAGTTTTATAGTGCGGGTCTCCAAACACTGTACATATTCCGTCAATGTCCACGCATTTCTGACAGCACTGCCCAGGTAGCTGGCGGAGAGTCTGGTCTGGAGGGCAGCTTAAGACCGGGCATCGTTCCATGGCACATCTCGGCTCTCCGCCATGACATTCGCATGACTTGCATGCATCTAGTTGCCACGTCTCCCCGTCCTATAATAAGCAATTAAAAAAAAAATTCATCAATCAGTATATAGTCGCAATAGCTACAGATAATTCTGACAGGATGATAAGCAACGAAATGGTATCTCTACTCGACTAGGCTCACAACTACTTACCGCTAATTCTTTTTGTTAAATCAGCTAAGCATTTCTACTTTCTTGTAAAATCCTCTAGCGGTTACATAAGTATTCTAAGCTTCTGTACCTCTAGCAGGAATTTAGTCTTTGTGTTTAGTCGTACCGTATCAGAGACGCTAGCGTCAATTGAATAAACTCCTAGTAGACCTATATCCTACCTAGAGTATTGTAGTTAAAATAAGTACCTAAATAGGTACTTATTATATACTAGCTGACCTGAGAGACGTTGTCCTCTCCAAGTTTCAACTAACCACCTCGAAAAATTTGATTTTCCATATTTGTAATACACTTAGCGCCATGGACCTCTGAATACCGTATTTCTGACCTATAAATTACTTAATTTCAAAAATTTGTTCACGTGGTATTGACATGAAGCATGGAAATATAAACAGACATACCTACATAGACAAAAATCTCAAATAACTGTTTCGGCGTCAGTAAATTAAGATTAACGCACGTTGCATTTTTTTTTAATTAATATAATACTTATGTGGTATATTCTTAGGGTATATTATTTATTTGAATAAATGCAAAACTCTTTAGTTACTTTCTCAAATAAAGTGTGCGCACTGTATCTACACTATGGAGGTTTCAAATTATAAAATAAGTTACTATATGGCTGGATGCTTTAAAGAAGAAAACAATAATTGTCAAAATTGTCAACTCAAAATGACACCTGTTATTGAATCAAATTTCATTGAGGTAATAACGATGTCGTGTTAGTCCGCTAGAAAATAAGTTGTCATTCTTTGTTTACTTCTATAATCTACTCAAATATTTAGTTTTTACACCGGCCTGTGCTCGCTGGATAAATCCTATGTACGCCCCGTGATTCCCTGTGTAAGTAGAGTTAGAATAACTGTACTAATAATCAATTCCTGGTCACAATAATGGTTTCTGATTGATCTACGTTATTTTCTTGTTTTATCTTATTTAGTCCCTTTAAGTGTATTTTTTAATTTTATTACTTGATTATGTTATAATGTTTGATCCGTGCTAGTCTAATACAGAATTACTTGAAAAATAAATTGACTTCAATGGTTATTTTTAAAATTCAGCGTTTTCAATGGTTAAAATGTTAATAACTTTTGATAGAGAGAACCGATTTGAATTAAAAATAGCCTAAATGTTAATCCAAGAAACAGGCTATGAATTCCTGCCGACTTCCTCCAAATCTCTTCAGTAGTTATCATTTGATGCGCGGTCAAACATACAGACAAACCGACAGACAAACCGACAGACAAACAGACAGACAAAAGTTTCAAAAATAATAGAAATGGATTGTGTTACTGATTCTGAGTCCCCCAAATTAGTTTTTTTGTAAATATAAGCAATGTACAGACACGGCTCACTTACATTCTTATTATATGTAAGATTTCTTTTTCGGATTATAACAGAAATTCAATGATTGACATGAGATTCATGATTACAAACCTGGTAGGTCTTTCTTCCAATGACACAGGCGGCTTTAGCCTCCTCGACCTGCGGGCACTCGGGGCAGCACTTGCCGGGCGGGGGCGGCAACGCGCGCGCCCCGCACGTGAGCACCGGGCACGTGTGGCGCGTGCACACCGCCGTGCCGTTCAGACACGTGCAATCCGTGCATGGATCAACCCGGAACGGACTCAGGTGTGCGTGGTATTCCTTCCCAATTATACATGGCTTCAACAGCGTGGTGCCTGAAACTGAGTAGAAAATATTTTTTATTGGTATTTAGTATCGGCACAGTTTGAATAATAGTACTTAATCAACTACCTATAAATTATTACAACCGCTTGAAAAAATAAACATTTTGAACAATAAAGGTTATTAAGGTATACACTAGACGTCTTGGGTTCCATTCCCAGATCTAGAGTATTAGAAGGTTTTCTTTTTTAATTCCAAGCAGCAACTTGGAGTTTGAATTTTTGTGCCCGGTTAATTGATAACCTAAACTTATCGGCAAACTGTGGACGTATACCATCAGGTTAAGCAGATCTATAGGTAGGTAACTGGAATACAGACGTACTCTGAATATAAAATTTGGTCAGCCCATTTTATGTATCTTGGATGGAGACCGATAACATCTTTATACCTCAGCATTATCTATATGAACATAGCAAATATGGCTACATTCACCGGTTATTCCTTGAAGCAATTCATCAAGAGGAGTCAAATTCCCGATTATACGAAATCGGGTAATTATATTGCGCTCTTACCGAAATAAAAGTTGACATACTTGGTAGTATTTTATCGGAGGTGGGCCGCAAACACCTGGGGCAACACTCGCCAGGCGGCGTGAATTGCTGCGCACGCGTACACGGCAGCACGGGACATGCGCGCTTAGCGCACGACAGCGAGCCGTGCACACATCGGCACGACAAGCACGGCTCCTCCGGGATGCGAACGTCACGCCCCTCCCACACCCGCTGCCCGTTTATCACGCACTCTGGAATATTAAATCAATTGTCCATTAAACATCGTAAAGAAATTAGATAGGTAGGTAGGATTACCAAGGCTGAACACAACCATCAATCAAGCAGTATAATCTGTTTTAAAAGTTTATTCACGAATTCATTACCATCAATTTATAGCAGCGTTCAAATTCAAACGTCCTTTCGATCCCCTGGCAAATAAATGAATACAAAAGAGATTCCTTTTAGGGGAAACATACTCTTTAGATTAGCAGTAAAAGCTTAAAACAAAAATCTCAGCCATTGTTCGCTAAATGGAAATGAGGCCTCTGGCGGCGCAGTGACTACGACAAAGCGCAAACTCCATAAATTAGTACGGGTAGACGATGAATCAATCAGGGGCTAATGAATGACGTAGCGCGGACGGCCGCACACGGCGCGCCCACCGCTGCGCCTGCTCCTGTCCACCTGTACACAACCCGTAGCCGGAGGTGCACAAATCCCTCAACTGTTTCAAACGTTTCCAACACATTTCGATTCTTAGTGCTATAGTTTTTTTCAATAGCTTTATTTATTATCTTTTCTTTTTATTTATTTCAGAGAGAGTATTTTGATTATCTAAATATAAGATTATCTGAATAGAATATACGAAACTATCAATCTATGCCTACCAATAGAAATATAATACAAAGTTGTTCTTGCGAGGTTTACTCTGTCCATATGAAATTTAATAACGTATTGACATACCGTGCGGTACTTGGCGTGTCACTTAAAATGATGAAGCGTTTAGAGCTTCAGTGCACAATATTTACATTTATTTTGTCCGCACGTTTGAATGCGCTTCATTCAACAGTCACGGACATTCGACTCAAGGCGCGGTGCTCGGACCGCCGCGGCCGCCTCGCCGCATATAATTGTGACAATGAAAACGGTCAAGTGTCTGTCGTAAAACTAGAGACGACTACACAAAGTAGGCTGTCCTTTTGTAGGCAAACAATTAAGTATTCATCGTCAGTGCGCGCCGTTTATATGAGCGATGTGCTTTGTCGTACAATGTGCCCCCCAACGTATGCGCTATTGGATAATACGTTTGGTTTTGTAATGAAGGTTCTTCATATACATCACTTTTTATCGTAGGTACATGAACAACATTAATTAGTACTAGGATTATTAACCTGTAGTGTGTGAAGCGCCTCCACCCACAGACTTTTCTTGCAAGTCTCCATACTGCCAAGTAGACATTTTATAATACCATCACGCCTGTATTCCCCGAAGGGTTAGGCAGAGGCGTACTAATGTACACCCACAGTTCGCCGGTATGTTTAGGTCCCATGTAATAGGGGGCGAGCCTATTGCTATTAACCGGGCACAAATTCCTAACTCCGAGCTGCTACTGGCAATTTCATAGAAAAACCCAATAACACTTTGCTCGACCTGGGAATCGAACCCAGGACTTCTAGCGTAGCAGTCGACATTTTATAAAGTATGTAAAAAATACCCTGCCCGATCCGAAAGGAGCATAGAGGTATCCCAATCACAACACCAAATAAAATACGAAAGTAAACCTAATAATAACCTAATAATAAAGTATAAAATTCATAATTGTCATGCCCAAATTACCGCAATTAACCCCAAAATCTTTGGCACCCACGGACAGCAATACCGTCCCTATTGCCATTTCATTTCCTAATTTGTTTGGGGGTATTCTATTCTTTGTTAGGAAAGTGAAAATCATTATTTAAATAGAACCATATTTCAATAACCCAGGAAACCCGACCCGGGTTGGACAGGGTTTTCTTATCACATTGTATAACCATCTTTCATTTTTCAGGAATAATTTTCTCAAATGACAGTCAACAGTATAATAATCATTTTTCTCGTAAGTGACTGTGACCCTATCTAAAAATAGAGTCGAGGACTCAGATAAGATTGGGAAACATCTATATATATAAAAGAAAGTTGTGTTAGTTACACGATTTATAACTTGAGAACGGCTGAACCGATTTCGCTGAAAATTGGTGGAGAGGTAGCTTAGAACCAGGAGACGGACATAGGATAGACTTTTTATCCCGTTCCCGTGGGATGTGATGACAGACCGAATTCCATGGGGGCGAAGCCGCGGGCAGAAGCTAGTTTCTAATAAAAGCAAATCAATTATGTGGGATTACAAAAAAAATAATCTTAAGGATGTGGTGACTGCTTAAAACTAAATGCAAGAATGTTAAACGGACACGCCCAAACACTTAGCGAAGATTTATATTACTCTGAATTTCTGTTTAAACCTTTTATGGTCATAAAATATGTTTTCGAATTCACATCACGCGTCTATTGTAGTATCACAAGCTAATTATTTCAATTTCTCAGGTCGCTGTCTCAGACATACTTTATGCTACGCGGTTTACGAAACACCACATGAATTTATAATAGCTCGATTATTTCTTTTAAAATAATAATAGGCCGTTGCATTTATAAAAAAATTGCTTGCCAATATTTGATTGTGATGCTCGATCTTCAATGTAAAGTTCGATATCTTGTTCTCATCACCCCATCACTAATCGTCACTTTTCACTTAAGCTCCATAAAAACGTTTCCCATGTTGATAAGAAAAGAATCGTGAAGAATTAACAAGTAACAGAAAAAATTCTAATGCAGTGTTGGGATCGTAAAACAAACAAACAGAGGGCACACGTCGAGGTTCCCGCAGCCACGGCTACGTCGGCCGCTTTGACCACCGCACAAAAACCCAACCGCCCAACCTTTTAAGTAGGTTGTTAACTTTTTGATTTATGGACAATAATAGAGATGCAACGCCGTGGGAGACTCACAGACCACCACAAATATAATTTTAACGAACCCCCGTCGACTATAATAAGACCTTATTTCGTTGTCAATTTCTTTATCTTTAGTTATAGAGTAGGGCATCCGATAGAGGAAACGACTTCGCAAAACGTGCGCCTCGGGTGGTCTGCGCACAGAAAGCAATTTCAAAATAATTCCGGACCCCTTCATTACAAAAGTATATTTAAAAAATTGGTTTGTATTTTCATTACCACTAAAATTTCAACAATCAATTCTTTGTTAAACAACTTCGCGCTTCATCTGGGATTTTATTGCATGTAGACTTTAAATGCTTTTATTGTTTATTTAGCATCCACGTACAGAGTAATTACTCTTTGGCGCCACCTCTATGTACATACCACATCTCATGCCTTATATAGGCGGGCTGTTGAATAGCAAATAATTGTATTACAAGTTTTTTTTTGTATTGTATCATGTAACCTTCATTATGTGATATATTATATTACATACAGTAGATGACTAAACTATTCTGTTACCTATTATTATAGTCATCTCTGGCTCAGTATGGAGCATGAAACGGGATTGGAATTATGGCAGAGTGGTCCATTGTCTATCACGTTGCTATGTCACGTTACATGTGTTGTGTTCCGCTGTCGGGTAGGATGGTGCGGTGTGTGGGCGAATTGTCGCGACGAAGTACCTTTATAGGTAATAGGAAAATATCACTGGACAGCTACAGGTGGAACGTTAAACACCTTATTAATTCCTCTATTTCTGAAGCACGGTGCAACGTCCGATGATCCCTTGATCTCCCCGCTTAGCGACTAGCGGGTAATTAATAAAATATAAACACTGGCAATAAAACGATAGTTTGGAATGTGTCGGCTATATTCAAAAGCGATATCGAGTCGTCATCTTGTAAATTACTATTATTTGTTATGGAATTTAATAAACTTGTTAAGGTTTGGAAGCACAGGTAAATTGCTTGCTGTTATGGTTTTATTAAGTTCGCGTGGCGGCGTGTATTTGTTTTTGTGTGGGATCATGGTGGTTGTTTTTGCGGCGCGCACGTCTGGGTGGGCGCTGAGCTGCGCGAGACACGGCTGCGCCAGCGCAGCGCCCCCGCGCCGCACACCAATTATGTGAGTTGAATAACGTAGAGATACTCGACAATTGTGGTGGGAAAAGTTGGCGTGAAATGGCTAGTAAATTGTTTGGAGCCATTATAATTCTGATTCATTACCAACATGACTTTTATAAATTCTTAAAAGTGCAATGTGTGGAAGCAAAGGCAAAAAGCTTATAGGTATATAGTCTTGAGGTTTTGAGAAATATAGGTATAATGATTATGACATTACCTTATATTAAAGTTTTAACCAATGAGTACTTATATGAATTGTTGGAAAAGTTTGCCTAACAGTTATTAGGTAGGTATGTTGTTGAACAGCTTAAGGATAAACATGTGACTCCCGATGACCCACACTAAAATACCTCAGCGTGCATACCTACATAACATTACACACTGTAAGGCACTGATATAGGTACTTACCGACAGTAAATCAAATCAATAAAACTAAATTATATGTTTTAGGTCTCATTATGGAGGTAAAGACGTTTCTTCATTAAATAAATTACTTTTGCATTAGTCATGATTCGTATCAGAAATAAAGGTTTTTCTATTTAGGGTTTGGTAGCTGTATTATTCAGAACAGCGCTAGATTGATTGACTGTGTATAAAGTAGTTGACAATACCAACATGGAACATAATTATATGTTTGAACCGACAGACACTCAGAAAGTTGTTCTGAGTGTCTGTAGATGTTGCGGATGTCTTGATTTATGTGAAAAACTGTAGCACCCACGATTTAGGAAATAAATCGAATGGGAATTGGTGAGGTTCTTTTTTTTAAACGAACTTCTTGCATATAAAATCTACAATATTATTGGATAGGAAAACTACACTCACCATCGCAAACAGGACAATTATAGTGCGTGTGGCGCTGATGCTTGGGCCTGTCGCAGGGCACGTAGCACTCAGGTTTGGTGATGGTGACCACCCCGGCCTCGCAGCGCAGGACCCTGTTGTCCTCGTTCCAATCGGTGTGGGAGGCGTGCTCCGTGCCGTTGTACCAGCAGCCCTTGCACTTGGCGCAGCAACCCTCCCGCGGCATCACAACCGCGCAGTCGTCCATCTGTCCGCACTCCTCCACGCCACTCCGACACTCCACGAAGCCGTTCTAGAATTAATTTCGAAAAAATTTATTAGCCGTGCATGATTTATTTATTGACTTAATCAGAACGGTCGCTGGCCACTTATATTAATTAAGGACAGCTCGTATACCTACTGACTTTTCAAAATACTTCCAGCATACTGATATGATCTTCCATTCATCGGCAAATAAATATATCACAATCTTTAGGTAACGGCCTCTAGGAGAGCTTTGAATGCTGTGAGAGGACGGGAGCCAACAAAAAGTTTGTTTTCTGTTCTGCTACTGATAAATCATTTAACTATATCCTGTACTTCGTACATCGGCACCCTGTATAGCAAACTTTTGGGACTGAATCCGTGATGTGGCGAAGTCCCAAGTCTCATGGCCCCCATCAAGTGCGGCTTTTAGTCTGTACGAGTTTAACGTACCCTGCCATCTCCCCTGGATATCCACGAAGACTTATAAAAAAGAGGTTAGTTCTGTAATTGTAATTGCACGTAATAGGAACCTATTTTCTCTTGCAAAATCATTCGAAAATCCTTAACTGGTACTTAAATTCAGTTACAATGTGATATGTTAAAGGTACGTCTACGCCAAGGAATAATGTTAACAATAAAGTAACAACTAATTGTGTCTTAGTATTCACATTTATGTCAGCATCAATCACGGAGGTACAATTGTATAAGCATTCCTTAAGAATTTACGGAGGACTGGTACATAAATAACATAAGTCTTAGAATTGTCGCCATTCACATTGACAATAGCAAATAAATAGTTAAGTACACACACTATATTTTATGAGGGAACAACAAAGTGGCATAAAGAACACCTAATGATGAATTCATTTTATCATTTTATTCCACCAATTACACGCTAGCTTAATTAAAATTGGTTAGTTAATGAGCGGATGGTGATATCAGGTCAGGCCAATTTTTATAGCTGACAATTTTTTTATAATACAAATTGGGCCGAGCAGTAGCCGCAGCTGATTGTGGTTTATGTTTGATACGGAAGGGGTTTCTCCATATTTTTTCCTTGTTCTCTCCGTATTTGTAAGTTTTTACAGTTTTAATATGCAGCGAATGTATTTGGGATTTTATTGGCACTTTGTTTTATTTATTTTTATGATTAAGTATCATTTATGTTGTTGCCATGCCGATATGGTAATGTAGATATACATTAAAGTGTGTCAGCTACTTGTGTTCCCTCGCAGTCGCAACGATCATCCGAGAGATTGGTTTTAGTTTATGTTGTTTTTAATGTTCATGGCCAACTGGCTACTAACGTATTAGTAGCAGTATTATGCAGTAATAACAGTAATTGGTGCGTTTTTAAGTAATCAAATTGACTATTATTTATTTAATCTAGAAAGAGAGCCATGAAAAAATATCAACGTGGAAGAAGTGAAATGCCTTTGCCCAAAAGGATATCTATCTAAAAGCTCTCTAAAATATTGCGTGTTTAAACTTGTACACAAAAATCATGTAATTAAAAGCATCAAACTTTTTTGATTATTTGCATTATGCCAGCTTATTGCACAATGCAAATTTTTAACTTATCTCAATATAACAAAATATGACAATACGTTTATGTAATTTTTGTAAGCAAGCTACTAAATGCAGACACGTTTGCGGTCATATTGTCTAACCAGGCAAAGGAATGCAATGATTCATCCAACATTGCATAAAGCAATAAAAAGCGTCACCAAGAATATAAGACTGATTAGGAAAACAAAACGGAACTGATATTAACAAATGGACGTTTCAAAACACCAATTAAAATTATCTAATACGTAACGGTAATGTTATGATTGAGTACTGTGTAGTGAAGCATGTTCATCCATAATAAGATCAAAAAGCATTGTCGTAATAATTATTGTATGCGTTTATTTTACGGCTCTTTGTTCTGTAACGCATTTGCATGGGCACGTGGCTCAGACGGAGTCAATGTTAATTGCTTTTCTACATAATAACTCTGGTGCATATACCTACTCTTAGGTATCGTCGTACACTTAGATACTGCATGTAGGGATAATTATGACTACGATTAATTTGTTTTAATTTGTTGCACATGCAATACTTACGTAGGCTTAAATTAATACCACTTTCCAACCATTTCAAAGACATTCTGTGATAAAAAAGTATCTTATAATTCAGTTATTAGGTATAGACAACATTCTTTGTAAAAATATAAAACAGTTACCCAATATATTTATGTGCTTGACAAATTGCAAATGTATTATTGTTTATCCAATAAAATGTTTGGTAATGTAGGCTACGAATGCGGCCACATTTGGAGGCTACGAATTCCGATATCATGGTAACCCTATCCGTATCAGGTGACAAGAAAAAGATTATTTAAATTATTCAAAGGACCTGAAATATTTACAAAATTACCTACTACTTATCTATGAAAGAATTGCATAAATATGTATCAATAACAGTGCCATCCCTAAACTACATGTTTTAATTCAATGTATTGTCTAGGTATATAATTGGAACCCTATTTTTGAAAACTACATTTTCTTAATTTTTTTATTTCAATGTCTTGTATTTCTATAAGTGCTAGCAGTTTTCTTTTAAGTTTATTTATGTCGGCGTGTCTTCTCAAAGGCCGTCAGCTAAGAAATTTTGACACCATATAGCATTACAAATTTTAATATTTAAAATCTATTTCCAGAAATATTTAAAAAACATTGACCATTATTTATTCCAATAGAATACTGCAATATTTTTCTTGCAGTGCTAAAAACATTAACGAACTTACCATATTATGTACATTTCTAGGCAAAAAAACATGAAAATTCAATTTGATGTATAAATAAAAGATAAAATCCCACGTCCATTGACGATTTTTCAATCATGTTTAAAGTATTATGTCTTACAATAGAATGCTTTTAAATATTCTGTTAGTCGAATAGTGTAAGCTATGCAGGAAATGGTTTGTTAAAAAACTATTTAGCCATCTAAGAAGTCAAGCAACTTATTAGCATGTAAGCTCGCAGACATCAATATTAGCGGCTAATATTTGCGCTAATCTGTAAACTTATCAAACGTTTTAACACCAAACATTAAGCTATCCTAATTTGTATAGGCAGCGGTTGCGAAGGATAGACCCGCGGGCGCACGACCGTGTGCCGTCTTTTTATAAAAAACAATACTGACATCCTTACATGAGATAAGATATTTAATGGTTTATTATTTGACGTACATATACCATACCTTTCTGTACCGTATAACTCCCATCACTGTTGTGACGGTCCCTCTTGCTTGTTTTTCTTCACTATTATATGCATTTTTCGCATATATTGCCAACATAATAAATTATTTATAATGTAGATATTAAGTAAGCAGTAGGCCGATGCCTATTTCTGCATTTCTGCCACCAAACAGCACTGCCGTGTTTGAAATTTAAGTTACATACCATTACGCCTAGGGTAGGACGTATTAAGTACTATGTAAAGTTCATGTTTAAAGTCGCTGAGCGATCGGCTTCTACGCTACGTGTTGTACCCCCCGTACGGAACAAATAATTGCATGATCTACTGGTAGTTATTCCGGGTCTGGGTGTTTGTGTGTGTGATAATTTGTGTTTGTAGATGCACCCACAATATAGGAGATATTTCTAGTGTGGAGTAAAAAAAGATCCGTACAACATACATTTTTAATTTAGGCCGCGGTGTAATAGGCAGGTCAGGTACCCATACATTACATACCATGCGAGTGTTCTTCGAGGTGCCTAATAACGAAGTCAATTTTGTAATAAATATATACAACACAAATTGTGATATTCATATCTGACACTAATGCTCGGACTATACTAAATTATGAGCAGCAAGATACTGGCAATAAATGTCCTGCACTCAGCATGCGATATTGTACCTAATGTAAAGAGATTAATTGAAATGGAATTACTTGATGATATATCGTATAGGTGTAATGTAGTTTATATTATACATCGAAGGATAATCGCTAACAAACCACGACCTACATAAACAGATTCGAACTAATTGAAAACAAATACACGCGTGTCACGTCACTGTTACACGTAACTATCTCAATAGAGGTTAAAATAAAAGAGGTGCCCTCCCAACTTTTTTGTTCAATATAATATAACGGGTTTGTACCGAGGCCCGAGGTCGCTAGAGCACTGTTGTTTATTACTTTTCAATACTTCAGCTGAATTTCAGGAGCGGCTCTCTTTGAAATCACCTCAAATAGCGTAATATTTACGTTAGACGTTGTATAATAACTGTTAGTCTGTCGACTGGCCATTACTTGTTATAAATAATGGGTAGGCACCGAACAAAATAGAACAGATTATGAACACAGATTTGGTAAGACAAATTGGGGTATGTAACTAAGGTGAAAATTGTATGTGGTTTCACTGAAAAAGTATATGTTTAGGATTAACTTTACTCAGCAATTGACGTATAAATGTAGCCTACTTTATTTGCCGAATGTTTTGTTTGACCTGTTCAAAACCACGTGATTTCAATGAAGCACAGGTGCTTGTAAATGGGTTGCTAAGCTATGCCATCGGCATTACTGGTAAGTCGCTACATTTACAAGTTGTCGTGTGGTCTCAATTGCAAATATACTTGACGCATGCATAATGTATTTTAACTCATTCATTATATTCGAAAGAGGAACTTGGGGATTAATTATAGCAGGAAGACGGGTGGTGGAATCTATCTGCGAACTAATTGCATTTAAATGTAATCACGATTACATTTAAATTTTATAACAAATTTGATACATTTAAATGAGATTTGAAAGCTTTGTTACTTGTTTGCTAATAACTACAGAATACTAAGTTTCCATGGTTTGTTCAATATACTTATTAATCTTTCCGTGATTCTGATTACCTACGCAATAATGGGACCTTATTATAAATACTAATCTATTTTTATATTTAACCAAGAAGTTTAAGATGCATTTATTTGATATTAGTTTATCACTTCTAATTCCTGTGTTAAATAGTGACGTGACTGAAATTTAAAAATAGAAAAAAGTGCCGGAAAATAAAACTTATTCTAAAAACCAAGCGCAGATAATATTTAACTTTACATTATTCTAATCCAACACTCTGTTTTCATAGCGATCTGGAAATAAGCAATAGTTAATGTTGAATGTAAGCTGATTATCTTTCCGCACTAGACTTGTCGAAAGACTAGACTGAAAAATGGGTTAGCGAGGTACTCGGAGGCGTTCATCGCCAACGATTTGGTTGTTTAGTAAAATATTAGTTTAAAATTAACTTACTCCGACGTCATACTGATTACCCGAAATACCAGAGAGCTAAAATTTAAAAACTATTTCTATTTTATTTAAAACAAATATCAAACCAAAATAACGTTTCGTTAACACATCGTAGTAGATACAAATTACGTCTAGAGTTAGTATGTCAGTAGAACTTTTCATTGTAGTCATTAGGTTAATGTACACCTAACTAGCTTTAAAATTAAGGTACTAGGTGCCTTTTTTAAGGCAGAACAGATGTACATATTATGCTATTTATATACCTACATTGATTCATTTAATCAATGTATATGTATAATAGTATAATATGTATTTTGTATAAATCTGACTCCTAGTAGCGACTGACTGAGCGCGACTGCTACTCTTGAGGTCCTGGGTTCGATTCCCAGGTCGAGCAAAGTGTTATTGGGTTTTTCTATGGAATTCCCAGTAACAGCTCGGAGTTTGAATTTTGTGCCCGGTTAATGGCAATAGGCTCGCCCCCTATTACATAGGACCTAAACATACCGGCGAACTGTGGGTGTACATTAGTACGCCTCTGCCTAACCCTTCTGGGAAAACAGGCGTGATGTTATGTATGTTGTATATATCTTGTATGTATATAATACATACATGATTCTCACTAAATTTTATTGTCTATTTACAAAAGAAAATAAATAACAACATGATAAAAATATAACATACCATCACGCCTATATTCCCCGAAGGATTAGGCCGAGGTGTACTAATGTGTACCCACAGTTCGCCGATATGTTTAAGTCATTAATCCAGCACAACTAATAAACTACGAGCTGGTACTGAGAATTTCATAGCAAAACCCGATAACCGGAATCGAACCGAAGTCGCACTAGGCCAATGAGGTATTAACATATTTTTTCTTTATATACCATTATCATATTCTCGAAAAAAAAAATTGCCTAATAACATAATATCATCCATGACCATGACTCAAATAATTATATAGATTTGAAAGAAAGAAAGAAAAGAAAACATATTTATTTGTCACAAAAAACCAAATTAAACATACATACATCAGCTTTGATAATAAAAACTACATAAGTTTTGTGACGAAAGAGGTTCACACTCAGCATTAAGCCGTATTATGGCACAACCCACAATACAGCGCTGATTTTCAGCATGAACCCCAAATGACGGAAGGACGTCAACTCGTACACAATTTATAATATGTGAAATAAATAAAAACATCTAAAAACAAATATACTTATAAATGTATAAACGTTATACCTAATTAACTTAAAAAGGAAAAACTATAATATAACTTATATAACACTTTATCATCTCATAGCTTCTGCCCGCGACTTCGTCCGCGTAGCGTGATGATATAAAGCCTATAGCCTTCCTCAATAAATGGGCTATCTAACACTGAAAGAATTTTTCAAATCGGACCAGTAGTTCATGAGATTAGCGCGTTCAAGCAAACAAACAAACAAACAAACTCTTCAGCTTTATATATTAAGTATAGATTTCAAAAACAATCAGATTCGGTAGGAAAGATAACATCTACGACCGTGCTACGAACCGCTACGACATTGTTTCTCTACGTAACAATACAATAACACGCGGCAAACATCTTTTCTACATTAAAAAGTGTTTGATATAATATATTATTTCTACTAATGTCAAATTCGTGGTAGGATTTTAGTGCGGGTTCGTAGAACATCCGCGAGGGACCTATTTATATGTACTTTTTTCTTATTTAATTATGCAATAACTGCCTATACTTCCATTTTCAGCCACTATGCGGACCGCAACCAAACTAGAAAATACGGGAAAATCAATTACCTACTTAATGCAACAACAACAACTACTAACTTAACACTTTAACTATTTTTTTTTTATTGTTTTAGTTTAGAATATTAAGGGTGCGAAGTGTAGATTAGCCGAAAGTGCTGTTAATTCGTGATTTTCGATGGAAAATCTTCATAAATTACGGTCTATGAAGATATGCTTCCAGGAGAGGCAGCCAGGTATATAAATAGTCGTACCAACTATAAACTTCATATGCCTGTGGCAATAGTAGCTACTCCAGGATTACATTTTGCCTCAGTCCTGAGAGACCGAAACTGAAAATAATATTTTAGTGTATAATGTTGCCTCATTGGCCTAGCGATCCTGAGCGCGACTGCTATGCTAGAGGTCCTGGGTTCGATTCCCAGGTCGAGCAGTGTTATTGAGTTTTTCTGTGAAATTCTCAGTAGCAGCTCGGGGTTTGGGATTTGTGCCCGATTAATGGCAATAAGCTCGCTCCCTATTACATGGGACCTAAACATACCGGCAAAAACGCAAGTGTACGTCGGCACGCCTCTGCCTAACCCTTCGGAATGTGATGGTATGTACGTATGTAATGTATACTATATACTTATACTGGTATATCGAAAAACAGCTAACGAATAGGTGCTTAAATTAAATTGAAGTCGAGACCATCGTGCGGTCCGTCCCCGAGCAGTCTACGTACATCGCAACTCCATTATGTAAATTAAGAGATAAACATTTTAAATGAATGTTAACGTCCACATTTTATACAACACATCCAGTATTTCTTGTAATATAACTACTAAGAAACTGCTGATTGAAATTATCAAGCATTTCAATAAAATTACGCCTCGGCTTAATCACATATGCACTCGGTAGCAGGCGTAGGGAACCATCGGAGTATATCTTAAAGATATTACTAATACGTGGTAATATAGGAAAGATAAGTCCTATGTAAGAATTTTATTCATGGCAGTTTATGTCTTACTTTATTCTGATGCATGGTTGTATATCCATTAACTTCTGACTTATAACGTATTTCAATGCTTCGCTTCCTTCGATCGTTGAAGACGAAAAAAGCACTCGTCAGTAATTTTATTTTGTATTTTTTTTGCAGGTAGATACTTAGTGGAAGTTCGTAATTAGTACCTGTATCCAATTGAGCAATAATATTAGGCACATAATATTATTATTATCTTACATTAGACCACAGATAGTATCAGTAAAAGGGTATGACTCAGATTTATACTTTGCCAAGTCTGGTATACCGCAGGGCTCTCATCTTGGACCCATATTGTTCACTGTTTTTATCAATGATATCACAAATCACATTAAGCACTCTAAATTTTCCCTATACGCAGATGATTTGAAGATATATCGAGAAGTAAATTCTATATCCGATGTTGATTTAATTCAAAGCGACCTTGACCGAATTCGAGACTGGTGTCACACAAATTCTATGACTCTCAACGCAGCTAAATGTTATCACATCAAGTACACAAAAAGAAGGACTCCTATACACTCGAACTACAACATAAACGGAACAATACTGCAGGAAGTTAGTGAAATTAGAGATCTGGGTGTTATTATAGACAGGAAACTAACCTTTACCTCACATATTAACGCGGCAGCTAAAAAGGGGCTCGGATGTTAGGATTCATAAAAAGGAACACCAAAGAGTTTCGTCTTATACGGACAAAAACAATCCTTTATAATAGTCTAGTACAAAGTCATCTGGAATTTGCTTCTGTAGTGTGGAATCCCATATATGCTGTACAATCACAGAGAATTGAGTGTGTCCAACGAGCGTTTACCAGACATCTGGCGTACATCTCATCCGGAATCTCACATAGGGTCCCATACTACCATAGACTGAATTTCTTTAAAATGAATACTCTCCATAATCGTCGCAAAATTCATGATATTCTATTTTTACACAAACTCCTTAATGGAATGGTAGACTGCAATGAATTAGTAAATAATATTAAACTCACTGTTCCCTCCAGAATACCGCGATACCCCATCACTAAACTATTCCACATTCCATTCTGCAGAACCAATGTAAGTAAACGCTCACCCCAGGCACGAATCTGCAGTGAGTACAACTCTTTGTGCGGGAGCTCGGACAATTTTGACATTTTTCACGATCCCTACAATAAGTTTAAGCGCAAGGTTGAATTAAGCGTTTAATTGATTTCACAATAATAATAATAATATATTTAAATTAAATTAGGATTAATTGTATTTATGGTTCTCGATAGTGATTTGTGTTTTTATGATTTCATGTTAATTTGTACGTTATCTGATAATATGTTGATTTTATTTGATTTTATTTGGTTTGTATCCATATAATTCCGTCCATTTCATTTTTTTTTACTTTTTCTTTTCTTTGGTTTATGTTTACATGCAGTGAACGTTGTGTACATCTGTTATAGATATACATACAAGATTTCTGTCTCAATCATAAATTATAAAAAAATGTATCATTATGTATATTGTTGATGTACCTTATTAATAAATAAATAAATAAATACATTGGTACGCTATAAAGCCGAAAATTCGCGTGCGCGACAATATTTCGTTTATTCGCGGAATTATATAATTCCACAGTATTTGAAATTTGCGTGTCACGTGTCAAATTACGCACAGTATTTCCAGGAAGCGTTGAGGATATTCGACGCTTCCACTATCAGATACGGGAAGTGACGTCCAAAATATACTGCGAATTGTAGTACCTACCAATTAATAAATAAGTAATATATCATCAACATCTATTTTTCTCATTAGCTAAGTGGTCCTGAGTGCGACTGCTACGCTAGAGGTCCTGGGTTCAATTCCCAGGTCGAGCAAAGTGTTATTGGGTTTTTCTATGAAATTCCCAGTAGCAGCTCGGAGTTAGGAATTTGTGCCCGGTTAATGGCAATAGGCTCGCCCCCTATTACATGGGACCTAAACATACCGGCGAACTGTGGGTGTACATTAGTACGCCTCTGCCTAACCCTTCGGGGAATATAGGTGTGATGGTATGTATGTTATCTATTTTTATTTAAATATTGTGTCACATAACCCATCATTAAATAAAATTAATTATTCAATAGAAACATCAGTCGACCAACAAAATATTCTTGCATGAGCAAAGATTCTTAGGTTAGAAGCTTTTAACATGTTGTGGTAAATTTGAAATGACAATGTCTTAACCATAGATTTATATAAATATTACTAGGTACAATTGATTTCGTAGCTCAAGAAACATTAGGTTACGCAAAATAAATAGTAAGTTACACGAAGCAAGTATTTCAGAAATTTTGTTATGTAACGTAGATATGCTACGAAGCAGGAAAGCACAATTTATCCAACTTTCCACCCACTTGGAGTTTAAAACTGGCCGGTAAATGTTAAATATTTTTCTACATTAATAAAAATTGGAATATGTATCCGAAACATAAGATAGTTCTCTTATAGACAACGTCACAGATTGCTTATATCCTTATATCTTTATATCTTAGCAGGTGATATGAACCGCTAGTACTATCTGTACAAAATCCTTGATATAATTATTTTTATGTAGATTTATCGAGTTTAGAATGGAGTGCTAATTATATACATTTAAAGGCAGGTACTTATAAGCTGTAATTGTATCTAGGCGAGTAAATGATCCCAGGGCGGCGCGGCGGCGGAGCGGCGGCACACAAGGACGCGTGTGGGTGCGCGTGCGCCGCTGTCGCGCTGCGCTGGCGCCTTCACAACGCCGATTTTTTGCGCGCGACACGCGCCTCTTCGCCACTTTAATATAGGCACACATTTAATACGAACAATGTTATCTATAGCTTCGATAACTGAATAAACATTGAGTTACTACAGGTAGGTGTTTTGTTGATGTTGGTAGTAATGTGGAGCTAATAACAAGAAACAAAATAGGCTTCGTGATTGACGTAAAACTGGTCCTTTGCTGCGTTCTATAAACTGTGAAGAGAATGTTCGCAATTTCGGTGTTAGAAAAAGAAATTCAAAGAAACCGACCTAATATGACTCATGCAACAACTATTCACAAAACGCTTGGATGATATTAATCACGGAGTTTTGACTTAGCAACTAACTGTGAATATTAATCATTAAAATAGATGCGGATATGGAACGAAATATTGTTCTCGATTCTTTGGCTAACGGCTAAAGTCCGTGTAAATACCTGCAACTGAATTAAACTTGATTTTTTTGCATCATAGCAAAACATAACAACAATGTCGATGATGTGTGGCGTGTAAAAAATACGCGTTGCTAGAAGAACCGGTGCGACCGCATACCGCGCGCGCGCTCGCGGCAAGGACTCGCCGCCACCTGCGCCCGCGCACGCCTCAGCGACCGCGCCCGCGTCCGCGCGCTTCTCACACCCACTTTCACATTTAAATGCAACATGTACCTACGAAACTCCCAAAAACTACGAACCTAAAATTATCCCTGATCCAAAAACACTTTACAAGTACTCTGTCCAGTCATTGATTTCTTCTTGTACTAATAATTATGATTATTATTGTTGCACATAAATTATACATCGTTTAAGTAATACAAGCTATCATAGAGTTTGACAGTGTGTTATAATATAATCTTAAAATATCTCTCATTATTCAATACATTCTCGGGTACCTAGCGGCCGTCGGTTGCTGGCTCGAGTCGAACGCCGCCGTGAGATCATTACAGGTACTTGAGTTAGCAATTTACTTGTAACTATAAAATACAATTTATGAGATATTAATAGATTGCAGGGCCAGGACAAAAATAGCCTCTCGGGTAACATTACTTAATTATCAAGCAGCAGTCAGGCCGGCTGACGCGCGTCCCTGCGAACTTTAGAAATTACTGCGTCTGATTCAATTATATTGTCAAGAAGGAACTCGGGAGCTATTATTACGGTATAATAGTATCAAACTGTTTACTTAGGATACGATCTGGCAATGCAGGCCTGCATTGCGTTCATTTTCCGGCTGTAAAGTACAGCAGTGGAAACTTTTCGTGTGTACCTATTATAAGCTTATTTTTTTATATCAGATACTTACACTTAGAAATATTTGGAGCACTGAATATTTTATGTCACACATGTTCACCAGTGACAGCTTCACAACTTTGTAAAGTGATTGCCAATAAACTCAGTAATTGAACAAGTTCGTACCTAGTTAGTGATTTAATACTAGTAGAGCTAACTACAAAAAAACAGTGTTACAGCGATGTTTAAGTTATCAGTTTCTATTTGTATACCCGTGCATAAAACACAACGAAAGTTTGAAACTACTTATATATTCCACTAAACAATGATTTGGAAGTTATTTACATACCTACCTATCTAAAATCTCGTATGCTAATTATAAAACTGGATCACAAGTTTGGTATGTCGCTAATTTATTGACTTTTCGATCATAGTATATGCAAAGATAAAGTTTACATACACTATTATAAGGTGTTTCCATTTTGTGTTACGTAAGTGAGAGAATTGGATTGTTTGCAAGACTTCCTAAACCGTAATGATGTTAAGTTCATTGGTACGCAGGCATACATAATCCGCGCATCGATAAATGGCATGGCTCATTAAAGTAAGCGGTGCGCGGGAGCCGCCGCCGCTTGCTATCAACCGGCTACTGGTTTGTATAAAAAGCAAGACTAATGGCACCCTCGGGTCAACACGCCGCTATACTCGTGTCCTCTTAAATCTCAACTCTGCCGAATATTTACTTTAGTAATATCCATACAAGAAAACGCAATTAACCTTCACTGCCTACATTTCATCATAGGTTTCAAACATTGATAAATCATAAAAATACCATCCGCCACGTTTCTGTCCCGTAGTTGCTACGTGGCACGTGACAAAAAACATCCATTAAGTAAGCAAATGTATATTTTAATTCAGAATAAGCGATAAATCTCGCGATGGGCTTTCGAATTCCGCGCAAGTCATCCGACGAGGTGAGATCGGCTGGGAAATACCATTATATATCTACCTCTACGTACACGGTGCTCCCACATACATACTGATGTCGTGTCCACGCCACAGCTGTGCAACGATCACGTATTTATTATGACTGTTTATGCTTTTATGAATTACGAAACAAAAACACTTTAAACTTTTTTTTCCTATGTATAGGTACTTCATGCTAAAAGCGGATACTGTTGGTAATAATTACCTATTAATATAAAAACCTAAGTTGAAGAATGCGGCCGGGGATAAACAATAATGGAATGTTAGGAACAGTTGCGTCGGATTCCTGTGCCCGCAGTGCTTGTCAAGAGGTTCCGCATTGTCAGTTTTTGCAGTGCGCAGACAGGCGGCGCGGGCGCACGCACTCCCGTTCGGAGCAGCGCCGGCGCGCGTGCCCCCGACCAGTGACGTCTACACCGCGACATCGCGCATTACTAGCAATTAGCAACAAATGACTTACATCTCCTCGTATAAATCATTCTCATTCAAAAATTATACACACTCATCAGTTCTAAGGACCACAAACGGCGAAAACTTACCTGCTTATATAAAAATTGTTCTAAATTTTGACCTGAAATGTACGGCTTCCACAGATTCACTAACTGTACTAAATAAACAAGAATGACATGAAGTTGACATAACAGGTTATTTTACTTATCCTTCGATAGCATGTGAAACGTCACACAGTTGCAGTAACAATTAGCATTGCCGCTCTATACATACAATCTACATTATTCGATCTCTACACAAGTTAGGCGCCTAGGCGTAAGGCAATTGAACCTAAATACTAATTTACAACAGTCATAAACGTGTTTATGCGGTATCATCTCACCAATAATATGAGAAGGAAAATGTTTTGACTAATCACGAATATGAGACGCGACTCCAAGGACCAATATTGAAACCCACAATTTCCTATGAAATATAAAAACTGAGACAAAAACCGTCTACTTACAATCTTTCTGAAATAAGTATACCAAAACAGCACATCACTAAACATTAAGCATTCAAAAATTCCCAGAAAATATGTTCGCTAATCAAATTACTAGTTTATTGTCTAGGTGTGAGTTAGGCGCACGCGCGGCTTCAAATTATTATTCTGTACTTGGCCCGTGATAAATTGATTTGGTGACAGTGGTCGCCGTGTGGCCATACAAACGTTCCATAACTAAACCCCGAGAGACAATTACGAGCCTCGTGTGCTGTATTTCACACCTCACATTTATTTATACATTTATCGATAAGTGCGTAACTAGTTACATGATAGTGCTGTTACCAAGTATCTACGTTCATATACATTTATGATATTTATCGATGATTCCATTTGAGACTTTTTCAGCAATATGACATACGTATAAAACAGTTTTACGTGAATTTTACTCAACAGCCAAATTAATCAGTTGTAGAATTCCAGAAACTTTTTAAAGAATGTAAGGTAGGAACTATTTTCATTTTTGCAACTGAGTGTCACAAATGGTATCATGGTCAAATATCATATATTTTCATATTTTTCCCCAAAATCGAGCAAATTTTTAAAATGTTATATTTTAAAGATCTTTAGCTTCATTATAAATACCTATTCGGGGTATTTTCTATACTTGTTAAGTGAAAATAATTATATAGATACAACCGATTCCTATCAATGCTTTCACGGATGGGATAGTTTTCAACATTTATTGTTTATGTAGGTATATTATAATGTTAATTATATTTTATTTCAGGGCGATAATTTATAAATTCTTTGTTAAACTGTTATAAAAAACTAAATATGTTTTTTACCACGTCTACGACTACATTTTCCAGCACGTGTGGAGCGATTAATCTCAACGTACCCACCTATCTGTACGCAAGACACGAACCCAATCACGTTGGAATTTAAATAAATCAAAGGTGGCAAATCGCAAATAGGTTAACCTTCAGTATAATGGTCGTTGGTTTTTCAGACCCTTTATTAACGTGATGAGAATTTACTGACCAAAAATTGCTATCATACGTAGCGGCGAGGTTTTTATCCGATTTGATTCTTTTGAGCATACGGTCATGCGTGGTGTCAACGTGGCAACACGTACAACGCGCTGAGTACAATACAAATGTTATCAAGTGAGGTTACTAACCCATTAGAATCTGTGTGGGACTTAAACAGTTTGATAAACTTATTTTAAACGTTAATTTTTATTGTAACATACCAAAAAACTATGCGAAATGACAACAGCTGAAAATTTATACATGTATCAACGTCTGTCAACATGCTCAGCCTAACGTTACCTTTGACATTGAGAAGGCCTGTTTTCAGTAGTGCATGGGTAAGATTTAGCTCAAGTAATCTTTTTAGCTTTAGCTTTAAAAAACCCTGTTCCACAATACTAAACAAGCCCTGTGTCACGGGGGACTTCTAATTAATAAAAAGATAGGTACCCAGATTTGAAAAGTATCTGTAGGTAGATCACACACACAGCCCACGCCACTTACAGTCACTAAGAAGCATAAACATACTATCACACATGTATTCCCGGAAGGCTTAGACAGAGATGTACTAATATAGGTACGCATACAGGCCACCAGTATGCTTTAGGTCCCATGTATTAGAGAGCGACCCTATTGCCATTCACTGAGCACAAATCCAAACTCAGAGTTGCACCTGAATATAAAGAAAAACCTAATAACACTGCTCAACGTGGGCATCGATCTTTGGCATAGCAGTCGCACTTAGGGCAGTTACAATACGTGCAGTACAGTCGACAATAGAGTTAGGTATATAGTAATGAACTTCATCTGCGGTTTGACATAGATTGCGTTATAAATAATTATGCGTTTTGACAAATAAAATGCGTGATACATTATTACACAAACTTTGTCAAAACACAGATGTCTTATCTAACTCTATACCTAACTCTTGCGTTGACTGTTCGTATATTTCCAAAGTCCTACCTTACAGATACAGCGGAAGCAGCTACTCCAGTCCTGCTCCAGCCTGGCGTCCTGCAGCTTCACAGGCTCACCTTCGTTGGAGCACGGCGCACGCTGCCCTTCTGGAATTACAACTTTTCGTTAATTGCTTATTTACCACCGGTATGGTACCTGAGTTAGTGTCCAGCTGACAGAGTACGGTCCAAAATAATATAACTCAGGGTTAAATTTTTTAATGTTTGTTTTTTTTTCACCTTGATTGACAGACCTCGTACATGGTAAATGTCGTTAATGGCTTAAAGTGGATCCCCCTAAAACATGATTTTGAAAAATTCAGAAATTATTGCGATTCTCGAGTAACACCGCAGGTATACATGGAGCATAATTTAAAGCCATATGATTATGTAGAATTGCCTTATTATCCTCATGGTCCTAAGAACGTTACAACATGTGCTAATGCTAACGGCAATGGTTAATTAATGATAATAAGCTCGCCCCTTATAATTTACAATAAGTTTAGGAATCGTAAATACGTTATAAGTAGGTTAAAGTCAAAATTAAAACCATCTATTCAAGATAGACTACTAGGAAGTACTTTTTGAACGTCATTTTTATATTATAGACAGCCCCCAAAATGTCCGCCCTTCATCGCCTCCTAATGTTTTCGCTGGGAAGAAGTAGCGGCGCAACAAACTTCCCAGCAACACATATTTATAGGCATTACTGTATATAAAGTTTATGAAAAACTACGAGTATATGAATAAGGCAATATCTGAGTCGCGCAAGCTGTACCTGCCAAGTGTCGTACGAATGACCACGGACACTGCGGAGGAGGCTGCGGTTTGAGCAACATGCGTGGGAAACGACTGTCCTATATAGCAATGCACCGAGCACTGTACTAGCTATAGCTGTGCAAAATACCTAGTCTAGTAAACTACTTAATTGCATTTCAAACTTAGTTAATATTGTTTCTTTCTTCAAAGTAACTTGCCTTTCAATATATGTCACTAACGCACCGTTAAGACGTAAATTCTGAATGTAAAGGCAAATTTATCTGCTCTTGACCTGAGGCCGACTGCTACGCTAGTCCTGGGTTCGATTCCTAGGTAGATCAAAGTGTATGTCACTGCTTGGAATTTCGGATTTGTGCCCGGTTAATGGCTATTGGATCGCCTGCTATTACAGACCTAAACATACCGGCGAACTGTGGGTGTGCATTAGTACGCCTCTGTCTTACCCTTTGGAGAATACAGGCGTGATGTTATGTTATATTATGTAAAGGCAGATTTAATAGAAAAGTTACACCAATCTTCAAGGAAAGTAATACCCACTGAATTATGTCTACGATAAGAAATAAAACAAATAAAGGTAACTAAGTAGATCCGCTATCATTATGTTTACGTCAAACAAATTGATTATAATTGTAAATAATATAAATAGCAAAAGAGAGATGAATTGATAGAGCAACTTAATCAAATGTTGTCGTCCTTCGTGATGCCAAATTCCAATGTAATTGGAGAGCTATTATTGAAACATCGCCATCGGTATAAAAATATTGTCTACGGAATCGGAACCTACACAACGGTTCTCTAAAACGTGCTCGATACGACCATAATTCTTGTTTTAATGTGCACCGAATAATAACCGCATAGCAACACGACATTTAAAAATCCTAAACAAAACATTATACTAAAATAAGTACCTATAAGTTTATTTTACTAAATTAAATAGAAATAAAGCCTCGCCAATGAGGTTATCACAAATATATTTATCTGTAAAAACATGACGTTAAACAGCCTAGTTATATTCTGACAAACTGTATTTATTAGTGAAGTTCGCTGCATGGGGTCTAGTGATGTTATCATAACATAACATCACAATTTGGTACAGATGACTTCGACATTGCGTCTCAGTGTCGTGGCAGTCTGATCACACGTTACCTTGATTTAGATCCATGGATCCGCATTCTTATTACGTAGCCATCGGGCGCCACCGGTCGCACTGTCCTGCGGCCGTGTCAATATTTTTGTAGGTAATTAATATGTGCTCATCTGCCAGTGAGAACTCCTCTCTAAATGTTTACTCGGCGCTAATATTTAAATGCGCTTTTTTATAACACGGAACAAATTCTTCCACAACACATCACATTACTGCGTTGTTGCTTTAATTAAATATAAACTTCACTTAGAAACAATGAATCACCTATTTATTCTTATTTTTAGCAAGTATAGGGATAACGGAAAACTGGGGTTTATAGATTTTTTTGGCCCTCACTATTATATATCTCATAGATACGAGTTGTTTTCAAGGCAAACTGTTTTATAAATAATTCGCTGAATTGTAAATTAACAAATTAGATAGTTAATTCACACTGTTGAGGTTATATAAAGCTCTGATAATAATATATATATATATGTATTCACAACTTAGTGTGTGATAAAATAGTAGCTACACGTGTTAGATGAAGTCACGCAGACGACCCTGTGATCTATATTCAAATAAAATGTCATCATCATTCTCCGAGGCTTTTTCCCAACTATGTCGGAGTCGGCTTCTAACCTAAACAGATGCGGCGAAATATCAGCATTTTACACGACCATCTGACCTCCGTAACCCAATTTCTGGGCAATACCGATATTCGATGGATAGACTGGTTGTCAGGCTATTTTGGACTTCTGACTACCACTTACAATTGTCAAAGATGTTCGTGTGACAACCGGGACCAACGGCTTTGCCGTGCCCTCCGAGGCACGTAGGGGACTCGATGTGCTAAGAATTGTCACCCATCCACACACTGACCGCGGCGAGCGCAGCTTAACCTTGCAGATCAGTTAATCAGCTTAGTTAATGACAATGTCCTCTCATTCAAATAAAACGTATCCCCATATATTATAATGCATATTGCAAGGGTATTAAAGAGTTGTGAAAGAAGTATGAAACAGCTGCGAGTCAATACGAATACAAATATGGGCCCTCGAATCGATTTAACTTGCATTCCCATCACGGCTGTCCTAGCGCCTATATTAGATGAGTATAGATAACAACTTGTAGATAAGCGCTTTAGTCGTGAATCAATGTCGATAGGCAATGTCACAGTTTGACACTGAACTTGTCCTCTGCCATATGAACTTGTTTTAATGCTGGATAATTACTCTGTTCATCGGCAACAGTGCTAACACATGTGATACTCGGACCATCACCCGGCCCAATTAAGAATCGACATATAATTTTATTCAGGGTCAGGCAATAAGGTCTTCTAACAAGTGTATCCACTACTTACAATAAATTTCTTAACATTTTGAAGTTAATTAAATAGCACTGGCAATATTTTTGATGACGTAGTACTTTCGTAGGCCTTTTCGTAACCTCGTAGCAGGACTACGAAACTTTCATATGATAATAAAAAGGCGATTTCTAGTTTTAATTTGGATAGTTATCGGTGTATTTTAAATATATATATATATATTAGTGAGTTTTATGTGGCTGATAGCTAAAACATTAAGTAGGTACCTACTAACCTAATAATTTACATAATTCATAGGTTTAATAGAAAAATAATTCAAAATCAACTGAATAAACTCTAAGATATTTAAAGTTTTTGGTAGATGGTCTGTCCCATTTCTAAAACTAATTTCAGTGTAGAATTAGTATGATGCACACATGGATGGATTTCTTTTGGTCATAGGCTGTTGATTCAGAGAATCTTTACAGCGTAACCGGACTTACTTGGTGGCGAGGCACCGAATGCCTCTAGCCAGGAAAAACACGATTGGACGTCGCAACGTACTATAGGTATCTATATAGTGCGCTCTCTATCTCTGACTAAAATAAAATTAAAAAGCTTAATAATTACTTATTTTTAAACTGATTTTAATTTGTTATTATCTTGTAACCCTTTTTATTATCAACGATATATTTACAAAACTATTTGGTATTTTTAATATCAAATATTCTGCCAGGACATTTCAGGTTGACCTTCAACAGTCGACTCTTCGCTTAGTTAGTTAGAAGTTGATGTGTACTCAGAGCCAGTCTATTTGAGATCCCATTTAATATAGATCAAGCCTATTGCTACGACCCTGATGCAAAATTAACAGAAAAACCAGATAACACCACTTAGCTCCAATCGCTTACGACCACTTAACCAATAAGGCAGTTTATTATTTATTAAAAACTAAATAATTTAATTAAATAAATACAAACATTATCGAGCTCATAAAGTTAGTTAAGTATGTTGTTATTTTTTAATGTATTTCCTACCAGGAACCATTATGAACGAGATATATATTGGGGCACTCGTAATTCTTTAAATTAATGTTTTGTACAAGCTCAAAGCACTAAAGTATTATTCCATTACCGCTAAATTATATTATTATTCCGGTTAAGTGACAAGAAATTATGCAAATATACGGTACATTGAACACTTTACACGATATTTAATTGGAACGTTTCAGGCTTTTAAGGCATACGCGAAATACCTATAGAGCGATTACAAGATATGCACTTAACGGCCATTTCAATATCTAATGGCGGCTAGATGAGAATAATTTTTAGAAAGTTGCTCCTGCAGCGATCGACGATAGTAATTCCAAGCCTAGGGATAACATTAACGTAAGCACCTATTCATATAACCCCCTGAAACCAACTATGATTATCAATTGGATCTCAATGGCTTCTGAATACGATCTAATGAAGTTATAGAGGCATATTACGCAAATAATAAACTATTCATGGCAAATAACCCGCAATTTTCTTACGTTTCTATGTCATTATTTTTCTGTTTCGCTATGATTCCCTTCATTTTGTCCATAATGTAATGTTTCTTCATAAGTAAATCATTGATGAATATTATATTAAGTACCTATAGGTATCTATACAAAAAACATTAGCTGTTTCTCTTCTAGAATTTGAATAAGAGGTCGTTAATGTCACGTGATTAGCTAATTATGCAGCTAATTATGCTAATTATGCATGCTAATTAGCTTAAGCAGTGATAGGAAAGAAAATTATAGATTCATGTCCTACCTTATTTTACCTACTATTGTGAACTACAATAATGTTCCATATTATTATGTAGCCATTTACTTCATATTTTCACCATTAATAAAGTCGTGTTCATCTATCAGCTTACTTTGAAAACATAAGTCTTTATTTGCCTTCGAACAATCCTAGCTTTTAGTAGAGCTATAAACAAGGTGCGCGTGCGCTCACTATGCACGTCATGATCGAGAGGCGAACGAATGTGTGATCTATGTGGGAACGGTTTGGACGTGGTTTCGCAACGAACCAATTGTCGTGGCTTGTGCAACCGACCTGCCGAACCTTATTGTTAAGCTGTGCTGTTACAAACAACGCTTTCTTCTATAGCTGCTGCTATATATACATATATATATATATACCATTTGATTTTTTAGGAGGATTTTGACTTATTTCCTAAGGGTGACTCATTTTTTTAATATCTTAGGTGATTTAGGAGTTAAGAAAGAATATATTTTTTAAACTTTGTGGCTCTTCGCTGTGGGTAGTAATATCTTCATCATCATCACCCACAGACCGCCAGATGTATCCACTGTTGAGTATTTAATAGCCCTCTGTCATAAACATATCATCACACCTGTATGCAGAGGTGTAATGCATGTAATAGGGGGCAAGCCTATTACGATTAACTGTGCATAAGTCCAAACTCCGAGCTGCTACTGAGAATTTAATAGAAAAACCCCATAACACTTCGTTCAACTACGAGTAGCAGTCGCACTTAAAATGAGAGGAATTAATGAGACAGCCTTTTCTTATAAGATAGAAAAAAGGATGAATTTATATCCAACTAGCTTTTGCCCCCGGCTTCGCTTACCTGAAGCTGTGTTAGGATTAGAAATGGATTCCAGAAATAATTTAATCCAAAACCAACAATGATGATCTCTTCATTGTAAGGGCCTCTATACAAAGGGTCAAACTGTATCTCAGGATTCATTTAATTAATTGAGATTGAAGAAGTTCACCAGTTTTTAAGTTGGAGCATATACTTTCTAACAGTGACAACAAAATTATAATCTATTCAGCAGTTTTTGCTTCAACCCGTAACAAACAGACAATAATTTTTACGTTTATATACCATAACCCACTTGTTTTTTTTTAAATATCTTCAACGTACAGACACAGCTTTTAATAGTAGAGAAGAAGACTTACTGATGACAGCGGACGACGCGTGCGTCGTGCTAAGTAGCGAGCAGACGATCAGGGCGGCGGCGGCGAGTGCGGCTCGGCCCCGCATGGTCGCGGCTACTCGCGGCGCCGGCGACCAGCGCTCCGCCCGCCGCGCATCACACTCGCGCGCCACGCCACACACGCGCAACACCTGCAACAAACAATACCACGGTAAATAAAAAGAAGTACGCAACAATCGTAGCAAGTGGCGGTCTATAGTTCCTGCGTACCCCTGTGGGAGAAAGGCGTGAGTGTATGTATGTATGTAACAATACATTCACTTCATTTGAGCTTTTTAAATTCCTTCGAAGAACTCGATTATAGTCAAAACTATCAAGCATATGTGTATGTGTAGATATGCCTTTTTCTTAGTTATAAGTAGCTTAACTTTTATCAATTGCCTCTATCTCTATCGGTAGTGGGTAAACCAGTATCTATTTGTCAATATTTTTGTATTATGATGAATTTTGGATTCAGGTCTGTAAACATAAATCTATGTAAATAAACAAGAAAAAGTAAGATAATTTGTAAATATTGCAACGACATACGTACCTAAGTAACCAAGATAAAGGATAATAGCTTGGCTACGTTACATGTGAGGGTAGACAGTCAAAAATACCGTTCCGATTAGATCAAGGTAAAGAAAAATTATGGATAATGGACGCAGACCTTCTTTAATTCGAGAGACACTAACAGAAAAGCTGGAAAGGAGAAAATTAAAAACCAACTAAACTCTATTCTTTTCCAAAAAACATTTGAAGATAAGTATGGTATGTCTTGTCCGTGATGTAAATAAGGGAAAATATTGTATTTTTTCAAATAAAAATAGTTTTTTAATGGTCTCTAAAAAGAAATCATTGATATATTTTTTATTATAGGCTTTCAGATCTTCGTGTGAAGAAATTTTTTTGGAGAAACTGTGCGAATCTGAGTCGCACACCGAGGCTTCCGTACAAACTTGCCCCTTGCGCGTCCTGATAACATAAAAAAATCGCGGACCTGATAAAATCTTTATATCCCTGATATTTCGCAATTAGATCGAATATTATTTTTTAGTCTTTTAGTAGTTTATCTACAAACGTGATACCTAGTTGTTTACACAAAGTCTCACCTAAAGGTAATGCAATAAAGATAGGTAATCGACATTCTCCATATTTTACTAAATCCTAAAATATTTATTAGGCCATCAATTGTAAGATTGAATTGAATAATAAATTTATTATAAAAGAATTTCCTGTTTGATAATGCGGTAATAAATTATGCAAAAACATTACTTTGGTTACTAACTGCCTCCTTCTGTTATTGGATTTTCTAAAAAATTCTTAGTAGCCGCTCAGTCTGGTTTTAAAGCTAAGTAAGTATTAATATGGTCGCTTCCTATAATACACAGGATATAAACATAACATAACATACCATCACGCCTGTATTCCCCAAATGGTTAGGCAGAGGCGTACTAACGTACACCCACAGTTCGCCGGTATGTTTAGATCCCATGTAATAATAAAAATAATAAAGGGGGCGAGCCTATTGCCATTAACCGGGCACAAATTCCTAACTCCGAGCTGCTACTGGGAATTTCATAGAAAAACCCAATAACACTTTGCTCGACCTGGGAATCGAACCCCGGACCTCTAGCGTAGCAGTCGCGCTCAGGACCACTTGGCTAATGAGGCAGTTGGATATAAAAATACGTTACAAAAATTTTGGTATTTAGTGTGTATCTTAGATGTACGGATTAAGTACATCATAATGCACCTCTGCCTACTCCTTCGGGTAATACAGGCGATGTGGTTAGTACCTATAGTTTTGAAAATGAATACGAAGTTGAAATTTGGAGCGTTTGAATATACCTACTGAGTATAAAACGCTTGAAGAGAAGATAGGCACTTCCATGCTCCCAAATTATTTTAACTTTAAAATACGATATTTTACAGGTATAAAGTTATAGTATATTTTTGTGAATTAAAATATTTTTACTATTTAGCAAATTTTTATCCAATCGTTTTCATAATTAGCAAGACTTTACTTTATTATATTAAGTACATTAAAATATATAAGTATATAGAAATAAACTAATTTCATAACCGGCATAAATCGCCATCCATGGTCTAATTAACTATTCAAAACTAATGAGAGATTTAATGACCCGCGCATAGTGGAACATCGGTTCTATAGTTGATAGAATGCCGGGCTGATGTCCTTAACGCATTTTTTACAGCATTCCGCACGTACATTGACCTCGAGTACTCGGACATATAGCATTTATTCATTAATAATAACAGAGTAAAGCAAAAAGTGGTTCATATTAAGTGCGTTTACACGGCGAACGAGTGCCCACTGCCGAACCAATCGCACACAGAACCTCATCTCAACAATATATTGACAATTACGCTAGTTCCGGTTTCAGATCCTCCTCAGTAATGCGTTTTAGGCACACTTTAGAAAAAAAACTCGTAAAAAGTTAATTGTATCGCTTAACTCAGGTAGACTTTTTGTAGAATGCAAATAAAACATAGCAAGTTTTATTAACACGGAAAGAGGTATAACGAACGAATCTTAATTGAAATTATATAGAAAATACTCCGCTGGAATTCATTCGAAATCTAACATAGAAGCCTGCTATGTTATACTTCAACTAAGTAATTAATAAAGTTTAATTATTATTAACTAACATAGCTCCAAACCTGCCGCGCAATACCAAGAAGAGCAGAAAAACATACATATTTCTAAAAACACAATGTCTATGTGCAAAACTATTTTATTATGATTGAAAATCAGGAATGAAGTCTATTTTCTTAGAAACTAATAATAAGCAGTGACAATATTAATCAGCAATTTCTTAGAAGACTCGAGGAGATCAGTGAACAAAACATCAATGGCAAGAGTCTCTGAGAATCTCAGATAAAAGCCAGTAGCGACCGCATACGCCACTCGTATTGTTTTATTTTTTGTCCAACATGTCAATCAACCCGTTGTTAATCGAGAAAATACCGATCGGACAATAGAAGTGATAAAAAGTTTGAGTTGATATAAGAATAATAAACAATATTAGCATAATACTCATATAATGTTATCGTAGATGCTTTGTTACCTAATGACCACTTACAGTTTAACTTACATTAATCATAGATAAATACATACGATAAACTGTTTGTGGTCGCCTCCTGCGTGGAGCCTTCGGATTTTAGTAGAAAACGTGTGAGCCGTGCAGCACAATGTACTATATTGATATTATATGTTATGATGCAGGTACTAACTTTCAAATCTGTAGACATGGCACGTAGTGGTAAGTTGGAAAGCCTCACAGTGACCGTCGACCAATCGCACAAGACATGTGAAGGCAACTGACTGAAACTCTGAGGCAACAGGTTCCCCGAAGAGATGTCGAATACACAAGCGCGCGATCCTGGAAGCCCGTGCCAAGCATTTGATTGAATTCGTTTAGTTCACGTAGACATTATTCACAATGGAATGCTTCTTCGAATACGTTGTGCAAGCGGCTTACTGATAAACTGTTGCAAAAAGAAAGTCCCACACACGGTTCTTTGAAAATGATTTATAATAAAATACAATATTTATAACAGTACTCGATCCTTTGTGTTTCCAATAATGTATTGAGAGAAGTGTGCTCGGGTATCAAAATTATCCAGAAAGTCTACCACCCATCACTCAGCGCCAGATTTATTGATAAGGTTTATAAGATAATTATTATGATATGACTATGGCAATAGGCTCGCCCCCTATTACATGGGACCTAAACATACCGGCGAACTGTGGGTGTACATTAGTACGCCACTGCCTAACCCTTCGGGTAATACAGGCGTGATGGTATGTTATGTTATGTTTATATAACATTCTTAGTTGTTGTGTAGTAATGAAATAACTTTTTTTATTCGACATCTCTACGAATGCATATGTAGGCGACAATCACACAGTTTGCAGTTAATTGCATGTATAATTCATGAGGTATGTTTTAACGAATATTATTACTAATTAAAACGTTTTTCCACGACATTGTGCCCCTTTAAGGTAAAAACTGCGACAGACCTGATCTCGATAATGTGGTACTCATGATGTTTGATTAGGTATTCAATAGGAGCAATCAGGCCACCAACACCAGTCTAATAGTTAGGTAAACATATAGAACCCTCATAACATTCTAACTAGAAGACGTAATTTTAGTAATTTAGTAAAATTATCTGTCGATATCTTAGAAGTATCGAATATTTTTCCTCGAGAATGTTCAAGTTGTTAATCTAGATGTTTTTGCAATATAATATTATGGTACTACGTACTACAAAGTTAGTGTATCAATGTTGAGTTCTCGTTACATTGGCTTTACATACATTAGTTTCAGACAGGTAAGTATTAATAAGAAGGCTTGTGCCTTTATCAACTGTCAACTATGACAGCTGCAGAAGGCGCGCAGTCACATATAGTATAGGTACAAACATACGAGAATATTTAGAAAGCCGCTTTTAAAATCGGGTGTAGGGCCCGCAAGTGGCTAGCGAGTGTGAAGACGGGTGCCACCGCAGCGGGCGTCGTGCCGTCACCTACTTTCACGGAGGCAGCAACGGAGGAGCGCCCGGTTTGCCGACGCAGGCAGTGCGGCCCAGCGGGGGCAGGGGGGAGGCTGCGTGTGCGCGACAAGGTCGCCGTGAGGCAAACCACTCGTCGACAGAATTTCTTCGGCGCAGAGACACGCGCATACCAGTCCGGGAGCGGAACGCGGTCGCAATAAAAACGCTCGGATATATTTCACGCGTGCGCAACATTATCTCGTCGCTCTCGGCTCCGATTACTTAATGCTCCGCGGCTAACTGTACAAGTGGAGAGAAACAAGATCAAGTTTTTTCTTAGCAAGTTCGATGATCGCAGGGCGACACCTCCAGGGTGCACTTCTCAGCGAAATTGGTTGTATGACAACACACTCGCCACAGAACCACTTATTACAGTAGATACGTTTAAGCTTCTCACTTCTCAGAAACTTCTTCACTAAGACTATCCTTGATTTGGACGTATTTCCGGCAATACAAAATTGAACTAGTTCATCGATTATTAACTTCCTCGTGGTATATATAGCTATCCACGTCAGGTAACAACCGATTATGCGAACCGATTACAACAGTTGTATCTAACTACCTACTACTGTGTGGGTATCTTTATTTATTTAAAAGAAACAACGACAGCCTATGTGCATAAATACCAGGTTTGCCATTACACGTTTCTTAATCTGGCTTATCAGCATCAGAAATTAATTTCGTCGTAAAATCCGTGCAATTAATCTAAGGTCCACCAAAAATTTGTACAGTCCTGTTGAATCAAAATTGTATAAATGTCCTCATTCGTTGAGTCCATGTAAGTGGGCAAGTTATTTATCATGAATATAGCGATTATCATTATGCCACTGTGCTGCGATTTATCTTCAGCAAATATTGGAGGTGAATCCGTAATTACCTTTTGTTTGTAGATCTAAGATAAATTCGGTTCGTACCTATGTGCGAATGGGTATTTCCTGAGAAGCTTTGTATATCATTGTTTTAATTTAAAATTGTGTTTAACTAAACTGAATGAGCAAAGTGTACGAAGGTCTTAAGATATAGAAATCGTAGCTAATTTCACTGGTAGCAGACGTTAAAGATTTCCTTGTAGCGTAAAAACAATGAGTACCGTTGATTGATGGGGCAGCGTCTGGCGGCTAATTGAATTAACAGCCCAAACACAACATGTCCATTAAGTGGCCTCCACAAACACTGGGCTGGTGTTGACTCCAGACTCGAGACCACATTACTGGCAGGTCGTCATCCCGTCGACATTAATCCGATACAATGACAATTAAGCAGCATAGTGCTTTGGGGACGAACACAATTGAATCCGCTCTATTTAGTCGAGTTCATTTGCGTTCAGGCTTGTGACGTAATATTGTTTGTTGAACTCGGCCTTCTTGCTCTTGCTTTTTATTATACTTTATGCTAATCTTAATATGAATTTATCTATACTTAATGTACCTACTTACAGGGATGCAATCATAGCTTAGGTTAGGTGGTAGGTCTTAGAAAACGCTTTAGGGTTCCATTTTCTCCACCTTTGGGGTGGTTTAGATTGAGTATACGGTCACGGTAAATACACTAAAATGCTAGGACTGAAACATACAATACGTTAAATAAATATACATACTCGTACAAATACCACCACGGCTGTATTCCCCGAAGGGTTAGGCAGAGGTGTACTAAGCCAGATACACCCACAGCTACTGCTGGGGTCGCGGAGGAATGATACCTCGCTCGGAATGATACCGATTATAAACACCCGTGTGTTTATAATCGGTAGGTCACCCATTCTGGGTTGAGTACGACACGCCCCGTCGCCTTCCTCGGGCGGACGTCCATGAAGATTTCCACACGTAAAAAATAAGGAGACGAGGACGCATTGTAGAATGGAGCAGCCATTTCAAATTTATTACACAAAGACATGTCAGACAGTAAGTATTTAATGGTTTTTCTTTATTAGACACAATGATTACATTAGCTTCCCATTTAATTGTCATGTTGCAAGTACCTACTGTACTGTAACTAGTGGTCGCCGGCTCGAAATTCGACCTTAAACTCCATACTTTCAACCTTCATACGATAACCATAAACAAAAGGTGTGTGTCAGTGTCAAGCGCATGGTAGTGTGTGTAATGGTTTTTTTTAATATACGAATTTAATTCAAGAAATGAATAAAATTATATTTAATAAACCTTTAAGCATTACTATATAAAAAAATATTAGCAATCTCACAGTCCTGCATGCGCGCAATATGTTTAAAAAGGGGTACCAAGTTTTCTTCCGCATATTATAACTACTGTAATATTGTCGAAATCTAATAATACAAATAATATAGCTATTACCCTAAAGGATACGTAGGTGGGTATTAAACAAACGTGTTCCTCTACGTCTCATAACTGCATAGAATACAAATACCTCGTAAACTTCACGTTTTGTTTTTCATATTTGTATCTGTATAATTTAAAAGCATAGTTGTGTTTTAAAGTATCGGGATTTACTAATGTATATTAAAGTAGTTTCCGACAAGAACTTCGACTGTATCGAAATAATATCACTGTTACAAATAAACACGAATTATCCAGTAGCTGTGTAATCGGAGCAGAGTCGCGTGTTTGAATCTTGTACTGTGAGGAAATTTTGTAAGGAAATCTTACATGCCTGAAGTATTAAGTCCGCCAACCCTCTGTTGGCTGGCACGGGATCTACTTTACTAATACTTAGCCTGTTGCCAGTGGCAGTCTCCACACTGATGAAAAACTTATCAAAGTCACATTTGGTGGGCCAGTTTTGGATCTAATGATCCATACTCAGATGTAAGATAGCGCCAAACAACTTAACTATGCATGGGCCAAATATGGGGAAGCACAAAAGATCCCGATATGCATTGGGTCGAAGTGCACTGAGGCCTTGCTGCCTCGGCCTCACATAAGATAAGATTTGCTAAATATTACTGTTTGATCTATGATATATGATATTATATGATAGGGTATTTAGGTACCTACTTGCACTGCCTTCTCCGTCTTCGACCCTATGTTGCTTTCCATCAGACATCTAGGGTTTCATCAGGCTAGACTAGTCAACAAAAAAATACATTGAGCCCAGCATGACCCAGTAAATAATTTAATGAGACCTGTAGGTATGAGCAGCATTATAAGTAACTAGCTTCTGCCCGCGACTTCGTCCGCGTAGCGTGATGATATAGCCTATAGCCTTCCTCAATAAATGGGCTATCTAACACTGAAAGAATTTTTCAAATCGGACCAGTAGTTCCTGAGATAAGCGCGTTCAAGCAAACAAACAAACTCTTCAGCTTTATATATCTATACTAATATATAGTGTTAGATAGCTCATTTATCGAGGAAGGCTATAGGTTATATATCATCACGCTAAGACCAATAGGAGCGGAGCATCAATGAAGAATGATTCAAAATCGGGATTTTTCCTTTTGAGAGCTTCCGATGCATGCGCTGCGTAAACGGTTAAAGTTTCGCAAAAATCATATATGAAAGAATTGTTCCGCTTTAAAAGTTCTAAAAAAAAGTCCACGACAGCATATGTCTATCTTTTAAGGTTGGCTCACTATAACCGTTTTTATGCTAACTTTGTTCTAAAATTCGTTTTTTTTTCCTTTTGAGAGCTTCCGATGCGTGCGCTGCGTAAACGGTTAAAGTTTCGCAAAAATCATATATAACAGAATTGTTCCTCTTTAAAAGTTTAAAAAAAAAGTCCGCGACAGCATATGTCTATCTTTTAAGGTTGGCTCACTATAACCTTTTTTATGCTAACTTTGTTCTAAAATTCCAAATGCATTATTTGCGTAGGTGCTTTTATAAACATGATATTAATCCTTATCCAAATAAATACGTTATTCATCAGCCTTTAGAGCCTTTGTTTTGTATCCGTGCGGACCGAGCTTGGGTCCGCTCGGACCCAACAAACGCTCTAAAGGACATATCCTCATTTAGCGTTCTTTTATTATTCATGTTCCCGTGACATATTTTACTAAAGTTCCGCTCGGATACTCAATACTCAATTATCAACTAACAATATTGGCTATATCTTGAAGTGAGCTTCAATCAAAACATACTACAAGCCGCTGAACGGGATCATCATCTTCTTACCACCTGCCAAGTTTGCTTGAACTTGAACGCGATAATCTCAGGAACTATTGGTCCGATTAGAAAAAATCTTTCGGTGTTAGATAGTCCATTTATTGAGGAAGGCTATAGGCTATCATCCTGCTAAGACTAAGTAACTATTCCACGCGGACGAAGTCGCGGGCGGAAGCTAGTTAGTATATATATAGATTAAACCTTTACTTTAGACCCAAGATTTGTTAATAGAATAAGGAACTTAAGTACCCAGTCGTTTGTACCAGGAAGTGCTACAACAGGCCCTTAGTACCTCTTGTATTGTTAAGGTGTACATAAAACTTACTGTTCAATGTAATTGGCGGACATTCCAACGTTTGCTAGTTTAGTATCATTGTCTTTATTGTTAAACGCACTTAAGTATAAGACTTAAGGATCCATTAAGGCTATTAGCATTGTAAGATTATGGGACAGTAAGAAATAGTAAAAGTTAATAATTTTATTTGTGCCAAGTCTTTGGAATTGATTTATATCGGGTTTTTAGCATCGTAATAATTAACTTGAAGTTGGGTTATTTAACCTGACCTTGGTTAAGTATCGTTTGTAGGACTTGTTATTGGTCCTTGTTTACGAAGACTGGGTTAGTAAGTACCTGTTATTATTTACGTGATCAAAGCCACCTGGTTTTACGCGGAAGTTCAATAATATTGTAGAATATATAAAGTTTTAAATTCAAATTCGTATACAGTTTGAAGTAGAATTGATTTATTATTTTTTAAGTTTAATCAATGTTTCTCAACGTGACCGATAACGCCCTCTAGTAGGCTATCAGGGGGGCAGTTGAAGATTAAGTAACAATAATACACGGTAAAAATTATATACCTCATAAGGCAAAATCTATTTTTAAGATAAGCAACAGATGGTAATTTACAAATGTTTGTGAATGTTGTTGAAATAAGTTTGAGATCCTATGGTTTTAATCAATAATTTTGTTTGAGGAAAACTTAAATATATACCTATTTTATATTACCAACACATCAGTTATATTTCACTTAAATCAAGCATTTAGTTGAAATATGCGGAAATGATAATAATCTGCATAAAATTGAAATTATAATAACAAGTCGGCCCGGGTAATGAGATAAAACAGTTTTATCGGTTGTATCCATATGGTTTATTTTGAATATTATCATTTAATTATTTACATTTATTACTAGTAATTTCAATTGCAATTAAATTATACTAGCTGTAATCGCTGCTGTAATAAATTATTAATATATAAGTATTTATTATTAAAATTATAGCTGCATATCATTATTTGCAGAATGAGGATAGATTTTAAACCCTAAGAATTTGGATGAATCACTCTGTAGGCGTTGTAATATTAAAAAATAAACAATGAAAATGTAAAGGTATTTGAGGGGTCCTACCGAGTTTTGAATAGTGGGAGTGGCGGGCTGTGAGGGAGGGTTGCATTAGTTGCCACGCCCTCTCACCTGGTCACGCCTACCTGGCCTATCACCTGAGTTCTACATTGTCACGTCTTAATACATACATGGAGTATTACATAATTACAAGTATTGTTCCACTAATATTTCACATATCGACCATACTGTGTTATAAGTAGGTATAATATGTATATAATATAATAATATAAATAATGCGTGGTGAAATACGAATCCTTGGTGACAACAAACAAACACCATAGAAATACTTAAATTAATTATGCCAAGATAATGTTGCCATAGAATAAGTAATACGTGTTGGTATGGCCACAAACATGGTGGTGTCAATTGTTCCTAAAGAGAAAACGGCCATGAACCGACACATCCTTATAAAGCATAAGATACAACAGTTTGTTTACAAAGAACTGATTCCCAAGAGCAACAAAATGTCACATCGCACAGATAATTAACCCGTATAGGCGCGTATAGTTAACGAATGGAAAATAATCTGGCAGAACAATAGGGTTGAGATACGAGTTGAATTATTAATAGAGCTAATGAGGCGTTCGACGATAGCGGGGTGAGCGGAGCGACCTCGCGCCGCCCGATAGGCCCACGCAGCCTGATTGTCGCCAGTTACCGAAACCAGGGCTGACAAACGAGCGATCCATGCGTGCGCGCAACAACTTACGTCAAAGCGGGTATCCCCACAATATACAGGAAGCTGCACTAAAAAGATTAGAGATCTACATACATACACTCACGCCATTCTCCCACAGGGGTAGGCAGAAACTATAGACTGCCACTTGCTACGATTCTTGCATGCCTCTTTTGCTTCTGCGACATTCATACATCTTCTCATACATACGCGCCGATTGCGAGTACTACGCACCTGACCTTTTTGAAGGACTGAGATCTATTGATAAATATGTATGCTGTTTAATACTGCCGAATTATGAATGTACAGTACAGTCATCAATGTATACATATAATATGTCTGTAGAAAAGTGGTGTCTGTTACATACATAACATACCATCATGCTTATTCCCCGAAGGTTTAGGCAGAGGTGTACTAATGCACACCCATAGTTCGCCGGTATGTTTATGTCCCATGCAACTAACACAAATTCCAAACTCAGAGCTGCTACTGGAAAGTTCATAGAAAAACCCAATAACACTGCTGGACTTGGGAATCGAATCCAGAATGCGCTCAGGACCACTAGGCTAAAGAGGATGTAATTAGTACAAAATAATTGAAAAAAAACAAGTGGAGGGGACTAATTGAGCGATACTGAAGCCGAATTAATGATTTTTTAAATTGTTGCCTATGTATAGGTCGGTTCAGAACTGAAGATGCTTGACTGATTTCTATTAAATCTGGTAGACTATGAGTTTACGGTACTTACTTCTTATAGTTTTTACCCTTAGGTAGTTATGCCACACAATACCTTTCATTAAGGACGATTTTTTATTGGTCATTGACTGGTAAGTTCATAATAACCATACAATCACTCAATAAACAGGTTATTTAAAGCATGTTACTGTACTTACCTATCTGTCTGGATACTTGTTTATTACTTCTTGCATAAACATTATTACGTATTTTTAGAACAAAATTCTAGTCTGCCAACTCTGAATTCCAGGTTTAGCAACCCTATCCCAATAATTACTTGTGTACGCATCAGATTGGATGAAGCACTTAACTCTTCGTAATAAAATCGAGATTAACCCAACAGAACTGTAATTTTACACGCAAAATCTTATCTAATTGTTTAAGTTGTGAAAAAAGTAAAACACGTGCTACTAAATGCTGTAAAGTTGTATCAACAAATCTGTGTTAATAGCACGTTCAGATTAAAAGATAATAATCATGAAGTTATATGCTGAAGTAGTATATATGTAGAAGTTTAAAACAACGTTTCCTGTATTAATTTACGTAGGTATATCATATTTATCTATAGACAAATTAGGAATAATAATAAATAATAAATATTCTTCGACATTTTACACAGCACCATCAATTTGAAACTAAGCAGAGCTTGCACTATGAATACGAAACAATGGATATAATACATATTATAAACTTTTTTTTGTAAATACATGGTACTTATAATACATAAGGAATGTGTGTTAGAAGCCCAACAGAAAAATCTAATAATCAGATTTTCGAGAAAAATCCTAAAATAAGAATAATGTATCATCATCATATCAGCCAATAGAAATTAAGTCCATTGCTGATCAAAGGTCTCTCCCAAAGACTTCCACAAGGACCGCTTATATGCCGCCTGCGTCCAACGACTCCCAGCGACCCTTTTTTTTATAATTTGGGGACCCAGCTACCCTTACCAGTCCAACCTACCAGCCCAAGCATGAACACTTTCGAAAACGTATTCGTATCGAAATCGAGAATAATTTGTATGAGAAGGAGGTTAAGGAACGTAGATGAAGCGAAAGTGGTGTGCCAGGATCGTCGCAAGTGTAGTCTCTGCCTACCCCAATGGTAAACAGATGTAAAAATAAGTATGTATGTATGAGATTTGTAGCAGAAAAAAACTCATTCGTTTACGATACGAATTCGATTCTTCTTCGTGCTTAGGGTCGCCCATCCATCTCGTTGGAGGGCGTCCCACACTACACTTACGAGTGCGTGGTCTCCACTCGAGAACCTTTCTGCCCCAACACATAACTAACAATTTAAAAATTATGAAGTCACCAGAACAATTTTTTTTTTTTTATTATGTTATTCTGAGTTCTAAAACATTTTTAATATTTTTTAAATTTCTTAATTTGTAGAAAAAAACGTGTGATGACGTCACGTATACGGCGGAAACAAAGGAAATTGAACGCTGCCTCACCCGTAGAAAATAATGACGTCAGTTGGAAAAAACTTCAAAATCGGAAATAGGTATCCTATTTTTTAGTTAATGGGTGTTAAAAAAATTAAATATTGTCAATAAATTTATTATTATCTAATAATATAAAATTTGAATGAATGTCTGTCCTGAAATGTTTGTCCTGCGGGTCCCTAAATCTACCGTTCGTGGTCATCGATTAAGCTCATAGTGTACTTGTTCTTTCGTCAAATTCATAGACAAGGAAATCAAAGACATTTTAGAAACAGCAAATAAAAAAAGCGAATAGGTGGGTCATAAAGTGGGGATAAACTAAACTAAACTATTATAACTTTTACAAAAACGGCTACATCGCTCTATGATTTCCTATGAATTTTTTTTATCATAGCAAGTACTACTGGAATTTTCCGAGGTTCTGAACTTCATCATCAGATCCTGAAAAATATACTCTATAAAATATTCCACAATTATTATCAATACATATAGATACACGCATTTGTACATATATGTAGTTGCGCAACTTTATAAACTCGGATTGAGCCCCGCACTCGCTACTCTGACTCTTGATAAGAGGGGTCGCCGACTATTCATTCAAGCTATAATTAAAATAAAATGAATGACCACTGAACGAAATTGTTCGTCTATACAGAATGTTACATACTTTAGATAAACACGAATTATTATTAATCGTTATCTACCTTTGGAAATATTTTCGCAATACCTACAAGTATAATTTGGATGTTTCAGCATATCATGATAAATTGGTTGCTAAGTATTTAGACTTGTGCCTACAACATACATATGTGAATGTTATCATATTCTAGTATGTGACGACATAAGATAAACAAACCGGACAAACATAAGAGAGTATTGATTGAGTATGTCCTAGTATTGGAGACCATTGGAATATTACATCCTATCGTACTAAAGCCTCACTATATTACGTACTAGTAACAATTAAAGTATAACACCAATCAAATGGTAGACGAGTAGGTACTGTGTTTAATAGATATTACTTTATGGTCTTCATAATCCAAATTTCGTCATAGTTATATATTATGCAGGAAAATGAAATAGCCGTATTACTTGAATAAATAGACCACGCTCATTGCGTAGTATTTTAGCACTTCCAATGTGCAATACAGGGTGTATTGATTCGGTAAACATAATTTGGAAAAACTGTCAATAAGAGATCAATGTAGGAATGTCTTGTGTACACTTATTTACATTGCTAAAATATTAGAATATTTTTGCTGTGGGTATAAATGACGTACTAAGTATTAGTTACAAAACTTTATTCAATATCTAGATATATACGTATGTCGACATAATTTGGTCTTCGAGATAATATGTACGTCAGGTTCAGTAATTTAGTCAAACTTACCTAAACCTGTAGTTTTACCATCAAGTGGCTGGTACGACTACAGGTTTCATTTAAAGTCTAAGGTAAAAGACCATAGGGCTTACATCTCACATAACTACAAAATTATTAATTTATAACATAACATACCATCACGCCTGTATTCCCCGAAGGGTTAGGCAGAGGCGTACTAATGTACACCCACAGTTCGCCGGTATGTTTAGGTCCCATGTAATAGGGGGCGAGCCTATTGCCATTAACCGGGTTCAAATTCCTAACTCCGAGCTGCTACTGGGAATTTCCTAGAAAAACCCAATAACACTTTGCTCGACCTGGGAATCGAACCCAGGACCTCTAGCGTAGCAGTCGCGCTCAGGACCACTTAGCTAATGAGGCAGTTATTAATTTATTACTCGAAAAAAATCAGGTAACACGATAATTATTCACATGTTTTCACATCATATTATCACAGTTGCATCACTGGCAGACACTATTGTAGTGGAATGCAACGATACTCGATAAGCAATTAAGATATTGAATAAAACAATCGTTGTCTTTTTCGTTTCATAGTCAGTATAACAACATGATAACGGAATTATTTAAAAGTCTACAGATTATAACGATATAACGTCACTACGGATTGAATAACTCGATGACGTCCTTATCGATAAGATATTTTGCCCATTCGATTGTTTTGAGGCCTCTCATAATCAATTTAATTAGACAGAAAGGGATTCTATTAAATGTAGCTATCGATCCTGATGAAGGAAGACTTCATGGGAACTTGTAGTCTTGCTTGGTTAGTCACATTAGATCATTATAACCATTTGAATGACATCTATGCTCATTATATTATACATGTAAAAGTATTTTGTACGATCGATAAATATATCATATAGGTATCCCAATCACATCACTAAATAAAATAAGAAACGTTCAATGTGCATGAAAGTACAGTCTAATTTTCACGATTTTCGTGCTCAAATTGCCACAATTACGAGACGGTGTCACTTCCACCGTATGTATTGCCATTTCATTTTCCGCGGTTTATATTTTTTTGTTTTAGTTTTTTTTTTGTTTCACGGGCTGCACCTTGTTTTCTTTATACATTGTATATCTTAATTAAGTGTACCAAAAGCACAGCAATTACTAAAGAAGTGTATTTCCCATCCATAGATGTTTTTTTTAACAGCAGACAACCATAAGGCCCGCCTGATGGTAAGCAGTAACCGTAGCCAATGGACATCTGCAACACCAGAGGTGTCGCTCGCGCCTTGCCCACTCTGAGTTTTTTAAATAGGTAACAATATGACTCGTCTAGGCATTCTAGGAACTATAACTCTAATAATCATAACTCAATCCAGATATATTTATATAAATATTTTAAACTAATCATTTACATAGAAACTGTTGTGTTTTTTTATGACAATATTATTCAAATGTTTTTATAAAACGTTGCCCCACACTAGGATTTTCTCCTATATCGTGGGTGCATTTACAAACACAAATTCTTACAACCACAAACACCCTGACACGAAACAACTACATACTCGTACCTGTAAATCATACAAATATTTGGTCCGTGTGGGGATCGAACCCACAATACGTGTCGCATAAGCCGATCGCTCAGCCGCTACGCCAAACGTGTCGTCGCTACTATTATAGCTACCATTCGCTAAATGTCTACGAAATAATAGCTACGCCAGTCCATATAACTACGAAATTATAGCTACGGAAGTCAAATGTTTACGAAATCATAGCTACGATACTCCAAATGACTACGAATGATTGCTACGCTAATCAAATGTCTACAAAATGATAGCTACGCTTCTCCAAAGGACTACGAAATGATACCTACTTCCGATACGCCAAATGTTGTTAAATACTATCAATGCTATGCCAAATGTTACCGAAATTAGCTACGACGGATGTAAGATTCGCTACGCGCTCGACTACGCTTATCCTTATAATACTACGAGTTTTGGTCAGTTCTTACCAATAACGGTTGGTAAACTAGGTGTTACTATATAAGCCCGACTATTTGGCGAATCTTAGATTCTACTTGTAAATCTTCAGATATACGGTTGGTTTATAAGTAAGAATATGTTTAAAATGAAACAGATTTTTCGGGGCTTTTACCACCAGTTTCAGTTAAATTGTTGGTTTTCGTTTTTTTTTTTAAATATCATTAATGGCAGTTACTATTCAGTCGAGTAGGGAGTGTTATTTATAAGACAATTTGAAAATTAACTTTTTGAACATAACATAACATACCATCACGCCTGTTTTCCCCGAAGGGTTAGGCAGAGACTTATGTACACCCACAGTTCGCCGGTATGTTTAGGTCCCATTTAATAGGGGGCGAGCCTATTGCCATTAACCGGGCACAAATTCCAAACTCCGAGCTGTTACTGGGAGTTTCATAGAAAAACCCAGTAACAGCTCGGAGTTTACACTTTGTTCGACCTGGGAATCGAACCCAGGACCTCTAGAGTAGCAATCGCGCTCAGGACCACTAGGCTATGAGGCAGTCATTATTATTGTTTTAACATAATAAGAATGTAATTATGCTCTCAAAAATAACATTATGACTTTATCTATATTATTATTATTATTAAAAGCCCACTGCAGGGCAAAGGCCTCCCCACTCTTCTTCCACATAACTATAAGGAATGGTTAATCTTATTATTTCCTGCAAGATTAAGGATTTACCGTACTTTGAGCTTTTACAAAAAGCTGGGATCAGGGGTACCAAAATCAAATGTATTTAATAATAATTGGCATTGATAATCTGCATGATAAATCTATAAGAAGATCAATTCTTTAACTTGGTTTTAATAAAAAAATACAATGAGAATGTAATACAAGTTTTCATTGAATTGATTCTTACAAATATTTTCTCCATGGTACAAGTGGCATACAAAACAATAATGTAGCACTGACAGCATTAAAACAGCATTTAGTTACCAACACATACATTTACCATCGAGACACATAATTAGGATAAGACGAAAGGCGGTCAGTTAAGCAAACGGATGGCTTGAAAACCAATAATTATGGGCGGCGAGCGCACTCCATCTGCGAACGAAAACTCACTTGTAGCTGTACGTTTTGAAAAGGTTCGCTCAACAAGAAAGTAGTAAACATGTTTTCTAGTCTTAACTGCGTCTACAACCTGAAGTCTCCTTACTTATACGCAGTCGAGTAAACTTTAATTAGCGGAGTGTTCGTGAGAAGCGCTCAGTGAAATTACTCGCTTTATCTTTTAGTTTAAAGGGTTATCTCCACTACGCTTTGTATTAATTAAACATCCTACTATTGTTAAGAAAAAACCTACACTATTTAAATTTGACTGTACGTCGTCTAGACAACGACTTTTATATATGTCCAACGTCGAACTATATTTGCTATAGCTAAATAATAATTCTTTATGATACAGCAGTGGCTATTTTATACAAAAAGACAATGGCCCGCGAATTCTTTATGATAAAAATGGTGTATCATAATGTGACGGGAAATCCAAGTCTTTGTGAGCACGAGACAATGCCCTTACATAAAGTTTTTATCAAGACTATTTTACAGTAGGTATAGAATGATTAAAACAACTTATAAAAAACGGATACTTCCAAAAACATTGTTTTCAACTTAAGTGTGATCACCAAAACTTTATTATGTCGCCAATGACATCACTAATATCCTAATTAGTTGCGATGTGTCTCTGGGAGATAATAAAACAATACAAGTAGATGCTGAGTACCTACTAAGGAAAGTAGAACAGGTATTGCACACGGTGTCAAGCTAGGTATACCTATAATACCCACAGTTTGCCTATTTTCATTTATATATTCTTTCGTTTGATGTCTGATTAAAAACAATTATTGTGATCATAATACAGAATGGTCACTAATGTCATTATCCACGCATATCTATATATTGTTAGATTAATTTGAAATGCCTACTTACCTACGTCACCGGTCTTTATCAAGGACAGATCTTCCCTATTAGTTCCACAAGTGTCGTAGGACAGCTTTGTTGACAATTCTTTTCAATTAACAAAATTACAGACACCATGCAAAATTGATAGTTCTTGTCCCGTGAGGCCCTTATGCCATTCGCTGAATTAGACAATGAACACCTCATTAATTTCTAGATTATTCTATAAAAAGAGACGATTTCTTTTAGGTACCCTCTTTTTCTATAATAACTCAAGCCTAAATAAGGGTCCGGTTGATTCTGATTTGCGCATAAAAACGCAATACCAAAATAAATCGTAATTCAAACACAATTTAATCAAATTTTATTGTTATTCGGATTTGGATACCGGTAATCTACCCTACCCAACCATACATACTACTTTACTGAAAATAAAAGACCGGAAAATCGGTCGAAACTTCGTAAAGTTATCAAAAATTACATTTTCTTACAATTATTTCCCGTGAAGTATTTTGGAAGAAATGGTTGAATACAACCTAGAGTAATTATTTTCTCTTTGAATGACGATTTATTTTGGTATTACGTTTGTACGGTCAAGTCGAGGTCCGCCGGACCCTTAATTACTGGAAATCAAGTTAGTTTTTTACTCACTATTTATACTCATCATAATGATCTATTTTCATAAAGTTTATTTTTGATATAAAGTAACAATGGTTGTCTAAAAAAAATATAAGAAATGCATATTCGTTGAAGAATCGCCAAAATACATTAAGCACAATAACTATTGTAGTTTATAACTACGTAAACATGTCTTGAAAATTGCGTAATGTTTACTATAAAGAACGTTATTTACTACTGTTCTTCAGTTGACAAAACACGTAGATATAGGTAGGTAATACGCTCCATATATATGTCTCAAACGATTACCCACCTACTAGAAGTGACTGTATGAATGATTGGTGAGTCATACAATCTTTCGCTGAAACGATGAAACATGGTGTCGTCATAGGGAGCACTTCTAGTTTGTATTTCATTTTATTTATCTATAGTTATTGCCTCCTGTCTGGGTCATGAATCATATTTGAATAAAAAATTAGAACAAAGGAATGAATTGTTATTTCTGCTAATAATACTAATCTTGGTATTAATGGAGATTATGAGATAACAGAGAATAACCCAAATATTCTTAAAAATGATAATTTAAGTAAGTATAAGTACTGTGTTTTTTTCTATACAGGTAAAATATATTTTTTATAAATATAGAACTAAGGTTCAGTAAGGTTTCACCGAACCAAAAGGCTATGTTCTGTCCTTAGCATCATAGCCTCCAAAGAGGGCAGAGTATAATTTCAATGTGGTTTTCGTTTGAAGGCAATCGTATAAAATAACGCTAAAATACCTATTAGTTGATTATATTATTTTATTAAACCCGGTGACAATTTATTGAAACTATTCAAGAATTAATAAATTATTTAGATTGGTGCCCTGATCTGAAACTTTTAGTTTCACCAAAGATCTTTTTCTTCAACGTTGAAAAGTAATAAATGTATATTAACATCAATTGATTCATGTGAGAGAATCGAATGTGCGTTTTTAGTAAGCTTTTTACCTGCCAAGGATGAAAACCATACCATAGATTTATGTACTAAAACAGACTATTGTTTAAATTATCTTATGCTTTAATTACATTATCATACTATGCTTTTTCCATATTATTTTACTAGTATTATAAAACCTGTAAAGTGCTGAAAATAAAAAACCACTGCGTTATAATAAAGAATAATTACCTATACATTTTAGATAGGTACTTTATTTAAGATCTAAGCTCCATGGAACACATGGAGCTTAGATATAAAAACACGAACATTATTTTGTGTAATATGCGAGGACCTAGAGTAAAATAAAATAAAGAAGATATGTTTGGCTTAGAAATGTTAGTACCTTGTAGGTGTCCCACGTGCTTTATGAGTTGTTACGAGCTTAAAGCTCTGACGGAAAGTATTAAGATATTATTTTTTAACCATATCCAATTATTAATAACTTAATTAAATAACTTTATTATGGAACGTGTGATAATGCAGATAGTATTCAAATGTTAAAATATATAAATAAAAGAATACTTTGTAAATCCCTTACGGAAGGCGATTAGGTACTGTTACCCTGAAAATTACAAGACTGGCTTTTCACCTAGGCAATTACCCGTGTTGAACAATCTACAACTAAGAAGTGTATCATGTCATTACAAAATATTATGAAATAATCGGTTTCACTGTAAATATAGATATTAAATTAACCTTTCAATTAAAATGTACTGAACCGCAAATGTATTGGGTACTTCAGTTTCAGAACTTTCAATTAATACATTATCTGTCATATATATATGTAAAAAAATACATAGGTAATTAGAGTCTTGAGTCCAATGTTACAGAATAAGCATGATGTAGATGATAAACAAATAGGCACAGATTAATAATTTTATCTGTTTAACGGTATTTTTTGGACAATACCACTAGCTGAGGTTGGTAAGTAGGTATAATCTTAAATTCCAATGCATGAAAAGTAATATACGAGAATAATGAACTAATATACAATTCTTTTGACTTTATTAAATATAATAAGCCAATTAAAAATAGATTTAATCAATTAAAGTCTGGCTAAGTTACGACTGTATCCGCCACAACTGATTTTTATTTGTTATTACCGGTATTTTAATTTTTGTTGATGGCTTTCTAAATTTATTCCACTAGTATGATAAGTGGTATTCGAATACCTTCGTGGCAATATGCGTGTGTCGTACCTCGCGGTTGTAGTGGATGAATATCATATTAGACTTACCACATCATTAACTGGTTTATAGTCGTGTTACCTTAGTAATAGTGGCACAACACTAGTATCGCGCTTTGACATCATTAAGTATAATTTAAGTTTCACGAACATTTTCTTACGGGAACAACCCTAACAAGCAAAGTTGTTCATTCGTTGTTATTATCAGTACGCGTACCACAGCCATATGATTGTTTATGTTGTAGTAAAAAATTCTAGCCATTATCAATAAGGAAAATGATGATTGATTCAAATAAATTTAAGATTTCAATCTTGACAAATATGTAAATGTGTTTGAAGAATCGGACATTATTTAACTTGCCTCAACATAACGAGGTTACATCAACTCGAGTACCTACCTGCTTACTTATAGTACTTACGTTAACTTGTTTCTTTGCTGTGCAAGTTACTTTCTAATATAACATTAAATATTTAATAATTATTACCATAACTCAAAAAACATAGACTAATATAGGAAATATAAAGGTAATGTTATTAGAAAAATCTTACCGTAAAATTAATATTGCGATCCTTTCAGCACCTTTGAAAATAAAAACTTCACTCGCGATGCACTCAGAAAAAACTTTAAGACCAAAAAATAGCACCTTGAAATAATGTAAACAGAAACAGTGGTGGTAACTCACGTGTTTTTTTTAAGGAATTCGCAAAGTTTTCGAGAGTCCTTATTTTTTTCAGTATTTCTTTAGGATTCGTTGGCAGTTATAGATCGCGGGTAGCGTGAGTGTGCGTCGGGTCTGTCAGGAGCGATATAGGAGCGTGGTGGACGGTCGGCCACGCAGGCTGGCGGCGGCGAGGCAGCGCGTGCACTGAGTGGCGAGGCTGGCCGGTGGCGCGTCGCTGCCGGCCGCCGCGAGACTCTGCCCCGCGCGTGCGCCGGACCAGTTCCGAACAGCCTCCCGCGCCTTACCACCACACCACCACACCACCACACCGCGACCTGCACGCCTGCACCAGTGCACGCTGCACCACCAACCACCATGCACTTGCCAAACAATCACACAGTCGCACGTAGGTTCCACCGCAACATATTCTAGTAAAATTCGATCCCAGATCTAGAAACTAGCACTACGAAATATCACTTGAGAATTTATGTAAGCAGAATGTCGTCAGATATTGTACGAAGTAATAAATATCCACTAATGGAGCCTGTTGCCCTTATCTTACGACTGGAGCAAGGAGCAAGTATCACAGTAATTAATTCTGTTTACTCATTAGTGAAATAAATTTTATAGGAGTTTTCCTAAATGTCATAATTCCTGAACTAACGGATCCGTGTTATGTGCGTACCTACTGATAACTTGAGTCTAAGAGGTAGGCAGACAATAAGTATTGGTACAACGAAATAAATTATGATGTTCAGTTTGTGTAATGTATCTGAAGACAAATGATATTGATCATCAATTTATGTTAATCAACACTCGTGTAATACCCGGCTCGTAATTTTGACGTCAATAATACCTATTTAAATCCTATATACAATTAACTACACTATGGATTTATTGAATGAAACATCATAACATGCAAATACTGCGGATAAATAAGAGGAAATACCTGACAATAGTATTGTCGCATTAAAATTAATCAGACGACGTGCGCAATTATTCATAACGAGATAACTGTTGTATTTAATTATAAATATTTCGAGGTATTTGTAAATTTCCTGAAAATATATTTTCTAATGTAAATAACATTATATACTTGTGAATACTTAGAAAACCAGGCATAAGTTTGTTAGTTTGCATTGTTCTATTTAAAGCTTTTTTGCAGTATTTGTTAAGTTTGGTATTATTCAATAGAAATCAGATTTAGGCGTAATTATTAAAAGTTAGCATGACAGAGCTAAATAAAAAGACTCAGTGATTTCACTCAATAATGTATATAACTCTAAACATGCAAATGCTGATAATCAAAAACAGGAAGACTCTAACAAAAGTCGTTATTTTGAAATGGACAAGGTAAATAAATTATCTGTGTTATTCTTATTTCTAGAACGTTTCTTTTAGTATCTCGTGATTTCTACCTATGGTTACGGATCCTCGCAGCATTTATCAAAGATCAATCGACATCGCGGGACTAGATCTCACAACGTATACATGAGAGTTTTTCAGCCAAATAACCAGCATGTGAGAAGCATATGTTTGACTACTTACAGCTAGATACAACTGCGCGACTGATAAACCACGAATACTTAGGGTGACCTTTGCTCCGCATTGGCAATAATAGGCTGTTGCTATTTGCTTATTCGAAAATTTCATTATCATTCGTAAGCTAATTTATTGGCTAATTGGCTTTTATTATCGCTCGAATATTTGGGTCGATCACAGCATCTAATTATTTGAACTTTTTAGTCGGCACCAACGCTCTATTATGGTCTGGTTATGAATACTTTAGACACCTAACAAATTCGGCGTTGAAAATATTTCGGAATCTCAACATTCACAATAACTCGGACATGTCTGAAATTGCGATAAATAGTTTACCTACCTACGTAGTGTGATCCAAATCCAAAGTCCGGGTTCGAATCACTCGTACAACTTTATCTTAACGCTTGAGCGCACGCCTCATTATGAACAACACAATAAGAATTCAACAAAGGCGGAATATTGAATGAAGTGACACTTGCAGTTCAGATACCTTGATATTTTTTCCTGTTGAAGATAACAACATACGTGCTGATTCAATTCCAATCAATTTTCAACTAGCACTAGAGATATTACATCAGTCAACGTCACGGCGCGCGCCGTTAACAAACGACAAACAATGACAATTACGAGCAACATCGATACGTAATCAGTCTTGTCGTGTAATAAGCTCTTATTATTATGCTTGCTAGAATAATTAGCTTGTCTTACCCCTAAAATCATTAGGGTGGGAATATACCTATGTCCATTTGGCAAACTTCAGGGTAGGCAGAAGTGTAAAGATGTTCATCTATACATAGTTCGCCAGTGCACAAATCTAAACTTCGATTTGCTACTGAGAATTGAATAGAAAAATAGATTTAATACATATACATACATTTCATAAAACAAAAACATTTAATACTGGTTTTGGGAATTGAACCAGGGAGTTCAAACGATAGCCGCTCTTGCGTGCACTACATCTGATGAATGTCATTGTACCCTTGTTATGAGGTGGATTACCGTGTTATTTAATAGTCAATTAAGAGTCTGACATATCCCGTTCGCAACCCCAAGTTCCTAATTAAAAAAGAGTACAGTATAATGCTTAACTTAACGGAAACTTCATGTGGAATGATCATAGGGCTAGATGCTTGTCTGTCAATCAAATAATGCAGTAAAAAGTACTATTACAAAGATATAATCGCTTGCACAATGACTGATAGGTTGAGTCACTCGCGTGTTTAGGGGATTCATAGAACTTATTTAACCTGTTATCGGTCCATCTCTTTATCATACGAAACGTGCTAATTCTGTATTCTAAACCGATAGGAATAAGGGCGATGAGTCATTTGCAAATATATATTACGAAAATTACGGAAACGTATGTTAAAATAATATGGTTAAAGTATGAAATTGCCGTTTTATTGAAATAGGGACTTCGAATTGACATAGAACCTTCATGATTTGAGATATTTGAGTGAAGCTTTTTTCACATGGTACCTATGAGGTTCTTCTTTTAAAAAATGTGCAACATTCGATTATGGACTTTCAGTTGTTTTTTTTATTCAGCTTAGACAAGAAAGATGGATACCTACTTCGAAAATTCGAGTGATTTTTGAATACGAGTTCCGACGCGGAACTAACGCGGCAGAAACAGCTCGCAATATCAATGTTGCTTTTGGAAAGGGGAATGGTACTTATTTGGAATAAATATATATGTTAAATTAAAAAAACAAAGCTAAGAATTTAATTGGTCTAACATTGTTAAGTTAAATTCATGGAAGTTGCGAGGCAACCCCAATACAAATATACTAATAACTTACAGGGGCTGTCTCAATTTTTGTAATGAACAACAATGTATTAGTTATAATAAAAACATTTTAATTTAATTTTAATTTAAAAAAAACATTTTTTCAGTAAAAATCGGCAATTTCATACGTTAACTCCTAATACAATTCCTCACTGCCAGTCACATAGGCATCTCGTGAGAGGAGAGGTAGGTAATATCTGTTTCGTCCGTGGTAAGACCTCAAGTGGTCTGATAGGCTAGCGACTACCACCTTGACACCTTGGTTTGTGTTTCGACTTTTGCTTGAGAGAGCCAGTTTCAACTCAGTTGCTTCAACTCCAGCAGTGTGCCAACATTATTGATGAACTAATATTATTGATGGGTATATTTTTATTTTTTTTATATAAAAGGATGAAAAATACGGGGTTTCTGACAGCCTGAGTTAAGCGATACCGCAGTCTATGAATGCAAGCAACGTATCACTAGCGCGTTGGACCTCAGTCCTAGAAATTGCACTTGCTACATTCCCCTCCAAACCGGGACACATTAATGTTAGCGTCAAAATGTTTGGCAATGCCCTTCTGTACTAGCTGTAATGCTGTAGCTAGAAGAACTCCAGCAACACTCTTACAAATCTCCTCATAATTAATCTCGAAACTAATCGTTAAATTGCTTTAATTCATTCGCCTAGTGAGCCTGAGCGTGACTGCTACGCTAGAGGTCCTGGGATCGATTGCCAGGTCGATCAAAGTGTTATTGGATTTTTCTATGAAATGTAGCAGCTCGGAGTTTGGGATTTGTGCCCAGTTAACGACAATAGGCTCGCCCCCTATTACATGGGACCTAAACATACCGGCGAACCGTAGGTGTACATAAGTACGCTGCTGCCTAACCCATCGAAGAATACAAGCGTGATGACATTAATCTCGAAAATTTTCTGCGTTACGTCTCAGGAGTTCTGAACGGATGGAAACTTGTAAATTATCCTTTATGAGTTGAACTGTGTAAAATTACTGCTAGTACATTTCCAAAATATCAAATGCAGTTTTGGTGTGAAGGCAATACAATTAAATAGATCCTTTAGGCTTGAACGCCGCGAAGTGTCCGACCCTGCGCCGGCGCCGCGCTGCCCGCGACGCAGTTACGTATTAGGTTTAAAGGTCATTTTAGCTCATAATGAATGACTAAGTAGTGACAGTTTAATGTTTACTAGTACAACGCACACGAGTCCATCCAGCGATTAGTTTTGATGAAGTAGTTTTGCAAAAGTTCGAGTCATTGCGTAAATTTTAATTTCACTTCTCACGCAGTGTGTTTATTTATTTATACGATATTATAATAATATGATTAGATGTGGTTTGGAGCCACCAAACTGGATTAACTGGATTAGTTTCGCCACGACCTTTACTATGCTTCTATCCTTATCCCAATTTATGAGGTTGATGAAGTAGGTTCCTCCGGTTTCCTTCCAATTCAAAGTTCTGCTTAGTTAATTAATCAGTTATTTTCTTTGTAAAAGTATTTTTATTTGACATAATATGGAAATAAAACCACTTTTACGAATTTCATTGCGTTATATTTAAATCATGTCATTTATGTCAGAATTTTTCTTTGATCTCTGTATTTCCTTATTTCAATCTAGCATGTATAGAGTTTATACATTCCCTTGCCTCATTGGGCGTCTGCTGACGATAAAATCCTAGCTTCGATTCTCAATTCAAGAATTCTGATTGGACATTTTATTAAATTCTCAGTAGCAGCATAGAATTTGGATTTGTGATAATTTAATGAAAATACTTCGCCCCCTATTACATCGGACGTACTGAAACATAACCGGCCAACTGAGATAGGTTCGTTTTGCAGATCTACAAAGCACTTCTCTGATAATAGTTTTGGGCATATTATTGTTATCATTTCACATAATGAATTAGATTACCTGAAAAAATTGCCAAGCGATACCAAAATATGAACAGTTATTGTACCTATCCATATCTTTGTAAGTTTATGTAACTAGGTAGATGAATGTGATTTCTCGGTGTCATAAAATCTATTGAACTATTTGAGGATTATGCAAAATTTTACACATGATCTATTTTACGTCACATGTACCAATATTGTTCATACACCAAATTTAATTTGCAGAATGTAAACGAATAAAAATGAAGAAAGAATTATAGAATTAAATAACTTAGCATATAGGGAATAATTCATTACATTGAGAAGTTTTCTGATAGGAATTTAGGGTACCTAGGTACATCACACACAGAGTATTTTGAATTGCGGAATATCCTCATGGAACTTCTTTCGCCTGAGGAAGAGGCAAGATTTGTCGAACTAATAGCGATTAGAAATTACAGTTTTCTTTCCTAGCCATAGGCTTATTAAATACAAAATAATCAATTTCACAGAAACCTATGGTATTATTTTCACGTAGATACCTACTTATAAATATGTATGGAACCAAACCGTGCTTAGTCAGCGCAGTGATTCTTCTTCTATTTCTTCTGTATCAGTAGATGACGTCTTCCCGAGCTTTTACTTCCTATATAATTTTACTGTGACTTACGCCATTCTTCTTTATAGTAGAATACATTATAATGTAGACCACATATTTTACTTTAATGCGATTTCATCACATGGAGTGATAAGAATCTAGAAATACTTCTAGTCCTTTTAACAACATTACCTACGGATGGCAGCTAAATCAATGTAGCTACCAATTAGTGTCAACAACTACTGTATATAAAAACATAACTGTATACCTACATATAATAATATAATATGTGAGCTCTATCAGCAACGAATACTGATTGGGACTAATACATAATGCATTGAACGCGCATACATTTTTTAAAATTGATTATAACTAGTAGTGAAGTAAGTATGTAGGTTAGTAGATACTAATGGCAAACGTAAAAGATATATATTGTACTAATAAAGGCGCTCAATAGCAATCTAATAACTCCTAGGTTAATAAACGTCATGTTTCTGCATCGAAAATATGGTTTCTACGTAATATCTACGTGCGTAGCCTATCGCGTGTTTACGTTCACCGACTACGTAGGAATGAACGGCAAACATTTGATTAATATCAATAATCTGCTGCGAAGAAATACGTCTGATGTACCTTCACGTTTGTAATGTTTATCGAGCTAGTTTTACCTTAAACTACCGATAGGATCTTCTTCTTCTCTTTATAGGTTTGTTTGAGCAATAGGTTGCTGCTTGGCTCGTTAAAAAGGTTGTGAGGTTAGGTCTAGGCAAAAATGATAAGTGAAGCCTGATTGCCTGAGCCGTGTGTAAAATTCGGCTCTATAGATTTCAGTCTTTAGCAAGTGGAATCTCAGAAAATCTCAGACAGGATTCGAAGCTGCGTCCTCCCGGTAAATACAGCGGATACTTTAGCCAACTAAGCTATCAGAACAATGCTTGTGATAATAATCACGTGGGAGAGCCATGCTTCGGCACGAATGGGCCGGCTCAACCGGAGTGATACCACGGCCTCACAGAAAACCGGCGTGAAACAACGCTTGCGTTGTGTTTCGCCGAGTGAAGGAGGTTACCGGAGGCCCAAATACCCTTTTAAAAGGCGGGCAACGCACTTGCGACTCCTCTGGTGTTGCGGGTGCCCATGGGCGGCGGTTATCCCTTACCATCAGGTGATCCGTTTGCTAGTTTGCCCCCCTATCTCATAAAAAAAAACTTAAATTATTTCTCTTTCTCATCCATATCGTCAGAATTAGGTTCATAAAGTTTCCATTTTTAATCGTTTTATGTGGAGATTTTTGCATAGACCTTTATTTCCAGTGAAGTGCAACTCCATGAAGTATAAAGGTTTATACTTGATGGAGTTGCACTTAAACATAAATCACATCAGGGGTAACATTTAATATACGACTAAGATATAGGTAAAGATAACGTTTAAGCCTGTACCTACTTTGTATCTTCCGTCGCCAGTCTAAACGAGTACCTACACATGCGAGCTACGTAAAGCTTGCGGTTACACAATTCACACTTGATCCTTGTAACGTGCAGATCATTATCCACATTATCGATCGACGTGATTTACTATAGTAAACTGATAATGGCGCCACTAATAACTAACCAGCCAACACATGCCTCTATACTCGTTGGGTAAATTACCATCGTTCAAACCTAACGAATGTCGGTTAAATTGTGTAAATCGATCAATAATAACACATAACGAGCACAGCACACTACAATGATTTAAACAAAGTAACGCATTACCACTTCTACAATACAAGCAATTACGTTTGAAAATATAGGTACGCCTTGAGACCAATCACGTCCAACCTGCTTATTAATAATTCACGCGACGCAAAATAAACAAATAATAATAGGTAGAGAATAAAAGTATGCTGCGTTAAAATAGCTCGAATAAGTAAACGAGCACAATTATCCAGCAAATAGTTGTGTATATACACAGTGTCTCAGCAAGCTATGTAATTTCCCGTGTTGTATCTTTTATGATCGGCGCGACACGGCGCCACCACCGTCGGCTTCTTATAAAGAACGTTTATGCTAATATATCAACCACTAACAACTGTCCAGTACGAGACATATCTCGTCCAATACAACAGCTTATAAATTATTGAATAAATTGTAATTGTGACTATCCTATCAATCAATCAGTAGGTCCGCGGTGGTTTTTGCGGGACGCGTGTAGGAATGTAAACTTGGTTTCTTTCTAACAGATAATAAACCCATGGTCACCTAGTGTGTACTTTATGAGTTCCAAACCATTACTTGAGCTGTTTATGCAAATGTTACTTTATATTTGCAGGGAACAATAGATCGGATGTCTGACATTGTTTCGTCCCGTAGCGCCGCGAACTACTTGATAGGCTGAAAACAAACGCTTTATCAAACCTAATTAGCATAATTATTGTGACGTTCCATGACATAATTGCAGAATAGATTTGCATTGGGTCATTAACTGACTCCAAGATCTTTATTATGATGCTCGTGAAAATTCGCTGACTGCGCTACTTACTGTTTCTAATGGTAGTGAGTGACACTACAGACATTACCGAATTTTCAATAAACATGCTTTGCAACTAATATTTTAATGGCATACAATTGAGGCAACAACCAATCTATCCTCAAGTGGACTAGACTGATAATATATAGGAATTTTGAAGGAAAATAATTGATAAAGGCTGCGATGAGAGTGAGAGATAAAGAAATGGGATTAAAGTTTTTTTCTTAGGGTCATCTAAAGTATCATATGGATCTTCTAGATTAAATATCAACAGTCATACAGTTCCTGTCTGATCATGCTCATACATGACGAGGAAGCTTGTTGAAATGTAGAATAGTTTCACTCTGCTGCTAGAGTACTTACGTCTGGGGTGGTACCACCGCATTGCCAGATATTCTGCAGGAAAGCATTAGTGTGTATCATTTAAGAGGCCGTCCTAAAAATTCACTCGATCGAGTTTAGGTAAATTCTATGTTTGTGTGCGCTTTTCACGCACACATGGCTGCAGATCGAGCGTACGAGCCTATAAACAATGTTGATCCTTTCATTATTAAATTAATTTTCTAGTTTTATTCTCGTTAGTTTCTTTTTGTATTTTCAATTTTGTTTTTAATATAGTATATTTTTATACATACAATATACAATAAACATCAAAACATAAAACTTTGAAGGCGGAAATTGGGGTGAAAATTGTAATTTTTGTAGCTACTCATTACTAATAAATACCTAGTGACGAGTTTAATGATTTATGGATTTTTACATTTTAAGGGTAGGAAACGGGGGTTGAAGCCTGAAGGTTAATGTACTTATTAGTATGGGTGAATAGTTTTTAAAGGTAGGTATTTGAAAATGAGATATATAGCTACTCATCATAAAAAATGTGTATCAGGGATTTTGAATTTTCAAACTTTTACTTTGGAGGGTTGATAGTTTTATCTTTTTCTAGGCACTTCAAAATCGTAATATTTTGTTAAATGTTTATCAAAACACATTTTGGTCACGACTGAAACCGCTCGGTTGTATGTACATCTGTGCTAATTGTGGTATGTAGTTTAACTTTGCTCCACTTCATCGTGAAAAGTGTGAGATGAGATGTCTGAAGAACTGGTATTTGTTTTTCATAATTTACCATGCACGTAGAATGTGCCTAATGAAGGACCAACATAAGGCATTAATTTTGTACTACAGTAGTAATCACGGCGATAGCTACAATTTTCATACCTTTGAATGTATTAAAACCTTTGCTTATAAATAATTTATTGTAAGATGAGGTTGCTTTTGACTAATGAACATAGAGCTTTGTAATAGGTGCTATGATTGTATAATTTTGTTTGTAATGTATATCATTTAATGGCATATTTTAAATCTATATCTATTACTAATATATAAAGCTGAAGAGTTTGTTTGTTTGTTTACTTGAACGCGCTAATCTCAGGAACTACTGGTTCGATTTGAAAAATTCTTTCATTGTTCGATAGCCCATTTATTGAGAAAGGCTATAGGCTATATATCCTCATATATCTCCTATATCTCCTCTACACGGACGAAGTCGCGGGCAGAAGCTAGTAAAATATAAAGTGTTATAATAGCTACTAAATTACCAAGCATTGCGCTGTCTAAATTTGAATGCTTGAATTGCCGGCAAAAACATAATACCATAATAAATCGTAATCCAATAAATTATGTTTTACTTACGATATAACTTGGTATTACGTTTGTATTAGAAATTCGGTGGCCGACTCTTGAGAGCTATAGGTATTATACTTAATGTCGCAATCAGACGCAGTCGCAGTCGTAAGTACCTCGAACATAACATACCATCACGCCTGTATTCCCCGAAGGGTTAGGCAGAGGCGTACACTCATGTACACCCAAAGTTCGCCGATATGTTAAGGTCCCATGTAATAGGGGGCGAGCCTATTGCCATTATCCGGGCACAAATTTCAAATTCCGTGCTCCTACTGAGAATTTACTACGCCTGCTTTTATTAATAAATATATTTTTTTATATATATTATGTTATGCCAATGTATAAAATAAAAATCTATCTACTTACTGATCTAATACTAAATAGGATATTTGCATTAGTAATTTTCCACTTGACTGTACCATGCGCACGAAGGCGGGTGCCAATCTTTTTGGCTGGGCAGAGGTTGTTACCTCTGCCCAGCCAAAAAGATTGGGAACTACTGTACTGTACGTTTCCAAAGGAACTACATCCCAAGTACAATCAGGCTGTAGGATGTTCTTCAAAAAAGAAGTGTCTTTTCAATAGATATTACTGACGTCACCTTTAAGACGTAAATTCAGAATGTGAATGCAAATTTAGACCTGGCAGGTGGGACTCGCGGCGGCTTAGTGATCATAGCATCTGATTTATCTAACCAGAAGACGCAGGTACAAATTTTGATCGCAGTCGAGTTTTTCCATCACTAAAATAACTTCATAATAATATCTAGGAATGTGCAAAAAAATCACAAATAATTAACAGTTCATATTTAACTTGATAAAAATTAACCAAATTTTAATCTCTGGTTTCAAAATTAATAATTATGATTTTCGTAATCAGCCCCTGAGAATCCTTGAAATTGACACCCATATCAATTTATTTAGAAAAGTACTTTCGTAATCAGCCCCTGAAAATCCTTGACATTGACAGCTGTATCAATTTATTTAGAACAACAATGTCCGCTATCTTGGATTTAAAAATTAATGTCATTTTCGTAATCAGCCCCCAAAATTCTTTGAAATTGACACCCATATCAATTTATTTAGAAAAGCAATGTCCGCCATGTTGGATTTCAATGTTAATATCATTTTCGTAATCAGGCCCTGAAAATACTTGAAATTGATACCCATATCAATTTATTTAGAAAAGCAATGTCCGCCATCTTGGATTTCAAAATTAATGTCATTTTCGTAATCAGCCCCTGAAAATCCTTGACATTGAAACCCGTATCAATTTATTAAGAAAAACAATGTCCGCCATCTCGGATTTAAAAATTAATGTCATTTTCGTAATCTGCCACCGAAATTCCTTGAAATTGACACCCATATAAATTTATTTAGAAAAGCAATGTCCGCCATGTTGGATTTCAATAATTTTCATTATCAGCCCCTGAAAATCCTTGAAATTGATACCCATATCAATTTATATAGAAAAGCAATGTCCGCCATCTTGGATTTCAAAATTAATATAATTTTCGTAATCAGCCCCTGAAAATCTTTGAAATTGACACCCATATTAATTTATTTTGAAAAGTAATGTCCGCCATCTTGGATTTCAAAAATAAACATTTTCGTAATCTGCACAATGAGAAACTTGTACTACCCATACTTCCTACAAAAAATACCAGACCATATTATAATATAGGGCTTTTCTAGAAATAAGAAGTTATAAAATAATCAACGTATCAAGTTGTGTTAATCGCAGTATAATTTGGGAAAATATTTACGTCGAACAAGCGCACGCCTGTGACACAAAGCGATACGTCCTCTCGCTGGGAAGGCCCAATCGTGACTGGCGCGAGCGGCTTTGCGCGCTCGATATTATAGCACAATTATAGGCCTTTTCATCTTTGATTTACTAAATCAAAATATTTTTTTTTTGAAAAAATAATTTTTGATCCTATTAGAGGGATAACTGAAGATTATTAAGTAATTTAAAAAATAATCAAAATGTCTTTCTAAAAAATAGAAAAAAATACATATTTGTCTGCAAGTTTCACGAAAAATTACGTTACGTAAATATTTTTTTCCTGTTATATTTTGTATGAAAATTGAAAAAAGTGCTTCCGCTAGTGCCAAGTAGAGCATATGCTGGGTTTTATAGTATTTTTTTATATTCAGTAATACTAATATTTTCTTGTAAACCGATCATCAAACTTCACTCGAAACGCGTTTTTTGGGAAAAGGAGTTGTCAATAAAAGAGATTTACGATTATTATAGAAGTAAATTGAAAAATCCATTTCCGCTTGTGCCAGGTTTAAGAACAGTTATTTTCAAATAATTAATAACTTTATATAAATTCTTTGTAGATTCCTCACAATCGGTCAACAAAATTCACTAAAATGCGTCAATTTTTAGGACGGCCCCTTAATAAGATGTGCAGTGATTGAGCCATCGTTTTCTGAGCTACGATTGGCAGGTTAAATTCCCCTACAGAACAAATATTTGTACGACCTACCGGTAGCCGATTCCGGTATGGTATGGTATGGGATGTAGTTGGCATCCAAGATATGGTAGATTGTTTAATATACTTACACATAAGTATTAAGAGGAAAAAAAAACAACGCACCTAGACCTGGAAATATGCAAAGAATGTTCGTAGACGTTGAAGCTCAGTTTACCCATAAAACTCATAAGGAACCTAGCTCAAATATACAGACTAAACAAAGCGTTCACAGGTGCGTCAACAGGTGCTCACGGCCAAATTGTCCGATAGACCGATACATAATTATGTATATCAAGCTGTCAGCGCTAAAATGGCCTAAGTGTCAAAATAAAAGCTCAGAGACTTGAAGTCAAAGTCAAAATCATTTATCCAATATAGACACTAGGTAGTACTTTTTGTACGTCATTTTTACATTATAGACATCCCCCAAAACGCCCGCCCTTCAGTATATATTATTGTCATACGGTCTACTGGATTCACATTTACTGAGAATAAGAGAAATATTTACACCCTGACCTAATCTAATAATAAATTAATCGTAAAAAATATTTTTATAAGACAAGCGTTTACTTAAATGCTCAAAAAAGCCTAGTCAGAATCCAACTCTTAGAAACCACGTAGGTATCTAATGGCTTAAACCGCCCATCACAATTAAACGTAGGTATACAACATTTCGTACAATACTTTTTGTATCTGGAGTGAATCCTGGAAGACGATTTAGGTCATCCTTATCATGTTAATGCAGTACTAAGAACTGCATCAACTTGTGAAAAAAAATTAACTCCGTAGGATATGAGGTAGTGGTTCTAGTTGAGCTTGCAAAATTTTATCTTAACAAACAAACATACAAACACCGCAAGTTGATTTCAAAGCTTGTAAAAAATGGTGTAATATTTTATTTTATATATGCATTTGAATAATTTAGACATACAAACGAAAATTCTTTGGGTTATGCCATTTTTGTGATGACGGTATGTACAAACCCTGTTCCATGTACTCCGGCGGCAATTTAGCGTGTGTCTCACATACAAAATGCCTAATAACCCATGTGTTGCTAGCCGATGCCGCAATTACATCACCCATTGACTTCCAGACGTGAGTACCACTCCTTTGTTTGGCAAATAGGTAACCCTTTCAAAAACCGGTCAAGTGCAAGTCGTGTTTGCGCAAGAGTTCCGTGCTGTTTGCACTCACAGTGGACAATATCATTCACTAAATTTTGAAAAGTAATACTTGTTAAGTAACCTTAAACAAGCTTACAAAGTACGTAAGCTGTGAACGTTTTGTTTTCTTTGATTCTTGGTTTTCTATATTGCTCTTTGTTTTATTACACTTGCCTCAAATAGTGAAAAGAAAATTAACTAGTCACTTATTATAAATAGTCTACAAGTAAAACAGAAGCATGATTCATGACGCCACGTCGGCGCGGCGTCTGCATTCAGGAAGTAGAAAAATAACCACTTTGGACTGTTCTTAAAACTGAAACCACATCGTGTTGAACAAAAGCACAGTGATCCATGAATCATCAGCATCTGAAGGCAATAAAAAATACATATGTAATGAAAAACATAGTAGGTAGGTATAGTATAGAGTCTGCAAGTCACTGGTATTAACTGATGAGCTGTCAATAGTGACGATGATCTGCCATCCTTCATCTTCTTCATCAGGTTTCATCATCCTCAATTCATTAAAAACCTTGAAACCAATAAAAAACTTTTATTATAGTTTCAGTGGATATTCGTCACTGCCACTTTAGCCTAGGCCTCAGTGCGACTGTTACTTGAGGTCCTGAAGTCGATTCCCAGGTCGGGCAAAGTGTTATAGGATTTTTCAATGAAATGCTCAGTAACAGCTCAAAGTTTGGAGTTTTTGCCCTGTTAATGGAAATAGTAACCCCTACATACACGCCTATTACACGGGACCGAAACTGTGGGTGTATATTAGTACGGCTCTGCCTAACCCTCTTTTATTAGATGTGTATCCGCGGGAATATAGTTTTTCACGTCTTAATACTCTCATACTACCTACACTACAATCCTTTCTGACCACCATAGCGTGTTTCGACTTTTACTCGTGAAAGCCAGTTCCTCCTCGACTCCTGGGGTACGGTCTGTCCGTAGGGGGTCCTCTTAAAGCTCGAAAACTTAAATCCTAGTTCGATACCGAGTTTTAAGTTATGCGTTATTAAACTGTATTAAAACTTTACTTATTAAAATAGATATCTAATTTGCACTTGTTTATCAAAGCAGCATTTGCGGAAAATTACAATGAGGGTATACATAATAGGATAATAATGAGGTTATCATTACCTACAGTACACTAGACCACAGAACACAGCGAGACAGTCCGCGGACTTGTTCCACTTACTCAATGAATCTCAATTATTATCTAGGGCCGGTGTTTCTAGCGTCGCACATTTTATCTATGAGATATAACGATATTGGGTTAGTTAGTGCTAATTTAAAGTTATGTTAGAGTTAGTATGTTTATGTTAGAAGATGAAGTCATGTTAATGTTATTACTTGCGTTTTGCTAGGTGGACCTTATTAAATGTTTTAAGTTTTACCTGTAAGCTAGAAGTTTGAGGATTTCTCAAATATCTAAGCTGCTGTTTGTGATCTTGGTTTGATCTATTATACCGATATGTTGATGACGACTCTGTTATTTTCTGTAGAACTTGGAAAAGTTGACCATTGCGCTTAATATTATTGGCTAAAGAAGGGGGGGGGGGGTGTTAGCTGAATAAATGTAAGACAAAGGCAACTGAAAAAGAAAGCCAAGCACTCCATACCTATTTGGTCTGCCAACAAAATAATGAGCATTTTCGTGCCAAGTGGTGTTTCAAAGAAGAAAATATTATCCATTATCACACAGGTTTTCTTTTATTCTACTATATAACACATTTAGGTACTAGTTAATAATTTTCCTTTTTACAAAAAATGGTGAAGTACCTAAGTAGTTAAGATACTAATTTGATAAATTATTTATAGTTTTATGGAAAATACAGAATACAAGAAAAAAGTGTCATTTTTTTTAAATATCTTCTTCCTCCCCTTAAATAATATACCTCGTTATTAAATCCCCTTAAACAATGAGCTACAAATAAAAACTCTGCCATCTTTATGCATCAAGATATCGCTGATTTCTACACACACTAAGCTTCTGACTTCAATTAATTCACGCGATAAATTGTTTATGCGAAATATGACACAGATAAAACGACTAATATGACATAAATTTAAGAGTTAACCTAACCCACATAGCGGTTAATTAGTGCCTTTGAGTTTCACAAAAACTAGTGTCATAATTCTCATGAAACGTGTGTGCAGGGCATCCAATAAGATTAAAGTTTCCTTTAATCTAATATGATTAAGCTGTAGCAATCATAAAAAAATATACGGCGATAGTTGCCAGAGTTCAATTTTTGTTTGGCAGCTATCCAATAGATTATTTTACATGACTTTCAGATAATTCATTACAGTATTCATATTGGAATTATTCAGATATTTTTTTTTATTTATGAACTTGCTTGCTTGCTTTTACTGAAAGACTCGACGAATTAATTGCGATGGTTAGGAAAAGTGATACGTCACTTTCTCAATAAGGTCGTGTATTAGGTATTAAAGTATTAAGGGTTTATTTAAACTACTCCAATAAGGTTTTTATTTTTTTGAGATTTAGTTCGTAATTGACAGGTGGAAGAACTCTGTCGCTGAGATGCTGCCACTAAGCCTAAGGTAAGCAGAAGCGTAATGAAACTAGTGAAATTACTAGATATAAAAGATAATTGACAATGTTCATCTCAGTTCATTCAACATGACTTAATGCACTTTTTACTTTGTTATCCACAGCTGACTGGCCCGATTATAGTACCCCGCGAAACACCAGTTTTGTCCCAAAGCGATTTTACATTTCCTTCCATTCATTCACAGAACAATTGCTGTGATGTTCATACCTTTCTATTTCTTTAATATATCTACATGTGAGTTGCATTAGACTGGATTTCATAAAAAACCATCACACCCGTATTCCAAGGGTCAGGCGTACTGATCTACATGCACATGCGCGTTGGCAATTCTCTCACATCTTTCTCTCGAACTTTTGAAGTTTATTTCGTCGTGCACTTTTGCCACGTTTTCTCTTAAATGTTAATTCAAGTGAAAATAAATTGGTATAAATAAAATAAATCTTTCACGCACGTGAGGTTAGGCCGTAAGGGTGTGATTTTTCCAATTCTAAATTCGAATTTCAATTGGTTTTTCTCAATTGTAGCTCTATATTACAGTTCTGGATTAACATTTTTTTTAAAGGAAAATCACAATTATGTAAAATTTCAATGATAAGGTGACATTTTTACAGTGCCCAGAGCATACGGCACTGGGTCTATAACACATAGATTCATGACAGTAGTGATCTTTACATGAACACTATATTATCACAACTGAGTACTAAAATCTTTGCTTAAAAATCGTTATCATAGCCAGATATTTCCTAAATTATCAATTTGTCCGTTCGTACCGCTTTGGCTAGCTAGCAAGCTAGCTACGTAACTATGCTATCGATTTTTAAGTAAAGGTTTTAATTCTCACTCAGACCTTCCAGGAATACATACATGATTGTATGTTACATTGTAGATAATTATCATTTCCTACTTTAAAGTCCTTCTTTTTAAACGAAATCAAACCTTAAACTAGTAAAGTATAGGCTTTGATTTTGATTAATGACGTAACAAGAAAAACCTTTATATAATGAATTCATCTTCCCAATTGTCTTCATACGTCATCATTGGTATCATAAAGATTTCTCCCACAGCTTAAGAAATTAGAACACACGACATCACTCTCAAGACCGATACCTCACGAAGTTAACCACTTACATTAAACGTAGTAATAAAAAGTGTATTTTAGTGTCATTTTCATTAAGTTATTCAGTTCGCATGTGAGAAGGACGTGCGCGCGCGCCGTTCGTGGGGCCCGTACGTGTCAGCATCCAACACCCGCACGGATGGTACACGGGAACGCTAACAGCTCCCTAATTGCATCAATTAAAACGACCACTTCAATGATATTAAATCCTACAGCCTCTGAATATCTAATAACCAATTCGCGGTAAACTTCAATTAGATATATAATTATCGCTTTTATTATTATTTCATATAATAACAAGTGGTGGCCAACTTTGTCCACTTTAATGTAGATTATATTTATAAGTTCCTGTTTGTGTAAATCATAAACTAATTTAATTGTGTCCTATACATAGTGGCCTTGGCGATCATTTGAATACATGGGATGAAATGGTGAATGTATTTAAAAGATAGCGAAGTTTAATTATAATAAGCACAATGTATCTACGCGCTTTGAAAAAGCGCCAATGAAAAAACTGCACCCGACTTTTCGTTCTGAAAGTATTCTATAATATTTGGAATTACATTATATACTGCTTTCACAGGAAAACCTTCGTAATAAATATTATTATCAGCAATTAGGTACAAATAACAATAGGAACATACCTACTATTTATATATTAATGACTGGTAGAAGGTATTAAATAATATGTCATAAGCCACAAAGGCGGGTCATTCTTTAAGCTAACAGCCTTTATATAGGTCAATGTACTACTGTAAACATTATTCATAAAAGAATTGAACACCGTGTGTGTAGCGGAAATGCCATTCCAGCTCCAACAGTTCCAGCCATCTTTAGGATCAAATCTGAAAAGATTGAAGGTTATGTTCACCAGCAAATAAACAAAAACAATACGACAAAAATATGTGACACGACTGCATTAGTTTACTACAGCAAAATCCTACCTTGTAATAGGTACCCACTGTCACAAATCAAAACTTCACTTCACTCTTAGTTAATGCAGCAGCTCTTAGTTATGCGTATTTTCAGGATATTATGATCTAATTCAAAATAATGTCATGTCTAGGGTTGACGTGCCTTCATCCTCCTTCCATTGCCGAAACAATTTATGTATTTATCTATACTACTAATATATAAAGCTGAAGAGTTTGTTTGTTTGCTTGAACGCGCTAAACTCAGGAACTACTGGTCCGATTTGAAAAATTATTTCAGTGTTAGGTAGCCCATTTATTGAGGAAGGCTATTGGCTATATATCATACGCTATCTAAGCTATCATGCTAAGACTAAGTAACTATTCCACGCGGACGAAGTCGCGGGCGGAAGCTCGTTTATTAATATAATAAATTGGTGCATTCTTGACCCAGGTAGGTCGATACACCGAAAAGATGAATAACATGATGTCAAATCTAAATTCTGTCTTCAGTTGTCAATACCTATTGAAGAAAAACCACTTCATTCATGAAATAACTTATATCTGATACTTCAGGCTATTGATAAACATAGAAATATTTATACCTAAAGTTATAATTAATTGCAAGTTAAATCCACTCGAAGTGTTCATCATATAAGCGAACACGGCACAATGCCATAAGTGCCTATACAGACGCCATTTAAGAGCTTTTGTCTCATTGTGAGTTTGATGCGTGGGCGCCCCCTTGGCTCATTCATTTCATGTGGTCTGTTTTCTTAATGTCGGAGGCTTCGAGGCGCCGGAGAGTTTTTGTACACACTATGACTGTCGCTTGCCTATAAAAACATTTCCAAGGTTCCAATTCAATAAGATAGGGTGGTGCTTACTGTAGTTAGCTCTAACTATATTAGCTATTCAAATAGAGTGTATCATAAGTGGATTAAAGCAATGATCTATAAAGGTATCCATGCATGATCGAAAAGGTTATTAGAAATAAATGGTATTGTATCATTTAGGTAGGCAACAAAAATTGTGTATGGATTGCAGTCGCATCACGTGTAATGTTTTCCATCCATCAAAAATAATACCAAAAACTAGGAGAACTTAATATATTTATCTCAAATTGTATAATTTAATATATATTCTACCGATAAAAGCAAAGTTGCAAATTTTCAGTCACTAACGGTTCAGTTTTACGGTAGTCGAACAAATTTTGCAAGAAACAGCTACCTATATACCGTAGTTACACAGCATTTTATTTACGTCATTGTGCGTATACAATTTGGCAACACAACGTTCTCACCCATTTGCTGAGAACAAAACTTATTTAAGTTTCAGTCAAGAATTTCACAAGCAAAAAGAAAAACACAAAAGGAACTGGGTCGCATATTCCGTTCGCAAACTAAAATTGGGATAGTAACAAAAGGGGGTCAGTATTTTCAAGAAACTGTATAGTAGAGTTTATTCAAAAAGTTTAAGACGTTTTTCATTAAGTTTCATGGGTCAGTAGCTTGGCAGCCCTAGAGCGGAGGCGGCGAGTTAAAACGCAAAGATCTGCAACAGCAGAAATTACTTTTTTTGTAACTAAATACGAATACAGAATACCAATGAGTCTCGTGAGATATATCTGGTATTATATTATTTTTTCTTCAAAATATAACGGATAGTTGGTTAGCTAATGATAGCGTCTGTAGACGCCAAACTATGCAAGACTTTAAACTAGAACTGAAGTGTATCATTATAAAAAGTTTAAGCTTTAAATTTCTTAATAGTTTTACCTCACGGCGCTTTTAACACAATAAAATCATATTTAATTAGGTGGCTATTCCACGCTACGCTGAAATTGTAATGGAATCAAGAAATAAGCAGTAGGTAATACATAAATCAAGTCTACAAAGTAAAGGCAACTAAAAACGTTTCAAGAGTGACAAAACAGAATAACTATACAAGTTCCTCAATTGATAATAATTTACCTTAAAGTATGACAGAGAATGATATGTTGCCAAAATACACAAAAGGAATCAAGAAAGTTGAGCAATAGTCAGCTGAACGTAATGTATTCACGAGGGGGAAATAAATTAAAAAGCAAAGAGTGGAAAACTGGCTGGGTGCCCGCACAGTCAAGAAAATTGTTTCCAAGTAGACGAAGCCTCTTTTTCTAGTCGAATGCACAATAAAAGAATGTTTTTCGTAACATATCGATGAACATTTCAGATTTTTTGTTTACTCACGTTATATTCAAAGGGCATTTTTATATTATCTGTACTTTTGAATTACCCGGCCTCGCCTGAACGTAGACGACATGGAACTTCGTAAAATGATATTATTTGTGCAATAATTTAATATATTTGTATTTAGTCAAATCCCTTTACTAATTTTGAATTGCAATAAAAATTACCTATTTAAAAACGAAGCGTCGACAATGTAATCCTTGTTTCAAATACTGATATATATAAAATAAAAACGAATCATTGAATTAAATCATTGTATCAAATCAATATGAAAATAATGACAAATATTATGCTCTTATCAAAATGACAAGCATACACCTGCTATTACCGATAATTCTTTAATATGATAATGGTTATATATGTCTTTATATATGTTGTTATATATATGTCATTTTAATTCTACGATGTATACACAAAGGATCAATGTAGGTATGTAGATACAAGGCTAGTATCAAGCAAAATCAAAATTTTGTCTATGGTTCGACGGATTTAATAGCTTGTATTGATATACCGATTCGTTACAACATCAATGGATCGTGACCATTGATGTTGTAACGAAGCAGACTATCAGCCAGACTGGAATCAAATAGAACTCTAATATTTTCTTACTTCCTTGATAAGTGCTTAAAATTTAACCACTAAAATTTGCCACAGTAGAATTCTCTTGGGCATAATATTTGGTATTCTGTCATATATTTGATATGCATAACTTTGTTGCATCAACCAAGTGGAAAGTATTTGCCACTCATTTAATCAACGCACCGATGTGAAGGGCTCATTGGCTGTTAACCCTCGACCTCTGTCAGTCAACACATAATTGAAGAGAAGCCTTGATACGTTTCAATTGTCTGAGATCGTATTACTTGTCTTTATAAATAGGCGGTTAGGCCGATAATATTCTCTTGAGGTTGAAGTAATGTTAGCGTGTCATCGACATACCCGTCGATTGATCGCAAATATTGAGATATTTATGCAATTAGTTCATTGATAACACGAGTCTAAAGTCTGAAAGTCTTTAGTTGTAAGGTGTCAAGCTATTGAAACGATAATGAATGGTAAATACCTATTTAGTCTGAACTACAAACAAAAGCAATACATCATTTAGATAAGCCTAATATGAGAATTCTTCGTGTCTTCAATGTCGATATCAGTGTGCAATCGCAGATGAAGAACTTATACCTATCTGCATAATTATGTGTACGATACGGTAATGGCGACAGATCAGACGTCGACCACAATGGCCAATCCTAACCCTAAATCACACATACGTTATGTAATGGAGCCAACCAAAATAAAGAAATTGGCGAATTTTCGTTTTGTCATCATAACAGTCATCTAGGCGAAAGAGCACACAAACGAGAAATTGAATTCCAAAATTTAAATACAACGATCGACAATTCAATATTATTTATAAACTATTATAAATAAAATTATCACGCCTTCTAAAATTGCTATTCAGCTAGGTAGTTAATGCGATCGTGCGATAAATTTGAATCAATCTGATACTGAGGTAAACTGTTGACAGCATTAAGAGTGCCACAGTTTTAAACCTCTATCTTTGTATACTTTATATACAAATTGTCGGTTCTATTATCTATAATAATATTAAGTTTCGGCCACTGCTGGGCCCGGGCCTAATATGTCTCTCGGATAGGATTATCTACAAGAGGATACGATAGCTGTGCCCCGCGATTTTACCTGCATCCTCGGCTCCTAGGGGTGGTTGGACTATCATATCAAAAATATTTTTTCAAATTCGACTAGTATTTCCAGAAATAGGCACGTTCAAACTAACAAAATTTTCAGTTTTATTACATTACTATACATTTATCAATACACAATATACATCCTACATAACTAATTGGTGTCTTTTATCGTGACTGAAGTGAATTATTATAAGTTACTGTTCACGCAGAACATAAGAAAGATGGATGTATTTTTATTGTATAGATTTATTTTAGATTATAACAAAATTGGTTGCTATGTCAATAAGCGTGTTGTCAAGAGTGGTTGAATGTTGCCTGTATAATTCTAGTTGCTCTTTTTCTTGGTAAAATAGGAAAACTGGCGTAGACATCCTCCCGGGCCGTTGAAAGCTAAAGAGAGCTTTCAACACGAATCATCATTTGAGTTAGGTAAGAGGCAGATGCGGTTGATGGCTCTTCTTAGTGTCCCTTGCGACGTATAGATGTCTGTGACTCGAGGTACTCCGTCAGAGCCAGGATACAATTTGGTTATGCGGCCTAGTCGCCAGCATAGTGGTGGTAGACTATCGTCCTTTATCAAGACTAGGTCATCTAGTTGCAGCTCCTTGCATTTCGTACGCCACTTAGTGCGCTGCTGCAGCTCAGCTACATACTCGTTCGCCCAGCGTTGCCAGAAATGTTGCTTGGCTTGCTCCAAACGCTGGTATCGGTTGAGGCGGCTTATGTTAGAATCCACGTAACTCGGGGACGGTAGCGACGTAATTGGCCTACCGATCAAAAAGTGAGCCGGAGTGAGAGGTTGTAGGTCGATTGGGGATGGACTGAGAGGACACAGCGGTCGGCTGTTGAGGATAGCCTCAACCTGTGCAAACAATGAAGACAGTTCCTCAAACGTAAAGTGCGCATTTCCTAGTATACGTTTGATGTGGAATTTGGCCGACTTCACTCCAGCCTCTGCAAGACCATTGAAGTGAGGAGCGTACGCGGGAGAGAATTTAAACTCTATGCCTCGACGAGCTGCATAGTCACAAATAGAGTCGCGGTGTGACTTAAAAAAATCGGAAATTTCCTTCGCGGTAGCTACAAAATTGCGACCGTTATCACAATAGATTATTTTAGGAATACCTCGGCGAGAAATAAATCGTTTCAAAGTTAGTACAAATGCATCTTTTGATAACTCACTGACCGCCTCAAGGTGAACGCATTTGTATCGAAAACATATAAATATACATAGGTAGCATTTTGTAATTTTGCATCCTCTGCCCTTGCGGTCAGTGATAAAAAATGGTCCAGCAAAATCAGTAGCGACAGTAATAAAAGGAAAATTAGCTTCTACACGATCGTTAGGTAGATCACCCATGATATTAGTTAACGTTTGACCCTCAAATCGACGGCACGTGAAGCAATTACGAACAGTACTCCTAGCTAAGTGACGGCCCCCAATAGGCCAGTAGCGATCTCGAAGGGACGCGAGAAGCTGCTGGGGCCCAGCATGTAGGAGACTCTCATGCTCTGCCTGAAATATTAGCTTAGTTAAGGGGTGATTAGACTTTAATAAGATAGGGTGTCTTTTATCAAAGGCGTAGCTCGATTTATCTATTCGGCCTCCGACTCGAAGCAATCCCTCTGAATCAATGAATGGGTTTAGGGATATTAGAGCTGCCTTAGCTGGTAGACCCTTTTCATTTTGTAGGCGATTTAATTCGTCAGGAAAGGACTCCCTTTGGGCGATCCTAGCGAGAACTCTAAGTGAATGATTGAGCTCTTTAGCCTGTAGAGGTCCCGTTATTTTATCATTGAAATTACGACAGTTGTAAATAAATTTAAAAACTGTAGCATAAATCCTTTGTAATTTATGTAATTTTGAAAAATCTTTGAAATTTAAGACCGGTGCTGGAAGCACGACTTCCGCCGCCAAAACGGAAACCGTTTTTAGTTCAGGTAGCTCGAATAAATTAGAAGTAGACGTAGACGGCCATAAGGATTCTGACTGCAAAAGGAAAGGGGGTCCATGCCACCATAGTGAAGGTTGATTAGAGGTTATATTTGTCAAATCTACTCCCCGTGAAGCAAGATCCGCGGGGTTTAGGGCTGTGGGCACATAGCGCCAGGACGTAGACTCTGTAAGTTCAGTAATAGCTGCAACTCGGTTAGCTACAAAGGTTTTTGTTTTATTAGGCGTGTAAATCCAACCTAGAACTACACGTGAATCCGTCCAATAGAAATGACGATCTATAGAGCGACGAAGTGCTTTAGTTACAGCGGAACTTAATTGGGCACCCAGTACGGCAGCGCATAACTCCAGTCCTGTCACGGTCGCCAATTTATGTTCACGCAGAACATAAGAAAGATGGATGTATTTTTATTGTATAGATTTATTTTAGATTATAACAAAATTGGTTGCTATGTCAATAAGCGTGTTGTCAAGAGTGGTTGAATGTTGCCTGTATAATTCTAGTTGCTCTTTTTCTTGGTAAAATAGGAAAACTGGCGTAGACAGTTACTAATATGGTGGCAGCAATCAATCTTCTGGAAGGATGACCCAAATTCTTGAACAACGGATCCTTCCGTTAATAATTTTAATTACAATATTGTGCAATGCATGATGGCTTTACTAGTACAAATGGCGAACAACGAAGCAGCTGAAGCGGTATCGAAAGCTATAGATTTAATTTTCACCGATCTCAAATATTCTTATTTTATTTGAAAGAATATACTTCCGAGATTGAAATTGAATGAAATTCCGAGAGTTGTGATCTGATCACAATATATAGAACAAAACTACAATATGCACGTACCGTTGGAATAAAAGAAGATATCGTCAACATAACTAAAATGAGGAAATAATTAAGAACTTTTAACGAAAAATAATCTGATTATTAAACATACACTTAAAATCCAAGTCAATTTGCATTTATCTATGTCACAGATAATTCTGTTATAATAATTCTTCTATAAGTGCAGAATTATCAACTAATTCTGCTCCTGGATCGTAATTTGCCATAAAACCTACTTGCTCATAAAATCTGAAATTAAATCATTCTATGTAAATTGCTTCAATCTTATCGAAATCGAATATAATTATGCTTAAATCAGCTAACTATGTAGTTAATAACAAGCAATGTAACACCTAAACTAGGCGTCAAATGGTTGTGGTCATAAACTTAATAATGTTAGTAACCCACAATGATATTATCTGCTCCATTTTCCTGTTTTGGTTTCTTTAGTATAAAATACGAAAATCGTAGTAAACCTTGAAATCTAACTTCAAAACAAAGTTTTGATATTATGAGAATCAACCCATTTTATCGAAGTAATGCTCAGTAAATCACTACCATTATTTACCTCCAACCTCCATAAATGTACTAAAAAATAATGTTTAATGAACTCAATCTTAGCGCTTCATGCAATTATTCGACATTGAATAGTTATATCTAGGTAATTCATGTTAAATCGGTACATTATCCTTCACGGTTAATGTCACTTGGTTTATTATTTTTACATCCTGTCATTAGAATAATCATTTAGGAGAACTCATATTTTATGCAGATGTTAGAGAAAAGATGAAGAGAACTATGAAGATGACAGCCATTTGATTGCATTGATGACACTAGGAAGTGAACTATAAATGTTCATACACATAAACATATAAGAAATAGCGTAAATAAAATAGTTATTGCTTATATATATTGATAATATCATTATATAACTGGCTCATTAGTGTAAGCGCTAGGTACAGTCACGAGCACAGATATGTATACACTTGGCAAATTTCAAAAGCGATTTTCTCTTATTATTGATTGAAATTTTATGATGTTATGAAAATAGTATTTTCGAAACAATTCTTTAATGATATTGTAATTTTCTCAAAGTTTGCAATCGTCATTTCATAAAAAAACGCTTTCGAATTTTAGTAAGTGCATACATATTGATGCTCGTGACTGTACTGCTGGTCAACAGTCATCAGAGGTCAAATTTTCTATGAAATTCCTAGTAGCAGATTGTAATTCGGATTTGTGTAATATATAAAAGTACTATTTTCAATGTAGGATTATGCATGAATTAAGGATGCTGTAATGTAGTAGATAGATCCGTTTAAGCGGTGCAATGTCTGGGAGTCAGTCAAAGCGATCTAGGATAGTGTGATTATTACTTTTTTAAGTAGGTACCTTCTAATGAACAAAATATAGAACTTAGGGCTCACAATAAATTATACAAACACTTTTTTTTTTCATGATAGACCTATGATTGACCGCCATCGCCAATTCGCATGTGCGATCTAAAATGAAGCGCGCCATTAGCTTAGTGGTCCCGAGCGCGACTGCTACACTAGAGGTCCTGGTTCAATTCCCAGGTCGAGCAAAGTGTTATTGGGTTTTTCTAAGAAATTCCCAGTAGCAGCTAGGAGTTTGGAACTTGTGCCCGGTTAATAACAATAGGTGTGCCCCCTATTACATGGGACCTAAACATACCGGCGAACTGTAGGTGTAGTACATAAGTACGGCTCTGCCTAACCCTTCGGGGAATACAAGCGTGATGGTATGTAATTTAAGAGACATAATATGTATCTACTGTATCTATATATTATATTAAAGACTGTGTTCTCATATCTTCTTCTTCTTCTTCTCTACTATTATAAAATTGTAAAAAAGCTGTATCTGTACATTGAAGATATTAAAAAAAAAACAAGTGGGTTAGGGTATATAAACGTCTCCGAATCCAAATATGTGATTTTTTTAATTCTTGTCTGTTTGTTACGGGTTGGCGTAAAAACTACTGCATAGATTTTAATTTTGTTATCACTGTTAGAAAGTATATGCTCCAACTTAAAAACTGGGATACTTTTTATCTCAAATAATTAAACGGAACCTGAGATACAGCTTGACCTCTCTAATGTATAGACACCCATACAAAGAAGAGGTCATCACTGTTGGTTTTGAGCTTCAAGTGAGCGAAGCCGCGGGCATAAGCTAGTACATAATATTATTGTACCTAAAATATCCATTTTCCTCAGCTCCTTTACATTGTCATTGCTTTACCGAAACTCGTTACGTTAGTCATTGCTACAACTACAAAAAGTTCTTGTTAAGTTTCAAATAGGCAGCCCTATTTAAATCTGCTTTACACAAAATAGGTACCTACTATTCAAAGTTTAGTCTTATACGTAGTCATAACAAAATAAATGCTACCACTGTTTCATAACTTATGCAGACACAGTTAATTAGTAAAACAAATCAAAACAAATGTTTGCATGGTGTGAATGTAGTGACGTAAGAGGGCTGGCTACAAAAGTACTGACGACAAACGGCAATTAAGTAAAACAAATTGACGCACGACCATGAATAGACTGAATAAACCCTCTAATGACAACGCCCACGCCTTCATTACATCGCCATAACACTATCGTTTAATCGAGTGTAACGTCAATGTCGTCAATCGTCAGGTTTTTACGCGAATACTGATACAGTTCCCCAAATAGCCCAACTGTCCAACAGATAAGATGAGATTCGTGAAAATAAACTGTTGTTACGTGGGCGTTAACCAAGTACCTATTGGTTTTATACTTAAGCCCTACATGTTTGCGAATATATCGAATTATCGAGGCATGAATGAAATTCCAAGTATAAAAAGTGTGACTGCAATAAAAATACAACAAGGAAAAGACTGGAAGTACCTAAGTTACCGAGATTTCTTTGTGTTGCTGAACTTAGCAAAGCACATAAGGCACAAGATCAACAATTTGTTAATTGAAAAATCAGATCTTTTCTTTAGATATTGAGAGTATTCTATCTTTTATCATCATTTCCTATTGAGAACATTTGTTTACCACGATTACATGTTTATAGTAAGTACCCTCCAGTTATAAAATATTATTCATATCCAAGTCAGTTTCCAGTTTACGATGCAATTTCGTCATTCGACTAACACTAGATTTAGTGTTTATTATCTTTTAGGTACTGACGTACCTAATTCTAACATTTACTGAGCATTAGCCGCAGCACCCACCCACAGTTTGTAAAAGCCGCCGTGACTCGTAAACGTGTACGTGCATGATAAAGATATAGAGGCCAAAGTTTAGCCGACGTATCACTGTGACTTTTTCTGACAACACTCATTCAGCTGATAAGGCGCCATTCAAGTATCTCGTTTCCTGTGATCTAGATCCGTTTCGCAAAAGGGCAACGTCCAATTCTTAAATTTAAGACGCTATCGAACACTGTGGGTGTCCCATTATTAATGCAAATTATAACCATTATCTAGATACATCCGGCAAATTGCCAAAGACTATCACAAACTTCTGCTTATCAAGACCTTTGCCACTAGTCCAGTCTATACTTCAAAATACGAGGGCGAAAGTAGGGCTAACGTTATTATGTTATTTATGACGTCGCATAAATACATAATACAATATATCAAACTCAGATACAGTAGCTAGTTGTGATTAATTTATTATGTTGTAAATAAGCCTGTCAAATATGAACGAGGCTGCTCTATGAGTACCCACTGAGCTTAATGTTTAGAAATCTTAATTAGCTTGCTTTGATTACATATCTGGAAAGTTTTCAAATAATTATAAGACATAAAGCCAGCTGTAGTATTATAGATCGCCGGAATAGCTGGGATCTGGTGAATAATACTACTCTGGGACAGACTGGGGTCTGACGATAAAATACGATCGTTGTCCCTCCGCAATACAGCAGCAACAAACTATAATACGCGCACGTACCTTGGTATGCCGCTGCTATCGCTGAGCCGCCTTTCGATGATTTCACGAGCCGATGTTGACTGTTGATGTTGACTTAGGGTTGACGAGGAGCTGGATTCACGGTAAGACTAGCTAGAGAGTCGCGCGCGTTGATGACCAGCCCGAATCTTCAAATATAACGAGAATCCGTTGTTCGGTGAAGCAACGTGTCGTTCGAAACGGACTGCAGATAACACAGTGGCGCCAACTTTGATGAGTACGGCGCGTATGACAACTGGGCTGTCAGTTGCTACGTTTTGTTGCCGCATATACAACGACGGAACACCGATCGCATTTCATTTACGTTTAGTGGTAACGAAACATACCGCCCACCAAAATAGCAATGGTATTTTCTGGATTCAAAAAAAAAAATGTAATTATACTGAGACGGAACAAAAAAATTAAAAATTAACTAAACCGAAAAGCTTACTAATCTAACTTAATCGATAATGTAGTGTAAGGGAGAAAGTAATTAGTCCTCTATTGGTAGAGGACATAGCTTGACTAAAGGTCTTTTAACTGATTGACTGGTAGCAGTCTTAAGGATAGCGACTCTTACGACCCCATCAACACCTGGGATGAGTTCAACAACGCGACCAAGGGGCCATGAAAGGGGAGGATGATTGTCATCCTTGATGATCACTAGGGAACCCACCTTCAAAGGCTTAGAATCTTTGGTCCATTTTGCGCGCTGAGTGAGACCATTTAAGTAATCGGTTTTCCATCTGGACCAAAAATTCTGTTGGAAAGCCTGAAACAACTGCCACCGATGAAGCCGAGTAATATTTATGTTAGAAAGATTCTCATCGGGAACAGCGGTCAAGGGCTCAAGCGTAAGGAAATGGCCCGGTGTTAGGGCTGATAGGTCATTAGGATCTGAACTAATGGGACACAATGGCCGTGAATTTAGAACGGCTTCAATTTGAACGAACAATGTAGTCAGCTCCTCGAAAGTTAAAAGTTGATCACCGATAATACGATATAAATGTGATTTCGCTGCCTTAATTTGTATCTCCCAAACACCTCCAAAGTGGGGAGCAGATGGGGGGTTGAATTTAAACTCAATTCTCTCTGTGCTAGACGCTTCCTGCATATATTTCGATAATTGGTTTCTAGCACCTATAAAATTGGTTCCGCAGTCAGCATGTATGGTATTACATCGCCCACGACGGCCAATGAAACGGCGTAAGGCAGCAATGAAACCGTCCGTCGACAACGTAGACACGACCTCAAGATGAACGGCCTTCGTGGCTAAACAGACAAACAGGCACAAATATGCTTTATCTATTTTAGCCCCGCGATGCTTACTTAACTTGATACGGAATGGTCCAGCGAAGTCCACGCCAACCACGGAGAACGGTTTTACCTGATTAACGCGGTATGAAGGTAGATCGCTCATTACTGGTTGCAATGGCACAGGATGAGTGCGGTAGCAGTAAACGCACTTTGCGAGACATCGACGAATACTACGCTTTGCAGAAATTATCCAAAATTGTTGCAAAACCAAATATAAAGTCGTATTAATTCCTGTATGACAATGATTCCGATGAACAGAATCTATTATTAAAGTTGTAAGGGGATGATTAGATGGCAAAAGAGCAGGATGTTTGTGCTCATATTGTAATTCGGATCTAGCAATACGACCGCCCACCCTGAGGATACCACGTTTGTCTAAGAACGGATTGAGCTTACGAAATGACTTCATTAAAACTTGATGTGAATTTAATTTATTAATTTCTTCAGCGAAAACACTACTCTGCACATGCTTAACAATATTCAATAATGCAGTATGACGCTCTAAATAATTAAGAAAATTATGACGATTAGCATTGGCTGGATTGCGAGTGTTGTTAATAAAACGGTAAATATATGTTACGACTGTTATTACCTTTTCCAAAGATGAAAACCGCTGCACGATGAAATCAATTATTGATTGATCGTTTTCCGTCGTACATGAAGACACTAACACGGGTGATTTACGAGTTTCCGCCTCAACAATCATCTGCTCTTCATGGGAGACGTTATCAACGCAAGACGGCCATGATTCGTGATGTGCTGACAACCAACATGGTCCCGCCCACCATAGCGAATTGTTTAGGAGTTCGCTTGGAAATTGACCACGCGAACAAATATCTGCAGGGTTGTCAGCAGAAGGCACATGATGCCAATATTCAATAGGTGTTATTTCTTGGATGTGACTCACACGATTTGCAACAAAAGTAGTCCAGCGATAAGAAGGAGAACGCAACCATGAGAGGGTGACCGTTGAATCCGACCACAAGAAAACAGAATCTATTGGAATACGAGACAGATAAGTTTCCTTCACGAATTTGTACAGATCCGAGAGCAACACCGCGGCGCAAAGTTCAAGGCGTGGAAGAGAAATTCGCTTTAGCGGAGCAACGCGAGCCTTTGAACAAACTAGAAATGTGCGGTACTGTTTATTGACGTCTATTAGCCGTAGGTAAATTACAGCACCGTATGCAGTTTCGGAACTATCACAAAATCCATGCAATTCATACAAGTGTACACTATTGCTAGTTAATTTACGAGGAATTATTAATTGTTTTAATTGAGGTAGTTGGTTCTGATATTTGTGCCATGTACTGATAATGTCGTCGGGTGGAGTTTGGTCCCACGTAGTACCGATAATCCAAAGTTTCTGGATTAAGCTTTTAGCTTGAATTGTAATAGGGGATAGAAAACCTAATGGGTCGAAGATTCTAGCGAGCTCGCTAAGAATCGAGCGTTTGGTACATGGTCCTTGCGAAGATTCCACTTCAAAAAGAAATGAGTCGGATAACGGATCCCATTTGAGACCCAATACCTTAAGACAAGTTGGTTCCGAGTTATCTAAGGAAATAGAACCCTTTAGACAGTCTTCGGGAGGGATGTCTGCTAAAAGACGATCATCGTTAGACACCCACTTCCTAAGTTGAAATCCTCCCGTCTTGAACAGTGCGATAAGTTGAGACTTCACCTCATGTGCCGTAGCCAGATCGGTACACCCAGTGACCACATCGTCGACGTATATGTCCGACAAAATTGCACGTTTGGCTAACGGATATAAATCCCCTTCATCGTCAGCAAGCTGTCGCAGGGTACGGCAAGCGAGATACGGGGACGATGAAATGCCATACGTCACCGTGTTCAAGCGAAACTCTTGAAGAGGTTCGCTAGACGAAGCTCTCCAGAGTATTCGTTGATAATCACGATGGCCGCGAAATAGTGCAATTTGTCGGTACATTTGGCGAACGTCTGCCATGAAAACGATATCGTGTTCGCGAAAATGCAAGAGGATTTCACAAATGTTAGCCTGTAGTTTTAGGCCGATGAATTGACTTTCGTTCAACGAGCGAGAATTTAAATCCTTGGCAGAAGCGTCAAACACGACACGGAGGCGAGTTGAAGTGCTATCAGGGCGCAAAACACAATGATGAGGAATATAATATTTCCCTTTACCTACATCATCTGGTGAGACTAATGACATATGACCAGCACTAATGTAATCAGACATGAATTCACAATATTGACGATATAGATCGGGATCACGTGACAGTCTACGTTCAATTGAGTGGAATCTGCGCAACGCCAAATCGCGGGTACCACTGAAAATTGGTTCAGAATCGTCTTTAAAGGGCAATTGCACGGTATACCTTCCCGAAGGATCGCGCGAATGTGTAGATTTGAAATGTTGTTCGCACAATATCTCGTCTGAAGTTAATGATGGAGCCCTCGGCAATGAATCCAATTCCCAAAATTTTTGAATTAATGAATTTAATTGATTGTCAGTTGACGACGTGTGTAGCAGTGAATGGGATGCTAGAGGAGTCTTTCCAAAAAGAAGCCACCCGAAAACTGAATCGAATGCGATAGGTTGATGTGAATTTCCTTTAATATGACGGTCACGAAGGGAATCGGCAAATACATCAGCACCGAACAAGAGGTCGATCCGACCAGGTATGTCAAAGCCCGGGTCGGCTAATGGTAGCGAATTAATGTGAGACCAACCCGATGTGTTTAATTTAGCAATTGGTTGATCTCCACAAATCCTTGAAATTACGTGCATGTTTAAATTAAAGAGAGTTTTATTGTTAGTACCTACCGAACACGTTATATCTCCGAGTAATGAGGCAGACACCTCGCCGATACCGTTTATGTTCATAGAAGCTCGAGTGGGTTTTAATTGCAATGCATTGATAGCACATTCTGTAATTAAATTACTTTGACTACCAGAATCGAATAGTGCGCGGAACGATAGGAAATTGCCTGAAGCATCCTTTACTTGGACAATAGCAGTCGCTAGTAGAACCGTAGTGTGTTTTTGGGAAGATAAGAGAGTGGTCGAATTTGGCTCAACTTGGTTCTCCTTGTGTAGTAAGGTGTGATGTTTACGTTTACATTTACGACACGAAAAAATGGAATTACAATTTTTTAACTGATGTGAAGGCTTTAGACAGTTGTAGCACCAATTATTTTTGGTCGCTATGGACATACGATCTTCAAGAGATTTATCAAGAAATTGTTGACAAGAGGAAATAACATGAGCTTCACTACAAAAAGAACACTTAATGCCTTGTGGGTTGACAACATTTAACGAGTTTTCGGATTTACCTATGCTACCAACAAGCGTATGAGAAATATTAGAACGTTTGATATGTTGGGCAGATTTAGTAATTTTATTAGACTCTAAAAAATGTAAATCACGTGTTAGTGCCTCACACTTTGACTGTAAGAATGTCTTTAATTGTGCGTATGTAGGTAATTCAATGTCTGAATGCTTCTCCTCAAAACTACAACGTAACTTTGTATCCAATTTCGACAGAATATGATATACCAATATGAAATCCCATTGATGCGTCGGTAAGTTAATGGTTCTTAAAATAGTTAAGTTTTCGTCAAATGAATCTAAAGATTTTCTAAAATCACTACCATTATTAGTTTGAAAGTTTATAGCTAAGAGGTCCTTCCAACATGAAAATGCTAAGTCTCGTTTATTTTGATAACGGGTCATGAGCGCTTGATAGGCATCAAGATAATTTTCTTGAGTCAATGGAAACGTATTAATCACTGATAATGCATCACCGTTTAAAGACGACCGAAGATAATGGAATTTTTCGGTTTTTGTTAGCGAAGTAGAATTATGAATAAGCGAATTAAAGGTATCAAAATACATGGGCCATTGTTTGATATCCCCACTAAAACTAGGAAGAACGATTTTCGGCAATCGAATGTTTGATGAAGAGCTACCACTATTATCGGTACGAACCGAATTTTCACATTTAGTTAAATTGCGATGAATTGATAAAACCTTAAAATACATATCATCAAAACTATTTTGGAGGTCATTGTCTTCGTGATCCGGATCATCTAAAAGTTCCAATATAATGAGATGGGCATCTTGAAAATTGGTTGAGATTTGTTTCAGTTCCTGGCAGTATGACAGAAACAGGTCACGTTGGGTGTCATCGCTAGTGGTCACTAAACCGATCTCCAAAGCCTTACACAACCGCTTATAAGCTATAGTACGTTTTCTACGCAAGGTTGATAAATCATGAATCGAATACTCAATATCAACAGATTTCGATTTAGTCCTCTTCAAAGAACTGAGTTTACGTGAAGAATGTTTACTTAATAACGACATTATTATGATCAACCAATATTACGAAACGAAAACAAAACGAAACCGCTAACAGTTATTACTAAGCGGAGGATACAAGCACCTACTAAACAATACAAACACCTACAAACAAAATAAGTGTATAGGTACTCCCTAGGTTCGCAATGGGTAGACACCCACTGATAAAACAATGTGATAATGAATAATGTTAAATGTTAACGAGTCTAATTATTACTTTTACAATATGGACTTAATATCTGTAACAATTAATTTTAAAAGGTAATTAGGCAACAAAATTAATGTTCCGTTTTGCTATGTAATAAACTAATAATGCTTCTTTGAACTAATAACAGGCCGTAGCTAGCTTACGGAAAAGATGAAATTGTAGGTAGGTTGGTATAATTCGATGTAGGTATGTACTGCGAGCGAGCGAATGCGAACGACTATAACCTACCTCCGTTTCGAAATATGAATAAAATAAATGTATTTGTTTTATGAACTGAATAGTAAAGTTGATGTAGCAAGTTATGATTGGGAAATTAATATAGGCCGATAGTAATATTAGGCACCGATTATTGAGTGATTGCCTAATATTGTGTTCCTACAATAATTTTTACCTAACCCTGAAAACTACCTAACTTGCGATTCAAAAACGTGTTATAAATGTTTTTTTTTTTTTGTGATCTCGTGAAATGTAATGTTTTATACGATTGAATCCAGAAATTACGATACACTTTTACGATGATAGGTATAAAACACATGTAATGGCGGAGCTCCCGGGTTTCGGCACCAAAAAGATGTAGTATTATAGATCGCCGGAATAGCTGGGATCTGGTGAATAATACTACTCTGGGACAGACTGGGGTCTGACGATAAAATACGATCGTTGTCCCTCCGCAATACAGCAGCAACAAACTATAATACGCGCACGTACCTTGGTATGCCGCTGCTATCGCTGAGCCGCCTTTCGATGATTTCACGAGCCGATGTTGACTGTTGATGTTGACTTAGGGTTGACGAGGAGCTGGATTCACGGTAAGACTAGCTAGAGAGTCGCGCGCGTTGATGACCAGCCCGAATCTTCAAATATAACGAGAATCCGTTGTTCGGTGAAGCAACGTGTCGTTCGAAACGGACTGCAGATAACACAGTGGCGCCAACTTTGATGAGTACGGCGCGTATGACAACTGGGCTGTCAGTTGCTACGTTTTGTTGCCGCATATACAACGACGGAACACCGATCGCATTTCATTTACGTTTAGTGGTAACGAAACACCAGCTATGGCTTTGAACTTTATGTTACAATATGGTACTTACCCACTACAAATAATTCATTGGCATCGCCTTTTTGTTGTAAACAGTTTTGATAGCCTTAATAGGTAGGTATCATCCTAAGTGTTCACATTGAGAAACGACTCGTCCGAGACAGGAAGGTCAAAAACCTTCATAAAATATCCTATTATATAAATTTATTACTAACACTGATAATGCTCAAGAAGACAAACGATGCATTTTGAAGAGAGCCACGAATCGATTTACCGTCATAAAGTGCATTGCTCCCGCTGCAAGTCGATGCTCCACATGTGATGCAGATAATTATTTTATTATTGCATTTCGTTGTCATCGGACAAAAAAGTTATCTCTTTTCTGATAAAAGTTCCAAAAATGTATCATCCAGGTGCTATCCTACCTACCTTCTTTAATTTTTAACGTGGCACAAGCATTGTTTTAAATTAGGTACTAAGGGCCTGTTTTGCCACTTCCGGATAAGCATTACATTCCAGATAAATTCAAAATTGGAACAAGATGTGTACCTATGTATTTTTATGTCAGATAACTTACCCGGAACTTCCAGAAGGCGGTGAAACAGGCCATAGGTATCTTACATACAAGCATATTTTATATACGATACTAGGTATATAAGACATCATTAAATGCTTACTGTGATGAATTTTAAGTAACTTAAAACTAGCAAAAGTCGTCTGGGAGTCCTAACTAGTTTGTCGATTTAAAAACATTTTCGTTTAGTTCTTACACAACATTTTACCCACTATTTTTTTAAAGTATAATGGAACTTTTTTTAGATCCGCCTTGGTTGGTTCTCGATACAAATATTATTATCGTAAGTGGTCAGCACTCGCTAGCATAAAAAACTGGCTATTTAAAGTCACCAAATAAAATCGAGTGATAAATCTCACTTGAATTCCTACATAATCATCTTCACAAAAAATGAAACTGTATAATAAATATTTAATTTTTGTACAAGTATTACTGTCAAAGATTAATGACTCAAATATTCAGTTTTTCTTTGGCAGTGCCGTGACCGTTACGCACACAAAACGCCCCAGATAAGCGTTATTGATTTTGAGTAACAAAAGTTTCTTTCTGTTCCCTTTGCGGCACGGCGCTAAGTGGCAACCCACCGGGCACTGCTAGGGATGGCACATTCCCCAGATAAGATAGCGCTCCTTCCCGAAGCTCCCCCGCGCCGCATTGCAATCCGCTCAGTCATCTAGTAGTGTGCACTGTTTGTCCCGGTGCATCCTGCCGTAATGCTTAAACGACTAATTTACACGAGGACATGATAAGTTTTCGTCGATTCAGTAACATTCACGGTTCGTTAGTGACCGGATGCATTATTCAAAACGTAAAACATCTATCAACGTGGGAAACTTTCCACAAACGTTGAGCGCAGGAGCTGTGGTACCTATATAAACAGGACATAGGAAAAGTTGCATTGCCCCAACCTTGAAGATTAATATGAATACAGTAGATCCGTCCTCTCAGTCTGAAAACGTGGGGGTCAATGCAAGTCTATAAAGATAACCGATGCAGCTGGCTGAACTCGTAAAATGACACAAACGGAGCGTCTGTGCGACTAACTTTTATTACTCCATAATAATGAACGAGTTTATTCAATTATCGATACGAAGAACTAATGTCACGGGATGAGTGATTTACGTCGCGTTTGTTGATTGCTACTGTGCGCAATGACGGATCCACGGTGAGGTCGCTGGTGGGAGGAGTCACGAATTCAATTCAAAAGCCCAATCCAGTCATACCCTAAATCTCTAACCTCGCAGTTGTGTCTAGTTGCTCTTGCCCTCATTTAAAAGCAGGATCTGCGCTTGACTGAGCGATGATCTCAATATTATTGTATGTGGATGACTGGCTGATCACTGTCAACGGTGTGGTGTATAATTAAACAGACGAATATCAAAGCAACAGCATAGCAACGAGAACAAAAGCCAGACGAAACAGATCTTAGAATTTAATTAACTAATTGGATAGGTTTCGTCGCCAGCCAATTGCCCCTGTCGAGCTTATTCGTATTTATCGCCGAGGATATACGGGCACATATTCGAGTATTCTTCATGGTTTCATAATCTCGGTAGAATTAAATTTTAAAACGAATGTAATGTTTAGCGTAGTGGCTGCACGATCGGCTTCTACGCCACGGTTTAATACAGGTTCGATCCTCGCACAGAACAAACATTTGTATGGACCACATGTAGTTGTTCATTTGATGACCAGGGTGTTTGTATTTATAAACAGACAATGGCAATGTTTTTTGTAAGAAAGAGAAGGCAAACATTTATTCTATCATTAATCTATCTCAAAAAAATACTGACATGATAGACATTAAGTATTGCAACTTCATGTTGTCAAGACATTACCTAATGCTCACTCACAAGCAACAAAGCGGAAAATATTCTGAAGCCAGGGCCAGTTTTATGAAAACTAGGTACCCTTACAATGTAAGCATGCGACGGTATTATCCTCCGTATAATTTCACGTCTTAGCCAGCGTGCGCCCGCGAATAGTCGTGTGAACCTCAGACTATTCCCATGGGCAGTTGCTGAAACTCTACCCGTAGAGACTACATGCATCACCACAATAACTCACCGACCCGATGAACCTCCAAAATTAAGTAAGTATCTATATAACCAACAGCATGAAAAATGCAAAAAATCACAAAAAGATAGTCTGAAAAAGTATAATATTTAGTGATATCTACGAGTATCTATAGCACGAAAAAGGAAATTAATAAAACGTCGCAGAGGCTAAACGTCGAGAGTTTTCGTTTAAGTATTTTATTGTTAAATCTCTATGTTTTACGGCATTCTTTCCCACAGCAAAAACACGATGGTAAAATAATACATGTGCGATTTACTACGCAGTAAAAGAAAACTCGTAGTACGTAGACTTGCGAAATAATTATTCCACACGGCTATTTTATTGTTGGCCATAAAATTTTTTGTTTTATGAATACATCAATCAAATGCACCCTAGTAGACGACCGTAAACAGGATCATTATAACGAACGCTGAGTGAGACAAGCTGTATCGTGTTATGGTTGTTCAATAGAGAAAATTAAATTTTCTAATTATCAGGCGCCAGTAAATATAATATTGCCTGCTGTATTTTATATTGTTTATGGAAGTTAATTAATACAAGCAATTATAGTGGTAATGTCATGTCTGAGGTTTGATATCCTACCTCTTGCAGGTTTGTTACCTATAAACGAGATGTTATAACTAGGTAGCAATTTAGCTATAAAGTCCAGTACCTAATCATAATTTCTAACAAAAGTAAATACAAATTAACAAAAAACTATCGCAGAGACATATGGTAGGTAACTATTTAGGTACCTACAAGCACATATTATTCAGAGTATAATGCAATTGGAAACTATGCTTATTAAAATACATGCATAAAGGTTTTACCTTAATTATATATATTTTTTCATTTCAATAAATGCATCGCTAATATCGCTAATAAGGATAAATATGGCGGATTAATGTTAATATCGTGAAGATGTGTTGTTCTTGTAAAGTGGTTGCATATGATGATAAAATCATGAAAAACGAACTTTTATAACCACGTATTGTAACTGACATAGAAATCGTTTCCAGTACTTGGTCACAATTTTGTATGTTTATTAAATTTATGAAAAAAAAAAAAAAACCACACACTTTGACCCGTTCTGCTTCATTACGCAATACTAAACCCACAAATATTGCCTCAAAAAACGAATCGTCCCAATAAAAAAAATCTTTTTAGTTTCAGTTGAACCGTGAATGAATCGCGGCGATAATGTATTTGTCACGTCTGGGGTATTAATAGAGCGAACACTCATCATCCTAATGGAAACTCATTGAGTGGACTCGGCCAGCCGTCGCCGAACCATATCGCACGCTCCTTCCCAGAACGCCGCTGACGTGAGCTTGCCAGAGCTTCTGGGCGTCCCAAGACCACAGAAAACTTTAGAGATGTCATTTTATTGGAAAATAAAATAAATATATGTGATTTATAAGATCGAATTACAAAATACTCGTTCACTTTTGTATTTACTTCCTTTGGAGAAACCTTGTGTGAGACAGTCGGTCATCATTTAATCAAGTCAGAACATCCAGGACATGACTGAATGATGACCGACTGAATTATACTTCAATGATTATCTGATGTAAATTAAGGTAGAATAGTATAAAAACGTTATAATTAAGTAAAGAGTTATTGATTTACAAAACATAAATGATACTTACCTACTTACCTACGTAATTAAAGTTTCTAAGTTACAAGGAACCAAAACTTCTCCATTGATTTTCTTTTATCTTTATGAGCTTAAACAATTTGTTCGGTGATCCATCATTGAGTAATAAATACCCTTGGAGCTATTATGGTTCATTAAAGTAACATTATTATCTATACCTCACTATACCTACATAAACTTAAATGATAGGCGTTGATCACGTACTAACTTAACTAGGTACTACCAGTGGGTGCCCAAGCAAAAATAATTAAAATTATCTGAAATGTCGGGTAGTTCGTGCAGATTGTAAAACAAAGGGGAGTATTAATCTACAGAGCATTAATATCTCGATTAAACAGAGCTTTCGTGCGAGTGCATAACTGCTTATTCAGTCGACTAGTTTTTAATTAAAATGTCAATAATATCTTATTTGACAGCTGAAAAGCTTCAACTAGCTACTCCCTCAATCAGGGTCTTATTTAATTACTAACTCCTGTTCGCGGTTTCACTCTAACCAAATAAATTACAACTCGGCTTCCAGGTGCATCACATTTTATGTTAGACCAGCTTCTACCCGCGACTTCGTCCGCGTAGCGTGATGATATATAGCCTATAGCCTTCCTCAATAAATGGGCTTTCAAAAATTTTTTTCAAATAGGACCAGTAGTTCCTAAGATTAGCGCGTTCAAGTAAACAAACAAACAAACTCTTCAGCTTTATATATTAGTATAGATCTCCACCAATACAAATTCTGAAACCCGCATCCAGTTATGTGCAGCACTTAGTTTTTGCGTGATGCATATAAGTTATTATTTTGGCATGTATATATCATTTAATATTTTTTACTCGTGGTTAGAACACCTTCTTGACTTACTTTGGTTTTAATAAATACCTCGTTCCAGAAAAACAATTAACAAATATCAATTAATTACAATACATACCATCACGCCTGTATTCCCCGAAGGGTTAGGCAGAGGCGTACTAATGTACACCCACAGTTCGCCGGTATGTTTAGGTCCCATGTAATAGGTGGCGAGCCTATTGCCATTAACCGGGCACAAATTCCTAACTCCGAGCTGCTACTGGGAATTTTATAGAAAAACCCAATAACACTTTGCTCGACCTGGGAATCGAACCCAAGACCTCTACCTTAGCGGTCGCACTTGAAACCACTAGACTAACGAGGTAATTACAATACAAACATTCATTTTAAAGAATTACCTATCTGTATTTTTACTGAATTCCTAGAATATTACACATTTTTTTGAGATACCTCCTGTACATTCACCTGGCCCATTTAGAAACATCTCCTTTACTAAATATAAACAAGCATAGGTATAAAAAAATTACAACAACGCGCTTCTGAAGTTCATTGTTGATCAAAACACAAATACGAAGAATACGTAGGTAACTTATCTTTTTCCTGTAACATGTTCGAGTCAGTAGAGTGGAATGAGTCGTGGTTAACGGTATTCATCAGGTGTGGACAGGCAACACCTACGTACCTTTGATATTTATTGCAAGATTGATCCTTTGTAATAAAATTGCAATAAATTGCATGTATACTGTCGTTTATATTCGTCGAAAGGTGAAGGCAGAGGTGAACTGATGTCGACCCACAGTCTTTGTATGTTTTAGGTTCCAATGTGAGTCCTTTTACAACCCTTCAGGCCGTACAGGTGCGTGCCGGTACCTATGTCCAATATGCTCATCCAAGCCATCAAAAATCCTTCTATGGAATTAATAGAAAAAAATACCCAATAACACAGCTCAAATTCGAACCCACGACCTTACGCGCAGCAGTCAATTAATTCTGTATTACATCTTTTGGAAAATCAAGAATCGTAGGTAACTCGTAGCGTTCGCGAAATATAGCCACACTTAATTGTGCAAAAAAAGGTAAGGGATTATAATAATTCTTTACTTTTTTATTGTACAATATTGTATCCTTCTCCATGTATGTAGGTACTATACTTGCATAGCTAGCTTCTGCCCACGACTACGTCTGCGTGGACTTCATAATTGGGTCAGAACTAGATAAAAAATAGTCCATGTGTTATTCCAGACTTTAATCTATCACTATGCCAAATTTTATCCAGATCCGTTCAGCCGTTCTGACGTGGCGTGTTTTTTGCCCGGTTTGTTCCACTGCTAGGCAAAGGCCTCCTTTCTACTCTCCAGGCAGCTCTGTCTGTAGTCTTAGCGGCCCAATCTTTCTGTTCAGAGTTCAGCTTGTCGCGCCATCTCCACCTTCTAAATAATGTGAACCTTCGTTTAATATTATCGACTGCAGTCGGTCAAACTTGGACAGCCTTTAACGTCCACACATCTAGCTATTGCAATATTGTACCAGTGAAGATTGTATTATTTTAAAAGAGTGTCCATGGAGTTTCTTGCCGGATTCGTCTCCATAGGATCAACCTTTTGGAACCATGCAACTAGAACTAGCAACTGTAAAAACATTTGAAGGATAAACTATGAACTGTGGCTGTGGGTACACCACAATAGAGGTGTAGAGGAGTAGAGGCGACTCATGGGGGTAGAGGGTGGGGTGGATGGTTATGTTCAGGTAGGTACCTCTACCTATGTATCAACAAAAAAAAAATCAAATCACACTTGTACCGCCAATTTTGCCCTGCATTAATGCATGATAAGGGGTGTGGAAACAAATCGAGATTACCATTCATGGTTATTCTGATTTCGTTATGCTGCATAAAATTCGATGAATCACGCTGAGCCAGGCAGGCGCCTACTAGGCACCGGCCAATCGGCAACTGAGCCTTGACTATTACGCATTGATCATAAATTTAGACACATTTGGAGTATAAATAGCCATTATCGTACGGTTGCCTATGCACATAAAGGGCTTTATTTAGAGAATTCTAAGTACTTGATGCTTCACAGTTCACCGGATTTGTAGTTTTTCCGTGTATTAATAACAGATGTGACAGTACTTTAGTTGGTAATAATAATAACTATAATAATTATTAAAGGGGGCAATGGCATTATGAATAGGTATGAATATACTATCTCAAACGTGGTTCTTCTGTTGCAGCGTTGCTATAGTCTTAGGTACTCATGACGCCATCTAGTACTAGAAATCTAAAACCATTTCGCTGCATTTTCAGGCCCCTATTTAAGAACCTCTGGATAAGACCAGAACGCAGAAATTTTCATCATCCAATAAGCTATAATCACATACTTAAAGTCCAAAATTTCAAGTCTGTAGGTGATTTAGTTCCGAAGTTAAGCGAAAGCAAAGTTTCGCATTTATGACACTCACTCACTCATGATCATCAAAATAGAACTAGTACTTCCCATAAACTCAGAGCTGACATTTGGTACAGAGTTAGGGTTTAGTGGCCACATAAAGGGAAAACTATAAAAACTAGGATAATCGAAGACCTGGAGTACGTGGTGAGCCTGATAAAAAAACTACTCCTAAAAAGAAAAAAACTGTGTCAAATAAGAAAATCTAATAAAATAAATCAATAAGCCCACGTTTCAACAAAAAGAAGTGAAATCCCCATCAAAAACATTCTGTAAAAAACTAGCCAAGTCTCGATGGAGCTGCTTGTTTAAAAAGCCCTAAAAAGTAATGAAATCTAGACAAAGTCGTGCCAAGTCTAAGGTTCCTTACTGCGATTTACTTACTAACATTATTCCTTTATTATTTATAGTTGTGTGACTTGTAGCCACTAACGTATAAAGAATGTTCAAATTATATTCTCAACGAACATTCATACGTATTCCTCTGTGTACAAATGTGTTGAACATTCACCTTTATATTTGAATTTACAACAAGGGTACAAGTTAGAATTTAGACGAATAAATTTTTATTTTGTTTTGACTGTTGGAAAGTATACCTACTTAAGCTCCAACTTAAAAACGGATGAACTTATTATGTATCTCAATTAAGTAACTAAACGACTCCTAAGATACAGCTAGCGATACTTTTTTCTTATGGGATAGGGGAGCAAACGAGCCGACGGTTCATCTGATGGTAAGCGATAACCGCCGCCCATGGACACCCGCAACACCAGAGTAGTCACAAGTGCGTTGCCCGCCTTTTAAAAGGGTTTGGGCCTCCGGTAACCTCATTCACTCGGTGAAACACAACGCAAACGTTGTTTCACGCCGGTTTTCTATGAGGCCGTGGTATCACTCCAGTCGAGCCGGCCCATTCGTACCGAAGCATGGCTCTCCCAAGTGAAGAATGTTGGTCTTTAATTAAATTATTTTAGGGATCCATTTCTAATCCTAAAATAGCTTCATGTGAGCAAAGCCGCGGGCAAAAGCCAGTAACAAATAAAATAAACATAGGTCCTATCCTACTTATATTATGAATGCAAAAGTTTGTGAGGATGGATGGATCATCGTCATCAATGACGCCAGAACGGATCAACGGATCTGGATAAAATTTGGCACAGAGATAGAATATAGCCTGGAATAAGACGGGGGATCCTTTTTATTTAGGTCGGACCCAATTCTGTAGTCCTCACAGACGTAGTCGCGGGCAGAAGCTAGTCTATATACTTTTAATCTATACTTCTATACTTAATATATAAAGCTGAAGAGTTTGTTTGTTTGCTTGAACGCAATAATCTCAGGAACTCTTAGTCCGATTTGAAAAATTCTTTCAGTGTTAGTTAACCCATTTATTGAGGAAGGCTATAGGCTATACCCTATACTATCATCACCCTAAGACCAATTAACTACTCCAAGGGGACGAAGGCGCGGGCAGAAGCTAGTAAATACATACAATAATTAACCAATAAGAGCAGTGATGTACAGTTTGCAAAGGAGACAAGTAACCAACGCACACTATGAAATTATATATAATAAAAATATTTATAATATAATAATCTATACTTACTGATTTCTGACACTTACGCGAATATTAGACATTGAAATGAAACTACTTTTTACGGATTTTATCGCGGTATATTGATACCGGGTATAATCGCGGTATAATCTATACTTAATATATAAAGCTGAAGAGTTTGTTTGTTTGTTTGTTTGCTTGAACGCGCTAATCTCAGGAACTACTGGTCCGATTTTAAAAATTATTTCAGTGTTCGATAGCCCATTTACTGAGGAAGGCTATAGGCTATATATCATCACGCTACGCGGACGACGTCGCGGGCAGAAGCTAGTTAATAATATTACGGAACCCTCGGTGCGCGAGTCCGACTCGCACTTAGCCGTTTTTTCATGTTTTACGTCATGATTATGACTCCAAATGAGAAGAGTCGTGGCATAACTTGGCAAACAGGTCGCACCCTTATCTAATGTGGGCCGAGGCAGCAAGGCCTCAGAGCATTTCGACCTAATGGGATCTTCTGTGCTTCCCCTAGATACCTAATCCTCATCCTCCCCAAGTTCTTCAAACAGCTCTTCCATAAGCTTTATAATGAGGCCTGGGGGTATGAGTCTGTATTCCTATGGTCTTGGATAACCCTGCCCCAAGAGGCACATTCGCTTTCTAGCCAGTGCATCGCATGTATACAGAAGGTGTTCCATGCTCTCAATTTCCCTTTTACAGGCCCTGCAGGCTGATGTTTCCGTCAGACCCATCTTTTAAAGGAGAGCGTTACTAGTCCCGAAATGTCCGGTCAGGGCCCCCATCAAGTGACGGGCCTGTCGCCTGCTTGAGTTCCAAATGGCATTTTGCCATTTCGATGAGGAACCTATGAATTTCTTGGAGTGAGCAAGTCCCGTGAGGCTCAACCACTCATCCATGTGCCTCGCCCTTGCGTACTCCCGAAATGCCGTTTTGACTGTGCTTGGGGCCAGTCCTACAAATGGTTCCGGTCCAATTAGTGAGGTTCCAGAACCTTCCCTAGCCAGCTCGTCAGCATGCTCGTTGCCCACAATACCCCTGTGACCAGGGACCCAGACAAGCCTGCCTTGTTTCGCCTTCCAAGCTCATTAAGAGGTCGGGCAGCGTCCATGATCAGCCTTGAATCGATCCTGTAGGAGGTCAGGGCCATGAGTGCCGCTTGGCTGTCCCTAAGAATGTAGATGGACCTACCTATGGTACCGCTACTTTCCATCTGTTGTGCACAGGCAAGAATAGCATATGTTTCCGCTTGGAAAACTGTAGCTAATTTGCCCATGCTTTGACTGACCTTATGGTCCCTTGCATATATGCCCGCCCCTGTACCGGACTCTGTTTTAGAATCGTCAGTGTACCATATCAGACTGCCCTCATCTGGTGGGTCTAGTCCCTTCTTCCATTCTTCCCTTGTCGGCAGATGAACCTTGTAAGACCTCTTGAACCAAAACATGGGCTGCATTTTGTCGCAGTGCATGTTTATTATTTCGTCGAGGCCTTCCTGTATTTTAAACTTTGTGTGTTTAGTTCTGGGCTTAGAGCTATCCCACAGTCCATTTATTGCCAGTCTGTGTAGTGCTAGGCGGGCCTCAGTCTCAATGACAATATGTAGCGGTGCAAGGTTGAGTACCTTTTCCATCGCCGCTGTTGGTGTGGTTTTGAACGCCCCTGTGATAGCTAGGCATGCCGTTCGCTGTAATTTAGCAAGGGCTTCCCTGCATATCCCTAGTTTCGTCCTGGGCCACCAGACAATGCTGCCATACGTGATGATTGGTCTAACCATCATGGTATACAGCCACTGCACAACCTTTGGTCTAAGTCCCCAGGTTTTGCCATACGCTGAGCGACACATACCCAAGACCCTTAGTGCCTTAGCTATGGTTATCCAGGGTCACCCCTAAATATTTTACCTCTGTGGCCCAGTTTAATTGTTTGCCATAAAGCCGAAGCTGGCCAAGGCCTGAGAGCAGTCTTTTCGTCCGTTCTTCCTAGTAAACTGAATGACAACTGCCTTGTTTGGATTGATGGAGAGGTGATTCTCCTCACACCATCTCTCTACTTTACAGAGAGCCCTTTGAATGAGATCTGAAACCGGTTTCGGGAATTTGCCGTTGACAAGTATAACTATGTCATCGGCGTATCCCACGGTTAGTAAAGGGCCCTCATTTAGATTGCTTAGTAGTGAGTCTACCACTAAGCACCATAGTAAAGGTGACAAAACTCCTCCTTGTGGACTGCCTTTGGTTGTCCTAAAGTGAAGTGTGTCGCCCCTCAGAGTAGAGTGAATAATCCTACTCCTTAGCATGCAAGTCACCTATTTGATGATGGTTTGGTTGATGCCGTGGTTTTCTGCAGCTCGCTGTATCGATTCAAAGGTTGTGCGATCGAAGGCTCCCTCGATGTCAAGAAAGGCTCCGATACAAACCTCCTGTGATTCCATAAATGTGGTATCAGAGTCTCAGCCCCCTCCTGTAATAAAATAGGGTAGATCCCATCCGGTCCAGGGGCCTTGAAAGGTTGGAAGTCCATCACTGCCCATCTGAGCCTATGTTCATCTACCACCATCTTAGCAGTATCCCAGTCAGCCCTGGTGGTGCGAAAAGGTATTTAAATACAGGATTCAAAATTAATATAAAAAAGTTTCATAGATCATACAAGATAAAAATACGTATTTTGTATCTTGTATCTGTATTTCAGATACTTGTATCTTATGTAAGTTATCTCAGATAAGTAGGTACCTATATTAGATAAGTTACATAAGATACAGTGATAGAGACATCTCTGTATCTAATCTAAGTTAGCAATCAAATACATACTTAATTGATTTATTTATCTATTTTTAGGGCCACTTGGACCAACTACTTAAATATATTTAAACACAATTTTTCATAGAAATTTCGTGTTCAAATAGAATTTAAACACATTTAAAAAGTTGGAGCAAGTGGGCCTTAGGTATTTTTATTAATTATTTTTTAATGTATCACTAGCCTCCTACTGATTTGATAAACGGATAATTAGTTTTTGCAAAACAACGAGCAGATATGAGTTCCATACAGTGCGACAAACTTTTCTAATGGCCCACCCTTTCAATTTTTTTATGATAATGTATAATTTTATTTTTACTCTTGCATGACCAACCTGAACGTGGTGGTGGTAGAAGATATTTTGTTCTTTCAAGTAACTTTTTAGTTTTCTTATAATAATTTACTTGACTCGACGGTGGCGACACTGTTATGACACTCAGCCAGCAGCCAGGTCTTATTGAATCGCCTCGATAAGTAGCATAGCTAAGAATAATTACTAAAGTAATAAGTAGTTAGCTCGGTTTTTAGGCGGGAAAATGTAAAGTGCACATTGTCGATTTTATATTATTTTTCAAAACTTGAATTTCTCCGAAGTTTAATGTGTATTTATGGTGGATAATTAACCATTTAGGCCCACTTGCACCAACTTTTAAAATACGTTTAAATTGCATTTAATCAAAATTTTTCATAGTAAATTTAAAATTTAAATACATTTCAGAAGTTGGTGCAAGTGGCCCTTAGTGTTCTTGAACGTGTGAGAGTGTAAACAAATGATATAAAATTGAAAATCGTGACTTTTTGGTTTCACTCCTAAACTCCATCGAAGCCTCAATAAAGTTTCTACTGTCTTATTGGGGCAACTTAACAACTTCTACTTGACACTGGCGAACACAAAAAGTGCGGTGCCATAATACAATACAATCCCATGATGGGAAATATTACTTGAATACCTACTCTAATACTTGACACTGGCAAATACACAAAAAGTGCCTTATCTATACTTCTATACTAATATATAAAGCTGAAGAGTTTGTTTGTTTGTTTGTTTGTTTGTTTGTTTGTTTGTTTGCTTGAACGCGCTAATCTCAGGAACTACTGGTTCGATTTGAAAAATGCTTTCAGTGTTAGATAGCTCATTTATCGAGGAAGGCTATAGGCTATATATCATCACGCTAAGACCAATAGGAGCGGAGCATCAATGAAGAATGTTTCAAAATCGGGATTTTTCCTTTTGAGAGCTTCCGATGCATGCGCTGCGTAAACGGTTAAAGTTTCGCAAAAATCATATATGAAAGAATTGTTCCGCTTTAAAAGTTCTAAAAAAAAGTCCGCGACAGCATATGTCTATCTTTTAAGGTTGGCTCACTATAACCGTTTTTATGCTAACTTTGTTCTAAAATTCGTTTTTTTTTCCTTTTGAGAGCTTCCGATGCGTGCGCTGCGTAAACGGTTAAAGTTTCGCAAAAATCATATATAACAGAATTGTTCCTCTTTAAAAGTTTAAAAAAAAGTCCGCGACAGCATATGTCTATCTTTTAAGGTTGGCTCACTATAACCTTTTTTATGCTAACTTTGTTCTAAAATTCCAAATGCATTATTTGCGTAGGTGTTTTTATAAACATGATATTAATCCTTATCCAAATAAATACGTTATTCATCAGCCTTTAGAGCGTTTGTTTTGTATCCGTGTGGACCGAGCTTGGGTCCGCTCGGACCCAACAAACGCTCTAAAGGACATATCCTCATTTAGCGTTCTTTTATTATTCATGTTCCCGTGACATATTTTACTAAAGTTCCGCTCGGATACTCAATACTCAATTATCAACTAACAATATTGGCTATATCTTGAAGTGAGCTTCAATCAAAACATACTACAAGCCGCTGAACGGGATCATCATCTTCTTACCACCTGCCAAGTTTGCTTGAACTTGAACGCGATAATCTCAGGAACTATTGGTCCGATTAGAAAAAATCTTTCGGTGTTAGATAGTCCATTTATTGAGGAAGGCTATAGGCTATCATCCTGCTAAGACTAAGTAACTATTCCACGCGGACGAAGTCGCGGGCGGAAGCTAGTTAATAATAAAAAGAAATTGTTAGCTCGTTCATGTCGCCCATAGTACTAGTATTATTTTATCTGTGCCCAATAGCTTATTCACCTTTGACATATTCATATTCACTAGGCTTGTTCTTGCTTGGACTATGAACGGAGCGCTCCGTACTAGTACAATCGTTCAAATGTACTAGTTCGGTCTTCTAGTATTTGTGAATTCGTGGACAATGGTGTGGGTTACATGTGTAGAAATATAAATATGGAACAGATTATGTATAACTTTTTCTAAGTATTATGTTAATATAAGAATCTTTAGTTAAGCTTGGCATGTAACTGTTTTTTGTCCCTAACAAATAAAATAAAATAAAATAAAAAATAGTACTATTAGTACAGTACAGTCCTATTAGTACAGTAGCTCACTGAAGGAAAAGTGAACAAAATTAATCACTGGGAGCATAGACATAAAGTTCAAAATAGCTTTATTCTTGCTAGTGAGCGACGGTTGATAGTACAGTCGTTCAAATGTACTAGTCGAGATCAAATGAGCGGGGAGCGACGGAGCGCTCCGTCGCTCACCGCTCAGTTCGTAGTTCGTACAGAACTAGAGAGCTAGAGACTACGACGAACGACGAAGTACTAAAGGAATGATGTACTAGAAAGGAAAAGGAATAGTTCGTACTAGTCTGTGCCGGGAATCAATTCCTAATAGTACATAGTACATGTACATTAACTACACACTACACAAGCCTAATATTCACCAATATTCACCGACGGCGACTCAGAGTAATTATTTTTATTAGTCTTGACTAGGTATTGAATCAATACTCAAATCGATGGGGTTTTATTTATCCAGGAAAATGTAAAGTGCGCGTTGTTGGTTTATTGAGGCTTCGATGGAGTTTAGGTGTGAACCCAATAAGTCACGATTTTCAATTTTATATCATTTGCCTACACTCTCACACGTTCACGAACGCTTAATAGTTAATTATCCACCATAATTACATATTAAACTTCGGAGAAATTCAAGTTTTGAAAAATAATATAAAATCGACAAAGTGCACTTTTCATTTTCGCGCCTAAAACCCGCACGTGTGAGTTTAGTGTAGGTAAATTAGATGTCAATTTTAAATTTGTCAATGTCACATCACATGATCACATTGTCACCAGTTTGTTGTCACGAAGTTACAATGTGAATTGTTTTTATTTTGTTAGGCAGTTGAAATTCGCGCCAAATATTACGTTACGTCGCAGTTTTATCGAAAATTTCACAATTAGCAAACCAAATCCAAGGTAAGTTCCTTTCTTGTTTAGTATATCGATCGAAATAAAATTGGACTGTGAAAAGTAAAACACCGGTTTCAATTTACAGTTTTTGGCGGGAATTGTTATCTATTGTCTTTCGAAGATTTCAACGATTCACTATACAAAACCAAAATATAAATCATGGACAAAAAGAAACAATATAAAGGACCGCCACCTAAGAGGTTTAAGTCCGGTGACGATGACGATGATAATGAAGTGCCATGTACTTTTGAAGAGCAACTTGCCTTTATGGATACGGAGTTTGACTCACAAGAAGTGCTCGGTGAAGGCCCGGAAAATCAATCTACTAATATGAAATGGTCCCGACCAACACCACCTTCACTTGATCCAAGAAAAGATAAGTTAGTTTTTCAACAACTAGATATTGATCATTACAATGGGCAGCCGATGGCAGGGATGCCTGGTTCACAGCTGGCTCCTGTACCCATTATGCGAATGTATGGTATCACTATGGATGGCAATTCTGTTTGCTGTCATGTGCATGGATTCACACCTTATTTCTATGTAACTGTTCCGACAAACTTTACTGAATCAACTTGTAATGAACTTAAGACAAACCTCAATAAAGCTATATTGGAAGATTTGCGCTCAAACAGGGATAATATTAAGGAAACTGCTTTAGAGGTGCGTTTGGTAAAAGCTAGATCTCTCATGTATTATAAAGGAGATAATGACATTACTTTTGCAAGGGTTTCTGTAGCACTTCCTAGACTGATTGCTGCAGCAAAAAGACTAATTGAAAGACAGCCAACTACATTTGGATTAATGGATCCATCATTTTATGAGAGCAATATAGATTTTGATATCAGATTTATGGTAGACACTTCAGTTGTTGGTTGTAGTTGGATTGAGTTGCCAATAAACAAATGGTCTCTTAGATCCAAAGATTTACAAGTAAAACCTGAATCAAGATGTCAAATTGAAGTAGATATAGCCTGGAATGCTTTTATAGCTCATCAGCCTGAAGGTGAGTGGTCCAAAGTCGCACCATTCAGAATACTGAGTTTTGATATTGAATGTGCTGGAAGAAAAGGTGTTTTTCCAGAACCTCAACATGATCCTGTTATACAAATTGCATCAATGGTTATTAGGCAGGGGGAGCCTGAGCCTTATGTAAGGAATGTCTTCACATTAAACACTTGTGCACCTATAGTAGGTTCACAAGTTCTCAGTTTCCAATCAGAATCTGAAATGCTTGCTAAATGGTCCGATTTCTTCCGGGAACTAGATCCTGATATAATTACTGGTTATAATATCAATAATTTTGACTGGCCATATCTAATAAATAGAGCAAAGCATTTAAAGGTGGATAACTTTGACTTTTTGGGGCGCATTAGAAATGTTAAGTCTGTTATAAAAGATTCTGTTTTGCAGTCTAAACAAATGGGCCGGAGAGAAAACAAAAGCATAAACTTTGAAGGTAGAGTCCCATTTGACTTACTACTTGTATTGGTGAGAGATTATAAGCTGAGATCATATACTCTAAATGCTGTAAGTTACCATTTTCTGCAGGAGCAAAAAGAGGATGTTCATCATAGTATAATTGCAGACCTGCAAAATGAAAATGAGCAAACCAGAAGGCGACTGGCCATGTACTGCTTGAAAGATGCATATTTGCCACTGAAACTTCTGAATAAGTTGATGTGTATTATTAATTATATGGAAATGGCTAGAGTGACAGGAGTTCCACTGCTTTGTCTGCTTACTAGAGGCCAACAAATAAAAGTAGTGAGTCAATTACTTAGGAAAGCTAAAGATGCAGGATACTTAATGCCAGCTTATCATGGTCAAGGTTCAGATGAACAATTTGAAGGAGCCACTGTGATAGAACCTAAAAAGGGATATTATGCAGACCCTATATCAACTTTGGATTTTGCTTCTCTGTATCCAAGTATTATGATGGCACATAACTTATGTTACACAACACTAGTTCCACCAAATATGCAAAGCAAAACTAATTTGAACAATGATGATGTAACCATAACACCATCTAATAACATATTTGTAAAAGCAAATATTAGAAAAGGCCTCCTACCAGAAATTTTAGAATCCTTGCTTTCTGCAAGAAAGAAAGCCAAAGCAGACTTGAAAGAAGAAAAAGATCCATTTAAAAGGTCTGTCCTTGATGGTAGACAGTTAGCTCTAAAAATTAGTGCTAATTCTGTGTATGGTTTTACTGGAGCACAGGTAGGAAAACTACCTTGTTTAGAAATTTCAGGTAGTGTTACAGCTTATGGTCGAACAATGATAGAATTCACAAAGTCTGAAGTAGAAAAGAAGTATACAAAGTCAAATGGTTATAAAGAAGATGCTATAGTAATTTATGGCGATACTGATTCTGTAATGGTAAAATTTGGCGTAAAAACCCTTGAAGAAAGCATGGAATTAGGAAGGGAGGCTGCCGATTTTGTCACAGCAAAATTTGTGAAACCAATAAAATTAGAGTTTGAAAAAGTATATTACCCATACCTGCTTATAAACAAAAAGAGGTATGCTGGTCTTTATTTTACTAGACCAGATAAATATGATAAAATGGACTGTAAAGGTATTGAAACTGTCAGACGAGACAATTGTCCTCTTGTTTCAAACATGATGAGCACATGCCTCCAAAAATTACTCATAGATAGAGATCCAGATGGTGCTGTTAACTATGCAAAACAAATCATATCAGACTTATTGTGCAATCGCATAGATATATCTCAACTTGTTATAACAAAAGAGCTTACGAAAAATGATTATGCTGCTAAACAGGCACATGTAGAATTGGCCATTAAGATGAAGAAACGAGATGCTGGTACTGCACCTAAACTTGGTGACAGAGTTCCTTATGTTATATGCTGTGCAACTAAAAATACTCCTGCTTACATGAAAGCTGAAGACCCCATTTATGTATTGGAAAACAGTGTACCCATCGATTTCAGTTACTATATGGAAAACCAGTTGTCTAAACCTCTTCTAAGAATTTTTGAACCAATATTAGGTGAAAAAGCTGAATCTCTACTTTTAAAAGGGGAACACACCAGAACCAAGGCAATGGTAACTTCTAAAGTAGGAGCCTTGGCTGCTTTTACAAAGAAAAAAGAGAAATGCATAGGTTGTAAAACAGTCATGCCTAATGATACTGTAAAAGCTTTATGTGATCATTGTTTACCCAAAGAAAAGCAGATATACATCACAGAAATGTTCAAGTTACGACAGCTTCAAGAAAAGTTTTCAAGACTTTGGACTGAGTGTCAAAGATGTCAAGGCAGTCTTCATGAAGAAGTTCTTTGCACTAACAGAGATTGCACTATTTTCTATATGAGAAAGAAAACGGGTATTGAGTTAGATACTCAAGAAAAAACAGTTTTAAGGTTTGGGGAACCAACATGGTAACAGTATTTTGTTTGTTATTATTTTTTTTATTATTGGAAGGTGTGTCCTAATATTAGGCGTAGGACTCCTCTGGTTCCACGCTGGTTGACTGGGTGCCGAAGATATAAGCAAGCCTCGTTGGTCATCTCAGCACTTGACAATAGTTACTTGTCAGTTCTATTTTTTATTGAATAAAAATAAAATATCTTTTAATACCTAGGTAAATATTTTATTAAATATCACTTGTTATATTGTTAACCAATGTACAAAAGTTTCAATTTTTATATAAAAAAATATTGTATAGGTAGGTAATTGAGTAAGTACAAGAAAACTACGATCAACAGTTTTAAACTAAAAAGATGCTTAAAATATTAACGTAAGGAATGTATTACTTCCAATCAATTCTGTTTTAGTAGTCATCAAGATACAATACATTGAAAAAACTTCTGGCACACAGTTGGGCAATAATTTTTGTAATGAACTAAAAATAATATTGGAAAAGTGGTTTGTTAGTTGACTAAAACTAATTCATTTTACAAACTAATCATTTATATTTTAAAACAAATAATAGGTATTAAAAATACATTGACTTGAGTAATATTAATTTAAAAATCATAGGAATTAAGACTTTATATTTAATAAGTGATTAACACCTGCTTTACACTTATTTATATCACAGGAATATAGTATTATGCAAGCATGACCTAAGTACAAAAGACAGCAGAAACTTATTAAACCAAATGTTAGTTACTAATGGTATGCTGCTAAAAGTATGCACTGGTCGGTTCTACAATTTGGATGTTTTATGCATCGAAAGTTATAAACTTTTACATAGTCTGGATTCACCCTGGATTGTCTATAAATTGCATTATTATTATTACCCATATTTTAAAACTAGAACAACACAGTATCTATCGCGCCCCAATACAACTGCTGAATTGTCGCTTTTTATTTATATTGATGCAAAATAAGAAGCACTTAAATATGTGCACTTCACTCGTAATCCGCGCATTTGGCCTTGTGCGGTCCGTTAACGTCCTATAGAGAACTTGGCTTGCTGGATGACCGAATATTATGTTCAATCGTGTGAGTATCATGTTTGATTGATCGCGACGGTCAGCCACGCTTTATGGACGCATCCGATGATGTGTTTTTAGGTCTATATATAAATGTATATTATTATTTAAAGAATACTCTGATAAGATCATAACATCCTATAACTACTATGGGTATAACTATGCATAAAATTTTTCCCTATAATTGTTTTCTTTTTATATGTAAAGCATAAACTATTATTGCCTGATAACTAAATACAGAGAAAACTAACGATTTTTCCTTTTTTTGATTTTGGAATGCATGTAAAAAGAATACTTCATCTATTTTCTTGTGATAAAGTTCTATTTATACTTTGTCTTGGAAACTTGTTGGAATTATTATTTTTCGTTATATTTGGTATGGGCATCTCGTAAGACAAGGAATTCATTCCAGCATTAGAGGTTAATCTCATTATATCTTCTAATGTTCTTATGAAGGTGTCACATGTTGCTGTGAGTAAACTTGATGCATCTTCAATTCTCTGAAAAAACAATGATTATATAAAAAGCAAGTATAAACAATATAAATATCCAATAGGATACTAACTAGAACTTATTGGATGATTGATTTTGTCGTTTTATGTTCTTGACCAAGATTGCTATCAACCATAATGGATACCTTTTAAATTTTAAAGTAGATAGTATACATTAACTGCCTCTTTTAACTTTAGTAAGAAACCACAACTACATCATAAAAATCCTGGGTTTGATTCCCAAGTTCAAGGAACACATGTGTGATCAATATTGTGAAGTTTTAATAACAGCCTCAAGTTTGTCGCCGTAGCTAAGCATCACCACACTTAGCTGCTTGGAATTTAAAAAAATATGGATAAAAGCTTTTCAAGCTTATTCTTAAAAGTATGAAAAGGAATCAGCTGTTTATAGTAAAACTAGTGTTAAGACACACATAAAATATACCTGTATATTATTCACCTGAGTTTCAGGTCCTCCCTCAGCAGTAGCTGCACTCTTTACAGCATGTACTTGCTGCATCATCAGATCACAATATAAGCGCAGTTCAGATTTCTTGTGGCTCAGGGAATTGGTGTCTTCCAGTGCTGTGGCTAATTAAGTTAATTTTATTAATAAGTTAATTTTCTAGTAATTATACTACCTACTGAAATGGCCGATTTCCAAAATCATGTTAATGTCGCAGTAGAATTTTATAATTCGCTATTTTACATAATCGCTAGCCGCTTTAGCTCTGTTATGTAAAATAGCTGAAATACGTTCAGCAGTTTTGTATTATTGGTGACCTTCAACACGCGGAATGGAATATATAGCGAGTTGATGTTTAACTGTCTTGTAAAACGTGCATTTGCTCGTCTAGTTAACCCAAATTTATTCTATACAATTATGCACAATGGCTACATTTCGGTTCTGGCACTCGCCGGGCACTGCCGCGGCTTCGCTCGCTTCGCTCGCTCGGCTCGTGCGTCGTTTGGCCACAGTTTAAACAATAATAAAACATTTATTTCAAACGATATAAATAGTCCATATTTTAACACACAATATTAAAATAATAATAAATTAATATAATTGAATGAATTAACATGATTCTACCCTCCCAAAGTCCTATGTATGGGTGCATGTAAGGCCTGCCAGTGTTATATGAAGGGCCCGTCCAACCTGTTGGCAATAACGGAATGGAGACCGTTGCCGCTGCCCCGCACTCTACTCGCTATCGAGGTCGCTCTTTTGCGCATGCTGGCACAAAAACAGTCAATGCTGAACCTCGCGAACTTTCCCGATGCGCTGCAGAAGCTAGGCAGCCGCAGCAGTGCCCTCAGTGCGTTATTATATTGAACGCGGAGAGCACTGCAAGATCTCTGCAAATATGATATCCACAGACTACTTGTATAAAAAGATGTGCAGTATGCTCGAAACAGTGTCAACTTCACATCCCTAGAGCTACGAGCAAACCTGCGGGCAATCATATTCGCCCTCACCGACAGCTCAATTCTCGCTCAATATCCGCGTCGTCCTTCAGGTCGGACGTCACAATATGGCCCAGATACTTAAAAGTATGTACCCGCTCCAAAGGTACTTTACATAGCCTTACTGGTGGAACCTCCGCCGGACTCGTAGGACCCGCATTGAAAACCATAAGCTGACTCTTTTTTATATGGTATTTTAAGCCATGTGTAAGAGCATACGCCTCGCAAATGCTTATTAGCTCTGTGAGTCTCCCTATTGACGCGCTCAGCAGCACCATATCATCAGCGTAGCTGATATTGTTAAAGCACATATATCATCAATATGACATCCAATATGGCGGCTGCTGAGCTCGGCAACAAGTCCGTTAATGTACACATTAGTGAGCTCAATCCTCCCTGCCTCAACCCTCGCTCTAACCTGTATGAGTCCGACAGAGCTCCCGACCATTTAACATTGTTAACCTGGTTCCCGTACCAGTGCTGGAAGATTTTAACAACTTCAGGCTCAACTTGTCTATCAAGCAACTTTCTCCACAGCACTGCACGAAACCAGGTCAAACGCCTTGGTCAGATCGAGGAAGCAGGCATTAACAGGCGTGCTCCGAGCCGTGTAATATCTGACAGCATATTTTAATCTCAGTATAGCACTATCTGTGGACAGTTTGGGCCTGAACCCAAACTGGTTATCATGCAAAGTTATTGCATTGTTTAACTGAGCATTAAGCACGCTGTCAAATACCTTGGCGATGACTGTTGCTAATGAGATCGGTATGTACTTGTTTTTATCTGATATATCCCCCGTTTTATTTTTAACAATTGCTACTACGATCATCCTCATCAGCTCGTCCAGTAAGTATGAATGGCGAAGGCGGAACGTGAATAGCAAGGCCAAAACACGTGGCAGGTGGGGACCTGCATGCTGTAGGTGTTCAATGCTGAGCCCGTCATGCCCTGGAGACTTCCCCTGGTCATACACCCGATGGTCTTAGCTATGTCAGCAGCCGCTAACTTAACTCTAGGTTCCAAGACAGTACATTGTGACTCGGCATCAACTACCTCAGAGAGTGGGATACCGCGATACCCGTCAAAACTAAATTTGTTTGCAAAAATATAACTAAATGTCATAGGTTTTTTGCATGAAACGCTTATTGTAACTGCAAATAAGTCATTCTACAAAACAACAAAACGTTTGCCATTTTGCCATTAATTGCCATTGCGATACCGCAATGGCAATTTTATTCAGCTGGAAGCCATTCAGGTATTTTACATAACAGAGCTATTTTGTAAAGCAGCTAGCAGTCATACAATAGCGAATTATACAATTCTACTACAACATTAACACCACTCTTATTAGATTACTTAATAAACAACAACAACAACACCATTATTGCATTCAGAGATCAACAGCTGCCTCCCCTTGAAGTAAATTTGCCAAGTTCAAGCTAGTCCAATAAGAGCCCATTATAGTGTTTCGATCAGGCAGTAGACTCCCAGTTGGCTTCTCTCAGGCCACAGATCATGGAAGCAGTGGCCAGAGGCTGTCCTATGTAGGACAGAATTCAGTGGTGACAATCAAGTGTTGAATCTTGCCATGTAAAATAGGTACTTCCCAGAACAGTAGTACTTATATTGTTACACAGTAGTACTTTTTATAAAGTAGTAATTGTATTTTTATTTAAATATGCAGACATTTTTATCAGATATCATTCTAACATACCTTTCAAATCTTTTGAGTCAACACAAGCTTTAGCACTACCTAAAGCAACCAGCCACTTCTGTCTGTCTTGAGGAGATGGTGCTCTTAAGTACATATGCTGCTGTCCAGGAATGACAAGATCTAATCTTGTGTTATCCATCGTATTAACTGGAAATAAAAAAAAACAACATATTAAAATTATTAGACCAATCACCAAAATCTTCCTTTGCAAATTGTAGGTTGCAATTCCTAAAATGTAACCTAGAATCAACTACCTAAAATAATTCATAACTGAGTACTAAAACCATTGAATTTTTAATTCAGGATCAAAGTGAACACTGATCAATTGTGTAACTATAATTTTTTTTAACAATAACCATATCAAAAATATAGTATTAAGAACTTTGTTTTAGGTTCAATACAGCCAGCATTTATAATTAGGTAGGTACAGACTTGAAAAATATTATTTATCATATTATATTAAAATTATAGTAGATTACATAGCATTGGTTACATTTGCTACAGATTCTATTCTTAACTTAAACAGATAACTTCTGTTTAAATTTAAGAATAGAATCAATTATGTAGAAGATAGAGACAAGAAAACTTACCATTTATTTGGCAAACAGAAACTTTGACAGAGCCTTTGCAACCTTGATTGACTTCATCTTGAGATTTATAATACGAAATAATACCATTTTCCAATACAAACCACCTGGTTTGCCAACCTAGGATGGAAACAATATATTTAAGATATTTACATTTACAATAACAATAAACCAGAAAAGAAATGTTTAAACGACGCGATACCGTTCCAATAATTAGTCCACTTCCACAAAATTCCCTCCATGCTAAATTTAAGGTTGTACTAGTGCTATTTTACTTTTATTTATATTTACTTTGTCGGAAACAAATTAAAATTTTCGTCTTGTTGGATTAAAAATGTCAATTGCAAATGACATGTATGATGTACTCCTACTCATGTCAAATCACAGTCAAATTCAGACACTTCATCTAGTCCTTGTCAGGAGCATTCATAAATATTGTTACTCTGAGCTGAGGTCAGGAGCCTCAGACAAGGCCTCAGATTATGTAGGAGGTACTACAAAGAGTTTATTACAGTCGGCGCCTCAGATTAAGTAGGTATATATACTTAATCTGTGGTCTATAATCTCTAAAATAATTTTATTGTAAAAGAGGGCCCTCTTGAGCCAATTCGAGGTAACCTTTGAAGTTGTGAAGCGACATCTGCATTTCCTAATAGGAACAAACAAGCGCTCTAGTTTTTTTTTTTATTATGGCGCCACACTTTTTCTGTATTTGCCAGTGTCAAGTATTAGAGTAATCAAGTAGGTAATATTTCCCATCATGGGATTTTATGGCACCACACTTTTTGTGTTCGCCAGTGTCAAGTATGATGTTGTTCAGTTACCCCAATAAAACGGTAGAAACTTTATTGAGGCTTCGATGAAGTTTAGGAGTGAACCCAAAAAGTCACGATTTTCAATTTTATATCATTTGCCTACACTCTCACACTTTCACGAACACTTAATGGTTAATTATCCACCATAATTACACATTAAACTTCGGAGAAATTCAAGATTTGAAAAATAATATAAAATCGACAATGTGCACTTTTCATTTTCCCGCCTAAACGCGCTCTATAGTTATCTATAGGTAGATATCAAAGCGGGCGTACATTTACCCTGTGGCTATTGTAGCGCCGCACTAATATTATTTAGTTTTTACAGATACTTTAGTTTGGATAAAATATAGTCAAAGACCTTAGTACACGAAGTCGATTCTCCGATGATTCTCCGTTCTTTTGCCCTCGGATGAACTTTGAACTCTTGAGATCTTCTATCAATAACATCGTCTAAAAATCCTGCCGGCCTGATTCGTGCACTGAAATCTCTCTATGAAGATTCCAGTGCATGTGTCAGGATAAACGGGACCTACACTGAATGGTTCAGCATCGATAAGAGTGTTAGACAGGGATGTGTAGCGTCACCGTGGCTGTTCAACTTATTCATGGGCAGTTGTCTGAAAGATTTGAAAGACAGTGAATGTGGTTTAAAGAATGAATGAGTTACTTGTCAAATGTCTCCTCTATGCCGATAATCAAGTTAACCTTGCATCGTCGGAGGAGGAGTTACAGGAGATGGTAACAATTATGGATGGCGCTTTTAGGAATAAGGGAATGAAAGTTAATGTAAATAAGACGAAAGTTATGATTTTTGAAAGGGAAGAAATTATGACAGTGTGCAATATTTAGTAGGTGGCGTAAGAGTGAAACAAGTAAGAGTTTGTGATGAGTTTAGGCGGGAAAATGAAAAGTGCACATTGTCGATTTTATATTATTTTTCAAAACTTGAATTTCTCCGAAGTTTAATGTGTAATTATGGTGGATAATTAACCATTAAGTGTTCGTGAACGTGTGAGGGTGTGAAAATCGTGACTTTTTGGGTTCACTCCTAACCTCCATCGAAGCCTCAATAAAGTTTCTACCGTTTTATTGGGGCAACTGAACAACATTATACTTGACACTGGCGAACACAAAAAGTGTGGTGCCATAAAATCCCATGATGGGAAATATTACATATTATTGATTACTCTAATACTTGACACTGGCAAATACACAAAAAGTGTGGTGCCATAATAAAAAAAAACAGTTTGTATATCTGGGTTCTTTGTTTACTAGGGATGGTAAGCATGAGAGTGACATTGAAAGGAGAGTGAGTGCCGGTAATCAAGTGAATGGGGCGCTACACACTTTCATGAATAGCCGAAGAGTGTCCGAAAAGGCACGGCGGGCAGTAATTGGGGGTGTGTTGGCGCCGACACTAATGTATGGTAGTAAAAGTTGGGTATGGCAGAAGAGACATGAAAGTAGAATAAATGCTGTAGAGATGAGAGCGTTGAGAAGTATGGTGGGGTAACTTTGAAAGATAGAGTGAGAAACAGCGTGATAAGGGAGCGGTGTGGTGTGAAAGAAGGTGTAGTAACAAAGGTTGAGAAAGGTATGTTAAGGTGGTTTGGGCATGTAGAGAGGATGGATGAACGGAGATTGATGAAACGAGTTTACATGATGAGTATGGACGAACGTCCACAACCAAGTTGCGGCCGTTCTTATAAAAATACAGGTTAAGAGCACCCTAAACCGACGTTCATGCATGAGGAGGTTAATGAACGTAGATGAAGCGAAAGTAGTATGCCATGATCGTAGCAAGTGGAAATCTATAGTCTCTGCCTACCCCAATGGGAGACAGGCGTGAAAATATGTATGTATGTATGTCTAAAAATCATTTATTTAAACTTAAACAGAATCATATTTTATTTATTTATAATTAGTACGCTAAGAAAAGTCTTCCTAATATTCAATTATCTTAAAGGACACGTATCCAGAGCCATAAAAATAATTATAAATCTGTATACATTTTGATCTGATCTCAGCAGATCAATCAAGATCAATCATTCATCATCATCACAAAATCATCATTCATTCATTCAGTCGAGAATTCATTTCAAGCAGTGTTTCCACTTACGACTTTGGTTTGCCCTAAATTTCTTAGAATTAAAACTAACTAGCTTCTGCCCGCAGCTTCGCCCCCGTGGAATTCGGTCTGTCATCACATCCCCCGGGAACGGGACAAAAAGTATCCTATGTCCGTCTCCTGGTTCTAAGCTACCTCTCCACCAATTTTCAGCTAAATTGGTTCAGCCGTTCTTGAGTTATAAATGGAGTAACTAACACGACTTTCTTTTATATATATAGATATATATATATATATATAGATAATCCCTATTTCTTTTTGAAAATTCCCTATAAGATACTATGTATAAATAAAATAAAAGTAAATAAATAAACAATGGGCGCATAATGTATTTAAATAAACTTTTGTGGAAGTTTAATACCAAAAATTAAAAAAATATTATATCGAAGGCATTCGATATTGTCAGTTATGGCGTGCTGTGGGATAAGTTGCTATCTGAAACTTCTTTACCGATTGAAGATATATCAATACTCAAGTATTGGTATATAGCAATCAACGCAATTGAATAAGAATGGTATTAGTATGTACTGAAAGGAAGTGGAGTGGTACTTATCGAGTATGTACAGTTGGCGCAAAATAACTTGAACCAAAATGGCGGATGCGCAGTAGTCGATTTTTAGTACATTTTGCACGCAAATGCACTGCGCAAACTTTCCCCCTCTCCGTTAGTTTTGAGTCAAGTTATTTTGCGCGAACTATACCGGTTGGAATGTGGGGTGAGGCAGGGGGGAATAAGCTCGCTTCGCCTGTTCAACCTGTACATGAACCAGCTGATTGTTGAGCTCAGCAGCACCAAGGTCGGGTCCATATTGATGGAGTGTGTACCAATAATCTTAGTTACGTAGATGATATGGTGTTGTTGAGTCCACCAATCAGTACCATGAAAAGACTAGTGTCATCTTGTGAATCATTATGCGGTGGCCCATGGGCTCAAATATAATGTTTTAAAGAGTGAACTAATGCTTTTTAAAGCAAGTGGGGTTTCTTACCCAGCTTTTGCAGATGTGTCACTTTGTGGCACTGCACTGCGTCGGGTTACTAAATTTAAATATTTAGGTCACTGGGTCACCGATGATTTGAGTGATAACATAGATATAGATAGGGAACGCAGGTCGCTGGCTGTCCGTCGTAACATGCTAGCCCGCAGGTTTGCACGTCGTACGAATTCAGTGAAGATCACGCTTTTTAAAGCATTTTGTCAATGTTTCTACATCTGCAGCCTGTGCGTCGGTTATTCGCAGCGACCTGCGTGTCCAATATAACAATGCACTGTTGGGGCTGTTGTGGCGATGCAGTGCGTCAGGGATGTTTGCTGAGGCGCGGGTTGATGGCTTTGCCACTATATTTGGTAAAAAAACCGTGCGCCTCCCTACACACTCGAGTTCATGGCAGCAACACCTGTATACTGAGTGTTTTTGCTGATAGGTGGGAGTCCCCCGTGCTGCAAAGATGGGTGCGGCTTCATGTCCTAGTGTAAGTTCTGTGTACAATAATATTAGTTTTTACTAATGAAATTACTGAATGAACTTAAATAATGTACTTACATGAACAAACTTTAGTATATTGAATAGCTAGTCTTCAAAACACAATATAAACTATTAAAAATAGTAGAATTTGTTTGTCAGTAGTAAGTTAATCTATAAAATGTCGAAAATTACAAAAGTAAAAAAAGTTAAATTATATGTTTTTTATTTTTGGTTGGTTTTTATTAAAAGAAAATAGAAAAGGAAATTACTGTGATTAATTATTCTTACATTTTACATCTTATTTACGGTTTTTTAGTTTAATTTTATATTAAACCATTCTTATCAATCAATCTTTACGCAAAATCATTCACTACCCCAACACTATTAGTTGTAGCGTGGTATCATTATTTCTCTTCGAACTGTCAAGTTACTGAATACAATTAAAAGTCGAAATATAGAATTCACTAAATAACTTAAAATAAATTCAAGAATGATGTAATTAAAAACATATTTTAATCGTCAAATTAACATGTGGAAAGGCTAAAAATCAACATTCAATACTTCAATAGGTATTTCATCATTGACTTGCTTTTGCCGACGTAGAAGACTGAGATGGATCATTTTGGTCAGACCTTTTTGAAAAATATCGATGACAAAAAGTACAAAAGGCTTTTGCAGGATCGTTGGCTACAGGTCATAACCACATCTTGAATTCTTCTTGGGTTTCCCATTCTTTCCAATATTTTTGTGCGTAAATAGTCTTTTGTTTCAGAGGCACGTCCATAGTACTTCACAAAACTTTAGAACATAGATTAATTTTAGAACTAAACTAACTAAATACAAGCAATCTATCGGCACTCACTAAAATTTTACAGTTTACAGTTTTACAGTTTCTCGTTATTAGTCGGGAAATCCCCAAGATAGGTTAGCTGTTAGCATAACCACAGATAATATATAACATACAAAGATACGATTCTTACGTGAGAATAGGATAGTGCAATATATTTTGACATAAACTGGAGGATTCACCGTTGGGTAAATTGGGTTGCCAATATGAATTTGCTAATTTTTAAAGTTTCAATAAAAATCACTAAAATTCATCAAATAATTTTTTTGTGATTTTATTTACAGAGATTCATCATTAAGCTCCTAAAATTCACTAAATCTAGTGAAAACATCACCAAACTGGCAACACTGTTGGGGAATCCAATAATATAATAGATAGAGCCGTAGAGCATAGAATAAACAGAGTTACACTACATGAAGTTATTTTTTCCCTAAATTTCCTAAATCCTTGTTGCAATAAAAAAAAGTTCTAAGTCGTACATAGTTTTGCTCTAAAAAAGGGCGAAATCCGAAAAAGTGGAAACACTGAATTCAACTTTCAAGTTCAATTGCAATTCAACTTCAACTGTCAGCACGGGTGTGGCAGAGGGAGTGAGGCAGTACCAAGTGCCTAATATTCGTTGTTTGTTGTTTGGTCGTTTACAAATAAAATGTCGATTTAAATTCTCTCAAAATTTTTAAATTGTGCCTTATCTTGTTCAAGAGACAATAACAATGTTGTACAAACACTGTGTTGTTGGTTTTATTTTCATTCTTGTCTCTGTCATAAATGGTAATAACAATAGTTTCTGTTGACTTACCAGACAATTTTTAATTTAGACCGCAATCAAGCATTACTTTCTATTACAGTTTCAAGTTTGGAATGTTATGTTTGTGAGAACCAAGAGGATAACAATGAGAAATGCGTGAAAACCATAAAAAACTGTGAATACAATCAGGATGTTTGCTTGACTGAGATTAAATGGGGAAGCACGCCGTATTGGTCCCAGGGCGCTAAGAAGCAGTATTACATATCTAAACGGTGTTCAAATAGGACTGAGTGTGCTATCATTAGACGCCGGAACATGCCGCTTTGTACACATATCTGGTATCAAGATTGGGTGTGTTCAGACTGTTGCCTTGGTGATAGATGCAATTATTACATTATAGTAAGTAGCTGTACACGTAATATTAACATTGTAGATATTCAAATTCCTTGGCGATGATAAATCTTTCTTTTTATTTTAACTTCAATATCAAGACTTAGAGATGTCAATTCACTAGTTACTCAATCAAATTACTAAATTAAAATTTATTTATTTCCAGAGTGGAAGTGATGCAGTAAAACCAGCCCTATTAATATTGACAGGCCTGCATATATTGATGACTCTATTTTTATAAAGTTTCAAAGAAATGCTTTTAACAATAAGACCCTTACAAATTTAGTTATTTCACAGGACTTCTAATTAATTTAAGAGATGTAAGAATAAAGTTTCAATTCCATTAATTGTGTTGCAATATGGAATATCATTTATGTTCCAATAAAAGTTGCTGGAACAACAACATCAACTTTGTAGTAGTTGTCCCTACAAACTATTCTATGTTCCAACTTACATGAATCTGAAATGCTTTTAATTAAAAGCTGCAGTTTGTGTGTTGTGAAATGTGAATGTGAAAATACCTGCCAAGACTAGCAACATTAATTTGCAAAATAGTTTGAGAATAAACATATTATTATCTACTCTTGATTAGGCATGTGTTTTGATAGTAGTTCAGTATATGATAAATAATTACTTATTATGTGTTGTACAAACAAAACACATGTTTGTATTCCTCCAAAAGAAAACAAAACAGTTTTGTACAAACTTGTTAAAAACCACACCTCACACCATTCAAGTGGCCTCATTTGGTTTGGCCACCAAGTTCAGTAAATCTTGAAAATGCCTTTTAATTAAAAACATCATGTTTTTCAAAGAGCTGTTAGTGTTATTAAGATCTGTTAACTTTATAATGCCTTAAATATTTTGTATTTTAGATGTATTAGTACATTCCTTGTAAGAATCTCTACATTTTAAATGTAACTTATTATAACATAAAATCAACTCATTATAATATGTCCCACTGCTGGGCACGGGTCTCCTTTCACAATGTGAGGGATTATAACTATAATCCACCACGCTAGCCTAATGCAGGTTGACAGTCTTCACATGCCGTCAAGAAAATCTTGCAGACATGCAGGTTTCCTCTCGATGTTTTCCTTCAACGTTTAAGCGCATGATAATTAAGTATAATGTAGACTTTATTATAATTTTTATAATTCTTTACGTAATCCGTCCAATAATGTGTTATTTAGTATTTGAGTACCATATACAAACAGTGTATCCCCATATTTGGGATCAAATGGGATATTTATAATTTCAAAATAAATACTTTTTTATTAAATACTCTTTAATTGATGTTAATCCTTAGGTATCTGTTGTGGGCTTCAAATATAAACCTTAGCACAAATGTGCTGAATAATAAAAATAAAAAACTTAAATTTCATGAGCATTACAAGTTTTTTTTTGGCAGTGTCAAATATTACGGGCTGTACCTACCTACGATATTTTTTCATTCTGATCTGAACCGAAAAGGTTGTTTTAGACAAAGTTATAAAATCTTATCAAGCATTACATTTTTTTGAACACACAGACAGATTTTTGCGTCTTTATTATTATAACAATCATTCGGTTAGAGTTTTTGTTTCATTTTCTTTTTGTTACTTGTAAGTTGTAATTTTTATAAATACTTAAACTATTTAGTTTATGAAATTTGATTCGACTTCTTTTATTTGTAGGTTAGTAGGTAGGTACCTAATTTCCATTCTGTTCAACAACTTATCAAAATTTTAATCTTTGTTTTAAACGACAAATTGTCATAAAAGACAAATAATTAGTGCTATTTATTTTTATCTTATGGCGTCTGTATCTATGCTCGCGCTCATTAGTAAAGCCAAAAATGTTCAGTTAGGTATCAACTGCTATAGGTATGGACATTTAACGCGACTCAATTTTAAATGACATTTTCTATGAATATAACGTATCTATATTATTATATCATTGAGTACACTTGAAAGATTGTACTAGTAAAGAGCGCTCTTGTCCGAGCAAGAACAAGCAATTTCTTGGATTGACATCATAATTATTAGCCGCGTACTGACTGAGCGAGGATTGAGGAGGAAAATCCTCGGTCAGTCAGGACGTGCCTCGCCCGAGGCGAGCGCGTGCGCGGCCTCGGCCGAGCGTGCCTCGGCTCGAGCCGCGCTTTGTTGGTTCTTGTTCATGCTCAAAGGCGCCTCAGTCCGATCGCCACGCCGCGCTCACTCAAGACGGTTGTGTTTTGCCTCGCTCGTTCGTCGCGCGTTAGCGTCATGGATAAAGAACAGTGCCTCAAATTAATACAGCTATATGGTGGATATAGACGATTATGGGATGTAAAATGTCCCGATTATACTAATAAAGGACTAAGAGACAATGCGTGGAGAAATATAACCCAGGAAATGAACAAATGAACATGCAAATAAGTGATCTAGAGAAAGCGCATGCTCAGATTCACCGCGGCTCGGCAATTTACCGCGCGAAGCATTTTAAATAAATTCTAAAAAGCATTTTCCTACGAACGAGCATGCCTCGCGCGGCAAACGGCCGAGCACGGGCTACAATCTTAGAGTAAAATCTACTGGCATTAGTGTCTATGGGCTCAAGAATAGATTTTGACAACTATCTCACCCCCCTCCCTTACGAATTCCCCTCGGTCGTCTAGATATTTTGCAAATCTTATTTGCCGCCATTTTTTAGTAGCTAAACTAGATAAGTTATTGTACATACTGTAAAATAACAAATTAAGTTTTTCGTTGATTTGATCTTAAGCATTTGTATTGTAATGTAATACTTTTTGCGCTATGTTCAACAAGTGCTGTGCTATAGCAGTAGATGAAAATCTGTCGAATTGTTGTGATTTCCTTTCCGACGAATATAAGTCCAGACTGTGTAGTGTTTGCCGTGTGATGAACAACAAAAAGTTCTTGTGGACGAGTTCCACAAACGGTATGTTTGTGAGAATCAATTTGAAAAGCAATTTTTGACCGAAATATCTCGTCTTCGGGTAGTAAGGTTGGATAAGCCCAACATCATTAACAATTTATTGAGGAGATTGTTACTTTATAACTATACTAGATACCTACTTACTGCGCCTAACATCGAAACTATTATAGTAGGTAAGTTGAAATAACAATATTATTATTTCTGTGAGTCTAGGGATATCATAATTATTCAATCTGTATATGATAAGCATAGCTGTACTTTTCTAGTACACTAAGCTGACCTCTCATTGTATGAAAAACTAATAATTCTGTTATGTACAACTTTATTTAAAATGTTTATGTTTATTTCAGATTATTATCAACCCTCTACTTTAACCCTTTACTTTATACCTATTGAAGATAAACAATATCAATTAATATCTTGACATGGAGAATAATGTTAATATTTTCTGGATTTGGAATATTGAAGGGTAAATTGCCTCATTTATGCAACAAAAGGTTTGAGGTAAAATGGGTAAAATGTACCTGACTACCTGACTGATAAAATTGGAAAATATAAAGTATTCTTTCTTTTATTTATATCCTATTTCAATGGTTATAGGTTAGTTCAAATGTTAATTTGAACTTGAAGTCTTAATTTGAAGCCTAAAATATATTAAAAAGAATATTAAAAGCCTTTTATCCAGTTTCATTTATATAAAGCCAATAGCCTAATATTCAATACCAGCTAAAAAGTGCTTTAAAAAATTAAAAATGAATTGTGTAAGAAATGTCTATAGAATCTGTGCTTGTCAAATTCTATTCTTGAGGTTTCGTAAGGCCGATTTTTTTTCTTCGGAGATTGTCGTCTGATGCGTATGCATCTCTTAGTAGTTTGTGCGGCCGAGGCTGCCTCGCGAGGATCCTCGCTCAGTCAGTACGCGGCTATTACTTTTTTTTTTACTCAGAGACTAGAGCACAGAGTACAGTAATATATTAGGGACTAGAGCTGACTTATAAAGTCCTTGAGCTGACTAGAGTAATGACAAACTTTTCTACTCTGTTTTTTCTGCCACTGCCACTGCGATTAATTTAAAGGCTGATCGTTCACCTGAGCCCGCCATATTCAAATTTCTTTAAAAAGTAGGTATAATCGTCAATTTTGGCCAAAATTGACGATTATACCTACTTTTAGCTACAATATCGATTTGCAAGCAACGTTTTTAATGCTCAGTTGTGAACATTATATAACTAATGCCGCAATTACTACAGCTAGGAATATAGAATGTGTTATAGACCTACAAATTGCGAAAAACCAATTGAAATTTGAGTTTGGCGGGCTCAGGTGAACGATCAGCCTATGGGAACTGATTACATATCTACTCTAAGGTGAAGGTGAACTGTGAATTGAAGAGTGAATGAATATTTTTAAAGTTTTTTTTTTTTTGTTTTTTGTTGTTTAACTAATGGCGCAATTACTACAGCTATGAATCTAAAATGTGTTGTAGAACTAAAAATTTCGAAAAACTGATTGAAATTTGAATTTGGCAGGCTCAGGAGAACGATCCGCCAATTTTCTGTGTGTGCCGTCCATGTCATTTTGTGTCTATATTATATCCTGAGAATAAAACACACTAGTGATGTGGCACCTTGAAAAAATCTCGACGTGAGTTACACTAGTTGATACTCGCGTAGCTCGAAGTAACTCGAATCACCTGAACCGAGTAGCTTGCTACGTATTAGTAATCTGTGGAACCGAGATAAATTTGCCTAGTTATGTATGTATGAATGAGACATGGTCATGGATAGTCGACAAACTGGGATGCTAGCGACACCTAGTAGTAACCACCACCTTTGGCTGAGACTCAATAACAGGGTATCACACATATAAGAAACGACAGGAGATAGTAGTGATCTAGCGAGTAATATGGGCGCTATAATCATTTTGATTCCCAAAAAATCCATATATTGTTGTTATAATATTTACTCTGAGATATATTAACTATAGACTGATGTCATTGTCAAATCCCACTTCAAATGTATCTTTTAAAACCAACAATAATAATGTTAATATTTTAAGTAACGATTATACTACTATTTAAATAAAAGTAGTGTTTAAATTGAATAAAATGAATACTAGATTACTATGTGGTATCTCTAAGTAGTCCGTGCATGAATACATGGTACAACTACGTTTATAATTATATCCTTTCCTTTCACTCTTTGAGAAGATACGATGGTTACTTTATCATGCGTATGCGTGTGTTTTGTTGCATTTTGTAATTTGAGCAATAACAGCATAATTTCCCCAGTGTTGCAATTAAGCAAATTTCACCAGTCATGCTTAGTTTTCTCCATGTGAAACTAGTAATTAATTCTCCGCAAGATGCGAAAAGCTATACTTACTTATACATCGTATATACAATACATATATGTATTACTAGCTTTTGCCTGCGGCTTCGCTCACCTGAAGCTATAGTAGAATTAGAAATGGATTCCAAAAATAATTTAATAAAAACCAACAGTGATGATTTCTTCTTTGTATGGGCCTCTATACATTAAAGAGGTCAAGCTGTATCTCAGGATCCGACTATTTAATTGAGTTAAGAAGTTCACCAGTTTTTAAGTTGCAGTATATGCTTTGTAACAGTAATAACAAAATTAATATCTATTCAGTACTTTTTGCTCCAACCCGTAACAAACACAGCTTTTTTTACAATTTTATAATATTAAAGATTAGAGAAGAAGAGATAAGATAAATAGCTTCACCCGTCTCGATAATTTTGGAATATAATAAAAGATAGCACTAGTAGTATGCTAAACCAACACGGTAAAGGAGGTGATTCTTTTTTGGACTGAGTTGGTTCTCGTTACATTTTGGTATACTTATGCTTCTCTATCCGTGGACTGGACTTCCTGGGGTCGGCTTGTACTGTCATGTCTTACTTTATAAATGTACCTACATAGTTATTGCTAGTTATCGTTATAGTTTAAAAGTCACTTAATAGTCGTATGTCGTATTTAGAGAAATGTGCTTAGGAGTTTCTTCCATGATTTCTCCCAGTAAAAGCACTAGATTTATCCGTATAACAAACTCCTACTCAGGAGAATTAAACTGAAGGTTGGATTGAAATAAAAAATGGTATTAATAGTTTGTACAATTTATATATTTTTGGATATAATCGTTAAGGTGCACACAGCTCTTGCTTAATCGATTTTTCATTCATGAATTGCCAAATCGAATATGTGTTAAACGAGAATGGAACTCGGATTTACTCAAAGTAAGTCGAATTGACATCCCTAAAATAACCAGCCAACTGCCAAGTGCCAGCCAACACCAGCCAGCGGTAGCGGCTCTAATATTTTATTTTCACCATATTATAAAAAGTGACTAAATTTACCTATCATAATGAATTGGAATGCATTTAACATATATAATTACAAAACGTTGGCTTGTGTCTTTTTCTTGGTAAGTATTTGTAATGCCAAAATGTCTGAAAAAGTTTTCACAAAAAATGCACTAATAGATTGTTGATTTTATGGTCTATTATGAATAAGTAATTGCTGTATAATCTTAGCGAATTGTTATGTTTCAGATATGCCATAGTTTTTACAACCCTACCGATAGCGGTGCTGTGCAAATTACACAGAGTAATTTGGATATGGTGTTAGGTGAGTTAGACAGTATCTACTCCACGTTTTCTAGAAGGTTTTTTCTTTATTTTCCTTAGATCCCTTCTCGTATCATACCGTATTATCATAGAGCAATGTTTTATCAAATTCTTTTTTTTGGTTTATCATGTTACTATGGATAATATGTATTACTTGTAGTGATGCCTTATTTATTTTACCTTCCTACTATGTATCAATATGTCTATGATCCAGTGTATTTAATTCTAAGATACATAACTACATATATCTTTAAATATTTTATGAAACATAATGTATGAGTAAATATGAATATTGTGTAGGCAGACTTCCACTAAAGAAATGAATGTTTTCCCTGTAGTGTGATTATCTTTATGTAATATGATGAAGTATCATTCTTCATCAAATTGTAACAATACACATATTAGTACCTATTCGATTCTCTTTTTTGTAAGTACTACTATGATACTTCTTTTTGATGGGGTGGATTCAAACTCAAGGCCTTTGACTTGGCAGTCCTATGGCTGTCTCTGCTTATAAAGTAAGTAATTTACTTACAAAATTAAAAGCAATGGAAATGCCAAAAAAACAAAATATTACCTACATACATACATAATAATTGAATAATAATTGATTTTCTGTAGCAGGCAACAAATTGATTATAATGCTTCATTAACAATGTTTGAATTTTCAGCTTCCAATGAAATAGTATTTATTAATTTTTATGCTGAATGGTGCAAATTTAGTAACATGCTTATGCCAATATTTGATGAGGCTGCTGATGAGGTGATCAAGGCAGGCTATGATACTGGGAAGGTTGTTATGGGAAAAGTGGATTGTGACAAAGAAGGAGCCGTAGCAACTAGGTTTCATATTACCAAATATCCCACTTTAAAAATGTTCCGGAATGGTGTGCCAGCCAAAAAAGAGTACAGAGGTATGAGATCAGAGGCTTCTTAAAAACTATAGTTTTTATGACTTTCTATGATTGCTTGCTGACTTGACATTTCTATTTTCAGGCCAGCGCTCAGCTGAGGCTTTTGCAGAGTTTATCAAAAAGCAGTTAACCGACCCTGTTGTTACATTTGGTGCCCTCAAGGAATTACATGATCTGAGTGAAGACAAGAGACACATAATTGGATACATGGATAGAAGGGATCAGCCTGAATATGATACATTTAGGAAAGTGGCTGCTAACCTTAAAGATGAGTGCCAGTTTCATGTTGGTTTTGGGGATGCTTCACAGCAAATGCATCCGCCAGGTAGTGCATTGAATTTATGATTAATTACATACAAAGATTACATACATACACATAATTTATTACTTTTATTAGTACAGTGGTTCTGAACCATGATAAATAGTCCCATATATTAACATTTTGCCTTTCCTAGGACCACAACACTTGTTTGTTGTCTTTTTCTTAACAAATCCCTTAATCTCATTGTTATCATTTATTTAATAACTTTAGGATCAATTCAACTAATTACTTAGCTGCTTTTTTTTATAGGCCAGCCAATTGTAGTATTCAGAACTGACAAAAAAACATCTACTGAGCCTGACGCCACATTTACGGGCTCCTTATTAAATTTTGACGAATTATATAAATGGGCTCAAGAAATGTGCATACCTCTGGTACGAGAAATTACATTTGAAAATGCTGAGGAACTTACTGAGGAGGGATTACCATTTCTGATTCTGTTTCACCACCCAGATGACAATGAAAGTATAAAGAAATACAAAGAAGTTATTCAGAATGAGTTGGAGGGAGAGAAACGTAAGTTTAAATTGAAGGAGTGTATTAAATTTAAATTAAATTCTTTTTAAATGCTAATAAACCTGAATCAGTGTGAAATATTTCATTGTTTATATTAGCATAATTTTTTTCAAGGATGTTTTTAATAAAATGCCCAATTTCTTATATAAAATTTGTACCTACCCAGCTGTGTACATCATTAATGTTATGTCATGTTAACAACTAGATACCTTAATATGTGTATACAATTAAGAAAAATAATGAACTCTATATGTATATTAAAACTAGAAAAGTCTTGAGTTTACCAGAGATACCGGTTTATCATAAAATAGGCAAATTAACCTGTTTTTTTATTACAGAAAATGTTAACTTCTTGACGGCTGATGGTGTGCGGTTTGAGCATCCCCTCCATCACCTTGGCAAGTCCATCTCAGACCTGCCACTCATTGCCATTGATTCTTTCCGCCATATGTACATGTTCCCTGACTACAAGGAAATGGAGAAGCCTGGCAGGCTAAAGCAGTTCCTCCAGGATCTCTACTCTGGGAAATTACACAGGTATAACTCTTTAGGTTTTGTTTTTGAGTTGGGTCTACAACAATCAGCACTAATTCCAAATTATAACTATGTATTATAATGTGAATAACTATTTAAAAAGGTTTTGATCATCAATATTTGTATAGATCTAAGAAATATTACTATGGTAAGCAAATTGACCATGACAAAGTAATTTATAATTTAATAATAATAAATAATAATTTTCTGTCATGTGTGGTAGTATTAGTCACATCATGAGTTGAAAGCCTGCTATATACCTGAGTTTGGGTGTTTTTGCATGTGAGAATTGTGTTTGTCGCCTAGAATACACGGGAAATTTCGAGTGCTGACCAGTTTTTATAACCATAACAATATCGCAACTACTTTCTCAATAACTTTCGAATAATTCTTAGAAAGGCATAAATTTATCATTAGTCATTCAAACTGACTTCTATGAAAGTGCACTCAAATCAATGACTCAGCCCATAAAACCACTATTCAAATAATATCAACACATACCTTCACATGTAGGTAATTAGTCTCTCACTGAACATTATTGTAACTTTAAGATTTTCTTTAGATAAAATCTTAGATGTTATTGAAGAGCCCACTAACACATTTTTATTATGAGAACTGCTGCTTATTAGCTTTGTTTTTCATGTAAAAGGTCAACATTTCATAATTAAATATATTTGAATACATAGGTACATACCATGACATCTGTATTTATTTAAAGGGTTAGGTAGAGTTGTTTTTATTTATACCCACTGTTCGCCGGTTTTGTGCCCCATGTAGTAAGGGCGAATATATTTCCATTGGACGATGGAAATATGTTCGCCAATATGGATGTATTCTATCCACCAATCTGGGAATTGAACCCTTTTATTTGATATTTGGAAGTATTCGAAATAAACGCGGCGCAGTCTGCATGGCGACACCGTTAAGACGCGCGGTTATATTATTATTATAATGGCCTTTAAATGTTGTCGCCTATAAAATAGTATAACATTGGCCATTAATAAACGTGAGAGCGAAAATTAAAATTTTGGAGTCGTCTCTTTACAGTTAATGTAATATGTCATACGTTTTCTAACATTGCATGTTAAAGTGTTCTCGTCTTAGTCGTCAGCATTAACACAATAGTTCGTTTACAATAGGCACTTGTAAAGATAATATTCCTTGAGTAAGTGTGATTACTTCAATGTCGATAAGATATCTGATGAGATGGTATACGGCGATCTACATTTCTCGAAAATATTCTTAATGAATGCATAAATATATAATTTGTTAGATTAGTATTATTAAGTGCAGCGATAGATATGGCTATTGGACTGCCTGGTCGAAGCTCGAATCTAAGGTTTCAGACTTCGAATGCATGTGCGTACGTAAGTTCATAATTATGACGCACTTCCACGTTGAAGGAAAACATCGCGAGGAAACCTGCATGCCTTAGAGATTTTCTCGATGGAGTGTGAAGTCTGCTAACCCGCGTTAGACTAGCATGGTGGACTATAACCTTACCTAAAACCTCTCATTCTGAGATGAGACGCGTACCCAGCAGTGGGACAGTATAATGGGTTAATTATGTAACATATTAGTAAAGGACAGCACCACGATGTGATATTGTGATTGAGAGGGATGCCACTTTACACATTAAATAGCACTATCTCTCTCAACCAAAAAAAATATCCCATTAACACGTGGTGGTATGATTGACTTTTTCGCCATTATGTTTCAGGGAGTTCCACTACGGTGCCGACCCAGACCAGCCCATCTTGAACTTAGAAGTTAAGGTCACTACTCCTCCAGAGTCTACGTTCAAAAAGCTGGCGCCATCCAAGAACCGGTACACTCTCCTCAGAGACGAATTATAAGGTTGCTGTACCTAGGTCATGAAATTTAGTTTAAGTCACTTACTAAAGAAATTATTGTAAAAAATCGTTTATCTACTTTTTTATTTGGAAATTATTCAATTTTTTCTTTTTCGTTATAAATCTCGGAATTATTACCGAATTATTTTCTTTGTCTTGGTTGCGAACAAAGCCAGTTTGATTCCTTCCTTCCTTTACTATTTATTGTTAACGCGTTCTATCGGTGTACGGTATTCTAATCATGTAATTTTGTAATAAACAATTGAATATTATGACGGAGTTATATGATAAGACTACTTTATACAGGTTCTGTTTATAATATGTATTTATTGAAGAACGTAGTTAATCTTTTAAGAGCACTTCGTTAACGTGTTTCTACTAGTAATGTAGTTGTAGTTATTTTGTACTATTAAGTTATGCATTTTGGATGGTAATTAGTAATTACCGACTTCTTTACAAACGCAATCAATGCCTGACAAGTCAAAATATTTTCATCTTCCTTGTTCTGTGTATTTAATTCAGACATGGCGCATTGCAGTGTGCTTTTGTATTTAGATAATAGTATTTATGCAGACCATTTAATGTATTTAAAACTGTAGCTTAATAAGTATCTGTCTGTCTTCCATTTGGTAATATATTTTTTTACATACTTATCTCTTATCCAAAATTTCTCAAAACTTTATAAATTTTTAACCCTGACCACAATTATTTAAGGATTTCGAAAAACAATTTAACGTCGAGAAAATCGAAACAAAAACCAGTGGTCCTTAGACACTTTTACACTAGACATTTATACATTATATCTTGTGTTCCAAAACGTTCTAACATGAATATTCATTAAGATACAAAGCAGTAGAATTGTTTAAATCAACCTTATTTATTATATTACATGTGTTGAAAAACATCATTTATTTATTAAACACTGGTATTAAAACGATCTTAATGCAAATTTCTTTTAAGTTATGTTATTATGTTATATGTATAGTTATCTTTTTTGTATTGAAAAATACTTTTTCACTGCGGGAAATGCGTTGATTTTTATTGATCGGAATCGAATTGTTTACAACAAATCAGATATCAAAACCTAAAGAAACAAAATTACATTAAATTGTAAAACCACCTCTTAATTAGTGGTAATAACGTTAGTGATAGTAAGACTACTAGTGGTCCAGTTGTGGCAAGCGCAGGTGTTAAGCGTGAAGCCCTGGGTTTGATTCCCAAATTGGACAGTGTCATTTGGTTTATCCATGAAATTGTTAGTAGCAGCTCAAAGATCTGATTTGTGCCCGATTCATGGCAATAGGTTCGCCTCCTATTACACGATACCTAAAACATACCTGGGAATAGCGAATGATGGTATGAATTTGAACTAAGAATTTGATTGTGTACTGTAGGGCAATGTTATTGACGGGACTAATTAGCCACTGAGAAAAGATAATTTTAAACAACATTTACAAGGTACACGTATTTCCGCTACTAGCTACTTCAATCTAAAATCTATTCGGCATTTAAACCCTAGGACGAGATAAAACATTCCTCGATCTAAAACTGAATAGTCATTATTTACTATATTGTATAATTATTATAATGTGAAATGGTTGTACAAATGTATGTTTTGTGACGTGTGTTGTAATAAATTTTTTCGAGCCGAAACTGTACTTTACTGTTGTCTTTGGAAATATGTAATGAAATAGCTGGTTTGAAGAGAGGTTGCCCACCCCTGAATTGAATTTCCAGCCACAGCGTTGCCCATAATATACCAATTATACAGATTGGAAGTGTTCTTGAATCGGATGCGAGGTGTGGCCTCGCCCTCTGAAGGGGTTTAGCGTATGCTGGATTGCTGGCCCTGTCGTGGAGAGTGACACAAATCCCATGGCCATATAGGACAAGGGAGGCAAAGTGTGGTTTTTAGTCGGTACTAGTATAACGTATGTACCAGCAGCAACATCCTCAGGGATCTGCCACCTGGGGGTGAGGGTTTTCCGTGCTAAAAAAAAAAATGGAAGTGTAGTGTTAGGTTAGGTTAGTTCCGCCTCACAGTTCAACGAACTACGCGCTCCATTAAACAACAAAAGTAAAACATCCCTGGAACTATTTGTGAAAATAGTGTGTTATTGTTATTTTCTAGCAATTCTAATGAGCGCTGATATAATGCTTTTGAGACAATTGTTTAGAGAGTTATATTAGCATGGAAAATGTAAAAAGAATAATTGTTGGTTCCTATATTTTTTATTTGTCTGTCTGTATAAAATAATAATAAATAAAATGTTTATTTCACAACTTACAAATTGTTTACATTGGAATCCCCTTTTATAGCTGATCGTTTAGCTGAGACCGCCAAATTCAAATTACAATAGGTTTTTCGCAATTTGTAGGTTTACAACACATTCTAGATTCCTAGCTGTAGTAATTGCGACATTAGCTAAACAATATTCACAACTGAGCATTAAAAACTTTTTGCCATATTTGTAATACACTTAGCGCTATTGAACTCTGAATACCTTATTTCTATAAATTACTTAATTTCAAAAATTTGTTCAAATGGTATTGACGTGAAGCATAGAAATATAAATAGACATATAGGTACCTACATAGATAAAAATCTCAAATAACTGTTTCGGCATTAGTAAAGCACGTTGCATTTTTTAAAATTATCTATACTAATATATAAAGCTGAAGAGTTTGTTTGTTTGTTTGTTTGCTTGAACGCGCTAATCTCAGGTACCTATACTTATTACTTATTACTTATAATATATAAAGCTGAAGAGTTTGTTTGTTTGCTTGAACGCGCTAATCTCAGGAACTACTGGTCCGATTTAAAAAATTCTTTCAGTGTTAGATAGCCCATTTATTGAGGAGGGCTATAGGCTATATATCATCACGCTACGCGGACGAAGTCGCGGGCAGAAGCTAGTTATAAATACATACCTACGTGGTATATTCTTTGGGTATATTATTTAATTATTTGATTAGATGAAAACTCTTTATTTTCTCAAATAAAGTGTGCGCACTGTATCTACACTAAGGAGGTTTCACATTATAAAATGAGTAAGAAAACAATAATTGTCAAAATTGTCAACTCAAAATGACACCTGTTATAGAATCAAGTAAGTAGAGTTAGAATAACCGTATTAATAATCAATTTCTGGTTACAATAATGAATTCAGATTGATCTGCTTTATTCTTTTTTTATCTTATTTAGTCCCTTTAAGTATATTTTTTTAACTTTATTACTTGATTCTGTTATAATTTTTGATCCGTGCTAGTCGACACATAACATAACATACCATCACGCCTGTATTCCCCGAAGGGTTAGGCAGAGGCGTACTAATGTACACCCACAGTTCGCCGGTATGTTTAGGTCCCATGTAATAGGGGACGAGCCACAATTTCCTAACTCCGAGCTGCTACTGGGAATTTCATAGAAAAACCAAATAACACTTTGCTCGTCCTGGGAATCAAACTCAGGACCTCTAGCGTAGCAGTCGCGGTCAGGACCACTTGGCTATTGAGGCAGTCCGTGCTAGTCTAGTACAGAAATACTTGAAAAAGAAATTGACTTTAATGGTTATTTTTCAAATTCAACGTTTTCAATGGTTGAAATGTTAATAACTTTTGATAGAGAGAACCGATTTGAATTAAAAATAGCCTAAATGTTAATCGAAGAAACAGACTATGAATTCCTGCCCACTTCCTCCAAATCTCTTCCAGTAGTTATCAAATGATGCGCGGTCAAACACACAGACAAACCGACAGACAAAAGTTCCAAAAATAATAGAAATGGATTGTGTTACCGATTCTGAGTCTGAGTGAGATGTACAGACACGGCTCACTTATATTCTTATTATATGTGAGATTGAATTATTGTTCTATAGTTAAAAGTTGCAGTGCGATAAAATTGACAGATTCGGTAATCGTAACTATTTTTGAAAATTGGAACTATGGAACTAGTGTTGATATTTCCTAAGTACCATAAAACACATAGTAATATTATAACGTACCATCACGCCTGTATTTGTATTCTAAATAAATAATACATCTAAGGTGCATCCACACAAGATATCCTAATAATAAATACCTATCACTTATAAATTATACCAAAATAGAAAATTCATTGTTAGTTCAACTTCTCCATGAGAGATGGCGCTACTAGTTCTATGAACTAAGTACTCTATATATTTTGAAACTATGCGTGTTTTTCCTTGATATTTTTTATTATTTTAGTGTTGACGAACTGTCAATTAGTCTTTTAAATACACAGTACATACTATTATGGCCTGGCTATACAACTTCTATCAGTGAAGTCAGTAGGTACCTACCTCCGAACATACCTACCTAGGTATTTAAAAAAGGAATTATTTAAATAAGGGTACATAAAATGTGTTCGGAGTTCAAAACACTTGTTGGTGAAACATCGAGACGAAAATGTGCAGCCAATGTTCTAAGAATAAGAGACCATCAAGATTGGAAACTGCATTTGAAGTCTAAAGTGCCATTCAGCGCTGGTAGTGGACTACAGTCTGGGGAGGAAAAGCAGTAAGATTTATAAATTCTTAAAATTATCAGTGTTTAGTCTAGATAAGCAGATCACATAGCTAGGAGTTTCTTTCCGGATTCTTCTCCATAGGATCAACAACCTCTTGGAACCGTGCAACTAGAATCATAACGTTTCATAAACGGTTGTAAAAGCTTATTTGAAATAAAAACATTTGAACTTGAACTTGAATATGTTGTGGTGCGGTGAATGTTACCAGTGTTATGATCGATGGGATCATGAAGGCAATTTCTGTCGTGAGTAGGTTTAAAGTAGGTACTAACTCTGTCCTCGCGGCAGTTGAACAACGAGCATTTCAACTTAATGAAAAGATAAGTAGCCATATAATATAGGTACCAATAAAAATGTACCTACTAATTAATATGAGAATTTAGCTTAAAGGACCGAATACTTACAGTATCTTATCATAATACCTACCTTATCTTTTGCCATACATTTACATGAAATATTAAACAATAGATAATTTTACAATTAGTTCGGGATTCCGTTTTCATTTTGCTGGCATCGAAATTTTGTCGCCCCCTGTCTTCAAAATTAACACTAATGGCTAGTCTCATTCATATTGGCATAATTATTAACAAAATGGGTCATTTAAAAAAAGGGTCCTAATGAGAGCAATAGATTGGTGTCAAAACGTGTCATCGTTATATCTGTGCCGAACTGCTTGTTGTGTAAAACAAACTGCTCTCGAGATGTCGTTTTTACTGATGTGGGGCAATTTCGGCTGTCAGGTTGCAGAGTCAGCAGAGAGAGGCGCGTTTGAACACGGCCGCGGCGCCACGGGGAGTCATGCTCCGCAGAAATCTTTTACCTACTCCGTATATTTTTTGTGCTGTCCGAGCAGTTAAACTTTCTGTGTGTGATTTTTGATGTATGGTATTTTATTCAAACACCGTGCCGACTAGTTACTTAGTCGTCGGCTAAGCTGACGATTCGTATTTCAATGCTCAAATTATTTGCTTAAGTAGTACTTAATTGTTTAAGTAAATTGAAAATTTATTCAATTATTGTCAGTAGATATCATCAGCAAGTACCTAGGTATTTAAGATTATCATAGTAAGTACATATTATATTAAAATCGGCTCCCATAATCGTTCTTTTATGAGCTATGAAGACATACATAACTTACACTTAGGTATGTATTAATCAGCATTTAACCACTTAAGCACTGTCGTGTTGATGAAAATTTAAATTACACAAGACTGTTCTATCAAAACACACGTTACCCGATCGCCACTGCGTTGCCGTTGCGCAATTTGACAGCTCCCTATGACAATGACTTGACAAGGGAGCATCGTTTGGTGCGAACCTGTGCGCTCACATTGTTGCAAACAGGTACATTCGGTGATCTTGTTACACCGACACAATGCATCCTTTACTCCTTCAGACGCAGATACCAGTTGAACGCGAAATGAGCGGAATTCCGATCAGATAACAACAATGTCCGCTGCCATACAAAAGCGATTTAAAACTTATTCGAAACCCGTGTTACATTTGAGCTTTTTATGCCTTTTGTTACAAGAGCATATCAAATTTCGTTAAAAAATCTTAAATCCGAGATTTATGTATTAAAAATATCTAGCCAAGCATTTTTATAAGGAAACGTAGGTATACCTAGATAGTGTGGAATCGAAGTAGGTAAGTATCTAGGTTATCCCGGGAGGATAGCAGCTATTTCGTGACGTGCCAAAGGCAAAACACGCGAGGGCCACCGGTGCGTTCATTAGAGATCTCGGAGCCCCGTCCACAATGTGCTGTGGATGGCCGTGTGTTTTTACTCGGTAGGAGTCCGACATAGCCCTCCGCCTTCTCTTTCGAGGGACGGAGGACATCCATGAGGATTTTCACTCGGAAAAAAAAGGTAAGTATACTAGGTACGCTCATTAAATGATGTAAACCAAAACTTTGCAGAACCTGTCTTGGTTTTACAAAATTTAACGATTGTTTATAATCGTGGTAAATAATACAGTACCTACAATATAAACCTAGTAATCATTAACTACTAGTTAGGTTATATTTTTGTTTACCTTCCGTATCTGCCGACAAGAAGTTTTGATAAATAGTTATTACTTAGTATAAGATTGGAACAAATAAAAACGCAATATGTACTTATCTTACGTTAAAATCATAATTCATCTATCAAGTCTAATAAGTATAACAATGCCAAAATCAACGAAAAAAATTAACATCCTATAAAAAGCGTTGCATGCACAATTGACTACATCTTATTGCATCGCATAGTGGGTGCCGCGCTGGCTGCCACAATAGTCGCAATCCGACACCAAGCCGGTACTTTGAGCCTACCGTGTTCCCATACTGCCAGTACCATTGATGGGCCAAAAGACAGGAAGTGAGGACAGCGTGCGATAGAACCAATTACCCGCCCACGATATAAGAAACCTGTAATTAATGTAATATACCGGCCTCCTTGAGCGGAAACGGCCGTGCGATTCAGATGTCGATATTTTCGCTAATAATTTTGTAATGAGATCATTATCTACAACATTACGTGAAATACCTACGTTATTAAAAACGAGCGAGTTAAAAGTATGTCGTTTGAAGATTGTGCATATTTTTTAGTTTACATAACATACCATCACGCCTGTATTCCCCGAAGGGTTAGGCAGAGGTGTACTAAGGTACGCCCACAGCTTGCCGGTATGTTTAGGTCCCATGTAATAGGGAGCGAGCCTATTGCCATTAACCGGGCATTCCAAACTCCGAGCTGCTACTGAGAATTTCATAGAAAAACCCAATAACACTTTGCTCGACCTGGAAATATAACCCAGGATCTCTAGCGTAGCGGTCGCACTTGGGACATGAGTATTTTTACCATCCCAAATGCATTCTAGATTTATGGCAGTGTTAATTGCGATATTTTAGTAGGTTTACCTACGACATTCACAACTGAGAACAAGAACAAGCCAAAAACCGTGTTAACGGTTAAAATTGACATACTTTAAGCTGTTTTAGCTACAAGTTACAATAACGATTTTTAAGCAAAGGTTTTTGTTTTCACTGTAATTTGATAAAGAATTATGAAAAAACCAATTGAAATTTAAATTTTCTTAGTTGAACAATCAGCATTAAATTCAAGATATTATAATGCAGACTCGAGAATAAAGTAAAAGCTTGAGATAATAAGAGATAGTCACGAGTGCGGAATAAAACATACCTAGGTATTAGAACACTTACATCGAATTTTGAAATATAATAATAAAATATGTATAGGTGGTCAGTTTTAAATAACTGTTGGGTACCTACCTAAATACAACTTAACAACACTTTCCTAGTTTAGATAGCGGTACCAATAACAGTCTTTTTGATACTGTACCCCATCAATAAACGCGGCAAACTCACCAACTCAAATGCACATTCACAGGCAAGTTTTATGTCGAAGATCAAAGTAAATCGGCTAAATATACTTATTGCACATGCGATCGATTGCTACACGTCCGAAGACAAGCAAAGATCACTTTTTTGTTCAAATAACACAGTAGCTGTCTGATTTATGGCCAGGGACGATCATAGGGCATTAGTAGCCGACATTGTTCACTACATGTGGGCTTTGTGGCCGCCGACTTCGACACAGTAGCCTGTCACCCGAGTCCCTTGCCAGGCTATTGTTCTACGGTATCGTAAACATGTCGACAGGTTCAGGCATTTGTAGTGGCACAGTATGCACAGTAGTAGGTTCGCAGAAAGACTTTTGTTAAAGCCTCATTCTGTAGACCTTTCGAGTCATTAAATTCCACAAGTGCATCTACACGATCTCATTATGGGATCTATTCATGAATGTTCCTGTACAAACGTAACAACTTGGAATGATTTTAAAATTTTATTGACCGTAATGAAGTAAGATAAAGTAAAAAGTAAGATTTTTCAAAATAATATTTATGTATTATTAAACTTTTTTTTAAAAAAGCTTACTAGCAATACTAGTATTCTATTATCTGTGTTAGCAATGTGGGTCGCACATTACTAGTATTCTTGTTACCTCCTCGTGCTAAGCTAGATTGCTTGTGTTACGAGTGGGTTCACGTCGGTAGTGCAATGGGTGGGGTTCGAACCGGCAACCACATGATCGCAAGTCCGACGCCCTAACCATGAGGCTACCGCCGCTGAGAAACTGAGAAATTGTTGGTAACGTACAAACTGTATTAATCTCCTAATATACATGTGGTGTTTGCCTGTAAGTGGTTATGCAATTCGTTTGTAAGACTTACTAACTTTCATCTCGTACATAGAACATTGTAATAACTATTGGCAATCCTAAATAAATAAATAAGATGATACTCCTGCATTCCAAGAAGGGTTGAGGGCAGAGGCGTACCAATGTAAGTACAGCACAGTGTTCACTGGTATATTTAAGTCTGGTGTTGCAGAAGTTCATAGGTTGCGCTGCTTACCATCAGGCGGGCCGTAAGCTTGTTTGCCACCTCAGTGGTATAATAAGAAAAAAACCTCCAAGCTGGTATTGTGAATTTCATAGCAGAACCAATATTTAACACTTTGCTGGAGCTGGGAATTGAACCAAGAACCTACTAGTCGCGCTTACGACATTTAGGCTAAAGAGGCAGTTAGGTTATACTCACATATACATTTAATAAGCTCATATAATATAGCAGATACTATTATAATAAGCATATTTGGTGTGCTATATTTTTGTCGGTAGATGCCTATTCTTAGCCTGATTTTCAAGAAACTCTAATTAATATAATGCTGCCTTCTTGAATCAATCAAGTTATTTCGTAGTTGTTATAATACGAATGAATACGTATCCATGTTCGTACCGTACCGTACTGTTTCCTATCACCGCACAGTTGAGTAGTGTTAGGTATAATTTCCGTGTAATTTCCTGAGATATTTATGGCCTCTGACTTTTCGCAATCATACGCACATGATTGCGAAAAATCGCTTTTAAAGAAACTTGCAATTCGAGGGATTGTGAAGTCTGCCAACCCCCAGTAGACTATCGTGGTATACTATAACCCTCAATTCTGCGAAGAGACAGTGAATGGGTTAATGATAAAATTTGATACTATATAAGCAACATTAAACTTTTAGGAGAGCGAGGCAATTATAGAAATAAAAAATACATGATACAAGAAATTTCGTTGAAGGAAGAAAAGAGGACCGAGCTCTAAGAGGTGCGGTGTTTGGTAAAACAAAAGCACAGCGAACGATTTAACAAACTGCCATATTTTAACAACGTGTAATTAAAGGTTTGGCTCCGCTCGAATATGCATAAATCATGCGTCTGCCGCGAACTGCCGACCGAAATAGAGAAAAAATTAAATACATTAAGCGGCTCGAGGGAACAGAATCTGTGTCTGGCTACAAAAGAAATTGTGTTTGTATGATATTGTTTGAGATGCCGATGTATTAGTTTATATCTAAGTAAACTTCGGTAGTCGGGTACTACACACAATTAGCACATTTAAACACTTTTAAATAACAATGTAAAAGTGCCCAAATGTGCTAATTGTGTAACAACAGCGGTTAAACTATATTGGTGCTCTTATATTCTTCTATTTGGGCTTCTCCCTTTCAATTGGCCGTTATATTGACCACAATATAATTTCAATAATGTAACTATAAAGAAGTGTTGAGAAGTAAGTAAGTACTCTAATGGATCTTCTTTGCAATAACAATACAATATTTTCTTAAGCCCTGAGAGTATAAATTTTACATTTAAGTATTATAGGTATTTAAGGCAGACATCTAGGTAAAATATCCTACTTAAAAACCTTCACTTAATTAGTTCAACCTAATGCGTTACAAGATAAGGCCCAAAGTAAACACACAGTTAACTTAACGTAACCTTTAGCTTTGTTTGGACGGTTGTCGTCTCGCTCTCATGGCTTTCCCGTTCTCATAAGAGCCGAACTGGTAAGCTCATAACTCACGGAGCTTGGTGGGGTGTGTCGGAGGCTGTGCCGGGCGGCGCGGGGCAGGGGCGAGGGGGCCCGGGGTGCGCGCGCGCCGCTCGCTCCCTCGGGGCAGAGGGGCCGGGGCGAGGTGACAACCGCTTGTTACGTCTATTCCAAGCCAGTTATTAAAAACGTCTCGGCGCGAGCGGTGCGCCGCCCTGTAATTATCCAGTTGAAGGTTTCGTCGCGCTACGTTGTCACCACACTCGCCGGAAATGCAATACGTGGATCCGCCCGCGCAACAGGTTCGTCCGCCCGCCCACCAACTATTGAATATAATTTTGAGAGTTTATAAATATTAGAGTCAATTAATGTTTTTCGTTTATCACGTCAGTTTAGTTGCAGCGTTTACAATTTTGCAATAGAGCGAGACGGTTCTTCTGTAGCTTACTCAAACTTAACTAATGATGTGTAATTTATTTGCAGATGATGAACATGATGACGGGCTACGGATGTGGCTACGGCCGGGGTGATGCAATTTCACCGGCGTCCGATCTGTCTTCATGCAGCAGTGCGTCTTCAGGTGCATGGTGTGCTCCGCCCGCTTGGCGTGAGCTGCCTGCCTACCCTCCCCAGTACCCGGCGTACTGGCCCCCGACTCCAGCCGCTACAGAGGAGGCGCGGGAACTTCAGCGTCGCTGTGCAAAGTGTCGCTGTCCCAACTGCCTCACAGAAGCCGCCGGCTTCGGCCCCAATTACGGCAAGGATGGCGCTAAACGTGAACATGTGTGCCACGTACCCGGCTGTGGAAAAGTTTATGGAAAAACTTCGCATTTGAAAGCTCATCTCCGCTGGCATACGGGAGAACGACCTTTTGTATGCAACTGGTTGTTTTGTGGCAAGAGGTTCACGCGGTCCGATGAACTTCAGCGACACCTCCGGACACACACGGGCGAAAAGAGGTTCGCGTGTCAACTTTGTAGCAAACGGTTCATGCGGTCGGATCATCTCGCAAAACATGTAAAAACTCACGCAAATGTTTCCAAGAAGACTAAGAAAGCGAAAGAGGATGACAAAGAGGAAACGTCGAGTGCTGCCAGCGACAAAACGGAACGACCGGTTGAACCGCAGTCAGCGCCCGCTCCTGTGTCAGTTGCTGCAGTTGGAAGTAATAACTATGGCACGGTGCCGGTTTCGAGTGGTCCAAAACAGATGTCATTAAACTACGCGGCGGTTGCTCCAAGTATGATGCCAAGTGCACCTAACTACAACAGTGGCGGCGTGTTCGGCAGTGGAATGATGTCCGGCTGGTACCCCGAAGTGAGACAAGATGGCTTATATTCGCGAGCGGCCGTGCGTGATCACCGAATGTACCAACAGTACCCCGCACCCATCAGCTCGTATCAATGCGCTACTAAGGACAACTACGCGGTGTTTCAGGGACATTATAACTTACAACCACCTGTAGCTCTAGGACAATGAGTGATAATTCGTTGCACAATAACTCAAAGTTATTCAATAGTGTAGTTGGTGAAAGTACTATTATGTCTTTCTCATAGGTTACCTAGGAAGTTTGGAAGTGAAAATGTAATCGACGAACTATCGATCGAACTCTAATTTATCGATATCTGGTAGGTATGTTTCTATATTGTAAAAATAATTTAAGTTACCGTGAATTTAAATGTGATGTTTGTAACATAGTCTGTTAATTAAGTCTTATAACTCATGTGCCTTTCAATTGTTGTAAATTTTAATGTCTATTTTTATAAAGTGAGGAAATAAAATTATGATTTTTTGATATCTTCATGGTTTATTTATTCCTATAATTTACTCAAGAATTAAATAATACCGTTTATTAAAGAATACTAACTTCGAAATGAAATGCAATTAGGTACTGGTTTCAGAAGAATTAGACGATAGTTTTCTAGAGTCAGTTAGTTCTTTTCCAATATAATTAGAGTAATACATTCATTCACATTTAATAAACTTTTTATGAGTATGAAATATCTTATGGACGTATAAAGCAAACATAACTTTTTGCCATAATTACCTATATTGATTAAAAACAACTCACTCAATAAGTTTTTAAAACTTTACTGTTACGGAATTGAAAAAGACAAGTAAGGACTTATTCTCATAATTTATATATTAATATAGGTAGGTATGTATAATTTCATAGATATTAAAAAGTCTACATTCAATCATATTTTATAACTAACTCTTTAGATACGTTATTTTAATAGACGATAGAATATTTCAATTTAATAATCGAAATAACATCGCAATCTACATGAACGATCTAATCGATTAAATTAATGAAACACGCATCAAAATCTTATTATGGGTACCAAAGGAACTTTAACCTTCTCGCCATACCTAGTGATGTTACTAGAGGCGGTACAAAACATCATTCAATATTCAAAATTATCATACTAACGCTCAAATATACAAACATTATGAAATTCTAAATCCTGTCCCGTAAATCGTCGATCGGTGCTAATTTAGCATAAATTATGAGTTTAATCATCGATCGTATTATAGATAACGGAGTTTTAAAACATGTGTATTTAAATAATAATAAAACAATAACAAAATAAACATAATTCAATAAATACTTGAAGAATACATCTTATAGTACAATATATGTTATATGAATATATTAAAAAACGCATATATAGTTGAAGAAAAACATATTTTATATACGTTTATTTATTCTTCACCCTTTAGAAACATCAAATGTTAATATAATAATGACTGCAACGTAGAAACTTTAGCAGTAAGGTTCGTTACCAATAATATTTATTCGGAATTTCTAAAGGTAAGTCTTATCTGCTTTAAAAAACATCGCAACGAAAATATTTTGTATTAATAAGTCGCAATTTGTATTGTTTAGATGGCCTAGCACGAATCAGTTCACGTAACGCCTACATCCTCAAAAATTAGACAGAGGTGTGCATTGTGTCCCTACCTCTACAGTTAGCCGATATTTTTAGAGCTAAACCTATTTCCGTTGGTATCTCTACAACGATATGTTACTGAAAATTTCACTGAAACGCCCACTTTGCATGGAGTCGAACCTAGGACCTCTCGTAAAGTAGTCGCTTACATCATTGGAAAACAATATTTGAACCGTTTCAGATGTTCTGTGAGATAAAATCAGAGTCTACAAGTATTATTATTATCGGGAATGGGCGATTACAGTAACACTAACTAGATAAATGTAGTTAATCTATACTGATATTATAAAGAGAAAATGTTGTAATACGGTAAACTAAAAAAAAATGGACGGAAAAGAGCTAAAGATTCTATTTTTGTGTAAATAATTAATTATGTAGGTCGATGCTACGACGTGCTACGCGGTGCTACGACGTGCTACGAAGATAGTTGCGCGTAGGCCGTGTAGCTTAATTTATGTTTTATTTTTCGGTAAAATAAAAGAACATTAAAATGTAATTTGTTTACGGTATATGCATCCAATACTCATATTTTTACAGACCCGTGTAATTTAAAAGGATGTTTGAAGAGTTGATAAGATAGCAAAGCAATACATATTTTATTTCCAATAATGCGTTGTCACTAAATCGTGATGACTGTAAATTGTTGGTTTTACTAAGGAACTGCAATGTACATTCTCATAGTGTACGGGGGATTTATATCAAGGTGAATGCAAATGTTCACCGTTCATCCTCCCGTCACAAGATGGCGTTAGTTGTAACTGTGAGTACGCTTGGCGTCACCGCGCTGCGACGTAATTGCACGCGGCTATTATCTGGGCGTCGCCGGGCGCGCATGGCGGCCGGTGCGAGCGGGATGCACTCGATAATACGTAAAACAAAACGAGGGAGTAATAATGGTAAAAAACGAGCAGCACGCAAATTATAGTGAGAAATGAGGCAGCCGGTAGCGGTGGGGGCTCGTGATGCGGTGGGGGCCTCGCGCGTCAGTCGCGGTCGCCCGGCGCACTGAGAACGCGCCACCCGCGCCGCCTGCGCCGCCTCGCGAGTGTTGTGAGTGTGTGACATGCGCCAACACCCGGCGCCATGAGCGGCAAGGGCTCCTCCTCACCGGACCTGCTCATGAATGTGAGTCCATGAGCCGACCACACCTCACGTACCTCCTAACATAGTATAAACACTCCTACTAACGCTCTTATCTGTGATAAGCGACGATACTTTAACCAGTAGTCATAAGGAACCAGCTTTCTTATTTAAAGAGTTTTCATGATATTTTGGCTTCTAAATAATATTAAACCTGATCGTAAGTAAGACTAACTAGGTAACTCTAGACAACCATGGTATAGGTGATGGTTTAAAATGTTCTTTAATGATAGGTCTTATGAAAGAAATATTTTGCTATTTTAATCTATGCATTGTAAAATCTGAAAGAGTAGCTGAATGTTTACATTAAGGTAATAGGGTTTTTAGAAAGCATAACTAATTTGGTGATCTCATAAAACTTATAAATTAAGTTATAACTATAGTCAGAGAAATCTTCACGGTTCATGAACTTTAATTTAAGAACAAACCGAGCCAAATAGGTGAGTCCATGAAATGGTTTGTTAGTCAGCAGGGCACCCCCGGGTATTGTCGATTTAGCACGCACCATAAGCGGCACATTACCCGCGATTGAGTGTGCAGGCCCGCCGTCCCTCGAGCCCTAACCTCTATTACTATTCATGGCCGCCCCCGCGGCTCGAGTGGACCGCCACAACCAAAATATCCCCCACCGTAAGAGAAAACATTATGTGTAAATTTTCTTCATATTGCCGTGCCTTTGAATAATAATTCAAGTCGCCGTTTACTCGCTCGTCCGTCCTGAATAATAAATCCTGCTCAATTTGTTTCAAATAGCTAAAGAGGAATTGTAATGGTTCTTGAATTAAATATCATGTCATTTTAACAGTCTATTCTCTATAAGTATTTATAAATCACTGCATTGTGAAGTTACCTGCTTGTTAAACGATACAATATTCTATCGGGCTACCACCTAAATCGGTAGGAATGTTTATTATTTATAAAGCAATATCCGTCACATAAACGTCATTGTTATTATCTGAAAATAGGCCATTATATTCGTTCCGAACATCACTAGCAGTTCATAAAAACGTTAAAGTTAATTCAATTAAATGAAGTCAAATATAATAAAGGTTGTGCCGGCACTTTGGAGCGGCGTAACCAATTCTTAATGACACATAGAGGCTTCGTCCATTTTCTACTCAATTTCCTTTTCATATTAGTTTAATCTAGAGGCAGGACTACTGGCGCCAAAAATTATGCCGCGACGGCCGTGTCGGGCGCGGCTAATCTGTTTAGCGTTATATTGTAGGCCGCCCGGCTCCTTTGTGCGGTGAAAAAGGAAGAAATTTATGCGTTTCGGCGTTGTGTGTAAGTTTTTTGTGGGAATGTAATTAATAATTCGGCGGCAAAACTAACAGTGTTTTCGTTGTTACGTCAGCCCGGGTGATTGATGTCCACTGCTACGGTTGCAATTAGTACTCAATCGTGTTCCTCCTTGCTGGGTTGGCACTCACTCCTTACTCTACTATGTTACACATTTGTTAGGTGTGTAGGGGTTTTGAGTGCTGTGCTAGATAAAAAGTGCAGTATTAATAATGAAATATGATCATTATGAAAAACATTAACAGTCTTAACGGTGGGTTTCTTCTCAGAATAAGAGGAAGAATTTGGGCTTCACACACCTTCCTTCACACGACTTCCTCATGATGTTTTTCTGTACCGCTCAAAACAGTGATATTTAAATAAAACCTCACAATTATGGTCACTATATGTATGCATATTATACATACCTGTAGATTTTTTCACAGAGAGATCGGACCTAAAAAACTTCTACCTAAAAGCAGGTAAGCGCGCTCCATCTTAAGTCGCAGTATTGCTTAACTAGCAGTCAAGCGTAAGCCTATCAAGGATTAAAAAAACAACTTTCCAGTAACAGAGGTAACAGTTGTGCGCTATAATATCCAGTGTACATATTTTGAAAGTGTTTGAAAACATGTTGGACCGGCCATGCGGCATCGTAGGCGCGGGCGGTACGCGCGGGTGCGTGGGCGCAGCACAGCCCAGTCACGGCGCAACCGCGACTCAGGTGGATCACTGCATTGTTTGTTTTGTATACCCGCTACCAAGATGACTCGCGTCTACAAAAGCAAAGGAGTAGGTCTATAGGTTATTTAAAACAATAATGAAAGAACTGCCTCATTAGCCTAGTGGTCCTGAGCGCGACTGCTACACTAGAGTTCTTGGGTTCGATTGCCAGGTCGAGCAAAGTGTTATAGGGTTTTTCTATGAAATACCCAGTAGCAGCTCGGACTTTGGAATGTGTGCCCGGTTAGTGGCAATAGGCTCGCCCCCTATTACATGGGACCTAAACATACCAGCGAACTGTGCGTGGACAATAGTACGCCTCTGCCTAACCCTTCGGGGAATACAGGTAGGCGTGATGGTATGTTATGTTATAAAGAAAGAAAGACTTCAACTAGCACCAATATGTTTCCTCCCCAATATGAGGAGTGCCTATTACTAAACAACTAATTATTATCGATGTCGAAACTGAGAAGTGATAACAAGTTCGGTGCCAATTACCGCGCGTCTTGTGTCGCGCCTCGCCGTGCGTCGCCGTCGCGGCTACCTACTCCTGCCGCCTCACTTTATTGAGATAGCGGAGGATACGAGCAATTCAGAATAAGTCGACTGTGTTATTTGGCCGTTTTGTGCGCGAACATACCGTTGCTTGCGAGTCGGCACTCGGCACTGCAGCACTGGTGCGGCAACATTTTAATTGACCACGCGATGTTGCGCCGCGTCTCGGCTGACTTTTTCTCCACTCCTCAAATTGCTCTAAAGTGCTTAATGAGAGATGCGTGCAATCGCCGTTTCCCCGTACAAGAGGCTGCTCTTATTTTACATACATAAATAGTTCAACACGACGAACTAATGCCGATTCTTGGTACTGTAATTGCGCCTGTGACAGGCTTCCGTCGCCTTTCCAGAGGCTGGCGGTTAAACGCCAAACGCCGGCGTCGCCTAAATTATAGTTATTTCGCATTAATAGCGTACACATCGACTAGTGCGTGCGCATGCGGCTCCGGGCACCATTGACATTTGCAACCAACATATTCAACTGGTTCACAAACAATTTGTTTGACAGATACGTGACTAGAAAAAAATTACAGCTACATCCCTCGGGCTTAAACATTCATTTGAAGTCAATAACGTTATTGTTTGTGACAGTTAAGTTGTCTAATGAAGACATATAGGTACAAACGAAAAACCTTGTTTATCCATACATAATAAAGTTTATTACATAGGTAAAAAGTTTTATCGTAATGAGTGATATTTGTCTTGTTGATTCCAAGTAGAATCTATGGACTAGATGATTTATTGTTATATCTAATGCTTCCAAGCCTTCATTCTCTCTCCTGCTTCTCAACTTGTGAATTCTGTGTGGTATCTACATAAGGAACATAAAATATTCCACATGTATGTACATACATCAAAAAAAGTTTGCGATCACTAGTTATAATTTTTTATTTAAGCTGATATAATTTTTTAAATGGAACTTTATCAAGTAAAATTCTTTGTTGTGTGTTTTCTTTAAATAAGTACCCTATTTCAAATTAAAAAATATAACTACTAAAGAAGAAGAAATCATAGTGTAATCTACTGTAACAAAAAAGATTTCGATTTTTTAACGTGATCGCAAGCTTGTGCATGTTGACATGGCGGAACTTGAAGAAAGTTTCATAAAAAAAGGTGTTGATATAGAGACAGAATTCGGTTAAAAACTATGCGTTGCAACATACAATATGTCATATACAGTACAATAGTCATGTACTGGCGGTGATAAAGTTCCGTATCATGTTATGTATGTAGATATCTTCTTATTGTTATTGCGACAGGTGTCTGCTATTTTAAACTAATGATTATTAAAATGTTCTCTACGCTAATGATTAATATGCACTCGATCGCTTACATTCTTTCAATTCTATAGAGTCCGTCTGCCTAGTTAAGATATTAAATTAATTATGAAAAAAAGTAGCGTATAAGGCGATAATTGATTACACTTAAGTTATATGTCAATGTCTGCCTGTATGGTTATAACGTACGAAGTATTCTCTTGTAACAGAATATTAACATACTTATTTTAACCGAATGCAAAGTACCAATACAGTCTTTACATACTAATAGGTAGAAGTTTAAAAAAATCGTTGCTATTAAGAATTTTCTACCAGTACTCAATGAGACAGTGGTGGAATTATTTACACGCTAGCTGCTTTCTACGGTTTTACTCGCGAACTAAAGTGATGTTATGTGTAACTCATATGTGTAACATTCCTATGCTACTACGGAATAATGTAGATTTCCATAGACGAAATTCTTACAAATTTTCTTTCATTATCGTGGGAGAGTCATCTTTCAGCACCTTTGCACTGGCCTCACAGAAAACCTGCGTGAAACAACGCTTACGTTGTGTTTCGCCGAATGAGTGAGGATACCGGAGGCCCAAACACCTTTAAAAAGGCCGGCACCGCACTTAGGACTCCTCTGGTGTTGCAGGTATGTCCATGGGTGGCAGTTTCGCTTACCATCCGGCAGGATTCGTCTGCTCGTTTGTCTTCCTACGCCATAAAAAAAAAACAAACAATTGTGCAAATTATAATTACAAACAATCAAATTTTTCCTCTTTACTGTAGATGTAGATTATAAACATAACATGCCTCTATCCTATATTCCTCGAAGGGTTAGGCAGTAGTGTACTAAAGAAAGTGCACTCAAAGTATGTCTGGTCCTAATAGAAGGCGAGTCTATTGCCAATATATAACCGGCCACAAACTTCGAGCTGCTACTGATAATTTCATAGAAAAACCCAATAACACTTTACTCGATCTGGGAATCGAACCCATGACCTCTTAAGCATCAGCCGTACTCAGGACCATTAGACCAGAGGTTCCCAGTCTTTTTTCTAGTAGACCACTTTCAAAATTTAGCTAGTTAGCCCCTCTGCAGCTACATTTCTAGCATATTCCCAAACCGTCACGTTTTTTGTCACTTCAACGTAGACCCCCGTCGAGTCTGGGGGTCTTTGATAACTTTGGGAACTAATGGACTAGAACAATGAGGCAGTTATTCATTATTTGTGTTTTGGATTTCAGGTCTTAAGGATACAGAAATATGTTATGGTTTAAAACCGGTTAAATGATCATAGCATCGGCGGCCATTTGCAATCCAATTAAATTACTCATTAAGATTGATCCCTTGATCGTAATACCAGATACAAAAGTTTTAAGTAATATTTTTAAGAACTCATCTTCAGAAGCGTTATCACAACAGCCGGTGGAAATAAATAAATCTTTATATAATAATACTTTTTGCAGATAAAAATAACATATTGGATATTTTTAGGTTTTTGAGGTCATATTTTCTGTATGTATAATTATAAATACTTTGTTCTTTATTATTAATAGGAATAATATGCTTTGTTATGTCTCCCATATGATACCTATTTGAAAATACTTTGCGACTTAATTTAAAAATTAAATATACTTAATTGTTTGTATGTAAAAAAAAAATAGTGAAGTGAAGTAGTAGTAGTACTTACAGTTATTTATGATATAATATTTTAGGCACATTTTTATGGGATAGGTGAGCAAACGAGCAGACGGTTCACCTGATGGTAAGCGATAACCGCCGCCCATGAACACCCGCAACACCAGAGGAGTCACACATTCGTTGCCAGCCTTTTTTTGCTTGCTGTAAAAATGGCGTATCTAAAATTTATTATAATAATAAATAAACAATACTTGTATTTCCTCTTTATAATAATTCTCCTCACAATCTTATCTAACTTACATATATTTTCACACTCTCCAATGATAAATGACTATCTCACAAACAATAAAAATCAACTTACATTACAAAGGCAACAAAAAGTCAATCGTATCAAAATGAAAGGATCGTGAGATGTAAGACCAATCTCACCAATGGCTGGGATTCGGCCCTCCATTGGCGAGGTCGATGTCAACGGGAACAGGTCCTGTGACGTCACGCAGCATACAAAAAAGTATGGTTTAGGTAGGTAATTGGGGTATTTCGTCGTGCTGGGCGACTTTTTGAGCTTTTATTTGAAAAATAAGATTTGGATCTCTCGTTAAATACAACTAAAGGTCCTGGGTTCGATTCGCATGTCGAGAAAAGTGACGCATGCGTCGACATGGTCCATTTAATTGGCTATTATTAAATGGACCCTATAATATATTGGCAAACTGTGGGTAAGTATACATACAGTGTACGTAACCTTTCGGGGCAAACATTAAAATCTTATTACAATAAGATTTTAATGTGACTTTTTTTTCTGAATTAAGTGTTTTATTTTTTATTTTATTTATTAGGCTCATCAACAATTGTTTACAACAAACAAAACGATAAGAATAGCACAATGAAATAAGTTTAGTGTAACAATCTATTGCAGACAAGTACTGCATGCACAACATTAAATCAGCATCAGACCAAGATTAGAATTTCCAGTAGATGATGTTTAATTCACAGTAGATGTTTGTTACACCCAAAAACTTCCTTAACAAATGAAAAATTTCTACAAATAAGAAATATTTTCAGCAAAGCCCCCTGACAAAAAATAACTATAAAAATACTGCAATCTTGAAGATGATTGTCACAAAAATATTTGTCCAGCTTTAAGTACAGCATGTGATCTGAATCTGTTGGGTTCAAATACTACATTTAGCAATTCCTACGGAATCATTTCATATTTTAAAACCATTAGTAGTTTTCTGCTATAAATCATATTACTATATCTAAAGCGGCCACAAGAATACTAGGTATATATGTATCATGATGAGAAATGAAATCCAAATGAGTAACTACTTTTTAGAATGGTAGATACTGTTCAAATGTAGATTCGCAGTATGCAACCATTCAGTATTAATAGAACCGAACATCCAACTTCTTTTATTATTAATTGTCTAATTTGTTTCCCTCTGACAGACAAAGGCATTTTCTTTGTCTTTCTTTTACCAGACCTCTCTATCTTTATCGAGAATGAGGTCATGTTGCTCGAATCCATCCAGATTGTTGAGGAAAATCGGTCATCAACTGGATAACTTCTTCATTGTATTAAAATCAATTACCGCAATAGAATCCTAATTTCCATAAAAGTTATTAAAACGCCAATGCATCTATAGTTTTCAGTCATGCTCGCCGCATTAAAAGCCCAAGAGATTTGTTTAAAATATTCCTCCCCGTGAGATCATCGATAAGTGTGAAACTGACATTTGTATAGTTCACAGATATTATGATGTACTGACATAGACTATTGAGCAGTCACGAATCGTTTTAGCATGAAATTTACCTATAAGCTTAAAATTTCAATCCAATGTTTGAAAAGTGTCTATCTATCCAAGTGAATTCACAATATCTACAAGTAAGTTTTATTTAAAGAACTAATATATTTTTTAAATAACGGAGATTGTCTTCTGTAGTTCTTCTGTACTAATATAGTTTTTAATGATAAAACGGCAATGAAATAAAATATTAGCAAGTATTTACAATTACAAACAACAATACAAAAATTGGGATACTGATTTTGGAGACATTTTCCCCCTCAGCGTTTTTTACGTCACCAAAAAGATAAATCTCAGAACCCTTGAGTGCATTCGTTTCCTGAACAAGCCGTTTTGTCGCTGAGCATACCCCCGAGACGAATGGCTTGATTATCATAAAACAGCAGTTTGCTTTCTCGAGCTCTGTAGGAAACCAGCACGTGGCCAGATGCAACATGTTTCCGCAAATAAAATCGATTATGACTTGTGATAACGTTTATAAAAAACATGACACAATTAATCGAATTGAAACACCCACAATGATATATAGGTATACGTATTTATAAAAATACTTGTAATTGCACATAGCTCCTATCATCAGCTTGTTTTGTTGCATAAAATGTTTGATTGGTTAATTAAAAGGGATTGTACTTCGATCAGTTTAAATAAGTACATAGTAAGTAATGATGTTTTGAAAAATAGTTTCCTTCATAATAATGAATACCTACGTGTTCAAATTAAAATGTAGGTTATCTTTACGCACATTCCACAAAAAATACTTATATCCCTTTGAATGGTATAGACAAGAATTTAAAATAAAATGTAACATTAATAATTTCCCGTAGCTCAGAGAGGAGGAACAACACAAGTTGATACGTTTATTTCTACTGCACATGACTTTTGTAAATGTATTTCCAGTGTTTGTAATAAAGCGAGATAGGATCTTACGAACGACATTCAGTGCTATCTTCATGATCTCATGCGTACGTCACTCGATGCGCCTGCGCCACCGGCGAGGTGTCGCTCTCTTTGTTCCTAAGCCCACAATGTTGCTCGCATTATACGTAATTATTATAATGATTTCTGAGTAAGCGATTAAAATGTATATGGGGTAGGTATACACTTGATACGTACATGGCAAAATTATATTAATGCTTGGGTAAACTAATGTGCAATAAGCAGGCTGTTTCCATGTTCCTCTCCTAATATGTCGTTCAACTTGATAATTATATTGAACTGTTGAATAATAACGACCTTCATGTTTATTGCGTCATAAATGTGATTTATTTAAATATACATGACTTCATACACGATGAAGATAATTTTTAAGAGCAATTATTAAATATGGAGGGCGGAATTAAGAATTTTATTAGGTGCATTAACGCCAAACACCAAGATATTAGCGGACTGCATTTATGATATTTATTGAATTCGAGAGATCATTTTGCACGATCTTGACGCTGACGTCAAGATCGTGCAAAATGATCTCTTTTTACATACAGACACAATACACACTCCTACACCCTCAATACTAGTATACTCGTCGTTCATGCTCAGTTTCCACGTCATTTAACTCCGCGCGCAGTTTCCTACGCACTTCGCTTTGACATTTATATTCGCACTTTTTACTCACTCCTACAAATATACGCTGTTGTTGTGTTTTTTTTAGAAAATTTGCCCCGTGAGAACATGTATTGTACTGTAGAACGAGTTATTTTGTAACTACCGTTACTTGTGTTGTGGTTCACACCTTACTTAAAGCTTGCATAGAATAGATAGGTAATAGAGCTGGGTCTTAAAGTTGAAATCAGTCTTGCATGCTCTCATACTTAAATTGTTTGATGTGGAATTTCTCTTCACTAAACATCTTTTCTCTTAACATTGTCATCAGACTGATTGTCCTATGGTCCAATTTTGTATAAAATGTAGCATATTTGAAAGTACTAATATAAAATCAGATAGCTTTTCGATGATCAAAGATTACTTAGTCGTGAATAAGTCAACGGAATTGAATACCTATAGGTATTTTGTAACATCATGTTGAGTTATAAACAAGTATCGTTTTTGCAGTACAACCCACATTACAATTACCTACGCTTAAAGATCACAATGTCGAAACACTCGTAACAGGTTGCCAATATGCGCCTTAGGTCACGATTAAGTAACCCTTCCTTCACTCGTCATGGATGCCTGCAAAATGGAAGAAAATACAAAGGTCACTCGAATTATGAGACAAAACCTTCAATTAAAAGAAAGAAGGTAAAACACTGAAGCAATTGAACTTTTCTGAATGGACAAGAGTGCCTCGCGTCCGTCCGTCGTCGCCTGCGCACTGTCTCCGTCACGCGACTCACGCGCCGCGCCCGAAGCGCGACGATTATAATTTCGAGCGCCGATCAACATGAAAATGAAGGTCCATAAATTTATTAGACATAGTGTCGGTTCACTCGCCTCAGGCACACATTATATAAAATATGTCAAGAATCAAGCATTATCATACTGAGAATAATATATGCGGATAAAAGTAATGTAAGCTGCCTCAATCGCGATGTAATTCACGTTGTACCTAGTAAGTATAAGATAATCCTAAGAAACTTAAAATTATGAATACGTTTTCGGAATATATTTGTGTGGGTGATACGTACCTAGGTACAACTTGAAACTTGAAGCAGTCATAAAAGTTAACACTACAGTAAACCTACATTTGTAACCCGAATAGTGTACCTATACCACTTTTGTACAGGTGCCTGACAATTTTGACTCATATTTGAGACATTGAACTGAAACAGCCTTAGACTGTGAGGCATGGAAGGAGTTTCATGCCTCATGCCATGCGAAGGCTGATGGTAATAATACTAGGTAGATAGTTCTTAGTTGAGTTTATAATGAGGCTCTATATAGTTTTTGTCACGAGCATTGGGTTCAAAGTCCATTTATTTACGTCTTCTTCTTCTCTACTATTATAAAATCGTAAAAAAGTGTCTGTACATTGAAGATTTTTAAAACCAAACAAGTGGGTTAGGGTGACGTCTATAAACGTTACCGAATCCAAAAATGTGATTTTTTTAATTCTTGTCCGTTTGTCTGTTTGTCACAGGTTGGCGCAAAAACTACAAAAATAATTTTAATTTTGTTATTATTTTTATGAAAGAGTATGTGAGTGTAGCGAGAAAGGAAATGCTCCAACTTAAAAAAACTGGTTAACTTCTTATCTCAATTAATTGAACGGATACTAAGATACAGCTTATCCTCTCTGATGTATACAGACCCATACCTACAAAGAATAGATCATCATGTTGGTTTATGATTAAATTATTCTCCATATATCCATGTTTAATCCTAATATAGCTCCACGTGAGCGAAGCCGTTTGCAACAGCTTATTATAAAATAAAAAAAAGAATTTGAATTAATAAGTCTAATATGGGTACCTAAATATTATTTGAAAATTAAAGATTACCAATAAAGCCATTCGGTCATGTAGCCCACGTATCATATTTAATGATAACAGGTAACGTCATGGACTGACCAGGTCACCATGAGATTGATATGCGCAATTTTCAGATACGAGTTTTTGATCCTAAACAGAGATATCGCGCCCACGTCCAGCGTGAGGGCAAACTTATAAAATGTAAATTTATTGCGCGATATTTTACATGAATTCAAATTGGCGGCAATATATCGCTCACCTTTACATTACATCACGTAATTATGCCGCGCACAATTATTATAATTTACCTATAATCGCGCCCGTGAGGACGTGCGAAAAAACGGTTTTAAAAGGTAATTCACACTGATTTATGGTTTGTAGAGGATTCATTAATTTATCAAAAATTCTGTAAATCAACTATTTTAAGTAATACCTTGCACGTAGTCGACGGTTGTAGTGAAAAGGTCATTAAGCCGACGAGTAATTATAACGTAAACATCTGCATCTACGAGCGGCCACGAAACACGGCGGAGCTCCACTCATCTAATCAACGGTGATTCATCTAACGAAACACAAAAATTAATTATATACTCTGTTCTCAAATCTTACCTGAAATCGTGCTTTTAATTACAACCAACATGCAATGATTTATCGTGGACACACGTGTGCGATGATTTATGTAATCTATGTCGAGAAAAAACTTATAAGAACACCCCCCCAGTGATAACGCTTTCGTAGACAAACGCGTTGTTCGTAGACCCATTAAGTATCTGTCATTAAAACTATTAATTACAAAGCATAGAATCGCAATTGAATTTCCAAGATTCCCAAGTCCTCGCGTCGTGCGCGTGAAAGTGGACACCTTTCACATAACTAGCTCTAATTAAATCTATGGTGTAATTATGTCCTTTGCCCCATTTGTTCGGTTGGAATTATTATACATAATTATAGGCTGCGATGTCTTTGAAATCCAACGTCTATAGTACTGAATACGTGATCGGCTAAATTATTCCTCTACTTGGGACGGTGGAAGATAATTGTTAGATTTTAAATTTTTGATCAAATAACACCTGAAATAAGCTTCAGCCGCATGAATAGTATCTAATAGGTTGATAATTAAAGGCGGTGATTAAGGCGTGTTCCGTCCACTTAACTTACCTATATTCTCATTTCTAACTTGATATTCCGAAATGAAAGTCGAACTCAAGTTTAACTTTAGTTATAATTAAATGTTTATAATAATAATAAAGTTTTAAGCTAAGACTTGTTACACCATACAGTAAAATTACTCATTTAGGTGTACCAAAAAGTTGATGTTACAATTACTAAACTCAATTGTCACATCACTGCTTCTGTAAAGTTCCAATCAAAGGAATGCTCCCGGTGTGTCACAGATAAGTTCACTGTAGTCTGTAGCCACTGAGATCCTTGCTCTTGACTTAATGTGACTTTTATTGCATTCCGCTTCCAGCCTCATTGTGCTCCCCCTCCGCTGTACAAACACAACCTTTCAGCTCTCTCCTTTCAAACCAGCTGTTACACGTTTGTGTCACTGTATTACTTTTCTTAGTAAATGTTAAACATTCGGAGCATACTTTAAAGGATTTTATGCCATCTTTATTTATGTATTGTTTGAGTAAAAAGCAGAATTTGCTTAGAAGGACCTTTTTCTATAAACATGTAATGAGTTACCTACGATTAGGTAATTGAATTTCCGTGGTAATATTTTTTGTTTAATATTTCTAACACGGAAATTCGGTATTGAATATTATTCATTATTTTATTTTCACAAAATACGTTATAATATGTAGATAACTGTCATAACTATTATTATGATATAATTTCATAAAGAAAGAAAAAATAAAATGCTTAGTAGTAGCCTTAGACTTTGAATTTTTGGCAGATTAATAATGATAAAATCAAAACAAATCTATATATATAAAAGAAAGTCGTGTTAGTTACTCCATTTATAACTCAAGAACGGCTGAACCGATTTGGCTGAAAATTGGTGGAGAGGTAGCTTAGAACCAGGAGACGGACATAGGATACTTTTTGTGCCGTTCCCGGGGGAAGTGATGACAGACCGAATTCCACGGGGGTGAAGCCGCGGGCAGAAGCTAGTGTTAAATAAGAATGAGACCTTAAACATATATGCAAACTGGGTGTACCTATGTTGGTATACCTCTACCTAACCCTTTGGGCAATACAGGCGTGATGGTATGTTATTATATCAAATAAAAAATTCATAGTACGGCAAAAAGTACCTACACAGGTACAAAACAAACAATGGTTTGTATCCCCCATACGGAGGCAAATCAGCCATATGTTGTGTCAAGCGTAATGGGGGCGAACGAGCGAAGTGACCGGCGTCACAGATAAAAGAATACTAGTACCGGCGTTATCCATCATACGACCACAAATAGCGAGCCGTTTTCATTTTCACTATTTTGCGGTAAAAAAGGCAAATGTTTATTCGATATAGACTGTGGTTCCGTAGTCGCCTGACAGGTCAAGATTTGCTCATATTTGGGCTCAAAAGGCTATACCGTACATTCAAATTTTTTGTCGACCGCCTGATAGGTCCAGGTTTGCTCTTAAATTGGCTAAAAAATTTTAACGAGCAATGCCTTCTCTCCACAGTACAAACAGTCAAAATAACTGAGCGTTTCTGAAGTTAGCCATTCCGAATGGCTGCGAAGGTCAAATCAATTAAATAAGTAACACAGTAATCACAAATACGAAACATTTACGAGCTTAATGGCTTTTACAGCGAATATTTTATTTTAAATCTAACTGGAAAACAAATGTTGTTCTGCCATATTAATTATTTGATAGGGGCACCCTAATCACCTAGCGGTATGAAATATACTTTACGACCTATTGTCATACCTACCAAATATATATAAAAAATATAAAAATTCGTCAAGCCGTTTCGGAGGAGCGCGACCATAAATGCACAAACACCGTGACACGAGATTTTTACGTAGGTATGTATAGATTTGTCACCGGAAATTCACTAGCGGATAAATTCAGACACGTACAGTTATTTCGAACGACTCTACTAGTCCACTAGTCTGTGAAAAATCCAAAAGTAACGAAGACTAGTGAGGTTACCTTCATTTGATGAATTTTATCTTAACGAAGATCTTACAGTAGCACTTAATCAAGGTCCTCACGCTTTACTCATTGTCTAGATAATTTCATGATTAGCATAGTTGCAAACATAATAAATATCTCACGAAATATGATGAAGGTTGTAAATACAAACATGATATTGTGATTAATCGAAACCAATGTAACCATGTGATAAATTTGTCCTTGAGTATTAGAATAATACGAGTACCTACATTTACTTATTTAATTTTAAACTAACTGGGAGTGGCCTGCTCGGTGACATCAAGACCTCATAGAAAACCGCAATGAAACAACGCTTACGTCGTGTTTCGCTGAGTGATTGAGGATAGGTACTGGGGGCCCAAACCCTTTCAAAGGCGGGCAACTCACATGTGACTCCTCTGGTGTTGCGGGTGTCCATGGGCGGCGGTAATCGCTTATCATCAGGTGATACGTCTATTCGTTTGCTGGGCTGCATAAACTGGGTCAACGTGGGTCTAGAAGTATTAGATTGTATACAGGCACGGGGATTTTAGTATGTTTTTTATTGATTAAGCTGACGAGTCACCTCATGGTAAGTAGTCATCGCTGCACTTGCAACACCAGAGGAGTTTGCGCACATGCAGTTTTCCCACAGGATTGGGAAAAAATAATTCCTCGTTGATAACACCGCTTCAGCACTGTCGTAACAGACAACGCAGAGCTTAAGCCAGTGAAGGGTCTGAAATTTAAAATTTTCCACATGAAGTTCTTTGGCATCTTAATATATTAATTGTCAATCTAGTATTTTTTTTTTATAAAAACATTGCCCCACACTAGGATTTTCTTCTGTATCGTGGGTGCTTTTACAAACACAAATTCTCACATACACGTTTCTGTATGTGAGAATTTGTGTTTGTAAAAGCACCACACAGGTAGATATACACAGGTACACCACACAGATGTATGATCTACAGGTAGTTGTTCCGGGTCTGGGCGTTTGCCCAGACCCGGAACAACTACCTGTATATCATACAAATATTTGCTCCGTGTGGGGATCGAACCCACAACACGTGTCGCAGAAGCCGATCGCCCAGCCGCTACGCCAAACGTGTCGTCGATAAATAAATATTTAGACAATTTCAATATGATGTACATGTTATAAGATAAACGGGTTACGCAGTATTTATTATATTTCTACATAACCTTTTAAAGATAAATAGCGTGGTAGTATTGTAGTTAAACGGTACCTTAAAAAAGAAAGTCGCACGCCCGTCTGCGATAAAGCCGTTAACGCTTTTCGCCATAGTTTTTTTCAACAAACATGTGAAATGCAATATTTTACACAAAGGGGAGTTTGTGGTTGTAATGATGGGCGAGTAATACTCTTCTTCCGCCCTGCATTAGGTAATGAACCTTAATTGGTTTATTAAGGCTCTCTTCGGAACACTCGTGAGTGTGAAATGCATTACTGCCTAATGTCGAGTCACTTCCTGTATCGGGATCGAGTGCTATTTGATATCGATTCGAAAAAATTAAAACATCGAGTTGTGGCTGTAACTTAAATCGGCTGGTCAGAAATTTCTTTTAAACTGAGTGTTTTGACAAGTGACATTGCGGTCAACTTTTTTCGAAAATTATGGGAATGGATACGTTCATAACGAGGATTAAATACATAATTGGCAAATGTAAATTGAATGCATTTTCATATTTCAAATCATTATCTTGCTGAGCAATCTGATACGATATGCCACCAAACATTGAGTAGCGATATCTTTTATTTTTGAAATTGTATGTTGGTTTCTTAAAAAAATAAATAAAATATTTTGGATATACCTAACAAGTTAACAATTATTCTCATTTAAATCAAGTGCTTTGTTCAAGTAATCAAAAGTCGTGGCTTCAGACTTGGTCTATGGTCAAGCTAAATTATCGACACGATTGAAATGACCTTCAATGATACAAGAGATTGAAGAACCTGCATTGTTAGTCACGTTCCTCAAATATGAAAATACAACTAAGATTTTAGCAAGCCTCGAGAATGAAAAAGAAGAGAAACACATGTTTTAGAAGCTATAGTCAAAGTCAGTTAAAATGTTTTATTTCTAAGTAAATTCTCAGTAGCAGTTCGGAGATTGGAATTTGAAACTGTGGGTGTACCTCAGTACACCTCTGCCTAACTCTTCGGGGAATACAGGCGTGATGGTATGTTATGTTATGTTCAAAAAGTCAAAGCAAAATGCACGGTTTCAAAAAGTGGTCTCATGGAGAAGAGCCGACGCGAAACACCATAGATATTCCTTCACTTGATTACAATATTAATGTATACAACTTTGTTCTAAGTAGTTCCTGAGAATTATTTACCTACTTAGTTTGGGTAAGATTTATTCAATATTGATTACAATATTAATGTATACAACTTTACTTTAAGTAGTTCCTGAGAATTATTTACCTACTTAGTTTGGGTAAGATCTCTACTATTATAAAATTGTAAAAAAGCTGTGTCTGTACATTGAAGATATTTAAAAAAAACACGTGGGTTATGGTATATAAAGGTCTCCGAATCCGAAAATCTGATTTTTAAAATTCTTGTCTGTTTGTTACGGGTTGGAGCAAAAACTACTGGATAGATTTTAATTTTATTATCACTGTTAGAAAGTATAATATGCTCCAACTTAAACTGGTGAACTTCTTATCTCAATTAATTAAACGAATCCTGAGATACAGCTTGACTTCCCTGATGTATAGAGGCCCATACAAAGAAGAGATCATCAATGTTGGTTTTTCATTTTTACTTTTATTATCTAGCCTCACTAATAATGCTGTGATAGATTGTTTAAACTTTCCCAACCGACAATAGAGAGGCATAACGATAGCATTCTTCTTTACCACCAGAACATAAATCGCTTCTCTGGCAAAATTTTAGATGTAGAACTTTTAGTAGATAAATATTGCATTGACATCTTATGTTTTTGTGAAACATGGTTAAAACCTGAGACAATGCAATTTAATGTAACTAACTTCACAGTTGCCAGTGCGTACAACAGAATAACAGCCGCGGGTGGCGGAACATTAATTCTATGTAACAATAATCTTAAATTCAAAGAACGAAAAGACATCACCTCGTGCTCTGTTGATCGCTTATGTGAGGTAGCATGTGCTGAAGTAGAAAACTATATTATCATATGCGTGTATAGGCCACCATCTTCAAGTTTTCCAACATTTTTGATAGTAATGGAAGATGTTCTTAGAAAAGTATTTAAATGCAAGAAACACATATTTGTTTGTGGTGATATAAACATTGATATTTTAATAGAATCCCCTGAAAAACGTAAATTTCTAACATTATTTAATTCTTTTAATTTGGAACCAATTTTTAATGAACCTACTAGGATTACTGCTACTTCCAATACTTGTATTGATAATATTTTTTCAAATTGTGCAGTTCAAGGCTCTTCAATAGTTAGCGGTGTTAGATCGGATCACATGGGACAACTGATCTCTATAGAGACTAACAAAAGGCCACCTATTAATAAAAACATATTGGTTAGATCTCTGAAAGAAAATAAATTACGTTCGTTCTACGAGCTAATTACAATGCAATTGTGTAACACTAATTTTATTTCTAATGACCCCAACATAAATTTCAATAAGCTATTCAATATAATATGTAAATCATTTAATAAGTCATGCCCTCTTCGAAGAGTTACCCAGCGTAAAAAATGTAAATTTAATGAATGGGCCACAAACGGCATTAGGAAAAGTAGAGATGTTCTTTACAAACTGTACTATGAAAAATCATTAACCTCTGACAAAGGTTTTCATAATTATGTACGACAATATTCTAAGTGTTTTAAAAAAGTATGCATTCTAGCGAAATCGAAACTCATTAGCAGTCAAATTAACAAATCCGATAATAAAATTAAAACAGTGTGGAGGATAATAAATGCGGAAACTAATAAAAACCGAAAACAGGACACAGATCTGAGTTTAAAAGTAAACAATAAAATAATCTCAGACCACGCGGAAGTTGCAAAAGCTTTTGAAAAATACTTTACTAATGTCCCGATCGAGGTCACGAAATGTTTAGATTCGTCCCCTTTAGTAGCAGAATCTCTAGCAAAGAATTTTTTCAAAAGAGACATACCAAACTTTGAGTTTAGCCAAGTATCTCCGCCTATGGTTATAAAAGCGTTTAAAAGTTTAAATATTAAAAATACTGAAGATTTATGGGGCATATCTGTTAAAGCACTAAATTCAATAATTGACAATATCGCTCCAATCCTTACAAATATATTTAATCTTTGTATTAAGACAGGAACCTTTCCAGACTTAATGAAACATAGTAAAGTTATTCCTATCTTCAAATCAGGCTGTAAAGAGAATCCCAGTAATTATAGGCCCATTTCTGTTCTCCCTGCCTTAAGTAAAATATTTGAAAAGCTTATGCTTAATCAAATGATAGCACACTTTCACAAAAACAAGATCTTACATGATCAGCAATTTGGCTTCACGAAAGGCAGGTCTACGTCTGATGCTGGTACAAAGCTAGTCTCTCACATTTTAGAGGCTTGGGAGGGTTCACAGGATGCTATAGGTATCTTCTGTGATCTTTCCAAAGCTTTCGATTGCGTTGATCACGATACGCTTATCCGTAAATTGAACTACTACGGTATAAGAGGGCTATCTTTGGAGCTTGTGTCTTCCTATCTTTCTAAGAGGCTGCAAAAAGTGGGCATAAATGGAGTCACATCTCCCGGGTCTGCAGTTAGAATTGGTGTTCCACAGGGTTCTATTTTAGGCCCTTTTCTTTTCTTAGCGTACATTAATGACCTTCCCTATATGATGTCTGAGATATCGAATATAGTATTATTTGCTGACGATACCTCACTTATATTTAAAATCGATCGAAATGATAGCAATCTCTATAATGTAAATGAGAGTCTAAAATCCTTATCCAAATGGTTTGCTGCTAATAACCTACTACTTAATGCTAGCAAAACTAAATGTCTTAAATTTTCGTTACCAAATGTACCACAAATTGAACCTAATCTAATTCTTGAAGGCAGCAAACTCGACCTAGTTAATGAAACTGTTTTCTTAGGTGTTACGGTTGATTGTAAGTTGCAGTGGGGTGCGCACATATCGGCCCTGTCTAGCAGGTTAAGTTCCGCTGCATACGCAGTGAGAAAAATTAGGCAGATCACTGATGTAGCTACAGCCAGACTCGTGTACTTTGCCTACTTTCACAGCATTATGTCGTACGGTATTCTGCTATGGGGATCAGCTGCAGACGTAGATTCCATATTTATCTTACAGAAAAGGGCCATCCGCGCAATCTACGATATGGGCCCTCGCGATTCCCTAAGAGAAGTGTTTAGGAACATCAATATACTTACGATGCCGTCACTCTACATCCTTGAAAACATAATGTATGTGCGCAAAAACCTGCAGAAGTTCAGTGTCAATAGTGACTTTCACAACCTTAATACTAGGAATAAACATAAAATAGTGGTACCTAAATTTAGACTAACTAAAACAAATAAATCATTTCTAGGAAATTGTGTGCGTTTCTATAATAAACTCCCAAAATGTGTCACCGATCTCACTGGCAAGAAATTTAAAAGACACGTCAAATCTGTTCTTCTTAAGAAAGCCTATTACAAAACCAAGGACTATGTTAACGATAAGAATGTGTGGTTGTTAGATACGGATGCATTTGCGGCCTCCCTGGCAAAATGAAACTGTTGATTATTAGAGACTAATATAAGCTTATTAATTTTCATGTTGGTCAGTTAGTAGCTATAGTAGGAACCTTATAAGTAGATGGACATAGCTTTAACAGATTCCATATTATTTACATATCGAGATGTCTTCATATGGAAAGTATTGTTTACCACAACAGAAACTGTAAATGTGTGTACGTTGTGGCTTGTCTAAGTAGACACCTAGTTTTATTTGTCGCTTTGATGGTGTGCGTTACCACATAGTTTTTTATTTAGAAATGACATCGGATTCTCAAATAACGTGAATCTTCGTTTAATATAGTCGACCTCGGTCAATCTTGGACATCCTTCAACGTCCTCACATCTTGTTATCGCAATATTGTACCAGTGAAGTTTGTAATTCATTTATTTTAAAAGAGTGTCCATGGAGTTTCTTGCCGGATTCTTCTCCATAGGATCGACCTTTTGGAACCGTGCAACTAGAATCACAACGTTTCATAAACGCTTGTAAAAGCTTATTTGAAATAAAAACATTTGAACTTGAACTTGAACTTGAACTCCTGATATAGCTTCACGTGAGCGAAGCCGCGGGCAGAAGCTAGTTTATTCAATATAAATGAATTAAATATTGAAAAAAACGATTACCACAGCAAGTAATACCTATGTACTAACCAACTACATAACTAAGTAACCTGCATGATTTTATCACAGTAGATAGATATGTATTTTTTAGTAAGTCAACTGTTCTTTCTTTTTATCATTAATATCATCCTGGCCCTGTGTGCAATGTGCATCATACCGATATCCTAAAGATCAACTGATACCAATTTTACTTACCTTGAGGGTTTTTTAAATTTCCAATTTGTTTACTATGAACACATGTTACCTCAGTGATGTTCAGTATTTCCCCTAGTACTTACTACGTCTGTCATCTGTAAAACGAGACGTTGGTTGCTAGGCGCGGGCACGGATTAATTTCGCCACAATTACTCGGTCGCATTACTAATTGAGACATCAAAGGCTGGCGACGGACGGTCGCCTTGCATACCCTCACACTTTATTGTCACTCTTTTTGTATTAAAATACTCTTGGATGTACTGTAGTTGAATCTCGCGTTATGCTTTTGTTTGTTAGTTTTCATTTTACCATGTTGGAGTAGCCACTAAATTGAAACAGTAAGAACCTGAATAATTTCCAAAATGCAATACCTATATGAAATTAATTGCCGAGTAATTTAACGGGAAGTATTTGCTAAGAGATGCAAATCGAAAGTTTCAGGTACTTTAAATTTATATATTTTTTTTTTCTTTTTCGCGGAGAGTCAGGAAAATGAAGGAAAATTGGTTTTCATTTATAAAAACATAAAATAAACAAGAAAGATTTTATTTTGTGTCAGAAATTGCATACATAACATGAAATTGACGCATTTGCTGAAGGTGGGTGTACTCTCCGGCACTTACATGTATAATTATTATGTATCCTAAAAATCATTTCCACCAAAAAATCATTTTATGTAAACTGAGTTGCCAAGACACACAAACCTATAGAGCTCTCACAGATAAAAACTTATCAGTTCTCACTCTACAAAACTTACATCTATATCTAAATTGCATCAGTTTGCTTTTTCATGGAGATATTGCATGTCACAACATTAAGAACAAGTTTCTTACAGATTTAACTGCCTCATTAGCCAAGTGGTCCTGAGCGCGACTGCTACGCTAGAGGTCCTGGGTTCGATTCCCAGGTCTAGCAATTTGTTATTGGGTTTTTCTATGAAATTCCCAGTAGCAGCTTGGAGTTAGGAATTTGTGCCCGGTTAATGGCAATAGGCTCGCCCCTTTTTACATAGGACCTAAACATACCGGCGAACTGTGGGTGTACATTAGTACGCCTCTGCCTAACCCTGCGGGGAACACAGGTGTGATGGTATTTTCTTACAGATTTTCTAACCTAAAACCAGTTAGGTTATAGCTCAGTCGGCACATAAGAAAGGTCCATTTTGGTTTACATCATACCTACGTCATACTTTGAAAATGGTCACTGTTACCGTGTGTATAGAGTTCATTAATAGGAGCTCCAGCTCCTATTAAATCCGAAAACTGTCTAGTGATATCTTTAATAATCTAAATACCCATGGCATGTATACTTTGTAATAGCAAAACAACATCAACATGGGCATTATGTATCTATGTAATATGAAATATTTCGTTTTAAACACGACAAATAGTCATTATACACAGCACCACAACAATTAAATCGGCACTTATCAAGGTTTGTGAAAGCCTATAGAACTATAAAACCTGTTATACATACATGGTATAGGTTTAGTCATATTTTGATCCATTAAGGTGGTGGTCGACGCACTGTTTGCACTGGCCGACCAACCGCAATATGGGGTCACCTGATAATGGCTGCGTAATTACGCCTCCATTACTGGCCCGGCTGCATGCGCAAACACCACACTTCTTGTTACACGATCAAATGTCTCAGACGTGACTCGTTGCTACCAATACAAGCATTATCTAGATTCCAAATAAATTATTCACAAGCGCGACCGACGGGCGCCTGCCTGCGCTCACCTCGAGGGCAAAATAAGTAGCGTTCATTATGACTCCATAATATTTAAAAGCATTAAAATCACGCAAATCTTATAAGTAGATAGTTCAGTTTAATAAATTTCGAAATCATAAGACACGGTACCCGAAAGAATCGATAAAATGAAAATTGGTACGATCTAAAGCCAAAAGGTGTCGGCTCGATATTAATGGTCTCGAAGCCACATCAATAACGACGCCGCCTGCGTGTGGGTGTAGCATGATGCAGTTGTTTGTCGTAAACATAATCATAGTTTACAAAATAGCACATTCCCTGAACTGTTTGTTCGGCTGATGGAATTTTAAATTGCATTTGTAAAGTCGAAGTTTTAGTGATTACGATTGGAGGTTAGCTGAGCAGAATGTCTGACAGCGATGTCTGTCAAGACGTTTGCAAACGAACAATCGATCCAGCTCTCCTTACAATTTGCGTAGTGGCAGCTCCTCGGGCAATTTGTGTCCGTCGCCTTCGCCTGCCGTTACTCGGTAAACGCTACTGGAATATTGTGCAGCCTGTGGTTGAGTTCCCACTTTTAAACGCACAGTCGTCCGGACGAGTGAGATACATGCTAATTATGGGCAATTTTCAAAATCGATCGCCGAGCTTTTGCCCTGCTTGCGGCTTCCTGCGTTCGCTCGTTCTCGAGAAAACGTAAGCAAACACTCCAAGTTGAAATACCTGCTTTAGACATTTATTTGCGGTCAGGTTAACTCTTAACATCTAGTTATATGTTATGGTACCGAACCGGCGGTGGTGGTAATAGTCTTATTTTAAAAAGCCAGAACCTATAAAATCTATCCAGAAGTGACTAACAAAAGTGAATTATGAGTGTTCGAACAGGGGCTCGGTCTAGCTACCATTTAATAAAGGTATCATCGAGCTATCGACGGTTTGATCTGATGACTGGTTGCGGAATAGCGGGCGCAGTTAGATCGAATTATCGAGCGATCGATGGCTCCTAGATTGCATCTCAATAATCCTTGTCCGAGATATCGCTCCAGATTGCGCGGCGAACGTGCGTATAGCTATACTTTCCGTCTTCCTGAATCCTGTATAATGAAAAGCTGGAACACATTACACGTATTCCAGTATACTCTGCTATTTTTGATGTGAGTTGAGTCGTACTCTAATAATGGCATACGTTTAGAAGGATATTAGGTATGCGCATCGGTCGGAGATGTCGTTGAGACTGCACGCCGGTGACCGTCGGGACGCGGTAATTGATGACGTCGCGGGCAAGCGGTGTCCGCCCATTTTCCGTCAATTTTCGTCACTTGAGTGATGGTAGAGCGTCCCGCCCACGGCGGAGCACCCCACGACCCCCGCACCCCCCTGAGACGCCCGCGAACGGCACGTGCCGCGCTAAATTTAAATGGGATGAACTTGTAACGGGCGGCCACCGTCAAGGAATGTAACCGGTATGATGCGTTAATCATACATTTGTGACAGTTACATTCATTCTGAGACTTCGGCAAACCACTAAAAACAATTCGACATTAAAGTTTTTCTATTTGTTTCATCATGTGTCATAAATAGGATCGAAATTAATCTCTTATTAATATGAAACCACTTTTGCGTAATAGGTATATAGAAATAGCATACATAACACTATTTTATTACAACCCTCAAGTCTTGAGAAATAAATAAGCCCCACTTGGTTTCGATGTTTCCCCCGCGAAGCAAAGTCAGCTTTAGAGACAAAAGCTACCTAATTTCCCCTGCAGTAACAAAGGCCCGAGGGTATATAAATAATGTGGGAGCACTTAATGAACACATAAACTGAAGAGAGGTAACGGACCGGGAGACGACTGTTGCCATGACAACGGCAACTTAACAGCTATTAAGTGAGGGGTTTTGATTGTTGGTGACTTCAGACGTTCAGACGATAACACTCGAGATAATAATGACCATGCCCAGAACCTTTCAAATAGAAGAAGACCATGCCTATTATATCAATCTTAGTCGGCTTACCTTCTATTTTAAAGATTTGTAAATTATTATGTAGCAAAAAACGCTTTAAGAATAGGCCTTTTTCATTAAAAGTATATGTACTTCAGTGTCTATCTAATATTTCCTATATTATGGAGAAGAAGAGATGACCAAAGAAAGTGCTATGCTACTTACTTCAACGAGTGGATCCGAGTCATGCAATATGTTTTCGCTGTTTCGACTAAAAACAATCAATAAAGACAGTCGTATACGGGTCGAGAGTCTGATGAGCCACGTCATGCGATGCCTATGCGCACGTGTTGCTTTTTATTCCGCCTATTATGTTGTCAGATGAAAAAATATTAAGTATATTTAAGTGTTGCTATTGTCTTTTTTCGTAATTGCTCGAAGGCATTGACATCGTTTTGGTTGTAGGTAGGTATGCATGAACGAAATATTCGGCGAATTTACTGATACAAGATTGGATCATTTACCGATGCTATCTGCACGTGACTTAGGTTTTTATTTATTTAATAACATAAATACCTACATTACATACCATCACGCCTGAGTTTTCGTAAGGTTAGGTAGAGTAATGATGTAGACCTGATTGACTGACTTGACTTACTTGACCTGGCGTAAATCCAAACTGAGAATTTCACAGAAAAGCCAAGTTCGCACTGGGAATCGAACTCAAGACTGCCTGATATATCTAGTGGTCAGCATCCTCACTTGAGACCACTAGATAAATAAGCCTAGTCATGTTTGTGAATATAAAATTGGTCAGTTATTTTAAGACATTCATTTCACCTTCTTTGTTGCAAATTATAGTTTACAAAGATCTGATCTACTTTATTTTTTTTACTCGCAGTAATCTGACTGCATCCTTACGACTAATTATAGGCCGCATAGCCGATATACGTCATGAAAAAAAAATTACAGTTACATTGCTATGAATCTGTGTTGAAACAAACAATTGTGGGATTGCGATGTTCAGTAATTGGCGTTGATGGGCGATTTCGTAAAACTGTGGCAAGCTAGTCAAGCGGTAATTATAAGTCAACAATTGCACGTTGTCAATGAATAATTGAAGGTATCATAACGTCTTTACATAAGTTCATTATATGTCGGTAATCGCGAATAAAGTGGACGTTTAATGTCGCGTGCAGGCTGGGTGATTTATGAAACTGCGTGCCGCGGACGGCGCGACTGATCTCCGAGACTATCGCGAATAACCGCAATATTTTTATTTCAATCTTGTCAGGTCCCGAAATAATTTGAATAAAAGTTGGCTTGCTTTGTTGATTAAGAAATTTTGAAGTTAGGATTATTTTAGCTTATTTATTAGAACAGTGATATTCTAGTTATGTGACCGTTGGAGTGCTAGGTCAAAGGTCTCGACAAATTTTATCAATGGCGTGTGGAGTCTGGTAACTTGCAGAAGGCTAGTATGGTGAACTAAAGCCTAACCGCTCTAACTCTGAGAGAAGACCCGTGCCCAGTAGTTGAATGGTATATGGGTTGATGATTGATTAAAACTTAAAACAAGTTACGAAACCTTTCTTTTTGCTAATCTCATGTATCTTATACTAATATATAAAGCTAAAGAGTTTGTTTGTTTGTTTGCTTGAACGCGCGAATCTCAGGAACTGCTGGTCCGATTTGTAAAATTCTTTCAGTGTTAGATAGCCCATTTATTGATTAAGGCTATAGGCTATATATCATCATTCCACAGAAGCTAGTATCCTGATATAGTTACTTCGATATTTCAATAATATTTATGTAGTGTATGTACTTATGTGGGCACTGTTTGGCGTAGTGTTGAGACAAAGCGTGATATCACCCCGGGCCGGTTGATGTAACCGCCACACTGGGCCGTAAGTCGCAAGGCGGGGCAATCGATACAGCCGCGATACCGACGTGATTTACCCAACAAATAATAAAGGAACACATCCACCAATCGAATGCTCTTATCGATAATTAATTCCGTTAATCCACACCCGATGTTAATTAACTCCGTGAGAACACGATACCAAAGCTAAAATCTAATTTAACAACGTTGATTGCTGTTGTGGATAGTCGGATAATCTAATCGATTATCTTTACAGCTGCTATGACCAATCTCTAGGATATTAGAAGAACCTTTATTCATAATAGTTACGTACTATATATATTGCGTGATACTTTACTTTATTTTAATATCCATATAATATAAAGTTATTTAGTGAAGGAAAAATTCGATATATAAGTTGTTATAAACAACTATTTATCCAGCACCTCCATGTCGTAATTACGAGACAGCAAGCGAGTTTTTATGTTTATAAAGGCAACTTAACTTCACTATGTGTGGCTACTAATCGAAAAACGCTGAGAGCCAATTTTACCGGTCTCTCAAACCAAAACTCACGAAGAGTACCCGAGGCGAAAAGTCCGAAGAGGGACTTGCGACAAGCGGCGGCGTCACGCTGCCTACACACGACGGAAACGCTCCGCTCATGCATTATTCAAAAGCGAAGGCAAATACAAATAAATAGGCACGAAATAAATACAAACAGGCTGAATGGAGCCGCAGCGGTGGGCGGGGCCGCGCGACATAAATATCGGTCGGGCTGTCATAAGACGGCGGATATCTGGCCGGGCTATTTCGGACGAGACGCCTTACGCCAACTTGTCCTACGAATGTACGACCAACACTTTTATAACACCGCACCAACATTCGTGGAATTATCTGGAATATATTTCATTGACAAATATCCACATAATTGTTGGGTTGATTTATCTTGCGTTTTAATCAAATATCTGCAATTATAGTTATTTTATTATAATTGTAGAGCTTGACAAATCGCATGATAATAAATAATGAAGTTGTCGTTTTGGGATAATAAATTACATAGTACCTATATTCTAGGTTATTATTAATTACTATAATTAAAAATAATGTTATACAATATAAACAAATTATAACTACATATAATGCATTATCTAAACCTATAAGTAATACATATTATAAAATCGAAATCCCTAAATTTCACAAAGTATATAGCACACAAACCAATTGTACATATAGACAGTATGAAAATTATAAGTTAAAAATGGATTTGGGGAATTTTCGGATTTTAGCGAAGTCTAGTGTGGTTTTTAGTCTATCCTTTTTTATGGGATAGTAGGCAAACGAAAAGAGGGATCACCTGATGGCAAGCAATCGCCGCCGCCCATGGACACCCGCAACACCACAGGAGTCACAAATGCATCGCCAGCTTTTTAAAAGGGAGTACGCTCTTTTCTTCAAATTTTTTCCATAGTTTTGTCGATTCCACCTTATCTGGCCGCCTCTCCTGGCAACTGATGATCCGCTTCAACGATTTTCTGGACTATAAAAAAGGCAGATCGGTTTAGATTAGATTCTTTATAAGTATATAACATAGTAGAGCATCATAATTTATATTTTGCACCTATTAACTCATCAGTGCATCATTGCAGCAAGTTGTACTGCAATTTAACGAAATTAAAACATGAACTGGCCTGTAGCATCAGAATTCCCTGGCGTATCTATCTACTGTATCAGTATGTCTTGACTATTCCTTGCACGTTGTCACACATGTTTAATATAGGATCGATAATATAATAGCTTTTTAATCTCGTTAAATTATATTGTTTTAATGGAGTACACGATTGTTTAATCAGTCGCAGCTGCTTATGTCACACTGGGTTATTACGCAGATGAGAGAGAGGTTATTATATATGCAATATTTATCTTGCCCATGCGTGTGCGCATTGCTGGGTACGCGAGTTTACGCGACGTGCGTCCATCGCGACTCGTTCACTCACCGCCTTAAATTATGTGCAATTTATTGCTGAAGGGCCACATTAAATTATCGCATAAGAATTTACAAATAATTATTTCATCAAAACTATAATGATGGTCACAAGTTAAAATCTCAATGCATATAACGTCACGTAGAGGATCTGTATTGATCACGGCATGCGTATACGCAAGGTGCGTTATAAACATTTTTGAAATTAAACGTTTCAATTTATTTTCGACGCTGTATACTCCTAGTAATATTTAAGATTGAAGACTGAATATTATGTAGTTGTTGTCAACGAATTTTTATTTTAAAGTTTTGTGAGAGTGAGAGCCACCACGTCAACTTTTGAGCCGAACTTTCAAACATAATAAATGTAAACTACGGTAGATACTTTGAACTTGTACAAAACCTGGCTATATAGTTATCTTTCTTCTACGTCTTAAGCAGGACTTCTGAGATACTCAGATCATGGCTGCTGTACCTTCCATGGGAAACTTCTATGGAAAAAAAGAGCAACAGCTACGTATAAACCGAAAAAAAACCTTATTCCTGAATCTTACAAAAGTAGTTTATATTGGATTTTCAGTGTCTTTGTGATTAATGCATACCTGGCTCAATGGGATTTATAAACCGCTGGAAACCATGTGACCGTATCAAATACTTTTAGAATACGCAACCAGTTGCGTAGCGCTATCTTTATCATAGTTTAATTGTTTGTAATACCGAGTTTGAGATACCCTCAATTCAAGATATTCATCATTATTGGCTGCAGCAAAACAATTACTGCAAAAAATTAAAACAAAAACCATTTTTGTGGTTATTTAACGTTGACTAATGGAATATAATTGGCAGATAATTTGCGGAATATAAAATTTTAATTGAAACCCTGAGTCAATTTCGCCATATCCCAGGTAAAAAGCACAGCGTCGCCCACTTGTCCGCTGCTCGTAAATTGCGCGAATCGCCATAAATTGCATAAAATCGCCAATTACAAGGATAATGTCGGGAGCGACGGAGCGGCGGTGCAGGCGCAGCGCTTGGTCGCGAACACGCGCTTGGGTCTTACGACGTGCCAAAATCAACTCAATCTACTACCTCTTTAAGCTGGAATAGATAGCCACACAACAATGTAATAATTAGGGTTCTCTGATCGCGTAACGGAATTAATCCTCTTGATATCATGCGTCACGTGTCATGTAATGGCGGTCGATAGCTAAATTTATTTTTAAACCAGGTTCGAGATTGAACCTTTTTGTTCGATTTTTTAAACCTGTTGGGCCTATCCTCTGAGGATTCTTGGTTTTTATAATTTTGATAGAGATCACCCTTTTTGATAAGATTAACATTGTTTTTATGGTGTAATAATAATACGCTATAATGAGATTTAGGCTTTAATACATGTAAGTAAAATAGTTTTAAACTCTGACCTCTCAACTAGGTGTATAAACCTGTATTTACCTACAATAAAGATTTGAATATGAATATTTCTGAACTCAGTATCCTGCCAAACGTATTTCTTTAAGAGAAGAAAATTATCTTACCTATCGTATTGCAGTTGTATTAAAATATGAGTAGGTAATGTTAATTTTAATATCTACATCTGACCTAAGAATACTTTGAAACGGGCCCAAAAGTATAGCAGACTTTGTTTCCTTTTTCTTATTTCCCGCAAGACAAAACTCCACAAAGTAACGGGTAGACAGTGCGTTTAAGCGTGATCTAGTGAGGCTGCAGGTCGGGTGCGCACGCGGTGACGGAGTAATGGACAGCTCACGAGCGCGCTATTACAATCCGTCCGGCTGCCCATTGCCGCATGGACAGCCTAGCCGTAAGCTGCAACGTGAAGAGTTTTTTAAAAAGGTTGCAATAAGTACGCCTCTTAAAAATTGTATTGACACACGGACACACGACATAGATAGTCAAAGGACAACTTGGACGCTTAAATGGCCCAATAGACGCAGAATCGACGCTTTTGAAATGTGGTGCTGTTGCCGTTTGTTTGTTTGTTAAGTACCACATTAGTATCTCAGTACTTAAAGAATTAATTGAAAGCGTTAAACGTTTGTCGCCATCCTGTCTGCAGCGCATAGTATCAAAGTATAGCCTTTGAACACATTACCCGGAAAGCAGCCGATAATTTGGAATGGGAAAAAGATGTAGAGGTTGGCGCTGGAAAGGCCAGGTATCTAAACCATTGGATAACCGATAGCGCTGCATCAAGCGGCTGATGGTAACAAACGGAGGCGACAGTCAAAAACTGAGGCGGAGTCCGATTCTTAGCAGTGACGGACGAACAACTAAGAAGAATGATGTTGTGACTGTTTATGAAGGTTTAAACAGAATTTATACCTACCTATATGGTTCATAACAACATAGATATCCTTCTACTAATACTAATATAGGTATATAAACTCTGTTCGTGTATTTAGGCAATCAGTATTTCTGAGATGGCTGACCTAGCGATGACCGCTGTTATCTTAATCCTCAGCGTTAAATACATAATGACGGCAATTTAGTCTTAAAATTTTAGCACGAAAATCTCATCAAGTCTGGAATAATATTGTCCTTTAAAACACGAAGTCCTTAGCGGACGGGATCGCTCGAATAAAAGGCGGTGTTATTATGTTGGTAAAACAAAATTCCCCATAATGGCCTCATTATGTGGCGAAAATTGCCCGAGAGCTTTTTTGTGTGGTAATATAAATGTATTTGTAATAGCTTTTAGAAATATTGCGAAGAAGCAGGTCAGGAATCAGGCGGCGTCTGATTACCAAAACTTAATTTATTTTCATCTTTATAAAAAAAACTATAAAAATTGTCCGCGGCGGCGTGGGAAACGACCCTGTCGCCGGCGGCCTCTATTACGTCATTATTTTCTATATTAGATTGTATATTAAATGGAAGATTAATAGGAAATCGATACGCTTAATGATCTAGCCGTATGTTTAAAATTATCTCGGCTACATGTAAGTTCCGCTACAGACGATAGAGTTTCGTAACATTTTAGGGACGATGCTATGTAATGAGAATCTTTTGTAATGGTACGACTACCATTACATATATGTAAGGCTTTCTTATAATTAATAATTTGGACATACATTCTTTTCTTTGGGCTCATGGTTAAGGGACCCTGCCTACCTTAAAACGGACTGCGTTTAACTTGAAGTACAAGCCACGTCAAGCCCAAACCAAAACCGAATGTTTGATTTGTAGGTACTTTACACAAACGACACAGTTCAGTATTTTTAGCTGGAAAACGAACATTAAACTAATATAATTAAATTAATATTAATACGATTACGCTATTTAATTATTTATTGGCTACTTAAGCTTTCCCGCAAACGTCACCGCACAATTCGCGTTAAATACAAGTTGATTTACAGCGCAGTAATAAAATAACCAATCAATGATAATAACGAAGACGCGGAGTATGCGCCAATTGGTCCTAATAAAGTCGGTGAATGTTAATGAATCGCTTTTCGGTTCGTTGTGAGATGTGTCATAAAACGAGCCACTGGTTTGGATGTCGCGGGTGCACCGCCGCGGGGGGCCAAGGGGAGGCCTAATTGATTTGTGCCCCAGGCCACAATCAAAACAGATCGTATTTTATAAGACGTATCCTCGACCGAGGGCGAGGGTTCGCAGAGTGCAGTGGGTTTGCGATGAGAGGTCGGTTTTAGTGAGTGCCGGTTCGTTTTTGTTGCGGATTCATCTATAAATGTATTAAGCTTCAGCAACTTGTTTGATAATATAAGTATGTAATTTAAAAAGTAAAATTCCTCAATGACGTAGATGTGTATCGGTAAAAAATACGTTTATTTAAAGGGAAAGTTTATGAAGCATTATCTAAATTAAATTTAGTTATGTATGTATAAGGTTATTTTAAATAAAAAATATGTGTTACTTCATATTAAAGAAACGGCATTTTAAGTTTATTTCAGTTTTGAACAAAACTGTTAAATAGTGTGGGACAATGTCAATGTAACTCAACGTGTCAAAACATAAAACTCTCAATTAAAAACAATTCATTAAAAACTCTGTTTTTAAATACGAAAACCCTCTTTAGCTGACATATAAAATTAAAAACTAAAGAAATATATTTTCTTAACATGTTTATTTAGTTATGTAGGTATCACTCATTACCAAGACAAGGATATCAAAATACATACATAAAATGAGTATATATTATTTGTTCCTAATAAATATTCAAAACATAGGTAAACTAACATAGTTAATGTGAAAGTGATATTTAATGTAAACTTTAAGTTTGTCATGTTACATTAAATCAATCAATCTTGTTCAGACTAAATTACTACCTTCAGAGCATGCACAAAATCAAATCATTAAAAATGCGAAACAAAAAATTAATTCAGTAAATAAAAAATGCCTCCAAAAAGTGAAGCTACAAGCGTTTCAAGTTGCACACTGTAATGTGTTCAGTGATCAAACACAAGAAAATCAAATGATCATTTGATAAATAGTCCCCGGGGGTGCTGCGCGTTGTCGCACTCGTAATGCGGTCAACTAACCCCCGAAGCCCGACACCCCTGGGCTTAGCATGGTGGGAAATGCACCATGAGAAATTATCAATGCTTTAGATACGGTACTTGCTTTTATAATTCTGTTTAAATTCGTTTGCATATGACAGATAAAAAAAAAAGTTCGAACGAAATTTTAATGAAACTTTTCAATTTAAGTGTTAGAAACATGCTATGTGAAAATATTATAGAAACGCATTATAGCTAAGTATTTTTGCCAACGTCTACAATTCAAAACAGTTCTTTTTAACTATTGTTCTTTTAAAAAAGACAAATTCGTCGGAGCACCGTACAAGATTATATCATAAGCTTTGGTTAAGAATAAGAATAATGTTTATTTACCAAAAATTACCGATAAATATGTTTGTAGGTAATAATGTAGGTTTAATACAAAAAAAAATGGTAGTATACTAGGTTAACACAATTATGGAATGTTGCAACATCTGTACGTAATTATATTAACCCTGCCTCTTCTTACTCTTAGATACTTACGAACAGTGTCGATCTACCAGTTAACATTAATTGCTATTGATTAGTTTATTAGTTTTCTATCAATATTGTGTGTGTTTGTGTGTGTGCGTGTGTGTTTAGTGTGTGTGTGTCTATGATGCTAAGCGATGTAAGCTAAGTATTTGGTTTATCTATAAATAACCGTAAAATCAAATTCGGGTAATGAAAATTTCGGTAAGGAAAATAAAATATGAAAATATATTGAAATTTAGGGATAGCAAACATAAACGTAGCACAAGCAACGACATGAACAATAGTCCAAAAGCCATTTCCTAGTATGAAACAGTTTGCTGGGCCGCGGGCAGTAAATAGATCGTGCGCCGAGCATTAATCAAGTTGCGCCTGATTCGACGCGACGCGACGGTGGACAACTCCTCTCTCGGACAATAAATCTTCCTGGCAACTGCATTGCGGTACGAACGCGTTGAAAAATTGCCGATTCAAATAAACATGCCAGCGTGATTGCGTACTGTGAAATATGTTTAGGCAGACCATTAGTGTGCGGTGTCGCCATTTGATTGTATTCGGTAGGCTGGTTGGATGGCCATTTCACTTTGATCCGGTAATGAAATTGAAACGGTTGGAAACCTTTGCGATTCAGGCCACACAGGTGTTGAATTTAAACAGGTGTCACATAAGGAAATTAATTAGTTAGTATAGATTATCTAAGGTCACATTCCACTTAATTACTCGGCGAGTAAATTTACACAAATTCTATTACATTATTGGATTTATTAGGGGAGTGACGGCTACATCCGTGAAATGTGACTCGCTAGTTTGATTTTATTTTTATTCGCTGAATTTCGTATCAGTTTAAGTTAAAATTAATTAATAGGTTCTAGAGTAATTTTATACTTCTTAGATAAATCATATTCTTTAAATGTTTTATTTATTAAAGTTATATGTTTGTACGCACAGACACATCTTTAATGTTTAATTTTTTGTGATATGTATACTAATAAAATTTATTTCTATGTAAGTAAAGTACACGTATTATTGAAAAGAGCTAGAAGTATACGTATACTAAATAGATTCAATTTTAGTGTAACTAAGCCCTTCCTTGGCCTATTAAAAACTTACTCAAGAATTACGCCAGACGAGTATGTTAGTGAACTACGCAACTATCTCATGCTTCTCTGTCAACGCTCAGAATATTTGGGCTGCCAAACTATAAAAAGAATACTTAACACAATCATGTACTATTCAAGAAATGTAAAAAGAAACAGTGCTATCTATTACTAAGTATAGCACCTAGATACTCGCGTTCCACCACCACACGTGCACACAAAGAATGCGCTACATGCGCCCACGCATCCACATTGTATGCAAATCGTGGGTCGCAGGTCGCCATTCGTGGCGTATGCTCCGTCCACGATCGCTGTGGTCATTGTTTTTTTTTGAGCCCTTATTGGTTCAATCTTGGTTGTGGAAATGTTTTTATTTTTCGAACTTGAAATTAATTTTAAGAATGAGATATTTTCATGTTCGTAGGATATTTTTTTTTGGCAGCAGTGTTCGTACTTATTTTGTATCAGATTTCAGCACTGTTTATTGCAATGTAAGAAATTTAAATCTCGTTATATATCTGAGTCTCAAACTGTAATTACTTATAATACCATCGAACATGATGCACTAACCTCATGGTTATTGTAAATAAAGTAGAAGGTTTGCAGTTGGTTTAGGGTTGCCAGTAATTACTTCAGAACCTTTAACGCCGATGCTAATTGTCACAGCCCTTTATGCGAATAGGTAGTAGTTAAATTCAAGTAGTGGAATTGATATAACGATGATGGTTTTTTTTTATTTACGACCATTGACCCAGTCAACTGTAATATCTCTCTGATTTTATGAAAACTAAATTTTAAAAGTTTAATTATGCTTTTCATTATATTTATCATCACATTTTTTCAATAAATCTTTCCATGCCCAAACGTTCCAATTTCCGTGTGTATTAAAAAATAGACAAGCGGAGCGTGTATGGTGCAAAGAGCATGAATGGCCGACATTCTGCCGCGTCATGACGTGAATGCCATTGTGTCTCGAAATCACGACGGAACACGACAACGACACGACATGTGTGCCATGACACGAGTCTAATTGTGAATGAATGGGGGTCAGAGATCGACTCGGTACGCCATGAGTAGGTATCGATACCTATTTCCTGTTATGAATATCAATTCGTTTTATATTCTTTCGATGTTAATTTTGACGTGACATCTCACATACTGAGTTGCGTTCGTTCTTGCAAGGATGTTTACGCAAGGTTGTCAATACATTCATATTTATACACTCACGCTATTTTCCCATAGGGGAACGCAGAAACTATAGTAAGCCACTTGCTACGGTTCTTTCATACTTCGTTTACTTCGGCAACATTCATATATCTTGCCATACACACGCATCCGTTACAAATACATCTTACCTTTTTGAAGCACTTCAGCGGCTCCTCTGATATTCCTTTTATAAATCCCTTTCGTTATTTGCCTTTCATCCGTTGTCTCGACATGCCTAAATCATCTCAGCATATTCTTCGCAATTCATCACTTCACTATCTACTTTTAGGTTCTAGTTTTTCTCATATTTACCAATATACCTAATTACCATACTTATGAGCACCGCTAAAATGGTTAGTGCAACAAGATACTTGTGATAACTATAAGGGTGGCTATACTAGAATTTAGAATTGAATTAGATTTAGAGGTGAACGTAGACATTTATGCTTGGGATAGTATTCGTCATTATTTTATTTAAAACAAACCATTTTTCATTTAACAAGCCTTTATTGCATTGTTGCTGTAGCAGCAATGCAATAAAGGTTTGTTTTAAATATCTCAGAATTTTACAAGAAATCTTCAAAAATCTGTCAAAATGTCTATAGGCATTCTTCTATTAGTATCAATAAGATCAATGCCACATGTAGGAAACATCATCACTCGAGAATGGATAGACTGATTTGCATTTTTGTATGTTTCTAATTTGGTCTGGACAAGATTTGTATAAAAGAAAATTATTGGAAGACCACCGGTAAAATGGATACTAAAATTTAGGAATATGAAGGTGACGCGTCGCTAATTAAAAAATAAATTATTGGTATTTAACTGTAGGAGCACGACTAAAAATACAGAACACTCTTTACACTGGGAAGTTAAACTGAATAAAACTCAATACGTTCGGCAGTAGGATTTAATGATCCACCTGGTTACCTACCTTTGGTTACCGCTTTCACATGTAAGATTATCATTCGAACTATTTTATTGTGTTCCATGCTATATTTCATTCTTGCGTATAAGAACCGGACCTCAAAAGGCCATTTACAAGATTTTGATGCTCCAACTTCGATTTCCATCAGGCAAGACTAAATTCACTAAAAGCAAATCAAAAATAAAATAAAGTTTATACTATACAAGCTACAGTCAGTTACAAACTCACCATAAACACAAGTTCCTACGATTTTATTAATATGCAAGGCGATAAGACCACCTCGACACATCCCAAATTATTAAAATAGGAAACTCAATTAGGAGGCCGCAGTATGCGATTCCCGCTTCAGATAGTGCCCACATGTAATTAAGCTCGGTAACTTTCCTTCTTTCTAATAGTTGTAAGTTTTCGACATTTTAACGGTCACTTTACAATAGGGGAGGTGGTCCTATTATTATTCATATAAGATAGCTGTGAAATTAATGGCGTAGCAACAAGGGACCTTAAGACATCCTTCAGCGTCTATCACTCTGAAGTACAAGAGAAATTAACGATTACGATGATACTGACAAGCAAGCAGCAAAGGTTTGACATTATTTATGATAACTCTCGCGATTAAGTTAGTATTGAAAGTATAAATTTTTCACACTATTTAAATCATAAATTATGTTCTTCGTGCATAAAAATGAGATGGCATTCTCCACCGATTCACCACCGCGGATCACATCTAGATATCTTGGCCCCAAATGAGCGATGCCTGGCAGCGCTGAGCTAATCCTTATAAGCCAGATAGAACAATACACCCGAGTCCTGCCGTCCAGAAATTTACTGTCCATAATTACAGGGTTGGGCCAGTTAATTGCAGTCGGGCTGGCCCCGGTGCGTCGCTCGCTTTTTTCACTAAATAAAAATTGACTAATATTCATAATAAATAATGAACTCTCCGTTCTCAGGATTACGCTATGTAGATATTCGAGCGATTAATATTTTTTTGAGGTTTAATCGAATGATCGCGGCTGGCAAGCGAAATATTTATTAAAGATTGTTTCGTCTAAAAGTCAGAACTGAGAGTTTTATCCACCATACAATATATGTATTGTATTTTTATTTGGTATATTTTATTATTTTGAATATGTATACCTGTATACAACGTGTGTGTAAACCCTTTTAAAAATATAAAAGTGCTTGACGTCATCCGTGAGAATTCGCTTAAATAATTTTCACATTCACTGCAACGGATTTCGCCCCTTTTAAATATCACATTACGTCTTCAGATTGTTTTAAAGAGAACGTCTGTTGAGTCAGGCCGAATATATTCAAACTGAGACCTATAATGAGGTCAAAATTTGACATTGATCTGATAATATCAGATCAATGTCAAGCTTTGACTCCTTTAATTGGTGGCAATCGTTGAATTGTTTTCATAAAAAAAATAATTACCTTCATTTCAATAAAAAACTCAGAAACGAATAAATTTTCCTTATAACAAAAGATTTATCACACGACCTATTGATGGGATACATTTTGGTAAATATATCATAATTTAGGGAACGAGGCAAAAACTCGTTCACCTTATGCATGTTGCTTGTTGCTTTAGGCTCTTCTTATAATTGTAGGGTTTCACCCAAAAGCCCTCAATTATAAAATAATAGCAGATGTGGATCATAGTAATAACAATTATTATCACGCTCGCTTGCTATCATTATGGTTGAAATATGGCCGATGCCGTCGTATGCAAACTCTGGAATTTTGCCGCGTTCTGCGATCAATCGCCGCGCCGGACTGTCTCACTTATCATTTACCGACTAGTTTGGTAAACTTGCTTCTATACTTTTTTGTGTTCGATCTAGTCAGTGGGTTGACAAGAAGCAACTAACCTTATTATTAGTGGGATCTTTAATACTAAATGACAGTCGAAATAATAAAAGAGTTTGAAACTAGTAGTTTGTACCTGAAAAAAATCTGTTTTAACTTTATTCTTTAACAAAATTTTCATACACAAACACTAATTTATTAGAGTGTAGAAATAACACGTCGTTATTCAAAAACCTTTTTATATTCATGATTAACAATTTGACATACAAATTCAGATGTACTGAATAAATGGGTACGTATCCAAAGTGTATAATTGGTTTTATATCCAAATCGGTGCGCAAAATGGCTGACTAAAAGCATTAAAAATTCTTGACCGACTGACTTAATAGATGAATGCGGAAAATTATACGGTCCGTTCACTGTAGATAATTATATGTTGAAATCGCGGTATATTTGACCGTACATAATAATGTTAACTTGTAATGCGGCGATTATTCAAATTCTCAAACAAGTGGCCGGCCCCGCCTCTTTGCAATCGCAATCTTAATAAAGACTTCCTAGGTGCACTGCAATCTTATTTTATTTTTATATGAAATATCGTTCGTTGCGTGTAGCCTTAATTAAAGATAGCGTTTAATTAAAAGCTCCACGGATGAATCGTGTCGACATCACAGGCATTTGTTTAATGACAGCTTTTATTAAAAACTATATATTGTTCTATGATGTTCTAAGTGGATGGATATTTCTTTCAATTTGTTTTCTGAAATAGCAGTCGTTAATCATAATAGAAACATATGAGCTATAATCTCTTGCATCCTACCCATCTATTCTGGTCTATTTACATGAAAATGACATACAATTTTCACATGAAAGACTTTATTGCACCTAAACTACTGTCATCAAACAATAAGCACCTCTATATATGCAAATCTCGTTATCAATTACAAAGTTATCACTGATCAATAGAGAAATATTACTATAATAAACTTCAACATTAGTGTCAACGTTTTTTTTTTATTTCATCTGAATAAATTTAGTTTATTAAACTTTGGTTATGAGTTAGTCGGAGTTAGTTATATATCTAGTTATTGTATATTTGAATATGATGTAGATATAAAACGCTGGTGCTCAACGAAGCGATGGTAGCGTCAGTAGGCAGCCCTAGAATGCAGATTATGCCTAGGTATGCGCACGCGCAGTTGCGGCACTCCGCACCAAACATCTAGCGACGGTGGGCCGCGTGCACCGCATCGCTATGCGCCCGTCATTACATCGGCAGCCCCGCCGATTAATCATTGCTCCTCTACCGGATAATTCGGCGGTTGATTTAGTGAAAAACAACATGTTATTATGGGATAAATCTCTATCTAGAAAAGCTAAGAAGGCCTAAGCGCTCGCCTGATTTATTGCGCCCGCGGCCATCGCCAAGTTGCATTTGATTTGTGATTCCCAGACAACTTTGTTGTTTTCATCTTTAGTTGAATTTTAATTAATGGTTCACAAATTATACGGCTCAGTATGTAATTATACTTTATTGTATCACTGATTATTGCTTTTTCGATTGTACGTATGAAATATATCCTCGCGGTTGGGTTAAAATCCAAATGAAATCATAGAGATTACCGACAATGATATCGATAGACAGATAGATATATCTTTAAGATTTATTTCACACCAATCAATACCAGTATTTGGCGTTTTATAAAAATATAGCAAGTTCATTCGCCTTGGGCGAAATATTTTTGAAACCTCAGTTACTTAGAACATTACTGGATAATTCATTGAGTTTCTTTAAATTTGATACAAGGAAGCATATTAGTCGCTTTATTATTATTAGTTTCTAGCTAGTATTTTCATATATTATAATTTTCAATTATGATAGTATTTGAGTGGAACCCGACAATTTGTCTACGCCTACGCTACGGTCAAATTGCTACGATAATTTGCTACGAAATATCGTAGCAATTATGTCAATTACCTGCCACAGCACGTTCTATTTTTAATTTATTTAGGTATCTTAGTTTTGACAGATAGATACTAATTTTGTACATGGGCCTCAATTTCCCATACAGGTATTCCAAAGTGATCGGTAGATGTAGGTGTGTGTACATACAGTGCGTTAAGCCGAGGACCGGCGACTTACCCTTTGGTATCGGCGCTCGTAATGCTCGGCGAAGATAATATCTTGATTTATTGCGGCTATCGACCTCACCCCTCCCCTTTCCCCCACAACTCACCTTCCCGCCTCAAAACTCACCTGATTTGCCTTCTTTAAAAGTTCATAGTGATCACTAATTGGAATGCGTCTCAGATAAGGAAACGGGTATAACGTTCAATAATTAATAAATCTATCGGCGGATCATCTCAGGCATTTAGAGGCGTATTCCGTTGCGGGAAATTAATGAAGTCTTCCGCGGAGTGTTTCGCGGTTTAATAGCAGCTATTAATTTTATCTCTACAACGGACATCGCCACGCGGCGCGCCCATGTTTAAGAATCTCTCCTATCCACATTGCACGCTGTTTTAATATTATCGTAGGATTTAAATTCGTTTCGTGATTCGATTATATTGAACCTTATCTGATAAAAATCTTTGAGCAGTTAGATATTATAATAATTATTTAGATTTACTGTTAATTAATTTATAGTATTTTTAATTATGAGTCCCATATAACAAATACATGGCATATCTATATTCAAATAACATATTATATACATAGTTTATTATTTATAAGCACACCTAAAATAGAGAAAGTAGATTTCTAAAAGTATACGGTTATGAAATATAAATTCTGGATTATGTTTTCAATTAACAACCGCTATTATTTCTTTATACGTTGCGGTTATCTCTTTTTATAATTGGAAAAAATCATCTCGAGCGTCGTGTGCGCAAGTGAGCACTCTCACATGGACCGCGTTCACGGACTGCGCACTTATAAGGTAATCGGTGCTTTGTCAGTGTCTCAGCGCATGATCGTGTTTCATGTCGAACGTTATGTATATCTGTCTGCAACTTCGCTGTGCATACATATGCTCCATTCTTGCAAACTCACAAGCGACCTCAAAGAAAGTATTTCATCCCGCAAACAATATGATGATGGCACAACCAGTGAAAGGGTTTAAGTTAAGAGGCTCATTCAAGCAATGTTGAATCTTTAAGCGCAACGTAAGTATTCAATAAAATATTCTCCAGTCGTAAAATGAAGCGCAGCGCAACGAGCGGCATTCATCACAAAAAACGCCAAGTAGAAGCTTCGACAAGCTCACAAAAGCTCGTAAAAGCTCTCGACTATTATGTAGTTATTGTTACAGGGTGGAAACACCATTATTACACGGGTTGGCTGGTTTATTTTGTTGTTTGGCACGTCGCAGCGCGGCGCTGGTGTTGGCTCGCGCTATGCATTTCTCGCGTCTCGCGTCCGCGTCGACCTGTCACTCTACTTTCATGACGGCCACTTTTTGCACTTTATTTTGCATATCAAATCAATATGAGATTCGTATAATGTGTATCTAAACTAAATCAAAAACGACCCTGTCGAACAGCAGTGAGACTTGCACGTGTACATTGAGTAACTTAACTCCATTCAAGCATTCATATTTCAGGTACAAATTCAAGTACTTACCTCAAAGTACCTATCGAAACGTATTACAATTTGTTATCTCAATAAAATCTGATGCAGCATTCAACAAATTTCAACATTTCAAAACACAATATCCTCTTTAGACGTAATCCTATTATGTTCGTAAACAGTGTCAAGGACTGACGTACTTCGTCAAGTGAACATCTCAACACCGCGACAGACATTGTTCCGACACACTGTTCCCAGCGGATCAGCGGAAACATTTTGAATCCCTTTATTCCGGGATTACGCGAAATTTTGCATAGGAAACTGTCGTCCAATGTCCTGCTATTGAAACATGAATGAATCTGTGTGAATGGAGATAATCCGAGGCCGTCAACAATACGCCTGCTCGCAAAAGATCAAATCACACGTGTTGTCAATGGAATATGGACCGTTTTACATATCTGTGTGTATTAGATTATCTTCGGTTATGCTTTACTGAGATTTAGCATAAAATATTGCACCTTTCAACAATGGAATATTATGATGTACTTTTGTTAAGTTTACAAGCGTGTAAATTAATATATGCGATAACAAGTAATTAGGACGATAGTCGTATCTTAATGTCGGAATTAGATTGAAAGAATAATGAATAAATTAGACTATGGTTTAAGTACCTACCTGATTTATTTATTCCTTACTACCGACCCGTGTGCAGCTTTGCCTGTGTAAATTTCCCAAATTTTCACTTAATATTATCAAATTTGATGCAGTCTTTCGGAAGTTATGCGCGTACATACATTTCGGTGATTCATTTTTATTTATAGAGTAGAATATAATATATGTACTTTTTTGTCACTCAAACACATCAAGCTGGTATTCTGTATTGTTGTACAATCGGCATAATAGTGCAAACGGTTGTCTGGGCCCGATGTTCGGCGGAAGTTGGTGTAAGCTTGCAACAGGATATGTTGCACCCCTTCTATGGGTAACTGTCGTGCTCTCAGGTTACACAATACCTAACCACTTGGCGGCAACGGCTGTGACGTATTCCACATTAGGCACCCGTTTAAATGGCACCTGAGTGAATGGCACCTGAGGTATTCCACATACGGCACCTATGGATATTTTTCGCAGGTGCCATTAGTGGAATAATTTATTATTTAAAAATTTATTCCACCAATGGCACCTACGGATTAGTAGGTACTAGTGTTGGGATGTTTATTATTTTTAGGATGTCAAAATAAAATAATCGATTAAAATCAGTAGCAAGTTTAATACTTCGATCGAAGGTTTAATATAATAACATGATAATAAAACTATAATATGATTAGCTAAGCGCCATATATCTAATTCATCTGAACTATGTCCACTCAATCCTTCTTAAAGCAAGAATCTGGCAAAGATTTTAAGGGTTCTTCCAGAAAATTGCAAGAATTACGCTGAAATCCGCGGAAAAATGGAAAAGTTAAAATCACAAAAATATGCAGAACGTAGGAACCAATTAATTAACAATATAGTAGAAGAGTACAAAAATGGGTTTATTTCTCTTTCACTGTATGGAAAAACTGCATTTTTAATAAAATGTCTATTGAACATTTTTAGCCACAAGTAAGTTATGCGCTGACCTTTAAAAAATATACTTGTGCCTATTTAAGTAAATATTATGTTATATCTTTAGATGTTACATAATAAATAACTCAAGACTGATTTTACCGACTGTGTCATATTAAAAAAATATGTCATTAATATGACAAAGTTAACTAAGATAAATAATTATAAATAAACGTAAAAAGTATTGTTTCTAAATTATATTGTAACTCAAGGCTAATTTTGCAATATATGTGATTAAGGAAACTGATTGTGATATTAAAATGTTTAAAAACAAAGAAGTTATATTTTTATCATGTTATAGTCTACTGATTTTAATAGTATTTTTGATTTTGATGTCCTAAAAATAATAAACATCCCAACACTAGTACCTACTAATCCGTAGGTGCCATTGGTGGAATAAAATTTTAAATAATAAATTATTCCACTAATGGCACCTGCGAAAAATATCCATTGGTGCCGTATGTGGAATACCTCAGGTGCCATTCACTCAGGTGCCGTTTAAACGGGTGCCCAATGTGGAATACGTCGCGGCTGTGCATGTACGTTTCAATAGTGTAGGTACAGTCACGAGCACAGATATGTATCCACTAGGCAAATTTCAAAAGCGATTTTCTCTTAATGTATTGATTGAAATTTAATGATGTTATGAACATAGTGTTTTCGAACCAATGCTTTAATGATATTGTTATTATCTCAAAGTTTGCAATCGTCATTTCATAAAAAAACGATTTCGAATTTGAGTAAGTGTATACATATTGATGCTCGTGACTGTACCTACCAACATTGTTACAGTTACATGCTACATGCTTGGTTAGTTTGAAATGTAGTTTCAGATATTACTAGACTTTCTGATTAAGAAGGTTAGTCATTCGACTAACCTTTGCCTTTCTGTCAAAAAAGTTCCCTGAGATTATTCAATCTCAGGGAACTTTTTTGACAGAAAGGCAAAACACATAACAGTATTTCCCGAAGGGTTAGGTTTATACTAATGTTCACCCACAGTTTACCGATATGTTCTTTGTTTAGGATCCGAACGAATGAACCAACGAGAAACGTAATAACAAAACTAAATAGATCGAAAAATAATAGACAGTTTTTTAAGTCAATTCGTGTTTTTTAACTCACTCGTAACACAAGCAATCTAGCTTAGCACGAGGGGTTAACAAGAATACTAGTAATGTGCGACCGCATTGCTAGTAAGCTTTTTTCTTAAAAAAAAAACAAAATAGATCGAAAAATAATAGACAGTTTTTTTAGTCAATTCGTGTTTTTTGAATGTTTTATTAAAAAACCATCCTAGTGCGAGTCGGACTCGCGTACCGAGGGTTACGGACTTACTTAAAAATGTTTTAATTATATAACTAAAAATGTATGCTTTTTGCAATTTTTCCTTTATTTGTGATATAAAACGTTGCTTCGTACCAAGATTCTGAGTATACGAGAAGTACCCTGTAGGTTTTGATTCCCTTGGTTCTTGACAGACAGACAACAAAGTGATCCTATAAGGGCTCCATTTTTTCCTTTTGAGGTACGGAACCCTAAAAAAAGTTGTTAATCGAACTTTACTTAACTGCATCATTGGTCTAGAGGTAGCGAAAGCGACTGCTGAGCGTGAAGTCCTGGCTTCTATTGCCGAGCAGTGTTTGTTTATGAAATTCTCCGTATGTGCTAGAAGTTTGTATTCCTACCTTATTAATCGCAATAAACTCGCCCCCTATTGCAAAAATACTGGCTTACTCTGGGTATATAACACATAGTAGGTATAGTACATCTCTGCCTAGTCCTTTGAGGATACAGGCGATAGTTTACAAAATTGTATTCTTACTCCGGCCTTTAAGATTTCATCTTAGACGAGCTCCACAGAAGATTTTATTAACAACTCAGCTCATCTGCTTGGGGCCTAGCTTTCATTACATTGTTACATAAACAAAGCGGCCATGTGTTTCTTTTGGCACATAAATAGAGACGGGAATAATGCGAAATGGAATAATGAAAGTATTTGTTGTTTTGTGATTGCAATCCGATACGTTCGGGGTCCGCTCTAGGGCGGCGCTGGGCGGATCGAGGGCGGCCCGACATGCGCACGCGACGAAACGCACCGCGTTACATAATAACGTGAATGTGTGGCAGTACAATGAAAGTGTGATTATTTGGCGTGCTTGTTTATAATTGTATTTCCTTTGTACATAAGAGATAGTATATATATATCTTTTCTTTTCTGGTTTCTGGGATCTTATCACAGTGCCACCTACCGGGTCCAATTGTGAATCTAAACTATTTTAAGACCCACTCAGGACACATAAAAACTTGCATCAAAATCGGTTAAGCCGTTTATGACGCGTTCACTGACTAACATACGTACGGAAGAACTAGGTCCCTATAAAAAGATTCGTATCAGAAAATAAATTGAACCGAACTCTTTGAGATCTAACTAAGAACGCTATGAATGAAAGTCCCCATAATCAGGATATAGAGTTTCGTTACACATTTGCTCTACATAACCGTCAACAATGGATCAACGGTGTGCGCCCGCGCCGCTCCTTGGACGGTTCGCGCCATGGCGGGTGCGCCAACGCAGCGTGCGCTCCGAGATTACAATAATTACGCGCACACGCGCCTTACCCACTCCGCTTTAATAACTATCATTTGCGCATGTTATTCTATATTCTATACAAAATGCTTGCCCTATCGCACGGTGACATCGCCGGGCCTCATTGTGAAAATCAGGACAGAAATTATTAAAAAAAATACACGTTTGTGACCGACTCTGATGGATATATTTATTTATTTTCACGCTCATGTAAAGCAAACTTCGAGTAAACACTTAATTTTGACTTGGGTAACATTAAGTAGGCGTAAGCATGTTTACAGTCCTACTTCTTAACAACTTTTAAGGAACTCTGGTATATTTATATACTTTTATGTACTCAAACTACTACACTGCCTCATTAGCCTAGTGGTCGTAAGCGCGACTGCTACGCTAGAGGTCCTTGGGTTCGATTCCCAGGTCGAGCAAAGTGTTATTGGGTTTTTCTATGAAATTCCCAGTAGCAGCTCGGAGTTAGGAATTTGTGCCCGGTTAATGGCAATAGGCTCGCCCCCTATTACATGGGACCTAAACATACCGGCGAAATGTGGGTGTACATTAGTACGCCTCTGCCTAACCCTTCAGGGAATACAGGCGTGATGGTATGTTATGTTATGTTTTATGTACTCAATGTCTTATTCCAAACGTCTTAGTAGGTATACCTACGTCCATTTTTTTTTTAATATATAGGTAGTCTCAGTTCCTAACTGGTACAGCAACGCGTATGTCTAACCAGAGAGATATTATCTATTATAGGTACTATTTAGCTTGGTATGCTATAGAAATATCTAAATATACGCACAAAAATTTAAGACACGGAATTATAATAATAATATTTAATAATAATAATATTTATTTCCAAAAAACATTGAACAAAACACTTCACTACTTACAAAAATTACTAAATTCATTGTACAGAAAAAGAAACTATTTCTTTATTGGGTTACGATCGACTTCCTATTCACATATTAATAACTACCTATCCGTAAAATAAAATCAAATCTTCGGCTAGGAACATCTGTTCAAGTATCACGTGACCATTTTGCATGATACCAACATTGTAAAGGAGAGTGTATCCTGTCATTGGATGCCGTATCCGCCCCCGCTCACACCGAGACAGTAAAAAATGGAGTAATTTTTATAATAGTCGCACGAGGTTACTATCCCGATTCCCGATGTTCTTTATTATGGGCCGGAAACATTTATTACTTTTGGTTGGTGTAAAAGTTGTCTTATTATAGATACCTACTATTAATATAGGTAGACACTAGACAGTATCATTTTGTACCACGTAGTGAGCTAAATTTTAGAATAATATCTAGTTTTCATCAAGTCGTTTATTTATATACCTCGTTTAAAAAATAAGATTTTTTTTTGTTTAGAAATGCTTAAATATGTAATGTTAGAAATAAATTAAAATTTCATAAATAAACGGCAATGAGAACAAGATGATCGCGCGGGAACGCGGTTGTATCCTTGTTTGTCCTCATATCACTATAAATAATGTATCATTTATTTAGTCATATCTCTTTTTTTTTTGGGAGGCCTTTGTCCTGCAGTGGGACACTACGGCCTTTTAATTATAATGATAATAATTGAAATAATTTGTCAGTCACTCAGTAGGTATATTAAATCTGACGATTAAACATGATATTTACCATCACGCCTATATCCTCGATAGGTAACACAGAAATGTACTGCTGTATGCATCCATAGGCAGTTCTCGGTATATTTTTAGGCTTTAAGTAATAAGGGGCGAGCCTATTTCCAGTAACCGGACCACTACAGAAATGAGTTAATAAATTAGTTGAAGTGATTAATCAATGATAAGTTGCATTCTTCATTAATTATTTCCCATTTGAAATAAGATTACGTACTGTCTTTTAGGCTGACTGTGGCAGGGTGTCGGACTTGCGATTATGTGGTTGCTAGTTCGAAACCCACCCATTGTACTACCAACGTGAACCTTTTTTAAAAGCTTTTGAAAAAGTGCTAACATATTGGTTGAATTTCACACTTTTGTTATAACCCACTCGTATCACAGGCATTTAGCTTAGCACGAGGGGTTAACAAGAATACTAGTAATGTGCAACCCACATTGCTAGTAGGCATTAAAAAAATGACGACGGTGATGATGACTCGGAGATCATCAAAATATACCATTAGGAACAAGTATTTCCATACTTGATCTTAATTTTTATTACCTTCTCCATTAATTTGTAGTGCCTATTATAAATGTAAACCTATACCTATACCATATACCATATAAATATACCATATAAAATAGTTATTCACTGTTACCTACCTTTAAAGGAAGGTGTCGCTTTATTAAGTTTCACAAGTAATTCCGTGACACAATTACTTGAGAAATACGATATTGAGAGAGGCAATTATTTCCTCTGAGAAATTCTGCTCTCATTGACGATTACTGAGAATTTTAAATTGTTGTTTCCTCTTTATACGAAGTATGGTCGACTTTTATGACGCGAGGTAAAAGGTGAAAGGGGCCTAATTAAACCAGAGCAACTGAAAGGCCTTCGGCTCCTATCGCATTTGGTTCAACGAATTCTTTGAATTAAGTATCCTATGTGTAGCGGAGATTCTGTACAGAAGTTACGTAGACCAAGCGTAGGCGCAGCGTAGACACCGCGTAGGCGTCTTGCGGACTCTACGTAGGCGTCTCGTAGATACCTACCGCGTAGGCTTCTCGTAGACACCGCGTAGGCGTCTCGTAGACCCCGCGTGGACACCGTGCAAGTACTGCATTTATTTAATGCATATTATACACAATACAAAGGTCCCCCAGTGAATATTTTTTGTCCATCACTAATAATGTGATTTTATTTAATTTCTCATAATGTAAAGCCTAATCATAAGGTATGTAAAACCTATTAATATGTTTAACTTAAACGTTATGTTGATGAACTCATCTTAAACAGAAGAAAAATACTTATAATAAGTAAAGCTCGTAAAGGTCGGTCACTAAAATTGTAATGTAATATTCAATAACTGTATAAAAAGTCTTTCAACACGAAATTTATAAACAATCAGAGATTTAATTTCCCAACGCACTAAAGTGCGTAGTACATTAGTTTTGCGTGTGCGACGTAAGCCCGCCCTCGCGGCCGCCCTGCGCCGGTCGCCGCCCCGCCGTACACAAACCGCGCACAGACGCGAGCCGAGCGAGACGTACGCAGCGAGCGAGTGAGACAGCTTGAATACCGACACCGGACCAAGAACCCTACAATTAACATTTAGTAGGCGAGATTCGTTCGCCGCATCGATTCGTTACGAGATAATTGCTCCCTAAAATTTTCTTTGACATGGAAAAATTGTCACGCGTGTGCTAGTGACTTTGTGCTCGTGTCGTATTAGAATCTGATGGGCCGACATGAACTGTGCGTACTATCAGCAGCACGGGGCGCCGCACCCGGCCTCGCACAATGTCAATAATAACTACTTCAACGAGGTAAATATTATTTTTATATTTATTGAAATTACGGATGTCTTGTTTAATTTACTTTTGTCAACAAAAAAGTCTGAAAATTTTCTGAAATCATGAAAAAATTTGAAAAATTTATTTTTTCATACGATCTAAGGAACGATAAGTCTAGATTTCATCAAAAAACAATTTACAAATAGGTTAATTACCTACCTATCGAAATTATAAAAATGATATATAAATGTACCTTCGTATTAAAGTGGCAATATTTCAGTGTGATAAATATTTAGAAAGGTTTTATTACATAAATAAAATAATAATTCTTGAATAAGCGCCAAAATATCTTCACGAAGCAATTAACTTCATTAAAGGTAATTTTAATAAAACGCGAAAATAAAGCGATATTGTAATTAATCCCTCTACATAGACTTAATTATAGCCAGCCGGCATAATATTCAACAAAAAAGTTGCATACATGAAACGAACCAAACACAATACAATAATTAGCTTCTTCATTGATTATGTGACGAAAATTAGACGGTTCTCACTCGCAAAAAATCTTCACGGTTCAACATTTGACAAACAAAAGACGTTCACCGAAATGTACCGACAAAGGCACAGTTCAGTTTACAAAGGCAGAGAATGGGAATAAAAATATTTAATTGGTGTGATTACGTTGGTGATTACGGCACAAACACCTCCTGGGGTCTGCCGACGCGTACAATGAGCCGCCAGACGCCTTTCTGCCATTGTTGTGTCTAAGATATAATGCTATTTGTTATTCAATTGATTTGGGCAAATATGTGTTCAATATAAGCTAATTTTATTGTGTGTGTGTGTGGTTTGAATGCTTGATAATTAATAGCTCAACTCCAAATTAAGTAATAAGTTTGTATCTAATATATATGAATATGATGAATTTGAATTTAATATTCCGTTCTAATTCTAACTACATAATATGTATGTAGTAGCGCTTTTTATAAAGAAAAACACACGCTTATTCTCTTTTAAGTCCTAAAAAATAATAATTTATTATAATAAACTTGGTAAAAACGTTACAATTTTGAATTAAATGCGCATATCCGGTTATATCATTCTCTAAACAAGTAAAACGTTGCATATCAGAAATAAGATTTATATCTAAGCCGTCTATCTTAACAATAAGTAGTTCGTTATACATTAGGCATTGGCCGAATATATAATTATCATAATGCGGACTTAAAATATATTTTCGGGTTACAAAAGCCAGTCATCGTAATTAAGCGTACGATTCACTCGCACGTTGTGTTAGGAGCGGTGACGAAACAATATGTACAAAAAATATCTAAAAAACTTACTCTTAAACTAATTTCTGAAGTTTACGCGAATATTAGACATATTAAACACAGGTAGTCTGCCCGTGACCATGGACGCTGTAAAGGGTCCGAAACGTCGGGATTTGTATTGTATTATACTAATATAATGCGATATAATCCGTAAAGTTGTTTTATTTCAATTACTCTTAAACTTCCAATTCTTGTAGGCGACAATACTGCTTCCAATAATTGCCTATATTTTATTAAAGGATCTAAGAAGCAATCTTGCATTGTGATACTGATATACCCCAGGATACAATATCCTTACGAATACGTAATATAATATAGCAACTGCATATTAAAACGCCTACTAATAAAAGTTAATCTACTGAATTTACCCGTCAGTTACTGGACAGTGGCCTTGCTGTAATTAAAGTAGAGAGAGCTCGCAATGTAAGGATTTCTACGAGCTCCGACGAGCGGTGGGCTTCGCTGACATAGCATCACGGGTTAAACGAACTCGGCACACTTCGTGTTCGATAAAACATTGCTGTTCCTACAAATACGAAAACGGCAGATAAAGTAAATTAAGTAAGGACATGGTCGTCTTTATAAGCATTTCCATTATGCAATGGCTTTAAGGCCATATGAATGTGTGTGAGAGCCAGAGCCCAAAAGTTTATTTTCCTGAATTAAGTGCTTCATCTTTGACCTTATCTTCAACTCGTTATGGTCAAACTCGGTCACGTCATCATTGAAACTACGTCATAAATACTTACATTTCCATCAGTTATTTTGTCAGGAGTATCGAAAATTGCTGCAGATTTTTGTAGTAGGTATAACAAAAAAAAAACTAGCTTCGATTTTGCAAAAGTTTGACGCTGACCATTAAATCTTGTATTCTAATTTCAGCGGCTTGGCTATCTGTGGCTAGCTAGCGGGGCGAGGGTTGAGGGCCGGGGTGCACACTGTTGGGTCTCGCAATTACGGGGCCCATAATTACAGGGCTGGCGGCCGCGCGGCGCCGAAACCAGCCCGCTCCAAACCATTCTCCTGGCGTAATTAAAAAAGCTCCAAATTAAATTCGCTCGTGTGTACGGCCCCGACTTATGATATTAACTTTTTAGGGACTTTCTAATTAGTTTTTTGTTTTCCTACATAAGCTGATGGGAAAATAGGAAATCAACAATGTTTTGTGTGGTGCTGACTTTTTTGGATTTATTTTGGCTTGTGAATTGATTATAATAATAATAATAATAATAAACCCCCTCTGGGACAAGCGTTACCTCATCATGAGACTAACGTCAAACTGGAGGGTAGATTAGAATTGCTTTTTACAAACCTTAGACAATAAAACAAAAAATGTGTCATAAGGTTTAAAGAAAAGCGTACAAACCGCAGGGCAGCTTGTGGCGAGCTGATGGTGAGTGGCGACACTGCGGTCCTTATTGCCCCAGAGAGTCGGTCAGGGCCTCGTCTCCAGTTTGCCCATATTGGGTAGCTGGAGTGGAAACCCAAGAGCGCCCGCGGGACTTTCAACTCTGTCTTGCCTTAAACGGCTGGCCAGAGGGGGGCTGCCAGAGCTATATGCTTGGGGGTGGAAGTGTCTAATGGCGTAATAGCGGGGAAACCCAATCCGGGTCTCTAAGAGACTCGCGACGGTGAAACCGGGGCCACACCTCTCGACACCCTTAGCCGCTCACGCCGCTGTTGCCGCCTTTTGCCTGTACTGGCAGCTTTTCGGGGGGCCCAGCTAGTGAGTTGGCGAGTCACCGTCTGCCATCCCTAAGGATATTTTTTCGAGGGTCAAAGGCAGACGCCGTTTTCTTCCGGCAATAGAAGTTATCGGTCCACCAAACACCCCATCCATAATCCCATTTTTGATTATCATATTTTACAATAGTCCTGCACCCGCCCGGAATACTTCATGACTGTACTCCCATAGTACAGTTGTGGAGTGTCCCGGGTGTATGCCCCATCCCATATTAGATCAAAGCTCTCCAAGGGGCCTCTGCGCGTTGGACCTGTGTCCCCCCGCAAGCCTTCCAAAGGACCGGATGTCTCCCTCACGGGAGGCATGCCGTGATCACCAAAGGAGATACAAATAATAATAATAATAATAATAATAATTTCTCATCTTATTTATATGGATGATATTAAATTGTATGCAAAAACAGAAAAGGAAATGAATAAATTAGTAGATACTGTATCAGATTTTAGTAAAGATATTAACATGCAATTTGGTTTAGACAAGTGTAAAACGTTACATATAATAAGAGGCAAGATTCGGCCGGGCAACTACGTAGTAAACAATACAGATACCATAACAGCAATGGAACCGACCGATCTTTACAAATATTTAGGGTATGAGCAACTTAAAGGACTAGATCACGTAAAAATCAAACAGACACTATCCACTGAGTACAATAGGAGAATAAATGCCATCTGTCACACTCAACTCGCTGGGAAACATCTTATTAAAGCCATAAATACTTACGCCATCCCAATATTAACATACTCATTTGGAGTAATTAAATGGACAAAAACTGACATAGACAAATTAGAACGAAACACACGCACGACACTAACAAAACACAACAACCTACACCCAAAATCTGCAGTAGAAAGACTTACCATCAAAAGGCAAAACGGAGGGAGAGGCCTTATAGACATGCACCATCTTTGGCAGAAGCAAATAAATAAGCTGAACACATTTTTTCACACTAAATCTCGCACAAGTCACATACACAGAGCCATTACACAACATGATTTCAATTACACCCCACTTAACCTACATGAAGAAACAAACACGCAAGATGAGACCAATGATGACCCTCAGAAACAAAAAATTGAAAACTGGAAGAAAAAAGTATTACACGGCCGACATCCCCATGACTTAGAACAACCACATATTAATTCTGTAGCGTCAAATAAATGGCTTAAGATTGGCAACTTGTTCCCTGAAACGGAAGGGTTTATAATGGCGATACAAGACCAAATAATTAATACGAAAAACTACAGAAAATATATAATTAAAGACACTTCCGTAATAAACGACAAATGCCGCAAATGTCACACTCAACCCGAAACCATTCAACACATAACAGGAGCATGTATTACACTAACACAGACAGACTACACTCACAGACATAACCAAATAGCAAATGTAATTCACCAAAAACTAGCACTCAAATATACACTCATACAAAACACAAATACCCCTTACTATAAATACACACCACAGAAAGTCCTAGAGAATTCCACACACAAATTATACTACGATCGCGCCATTCTTACAGATAGGACCATACACTATAATAGACCAGATATAACCCTTCAGGATAAAGTAAATAATATCACTTACCTTATAGACATAGCTGTTCCCAACACCCATAATTTACAAAAGACTATAGCTGAAAAAATTAGTAAATACGCCGAGCTGAAAGAGGAAGTCGCTAGAATCTGGAAGCAAAACAAAGTATACATAGTCCCTATAGTCCTTTCTACCACAGGTGTCATACCTAACCACCTTACACATAGCCTAAAATTAATAGACCTTAAAGAAAGTGTGTACATTACCCTGCAAAAAGCCGCTATTCTGAACACTTGCAGGATTGTCCGAAAGTTTATGCAACTTGATGAAAACGACATCACACCCCACACGTAACCTTACACACCACACACCGCATTTACTTGGCTGGTCCCGTAAATGTGGTTAAAACTAGTCAAAACGACTAAGAAAATACATAAATTCCCAAAAAATAATAATAATATAAATTTATTTTCAGATTAAAATCCATACAATTAACAAAATGTTAGTACTATTAGTAATCTATTCTATCTTATACCTATCGCTGTCCTTATCCAGTGGTTCTGGAAAGGACAGTCTAATCTTATAGCAATGGCGTTCAGGATGCTGTTGTTGCTACTTCTGAGCCGATGTAGCAAAGAATACGCTTTCTTGCGCATGATAGCGTGAAAGCCATCGGTACGTGCCTCCGCAAACATGCCAGATGCGCTGCAGCGCCATGGCAAGCGCGACAACATCCTGAACGCATTGTTATACTGAGTGCGCAAGGATCTGTAGGCTCGTTGCGTGTATCTTACCCACAGACCGCTCGAGTAGAAGGACTGGCAATATGCTTTAAAAAGCGTAACCTTAACATCTTTGGTACATCGAGCGAACCTGCGGGCGAGCATATTCGCCCTCACTGCCAGAGCCCTGCGCTCCCTCTCAATATCCTTGTCGTCCCTGAGATCACTTGTCACTATGTGACCTAAGTACTTAAATGCCTCAACCTGCTGTAAAGCCACACCGTTAAGACATACTGGAGGCACCAGGGTAGGCTTATATTTGCCTGCTTTGAATATGAGTAATTCACTTTTTTTAGAGTTATATTTTAAACCATGTGCCTCCGCATATGACTCACACACATACACTAATTTTCGTAGCCCACTGATTGAGGGGCTCAGCAGCACCATGTCATCCGCATAACTAATATTGTTAAAACAAATTCCATCAATATAGCAGCCGACACGAGTGCTACTGAGCCTCCCAATCAGCAGGTTGACGTATAGATTAAACAGGAAAGGTGAAGTCAGCCCCCCCTGTCTAACCCCACACTCTAACGTGTACTCATCCGACATCGCCCCAGCCCATCTCACCTGGTTTATTTGGTTAGCATACCAATATTTAAGGAGGGAGACACATTCCGCCTGTACACTCTCGCCTTCCAACTTGTCCCAGAGAAGGTCATAAGCAACAAGGTCAAAAGCTTTTGACAAATCAAGGAAGCACGCGTATACCGGCGTCCTCCTGGCTGTGTAGTACTTGACAGCATGTTTCAAGGATAAAATGGCACTCTCGGTGGATAAACCGGCTTTAAACCCGAATTGAGCATCTTGCAAGTCCACTTCCTGCGTGAGAATTCCATTTAACAAACTGTCAAGCACCTTGGCTATCGTTGTGGCAAGTGAAATGGGCCTGTAATTGTCCTTGTCAGATGAGTCACCCGTCTTATTTTTCAAAATAGGTACAACAACAGTACGTATCAGAGGTTCCGGCAGGTATGAGTGGCATATACACAGGTTGTACAGCATCGCAAGAACTCGCGGTAGATGTACACCCGCATATTTAAGGTGTTCTATGCTGAGGCCGTCATGACCGGGCGACTTTCCGCTATGCATATTCGTTATTACGCTCCTGACACTCTTTGCAGAGAAAAATACTGTACGCTCTGTCATAGCGGCCCCCACATCCTGAACACTACTAAGCGAAGGACCCAAGGACGACCGCACCGTGAAATGTTCCATAAACATATCAGCAATCGCTTTGTGATTACTAACACCGCTAACGCTCACCGGGAGGCTTGTTTTAACATTTAATTTGTTTGTGTTTCTCCAAAAATCTTTAAATTTTTTAGCCGAATGATTTGAGGCAAGAATATCCATTTTTAATTGATCCTGTCTATCTTGACACCATTTTAATTTTGTTTTAAAGACTTTTCGCGTATCAGACATTTCCTTAAAAAATATTCCATTTGAAGGCTTACCAGCTAATAACCATATACTAAATTTTGTCTTAGCCTCCCTATGTGCGTCAGCGACATACCTATTCCACCCAATAATATGACATTTCTTTTTATATGGGCTTTTATGTCGATAGGTTTTTATTGCAGCCTCGGTTAGAACATTACATATTTTCTCATATAACTTATTAATGATCACAAAATGGTCTGGGTTACGGCAAGAAGAATCACAACAATGGCCTAATGCTAAAGGGAAATCAATTTCCCGTAGACCAGAGTGACATAAATCATGATATTTACTAGTTTGATCAGGCTGCCTATCACCCCATATAACCTGCTTCTTTATATAATTTTTACCCACATTGAACTGTGACTTTATATTTAGTTTGTGCAAGTTACATTCCACTATAAGCGGGAAATGGTCAGACCAGTACACATTTTCATGAACCCATATTTTTGTTATGGTTGCGAATGCAGACTGAGTTGTTATGCAGTGGTCTAACCATCTCACACAACCATGGGCGTCACTACGAAACGTAAAAGTATCAGACTGAGAGCCTAACAGACTTATATCAGCACAACACCATGAGTGTTCGTTACAAAAACCTATCAGTTCATCAAAAAATAGTTCATTGGGATGGGCGTTGAAGTCTCCCAGTACATAGAACGCCTCAACTCCATAACTTTGTTCGGTTTCGATTACAGCTTGTATCGTGCTGAGACAGTCGGTAAACACAGGAATATTGTCACTACTATTCGTAGGCATGTATACACTAAATATGACTATGGTTCTATTACTCACGGTTATTCTTATTCCCGTTACCCGAGCGTTATCACAGCTTATCACTGACACTGACTGAAACGCACTTTTCCGCCATAACAACGCGACACCACCGTATGGGCGACCCTTAAGTAAGCCGGCTGACGTGTCCACAGCAGATGTGCCAGTAGCACTGAACTCCTCATCAATGGTACTCAGCATTGGCAGCTCGTGTGGTAAGAGCCACGTCTCCTGCAGGGCTAACACATCAGCAGACTGACACAGCTCCTTAATTCCTGCCCAGGATCTCTTGACGGACTTGCAATTGAAACTTATAAGTTTACTGGGGAGTCTAATTCCTTCCTTATCCATTGTGATTTATATTATTAGCGTTAACCACACCTTCAGAGCCTATTTTGTCATTCCGCGTATCTCTAAAATTTATAAATCGCCTAAAGGAAATTCCTGATGGCCATAGATTGTCTTTCAAATACAAATCCAATTTATATTTCATAACAAAGACTTTATAGGCATTATAGGTCCTTTGTTTTTTCATCTTTATCTTCACTAAAGACACAGTTTCACCCGTTCTCTTTCGTATGTACTCAATAATATCCTTTTCACATACATCAGTGTGCACATTCGAAATAAACAATGGTACTTTTGTCTCAGCCGCCTTAAATTTCTCATTCTCCATTGTATCGGCAACAGCATTTCCTTTCATTGTAGTAAATCTACTTTTTCGCTTTCTTTTTTGTATCAAAATCCACTCGTCATCCTTATTTTGTTCCTTCCATTCGTTGCCGCTATTAATTGTTTCAGCATAGGATAGTTTACGTGCCGGTTCCGATATAATGTTATCATTCATTATGTTATTATCGCGCAGATTCACACTTGCGTTCGCAAGCGTCGCCGTCGTCGTCGTTAAAACCGGTTTTGCCGATACACTCACTCCGCAGTGCATCTCACTCGCTATCGATGCATCACTGCAGGTTGTAGGTAGTTCGCTAAGCAATACCGGGGCGGGTATGTTGGCCGTATTTTGCTTATCAGACGAACATAAAATCTCATCACCAATAACTTGAACGGACGAAGAGCCACAATCTTTATAATGGTACACTGCTGGTCCGCTGTCCATCTTGGACGTATTTTGTAGGTACCCCCCACGTCTTACATTAACATTACGTTGTCTCTCATCGGACGGGGACTTGTGATGACCAACCATAAAATCATTTAGGTACTGTTTAGAGACACAATTTTCACGAAACTCTTCAATAGTCGCCTGCATGACGAGGATCTTTTTGAGTAACGGTGTCACATCTACATGATCAAATGTGACCGGGGGTAGTTTTTCAAGGTCTTTTGCCACAAAAATTGGTATTTTTTCGGGATCAGTCCCTTTCAAAAGCGTAATAATATCATCAAGATTCCGCTGGGTTTTTCCTTGTCTTTTTCTGACCGTAAGACTTCGTCCCACGGATTCAAAAAGTAACGATTTCGCTAATTCTATATCCTCTACACTAAAAGCACTTTCACATATCCGCACCAGACTTTCTTCGTCCATCACATCCATTTTATTTTGGATGAATGCTAACACCTCACTTATAACCATATTGCAATTTGCACATTTTAATCTTTTAGATTTTGACATATTTGACAACGGTTGACAATAATGATTAGATAGATAGAATTTTATTAGTATGAGTATTTTCATTTTGGTTTTTATTTCGCAAGAGAAATGGTTTTCTGTCCCTAAGTGTACCTAACTTGTGAAAATTCATAATTCAGTGATCTTATTTTATTCAATGATGCCGATGTTCAGAGCACTTTAAATGTGCTTAGTAAGGTAATTAATAGATAGTAACTGTAACAATCTTTGTAAATTAAAATAAAGCTACTTTTTACGGATTTTATCTCGTTGTATTGATATTATTCAAACTGCCTCATTAGCCAAGTGGTCCTAAGCGCGACTGCTACGCTAGAGGTCTTGGGTTCGATTCCCAGGTCGAGCAAAGTGTTATTGGGTTTTTCTATGAAATTCCCAGTAGCAGCTCAGAGTTAGGAATTTGTGCCCGGTTAATAGCAATAGGCTCGCCCCCTATTACATGGGACCTAAACATACCGGCGAACTGTGGGTGTACATTAGTACGCCTCTGCCTAACCCTTCGGTGAATAGAGGCGTGATGGTATGTTATGTTTATTCAATTCCCAACGTTTCGAGTCCTTTACAGCGTCCATTCAGTAAAGAATCCGAAACGTCGTTTGTAAAGTTCTTTTGATATTACGAAAGTAGTTTTCGTATTTCTGCGGTTTCATAGGTAATAGAAATCTTTAACCTGATTTTTTTATTTCCAGGTTAGTATCGACCCCGTGACCGCAGATCACAAGGATATGAAGATATTAGTAAGTACTACATTTGTTATTATGTTTGTTTATATATTTGTGACTTTAGCACTAACGCCTTACGGGTTACTTTCATTGCTTCTTTTGCTCTTAAGGGATCTATACATTAAGAATCCATTAAAAGAAAGATACGTTTTTTTTAACTTTATGAAGCGTATTTATTTTTATAATAGAAGATTTTTCTTTTCTTTCTACAAATCAAAGATGATTTGTAGTAGACTTTCTGCGACGAATTTAATGATGATTAACCAATTTCTGAAATAGGTATTCGGAAGGTGTATAGATTCCTCAATTCTCAAGGATAATGAAAAATTGTTAGTCTATTGTTGCGCTTATGTAGAAACAAAACATGAGACAAAGTAAATGCTTACTACCTCTTATACATAATGATGTATATTAGGAGCTTTATACCATGAATCGGTTATTTTTAATTTCTTGGAATCTAAATTGATTAAGCAATGAATAACGAATGCGTTTTTCGACAAGCATGGACCATTGTGTACTAGAATCCTATACATTTTATACGTTTGCTTCCCGAATTCTGATACTAAGCAAAACGCCAAAGATAAAGTAAGACAGAGCTATTAAATCCATAATCCATTCACTTATAGATATCACGTGGGATGATAAATTGCACTTTGATAGAGGTAATTCTAATTCATTTACCTCTTGCAATTCCTTAATGATTTCTGAGCGGTAATACCGACGCCACTATTACGATTTTCCGCTATGGACCAGTGGAATTATATCGGAACGAATATCGAATGACGAAATCGGTAATTTCGATTTGTCGTCATCGATTCAGCGGACACTGTGAAATGGGTATTGTGAGCGATGAGGGCCGTGAGTAATGCATTCGTCTCGGGCTGGGTTGATGCGCGTGCGCAAGCCACGTGACGATCCATGACAATGTTCCGATATGATATTTTATGCAAAAGAATTTTATAAGTGGACCTTTCAGGAAGTGAAAATTCAAGTACTTTTAAGGTTCAACTAGATATTCCATAGTATTGTTTGTTTAAGTGACCCTTTCGAAGGCATTGAAGAATCTGTAGGAAACTATTCGGACAAATCATTAATGTAGAACCCACTGTTAGGTACGGGTTTCTCCTTGGAGTGAGAGGGATGGGCCATTTCGTCACATTACTTCTTAGAAAGAGAGGGTTAGTTACAGGATCCACTGCCGGTTAGTTGACTTCTCACGCATTTCCATAAAATTTCTCAGGCTTGATGGTTCTCGTATATAATGATATTATAGTTATAACTATTCGGACATCAATAAGTACTTTTTACAGGGTGTTATTATTTTTATAAAATCCATAATAGATAAGGTAATAGACAGGTATCTACAAAGATACTACTGTGTAGAAATCTACCTGGTCTACTTACTCCTTACTGATTCCAGTTTGTAAACACTGGAATTAGTACATTGCGTATGCACATTTCAAGTAGTACAGAGGAACTGATGTTTTATTTATTAATTGTATGCTGCTACAACATAAACAACTATAATTTCATAATTAATTTATCAGCATAGATTTATTTATTGCATCGTGTTTCTTAGTTACCTTTATAAATAAATGTATTAAGACATTGCTCATGTCAATTAAAAATTGAATGTTTGTTCAACACTTATTACTAAGCATTCATAGTTTCCGCTCACCTTGTGTTGTTTAGTTGATATTTAAAGATATTTCTTGGTCCCGAAGGTAATTCTGCTTCTTAAAATATAATTTCGGTCCAGTTTCGGTGTCAAACCTAAACGTCACAAATGTCTTCTATTACATAATCTACTTTGTTCGCTTTCATAACATTCGAGATTGTTTTTAACCCTCACGAAAAAGTAGGGTGTTTATTTGACATTTATATTCCATTTATTTCATTAAAATCATATCATTTACATTTTTAAATATTTTTATAAAAAACAAAAGAAATAAAAACATTTAAAAATATAAAAATAGTTGTCCACCGGCATGGGGAGCAGGGTCCAAGCTACCGGTGGTTAGGGCCCCAGAGACAGGAACCTCCTCACAATACGCGCCGTATCAAGGAGTACTGCCTTCTGAATCAGGCCCTTAACCCAGCCATCCAACTCGAGCCTCCTGAGGTGTTGGTCGAGGCTCTTGGCGATAAGTCCATTGACCGTGACGACTATCGGTACAATGATGGCCGAGTCCACATCCCACATGGCGACCACCTCGTGGGCTAAGTCGAGATATTTTAATTGTTTCTCTCTCTCAGCCTTCACGAGGTTCTCGTCATGCGGGACGGTGACATCGATAATCATTGTGCGGCGCGCTGATCGATCTATTACCACTATATCAGGCTTATTGGCAACAATAGTCCTGTCAGTGATAACAGATCGATCCCAGTACAACGTGACATGGTCATTCTCGAGAACTGGGTCGGGCGCATACCTGTAATACGGTACCTCAGAATCCACAAGGCCGTATTTTAAAGCAAGTTGCTGGTGGATAATCCTGGCCACTTGGTTATGCCTGTGCAAATACTCACCGTTAGCCAGACGAGAACACCCAGAAGTAATATGCCTGATAGACTCACCGGGACAATGGCATGCCCGACATATGTCGATCGTCCCGTCTTTCATGATATACTTCCGGTAGTTGTTCGTCAGCATAACTTCATCCATAATTGCACAGACCGAACCCTCGGTTTCCCCGAAGAGGTCACCGAAGCGTAGCCAGGCCACGGACGCTAAGAAATCTACGTCGGGCCCATGAAGGGCACGGAAAAAGCGTCCGTGAAGCTCCTTGCTCTGCCATACTTCCTTGCGGTCGTTGGTACTAAGCACCACAGGTTTGCGCCAGTTCTCTTTAGCCAAAGATAGCGGGGTGAGTCCCTTGTCCACTGCGACCACATCTCGGTGCATACCCACGTCAGTCTTGAGAAAATATTCTCTGAGACTGCACACCTCGCGGTTGTGGAGGGTCTTAGCATTTAAAAAACCTCGACCCCCGCACTTCCGCGGGATGTACAGCCTCATGACAGACGAACGTGGGTGATGCATCCGGTTTGCGGTCAACAGCGACCGGACTCTCCTATCCAAGGCGTCCAACTCCGTCTGGGTCCACTTGAGTATGCCAAAGGAGTACATCAGGACCGGCATGACCCAACCGTTAAAGGCGCGCACCTTGTTGCCGCCTGACAAAGAACTATTAAGTACCTTTTTCAGGCGGCCGAAGAAGCGCTCCTGCAACGCTTGTTTCATGTCAGCCCCGTTAATGCCTAACCCCTCTGACATTCCCAGGTATTTGTAGGTATCAGTTGCGGAGAGTGATCTCAGGTTTATAGAATCTGAGAGTTGTAGTTCCTCAGATTCCACAATCCCGCCCCGCCTTACATGCATGACCGCACATTTATCTACACCAAACTCCATCCTAATGGAATTACTAAAAGTTTCAGTTGCCTTTAGTAACTCCATCAGTTGCAATTTGGTGGAGGCAAACAGTTTTAAATCATCCATGTAAAGCAGGTGGGATATTACCTGACCCCCTCTCCGCAACGGATAGCCCAGCCCTGTACCCTCCAGCAGGGTGCTGAGGGGGTTCAGGGCTAAACAAAACCACAGTGGACTCAGACTGTCGCCCTGGAATATTCCCCGCTTAATCTCAATGGGTTCGTCGTTCCCTTGGATTTGCCTACATCCTGGATAGCGAAGAACAGTTCTCCACTGCCCCATACATGACATCAGGAAGGTGCGTAAAGTTGTATCTATTTTATACAGCTCCAGCACCCTCATGAGCCATGTATGCGGCACCGAGTCGTAGGCCTTCTTATAATCTATCCAACATGTTGACAGATCCTTTCGGGATCGACGGACCTGTTGGCTTATGGCCATGTCGATGAGGAGAAGCTCCTTGGTGCCGCGGGACCCATTCCTACATCCATTTTGAGAGGCTGACATAATAGAATTATATTTATATTGGGGAAATTTTTATTATTCTCAGCTCAAGGCTGGTTTTAACTACATTTACAGGCCGAGACCAAGTAAATGCAGTGTGTGATGAGTTATGTTTGTGTGTTGTTCTGTGGGGCTATTTCGTTTTCATCTATTTGCATAAACTTTCTCACTATTCTGCAGGTATTTAATATCGCGGCTTTTTGTAAAATTATATAAGTAGATTCTTTAAGATCCATAAGTTTGAGGCTGTGTTTTAAGTGGTTGGGGATGACACCAGTGGTGGAAATAACGATGGGTACGACATATACTTTTGCTTGTTTCCAGATTTGTGTAACTTCTTCTTTTAGTTCTGCGTATTTATTAATTTTTTCAGCAATTGTTTTCTGCACGTTATGTGTGTTGGGGACTGCAATATCTATAAGGTAAGTAATTTTGTTTGTTTTGTCCATTAGGGTTATATCTGGTCGATTGTAATGTATGGTTCTGTCGGTAAGTATGGCGCGGTCGTAGTATAGTTTGTGAGATGTGTTTTCTAGAACAGTTTGTGGTGTGTATTTGTAGTATGGTGTGTTTGTGTTTTGAATGAGTTTATGTTTGAGAGCCAGCTTTTGGTGGATGATGTTAGCTACTTGGTTATGTCTGTGAGTGTAGTCTGTCTGTGTTAGGGTTGTGCAGGCTCCCGTTATGTGTTGTATAGTCTCCGGTTGTGTGTGACATTTACGGCATTTGTCATTTGTTATGGTGGGATCTTTGATAATGTATTTTCTATAATTTTTGGTGTTAATGATCTGATCTTGTATTGCTATTATAAATCCTTCTGTTTCTGGAAATAGATTGCCTATTTTCAGCCATTTATTTGAGGCTATTGTATCAATATGGGATTGTTCTAGATCGTGAGGGTGTCGTCCATGTAGAGTTTTCTTTTTCCAGTCTTCTATTTTTTGTTTTTGTGGGTCATTATTACTAAGAGTATGTGTGTTTGTGTGTTCGTTTAAGTTCAGTGGGGTATAATTGTGATCGTTCTGAGTTATGGCTCTGTGTATTTCGCTAGTGTTAGACTTTGAATGAAAGAATATCTTTAATTTGTTTATTTGTTTCTGCCATAGGTGATGGATATCTATTAGGCCTCTCCCGCCGTTTTGTCTTTTGATGGTTAATCTTTCTATTGCTGATTTAGGGTGTAGATTATTGTGTTTAGTAAGTGTAGTGCGTGTGGCTCGTTCTATTTGTTCTATATCAGTTTTCGACCATTTTACAACTCCGAATGAGTAGGTGAGAATGGGAATGGCAAAAGTATTCAGTGCTTTAATTAAATGCTTTCCAGAAAGTTGGGTTTTACATATCGCGTTCGCTCTTCTCTTATATTCTATTGTTAGTGTTTTTTTAATTGTTGTGTGATCGAGCCCTTTTAGCTGTTTGTACCCTAAGTATTTGTATAGATCGTTGGGCTCCATGGCTGTAATTATATCTGTACTGTTCACTGCATAGTCACCCGGCTTAATCTTCCCTCTTATAATATGTAATGTTTTGCATTTGTCTAATCCAAATTGCATGTTGATGTCTTTGCTGAATTCTGTTGTGGTGTCAATAAGTGTTTTCATCTCTTTTTCTGTTTTCGAGTATAACTTGATATCATCCATATAAATGAGGTGTGAAATGTTTGTTTCTGATGTGGAGTGTTTAAGCGAATATCCTATTCTACAACTATGCAGTAAGTGAGATAGAGGATTCAGGGCAAGACAGAACCACAGGGGACTTAGGGAATCACCTTGATAAATACCCTTCTTAATAGCGATCTGTCGTGTAATAACAGTATTTTGGCGGGTGTTTAATTGCAGCGTTGTTTTCCATCGTGTCATTATAGTACGTAGAAAATCTATTATTTTTGGATTTATTTTATATATTTGTAAAACTTGTAACAACCAGGAGTGTGGGATACTATCAAATGCTTTTTTATAATCTATGTAAGTACAATGTAAATTTCTGTTTTTAGAGGCAGCATGTTTGTGAATTGTGGAGTCAATAATTAACTGTTCTTTGCATCCCATGTGTCCCCGTCTGCAGCCCTTCTGTTCTTCAGCTATTATGTTTTGTTGTTCGACGTGTATGTTGATTTTGGTTGCTATTACTGAGGTTAAGATCTTATATATTGTGGGTAGACATGTAATTGGTCTGTATTGGGACGGTTCTGGCGAGTACGTGGTTTTTGGGAGCATATATGTTATACCTGTGGCAATAAATTCGGGTATGTTCTGTTTTCCTAATATGATGTCTGTTAGGTTACTAGCTATGGTTTTGTGTAGTGTTACTAATTTTTTATACCAGTAATTATGAATTTTATCAATACCCGGAGACTTCCAATTATGTAGTCTAGCTGTAATGTTTGTTATATCTGTCTCGGTAATTTCTGCAAATTCCATTTCGTTTAGTGCATGACATCTAATTTCTTCCTTTTCTATCCAATCTGCTTTATCATTGTGAAATACTTGTTCTTCCCATATACCAGACCAAAATGTTTCTAGTTGTTCTTGTGTTGGTGTTTGTATGTTTGTGTCAGTTGTTGTATTAGTTTGCGGTTTTTGTAAGTTTCTATAAAATAGTTTTTCGTTGGTAGCAAATATAATGTTATCGTTTTTTCGCTGTTGTGCTTTTTTGTATCGTCTGAGTCTATGAACCTTCAGAGCTAGTTTCTGTTTTAAAGTGTCAAAGAATTCTTCAGGTGATCTGTTATTCCTTTCGTGTCTGGTGTGTGTGATACTACTTTTGAAAATCGCTTCTACTCTCTTAATTACCTTATTTGATCTATTATTGTTTATGTACTGAGTGAGTCTACCACAATCTGCTCTAAGTTTTTCTATGTCCTTTTCTAATCTAATTTGCCATGAGGGCTTATTATCGTATTTTGTTGTTGTATTTCCTGTGTAGTCTGTGATTTTATAATTTAGTTCTTCAGATATGACTAAAGCTGTACAGTATACGAGGGTGTGTATGTCTATGAGTTGTGTGTCTTCTGATATAAATCTGTGTAATATACTTTGATTAAATAGATGAGTAAGTTTGGAAAGGTGAGGGCTATACTTAAGTTTAGGCAGCTTTGGTCGTGCTGCTGGATCCATTCCGGAATACTGCGCAAGGGCTGTCCTAAGTTTGTCATGCATTTCTTGGATACGTTCTTCCGTCATGTGGTTCTGTTCTACGAGTGTCTCAATATCGTTCTCTAACATTAAGGTTATAGACTCAGTTTGTGTGGATGAGTGTGATGTTTGTGTATTTTGGGTATTTGGTTGTGTTTGAGTATAAGGTTGGGATTGTGAATTAATGTGTGATTGAGCGCAAAGTTGTGATTGTATTTGTAGATGGTTTTCTGATTGTATCTGTGTGTGTGACGTGATGTTTGGACCTAGATTAGTATGTAATTCACTCTGAAGTTGTATTCGTACTTCGTTTTTTATCCGGTCTATTTCTTCTAGAGACAATAATTTATTTCTTACTATTGTTCTTCTCTGGTCTGAGATTCTTTATTATTATAATTATTATTACCAAAAGCTTTTAAAATCAAACAACAGAACTTTAAAACCCCAATATAAAAGAGAGATCCAACAGCGTTCGCCGAGGACCTACCAACGAATTTAACTAGATACCTATATAACCCATAGCATAATAAAGTTTTAAGTCAAGTTAGGTGGTAGCTTGAACAAAATATTGGTAATATGTAATTTAATCCAGGTATCCATCAGACAATCTGCTTACCGAAACGCTTATGTTCATCGCTGGGTTTGTATTAAATAAACAGCTGTATATGGTATTGATTGTGATTGTGACAGTAGATAAAATGCTATGTAGGTACGTAGATGTACTACAAAATATTAACTTTGAACAAATACGTCAGTATATATTTATTGTTATATACCTATGACGACAACATATAACAACAACGGCAGTGCTTAATCACTTACCTACTACTACACTAGGTACTATAAACTATTTTCACAAAATATTGCTTCTAGGAATTCACAATCATTATTCCCAGATACGTTAGAAGATAGTAGTACGGAGTTCAGTGTTTACAATACTACAAAAAGTACCATAGATATCCGAAGAGGTCGAAGATCTTTTTCCACATCTAACTACGATTGTTTATAACCAGTACCTGTTTGTTTTAATACAATCCCTTAGAAGAACGTGCACTTGAAAAGGCTATCGTTGCATACTAGTCGCACAATGAGCATTGAAGGGATTTCACAGGAGACGCTGCGGGCTATCGCGTGTGGCCCTCCGTGTACGCAGTTATATACTTACCTACCCGTGTTTTTAATTCATTAAATCTATAGATTGAATTCAAGTTATATCAAAAATAAGTACCTAACTACAATCGTCAATACAATGAGAGGTGGATTATTATGGTACTACCTAACTACTTTAAAAAAATAAACTATACAAACTATCTTTATGTATGCAACACTCAAAGATTCAGAAAAATAAATTATTCACCAAATGCCAACATTGGTGAACTTCTGCCAACACGATGAATACTGAATGCCAACGACATGCGACAAATCGGGCCAACCTCTTAGGCGGGTGGGTAAGTTCACCAAGTCGGGTAGGACATACTTAAATATGTTCTGTCCTACCCGACTTACTACTACTATTTATTGGATACTACTGCTACTATTGCCCGCGGTTTCGCTCTGTTGCAACTTATTAGGATTAAAAATGGATCACACAAAGAAAGAAAGAAAGAAAGAATAAATAAATAAATTTTATTCTTTCTTTCTTTCTTTCACACGATATTATCCATTTCCCAATACTGTTAGAGAAATCTGGAGGACTATAAATGAGCTAAAGGACAGGAAAGCCCCAGGATTTGACTTGATCACGAAAGAAATCCTCAAGCAACTTCCCAAGAAAGCTGTTGGATACCTTACCTTACTTTATAATGGCATACTAAGAGTGCAGCATTTCCCGGCATTGTGGAAGGTTTCCCAAATTATAATGACACATAAGGCAGGCAAACCACCCCATGAAGCTGGATCGTATCGACCTATCAGCCTTTTACCAATTCTATCTAAGATCTGCGAAAAAGTAGTACTTAAGAGACTTCAGCCAATCCTAATTGGTAATAACATAATACCAAATCACCAATTTGGTTTCCGACAGCATCATTCGACGGTAGAGCAAGTACACCGGGTGACTAATAAGATCAGAGAGGCACTAGAAACCAAGCAATACTGCTCAGCAGCCTTCCTAGATATTAATCAAGCATTTGACAAAGTATGGAACAAAGGACTCCTGTATAAGCTAAAGAACAGTCTACCTCATAGCTACCATGCGCTTATGAAATCATACATGTCAGAGAGGATATTCCAAGTAAAGAATCGGGTGTGACATCTGGATTCCACAACATCGAAGCAGGAGTTCCACAGGGGTCGGTGCTGGGACCTGTGCTCTACACAATATTTACTGCAGACCTACCAGAAGTGACGGGCGTTACGACTGCTACCTTCGCAAATGATACTGCAATTCTGGCGAATAACGGAAACGCCCAAGTTGCATCGCGATTTCTCCAAACAGGACTGGACGCAATAAATAACTGGCTAAAGGCATGGAAAATGAAGGCAAGCCCAACCAAATCTGTGCATATCACATTTACTCTAAAAAAGGGAGACTGCCCGCCAGTCCATCTTGGAGAAAGTAACCTGCCCCATAGCAATAGAGTAAAATATCTCGGCCTCCACCTTGATCGCAGACTCACATGGAAAGACCACATAAAGACCAAAAGAGAAGAGCTCAGTATAAAATATAGATCCATGCTCTGGCGGCTGGGACGCAACAGCAAACTCTCTGTGGACAACAAACTGCTGATCTATAAAGCAGTTCTAATGCCAGTATGGATGTATGGCATACAGCTCTGGGGGAGTGCTAGCAGCTCTAATATCTCCATAATACAAAGACTCCAGAACATTATCTTACGCACAATCTCTAATGCCCCTTGGTTTGTTACAAACAACGAGATCCATGAAAATCTCATGGTGAAGACTGTGATGGAGGAAATACGTTATATCTCAACAACCTACCAACAGCGGCTAGCCTCTCATCCTAATGTATTGGCAGCCCTTCTCAGACACCAACATTACCCCAACCGCTTGAAAAGGCATGACATCATGGAGCTGCACAAGAGAGTGTAGCTGCTCTTTCACAAGGGTAGTGCCCTCAATGGAGTGCACAGCCGCCACGACAATAACCCTTCAACGCATCCATTCATCGTTGAAAGACTGATTGTGGATAAGTGACAAAAAAAAAATCGTAATAGATTCCCCAAAATCCCATTTTTGGATTCGGAGACGTTTATATGCCTACTTGTTTTTTTTAATGTCTTCAATGTACAGACACAGCTTTTTTACAATTTTTTATTAGTAGAGAAGATAATTATCAATTGGTATCCTTAATTGGTATAACCATAACGGAGAACAGAGCAGGACGCCCTGCGACTGTGTTGTGGAGATCTCAAGGTTATCGTTTTGTGTTATCGTTAAACCGAAGGATGCCATAGCATGTGAGAAAAAGACTTAGAATGTGTGGATGTCATTTGTCACCATCATCATCATCATCATTAATTAGCCTATAACAGTCAACTGCTGTACGTAAGTCTACCCCAATGTGCGTTTATTCATCCTATCCACCGCTTGTCGCATCCATCTTCTTCTAACAACCTTTCCCAAATCATCATACTTAAAAAGTATGACCTGATCACATTACAGTCAAGACGCACACTCCTTGAAACTATGACCTTATTCAATATATGCCGTAACAAGTTTGATTGTCTGGACCTGGTGAATAGTTTATGTTACCTGGTACCTCGTACAGTGCACGGGCGGGAAGTACGCACTAGGCGACTGTTCGCTACCAACATTTGTAAATCCAATGCTGGTGTGCGGTCTCCACCCCGTCGTTTAGTTGATATATACAACAAGCAATTTAGCGCAGTTGATATTTTATTCCTTAATAAATACACATTTAAAAATAATGTAATTAAAATTCTTAAAGATCGGCAGCAGTCATCATAAGTATCACCTATGTAATATTTTATTATCTCTTTTCAGTAATCTAAGTGGCTATTTAATTTGCCCAGCTTACAGTTTTACGTCTGCTAACAGTTTTTTTATATTGAATATGGTAATCTGTGGAAAATGTAGTGGGTAGTATATTTGTTAAGTTTAATGTTAAGATGCCTCTGTTTACATATAATGTGCTACTGTTCGTTTTCCCTTATGAAATAAAATAAAATAAAATCATCTTGCCGGACGGCGTCCTACTCTACATTTGCCGAGTTGCGGTCTTCACTCAATGCCAGCGGTTGTTGTTGTCTATATAACACTTCAGTTTGCTGATTTGGTGCGCTATGTTGGTAATTCGTTGAAATAAAACTACTTTTAGAGATTTTATCGCGTTGTATTGATATTATTTAATTCCCGACGTTTTGGATCCTTAACAGCATCCATGGTCACGGGTAGACTGAGGTTTTAGACGTTTAAATGCTAAAATTACCTTACATTTTGTTAATTATTAGCGATCCGATTTGATTCGAACCGATCCGATTCGATTCGATATGTCGGGAATTAAATAATATCAATAATGTAGAAAGAAGTTTTATTTCAATATCTAATATTCGCGTAAGTGTCAGAAATCAGTACTCATGGTAATTCTTTTTTTGTAATAGGTGATAATACCCTCCTCCTTAAATGTAACAATTGTTTTGGTTCAGGCTAAAAGATGGGGCGTTAAGAGTCATATAATTTCTATACTTACTGTTTGAAATTTCTTAGATGACGGGACCTAGCATACCCTTACGTCCTAAGTGCAGCATACGAACGCAACATTGGTATAATATGATAAAAAGCTTGATTGTAGAATTTTGTCTACAGAGGCCTTCCTATGGAAGGACTAACTACTACTATTATGACACCTTTTTCCAGAAATGTGTGGAACTTACGTTGTTGAATTCAGATTGTCGAAATGGAATGATTCCCGTAAAAACAAAAGAACCCCTTGAGGAAATAAATACCTAGCTAGTTACATATAAACTATAAGTATCTATTGTATGTAGAGGCTTTGACTATGGATAGATAGTCAAAGTGTAGAGGGGTCGACGGCACGTTGGAACAAGGAGTTCATTTGAGTGTTTTCCTCCTTGAATCGATTCGCTCGGGTCTTATTGTCAAGCTCTAAGTATTTGAATTAGTTTGATTTGAACTTACATTTATTTAGACGGATAGCATGTATAATAAATAACATATAAGAATGTTAATTGTTTGTATTTTTATAAGTAAGGTCTATAAATTTTCTTTGTTCAAATGTCTAATCAGTTTGGCATCTCTTAGTGATAAAACTAGATATAAAACTAAATAATGTATACTTTACCTTTGATCTTAATTGCTAAGTAATTAACTTTAATTTCGTTAATGGAAGACTTCCTGTTTATCAAATCTCTTGACTAGCCGGATATCTACCTTCACCTACTAGTTCATTGATCAAAATAATGTTTTTACAATTGCCTTAATATCGTTTCAGTTCTGAAAATCTAAATGTAAAATGCATCGTAGTAGCTGACACTCCCACAATCAAATTGTCAGAAATATTAATTCGCGCTTTCCTTCGGCGGTTACTATTGTTTACACGACAAGAACTAAGTTTGTCACAGTTGAATGGACAATTACAGACTATCATTCCATTGACTCGGAACTTGCGACAATTACCTCGTGTAGCATTGCTATGGACAGGTCATTTAATACCCATTATAGATACTTTTACATATGAACAATAGTTGCCTACCTACACACCTCCTGAAACATTTTTATCTTTTATTATTATATTCTTTCTCCCCGTGTGGGGGGGCGGGTCAGAATACTATTCTTCACTGCCTTTCAGATAAGCATCTCGTAAGAGGCGAGAATATATCTGTCTTGCTCGGTGGTAGGACCTCTTTAGGTCTGACAGGCTGCATGGCGACCACCCTTACATCGGAGTCTGTCTTAAAGCACTTTGTGTGTTTCGACTTTTGCGCGTAAAAGCCAGTTCCCTCTCGGTTGCTGCGGCTCTGGCAGTATACAGTCTGTAGGGGCTCTTAAGGTTTGGCAACGTGTCGCAGCCACTCCTCTGGTGTTGCACGGGTGCGACGTCCATTGGCTACGATGACTACTTACCATCAAGTGGCTCGTCAGTTCGCCGGCTTAATCCATAAAAAAAAATGCTGATTCCTGTAGGTATGGAAAAAAACCCAACTGAAGTTCAGAAAGTAGATTACCTACCTTTATAGGTAATACTTCTACTTCTTCAACTTTCTCTGGATCTTTGCTTGCTTCTTACGTACTATACTACCCTTCATAATACCTCATAGGTACTCTCCTTCGTACGAAACTATATAGGAGTACCTACCTACTTCAACAAAAACATACAAACATACCTATATTATACATGTATGTCAATTATTGATCATATATGAAGAATCCAAAGATACTAAGCTAAATTGTAGGTAGTGATCGGCTGATATGAGTGAGTCGATCCGGCGTCGATCACTTCCGCCTATTTCCGCCATCACGTGTGACGCCGGTCAAACTGAGCTGTATCAAGCGCATCATAAAGCCTGGTACACATAGACAACATGAATATCCTGCACGTTATATCCTTGTGATGTTCATCAGCAGTAGGTAATAGTAGGTAGTATCTGGTAGTATTTAAATATCAAAAAAATAAAAATGCTGCGTCTGTACATTGAAGATATTAAAAAAACTAAGTGAGTTAAGTTATATAAACGTCTCCGATGATTTTTTAAATTCTTGTCTGTTTGTTACGGGTCGGCGCAAAAACTACTGAATATATTATAATTTTGTTGTCACTGTTAGAAAGTTCTAACTTAAAAACTGGTGAACTTCTTATCTTAATTAATTGAACGGATCCTGAGATACAACTTAATCTCTCTGATGTAGGTATTACAGACATTACAGACCCATACAAAGAAGAGGTCATCACAGTTGGTTTTTCATTAAATTATTTTTGGGATCCATTTTAATCCTATTATAGCTTCACGTGAGTGAAGTCGCAGTCAAAATTTATAAAACGTACGAGGTGTCATATCGACTTTGACGCTTTGATGCTGCTCTGCATGCATTCTTTGTGATGTGTAGGTAGGTAATGTGCATATTGGTTAGGTAAGGCTGGGTCCTTCATCATCATCATCAGCCTATATTCGTCCACTGCTGGACGTAGGCCTCTCCTAGTGAACGCCACAGAGCCCGATCTTCGGCTTTCCTCATCCAGTCACTGCCAGCTGCCTTCCGCAAGTCGTCACTCCACCTGACCAGCGGGAGCCCTACACTACGTTTGCCTAGTCGCGGTCTCCACTCCAGAACTCGTTTCGATTGTCGGTTCTCCGACAGATGTGACCGGCCCATCCCATTGCCACTTCAACTTGCTAATCCTTTGAGCTATGTCGGTAACTTTAGTTCTCTGTCGGATAACCTCATTTCGGATTTTATCCTTCAGAGAGACTCCGAGTCCGAGCATAGCTATCTCCATACCTCGCTGAGCGACTTTAAACTTGTGGACCAGTCTCACCGCTGGGTTCTTAACTAGTACAAAATTTATAATATACTGTGATCCTCGTAGGCATGAATAGATGTGATTCTGTAAACGTATCCATGTAGGTATGTCTATATTCCGACTAATAACTAACTCGCAATTAATCAATTGCGAGTTATAAAACCCATTCATATTTTATTTTTACATAATAAGTTTGCTATCTCCGATGGGCTCGCAGGAACGCCTCTCATGAAATTTCCATGTAATTTGATTTCTTCCGCACACGCCGCCCTTTCCTCGTAATTTTACATCTCAGCGTGAGTTTCGCGTTCAAATTAAAATGTTTATTGCGTTAGCGAAGTTCGCACGGTCGCCCATGAGCGGGCTGAGCATTTTTATTTCGTTATCCCGGACACGCCCACTTACCCCTCTTCACCCGTCACCCCTCACCTCAGCACGATTTCACTATTTTATGAACCCGATGGCACCCCAGTCTAATGTCGCTATAATGCCTCGCGACTGTCATTTCCGGTCGTCTTCGAAAGCGAGGTTGCACCTTGAGCACTTATGAATAAAGTTCAATATAGTTTGTTGTATGTTTGAGTATTTTACTAGTGTTATGCGTGTCATAAAACTATTAGCCGTTTAAGCTATTCTCGAAGCGACGACGTCCCTATAAGAAGGTTAGCGTCTGAAGGAACTCGGGTGCGGAAGGGCGCTATCATTTTTTTTCACGCAAACTTTCGTAGCTCCGTTTTTTCGTGCCATTACGAATTATTTGGTCGTGTTTATAATGTTTTCTGTGGTGAGCATTATATTTCATTATCTTTAGCACCTTGTTGGTCGTTCACCGGCGCTATTAGGCCGTAATAACGTTCTGTCAGATGTTATGTTGAAGGGGAAATGTGTTTTAGGGGGATTTCTAAACCGACAGATTTCTGTTCATAAATACTTACTTACCCAATTTTGGATTTTTTCACGGACGTAGAAATTTAAACATAAGCTATCTATAGGTATATTACTTATCGTATCAGTGGTACCAATGTGTGACATACAGTTAATAATACCTATCTAAGAAGGTTACAACTGGTAAAAAACGAGTACCACGGCATTAGGCATGTTCTAGGTAGTGGCTATCAGCCTTTCATGATAAGTTGGTACAATTTGGCCCCAGATAGAATAACCGCAAAATTTAGAGAGATATTGATGTAAGAGATACTTACCTATCAAACGTTTTTTGTTTCCGATCAGGCAAAAATAAAATGAAATGCATTGATGCCATTGACATACCTAAGTAAGTATCTAGGCCAAGTACATTCTAAAAACCTTAGGAAGCCCACCCTAGTTAATTCGACAGTATTGTTGAATTTCTTACTGCTGCCCTTTCTGGGAATAATATCTTGAAATTGATCGAAGTAAGAAGTATGAAAAAGTAAGTAGGTAGGTACCTACTTCTTTTCAATGATCTTTCATTCAGACCAATATTTTTCAAAGGTATGTAGGTAAGTAAAGGTAGTTGTAAATATCTGTAATGAGAATTCTACCAACGAAGAACTCGATGAAGGTAGGTAAGGTTATACCCTACTCACTCTCACTCACTTAGGTACCTACTACCTAAGTGAGTAGGGTAGGAAAGAAACATACCTCTACCTACCTACCTAACGTTTAGATTTGATACTGATGCTCTTATATTTATCTACGAGTATAAATAAATTAATAGTAAAAACTCGTTATAAAACAAGCGTTTCTTGAAATGCTTTTAAAAGGAGAAAATAAACTTTAAATTAAAACAAAAACCAATCAATCTATAATTTTTTTTAAACTTGTCATTAAACGTCTTAAATGATATTTTACTTACCTACTTGTGTTTAATTTTATGAAATTCTTAGATCTATTGTTCTTAGAACACTTTTGATAAGATCAAATTAAGTACCTAGGTACATATTGAACCTATTCTTGTTTACTAAAATGGGTAATCTCGCGTAAATCAGCCTAAATTTCTCTATTTTTGACCGGTGAAGTGAAGTTCCTTTATCGGCCGCTAATCCTGGAAGTTAATTAAGGTTATGATTCCTCTAAAAATGCTTTGTCCTATGATCTGATCAACACGTAAAAATTAGGACTCCGCAGTACAGGAGTAAGTGGTTCTAATTCAGCTTGCAAGATTCAATCTAAACCAACAAACATACAAACAAGTAGGTAGGTAAGTTAATAAAAAGTATCGCCAACATTATCATACCAAACGTACCTACTAATAGGTAATATCTAATAGATATTATTTCAAAATGTATTTATTAAAACCTAAAATTTTAACAACCTAACTCTTCAAGTTATGTAGGAGTTAGTAAAGTTATTTCATAAGTTAGGAAAAAAATATAGGCACACCTTTTAGGTAGGCTTTAGGTATCACTTAGTGTGTTTTTTATTCATGTTTTCATCCGTAAATACGACTTAAAACTCAACTGAAGCCAACATTACATCGAAGCACCAACTAAGCAATAATTTGAAACAAAAAAGTTTATGCAAATCGAGGGAGCCGAAATAAAATGGAGTCTGGTCGTGCGAGCGCGTGCGATCGATACGCCCCGCTTTGCGACCTTGAGGGCGGGGCGCGGCGTGGGCGGGGCGCGGTAAGAGGCTGGGATTGGTGAGCCCCGCCCAGCCCCCCGCGGCGAGCGCCCCCGCGCTGTTGTCCGCTCGCGCTCTCTGGCGCGCGCCACACGTCGCTCGCGCGCTCTGGCATCTCCCACGTCAGTATGCGGACACCGTCGCGCTTCGCGTTAACAAGTGACACTTTGTAATTGTTTCGAGTTCGCTATGTGTCACGTTTAGTGTTGTTCGTGGCAATGATCACTGATATGTACGCGCCGCTGCCGGCGCCGCCCTCAAACAAAACCATTGTAAGTTTGTTGTCAACTTCTACTTGGGTTCACAGCGTCCGATATTTTGACAGCTCCAAAACAGCTGTTATATACAACTACAAAGGTAAACTATTTACCACAACAAGGGAGAGGGAATAAGATTCTGCTAAGAACTTGTGTTGATAGTGGAATAAGTACTTAATTACCCAGTGTTAGCGTTGAAATATTTTATTTCCTACATCTATGTTAAGTTTTGGTATCATGCAGGTTATTATGAAATATATATTTTTGTCTTTTGGTACCATAGAACACCAAATATCATCATGAGGTACACCCAAGTTGAAAGTTTAAACAAAACTTTACCTAAGTAGGTAGGCGAAGATTATATTTTTTCCTACATTTTATTTATATTTTTCATTCAACTTAGGCTAACAATCTAAAATGTAGGTATGTACACGTAGTACTTACTTATTTACACAAAAATAATAACACCGTACCTACCCATACTCCTTAATAAGTAAATCTTTTCTTGTCACATTAAGTACTTAGGTAGGCCCTACATTCCCGTCGGAAAGTAAAAATATTTCAGAATGAATATTTTGTTAGCTAGGTATGTAGGTAAAGGTAGGATCGTAGTGCAAGAATGTTAAAGATGTAACAGGATAAATTACAATGTTTAATTTTACAAACAAAAAGTTCCTAAACAAATTCGGTTTTTTTCTGAATTTTAGGGTTCTGTATCTGAAGTGTCCAAACGGAACTCTATTGCTGTCACTCACGTGTCCGTCCGTCCGTTTGTCTTTCGGTCTGTCCGTCGTCTGTCACAGTGGTTTTACAGCCAAATAGTTAGTAACAGTCTTCAAAAGGGGGCGCGCAAAAAAATTGACCTGCCCCATCGAGTAAGGTATCTTTGTTTTAAACTCGTTGAGTAGACAAATACTTACCTAATGTATTTAAAAATATTAATAAAGAAAAAAATATTGGTAAACAAAGGAATAAGGAGCCACCAAACTTAGTTTTTATTTTTAATATTTTATTCCGGAGAATTTTTTAATTTGCCATAAAAAACTTGAAATTTGGTGATAATATTTATTATTACGTATGTTTTACGAATAAATACCAACATATTCATAGATTACTTACATTTTTTCTTTGAAATTCCCTCAGTTATCACATTACACACAACTTGATTTTACGGTCAAATACAGACATAGGTACCCTAAAGTCCAACAGGCGCTTGTCCGGTTTTTTGGGTATGGCATGGACTATCCTCCTTTATACAATATGTATAGAGGTGTAACTTTGCCTTGTCCATTCCATACCCAAAAAACCAGACAAGTGTCTGTTGGACTTCGCACATTTAAAGCGTTTGCGCTCATACTTCAGCCTAAAGCTAGAGAAACGCTTGGTAAAAATCTTTGAAAAACAGTCTAAACACAACTTTAACATATAGGTAAGCACCTATTAGGATACTTAAAAATTTAAAACATATTATAGATGACTAATGCTAGGTAAGCGAGGTCTTGCAAGTAGTAGGGAACCTTCTACCTAGATGTATGGATGTGTATGTAGGAACATTGTTTATTTCATTATATTTAAATAGTATCATCTTATTACCATCCACATAACATTCACAAAACATCCGTCATGGCCCGCATAAAAAAAATGGAATTGGCGTTACTCAATTTCACCTATCAAAGTTACCGATTGTCAAAGGGTGTTCAATCAACTCAATTGAATCAAACAAAAGCATCCGAATGGAATCTCGATTGTTTCCTCTTCCCATCCATCTTCCTGCTAAATATTTGTCAACAAGAACAAACTCCCCAAACGTTCAAACGAATTCAATCAAACCATTTCAATTTATTGAGCCTTTGTATTAGAGAACAATGTGTATTGTTCTGCGCAAAGATCGGACAATCTTTTGGTACAAAATTATTTAATACTTTTAATATTGAACAATAGGTAGGTGTCTTATTATTGGTAATCATGATATGGATCTATTATTCAATAAGTGCGTGAGCCGAGCAAATGTGATTCATTGACAATTTCTACGAAATTCTTTATACACCTATTTCGACCAAATTGTTCGTTGATATGTCGTGTTGAGGTCAGCCTAAAATATTCTAGATATGAAGAAAGTATAGATAAGTACCTACTCTTCGTTTCGAAACTCCTGGAAGTTTACACATGAAGTTAACAACACCCTTAGTCCGGACAGTTTTGCTAACCAAACCTTACTTTGCCTACGCACTGTCGAACGTAAACTAACTCAGTCACCCACTTCACACAACAAATCAAGAACTTTCATCTCATCCGCACTTCAGTCTCATACATTGGGACCATTATGCGTGTCTAATAGATTTTTTTGGCGTTGGCCCATTCACAGCGCGCGCAGCGTGAAGCCCCTTCAATGGCCATTGTGGCATTCAACCGAATCGACGACCGACAAACTTTTATTTGTAATGCTCCTAAATGGCTGTTATGGGGATTAAGGTACTCCGCTTTGTCATCGTACCATGAGACGTATTAAAGTCGCAAATCCGATACTCTGTCGCAGAAATAACATTGTCATGTATCGCTAAAATGCTAGAATGGCGTTACCATAATACGGGGCCCGACAATGCTTTTCAGATACGTCACTTTTGATAGCAACGGTTCTTTGTGTTATGGTTTGCTTAGGATTAAACACTTTAACTTTGGGATGAGGCCACTTACAGTTAAAATGTTTAGCTACGAGAAGATGCAGTTTTTGTAAAGGGATAATTTTTGTTTAGATATGTGTTTGCTGCCAATATAGGTATATTATACTTAACTTTTAAATTCATGTCAATCGAAATAATAAAACCACTGATAAAATCAAACAAATAATCATAGACATAGAAGTGATCTTATCTTTTCAGCACTAAGTTTTATTCACGCAATCTAAGTATTTAAATGCATAGATACTAAATTAGGTCTGTCACCTAAAAATAATTAATAAGTATCCTAATTAAAGAACAACACATGCACTCGAAAGTACCTTATTCTAATTAAAATACTTGTCGCATGAACCAATTATTTTAAAAAATAAACCGTATCGGTAGCGACGGGGCCCGCCATAATTCTTTTTTATAGCACCAACTCGTCGTGTTAACCCGTTCATTGACAAAAGGTATTTAAATGAAGCTGTCGGGGAAATAATATTTAGTGCGCGCACAAGTCGGGGACATTCCGGCCGACCATTAAACAGTCGTCACGTGAATGTGACGGTTTTAGATTGATACTCAGTGACTTGAGAGACTGCCTCCTTATCTTTATCTGTTAAATTGATATTTATGTTGTTTGAGATACTGTTGTACCTACTTAATGTGCATCTAAATGAAAATTGTAATGGTGAAAGACGCATTCTCTTCGCATATTTGATATTTGTACCTACGTAGGTACTCTTGAACTCTACTCTGTTTAGACCTATAAAGTAATTCTACCTATCTGACGAACACAAACGTCAATAATTCAAGGTCAAATATTTTTTTTATAATTTAACAGCTTCTAGGATAGAACGCGTAATTATGCAATTTGTTATATATTGTGAAAACTAAGGTGTTTCAATAGTAATAAACGGAAAGGGCTGATCTGATAAAAATTGCCTTATAAGTAGAGATTTAAACAACAACAATATTTTTGTCTAATACAAAATTATTATTTTTTTATAAAAATAATAACACTGTAAGCAGTATGGAACCTTTTAAGTATGCATCTCATGATGTTTTGGTTAGATTTCTCTATAATAGGCCCACATAAAAAACCTAAATTGCGTTATCTTAGCTACTTCCTTTCAATTATAAATTCTTACTTTCCTCGTCCATAATATATTGATAAATTATTCAAGATTTATATAGATAAACTTTCTTTATACCTATTAAGTATGTGTACAGTTACATTGTTATAATTTTTTGTTTAATATTAAATACTCCCATATGATGGAACTGGAAGATACAAATAATCCATTAATCGTAACTAGAATCTTTTATAAACGTTTCCAAAGCTTTCTTGTTAGGTTATTTACGTTGGTATCCGTCAACGCGACGTGGTGCTGGTGACAAATTTAACAATGCTAACGCGTCCGCGGCGACAGGGTTAAAAAAAATCACTAATGAAGTGCAAATCTGTCAGTGCGTGTGTTTCAACGATTTATTGTCGCACGTCTAATTGTTTTGTCCCACATTGTGTGCCTTCTTGAAGTTTCGGTTCGGTTATTGTGTGATCAGCGAGATTAAAGTCATTTGAAGACTAATGAAATCGTAATTAGAGCTAAAGTTACACAAGGAACAAATGTTTATACATATTTATACTCAATACGTCTGATAAATGCATACAACCTTATAAATTAGATCACTTTTCAGTTTTATGATCACCAAAAACAATAACAAAGTCGCAAAAAAAAAACATGTCTAGTCCGGGTTCTTGATTCATAATGAAAAATGACGCGTTTTTAGTTTTCTATTTTTTAGTTATTCATTGTACCACTACGATAAATAAAATAGAAAACTAAAGCGCATCATTTTTCAGACTACCACTCCCCGCAATTATGCAAAAGCGTTACAAGCCACTTTAAACCGTAAAAACACCGCAGGACAACTAGATCGAGCGTCAATTATTCAGTTTGAGCCGTAGGTGAGGCTTGTATTAATTCGCCCCAATGCAACGCAACATCCACACACTGGACAAAAACGGCATAACCGCAACGCAACTGCAGTTTCCTGCCACAACCGCAAAAGACCTTTTAATACTACTTACTTAGTTAGACATTAATTTTGTACCGTTACTGAATAATTGCTGCATTTAAGTATCACTTACGCCTTTCACGATATCTCGTTCTTTTCTTATTTGTAGAGACGGTATTGATGAAAGCCCTTTTAGTATGAAATGCATATTAAAATTCCGGAAATATGTACCGTGATGAACAAAATATCTGAAGCCAAATCCTTTGTAAAATTTAAAAAGATTAGTCTTTATAATCTATTGGTCAAAATGTGGCTGATCAGTTTGACGTCCTAGATTCAATACCTATGTCGCAGTATTAATCTGAAACATAATTATACCGACGTACTGTCGTGGTATGAATCAGTACCTACATCTCTTCCTAACCCTATTTAAGTAGTATTATTCATTCCTCATTCTAGATTTATAATATACAAAGATTCATAAATCTAAATGTATAAATGCTCTCATAAGAAAATCATATGTTTTCACATTCAGTGCATGACTGTAACCTGTTTCAGTCATACTAGAATTGTAATGTCCCAAGAGTGGATTCCGCCCAATGACATGAAAAACTGACAGCCGATAGCACAGGCTATAACTGTGTCACATTGTTGTAAACGGTTGTTACTGTACTTGGCACATCACTTATTCATTCACTGACCGGTTCTACACTTTTGAGCGTAAAAATATAAAAATATGCATTTTTATGGTTCAATAACATACTTGCTTGTTATGTTTGCCTGGTAGTTACGGAAGAATGTTTTATTTTTTATCTAAATATGTTACGCGAACAAAGGCTTCTGAAGCAAAAAAATATACATAATTTTATTATTTAAATTTGTAGAAGTATATTTATTACGGATAAAAATAAAGATTAATTAAAATGGTTCTGGTGCATGATATTTCACTAGTAAGAAAACACATAAGCGCCTGAAGCAAAGCGTTGTAGAACTTTGACGCTTCCTGCTAAAGAATAGCCTGAAGATTTGCACTTAGGCATTATTGTAATAATGATGGGTAATAAATTAAGTCACTTGGTCATCAATTTATTAGTAAACTTACTTCAACTGGAATATCTTATACTTAGTTTGATTATTAACTATTACAACGAACTGTTTCTTAGACATTCTGTTGTGAGAAAAAATATAACTAAATATTTACTATCACATCATTAGATATGTCGGGGCAGTACATATCCAATATATAACATACATATTGCAGCATAACGCTGCATGTCAGAACTTTTTTAGTCGTTTTTGTCAACCTTTTTTTGTTGTTTAATGTTACTGGTCGATATTTGTTTCTTTTTTATTTCGGGATTTGATTTATTTTTTCTGACAGGTGTAGACTTTTTTCCGTCAGGAGAGGAGTGACAAAAGTTGATTGTGCAGAGATTTTTTTGGAAAAATAACGGAGCAATTCAAAGTACATATGATTTAACACATCATATTTTACTAATTACTACATTGCTTTCTACAACGCCTCTTGTTCTTATAAAATTGCGATAAAATTCCATGTTTGGTGTTTTTTCAACGCTAACCAGGATTAGTCAGCAGTGAACAGGCCGTATTTCGGCCTTCTGGGTTGGGCCCAGTCGAGCCTTGTGGGTCATTGGCTGTCAACAACTTATATTAGGCTACGACCAGCCGCGTCTAGCCGCGAAGACTGCCCGCCAAGTGATTTAATATCAAAAATTCCAGCAGCAGCGGACTACAACACATAATTATTCTATTTTTTTTTTTCTCCTAACTTGCGTGCCACCAACTCTACATTTTTTATTTTGTATGTTTAAAATTTATTTCCTAGCGTTTTTTTTAGCGTTTATGTTTTCCTATTTCTTACCGTTAATCACGTGCGCGCGGACCTAACAAGCGATTGCAATCGATTTGATAGGACGCGGCCTTTTTTTGGTTATTTTCCTTATTTTTAAAGTACAGACCTGAGTTCCTTTTTTTTCCCCTTATATTTAGTGTGTTTTTCTATTGTCAAAAATTATACGATTTAGTGGTGAAAACTATATATTTTTTTATTTTCGCTACAATATGTATATACTTAGGTACCATCACGCCTGTATTCCCTAAAGGGTTAGGCAAAGGTGTACTAATTTATACCCACAGTTTGCCGGTATGCTTAGCTCCAATCCCGGTCAAAGGCAATAGACACGCCGTCTATATTTACAAGATTGCACTTGTAATATAGACGGCGTGTCTGCCCGAGCTGCTACTGAGAACTTCATAGAAAAACCCAAAGCCTTGCTCGACCTGGGAATCGAACCCAGGACCTCTAGCGAGGCAGTCGCGCTGAGGACCACAAGACTAATCAAGCAGTTATATTACCTATATATACATTTAGTAAAAACATTAACATTAGGTATATCAAAATTGAGATATAATATTATGCCTAGGTATATTATTTTGTTACATAATAGGTAGGTATGGAATCCTCCATTCTTAGAACGTAATTATTAAGTATTTGTTTTCAACATAACGAGTTGGCAGACTAAATGTGAGAAGTCGTTAAGAAGACGAATGTCTGCGCATGAGCAAACATAACTTACCACTATAAGCTATAAGTGTTAACACAACATTCGAAGTTCCAGGGCATGCGGGCGATGCCACAAACTCTAATGACCGGCAGTAAAGGCCCGATCCCACTATTCATACTAACTGCCACAATAAAAAATCGCACAACCAATTGAGCAATAGATGCAAACTTAACAATGCGTAATGAAAAAAACTTAGTTCTTAAGAAAACGGCGCGTTTAGCTAATCACTCAAAGAGTCCAGGAAACAGCCTACTTACTCGTGCATTGGCATAAATTTGAATCTGTCTCGTAATCACCACAATGCAATGCATTGTCTGACTTGGCCTTAGTTCTTTAATAATTTTAAGAAATAACTTCGTAGGTGTACCTATCTTTATGTATGCAGGTATATATTCGAGTATTGAATGAGTTAACCCTACAACTATAACAATCAGTCATCCAATCATCGCTAAACAAACTATCGTTCTACAGATTCGTTGCATCTCACAGGTCGCCGCCTCAATCACCCCCAATGATTGCTCTCAAAGGGTCTCTTTTGTAGCTCTTTGTTGTTCCCGCCTCAATTAATAGTGGTCTCCGCCGCTCCCAACAGCCAAAGGAAACTAATATAGTCGCATCGAACCCCTGAGACTAAAAGTATCGGTCCGATTTAGGAGTCATTAATGTCATCAAAATTGCTCCAGACAGCTCCTGGATATCGCCCCCGAATTTGCTAAGACGTTGTGATCTTTGTTGACCCTACGTAGAGATGATAATCGAATAGTAAAAAATTGGGTTAAACTCGATGATGGGTTGAGATTTTGCAACTCATTGCATTAGCCCGGCTTGTTAGTGTGTGGAGTGGTACCGGGGCGGCTCGAGGCGGCGCGGAGGCGCGTAATGAAGGCAAGCTGCAAGTCACGGGCCCAGAGGCGCCGCGGCTGCCCGTCAGCGCCGTCATCGCTCGCCCTGTCAATATATGATGGCCCGACAACGGAGAAGGTTATTTTCGAAGATGCACCACTAATTAATGCCTTCTACCGAATAAAAAATCAGAAGCGGTGCCTTCATTGTTCTACTGTCAACTTGAAGTGTTGAGGCACATTAGACTAATGTGTGTTAAATCATGTTGACATTAGTGGCCTCTTGTGGAGAGAATCTAAATCAATATTGATTATTTCGTGCTATAAAACCGTTGAAGTTGAAAGGGTTGTTGGTGTGTGGGCAACAATTAATTTAACACTTAGGCGAGGTACAAAGGAGCTGGGCCGTCCGTGGTGGCGCCCCGCCGCGCGCCACCCGCCGAGCCTCTCCACGCCGATACTATTCATACCACCGCCGAATGTCTTATCACCAAAACGAATTATTTATATGGTCCCGTGACTGTCATTTCTAATAGTGTCACTTGTGTTACTTAAAAGAATCGGTTTTCAACATTGGTAACTATATGTCTTGTCATCTTTCATGCGACCGCATGTTCTTCTTTTTTATAGGTTCGATCAAATCGAATGATCAACCTACATAATATTATTCACAAGGCTAAAGCCATACATTTTCAAATTACCTATTCAATTACCGTAAAACCAGCGCACATCCCCTACATTATAAGATATATCGGAAATTGCGACTATTTACTATGAAGCATCCGGCTTTTAAGTGTAAATTTTCCGGTTGCAATTTTTAGGAATCAAACGAACGCTCCTTATATTGTAGTGGCCATTAAACGCACTCGTGGCTAAAATCTGTTATGGTATGGATCCGGATGTCACTTTATAAAAGGGGATACTTTTAAACAAATTCACATTAAAGTAAATTATTGTTTGAGAATAATTTGTCTCATGGACCTAAATAGCTACATAACTCCAGTTATTCCCATTATTAATTCCTTAGAAAATTGCAGTTTTGGCAACATTAAGTTTTTCCGACCAAAAAAAGTTAGTAAGTAGTTGTTTTTTCGTTAGTACTTTTTCTTTCCGATTGGTTGTATCTTTTCCATTTCCATTTGTAAGTAATTATTTTTCGGAACAGTGGAACAGTGTGGTACAAATAAAACGAGGTACATATATATTAAAAAAAAAATACGTATGTACTTACTTGCCTATTTTTTGTATCCAATTGACCAGTTTTATGAACAACAAAATCTTTCTTTATCTTCATGATATCAACATCTTTCTCGTTTCCTCTTTACCCCACATTCGAGAGGGTCGCGGGACCATTAGCTCCCTCTCCTAGGATCATATATCACGTGCTCCTCGGCAGACTCCTCCATGAATACTTGACGTGCTCTCGAGTTTAAACTGCGCCTGACTTTGATGGCCTTAATGCAGTCACTTTGTTGATCTTTTACAGGGGGTAGCGACCCACATCATAATTGTTTCTCTCTATTTGATAGATTGTTTGTGTGTTTGGTAAACTTTTTGTTTATTTAAAACTTGTCTTAAGGAAGTTTCTAAAACATTCTACAATTCTAAATCTATGCTATATTTTCCAAGTATTTTTATATTTTTTGTGTTGTGAAGTTCTATTACCGAAATATACTTAATATCCTAGATATAGAATGTTTATATCCTAGATATAGAATGTTTATATCCTAGATACAACTGTTCGCGTTCGTGTGCCTTCTCTGTTTTACATTATATTTGTTTTATTAGTTTGGTCAGATTGGCTGCTTTGAGTGACATATAGAAAAAAGACCCACAACTCTACAATATTTGTACATCTATGGCACTAGAGCAATTATTTAAAGTAGATGGAATGGTCTGTTCTGACAAGCGGTGCGTTGCGGTCTGCGGTGAGTCGATTCAGTTGGTGCTCATTCATAACAACACACCGCAACTGGCCAGCGGACGTGTGGAAACGTTTAGGACAATTTACCTACGAGAACTTGCATCGAAATTGCGCTCAAGTTATGGTACTGTATTGGCTGGTTCCGCTTTCTGTATTAGCTTTCGCAGGCGTCTAGCTACAAGATTCCCCCTATATTGTATTCACGATCTACTTCACCTAGGAAATAGAATAATAACTCTAAGGAAAGTAAGTGTAGAAATGACAGAGCGCTCCAAATCAGTGGCCAACGATCGATCAAGTGATTCAAAAGTCGAGCTCACAAGTTACACGCTCCACACTACATTGCCTGCGTCGTTCCCGTCGGTTAACTTTTATAACTTGTGAAAATGGTAAGAGCCATATTATATACAGAACGAGGTGATCAAAGTATGACTAGCAATCTTGTGGAAACGGGCGGCCAACGTGAATTTATCGGTTAAGCAAGAAATTAGATTAAGCGATGAAATTGAAGATATCATAGTCGCCTAGTTCGATAAGTCTCGGAATAGAATCGATGATGAGGTGCATTGGTGGTCGCGTGGCGGGACCGCCCGCCGAGGTCCGCTATGCTAATTCAATTGTGTTACGAGAGCGGATAGCGGGCGATAGCATCTGCTCCGCCTGCATTATCATAATAATGCGCGAGTCACCTCGTGGTTCGGACGCCTCGCGCCTCGTGCCTCGCGCCTCGCCTGTCGACACGCCGAACACCGATACGACAACGTAACGTTGTTTTATTACCATATCAGTACCAGTTACAAGATTGTAACAACCAAGTTATGATATAGTTTATTGGTACAACATTGTGATGGTCTTAAATTAATTTAATAGAAAGCAGGCGTTAAGTTATTGAGGAGATCCACACTAGAAGGAGATGGGTGTGCATCACCAATTTAAAAGTATGTTCGTGACCACGACACACCTATCTAATAATAACTAAGTAGGTAGGCAGGTACCTATCAACGCCTGCAACAAAGTGCGAAAAGCAAAAATCCATCGCAAATTACACCTGTAATACGTAAAATCAGTAAAAGAAACACGTCAATGTAATCGATTCGTCGAAGTGTTGAAAAGCGGCGAAAGCTGTTCTCAGCGTTGCTGCGCCCGCGCCGCCCGCGGCACCTAACCGTACCCACTTCTTGCCGACTATTACAATCTAGCGGGATGCAAATTGAATTATGGGACTTTTTGTGGCCGTTCAATTGTTTAGTAGATACTCGCGGATCGCTTTGTTCTTCCGCCGCTCGTCTACGTGACGACGAAGCTCTCGGCGCCTCGTAATCGTTGCTATACACCCGCGATTGTTCACCACCACCACTTCTCGCGACGCCAAATTATAGTGTTTTGTTTTATTATCTAATTGTTGCTATTGTTATAAGTAAGTAATGGACTTTACTAGTGCGGTTCACGATTATGATTGAAAAAATAAGTATTAATACTGTACGGCTTACGGTATTTCAAACGTTTAAAGACTAACGATTTCTTGGCCTTTGCTTCAAGGGCCAAGTAGAGCTTAAAAAAATTGCATTAAATTAAATAAAAGTTCAATATTGCAACTTATTAATTAAACTGCATTACGTACACATTGTTAAGATGTATCACGTAATACAATGTGTGCTGAAATGCGTGCAATCACTTCATACTTAGTTTGTATCTTCAGTTTTTGTTCGTGTAAGTAATATAGGCATATAATTAGCCACACATAGGTAATCAAATCAACCCACTTATGAAGAAGAAAATATGGTAGAAACGTTGGTCTTAGGTAATTGTTGTAAAACAAAGAGTTGAATGCATAATTGTTCGTTTTTATGAGTCGACTGCTCTATGCTGTTGCGTCGTGCATCGACTCTTTGTGGTTTAGGCCCCGGGGGTCTGCGTCGGTAATTTTCTCAGCAATTAATACCCTACGCGGTTCAATTAGTTAAATGTAAAAAATAATAAACAGAAGTTGAAGGAAATTACTCGTTTGAGTCTTTGAAACAGTTCTACGCTATTATCAGATACCGGATGAAATGACAACTAATTGCTATAGCAGTGTTGTATCGACATGTGGCACTGCGGTTTTTATTGAATGTCACCCATCAAACCGTTTGTTCCTGAATAATTTCTTGTTGTGCTAGACAATTTCTTGAAGAATTCAAAGAAGAATAATTTCTTGTTGTGCACAGGTTTTCAATAGAAACCTCTCCGTCAGATACTTATTATGTAATATACATATTTACATATATAAGTAGGTACTTCTATATATACTATAATACCTGGGTATTTAGTGACCTCATAATTCTCATCCATGATAAAATATGTCGGAAATTGCAACCCCGGTAAACCTAGGTTTACTCTATCTTCTAGCATTACCCGTAACATATACACAGTTAAAAGAGTCAAGAGGACTCCCACTTGCCTGTCATTTTCTTTTCAATAAAAACGAGGAGTTGATGCTTATTTACCGTTCTAGTTTTACATAGAACAATAAAGTAAAATTATGGAAAAGGCGACTAGAGTTCTAGTTCAATAAGTCAAGTAAACGTCGGCTTCAATTTGCATCAGCAGTAAACCTCAATTTAATATAAAATAGTTGTACAAATCGGTGTGGGTCGTAACTAATGGAAAAGCGGGTTGCGTGCCCTGCGGCGCGGTGTTCCAGCCGTTTTATTTGTTTGTTACTATAGTATAAATGGAGCTAATTATAATAATTTCATTGGAAATTACTGGCATTAAGCTGCTACCAAAAATACGTGAGTTTAACGACTTTTTCTTGGAACTGTCTGAGAGAGACGCAAGCCCGGCGGCGATGTCGAGCGATGCACGCAATGCGAATGTATTCGCAAAACGACCTTGAATGTGCGCCACATAGTCTAGTTTTAATTGTCGTTTTTATCAAAAATTACGTACACAGTTTTCAAGTCAACTTTTTTTTAATTTAAAGTTTTTGAGTAGAAACGTATAAAATCGAAATATAAACTCATGAGCTTTCATAAAAATATGAACATAATATTTTCCTGCGTCGTATTTGAACACAATTACAAAGAGACAGCGCAAAGCCTTCGGAGAAGGAGGTCCCTTGTTTCCATTCGTTCGTCTCTTGTTTTTTATGACGCGGGAACTGGTTTCTCAAATTGATGCACCTATTATCTGGTCCCAGCCGGTGAAGGTCGATCGTCATACAGAATTTTGGAGCAAATTCCAACACGCAAAATATTAGTAGGTAATTCTTATAGATGAGAGAGAAGCCGTGAAGGGCGGGCGTTTTGGGGGCTGTCTATAATGTAAAAATGACGTTCAAAAAGTACTACCTAGTAGTCTATATTGAATAAATGATTTTGACTTTGACTTTGAGTTTGATGTGTTTAGATGTAACCCAATAAATACGATGAAAATACTTTTGAGAAATTCTTTGTTATTGTGTAGATATAACTTAAAAAAAATACTACAAACATCTATCCACATTTGTTTGATAAGAATAAAAACATTCGGAATCGTTTCTTTAAATTATGGCTATGGACTTTTAAAATCTCTCTGAAATCTCTTCAAACCCCTACGCGTAATTTACGTCAAAACATATTCAGGACTACATCTAGATAATATTCATAATCCGAGTTTGGTCGACGTTAGTCCGGCGGAGCAAGCGCCCAAGCCCCCGGGCCAATGTTCGGACAGAACTGGGCGCCGCACGCCCGTGTCCGACACATTACCACACAATTTCATCGACTTATCAAACTTAAACGCGCACATTACGGCTTAGGCGTTGCTTGTGAATATTGAAACATGGCCATTAGATCGCTAAGCTTTTTGATAACTGACTTATCGATAAGTTCTTGGAAGTAAAAACGTTGTGAGAAATTATTTAATTTTACTTATCAAGATTTCTCTGTGCACCTGCAACAGTAAAACGCAACGTGGACAACGTATATTACGCACATTTCACATTTTTATAGTTTATAGGTTTTACTAGTTATGACTGATATTGCCATTATAAAATTCTTGATTTTGCCTAATTAATGTACAAACATATCTATAACGTTGGATAGATGGTCTAAGACTCTAAGTTATAACATTTGAAAATGGAATATATCAAAAATATTGCTCGACCACAAAAAGTCGTCATGAATCAATAGACCATGACAATTTGAAATCGGAACAAAAACTGAAGTCGGCCACATATGGCGTCAGTGTACGCACATGCGCGTCAAAGCGTCCGGCACCTCACAAACGGTAATTTCCATTTAAATAAATAATTTGTTTCGGCTCGATTTGAGCGATCTGCCATGTGGCCTGCCTAATGACCTCCCTTAACTAGCGCGGTTTCACGCCTTCGCTCACCAAGCACCAATGGGTACCGAAAACAGACCTTGTTACCTTGTTGCTCTTTTGAGGTTTATATAAAATGTATTTAATTTTTAAATGTTCCAATATTTGGATACACTCATTTAACTCATTCAATTATTATATAGGTATTGAGGTATTAATTTAACTAAAAGCATATTGGTGTAAAATTGTCAATTGACTTGAAGATTGTTCGCACTATACCTTATGATTATCTTCTTGTAAGAACTGTTATTATCATGTAATAAATAATAAACATTACTGGCAGAATATGGTTATTAAAACATTTTATGATTAGACGCAATTCAAAGAGTCATCATTAATCCTTCATTCGTGTACCAATATTTTATGAAATTTTACAGATATGAAAAGAGTGTTATTATGAAATTAATGACCATAAGATAAAAATATCTTCGTAATTAACGAACCCTAGGGTTAAGTATTAAAGCATTTTTTTTCACATTAACTAACTTCATAGGAACACCATGAAATAAGGCTGATGCCCACTCTCGAGTCGACCAAAACTTACTTACAGTATGGTTTTGTCGATTAGAAACGGCAACGTGGGCATTGTATACCGGTTCTCATGATACGCAGTAGCGCGTAGCACTTTTAAATCAAAATAATTCAATATCAACGAACGTTACACAAAAACCATTCATAATGAATGCAAGAAAATCCTGCTGCAACAACGATACAAGATACAAAAATGATCTAATTAACTGTAATTAACCTGCCAGGGAGAGTTTCACACATCAACGAGACCGTTCGCGTGCAAGACGGACCTTAATGTAGAAATAATGTTCCGAAGTCATTATCTTTTATTTAATTCATATAACTTATTTTTACGACATCTGACGTCGTTTGGCCTACACTTGGCTACGTATTAAAGTCATGCGCGCGCTTCGAGCTAAAATTGTAACATTATAGGAAGAGCCAATCGATATTCCCCCTCGTAAGTGTCAAGTGACAAATAGCACTCTGAACCCTTTAACGGTTGCAAACGTTAGTAGTATAATTAGCTGCGAGACAAGCAGACGTAGCAAATTATTTTGTAATTTGATGTCATATCCTCGCTTCATTAATTGGATAGATTCGATGAACGACCGGTGATTATTCATTCTTAACAAGCTCTCAAATACAATGTAACAACTTTCATACTACTTTCATTTTGCAATGCTACTTTACGTTGCATAGTTATCAGGATTTCAAAACGCGGATATTTCAAAGCATACTTAGCTTGCGTGAGGCCACTAAACGATGTCACAATGTGTATTAGTCAGAGTATTCACGAGCAAATCCATTTGCATCAAATAGATTTGAGTCTATTCTGTTGCGACATTAAAGCCGACAATATGTCATAAATTGTAGATCCCGAATTAGTTAGCTGCAGTTTGCATTAGAATTAAAGGGGAGCGTTGGGGTCGATCAGCTTGGCGCGACGATGGCCGACGTCGACGGGCGGCGTACGGTTTCACCCGGAATTAACTCGATAATTCCCTAATTGTGCAATTACCCATTGGCAATTTGGTCTCGGCTTATCGACCGAAATCACATCAATTGCCACAGGAGTAGGTCGTTTTAAACTTCGCTGTAGTAATAAGATACAATAATAATTATGCATTTCGAAACTGATAATGAAATTGTATTAAATATTTGTCTGGAATTTTATCTACTCCATTACAATGTTAATATTACAAAGGTATGTTAATGCTTCTTGGCTATTATTTTGAAGCTGTTGTATTTAAATCTTACCTGTGTGGTATGTTGTACTATGTACACCGTAACTTATGTGCTCTACCATCGTAAAAGTTATAATAATATCACCTTATTTAAATAACCAATCAATATTATTATCGTGTGTGGAATGATCGTCGGGCGAATAAAGATTAGACTAATTATTTTCAATAATGTGTGTTCGAAAAAATATTAGTTCATAAGTATAGTTATAAATTTTATAAAATACAATTTTGTCAGTAACGACTTCACGATCATCTTAATAACACGTCGAGAGCTAAGCGTTTCGCTTGAATATTCATTTCGGTTCATCATAATTTTGGTAGATAATTTTAAATTATCCAATCTGCTTGAAGCTGCGGCCGCCATCCCTGCCTGCCGTGAGATACGTTCGCCTTCAGTTACCACGATTTATTGCTTCACACGTTAATTCAATTATTATACTCTTATATTTCCATGCACTTAATGTATAAGACATGTTATTTTTCAACTACAGTTATGCCAGTAGAATATAATTATTTGTGAAGTGCGAAAAGTAAAACAAATATTTTTATTGGCATAGTATTGGTGAGCGTGACCTCAGTACGTATGATTGACCTAATAAAGCCTTGCTGCATTATTAAGTAATCTGATACGCTTAGTCATTGATACATCCGGCCTCCTTTCAAATTAACTCATACAGTATCTACTTAATAATAGCAATTCTTTGTTTCATCAGCTCTGCTTTTTATACGGGTACGCTCATATGATGCGCTATCATATTCTATTTGTAGAGCTATCATGGCTATTCAATCTCGGTATCTTGTAGTCTTGGGTGCGGTTTCAAATTAATGCGAATCTCCACTACGATTCTACGAAATCTATAAACAACAAACCTACAACAAACTTGTGTGAATAACACAAGACAAGACACAAGTTTTTTTCTTCTAGGCTACACAAAGTACCTACTAGATACTATTTTAAGCACGGAATATCCTCGTGCACCATCCTTTTTGGAAAAACGACATAGTACCTATATCATATGTAAAGTATCTAAAGTAAGTACCTACTCCTACATCCTGTACCTATGTATTTGTAGGAACAACCTGAGCTTGTCATCAGATCTAATGATCTATTCTGTTCCTACAAACCCTTACAACATGTCATGCAATGCCATATACAAGTTTAATACCTAACTATATGCCATTCACCCAAATGCCATGAAAGTTTTTCATCGTTTCATGACCTATGTGCTCGCAGCCAGTAGTTATTCTACCACAGAAGCCCACGATCTTACTACTTAAAGCAAATGTTTGAGAGATCTTTTAATACGGTACAGGCCAAAGAAGGATCAGTCGGGGCTCATTAATTGTCTGCCAAGATTAAGCAACAACCTTGGCAGCAACTCTCTATGTCTAAGAATACTCAAACAGAATGTTTATTGTCAACCAGCTAGTCTTTACGCAATACAACCTCGATGTAGCAACACGAGCAACCTCTACAGTTCCTACTGAACAGTACTGGCAGTAGAAAGGTATGTTTGGGGGTAGATTAGGTACCTATTCTACCCCCAAACAGTACGTAACTAGCGTGCGCCTTCAAGCCTATGAAGGGGTCCAGTGAATGTGGGACGATGCATGTCATGACTAGAATCAGGACAGGGAAGGCGAGTAACGGTTTTAGTCGGTACAAGTTCGACATACCCTGCCACCTTCCCAGATGCCAAGATACACTGATATTTTTTCTTACTACAAAAAAGAATATATACGTAACTAGGTATACTTCTCTAGACGAGCTTATAATGTATTATTCTTTTGCCTTGAGTCAAATCAGTTTTGAAATGTTTAGCCAATTTCTTTTTCGGATTGGATTCTGACAATGAATAAGTAGAATTAAGATCTCATTTACTTGTATAATTATATTGAACCTTGAATATCAGCCAATATTTCTAATTCAGCGCATATTATTAAAGTTACTTGCTCCTATAATAAGTAAACTAAGTAGAGACATAAGACAATGTTGTGAGCACAGTCAGGTGCGACTACCTGAATCCGGTGATACTACAATTTTGTGCTCACATTAGGTAATCTCGTTTTATTTCATCTCGTATTTTTTATGACAAAAGATCTTCGTCATTTTTGACAAGGAAAAGGCCATCAACATTGTATAATGCGGGTGTGGCGCCGCTGTGTCGGCTCAGAGGCGTCATCTACGCTTTGATCCAATCTCGCGGCCGAGAGCCGAGCGGCCGAGTTGACGACCAATTACCCGATATCACTCTGTTTCGGCCTGCGCCCAAATGGAGCATAATGCCTAGGGTAATTATGACTTCAGCACCGCCGTCGCCTCCGCCTCGCGTCTCGCATTGATTCTACCACTCGTCCTCTAATACCTATTATCTTTAAATCGTTTCGAAATAACCTTCGGTGTGAAAGAATGGTGTCAGTTTTATAACTCATTTTTGTTAAAGCGACATTTACGAAATCGAATCGTCGAATCAATTTGATCGTTACACGTGCAGGTCTATTTTCGCGTAGGGACGTAAAAACGTTGATCATCAAGACAACAAACATAATTCCATATACAATTGAGAGCAAATAATATTCGTGGAGGTAATGTGGCGGGTTCATACGACGTAAGTGCCCGCCGCAGCAATTTGGCGGAGTTTTATTATTTTTTTATGGTAATTGTAATTGTCGTGGAGTTAATTGAGAGCGCAGCCATATTTACAACTCAGCTCCGTAGATGTTGACGTTTGATAGCGCACTGGGCCGGGCCCATTATTTCTATTTACTAGAATGCCGCTGGCCTACATCAACCGGTAGGTATTAATAATACGTCGTGTTCTGTAATTATTACTATCTATCTTTCTCTGTCAGGTCTGGGATTGGGATTGCACTGATTGACACCGGCTGGTGCTCTCTGGATAAATCCTATGTATGTCCCGTGATGCCCTGTATAAGTATAGTTAGAATAACTGTACTAATAATCAATTCCTGGTCACAATAATGGTTTCTGATTGATCTGCTTTATTTTCTTGTTTTATCTTATTTAGTCCCGGTCAGTGTATTTTTTTTTATTTTATTACTTGATTCTGTTATAATTTTTGACCCGTGCTAGTCAAGTAGGTACAGAAATACTTGAAAAATAAATTTACTTCAATTGTTATTTTTCAAATTCAACGTTTTCGAGAGAACCGATTTGAATTAAAAATAGCCTTAATGTTAATCCAAGAAACAGGCTATGAATTCCTGTCCACTTCCTCCAAATCTCTTCAGTAGTTATCATTTAATGCGTGGTCAAACACACAGACAAACCGACACACAAACAGTTTTAAATTAGTTTTTTGTAAATATAAGCAATGTACAGACACTGCTCACTTACATTCTTATTATTATGTAAGATTATTGTGCAAAAAAAATTGTAAGTGGGAAACCAACAGCTAGTAACTAAATACTTGAGAAGATTTTAAATGTTATAGGAAGCTAATTATAGGTCACGAATATATGATTAAAACTTATTCGTGAAGATACTCATTTATGCAGCTAATACAGAAAATATAATGCTTCTATGAATGATAATTAGCAAAAAATCTAGGTTAAGTACCCGTCTCAATGGCTCCAATTTCGTATTAAATATGTCAAAATAGAATTGTTTATATTTTACATTCAAAGAACTACCTAATAACTACTACAGAAAAGCATTTTGTTGGTAATTTGTAGACACTAAGGAGTTTGGTATTCATCAGTGTGAACACCGTGAGAAAGGCGTACGAGTATAAGGATCTAATCATATTTATGTATTTCGGTAGGATCCCAAAAAATGAGCTGAATGAACTTGAACCATTAGAACTTTAGGGTATCAAAATCGACGTTAAGGGTTGGCACACATTGCCACGCAACAGCTGCGCCAATCACAATATAATGGGCGTGGTCACGCACCCCCTCGCCCCTCGCCCCTGCGTCTCGGACCCGTGTCGTGATCCCCGGATTATATTATTGCATACAATGGAACTTTTTTTTACCAAACCATTGTGTCTCACATTGGGGTGAAATATCCGGCCGGATGCTCTTATGGCTCTCACCTTTATTCAGCAAAAAGAACATCAACGAACGGATTATTATTCCTTTCTCACTTGCAACATTAAAACTTTAACATTAAACTATTATATTTTTTAAGATTTAAGATTCAATTTAAAATTTAGATAAAATGTCATAAAGGCCGACAAATTCTTATTTAACTTTAGAGCATAAATATGAATACGTAAGTTTTATCAATGGAAATTCAATGTTAAAATAGGTACTTAATATATATATATTTTCATAACTCAATGTCAATAAACTTTAAGCTCAGTTTTACGAGCCTGAACCGGCGTGTAGGAGGCATGTATTAATTACGACGTCCCGCGGCTGGTAGCAGCAGGGAGCTGTCACCACGCTGCCTAATTGTAAATACACTACCTATAAGCTTCTCATAATTTATTTATATTATTTCTGAAGCCTGCGGGCACGAGCGGAACACCGCAGCATTAGTTCACATATAAATTAGGCTATAAATCAGATTTGACACTTTGACCGATTCCCACGGTTTAAACACTGGTTGTTAATTAAACCCGAATTTTATTAGCCTTTTTTATTCAAAATAATTAACTATTTATTTTCTGTCGTTCCAGGAACATCCGAGCTTACGCGGTACGCCTCTGGCGATGCTAGCGGCCCAATGCAACAAACTGTCCAGTAAATCACCTCCTCCACTGGCTGACGCGGCCGTGGGCAAAGGGTTTCATCCGTGGAAGAAAAGCCCGGGCGCACACTCGCCGCCCGGCGCCGGCGCCGCGCCGCGCTCACAACCGCCAGCTTGCTCTCCGTACGGACGCGGGCCCACCTCCTGCGCAGCCGCGCCGTCCTACGGCAATGATCTCTACTTTCCGTCATCGGGAGATCAACTCCTCGGAAAAAGTGAATCCAGTGCAAGTCTAGGCTCTATGTACTCGCGTCACCCATACGAGTCGTGGCCTTTCAATGTTGGTGGTGGTGGCGGAACTGGCGCTCTGAAGGCCGCCGAGATGAGCGGCGTGAGCGCCGTCGGCAGCACGTGGTGGGACGTGCACAGCGGCTGGCTCGATGTCGGTGGACAAATGGCGAATTACGCTGGCCAGGATTACTCTCAGCTCACACATTCACTCTCGGGTGGAGCGCATTTATTACCACCCGCACCGCATCTTTTACAAGACGCATACAAGTCGGTTCTGCCTACACAAGGATCATTCGGCCTGCACGCGCCCGGCTCCCCGGCGCCACCAGCACAAGCTCCGTCCCCAAGGTCGCAACGTCGATATGCTGGTCGAGCCACCTGCGACTGTCCCAACTGCCAGGAAGCGGAAAGGCTCGGCCCTGCGGGGGCTCACCTGAGAAAGAAGAATATACATAGTTGTCACATACCCGGTTGCGGAAAAGTATATGGCAAGACATCCCACCTGAAAGCTCACCTCCGCTGGCATACAGGCGAAAGGCCGTTCGTTTGCAACTGGCTGTTTTGTGGCAAAAGGTTTACGCGCTCAGACGAGTTGCAGCGGCACCTGCGGACACATACAGGAGAAAAAAGGTTCGCGTGTCCAGTGTGCAATAAGAGGTTCATGAGGTCTGATCACCTCGCGAAGCACGTGAAGACGCATAACGGTGGAAAGAAGGGTAGTTCAGATTCTTGTTCGGACTCGGAGGAGAACAGCCAGGGAGAGGGCGGCGCGGGCGGCCGCTCGCCGGAGCACGCGCTGGACGTGAAGCCGAACGCGCTGGTGTGACGGGGGCGCGCGGCGCTCGCGCACCACGGCTCGCCGCTCCTGTGATATCCGCGCCTCGCCGCCCCTCCGCACCGCTGTACATACCACATATCACTACACTGTAACATAGGACCCACACGTGTAACTATAGACAATGCGCCGCTCAACGCGACCTAACGTGTATGTATTTGTTGTGAGACTCAAGTGTTGTACAGTATAGATACTATTACAAAATAATTATCTGATATTTTAGCTAGATATTATATGTTTAATTAGTGTAAGTAGAATCACTGTTTAGTCCAAATTTGCAGATTTAATTTATTGTTACAATACCTCAGCAAGCTTCAAAAAGAAATTGTTTATTTATTGTACAGACCTAAACAAAATAACATTCACTTTGCTCTTAAACAAACAGTGTGGTGTACCTAACATTATTGATATGCCTCATGACTGCATGCTGTATAAGTAGATACTCTTCATGAGAACCGATAAAGTTTCTGTCAATATCATAGAGACAGATTGATACAATATGAATGAGTAGTCTTATGAGATCCATGTGTCCACGGAAAATAGAAAATAAGTTGAATCTGTGTATAGTAAAAATAAAGTTCGAATTTAAAAAACAACAATCTATAGAAGATCTAGACATCCCCAGAGGAAACCTAAGTATGTACTCTAATCTATGTTATGCAAAACTGCCCCAACTGTCAAATAAGTACTGCTTCAATTATAATTGATTAAAAGTAGGTTTATGGAATTAGAAATGTCTAGAACTAAGTACTAAAACTGAGTAGAACAATATTAAATGTGGAGCTACTTGTACACTTATCAGACAGGTATAATTAGTCATTAATATTGTATGTGTTGAAGATATAAACCAATACAATATTAATCAGTGCATAAAAACATCAAGATATCTATAACGACAAAAGACGATTTAATTTAAATACAATTTGGCGCTTATTTTAATTATTTTATAAGGCTGTGTGCAAACTGCCCCGTGCGGTGGAAACTCATAAAAACAAGTAGGGATTTTGTTTATGAGTGAAGTGAATTAACTATATAACTGTAACTGATAATTGGTTATATATGTATGTTGTATCATACAATAGTAGCCCGTTTTATCTTATAAATAACTAACATATTCCTTCAATATGTTTTCCTTTACATAGGATATCTATTGGCTTTGGTATCCGCGTCAAATCAAAAACTATTTGGTGATAATTGTTAGCTTGAAAACTGTAAGTGTAAAATGTATATTGTACAAAATTGTGCGAATTAAAAAAATGCCTGATATTGATTTTATAAAAATTGAATATATTTTTCCGAGTGGATATCTGCATTTTTATTTTGGACCCTTCGAGGAGCCGTGAAAAGAAAAAGTTAAAACGTCAGTATTGTATTAGTACCAATAGTAATTATTATAATATGATCCCTCATAATACAAATAGGAATATTTGGCCAGGTAAAAGACTCCTGAATAAAGACCAGTAAGTAGGCACGTCCACTTTTAAAAGGCCGATGTCTCGAGATATCCTGCTATCTGAAAAGGGATGAATAACTCGTTTTAAGCATGAATATGGCTGAATTTAACCGGCATAGAACCTATGCTGTAAATTGGAATAAGCAGGAGGCGAATGAATGTTTCGAAATAGAAAATGATTCTTGAAGAGATATTAATTCCTTTGATCAGCCATAATTATTTACATAATAACTGGATAAACATCAAAACCATTAACCCATTCAGTATCTTCTCCCTTCAGGATACCCAGGTCCGGGCTACTTAATTACAGGCACAAAGCAAAATCTTAATCTCAAAGCAGTCTTATAGGTACACCGGGGGTTCTTACGGGCTTTGCTGAATGAATGCCAAGCAGGGATTTATGGGACCTCAATAAGTGAAGAACTCTAAAAACATTCTTGTCATCAGTAGGTACCTAAGTAATGCCAATAAAGTGTCATCATCGGTAGGTACCAGTACCACAATAAAACATCACACAAACCAATCCATTGGGTAGCCCATCTCCAATAAAACACCATCAAGCGAAGATATTAATTTGAATGAATATTGTCAAACTCGTAAAACTGGTAAGTAGCAAAAAATAAGCAGACAAATTAAAAATTAAACATCAAACTAAACAAACAGTAATCCGTTTGATACCCTTGACTGATACACCTACCTACTGTTTTAATCAACTCACTCACAAATGAATTTTGGCATAAATACATTTGCAAATTCTAATAACCTTAAGTACATATTTATTGCAACTGGTTTAAGCTTTAATACAACTGGATAAGTAAACTTTTTGATTGTCAAATTGTGGAGATTACAACATTTCGATTGAGAGTAATTTAGGATGCAAAGAGGGCGACGTTCATCGTAAAAAGCGAATTGAAACCACAAATGACGAGGGGAGCTTAGTAAAGATGAAAACATATTTACACTACGCTACTCAAACAACATGACGCGGCGCGACGAATACCTGCATCGCGTCGAGAAGGAACATAATCATGGACGTGCTTTCTTAAGAAAAAAGGTTAAACTGAGCAGAATTTTCTTGTGATTCTTGAGCGGTAAGTAACATTAATAAGCTAAGTGACACATCTAAGTTCAAACTGTCGGCTATATTGTCCAGTACCATAACCTGAGTAACAAACTGACATGATACAAAATTTATTGTGTGAATCGGAGCTCATCCATATTTGCATAAATAAGAAAGTATTACTTACTTATAGAACATACCATCACGCCTGTATTCCCCGAAGGGTAAGGCAGAGGTGTCCTAAGGACCCACAGTTCGCCGGTATGTTTAGGTCCCATGTAAAAGAGGGCGAGCCTGTTGCCATTAACCGGGCACAATTTCCAAACTCTGAGCTGCTACTGAGAATTTCACCAAAAAACCCAATAACACTTTGCTCCACCTGGGAATCGAACCCAGGACCTCTAGTGTAGCAGTCGCACTTGGGACCACTAGACTAACGAGGCAGCTTAGGTACTTATAGAACGTAGAAAAAATAAAATATTTAAACCTTCTAAATAACACTATAATTAAAAGAAATATACTTATGTATATTATGCAATTCATTACTGAAACAGCACAACATTACAAATCAGTATACTGCTACGTCAGACACTTGCTACGCGTGGCGTAGCATAACCTAAGGGTGCTATAGCATTAAGTGTCGCCTCTGCGGGTGGCCGCGAGCTCGTGCCGTAAAAACCAAGCTCATCTGCAACACCCGACTACATTACACGACGGCCTAGCACAATCTACGCTTTATTAATGACACGACACTCGGTGGTCCTCAGTCGGTAGGACAATGATATGTCAATCTAATATTGTGGTGTGAGATGCGCTTACCGAGTGGGGCTTCCCCCATTAGACATAATCTGGATGACTATAAATCACGTGTGAAACGGTTTCTTCTAGGCTAGCGCGCTCCATCGTAGATCGCAGTGTCGCTTAACATCAGGCGAACTGGTGCATGGCGACCAAGAGTAACTCTATCAGGAATTAAAAAAATACACGTGAGAACACGTGTATTTTTCTTCCTTATTATCATGTCTTTTGCCATCGCCGCCGCCGCTAGAAAATATTAATGAATGTCTTGATTAGTCTTAGATTAGATTAGTTGATGGGATAGAGGAGAGATTAGAGTTGCTAAGCGTTGTATAACATAGGCCAGGTACATACACCGTCTTCACACCTATAGTCCCCAAAGGGCCAACCCTTTACCCACGTAGAGGTGTATCTCATCATAGATTCACAGTCGTCGTTATATTTATTTTGGTCCTATGTAATATAGACTGAGCCATAGGATCTCCAGTACCGCTTATAGTCACTAAACAAATGAGATTTGAGAGATTTATGTATATGTAGCATTAATGATCTTATTAACGCTATAATTTATATCTACAAGTGGATTGTATCAGATTAAACGTTAGATTATAAAATTAATCAAGTACAAGTGACCTCTATAATCTCATAATCCAGAACGTTATCGTATTCGGCCTCTCGTAATCAAATTATCGTTCCCTAAACAGAGATTTATCGTCCCTAACAGAATTGTTCGTAAACTGATTGAGCATAAGATGAGGGAGGTCACGTTAACTGTTTTATATTCTAGTCATTGAGTCTCCCCTGTCTGCGAAATAGTCATAACAATTGGAAAATTTGTGAAGATATTTTATATAACTTAAATTTTATGTAGATCCTTTAGAATTTTGTGTTGTGCGTAATTAAATAAGTATGTATAACTTAGGTACAAGAATTAATTTTTCAACTGATATGAAAGTTTTTTTTATGAAGCGAATTATGTTACTGATCTTATATCGATTGGTTATATTTAACACAGTGACGTCGGGATACAAAACATTTTTTAAATATCATGTTTTACAGGAAGAAAATCCATTTTTTTTTAATTTAAAATATTTAATTGAGTAAGTTACAATATGATAAGAAAAATATCCAGTTTGAAGGAGCTCGGCTATATAACAGTCTACCTATACTGTCAAAGATTCTATGAATATACCTATATTTAAGAGCATATATATCACAACTAGCTTCCGCCCGCGACTTCGTCCGCGTGGAATAGTTACTTAGTCTTAGCGTGATGATATATAGCCTATGTCCTTTCTCAGGGTCTAAAAATTGTCTGTGCCAAATTTCATCAAAATCGGTTGAGAGGTTTAAGCGGGAAAGCGTAACAGACAGACAGAGTTACTTTCGCATTTATAATATTAGTAGGGATTTAAAAGTACTTATTCAATACAACGCTACGTTAATGTCCCGGTTTTTTATTTCTGATAGGCTTACGCTTATTCTCATCCTAATCTTTTTTATATTTCCTAGAAATTGGATTGCGGAAGTCTGACTGAATGATTCAATGTAACTGCAGTCTCATCATGTCAAAACTGTTAATCACATCTGGTATGGCTGCTAGCCGACCAGATGATGTTTTGAAAAGTGGTGATGAATAGATATACCTACCTAGCATCGGAACCTACTTGGGTATTTGGAAGCGGCGGTAGCCTAATGGCTAGGGCGTCGGACTTGCGATCATGTGGTTGCCGGTTCGAACCCCACCCATTGCACTACCGACCCACTCGTAACACAAGCAATCTAGCTTAGCACGAGGGGTTAACAAGAATACTAGTAATGTGCGACACACATAGCTAGTAAGCTTTTTTTATAGAAAAAAAATTCAAAAGTGTACCCAATGCTACGGACTCCCCAAATTACTAAATTTCTTCTTCGAATTTGACAGGGAGCGTTATTAGGGTATGAGTAGGTATCTGCTTAGAAATGACGCTGCAGAGAATTTCCCTGATTCAAAACTTTGTGGGATAGGAATAAACAAGACCAAAGCAGGCAACACAAGTGTAAGTAATTTATAAAATAGTTTTTAAAAACAATTACTTCTTAGATTAGCTAATAACACTTTGTTTTTTACTTTTAATCCCACCTAAAGTAAAACTTAGTTTATTTTCGCCCATTAAACTGTTTTAACAGCGTCTAACTTGCGAAATACACTTAATACATGCAATTATCGTCTGCTAGTTAAAGATTACCTATTTCATTTTAACTCTTTACAAGTGTGTATAAGCACAGTTGTTAGTTATGATTTATGTATCCTCCGGCAGGTGCTCTGAGCTCTTTAGTTTAGTTATCTTTCGCAGTAACTTTCCAAACGCTTACCTTTTACATTCGGATGGTGAAGATCCTTTGAACTCACGTTAATGTAGCGAGAAGCTGTACGTTAGAAGGAAACAAATGTTGCGTAAGTTTACGTTATGTTTAGGATATCTACAGTCGCAACGCTGAATTAGTTTTCAAATACAATGGAGATATGGATAACTAGTCCTTTTAAACAGCTATAAGAGTTTCAATTAGGTACATACCTACAATGAAATGTAACTATAGTCAATGATGGCAAACGAGCGGATGAGCCAACCTGATGGTAAGTAGTTATCAACTGCCCATAGGCACCTGTAACATCAGAGGAGTTGCTGATGCGTTGCCGACCCTACAGACTGTAGACTGAACAATTAAACATCTCCTTGGGACCTTTTTTATTTTCTATATAATCCTAATATACATATGACATTTTTGACGTAGTGGCTGAGATATCGGCTTCTGCACGACGTATTGTGGGTTCGATCCCCACACGGAGCAAATGTTTCTATGATCTTCAGGTAGTTGTTCCGGGTACACAATGAAATTTGAAATTGAAATGTAATTTGCGTTGTGTGAAACTAGTTTTTAGACTGCCGTATCAGGATTCTGGCGTGGCCACAGTATGATTGCAAACCAAACAGTAACGTACAAATATCCCGATCGATGGAAATAGTGCACATCAAAGGAAAGGCATTTAATGCGTCGTTAACTTAGAACTGCTTTGTACCACCTGTTTCCAACTCGTGCCTGCGTATTTGCGTCTCACGTTGAATGAGTACTTAGACGACACCTGTCCGTTTTCTTGATGTTCTTTGCTTCTAACAAGTTATAAGTATAATAAAATAGCATCATACATCATAATTATTACGGTTTTTTAACTAGTGTTTCACACAGTACTTACACAGTTTCGCCAGTGTAAATTCAGCCATCCAAATTTTCGTATGCAAAAGTTTTTTTAAATCTTTTATACATCCGGTAATTACTTACCGCGTTAAGCCACGGCGCTAAACTCGCCAAAAACTTAAGGTACGTGTTAGTCGTAAAAAACCGCACTGCTTAGAATTTTATAGAAAACTCTGTTAACATTTAGCTAAACCTGGAAGTGGCACCCAGGACATCACACACTTGCTCGTCAGCCGCGCTTGGAATCTTTAGACCATTGAGTAGTTAGTACATAGATGTGAATAATAAAAATCCTACTAATATTATGAATGTGAAAGTTTGTGAGGATGGATGGATGTTTGTTATTCTTTCACGCCAGAACAGCTGAACGGATCTGAATAAAAGTTGGCACAGAGATAGATTATAGTCTGGAATAACACACGGGCTACTTTTTATCTAGGTCGGACCCAATTCTGAAGTCTACGCAGACGGAGTCGAAGGCAAAAGTTAGTAGAATATAATAGAACCCCGTGAGGGAGGGGACGGAAGGGACGGGTTAATATAGAATACTATTCCTCACTGCCTTTCAGATAGGCATCCCGTAAGAGGTGAGAAAATATCTGACTTGCTCGGTGGACCTCTTGGGGTCTGACTAGCTGGCTGGTTACGTCGGAGTCATCGTAAAGCATCTTCTTATGTTTCGTCTTTTGCGCGTAAGAGACAGTTTCCCCTCAGTCGCTGCGGCTCTGAAATATCTGACTTGCTCGGTGGACCTCTTGGGGTCTGACTAGCTGGCTGGTTACGTCGGAGTCATCGTAAAGCATCTTCTTATGTTTCGTCTTTTGCGCGTAAGAGACAGTTTCCCCTCAGTCGCTGCGGCTCTGACAGTCTGCAGTTCGTGGGCACTTAAGGGTCGGCAATGCATCAGCAACTCCTCCGATGATTACTACTAACCACCAGGTGGCTCGTCAGCTCGTTTGCCGACTTAATCCATAAAAAAAGAATTATTTGCACCCATGGTAGAAAAGAAAATCATTTTATTTCTTGTTAAAAAATGAAACTATAACTAGTTTAACTAAATAAAGGTAGGTATGTACATAGTTATACATGGTCTAAATCTAGTAGAACATAATAATAGTTTCAATCGTATCCAGACACAACTACATCCGAGACCTTGTCCTTGATATAAAACAGGGCTCATTAACAAGTTATGATTAATATTGACACATCAACCGTGCGTTGTCGGCATGGCGAACGGGTCCACACGTGGCGCGACACCTTCCGAGAAACCATCTCATGACACTCAGGCGCACATTAATTGGATACTTTTTAAGTTGATGATTTACTAAGTATCATGATTATATTTTAAATGTAACCAATTTAATCATGCTGGAAGTATATGGCATAGCTTTGATATAAGTACTTACTTATTGTATAAGTAGGTACGAGATATTCATACTGATTTTTGACACTTAAGTGAATATTAGACATTGAAATGAAGCTACTTTTTACTACTTACTGATATTATCCGAAGCGAAGGGAATAAAATAATATCAATACAGCACCAAAAATCGGTAAAAAATAGTTTCATTGCAAAGAGATATTCATACGCTCACGTCACTACAAGGATAAGAAATTATTGTTTAAAATATCGGTGGAAATAGGTACTACCTACATAGAACTTCCTCATTTTTCGAAGTCAGTAAAAAATACATTTCAGCGATATATGTCATGTACTTACTTACATGCCCATATTGCCCATGTTTTCATGACAGCATTCACTGTGGCACATAAAACTATGCAAAAACTGTATGCGTGAGCTTGCAATATATTCAGATATGCGTTTAGATGTATGGTCGTGGGCAGAGGAATGGAGAAGGTTCCAACACCCCTCCTTAAATGCCTTAGTTATCCCATATTTTTTTAAGATATCGGTAAAACCAACCCGGTTTCCAGATTCCTAAGAGTTGTACAGTGATCATTAATAGCTTGAAACCTTTCTCAAGAATAGTGATTCGTTGATAGAGTGCTATCTACTGGTGAAAACCGCATGAAAATTCGTTGAGAAGTTTTGGAGTTTATCGCGAATAGACAGACAGGCAGACGCGGCAGGGACTTAGTTTTGTAAGATTTAAGGATAATGTTACATTTCATATAACAATTTTAATATTGACTTTGTATTCAGTAATTTCTTCCTTCTATTACATAAATATGGAAAGTTTAGAAATTCAACAGAGACAAGTTTGCTTAGTTAGGTGCTTACAAGAGTTAGGTATAAGTAAAATTATACGTAGAGAACAATATTGCTATATGAACATTGGTATAGAAATGATAATATGTAAGTAGTGTTTATACTGTATCATTTTTAAAAGTTCGTTGTTTCAGAGAGTTAACAACATTATGCAAAACGTTAACATATTAGTCGTCAGAATGCTAAAACATTGTTGCTAAAAGCGGCGGAAACACAGGCAGTTTACAACTTTTTAACAGCGCAGTCCGGTCGCTGTAAATCACATGGTTTAGTTTAGACCCCCTTCAGAAGTAATATCGACTTCTTCGAACTCACATTAATCTGCCATACTTCAATATGTGAAGGGAAACGTCGAGACACAAAAGAGAACGCATTTAGCAAACATATATTTCATATTCTGTATCCAAAAACCGTTCAAATAAAACGAAGGAAGGTAGGAACAACTTCCAATTTCAAATTTCACTTACAAAAACAAAAGCAACGTGTGTCATTTGTTTGTTTTTTGTGTTGCGGCGACACGACTATTGGAGCTGTCAGTGCGCATCATAAAACAGTAGCTGCGATCATCTCAACTGAACAGTGACATAGCCGCGTTTGGAACAGAGAAGCTCAAGAGCCGTTGCATCAATTTATTTTTCGAATTATAGAATATAATGGTCTTTTAAATTATTTATTATTTTCTCTTTTTTATTATATTTATTATTACTAGTATTCTAGTAAATCCTACATAAGTAGTAGTACCTAATGTGAGTACTTATGATCAATATGTAAATGACGCAAACGCTTGAATAGGTATATTATTAGATTATGACAGTTACAAACAATGTTCGCAATCGATCATAACATACATTCAATGGACACTAATAACACCATAAATGGCAAACTGAACGCCTACGCACCGCCCATGAGTATCTACGCATTATTTTCAAATAAATTTAAATGCAAACAACATTCCGTCCATCGCTGTTCGCCGAAGGGCAAATCTCCGTTAAAACGTGCTCAGTATAACCGTGACGGTAGCTGTCAAGTTAAAATGTTTTAATTTAGTGAAGCGGTTCGTCACACGCGGCATATCCGCCATCCGCCGCGCCATTTGACACTCGCCGCGTTCTGAGAGGTGATAAATCTACACAACGCGCCGGCACTAATCACGGAAATGAAAACAACCCTTCACTTCACTCGTTTACATTTAATGTTCCGCTTAAATGACGACGTTAAGTCGAGCGCCTGAAGAAATTAATATTTGAACATCGAATGATTTAGAACACTCCAGTACAAATAAAATACTCTTTTGATATACCAAATAGGACCCTTTGTCGGAATTGACGTCACCGAGGAAAACAAACAATTTATCTATTTCCTCGTGCGTCACACGAAGATCAAACACTGGTTAATAAAGAGGCGAGCTGCCGACGACGCCAATAAAGTCGGAGGGCGTCGAGTTCGCACACACGCGTCGCCCCCGTGCGGATTTAAAATTTGTAAATACGCGCCTGCCACGAATCCGACTCGTCTTTTTGTGACGTGATAAAATAATGACAACAAATTACTGTTGGATTCAGTCCTTGAACTGTATTTAACTGGCACCTTATCAACGAGAACTTAAGATTGGGTGCAATTATTTTTTAGAAAGGAAGACGGACTTCGTTTATAATTGTTTTGTATCCTCAGAGTTGATGGTTCTGATGTTCTTGGTTGCATAATATAAAGAACCCATTATTTTGTCCCACTGCTGGGCACGGGTCTCCTCTCATAATAAGAGGGATTAGGCTATAGTCTACCACGTTTGCCTAATGCGGGTTAGCAGACTTCACACGCCGCGGAGAAAATCTCACAGACATACAGACAGTCTCAAACAGTGAAGAAAAAAACCATTGTGAAGAATCAAATCACTAGGCTATCACTGCTCTTCATGGTTGCATACTCAACAGCAAACCTACGCCTAAGCCTACTAAATATACCAACATTACCAACTTATGTAAAAAAATATTGTTGACGCTTGGTAATGTTCTTCCTTCCTTCGTCAACCCCATTAAAATGGTTGTGTTATAAGACAGCCATATTGATGTTACGTCATCAAACTCATCAATATAAAATAATAAAGGTCACAGGGTAAAGTATTGTTTGCGATTCAAAAAGACGATGCAAATTAGCGCATCTATTCAGTAAAATGAAAACTCTGCTCTGTCATTTGACGGCGCTTAGGGGAGCTTTTCAATCAGCCCTCGTTTGGGGACTTTAAGTATTAAAGCAATCTCCTATTGCGTCACTTTATTAGTTTGTGCTTTATTTTGTTCTTTTGATGTTTGAAAGTAATCTAGCTACTTTGTGTTGCTGTTTATTGATGCTAATTTTACTTTCATCGCTAGTACCCATATAATTTTGTATATAGGTAAGTACAAGTTGAAGAGAGCCAGATACATAATAAAATGTCGGCGTAACCCCCGCTTGCACACATCATTAAGTTTTAAAAGAAAGTCGGAAATGTCTGAATCTCATTACCATGACTCTACATTCTGCGGTGATATAAGCGGAATAGGAATGAGTTGGAGGATACGACATGAATGACAAAGTGGATGCAAATATGAGCTTTGTCGGCGAGCACCGAGTCGCAACCACGCCACCCGATCAAACGGCGACGGTACCGACTACCCGTAACCTCTAAACGTGTTTTTCTTTCTATGTAGCTTAATTAGAAGAAAGTTAGTAGGTACAATTAATGTCCCTTCGAGTTTCACTTTTTAGTTTTCTTTCCTTCGGTTTTGAACTAGCAGATAATAGCGAGTTTTCTTCTAGATATACCTAATATACTTATAATTATACAAATATATTCTAGTCTAAGTGGGTATCTGTATTTTACAGTAAATTTTTCTTTTTTCTTTATTTTTCTTTTCACACAATATTGAAGTACAATAAGAACAATTAAATACCACACAATTTCACAATCATTTTTGACACACTGACAGTCGAATTGAAAACCTCCTTTTAAAAAATTGAAACTCGTTAATTGTGCCAAGGCGCCGCTGTTAGTTAACTTGTAAAATTTACACTCGTATGGCAGTTTTTTTTTAAAAGCGTGACTGTTGTTAATGAATGTCGTGTGTCAGAGCAAAAACTGAAATTCCAAAGGACTAATATAAATCACTGAGTTATGTGGTGTCGGGACCTTTAATTAATTATGTGAATTCCTGTACCTGAACCTTGCATTTGTGTCACTTTTCGAAATATCTTGAAAAGAGAGAAGTTACACCCATTTATAATTAAACAATGTAAAATTGGTAATGGAGATTTGATTAGTTCATTGGTACCAATCTGGTTAAGAGCACCCTAAATTGTCGATCATACCCGAGGAGGTTAGTAAACGTAGATTAAGCGCAAGTAGTGTGCCAAGATCGTAGCAAGTGGAAATCTTTAGTCTGTGCCCTTACCAATGGCAGCCAGATGATTGAATTTAGGTAAGAACTAGCTTCTGCCCGCGGCTTCACCCCCGTGGAATAAAAAGTATCGGGAACGGGATAAAAAGTATCCTATGTCCGTTTCCTGGTTCTAAGCTACCTCTCCACCAATTTTCAGCCAAATCGGTTCAGCCGTTCTTGAGTTATAAATGAAGTAACTAACACGACTTTCTTTTATATATATAGATATAGATTTGTGGATGTAATAGCACCCACGATACAGGAGAAAATCCGAATATGTGGCAATGTTTTTTAAGAAAATGAAACATATACAATTGCTAAATAAATAGATTACGGTGTCTAGCGATCGATAGTTTCGCACCCACCAATGCATTGTTTGATTAGGTCTAACAAGGCAATTAAATACTCGTAATTAATAACGAATATGTGCTAACAACTAGCAATCGTTTAGCGAGTAATTTATTTCTGTTTATTTACATAGCTACAGATAGATATCAACATGCAAGTTCTTTGAAAATCAGTATCGGAAAGGTTAAATGAAATGTGCAACTTTATATGAATAGAAATAAAAGTATTGTTGTACGAGTAACTTATGAAAAGTGTTAAGTTTCACAAATCCGAAAATGCGGTGGGCGTAAGCGTCGACGTCTGCGCACGCGCTGCCGGATGCGGAAGTGTGTAATTACGGTGCTATTTCGCAAAAATGTCTCAATCAACCCTCGACAGATGGCGCGCGACCCGAATTGTTCAAACATTCCCTGAATAGTTCAGCTGTTTGTGTGGCTCTGCACCGCCCATTCCTATTCTTCATTACGATATGACGATATTCACGACAAACGGTATGGTACAACTGCCTATAAATTGCAGCTTATAGGCATGAACCGTGGGTTTAAAAATAAAATAAATATTGGTCGAAAACAGTCAGAAATTTTAGGTTAACAAAAGGCCGAATCTATCAATTTTACCTTTGTGCCATCCGGCCTGTTAATTAATAAACACGATCAAACTCGCGGTTATTGTGCATCTATATATACCTATCTGATGCTGTATTGAACACTTTTGTTTAGAGTCGGTCCGGTGCGAATAAAATATGAATAAAATAAATTATTGAATGTCTTTTTAATAAAGCGCTTATTGTTTTATCGGGATAATGGAGGGCTCCATTGTGCTGCGGCGCCGCCCAGGCTTATTCCAGGGACAATGCACAAATAATAAATAGTCGTATTTTGTTCGCATTTTCTGCGCTCGGTCGCTTCGCTGTTGTTCCAGTAATTGGTGACCAAAATAAATTAATTGAATTAGATCGCTCCAGAGGAGTCGACACGTCGGTACTTTAAAATGTTCAGACGTTTGTAATTAAAAGCTTTGCAGGTGAAGTCGTTTGTGATAATTTAATAAACGCATTGTTTTTCGTGTTGAGAAAAATTATACGCAATAATGGTGAAATGAAAGGTTCTTATTTAGTATGTATAAAAACATAAAACATAACATACCTACCATCACGCCTGTATTCCCCGAAGGGTTAGGCAGAGGCGTACTAATGTACACCCACAGTTCGCCAGTATGTTTAGGTCCCATGTAATAGGGGGCGAGCCTATTACTATTCTACACTATTATATTCCTAACTCCGAGCTAGTTACTACTGGGAATTTCATAGAAAAACCCAATAACACTTTTCTCTACCTGGGAATCGAACCCAGGACCTCTAGCGTCCCGCACAGGACTACCTGGCTAATGAGGCAGTCTATTTAGTATGTATGTAGTTGTAGAGCATAATGAAGAAAATTTTATAAAGAAATAAAGGTTTCATTTAAAATAATTAAAAAAAAATTACGTCATCTCAAGACGGACAATTTGGGAAAGACATTCTTATCCACATCAGGGTCTCACGGCAAAGACTTACGCACTTTACGTGGGACTATCGTCCGTTGTACCAAATAAGATAAGTAGTTAAAATTTAAGGTTTAAAGTTCTGCCCACGGCGAAAATATTGATTCAAAGAAGTCTTAGTTGCGTATCTACTTACTCTATAGTCTACGATATAAACTTATTTACTTGTCTTAATATTAGTGTGCATAATATGTTTATATAACATATCTCTCTAACTGCCTCATTAGCCTAGAACTCCTGGGTTTGATTCCTAGGTCGAGCAAAGTGTTATTAGTTTTTTCTGTGAAATTTTCAGTAATAACTCGGCGTTAAGGATAGGCTCGCCCTCTATTTAATAGGGGGACCTAAACATACCCTAAACATAACATTCTGTCTGAAGCGGCGGTAGGGCGCAGGACTTGCGATCATGTGGTTGCCGGTTCGAAACCCACCCATTGCACTATCTACGTGAACTCACTCGTAACACAAGCATTTAGCTTAGCACGAGGGGTTAACAAGAATACTAGGTAATGTGCGACCCACATTGATAGTAAGCTTTTATAAAAAACTAGCTTCCGCCCGCGACTTCGTCCGCGTGGAATAGTTACTCAGTCTTAGCGTGATGATATATAGCCTATAGCCTTCCTCACTAAATGGGCTATCTAACACTGAAAGAATTTTTCAAATCCGACCAGTAGTTCCTGAGATTAGCGCGTTCAACTAAGCAAACAAATTCTTCAGCTTTATATATTAAGTATAGATTATACAATAAGATATCGCCTACCCACGGTAAAAGAATAAGCTTAAAATAGGTACTAAAAAATCAGAAACAATACCCTAAAGAAAATTAACTCGCTGAGCTAACTGGGCTCACCGCCCTTCCCCCTCATGACTGCCTTGCACATCATAAATGCGCGCGCGGTACTTGATCATTATTTTACTGCGATGTTATTTTAAAACTGCGATATCTCCTAAGATATTCATTGAAATCCAATGATGTAAAGGGCACTTTTGTTTTAAATTAAATACTTCTGATGAATAACGTATTTATTTGGATAAGGATTAATATCATGTTTATAAAAACACCTTCGCAATTAATGCATTTGGAATTTTAGAACAAAGTTAGCATAAAAAAGGTTATAGCGAGCCAACCTTAAAAGATAGACATATGCTGTCGCGGACTTTTTTTTAGAACTTTTAAAGAGGAACAATTCTGTCATATATGATTTTTGCGAAACTTTAACCGTTTACGCAGCGCACGCATCGGAAGCTCTCAAAAGGAAAAAAACCCCGATTTTGAAACATTTTTCATTGGTGCTCCGCCCCTATTGGTCTTAGCGTGATGATATATAGCCTATAGCCTTCCTCGATAAATGAGCTATCTATCACTGAAAGAATTTTTCAAATCGAACCAGTAGTTCCTGAGATTAGCGCGTTCAAGCAAACAAACAAACAAACAAACAAACAAACTCTTCAGCTTTATATATTAGTATAGATAAAAAATAAATACCTGCGATACCTAGGTGAACATTAGTAGGTATACCTCTGCCTAACCCTTCAGGGAATATAAGCGTGATGGTATGTTACTATCTAATATTCAAGCATCACATTATGTTAACGAGTGTCTAACTTAGCATTCTACATAATACCACAAATTATATCTCTAGGTAGTCTGAAAATCGTCGGTAAAAGTAAAAAAGGAAGCAGTTATAAAATTAAATATTTCGTATTCCTTATGTCGACAAAGCAAAGCTTGCAATGCAATATTAGTCATGATATTTCCATGAAACCACGTTCAATAACCATTCGATTAACTCAGGTCATATTGATGATAATTGATAGGATTTAAATTGATGGATTGTTATAAAAAGTACTACGAGCAATTTGTAATATAGGCTTTGCCGTTATAATAAAATGAAGGTACCTAAGTACCTACTTGTACATAATTACATATACCTAGTCTGATAAATTATATGTACTACTTTCTAGGAAGCATTTACAATAGGTAGGTATAATGAAGTGTAGTGTCTAATATCTACTAGATACTACTAACTTGGCTGATCTAAGCGCAAAATAAAATCTAAATTGTGTCTCATTATACTTTATCTACAGTTAGATGGTTGGCCATGAAATTAACCACCATTTTTTGTCAGATTCTAGCCAATCATAATAAAAATGTTTACTAGCACCACTATCATACTACCATTAATCAATACCTATTATGATGGTGCTGATTTAATTCCAATTAAGACTTTTGACTGAGACTCTTCAAGTTACACATTTGTGCCAATACTTTCAGGTAAGTACTTAAAAGTTAAAGTTAACAGTAAATGTATAGTACCTTGTGACTGTGAGTATCTATACCTACATAGATATTTTTAATCGTAAGTAACCTAGCGTGGTGTAGGTACCTAACGTACACCACGCTAGGTACTACCAAAATTCAACTTAAGTTCATCCGGAATGCGTTCAAATTTCAAATAACATTAATTTTATAATTACTCGTTTGAAATAAATGTTTTGAGTAGGTAACTTATTTAGATTCGCACTCAAATTCCTAATTCATCGGTTTGGAGCTAAGCTTTTCTAACATATAATTATAATACCATCTAGCGGCGAGTAGAGAAATTAACACGAGCTTTGGCAAAAGCTTAGGGACACTTGAGGGGACAACATGGTAGGTATATTTTATTTCTAAAATGATAGCATTTTGGACCATATATTTATTTAAATTTAAGAGAAAATTTAAAAACACCGGTATATTACTTATTATTAAAATAGTTTGCGGTTAGAAACGAAACTATTTTCACGACAGTTTGCCAACGACCGGAACACGAACTTTCTACTGTTGCAGCTCTTTGTGTGGCGTACTTTCTTATTTCTGTATAAGCACGTAATTGCCTTTAAAAAAATTAAACGGTGGTAAGTAACAATAGTCGGTAGCGGGGTACAGACGGGTTGAAAAGCGTAGGAAATAATTAGGGCGACGGCAGATGGCGCGCGGGGCGTCTTGGTCGCGACTTCGACCGCAACCGCCTCTGTCCGTCGACGGACGCGAACCCTGCACATGCCTGAGATACGTGCTTCGCCTGCTTTATGTGAAAAGATATCATTTAATTATAGTTAATCTAAAGGGACCTATAAAAAATCTTGTTGCTTGCCTTTTTAAGTAGGTAAACTGAAGTTACATATTTCACCTCCAATTATTTTTTTCGATATTAAAGTTTTATTTTTACGAGTATTTTATAGGTTTCACTCGAAACTTAGCAATTAAAGAGTAGGGGTTTAAAAAAAATACTAGGTTACCTGCTAAACTATAACCTATTTATTACAGAAAAAAGCTATAGGTAGGTATCAACCTCGTTGGTAATAATAATGATGACCAAAAATATAACCATTCCGCACTTATCAACTTTAAATAATTCGTACTTCGTGGTGCCATTAAACAGTTGTTTCACGAAACAACCTAATTTGGTAATGAAGACATAAAATTTAGAGCTTGATTTTGTTGCCTAACCACAAATGGCGGTCGTTCCTTGCGCCAACATTTTTAAGAATAAATTATTTATTTATTATGATGCATGAAGCCTCTGTAAATTGTGGCTAAGTTAAGAAGTTTAAATAATTTAACAAATTCGTTTTGTAAATCCTCTAAAATAATGTTTCAAAGTTTTTTTTTTATAATATTATTGTAACAAAACAATAAACCATTCAAGAAATATTCACACCTACATAAATGCGATTTTCGCATATTTTTCGTCGTTGTTTCAAACAAATAATCCAAATAAGTTAAATATTGACAGAGCTTCAAAGTGTTTGCACAAATGTACAAACATGCAAAAAGTTTACATTAAACAAACCAGCTGCAGACAATAGTGTAAGAGGACAAACATGAGTCCTGCTGGGTTTTATATAAGTAACTACGGCCACTATTGAGCATGGGGATGTAGGAATCATTGGATAAACAAATATTAATGCAAATGTTTAGTGTCAGTGTTATTCTATATTTACGACCATAGCAAATGTTATCAACGGTTCTGAATAGGTTGGTAGGTACCTATTGTTAATTGATATATACCCACTTCTTTTTACACCTACTCATAAAAAATAAAAACACCTACAGGCAACAAAACAAAAGTATATCTAGTTTCGTAATAGATCATTATTCATATCTATGAATACTTATCGAATAAGCTCTAATGGAGTAGAATAATCCGCAAAAATTTTTCGAATAAGAAAAGATGTTTGTTTGTTATGGAAGAAGCAAAAGAAGTACTCTATGCAAGAATCATAGCAAGTGGTGGTCTGTATTTTCTGCTTACTCCTATGGGAAAAAAGCGTGAATGTATTATTATGTGTATATATCTTTTTCTTTTATTTCATGAATGCATACAGATTACTAAGAAAGGAACAGTACGCCATGATTATGAACATTTTATAAGACAAGCTTCTTACAGTGCTAATCATATTTCGCTTTATAGAATAAGTAGTATTCATCTAAACAACAACAACAATAGTTCAATACGTCTCACTAATGTGACAAAATGCCGAAAATTACCCTCATTATTGATGGGAACTAGTGAACAATGTCGCCGAGCCCGTGATCGAAGCAGCTGGTGACATACAACTCGCGACCGCCGCTCTGCCCATTCTCTATGCCTTTTTGACTTTGATTTATGAGTTTTTTATACCCTATTCACCCGTCATGGTTACTTTAGATTGTATTCCAGTATTACAAAACAGACCAAGCAAATCAATGTATTTCGAGAGCTGTTCTGATAGTAATATAGTCCATTTTTCATTGTAACATTTGAGGTCACAATAATACGGCAAATCGAACTGAGAAACATTCACGGTTGCGTTTGCGCAGAGTATCGCTACATCATCTCTTAATAGTAGGGGATGAAGAGAGGTTTTTATTTCATTTTCACAGTAATTTGCTTTTGTTAACAAACAATAATGTTATTATGCAGTTCGATTTTAAAGCAAATATGTGTAAGTTTGGAGGGAGTGCCGGGGACACGGTTCACACCCGCTTTACAAGGTAAATAATAAATAGGTAAATGTATTTTTGATGAATAAAATAAACTGCCTCATTAGACTAGCAATCGTAAGCACGTTCAATTCCTAGATCGAGCAAACTGTTATTGCGTTTTTCTAGTTAGCAGTTTGGATTTGTAGTTAACAGTTAGCATACCGGTGAACTGTCGGTGTACCTATCCTCTACCTTTTGGCCCAAGAAATACAGACGTCATTGTACATGTATATTTATGAGTAGGTAAAGTAAACGTGTAAAAATCTAAAAAGCCAAACTTTATTGGCACTTCTTTGGAGAGAGAGTCCCGTACTCTCTCTCCACAGAAGTTTGATAAGTATGGAAACTTTTATTAATAAGAAGATTATTTTCAATTATAGTACCAGGGAAACTTACTTGGCTAACAAATTTTATATCTCATATTATCTGTTTCTATATAGAGCATATTTAAAAAAAATGCGAATAGAAAACATAAGGTCAAAACTCAAATTCATAAATTATTGTACGTTTTGTAACATTTCGCATTAACAACAGCATTCCAAATACTTTTTTTATGTACCATTTTGCTATAGCATTATACCAATCAGGTTTATTTGCCTTCTTTTCGAAATTCATTCATGTATTCCACACAATACAATAACCAAACATTTATCGGCCTCTAACGTTTCAAGACAAACCCATTTATCATATCATGAAATCGTAAAACGAAGACTCACGACCTACGGGACATAATAAAACCGATTTGCAATTCCGTTGAGGGTAGAAGTGAAAATGATAGCTGACAAAAGTCATTCGGAAGATTCGTGTTGCATTGTGCGGGGAGACATGACAAAAGTGTACCACGCTGCTTCGGTAGCCAACAATGCGGCGGCGACCGAGAGGGGCAATTTGTCAGCATCGACAATACCGCTCGACATATTGACCATTATTTATGGAGCTTTGTGAAATACGCACATGGTTTTATTGCGGGAACGATTTTACATCGTGTATTACATGCGATGACGTTCCAAACACTTTGTTGCAACCGACTTATTTTTCTGCATCACTTACTAAAATATGTCCATGCATTCCATATCTGTAGAATTTGTAGAGCAAGAAAGTATGTTTGATTATTCATATAAAAATCTGAAATTAAGTAATGAGTGGATGGTGTTCGCTTCGGGTGATTATTATTTGTAATAAAAAGCATAGCGAAATGAATATCTACGGGGATGTTGGTTAGTGTTCTTTATTCGCGGGCAACAATCGGCAAGGCGGGCCAGTTCCGCCCCAACCGCCCCCTCAGCTGCTGCTCTTTGTGGAACACGCGTCGGTGCTGCTACTGCAGTCTGCAGCCCAAATTATCAGCATTATTCAAAAATGTTACGACTTTAATACACGCGACTGAGATTAGAAAAGATCGAATGGTTTGACCTCATGCAATGATTGGAAGAAAATAATATGATTATGTACAAATAGGTATGTAGGGTTAGAAAAAGACGGCGTGTAAAGCTAGAGTTTAGTCGAAAAACCTGGGAAAATTATTAAAAAAAAAACAATTAATTACATAATACAATATATCAAGAGAAGAGGTATTTGAGTAGCAGTTACACAAATTGTATTTAAGGCTAATAGACCTATGTAGCTCGCCAAATTGTAGATCTATACGACATTTTAGATTAATGACAGTAAGCACCTAGAAATCGTGTCGTTAACTATATAAAATTAACAATTTAGTACTAAGGGCCACTTGCACCAACTCTTTAAATATGTTTAAATTATATTTAAACACATTTTTTCATAGAAATTTCGTGTTTAAATACAATTTAAACACATTTAAGAAGTTCGTGCAAGTGGGCCTAAAAAATACAAAAATTTTGTTGCCACAGTATTAACCTATAATGTGATATTGTCAAACAAATTGCGAATAAACTTTTATTGAAATTAGAATTCGGCGGGCCTAACGGACGCCGTCGCCTTAAGTTTACTCTTATTAAGACAGCTACAGACTAGATAATTATGGTTGTTTTGATAGTCCGATCGAGCGAAACCCATAAGCGAAACGTTATCGACCACAATTTATTAACGGTAATTGGAATTATATGTAGTACGTTGGCGTGTGGTGCTATGTCACGATGCGTGTCACGCAACAGTTCGGTTCCGCACCAATACAGACGGCCGGATGGTGATGAATACAAATGCATGATTCGTTTGGAGGCGGATCACCCTAAAGTTTTTACACAAATTGTAAAAGAACAAATGGCGTGTTTCGTTTGCACCCACAACAGGCAGTAATTAAAAACCTAATATATCTACGTATTAATATTATTCATTATATGTAGACTGATAAAATATACGCATCGTTCTGGTGGTAGCTACCTACATCTAATTATGTGCTACTCTCATTCAATATTAGTAGATAATTGCGAATGTTGCATATTTTAGCGTTTTTCTACATGATACAATTACTAGTATCTATACCAATAAAATACAGAAGTAAAATAAATGTTTTTTCTACTTTTTATATCTACTTATTTATTTATAGGGAAAATTAATTTCGGTAGCATCTTTATAAAAACACAGGAAGCGCCATCTCGCGGAGAGTAGCGCAATCTGATATTTATCTGGATATAATGCATGGAAAGGTGTTATTTAATAACTAGCTTCCGCCCGCGACTTCGTCCGCGTGGAACTTAGTCTTAGCGTGATCATAATAGCCTATAGCCTTCCTCAATAAGTGGGCTATCTAACACTGAAATATTTTTTCAAATCTGACCGTAGGTCTGAGATTAGCGCGTTCAAGCAAAAAAACAATCAACAATATATAAGTACACTGAGTTCTAATTCAAGATTCTAATAAGAGTAATTTCTAAATATTTGAGCATTCTGAAATTATAATATGAGTTATATATTCTGTGCTTTTTATTTTGAGAATTGCATTGAAAGAACCAATATCAAATTTCCCAACCTGGGAATCGAACCCAGGACGTAGCATAGCAGTCAAGCTGAATAAGTGGGGTCTTTATTTAAAACTAGCTGAACCCCACGGTTTCACTCGCATTCACAAACGACTTTGTGAGTCTTAAGGTCTAGACATATGTCCTCCCATAGATTCAATCAACCTCCTTGCCCAATTTATCGAAATCCGATAAACAGTTTAGACATAAAAAAATAACAGAAAATTAAATCAATTATGAATCGTATTTAAAATCAATTCCTTGATTTCAGAATAAAGATACCTAGGCCATTTCAAAATAAAGTAGGTACTTATTTAGGAAATGCGATTTTTCCTATTAACCACATACTGAAAAAAAGATAAATATACGAGAAAGTAAAACTACCTAATAATTTGTAATTTCAAAGGATTTATAAGGAAAAGTGGAGCCAATCGATTCAGGAAATTAAAGCTTTAAGCTCTTTCTTTTTCTGGCTGTTTCATCTTCGAGAGGCTGGTAGATACTATTATAAGATATAAAATTTTATAATATTGTAGACTCTGATTGGAAAGGGGAAATAGACGAGTAAATGGCTTTATTAGACTGCTTAACTGGGCTGCTTAATTAGGTGACTAGTGAAGAAGTTACACTTATAACAACTAGGTTGTTAAATGTTAGGACTAAGTACTACGCTAAAGGTCTTGAGCACCTGCTTTTAGCGCATTTGTACCGGATTAATAAGCTCGCAGTTAAATGGAACCTCATTAGCGGTCCTGGGTTCCGTCCAGGTCCACTAGGCTAATGAGGCAGTATTCAACAGCAGTAGGCAACGGTTTAATTATTTTTTTTATAATACGTTTCGTTAACAAAAGATAGAAGCCAGGTGACAGGGTGTCTCCAGAGTTATATAAAAAAGAATCATTCTAATTTGGTGTACCTAGATAGTGGGTATCAACAGCCGCTCCCCACAGGGACGTGAATGAACATTTCATTTCTCAAACTATGTTAATTATGATACAATCTTTGTCAAATTTGAGACAATTTAGAGTAATAAAATAAAGTTTTATGTCGCATTTACTTTGATGCGGTCTCTCGTAGCATGTAATTATCAGACAAAGGGACTCAACGATGACGGAGTCCCGGGCGCCCGGGTGGCTTTATCTCCGCCCAAATGCATTTTCTTTCATTAATGACTTTTTAAATTACGATAATTCAACAAAAAGTCGGACTTATTGGATGAATGGCAGGTATTATTAGTTTTATCAAGGGATCTTATATTTAATAAGTATTCTTACCTGCACATGGACTACCGACCGTGTCTTAAACCCGAATAATTTAGGTTTCGCTATCTGTGATTGTACCAACATAATCATTTTTACGTGGCGAATTATTCGCAGAATTGATAAAATATTGTTATTCAGCCGCATCTTGAATGGATTGAAAGCCATGTGGGATGATGATGATATCGAAGCTTTGAAACATTTTATGTTTTCTTTAAAATATGTGAAAAAAAAACCTAAACAGAGTTCCAATCTAATACTTGTTACATCACGTTTGAAGTAAACCTAAGCTCAAAGGAACTAGCAATTTCCTTTGAAACTTTAATTATATTGAACGTCACTGCCATTTTAAAATGATTTCCGATCAAACTAGTTTAATAGTCTATGAAACCCCGACAATAGCCGAGTGTTTACAAAGAAATCGTTGCAAAAATTGTCGACGTTTCTTTGTCATTTTCCTATAGAAAATGTTAGGGTACGGCTGAGGCCTCAATCAAGTGAAGTCTTTTGTTAATGTATTCCCGTTACAGTCCCACGGAAACACAGGTATCACCACAAACACCAGCTCTATAATCTCATCGCGGCCTCCTATTATACATAGACAACAACAGTTGGTAGGACAATGAAAAAAATCCCATAGCTGCATGGAAAATTTAATGCTATTAGAACCTATTATCCAACATACCTGGATGTAATACCTAAATGCATACAGTGTGAAAATTACCGTTTTTTTATGCCAGCTCCACATGGAGCTACAGTAGTGTTGTGACAGTTGGAATTAAATTTTTAAAACAATAATAACAGAGAATGAATGATGCTATATTTACGTTGCAGAGTCTAGGTTGTAGAAATGTCGTGGAGAATATTTAATTAAATATACAGGCGCTTACAATTGTGTATGCCTTTGCCTTTATTTCACTGTAAAATCGATTCCTTTTTGATAGTAGGAAGATATTAAAGGTACGTGGGTAGTACCCATTTAAATAGGTTTCAGAATTCAATAATCTAAATCTTATTTATTAGTAGATTGGTAACTAAAAAGAGTAAGATTACCTACTAAGTAGAAACAAGTTTAATCAATAGGTAGGTACTGTAGAGACCGTTCCAAGAAGGCGATGATATTATGGGTTGACTGGCTGGTAGGAGATTAACGAATAAACATTCATTTAAAATCGTAGAATTGTCTTGAAAGTGAAGTGCATAATTTTTTTTCATTAATTAAAAAACCCCCGTAGCGACATAAATACCTGGTAGGTACTTCGATAAGAATTGGTTTCCTAGCTTAAAAGTTTAACGTTTAAACTATTGTCTGTGGTAAGGGGAACTTAGTGGAAGGCCGAAAATCACTTTATTTTGAATATCTGTAATAAGTAGAAATTTAGTCGTGGAGGTTTGATGCACGCTTCTTATTTCCATCCGCATAAAACTTCTAAAGTAACTCTGGTACCTATATTAGGTACTCATTTTCAACGACCACATCAAGAGGAAATGCTGGCTGCATTCCCTCTTCCGCTCGTCAGTCTAAATTGAATTTCTAATAAGTAATTAATTGAAAATTTTGCACCTATGCAAAATATTTCAATCACATTTTTTAAAATATATGCCCAAAGTGGTAAAGGTCGCCGGCTTAGAGCATCTGAGCAGGGTGCCCAGAATTCTGATAAACATAATATTAAGTCAGAGAGACAACAATTAAAATGGGGTCCAAAAAAATCTAGAAGCAGCAAAAAAAAAATTAAAAAAAAAAACTTCAATTCATCTTGTCGACCGAAGTAGGTACCTATATAAAATTTATACTGGAGCAACATGATGGTGATTTGTCTGAGATGTGAACTGGTATACCCGAAAAATAAATAGAGATAAATTGAGCTAAAAATAATCCAGCTAAAAAGTGGTCATATTTTAGAACGGAACTTATTATTATTAGGTACTATAGATTATTTTGGTAATTAATATAGGCCCCTAAGTGTAGGAGCTACAACAAAAAAACTATTTAGAAATGCGCCAGTAGTCTGTAGGCACCAAATTCACTGCAGCACTGACGTCATAGTGAAATATTCCCTTTTTCTTTTACAAAGGAAAATACTCCGTACATCGCGAAATAACCATATATATAGCTACTGCGAATAGATGGTCAGGTGTGTTGCAGTCACAGTGCCTGTAGCATCGAATCAATTTGCAACAGTTTCTCCGTCCCGCTGCCCGCTACGCTCGCCGCTCGTCTCATAATCACTGTGATCACGACCGGCACTACGCCGCGGGCCGCGATTATTTCATTAAGTGCAGCCTCACAATGTCCCGGATATCAAAGTCGATGAAAAGCCCAATAGGAATACCACCGACAGCCATCGATCAACCAATTGTCTCCAAATGATACGTTATAGTTTTGTAAAAGTTATTGTTGGTCAGCAACTCGAGTTTTTTCGTACATTTCCCGATAGAAGAATGAAGCGTATAAGTATAAGCCTTTGGGTATAAAAATACCTACCTACTTTACATTACAAAAGAAAAGTACCTAGTAGGTAATATCTATCCTTCAAAACCTAATTTCATAAAATCAGGTCTTTCAATTTTAGAGATCTGTAAATCTTTTTGCCGTTGATTGATAGGTTCAACTCAAGAATATTAACACAACTTCTATATTTTATTTTTTGCTGGGTTAAATAATTAAAATGATTTCGTTAAAATCAGCACAATGTCAATGGGTCAATGGGCCAATGCGTAGGTTTTATATAAAGGTAGGCCAGAAATTAACAACCAGTGTAAGTAACAGCTAAAGAATCTTCAGGAACTACCTCCGAAATACTTCCGAAAATTCATTTCATGCAAGTTATTTGAGAACAAGGAAAATAATACACAAACTTTCTTAGAAGGCAATATACATGGATTTTATAGCAAGTGAAAATAAAGTAGATTGTGTGCATGTGGGCGTGTCCCGAGCGGCGATTGGACCAGCCCACGCCAATGCGTGTGCGCCGCACAGTAGCCACCCGACATGTTATTATTAGTTATATCTCGCTGAGTAAATCCCTTATTGCACACAGTTTTGTGTTATTTTCAATGAGATTTGTGTTCAAGGATTTCCGTTTTCCAAAGTATTACCCACTGTTTTGGTCTGAAGTGTATTTACCAAGCCTAAGCAGGTTGATTCATTATGTGGGTGTTCATAAAACATTTAAAGGCATAAATGACATGCGTGCGAGCAATCGTTTAAGATATGTGACCTTAGGAACAAATAACCGGCCTTACCATCCCACCAAACCCACCAGTCAGCTTCCTAAGAACGTTTAAACGTCTGATATTACCAATAATTGAAGACGCATCATTAAGCCTGCCGGGGCTGGTTCTATGTAGATTACTCGTAGTTATCAAGAATTTGAGCATCGATCGACCTATTACAGAGGTACGAGCACTAGGGGCGCTTCTTCGTAATAACCATGATGATACCTGAAATTATATGATTTGTGAGGAATTTTGTTGAAAATGGCGAAAACATTACAGAAAAGTACAGGGGTCGTAACGATGCAGGGCGGCGCTTTGGCCCCGCGGCCCCGGGGCGACCGCTCCGCAGGCCGTATGCAAATTAAACGTAATCAAAATAATAATTTCGTATGAGGCAAGCAGAAACAGAACGGTACAAGAGAGTGGTCGAGCTCTCGCTCTAGCGCCCGCATCGTTGATCGGCAAGAAAGAAAAAACACCTGCAGCACCAAACTCCGTCCATCGGAAATGCAAATAGCCAGCGCCCGATTCACTTTTATTATTTTGTATTGTTTCAACTAACGTAATTACACACAATAGCGACTTAATGCGCGATATTACTGTAAGTGGAGTGAAATATTTCAGTAGTGATTATATGGTTAGGCTGGGCAGTCAAAACGTGGTGAAGTCCGCTATATGAACGATATATGTAAGTAAATTACTTTAATTGTACTTTCTAGTAGCGATCATAGGCATACAAAAATTATAGACTATTTGTCCATTATGCGTTATTTATAGGACTTAATGAAGTTACCTAGGTAAATGTAAGCTGAATAAGTATGTAACCAAGCAAGTAGGTTTGCATTATCTGCTTACCTACAGATTTTCATCGGTGTTCATTTACAAGTTTTGTTTCTTTTTCTCGACATTTTACACAGTCCCAAACTAAGCAGAGCTTGTACTATGGGTACTAGACAATGGATCATAATACTTATATTTTTTTGTAAATACATACATACTTATAATACATAATAAACACCCAGACGAACACAAACACTTATACCTATTCATCACATAAATATTTGTGCATGTCCTGTGGAAATCGAACCCACAGTCCGGTCCTCGAACCACTAAACCACAGCCTAAAGATCGTCGTTGTTGTTGTATACTTAGAAACTAGGTACCTATTTTAGAAAATTGATTCAAATCTGCTGCAGGAACGAAAGTAACACAAAATAGGGATTTCTCAATTAGCTTTTTTATGCCGTTTATTTTCATTTGACACTTCTCTTATTCAACTCAGTACGCCGTTGGCCAGCCTTTTATCCTTGTGATGTGAATCTTTGTTCTCTGTTTATAACTTCACTAGCTTCTGCCCGCGACTTCGCCCGCGTAGCGTGATGATATATAGCTTATAGCCTTCCTCAATAAATGGGCTATCTAACACTGAAAGAATTTTTCAAATCGGACCAGTAGTTCCTGAGATTAGCGCTTTCAAGCAAACAAACAAACAATAATATAATAAGAATGTAAATCAGCCGTGTCTGTACATTGCTTGTATTTACAAAATAACTAATTTGGGGACTCAGAATCAGTAACACAATCCATTTCTATTATTTTAAAATACCCGATAATTAATATACCCAAAGAATATACCACGTATGTATGTATATATATATATAAAATAAAATAATAAAAAAAATTGCAACGTGTGTTAATCTTTACTGATGCCGAAACAGTTATTTGAGATTTTGATCTATGTAGGTAAGTCTGTTTAAATTTCCATGCTTCACGTCAATATAATATAGGTCAGAAATAAGGTATTCAGGCGTACACAAAAATATGGAAAACCAGATTTTCGAGGTGGTTAGTTGAAACTTGGAGAGGATAACGTCTGTCAGGTCAGCTAGATACAGTCAGCAACAACAACTTTATTAAAAAAACAGCCCGCAACTTTTACTAGATTGTGTCCATCTCGATGGAAGGTGTCCAATGCTGCGTTTTCCGGTGAGTGTGTGTGTGGTATCCACTCGAGGTCTTCAAATTCCTACCCAAACTGCCATCTGTTCCATCTTTTCAAGTATTTCAACATCTAAGTACCTCTTTCTTTCTACAGGTTTACTTTTCTCGGATTCAACCACATGGAGAGAAACGAGACAACATTGAATCAAAGAAACAAACTTAATTTATGTTACGCACATGAAATTTGGGCTTTACTCTGCTACTGATAGGCATACTGATAGGCATACTTATAGGTGGTATTTTATTTACGATTTCAACTTGATAATAGTGTATACCTACTATCCACCTAAGTTATAAATTGGCATCCACCTTTTATGGTATAGGAACATCGCTTCAGGCTTTTTAACAAATAGGGTACTAAGATTATTAAGTGTAAAGGTTACGCTTTAGCATTTACCCTTCAGTTGATATACATATATAAATAATATCTACCTAGAATATGAATTGGAAAGATCGTGGAATTTTGAGGATAACGAATAGGTATTCGAAAGTACTTAGGTAGTGCGTAGTAGATAGATATGAGAACTTATAAAAAATATGAACGTTAACAACAATAAAAAAATCTGCAGAGGGTCAATACAAGCTTTAAAGTGAATACACATGAAATTTGTTAACAGCTGAAACACGGCAAAACTTGCCCGTTTGATGAATCAACTTGATTTTTACAAAACACGTTACCTACTTCAGTTTGTGGAGAGGATTATAAAGGTTTGTACTCTTAGCCTTCCCGTTCTAAGCAGTAACTCTTAACTGTAGGTGACAATACAAGTTATCTTAGGTAAAACCTTCCTAAATTATACTTAGGTAAACGCATGGTTGAATAAGTTATTGCTTGTTATCCTTTTACTATGGGTGCCTACTTACCACTTATAGGTAGGTCGCTCCCATATTTCTACTCATCGTTGTTGGTACGCCAAACACAGCAACTACCTACAGGAACATGGTCAGAGTAGGTAGTGTTGTCAGAGCTACCGTTTAATTAAGGCCACGCTTGGCTAGCCGCGGGCCAGTGGTTAGATCTCGTCACGCTGCACGCCAATTGGACACGATTAAAAATAATTTTCATTTTTGATGTCATTTCGCTCGTTACAGTAGTCCCTGATGCGAGTAATACCACTGTTCATATATTTACTAGCGGTACTGCATACCGCATTATTTGCGTCAAAGATAATCACTTTGTTTCCATCATGGAGAAACAGCTGGGTTACTTTGGTTGGTAGCACGTTGGTGGTAAGCTAACAAGTAGATACAGTAAGCATATATCTGAACGAACAATTGTTCAATTATCAGCTTAGAGCGTTGAATAATGTCTAAATGATACAAGGGATGTTTCAGTCTTGATTAATTAAACGGATCCTGAGATACAGCTTGACATCTCTGATGTATAGACACCCATACATAGAAGAGATCATCACGTCTTTTGGTTTTTAATAATTAATTTTGGGACACATTCCTTATCCTAATACCTGTAGCTTTAGGTGAGCAAAGCCGCGGGCAAAAGGTAGTTATATATTATAAGTAGGTATATATTAAAGGTAGTATAACGTATAAATACGAGTAAGTATAAATAACGTAGATATTACTTAACTTAGAATACAATAAAGTATAAAATAAATAATGATGCTAGCCTACTGACGACTTCACTGGTTGATTAAGTACCTACCGTTTCGTAACTTGTACGTACCTAAATGCACAAATACCAACATACATGCTATAATTATATTTAATTCTTACTATTTTCTAACACAATTTGCACGCTACGCCGTAGGTACAGCTTTTTGATTTTAGATTGAATGTACAGAATCAGTATTATGACTAATTCTACCAAATAACGTAAATAGTTTTACATTAATATTAAAAAAGTGTGCTTAAACTAATTTATTTACATTAATTTGTTTTATTACATTAATAATACATTATTTATATGAATTTCTAGGGCTGCTACGCCGTAGCTGACGTAGCAAAGACTACGACAATGTTGGATCACATTTATCGTAATTTCAAATGTGATTCAGTCTCAATGTGAACTATGTTTTTTATTTTTAGGCTCTTATTTAATACCTGTATACTGGCGGTGATACCAGCACCATTCCGGTTTTGCCCAATACCGTGGGAATTTACCAAAATCCATCGACTTCTGAGCATAATTCCTTGCTTCTGGATTTTAAACTCCCTGACACTGACTGAATGTAAACTCTATTCAGTATTCAGACGGTGTTACAATTTATGAAATTTGCTTATAGATAGGTATACCATAAGTTTGGTATACACCAAATATGTACTCCAAGTATCTTCTATACTCTATTACTAATATATAAAGCTGAAGAGTTTTTTTGTTTGTTTACTTGAACGCGATAATCTCAGGAATTACTGGTCCTATTTGAAAAAATCTTTCAGTGTTAGATAGCCCACTTATCACGCTAAGACTAAGTAACTATTCCACGCGGACGAAGTCGCGGGCGGAAGCTAGTGTATTATATTTACAGATTCGTTTTACATACAAGCCCCTATTATTATATTGTGGTAATTATTTCCTTGTTACAACATATTTCCTAAATATATTAGATTATATACGAAAGAATAGCAGCAAGGCAATTTCCTGATATCATACAAACATAATGATGGAAGTATGTAGCAATACATGAGCATAATCGTGAATACATACGTGCATAAGTAGCATTTACCGGCACAAGGGCACTGGTTATTACGCAAATTACCACAAATAACAGACCGTTGACAATTAGATGATTTTCTTGAAGGAGTCATAATTGGTATGTAAGTATCTTCCTTAGACACAGGTGAACATGTAACATTACATATAGGTACGTAGTATAACACTACCATCACGCCTACTGGCCTACACCCCCAAGGATAAGGTCATCAAATACTTACCCCGTAGATGAAGCCTTCAGGAATTTTCTTTACATACGATTACGATTAGCCTATTGTGTCCCACTGCTGGGCAAAGGCCTCCCCCTCATGTCTCCATCTATCACGATCTTGTGCTATTTGGACCCAATCTGCACAAAAGGTATCAAAATCGTCGCGCCATCTCTTTTTTGGTCTGCCACGACGCCGCCTATCGGTATCAGGGCTCCACTTAGTGGTAATTTTGGCCCACCGATCATCGGACATGCGACACACATGGCCAGCCCAGCTCCATTTAAGCTTAGCGACCGTTTGCGCTACGTCAGCAATTTGGGTTTTGGAACGCAATGTAGTGTTTCGTATACGCTCTGTTCTTTTTACGTTAAGCATACTGCGCTCCATCGCCCGCTGACAAACCTTGAGTTTGGACTTTTGGGTGTTTGTAAGTAACCAAGTCTGTGCGCCGTAAGTTAATATGGGGAGTATACACATGTCCATAAGTTTCCTTTTCAGTTTCTTTACATAATATTTAATTTTTCCATGATGTAGATAAAGTTAGCACAGTATAAGAGTATTTTAGAAAAGTCAATAAATAAAATACCTATGTAGGTATGTAATATGTAGTTGTATAGTAGGTACCTAAATACAACGAAGCAAAGAAGAGTCTTTGCCTCGTTATATTTATACTTATAGTTGTTTTAAAATAACAATTGCAATGCGCATTAGAAATAATGCCTCGTTAGTCTTGTGGTCTTGGGCTCTTGGGAGCGACTGCTACGCCAGAGGTCCCTGGTTCGGTTCCCAGGTCGAGCAATGCGTTATTGAGGTTTTCTATGAAATGCTGGGTAGTAGCTCGGTGTTTGGAATTTGTGCCCGGTTAATGGCAATCGGCACGCCCCCTATTAGGTACTCATGGGACCTAATCATACCGGTGAACTGTGGGTGTAGGAACCTTAGTACCTATACCTCTGCATAACCCTTTGGAGAATACGGACGATATTATGTAGAAAGATGCCGAAACTGAAGTCCAAGCCGGACAAAAGGTAAGTACTAACATTTCTTGAAATGTAACTTTTGTCTTGAAATGTTGGTAATACCTACATACAATTGCTATGGTGTTCTGAGTAATGAATAATGCATAACTAAGGTGAGCATTATGGGTTGAGAATGAGATCATCGCGGGTTACACCGCAGGTACCAGTTAATAATAAAATATTGAAACTACATAAAACTAAGACTAAGTCGCCACGAAAAGTGGCATTACCAAGTGATTTCAAAGCCTGCTTAGGTACACATATAGGCACCGTAGGCCTGAATCCTCATTACCATACAGGCTAATACCTACACAAACGATTCGAGTTCACGCTTTTACCGGCAGTCGGCATTACCGACAGTTCGGCGGCGGCAGTGCGTTAGATGTGCGCAATTTGCCTCCATTTGCTGTAATGACAGGCCGCGTCTGCGCTCATGGATGCTGCATAATGAGCCGATCCCACCGATTGATCTGCGAGTCTACACCTACCTACAGGTTGGCATAGCTCGTAGGTAGCTGCAAGCAATGCTGCTCTAGCATTACTGTTGTAATTAGAAGTGATTGGAGCAATTTGCTCAGGATATCGGAGGCTACGGTAGGTAAATATGTGCGGTTGCGGTTGCAGTTGATGAAAATAAAGCGTTACTGTACTATTTTTAAACAGGTAGCTATCGGATAGGTACTGTAAGAGTTTAGAATAAGGAGTTTTTATTGTGCGCGCCCAGGCACGTAGTACATTGGAACAAAAAAGTAAGTAGTTTTGAAATGTCTACAAAATAATTTTATTATTGTCATTCTATAAGAATTTTCCCTTGAGCAATAAACAAGTCGTGATTGCTCTTATTGTGCATTATTTTATTTCATTAAGATCAAAAACCCCCCATTATCTTACGCTCGGTCCTCTACAGTACCTACCTAACAAGTGGAAATACCTACATAACTTTATATAAGCTTCATAACTCGATGTACCTACTATGTTCTATTATCCAGAAATTGATGTTTACATCAGTAACAATCACAAATTAAGTACTTACTAGTAATATATCAAGGCAACTTATTTTAGTTATGAAAGATGAAGAAAAATATTATTTAGATTCATTATAAATAATTAGGTGCACTCCAAGAAATTTTGGAGACGTTTTTATGAGTTTCTGGAGAAAACCACTTTAAATAAGGACAAAAATTCGTTTAAAAACTTTTCACACTGTGGGAGAGCCACTCGACAAGAATGTGAATGTGAGTTATACCATGGACTCACAGAAAACTGACGTGCAACAACGCTTACGTTGTGTTTCGCCAAATAAGTGAGGATATCAGGATACCGGAGACCCAAACCCTTTTTAAAGACGGGCAACGCACTTGCGGCTCCTCTGGTGTTGCTGATCGGTCTGCTCATTTGCCAATACTACTACATAAAAAAATATAAATCGATAACTATCTAATAAATAATAGAGCTTCAATTTAAGGGTTGTTTGAACAAGTCGGGCACGGATTGGGAGCGGCGCCGTTGAGGGTGCCCTACTGGAACGAATGAGTTACAAAAGCATATGTTTTGAGCCCTAGAGTACACCTTATCATTTACCACATTACGTGCGCAATGATTATAGTAATCTGCTCATGAGGGCACAATAGCGCTGCACTCGCTCGCCGTGCCACCACATGCGCGATACTATAAACAGGATGATTTAAAAAATATTACAACGTACCTACCTTTTTGAATTATGTAATATCGTTTTCTTTTATAAAAAAAACCTTGTCCCTCATTAGGATTTTCTCTTGTATCGTGACTTCGTGAGTGCTTTTACAAACACAAATTCTCAAGTACACAAACACCCAGACCCAACTAGCTGTATGTCAAACAAATATTTGCTCCGTGTGAGATGGAACCTTTGACTTAGATAGAAGCTCAGCCGCTACGCCAAAATATTGATCTATAAGCTACCTAACCAAAAATATACCGTTACACTAATATTCCCGAAGTGTTAGGCAGAGACTTACTAATGTACACCCGCAGTTCAATCGATATACCGCAAAACGTATTAAAAAAAATAAGTTTCGATGTTATATTAACTGCCGAATAAGTTAATAATCTTTATTTTATTTTTAATCCTGCTCCATTAAAGGTCCAAGTTTAGGTTTACACCTACTCGGTTTTCTCAAATAAAGTTTTTTTTTTACTATGGCAAATTCTATAGACAGGTCCTATACCTACCCTATTTATAGTGTGTAAAATCGGATCACATTCTTCAGCAGCCAAGAATTGAACTGATTTTCTCTACAATTTTTTTATAACGAATTTATTTTAATTTTTATATTTCTAGTCTAGAAAAATTATGTCGATCATTAATTTTATACGCTTGCAACAATACCGTGGCCGACGGCGGTGTGCATTCTCTCGAAGTGTCTACACAGTACCAAAACAAATCGTAATTCAATCATAATTTATTCAAAGTGTGTTATTTATTCGGATTCCGATACCGTTAATCTGATTCTTGCTCTACCCACTATTTCGTCCTACTACCATACTTCACTGGATATAAATGAAAGCGGGTGCAATTCTTGATAACTTTGCCTAGTTTGGAACGTTTTTCCAGTCATTTATTTCCAGTGAAGTATAGTAGACGAAATGGTACGCTAGGAACCTAGATTAACAGAATCTCGATTCGAATAATAATGCGATCATGTGGTTGCCGGTTCGAACCCCACCCATTGCACTACCGACGTGATCCCACTCGTAACATAAGCATATTTAGCTTAGCACGAGGGGTTAACAAGAATACTAGTAATGTGTGACCCACATTGCTAGTAAGCTTTTAAAAAAATATATGTTTACATTATACGATTTATTTTGGTATTAGGTTTTTGTGGGCTATCCAAGCTCCACTGGACTCTTAAGTAGTATGAATTGATATATCAAAGATACTGCATGCCTACCATAAAATAATCAATATATCGAAAACAGAAACACCGTGTAGGTTTGTATTCACAATTGTATACATTTAATAGAAAATATGACCCTTTCACTGTTCAACATAATTAAGGAGTGCGCGGCGGAACAAAAGAGTCGATCGCTACATGTTGTTAACAATGTTTTATTCGTTGGAATCGGTTGACAATGGCGCGCCCCGGTACCCTTTCTTCGACAATTTAGCGCGCAGCAGTCTCCGGAAGTTAGACCTCCACCCTGGAATTAGAGATCCTTAGGCTCTCCGGGACTCGTATTGTTGAGCTAAGAACTCCGCCCCGCAAGAACTTTAGCGTCACAAGTCAGCACGTGACACGGTATGCGTTCAAATTTCAATAAAGTAAAGGGGGCCTATATGAAATGCCGTTACTTCTGCAGTAGGTACCAGAACTTTTTCTGAAAATAAAAAACAATGATTATATTTATTTTATTGTATAAGAGCACTGCCCTATAGCATACCTAGGTGGGTATTAGATAGGTAGCCCTTACAGCTACGAGAAATATAACCAAGAAATAAATTGAAAATCCATCTTTACGAAAACTTGCAAACTTAAATCACATAATAGTTACCTATTTAATAGATATAATCACAGTACTAGCTAATCGATGACAACAGACCATTTAAAACACATAATTGACTATCTACCTATAGAACCAAAATGATCCCGTTGGGTCCAGTGATTGACCTTGTCCAGTCATGAACTGCAACCACTGATTACCAAATTACCGACTGCCCTCGCCTATACTTACCGCGCCGATTTAAATAATAAATATCTTATCTAAATAACACCCAAGCATTGTTTTGCCCTCGAAGATCATAATACATAATGACGTATATTAACTCACATCACTAATAAAATTAGGTTTGCATCGTAATTTGCCTTAATTTTGCTAGAATCATGTCTGAATCAGACCCAAATTTACAAAGTGGATTTCCAGACTGAAATCATAATAAGGAAACGGTCATTCTGCCCTAAAAGCCTTACGCTTATATATTACTAACTGTGGCCCGCGGTCTTACTCCCATCCCGAAAGATTTTAGAGACATCAGGTAACCTATATCCTCCTGCGAAGTCTGCCCTAAAAAGCCTTACGCTTATATATTACTAACAGTGGCCCGCGGTCTTACTCCCGTCCCGAAAGATTTTAGAGACATCAAGTAACCTATGAAGTAGTTAGTATTAAGAGAATAACCTATGAACCTATCCTCCTGCGAAGTCCAATCTATGTCTACTTGATTTCAACATTTAAAATACTTAGTACGTACTAGCGCCCCGCCCCGGCTTCGCACGGGTAAAAATTTACATAATCAGCTCGTCAAGATAGTAAATCATACCCTACATACCGATCAACAGCGAGCAGCAATGTAAGTACTCCATTAATTATAACTAAGTATTTGACCTATACATTACCTATTTGAGTATGAAAAGTTCGTTCGACGTAGGTAGATACTGTGTGGTGCTATTCCGAATGTATCATGTTTTAACCCATGTTCTATCCACCTGCTCTAGGTTAACGACTAGGTATTCAAACTCTCTCAAAGAATCTCCAGAGAAGAATAAATTTTGGTGTATCTATAGATGGGACCTCGGAGAAGGACGTAAGCTACATTGTCTCGAAACATACTTTGAGACGTCAGTCAAACCGTGGGTACAGCTAGTAAACTAGAAATAATAGATAATATCTATACTAATAGGTACCTATATAAAACTGAAGAGTTTGTTTGTTTGTTTATTTGCTTGAACGCGCTAATCTCAGGAACTAGGTACTGGTCTGATTTGAAAAATTCTTTCAGTGTTAGATAGCCCATTTATTGAGGAAGGCTATATATAGGCTATATATCATCACGTTAAGGCTAAGTAACTATTCCACGCGGACGAAGTCGCGGGCGGAAGCTAGTGTTAAATAATTCAAACCAACTCATACCAAGAACTCTAAAAACTAATGTTCGGTACCTATTACCTAGGAAACATCCCTAACCGATCTAATGATGAGCGTATGAGCGATGTTCACAGTGAGGCTACTAATTAATCCGCCATATTAGTTAATTGTCTCCGCCCGCTCCCGCGCTCGCCACGCTCTACTCATGCTTATAATTGCAGTTCTGTTTCCGTTAAATTAAGTACATAAGTATTAATTTTTGCGATCACTAGCTGACTGTGGGGATGTTTTATAAAGAATCGTTCGCTATTACTGTGTTTTGTTCTTCTGAAACTGTAAAAAATAGGGGTATTTGACCTTTAGGTAAGGTTGAATTTGCTTCAATTGCTGAAACATTAATGGGAAGGTGGGTAAGATAAATAAATAAACCTAATAACACTTTCAATAGCCAAGTGGTCCTGACCGCGACTGCTACGCTAGAGGTCCTGGGTTCGATTCCCAGGTCGAGCAGTATTATTGGGTTTTTCTATGAAATTCCCAGTAGCAGCTCGGAGTTAGGAATTTGTGCCCGGCGAATACCGGCAAACCGGCGAATACAGGCGAACTGTGGGTGTACATTAGTACGCCTCTGCCTAACCCTTCGGGGAATACAGGCGTGATGGTACCTATGTTATGTTAATAACACTTTCCTCGACATGGGAATCGAAACCAGGATTGCCAGCGTAGCAACGCGCTCACAGATCCTACAGTTACAGTACGATCAGATAATATAAGTAGGTACGACACTAATAAGAACTAAGTAGGTAATTACCTAAATATTGGGTATTTTAAATAAAATTGTGTTTATACGGTGTAGGTAGAAATTGAAAACAGTGAGGATTTTAAAAGTTAATGTTAAGTAAATGGCCGTATAACCGTATTATTTTAGATTTCACATGTAAATGGCCGGGCGAGGCGTGCATGCCGCGGGCGGTGGGCGTGCGCCGATACTCTGACCAATAGCAGACCACGACAAACATACCAAATATTTTCCCTTTTTTCTACAGCCATTTATATTAATTGAGTGCATTTGCATATTTTGACCATTACACGGAAAATACCTCGGATAAATATGTCTTGGTAGGTATGTAGGTAAAATACACGCGTCCTCTGAGTCGGCTACCTGAACCAGCAGGTAAATATGTACCTATTATATAGCTATACCTACCTATAGGTACCTATACATAAAAAACTACGTCCATAAGTAAACCTACCTACCATAAGTAGGTCTGACATAGATAATAAGTATTTATAATTTAATGCACATATTTATACAGTTTGTCAGCCTTCTGCCTTCTGGTTAGATATATCTCAGTAGAATAGTATAATTCGCTATTTACTTAACTGCTAGCTGCTTTACAAAATAGTTCATTTAAGCAATAAAATTGCTGAATGGCGTCCAGCTGGATTGTTTATTACGATACGTATGTCAAAACCGCTACCCACGTTTCGTTGTTTTTTAGAATTACTTAATTGCAATTACGATAAGCGTTTTGTGTAAAACAGCAAACATTTGTTTTGTGTAAACATTTAGTTATATTTTTACGGAATTTTGCAATCAAATTTAGTTTTGACGTGGTAAATTCGGGATGAAATTTGTTTATATTGGTTAGTGTAGGTTAGAATTGTGACCAAACAACCAAACATAGAAGAAATTTGGGTTAAGGCTGATCGTTTCGCTGAGCCCGCCAAAAATTGACGATTGACACTACTTTTAGCTACAATATCGATTTAGGTAAGAACAAGCAAAGGTTTTAATTCTCAGTTGTGAATATTGTATAGCTTAAGTCGCAATTACTACAGCTAGGAATCTAGAATGTGTTATAGACCTACAAATTGCAAAAAACCAATTGTAATTTGAATTTGGCGGGCTCAGCGAAACGATCAGCCTTAACTTGACGAGCGTATGCTATTGTTACGCCTTTGCTTTTCCGACAAAAAAATATTAGTAAGTAGGAATTTGCCGCGTTTTTGTTTTCTTCAAATACTCGTTAAGTTTATTTTAATTGCTTTAATTTTATTTTTAATAAAGGCTTAACTATCTCATATTATTATTGTGTTATTTTATTCGCAAACGGTACGAAAAGTAGAGTATTTTCCTCGGTGATAAAGGTGTCTTAGTCTTGGGTGAACTTAAATCCCTCGCTACACTCAGGACTCGTCGTAAGTTAAGTAAGTTAAGTTTTTAACACCCTCGCTACGCTCGGGAGTAAACCTCGAGTCCTTCGTTACGCTCGCGATTTAAAGCGTCACCCGCGACAGAAGACACTGCTTTATCCCCTTGGTTAGGTAATAATCTACTATTTAATCCATCCAGGATAACTATCTTTTTGTGATTAATTATTTGTTTTTTTTTTAGTGTTTTGTCTACTTCAAACTTCGAGTTAAGATCTCTTCTTCGTCCTGTTATGAGATTATATTTGGAAACCAATATTATTCTACCTTTAAACTATAAATAAATGGAAACATTTAAGTACCTGTATTATATATATCTATCTACCTACCTATAGCTATTGTTACGAGCTGTTACAAGCTCTTATATATAGAGCGTTTGTTTGTTACTATTACGAAATGCAGATGTCGCTTCATAACTTCAAATCGGGACATGCCTCGAATTGGCTCAAGTACAACTATATTATTATACTCTTTGCCACACCGCAAATGAAGCCCGACATAACTTATCTTATCGGAGGGGGATTCAGAACGGTTGTAACATGTCGTACGGTCGTATGCCTATGTAGCATTTTTCCACCCATAGGTGGACACACATGCACACATTGCATTCTTTTAAATAAAACTGTAAAATTTACATTGGGCTTCGTTTTGTTTCGATATCTAGTGTAGTGACAATGTCGTCCTCATCATAAAACTACTACAGTAATCCCCAATCTTTTTGGCCGGGCTGAAGTTGTTGCACCCACCTTCTTGCGCATGGTACAGTCGAGTGGAAAATGACTAATGCAAATATCCTATTTAGTACCTATTAGATTTAGATCACTAAGTGGATAGATTTTTATTATACATAATTATGCATAAACATAATATACATATAAAATATTTATTTATTTAAAACAGGTTTACACCTTCCATAAAAGTCACACCCTTATGAAGAGGTCCATTCCATCGGAAGAATGATCGTCTTCGTCTTCAAAATCCGTTTCCGATTCATCTGGTTCATTTAGCTTCCACGAATGCACAATTAATCAGTCAAATTTTTCAATAATTCGGTCCCTTTTATCTACTTTATTGCATAATGCCTTCCAATCCAATAACACGATACCGACAAACAATAATAACAAAACACTAATGAACAATAATAGCAAAAACACTAACTACCAATAACAAAATAACGAAAACGAAATGAACTATTCTGAACTCGACTGTATTCTCAGAACGCAAAGGAGGAGGCTGCGCGCGGGTGACCGCGGTGGATGCTCCGTACACCCGCGCTCTTCCATCTTCCCCTATGATACCTTAAAATGCATTCTGCGCAGCAGCACGCGGCTATGTTCAGCCCGGCCAAAAAGATGGGAGAGTACTGTACGTATGTACTATGTATCAAGCTGCAAGGACATATATCCATGTCTATTACACATAACTAAGCTCTATCTAAATAGTCTCTGGATGTATGATGTTGCATTTGCTACTGTCTTAGTCTGTGTATCACAGCTGTCACTGTCAGATTTAGGATGTCATCGTCAATGTCACTCGTCACGTCATAACATCTTTCATCTTGCATGACAAGAAAAATAAAATTGGGTTTTGTATCGAAATATTTATTACATTACATCTACACTACAGTTTAGAAAGTATTTAAATAGTTTAAATCAGTAATCACAGGAAACTGTGGAACTGATTTAATTTTTATGATAACGATTCGTATAAGTTTCAATTATTTGTGGGCCCATAATAAAACCTCAAAAGGTTGGTTTATTATATTTTGGCCTAGAAATAATAATTATCTATAACCTAATTATCAATTATCATATAATTTTGTGAATCTAATTAATTCCTAATCCACCACTGAGATGACACCAAGAAGACCAAATCCTTAGTAGATATTACTAATTGCAATTACCTACTTGAGTACATACTCAAGTAGGTAATTGCAATTAGTAATATCTTTTGTAATTTACAGATGCAACTTACATCTGACCCACGACGTGCCGATCGGGAACGTCGTTTCAAACCCCCGCCACCAACATCAGCACCAGCTGAAGACCTCACCACTGATTACATGAATATTTTAGGTACTTACATTTTCTTTTTATCTGTAAGTATATAAATAGCCTTGACCAAGATTACATTTAAAAATATACAACATAACTTCTAGGTATGGTGTTCTCAATGTGTGGACTCATGATGCGTCTCAAATGGTGTGCATGGACTGCTGTCTTCTGTTCCAGTATTAGTTTCGCTAATTCCAGAGTTTCGGATGATACCAAACAGGTTGGTGTTTTAAGAACAAAATTTCCATCTCAATAGCCACAGTAGGTACCTAATATTTATATTCTTGTGTACAATTGTAAAACAACAACACTAATTTATTATACATTTTTAATTGATTCCTTGTATGACAGCTTATTTCTTAGCCTTATAATGTTAAAATATTCTTTAAAAAAATAAACCTAGACTCTGGATTACCTAGATTGCAAAATATGTTTGTAAAACATTATTATTATTGTTGTTCACAAACATAGGGCAAGAAGGTTTGTATTTTAATTAATGATTGTTGTATTTTTAAATATCATTTAACTTTTTTTTTCAGATTGTTAGCTCCTTTATGCTGTCAATATCTGCAGTTGTTATGTCATACCTACAAAATCCAGCACCAATGTCACCTCCGTGGGCTGCACTTACAACATGATATTTTTATATTATTTGAAATATATTATGAAATTAGGAATATACCTTTCAATACCATACAATATTATTATTTTATGAACAGTAATAATCACAGAACAGAAGTTATACTAAGAACAATAATTTTGATAACTATATGATGAAAAATTAAATTGATCGGCGATCTTTTCGGAACCTTTCGGAAAATACAGGCTTGTTGGCGTATTATCTATAAATAGTTTCCGCCCGCGACTTCGTCCGCGTGGAATGGTTACTTAAGTCTTAGCGTGATGAAACTGAAAGATCTAACACTGAAAGATTTTTTCTTATCGGACCAGTAGTTCCTGAGATTAGCGCGTTCAAACATACAAACTCTTCAGCTTTATATATTACTAGCTTCTGCCCGCGACTTCGTCCGCGTAGCGTGATGATATATAGCCTATAGCCTTCCTCAATAAATGGGCTATCTAACACTGAAAGAATTTTTCAAATCAGACCAGTAGTTCCTGAGATTAGCGCATTCAAGCAAACAAACAAACAAACTCTTCAGCTTTATATATTAGTATATATAGATGTATAGACTGTGTTATTTAAAAGTCCATTTTACGTATGTCTTCTTTTTATACTACCCACTGACCTCCATATTACTATTCTCAATAGTAGACCGTACACTAGTACCAAGCAATAAAATATATGGGGATCAGTGAATATAAAATTCTTGAGATCAGTGTTACTTTAGTTGGCATTATTTTAGTCTTGTACTGTTATTACAAAATAATGACATTTTAGGCCCGTAGCAACTACTCGTACAAGCTTGCGTTCGACCACTTCCTATGCAGAAAAATAAAAACCTGAATATAAAAAAATATATAGCAGCTGTGCGATTGGCTTCTACGCTACGTGTCGTGGGTTCGATCCCCACATGGAACAAATATTTCTATGATCTACAGGCAGTTGTTCAAGGCGGATCTGGGTGTTTTCGGTATGTGATATTATTACTGTACTGTACTCTTACACAGGAGAAAATCCTAGTGTGTCATCGTTTTTTTTACTACCCACTCATAATATATAGTGACCTAATATAATTAATTTATAAATATTTCTTGGCCCACACTGAGTAATTTCTCCTGTAGGTATCGGCTTCCTACGTTTCCAAACACCAATTTTCACAAATAGAGACTCGAAAGTAGGTAGGTACCGTGTTTGTTCCGTGCGGGATTCAAACCCGTGGGGCCGCGGCCGTCACGTAGAAACCGTTCGCTCCACCAAACATAAGTTTTGGGCTTAGCCCAAGGTTCTGAGTACTTAGAACGTTGTACAGAAATAGACGATTTGGATAAATAGTGTAAGGGCAGTCCCCGACGGCTTTTCTTGGATTTCTAAATATAATAATAAGTAGATAGATGAGCATGTGTACTGAAAGAAAAATTTCCTCGTGTTCGATTAAAAAAGTCGGGCGGATTGTGTTGAGTCGTACAACTCAATAGCAATGCCGAGGCGGGCTACGGGAGGAGCGGGGCGGACGCGACGGGTCGACATTCCACCGTTCTGCGCGGCCACACCTTAACACCTAACGAGTCAGCTGTTACTTGCGTTAACGCACAGCCGCGTACTCGCCTTGTATCAATTACTGTCATAATACCGTAACCTCTTGCATTTCAAATTAATTTTAATTAGTATTGTTAATTGTTGTTCAAGTGCATATTATATACATCATTTATATACAGTCCACTTGTGTTATTACCTCATCCGAGGGCTTCACAACCCCATGAGATTGTTTCTTTTCTGAATTAGTTAGGTAGGTACCTAGAAATGTTCTGTTCTGTAGCCCAAGCACGAACACTTCGAAAACGGATTCGTATCGAAATCGAGAATAATTTGTATGAGAAGGAGGTGAATGAACAAAGATGAAACGAAAGTGGTGTGCCAGGATCATTGCAAGTGTAGTCTCTGCCTACCCTATATCCTACATCTGTCTACCAATGGTAGACAGATGTGAAAATATGTATGTAGGTATCTATGAGATTTGTAGCAGAAAAAAACTCATTCGATACGAATTCGATAGTTGTTCGTGCTTGGGCTACTGAGCTGTAATAATAATCACCAATAATCTTTAATTTTGTCATTATTAAAACTCTGAGGCAAAAATTTTGTGAGCCAGCGTGAGGCTTGGGGCTTGGCTGTGTGTGAGTTTCTTTCTTTGATTATGTACCTACTCTATTATTTGACACTGGTAAATACACAAAAAGAGTGGCGCCATAATAAAAAAAAACTATTTTAAAATCACGGGGAACGAAAAGCGAAGTGCAAGCGAGAGATATTAGAAAGAAAAACAGGTTTATGAGGTAAAGGTTTATAGTAAACCACGGGACTAAACTATGTAGGGACTTATTTTGTTAATAATAAGAAAACTAAAATAATTAACAGCCAAACCACCTGAACCGAAACGAAAAGATTTGTTTGTAAACAGCCCCCTCCCTCACTTATCATTTAAAAGCTGATCAAATTATCTCTACCTATCCCTGATCCTCTATCGGCTGATCGTTTAGCTGAGCCCACCAAATTCAAATTACAATTGGTTTTTCGCAATTTGTACATTATATTATAGATCCATAGCTGTAGTAATTGCGCCATTAGCTGTACAATATTCACAACTGAACATTATAAACTTTGCTTTGTCTTGGTGTCAACTGTCAGTCGATCACAGAAAATGGTGTCAAGGCGCTCGCGAGAGCGTGCCCTACCCCTAGCCTGAAGACTTTTATATGTAGAGGTATGTTATATTATACGTTGCAGAAGCTAAAAGTAGTAGTAATCGTCAATTTTGGCCAAAATTTATGATTGACACTACTTTTAGCTACAATATTGATAGAGAAGCAAAGGTTTGATTGACGTGACGGTTACCGAAGAGGATTATGAACTGTTAAACAGAAATCAGTCAAATTCTAATCTCTGTATTCTAATTCCGTTATCGTTAGCTTTAAAAGCAAGCGAAAAGTTGGACAATATTATTCTAAAACCAATACATATACATATATAAAAAAATGTAGTGCTCTAAGAAATAACATTGATTTGGTGATCTTTTTTTGAAAAAGTTTAGTTTTGATAATCTGCAGAGAAACTAGCGCCGGTGGTAATCGACGGTACTAGCAGATCTAGGTCTATGGTTTATGCTATAAAAAGTATCGATACCCTTAGGTAGGTATCGAAACTTTTTGCGTACTCTTATCTGAATATTTGAAACTTGGTTGGTTTCTGCCGTGGGTTGCCAATGGCTAGTTTGTATGAAGATTTCATTGACAGCGACGATTTAAGAATTGAACCGAGATGAGCAGACTTCTCTTACTAAATACCAAATCAGCGAATGGATCGCGCGACGTTTTAGGGACCGGTAACTGGGCTACCCTGCGGTGATAGTTCCACAGACTATAATCTGTTTGATATTTTTTATTCATCGCTCCTGGGGAAGGAACGCATGGTATAATTAAACCAAACAGCCAAGTCTTATTTGGTTGGAAAAAAAAGTTTTCACACAAATTCAGAATGTTGAGAAAAACAGAAGGCGATTTATTTTTACCCTTAGTAGTTTGTATTGAAAAATAAATCACTAATAAAGAAAAGGTACGGTCTACACTGAGGTACGGTTGTGTGATGAATAGTACGGAAAACCGTACTTTTTGGTACGGTCTGGCAACGCTGCTAATCTGTGCTAGTACTGCTATCCTGTCATTCAGTCAAAGTCGTTGTCAATGTCAAATTCAATGTCTGTCTTGTCTACACGAAAGGTGAAATTGAAAAATCGCCGGAGAGAAGTTGAGAGAAGTGCTTGCACGTTGTTTGTAATTTTCTAGCAATATAATAAATTACGGAACGGACGGTATTTTCGTTTATTTAGTGTGATCAGTTAGCAGCAGCTTTATAAAAAATCAGGTAGGTAACAAAGTTTACATTCAATCATACTCTGCACAATAGGTTATCTTTCTGTTCATCCAACAGAAAGGTCTTTGCTTTTTACGTAGGGGTGGGAAGAAGTTTCAGGAATAGATGTGCTATTTTTTTACATGTAATATGACTGAATGCTTCACCCACAGTGAGTTAAGAATAACATTATGTCTATTTATACATGATTTTATTCTAAACTCACTGGACTGAGGAAGCCTGGAATTCAAATTGTTTATTTAAATACACACACATACATTCTCACAACCTGTTACAGATACTTAATATCTTCGGATTATATAGTCTATTACTGGGTTTATTAGGTACCTATACGATAACTACCTGAGTACATAGCACTGAAAACAATTACCTTCCATATGTTAACTAAAACCCCATTACAATGAGTGGTTTATGATACTTACATCTTAGCATATGTGCCTGGTGCAAGCTTCTATAACAGTACCCTTGAAGAATGTGCTGGTCGAGTTATTTCTATGCCACAATTTATTTCTCCAGTGTGTAAATCACCCTATGATGCCTGGGTAGGCATCATAGGGCGATTTTTAAGTTAAATTTTTATACTTCACCATTGTGTTTATAATTTATTGTTTGATAGGTTTTAGGGATTAAATTAAAGATAAAAGTTTGTAATGTAAATGACCTGTAACCATCTATATTTGAGTATCAATCATCTATCTATCATACTGCATTTTTAGAAAGGCCTGAAATGGATGGTAGTTATTAGTATGGATATGTTCTGACTGTCACATAACTGCTTCATTAGTCTATTGTTCATAAGAGCATCTGATATGCTAGAGGTCATGGGTTTGATTCCCAACTCAATAGTGTTATTTGATTATTTCTTATTTGATTTGTGCCCAGTTACACTGACTGGAATTCTACATCATAACTTTTATATATGTTTATTCTTACAGAATGCCCCCAAAGAAGGTTGAAGAGCCTGAAAAGAAGCCACTAATAGGCAGAGTTGGCACAAACTTAAAAGTTGGCATTGTTGGTGTCCCCAATGTTGGGAAGTCAACTTTTTTCAATGTGCTGACCAAGAGCCAAGCAGCAGCTGAAAACTTCCCTTTCTGCACTATTGATCCTAATGAAAATAAGTATTTCAATTTTCTTTTATTAGATACGGTACAAACTTGATTAATTGTTGGACTAATTGTTGTCATTAGGCATTTGGATACTCAAATGTATGGAGAGAAGCAGTTTTTGTACTTAAATATTATGTATTCCATAATACATAAAATAATGTTTATTAGGAATTATTAAGGGATACATTTGATTATAAATTTGATTGTGATTGGTAGTTTGGAGAATCGCGAATCAGCACCACTGGGGGTCGGATAATAGTCTCCACTGTACTTCTTAAGCATCATCTTCCAAAATGCTTAGAAAATCTTGTTAACTACTATTAATACTGTATAGGTAATACTTGCATTTGTCAATAATGTGTCACTAGAGTTAATACCCACTTTAACCATCTCTTAGCTACTGAGCATTTTGGAATGGGAGCTCATAGTTTGCTAGAGCCACCTGACCAACATAACCTATTTAGAAATAGGTCAACACTCACTACATGAACTCCTAAGCACCGAATCACCTCACTCTATGTCCACTGGACCCCCGCAGCTTAAACTGGTTTACAATGCACCATCCACATATCAGATTTTTTTAGGTTGATATTGATAATAACAATGCCAATACTAAGATACATTTTGGCACAGAGATACATTATAGTCTGGAATAACATATAGGCTGCTTTTTGTCCAGGTCAGACATTATTTTGAAGTCCATGCAAACGAAGTCGCGGGCAGAAGCTATTCATCATATAAATATGTATATATACACGCATAAAAAAAGTTTGGGATCACTAGCTTAAGCTGATATAATTTTTTTAATTGAACTTTATCAAGAAAAATTCTTTGTTGTGTGTGTTCAAAATTAAACTAAATTTTTGATGTGTGTATGTTGTAGTAGAATTGTATAATTCGCTATTTTACATTACTGATAGCTTCTTTACAAAATAGCTCTGTTATGTAAAATAACTGAATTGCACTTGCGATACGTTTATCAAAACCGCTACCCGCATTTTGTTGTTTGGTAGAATGACTTATTTACAGTTACAATAAGCGTTTTATGTAAAAATCCTATGACATTTAGTTATATTTTCACGACTTTTTGCAACCAAATATAGTTTTGACGGGGTAATTTCGGGATGGGATCTGCAAATTGGTTAGGTTAGATAGAACTGTGACGAAATGGCGAACCAGAATCAGCCAGAAACGAAATGTAGCCATTGTGCATAATTGTATAGAAGAAATTTGGGATAACTAGACGAGCATAGGCCATTGTTATGCCACACAACGCCCCTAGCGCTGAAATTTGGATCTAAAATCTAGCATCCAACATTTCATTTCACGATGTAATTCGTTGTTTTACAAAACAGCCAAACATCAGTCCGCTATATTGACGAACGCAAAACGTTCATTCTATTCCGCTTGTTGAATGTCACCAATTTTACAAAACTGCTGAACGTATTTCACCTATTTTACATAACGGAGCTATTTTCTAAAGCAGGTAGCGATTATGTAAAATAGCGAATTACACAATTCTACTGCGACATATACATATACATAAGGGTGAAATACATTTGATAAATGTGATGTGACAAAGTTTGACCCTGCTCTGCAATTGTTTTATTTTGCGGATTTTTACAAATTGTATCAATAGTATAATAATGTTTCATGAATAGGCTAGTAATCAATTTAGTGAGTGAAATAAATGAATATATTCGTAAAAGTGTTACAATATAAAATAATTATTTTTTATAATATATTATGTTAATGCAACTGAAATGAGGTTCTTATTTCAAACAAACTGACATTATTATGACACGTAATTTTATTGTTGATATTACATGATAAAACATCGAATAAAATGATTGAATTAGAGAATTACAAAAGAAATTTGGATATAATAGATAAATTTGATGTAAAAAATATCAAAGTCAATAAAGGTGTAGTATTTACCGGAAAAACTGATTATATCAAAGAACGAATTAAAGAAAAAGAACACAATTGTCCTCTCTTGGCCGCTGCAATAATTGGTTTGGACAACACAGCAGCTCCTGTCCCTGAACAATCAAAATTCTTCAATATTTGGACTGACATTGATGCTCAAGAAATACACCTGAACACTAAGCCAACATGTTATTTAATCCTTGGAAAGGCAGGTGCTGGAGCATTTAGTCTAGGTGAAGCAATATCTAAAAAGTTTAACTGCATACATTTGTGCCCAAAATCTATATTAATTGATGAAATATCACAGAACAGTACAACAGGAAAAACATGGGATTTCAATATGAGGCATAATAAAGTGTGTTCATTTGATATGATTCTGACAATGTTAAAAATTAAATTAAACTCTGCCGCAGTTCGACATAGAGGATACGTTATATCAGGTCTTCCTTTAGTAACATGTAGTAGAAATCAACTAAACTTAATGAATTCATTATATAGTGAAGAAGCATTCCTAGAAGTTGATGAAATATTATTCGATACTATTGCTAATTTAAAGAAGAAAAAGACAGGAAAGCCTCCTGAATCGTCTCGGTCATCTGAACCTAGTGAATTTATTATACCAGAAGAAGGTCAAGAAGAAGAACAAGAGGAAGAACCTGTACAGGATCAGCAGGCAGAGGAAGCCATAGAAGAAGAAGAGCATAAACCTGCAGAACTACCAAAATATGTGCTAGATTTTTGTTCTAATGTAATTACTAACAAGAAAGCATATTTCCAAACAAAACAAGCTGTACTTTTACGTCAAATTCAAGAATTATTCAATTTATATCTACCACCGGATATTATCATTCACATTACTTGCCCAGATTTGGACTTGGTAACACTGAGAAGTCGCAAATATATTAACTATTATACAGGTCAAAATATATTTAAACCTTTTATTTCGAATTATGTATTAGAAATGAGTTGGCCTGCGAAGTATGAAATCAGTGATTATGAAAATCCTCATGATAATCGTGTTTTCCAACCAAAATATAATTGCAGATCACCCATTCATTTTGAAGAAAGAGTGGTGGAACAGATTTGCAATCATAAAGCGCACATATTGCCATATATGGACAAAAAATTAAAGGATTTTGATCCAAAAATGGTGATTGAATTAGACGGCCGGACTTCAGTCCAGCAAATGATGCATCATGTTATAGAAAGGTTAATTTTGTTGCATATCCAACCGGTCATCATACCGGAGCCGTTATATTTAGAACAGCCTCCAGAAGATCTGGAGGAATTTTGGGCGACTGTAGCGGGACTAAAATCAATTCCAAGTCGTGTTGTGAATTTTAAATATTATGCATCTCCCTGGTTTAACAGATGTCCTGTTGAACTTAAATTGAGACGATCAGTGATAGGGAACCCGAAATATGCCGTCAAATTCTTTAAACATGTATATCTAATGTCTTCACTTAACCATTTCATTTCGTTCTGTAGAAACCCGCGACCTTTCTTAAAGTTTGAATATTTGGAACCAACTTGCAGAATTTTAATAACGGGTACAAAAACATCTGGAAAAACTATGATTTCACAGTGTTTATCATGGATATTTGATACCCCTATAACAAATTTTCAGTCAATTTTAGACACTGAAAGAAAAAGAAAGTACCATCGATTTGCAAAAAATATTTTGTCCGAAATAATAGCTACTATAGAAGACACTCGATTTTTAGAATGGCAGAAGGCAGAAAATGACCGGGTTACTAAATTAAATAAGTGGAGTAATACTATGCTGCAAATATTGAACAGATATGTATCCTTACTTTTGAAAAGTATTAAGTATAAAGAAGATGCAAAAAAGAAAGTCCGAGAAAAATTACAAGAAGAGAAAGAATCACAAGAAGAAGGGCAGGAATTTAAGGATGTTGATGAGAAATCAAAACAAGAAGATGAAATTGTGAAAAAAGCGAAGGAAGAACTTGATCCAGACTTCTTAAAGGATTTTAATGCTCTCAGGAAACAGCTCTCTTTTCTTCCTATATTAGACAGCATAGAGGAGTGCAAGATGACACTGGCTAACCGAAATATTTCGCAATATGCACCTGTCTACTTAAGAACTGAAACGAATAAGCCTACAATACCTCGTATCGGTGACAAAGACGTGACGGTTGCTGTATCCAATTATATAGCAGCTAACGATTTACAAAAAGACCTCGAACCAAACACTGAAGAAATAATGAAAGAAATCGTTAAATTACTTACTACTATAGACACTCACCATCAGGAGGAGACAAATTTTAGGCAAATGTACGGAAAATACATTATAGATGGTTTCCCGTCAGATCCAGAGTATTGGGGATATTTAAGCGATAATAAACTACTGCCTGATTATACGATCGCTTTGATGGAGAATCGAGAAATTGATCAGGATTTGTATCAATACTATATCAATGCAGAAAAGTATACTAAACATTATGACCGCACAATTTTGTTGGTTAAAGATCCTCTCATTACTACCAAGCTCATAGGTACAAACCCATCAGATTTGCAAAATTTAGATATGCAAATTATTGTAAATCATTTAATTGACGATATTCTTGATTTTATATTTATTACCAACATAGAAAAAGAGCCAGAACATTCAGAAACAAACTTGCAGGCCCAATTTATTACATCTTTTACTGAAGCTATTGAAAAATTTAATGAAGCCTGGGATAGCGTAAAAGTAAAATTAGAAGATAAATCTAAATCTTACATTGAAATAACACTTGAAAATAAATCCGATGTAAAAATTATTGAAGAAGTATTACTCAAATTACGGCAAAGTTATTGTTCAGTGGGCGAGGTCAATGAAGATGAAGAAACGGAAGTTCCTGATGAAAATGACGATGAGCCAGTGCCAAAAGATCTTCTTACCTACAATGATAACCGATTTCTGTGTGAGACGAATGTTTACTGTCCAATAGCTTATTACGATTATAATGTTTTATGGGAAGGGAAACCAGAGTTTACTCTAAAACACGACAATAAAATTCATTACTTTAGTAAAGAAGAATTTTTAGAATTATTTCGAAAAGATATAACCAAATATCAATCTTATAATAAACCGTATAAAAAGTTACCAAAGTTAAAAATTTGCATAACAGGGCCTTTGGGTTGTGGAGCATCATCTGTGTCGAAGCAAATAGCAAAGGAGCTCGGATTGTTGTATATAAACTTTGCAGACATTATCAACAATTATATGATGCCAAAACATTTTAAAAAAGTTGGACGTCGTTATGAAAATATATTTACTGACGAACCTTTAGACGAGGAAGCTGTAGTAGAATTTCAAATGGATGAAGAAAACGCGAATGTAGTTTCTGATTTAATCACAAATGAAAAAGAAATGAGACGAATGGTGCTTAATTATTTTGAACTAGGAACTCCTCTTTTACCGATGCTTACCCAAAAAATGATAAAAAAAATATGGTTTGACCCTTTTGTACCAACAGGATTTGTTTTAGATGGTTATCCAAAAATTCCTAATGACGTTGAAGACATGTTAGCTTGTTACTGTATACCCGACATATTAATAGAATTGGAAACTTCTTCAGAAATGACTATTCAACGCATGGCTCCCTTAATGTTCAAATCGTGGAAATCTCAACAAAATGAGGCCAAACAATTAGCTAAAAACAAGTTAGATAATGAACGTAAGCAATGGATGCAGACTATAACAAAACAAATTGTCGCTAAACTTGTAATCGAAGAAATATTTGAGAACGTCACTTTCACTGAAGAAGAACCTACAAAAGGTCTGTCAACTGAAAGTGTTATAATGGATGCTCATCCTTCAGGATCTGCAAACGTGGATCCCAAGTTATTTAATGCTTATAATGAAATGGTGCAAGAATATCCAGAGCCTGCAGACACAAATATTTGGGAAAATAATGATGAGGCACGTGAAAGAATAGAAACACGAATAGAAACTGTATATGAAACAGATTTCGAAAATGTTCAAGCATTAAAAGATATATTAATGGAACAGAAGGTTAAAATTGTGACAGTCGACGCCACAAAACCTTTGAATAAAGTAATCAGAAAAACTTTATCGATATTATCAGTATTCAAAAATAGATGCGAATCCTTTTTTGAGCAGACTTTTATTGTTAATTTGGACATTGCCGAAATGTTACTTTCAAAAGGATTTTATTTTTTTAGCAAATTCAATCGACTTTGCCCCGTATACATATTTGAAAACCCAAAGGCTATTCTCAATTCATACAAAATTAGTAAACGAAAGGGTGTACTTTTCCCAGTTATTCATAGGTCATTTATTTATTTTATTAGTAGTAAAGAAAATGTTACTAAGTTCAGAATGAATCCACTAAAATATATAACAAGCGACGTATTAAAATCTTACTTTGAATATCCTTTGAGAATAAGTGTAATAGGCGCGCCTAAATCTGGAAAGAGCACGCTGGCCGCGAAATTGGCCAAGGAAAATGGATTATTATGCATATCAAGAGGAAGTGCTATCCGCCATGTATTAAAATATTTTCATTGGACAGACTTAGCTTCCAAATTGTCAAAGACTCTTCAAGAAGGACAAAGAGTCCATGGTGACCTGATTGTGAAAGCTCTTCAAACCGCTGCTATTGATCATCGCACGGTTACGTACGGTTTTGTTTTCGATGGCATTCCTGAATTGCCTTATGTAGCCAAAGGACTAGTAAAGAACGGCCTATATCCGAATATTGTATTTGATATTATATCCGATAGATCCAAGACTTTAGAAAACTGGGAAAATGAAATATATTATGATATTATAAAATATAAACCACCATATCCATATCATCTTATGGTAAACAGGTATGAAACATTGACCAAAAAAGCATTCATAATTAGGTCATGGATCACTGATGATTATCAAAATCTATGCCTCCTTGATGGTAACCAATCCAGATGGCATGTCCTGCAGCAGGTTAATAACCATTTAATGGAAGCTACTTCGAAAATAAAGTTTTTTGTAAGTAATGTCGAAAAGAATATTGTACATGCTATGTGGATTTCAAATGATGCGTTCCAACAAAGACAAAGCCAGTACAAAAATTTATGCCCAGTGTGTTTTCAAAAAAAAGTATACAGGCATATGGGTTTTCCAGGTGATAAAAAAGGCGTAGTCATTTATAAAAACAAATTCTATTGGATATGCGAGGAGCACATGGATTCGGTTATGATGTTCCCGCACTGTTACTTGACGCCTAGGAAAATAGAGATTCCCGAACTTCCTGCTATAATCAATATAATCAATATTGATTATATATATGAAAATGGAATATGTGTTGTTACATATGCTGAAAATTTACCGGCGCAAATAATTAAAATAGGGACTAGTGAATATGCTGCGAGTTACGCTGGTAAATCTTATTTATTCTGCAGTGAAGTATGTCTTCATAAATTTTTAGATAGACCTTACTTATATAAAGATATAACTGTGTTCAAAGAAACGAAAACGTTCCCCAAACTATGCATAAAAAAATTACCCAGCATTGGCTACTTAGAGCAGACATTAGGGAACATTTTAACTGAAGCGTGTTGCTCTGTGAATGTATTTAGACCAAAGTACCCAGGACTATCTTTTCAAACGTCTGCTTTGATTTATATAGCATTGTACTTAAAAACACATGATCCTTTCTTAGACAAAGTCAAGATATCAAACTACATGAAAGCTTTAAGAATATTTGAAGCTCGATGTAAGCTAATATTAAGTGCAGGATTACGTTTAAGATCAATGGATAACCCATTGGCTTCTTATCCTAAATGTGTACACAAAGAACCGACGCTTCGGCCCGTTAATACTGAAGATGAAACACTATCTTCATTGCAAATACAAAGGCCTTCCTCTGTCCGCCAAAGAACTTCAAACTATGTTCAAATACATAAACCTTCATTTGTTCATCCATTGCAAAGGACTTCAACCGTAACAAGTCAAATGCTTAGACATTGAAGTGGTACTTTGTTTTCATCTTGTATCAGATTATCGGGCCGTTTTCAAGAGCAACTTTAAATCAGCGTGAATTGTAATTCGAGGTTCGCCCGCAAAGGGGTGATAAAAGGAATGAAATGTACCTACAGACAACAAAATTAGTTACATGTATTAATTTTAAAAAAGTGGAATTCCAATAGAATAGTACCTAGGTATAGTTCTGTTTGCTGCATTGAGTCCCTTTATCTCCTCTTTACGGCAGCACCTCGAATTGACCATATTTATATACCTACCAAAAAAAAACATTTCTGAGAAACAATTTATCGAATAGCCTACATGAAATTCGTTATGTAGTAGGTAGGTACTTATTACTAGTTTATTTTAATATTTAGATTATACTTATATGAAAATTTACGGAAATATTTCCGTGTGTGTACCTATACACACTGATACTTTTAATAAAAATTAGTTTTTGTTAACACAGTATTTATCTTAGTTATTATATTAATTGTTATTTACATAGGTTTGGATATAAATGAATAAATATTTTGGAAATTAAAGGAATGTTTCATTCACTATGTATCAAAGCAAATGCGTACATTGTTCGATAAAGGTCAGCCTTGTCTTATTATATTTTTTAATCAACTGTAATTGTGGTATTCAGATTAATAATCATTTTTCTTTTCAGCACGTAGGGTACCAGTTCCAGATGAACGATTTGATTATCTCTGTGAATTCCACAAACCGGCCAGGTAAGTCATAGCACTTAGAGCTTCATATTAATATAATAGACAATTCATTTTTCATTATGAGCCCAGAAGAATTTAAATTATTTTTTTAATCTTCAAGTAAAATTATTTTGTCTAGTACTTCGGGGTTTCTGAATTAAAACAGAAAAAGATTTTACTTACATTTACAAGTTTCAGGAAATTAATTTGTGGGTCACTTGATTTAAGGCTACATAACGAGTATAAGCTAAACGCGTATTTTACTTAATAGGTTTTTCGTTCAATGAGAAGTCAGCTTATATGTACAGCGTGTTCATAAATCATAGTAATTGCGATGCTTGAAAAATGTCAATTTAACTGATTTTATCTTGTATTGGAGTGTTTGTGGGAAACACCCATTTACGAGAATACTTACTCCAGTAACCTTGCATTACACGAGATTCACTGGTTATGTCAACCAACGTCAACTTTTTTTGTTTTAGTAAAGTGCCGGCGTTCTTGAACGTTGTTGATATTGCTGGTCTTGTTCGCGGCGCTGCAGAAGGACAAGGCCTTGGAAACGCCTTCTTATCGCACATTAAAGCTTGCGATGCCATTTTCAATCTATGTCGTAAGTTTATAGTTTTACTGTTTTACATAGAGAAAACGAAATAGTTACCTAATTATTAGTTTATAACTATATATCTGACTTTAACTTTGTAACTGATTAGTTTTTATTTGTAGTTAAAATTTATTAAAACTATGCCGTTCGCTTGTTTTGTCATCTTAGGGCGTTAAAACAACAATTATTGTGGTATTGCCGTACCTACTTGTTAATAGAACAAACCACTTGACGTACCTACTTACTATAGAGGTTTGACGCAACTCTAGTTTTACCATATTGGCATCATTTTCAGGCGCATTCGATGATGAAGATGTTATTCACGTTGATGGTGAAGTGAATCCAGTCAGAGATTTAGAAACTATCGGAGAGGAGCTACGCCTTAAGGACGAGGAACAGCTTATACAAAACTTTGAGAAACTCGACCGAGTAGTCAGCCGTGGTGGTGACAAAAAACTGAAACCTGAATACGTGAGTCACGTTATTTGTTATTTGCCATTAAAGCATGCCATACCTTTTTAAAGATATAAATTTTAGTGACAGGGAAGTCCGATCTCAGTCAGGAAAACACTGTAATACGCCCCGTCAATAGATGCCGCCAGTCACCTTAAAAGGTGGAACAGAAAGTCGACATGGCTAAAGCGTCCGGTGTCCTTGCCGGAAGAATGTAGGTTTACATCCCACCTGTGATAGAATTTTCCTTCCACTAAAATTTGTATGCGGTTTTCACTGTTGTAGGAATTGCTGGAGGTCTAACTTAAAATCTGGTGCACGTTTTATCTTTATAAGCGGAGTTATAAGCGAAGCGAGTGAAACCACAGGCAACAGCTAGTGTTCTAATACAAATAAATCTGTCTGTTTCATTTGAGCTCAAACTGTTATTTTTTCAGGACGCTCTGACGAGAATCAAGGCTGTTTTAGTAGATGAGAAAAAACACATCCGGTTTGGAGATTGGAGTGCAGCTGATGTAATTGTTTTTTATTACTTATTAATCTTTATTCTCATTGGATGAAAATCCCCCGTCTAGAAGAAAAGTATCTAACATTATGTTTTAAGTGTTATTGTTATTTAAAGGAGAACTGTTATTTGTACGAGTATTGTATAATTACATTATCTACGGTACATTCTCTTCAGGCGGCTTCGTTTAACAAAAACATAACCTCCCAGTTTCACCTTTCGTTTAAGCTCCCGTCAACAATATTTTAGTAATAAAATATCTTTAACCTGAGCTTGAACGGAAGTCAATAAAATTTTCTTGAACTTTCGGAGAACATTGTATGTTATCTATAAAATACTGATTATGTTGTTAAGTTGTATATATCATACACGTTGTTGTTTCTTTCGTTAGGCATTCCTAGTCATTTAGAAAGCGAACAAAACTAAAGAAAAAAGTATGTGTAAAAACATCTTATACAACGTTTTTACAACTCGATTCCTACTGGCTTTTCTATTGAACAGTCTCTGTTAGCATCTTTTATTGCCAAATAGCATCAAGGTACAGTTGCCAGACAATAATTTTAACCAAAATGGTGGATGAGTAGTTTTTACTACATTTTGCACGCAAATGCACTGCGCAAACTTTCCCCCTCTCCGTTAGTTTAGGGTCAAATAACGTTGCGCGAACTATAAGCATTATTTGCTCCAACTGAATTAGGGATCTTACTAAAAACTTTTGACCTCTGCCACGTTAGTACGAGAGTTTATTTTGATATCGACAAATAAAAAATTGTAAAGGGAATCCTTTATCACAGATAAATATTTATAATTTCAGATAGAAGTGCTCAACAAATACCTGTTCTTGACTTCTAAACCTGCTCTGTACCTTGTGAACTTGTCGGAAAAAGACTACATTCGTAAGAAGAATAAATGGTTTGTACCCTGTTTATTTAATTACAATAATTAAAATATTTGCAGTAAATTAAGTCAGGCAAAGGTGGACACATCAACTTTGAATGAAATGCGAGTAAACAATTTTGTAGTTTTTACATTTTGCAGTGAACAATATATTTTTTTCATTACCGTTGTCCTATACTTTAAATCGCAATTTTAAAGGGGACATTGCGGCCTGTCCTGGTTTTTCTAAATATATAAAAAATAGAGGCTTTATACTGGCACACTGCATTCAAAGTTACCATTCTGAAAAAACATAACATAACATACCATCACGCCTTTATTCCCCGAAGGGTTAGGCAGAGGCGTACTAATGTACACCCACAGTTCGCCGGTATGTTTAGATCCCATGTAATAGGGGGCGAGCCTATTGCCATTAACCGGGCACAAATTCCTAACTCCGAGCTGCTACTGGGAATTTCATAGAAAAACCCAATAACACTTTGCTCGACCTGGGAATCGAACCCAGGACCTCTAGCGTAGCAGTCGCGGTTTTCGCGGTCGCGGCATTCTGAAAAAACTCATGTTTAATGGTTAATGGGTTTTACTATTAATAGGTTTAATAGGTACTCCGTCTAACCATTCCAGAAATACAGGGGTGATGGTATGTCAAATTATGAAATCACGTTGCATAATACTTAATTCTTTTATTTTTAAGGCTGCCGAAGTTGAAGGAATGGATTGACAAAAATGATCCCGGAGCGGCTCTTATACCTTTCTCTGGTTCACTCGAAATAAAATTACTGGAAATGGATCCTACGGAACGACAAGCCTTCTTAAAGGAACACGGTATCACTAGGTACGAGGTTTAAATATATTTATGTACAAATAAATACAATGAAGATAATAAGAGGTTTAAGTGTTTTGGAATATCGTCCTAAATCGATTATTCGTTCCAGCGCATTGGATAAAATCATCGTGCAAGGGTACAAAGCACTACAATTAGAGTACTTCTTCACAGCTGGACCTGATGAAGTTAAGGCTTGGACTATTCAGGTAAGTTACTGCTATAGCGATCTGATGATACGAGTCGTGAATATTGTTTTTACTAATTTCGATATTTTTTTGCACGAAGACACTTAGTAGTTTTACCTGCACGGCAGTTCGGAACGGCTGACTTTAGACACGTACGGTAATCACTGTGTTTCCACTGTATTAAATTCGTGCAAGTAAATCTTTGTGCCCCGTAACTTTTTTTTTTTTTGAAATTATTGAAATTCATAATCTTACAAGTGTAATTTTTTCACCATTCGTGCGAAGGTAATATAACTTTTAAGGTCGCAGATTAGTTTTCATATTGATTTCTGACACTTAACGGTAATGTTATACATTAAATAAAATTACTTTTACGTCAATGGTCACGGACTGACCCTTACAGTGTCTATGGTCATATCAGAATGGTGTCTGTCTGATACGACCTAATAAAATTGATTTTTTTTACAGAAAGGTACAAAGGCACCACAGGCCGCTGGTAGAATTCACACAGACTTTGAGAAAGGATTCATTATGGCCGAAGTTATGCATTATAAAGACTTCAAAGAAGAAGGCACTGAAGCCGCTTGCAAAGCAGCTGGCAAATATAGACAACAGGGTATGGATACACCATCTTTATTATTTTCCCAAATTGTTTGTATAACCATACAAGTCGAGAGTCATGATGATATTACGAAAAAGGCGAATTAAAATCATTCAAAACGCTAATAAAAATAAGTGCTGCATTAAAATATAAACCCGTCTTTGTCATTTGACGGGATTCATAATCAGCGCTTTGAATTTGAAGTAAAAGGTGGTTTGAATGTATCAAGTTGTCAAACGATTTCGAATTACCTAATGTCCCACTGACCGCTGTGATGTTTGTTGTAAAATGTGCTTTGTAATACAGTTCTAATTTAGGCTCGTTGATCGTCCGATATCTATCTACTAGAGATAGGTATAATTCAATCTTTCTTACTGGTGGCCGAATTCTCAAACTGTTATGTCTCGTGCTGTCATAGTCAGTTCGACTTCATTGTGATAGAGACAGTTCTAAACATAAGGACGACTTTAAATGATCTCTGTAATTAAAAAAAATGCCGATTAAAATAATAAATAGTATTTAATCGATCTTTATTGGAACTCTTTTGTATAGGACGAAACTACGTCGTTGAGGATGGAGACATAATTTTCTTCAAATTCAACGCTGGCGCTGGTCTAAAGGATGCTAAGAAAAAATGACGTGACAAGGTACTACTTCTTTTGGTACATCTGCTGTACCTAAACCTCGTTTTGTACACATTGCTCCACGTAGCTTAAACATAAGGTTTTTACATAAAAATAATTGTAACCACAATAATGTTTAATCTAATGAAATAAAGCTTGTTGATGTTTGTACAATTCAATTTATTTATACTTACAATCAAATTGTAATTAGAATTAAGTAATAATGATATATGTTAGACAATTTTCGCATTATATTACTTCAACAAGTTCTTCTATGCGCGTGACTTTTTGATTTTGATCATTTTCCGGATTGTTGTTGTCGAACACTTCAGAAAACATTTTGTCACAGATGATCCTCATTTGCTTCAAAAACCGTTTTAAATTGATATGTGACAATATTCCTTGTTCGGTCACTGGAACTAATTTTTCTTTATCTCTTTCGGTTTTTTGAAACACGTTATTCAAAATGTAAGATACAGATTGAGTGACAGCTTCCTCCCATTCCTGACGAATATTAATAATTATTATCTTATACTTCCGATAGAAATAGTAATTATTAATTATACAATTATTTACATACTTGATAATTTTCATATAATGAATTCAAGGCCATCATTTCCTCAATTAGCTTTATCTTAAAATCATCTCTAGTAGATTGCTTTAATAAATATATTATGAGATTCCCAACTGCTGATAATGCACTTCCGGATCTAAAACAACAAAAATTTTAGCCTCAATAAATAAATCCTAAAATGGAAAAGTTTCCTATGTCTGACTGCTTACCTGCACACGGTTTCCTTACATTTTATAACTTCGTATACCACTTTAATCAACCGTAAGTGCGTATCTTTCATGAGAAATTCCAAAGGGTCGCAGTCCCCAGGAGGCAGGGAGCCATATTGCACTAATAGTTTTTTTTGTACCACTGTGAATTGCTTCTGAAGAACATTCAGCTCATCCTGAAAAAATAGGAAGATTTAGCTTCGCTATATTCATTTTCCTTTGTTGTATGACTTATTAAATTACCTCCAAATCTTTGAATTTCATTCGCTCCTTTGCATGTGTCTCGATACATTTTAAAAACTTGTGTATTAATTGCTTTACAAATTCCTTATCGTGTTTTAAATCAAAACTGAAATCTTTCACGCCCATTCGTGTGAAGTGATCGACTAATTTAATTATAAAATGATCTAATATTGCTATAATTTCTGTAAAATCATCGGCTTCTATTAAATATTGATCGACATCAATTTTCAATGTCACAGTATTCTTTGTTGACCTATATGCAAATGTTAAGGAGTTCCCATATTTATTTAATTCTTCTGCTGAAAAATCTAGGAGATGGAAATAACATATAAAATTAACAAACAATTGAATAACATATAAAATAACGTGAATTAGACAATATAAAAATAACGTGTACCTGTGAATATCTTCGAAAATTCTGCACATGAATGCTTTGTATGTATGCGTAACTTAAATCTGCTTTCAGTAACATTTTCAGAAGGCGTACAATAAATACTTAAAGGAAGTAATACTTTTCTTGTCAACACAACTATTTTTCCTGCATTATCGGTAACAGTAAATAATATTTGCACTCGGGTTTCCGATATGTCAGCTTCGCTTGTCAGGAATACTTGGTTCTCTATTATTTCTGTGCCATTAACGCTGTCTAGACAAATTGTTGACTCTGAACATGTAAACGGTGGGGCGCACACATAAGTCACTTGAACACTATGAATAAACTTAGAATCTTCACAAGTTAATATTACTACTACTGGACACATCAATAAATGAAGAGCTTCATCTTTGTCACCTGAATATTCTTGAAATAAATTTTGTATTGGTTTGCCTACATCTGCTTTTATTTTAAGTATTTGTTCCACTACGGATCTTCCATTATCTACAACTAAAAATAATTTCAATGACGAAGGTAATTGAAAACACCATACAGAAGTAATATTAAGTAGAAGTAAGCACATTGTCTCTAAAATATACCATCACACTTGTATTCCCCGAAAGAAGGCAGTTGTTTTTAGGTCCCATGTAATAGTCGGCGGGTCTATTTGCTTTACAAATCCAAACTCCGAGCTGTTACTGAGCATTACCACATATAAAAACTCAATAACGCTGCTCGACCTGGGAATTGGACCGAGGACCTCTAGCGTAGCAATCGCGATTAGAACCACTAGACTAATGATGCAGTTTCCGTTTGATCACATAACGGTTACCTTCATTGTTGTTCAAAAATTTTCTCAGTGCTTCTTCAGTAAATTCCAGATCTGCCTGTACTTGTTCTGGGTCTGTTACTTCATTGATCATCGGTGGTGCATTTGAGTTGAGGTCGGGTTCTGTTCCTAAATAACCGACATTCACTATTCCATTATTAGAGAGTGTGACCAAACCCCCCGGAAGAGATTTTAAAAAACATCTGGATAATGATATGGCAGGACTTAGTAGTAAACAAGACCACAATAAAGTCGTGCCCTCGTAGATAAATAGTTTAGAATCATCCGACGCTACCATTATGAGAAGTCTAGCACCGGGTTCTGCAAACAAATTTCAAAAATATTAATAATCATTAACACATTATACTGTCACTACAGCTGGACACGGGTCTCTCTCAGAGTGCTAGGGTCTAGGCCCTAAGATGGCCTAATTGGGGGTAGGCTTCAACAAAAAAATATGACTAATAAATAATGCATAATAATATACATACGTTACTAAGTCTCGCTTACAAATTACTTACCGTAGTACCAACCAATAAGATATGCGAAGAAACAAATAGGCATATAGTCAAATTTAATCATGTACTTCATCAGTCCATTATCTTGGAAACAGTAAACATGACGTTCGCCAAGCGCGACTATACTTGAGAAGTTGCTGCTGGTCTGCAAATACGAATACTATAAAAACAAGACTGCCTCATTAGTCTAGAGGTCGAAAGCGCGACTGCTACGCTAAGTCCTGGGTTCAATCCCCCAGATCGAGCAAAGCTGTTGGGTTTTTCAAAAAGTTCTCAGTAGCAGCTCGGAGTTTGTATTTGTGCCCGGTTCGTGACATATCAATCTTTCATTTTAACATTTTACATGGGAGTCTAAACATACCTGTGAACTGTGTAGTAGGACTGTAGAGTGTAGGTACACCATTAAGTACACCTCTGCATAACCCTTTGGGTAATCCAAAATATAGGAGGGAAAGTATGATATGAGGAAAATCTCTTGATGATAGGTACTGCATACTTAAATGAGCGAAGTCAAATACAGACATCCAAGCTAATATTATAAACTAGCTTCTGCCCGCGGCTTCGCCCCCGTGGAATTCGGTCTGTCATCACATCCCACGGGAACGGGATAAAAAGTCCTATGTCCGTCTCCTGGTTCTAAGCTACCTCTCCACCAATTTTCAGCCAAATCGCTTCAGCCGTCCTCAAGTTATAAATTTAAACACGACTTTCTTTTATATATGTAGATAAGATAGCTTCTGCCCAAATACTTTCTTTTCTATATATAGATAGATTAATGTAGATATGTAATGTCGTAACTAGGTATGTGTTCGAGATCGATTGGACCTTTTTAAAGGCTAAGTATTTACCTGTATCACTTGGATGCGTGAGATTTCTTCACCTGCGTTATATACCCATTGTGGTATATTCTTTTTATTTTGTCGTATGGTAAGCTCACTAAATTCCCTTAGCTGTTGATAACTAAAAAAAATGAAAGATTACAAGACTCGCTGGACACACTGGATGATCTGACTCAAAATCTTTATAACGATCCATATCACTTCCCAGCTCAATTCAATAAATTTAAATTTAAAAAAAATCGAATCGTAAAAACTATTTTTTTTTTATCTTGTATTTTCCATTGCATTGCATTACAAAGTATTTTAGTGAAGGAAAATTCGACGGCGGGCAGGATTCGAACCTGCGCTCCACTACGCTGACAGGTTGGCAAGACTTCACACGGCCCACCCCGTCATGAAAATCTCAGACGTGCAGACTTCTTCACACGCCCGTTTTCCGCAGCAATAGCGTTGTTTTTGTAGTGCAATTGTAGGTAGGTATAGGTACTAGATAGCTAGCTAAACATACCTAGGATACTAGGTATGTGTTCTCGTGTGTAAGTACTTCTAGAAGAACTGAATTTAACATTTTATTACCTGTATATTTCTAACATCCACGTCGACTTACAAATGACAAACGCATCACTGCTAGCAATATAGCATACAGGAGATGGTATAATAACGTCATTGAATAGGCACATAAACAAAAACGTGTCTTGGTCGAAGAAACTCAAGCTACCGTCCAAACTTTGTATACAAATAAAATCTCTTGTTTTTATATTTCCAAAGGGGCCACAAGTTAAACTTTCTGCTTTTCTTGTAAATGCATGCTTTATTACAGTTTCCAAGCAATTCTGGTCACCTGGAATTATATATTATTATGTAAAAATTAAAAAGATTCAACTACCTACCTACTATTCACTACCTTACCTTCTTTCTACATAATATCAACGTTTTTCCGAGATAAGGAAGTACCTAATATTTTAAAAGCCGAAACTGTATTGTTGTATTTGAGAAAATCAAAATAAAATTTGAATTCGGCGGGCCACCCAAGCGTTAAAGGCATAGAATTATTTGTCAGCCTAACTTATGTAAGTAAATAAGGTAAGTACTTTTTATTAATTAAATTCTGAACATGTGTTACCTACCCGCTTCCATATGTCCTTCTTTCTTCTTCAGATAATATATTTCGTAACTTTGTGGATGCAACACAATGATCTGCCGATCTTCACTATTCCTTAAAATAAACTTACAATAAGTTAGTACTTAGGTACTTTTTTTAAGAATTGGTAATAAAACAACACCGGCAACTGCCTCGTTAGTCATTAGCCTAGTGGTCCTGAGCGCGACTGCTACGCTATAGATCCCGGGTTCGATACCAAGGCGAGCAATTTGTTACTGTTTTTTCTATGAGAGATTCACAGCAGCAGCTCGGAGAAGGGGATTTGGGCCCTGTTAATGGTAATAGGCTCGCCCTCTATTACATGGGACCTAAACATAAACCGGCCCACTGTGGGTGTATAGCTACTGCATACTCGTGGGTGTTGGTAGGTACTCACGCCTACCTACTATCACGCGTACGGGTATTGATATTAGATTATATTAACGGCATACTGTCAATTTTTTGCCTAATTTTGAAATCATTTACTATTTAAGTAGAAATAACACTCATACCTACCTACACTTCGTGTAAGCAAACTTATCTACACTTATTCTTACTTACCCAGTGAATTTTCCTGTCTCAATTTGAAGCACAACGTCACTTATTTGAGTTTCTAATATAATGTTTGAGGATGCTCCGTCTGAACAAGGCTTGTATACTTTTAATAAAGATCCTTCACCTACCAAAATACAGTCACTCTCATGGTGCGAATTAAACTTGTCTACTTTTAGACAATTGGCATTTTGAATCCCTTCAACTGGCTGTCCATTTTGTATTTGATCGTTAGACCACCACTGCTTCACATTAAAAATGGACATAATTTTTTGAATTAATATTTTCACAAGTTAACAATCACTTATTGTACGGCATATAGTACCTACTTAATTATGTCTGTTGCAGGCTCTAGTTGTCATGGCAACCCAGTTGAACCTACCTTTTAAGTGTATTTAAAAGTTTATTACGCAACGGTACTTATTTCTGTATTAAGTTTCTGGATTGCCTACTTACTTTTCTTAAATAATGCATTGTATTCTTTATATACCTATATTTTCTTATTTGTTACTCGTATAGGTATAAAGTAATCCGCCTTAGCGCTAGGATGATATCAACCTGTACCTTCTTATCGATTAGTGCTACAGTACCGACAACGGCTAGGTCTCATTATAAGCACATCTGGGTGCACTGCAGAGCCCTGCAGTGCAGTTGAACAAAAACAAGCGGCACGGCCGTACCATCCTTTTCTTGAAGCAGTTCAGCCCATTTTCGAGCCCCTATAACTTCGTTTTGGATTAAACTAGAAGCCTGAATTTTCAGTAACCATGCAGGCATTGTATAGACACGGTGAATAAATTGACCGACTTGGTATTACATGGAGCTCACAACTTTTTACGATACAAGAACTGAGTTGCGAGACTTGGTCTTTTTACAAGTTATGTTTTTATTGGCATTTATTTAAGAAGACTAAGTGCTCATTCTGAGGAGACACAGTTTAGCATATTATATTTTTAGCGTTCCGTACCTCAAAAGGAAAACACGGAACCCATATAGGATCACTTTGTTTTCTCTGTCCGTCTGTCAAAACCCAAGGGAATCAAAACCTACAGCGTAGGTACTTCCCGTGAACTCAGAATCTTGAAATTTGGTACGAAGCAACGACTTATAACAAAGATAATGGGAAAATTGCGAAAAGCATAGGTACATATTTAGTTACATCTTATTATAATAAAATATTTTTAAGTACGGAAACCTCGGTGCGCGAGTCCGTCTCGCACTTGGCCGTAGGAAGTTCCTTTCTCTGGAGCCTTGACCGCTGGTAGCTTGGACCCTGTTCCCGATAACTGTGTACTACTATTTATTATATTTTTAAATGTTTTTGTATATCTTTTGAAAAAATATTTTAAAATACCAATCTATACTATTTTTTTTTTATATATATATAAAGGTGAGGAGTTTGTTTGTTTGCTTGAACGCGCTAATCTCAGGAACTACTGGTCCGATTTGAAAAATTCTTTCAGTGTTAGATAGCCCATTTATTGAGGAAGGCTATTATATATCATCACGCTACGTGGACGAAGTCGCGGGCAGAAGCTATAAGTTAATAAATGAATGAGATAAAGTATAATAATAAGCATTTCATTTTTAAGCTAGGCAGGTATGCCTGTAGGTAATTAAAATGCTTTGATTTTAATTTTTTTTATGTTGTTTTATTGACGGTATACATATTCATGAAGTTACACAAAATAATCAGTCAATTTACATAGGTAGGTAACATTACATACCATAATCAACACATTATAATTATGTCCCACTGCTGGGCACGGGTCTCCTCTCACAATGAGAGGGATTAGGCTATAGTCCACCACGCTAGCCTAATGCGGGTTGGCAGACTTCACACGCTTTCGAGAAAATCTCTCAGAGGTGCAGGTTTCCTCTCGATGTTTTCCTATAATTATCTATTAATACTCACATAACTTCGAAAAGTCAGAGGTGCGTGCCTTGGATTTGAACTCGAGACCTTTGACTTGGCAGTCATATTACTAGGCTATCACGGGCTGTCAGTCAATTTGCCAAATATTATTATTACTAGATTATCTACCACTACTGAACTTCTTAGAGTCCTTATTCTTATTGCTATCCAAAAATAGCATAGAGTAGGAATTATACACATTCTGAGACAATTTAAACATTATTTCAAACTCTGACAAGTCATTTATTTCGTTGCAATTAAAGGAAAATATCTAGAAAAAAATAAGAATTATAATGATAGAATTAGAGAATTATCAAAGCAATTTGGAATTAATAGACAAGTTTGATGTCAATAATACTAAAGTCAATAAAGGTGTAGTGTATACTGGAAAGACTGATTATATTAATGAACAAATAGAAGAAAACGAACAGAAATGTCCACTGTTAGGCGCTGCAATTATCGGTTTAGATAACACAGCAGCTCCTATACCTGAAAAATCTAAATTCTGCAATATATGGACTGACATTGATGCTCAAGAAATACACCTGAACACTAAACCAACGTGTTACCTCATCTTTGGAAAAACAGGTATTGGAGTATTTAATCTCGGTGAAGCTATAGCTAAAAAGTTTAACTGCATTCATTTGTGTCCAAAAACTATATTGAATGATGAAATAGTACAAAATAGCACAACAGGAAGAACATGGGATTTCAATATGAGGCACAATAAAGTATGCTCATTTGATATGATTTTGACAATGTTAAAAATTAAATTAAACTCCCCAGCAGTTCAACATAGAGGATATGTTATATCCGATCTTCCTTTGGTTACATGTAGTCGAAATCAACTTTGCTTAGTCAGTTCTTTATATAGTGAAGAGGCATTTCTAGAAGTAGATAAAATATTATTCGATATAGTTCGTAATTTGAAGATAAACAAATCTGGAAAATCTTTAGAATCATCTCAATCTTCTGAACGTAGTGAATTAATTGTAGAAGAAGAAGAGGAACAACTAGAAGCAGAAGAAGTCGATGAAGAAGAAAATGAACATAAACCTGCAGAACTGCCAAAATTTGTGCTAGATTTTTGTTCTAATGTAATAACTAACAAGAAAGCTTTTTATAAAACAAAACAAGCTGTACTTTTGCATCAACTTCAAGAGATATTCAATTTATGTTTACCACCAGATATTATCATTCATATTACTTGCCCTGACTTGGACTTGGTAAAAAAGAGAAGTCACAAATATATAAACTATGTAACAGGCCAAACTACATTTGAACCTTTTATTTCAAGTTATGTATCAGAAAAACGATGGCCTGCGAAGTATGATATCAGTGACTATGAAAATCCTCATGACAATCATGTTTTCCATCCTAAATATAATTGCAGGTCACCGATACATTTTAAAGAAAGAGTGGTGGAACAAATTTGCAATTATAAAACGTACATATTGCCATACATGGAAAAGAAAGTTAAGGATTTCGATCCTAAAACGGTTATTGAATTAGATGGTCGAACTACAGTTCACCAAATGATGCATCACATAAAAGAAAGATTAATTTTATTGCATATCCAGCCGGTCATCATACCGGAACCGTTTTATTTGGAAGAAGACCCAGAAGACATGGAAGACTTTTGGGCGTCAGTAGCAGAAACAGTAGTAATTTACAATGATGTTATTAATTTTAAATATTATGCATCACCCTGGTTTAAGAGATGTCCCGTTGAACTTAAACTAAGACGATCGGTTACAGGCAAACCGAAATTTGGGGTCAAATTCTTTAAACATGTATATCTGTTGTCTTCACTTAACCATTTCATAACGTTTTGTAGAAACCCGCGACCTTTCTTAAAGTTAAAATATTTAGAACCAACTTGCAGAATAATAATAACAGGAACGAAAAGTTCCGGAAAAACTTTGATTTCTCAGTGCTTATCGTGGATTTTTGATACCCCTATAACAAATTTCCAGACAATTTTAGAAATTGAAAGAGAAAAGAAGTACAATGCGTTTGCAAAAGCTGTATTACCCGAAATAATAGCAACCATAGAAGATACTCGGTTTCTAGAATGGCAAAGGAGAGAAAAGGACCGGGTTACTCAATTAAATAAATGGTGTAATACTACTTTACAAATATTAACCAAATATATACCCTTGCTTATAAAATATGAAGAAAAAAAGGCACAATATATGTTAAATATGAAAGAACAAGAAAAAATACAAGTTGAAAAAGGATCGCAAGAAGAGGACCAAGAATTGAAGGACGATGATAGAGAGTTAAAAAGAGAAGTAGAAGTAGTTAAAAAAATGAGAGAAGAACTTGATCCAGAGTTCCTAGATAATTATAAGACTCTCAGGGAACAGCTTTATTTTCTTCCTATATTAGATAGCACAGAAGAGTGCGAGAGGGCGCTTTCTAACGAATATGTTTTACAATATGCACCTATCGACTTAATAAATCCATCAAACAAGCCTACAATACCTACTATTGGTGACAATGATGTAACGGTAGCGATATCAAATTATTTAGCAGCTAACAATTTGCAAAAGAACCTCGAACCTAATGCTGAAGCAATAATGAAGGAAATCGTTAATATAATAACAACAAGAGACAGTCAACATCAAAATGAGACAAATTTTAAACAACTGTATGGAAAATACATTATAGATGGCTTCCCGTCAGATCCTAAATATTGGAGATACTTAAGTGATACTGCATTAATGCCTGATTATACGATCGCTTTGACAGAAAACCGGAAAATTGATGACAAACTATATAAATATTACACCAATGCAGAGAAGTATGTTAAACATTATGAATCAACAATTTTCTTGGCTAAAGATCCTCTTATTACTACCAAACTCCAGGCGGCAAAGTCATCAGACTTGAAAAATGTAGATATGCAAATTATTGCAAATAATTTGATTGATGACATTCTTGATTTTTTATTCATAACCCGAAAAGAAAAAGATTCAGAACATTCTGAAACAAGTCTAAAAGCACAATTTACTACATCTTTTTCTAAATCGATTGAAAAATTTCACGAAGGATGGGACAAGGTAAAAGTAAAATTAGAAGAGAAATCTAAGTGTTATATCGAAATAACACTTGAAAATAAAACTGATGTAAAAATTATTGAAGAAGTATTACTAAAATTACGACAAAGTTATTGTTCAATGGGCGAGATCAATGAAGATGAAGATGAAGAAATGGAAATTCCTGATGAAGATGAGCTAGTGCCCAAAGATCTTCTTACCTACAATGATAACCGATTTCTGTGTGAGACGAATATTTACTGTCCAATAGCTTATTACGATTATAATGTTTTATGGGAAGGGAAACCAGAGTTTACTCTAAAATACGACAATAAAATTCATTACTTTAGTAAAGAAGAATTTTTAGAATTATTTCGAAGAGATATAACCAAATATCAGTCTTATAATAAACCGCATAAAAAATTACCAAAGTTAAAAATTTGTATAATTGGGCCTATGGGTTGTGGAGCATCATCTGTGTCAAAGCAAATAGCAAAGGAACTGGGATTGTTGTATATAAATTTTGCTGATATTATAAACAATTATATGATGCCAAAACAGTTTAAAAAAGTTGGACGTCGCTATGAAAATATATTTACTGACGAACCTTTAGACGAGGAAGCTGTAGTAGAATTTCAAATGGCTGAGGAAACAATGAAATTATTTCATGATTTAATTAGAAATGAAAAAGAAATGAGACAAATGGTGCTTAATTATTTTGAACTAGGAACCCCGCTTTTACCAATGCTAACACAAAAAATGATAAAAAAAATATGGTTTGATCCATTTGTATCAACAGGATTTGTTTTAGATGGATATCCAAAAATTCCTAATGATGTCGATGATATGTTAGCTTGTTATTGTATACCCGACTTGGTAATAGAATTGGAAACTACTTTGGAAGTGACAATGAGTCGAATGGCACCCCTAATGTTAAAATCTTGGAAGTCTCAACAAAATGAAGCCAAGCAGGTAGCCAAAACCAAGTTATATAATGAACGTAAGCAATGGATGCACACTATTACAAAACAAATTGTAGTTAAACTTGTAATCGAAGAAATTTTTGGGAACTTGAGCTTCACTGAAGAACCTATCAAAATTCTTTCAACCGAAAGTCTTATAATGGATGCACATCCTTCGGGATCTACTAAAGTTGATCCCAAATTATTTAATGCTTATAATGAAATGGTGCAAAAATATCCGGAGCCAACGGATTCAAATGTTTGGGAAAAAAATGATGAGGCGCGTGAAAGAATAGAAGCTAGAATAGAATCTGTATTTGAAATAGATTACGATAATATTCTAGCATTTAAAGAAATATTACTGGAACAGAACGTCAAAGTTGTGTCGCTTGATGCGACAAAACCTCTGAACAAAGTAATTAGGCAAGCTTTATCAAAATTATCAGTCTTAAAAAACAGGTGTGAATCATTTTTTGAGCAAACTTTTATTGTTGATTTGGACTTTGCTGAAATGTTACTTTTGAAAGGATTTTATTTTTTTAGCAAATTTAATCGACTTTGTCCGGTATACATCTTTGAAAACTCGAAGGCTATTCTCAATTCATATAAAATTAGTGAACGAAAAGGTCTAATTTTTCCGGTTATACATAGATCATATATTTATTTTATTAGTAGTAAAGAAAATGTTACTAAGTTTAGAACAAATCCTATGAAGTATATAACAAGCGACGTATTAAAATCCTATTTTGAATATCCTTTGAGAATAAGTGTAATAGGTACACCCAAATCAGGACGAAGCACGCTCGCCGCTAAATTGGCCAAGGAAAATGGATTAGTATGCTTATCAAGGGGAAAAGCTATCCGCTACATAATACAAAACTTTTATTGGACCGACCTGGCTTCGAAATTGTCTAAGTATCTTCAAGAAGGACTCAGAGTTGACGGTGATCTGATTGTGAAGGCAGTTCAAACCGTCGCCATTGATCATCGTACAGTTACGTACGGTTTCGTTTTAGATGGCTTCCCTGCCATACCGTATGTAGCCAAAGGGCTAGTAAAAAACGGCTTATATCCAAATATTATACTGGATATCACCTCTGATAAATATAAAATTCTAGATAATTCGCGAAAAGAAATTTACTATGATATTATAAAATACATGCCACCGTATCCACATCCACTAATCGAAAAGAGATATGAAGCATCGAAACAAAGACGATCTAAAATGAGATCATGGATAACTGATGATTATCAAAATCTTTGCGTCCTTGATGGTAATCAATCCAAATGGCATGTTCTGCAGCAGGCTAATAATCATTTAATGGAAGCAACATCTAAAATTCATTTTTATGTAGGCAATGTCGAAAATAATGTTGTACATGCTATGTGGATTTCAAACGATGCATTCCAACAAAGACAAAGCCGGTACAAAAATGTATGCCCGGTGTGTTTTCACAAAAATGTCTACAGACATATGGGCTTTCCGGGGGACAAAAAGGGGGTAGTTCAATATAAGAACAAATTTTATTGGATCTGCGAGGAGCATATGGATTCAGTTATGATGTTTCCGCAATGTTACTTGATGTCTAGGGAAATAGAAATTCCCGAACTTCCTGCTATAATACATATAATAAATATCGATTATGTATATGAAAACGGAATATGTGTTGTTACATACGCTGAAAATTTACCGGCGCAAAAAATTATAATAGGAACTAGTGAATATGCTGCGAGTTACGCTGGTAAATCCTATTTGTTCTGCAGTGAAGTATGTCTTCATAAATTTTTAGATAAACCTCAATTATATAAAGATATAGCTGTATTTAAACAAATTCAAACGTTTCCAACTTTATTCTTAAAAAAGTTGCCCAACATTGGCTACTTAGAGCAAACGTTAGGCAACATTTTAACAGAAGCCTGTTGCTCTGTCAATGTTTTTAGACCAAAGTATCCAGGACTATCTTTTCAAACATCTGCTTTGATTCATATAGCACTATACTTAAAGACGCATAATCGTAACATGGATGAATTCAAAATGAGAAGCTACTTAAAAGTTTTAAGAATATTTGAAGCTCGATGCAAACTTATATTAAGCGTTGGATTACGGTTAAGATCAATGATTAATCCATTTGCTACTTATCCTAAATGTGAACATAAAAAACCAACTCTTCGGCCCATCAAATCTGAAGAGGACACAATGTCCTCATTGCGATTACAAAGGCCTTCGTTTCTACCTCAAAGAACTTCAAATTATGTTCAAATTCATAAACCTTCATTTCTTCATCCCTTGCATAGAACTTCAGCAGTAACAAGCCAAATGGAGAGATAAATAAATAAATATTCTGCGACATTTTACACAGCACCATCTAGTCCCAAACTAAGCAGAGCTTGTACTATGGGTACTAGACTATGGATATAATACTTATATACATTTTTTTTTGTAAATACATACTTATAATACATAAGAAACACCCAAACGAACACAAACACTTATATCCATCACATAAATATATTTTGTGTCCTGTGGGAATAGAACCACGACCTCGTGGTTGGAGTCCGGTACTCGAACCACTAAACCACAGAGACCGTCAAAATAATAAAGCGGTAGTTAATATTACTCCTCACTCATAAACATACATTGTCAGTTCTTATCAATATTTGGGGGAGCACTGCCGTGCAACCAGATTGTGATATTATTTTGGTTTTTACATTTTTTGCAACATTAAATGATTAGGGTCGAAAATGTTTACTATTTCGAATTTATGTCAGTAGATGAAGGTATACCTATTAGAACTTGTCCTACTAGCTTTGATAACGATTTTGAGGTAGGTAAAAGTTAGTACTAGGATTCTAGGAAGTACCGGACGCCATGTATGGGCAAATAGATACCTACTTTAAGTTATACCTAATATATTATTACATATTGTTATAACTAATTAACTATAATCATAAATAATAGGTATATCATTTTATTATTGATGATTAGGTAGATGATTTAAATTATTTAATACTTTAGCAGAACGTCGGTCGGACTCTTACCGACTAAAAACGTTGGTAGGTAGGTACGTACTTGCTTTCCTCTGCCCTATAGTCACGGCTAGGGTTGCCAGGTCGCCAATCCTAATAGCTGGACAAATCAGCCAGTTTGGCCGGATATTTGGATAGAAAGGCCGGACACCCTACATCGCTCGCTCAATTGCGAAATGTAAAAAGCCGGACAAGCCGGACACCGTTTATTTTGGCCGGACACGCTATCAAAAAGCCTACCTATGTCCGGCTTTATCCGGACGCCTGGCAACCCACTCACGGACATAGGATTCGTGCATTCGCCACGACCATGACAGGCTACAATGCAAATGCAATACAATTAAGTATTAGATACCTACGGGCACCGGGGTGCATAGGTAGGGATAGTATTGAATTGTTTATTTCGATAGAGAGCCATTTATTTATTTTGATTTATTTAATAGTAGGTATCAATTACTTAAAGGTTGTAAATTATAGGGAAGTTTTACTAGGTACCTACTAATTAAAACATTTTCAATTCTGTTATGCCAAATAAGATTTCATAAATATGCTAGAGGAGTAGTACCTATAAAAATAGTTTTAGCTATAAGTTGGTATGTAGGTACTTACCTACCTATTAGATTAGACCCCGAGAACAGCCTACCGACTTAGCTCCACGAAGATAGGTATTTAATAAATAGGTACCTACAGATCAGCAATCCACGACGACGCGCCCCGCCCCACAATAATATTTTATTCAAACTTTTGATGTTTGAATAAAATATTAAGTTTGACTGTCAAACTTAATATTTTATTCACAATATGTCAAACTTTGACATAATGTTTTAATTTCGTTTGAAATGTAATTAAAGTAATATTATAATTACTTACTGGTTCATTACTCTGAAGATTGAAAGCGCGACTGCTACAATAGAAATACAAGTCGCGTCATGTAAAAAGAACGCTGGCGGTCAAGCTGCGCACTAGGCGATTTATCGGTCTATTTGGTGGGGTGGGGTATCCTATCGATAAACAATATACGAAGCCGCGAGAGAAAGGCTAGTAGTTATTACAAAAATAAAACAATAGACCTAGTCAGGGGGGGACACTTAGAACATGCATCACGTCAATAAATACAGACATGCCATCTACTTTGCATAACAGAGAAACACTGCTACCTAATAGTTTCAAGTCTATCGATAGATGTCTCTTCTCTCAAACTGTAATGCAATTAATAAAATAGGTTTAAGGATGATCGTTTAGCTGGGCCCGCCAAATTCAAATTACAATTGGTTTTTCGCAATTTCGCAAAGTTTTTGATGCTCAGTTGTGAATATTGTATAGCTAATGCCGAAATTACTACAACTTTGAATTAAGAATGTGTTATAGGCCTATAAATTGCGAAAAACCAATTGTAATTTGAATTTGGCGGGCTCAGCTAAACTAACAGCCTTAATATGTGCGGGAATTTAATTCTTTATTAATAGTATTATTTATAGTATTTATTGTACAGACCATTTATAACATGATTGGTAAAAAATATCACATTATTTTATTTCAATAGCACTGTAGCTTATGGTAACATTGTTGTGAATACTTTTCATATTATTTAACTGGCAACATTAAACAATATGGTCGCTGAAACTTGTGTTTACGTATGTTAGTGTTTCGTGTTCATTAAATGATGAATTATTAGTTTTTTCAGTGTTTTGTCTACTTCAAACTTCGAGTTAAGATCTCTTCTTCGTCCTGATATGAGATTATATTTGGAAACCAATATAATTCTACCATTAAACTATAAATAAATGAAAACGTATACCTGTATTATATACATCTATCTACCTACCTATAGCTATCTATAGAGCGTTTGTTTGTTACTATTAGGAAATCCAGATGTCGCTTCATAACTTCAAATCGGGATGCCTCAAATTGGCTCAAGAGGGCTCTCTTGTACAACTATATTTTATACTTTCGTGCGCGAGAGTATCCATGCGCAAACACACTCCCTCCACTTTCTTCCAGCGTTCTTTTTACGTGACGCGGACTATACCTACTGTATAACTTTAGGTCCTAGGTTCGATTCCCAAGTGGAGTAAGAAGTTATTGGATTCTTCTGTGAATGGAAGTTTGGCAATATGTTTAATAACTTGATTATTTGTAATAATATAATAGTCTCAGATCAAGTACATTGTGCGCAGATACAATGTTCACAACTGAGTATTAAAAAATGTTAAAGAAATATAATCGTCAATTTTGGCCAAAATTGACGATTATACCTACTTTTAGCTACAATATCTATTTACAAGCAACGTTTTTAATGCTCAGTTGTGAATATTGTATAGCTAATGCCGCAATAGGGTATTACACCTTTTTTTGAAAACTGTTTTAAATCAATCCTTAGATCGTAATGAACCAGTAGAATTTTTATTTCAGTTTTATTAAACCGAAAAATGCCTTATAAACGATTTTTAATTTATGATTTTGAATTTTGCGGAAACGCTAGCCGCCATGCTACTTCGGGTCGTGACGTCACTTCATTAGTAAACAATACAACTGCAAAAGACCAAGTAACGTCAAGTTACTATCGGAGTGACATCACGTCGGAATCCAATATGGCGGATGGCGTTTTAAAACAGATTAGATAAGACTATTTTTGAAATTGAATTATAAAATTTACATTGCATTTTTATAAATAAATACTAACGTTTCTCGTTTACTTTTTTAAAAATCTATCATAAACATGCATTTTTATATTTATTCTTACATGGTGTAAAATACCCTATTACTACAGCTAGGAATATAGAACGTGTTATAGACCTACAAATTGCGAAAAACCAATTGAAATTTGAATTTGGCGGGCTCAGGTGAACGATCAGCCTTAACTACCTACTTAACCATTACTTAACATTTCCGGGGATAGTAGTGTGATGATAGGTATACTTTAGGATATGAATATTTTTTATGAATTTTTTTCAAGGGTAGGTATTGTAAAAAAATACCATACCCTTCCCTATGCAAGCGCCATTTTGGATTGCTTAGGAACTATTATTTACTACATATAGGTGCACCCCGTTTCGATGTGTCCTAGGCGTGTCCCCCATCTAAGCGGTTCTCCTTCCTTCTCCATAATACCACAGTTAACTTCTTACCTTCTAAAGTGACTTATTACCAAGAAGAAAAAATGTTATATTATCTTATATAATTATATACAATATAAGATGTAGGTAGGCACGGTTAACACCACATCATGGTAGGTATCCAAACTGTCTAATTACGTCAATCAATTTTCAATTTGATCTTTTTTTTATGGCATAGAGGGGCAAATGAGCAAACGGATCGCCTGATGGTAAGCGATTATCGCCGCCCATGGACACCCACAACATAGGAGAGAAGTCGCAAGTGCGTTGCCGGCCTTATAAAATTTTTGAGCCTCACGGGTTTTCTCACTCACTCCGCGAAACACAACTAAGCCTTGTTTGTTTCACGCCAGTTTTCTATGAGGCCACTCCGGTCGAGCCGGCCCATTCGTGCCGAAGCATGGTTCTCCCACCCACGGTATAAAACTGAATTGGTTTAAACAATCTCCAAAAACTTTGAAATTTGACAGTAAATCGTAATTTGACGTGAGAGGAGACCCGTGCCCAGGCGCCCACGCCTGCGCACGCCACCTATCCCAATATATAATAGGTTGACTATGTATGTATGTTTGTATGATGTGATATTAACTGTACACTATTATATAAATATTACAATCACGTTTCATGCAATGGTTTCATTTAATTCATTGCAACACTGTGTCATAGACTAATATAATTAGTAATGTCCACTAATCTCTACTGCTCTGAATACTCTATAGCTTAGATTTATATTTATAGCATAAGAATAGACAAATAGTACTAGGTATTTAATACTTCAATGCTATAGTTATAAAGTAAATAAGTAATAAGTAAATATTCTGACGAATAGAGCAAAGGAGTAGAGCGAGATCAGTGGTAATGTCATGTGTCATACTGAGCCAACTGTCAAAGTCATATTTTGCTTTTGTTGTACAAAAATTGTAAAACTCTTCTGAAGTGATCGAGTCATTGTTGTAGGAAGAAAAATTGTTTTTCTATAATACGACTACTTAATTCTGGCCGTGTCCTGTGTATTTAAAGACTACTAATTTTTCATTTAAATCAAGGTTTAACTAATTAACTACAATGTTAGAAGGCGAACCTCAAAACGATGAACAAAGAACCAACGGTGGAGGCGATCAAAGCGACGCGTTGGGCAGTCATGATTCGTCGCACGCACGGCGCTATGCGAGGATGCCTGTTGACAGAAACTCACCATATTACAACATGAACCACAAGTATCGAGGGATGGCGATTATTTTCAACCATGAACACTTCGACATTCACAGCTTGAAGTCACGTACTGGTACGAATGTAGACAGTGATAATCTCGCTAAAGTGCTCAAGGGCTTGGGATTCCGTGTTACAGTTTTGAATAATTTGAAATCAGAAGATGTTATTAAATATGTTCAGCAGACTGCAGACATGGATCATTCTGACTATGACTGTCTCCTTATTGCTGTTTTGACTCATGGAGAGTTAGGCATGTTGTATGCAAAAGATACTCATTACAAGCCAGACAACTTATGGTACTACTTTACTGGTGATAAATGCCCTACTCTTGCGGGAAAGCCAAAGCTATTTTTTATTCAAGCTTGTCAAGGTGATAAATTGGATGCTGGTATTACTCTAGGTCGCACTGAAACTGATGGATCATCATCTGCTTCATATAAAATTCCTGTTCATGCTGACTTCTTGATTGTGTTTTCTACTGTGCCTGGATACTATTCCTGGAGAAATACTACTCGTGGTTCTTGGTTTATGCAAGCATTGTGTGAAGAACTACGCTATGCTGGAACTGAGAGGGATATCCTGACACTATTAACTTTTGTTTGTCAGAGAGTTGCACTGGATTTTGAATCTAATACTCCAGACATCATCCCAATGCACCAACAGAAGCAGGTTCCATGCATCACAAGTATGCTCACTCGTCTGCTTGTCTTTGGTAAGAAATAATCTCACACACATGGGGTGTTGTTGATCCTGTACCTATGTTAGGTACTCAAATGGCATGTTAGTTTTCCGTTTTAGAAAAAAATCCTAAATAGTAAAGAATGTCCAATGGCTGTTCAAACTATTGATTCTGATTTCTTTGTTTCATGAGTTACTTTGAAGAATATTCTGTATTTGAATGAAGTTTGATAGTAAGTGCTATAGTTAATTTCATGTCACAAATAACTAGGTTAATAATATTGTGTTGAAAATGGTAAGTCAAGGAAATTAAGTAACTCTTGTATATTTTAAACCATGCACCAAAATTTATTTGTTAATCTTCTTTAAAATTGCTCAATTTTTTATTATGAAATCATGAGCTTTATGTATTATTATGCAATAAAGTTGGAGATTGCATTTAAGTACTTAAAATTATTATTTGTGAAATATGTATGTAACAGGAGAACAAAGGAATCTTAATTTCGTTGGTAACATTACATATCATAATATATGTAAAATACAACAGGAAAACCATAAGTCCAATCAATAATGTTAGTGTTTTATAAATTATATCAATGAATATGCTATTTCGGAGAACTGATTTTGATAGTGTTATCTAGAGTTGTGTTATGTTTTTTATTTGCATATTATTCTGTAACTATGTAAGTACCGAAAGACAACTTACTTGTAATTGAAAAACGGCATTTAATTTTATTGTTGTATTAGTTATTATTACTCAAATTCCATTAGCCATTTATGTTACTTTTAAACTGGTAATGCATGTCCATGTGTCATATCTTTGTTCTACAAAAATATTAATTAATTGCATCCTTTAAAATACCTACCAACTACTTACGCATAATTGAACATAGGAATGTGATAATAGCATCATACTGACTGAACTATCTTTAAGCGTGAATATAATACAAAATGTCTATGAGGAGTTAAAAATATGTACCTAACTGATGCATTTAGTTATATGAAATATAATGATTATTTGAAAAAATATGTGCCTTGTTCAATATTTTAAAAAACATATAAAATATAGTGATGATTCAGAAGTAATAAACTCCTCTTAGGTTTTTGATGCAATGAAATTACTAGTTTGTATTTTTTATAAATGCATATAAATATCTGTTGTCTAACTAGATATTTATAGATGTATATATGCAATAAATTTCTTCCATTCTAAATGTTTTTTTTGTTCATAATAAGTTTCTGTTGATTATTGATGATATTATCTTGGGACTAAAGACTTATCTGTGCCACAGACTTCCCTAAACCTACAACAGAAAATAGAATCTGAAACAATATGTTCAGCTGTAAAACGTAGTGCGTAAGTACCTACTACGTTTTACCGCTGAACATATTGTTTTCAAAAAGACAGCTATCGCGGTGCCCACCCTGCGTCGCAGCAGACTAAACGTTATTAGGTAGGTATCTAGTGGATTTGTATCCATTAACATGTTTGTAGCTAAGGTTTGGGTAACACTTATCTATAGAGCACAAATATTTGTGTCTCTGGTGGGAATCGAACCCACGACTCTGCGCGTGTAGTAACAGTAGTGGCGAGGTGACCATCTTTACCGCTACGCCAAAACGTGCTGTCCATATGTATAGGTACTTAGTATGACTAAGGGGCCGCCACTTGGGTGTTTTTACGAGGTGAGTGGTTTTGGGTATTTATTTTGGATTTTTTGATCGGACAGTCGGCGTCGGAAAATCGATAATTTTTAAAAATAAATAGGTACCTAATACTTTTTTATGCGACTGTACTGGTCGATTGAAAAGGCCGTCAGCGGAACGTTTACCCAACTGTACAGTACCTACTCCCCAATCTTTTTGTCCGGGCTGAAGTTGTTGCACCCGCCTTCTTGCGCATGGTTGGTACAGTCGAGTGGAACATTACTAATGCAAATATCCTATTTAGTATTAGATCAGTAAACAGATAGATTTTTATTTTATACATATGCATAACATAATATATTATGTATTAAAAATATTTATTTATTTAAGCAGGGTTACATCTTCCATTAACGTAACACCCATAAGAAGAGGTCCGTTCCATCGGAAGAATGATCGTCTTCGTCTTCAAAACCCGTTTCCGATCCATCCGATTAATTTCGCTTCCACGAATACACAATTCATCAGTAAGATTTATCAATAATTCTGTTGCTTTCCTTATATTCCTGCTCGATATTTTTTAACTACTTTATTGCTTATTGTCTTCCAATCCGATAACACGATACCGATGGGAAGACATTATGCAATAAAGTAGATAAAAAATATCGAACAGGAATATAAGGAAAGCGATAGAATCTATATATATAAAAGAAAGTCGTGTTAGTTACTTCATTTATAACTCAAGAACGGCCGAACCGATTTGGCTGAAAATTGGTGGAGAGGTAGCTTAGAACCAGGAGACGGACATAGGATACTTTTTGTCCCGTTCCCGGGGGATGTGATGACAGACCGAATTCCACGGGGGCGAAGCCGCGGGCAGAAGCTAGTCTATATATATAAAAGAAAGTCGTGTTAGTTACTCCATTTATAACTTAAGAACGGCTGAACCGATTTGGCTGAAAATTTGTGGAGAGGTAGCTTAGAACCAGGAGACGGACATAGGATATTTTTTATCCCGTTCCCGATACTTTTTATTCCACGGGGGCGAAGCCGCGGGCAGAAGCTAGTTATTGATAAATTTTACTGATGAATTGTGTATTCGTGGAAGCGAAATTAATCGGATGAATCGGAAACGGGTTTTGAAGACGAAGATGATCATTCTTCCGATGGAACGGACCTCTTCATAAGGGTGTTACGTTCATGGAAGGTGTAACACTACTTTAAATAAATAAATATTTTTGATACAATATATTGTGTTATGCATATGTATAAAATAAAAATCTATCTACTTACTGATCTAATACTAAATAGGATATTTGCATTATTAATGATCCACTCGACTGTAGGTACCTTGCGCAAGAAGGCGGGTGCAACAACTTCAGCCCGGCCAAAAAGATTGGGGAGTACTGTACAGCGGGTGAACTGTTCCCGATGAGGAAAAGCAACACATCAAGTTATACCTACAGTTTGCTCTGTATACCACTTGCGTTTTAGTCTGTGATTCTAGCGCATACCTAGTGGTTGTTTTTGTAGTGCATCGTACAGCTTGAACTCGTTGTCGTGGGCACCTACTAACACATAACATACCATCACGCCTGTATTCCCCGAAGGGCTAGGCAGAGGCGTACTAATGTACACCCACAGTTCGCCGGTATGTTTAGGCACAGATAAAAGAATACTAGTAGTTTAGGTCTCATGTAAAAGGGGGCGAGCCTATTGCCATTAACCGGGCACAAATTCGTAACTCCGAGCTGCTACTGGGAATTACATAGAAAAACCCAATAACATTGCTCGACCTGGGAATCGAACCCAGGACCTCTAGCGTAGCAGTCGCGCTCAGGACCACATGGCTAATGAGGCAGTTGGGCACCTACTAGGTAAATTATATTCACGGAACATAACTTTGTTCTGCGTATTTCAACGCCCGCAATGACCTGCGGAGACCCAAGGGGTCGTTCAAGTATTACGTAAGCAGATTTTTTGCAATTATTAACCCACCCCTCCCCCTTGTCAGCAAAAGTAAGCAAAGCTCTTACCCCTCCCCCCCATGCTTACGTAAACATTGGTACAATTGATTGATTTATGAGCAGCAGTTATAATAAGTCTAGAAATATACCTAAACGTATTCATTATTTGTAGGAATCCCCGAAAATGCATTACGTTTTCTGCATAGACAATTTGCGATATGTGTAAAAAAGTAAATTATTACTGCTGACGTAATCACTATCTGGAATCCCCCCAACCCCCATGTCATCAAAAATAAGCAAAGCAAAGACCCCCCCGCCCCTCTATAGTGCTTACGTAATACTTGAACGGCCCCCAAGCATGAGATTTTGTATTGTGTCTGCTGTATTCTATACCTACCGGAAGCCTAGGTACCGAAATTGATCGGTATTACAAAGAATAATAATGATTCAAATATAAATTTGCAACACCATTTGTACGCGGCAAAATATAGCGACATAGGTTTGCAATAGGTTTAGGCGATTACGTAATTATAGCACATACCTAACTATATCTATACCTACGTATAATACCTAACTATATATATCCTACTAAGACTCCTACCGTGACTCATTCACTCATGTAACACATTCGATAAAGGTCCTCGAATTAAATAGACTTATTAAATTAAGTACCTATAGAGAAACTGAAGTACCTACCTACTTACATTATTTTACTGTAGAAAGTTTTCTGTGTTGTTGTGTTTAACAAAAAGTGCATAGTGCGAATAATTAGTAGGTAAAATGGCAGATAGAAAATCGTATCAGAAAGGTTATAAAGAAATTGGACAGAATTTAAAATCAAACATTTGCGGGAAACTCGAGTGTTACAATTGCACCAGGAGTGAATATTACAACATGAACCACAAATATCGCGGAAAAGCCATCATTTTTAGTCACGACAACTTTGAAATTAATATTCCACCGCGGCCCGGCACAACGAAAGATTGTGAAAATCTTGATAAATGCCTAACCGAATTAGGGTTTGCTGTAGATGTGTTCTCCAATCTAATGTATAAAGATATTATGAAACATATCAAGCAAACAGCGACAGCGGATCACTCACGAAATGATTGTCTCCTCATTGTAGTGTTGACTCACGGAATGTCCGGAATGTTGTATGCGAAAGATACACACTACAGATCAGAAAAACTATGGTGCCGCTTTACCGAAGAAAATTGTCCTACACTCGCTGGAAAACCGAAATTATTCTTTTTTCAAGCTTGTCAGGGTCAAAAGTACGATGATGGTGTTTTACTCTGCAACATCGACACCGACGGTTGGTTTGAAACTCATAAATATCCGACATATCCTGATTTTCTTCTTGTACTTTCTACTGTGCCTGGGTATTTTGCGTGGAGAAATTCCGCGCGTGGTTCCTGGTTTATTCAGGTTTTGTGTGAAGAGTTAAACTATTGTGCAACAAATACGGACATTTTGACATTATTAACTCGTGTATCACATAAGGTTGCTTTAGATTTCGAGTCAAATACACCCGACGAGATCGACAGCCATGAAAAAAAGCAAGTGCCAAGCATTTGGAGTATGCTTACTCGTCGTCTCGTGTTTACTAAAAAGCCTGAGAGTGTACCAAGTCGTGAAAATTGTTGTTTTTTTTAATACTTAGGTACCATTTATAAAATCACGATTTCAAAAACAAACTAAGTATCTGGTTATACCGTTATAGCGGTCCATCTATAAATTACGTCGTAGGTACGTTTGAGGGTGGAGTGGTGGGTGAGACATCGTGTGACAAGGGGTGGGAGGGGTCATTAGCTTTGTGAGTAAAAATCTAAATAAAAAAAATAAACTGCTGTTTCACTTTATCAATTACTAGATGTAAAATTGCAAAATATGTGACAGCGTGCTACAAATTTATGTGAATGGTTATAGGTACCGATATAACCTATGATATTAAACATGCTTCGGCACGAATGGACCGGCTTGACCGGAGTGATACCACGGCCTCACAGAAAGCCGGCGTGAAATAACGCTTACGTTATTTCGCCGATTGAAAGTAGGATAACGAAGGCCCAAACCCTTTTAAAAGGCGGGCAGCGCACTATAGACTCCTAGCGTTGCGGGTGTCCATGGGCGGCGGTAATCGCTTACCATCAGGCGATTCGTCGGATCGCTTGCCCGCATATCCCAAAAAAACTTTTAAGCTCAATACGAACATACCCGCATTTTGAACATCAGATCATTAGATGCGGGTAGGTTAGTTCATATTGTGCTTAATAATCACCATCACGCCTGTCCGCACCTACCTACCTATTAATTGAAAACAATCGCAGGTTACGATAAAAACAATTGCCCTGAATTCTGCAATGAGGAATTAGTGAAATACAAATAACACTTTGCAGAGAACATAATATAAATTATTCTCGACGACGATACGAATACGTTTTCGCAAGTTGATCGTGTTTGGGCTACTGAAGGCGGTTTTACTTTTTGATAAGATTTTTTTAATTTAAATATTTACACGTTGTCATCGTTTATACCTAGTACCTACGTATGATTGTTACTTTGTTATTTATTTTGTGATCAGATCAATTTAAGTGGGACCACCTCACCTCATTCAACCTAAAAATATTTTTTGAAATCGGTCCACAATTGACGAAAATATCGGTGAACATAGATACAAAAAATACATACAGATCAACAAATCTCCTCCTTGTTTGAAGTCGGTTAAAATTTAAAATCGCAGTTGTAATTGTCTAAGCTTGTCATTTTTGATTCATTGACTCGACAATACGAAACATTCGTAGTTATTTACCGTCTACTAACTTAGGTACCAAAGAACGAAAAAATAAATTATAAAAAATCATAAAATATATTATACAGTAATAATAATTTACATTAAATATTTGGTTCTTATAATTTAACAAGATTGTATTCCGCTAGCTTTTTCCCTCAGCTCCCAGCACTGATCCCAGAACTGACTGAGTCTCTGCTCTTGATTCGCGCAGAAATGTTTGAAGTCTCTCAGCATCCGCATCTGGAAGCCTTCATCACCAGTCGCTGGTGTTTGTGAGGACTTCCACTTTTTAGATATCATATGATTCCACGACCATAGGAATCCCATCTGAAAGGATAATAATAATATATTCAAAAAAAAATACTACATAATGCTTTAATCGATATGGGTATTCTATACTATGTGCTGTATGAAAATGAATAAACTTTTTATAATCATCTGGATATGTGTTATTTTATTATAAAAATGTGGTTTAAGTAAAAATGCTTCAGCAAGTCTGCTGCGGTAAATAAACAACAGCTATAATTAAAATAGTTTTTAATTCATCTACACAGTAAGTGATTCCTAAACTTCTAACTCCTTGCTACTCTATTTTTTGCCTGTTAGGGGAAAAAATAACATCAAAATTAATTATTAGCTAGCTTTGATTGTTTAACACAGACTAAAATAACAATTAGTGTAATTTTATGTTTATTGTTTATTTTGTGTTAATTGTTAGTTTAAGTAGTGTTTTTTAGAATAGTTATTAATATATAAGTAGGCTTAGCTATCGAATTAGGTTTCCAAAACCTGTAATGATAGTTTAAGAGTTTTTAAATAAATAAACTTTCTTTCTAACTTTCTAAAATTGTATTTTAGTCTGCTATAGCAGAGGAATGCAAAATTCGTATTTGAAGAACTTTGTTGTTTTGCCTTTAGCAAACCCAATCCATCTCTCGCTTTACCAGAGAGAACCTATATTATTAGTTCTATGCTGTATTAGGTACTGTACTCAACTATGTTTCTGATAGTATATTTACATCAGTAATATACTTACCCGTCGGTTATTATCGTAATCATCCTTGTTTTTGCCACTGACGTGTCTCGTGATATACCCTTCGTGAGGACTGGGAGCCGCTTCTGAATGAACGGGGTATCTGTCGCAAAATATTAAGTTATTATAGCTTCCTGCCATCTTGAATCTGTAGCCTAACTCTGCTCAGCTGCGCAACTGATCTGCTGATTGGCTAATAACTTTATCTGGGTATAAAATAGTATCAGCTCCTTTATTTATTGTTGTTGGCACATGATATACAAAACTGATACTATACTATATCTGTAACTAGCAAATTCGTCGTCATGTCTCAGAAGGATTACCTGACTACCGTGACGATGAATAAAATTCAAACAGAATAACTCAATTCTCCCAATTACGCCACACAAACGCCGAAAGTGCTTCATGATCACTTATTAGGATCATCCAACGTTCTGAACACGCGTCCAAAGCGAAGCATGACATGAACATATTATAGATATTATCTATAATCTATACTAATAATTAAAGCTGAAGAGTTTGTTTGTTTGTTTGCTTGAACGCGCTAATCTCAGGAACTACTGGATCGATTTGAAAAATTATTTCAGTGTTAGATAGCCCATTTATTGAGGAAGGCTATAAGCTATATATCATCACGCTACGCGGACGAAGTCGCGGGCAGAAGCTAGTAATAATAAATATAAAGCTGAAGAGTTTGTTTGTTTGCTTGACCGCGCTAATCTCAAGAACTACTGGTCCGATTTGAAAAATTCTTTCAGTGTTAGATAGCCGATTTATTGAGGAAGGCTATACGCTATATATAATTATGCTACGCGGACGAAGCTATATTGTATATAGGCAGTTCAACCCCCCAAAAAGAATTCTAATATAATAATATGGATCGCATTCACATCATCGAACAATTTCTGCAAAATAAGTATCTAATCTATATCTATATATATAAAAGAAAGTCGTGTTAGTTACACCATTTATAACTCAAGAACAGCTGAACCGATTTGGCTGAAAATTGGTGGAGAGGTAGCTTAGAACCAGGAGACGGACATAGGATACTTTTTATCCCGTTCCCGTGGGATGTGATGACAGACCGAATTCCACAGGGGCGAAGCCGCGGGCAGAAGCTAGTATTTTTATAATTCCCGCAACTAGGTTGTCTAAGAGAGAAAAGCATGACTGAGGAAAAAAAGATTAAGGGTTAGTTTAGGTGGATCATTACCTGCTGGCATTAAGTGGCTTGTTAGCCGGCTTGGTCCTGAGCGCCCGCTGCTCTGACTTGACTGTGGTGGGGATGAGTATGAACATGTTGCCAGTGACGTGAACGTACAGGTGGTCGCCCACGCCTGCCTCGTGCGAAGTACTCTCCACCGTACACTTTATGAACCCGAAACGACCCACTATCGCCTCTTGGAACAGGAAGAGGCGCTCTAACCATGTATCTTCAGAGAAACCTGGACAATGCATTATTTTAAGGAATGTTCCGCTTATTAAAAAAAATATTCTGTGTTAAGTATTAGTGATGAAACATTGGTGTGGTTGGAATACAGGTAAATATAGCCAGTGAACGGACGAGGCAAATGCGTAGAAGCAACTGACACAGTAAACACAATTTTGTACAGGTCAACATTTCTAACAGAAATGTGCGTGCGTTGTGCAAACGTACAAACGTTTAGGAAACCTCATATTTATATGGAAAAGAATCCGACACGAAACTTCATGGACAAGAGTAGTTTTGCAGTGGTAAATTTTAATATGAAAACTTTTTCTGAAATCTCTTGTTTTTTTTATTCATGATAGGCTCACGCTTGATCAGTAGTTTAATGACAATTGGGATCGTAAATGTTTCACATTTGTGCATATTTAAGTAGTAATTTATATACTTTTGCACGAAAATTATTTAAGCAATTTTACCTGGGTGGCCGTTATTTTGACCGCAGGTACTATAAGACTCTCAACACGTTATAATAGGCACAAGTAGAAAATTTACGAACTTTCATGACTTTCGGCTGGATAGATAACTCAGCATATACACGCAAGTACGTTACTGGAATATATAATTATTTAAGTGAACAGAAACTATAAAAACCTTCGAATAGTGTGGTTTTGCTCCTCAGCAGCGGTTCCTCATTCAGAGGCACGTAAATGGGCCCCCTCAAAGGGTCAGACTTCAACGTGAACGGTAGAGCGAGTGGGTCTGCCGGTATGGGCACCATTTGAAGGCGGCAACTTTGTGCTTTGCGCGCCCATCCAAATATCTAGAAATCCATGTTCGTTATTTTAAAATTGTACACCGACACCGATATGTCACATGATAAGGGGGCGATCCTATTTCTATTAAATCGGGGTCCTAAGCTGCTGCTACTGAGATTTCATGGGAAAACTCATTAACACTTTGGTCGACCGAATCGAACGGGATTCGTCGAAAACGTTCGGAATCGAACCTATACTCCGACTTTTTAATTAAATGTAATTATTTTTATATTTCACATCTTACTTACGATTTTTTACGCAAAATCATTCACTACCCCAACTCTATTAGTTGTAGTGTCGTATCAATAATTTTCTTCGAACTGTCAAGTTACTGAATACAATTAAAAGTCGAAGTATAGAACCCCTATAGTAGCAGTTGCACTTAGGACCACTAGACTAATAAGACAGTTAATATGGTGTAAATAATAATAATATGGTGATAGAAACCAGTTCAGCCACAATGTTCCCGCTGGCGACGGCCCACTGTATGCACATCTCGTAGGCCTGGTCCGGCCTGAACGTGGCCTGGTACCGCGCGTGGCCCCACTCGATGCGATCGCTCTTGTTGCTCACATCGATGTCCAAGTGCGTGTTTTTGTATAGAGGCACTGGGAACAAACAGTATTATTCAATATACGGACCCACACGCACCGAGATGATTAAGGCTGAATTTGCAGTCACATTTTTCTGTAAAACTGGCTCGGTTTTTAGATACAATTTTGTCAAAATAATATATATTATAAGTTTCCGTGTGTGACGGAAACTTAGGAATGCTTGCATTAATATCTGTTAGAGCTGTACTTACTATCACTATCAGAACCCAGTTGCATATAACTGGGGTCTATGTTATCACAGAGGAAAGCAGGTACTCCGGTGTCATCAGTGACTGGGCTGGAGCCAGATATATCAATGGCTCCCATCAATACTTCGGCAGGGAGGAGCGGTGATCGCGGCCCTAGCACTTCCACCTCCATCCACTCGTTTTCGAAGCTTTGAAGGTCGCCTAAAGGCTTCACGTAGTCTGGTATACTATCTGTAAAAAATAACACACCTTTATTGAAAAGAAAATATATAAAAATATCCTAATATTCTCATTATTATCGAGTCACAAGCGTGACTGCGGAACTCTACGTCATGGATTTGAATCCCGGAGGAGGGAGAAATTCGGAGTTAGAAGGTAATTTTAAAAAATCAAAATTAGTTGCACGGTTCTAAAAAGTCTCGGCAAGAAACTCCATAGGTCGATCAATACTAATGGATATCCCAGTAAGTTGGGGTTTGAATCTATACCTGGTTATTGGCAATAGTATTGCCCCTATAACGTAGGAACTAAATATTACTGTGGGTGCAGTACACCTTTCCATAACCGGCGAATACAGGCGTGAAGGTATGTTGTTCTAATAAAATGTTAAAAACTTGCTACTAACTTACCTTTTTCTTTTTTCTGTGGCAAGATGTGATACATATAGTATCCAACGACAAAACGTTTGGCTGTATCACCTGATGCATGACAGATCATCTTATCCTGTAGTAATTTCTGCATAAGAAATGTTCGAAGTTAAAATCCATAAAAGAGTATAATCCCAGAATTAATAGGCTAATATCAGTCCAGTGCAAACCACTTTCAAGATTTATTTTTTTTGTGAATTTCGTGCTAAAGAGACTAGCAGGTACACTATATAAACCCTCTGGATGGTCACCGTTCTTTTAATATAATTTATTTTTACTTTGTTCCACTGCTTATTAAATGTATCAAATAGTAATGAAATAAACTAATGAACTTTGGCCTGAAAATCTTTGAAACGTTTTTATTCACTGTAGTATATCGTACATTGATACTCCGCTATCGCAACTGCTGACCTTGAGGCTTCAGGTTGACACTGTTTATGTTATTTAAATTTCTCATCTCTAAGTCTCTCCAGCACGGAGTTTTGATTTGAACCCGATTAATGGGAATAAGTTCACTAGGACCTAAATAAGATACCGAACATCTGTGTATGTACGTCAGTACGCCTTTGAATAGGCTTTCGGGGACAACAAGCGTTGTAGAACATTTTGAAACTTTAACTTTACCTCCATAATTGACGTAGCTTTCTCGTAAGTCACCCCCTCCATGTTAGCTTGTAGCCAATGTATGGCGTATATCGACACAAACGTGTGTGATGGTAAGCTGACGGTCTGTTGCAAGAAGCCCACGCCCAGCTGAGGGCTGCGCATGCGTTCTATTATCTCCGCCAAAGACGAGTTTGCTTTGAGTTTCGGTTCTAGCACCCTAACAAAAAAAAAATAAGACGTAAATTAAAATGAAGGGAATAAACTTGCAATTGCAATGATTATATAGATTTTTATATAACAAAAAAAAAGACAAACAATTTTAGCTACGCTTACCCATCATCATACGTATCGTCGCATTCACCAGTCTGAGATTGCGTTCTCTCTAAAACAGTTTTTGCTGCGGCCCTGAAGTCAGTAAGTTATTAGAATCTTCCAACACAATGTGAATACAATGCAAAGGATGATAATGAAGCATATTATTTCAAACGCAAAGCTGCCAAGCAGTAGTTTTAGTTGTAGAATATTATGTATAATAAGAAAATTTTGTAATATTATCATCAGGTTCGTAGCTAGGGGCCGGTCAGTTGGACCACTGGGGCACAAGTGGCACAACAGGCACATACAATTAAAACGCACTAGCCTCACGAAAAGACCATGTAATATAAAAAAACTGATATAACTACAAATGTTCTACCAATTTTTGGACCAATTCCATTACTTACTTTTGCTGTGAAACGTTGCTATCTTGCCATATTTTTTAGTCTGTTGTAGTTAATTAAACAAACAGACAGTAAAAATCAAGCTTCTTGTAGTGTGTTCAAGTAGAAGGTTGATTTTTTTTACTTTTGATTTTCTTAAAGCTCCAGGCGACCATAAATTTATTAATTTTATTAAATAATTATTATTTAATATAAATAAATTAATTATTTTTTATTAATTTCAACTTGATACCTCACGCATTTTCTAGAACCCTTTCCTACGACGAACTCACAGACAAACAGAAAGATGTACAACGAAGTGATAATGTTTTTCCTTAATAACGCTTGAAATAAATATTTTTTTCGCTTCCTACATACTTATATAGTAAGTATTAATTGTATACGTAACTGGGGTAGGTAAGGATATATAACTCAAATTACACTTTTAACTTACCTAACTTCAACACAAATAAGTTATGTGTAGTTTATCTTCCAAGAAAATAATTTCCCCTAGCTACGACGCTGACTTTTATAAAAGGCATGATGAAGCGATCTGTATACTTACTTGTAACTTTGACTAGTGTTTAGTGACTTAGTAGGTGATAGTTGCTGCAATGAAACATTCAATAAGGATAAGAATAAGCAACTGATAGGAGAGGCACGGGCAAGCATTCGATGAGAGCTTAGCGATAGAAAAATAAATCATATCATGAATAACAATTTGCAATATAAGGGGTATCTGTAAAAAAACAGTATTAATTTAGTAAAATAATTAAATTAAGGAAATAATCTAATTTTTACTTATCTAACCTGTTATATGGCATAAATAAAAATAAATAAATTAGATATTAAATATTTACGAGAACATAAAGGTACATAGCATGTTCATTAGCACTTGGTTTCACAGATGACAAATGTATTAAAACAAATGAGGTGCATAAAATGAAATGTGAAGAAATCGAGTTTGAATTGCAGAAGCACCAGCACACCATGGGACGGACATGAAGCGATCACCGCCTTGCATTGTTTTATACGCGTCTGCATAAGACATATTTGTTAAATTTAATTCATAACTTAATAGAAATATTATAAAAGTAATTACTAACCTTAATTGAAAAATTACCATTATACATAATCGCATGCGCATCGAAAATTTTCTAGAAATATAGATTCAACCACAGGTAGGACTCGAACCCTCCTCTGGTTCGACACGATAGGGCAATATTTTGTTTGTTTGTTAAGGTTTTGTCTTCACTTTCCAGACATAATCAAAACTATTTTTGTTGCTACGCCAAATGCAGAGGCGCATAAAAACATTGGAAAAACACTGTCCATTTTTAAAACTTTCCGTTAAAAAGTTTATGACGGTATACTGTCATAATTGTACATATTAATAAATTAAACGGTTTTGTTTTAAAATGAGACAGTGAACGCTTTTGCTATGTATGTTTCACGTAGGTAGTACTGACATGGCTTCGATCCGGAGCCTCGGTCGGTCAGGCAGGCGCGTGCTGCCCACGCGCTCCCTGAACGGCGAGTTGGACACACCGCCCTGATACACCACACACAACACGCACTTTAACACGGCAACAGGTTACCTACATCTTATAACATCTAAAATAGCATAATAATGAGGGCTCGTCTTATTAGACCATATTTTACCTAAGCATTGGTGGAATGATATAGGGTCTTATAACATCAATTCTATACATCTGACTGATTTCTCCTAGAAGAATGATAAATAGAGTTAAATAAATAAATAGATAAAATACTTTATCGACACAATCCTACGCTAGTAAAAACTGTGTTGCAGGAGCCAGTGATTTCTTGTTTTAAAGACACATTATTTACACATTGTTGAGAAGGTAGTCTCAACGCTAGTAGTCTTTAGCAGAGATGTACAAAATGGTTTTAAAAAAGCATTTAAATACAAAATGCAAAATACTTTTCAGATTTACTATTTCAAATGCAAAATACTAAATAGTTTTGCGTTTTTTATTTCAAATGCTAAATGCAAAATAGGTATTTTCAAAATACTTTTTCAAAATAAAATACCCCCTGACCAAATCACAGATATTTTTATTGTAATAGATATAAAAGTTTATTGTAATAGGTATAAAACTTAAAATCATTTTAAGTTAGTCGACGTTTTTTCTTTTTAGTATGCATTTTATTTGTATTTCAGTAAGCTTACATTTTTTTGCTAAGTAGAAATTGTTAGACACCAGCCAAATCCACCAAGTCACGTCTATTTAGATTATCTAAATTATCTTGTAGCACGTAACCGTTCCAGGTATAGTGCATAATCGTTTCAGTATTATAGAAATAATAACAACACTTCAATATCAGAAAAGTAGGTAATCAAATCAGTAACTACTTCACTAGCCCCAGAAAATAATAAACTCGTCGTGAAATCAAATCGTCGGTGTCAACGGCTATGCGTTTCATATCCATAAATTCATAGCCATAGATAATGTTCGCCGTTTTCATGCCGTTTTCGTTGGAAATTGACACTTGTCAGACATTACTTGACATAAGGCGCGCACTTTGACCAAAGAAGAAAAAGATGTCGCGCATGGTTAGCAGGCGCCTCTATTGGTCAAATTCAGCAATACAAGCGTTTTGTTTTGTTTGACTGGTAGTTGGCTTTACTTTAATCACAAAGTATTTTGCATTTTGAAATTAATATTAAAAATACAAAATGCATCTCGAAAGGCATTTCAAATAAAATACAAAATACTTTTCACTGAAAGGTATTTAAATACAAAATATAAAATAGGTATTTTGCATTTTCTATTTGCATTTAAAATAGAAGTATTTCAAATAAATCACATCTCTGGTCTTTAGTACCTTAAGTAACGTAACATTATTGTTAACTACTCTCATTAAAATATACCTACGGATAGCAATAGGCACACACGCCTACGCATCATAATGGTTTCGTTTATCACACGAAACTTAGTATAAGAAATCAGTCAGAAGAAATACAGCAAAATCGAAGTACATTTATTTTCCTAAATAGTTGCCACAATGAGAATTGAGGAGATATTTGTTTTTACAATAAAACAGTTAAAAACTTTTAGTTACCATTTTAAAACACATTACCACTGTGGTAACATTGTTTGCTGTCTCAAAAATACTACTTATGCTGATTGCTTTTCCTATCCAATTTAGGTATTACTTTGAAAAATAAATGTACATAAGGATTAAAATCGACTCTATCATAATCCAATCATAAAAAAGTTAGGTTCAGGGGTTGTTCATCTGAATAAATTAATTATTATTCTATTTTAACATGTCATTGTTGTAAACTACTAATAAAAATATATAAAATAATCAAAAGAAGCCAGCAAACGATTTTTCTCAATATTTGTGCATTCCGTGCATAACAAATGCATAATTTTATAATAAGCAGTGCAAATATATACGCAGTATGCAATTATGCATATAGGTACAATGAAATGGTTCTCGACAGTATGGTAAAAATTTACAGAACCACAGTCCGTTAGACAAAAAGAAATTTTTGATAGATATCGGAATATGAAGAGCAAGAATAGTATTTTTCCGTATAAACACATCAAAAATGACTTGTTATCGTTTTCTTCGAGATTTTTGCATTGAAGTATATCAACATTTTGTGGGTGATTTTTTGTAAAAGATAGATCTACATCGAGTATATCAAGAAGTACATCCACCTGAGCGAAGACCTCGACTGCACTGTTATCTATAAAATTACGATTATTAGTTCAGTTTGATTAGTACCTACTTGATTATTTAATCAACGTGTTAACGTTAGTCTACTGGGGTTAAGGTGAGAAGATTATAAGGTCAAATGCCACTCCAATGTAAGGTTAATACAACTTAACATCAACTGAATACAAACCCGGTCTTCATGGAGCCAATGAAAAGTGCGCAAATATGCCACGGAAAATAACGTCAAATTATAAATGGATACCAATTTAAACATAAAGATACGAGTCAAGCGATCAAAAGACCAGACCAAATTTTCTCGATATGCCCGTGGAGTAAATTGAATTTTATTTCGTACATTTTTATAATTTGGAGGTCTGCCCCGTTTGATCGTGGTACAAACTGAAATGTGTCGTCAGGGAGTTGATTGTTGGGAGGAGGAGTGAGTGGCCAAAGAATAGGATTGGACACAAAATAATAAGTAGCCGCCGCCCTAGTGCTTAATTGAATACAAAATTGAGCTTCTTTTCGATTAGTTCGTGGGTAACTCAAGAAAGGTAATCAAATTATTATTATTTTTGGTTAATAATGTAGTAGAATGTAATTATATAATAACATACGTAGTCGCTTGGATATTCAAGCTCTAGGACAGCATAACATAGACATGAGTGTAATGAATTACAGGACACTACAATCCAATCGATGTTCACACGTCTGATAATCGGTTTTCATCTAGCTGAAAAATTATATATTGTGGTAAGGCCAACTTATGAATCGTATTTTAAATCGTATCACTATATTGTACTGTCAATAATCGGTTCATAAGATGGCCTTACAATAACTTGTAGACTCAGTTTTAAGGATGTCTATTATTCAAAATGGGGTGTAGGGATTTTCGGATTTTGTCTACGTAACGGTATGTCATTATTGAATGTCAGTGTCTTGTGGCGGAGGGGCGGGAAGGAGGGGAGACGGGTTCGGCTGCGGCTGGTACCTGCGCGCTCCGCGTGAGGATGGAGGTGGAGTGCCGGCGCCGCGTCAGCGCCGCGTCGGCCGCGCCGCCGCCCGCCAGCGCCATCTGCAGCACCCACACCGTACAAGGGCCGCTCGTGGCGCTCGCCCTCGACGACCCACACGTCCTACTGTGTCGCCTCCCTCCGACCGAACGCCCCCAATAACGGTATTGAGAGCCCGCGATCTCGAGGCATTATGCTGGTGCGATTTTCGCACACGATCTTTACAATCGGACCACAGAGACGTGACCACAGAGCGGAGACGATGTCGCCGGGTGGCGACGAAGAAATAATAAATCGATGCTAAGCGACGCTACTGCCTTATCGGTTACGCCAAATCGGTGTTGCCTAATTTAATTTATTTTCTTGTCTACGTAATGTTGATAGCGATGCTTAGTTCGATACTGAAAAGTAAGTATTGAAGCCAAATCTACACAATGTCAAGGCAGCTCATGTCTCGCCCGGTCTGCGGTCTCTTAGTATTATGATCAAGTTAATAGTAATATCATGCGCTCAGACTCAAACAGGAAATTACAAATAACACATAGTGTGCAACATAAAAATAAATTAAATCCTATAGAGAAAATTAAAAACGTGCCCATAATACATACATCTATTTTACACGAACGATGCTACATTTCCATTCATAAATATTTATTATTAGACAGTAGAGACACGAAGTATAGATTTTAGTAAAATTTATCATGCGTTTTACACGGTCAGGACAGCGAAATTTAAAATTTCTTGTTTGAGTAAACATTTAGTACTTATAATTTCAGTAGTGTAAATAGTAGTTGATCATTATAAATTTGATATTTTAAGGCAATTCTAGCGAGACTACATTATTATTTAGGAAATAGTGCTCTTCTACAGTACATGCAGTGCAAGTAGTAGGCAGATATCTACGTGCCACATTGTGTGCAAAATTTCATGCTTACACTTCACTTATAAACATTTTTGAAACAAATCAATGATGATTATTTTAAAATTAATTATTAAAAAATGTCTATAAGTGATATAGGTAATATTTTACATACATAAGTACTAAGTAGGTACATTTATACATCAAAATATTTATAAAATAAAACAAAATTAATATCTATTTAAATAAAGAAATATGGTTTTGTTTTTACTTTTGAGATAGGATTTCAATATATGAATTGATCAGTGCTAAATATGAAGTCATATGAGAATTTCATAGGTCAAAGCAAACAAAAATATGACTAAGTTTTCATTTTCAGCTCTATCTATAAGATATAAGGATGCTTTTTCATTGTCAGCTGGCGTTCAAACATTTTCTAGCAGCCGTATCTACCGTACTAATAAATAAGATTTACTTTGTATAGAAATAGAAAGTATGCGTTCAAATGAACTGAGCTGATATAATTTTATTTTCTTGTCTTAAGACGTAGGTAATCTATGTAATATTTAAATATAAACGAATAGTTAAAAGCCTAATAAAACAGTTCGCTAAATTAATATAGCAAAATGATAAGTTATCGTTTGATTGTGACAGAAGCTTCACTCTATATTGAGCATTGATAAATCGCAAAATTGGAGCACTTTTTTTATTAATTTCATACTTACCCTTTGTTTATTGGGTCTTTTGACCTTATTGAAGTATTGTTCAGTCATTTTGAGAAAACCGTCTGTTAACTGGTCGAGATCATGCCGCGTCGGTGTCGGATAGATGTCGCAGTGGGTCACATCATCGTCCATTATCAGTTTGGTGGCCGGGTTGTATAGCGGCAGCAGGAGAGTACGGAACCTCCAGTATTTGAGGGCCTGCAAAATATAAACGTACAGTGTAAGTGCTTTTACGTATCGTACCTATAGTAATGCCCCGAATGATACTATTGACGCAGATCCTGAAAGTTTTATTGAAAAGTTAATCAATCAAAAAGGAAAGCAAAAAAAATCGTGTGATAATTATGTATGAAAAAGATATACATAATTTTATTACTGAGGAGTCTCGAGTAATAAAGAAATTTTATAATGATTAAGATTTTATTTTACAGTCCCATTGCTCCCTTTTAGAATGAGAGGGGTAACATAACATAACATACCATCACGCCTGTATTCCCCGATGGGTTAGGCAGAGGCGTACTAATGTACACCCACAGTTCGCCGGTATGTTTAGGTCCCATGTAATAGGGGGCGAGCCTATTGCCATTAACCGGGCACAAATTCGTAACTCCGAGCTGCTACTGGGAATTTCATAGAAATACCTGATAACACTTTGCTCGACCTGGGAATCGAACCCAGGACCTCTAGCGTAGCAGTCGCGCTCCGGACCACTTCACTAATGAGGCAGTTGAGAGGGGTAAAATGTTAATTTTTCAACTCAATTCATAAATCGCGGTGGTTATGGAATACGGTTGTCTGGCCAATTACAGTAGCAATCACCTCAACTAATGCGAAGTCAGTGTCCCCGCGGGTACATATGTAATGGTCCATGTAGTTCCAGTTATATGTCTCCAGTTTCTCCGTAGTGAAAGACACCCACGACACCTCGTATGTGTCGTGGTTCGGCGCGTGGAAGCGATAGCGATAGTGGATGTTGAACGGTGGGTATGGATGCCTGAGGACAACAAACAAATACTGTACCTACTGTAAAAATAAATATTATTTATTAACGATAGCATGATTGGCGTAGTGGCGATTGGCTTCTGCGTCAAGGATTGTGGGTTCACTCCTCGCATGAAACAAACACTTGCATAGCCTAAGTAGAATAAGTTTCGGATCAAGTAGGTATTTGTAAATGCCTTCACAATACATAAGACTAACATGTTTACAAAGTACTTTTGACTGTGCAAAAAAGTAGGTGTAACACCAAATTTATTTCAATTTCAGCTTCCATAAATATCAATGATATTCGAGTTTCTTGCTTCGCTATGGGTAGGTATGGTGTAGCTATTATACTCACCTCGGTCTATAACGAGTGACAGTGATGGTAGATCCGACTAGAGTGAGCTTATGGAAGATTCTTCCAATAGAGAGCAAGTATCGTTTAGTGGGGGCAGCATTGACGGGCTTGCCGCATTGCGGGGCAACTTTTGATGGAGGAGGCGTGGCTGTGGATGGGCAGTGCGATTCTATCACTTCGTTCTCATTAACACCGACTATAAGCTGGAAACCCTGGAACATGATGAAAAAAGGTAACTATTTTTCTTGCACATAAAATATTTACAAATTGTCAAACCAGAAAGTTTCTACACGTGACCACGGATATTAAGCCATGTATATACTATGTTCGCGAACCTCTTGCGCTCCTGCAACTGCTCCACATTGTGGATACGCTAGCGCTCCTGTAGCGTGCAACGGTGCGCGCTCCGCGCTCAGCGTGTTTCTTATGGAGATGCGTGTACCGTCTCCATCGGAGCGATTGCAGATGCGCGGAGCACAGTTAGTTCGCGAACGTAGTGGATACCCGGCTTTATAAAGAATCCCAAACGTCACGATTTGACGAAAAAAAATGTAAAATCTTGTTTTATTTCAAAGAATAGGGTCTGATTGATTTCTAATTACAACATGTTTCGTGTTAACTCTGAACAGTGGTTGAATGTATTACAAATATCAAATAAAAGTGGAGTAATAGAACGGAAATTATAAATACCTAACATGCAAAAACACGTCTTATTATTTATTCTAGAATGGCGATCAAACGTGAGCACAGTGCTTGTGATGTTTATGTATAAAATATTTTTATTTCAAATCTATCCTACAGTTTGAGTTTACTAATATAGTTCACAGCTTGAGCATCATTCTATAATGCGTGTTTCGAAAAAGATTGTTGTACTTTACGTATTTCACACTAACTTGTGCCAATCTCTGGGAGACCAACTCTTTAAAGACTTCCATAGTGGTCAGTGGTTCTTTGTAAATGGCTCTGTTCTGCGCAAAGTCAGCATTGACGTCATCCGGCAGGAGATTGTAGTCGGATACCAGATAGTCATTCTGTAACGACCGTTTGTCCGGGAAATAATCCGTGGTGATCGGCAGACACGCCGGGATCGTCAACGATTTCCAGTCCACACCTAATAAAGATATTTGACATATTTTATATGGGTTTTTTTTACGTAAAGTTTGAAGTGAAACTCAGCCAATTTCTCCTGTATTTAATTCGATAAAGAATTACACACATACCCACTATTAATTAGACTCATGATAAAAGGATAGTGTTTTGGAAATATATAACATAAGCAGGATTAAAAAGCTACCAGTCATGGTCGTGGCGAAACTCACATATCCTGTAAAATGACAATAGGATAAGGGAAGGTGATTTAGTCCCCGGGTGGCAGAAGACCTACGATCCATCTTCTCTGTCATGTGTCAAATGGGTTCATGACCATTTTTTTTTTAATTTTAGGTAATTTTTGTATTATTCTACGTCCTAATATTAAGAACCGCACAGATTGTGCGTCCGACACCTACTTGAGGCATCGAATTTCAAGAAGTGGGAGTGGAACTAGGCTTTAAGTCCATCGTGAGCAGCCATAAGACGATATTATGCATACAGTTTAGAACATTTTATTCTATTTATCCTAAAATATCCACAGGATGACTTTAAAGTAATTAACACTACTCGTATCTCAACGCGTGCAAAAATTGTTTTGTCTTTTGTTTTCGCTTGAAATGTCTTAGTTTTTGTGAAAGTGTTATTGTAACAGTTAACAATTTGAATGAATATAAAAGGAAATAAAATGGACGTAAATTATTACTTACCCAAATAGCAAAACACTCAATCTTATAAATTTATCTTGACCAATGATCTTATAACAGCACCCTACCTACATAATTTTAAAGTAGTGATGCAAATTTCAACAAATTTGGTTCAAAATTAGCAAAACGGTAGATCTCTTTTCTGTTTGTGTTCTCCTGTTAAAAAGTCTTATATAAAACTCTTTTTACTTTGCACCCTACGAATACGTGGAGTTTCTATTTGCCAAAAATAAGCGTCCTTAGTAGAGATATCACTAACAATCTTGGCAATTGACCATTTTTAACCTTATTTTTACCTTTTTACTCGGGCTTAAATGGGCTCATTCGAAAATTGGACCACCGATAAATTAATGGATCCGATCGCACATTTTTTTAATCGTTTTCTACAATGCCTAACAACGTCATCCTGTAGGAATATAATGTACATGATCCAAATTACTAAATGCATCTCCGATGAACTAATGTAATTAATTCCCAGTACCCGCAAGCATACCGCAAGAGTAGCAACTAAAGCTTTATTAACAAAATTCGTTTGAAACTACTTACCTACTTCGTTAATAAGTTATAACACAGGAAAAAAATTGAAGCTGTTAAAGTATCTTTAGTAAAATATAATATTGAAGTGAAATGTCAATGAGATGAAAATTATGTGCTTTGATAAGTAGAAGCGTTTTTTTATAAAAGCTTAACGCATGCGAGTTAATAGAGTTAACAAATAAATATAACATAATAATAATATCTAATGACAGATACAAGTAGTTTGTTTCGTCTATACTTCCTCATATGAAAGTTTTATAATTTCACAGTAATATAACTAAACAAAATGTCTGAAGGGCAAAGTGTTTCGAAAAATATGATTCTCTAATATTTTTCTGGTTTGCACACACTACTAAATATTTCCAATATCTACCTACTTACAAAATCTTTGTTATAATGTCCAACATTTAATAAGTCACTATAATAGCGCCATAAAAGCTTTTTAAATTTCGATAAAATATAATTACTACGTATATAAATATTACAGTAATTATACTGCTTAATAGATAAAGGAAAGAAAAAAACTAATATTTCCCCCGCAGCGCATAAAATATTATAATAATTAACACAAAATGCAGATACTACTCAATGCCAATCCAATAAATGGAATATCAAACCTATAGCTCGGTTCGCTTCGATCCAATGAGGTTTGTAGATAATGTTTCAACGCGATGATATCATGAAACACCAAAAGTGAAGTGAACATTTAATACAACATACACACAATTTGTCATGATTTTCAAACCAATGCAGAATTACCAATTATGAATGAATTGGACTCTGTTATATGCTCCCATTAATAAGATTATGAAGGAAATTGTTGAGTGTATCAAAACTCTCTCTTAGATAAATCTCGCGAGAAAATCGTAACAAATATGGATTGTTTCATGAAACGTAATTGTATATTCGATAATTTTAATTATTTTGTGCAAGATAACTCTAAAAGAGAAATTTGAAATCAATAATTTTCGGGTGACTTTGTGTCGATCCTTTTCTCAAGTTACTATTAGTATCAATGTTTAATTAAAAATGAAAAAATACTGTACTATAACAACACTACATATTTATGAAAATTAATAACGCCACTCGGAAGTTCTAACCTAAATATTTTTTTTATTACAATACAAGTGTTCTGAGACTTATGTACACAGTTAGTTAAAAATGTTGTATCAGTGAGGTCTGTGTTACCCAAAATTGTTAATTGATTGATGTTCTCATAATGTTGGCAAATAAGTTATCGAATTAGTGTCAAATATTTTTTTTAATTCGTTTTAATTTTGTTCATAAAAGAAACTTGAGTTGATTGTTGATAAATGAGTGATTTCTTCAAAACATTATAATACTCAATTTCTATTAATTAATTATATTATTATTATTAATTAATGGCTGCCTGTTTTCTTATTGTAACGTCTTCCATGATCAAATACCTAAATATCATAAAATTTTTGAGTCTATGTGAAATGAAGTATACAAACTTGCAGGCTAGTTTTATTTTAAAGATGCTTATACATAGATAAAAAAAAATTCAATAACTTATTTACCATCTGTACATTAAAAATCTAACGCACAATGCACACACCTTATTGAAAAAGATATAATATTATGTATTGTATATAACCAACCTGTCGTAAGAGCTGGCGTCCACTCCTGTTCGCCCGTAGCTCCCCAGAGCAACGCGAGTGATGCATTGTTGGTAGTGGATGGAGTGCTAGATGCTACGCCAAGCACAGCCAAAGTTCCCGATGCGCTTATCATACGCTTACGACCTATGACGTTGCCTGTTAAAAAAATATTTCCTTGCTGTACGTCAGAGGGCACCACTTATGCTTGGCCCTTTAAATATAACTTGTATAAATGAGTTCTTAATCCAAAAAAAAGTAAAAGCTGTGTTACTTTTTGCAATAACCTTTATCTAAGGGATCCTACATTAATTAAATTGAAATAATTAAATAATGCAAGTTTGTTACTTATGTCTGCTTCTTCAAGTAATTTTCCAACTCTGGATGGAAACTATTTTTTTAAATGAATAATAATGCAGTCCTTTACTATTTTCCATCTGGTAATTGATGCCCGCTAATTTTGAGAGATGAGGAATTAATCCATGAAGCTGGCCTAATACGGGCTGGTAAGCTTCATACGTTTGTAAGAACTTTACGAGTTCTCGTAATATACAGGTTTACAGTCTTATTGATATGTTAAATAAAGAATAATAATTATCTACTAACCATCAACTTGATAAATAGAGTGGTTATTATTAATGATAGACGATCCATTTTCTTTGGGTATATTGTTTTCACAGCGGTGATCCTGGTTCCTCGACGCAGGCTCCCCTGCCGGTCGCGCTTGGTAGTGATGCTGCTGTATCAGCACACCAGTTGGACCTGACCATAGAGCAGAATGGTAGCTTTATTATACCTATACATTTTTATAATCACTTTTGAGTGTCTATGGAGTTGTTTCTTGCCTAAACTCCTTCTTAGAACCCTGCCACTAGTTAAAACTTTAAAATGCGGGCGGACTTCTGTAAAATAGTACAAAATATAGTGGCTGTTTTCGTCTGGCCTTTTCCCTGCCAACGGATTCACGCACCGAATTGTGATAAGATTTTCGTGTATGGTACGGTAGTGTGATAGTTTTTCCCGGAATGTTTATATGTATAAAACATGGAAAGCTGAAAATTTCAATCGTGCGACGCGTGGGTATAAATCATAGTTGGATCGTATTACCTTTAGGAAATATATGTGTCCAACGTCGTCTGTTACTGGTGAGTTTCACGGTAACGTGCGATGGATCGAATGGGTTGATGAGAGCGCGTCCTGTTCTGATCACCGGCTTGTGAGATGTGATGGAACTGCGCGGCGATAACCGATTGCTTGAGAGAGGGGAGTCCGTCGCATCACTATTTGTGTCATAGGCTCCTTGTTTATCTGTGGATTCATATGGTTAAAATGAAATTATAATGCCATGAGATTCTGTGATATTGTAATATTACTTGAATTAATAGTGGTTCAACTGTTGTATCTCTAAATTGAAATTATATATTTTAATAAAAATAATATAGGTATTTAAAAAAAACAAAACCAATTTTTTATTCGACAGTCTGGATGTCAAAGCTATTTAGTAAAATAATAACGTACTTCCATTAGCCAGAATGTCGGCGACAGTGTGGTGTATATCCGGATCTGACATCTTCCTGTGATGGAGACTGGATGCCGGCGGGCTCCTTCGGTTAATGCCTTCTAATCCAGCTACCGATGTCTTCTTCGTACGCGTAACTCTCTGTACGCTATGTATATACATTAATGCATTTTCCATGAGAAAATTTGGGATAGGGCTATAGTAATTATCTTATAAACTTATTTTAGATATTATATGTTATGTCTTCTTTTCCCTATTACAGAATATTAGGTGTCAAAACAAGACAATACGCATTACAACTATAGAACGTTTATAAGAAGTTTAATAGGTATTTTTATAAATAATGGTGTAAGATTATGAAGATGCCGCTTAAAGTATGTGAACTTAGCAGAAGACGACACAAACAATGTTTGTTTTTGTATCTGTCTGTTTTATATTAATCGAATATGAGCAGTTTAAAAATATATTAGAATTCTTTTAAGTTTTTGCATACCGGTAGATATTATATTTTTTAAAGAAACAGTTATCGTAAACCGACGTATTATAGTAAATGGAAGTCTTACCACGTGCTGTGAGCTAAAGGCAACTGGAAAACCTGAGCGTCGTACGCGTCGTAGTCAAATATAGAGTTGTGCATGTATTCATCCTCTTTCAACAGCTTCCCTTTGCGTTCATCTTCATACATCTTCCTCAGCGGCTCCTGACTCTTTCTCGGCGGCAATTTAATTCTAGGTATGAAGTTTGAATATGCAACCTTTTTGTTCGTAGAATAAAATGATAAGTTGATCCAATGTGGCATAGAGTAATCGTCTATAGAGTTCAGATTGTTGTCTTTATTATGGAATTTGAGGAGTGGTACTGCGTGTAAAGGTTGTTCTCCAACGCAGACCAAGTCGCTGCCAACACCGTTGTCTATGATTCGTTGTTTTGTGACGTTTGTTAATTCTCTGTCGACTTCAAAAACGCCGACGCCTGGAGTGATGACCACGCTGAGTTGACCAGTGCGATCGAAACATCTATCCAAATAATGCTTCTCAAATACTGGAATACAGAAAATGGCAATTTCATATGGGTTATATATCTATGGTACAAATAACAAAAGTCTGTCTCACAAGTAACAAAATATAAACTGAAGTAAAACTACTTTTTATTGATTTTATCGCGTTATATAATTGGTATCGTTTCGGATCCTTTTAACAGTAGGTATCCAAGTCAGAGTCTACCTGTGCCCAAGGATGCTGAACATGCCTAATATTCGCGTAACTTTCGGCAACCCTTAAACAATATACATATAAAGTTAAGTATTACCATTTAAACTCATATTTAATACTTCAAGAAAGTTTCCTTGGGCTGCCGTGGAGTTGATTGCCGTCGGAATTTCCATGTTCGGTCTTTCGTGATATTGTAACACAATTTTTTGATAATCAGTGAATAATCGTCGTAGTTGTAGGAGAACATTAGACCAGTCTTCATATCTCTCATTTTGAACTGCCACCCTGTACAAAAAATCAGATGAGAAATAACTAAGGGAAAAGTCACCGCGCGAAGGCTTTCGCGTCGTCTGTGGGTGACCTTATAAGAGCCATATACATACATACCATTATTATGTATATTAGTGTTGCACATAACATAGGTACCTGTAAAAGTCTTCATAAAATCTTCCTCTATAATCTTTCTGCAAACATTCCTTCATGTGTTGGGGGAACTCTTCTAGAGACTTAGCTTTATAAAATGTTCTTGAAAATAGAACTATTGTCACTTCATGGTTACTGCCATTTTTCTAAAAAATAATGGAAATATTTAATAGTATTGTTGTTAGCAATTTCAATTTTCAAAATATAAATAACACCATATCATATAATAGAAAATCAGTAAAGCTAGTAGATGTAGTTTTTTAAAAGAAAAATATTACCTTCCACTTTGCAAAAAGCTCTGCAAGAAATCCATTTACTGCCTTTTCGAAATACAAGTCACCATGTATATCAAAGTCCCACATTTCAGAAGACATCTGTATAAACAGGTAGACCATAGATGTGGATGATCTGAAGACAATCTTGGTATCCTCTGTGATCACCCCACAAGCTACTCTGTCACCTTGAGACCACATTTCATAGACTTGGCATCTTATAGCACCACCACAGTACTCAATTTTCTTATTCAAGTACACACAGGTGCTCACCTAAAAGTTATTTTAGTAAAACAAGGAAATATTAAAAATACAAAGTTATGGATAAACAATCGTAAAACGCGTACCTATGGGCTACTTCTTTTCACCTAACAAACAACTTTTGTTTTATCTAAATATATATTTCAGAAAAAAACCTGAAGTTTTTCCAGTACTCTGTTTCTCCAGTTCTAGTTCTTACAGTTCTCGCAAAATAACTTGACCCAAATCTAACGGCAGGGAAAGTTCGCGCAGTGCAATTGCGTGCAAAATGTACTAAAAATCGACTACTGTGCATCCACCATATTGGTTCAAGTTATTTTGCGCCAACTGTAGCTCTTTACTTGGCCAAGCGCAGCGGTCATCCGAAGCCCGGCGCCGGGCGGAACGTGCCGCGCTGAGTCGTACCATAGATTATGATAAATTTAGAGTACAGATTTTAGATTTTTATTTTTGTATGGGAAAAAATTATCAATGCATTATCAAAAGTTGTAGACCAAAAGTTGTTTAAAATGGTGAAGAGAAGTTGCCCTTTTGCATTTTACGATTGATTACCAATAACCCTGATTATGTTAATGTAAAAGATATGCACTTAACTTATTTGTCTTTTCAATTGTTTAATTGGCAAAAGAAAAAATGACCACCTGATGGTAGGTAATCATTGCTGCCCATAGACACTTGCAACACCATGGAGTTGCTGGAGCATTGCCAAGCTTTAAGAGAACCTACAAAACTGCAGCAACTAAGGGAGGGTGAACTGGCTCTCGCACGCAAAACAGACCCACACAAAGTTAATTTACAACAGAGTGATGTGGGACCCAGCCAGTCAACTATGTCTTATGCTAGAGTACAACCTCCCTCAATTCATAATATTTTTATACATAGGAGACTCAAATGAGGACAATGACAAATGTTCATGCACTAAATTGAGTTTGCTATGGTTGAGTAAACTAATGTAAATAAAATATTCACCAAGCTGTTCTTCAACCTCCACATTTCTGACCTTCCCATATACTGATCTTTGAATGTGAGCTCTACAGAGTCCAGAGCCACATCTGCCACATTGACTATGTTCACATAAACATCTGCAAATGTTCGCAATTGGAATGTTGTGGCTATGCTCTGTTCCACACTGATGGTATCTATAAAAAAACAGTGGGGCTGTACCTTGTACAATTATAATTGTTTTTTTTATTACTAAATTCCATTTTACAGTTGCCCCAGTTCAAAGTATTCTAAAAACAAATACACTTCTAATGTGCAATTGTTAAGCTTTCTGTCATGTGAATTCTGCAAATCATATTTTATAACATTGACAACAATAAATTGGTCTAGTTCGTCCATTTTCTTGTTGCTTAAGTAATGATGTATGATGAACTATCTATAAATCGTTATCTATCATAAAATATGGTTGTGTGTAAGACAATTAAACTTGAAAACAAACTGTAGTAAGTAATGGAGTTGCATACATAGTTTGTATTGTTGTTAATGCCAATGTCATTAAGATATGATAGTTTGACCTCTTTATCTTTTATGGACTGGGCCTGAAGGATGTAATAAATCAAGTGTCTTTAAATATCTTGTATAAAATAAAACTTGATTCAAATCATCTCAATTGTTATTCTAAAAATCGTATTATAATGTGAAAAGAATATGATTTTTCTCTGGAAAAAAATATACCAAATTTGCTAGAATAATTCATGTAAAATTTTGTACATATTATTAATGATCAGTAATAACATACTTATAGGTTTTAGGATATTATTTCTTCTGAAAAAAAAATGGGATTCTCCTTTTAATCCCAGAATTCTGATTGAGGTTACATATCTGAACCATAGCAGATCCACATGTAATTTATACTTTATGGATACAGCAGTTGCTTTAAAAAATTTATAATCGAAATGGGATGATATAATCAGAACTTGGTAACAATATAAGAAGACCCAGATGTATCAGAATTTAGTTATTAATTAACCCATCAAGTCCTGTAATATAGACACAATGCAAATCCTTTTGTTTTAGTCTCTAGGGGTCATTATAGGTGTTGCTAAATTGATGTATAGTAAATGTTAATCATACCTCTTCCTCGACCAGGTGCATCCACTCTAGTAACTTGTAGTAGCAGGCGTGGATAATCATTTTCCGGATGATAAATCTCAACTATATCTTTTTCCTTTAGTCCAGGGTAGTCTTTTAAATTTATAATCAAGTCCAGAGCTAAAATAATTACATTTGTGCAAAATGTGTGAAAATACAGCTTGTGCATCTGAATTTGAATGTAGTTTTTAAATGTAAATGTTAAAATGTATGGTAATTTTTGGTCACAGCGTTATTAGGTTTATTCATATTTTCAGTCTTTTGTAAAAGGTTAATATCAGTTTTTACTTACGACTGAAGCTAGACTGGTGCACAATAAGCTTGAAGGACTTCATCTCGATACTATAGTCTTATTATAAGCATTTTTAACTTTCTGTTCCCATGTTTTTCAAAAGGGTAAATGTGTATGTACCTTTTAGTATAATTCACATGAAAAACTTATTTTTTTTTTAAACACAACACAAAAACACCAATCCTGTGTCTGACGTCTGTGACAGTCAGACCGTGTCTGACTTTGACATTTCATTGATACTGCAATTTTTTTTTTGTACGTTTGTTCCTTGGTTGGAAACTTTATTTTTTATTTTTTTTTATTATGGCGCCACATTTTTGTGTATTTGCCAGTGTCAAGTATTAGAGTAATCAAGTAATATTTCCCATCGTGGGATTGTAATATGGCACCACACTTTTGGTGTTCGCCAGTGTCAAGTATAAGTTGTTGAGTTACCCCAATAAAACGATAGAAACTTTATTGAGGCTTCGATGGAGTTTAGGAGTGAACCCAAAAAGTCACGATTTTCAATTTTATATCATTTGCCTACACTCTCACACGTTCACGAACACTTAATGGTTAATTATCCACCATAATTACACATTAAACTTCGGAGAAATTCAAGTTTTGAAAAATAATATAAAATCGACAATGTGCACTTTTCATTTTCCCGCCTAAACTCAGGTTGGAAACTTTATTTGAACATTACTGGGCAACATTTGCGTGGTAGAAAGATATTCAATTGTATCGCCACCCTAATTGAAAGCATTTTTTTTGATAATTTTAGATTATTTATAAGTGTATAAATGATCTGATAAAATAATTATAGATTCAGATTCCTTTTGTTTATCCTTTATTAGTTTGAATTTTATACTGTGTATCACTGTCACTACTGTCAGGAGTCAGGTGTGTCGTGTGTGTCAGTGTCAAATGAATGACTATCAAGGATTCTATGCTGCTATCAGCTGTGAAGTGTCAACTCCTCACCAACCAATCCACCAATCCACCAGTAGTCTAGTCCTGTCCATTCAAAAACATAAATATTATTCGGTAGCTTTATTCTTGATCAAAGATTACATTTTTACGGACAACTTGATCATAAATCGTTCGGAGTAACATGGGCCGATACTTGAGAAAACTGTAAGAAATCGAAAGAGCGATTAAATCAATATGCATCTTTCAGACTTCGAAAATTCTATTAGCAGTCTTGCTGTTATTACAACAGTTCTGCAGTTTTTATCTGGCATGTAAGTACAATACGAGACGCTCTGTGTCTCAAGGTTTACTTTGCTATTGTGTGTTAATCTTATTGTAATGCCTTTTGTAACACCTGTTGTAGCCTCGTATGCAAACAATATGTTACTAATCGGACGACGGCCGAGGCCTCCTCACTACCTTTTATTTGCGGACTTATTTGGTAGGTAAATGAAATCACTATCCAAATCCAATATGTATTTTAATTTATATGACTATTAACTTACTTACTTACATATATTAACTTTTTTATTTGTATTTACAGCAGCAGCCTGTGGTTTTTGTATGGCTTATTTAAACATGACAATATAATAGTTTTAGTGAATACTATAGGTATCACCTCAATGATATCGTACACAGCAATATTTTATAAATATACTTTTAAGAAGTCAACCGTTTTAAAGCAAGTATTTGGCACGGTTGTATTTGTGATATTCCTACTATGTTATGTTTGTACTGAAGATGATAATGCAGTACTTTTTGCTACATTAGGTAAGTTTAGAATGCATTCATTTAAAGTATATTATTAATTATAAGTATTATTTAAAATTCATCAAAAGTTCCTGCTTCGCAAGTAGAATTTAAACTTAAAGAACAACCTTGTCAATAGAATAAACCTGTACAAAACATGTTTTCCATATTGCTTTAATAATATAAATATCAATGCGGATACTAGTTTGTCATTTGCATCCTATTTATAATAGCTTTCGACAATTGCGTTTCTAGAGCCACTCTGATGCGCCACTACACTGACGAACTGCTGGACATCAGCTACGACGAGATTGTGTTGGCTCTACGATAGCTTAAAAATGGAAAAGCCCCCGGTGAGGATGGAATTACTTCAGAACTCTGTAGTCTGCCCCTGTAGTCCGGGAGCTACGAAAACTATTTAATTCCATCATTCACCATTGGAGAACTCCAAAGGCATGGGGGTGTGTTGGTTCTGTTTTTTATTAAGGGAGACAAAGCTTATCTTAAAAACTGCAGACCCATCTCTCTTCTAAGTCACATGTATAAGTTGTTCTCTAGAGTCATCACAAATCGTCTCGCTAGGAGACTTGACGAGTTTCAGCCTCCAGAACAGGACAGGTTTCACACAGGGTATGGTACCATAGACCAAATTCACACAGTGAGGCAGATTATACAGAAGTCCGTGGAGTATAATCGGCCCCTGTGCCTGGCATTTGTGGACTATGAGAAAGCCTTTGACTCAGTGGAAACCTGGGCTGTTCTGGAATCCTTACAGCGGTGCCAAGTGGATTGCCGTTACAACGAGGTGCTGAGATCTCTCCACAAATCAGCCTTTATGAATGTCCAAGTACAGGACAAACAGTCTAAACCTATCCAACTGCGCAGAGGCGTGAAACAGGGGGACATCATATCCCCAAAATTGTTCACAAGCGCATTGGACTGGAAAGGTAAGGGCATAAACATAAACGGCGATTATATCTCGCACTTACGATTCGCAGACGACATAGTCCTAATGGCGTAGTCGCTAGAGGAGCTGCAACAAATTCTGGACAGCCTAGCATCAGCCTCGCAAAGCGTAGGTCTCAACAATTTGGATAAAACCAAAGTCATGTTCAATGACCATATTGATCTGAGACCTATTGCTATAAATGGTCATCTTCTTAAAGTTGTTTCAGAATATACTTACCTCGGGCAGATCTTGCAGTTGCGTAAATACAACAATGAGATTTTTTTATTTTATTTATTTATTTATAAAAATCACTTACAACTATTATTACAGGTATAACCCAATGCAATAGTGAAGTAAACCTAATAATAACTACTTACTTATTTTCTAAAACTTATTAGATATAATGTTATCCTTGTGAATTCACTCACTGTACAAGCAAAAATGTCGATCTCCTCTGCTACAAGGTTGAGAGTGCGAAGCGCTCGCGTTAGGGGCGCCTCATTCAAAAGATTAGTGCGGCCACGAGGCACAGCCAGCAGCTGAGGCCGACGTCGCCGCCACACATATCTGTCGGGCACTCTCCAACACACTTACTGTAAAATGTTGGCGTTATGTATCTTGCCTCTTATTAATTTAAATAAATATGAGACAAGTGCGAACTCACGCCTAACTCTCAGCTCGTTGTATCCAACCATGCCTAATATAAACAAGGTTGGATACATAAGCGGGTAAAAAGGATATACTCCATAAAGCCTCAAATATAAAAATCTAACAAATTTATTTTGTATTCGCTCCAACATGAGACTATATTTAGTTTCATGGGGGGCCCAGATGACTGCGTTACATTCTAATTGGCTTCTCACCAATGTGTTATACAAAGCGATAATCGCTGCCACATTTGTGAAACCACGAACAGTACGCAACATAAATCCTAAATTGCTGTAGGCCTTTTTACAGCACTTGACTATATGATCACGAAACGTTAGCCCCGCGTTAAGACTAACTCCCAAGTCCCTAACCTCTGTGACCCTAAACATCGGCATCCCATCAATGTTGTAATCATGTACAATAGGACTATGAGTGCGCGAGAAAGTGATGGTGACACATTTTTGGGCATTAAAATGTAGACGGTTCTCCTTGCTCCAAGCAACTACGCTATCTATGGCCTTTTGTAAGCGTTCACAGTCATCATCACCTTTCACTGAGAGGGATAACATAAGATCGTCTGCAAATAATAAACAATTTGCATCTTTAACAACTTTGGGCATATCGTTTATCATAATTATAAATTGCAGAGGCCCGAGGTTACTCCCTTGACTTACACCAGACCACGTAAAGTACGGCTCTGAGATATACAATGAGAGGGAGGCCAATAGGAGGATCCAACTGGGCTGGGCAGCATTTGGAAAACTATGTCAAGTCTTCTCATCACCCATACCGCAAAGTGTGAAAACGAAAGTTTTCAACCAGTGCATCCTACCTGTGATGACCTACGGTGCTAAAACGTGGACACTGACAGTACGGCTGGTCCACTATTTTAAAGTCGCTCAGCGTGCTATGGAGCGAGCTATGCTCTGAGTTTCTCTGAAGGATAAAATCCACAACGAGGTTATCCGACAGAGAACCAAAGTCGTTGACATAGCGCACCGAATTAGCAAGCAGAAGTGGCAGTGGGCTGGCCATGTCTGTAGAAGAACCGACAACTGCTGGGGTAGACGTGTTCTTGAGTGGAGACTGCGACTGGGCAAACGTAGCGTAGGACGCCCTGCGGCGAGATGGAGTGATGATTTGCGAAAGGTTGCTGGCGGAAGCTGGATGCGACAAGCCGAAGACAGGGCGAAATGGCGCACATTGGGGCTGGCCTACGTCCAGCAGTGGACTAGTATAGGCTGATGATGATGATAATAGTTTTCATCCGTACTAATCATTAAAGTAATAATAGACTTTATACCAAATATTTTCTCTTATTTCAGGTATGATGGCATGTTCCTTCACCATATTAACAATAGCAGCTCCTATGAGCAAACTGCTACATGTCTTAAGAGTGAAGAGCACAGAATGTCTTCCCTTCCCAATGATATTGATGTCATTTTTTGTTTCTACATTATGGTTTCTGTATGGATCAATAAAGAATGATAACTTTTTATGGGTATGTGTACACACTTTAAAAACTTCTATTATAATGTATTCATTTATTTATACTAAGTACAGTTGTGTGACAGACTGATGAGATAGAAAGGTGTGCTGGCTCAACTATGGTTTTATTGTGACTGCTTTGTGTAAATGGCAATTTATTATAGCTTAAACATTTAACAGAACCATTAAATAAAAACTTACAGCTCTCTATTATTATTATTGTTTTCAGGTACCCAATCTAATTGGTGCTGTGCTGGCTGTTACACAGCTGTCGCTTTTTGTTATTTATCCAAACAAATCGCAATCACCAAGTTTAGTAAAAAATATGATAGCATAATAAGTAATTAATTATTATAATTAGTTGTGCAAATGTTAGTCTGTAATTAGTGTTCTTGCCAATTAGTGGAATGCATTTAAATGTTAACTGAAAAGATATTATCCTTAGGAAAATTGTAATTTAGTATAGAATTTTAATGTTGATAATTTATATTATATTAATTCTTTTTTTTTATAATAATCTATAGGGCCATGATCTCTGTGCCAGTATCTAATAATTAAAAAGTATTATGATTGTATTACTGCCCTATTGTTTTAGTAGTTGCAACCATGGCTCTTGAATGTGTGGATCTGGGTTTGTTTTCCAGGTTGAACAGTGTTACTCTGTAGCTGTGGTTTTGCTGTGGGTTTGCCTGGCCTAATAATAACATATTGTGGGTCTTCACTGTACAAATCTGCCTAACCCTTTGGAGATACAGGTGTAATGATATGTTATTAAAATGTACAAAAGGAGCCATTTAAATTATTTTGTTATGATCAGTCAAAATCAAACAATTTAAATTATTATTTTGTTTGGTTTAGATAGAAACCAAGTTTAATTTATTTTAAACCAAGTACCTATGTATGTAATACTTTTTACGCATACAAAGTATTTTTGTAATTATATATTGTCTTAGGTTTAGTAAGTAGATAACAATAAATTAATTTAAAACTGATTATTATGTTTTATATATTTTCAGACCTTTTACATCGATAGATTATTTTTGATAGCTAGATTTGTTGAGATTTACAACAGGTGCAAATTGCAGACAGAGATTGTAAGAAATAATGCCTATTTTCCGATAACAATAAGTTAAGTATTTATTTTGAACTTTATACTGAACTGACCTTTTTAATCTTAGCATGGAAAATTAAAAAAAGAAAAACACGAAAAAACAGATAGTTAATAGGTAAGGTGGCATCAGTTATGTGGGTTGAGAAGCAAAAGTAACTTGCTTTTCAATAGATGTTACTGACGTAACCTCAGAATGTGAAGGCAAATTCGTCATGGCGGGTGAGACTCGCGGTGGCTTAGTGGTCATAGCATCTGCTGTATCTAACCAGAAGACGCAGGTTCGAATCCTGCCTGCAAGTCGAACTATTCCTTCACTAAAATAACTTTATTATCTTTTATGGAAAATGCAAAAAAAACATAAAAAGATATCAGAAGACTAATAACGTAATAAGTTTTATTGCCATCGTGATTCTGATTTGATCTCCAAATACCTACTGAACAGATGAAATGGTCTGCAAGTCATACAACATACAGTTTTTAGGTATAGAAGCTACTTTTTTATTTAAATGCGCTGTTACTATATTAATTCGTTTATCGAAAACTGCTTCATCAGTTTTAGATTTCGACATGATAAGGCTGCTACACCAAATGTCATTAACACCAATGTCTGCGCACTTCCTATATGGAGACTTTTTCTCAAACAGACTTGTACATTATGGACTCTGATTGTGTAACGTTAATTAAATTCGTTGATTTTCAAAGTACATCTGCTAAAGTTACGTAAATACATAAGGGCCGATTAAATGACCTTCGTTGAATTTTTTTTTTCGCGTTTATTGATATTATTTAATTCCGCTTTTATTCAATTTCATCATTTTTAAAATAATCAATCTATCAATTACTATCTTAAACTTAAATAACCTAAAAGAACTACCTAAATCTATCTTACCTACATATGAATCCTAGATAGTTAGGTAGGAGTTAGGAGTTCAAAAATATTTCAACGACGACAGGTGCCCAGGACTGGAACATAGACCTAGAACCGGTCTTATTTTGTGTTACAATTTTCGTGTATCGAAATCGAGAATAATTTGTATGAGAAGGAGGTTAATGAACGTAGATGAAGCGAAAGTAATGTGCCAGGATTGTAGCAAGTGTAGTCTCTGCCTACCCCAATCGGAGACAGGTGTGAAAATATGTATGTATGTATGAGATTTGTAGCAGAAAAAAACTCATTCGTTTACGATACGAATTCGATAGTTCTTCGATATACTGACCTACTATATATGTAACTAGCTTCTGCCCGCGACTTAAATGGGCTATCTAACACTGAAATAATTTTTCAAATCGGACCAGTAGTTCCTGAGATTAGCGCGTTCAAGCAAACAAACAAACTCTTCAGCTTTATATATTAGTATAGATGTTTCAGTTAAAATGTAATGTTACAGTCAATGTAAAGTCATTCCAGCCAATGGTACCTATTGTGGCGCTTGATCATGAAATTAGTGGAATGTTAGGCAGAGGCGTGCTAATGTACACCCACAGTTCACCGGTATGTTTAGGTCCCATGTAATAGGGGGCGAGCCTATTGCCATTAACCGGGCACAAATTCCTAACTCCGAGCTGCTACTGGGAATTTCATAGAAAAACCCAATAACACTTTACTCGACCTGGGAATCGAACCCAAGACCTCTAGCGTAGCAGTCGCGCTCAGGACCACTAGGTTAATGAGACAGTTGGGCACCTACTAGGTAAATTATATTCACGGAATATGAATATGAATATGATAAATTATACCGTGTAGCTTTAACCATAAAGGCTGCACACGAGACGGAAGCTTAAAAAAATGGAGTAACCTCCCGTTTTCTCAACATTTCCCTTCACTGCTCTGCTCCTATTGATTGTAGCGTGATGAAAAGTATACTATAACCTGCCCAGGAGTATGAAGAATAATTGTACCAAGTTTCGTTAAAATCCGTCGAGTGTTTTTGTTTCTATAACGAACATGCAGACAGACAGACAAAATTTTTACTGATTGCATTTTTGGCATCAGTATCGATCACTAATCACCCCCTGATAGTTATTTTGAAAATATATTTCATGTACATAATTGACCTCTCTACAGACTTATTATAAGTACTTATTAAATTTCAGTCATATAGGTAGGTACCTACACAGAACAGAAAATGTATTCTAACGACCTATCTAAACTATCTAAGGGAATGTCGATTTTAAATGGTTGGAACAAATACTTTAAGGCATAAAGTACTTTATTATTTTCATAGAAATTATAATATTATTGGTACCAGGCAGAAAAACACTTTCTAGAAAACACAGAACTATCACAGGAAAATACAAAAATATTTAATCGTGGAGAAATATTTAACATTTGTCTTTTTTATGACACACACAGAATATGCGGTCTCTTCGATTGAGAGCACATCTTCCTAAACCAGTGTATCTAGATATTAAACTGATTGGCCCCGTGATATTATATCCATCTTCATCGCCTTTCCGCAATACCGTTGCTTCATAACTTTCGTCACCAGGTGTCATAGTGAATGCCACGACATAAAATATACTCACTTTATCGTTGTCGTAATAAAAATGTATTCTGGTAATGTTTTTTAGAGAAAGACTTCGACAACCCCAGCATTGTTGCGTTTCTATAGTGCTCACCATACTCTTGATATGATTTACGACCGCGTAAACACTTTTTGATCCTACTGGGTCCTGTTTAGGGAGAGGATACAATTTGTGGCAACTGCACCACTTATCATGTATGGCCGCAGCACGACACGTGCGGTTAGCGCTAATGACTTCAAACATAGAGTGGCAATTTGGACATCCTTCAGGTGCAGGGTCACTGACATTACTGCATAAAGATATTTTCTTTATATCCAAGAGAGTGCTGTAAATGTCGTATGGCGTTGCCAATCTAAACTGGTTGATCGCTATAGCTCTGAGCTCGTAAGGTTGTTTCCCTTTAAAAAGTAATGGAATCCACAAGAAATTCATAGGCATTCGATCGTCGTAGTAACTTTCCACTTTAGAACGCATACTACCAAAGCGAATACCGTGCCCGCTAAAGAACATTACGAAAGTATTGGTTAAGATGCCAGTGTAAGACAACTGGTTCAAAAAATTTTCTAGTATTTTGTCCGCATCTTCCGGGTGACTCGCTGCATCGTGACTAAACGAATTTATCCAAAATAAACCAAAAAACGAGTCTTTTCTATAAGTATTAGCGAAATCTAGTGCGTACTCTAAAACATGTTTACCAGATGATAATTTTCCTGCGCATAAAATTGCATTGTTTTGTCGTTTATTTTCACCTTTAAGGAAAAATGGTCTCATGTAGTGATCTGTGGGTGGTTCATAAAATTGATATTCTTTAGAAAACATGTCTGGTAATTCTAAATAGTCTTCTCCGTAGGCTGTCACGTAACCGGCATCCTTGAAGTCATTCCAAATTAAAAGCTCGTTACATTCATCCATTCTTCTAAAACATTCTTTTATTATTGTGGACATGCTTTTCCCCGTTAACGCTGCCATTAAGTTAGGCAAATTATTATCTGCAATCTGTTAAAAATGATGATAAATGACCGTCTGGAATAATACCAACCGATTAAGTACACGTATTGAATTTAAATTAAATATTATGTACCTTATGGTATCCTCTGAAACCAAGCCAATTGTCACTTTTAAGAAAAGCTATAGTTCTGGGCAACGTTTTCACAGCGCGAGGCAGGGACATTGAATCCATACCCAACATTAACACATTATATCTGACGTGGCGTTTACAACTTGTTGGTTTTGGTTTCGTAGTGTTAATTTTCTTACTAAAAGCGTACATGTCATCATAAATTGTACGGGATTTATTTTTTGCTGCATATCCTGAGCATATCACATTTATAAAATCGGACTGTAAAGTTATAACGGCTTCATCTTCAAACTTCGTGCAATTGCTAAATCTGAAACAGCCATTTGTTACAACAAGAAACTCCATAGACACTCTTTTATTAATAAATAGTGTTTTATTCTTGACTGGTACAATATTGCTATATCAGGATGTGTGGACATTGAAGGTTTAAGTACTACCTACTACTACTAAGTACTATTAGGTACTACGAAGGTACTCACATTACTCCTGGACGCTCAAACGGGTATTGTTCAGTGTCGATTATAAATCGATAACAACAGTAGATATTCGTAAGTTTCTTTGCGTATTTCTGCAATATGCGAGATTTAATGCGTGCTATTACTTTATGGTTGTCATATTTACGTAAGTATACAGCACGCCTTCCGCACATAGGTTTATTATTAGTATTGTTTAATACGTATTTTTCGTAATCCAACATTGCTATTGGTATTTTGCAGCCAGGAGTGTTTACCATTCCAACTAAAATCATAAACAAATATAAGTACCTAACTCTACGTATTGTTGTTAACTTACAGCATATGAAATTAAAAAACAAACTTTTAAATAATCGATATGTTCATGATACAACTGTTTAGTCCAGCTGCTATGGCCTGATTCTGGTATAAATACACAGCCCCAGGATTGGATGTGTATGGTAGGATTGGAGTTATGTACATCAGTTTGTTAGGTTAATAAATATCGACTGTAGGTAGATACAATAATTTAAAACAAATACCTGATTCTCTTTGTACATCATCTTTATCGCCATCATCATCTTCATTAAAAAAATCGTTGTATATTTCGTTTAAAGCCACATGCCTCATCGGAGTTCCGTCTTGATATTCTTGTGTGCTTTGTTCTCTCTTTTCTGGGCGTCTTATCACCATTGATAATCGATACAAATAAATTACTGTTATAATACTTAATATGAGTCCAACAACACCAATTGAAATGTTCGTTTGTCTTGTGTTACATTGCCTGAAGCATTTCCTAAACCTGAAAATGAAATTAGTTTAACCTGTAAAAATCTGCTTAACGAGGTGCAAAGTGATTTAGTTTTTATTTAGATTTTTTTTAATGAAGCCAGCCACAGCTATTGTTTTGCTATTTAGCAATACATCCATCTATATAAATAAAAGAAAGTCGTGTTAGTTACTCCATTTATAACTCAAGAACGGCTGAACCGATTTGGCTGAAAATTGGTGGAGAGGTAGCTTAGAACCAGGAAACGGACATAGGATACTTTTTATCCCGTTCCCGATACTTTTTATTCCACGGGGGCGAAGCCGCGGGCAGAATCTTATCTTATCTATATATATAAAAGAAAGTCGTGTTAGTTACTCCATTTATAACTTAAGAACGGCTGAACCGATTTGGCTGAAAATGGTGGTGGAGAGGTAGCTTAGAACCAGGAGACGGACATAGGATACTTTTTGTCCCGTTCCCGGGGGATGTGATGACAGACCGAATTCCACGGGGGCGAAGCCGCGGGCAGAAGCTAGTAGTTGATAGAAGTCGGTAGGAATCGAATTGTCTGTAGACATTGTCACTGCTGAATTATATGTAGGTACCTATCTAAATAGAAAATTTCACTAACCTGGCAACTGGAATCCATAATATTTTTAACAATTTTATAAAGAACACACGCACTTTACTATTATTTCTGTCCATTGTTGAAAACTGTAGTGTTCAATTCAAACTATGCAGGCCCAACTGTAATTGTTGATTAATGCTAATGTTTACCTGAAACCGGCGAAGGCGGCGTTTTGTAGATAACTTGCATGCTATGACAATAAACAGCGTTTACGTTTAGTCGCGACAATGTGTTGTTATAATCTTAGCTGAATTTTAATCAGAGGCGATCGTTCACCCATAGCACGCTAATAGGAGGCTCCATGTAGGTAATTGGACCAGCCTATGGCTGCTAACCGGACCCAATTCTAAACTGCTACATATAGTGAAAATTTTATGGAATAACCCAATAAGCCTTTGTTAGATTTGGGAACCGGAACCAGGACCTCTAGCTTAGTAGTCGCGCTTAGGACCACTGGACTAATGGGGAAGCTTCTTTTAGCAGATTTACTTTCTAATTGATAGGTTAACATCAAAAAGGTTTACTAATTCCTTTATTGTCGTGTGGAAAGTCTTTATGGGCTGTGGCACTCAGGCCGTCATGCGGCGTGTGCTGTACTCGTACCGCCTTATAAACAGCGTAACGTAGCACGTAGAGTCGTAGACGGCTGTCGTGCTACGCTACGGTGCTAGGACGGATAGAGGCGGTGATCAATTTGATTTGTGAAGTTCCATTGTTTGCCGTAAAAATCAGTTTATAAGCCCCAAGAACTCACAGATCCTGATGGTAGGAAATGTAAGGTTATCCTACTGGTAGGTGTCTACAGCATGTTATATTTAAGTACCCACGTATATGGGGTATTGGGGTCTCATCTTTGTCTAAGAATATCAACCAAAATATAATTCCTTGTTGTGTTCAATATTTAAAAAAAAATGTTTTATGCAAAGATTTTGTAAACAATAGCTTTACGAAGATTAGTCTATTTTAGGAAGATTGTTTGTGCGGTGGCGACATCTACTGGTTGCTACAAGAACTGGAAACGTGTTAATTGCAAGTTGTAGTGTTGTGCACTTTGACTATCTATCCTATAGATAGATAGTCAAAGGTTGTGCAATACACTCAGATGTTTCCCATAGATGTCGTTACGGAAAATACAGACAGAAAAGACTTTCAGGCAGAAATGTCTGAAATTGTGAGACTTGAAGAACTGAAACGTTAAGCTATTTTCAGCTAAGGCACAAAGTAATTTCCCAGGGTTAAGTCATCAGGAATCCATATGTCCTCCCACTGCTAGAAACCTGTCTCCATTCAGAGTAAGACAGTACCTAAGTTACGGGAAGTTGACAGACTTCACATGCTGTTGAGAAAATACTTCAGGCTTGCAGATTTTCCTCTACCGTTTAAGTGAGTTATAATTAAATATGAATAGGTACGCACATGATTCCGAAAGTCCAACAGTCATATCGGTAGGTTATCAGTACTGCCAGGGTCAAATAGAAAAAAAAATTAAGACTCATTTTGCACAATTTACCTACTTTCGTAAATAAGTTTTTAGGAGACACTTAGGATTAAGACCTCAGGTAGGTAAGTAATGTTTTCATTTCCCAAATTCTTATGAAACAATCAAGAACACAAGTATGTTCTGTTCAAAAATAAATGTCATGCGAAATTTTGTGAGGATGGATGGATTGATGGATGTTTGTTACTCTTTCACGCCAGAACGGCTGATCGGATCTAGATAAAATTTGGAACAAAGATAGATTATAGTCTGGAATAACACATGGGCTACTTTTTATCTGAAGTCTACGCAGAAAAAATTATAATGCCATAAAGTTTCTAAAGTCCGTAGGTATCCACAAGTTGTGATAACCTAATGATATGACCATTGACTGCCAAGGTCTCCAGTTCAAATCCAAAGTACGCGCGTCTGACTTTTTGAAGTCATTTGTATTTCAAGACTTGGTATAAAGCTGAAGAGTTTGTTTGTTTGTTTTTTGTTTGTTTGCTTGAACGCGCTAATCTCAGGAACTACTGGTCCGATTTGAAATATTCTTTCAGTGTTAGATAGCCCATTTATTGAGGATGGCTATAGGCTATATATCATCACGCTACGCGGACGAAGTCGCGGGCAGAAGCTAGTAATTAATAAATGTTATCTAGAAATTGGTTGTGACTGCCACCCCGAATAGGCCAACGTAGTGGACATAAGCCTAGCCAATCGCCTTTTATTTCTAGAGGGAAGCCCAATGTAATGCAGTGGGTGAAGTAGATGTAATAAGTAAGAACTCAATAAAATAACTCTATAATGAAATTAATTTAATAAATATATCATCACATTCACACACATAACACACTATATTACAATAACTTACACTTGACTGCGTTTAGCCAGGTAAATTCACACAAAACACATGAGACTTAAATAAAAATCTTAATTATACTTTTTGTAGGAGTCAGTGGAATACGAAACTAAGATATGTGCGAAGTGAATATTTTCGTTAATAAAAATATTTACAACTATTTTGAGCGGGTTATTAGCAGTATTCTACATTATTTTTTCCGATTTATTTCTAATTCACAAGTAGATAATATTCATGGGTTATCACTCTTCAGTCTTGTTTTATACGTGGCTTAAATATAATACTAAAATTAGAGTTTTTGAAAACCGTTATAAAAAACTAAGTTGGTATAATAATTAAGCAATAAAAATAACAACACAAACCATACATGTGAAGATTTTTTGAAGATTTTTTAAATTAGGTTGGTTTAATTCGAATTGATTCTTATAATTATATACTTACATGATGAAAATGAGCTAAATTAATAATAATATGTTTTTAATAAAAATCTCTAAAAACATTACACTGCAGCACGCTACCTACATATTAAAATTTTGTTATATTTTTAACCTGCCTATCGTATTGAAGTACTTAATTTTATGTAGGTGGTAGGTAGGTACCTAATTTTTGACTGCGTACATAAAATATTGAGCATTGAGATCCAACTGTGGGATGATCAACTCCAAATCGTTCCTAATAGTGCAGTGATGTTCAAGGCTGCGGTGGGGCGGGGCATCCTGCAAAAAGAAGAAACTCATGTTAATTGATGTTGTTTTGTTCGACAAAGGATGTCATAAGGTTTTAATGCCGCACGTTACTATCTGTTGGCGTATCGTTTGAAGGCTATTGTTCACCTAACGGAATCACATATTGTGACGAATCGACGATATGCAGAAAAGGCCGTAATATGTTCACATGTTTGGTCAAGTGGTCACATAACAGTTCCTGTCAGTTATAATTATGTTACATACAAGAAGTATTGTGTTTTGGTATTCCAAATAGATTCCGACAATTCATGCTTTGTTCGTCACCGTGATTGGCCAAGTTATAAATAAGCAATTTTTTGTAGCTTATTGGATAAAAATATGAGTTGCTGTTTTTGAAGCTAACATTTTATATAAAGGATAGGTATTCTTTTTCTTTAATTTGCATTTGTTTGATAACAAAAGAGAAATAGTAACAGGACATCGAACTCGAAGTTTTTAATACTCATGCAGATACCATCAAATGCCATCTAACCAGTTTTCCAAAATGGAGAAGAATAAACAGCTAATCGCGAATTAAAAAAATACACTCGTAAAATCGTAATATAATTTGAATAAAAAATACATAATATACGAAGTTATTCAGTAGATACAAACTTAATCTTCGAACCTTAGCTTCAAACAGTTAAAAATGGCGCATGACGCATAGGACATTTCACATTTTGATTTTCACAACATTGTTAATTGCAGTTGATTTCGGAATTACCTATTACTATGTAATTGTATGACATCCCTACTCTCTGATAAGACATATCTGTCATTGGAGTGACGGAGAATGCAGTGGGAAATGATAAAAATTCATTGATAGTTTTGGCTAATGGAGATCGGATTATGTAGAGTAGGTATATTTACCTAAAGTTCCAGGAAGAAGTAACATAGAGTTGATTATACCTGCTCTAAAATCCCACAATCATAAACATGACTAATAAAACCCAGGAATTAGGTACGAAATTGCAAATTACTTATAGTATTCATTTATTGCATGTGTTCTATAAATGTAATCAAGGTGGAATAAGTAATTTGCAATTTCTTAATTCCCGGGAATATTGCGCTTTGAGTACCTACATCTGAACTAAACAGTTCAAATGTATTCAAAGCAATAAGTATTTTGTAATTTCCTAGTACCCGGGATTTAATCGTCATGTTTATGATACCTGGATTTTAGAGGAGGTATAATCAACTCTATGTTACTTACTTTCTCGAACTTTATATAATCTACATATCTGATCTCTGCTAATGACATAAGATATATTGTTCTTAATGTAATCGATAAGGTACTTACTACAGACGCTGCAGGCTATCTCATCACTATTGTCCCCACAGCCATCGCGGCCCGAGCACGCCACAGCAGTACTCCTACAGCGGCCGTTCCCGCAACGGAACGGACAAAAGTCAGCCGCACGCCATCTGAATACACACGCAATACGTGTCAACTACTACCATAAGTTAAGGTCAAATATTTGGACAAATACCGTTACAGGTCGCACGTGGTGTGATTACGAAATGCAATGGCAAATACACCTAATTTTTTGTGGACCCAACAACCGCCTGCAGCTACAAATCAAACGACGCTTAAGCGATACTGTTAACGCATTTGTCAGAACTCAGACGGAAAGCTTCGAAGTAAAATAGCAGTAAGTGTGTAATAAAACAAAACGATAACGGTTCATTTATTTAGTAATGTTGTAAAAGTATGTATGAGAAGATGTATGAATGTGGCAGAAGCTAAAGAAGTATGCGAAAATCGTAGCAAGTGGAGTAGTTGTCGGAGAAAGGCGTGAGTGTATGTATGAAGGATGTTCTAAATGACTGTAGTTATCGTTCAATGGGACTATCAAATTGGATGCGTATGAATATAAAAATTTGATATAACTAGGTGTTATGCCTTACCTTGACTGTTCATTGCACAGGTGCGATGGTTCGTCGGAAGCATCTTTGCATGAAATAATGGCATTACAAAATTCGTACTCCGGCAGGCATTCTCCTGATCCACAGCGGAATGTATGACGCGGACACCTAAATAAGCGAGTTTTTGTTAAAGAATAACTATATATTTGTATGTTAATTAAATTTTACGAAAACAATAAAGAAACCCATAATAATAGTTCAATGGCGCCGGTATGCGATCCCACGGTATTTTGAATACTGCATTGCGCAAACTAAATTCGAATAAAATTTTAGAATTTCGACTTTTGTAATCTACGAAGTTTACCAAAAAGTTAAAAAAAATTAAGTTTGGCATTATTATTTACTCTGTATTTGGGTGTTTGCCGTGATAATGGCGTACCTACCATATTTTGTTGACAACTTACCCCTTTCGCCGAGTGGTCCGGCAGTTCTTTTCGTCTTCCCCACCTGGGCACTGAGGCGTGCCATCGCACCTGGATGCTCGGGAGACACACACAGAACCTGGGCCTCCACATCTGAACGAATTCGTTGGACAACGTTCCCCTGTTAGCTCTGCGAATGAAGATTATCCTTTAAACCACCTAACAGGCAGATTTGATAGCCATAATGATTTACATGATAAATATTATGAAAATGATTCATGTCGGTAGTTAAAAGTATGTAGATTTTTACTGTAAATGACTATGACAGCCAGGGCTATTCTAATTCCTTTATAATCACAATACAATGTTAAATTCTAATATAAACCTCTCACTAAGATAAGAAATCCGGGGTTTTTTATCAACAATGTTAGTTAAATGAATGAAAATAGTATGAAATGGAAATAAGTATGAATCATGAAGATGAAAGATGTGCGCAAAAGTTTCGGAGTGCAGAGTGTACGAACCTTTACCAGTACCTTGACATTTCTCATCCGAACCATCTGGGCAATCCTGACGACCATCACACACGAAGTACCAACTTATACACGTTCCCGTTGACCGACACTAGAAAAAATATAATTCAAAATCCATTTATTTCAGGTTTCCCCATAGTTTTACAAATTACAATTAAAATAAAATAAATATAAGACACAATCACAATAAAATAAAACAATCCAAATAAAAATAAAAATAATCATAATATAAATAGTCACACAGAATCGGTAATTATTGTGCACTGGCTATATATAATAAAGAAGTCCCAGTAGCCCAGTAAATTTCAAAACCACTGATAACTAGTTTTCAAAAATGAACTTCGTACAGTGAATATTACTGCATTTAAGATGTTTTTATTTCATTCATATCTATATCTATACTAATATATAAAGCTGAAGAGTTTGTTTGTTTGCTTGAACGCGCTAATCTCAGGTCCGATTTGAAAAATTCTTCCAGTGTTAGATAGCCCATTTATTCAGGAAGGCTATAGGCTATATAACATCACGCTACGCGGACGAAGTCGCGGGCAGAAGCTAGTTATTTTATAAACTGGAAACGTGTTATATTTTTAATAGAAATAAATATTTTTAATAGAAAGAAATTAAAGTAAGGGCCACGTCTTGCACCAACTTCATCAATGTGTTTTTTTTTTAAATACAAGTTAATATAGGTTGGTGCAAGTGGCCCTAAAACTTTTTGAATAAGGATAATATAAATGAAACTAAAATAAATAAACTTTTAAGAAAGTATTGAGCTATTAGCGAAGCTGTATGCAACGTTCAACAGTGATTTAAAAGAAATTTCATATAAGAGGCATTCAAACACATATATCACGTCGATTTCTATGTAAGCCTTAAGAAAACATTAGAGGTACTAACTTGGAACGTGTTTGGCAAGCAGCCTCTATTACGAGCCGAGCAAGCTGAAGTTGAATTTGTTCGATACGTGCAGTCACATTTCTTATTGAGGCATCGCGTGTAGGGATCCACTTGTTGGCATTGCGGATCTGTTATGCATGGCATTCCCAGAGATGCAGGGCCAAGGTCGTAAACTGGCGTTTCCGCACGAATACGATGTTTGTCTGAAAATATTATAATAAGTATCTCCTTAACTCTTGTTTAATTAAACAAACTTAATTTTACAATAGAATAATCGATTGTGATCTTAAAAAGTACCTTTTAAGGAAGACTTCTTTTGATGTCCGCTCTTGTGAGGTTTGCCACCCGAATTAACTTGTTCCTTTGACGAACCACCTTTTTTGTTGACTTTCTTTTCTACTGATGGTTGTGTTACAACCCTATAAATTGGTTGATCATTTGCATGCAAATTAGCCGTCATTTCGTCTACCCTTATCGTTTCATTCGGTTCGCCATCTTTTCTATTCGAAACGGGTAAACGCTTCGTTGGTTCCACGCTTGGTACTTTCATAACAGCTTGCATTAAGGGACTGTCTTCATAAGAATTGAAGACATCGTTTTTGTTTGTATAAGTAGGTAATTTGCTTGGTTGTATATCTTCAGAGATAGCAACAGACACCGGTGATCCGAAAGATTTATCTGAAGTTGAAGTTTGTTGAACTGTGGGACTAGGTTCTTTGTAAGTTATCGTTCCGTTTGTAGGAGCTGCAACATCATCTATTTCTGCCACTACGGCTTCAGTAACATAAGGTGGAACTTTTTGTGCGACACACTTGTCGCCGGTTTGTTTAAAGTAACTGTTACATGCACACCTTCCAAAAAGATTAAGTATGACGAACTCGCAACGGCTCTCCTTGTCCCATAATCTACAATGTTCATTGCTGTAGCAGACGTGACCGGGTGGTGCAGCTGAAATAATGAGATAAACACGTATCACATGCAGGTTTTTTCAAGATTTTACGCTAAATTGGCTCACGTCAATTGGTCGTTGAATAAAATACACCTAGGCATTTGTCTACTTCGTGACTGTTGATGCACTGAATAGTGGTAGCAATTTTCCCGAGGCAAGTCGTATGACTGGCCTACCATTACATGCTCTAATAGTCGTATAGATACAGTTTTAAGTTTATATTTATGTGTCGGAGCGATCATGTCATTGAAAAGTTTATTGTTCTTGATTCCTTCAATGTTTTGTAAATATTTTAAATTGTTTTCCCATAGCCGATAAACATTATATAATGACTACAATTTGATTGAGTGTCGTAAATGTAGAATCACAAATGGTAATTTGATTGGCTATTATATGTTAATCAGGAACAGTACAGCCTGGCACGCAACAACGCCAACTATTTGTCGACCTACTCCTGTCCACACAGACAGACTCGCTACTTTTCATGAGCCGTTATTATTTTAGTCTCCGTATTTTATTAAATCAATTTCTTTAGAAATAACAAGTGTATTACTACGTCAATCATTCTGTTTTGTGTAACTGTTTCTAGTACCCAGTGGTGTGCGCAAAATAATTTCATGATTTGTTGCGCGCTGTTTTGATTTGAACTTGTAACCTTTTTGCCAATCGAGATAGAGGTACTTTTAGAGGAATATAATATTTCCACCTTTCAACGTACATGATATGTTTGATTTGTATATTCATACAGTTAGTGGTAACAAGATCAAATCATACAAAGACCTTATTCATGATCTACATTCTTTATCTCAAATCTTTATTGTAGCATCTTGGCACGTAAAGAATTTATAAAGGTATACTAAGGAGGTTCCCACAGTAAGGCTACAATACAAGCATTATGTGTGATAACAAGCGCAGTTCACATGAGCAGACGCTGTGGATTTGACAGAACAATTACCTACCTCACTTTTCTCACAAAGCTCTTACGATAAATCGCGGAAATAAGGTCTGTTAAAGCATCTAAACCATTGAGAAGAGCAAAGAGGGGTTATTAACTAACCGCTATCAGATTTTATTGGGCTTTTACCAAATATGATGTAGGAAACCCTTGGGTAGTAAATTACGGTTTTTATGCAAGCAGTTTTTGCTGGCGGAAACTGGATGCAATAAGCCGAGAATAGGGCGAAATCGCGTTTATTAGGGGAGGCGAACCTCCAGCCCCGGACTCATCATAAGCAGTATAGAAAGTCGTATCTTTATTAAAATTTATTGTAAATTCCGGTATGCGTGTTTTCGTAATTTTTCTTCTCCTAAATGGCTCGACGTTTTTTATGTTTTTTTTCATCATGTAGCCACCTGAGTGGTTCCTGGGACCCGGTAGGTGATACTGTTGTTGAAATTCTTTAGGATGCGAGTGAAAACGCGGACAAAGAGCTAGTCTGTTAAAGAATATTATCTGAAACCAGTTTTTTGTGTAGATTTCGTCTTAATTAACGTAACTGGTTAAGAGTTTGGTTCAATAAATAAAGCAATTTTTTACGATCTAATAAACAGCTATAACAATGAATCTTTAATTATTAAGGAAATGAATCAATGAGAATCCGAGGCAAGTCTTTTCAGTTCGGTCGTTAAATTCGCCTTCGAATGGAGGTCAAATCTATGGCTAATATAAAAAACGTACTTTCCACGGACCATTTCAAACAATTACACGGCTTCTTCGTTATGATCCAATACAGCTTAGCAATATAGCTTTGTCTGTGACTAGGTTAATTTAATGAAATTGAAAGCTAAAGGAACTTATTTTCTACCTACGTACTTTAAGACAATATTTATTTTATTTACGTTATTTTATATGAAGTATTTCATTGTTGGAATTTTTATCGAATATTGGAATTATAAAGGCAAAAAGAATCTATTCAATGAATATAAATGAAAATATCTCCTAGGTAGTCTCGATACAAAAACCAGTAATAGCCTAGTGATATGACTTGAGTTCAAATCCAACTTTTTGCAATCATGTGCGTATTAATTACCTACCTAATAACTTATAATTACTCGGTGAAGTAAAACATCGCAAGAAGACCTGAATACCTGAGACATTTTCTCAAAAACGCCGCGGCGTGTGAAGTCTGCCAACCGAAGGTATGTTAGTGTGGTGGAGTATAGCCAGGAGATAGGAGTTGATTAATAAATATACATACATATATGCAAACATTGAATTCCTTATTAGCCTAGTGGTCCTGAGCGACTGCTACGCTTGAGGTCCTAGGTTCGATTCTCAGGTTAACCAAAGTGTTATTGGGTTTTTCAATTAAATTCTCAGTGGCAGCTCGGAGTTCAGGATTTGTGCCAGGTGAATCGCAATAGGCTCGGCCCCTATTACGTGGGACCTAAACAGCGAACAGTGCAATACAGGCGTGATGTTATATTATACTGCAATAAAATCCATAGCACAAGATGGCTTAATATGGGCTTGTATGTTTCCCGCTGGATATGGGGCTTTCCCAGCAACAGTGTCGATCAATATTTAAATATGAACAACGCCATAAGTCTGAGTACAACATTAGGTACTGCGAAGAAATCAGAACTTACCTATAGGGAACTATATTATGGTGGTTTATTTATTGTAGTGCAGTAGGTGCTGCATACATATTAGCCTCTGGAGAAGGTAAGGTATTGAATATATGTATTATAAGTATTCAATATTATATATAATAGATTCATTACATATTTTACATTGATTGTGAGTCAATAGTCAACCCCATCATGTGGATGTCTTTCAACAGGGCGTAGTGATCACACCATTTAAGACTGAATTAATAATTTTGAATGCATACATAATATACAGGGTGTCCCGAAACTCAACGTCAAGCCGGCACCGGGTGATATGCTAGGTTACACCAGTTCTGGCCAAATTAAGAAAAAAAATCCATGTCATTTTCATTGTCATTTGTGAAAATGATGAAAATTGACACCCTAGACTATATCCTTAGGTTCTGTAGTCATAAATTTCCCAATTTTGCAGTTTTTTTTAAACGTAATCCTAAATAACCATGCTATTGATTACAGTCACAAATCCATTATTTAGTACTATTATTTTAATAAAAAAAATATCTATTACCACTTAACCAAGTGACATGGTTTTTTTTTCTTTTTTTTTCCAGAACTGATATAACCTATGCTAGGTTATCGCCCAGTACCCGCTTGACGTTGAGTTTCGAGACATCTTGTATATAGGTATACTGCTCAAATCCTTGTCACAAGAAAACTGTTTAATTCGTTGACAAAACAATACTACAGAATACAATAAAGTTGTTACTGTAACGTTATTGCATTCATACTAAACTCCGCTATTGCTATCGAAATAGATTTCTTTTTTTCAGGATTTTCTCCAGTAGCCTAGGTGCGTTTACAAACACAAATTATCACAAACAGTTCCACCCAGACCCGAAACAACTACCTGTAGGTAATATTACATAGAAATATTTATTCAGTGCGGAGATCGAACCCACAACACGTAGCGTAGAAGCCGATCGTTCGCCAAAACATTATAAGTAGGAACATAAAACTGAAAACGTTTGGACTACCGGCTTATGACACCTTTCCTATGAAAAACTAAATTATGGCCGCGCCACGCTCGTTAAGCTGCCATTAAAATAGTGTTACGAAAAAAAAACAATGTTACGCATTTTTCCTTTTACCGATTCGAGCTCGTTATAGAATTAGCATTGGGAAATGGAATAGTAATTTATTTGCCGACGCGATGATCGTCGCGTTGTTTGATGTTTAATCAGATTGCTGGTAATGGTATTTCCTTGTACCGTAATAATTACCTAGATTCCTAGTTATAAAAAAATGGCTGTTATGGTAGGTATGCTATGGTAGGTACAAAATACCTGGCATAGAAAAACATACGGGCAGGCAAATATTTGCATTAAAAAGTTTTAATTATTTGATTAAAGGAGCTCAAATAGCAATCATTATTTAAAATTCAGTTTCATATATTCTGTGAATATAATGACTCTTTGATACAATTTGTGTTGAGTAGTAGGTACTAAGTTCAACTGCCTCATTAGCCTAGTAGTCCAGAGCGCGACTGCTACGCTAGAGGTCCTGGGTTCGATTCCCAGGTCGAGCAAAGTGTTACTGTCTTTTTCTATGAAATGCTCAGGAGCAGATCGGAGTTTGGGATCTGTGCTCGGTTAATGGCAATAGGCGCGCCCCATTTACATGGACCCAAAACATACCTGCGAACTGTGAGTGTACATTAGTACGCATCTGCCTAACCCTCCGGGGAATACAGGCGTTATGGTATGTACTTAGGCTCCGTACCTAGATACTATTCTGTGTTTTGGTTATGAAATGAGAGTACGGCCTAATTGCTAGTAACATTAAAAGGCTTCTACTGGATACCTATGCTATTTGAACGTGACCTGATCTCCAGGTACACCATTGAGTTCAAGAGTATGAACGGGAATTCAGATTGTCCTGAAATTGTCCTGTCCTAAAATTCGCCAACGCATTCTGCATTGCTAAGAAAACCAAATAATCCTGCAGCCAATTGCACTAAGGCAGAATATTCCTATCTAGTTATTCAGGTAGAATCTTTTCAATACCAGTATATGTTAACTAAAAAAGTTATGTGCAAGTTTTTTTCGAATTGTGGAGTTTGTTAGATTCATGCTTTCGTTATCATGCAGTCTACTAGCAATATTTTAATTTAAATGTTTTAAATACATATTAGGTTGTAATTGGCTTTCTTTGGTATATCCAAGAAATTACTTTTTTGTACCAAGCTGTAAGTTTTCTTTAGATTTAAATAACATAAAATAAAACGAAACACTACTAAGTTCATTAAAAGCTAGGTACACCAAATATTCTCTAATAATTAATTTTTCTTTTACTTACGTGAGAGACAAGTGTGTTTCCTGAACTGCAGATGTCCATCGGTGCAGCGGCAGACACCTTCAAGGCAGGCACTGTAGGCCACCTTCAGGGTACACTGCTCCGACACAGAGCATTCTGAACCCAGGAGAGTAGCTGTAACAACGTAATATATTAAAATATTATATATCCATATATCATATATTAAAGTAAGTCATCTGTATTGGGACTGGCTTCCAGGCTAAGCTAATGCTGCTGAAATATGCTGAATATCAGTATTTTACAAACCCGGATCTAGGTGGGGGCAAATGGGGGAAAAATCTGCCCAGGGCGGCAGTTTCAGGGGGCACCAGAAATTGGAGAATCAAGTCCACCAGTTTAGCATACTCCCCGAGGCTTGCAGGACTCCCAACGTGCTATCCAACGACTGACTGCAGCAGCTAACTTAGTGGAGGTTTAAAGTATCCACTTTTGACACAAAGTGCCATACATATCCATGCCATACATTATGTAAGTATACAAAAAGCATAATTATCAATGCGAAGACAGCTTATAATAGAAACTAGCGACCCATGCACAAATTTTCCTATTCAAACTGGACTTTTTGCTGGATTTTCAAAAACTTATCCTCACAAACACGAACAGACGAACGTGGGAGAGCCATACTTCGGCACGAATGGGCCGGCTCGACCGGAGTGATACCACGGCCTCACTGAAAACCGGCGTGAAACAACGCTTGCGTTGTTTCGCCGAGTGAGGGAGGTTACCGGAGGCCCAAAACCTTTTAAAAGGGGAGCAACGCACTTGTGACTCCTCTGGTGTTGCGGGTGTCCATGGGCGGCGGTTATCGCTTACCATCAGGTGATTCGTCTGCTCGTTTGCACCCCTATCCCATAAAAAAACAGACAAAAAAAATATTATCCAATTTAGTGCAGTCGTTCGGACGATATGCGCGTACTTAGGTACATACATTTCGGCGATACATTTTTATATAAATAGAAGACTGAGGAAGATGACAAAAATAGATGAAGATGATGGGCCATTGTGTAGCTATGTGCCCGTGATATTGTGATTCTTTATAAGTGGCTATTTTAGCCCCCCATCAATAATTGGTTAATGCTAGCCACGGGCCTCTCTCTTCTATCTCTTCTCTTCGTAAATAAGTACCTACCCAAAACTAGATTGCAAAACCATATACCTCGATTATTCAACTAAAAAAAATATTAAGTAGACTACGTACCTAATTAATATGCGCATATATTTAGATACAATATCGTTCGATGCAAGCACCAAAATAATTGTTAAATCACATAGCAAACCGTAACATTATTGGGTTTTGCGGTAACAAATGCTTACAGAAAGGTTTTTTTAAGAAATCTCGGTACAAGATAATAAGTTTATGTCACGACAACTGGTACCAGAACGATTGTAAAAAGTTATTTACTTTCTAGAAAAATAAACAACACACAATACTTTTTAAAATTTCGTTTTTCAAAGACGTAATAAACGTATTTATTGTAACCATTGCACACTGCTGTCGCCAACGAGAAAATGATTTAAATATTATATCTCAGTACAATCACATCAATACGAATTTATTGCAAAAAAATTATACCAGATACAGGCTGAAAAAGAAAACTAAACCTAGACACGAGCGTCAAGAATGAAACAGTTATAGCGATTACAAGCTGTTCCCGCGGCTTTACTTGCATTTCAAAGTACTTTTTTAAATAAAGTTTAGTCTATGTCCTTCTCCAAGGTTCAATCTTTAAACCAAAATTAATCAAAACTGGTTCAGCGGTTTAAGCGTAAAAATGTAACAGATAATTTATAAGATAAATCATAACGCATTCAAGATACTTACTGGAGAAAAGCAACACTGTTAAGTTAACTCTAACTACCGATGATGAATGAACAACTTGTATAATCTACAGGTAGTTGTTCTGGGGGTGAGCGTTTGTGTTTGTGAGAATTTATTTGTACGATACAGGAGAAATAAAATTATAGAGTAAAAAAATGTGATTTTTAAAATCTTGTCTGTTTGTTACGGGTTAGCGCTAAAACTACTAAATAGATTTAAATTTTGTTATCACTGTTAGAAGATGTTCCAACAAAAAAAGTTCCAACTTAAAAACTAGTGAACTTCTTATCTGAATCAATTGAACGGATCCTGAGATTCAGCTTGACGTCTCTGATGTATACAGACCCATACAAAGAAGAGATCATCAATGTAGGTTTTTCCATTTTTACTCCTTATATAGCTTCATGTGAGCGAAGCCGCGGGAAAAAGCTAGTAGTACCTATGGATGAAAGTGAAATAAATGACGACGTTAAAAGTAGGGGGCATTTCTACAGAGGTATAATTACCTGTTTTTTATTGCCTATTCTACATGTCCTTATATCTATGGTGACAGTGCACTTACTGAGTGACGAGTTCATGACCCGAAGGCGTGTGCGACCCTATTTGGTTTCAAGTTCACCGTTGGTCCGTTTATACGGGTGTGGCCGACAATTTGCATCCAATGTATGTACATACACTTACATCACGTCATAAACAATATAAGGTCATTCGGTACTTTAGCGGTTCTACGAAAATATTATGATTATTCATGATACCATCACCCCTGAAAGTAGGCAAAGGCGTACCCACTGTTCGCCGGTTTGGTTAGGTCCCATGTAATAAGAGGCTAGCTTCACACGTTTGGCGTAGCGGCTGAGAGGTCGGCTTCTACGCTACGTGTTGTGGGTTCGACCCTCACACTGAGCAAATATTTGTATGATCTACGGGTAGTTGTTCCGGGTCTGCGTGTTGGTGTATGTGTGATAATTTGTGTTTATAAACGCACTCACGATACAGTAGAAAATCCTAGGGGTGGGGCACGTTTTTTTTAAATTAATATAAATAAATCCAAACTGCGAGCTGTCACTGAAAATTTCATAGAAACCGCAATAGCACTGCTCGACCTGGGAATCGAATCCAGGACCTCTAGCCTAGCAGTCGCTTTTACGAAGACATTTATATCTTCATACGACATACATTATTATGTATGTTTATATTTAGATTCACAATATGATAAGAAAGGATTTAGTTCGTAGAACCAACATGTTTATGCATAACACGACTTTTAAACGTTTAGTCTATGAATAATAGTCACACCAACATCGGTTGGTATGCGAACGGCAGGACAAGAAATCAGACGATGCAATTAACACTAGAATAAATATGAGACATAACATTTCTGGAAGAATCTATGCTTAACTTTGTAAGCCGGATATTGTTACCACGCAAACATAATATTAATTATTGATTGGTTCCGACATACCTAAAGAGAAGGTAACCACACACATTTTAGCACGTAAATCAAATCAACAAACATGTGTCATTAATTTAATTGCACACCATAATTTGGTTAATTATTCAAACATTATTTACACGCGTTGGCTTTTAGCGAGTATGCGGAGCGACGTCTCTCAATGTCTCGAGGTCCCGCTACAATTATAATTATAATTCTTTGATAATAATCGCGATTACTATCAACGATGTCTGAATTGTCTGACACATTAATCTCAAAACGAAGACCACAAAGAATACTTACATTTATTAGATTTGGCACGCCTCTGACAACCGTGAAAAGAGTGTACATGTGCGTGACTTTTCGATTTCCAATCCGATGATTATAATCTTGTTATACAAAGTCAAGGTCGATTCGATACAAGTAATGATCGGTGTGTGAATGAAACGGTGTCATCAGCTGTCTGTTCATTCAATCTATACTTGATATTTGATCTCCGAAATTCTCAAGCGGATCTATCCAGTTAAGTAACAGCGGGAAGGCGACGGGCGGCGGATAGATTCTAGCCTTATATAGGAAGTAAGTCTATCTATGTAACGGTTGTCTAGTCATAGGCGCCCTAAATCACCTTCTTTGTGTGTGTTGTAGATACTCCCGTAGGTACAACATTCACAATAGGTACCTACCTAAAACTTCACGTAAGTGCTGAATCATCTATTTAGAGATTGGGCAAGAATACACTTAAGCGTAGCCATTTAATAAATCTATCTTGGAATTACAGTTGTTTTTTATTATATAACTTAGTGTAATAATTAAAGTTGATATATTTGCCAATACCTAGACCCAAGCCCTAATTACAGATTACTTTTCCGCGAACTTCCAAAAATCTTAGCCAGTATATCTACATATATCTATTACTAAGCTTGCGATATCTGTACCTACCTAGTATTCTGTGGTAAATTATGTTTTTATGAATATAGACAGGATATCCATCACCGGTCCAGAATTCCAGATTCACAGTGATGAACCATAAAGATCATTTGTAGTAAGTGCAGTAATGTTTTGTAAATAAAAGGAGGTTGCATTTCAAATACAATGGAATCTGTTTAACAATACGGAAAGAGTGCTACACAATGAAAAACCCAGAACAAAAAAGTACAGAGAAATTATGTTGATGTTGTCTAAGGCAACTTGAGCAAACAAAAAATTATAATAAAGTACTCAAAAAATAATAATTAAGAGCCAATTTACCACATATTTCTATTGTTTACCAAATCGTACCTAAGTCTGAAATTTTGCCTTTTGGGAAAGTACTTACTAGGAAAATTATTCCTATAAGTATTATCACGAAAATACATGAAAGTTTCCTATTCCATCCTAAAATAATAAATAAAAAAAACTTTATAAAAACTACATAAAATTACCAATATGTACAAAACCAATTGTAAGTATTTTAAGATGTTTTTTCATTTGAATAACGATACCTTACATAGTAAGAAATTGCACGCTTGTTAGCTATGCATAACTGGGTCAATGGATGCAAAATCAGCAATGGTCGTTTGTGCTGCACAGAAAAACTGTATGTCATGCTTACATGCTTTGACATGGTACCCAGGCACGCCTTCGTAAGTACGAGCTATATTCATAGTAAAACCTCCATGGTGACAAAGTAAAAAAACGAGTCTGAGCTACCTGGTCTCTATGGTTCACAACTGCAGCTCCCAAAGTATGAGATCTTGGGTTCGATTTTCAGGTCAAGCAGTGTTATTGGGCGTTTATGCAATTCTCTAATGCGGCTCTATGTTTCTTCTATCACATGGGACCATATCACATTCATAGCGAACTGAATGAATATGTACAATTGTACATACACTAACTGTTGCCAGCGGTTATAATCGCATCCCAAAGGACGTAATTCAGACAAAATATTGTCTAATATCTTTTTCCTAAGAATCCATTCTCTATAGCAAATTTCGTTGAAATTGGTTAAGCAGTATATGCGTGAAAAACATAACAAACAAACAGACTGACAGAGTTTGTTTTGCGTTTATAATATTGGATGGATGACGTGGGTGAGTTCACCTTTCTGCTTAATGGGGCTAGCGGCATCCCACTCTCACAATCGCAATAATACCTTATGATAAAGCCTGAGGTTCTTCAACTGAACGCGCTCTTTTAATATGTCAAAAGTAAACCATAATTACTCAATGGTATTAACTATTTTGGCTTTGAGCTTTGGACCTGCCGATGTCGATGGTCTAATTGTATTTTCAAAACATCCATGGACCTACCTAAATTATACACTCAGGTACATATAACATAAACATAGTATTTTTTATTGTTTTGCAAGCGAACAGACAGCAGAAAGGTGTCACATTTTCCACAAAAATTTAATGCCGTAAACGTGTAACGCGTAACTAAAGTATTTATATCGCTTTCTATATGCCCTTTTGAAAGCCAGCTATTAAACCTAAGTGTGTAACAAATTACACATGGTTTTCTTTCCATTGTTTACTTGAATTATAGTTGAATTACTATTACTGGTGGTAGTAAACGCTAGAGGCCTTGTTGTTTGTTCGATTGTTACGTCGAATAGTATTTAGGTATTGGGAATATTGGGTATTTCTAAGAAATTCTCAGTAGCAGCTCGGAGTTTGTTTTGGTACTATGGCGTGGGCGCCGGCATTTCCTAAACTGACGACCTCTGAGAAGAAACGCCGGAACAAATGAACTCATCAATCATGATCTCTTTTAAAGTTCAGATATATCAATATGCAATGAGCAATTTTTGAGATGGTCCGTTGTTGATATAACCTTGAAAACATATGAGCGCCATGTGCTTCTGCCTCTTTGACTCTTTGTGGAATACAGAGGTCGTGGTGGTAAATGCGTTTGAGTCCTGTCTTACTTGATGGAAAGCACAAGGAGGATGATTGTGAATTTGTGAATTGGAAGTTCGTGCTCCATCTTACCTGATAGAGCAAGAACTTGAAGTAAATATCATTTTGGGCTCTGGCTCTTACATGCAAAAGGCGAAACTGTTGGGAGCCGGTCTTACGTGCGAAGTGGGTAGCCATGCGGATCATTAGATCTTATCACCAAGCGTGCCGAGTTTTATTGAATTTTATAACACGCTTTTCTACCTAGGTGGGGAGAGGAAGTCGTGTGTTCTTAGCCGTGTGGTACAGTAAACTCGTAACTGAAGTTTTTATGGCGCTTTCTTTAATGTACCTACCCTTGGAAAGTGTGCTATCGAACCTAAGTGTGTAAGCAAATTACACACATGGTTTTTATAAAGAAGTATTTATGTGTTTGTATTCAATTTAAAAGTCATAAAGACCAACTGTGCTCACCGTTATTACAGCGAATCCACTAATCGTTAGCGTATCTGATGCCCGCATTCGAAGTGCTACTTCTTCAGGTACCTATGAGCTTTATGAATTTTGTCTCGGTGTGGCCTAGATATTGATGTTTTGTTATTTTTATACGTTAGATTTTCGGTAGCTACGAACATGCTTTTCTTGATGAATAAACAAAGGAGCGTAGTAAAACTCCTCTACTTTGAACAACAACAATAACGTTATTGTAGGGTAAAGAAAAAGGGATTAGGTATTGAACTAATCCCTTTTTCTTTCTATCAAAGAATATACAAAAATATAAGATACCATCACACCTGTATTCCCTGAAGGGTTAGGCAGAGGTGTACTTAGTTACTAATGAACACCAACAGTTCCCGGTATGTTTTGCTGCTATTGAAAATCTCATAGAAAACCAGAATAACACTTTGCAAACACACTCAACCTGAGCGGGAATCAAAACCCGACCTGTAGCGTAGCTGTCGCGCTTGAGACCTTTAGGCTAACGAGGCAATTGGAACTAAGATTGTATAAAAGAAGATTTGGCAGTAAGTATGTAGGTGTATTGTAAAATTGATTCCGTAAGACACCAGAACTCACGTAACAGTAATCGTAATTTGAGAGTAGATAACGGGCATAGGGCAGTAAATAAATATAAGATGGATAAGAGTCCCCACATTTCATACCCTCGAAGGATAGCGGGACCAATTTACGACTGGTAAACCGGACGATAAGTCAGTCGAAGCTTGCTGACGGGCCCGCTCTCGTAATCATCAACAAGTTTATTTAAATTGGTACCTACCGCAAATAAACGAGAAGGACATGCACTCAGCTTTAGACAAGGATTTATTGCTGACATATCCACATGCTGATTAGAATAATTATTTCCCTAATGACTTCGGAAAATTTTTGCTAACGTTAAATAAAAACGCGTTGTTAGGCAAGTATGTACGGTGTTCTCTAGTTTATTTGAAATCCAATAGATGAGTTCGTCAACATTAAAACGGTCCCCATATGTCCCTGCAATCATTAACACTAGAAGAAATAATGTTACATCGAGATGGACAAGTGTAAGAAGGTCGATGCTATTGGAACGGGAAAGGAGAGACTGATTTCTCTTTATTATGTTCCAAATAATGGATATACCAGAATTTTATCAGTTTCAGAATTCCTATTTACGTCATTATCCTTCTGCCCTTAACCAATTTAAGGTGCATTATTATGTATTTTTTTCACACGTATCTATCAGCCGTCATGGTATCACTTCATCATTCCTTACGTATCATATCGTGTTGGTTTGATACAATCCAAATATCTTTGATTTGGTCTCTCTCGTTACTTATACCCTGTATGATTAAAAACTCTTTTAACAGATTCTATTCCTATATTATAATTTCCTATATTTTCGAACCGGGTAGATTTCAACCCTCCAAATTTGACGTTCTGGATAACTGCTTTATATCTTTGCCTCAAAGGTGCTTGAATCAATAATGTTAGTGGCCTGCAGAACTTAACTACTTAAATATTCTGCAGCTGAATCGTTATTCTATTCTTGGAGAGCGTTCGATACAAACGTTAACGTTTTTGGAACAGTTTATAAAGCATTGGATTTTATTGCCTAAAGAGTTTTAATTATTTCAGTCAAACTTGCACAATTTCATTACTAATTTAAATTGAATTCCATCGTAATTGGCTTTTCAATTTACAAGTTTTATTTGTAAAAAAAACTGCTGAGGACCCTACGTATAAAATAAAACAACGCGTTGCGTGAAATCAGACAATTCCATTTATCATCTTGGACAATGTTGTAGCACCAGCCTTGCAATTGTTTTTATTTATTTTAACGACTATACCTACACACCAGAATAAATTAAAGCAGCATACAGATACAACTATTTCAAAATGAATAGAACTTTTTCAACAATAAGGAAAGTATAAGAGTGTAAGACTGACGTCATTTATTTCTAGCTGACAGTTGGAGTCTATGTATGTGTCTGTATCGGTTTATATTTCTGTTATTCTCTGTGTTACGTCTGATGATTGCTCACGCTTGGCACACTGACCACGAGTAAGGTTGAGATGACAAGCTGATGGCTCGTCGACACACAGGTTACCCCGTTTGAACGTTCATTATTTTTATTAATAACTTCCTTCTTTTGTAGAATGATGGTTTAAATTTAAAGCTTAACTTTTCTTTAATTCTGACATATAGGTAGGTAACCATTCAGTAGTGGAACATTTTATAAATTCCAAAATCTTAAGTTTCAATCGTCAAACCAATCTTTCAATGCAAGCTTAGTGAAAAATTCTTAACAAAATGATGATATTTTGAATTGCCTTTCAGACCACTAATGATCAATCCATCATTGAAAACTTGACCTACAATGACTTTATTATTAGTAGGTATACTGTTTTAATTATCGTAGGTATTCCAACTAAATAATGTCATAAAACAGCGTCCTTTGCGACATTGCAGAATAATAATTCGACACATTGATCCAGAACCGGCTACTTTAAAGTTCTCATAATGCCTTATAAGGCCAAGCTAATAAAAATAAATAATACCATTTATTTCACACACGCATTACGACCGTGAAAGGACAAGACGGGAATGATTATTGATTACGCAGTTAGTACGCTTGACTAGCTTAGCGGGCCCTGTGTCCAATCCTAGTTTGAAATGCCGCCTGACCAGACCCGCTGGTTCGCAAAGTATGTTACCTAACGCATCCGTGAGGAGTTCCTCTTTGTAACATTCATCTTAACCTGGACACGCAAATTGGAGGCCACAATAAAATTAAACATACCTAATAAAAGTCCGTTATATCAGTACAGATATTGCGAAGACCATAAAAGCGAATTTGGTCCGCAGTACCGCTCCTTATCCGAAGTAAAAGACAGCATTATCGGAGAATGAACCGTTGTGAGTGTAATCCACTCATGATCCAGTTGTCCGATTTGGTCCCATACTTTTGTGACAAGAAAGTAAGACGAGCGTGGGATTATAGGACTATCGTAATAAAAGATCTGCGATATTGTCCGATAGCATTGAGTCCGCGTCGTATCCAATCGGTTGGAGTCCGAATCATGGAATGCCGATTTTGTTGCGTGGTTCTACTAAATCGGGAATCCAAGATACGGACAATTGGATGACTGTCGCTATATCAAGTCTAGACAAAATGCATAGCTATCATTTTTTATTTCAGAAATATTTTATTTTGGCACTTAGTTAAAGTGCTGTTAATAGTGATGATTGTAATAGTTATGCGGAACGCAGTGAAAGCAAATTGTTAACGGGAAGTCATATTTGCTAGTCCGTTTTTCAGACACTAATAGAACAGTACAAAATTATTATAAATCAGAATAAAGAACCAACTTTGCTTATACCGGAGCCATTCAACCTTATAAATGTCAGAACATTCATAAATTGCGAAAGTGAAATTCAATTTCGTTAAACAACACCTTAAATTTTGATGTCCTATGATGAAAACTACCGCTTTAGGTACTTGATAGCTATTGAGCATCCAAGTGAAAGTAATCTGTTAGCCTCACCACAAAGTTTACCACATGAGAATGATTAGTTAAGGTATTGCCAATGAGAGGAGAAACCCACGATCCAAAATGCGTCAATTACCAACGAACTGTTTCGGAAGAAAAAAATCATAAAAGTGGAGTTCCAATACAATGTACTATGAAATAAAGTTAAAACTTGTTGCACTTGCCTCATTTTCCGGCTGATATCGAAAATTACTGGGTATATTTTGATGAAACAAACCGGCGTAGAAAGTTTGCGAGGAAATGAGTGCTGTTACAATTTTACGCGTGCGAGGCTACTGGCAGGTTATAGGGCCATAAAAATATCAGTAAAGGAGGTCAGGTTAAAAAATAAAAGTGTTTAACTTACATTCGAGGCAGGTAGAGTTGTCAACTTGAGCGTAGTACGGTTGACATGCGCATACGCCTCTCTCGCAATGGGAATTAGTGACACCGCAATCACTCTTGGCCCGACAACGAGCGCCCAGGTATGACGCTCTGTTATCTGCCTGCACGATCTAGAACAGAAAGTCATACATATTTTGTATCATAATCTCAATCTATGGAAGAACTCGAGAAGTTTCTTTCGCAAAATCAAAGAATGCATATTTATTTTTATAGCCAGTAAAATAATGTAAAACTTCATAAAAAACTCAAAATATCGCAACATTTAAAATAAGTGATACATCTAGACCACTAAAGCCACTATCCTAGTAAAATGAAAAATGATAATACCCTGTCGTAAAAAGTTACGGCCTGACGACGAACACTGCTTTTACAACTATAAGTAATATTTCCCCGCGAATTTGCTTTGCATTTACATACCAAGGGAAGGTACCCCTCGCGATGATTTACAATGATCGTAATAACGCAGGCGTATTAATCACGTCAAGCGTAGGAACGCAACATTTCCAAGAATGTTCCTCAGCTCTACTCAACTTGCAACCTCCTGTATTTCGAGGTTTTGTGTTATTTTTTAATTTTACGCTGGATATTTTTACTTGTTACAAGGGCAACGTTCTTGGGTAAACTTACATGTCGACCTTGACAGAGAAACATCCTTCATACTCGCCAACACGTATGCACTAATGCGTGAAGAAACGAATGCGTTTTAGCAGTGGATTGTGATTCGTTCCAATTCGTTTGTGTTTGTGTATTATGTCATTGTTGCAAATTGCTATGACATTCCTAGTTGTAACATTGTCTTCGCTTATATAAGGATGTCCGCTCCGCCTACGACACTCATACATCATCCTCGATACATCACTAACAAGATATAATTACGTAAACCATTTACTAACTTAGAAAGAGCTATTTTTGTTAAACTAGTTCACTGAAATGACATCAGAGTAAAAATCCAGTAGGTAGTGAATGTTACGTTGTAATATCGACCGGAATTAAAATTTTATGAAACGTTTCGAAAACGTAACATTACTTATTCAGGCTCCGGAACGTGGCATTATACAGAAAGTACGAAGGGTCGTACGTTAGTATTTAGGTACATAACTTGCTGCATAATTCATAGGAAAAATTCTATCTCGCAGGGACTCGAATAACGAAACACTTTGTATACATAAATTACGAATGTTGATAGCAACAAATCACGTACGAATTGCTTGCAGAGAGGTTGTTTCGTTTTATGTCTATAATTATATAGTGACTCGTTAGGAATAAAGCAATTACTTTCTTTACTAACGGACACATTGTATTCTCAGTAGTGTAGTGATTTAGTGACCCAATTCCTATGCAACCAAATTGGGCTTAACCAGTTTTTTGTTTAAGAAGCCATTGTTAGAAATCAAACGAGCCAACGCAAAAACGCGTCCGTTACCGAATCTTATCATGCGGACTGCGGTTGCTTCGATTGTATGTAATGTTAACAATTATCCCGCGAAACTTATTTAGCTGTGTGATTTGGTTTGACCGCGTCACTGGCGCGTAAATGACCCGAGCACGAACCCAGCTCTCTAATCAATTTCCTAGTAAATCACTAACCACCCATAAGTCTATACTTAGTTCAATATCCCCAGTTCGTGCACGTTGTTACTTTATGATTTTGGTTTTGTTATTGAAGTAAATTTGTTGTTTATTACGGCAGCCTGGAAATGGTGATCATCTAGAAATTTCCTTTCTAATGCAAAAAACCTATTGATGTAAAGCAAATAACTCGTTTATCTGCGAATATAGCGACACTAACGAGTCATTGAGTGTCACGATTAGAATCAGGTGAAAGATAACTTTCATTCCTTTGATGGCAGTAATGACGTTTGAATAGCATTTGATCACTCTTTAACACTCCATTAATAATAATGATATTATAATAAAACGCATTTCACTGTTCAGCTTCATGTTATTCAACCTAACAAAGTTTTCTCTAAAAGTCAAGCGATCTCTATCGCTACATTAGCATCATTACCATGACGTTTTATTGCATTACGTGACAAAACTAACAGTGCATATTTAATTGTTTTAATTGGTCACAGATACAAATCAGATATAAATCAGATACAGATACAAATCAGATACAGATAGGTTTGCAGATACAAATCTCAGTACAAGGGTGGGTCCCTTGTACTGAGATTTGTATCTGCAAACCTAATGATATGTGAGTTGTTATTTTAAACGGAGTAAATCGACGTAATCATGGCATTCATGAGAGCGTAACGCAATACTACTATCATTGCGATGTACTAGCACCTGCTCGTGAGGCCTCGTTTTACCTAAACATGCTTAGTTTTTACAGCAATTAGTTGCATATTACAATTGTGACGACGCCGTTGAACTCAGTAACGAGGTAACTGTAATGCCTTGAGAAAGCTTTAAGGAAAGCAATTCACACATTGGGACATGACAAGAATATAGTGAGGAAGGTTGGTAATAAATATATAAGCGTTTACGTCCCCACACCGCAAATGTATAATGCAAAGGTTACCTTATACAGTAATGGGTTACGTACGACGAATGAAGATGCTATTTGTCATTCCTATGTTATAGCTATTACTTGCAAAGTTTAAGGATAGATAGAAGACAGAATTAACAAACAAACAAGTAATTGTAATGCTATTCATAAAAAAGGTCTAAAATAAGATACATCTGATGATCATAACTTCATAACACTAGAAAAGACGCGTGAAAATTTGCACAGAAGTGACTTTAGGTGAGCTTTAAATGGGATTTAAGGAAATTCTCGCGGTATTGGTAAAAACGATATCATTGAGGTTAAAAATAAACTTGTAGGTAATTTAGGCGCCGCCACTGCACATGGTTGAGATACCAGCAAAAACTGACCAATATTACTTTCAAGTATTGGTGCAATTGCGAAATAGATAACTTATAATTTTGATTTATTTAAATATAGCAACCTCAATGGAAGCTATATTTTTGAGCCCCTTGGTGTGGAAAGGTGGGCGAAAAAAAATCTAGGAGAGTCGACTCTTCGCGTGACTAGAGCGCTTGTTTATTTTTGGCGCAAATAAAATATTGGCATTTAACGCGTCAATGAAGCCAGTCTTCTGGGTACGTTACTAGGTGACAGTGATGTGGAGGAGGAATTTCTCGTTATCTTTATATTAAAAAGATCAATCAAATATATATTCAAATTTATTCGAAATAGATCGTATAACAACTGCACACTAGTACATCTTCATCGTAACACACGTTCATCGAAAGTAACTTCCTCAATTTGCGCCTCAGTTCTCCTTCCTATCTGAAGAGGATGAAAAAATCCATAACATTTCTAATTTCCATGCGGATGAAGATGTATTTTTTATTCGCCAAGCTAATGCATTGGGCAAGGATACATGTTTCCCTTGATGCGGGCATAAAGCTGTCCCCTAATGAGATGCCCATTGATTGGTTTCGTTTTTACTGCTACCGACATTATTGTGGTCTACATCATTATGACCGGTAATATTCATTACAGCATGTATTGTATATTATGTATGTATTATCTTGCAAAAACATATCAATAAATCCATCGCATATAGGTAATACCTATTTCACTAGACTATAAAATAATCATTTACATACGGTGGGCTTGATATTATGTACTTGATACTTGGTAGGAAGTCTCTAATTGTGTAAAATACCTTAACAACAAAGGCTTTATTTTATAGTAGTAATAATATAGGCACTTAGGCAGTTAACGGCTTCGACTTGTTATTAATTTTTTTAATGGGGTTCGTCGTAAATATTGTTAGTTATGATATGCTAGTTTGGCAGTCAATAATAAATTGCCGGTGAATTTACGGTTTTTTAAATTAAGAACATCAAGATACAGTAAACATATTTTGATCTTTTTCGAAGAGGCTTCCTTCATTGTTTCGTGAATGGTGGTATTACCATATAAGTTTTTAATTTTCTGAGCTATGGGTCGATCGGTATTGCGCAAGGAACAACTTCTCTATAGCTCACTTAGATTTAGCAAGCATGTTTATTACAGTGTACTCACTACATAGGTAGGTAGTACTAGAGTCTAGGTTACTACTCCTAACGCTCTATCTGTAATCTGTAATACCCTGTATGCATAAAACAGTCCATTACAAACGCCATCTCAATAAGTCTTCTGAGTGCGAATATTATTGAAAAGCAAAACAACATGTGTTTAACGACGTGGTACAACAATAGGCACAAAGGCAAGTCGTTCAGCCTGAACAATAGACAGACTGAGCGCCAACCGCACAAGAATATTGCACGCTGCGGTCAACTCGGCTATCAACACTACGCACAAAAAATAATAAAAAGATAACCACATAAATTCCACAGATCGTTGAAGGGAATACTTACTCCCGGCTGAAAGAGAAGCTAAGCGTCGTCTGCAGATGTAGGAACCTGATACCTAACAAGTTCATTATTGATTTCGCTGCATAAGAAAAATCTTCTATCATTCTTAATTTTTACCTTACACCTGATGGTGTAAAGCTATACCACAGATTAATGAATACCATTTACTACTTAATAGATAATAGCAGATTGATGACACTAGATAACATTAAAGATAAGAATATTAGAATTAAAGCGAGTGTTAAAAACAATCATTAGTCATCAATTAGAATCATACTTCATTTATAAAAACATGTAGCTTAAAGGATGTCGGTGTCAATAAAATTTGTCGTATATTAGTTTTAGAAAGACATTGAAATATTTTATGTGACCATAATTTGCATATTCAAGATGTTTAAAAGAATTATAATGATCGTAATAACTGTGTCTTTGCTGGTCAAGCCAGGTTGATTTAAATAAAGGACTTGATACAAAGAATTAACACAATACACGAAACAGTTATAGATATAACTGTTAATAGAATAGAAAATCAAATGAAATTATGTTAATTCTACGAACAAGTTTCAATGCGGAAATCTCAAAAGGAATTGATATTCTGTCACGCTAGACATAAAATATGGGCAGTATGAGGAATGCGCTGCCTACTAATCAAGATTCATTCATCGCTTCTGTATTCCAAGATGGTGGAGATGCTATACCAAGTAGTTCCTAACGACACGAGAAATACGAAATGTTATGACGATTGTTGGTTGTCAATTCTTCTCACTCGATCAATATAGCGGAAGGGAACGTGCGAGTCGTAACGTTTATAGAAAGAAATAAACTCGTGCACACTCACGCTGATTTACTGCCGTTGAACACGCGTCGAAAAATTCTCAACTTGTAGGGGAACAATTTGGAAATTGCTAGTTTAACGTCCTAAAAAGGTAATGTGCCCTCATAAAATGTAAAGTTCCTTTTGTCACGAATAACGTTTGGCTGTATCAATAGATATAATAAAAATGTAACTGGCCGTAGTCTGTACACACGTAAAAATTATATGAGGGGTCAGATATTGAATAAAAATTAATAAGAGCACAATTACACATCTTATCTTGATATACATCTTTGGGAGGCGAGTGGAACCGCGGCCTACAGCTAAACTCAGTTCAGAGACTAATAGCGCCAGATCAAGTAGCCGAAGTCAGTCAATTAAATTTATTGGTAACTAATGCTTCCTGAAGACCATAGAATAACTTACAAAACTGACGTTCTGAATTTTATGTGCTCGTTAATCAACAGCAAATAATTGCTGTAAGGAAGTCGAGCCGGACTGTCTCGATAATTAACTGTAGTTAAGTATTTTCTAACTTTATATATGAAATTTAAAAAACTCATCGAGCATCATCTCTAACAGTGTAAACTATTATAATGCGTGGTTGAAAATTAAATCCAAGATTTAGTTAAGGTTAAATCGATGTGAGCAGCCTCTTTGGCGAAGCATCGGTTGCACCAATCTGTTGAACGCGCAGACATAAGCATGCGCGCGCGCAACAGCTTCTACTTCCCATGCGCGAGTGAACTTGCGCGACGTGTAGTGGTCGATGACCGGGCACGCGCGCCCTCGCACTACGATCCAAGTCAATGGGCACAGCATCTTATGACGTCTTATTTAATAATGCACTGATATCATGTTTATCTTTAAGAATAGTAGAGTATCTTCTTTTGCTATCTCTGGCAGATCTTCGTGTCAACGACCCAACGTTAATGTATTATGTTATAATACCTCGCAAGTTTTAACAATTGTTTGTTAGATTAGAGTCACGTATCATATTATCTTTTTGAATGTGAATTTTATTTCTCGCAAATTTATTATCATGTTTTAGACGTGTTTTTTTTATAATTCATCATTTAGTTACTCCATATCTATATGAAATATATGATTGGGTTCTGGGCATCTATATACTCTATACTCGTTGCTTTTCTGTGTCAAAGTTGAACCGTTAAGTAGTGCAATTCACGCGCGGATGACTTCACGATTTTGCCAAACTCGACAATGGAAATTGTATCACAGATATTATACTCGATTAATACTTTCTTTCTACGAAACGAGCTCCAAATTTTAATGGATATTGAAATGCGTACAAAAAGTTATCTTATTTCATTTTTTATTGATTTTTATATATAAGTATTATCTTCGGTACATTGTTGTCTTTTGAACTAAATCACATCTTGACCATTCGTAGGAATTTTTCAATAAGTATAATGTTTGAAGCTGTTTTATTCCCTTTGGTTTACATAACTCACAATTCAATTAGATCGTATTCTGATAAAGCTATAAGTAGACACTTTAAGAGTTATAAGTTTCTCAGTCGAAATTCAAAGGCTAATGCAGATTGTGAATATTGAAACGTTGCCAATTTACAGATTTCTCCCGATGTCTATCAATTCATCTTCGTTTCTCTAGGATTTACTTGCTCTCGCTTTATTTCAACTTTCCCCATAATATGTCGAAAATAATTACGTACAAAAATATGCATACTTACAGTTGCATGTATAGTTAATGGTTAACATTACTTTTTATAAGTAATTAAAATGTTAAGAATACTTTCTCTGTCTATTAAATAAAAAATCTTAAATGTTTGCAAATAAGAAATGACGAAGTTCAAAATAGAATGAAGATGACTTTATTGGTTTGCAATATTGGTATTTCCCCGGGGGGCGCACCCTCCCTTACTCCGTCTAGACTACTGAGTGGGATCAACTTATTTTAAACATCTGCAAATAGAAGGAGCTCTTGTAAACAAGTTTTCTTCAATAGAATGGAAATATTGTTAGCTTTCACCGTCATGTCAAAATGAGATCATATTGAAAAGGGAATTTAGCAAAGAATAAAAATAAATTGTGCGTAACTAACAGGGAGTAGAAGTAAACATAAATATCAGCTACAGTCAAGTAGAGGGAATTCAATAGATATTAATATGTGTGTACGTAAATCGTTAGAGTAATCTGTCTAATTGATCGTGTCAATACCGAGTAAAAGTCGATGAAGCGTGTAATAAGTAACAAGATAGTGGTTGATTTTCATACAAACCTCACGTGTTCTCTATTGGAGCAGGTTATCTATATTTTGCATTTTTTATTGTTGTGAACTTTATATTTGGATCATAACAGTACCAAATCTCAATGATAAAAATTATTCGTACAATTTGCTCAGCCGGAAGATTTTAATTACGAATAATTACTTCTATCTAAGGAGTAAAAAAACTGGCAAGCGTATAGTATCACGCAAATTGTACAAAATGCAAATGCAATTATCATGTCAGTAACAATACTCAGAGAAATCACGATAAATAGTTGTAGTTTTTTTTTTAATTAAAGAGAACACATGTATTTTTATATTGACGTGAAAGTGCAGTGTAATCGTACAATTTATTTAATTTCACATGACGCTTCGAGAGTTGAGATAGAAACATTTTAATAGCGTTTGCTCTCACCCCTATAGATTGCGGTTGAAAACCTAATCTTCTTTCCCCGGTCCGTTCGCCGATCTGATGCGAGTCTATAATTGGGTATTAGCGTTAATACCTCTTTATTACAAACCTCCTGCTTTTTAAACCGTATCCTAGAGTATTTCAATAATAACATCACTTTGTTTGTGGGACATGAATTTTACTTATTAATGTTAGTACAACGTATGACATAGGCACTGTTTAGCGTCTTATAATGCGTACTACCTACCTGGGAAATCAGGTTTGTATTGGTGTTCATAGGTGATGAACTAGCAACCTGTACTACCGCTACTTGAACTATTGTGAGAAACTTATACCTGATAAAATGATCGGGTAATCCAGAAGGAATACACAGATACCTTTTTGACGCGAGGAATGGAGCCTGAACATGTTTACTTGGGAGAATCTCATATAAGGATTCGTCAAAATATTAACGAGGACAAATTTACTACTTTCAATTAATTTGTGGACAGCATGGGGTAGGGTGTTTCAATTGTTGTGTTCGGCCGCGTGCCCAGTGCCGGATTACAAATATTATAGAAACGCCGTAATTCGGACAGTGATTTATAGAGCGGGGGTGTGCCACCCTCCGAGGGGTAGCGGTCGCCGCGATCGCAAACAACATTGATTTCTGGAATCGAGACAAGTTTGAGTTGTGTCAGCGAAGTTCGCCCACATTATAACGTAACCGGTGGAACTTAAATCTTTTCCACGACATCTCTGATTGCTGATTTCCCAGGCGTACCGCGAAACAACCAAACTTGTTCCAGTTTGGAAGTTGCGGGTTATTCATCCGATTTTCCAACTACATACCCACAAACATGTTACATTTTCTAAAAGACCATATACCTAAAGTACCTAAATAAACATGGTGAAGGTAGTGTAGTGTACGTGCGTTTGTTTTATAGAGATCGCGATAAAACTCCTCAAAGCTTTTTTATTACATTTGCCAGCATAAAAGGGTGTATGAATATTTCTTTGAAGTCATGTGAGAGTGCTGATCATCCATTACAATAACGGTAAATCTCACATCTGGCCTAGGTGAGCAAACCGCAAACGTTTTCCGTTGTTCTTTGTTAGAACTAACTGTGTTAATTAATATCAATTATCCTGATTAGAGTTATTAGTGATGGAGATAAGTAGGTCGTGTGTCAGTGGTTGTTTCATGGCTGTGTCCGCGACAACTTTTTGTGCGTCTGCGCTGACACCGCCTATCATCGGTGTAATGGTTACTTAATTGAATTAAACACTCGGTTCGCAAAAAGTAATAGATGTATGAATAAACGTTTTAGGCGTGTTTTTTTCTTTTATTTACAGTTAAACAATCAGTCAGTATTTGGAGGAATTGTATTGGTTCTACAGTTCCGTGTATTTCTTATTGTATTCAATATTTCACGGTTTAATCGACTTGTTTATCAGAAGCCTCTTTTGCATTTAGCCGAATTGGCTATAGTAACCGTACTGGAATTTGCACTTTGTGCCAGGTTAATCAATAGACTGGCTCCCAACTACACGCTACCTAAAATTACCTGTAAACCGTAGGTGTGTATTAGTACGCCTCTGCCTAATCTTTCGGGGAATATAGGCGTGATGGTATGTTTCTTATGGAAGTATATGGAAGAGGTCTTTTGTTCAACAGTAGGTAAATGTTTTGATGGCAATAATGCTGATTGTGGGGTGTTCATTGTTGAGGTGGTTGTTAATGAAGGTCGTCACATTCTATATATATACTTTTACTGGTACCAGTCACAATTACATAATATTATACTTATCTATGTACGACCTAACTGCCTGAGTGCGGGGAGACGACTGCTGCGCCGCGCTACCACAGTAATGCACCTGTATGCAAATCGAATGCGTCAGCAGTGTCCCTACACTGATGACTGGAATTCGAATTTCTGAGTAGGCGCGGATCCTCTGTAAGTTATTAAATATTTTGCTTGCTTGTTTGACGAAACAAAAACGGACATGCTATCGTGTATAGTGAAATCTTTTTATAAGGGACATTTTGGACAGCCTGATCTCTGATGCTGACAAGATAAGAGAAACTTTGAAACAGGATACACACTTTCGCAGTGCGAAGTCCGAAGCACAAGCACTATAATTGGGTCGAATACCCCTATTTACCCACGGAAAACTTTGCACACGAACGATACTTTGGTTTTATAGGAAAGTAATTTTGAGTGCGGTATGTGGTAATTGTGATGTGTAGCGATGAGGGACCTATTAACTTTTTCTTAGGTACCTACCTATGCGTTACTTTTTGTTTCTATAGGTTTAGGTTTTCTGACTTTCGAATAAAAAAAACACTCAAAACAATTAAGTAAGCCATAAAAACGAATTGTGTATTTGCCTTGGAGAATTCAATCTACGACTTGGTTTTTTTTGGGTGCGGTAAATCCTCATGGATCATCTATCTGACACCTGGGGAAGTAGAGGGTGTATGTCAAACCAGTACCGACTAAAATCAACATTTGCTTTCCCTTTCCCTACTGTCACGTCTACACTCGGGAAATCTCGTCATTTGGCACAGCCGGGACAGGCTGTGGTCCACCGTTTTGGGAACCTCAACCTTTTCTTTTTGCTCTGCTTGTTGTAACTAGATGCGGTTGAATATCAGAAGCCGTATTAGGACGTGTTATTGCCATCATTTTCCGATTGAAAGAGAGGGATGCCGCTCTACAAATAAAATAGCGCTATCTCATTCTCACAACCCAAAAATGATGGCGATAATACGCCGTAATACAACACCAGTATTTTACTGAAAGTGACTACCTTTTAACTTCCGCAACGCAATTTCTGAGCGATACCGATATCTTAAAAAACTAGTCGTTAGGTTTTTTGGGCTTCTGACTATCAGTTGATTGTCAACCGGCGTGCCGGGACCGACAGACAGCATAATGCGCTTTCCAAAGGACTGTGGGGTCTCAATGTAGAGATTGTGGTCACCGCGGTAAGCAGCCGCTTAACCTTGCAGTTATTAGTTAGCCATGAGCCATTCTTCTTCTGTTTACTGAAAGTCGTCATTTCTATGGATCAAAATCAAGGGGACAATTTGAAGTTTAATAGATTGCTACGTTAAAGTCGTTATTCCAAAGAGGTTTTAACGGCATTTATATGATTATGGTTTGACAGGGCCTAGGGTTATAAGGAGGCACAATGCGACCTGACCATTGGAGGAAGTCAACACGCAACGGTACCTACCTACTCCTATTCAAGCATGCAGTCAATTCTCCTATTTGTGTGAACAAAATAACAAGAAATTAATGGCATTACGGAATAACGACGTAAATAACCCTTCTATAATGTTAATAAAGTCATAATTTATGCTACTTGTGTATACTTTTACGAGCTAACTAATAAACTTTGTGTACCTAAGTAAGATGCGTAGACATACACACTGTTTTGTTTAATTAGTTACTAATAATATTTAGTTCCCCCAAAACAAAATTGAAACAAAATTGCCTCATTAGTGGTCCGATTCCCAGGTGAAGCAAAAACCCAAGAACACTAGTAGAAAGAAGAAAGAAAATAAATTTATTTACATAGATATGACTATGGGGATTTTGTATGAAATTCTCAATAACAGTATTTTTTTTCTATGTAGGAATTACGATTTGTGCCCGGTTAATGGTAATAGACGAGACCTATAACCATACCGGTGAACTTTGGATGTGTATTACAGTAGTAGTGTAGTACAGTACACTTCTGCCGAACCCTTCGGGAAATACCGGCGTGATGGTATTTTATGTTATAGTATGTATAGGTACATAGTATATATGTTATATTTACTGCCAATGCGAGTATCCTTGGGCGTCAATAGTTACTAATATCTATTCTGTGCTTTGGGTGTCAAGCGCCTCTGTGGCATATTTTAGACAAATATTCCAGTATATTTTTATTGCAAACTACTTTTTTAACGATACTTTTTTATATAAGTAAATAAATCTAATCACGAGATGCGTACATGAAATAAATATTACGAATATTATAAAATTAAATAACATGTGACGAAACAAGACGGGACGGATTAATCTTGTTACAAGATAAGCTAAGAGCATAACAAATGTTTGATAATGAGGTGTGAGTTGTGATTTTATTCATATCTGCAGCTACGTTTTCGTCTGGCTCTACTTATTATTTTATTATTATAGTATGAGTTCATAAAAACCCGTTAAATGGTAATGCGTTCTAGACTTATTTTGTTGGAACTTCTTGTTTTTTATTTCTTATACTTTTTATAGGATGCGGAGATGAAAAATTTGAAGTTAGTGCTCAAGATGTTAGTGATTATTATTTCCTTCAGATTTATAAATTAATATTTTTTTGTCAATACTAATATATTCATATCATTGTTTGTTGATGAGCGACTGGACTGGCGTCCTCAGGTAGAGGCTCTCTCGGGACGGATTAGGATTTATTTAAATATAAAAAAAAAATACAACATTCTGCGGATCAATCAGTAATGTTTCTCTATGTCAATCAATTTTTAGCTATCCCTGTGTGGGCTGGAGCTTACAAAACTCTCTTCATGCAGCTAGAAAGAGCACAAAAAGCTGTACTTAAAATTATTTTTTACAAACCACGATATTATTCAACCACCAAGCTTTATAAAGAATATCAGCGTCTTACAGTAAGACAGTTTTTTGTCCTCTGTCTTATACTTCGCCAACACTCGCAACTCCCTTTCGATAGAGTTAATTCACAAAAGAGATGCGATGCAGTCGTCTGTCCTCCAGTACAATTTAGAACGTCTTTCACTCATCGTCGTTATAATGAATGAATATAAAACATACTATAAAAAAATGACACTGTACAATATGAACAAACATGCCATTAAACAAACAAAATTGGTTCCGGTCTCTGAATTATGAAGAAACAGAAATACTAATAAGTAACTACTGTTACTTAAATATATTATAAAACTTTTTTTTATTTATACCTTTATTTTATTTATAGGTACCTACTTTAAATGTTGTAAAATGTAACATGCAATGTATATTTTTTCTTCTCCTTTGTTGAATAAATAAAATTCATTTCATTTCAATTTCATTTCATTTAAATGAAAAGTTCAATAAAATGTGGTTTTATCCACTAAATAGGATGATATTTAAAGACTCAAAAGAAGAATCGCCGATTCCTGAAATGCGAGTTTTTACTTAGTACCTATAGATATCGGTGTGCTAATGTTTTAGTACAACCATCCCTATTTGGTATTTTTTAATTATATGTTACTGCAGTCATAAGCTTGTTTGTACTTTTATGGGAATAAATTATAAGAATATTTATAAACTCGTTTTCAACCCTAAAGTTATAGATTAAAAATAAATATTATAATTATTAAAAAAACAACTAAGAAATAAAACTATTTTTTACGGATTTTATCGCGTTGTATTAATTTTATTTAATTCCCGACGTTTCGGATCCTTTACAGCATCCATGGTCACGGGTAGACTGAGGTATTGGACGTCTTAATGTTAAAATTACTAACAGCTACCTTACATTTTTGTTAATTATTAGTGATCCGATTCACGCAGAACGAGCTCATCGTATCCTTTGGTCTTGCAGTTTTGGGCTTGGATTTAGATTTAATAGATTCTATAATGGGGTTCCAAGCAGCTGGTAAGACCCAACCATCTTCTCTATTGAAATTTGGGTGTTTTTTAATTTCAATAGCCTCACGAATCATCCTAGGTAGGAATCGGTTTTCTTTTGCAAGGACTAATTAACAAAAATGTAAGGTAGCTGTTAGTAACTTTAACATTAAGACGTCCAACACCTCAGTCTACCCGTGACCATGGATGCTGTAAAGGATCCGAAACGTCGGGAATTAAATAAAATTAATACAACGCGATAAAATCCGTAAAAAATAGTTTTATTTCAATGTCTAATATTCGCGTAAGTGTCAGAAACCAGTATAACAACTAAGAAATCAAAGTTCGAATCAAAAATGGCTATGGGACCGATGATAAAGTAGGTAATATAGATACCCACATATCTATAATAGTAATATTAAACGTATTTTAGGTTGTTATTGTGAACTTAACACGTTTTTTTGTATCGCGCACTATTAAGTAATGGTTATACCAATTTACTAATTTAACTGCATTATTCAAAAGATTAGATAAATAAATATCAAAACACAGAGAGGTGCTCTCGTCGTGTAAAATCAAAATCTCAATAAAAATCATCATCAAATCATCTGTTATCGAGTCTAAACCGATTGGAAATCAAGTTCATTGTACGCAAAAAGGTTACCTGAGATTAGTATCTATTAATAAGATTAACTTATAAGGCGATTCACAGAAAACTATTTATACGCATAAAGGATTGGATGATTGAATAAAATACAATGATAGACTGCATTATTCATCGTCGTTCGACTCAAATCGCTTGCATTTAGAATTCGAATAATTGAATATTAAGGTGCATGCACACACATTATATTACATAATATAGACTTGCCTTTACTTGCAGTTCCGTCAATGTCTGTCAAACAAGATGATCAGTGTTCCCTTAAGTAGTAGTGTGGTTCATCTCATTATGCAGGAATGCATCGTTATCATATTTTCAAAATATTATGTCATTCGATTTCTCAATTTTCTAGTAAGGAAAACCCATGTCCATAAGAAAAAGCTGTTCCTTATTGGCTTAATAAATAGAATCAATGCTTACTTTATTTGCATAGTGCAACCATGTAGGTACACAACGTACAAATGTTTACTATGAAACTAAATACCAGGCCTAGCAAGAGCAAATAAATAAATACACGATAATACGACTAAGTATCGCTGGCACATCTAAAGCCATCTAATAACTATGATGCTATCTGTATAGTTATCGTAAATTGGCTAAGGTTCGAAAAAACCAATTTAAATCATTGGAAAAAAATCTTTCCATTATGCAACCATAATTGGTTCGGGTCGTTGACTCGAAGACGCGGCAATACACATATGACATGATATGGATTTTTTCTTTAATTATTTTTTTTTCGCAATCACTTTCTCACTTGCTTTTTATGCGAGAGCACGAGGTGCTTTGAATTGCTTAATGTGTTTCGTTACGCATGAGTAGTTGGCAGGTTAAAAAAAGAATCTAATTAATTTAAAAAATGTCGTCCAACATGCGGCACGTGCTACTTATTCATTGGATTACATTTACAACCGGCGAGTAAATTTTTTAATCGTTTGTTACACAACGAGGAAAAATTGACTCTACTAACGATAGGTATGCCAACTTTTTCTTTAAGTAAGTGATGTTATGATTGTATCTACAGTCTATCCCAGTTAACTTGTCTTTTTTGGTAAACAAATATGGCGTCCTAGTAACCAGAGATAATTGATAGTGGTTTAGATAATGTTGGGAAATCATGAATGAATGACTGAACTAAATACTCTTAGCCAAGACTGAATGACGAGTACTGATTTGTTTTTTAATTTTAAATATGAAGTGAATGTGTGAAGTGAATATGAAGAAATAAAACGACAACTGCAAAACATAAATTTATTAGTAGTTCCTCTAAAATACACGACTTGCCAGAATCTGATGGCTCTAAGAGTCATCAGATTCCGACACACATGTATTATGAACCTCTGGTTCGGTGCATCTGATGCAGTATCATTGAACCCGATAGAGTAAACCCACTACTACCAGGTGCCTGACAAGGCAGTCCACAAGGACTTTCAATTAGCTTGCCCACATTGACGAGCAGCACTAGGATCGGAATGCCTACGGAGAATCTGCAGGGCGTCCCGGCTTTGCAAAGAGGATCTGCTTCCCCGTTTTCCATCGGAGTGGAATTGGCCCCTCGTGCGCTAAGGAACTACCTCAATCGAGGCCCGAGAGCCGCTAAGGCCGGGACCCAGTCTTTGCCATGCAAGCCGTCGGGTCCTGGAGCAGTACTTTACAGAACGGAGCGGGCCTTGAGACTTCAACCACCACTCATTTCTACGTCGTTCACCTCGGGAACAACGTCGTCACTGTGGTCCGCATCGGAATGTCTGCCCCTTCTAGACAAAATTCCTAGCTACAACTATTATTGTTCTTAATTCTAATTCTTGTTAATTCCATCTGTAATATTTAATATTTTAATGTCAGCACAGGGTTCATGATTAAAAACGTAGTATGCGAAATAGCAAAAAAATGCTATGGATAATATTGTACAAAATATTATTTTTGTGAAGATAAAGACTTTTTGGATTTTTTGCTCATTCACATAAATCAAAATCATTCATCATTCATTATTTTGTCACATCCCCTAAAATTCGTAGATAATCTAGAGTTTTGAAATGTCAAATTGTCATGATTATTTTATTCTGTGAAAATGTAATTACATAAAATTTCGTTTTTATTAAAAATAATAGACTTTTATAGTGATTTCGAAGCAGTTTTTGGTGTAATTTAAAGTGTATGTGTATAATGTAAGTGTTAATAAAATCGTTTCCTACATCAAGTGCGTGATTAAAGAAAAACTTGTGATTTTCGCATCGGGAAGGGTTTGTTTACCAAAAAAGACAAGTCCAAAAAAACGGACTGTACTGTTTTGTTTTTGTGCAAAAAGGTTTTATTTTACTAGGCTTTGAAAACGTTTGATTTTGTTTGTCCTGCCTGAAAGCACAAGCTAATTTTAAGATGAAGTAAATTTAAGGAATTCTTTCTTTTTCTCTGGCTATCAAAAACACATGAATGAACACAGTAAAACAGCTGTAGGTCCGCTCTCACATGTAGGTACCCTACATGAGCGGATCAGAGATTATAATTATTAGATTCTACAACCAAGCTAGCTGAATTTTTCACTTTTGCCACAAATGTGTTTTTCCCCAAACTTCCGCTCCTGTCGTTTTGTACTTATTCGTCAGTGCGTCCTTCGACCGGCAATTAAGATTTTATCAAATATTTATTTATATTTTATAGTCTTAAAATAACATAATAAATAATAATTAATTCCCGCATGTAGGTATGAAAGATCATCACTCGAGAAAGGCTCGACCGATTCAGCTATTTTATTTAGAGTTACCTACTGTGTATTTTTTTTAAATTCACCGAAAAAATCGGAAAGTTATCACAAATCACAGGTGAAGCTGCGCACGGATCGCTAGTAAACTATATATACTAATATATAAAGCTGAAGAGTTTGTTTGTTTGTTTACTTGAACGCGCTAATCTCAGGAACTACTGGTCCGATTTAAAAAAATATTTCAGTGTTAGATAGCCCATTTATTAAGGAAGGCTATATAACATTACGCTACGCGGACGAAGTCGCGGGCAGAAGCTAGTTATTCATATTAGCGTGAAACTAGAAATTCCAGCGAATTGAATCGAAAGAAAACAAACAGAGAACGATAAAGTTTACCATAGTTATGTTTCGGCTGAGGTTTCATTGCATCGCCAAGGAGAGTCGCAATAAAAACAGTGCGCGCGGTAATTGACTACCCTCCGCTCCCGGCGTTCCCTAATTGCATAGCCGGAGACGATTCCCACGCGCGCCAATGAAGATCTGACACCGAGCGTGGATACAACCGACGACGTTATGTAACTTTAATCAAAATTCTGTGAATCGCAGCAGGGGAACCCGCTATTAATACTTAAGTAGGTACATCACGTAACAATGGCGTCTTAGTAAATGAATACCTGTGTTGACAAAGAAATGTGAAGCTCAGGGTACCAGGGGTCGATTAACGCGAAGTTATCTCAACCAATAGCTTACAAATTGTCTGAACGTTTAGCCGTCTTGCGTAAACTATTAGGTACTCGGATTCAACAATATATTTTTGTTCTAAGGCATGAAAGCCTTAAAATAAAAAAAAAATCATCATCTCGGCCTAATTCCGCTCACTATTAGGTAGGCACTGGCGGAAGCTGGATGCGACAAGCCGAAGACAGGGCGAAATGGCGCACATTGGGGGAGGCCTACGTCCAGCAGTGGACTAGTACAGGCTGATGATGATGATGATTAGGTAGGCCCCTAATGCCACACTTCATGATTTTTTATAATGTATGTAACATCAGTACTCTCACGTAACATGCTTATAACCGTGAATCAAATTTCTAATCCTTAAAGAAAAGGTGCATTTTTACCATTCCTTCATTAATAAATTGTTTAAATAAATAATAAATTGTTTATTGACAAAAACTACATAGTACCTACACATTAAAGGAACTCTTGACTCCCAAACTAAGTAAACACTAATAATATGGAAAAAATTTCATTCCTTCATTATTACGGCATGTACATAATCTTATCCTACTAGTATCTTCCACGTCTTCAAGTGATAATGGACATGAGATAAATTGACACGTTCGTTACTACTTATTCACAGATAATTCCAATGTCACATGATAATTTAGATACTTATTGAGACTGCAGAGCAAAGGAATTGTAACTTCAACATGAATTTGTAGATATATAAGTAGGCAGGTAATATCTCGTATCAAGTCTGTATTGCTGAAGATAGGTACACTTCAAAATGGCAGGTATCTCTTGCGGAGTCACGGTCAAGGGCCCAGCGCTCAAGTGCACCATCCGGCCGACTCTACAAAGCGGCAATGAGATCTAGTTTGCATCGACACGACTAGAGTATTTCAGTGTCAAGGTAATAAATTCAAAGAATAACAATCAGTTCCTACTTCTTTAAGAACTTCCTAAAGAATTGATGGACGGTACTCAGGAATTCAGGAGTGACTTCTTGTGGTGGTGGTTCAGGAGTAGCTTCTTGTGGCATTGGTAGTGATCGGCCATGGTTCGAACTCATTCCACGCAGTTTTAGTCAAAAGTTTAGTTACTTTGGAAATGCACACTTTTGTCGATATGCCGATAGATATTCTCTTTACTCCATGGCGTTTCAACGAAGGTTAAACAAATAAGACGTTGAGGGTTTAAATAAATCTAAGAATTCAGTCTAGAGAAAAACTATTGATTTTTCTTTTTAGTCTTAGGATGCTCCGCATGAGGCCAGTGTGCTGCCAATTATAGCCTGGAAACTGACATTTTGAAAGGATATCCGTGCCCAACATTGAGACAATACCTAAATGGGTTAATGCTGAGGAGTTTTCTGTTAATTTTCGTTATATTTATTCGAAGAAACTTAAACCCACCATCACATAGGCAGAAGAAAACAAAGGTTTGTATTTTAAATTAAATAGTTGTATACAATGCCTGTTATGTAAGTGTGTTAGGTACTTGTTGATTAGAAAATAATAATGACCCATTGAGAACTATTACGATTACTTAATACATAAATAGATAAGTAACTAAGTACTTGTTTTAAAATAACAAAAGAAAAACCTCCTCTAAAACATAAAAAATAACGTTATGTGCGAAACAGTTCGGTGCATTCGATTTGGTTGGATCTTTTGTTTCTGCCACTGACTTTCAAACTGTTTCGCACATAATATATATTTTTTATTTTTTGAATGCGTTTTTATTTTTATTTTATTTAAATATTTAGAGAGGCGAGTAAAATTTTACGTACATCGAAGACGTTGTTATTTATTTGGTCAGTACCTCCCTACACCATATTTTTATTCATTTTGTCATCACATCTTGACCAAATTTATATGGGACCACATTATGACCTATCAAACCAAAGAAGAATCATCAAAATCGAAATAAACGTATAACAAACACGACGACGACGAGACGGTTAAAAATCTTATGTTATGTTAAAAAACTACATAAAGTCCGTACGCTTAAGTACAAGTAGTAGATTATAGGTAGTGCGTCGCTTAGAAAAACTGATATTTCACGCTTCGAAACCCCCGATAGAACTCGAGAAAAATAATTTAGAAACGGTACTTCGTTATATGTACTACACAGAGACATAAAAATATAGATTTATATATTTTTTATAACTGTGACTTACATTTTATATATTTCTATAAGCCTCATTTCATTTGTCTTTACGAAAGTTAGTTTCTCTTTGTAAGTAATTACTTTCTTTAATTAATTAGGTAGTATCGTAAACAGCTTTGCGTCGATGTGAAAACAATACGGTTATTGTAAGAATTTCTAACTCGATTTATGATTATCTGTATGACAGACAGCTTTAAACACTGGCTCGATCGATCGGGTAAATCGAAATGAACTAATGAAAGCCTTTCCTATCGTTCTCAAATAATGTGAACCTTCGTTTAATATTATCGACTTCGGTCAAACTTGGACATCCTTCAACGTCCAAAAATCTTTTTATCGCAATATTGTACCAGTGAAGATTGTAACATAATTTATTTTAAAAGAGTGTCCATAGTATCTTGCCGGATTCTTCCCCATAGGAATAACATTTTGGAATCGTGCAACCATGCTAGAATCGGCTTATAGGTAATTGCTACTCATCAAATAAAAAATAAATAAATACAATTTATGTGAAATCAACGGCCAAGTACCTACTTAAAACAACGGAAACTTCCTCGGAAGTGGTGAAAGAGGCCCTAAAAAAACTAAACTTGAAATGGTAAACTTAAGGGACTTAGGATTACAAAAATCTGTCATTTTTAATTGCTCAGAACATCGGAGCTAATAGCTACCTAAATAAAGTTAGGAAAGATTTGTCTTGAGTTCAGTTATGGTTCAGAAGTGATACGCTCAAAATACCGGCCCACAGAAATATCTGAAGCACTTAAAGTACGCTTCCTCATCGAACGATCTTTTAATAGGTACTAAAGCAATCTAGAGACTGATGAATAGGAATCATGTGAACCAGAGCTAGTAATTGGGTGCACCAGAGCGGCGCTAGTAAATTGATATGGCAAGCTAGCGGTTCTCGATCGGCGCATGCATCTACGCCCTTCGATATGTGTGGCATTTCGATCCGCAAGTTCATCGTTACGGCAATCGAACGACGCTTCTGGGCGGAGATCGATTCGACTCCATGCACGATGTTGCAATGGTTACAGTTAGTGGACTCGAGTGATATTATCTTATGGTAATTGAACTAAATGTTTTCACTTTGATGTTACTCTGCTTTGAGGGGCGAGTGAAAAAATTGGGTTAAATTGTCCGCGTTAATGACCGCGTGGAAGTAAGTGCGTATTGCGTGTCGATTCCGCGGAATCACATAGAAGGCATTATAGTTTGTTGTTAGTTAGTAACATAGGTAATGTAAATACTTAAAAATCAGATAATTATTTTGGGATTCCCACTTAAGAATAACAAAATCATACAGGATTTACATCAATAGGAATCTATACTAATATATAAAGCTGAAGAGTTTGTTTGTTTGTTTGTTTGTTTGCTTGAACGCGCTAATCTCAGGCACTACTGGTCAGATTTGAAAAAATCTGTTATATATATAGTGTTAGATAGCCCATTTATTGAGGAAGGCTATATATCATCACGCTACGCGGACGAAGTCGCGGGCAGAAGATAGTCAAACATAATTCCAATCAATGGATATCACCTATTGGTTTAAAAATGTAAGTGAGTCTCTATCTCTAACATTTGAAAAGTGGGTAGGAGTTCTGAGCAAATTAACGTAGGTAATATTGTTTAGATGTTCTATCATCTAAACATTATTACGCTAATTTGATATAAATTTAAGATTATTTCTATATGTATAACTAATTATTAAAATGCCGCCAACCATGCCGACAGAAATAAATATTTACATCCTTATGACACAAATGAGCTTACCATAATATTTATTACGATGAACCATCGTAAAAGCATCAAGTGACTCGATTTTATAGACATTATTCACGTTAAACACATTAACTTTAGATTTATTTATAGTTCGATTTGTTTTTGCGATTAATTTTCCGCGAGCGCGAGCTTTCCGTTCCCGCCAAATGTTTGTAGGAATGACCACACCGCACACGCCTGATGGCTGACGCTAAGCCCGCCAAACTGAAGCCAGCCGTAAGCACCGTGGGAGCTTCGCGAACCGTCTCTGAATGGCCCACTCCACTAGAGGGAGAAATGGCGGGAGTCGCGGGAGGGACAATCTTGTAGGGGAAACCGCGTCAACTGCCTCCGGTTAGGTATTCACTAAGAAAAGTTATTTGACGACTTGCCTCATCATAGGGGGTCGTTGTAGTAATAGAAAAATGAAAACGATTTGTAAAGTGAATAGGCAATTTGAAATATTGCTTAAATGGTCAATATTGTGTTGGGGACGCATTTTTGATAAAAAATATAGGTAGGTACGTGCGACCACACAGTTTCTGAAAGTAGAATAAGGGTTGGGTACCTATGTACCTACCTAAATAAACCTTAAGTAGGTAAATGTTTTATTGCACACTTGCAATTTGCAAATAAATAAGTAGGTACCTACTTGAATATTCCTACACACATCTTAGACGATCAAGCATTACCTATGTAATCTGTGGGTAGGTAGTCATAAAACATTATATAAGTACCTACTAAATGGAGCCAAGCTTAGGGGCTAATAAAATATTCAGCTTGTAGAAATAGGATTTCATACTATTTCTTAGCTAAGGTCTATGTGGGGTTGCCAGGTCGCCAAACCTAATAGCCGGACAGGCCGCCCAGTTTTGCCGGACATTTGGGTAGAAAAGCCGGACTCCCTTATTTACATTATTGAGGATTTTGTAACGGCGCGAGGACGCGGGCGGGGGCCGGCCTGCGGGAGCGACCGCCTGCGCCCGGCCACGCTCGGCGCTCGCTCGCTTGCAAAATGTAAAAAGCCTAACAAAAGCCGGACACCGTTTATTTTGACCGGACATGCAATCAATAAGCTTACCTATGTCCGGACGCCTGGCAACACTACGCGTAGCTATGTTATATAGGTACTTAACAACCTACCTAGTAAGTACAGGATAGGATACCTACCTATAACATTCGTTAGAGAACAAGCACACACAAACATGAAATACCTACTTATGTACCCACCTGTAATTTTAAAAGGCATTATTTCCATTGACCACCGACGCCGTCAATGTTTATCTGCTGTGCCATATAATGGAAATAAATTATGTATCGTGTAGGTAGGTATACCTACATAGTTATATTAGTATAGGCAGGCAATAAATTACATATTGTTTATTACATAGGTAGGTACAACCGTACAACCACAAAATCAGATTTCAGTTTGGCTAAATGTGTGGGCTGCGGTGTCATTTCAATCAAAATAAAACTGTTAACTAGGCACTTACCTAACAAATAATTTTCTGAAAACCACATCTACAGATAATTATGTATGAGCTACTTTAGGGCTCCTAGACTAGGAGCAGAGCTAGTCTACGAGAACGTAGCGGAGGGCGATGCTTGCAGTATGGTCAACATATATTTTGTTCACTAGGATCATTCAGTAAGCAACCAGATTTTATAGATATTTCTTTAACATTAAAAGACACTGTTCTGATAGATACTCCGGTCCTAGACTGACTAGACGATAATTGAGATTCCTCCGAGCATTGAAAGCACGTAGGTAAAGCCTTCGGTCCTGGTTGTCATACGAACACCCATGACAATATTGTTAGTGGTAAGGCAAAGCCCAAACAGCGACGGTCTACCTTCAGGATAACGGCTGGTAGGTATTGCCCAGAAATTGGGCTGCGGATGTGTCATGATCAGTCGCCTCCGTATAAAATAGCCTAACTGGTTAGATTGGAAGCCAAACCCAACATTGTCGGGAAAAGGCATGAAGGATGAGACAGCAGTCTAGAGACAAATATTTTCAAGAAACATTTTACTAGGTGAATTTTGCAATTACATAGGTAGGTACTAGAATACACAACGTAGGTATTTAATACTTTTGAGGAATACCTACATGAAAAATTGAGTGATCTGCCCTCTATGAATTGATCGAGGAACTTAAAAACTAATAAACCCAGCAAACTAGTTGAGACATGTTCCTTAGTTTTAGCACAGATAAAAGAATACTAGGTTTTAGTTACCCATTAAGGCGCTAGTGTTCACATGGCAGAATATTATTAGGTACTCTGAGCGGAATATTAGTATGTTACGTTAGTCTAAAAATGAAAACAATACAGGTATACCTATGTAAGTACCTACCATTGAATTTTGGTAAGTAGGTACCTACTAAGCTGGCAACAAGAATGTTATTTAAATAGATACAAGATTCTTGGCTGGCAAGGTTACGTTACGGCACATTTCACAGTTACCCCTCCCCTTTCACACTAAGGGTAGTGGGGCCTCATATAACCATTATAGAGAAGAATAAATGTGGTAGGTTTTAAAGAAATATGAGTAGGTAATAGGTAGTATGTAACATAATATTTATTTATAAAAGTAAAAGGAGTATGAACCTATAGGAGGGTCTCATTGGATTGCGGGACCCTGAGCACTCTTCCAGCGTACAATGGAAAAGGGCGGGGTTACATCGTCAAGTTTAGACGAATTAACACTCATTTTCAAAACTAGGAATAAAATGAGATCTCTAAAGTATCATTGTGGTCAGGTTCAGACAAAACTCAAATTTAAAGTAAAAATAATTTTAATATATTTAAAAATGCATTTAATAATAAATTAAAACAATTGTTATAAATAAGGTTTAAATAAAATACCCTTATTCCCTTGTGACATGATAAAGATTCATACGTGAATATTAATTGGTATAAAATTGTTCACAGGTTACACAATTTTTTTTGTTTATGCAGTCATTTAGCCAGTTTCTTTGTTAGGTTTTCAGCAAGTTTATTAATAAACTCGAACGTTTCGTAATAGTCTGACCTCTTAACATTGTTCATACCCTTAATACAAATAGCAAGATCCTTGGTCATAATTCCAGATTCGATTGTGTCAATGCAAACTTTTTCTAAAGTTTCAGCGAAGTGCTTGAGTTCTGCATTATCATCCAACTTAGCGCGGTGCAGAAGACCTCTGGTCCAAGCAAAGATTGAAGCAATCGGGTTGGTAGATGTCTCCTTTCCTTGTTGATAGAATCTGAAATGCCTGGTAACTGTACCGTGAGCGGCTTCAGCTTCTACAGTCTTGCCATCGGGACAAATGAGAACGGATGTCATAAGGCCCAGGGAACCATAGCCTTGGGCAACGGAATCCGACTGCACGTCACCGTCGTAGTTTTTGCAGGCCCACACGAATCCACCCTCAGATTTCATTGAGTAAGCAACCATATCATCAATCAACCTATGCTCGTACCAAATACCGGCAGCTTCGTACTGCGCTTTGTATTCTTTTTCATAAATTTCTTGGAAGATATCCTTGAAACGACCATCGTATTTCTTCAGAATAGTATTTTTCGTGCTCAGGTAAAGAGGATATTTTCTATCAAGAGCAAATTTGAATGAAGAGTGGGCAAAATCGACGATAGAGGCGTCAGTATTGAACATACCAAGAGCGACGCCAGCACCCTTAAAGTCGTTAACAACGTGTTTGATTGGTTCTCCATTGGGTGGCGTCCAAATGAGCTCCAGTTTTCCCGCACCGGGCACAACAAAGTCAGTGGCTTTGTACTGGTCGGCGTGTGCATGACGACCGATGATAATTGGTTTTTCCCACCCAGTAACAAGACGAGGAATATTTTTGCAAATAATAGCTTCTCTAAAGACAGTACCGCCTAGAATGTTACGAATTGTTCCATTAGGACTCTTCCACATTTTCTTTAGCTTAAACTCCTCTACTCTTTTCTCGTCAGGGGTGATGGTTGCGCATTTAATGCCTACATTGTATTTCTTGATTGCTTCGGCACAGTCGATGGTAACTTGATCATCAGTTTTATCACGGTTTTCCATGCCTAGATCATACACGTGCAGCTCGATATCCAAGAAGGGCAATATGAGCTTTTCTTTAATAAGATCCCAAATGATTCTTGTCATTTCATCGCCTAGGACGTCAACAACGGGTCCAGCCTTTATTTTTGACATTGTGAATTTCTGAAACCAATTATATTGATAAATCAATTTAAATAATATATCTGCTACTCAATTTAATCTGAATCTGCCTCTAATACAAGTAGAGAGATTGAAGTTTCTTAACATTGTTTAACTGGAACGTTGTGCCTTTTCCATTTTACTTATATTAAAATAATAGACTACCACGACAGTTTAATAACCTTGATTGGTAACGTAAAGAATTGTATGAAGAAACTGAAACAATGACGATTAATTACTTATTAGGTAACCCCTAGCCATGAACTCTGAATAATTAAAGTTCAAATAATTGTCATGATTATATAATGTTATAGTTAGATATAAAAACAATAGTTTGGATGGAGTCAGATTGAGAATAATTATTACGAAGATAACGCAGCTACAGCTCGCAGTACCTACCTAAATATTTGTTTAACTTTTAATTAGATTTTCGCTAAGTTTATTTGGGAGGAGTACCTAAATTTCATTGAGAATGCACTACTACACTAAATTTCAATGTCACACTTGACCCATAATTTTATATGATGCGACCTGCCAGGATGGATTGAATCAATGAAATTATTCAAGCAATAAGTTTGAATCTAAGCCCTAGAAATGTGGTTTTACTGACATGTAATGTGTCAGCTGGATTGATAGAGGTACGAACGGGATCCTCCGATGTGTTCAGAAGTCTCGAGAGCTTGCTTTGACCATCAAGAGAAGTATCATCTTTCTTATCCGCGTGCTCGGACTCCTTCAGTGTAATCTTCTGCAAAATATAATTTTGCATAAAATTGTGAGGAAGCGACACGTCCGTAAAAAGAGCTATGTCTTCTCCGAAAAAAATCTTCTGGCTTAAAAGAGAAAGGAATAACGTAGTGACTGTAAAATTTAATGTAATGGGACCTCCTCATTAAAAAGTTAGAGCTTGAGAACAAATGATTAAATAATATGGTATAAATCATAACAGTTGTAGGTATGTACTACATATAGATGATTAGCTGCTGTTAAGAATAACACACCATAACTACAGGTTACACATAATGAAAATACTTGTAATGATTTTATACCCTAAGTAGTACCTACCCTACAGTAGGTGGCACAGCATTCTAGTCCTACGATTTTTTTTCAGGCCAGGGCAACGTTTACCGGCTTCGCTAGTTATATCATCTCTTACTAAAGCTCCACACTTTCCAAAATTGTATATATTTATCTATATTGAAAAACGAACACATCGAAAGACAAACACAGTAACATGATTGAAGGTTGAAATATTTATAATTAACTCCAACAAGGCACGTCGCCTTTATTCAACTAGATAATTTTATTATGCATGTAAGTATAATTAAGAGGATAAGGTATTTTGATGCATATTTATTATTTTTAATAAAGTTATCTGTTATTTTTTAAAAGTAATATTAATAACAATGTCTGTATGAATAAACATGCCAGACTAGGCAGATAGATGTGTGCTAGTCTAGATCTTGGGTTTTTGTATGAAATAATTTATAGCAGTTTGCAGTTTGAATTTGTGCCTAGAAGATGGCATTAAGCAATTTTATAGGGTATGAAAATAGCCCAGTGACCTATTAATAATAATAATAAACAAATATTCTGGGACATTTTTACACAGCACCATCTAGTCCCAAACTAAGCAAAGCTTGTACTATGGGTACTAGACAATGGATATAATATAATACTTATATACTTTTTTTTTTGTAAATACATACTTATAATACATAAGAAACACCCAGACGAACACAAACACTTATATTCATCACATAATTTTTTGTGTCCTGTGGGAATCGAACCCACGACCTCATGTTCAGCAGTCCAGTACTCGAACCGCTAAACCACAGAGGCCGTCAAACCTATATTGGAATATAGATGTGATGTTTATGTTAATTTGTATATTTCTATTATAAACTAGCTTCTGCCCGCGGCTTCGCCCCCCTGGAATAAAAAGTATCGGGAACAGGATAAAAAGTCGGGAAACGGGATAATGTCCGTCTCCTGGATCTAAGCTACCTCTCCACCAATTTTCAGCCAAATTGGTTGAGCCGTTCTTAAGTTATAAACTAACACGACTTTCTTTTATATATATAGATAGATATATTTAAATAGATGTCTACTGTCTATACACTATGAAACAAAATGCAGCGCCACAAAAGGGACATCAATGACAGTAATGACAAATAACAAAAACATATTATTAAATGACTACATGTATTGTATTACCATTGTTATCAATTTTATGTTGGACATGCATAATGCATGAATGATAAAACTACTAGTATTCAACAGTTAAATTATGCTATCGTTTTACGTAATTACTATCAAAATAGTGTAGATGTAGGCAAGTATATGATTAGATAATAATAAATTCATTGATGCAGTTATCACTCTTGAGTTCTTGACACAGGTAATAAAACTCTAACAATGTTTATGACATTAGATCAACTATGAAATGAAATATTTAAAAAAATATACCTACTTTTATCCAACTTCATGAATAGTACCTACAAATACAGAGAAAATTATCTAAATGGTAATTGAAAATTAATTGAAAATTATCTAAAAAAAACAAATATGTTATTCAACTGAAAAACAAGAGGCATATTGTTTACTTGGTTCATTACAGCTGCTGGATAGTTTGCATCCATGCAGTACTCAATTGGTAGTGATATCCTTACACCACACATTGGTCAGATTTATTCTAACAACTTTTATCTAGAAATGTAAGTGTAGGCATTAATGGTAAATAATGAAAGATAAAGTTTTATTTGGGTAATAAAATGCTTTAAAATTAATTGAGCTTATAATAAAAACTGATTGTGGATTATGAAGTACTTATATAAGTTCAAAGATAAAAATTGGTATATTTTTTATTCCTATACTTATTTCAATAATAAACCTGCCAAGGAACCAGCTAGCAGAAACAATAGGTCTGGGTGTTTAAAGTTTATGCACAGCTCACGCTAAACAAACATCCAAATTTGCAACTACATAGTATTTAAAAAAATGCATCATAACTAGTTACAAAGTGTTTAATCACAATAAAGAACAAGTAGGTATGTACTATATTTTGAAGTGTAGATATACTAGACTGTAGGACTGAACATTCCTTGTGTTGTGACTATTTTTTTTAAAGTGCTCTTTTTTGTTCTGAATTTTCCTTAGAAATGCTTTAATTTGATAGATTGGATGTCCCCTACCGCTACTACTAAAGATTTTCTCGATATTTTTTAAACATTAATAAGTAATAACATAGTGATTAAATTTACAACAGTTCAGATTGTGGTAACAATAATTAATTTTCCTGGATAAATAATAGCTATTTACTAAGTATTTGTAACTCATAAATAGGAAAATCTGGTTTTGATCTAAAAATATAACACCAACACATAATTATAACCTGTGAAGGTATGGAATCACATTTCCAAATAAATTTACTAAAATTGTAGACGACAATTTCGAAGCGAAAAAACAGGTTCGTGGCAAATTAAAGAGCAAAGTCCGAAAGGCTTAAAGTGAAAGGCTTTTGGAAAACAATGTTATGAGAAAATACTACGGGCATAATAGGTATTTACATCGATACGATATGATAAATCGACATGTGGGGGCGTATTATCTTACCAATCAATAATTCGTGAAGTGATTAGATATTGTAGTTGTAATTGATAGCGTCGTACTTCAGCCACTGCACAATTTGAACTGTTGTGTGCTGTGGTCCTGTGCCGCTGACAGCAGTGACGATAGGGCGTTATCAGGTTTATGTATTGTACTTGTCAAATGAATACCTATTCGAGTGACTCGAAAATCAAACGTATGAATTATATACTTTAATACAATAATATTCAGAGTCCTAGTAAGATCGGTGGACTTGTGTAAGAAGATAAACAATTATGTACTTACCTACCTTCGAAGTATAGAACGATCGTACAAACAAAAAATACCGTCTTGGTTGGCTGAAATTTGACCGACGTTCAGATTTAGCCAAAAAGGAAAGACGTTTGCTATCGATCGTAAAAAAATCTGCAGATATTTCTAAATTCTTGAATTTAGTTGAAGTAGGTACTAACCAGATGTTTGTTTATTACTATCAACGTCCGAATAAAGGACGTTGCTATTAATAAACATATTTGTCTGTATTTGCAATAATTCAACAAACTTAGTAGAACAATATTTTTCAGATGAGAATTTATTACTTTTGAATTTTTCTTATTTTTTATTTATTTTTCTTTCGTTTAGTTTCTTTAGTTGTCACATCACAAAAACGAAAATCTAGACTTAATAAACAAAAACAATAAATGTTGCCAGCCACTAAGAACAGTGGAGATCTGTTATGGTACATCACTACCAATTTAATATTTTGCGAATTTAGGTTTTGAATATTTATACTAGCCATTTGGTCGTGGACAGCAAAGACTACAATATAATACTGGGTAGTGGACAGTGGTACTCGAGACTGAGGTAATGAGAATGAACTGCACCACGTAATCTTCTATTATAAATAAATAAAAACTAATGTTTATCATTTAAAATTAAAATGCATTCAATCATTAATTATTATCCAATTGCGATGAAACTTTGGTGTTGTGATATTTATGTGGGCCTGTGATATCGCAGTAATAGGCATAACTACGTGAGGTTCATGTATGCATATTGTTCCGGAAATGAGAGACCTAATGTCATTGGAATAAAACTCCAAGGATTCTATCACGATAAATTGATATTATTTCATTCCAAACGTTATTTCGTTTCGACGGATACATTATAACAGGTGGTTGGATGTTTAAATTGGTGGGTCAAGTAACTAAGATGTTGGAAATCTTTATGTTAAAATTAATAACAGCAGGCTATCTTCCAGTTCTCACAACCCATAGCGAGGTAACCAAGATTTTATTTAAAATTATTGGAGGTAACTATCGTAAATAGTAGCGTAATATTATCGTACCTACTTATCAAAATACTTAATTTTATAAATGAATCTTTCTAACGTAATAGGTAAGTATTTTTTGCATAGTTTTCTATTGCGATTGTTTGCGATGTACCCAAAAATGTTTAGATATGATATTAGAGGTAGGTCACATTCTTTGGTATCATCATCGTGTACCAAAGATAAATGGTGGAGAAGGTGAAGGTGGGAAGGGAGGGGCAGACCAGTACCTCGACCATGAGTTTTTCTCAAGTAAACTCGCTAGCGACGCCGTAAAATATTTGTATGGAAAACCCACCAACGCCTCTAGCGGTTACGTAAGGAACTTAAATCGGTAGTATGAGATTACAGCGTTTCGATGCGTAAAAAACCTATCGAAAGCAATTCGATAGCGACTCGGATTTGTATGGCAGATAAACAAACTTGATACCATGAGTCATTATTTTGACAAACCTTATCGAGCAAAACCATTACGATAGTAGTTACGTTACTCACTGTCAAATTTTGCCGTGAATGACTTACTTCATACTTTCATACTTTAAAGTTTTGTTGTTAATAATGTCTGGGAGAGCATATTTAGCGTGGAAGTAGTAATAATAAAGTCGTAGGTACAGCAACTTACCAAACAACATACCATCACGCTTGTATTCCCTGAAGGGTTAGGTAGAGGCGTACTATTGTACACCCATGGGGGGAGCCTATTGCCATTAACCAGACACAATTTCCAAACTCCGAGCTGCTACTGGGAATTTCATAGAAAAACCCAATAACACTTTGCTCGACCAGGGAATCAAACCCAGGACCCAAGCCTAGCAGTCGCGCTCAGGACCACTAGGCTAATGAGGCAGTTATTTACCAAACAAAGGCTTAGTTTTTTAATCAAAATTAACAAAAATACAATTAGTAGGATTAGTACCTACCTAGTAGATACATGCCGTAGGTAGGAGATAATACCATTACATTGTTTATGTTAGAGAGGAACAAACGAAATCACACTTTGTATTACGAATACATCGGTACATACGGTCGGGTTACACGGGAAACGTAGCATTATTTTATTTCTCCTTTGTTCACACCTTGATAGAAAAGGATGACTACATACTTAATGCCAACCTAACGACATGCTACGTAAATCTACGATCGAGATTACTGCAGCGTGTGACGTAATCAACAATATGACTCATGGTACAAGTGCCATCGAAATCTATCCGATACACGTTAGTACGATAGCGACTTTGTTTACCTATCGTAACTTTATGACCTAAACAAACTCATGGTTGAGGTACAGCTGTTTGTGAGAAAGTTTATAGGTGTATAGGTATCTATCATCTTTTTAATGTACAACAGTGAATAGCTGTACGCGTAAAATTTGTGTCTATAGTTTCAATGATAAAATTCCTGAATAACCTACATGTATTGTAAGATAATAAAAACATTTTAAACAATACATATTAATTTTTCATTTATTCAATAAAAGAAAAATAATGTTTTCTTATCGGTCACCACGCTCAAAAAGTGTAACTTGAATTAATACCAAAGAAAAAACTTGAATTAATATCAAAGAAAAAAATATTGCCTAAATATTTATAATTGCAGTTGATAAAAAATGCTATGAAAAATCTTTACCGCGGCAGTCCCCGAGTGCCACACGTATCAACTTGGGTAGCACATTACTAGTATTCTCGTTAGCCCCTTGTGCTAAGCTAAAAATGCTTGTGTTACGATTACGAGTGGATTCACGTCGGTAGTGCAATGGGTGGGTTGAATGGTAGATGAAGCGAAAGTTGTGTGCCAGGATCGTAGCAAGTGAAATCTATATTCCCTGCCTACCCCAATGGGAAAGAGGCGTGAAAATATGGATGTATGTATGTATGTTAATGCTTTATGGTATTATATCGTACGTAGGGTAGGCATGAAATTATCATACATGTACGATATTTATCGTATGTAAACACTGACATATTGTATTCGGGTGATTGCAGCTTGATGATAAATTGTTTTATCGATACTAATATTTTTACAGGAATTTATAGGAATTGTAGTCTTTGCGTCAAATAAAAAATAAAGATAATAGTCAGTCCTCCAGTCTTTTGGTCTATGAGTCAGTCTGTGGTTGTCATCTATCTGTCAGGTCTCTGACTGCTGAGGTCAGGTCAGTGCTTTTGTTTGTGGTTTGTGGCGTTTTGACTGTTTTGGCTGCCAATCTCAATTCAATTTGCCCATGAATTTAATCCTTTTTCTTGCTTGTTGTGTTTAGAATTCTGTTTAGAATTTCTATAGAATCTATAAAAATAATACAGCAATAAACTAACGAGTTGAGTTGAGGAGTTACGAGTTTAATATGAAAATCAAACAGTACGGTCAATGACAGAAATTCGAAATGGTGGTGCAAAAGAATTGGAATAACGTAGATGCATCGCAGCAGAATCCAGTTACTGAAAGATCTTCTAGTGGTACATGGGGCTTCCAGGCACCATCTAAGACGTTGAATGTCCGTTCTAACACTCCCTACAACATGCAAGCAGTAAGTAAAGTACCTATGACCATCATTTTATGAATGTGCCGTAATTATTGAATTCTCTTGCATTATAACGCTTGGTTCTGTGAAAGGAACTGTTCTGTTTTGTGTTAATCGACTACTTCTCATTACACTGTGTCCTGTCCTTGTTATACACATGAGCCTAAAGCAGATTTACCAGTTTAATTAATAATATGGTTCATGACTAAAAGCCATGATCAAAATTTGTGTTGTGTTGTTTGTTTATACTTTTAAAACTTAGTAATAATAACTAATGATGAAGGTATTTATAATTCCAGAAACAGCCAGTCACCCGTCAGATTGCCATAAACACATTGGCAGCAATGCACAGAAGGTTTAGTCTACCTGGACCAGTGCAGCCACATTCAAGACCTATTGCGGAATTCAGGGCCAGTGCCAACAAATCATTGGATATGTTGCGGCAAACTATACAGTCTGCTGTCACTAGAGAGATTGATCAAGTAATCAAGAAATATTTAGAAGTAAGTACTTACTTACTATCCAACTGCGTCATTAGTCAAGTGGTCCTGAGCATGATTTAGATGCTACGCTAGAGGTCCTGGGTTTGATTCCCAGGTCGAGCAAAGTGTTATTGAGTTTTTCTATGAAATTCCCAGTAGCTGCTGAGGGTTAGGAATTTGTGCCTGGTTAATGGCAATAGGCTCGCCCCCTATTACATGGGACCTAGACTTTGGGGAATACAGGCATTATGTATCATGTATGTATCAATGTGTTGATTGTATTGATAAACTTAATTGTGTCATATTGTTTCAGAAATTCTTTGTACCTGCTGTTAACAATATAAGACTGAATTTGGGAGATGAATCTGTTAGCGAAGATCAGGTAATTGTATTTTATACATTACATAATAAATATATTATGCAAGTTGTTTATAATTGACAAAAGATTCCTTAGTATCATACCTGTATTTTCTGGAGGGTTAGGTAGAGGTGTAAAAATGTACACAAATTGTTAGTATGTCTTGGGTCCCATGTGATAGGTTTTTGCTAATAAACAGGCACAATTTCAAACTGAGTTGCCACTGAAAATTTCATAGAAAAAACTTGGGTATAACACCACCTGGAAATTGAAACCACTTTATTTAGCACTAGCTTCTGCCCGCGACTTCGTACGCGTAGCGTGATGATATATAACCTATAGCCTTCCTCGATAAATGGGCTATCTAACACTGATAGAATTTTTCAAATCGGACCAGTAGTTCCTGAGATTAACGCGTTCAAGCAAACAAACAAACAAACTCTTCAGCTGTATATATTAGTATAGATATAGATTATTGTCAGCTGAGGTAAATACAGAAGGAAGTACCTAGAAGCAGATCTGTGCTCTGAAAAATTAATATGATTGCCAATTCAATAATTTTTAAATATGGAATATGTGATATTCTACACCTGTTGGCAATGATGGCATTGTTGCTAAATAAATTTCTTGTGTGAAACTAGGCATGTATTGTATTGAATTGCATTCCTGAGTCTTTTACTTTAAGGCACCAATACGGAGAGTAGTGTACTGTGGTATAACAGCATAGTGGGTCAGTAAAACTTTCATAATGGTTATTTAATAACCTTTATTACTTTATGCTCAACTTATTATCCAAATTTTGACAGTTTTAACTAATATAATTAACTTATTGATGTTAAAAGTATATTATAATATCACTATGTTAAATAAGCATCTTGTGTTTACATCTAATTACTGTATTCTATTTTGAGAAATATATATCTTAAACTATATAAGTAAATTAGCTTAACATTACACTGCTTCGATTTTTGTACTTTATGTTATGTTTATATAGGTGAGGGCAGTTTGTCGAGCAATGCTGGATGCAACCCGTTTATTGTACACCACACCACCACGGCCGGCACAATCACCATTTGAGAATAGTGATTCAGAATCCAGTAACAGTGCCGATGTTAAACTTGTTAAACAATCCACTGTAAGTGTTACTAAACTTTCACTCTTATTATTTTAACTGGTAGTTTTTATTAATATAACTTTGGTTTCTAATCCGTACTATTAATATTATGAATGCGAAAATAACTCTATCTGTTTGTATCTTCTGCACATTTAAACCATACTTTACCATAAAATATATACACACACTCAATATTATGTACATATTTTGTAATAAAACCTATGAAAGTTACAGAGCCCATGTCAAAAGAGAAAGGATTCTGAAAATGATGTAGATGGATCCTTAAAACGTAAGAAGATCAAACAGGAAGATACCACAGACAGTGCATCATCTTCCCCATTACCTTCCCCTGCTATCAGAGACCCTGAGAAGTGGAATCCTGCCAGATTGACCCAAGAAACACTGTTTATTATGGGATCTCATGCACATAAAGTAAGACATCTCTATTCAAACATATAGTTGTATATATGATAAAGAAATATAAATTTGCAAGACTGCTACGCTAGAGGTCCTGGATTTGATTTAGAGAGAAGTGCTATTTGATTTGAATTTTCTATGAAATTCTCAGTACCAGCTCGGAAGTTCAGATTTGTGCCCAGTAAATGTCAATAGGCTGGCTCCTATTACATAAACGTAAATTAATAAATCTCTGCCTGACCTTTTCGGAAATATAGGTGTGGCACTCCCTTATAACACTACTATTATTACAGGTGCTTGGTTTAGGTAATTCGCGTGGTCGTCTGTATACAAGACATGCTGGTCTACTCAGATATCCAGCTGACTCATCAGACAAGGAATGGATTGCTAGCCATAACTTGGTTAATGCTGTGGGTGGGAAAACATACATTATGGTATGAAAGTTTTATCTAATTTTAGTCACTGAAGAGTTTATGGCAATCTCTTTTATTTCATTTAAATTTATTGTGCTCTTTAGGTTTTGGAAGACATTGAAGAGCTTGCCAACAGTGAAGCTTACAGGCACAATTCACTCCCCATGCTAGGGGAACTAACAGGATTCAAAGTTCCTCTATTTATGCTAAGAAAAATAAAGGCATATGTGCTGAAAAGGGCTCTCAGTGGTGACTTGAGCAACGCTAACAGCCCTCAGCCTTGCACCAGTAACTTACAAGAGGAAGATAAATACAAAATAGAAGACATTAAAGTTGAACCGAATCACGATAATTTCGACAGTAACAGTTTTGATGCTAGTCAATACATCGGGAATGGAGAAAATAGCAGAGACTTTTCCGATGTTTCAATGATGAAAGAGGACACGGATTTTGCCGATATCAAAGTTGAGGATGATGATATGAAAGACGGCGGTATTAAAGTTGAAGATTTGGACGAAATCAAAATGGAAGAAATGAAAGACGAAGACGTGGATCTCAATGGTATTAAAGTGGAGAACATTGACGACATTGATGTCGAAGATATGAAAGTTGAAGATATAAAGTTAGAGAATGACGACGCTTTCTCACTTTGCAAAGATGCAGAGGATGCTCAAAATCATTTGGTTGATGGTCTTCTAGAATCAGATATAGAGTTTTTGAGCAGGAATTTGGGGAATATTGAGAGTGATGCTGATGCTAGAAAGACTATAGAGAAGCTAACTGGAGCCAATCCTGATACTATCACATTGGTTGGCGACGAATTTGATTTGGGAACTACATTGAACACTAGTAACGTAAGTTTTTATATTTTTTTATTCTATATTCTTCTTCTTGTGTTAGGTTTTTGTAAGGTTTCGATTCGGTGACGTGATATTCAATAATATACGAGTATAGAGTATAGAGAGAATAGTAGCATTATTAATACAGTATTATAGTGTTACACTTATATTATAAGAATTTGCCTCCTTATATCCTAATTCTGAATACATAATTATCACTTTTAATTCTCAGTTAATCAGGCAAAAACCAAAAAACATTCCTACAGGCACTCAGATATATATCTGCCTATAGGAATATTTTATGCAATAATTGCCGAACCTCATGGCATTTTTTCCCTTTACCTAGTATTCTATTATCTGTGCCTTTACTTGTACTGCTTATGGTTTGGGAATGATAGAACCAGTTTTCAGCTATTCCATTAAGCTTTTCATCATTGGCATGCATTATACTTATGTATTCCTCTTAGTTCTCAGTGAACCAGACAAAATGCATCACGGTAGCTTCAACGACGAGCGGGATGGTGCACAGTGTGCCGGTCGCGCACATTGCGACTCCCCCCCGCATCACTGGGAGCACAGTGCATTACTATACTAGCTCCAATGTGCCGCCCACTGGCCAGAGAACTGTGCACCATCTTCCGCAAGCTACTGTCACCATACAGAACATACCTGGAACTACGTCGCAAGTTATTCGCGGGTTAGTATATTTGGTTATTTCACTTTTAGATCCGTTTATGCGTTTTTACTCGACTGCGCCAGAAGGAACGTTATATTTTTCGAGTTTATGTATGTTCTATATAATATTTTCTTGGCTCGCTGTGTAGTCTAAACGGCTTGATGGGTTTGAGCTTGAGAGGTGTAGTTAGATTCGTCTCAATTGCGAGGGAGACACGGGTATTTAAAAACTAAAAAGCGTAAAACTAAATGGTAATTTAAAAAAAGAAATAAGCCAAAAAGATGTGAACTAGATGACCAATCTCAGTCAGAAGCATTAGATCTTTGGGGGTTAAATTTAATTAGTGATGATATAACATCAAAATGACCTCAAGGAAAGAACGAAAAAGTTGAATTAAGGCGTTATGTTCAGTCAGAATCTGTGATGATTTTGCTTTTTTCCTTTTAACCATCCAAGCCGGTTTATCTATGCCTATCGTTTGTGAGGTGTAATTATTTTGTCTGTGGGACTGTGCGTATTCGGTTTTTTCTACAGTGACAGGACAAGACAAAATTAGACGTTAGACAAATATAGTATAACTAAATTAGGGTTTACATCCAATAACTGTATTTTTTTTAAATGTTACAGAATACCAATCAACACGAAATCTGGTACATTCAGCACCGTCATGTCTCAAGGTACAGCCAGTACCATCATCGGCTTCGGTACGCGCACGTCCAACGCGACCATCATCGGCACCCCGCAGTATGTCAATGTCAGTTCAAAGTCGTTCCCCACCGGGAACATCCTCCACAACGCCATAGTTTCACGAAACATCATTAATCGAAACAATATGTCGGCTCCGGCTTCGAGTGCGACTTTCAACGTGACTGCAGTCAGGCCTGTACTTCACACGTCCACACCAAAGATAAGTACAGTCGTCACAGCAAGTTCTAGCGATTTCGACAGTATTTCTACGACCAAAGATATGATCGATAATGCATGTAATTCTTCAGTTATGTTGAAAAAGGTTCTGACTTTAGGGAGTGCGGGCGCTGCTAAGTCTTTCATGATGCACAATACACAAAAGGTATTGTCGACTGGGTTTGCGAATGGTGTTACTCCACCTCCAAATGTTACCATCGTTAGTTCTGGGAACAGTAGTGGTATGTTGAACAACAATAACATGGGGCATTCATCCGGTAATATAACGAGCCCTACGTCATTAAGCGCTACGCACGCTACTCTATCAGCTTTGTTAGCTTCGAATGCGGTAAATGCTCAGAAAAATAAAAAATAAAGAAATTCTAAATTCCATTCCAAAACAATTCAACATTTAACATTGATCTCGTGTAATTTTGCTACTAAAATGTTCACCTTTTAATCTATTTAATCAACAAATCGAAGTCGTTAGTATTAGAGTGACAAATGACTTGATATGCCTATTTTGAATTGCTCATAAGTCATTTACATGTTTCAGGCTTAAATAATTCGGGTATACTATATATAAATATATAAACTAAATAAATAAATCTTCACTAATGTCACAAAAACCATCGTTATCTTGGTAATAGTGTTTCTATAAAACTTCGTGCCGCGAAAAATAGATGCTGTAAACAGAGAAGGAATAGCAGGCATTGAAGGCAATGGCAGGAGTCATATATAATCGCCGGTCCAAGTTCAGGGTAGGCCTCTGTTCAGTGGTGAATATCCATTGAATATGATAATTATGATGATGAATCATAGGACGGACACTGCCCTGTTTGCTCCCAAGCCTTCTAATTTTAGAATTTTAACCTAAAAATAAATGAAGTATCGGAATTAAATTAACTAAATATTTCCTATTTAAAAGTAGAATAAAATCGTTTTTGTTAGGGAGTGGAAGCCGTTGATGTTTATTTTCGTCTACCTCTTTTATGTTACCTAAAAGTAGTTCTAGTACTCTGGTTGTGTCGTTTTAAACGTTCTGTGATTTTTTGTCGGAAAGTACAAATTGGTAACGCGCGGTATCAGTATTATTTGTAGTGATATACTTAGTTTTATGCTATGAAGGGTCTCCATTATTTGACTGAAGGCTAGTTTACACTTTGATCTCTGTACACTTTACTGTTTAATTCAACTGGACAAAGTGTAGACTGGCCTTAATTAACACATCTCTGTTGAAAATTCAGAATTGAAATTTCAATGTAATTATTCAGGGTACAGATCGAGTGATTGAAATAACCTTGTGTTAACATGTCTAGATCTCTTTAGATATTCCTTATTAAGTTAAACATGACATTATTTGTCTGCTATGAAAATATTTTTTTACTCACTGTTTTTCCCTTATATTAAGCAAGTTTTCTATTTTTGATGGAATTTCAATCATGTATTTTTTATGTAGGTAGGTAGTATTTTGTCTTGTAGCTTTAGTTATTTATTTAGTATGTTATGGAAGTTAGGACTGCCTCAGTATTTTCTGATTAGAATCAGTTAATAAGGCTTGACAAAACTAATTTGTCTGTTGAAAATATTGTTTCTGTTCTTGTTAAGGCTGATCGTTTCGCTGTGCCCAAATTCAAATTACAATTGATTTTTCTCAATTTGTAGGTCTATAACACATTCTAGATTCCTAGCTGTAGTAATTGCGCCCTGTAGTTATACAATATTCACAACTGAGAATTAAAACCTTTGCTTGTAAATCGATATTGTAGCTAAAAGTAGGGTCAATCGTCAATTTGGCCAAAATTGACGATTGACCCTACTTTTAACTCCTTTAACGTTTATTAAGCAAAGTTTTTAATGCTCAGTTGTGAATATTGTATAGCTAATGGCGCAATTGGCTATTTGACAGTTTTCGGAAATATATTATATTATTTACGTAGGCTTATTTTATACCTATTAAAATTGTTTTCTTTTCGAAAATATGTTATTTATTAGGAAAAAGCAATATTTTATATCCATTCATTTTAAATTCGCGCGAAAACAGCCGGTCAAGTGACATTTTCCTTCTGTGACGTCATAACACAATAAACAAAAAGCTAACCTAACCACGAGTGACCACAAAGCTTTTTATAAGCGTATTTTGAATGAAAAGTTTAAAGATTTTTTACTAGAATGGTAAATACCGAGAATTTTGCATTTTACCATACACAAATTTCCCTCCCTCTTTAACTGGACATATCCAATAGCGTCGTCACCATAAGACTGTCGCGAAGATCTAAAATTATAAACATAACCTTTTAGTAATTTCAAATCATTTTATAAAATTTTCACTATTTGACCTAATCTAAATTATATATCAATACCTTGTTCATTTCGGTACTTACAATGAAGTTTTCACATTCCGAAACTCAGCAGAGTAAAAGTTAGGATTACAAAAGAAATTTGCGACCATAAATGAATCTACTTTAGGCAGATTTGCACTATCGGCTTTAATATATCCTGATTCCATTTCGCCTGAAACCTCTCACAAGAACAAATCGAAATATTTCTGTGTTAATTTTAAAAAAAGACACATGGCGCTATCAAAAATTATTTTGTTTTGTGTGGTATGACGTCATACGAAATTCAATCATGGCCGCCCGCGTTTCACATCTTGTAATCCATAGATAAAAAAACTCATTTTATTTTTCAAAAATAAAAATATTTAAAATTTATTTTCATACCAAATATGTATTGTATAATTATTTTTAACCTTTAAACTACCTTATCAAACATATTTCATTTATTATCGTACCAACTGTCAAATAGCCAATTACTACAGCTAGGAATTTAGAATGTGTTATAGACCTACAAATTGCGAAAAACCAATTGTAATTTGAATTTGGCGGGCTCAGCGAAACGATCAGCCTTAAGTGGGCGTATCGCCTAAGTAAATGTTATGTCGTAGCTTGTTTATTTATTTCCATTCTTAACACGGAAATTTAAGCCGTAGCATATTAATTAAAATTATGTATTCATAATAATTAGTCATAGGTAGAAAGCTAGGTGAAATAAATCATATTGCTATATGCAAAAATGTATGTATTACATTAGTTTTCTCTGTTATTGTTTTTCTTCATTCGACTAGAAGTGTGCCAAATATCGTAGATGTTCAATGTTATTTCATAATGCTTTCTAACAAAGCTTACATAATAACTTATATTTAAAACTGTATAGTTATGCTTTCGCTTTATAAATTCAGGTTGTGTATTCTCGTATCATAGGGGTACCGAATAATATTTCGATAAGTTTGTAATTTAAATATTATATCCACGTATAGATTGAAAGCATAAGTATGTATGCTTATTTCTTTATGCCTAAAATTGACTTAGTGTTTAAGAAGAAATTAACGATCTGTCTTGGGTTTTCTTATTTGTATTTTGTTCAGTTTGCCATCGTCGGTAGAACATTGAAGTACATACTTTTAATCCACTACGTCATGTTGTATGTACCTCGGCATCAAAATTCTAGCCGATTGATCCATTATGCAATACATATAATTCTACAAGCTTTTGACGGCAATTTTTTTGGCTTTAATTATGATTTGCTTGCAATATTTTGTTTAGCTTGTGTGCAATGTTATGTTTATTTAATTTTTAAATTTTTATTATTGAGTGCTTTTTATTGCAATATTTTTATTATTGTTGAGCGACGGCTTTTATTTGTTTTATGCCAGCCTCATTATTGCTTAGCTTACATTAATTAGGTTTGTTATTAATAAAAAAAAATTGGTTGTAAGGCATCTGTCAAAGATTGTTTTTTTGTCTATGACCCGGATACAGAAAATATTTCAATAGTTTATAGTACCGTGTTGATAAATGGCTGTGTTTTCACTTGTGATATGTTGTATTTTTGGTGTAAAAAACCTTTGCGGGTTTCATTCGATTATATCATTATGCAAATCTATATGCGGGTTCAGTTTTTTTTTGTCAAAATTGTATTTAGATTTAATCTCATATAATAAATAGGTAAATTCCTCTTGTACAGTCAGTCAAAAAAAGTGTTATACATACTATATTATAATTTTAATTCGTTTGCAGAGCACAAAATTGATAGACTATTTTAATTTAATGCAGTATTTTTTTTAAATAGACCTGGCATCATATAAGGTTATCATATTAGGTTATATTGGCAACTTCACGATATTTTCATTTGCGACGAAATTGTAGCAAAGCTAGTGGAGCACTTTATTGACCGACTGTACCTACTTTGTAAGATTTTAATCGATGTCGTGGCTGTGTGTTACTCTCAATATAAATTAATTGATGTACTTATTACTATTTATTATCTCAAAGTGGTTGTAATGCGATACGTATACATTAAACGTAAATAGTGAAATATTTTGATCTCTAGAATACATAATTATTATATTTAGCAAAATAATGTTAATGCTATACTTATCTGCGTTAATGTCCGATTTCAATAGTTTTTTATTATTTAATTCGATATATTATATTTCCAACCAAAAATCAGCTTTTTCTCATTATGTATCTATACAAACTTAGTATATGCGAAACCACACTAATGTATGGTAGTGAAAGTTGGGTATGGCAGAAGAGATATGAAAGTAGAATAAATGCTGTAGAGATGAGAGCGTTGAGAAGTATGTGTGGGGTAACTTTGAGAGATAGAGTGAGAAACAGTGTGATAAGGGAGCGGTGTGGTGTGAAAGAAGGTGTAGTAACAAAGATTGAGAAAGGTATTGTAAGGTGGTTTGGGCATGTAGAGAGGATGGATGAACGGAGATTGACGAAACGAGTATACATGATGAGTACGGATGGAAGACTTGGAAGTGGCCGACCTCGACGAACATACCACAACCAAGTTGCGGCCGTTCTAAAAAAGGTCAGGTTAAGGGCACACTAAACCGACGATCATGCATGAGGAGGTTAATGAACGTAGCAAGTGGAAATCTATAGTCTCTGACTAGCCCAATGGGAGACAGGCGTGAAAATCTGTATCTGAAACCCCAGACACGTGTCTAGTATTTTATGTAAAGAGTTTATGTAAGTACAAAATTTCAAAACTGTGTCACGAAAAATCACAAAGTTATAAGCTTGTTATGTCACTTAGTTTTCCGTACAAAATAATGCTCACCACGTCTTATTATCCCCGCCCCGCTGTGCGCCCGCGCCTTATGCCGCTATGACCTACCGTGACGTGTGTTGTGTAAGTATAATAGCGGAAAGATACTCTTGGTTTCCCATTTGTAACTTTTTAAATATTTTTGGGACAAACTATAACATGGTGTAAAAATTATTGGAATCGATTCGGTTTCGCATATACTATAAGGTTGTATATGCTACAACAATAGTATTTAGAAATACATTGATATCTATTGTATCATAAATATAAAATTATGTAGTAGGTACGCTATAAAAACATACCTATCTAACCGTCCTATTAATAAAATACACTGTAAAGTTGAGATTTCATTCGTAGACTTTGAAATGGGACATTAGCGGCAGAGTTTTAATTATTATGCCAATGAATCTTAAAACTGTGATTACTATTATGCTCATAACTAACTGTAACTGAGACTACTTAGTCTCAGGCTTATTTCAGTAATATAATGTCTTTTTAAACGTTAACACTCAAATTAGGTATCGAAAATAACCGATATCGTTCCGATTTCGAGATGTCCTGTTTAAAAAAAAAGATATGAACACAAATTCTCTCTCCGATATTCAGGTTTTTATATAACATTTCCAATATAAAAAACAGCTAAAATAGTTGCAGGCTTTTTCAGTAGCATCGATATTAACGGGATGACAAAATGTTAAGATAGAAACTAAGATAAAATAATAACTCAATTTGATTAAATTCTGATTATATTACGATTTATTTTGATAAACGTATTTTGTTACGTTTGTACGGGCGATTCGGCCCGCCGGACTCGGTTAGCGGACGGTAGGGCAATTAAAAATAATGTATCTAAGATTCTCTATCTATTGTCATTGAAATACTCGTGTACCGGCGCGCAATAAGGCCTGAGGTCACGTAATACCGCATGCGTAAGCCTCGTAGTGTCGGTCGAGCGTCCGAGTTGACCTGCGGTAATATTTTTTCTAGCTTTTGGATGAAGTTTATAGTCCAGTACACATTGAGGTCTATGGCCTAATTTACTCGTAAATCATAAACGTTAAACATCGCTTACGAGGACACTGGAGGCTCAAGCCCTTTTAAAAGGCCGGCAACGTACTTGTGACTGCTCTCGTGTTGCGGCTCCATGGGCGTCGGTATCGCTTACTATCAGTCGATCCGTCTCTTCGTTTGCCTCCCTATGCTATAGAAAAAAAATACTGGATTAGATTGGATAAAAATGTAGGTATCGGAAGTAGAGCGGTATCGGTACTAGTGTAAATATACGCTTCAATACTTTGTAATGTATCACTGCCCAGGCCATTATGTGTTAATATGAGAAATAATGTAATAAACGATATGTTTACCAATTAGTTTTTGTTGTATGATTTTATTTATGACACTTTAATGGTCTAGTCCTTAGGTCTAGTCATAGTATTATTTTAAGATTTTTTAGACGTCTGTCTATTTATCTCAACATACACACATAAAAAAGTATGCGATCACTAACTTAAGCTGATATAATTTTTTAAATTGAACTATAACAAGAAAAATTCTTTGATAGGTGTTTTCTTTAAATAGAAATACCCTATTTGAAATTAAAAAAATAAAACTACATTTTATTTTTTATGAAAAAATAAAAAAGATTTCCATTTTTCAAAGTGATCGCAAACTATTTTTGATGTGTGTATGTTTCGTACGTAATTATCTAAGAATGAAGGAACTTCAGAATTCGAGTTTACAACATGTGGATTTAGGTAATTCGAGAGATTTTGAACGCTTATAGTTCCTGTTATAACCATCGGCTCTGAAGATATATTTCAAAACGCATCACGTTAGGTTTTCTGACAATAGGTATGTGAGCGTATAAACGGAAGTACTAAAAAAAATAGCTAGAATCGTTTACTTGTAGATTATTTCGAGCAGACTAAAAATAAATCTTTCTTGTGAAACATTTTGTGTGACAGTTAAAGCTTTTCAAAGTTTTACTTGGTGCACAAGTGATTCCATATTGTTGAGTTTATAGTGGACGTCGCCATAATGAGGACGTTTTAACGTGCAGGCTTTTCAAGAATATTTCTAGCGGAATTTGAATAAATGTTTCTTATTTTTCAGAAACAAGAAAGTAAATTTGTCACTTTTCTACGACTACGACTAAAGCTAGCAACATCGATACTGTTTAGATAATTGATGCAATCTCTACCATATAAAGGAACTGGGTTGCTCTATTCTTAGTTTGGAGCAGCATAACGTTTTTAGACTCGGTATTGATCTGAACGACTTCATTTGAAGCTCAGTGAAATGCACTTATAATTTATGTATTGGATTTAAAGATATCTACTGGAATTTTATGAGATAAATGTAAATGATGTAAAAGTAAATGTATCATACATAAGTATCGCGTATATAGGAACAAAGTATAGTTACAAAAAAAAATTGGGTTTCATCGTGTGTCGAACGGTCAAGTAAAACAGACAAGATTTGTTGGTTGGTAACTCTTTACTTTCAGTTATAGGTAGGTTCCTACTCTACATAGATCGAAAGTTTGACTTGATGTTTTATATATGAAAAGTATGGCTTTACGGTGACAAAAACTCGTCACGTTTTTATAAATCTATTTTTTTTTAATTCACATGCTGTATCGAAATCTTTACTCCGTATAACAGCCCATAACTGCAGGATGAACTGGTTTGACTTATTCGTAGCCGGGTCAGCAAGGCATTTTTAGTTGCAGTATTGATCTAAAGCAAAATGTATTTTCAGGTGAGTCGCGATTTAAAATGCATCAGACTGCGAGCTTCTTCTATCTGGAAATAAATTCTGCAATAGGTATAATAAAGCCTTATTACCTAGAATAATACCGTTACCTTTGATGACTTTCTAGAAGACTAAGTCCTGCTGTTGTGAACTTTATTTTGTGCTTCTCTAGCATTCAATTTACGGAGAAATGAAGATCCCGGAAATAGACCCTCTATTTCCTGGATCTTACTCATCTTCTGAACGATCTAGAGCGGTTTGACTCTGTAAGCCTTACCAGTTTTTTTAGAAAAGTTAAGATACAAATAGCCCCGTCTCTTTTTCTGACTTGCCATTAAAAAGTAATGGATATATTTTTATCTGGGCTTAGACCTCGCTAAGTAGACCATCTTTTATCATAAGTGGGTAAAAGTCAAACATAGAATTTCGAGGTTGGTGTAAGTCATAGAGTCATTCATGCTTACCTGATGTAGGATTTGTGGATGTTACTGAGTTAGTTAATTATTGCTGTTAACTAATAATTTTCTACGTATATGTGTTGGTAGGTACTACACAAGTACTTGTGGAAATGTATGGGGGAAGCAATTGGTCAGCAGTGGATGTTCTTTGGATTATCATGATGATGATCTAACTTTCCGCGTTACTTATATTTGCGTGTCCGATTGTGGCAAAGTAAACGGGAGGAATGGGGAAGCCCTATTGTTAGACGGGGTCAGCACGGCATTTTGGTCACAGTATTGATCTGAAACGAATGATATTTTCAGCACAGTGTGCAACCATTGACTCGAATGCTTAAATTAAATATGTTGTTAGGCATTCTTCTACCATAAAAAGAGGATAAGTTCAATACATTAAGATATATATTTTTTAATATATAGATCAAACTTTTTATTTACGTACTATTCTTTGCCCTCGGCTTCTATAGTAGGATTAGAAATGGATCCCAAAAATAATTTAATGAAAAACCAACAGTGATGATCTCTTCTTTGTATCGGCCTCTATACATCAGAGAGGTCAATCTGTATCTCAGGATCCGATTAATTAATTGTGATAAGAAGGTCACCAGTTTTTAAGTTGGAGCATATACTTACCAACAGTGTTAACAAAATTAAAATCTATTCAGTAGTTTTTGCTCCAACCCGTAACAAACATAGCTTTTTTACAATTTTATAATAGTAATAAGAGAGAGAAGAGAGAAGAAGAGAAGAGATCTTTATCTATACGAAATACAATCTCATTATATTGTGTTATTTATATTATGAGGACTTTTAAAATTTCGAGTGGAAGGGTGTCGGAACGCTTTACGCAAACGCGAAAGAGCGAGACATTCCCCTTCGTAACGGTAATAATCTTACAAATACTCTCAATTTTTTTTACGAATATACCTATTTACTTTTAAAGGAAGACGTTACACACCGGATCAAACTTACGATATTACCTGTGTTTGGATAAAATAAAATAAGTTTCTAGTTACGTTAGTCACGAAAGTTCTAAGCTTTAATCCATTAAACTGTCGTCTACGAACTTTTAGCATATCTACGCATACGAATTTAAGATTGAGAGATTAAATGAATAGCTAATAATAACTATGTGACTAAAAATATCTTAAGTTTTACTGGTTTATTTATTATCTCGTATAAATTCGTAAGGTAATTTAACTCTACACATGCGTTATTTATTTTGATTGTTACGAATCTGTGTAAACAGCCGTCGTAGCAGCATTCGCCTCGTAGCGTAGCGTAGCGCTACGACCGCCTGACGAGCCAGTCAGTGACGTCAGCTATCGAGGCTTCGCACCGCTACGACATGAGCGGTACATAGTGAATCCGATGATATCCTACGTAATTGTGATGCAATATGACGACACGTTTGGCGTAGCGGCTGAGCAATTGGCTTCTGCGACACGTGTTGTGGGTTCGATCCCCGCACGGAGCAAATATTTGTATGACCTACAGGTAGTTGTTCCGGGTCTGGGTGTTTGTGTATGTGAGAATTTGTGTTTGTAAACGCACCCACGATACAGGAGAAAATGCTAGCGTAGAGCAACGTTTTCTTTAAAAAAAAATATCGTAGCAGATACGAAGCCTTGTGAAAAACGCGTAGTTTACAATGAAATTCATGAAAATATGCAATTATTGTATTAAACTGAGAGCTGCGACGACTTAAACTGAATATCAGATAGAGTATTTTTTAAAAGTATTACTTTCTGAAACTTAATTATTAATATTAGTTTCGATAAAGTTTGGAAGTTGGGTGTATGGGGTGGTGGTGCGTGTTGCGCGCAGTGGGCGTGCTCTGGGGCAGGCGGGGCGGGAGTGAAGCGCGCGCGGGCGCGGGGGCGCGAGCACGTGCTGCGCGCTCACGTGGTGGTGCCAGCGCGCTGCTCGCGTCCGTCGTGCTCACCGTATGAATAATTGTGTACGGAGTGAATGAATCGATGCGGCGGCGGCACGGGCGGCGCGGGGCGCGGGCGGGCGGGGGCGGCCGCTGCGTGGAGGGGTGCGCCGCGGCGCGCCAGTCTCGTGCCGGTAGTCGGTAGTGCAGCCGAGCGACTCCGGGAGCCGTCCCCGCCGTGTCGTCGCTCGCTCGTAGTCGTAGTGCGCCGCCTGGCCCGCCCCGCGCCGTCGGCCTCCGAGCCCATGGAAACCCAGAATCAGGATGTGGCTAGAAGCCCCGCTGAGGTGCCCAACGACCCGGGGTACGTCTCTAGTCACGAGAAGCCGGCTCGTCACGCTCTTTTCAGCGTCTGATTGGTATTGTTTATCTTGCAGGAAGATGTTCGTCGGAGGCCTCAGCTGGCAGACTAGTCCAGGTACGCTCGTCGGTCCCTGGCCGCGCTGCGCCCGAGCCTCCCACGGATGTGCATCCGATGCACGGGTCGGCGACGGCTGACCGCCCGCTTAGGTCGCGGAAGACCGCCTCCTATGACCGTGAAATGAGAAACGCGGATCGTTTCCAGTGACGAAGTACCGTGTCGGATACATAAACACCGGTAAAAGTTTGATAATCAGCTGATTATTTAACGTGTTCAGAAGTTGTCGTTGTCGATGTGCAGAAGTGGTGCACGTGATTATATCGGTGTGAGATGCATCCCGAGGGTATTTAATGCGTAGTGAGCGTGTGAAATATGCTGTAATTCAGTTATTTTATCGGGTTGTATTGGCAATCAGGTGTGCGGCGGCGGCCATACTGGCTGCGCGCGCAGGTTCAGTCGCCGCTCCGACTTTTCCACCCCTCAAGCTTGCGAGCTATTTTAGTTCTTATCACTACTGAATTTAAGTGGCAAATTCCATTTACAGTTTCACAGCCGGCTTTTGCTCAAAACAGTTATCATAACATAACCTCAATCTTAAGTAAGTACGTCAAGCTCGGTACCGGCGCGTTTCCGTCAACTCAACTCTTAGTCTATTCATACTTAGTAGGACAGGACAACAATTGGCTTTAAGTATCTCATATTTTGTATAAGATAATTACTTGTGAACTGTTTGAAATACATAACGAAATAGTATTTATTGTTTTATTCCAATCCTTCAACGCAAAAAGGCAACATTATACAAAATTTAGATTTCGGTTCAACTAATATTTCAGATAAAGGGTACGCTGCCTGCAGTAATACTATAGTGAACTGGGGTTATATTAGAATTTGCATAAATGTCATTTTGTGTGTCCTATTTACTAGGAGTGTCCTAGGAGTGTAATAAAGTCCATCAATTCTGCGCGTACAAACAAACTAATTGCGCGTGCGACACGCAAAAGGTCCGGTGCGCGTGCGCGAGTGATTTGCCGACCGCGGTATTGGGTCGTGCGCCCACGCCGCACTTTGATCCTCAATATCTATGCCAACTTTGTTCTTCTCTGGAGATATCTAGGGCGCTGCATCAGCGATTACAAGCTAAACACTCGGGATATTATCGGATCTATCATCGATCGTACGGTCTGAACAGAGAACTGTCAGAAATTAGCACAATGTTTCGTTAAAACGGAATAGTTTGTAGTCATGTGCTAACGCAGTATCGTCCAGCTAAAATACTTTTAGCTTTCCTTTAAATTGTCCCGTGATGTCTTTCACGTGATTAATACTTTCTGCCAATTCTCGTTATAATGAGCCTAGTTTTTCTTTCCGGTTCCGAGCCAATTTTATTCTTAACTAAATACGCCGTCGCCGGTTAACGTCCTGCGTAGATTTTTTTCAAACATTTCAAATTTGGACTGCAATGACGTTGTTTACTTAAGATGTTTGCTCCTAACCGGAGTTAGCATGATAAGATAAATTTTGATATTTGTATCACGACACACGGACACACCGACTGTTATCGCGTTTTGATAGCGAATGAAGCGCCCTAGTCACCATAATCTCAGTGCTACAAATATCTAAGTCTTCAATTATCGACCTGTCTGAATTTTGTTACTCAAAATCAATCACGGCTTTTGATAAGAATGACAGGTATACACGGTGTTGTGCAAATAATTTGGCGTTATTTCGCAGTTTTGTGGTTGTTTCGCACATTCATACTTATCATTTACGAAACTCCGAAAGGCACGTACGATTAAAATTTCCGATTTCAATGATACGAACGTTATCTAAAAGATTTGAGAATTTTATTGAACATTTCTCTTAATAGTACCTATTATGACACACAAAATCTCAATTGATCTTCAGAGTTAGGTCATTCTCTTGTGGAATAGCGATGGATGATTAACTAGCGATTCGCTTTTTTTGTAGTTTAATGGAAGTAATAATCTAGTAAATAGTCTCAAGGAATGTTAGATTAAATGTAGGAACTTCATTTAGCGATTTAAAAATATTATCAGCAAAATATCTTTTACTAAGTTAGGTAGGGTCTCGTCTAGGTCAGGTCTTGCTACAAAAATTACCTAGCTCAGTATATTATTCAATATATTGCCCGTAAATACTAACGGTACACGGATTTGAATGGAAATTTACAGTAAAGCCATGTAAGTTCTTACATGAGTACATTGTATTGAAGATATCCTTAATGTTACAGCTTGTTGCTACATCCCAGCTAGTCTGTTAATCAATTTCATAGCACGAGTCACTCGATGGTTGTTAAACTTTCTACATGACTGTCATGTTTGACTCTACTAATACATACTGCCATAATAATGTAACTCCGTCCATCTGTCTGTTTTCACGTCCAAATCGCTGAAATAATTTTAATGAATTTTGGTTTAGAGATATATTGGATCTCGGAGAAGGACATAGGCTACTTTCTAAATTAAAAATGCTCTGTGATGCGACTGAAATCGCGGGAAACAGAAAGTATAATAATGACGAAATTGTAATAACCCTTATTTTTGATATATACGAGTATCTACTGATATGAGGGAACAATAATGAATGTTAATGGTATGAGAACGAATAGGCCGTTTAGATGTCGAACTTTAATAGGAACTGCCATCAAATTGTAATGACATTTTAATGTCTTCACATTTTAATTCTTCCCATCTCTATGTCAAACCATTTTTACTACCTGCCTCTAAATTTTCTTCATATATAGGCAACGTTCAATAAAGACAAGACAAGGATGTATGCAAGTAATTCTACTTTAGGTATTACTAAACGTTGTCAGTCCCGTAAATACGTTTACAGTAAGTAGGTTTAGCTGTTCATGTTGTGAACAAAAGGAACAAAAGGATCTCTATTACTTTGTAGCTGACATATCGTGATGTTACAGTATTAGCACAAATTGAACGGTTTTAGAATTTCTCAAATATTACTGTGCCCTAAACTCACACACTCGCAAACGTAAACCGACTTATTTTTTTAAAGACCGTCGTTTTTCATTTGCATAAGCCTAAGTTGAAATATGACTGGAAATAGCGTCAATTAGGATTAGAAAGTACGTACGCATTTATTATAGTAAAATTTTGTTTGTATAGCACGAGCAATGTGTGCATTTAAATTGTTTTAGTTATTCCCATGTCAACCGTCGTGTGAACGCAATCATTTTAAGGTTGTGAGAAAGAGATATCGCTATTTAAAGCATAAAGCGGCATCTCTCCCTCTCAGACCTGAGCAAAATGTTTTTTACTAGTTTTGAGTATTAGTTTATTCAACCCATGTCATCAGTTAGTTATTCCACGTTTGGCTTTGATCTCGTCTGAGGGTAAGCGATGATGGATGGTCCGAGGATGGACGTAGTTACCTAAGTAACATCCAACAGGGAGTTAGGATGGCAATGCAGTCTATTACTTAAGTCTTCATGAAGAATATGATTAAATTCTGGAGAAGCCAAGGCGAAGACCTCTCCTTTTACAGTAACCCATCCGGTCGTTAATATGGGCAAGTCTCTTGAAGATATTTTTCGTGATAGATTTCTCTGAACATCGTGTCTACCATTTCGGTCTCTACCAAATTCTTGGACATTACAAGAGCAATTAAAAAAGAAAGACCTCCGATTTCTTTAACTGTTATGTTGTTGTCATTAATTTCTGATTGATACCTTTAGGTTCGAATAGAACCTGTACCTGAAAATTGTTTCATGTAGTCTTAAAACCGATTGTTGTTGATTGTTAGATTACGAGAATAATTATTTAAATATTGACGCGAAAATTCTCAAATTTCCTCAACGGTGTTTCGGAAATTATCGCACGGGTTTGCTTGAAGTTTTAAAATCTAGGAACTGTTTAAAGTTTTAGCTGAAAACAGTTGATGGCTCAGGTCGTTGCGTGCGCGTTGCCCCCAACACAATACAGATGCAAACGGGATCGACGCCGGACTCGTTACGGTTATTATCAACGACGATTGTTTGCCTCAATCGTGCGCGTGCGCACTGCCTCTATACTTTTACGGAGCGGTTTTGTTATACAGTTCCCTTTGACTCTTTTATGAACAAGCTTCACAGATTCAATGCGTACTTGATGATTAGAAATGTTAATTTCGATAACGGTATACGCAATTCAAAGATTAATGTCATCTTACACGGTGCTTTTAAACATTTATATTAATGTCACAGAATTATATATAACTCAAAACGTCTATACATTTCAAGACAGATTTAAAGAGATAATGGCTGGTTGCGTTTAAACTTGTAGGAATTTCCAAAATGCAACAAATGACAACGATATGTTCGCCTCATCTGTCTATGTCGAAAGCAGTTCTATTTTAATTTCAGGCGGAATATAATTTTGTGAGCGGTATAGATGTAATATTTTTATCCTACAGTCGAGCGAAAATAATATTTTTAAACGATAAGTTCAGCTTGGTATGACGAGATAATTTTTGCATATATCTACTCGAACAATTCCTTTCAAATAATGAAAATTATCATTCAATTTCCCGTAAAGACAAAAGCTCGCGAGCCCGTTTCGCACTATGAAAGGGTCAAAACTCAATTCCTTAGTCGATTGCGAGGAATTCACCTTCGTCGTCATCTATTATTAATCTAGAGATTTTGCATACGTTGAATAATGCAACAGTCGAGTTTCTGATGCAGAACGAACGGATTGTCCTTATTTAATTTCCACTTTGAGGGAGGTTTGCGACGATGTAGCCGTCTTGCAAACTTAGGTACTAATCAGGTAGCAACTTCAGTGTTACAAGCGAACGTTATTTCAATTGGAATCGACTAACACAAATAAGTACTGATTAATTTGTGCACAGTATTTATTGGGAAAGTGTCTCATTACGACAGGATTGAGCGGTGTACAAGTGTCTCCATTCCAACGGTATTGGATTCGCTAAAGTGTAAAATGACACCGGATACATCTGGTTGGTGCTTTACCATATTGAGATCTATTACAATAACTGCATATTTACATCCAAAACTCAGAAAAACGATTAAAATAATAAAGCTATAAAATAATTCGTTAAATTATTTAAAAAAACTATTTGAGTTTCATTATTGTCTTGTACCTAATCGAGTTTCTTTTATAAGTTTCAGCAAGTAAACTCCTCACGTTTGAGGCATTGCTCAATAAATTATTTAAAGTAGCCATCTGAACAGGCGAGCATACGTTCATTATTTACGAACTTAAAATAGTTGCTGCAGCGATTCTAAATCAATGTGGGTTATTGAAAGCCGCAGGTGCTCATCAAAGCTTCAAAGCGCATCGGCGTGCATTAGTTAGAGGAGAACATTATTCCGTAGTATTTGCCCACCGAGTGATCTTGCAGGAAAAAGATATAGCAAGTAGCCAAAGAGGGAAGAGTGTACTCTGAGTAAAGAGCCAACCGCATTACCGCAAATCGTGGCATAATCCCTCTTACAAAGCGCACGGTGGTCGCATGCGAGTAAACAACAGTTTGGGAGTCAGCTAGGGACCGGATACACGTTTCGTTTTGCCAGTTATTTCGGCCTGGCCGCAAATAGACATGGGAGTGCGTGTGCGAACACTTTTACAAACATAAATCAGGACAGAAAAAAATAATAAATCATTGACTAGGCGAATAGTTTTTAGCGACTGGATAATGTGCATTAGTAGGTATACGTCATCAGCACCATGATCGATGTAATGTATTAAAAACTATTTGTTTTATTAATTCGAAATGTAGTAGAGATGTTTGTTTTCTTTTTATGGCACTGAAGTTGGTGGCGCGGGCGCAGCTTCTGAACCGCCGCTCATAGTAATAAAGTTTTTGTTATACTGTCGCGTTGAGTGATCGGGGGCGTAAATAAAGAAATCTTGTTGAGAGCAGTCATGTGTGAGATGCGTTCATGGTGATAGATAACTATTTTTATTGTAAATACTCATGAGATTTAAGAGTTTTATCTCTTCCACTTTTAAATAAAATATACAGCATGGCAGCAATTGGTCTACTTCTGTGTTTTCTGACACACATTGATTGACCTGAATACAAATGTCGTTCATACAACTCACTAATAATTCTGTCATAACTAATTATTTTGTTTTATTATTATTTTTTGTCTATGCCAACATATTTAATGAATATTTTTATTGTTTAGGCGGTTTTTATGGAAATTACCTACATCTTGGCAACACTACATTCGAATATTGTTTGCTAAAAATTTAAATTGTATCGTATTGGATTTAAATAGTTCCTATAAATCTTATTAAAATTGTTCAGAACGACCTAAATTATGGTAGTCTTTGATATTTAACTATGTCGTTTATATTTATGTGTAGACGTTTGAATGTTTGTAATTTTCTCGACGAGGCCGACAATCCGCTTCGGTATTCCTGTTCGTATTACCAACAAGGAGTATTTCTCCGCGGCTTGCATAACTCGTGCAATCCATGCATCCAGACGCACATCTGGGAACGTTCGGAGACGATACACACCGCTGCGTTGTTGTCATTACTCATCTGTCGCGCACACGACTTCATGCTACCGACCCGCTGTCACTGTGTAGAAAATGCCACATTTCACAATTTCTGCTTAGAATAACGGACTTTAAAACTCTACTAGTACGGCATAATTCGAATTCTCAAGTTTTTCTATGTTACGTCCACATGAAACTTGTTAAACGGCGGAGCAGCGTGTCTTCAAACGACATGCTAATTGACGGCGGCGTGAAGCGAGGGCTAAAAGCTACGACTATTTTTTACGAATTTTAGTCACGGTGTGATATTTGTTCTCCGACCAACTAATAGAAAATGCTCTCGATTTTGACGTTAAGATGCGTGGCGTCGCATTACAATTGAAATATGCTTCTCAAAGTTAATTACAGAACAGTGTCTTGTATTGTATTACGATCTGAGAACTAATATTAGTATTTACTAGCGTTATCTTTCCCGCCAAAAAGATTCACGCGGACAATGTAGGTACAGTCACGAGCACAGATATGTATACCTACACTAGGCAAAATTTAAAAGTTTAAACTAAAAATGATATTGTATGGTGTTATGAACATACCATTTTCGATCCAATTCTTTGATGTACCATGGGAGAGCCATGATACGGCACGAATGGGCTGTAATCGCTTCGAATTTTAGTAAGTGTATACATATTTATGCTCGTGACTGTACATCGTTTTCGTGTCAAGAAACGAAAGTGTTGTTAGTTTAACATGTTATTGCGTAGCCTAAAGTACAGTTGATCCTAAATCAGTGTGATACGACGCCTATCAGATTTCACAAGTGACGCGCGTAAGTGTTGCAATGCGTAAGAACGCGGCATTTTTAGATAACATAAAGATTTTCATAACGTTAAGCGATTTGTACCTACGCGCAATGCGTGTGTAGGTGCTTTGATCTGCAATAAAAAGTGCCTTTATATAACATAGGTAATCAACCCATTATAGGTACTGTATCACTGCTGGGTACGGACTACGGGTCTGCTCTCAGAATAAGTGGGATCAGGCTATATTAGTCCACCGCGCTAGCCTATTGCAGGTTAGCAGACTTTACAGGCCGTCGAGAAAATCTCTCAGGCTTGCAGGTTACCTCACAATGTTCTCCTTCACAGTTTAAGTTACGCACAGACTTCGAAAAGTCAGAGGTGCTTGCCTTGGATTTGTAATCGAAATCTCCCGAGAGAGTCCAATCTTATCGATCTGTGATTTCATAGGGATATGTCATATAGAATCATAGCTTATTTAATCAATATCATCTAATAACTCTATGAATTGAATAATCGAAGGTGACACATTTGACGTGGTAGCTGAGCGATTGGCTATGCGCCATGGGATATAGGTTCCATTCCGGCAAAGAACAAATATTAGGACTGAAATGTTTTTCTAAATAAAATAATATGTTTGGTAATGATAAACATCGCGTGTTGACTCAGTGGAACAATAATTTCTCTGAGGAAGTTGAAACACTTTTTATTCATATTTAATTTTTAAATTCAGCCATCTTTTTATTATTCTTTATATTATTTTTAATTTTACATATTAAAACCTTGGCGCTAAGCTACATATTGTAAAAAATACATAACCAAAACGTAGGTATATTGGATAAGCTGAAAGATTACAGAAGCGCTTAATAAAATACATATTTAATATTTATTCTTCCGGGACGTTGTCTACAAACAAGGGTAGTTTTTATAAAGTTGTTTTAGATGCCAGAGATGTTTCACATAATTCTTGCGTCTCTTTTATAGAAGAGAAAAGAAATTAACTGTTGACTTTACGTAATAAATATTTGTTTCAGTGGTCGGAAAAGATTGTTTTAAGTCCTCCCTGTAGAACCTTTTGGTGTTTGAAGAAGAACATTTAAGCGACTTTATTATTTTCTCCGTCTATTCACGTTCAGATACACAGATGATTTGAAATTTAAGTAGGTACTTGAATATATTGTAAAAGTTAACTAAAGTGTTAGGTGTGCAGACGGTTAAAAATGTCTTTTTCCTGACTTACATTAGATGTTATAGATCAACCTTTAACGCATAAAGGTTTGATAAGAGGGCTGATAACATGTGCGTTTTTTCAATTAATGCGCGACATATATTTTGTCAATCTTTGTCAAACACAAATGTCAATAGCTGCCTACAAATTGAACGCATTTGTGTACCTAATTGTCGTGTTGTTTTCACTTACCAAATTCTGAAACTCGTTCGTGCTATACGTAAGTAAAGATTAGGTTTTGTTTTAATAATCTGTAAAATAAAATCTACTGCCCATAGGCTGTACTAATTAATTGAAATGTAAAAATAGAATTTCATGAAAACTTTATAGCTGATACCCTAGTTAAAGCACCGATTAGCCGTGCTTTGATGTAGGCAAACCTCAAATTTTAAACTTCGTTCATTCTAAGCTTATAGTGATTAATTAATAAGAAGTTTTATGAAATTCACGTGTAAATACCATGGAGATCAAAACGTCCAAGGATCGTAGGATTTGGTATCTCTCTATTAATAACAACTAACACTTTACTATAAGGCCTACGTTTGAATGAAATAACATTGAAAATTGGGTCTTAAAGCAAAGTGTTACTTACGTGATATTGGAGGAAGTATTCCCATGCTGTGTGCAGCATAGAATAGGCACTTAGTGTTGTTCTGGGTTGTGATTTAGGCTGCATTTTACTAACTCCGATTAGGTTCTCATTAAATTTATAAAAATAATGATTGCACCATCCTTTAGTCCCCGAAGGTTTAGGAAGAGGTGTACCAATGTATATGCACAGTTGTTTAGAGTTTATTGCCATTAATTGGGCACTTATCCGAATTTCACAGAAAAACCCAATAACCTATATTTCGCGCGTAGCATTCGCGCTTTGGACCACAAGCTAATCAGGCAGTTAAATTAATTAAATTTGGTGAAATGCAGCCTAAATTTTATAATTGTCTCACACAGAGACGTCAATTGACGTAACGAATCATTAACTATCATTGACCAGTATTTTAGTACTTTGACAACAAATTCAATACTAGTAACAGGCCAAGATAATTATGTATGTATACTACAGTTACCTACTATTAGATAACAATGAAGTCTCTGATTGCGGAAGTTAAATAATAGCCTATCTAAATAAAGTAATTTTAGTGAAGGAAAAATTCGACTCGCAGGCAGGATTCGAACTTGCGTCTTCTGGTTTGATACACCAGACGCTATGACCACATAGCCACCGCGAGTCCTACTTGGTATGTCGAAACTTTATAATCTTAGCATGAAAAATGCAAAAAAAAATCACAAAAAGATATATATATATAATAATAATAAATATAAGCATATATGTATAGTCCATAAATATACTAGTTTATGATACTTACTACATATACATTTAAAGGTATATTCTATACTAGTTTATTTGTATAGATAGCCTAGAAATATACAACGCGTGATATACACTTACAATCAAGTCATAATTATAACGAAACCACTAGGTGAATTTTGAGACACATAAACTTTTTTTTTTAAATTAGGTATACCAGTTAAACGCTAAACTTGTGGCTGTACTGCCAGGCGTACTCGCAGACTACGATATCGACGCACACACGCTCATAATAACAATTTGTGCAAATAGGTTTCAGTTTTCCATAACTCGATCCACTGATGGATCAGTAAGACATAGTTTCAGGGCCCCAAGTCTGCTATTGTGTCGTGTCAAAATTGTAGCTCAATGGCTTCAGAATTGTTGTTTTTTGACGGTTTTGTCTACGAAATCTGTCAGTTCTAATGTCATTTAGTGCAATTGAACGACCATTCTGATACAACTGAAATAGCAGACTCATAATGTTCTTGTTCATTCCGTATTTGCAAACGCATCAACATTGGAAAAATCCTAGAATGGTCAATAAAATCCCAACAAAGCATTCTTCAAGCTTTTACAGGAGTCACATACATTATTAACACCACTCAATTCCAGTTACGGTTGGAACTGATTGAAATTTCAAATCAGCCACCGTAAAGTGGCCATAACAGCTTCACTGGGGCGCACCTCAGTTTATTCAAACCTGTTAATGTGACTCCGCACTTGAATTATATCAAAGTTCATAGATAATGGTGTTAGAGCTTCATAAATAAGATATTTTTAGACGTTATTGACGCAAGTCATCTAGCGTTTGTATGTGTAATAGGTATTCATTTAAGATGCGAATCTGTAATTGAATAGGTATGGTAATTTAACAACGCATGGAACGGAATAGAATTTTAACTATACCTAGAATATTTGTCCTTTTAAAAGGTATGTCTCTAAACATACCTACCATTAAGCATGTCTTCCTCGAAAGGTTAGGCACAGGCGTACTAATGTACACTCACAGTTATCGGCGAATTGTAGCTCCCAAATATTTAGGTTCCATGTAATACCCCTATTACCTACCTACATGGAACCTAAACATTAATTGCAAGCAAATATTTAAAAATCAAAAGTGCCATTTTTAAACAAACTAAGTATATTGTCTTCCCAAATCTCTATATAAACACAGATGATATCAAGCGGGACTCCTCACTAGACATTGATTTTACGATCAACTCATATTTTCCCAAAAGATTATTCACGACATGAAAGAGCGTCTGAAGAACGTGTTATTATTCCGAGCAGAGACGAAGAAAATCACACACATGTCCTGCTTTATTAAGCTCTAGTTCTGTAAATATGAAATGCTAAGCGGTATTTTATTAAGTTCTTCAACTTACTTATTGTTGAGAGGAATAAAGATGAACGTACATTATTTTTTGGCGCTGAAACGTAACAACCACTTCGTTTCAATAAGAATTGAGAAACTAAAAGATCACGTTCAATGTATTGGATTGTGTCGAGGATGATTGTCAAGTTTATTTGTTGCGATCACTGTACGAATATAGTAACTGATACTCGATAGGCGGATAGGGTATTATTATGATATTCAACAGCTGATTCTCAGTATTTTCAACAGGTGTTACAGGGAAAGATTTGTTTAAAATCTCTAAATATAACTATTTAGAGATTAGTTACTATGGTAGTCTGTATCGTGCTCCATCGTCGATCTTATCGTTACTTAACATCAACGGTGTAAAATCATTACCTTTAATGCATGAAAAATTACTGACCTCACATTGAATAGGCTTTTCGAGAGGTCAGCTTATACTGGAAACGTAAGACACATAGTGTAATCGTGTGTCCGCGAATAATATTGTGTTTTTTATGGGATAGGGGAGCAAACGAGCAGAGCACCTAGTGATAAGTAATTACCGCCGCCCATGGACACCTGCATCACCAGTCAGGAGTCACAAGTGCTTTGCCCGCCTTTTAAAAGGGTTTGGGCCTCCGGTGTCCTTACTCACTCAGCGAAACAGAACGCAAGCATTCACTCCGGTCGAGCCGGCCCATTCGTGCCGAAGCATGGCTCTGCATGCATTATGGGTTCATCAGATAGTTGTCAAACGTAAGCCTAACAAACATAAAAAAATGTCACTCTTTGTGCCTTCATCCTCCAGGGTAATGATTTCCCCACGGAATCCTTATTAAAAAAAAAATGTTTTTTTAAAACATATATTAAAACAGGTAACAGCAAAAAAAACTATCTCTTCCGTCTTAATACTCCTTTCCGATTATAATTATTATAAGAACGGCTGTGGATTTAATATCCATTGATAACAAAATAATTGATATAACTGATTCTCGGATAGTTATAATCATTTTTTATTTACTGTTCACAAACGTTTGAGGTATTAAATCTTTTGAAGGTAGACAGATATTGTTTAATATCTTTCGGAGTAAAGGTCAAACATCCAATTATTTATTTGTCTTGTGGCTGTGGGTAGTTTTAGTAAATATGTACTGAATTGCGGTCAAACTTGGAAAATGACTTCGGATCAAAGGTTGGCAGATATTTTTTTTTTGTATAAGATACAACGACTACGATACGACAACTCACATTTACATGTTTATATTTTAAGAGACTGCTGTTTATGTCTGCTTATGTTTTTAGTTTTCGTGTTTTTTTTTGTCAGCGGTATCGAATAGAACTCCGCAAAATTTTAAAATAAGACCGCATAATAGTAAGTAGTGTAGCTTAGAGTAGAATAGCTTAACCAATAAAATAAAATGGAGACGAATCTCGCTACCTAAGTACCTTAAATGCAAAAAAAGACGAATTGGGGCTGACTCATTAATTCAAATCACTCGAATAATTTTTTTGGCAACCAATGACGATTTGCCAGTTTTTTCTGAGGTGAATTGTTTGCGCACCATTAGGTACAATTGAATAACATCGATAACATATCAAATAATATATGCTAGTGGATGGCGATTCAATTAATAAAATAGTCAAACGCCATCTAAATACAGCTAAATGACAGACGTTTCCTCATTCTATGAGAGACGAGACGATAGACATTATCCTCTTATTACATTGCTTTCGTTGAAGCTGTGAATCGATATGCTACTAAAACAATAGAACATTGAACTCTATGAAGTAGTCGAATTGGCCTCCGTACCCATGTTTCAACGTCAAAATCATCGTACTCACTTTTTTATCTTTAATTTTTATGGGATACAAATTCAGACGGATCACCTGATGGTAAGCGATAACCGCCGCCCATGGACACCCGCAACACCAGAGGAGTCGCAAGTGCGTTGCCCACCTTTTAAAAGGGTTTGGGCCTCCGGTAACCTCACTCACTCGGCGAAACACAACGCAAGCGTTGTTTCACGCCGGTTTTCTGTGAGGCCGTGGTATCACTCCGGTCAAGCCGGCCCAAATTGCCGAAACATGGCTCTCCCACGTGAAAGCACATGGCTCCCCACTGTCATGCAATATTTAATTAAACCTTCATTAATTCGATGCGGGCAAAAGTAATTATCTCGGGCATTTCGACCTGCTCATCTTACTTAACGACACCCGTTATACGTATTACTATGTCGAATATCTAAAGAGCGGATGACATACATAATTTCTGAGAAGACAAATTTAATGGGAAGCTTTAAATTCGCTAACTTTAATGTATCTTTATAGCCATATGCGTCTCTCTTTCACACTCGTTACATTCTAAGCTCGGCGTAGTAATTTGATGTTTTAGATACAGAGTTTATGTTTTAGCTCATATAATTATAATTTATTATGCAATTACTGCGGTAGGTATATTGCTCTAACACCTTAGGTCTTTGTACAATTAGACAACACATTCTTCATTCCTCTCTTCCTGGCTATGCGTCCTACATGGTGGAGTTAGCCTTTGTTTTTTATCTTTTTGCACTACAATTTCCGACTATGTCTTAGGTCTGTATTGTTACATTGTATGAAGAGATAACTAATCTATGAAGCCATCTAACTTGAAATTTGCCTTATTTAAATTTTGGACATCATCCGTCGGGTTTGTGGCAAGTGTGATCGAGATTCCCGTCGCCCAGAGATAGGGCAGGAGAAAGGAAGTTAAGTTTGTAGTCCGTACGCGTCTGATATCCTGCCGACTCCCTTGGCAGGAGACGACCCATGACTATTTTTTTTAATAAAGTAACAGGTAATTTTTGAGCGATTTAATAACAAAATCTGTATTTATTAAATTATATAGATGGACGTAACGTCTGTGTTTAGCCGCACAAACGCTTTGTAAAAAATATTGCAGCTTTGATTACCCCGTATTTAATATTGCTAATTACGGGTCATTTTGTAGCTAACTGTAGACATCAGTACTACACCTCTAACTAACCTCTTGAAGATCCATGCGTGAAGATATGAATCGCTTTCTGTATCCAGTTTTAGGTTACAGACGTCCTCATAAAAAGTTATTTAAGATATTTAACAACTATAAAGCAGAAATTGCAAAAATCAATAAAAACATATCATTCGGTACTTCAAAAGTAATTTTTAGCCAATTAACAACGTTCTCAAATGTGAATAGGTACATGGTGGAGACGTTCCGTGTTAAGTACGATTTGTCATCTTATGTAAATGAGCCATTAGATTAGATCCCCACTTCCTACTGATGCAACTTACATGCGAGTTGAGACTGCAAGCCTTCTCTGTACTTTCTTTTCTTTTAAAACCAACAGTAAAGTTAGATGGAGACCAAATCTAACGAGGTGATATTAGTATTTAGCTTTTGTAAATACTATTTTCTTTTTGATTTTTTTATCTGCAATTGCTAGCTCATGATTGTAAAATTTTGAATCAGATTATTCAACCTATCCAATCCCACTCAAATATATATTTAAAAAAGTGCATATAATTATGCGTAAAATTTAATAAATATACGAAAGGTATGTACTATTTTCGATTCAAAATGTAAAATGTCTCTACGTTAAAGATATATTTCATCCGAATCGGGGCACGGCTAAAAGTTAAGTAGGTACCTAGTGTGGCAAATCACTTTATATCGGACTTTTACCGCTTAAATACAGCTCTTGCCTTTCCAGAGATACCTTGCCTTCCTCTTTGAAGGGATCCAGCGTATTCACCTGAAACCCTTCCTGAAGGCCTTGTCTGATGTTGCGTACCTATGATTCAACTTTTGCGAAGTGCAATCAATATTTCTTGAAACTCCCATTTTCGTAGCAAGGTAACTGTTTTAAAAACGGTAAACGTCTTTAGAAGTTTTGACTCTTATGTTGGAGATTTACTTTCGAGTTAATTTTTTATAGTAGGATTTATACAGGACTGTAGGTACTTCCGTGTTCCGTTATTATAGGTCCGTGATGGATGCGTTGAAAGCGATTGGCCATATTTTCTATTTTTAGGAAGTTTCTATTCGTTCTAGTGCATTCAACCATGTATACTTATGATTTAATAACATTTTGTTACGAGGCCCCGTCGTAGCTGAGAAAGGACGACGATAAAGTATTAATAACCTTCAACTTACCTTTAGGGAAGTTTCCAAGTGATCAGCAAAGCGTAATCATTATCACAATTCTTACAATGTTATTACATAACATACATAATCAACCCATTATATGTCCCACTGCTGGGCAAGGGTCTCCTCTCACAATGAGAGGGATTAGGCTATAGTCCACCACGCTAGCCTAATGCGGGTTGGCAGACTTCACACGCCGTCGAGAAAATCTCCCAGGCGTGCAGGTTTCCTCACGATGTTTTCCTTCACCGTTTAAGCGCGTGATAATTAACTATTAATACGCACATAACTTCGAAAAGTCAGAGGTGCGTGCCTTGGATTTGAACTCGAGACCTTTGACTTGGCAGTCCAATGGTCATATCACTAGGCTATCACGGCTATGACAATGTTATTGCGTTGCTTGAATGAGCTGCTAGGTATAAAAAGTTGCAAGTTATTCCTCAATATTTTACATAAAATAATTAGGTATGCATTTTTTAAAGTGTATGACTTAGTTTGCCTCTTTTTGCTATATAACTACTCGGTTACTACGAACATCAACAATCTGTCACTCAATTACTTTAACAATCCGTACACGTAGGCTAACAGCATGTACACCCTGCGGGCTTGAAGATATTTTAGCAAAACCGTTCAGAGTGTATTCGGTTAAAACATGAGTATCTTGTAAGTTTGCAAGTTAGTTTACCGAAGGTAGTGTTTCAGGTGAAGCGGCGAGACGTTCGTCCGACAATTAATGGTCCTTTCCGTGTACTTCGAGGGCGTCTAATGGATGTCCGCCACGCTGGTCGCCACTATTTTCTCTTTTTCTATAAAAGTAAGATTGCTTGACAATTTTGTCGTTTTATTGACCATCACCGAAGAGACGCACGATACTAGAGAGAAACGGTATTCTTTTATTATTTGTTGCTAGAAATAACGGTGCACTAGTCGTAAAATACAGAAACAACTCATGAAACGTCTGTTGAAACTTATTAAAACGACCCAAAATAAAATTTCAATAAAACGACAATTTCATTGGTTGCGTGGTCGCAAGAGTCTAGGAGTAAGCACGATAACGCTCCTTGAGAAAATGTACGCGTTTCAGTTTTGTGCAACGGCCAAATGATTTGAGTGAAAGTGCTTGGACGAAGGCCAATACTCATCTCTACGACACGATAAGTCCACGAATGCAGCAAAATAAACAAGTTCACTCCACATTCGACGTGATTTAACATGATTCCCGTAAAGCCATTAGCGTCCGTTTGTTTGTTGTTAATTTACTACTTACATACACATTTTATGTGGTGAACCTTTTAATTTGACTGCAGTTATTATAATATACAATGTTTAACGAAACGTCATTGTTTGGCCGCAGTTTAACGTAATTCGGGAGTTTGTTTAACTTTTTCGTTTGCCTACAATTAAATCGCTGAAATTCGCTGACGTAATCTAATGTATTTTTGCTGCGCGGAATTAACATCTGTAACAATAAAGTACATTATCTACTAAAATGAGGAGAATAATATTTTGTTTTAGAGAAAAATAATAGTAGAAGTCGACACAGAAATTGACATTGGGTGTAAGATAAATGATAATGTAAATGTAACTTTCAATCTAGCTACAGGCAAACTTTCATGTGGGATTAGTGCGTGCCCACAACATCAATTTTCGATTTCATCTCACAAACGCAACATCCGATTTTCACTATACATGTAGGTATTACGTTAAATCAACATTATTAATAGGACAGACTATTGACTTCTGATTATAGCGAATAGCTTTCGACCTAACGTCGTTCACACAACTCAATGTAAGCTGTGTGTAGGTGTCAAAACATAGTCATTTGCTATTTACAGGGAAATGCAAATATTAGCTTAGGCAAAGGGTACTCTGTAGTTGAGTGCGATAACATACCGGGAAAGGGATTAAATATCGTGACTTTGTTACTTTAAGTGTGTTTGTAAACTTATATCAGGGACTTCATACCTGAAGCTCCGGTTGTTGACTTCGGACCGCATATCTTACCATAATTTTCTCCAAAGTTAATATCTGCAGCTATCTCTTAGGAGAGCTTACTTCTACATCATTACTATGTACTTTTACTACATGTATGTAGCCAGTTCAATAAAACACTAATTATATTCTTTGACACTTAATATGTGGAAGTGATTAATTAACAGAACCTTGCATTTTGACGTTGAATTTTCCGGTGCTGATTCTGCGGATGTTTTGTTAATAAATAATGACGTAGAAGAAGCATGGTGGAATTCTAACTAAAATTGTTTGGTACTATATCAAGGTAAAGACCGAATTTTGGCCTACATTAGCAGTAGCTAAGCCTTTATGAAGCCTTACCCAATCTTTTAAGTAGTGAGGCAGGTTAGTGATGGAATGAATTTAACGTAGCCGTCTAGTTATTCTTTTTCGGACCGAGTTTGATCCTATTATATTTGCACGGGTGGATTCATATTTTTGGCAAGCGGGTTAAATAAAGAGCTCGTCCATTTTTAACTTTGGTATCTCATATCTTCTCATATCAGCCTATTGCCGTCCACTGCTGAACGTAGGCCTCCCCCAAAGAGCGCCAACCATCCCGGTCTTGGGCATCTCGCACTTTGGTATAATAAAGAAAAATTTAACAACGAGCAGATATAAGTGACTATCTAGTGTTGCATGTATAGAAATAATTTGTGTCGTCCGCGCCGTGAGTGGTGAGTGACAGCTAGCTGGGCCTCAGCTGAGACTAGTTACGTTAGTTTGCGAGAGGATTGCATACACGACCTTTGCGCTGCGCGCACGCACTGCACGGCTGGCCTATGATAGCCCGCACTAATCCACTTAGAAACCGATACCCTGCGTCGGTGTCACGTCATTGAACTTCGTTATGTAACTAATGTTTATTAAACCGTCCTCAATGGATTCCACGAACGTCACAACCCTACGCTTTAAATAAAGTTCTCCCGCGAATATAAATAAAACCAACCAATCGCTCGGTCGTCATTCTCTGAACTTTATTGGCGGCAAAAATACATTTAACTACTAATAAAACGAAAGCATTTTGATATAACATTAAAATTGATTGATTGCATTTTAGTGTAGAGGACGACAAGATAAAATATGTTGTAATATATTGGATGCGCATATGAAATAGCAGTTGCGGTAATGAACTATATAGAAACTATTCTAGCTACCTCTGGGCTAACATTTTAACCGCTTTACGTCGATCCGGTTGAAGATAAGAAAAATCCACGAGAAACGCAATTACAATTTCTTAGAAGTTATTACCGACATTATTTGCTGGAAATAGGAACGACTAATGACTTCATTGTTTTGACTCTTTTCTGATCTCTTTGCTTTGTTGGCACATGCATGCGGACGTATGCATAAATAAATAAACAAAAACTTGAGTCCATTCACTCCTCGCTGACATTTCTACGGCGTCGTTTCGTGCCAATCTAACTATTTTATGGGATTCATTTTTATTGAAGCTTCGTGATAAATGGTTCCTAGATAATTATAGTTTTTTAAACGGTTCGTGTAATTTTAGTAGTAACAAGATAAATATCAAAGGGTTTATTTATAAATTCTGGATCGTGCCTACAGTATCTCAACAGGATGTCGTTCAATTATTTTTCCTATTAATTTACAGCATCTAAAAATAATTTTATGTATAATTGTACACTAACTGCTAGTTTCGCTTTATAATATCTCACTGGGTGTTAATTTTTTTTTTTTGTAGCATTACCTCTCCCTAATACTTTCGGGATTACATGCGTGACGGTATGTTGTTAGGTATAGTATTTTAAGACGTCATCATTTACGAATCATATTTTTTATATATTCTCCGTATGTCATGTTAGTTGTATACAAAATAAAATAAAACCGTCTTGTTATCACTGTAACAGAGACACAGTAATATGTATCTTATTCTTATCTTTGAAGTAAACCTTGATAGAAAACCACTGATTTGTGAAACTTATGGTTTTATGACAAATACTAACACACAATACTATAAAATACCTGTGAATCTTGTTTTTTGTAAACAAAAACTAAAGTTAGATTCAAAACAAATAAGTACATACGATTTTATATGGATCGCATTGTTTCTACAATGTATTTCTACGTACTTACGTGTTTGGTAGCCAATATTATAATTCAAGAAACATTGTGTCTGCTGTTTGCGCAAATAAATAGATTCTTAGCGACAAAGTTTGAGCAAACTGCAATAAAATCCAAAGTAAGGTTATGTTTTTCGCATGAGCGTCTCTATTTTAAAAGCTACAGACGAAAAAGCTGTGTCGCAGAAATGGGGCGTCGTTCGATATTCATTTTAGCCATCATGTGACTTGCTAGATTATGTAAATCCAATATGGTAGTCGTAAAATAAAAGTTAATGGTTCCAACATTTATTTTCGACACAAAAGCATGTCAACCGGAGCAACAGACTATTTATTTAGTTTTACGTGTCGTTATAGTGTTTACACGTATATATTAACCGCACACTTTTATTAATATCTCGCCAGTGTTCTCAAAGTAATTTCTAGCACCAGTTGTCAAAATCTGACACATAGGTATGTAGGTAGGGTTATTTTTGTGCGTCATATATCATCACGCATTTATTCCTGGAAGAGCTAGGTAGAGGTGTACAAACTACTCAAACAGTTCGCCGGTATGTTTAGGTTCCATATAATATGGTACAAACAGAATATACAAGTATGTGAACCATCATCACGCCTGTAATTCCAAAGAGTAATTTAGTGGTTTACTGATGTACACCAAAATGTCGCCAAGTCCATTGTCGCATAATCATGCCATAGACAAATTCAATCGCAGAGCTGCTCAGAATATCATAGAAAAATCTATTAAGAACACGTTGCTCATCCTGGGAACCTATGATGTCACGCTCGGCAGTGTCGCTTGCGACCAGTGATGCAGTATTCCACCATACAAAAAAGTTCAACATCTATCTACCTTTAAACTTGACGACCTCTGTGGTTTAGTGGTTCGAGTACGGGACTGCTGACCATGAGGTCGTGGGTTCGATTCCCACAGAACACAAAAAATTATGTGCTGTACACCTATAAGTGTTTGTGTTCGTCTGGGTGTTTCTTATGTATTATAAGTAGGTATTTACAAAAAAAAAAAGTATATACCTAATATCCATTATCTAGTACCCATAGTACAAGCTCTGCTTAGTTTGGCACTAGATGGTGCTGTGAAACAATGTCCCAGAATATTTATTTAAAATCTCTTTTCTAAAAAGTCCGTAGGTTCCTAAAATATTGATATTTAAGGCTCTATTGGAGTAGTTTCTGAGAAAATACCTGTACTGTCTTGGTTCCTCGTTAATACAATTTAATACACAATACATATATTTATATAGAGTAAGTTATTTATTCTGAGTCTTGAGTATGATATATGCTTAAATTGTCATCAAAACGTAGCTTTTCTTCCAATCATGTTGAGGTCGGCTTTTAGTGTAACTATAACGTACCATAACGGTGAAGATATCCTTTTTTTGTACAGAAAATCCTCATGGATGTTACCTGGGCAAGTGGCAGGGTAGATAATTATGTCACACCCACTAAAAACCGTACTTGCCCTGGACCATAACAGGACGGCGAAGATATCCTAGTGTGAAATAGAGTACTAAAAAACGGTTAACCTACCTATTTGAAAAAGGAATATTAACACAAAGAATTGCCAGTATTTTATGAAAGGGTCATGCGAGAAAGTCGTCACGTGTTTCATTCTAAATTTAAAAAGTTGACATAACTTTCCATAGTCTCTCTTCACAATTCATTCTACTTTATAGTAAACAAGAACTTGGTCTAGGTCCAAAATGGCGCTAGGAAGAAAAAAATGCCACAGTCCCGCCGCACAAGCGCGTAGTGAATTAAATAAAAACGTTTAAAAAAGTCTCTATAACACCACAGAAGTCGAGTATTTTATGTTTATTTATCGCAATTATCGCGCGATAAAAATCTCATATCGCGATCATCTCGATATTACTGTGAAAAATCAGATAACAGAAAATATGCTGTACAGGTTATTCAGACATGAAACTTTTTTGTTTTAGTCATGTAAGTAATAAATAATCAAGATGGACTTTATCGACTGAACGCTTGTATTTAAACTCGTGTCGATGATATTATCTGAGTCAATGTGTAAATGCAACAGCGAATTTGTTAGCCAATATTTAAAATACATTTAGACGAAAACGTCACGGCTATAATCTTAGGTATCCGCATCACTTTCCGTCAATCATTTTCTATTCTAATAAACTCGTTTGAAATATGAACTTGCGAAACGTTTTTTACTCACATCATTCGAATTTCGAACGTTCTAAAACGTAACGTGCATTCCGCCACTCATAAACTGGAGCAGTATTTATTTTCAAGGAAAGCCGCAAAGCTTAAATATTATTTTGTTATATTGTACGTCTATAATTAAAGTTTGAAGAGAGTCGAACTGTTTCAAAAATAGATGTTTGTGTGACACCGTAAATCTCGGTTACGACGAAAGTTACTGTGTAAATCATTGAGCCACGCGCACACTTAATGGTACATTGAATTTTATTGCACACTCGTAATAATAAAATTATGTCATAACCAGTAATTAACAACGGGAACGATTATAAATAAGATAAAACACGCGGACTAGTTATTGTATCTTAAATAATACGCTGTCAGGTGTTGAACAATATTTTGTACTAAAACGTTCTGGGCTGTCATTCCTAATAGTGTATGGAGCCGTCCCTCAACTAAACCGCCACATTTGACGCAGCACAATGCGTATAACGATTCTCGATTAGTAATAAAGCGTCGGTTAGCCGCAAAAGTCTGCAAATGCACCGTGCCGTGTAAAATCAAATTATTAGTAACTTCACTATATTCCATTTCTATTTCCGAATAACCTCTATAGTGTTACAGCGGGCTACAATTCAACCGCTATCCGTTAATCGCGTGCATTTACAATATATTCGTTTCGCAGGTAAACACACATTTCATCGCGGCAGCACGCGTGGTTAACGTTAACTTAATTTAATAGAAGTGCCCTATCGTATCGTAATGATATAAATTGCGAACGAAGCGAGCTACTAACAGCTAGTTTCCAATGAATGGGTCAGTAATCATCTGCATTTGAGGCCATTATCTCAATTGGCGAGCGCTCAATGAGCGAGCGACCTCCACTCCCGGACACCGCACCCGCTCCGGTTACTCTACAATGCTTGTTTGTTTGCTTTACAATATGCTTTACTGTCCGTACCAATTATTTTTCCAAATAAAATACCGGTCCACAGTTTCCGAGCGTCAATTTCATGTGGATGTTATGTTATGACTTATTAGTGCGCTTTGAAAATTAATGAGTATACTGCTTCATTAATAATAATGTGTTATCAATATACCTACGTAATTTGAATCTAGAACACATTATCTCACACTGAGTAAATCATTTGATTATGACCGATTTATCTATTTATTTATAGGAGACCTCTAAATACTCGCGTCATTTTAACTCGGGACTATACAATGTACCTACTTACTTATTGCTACATTTGTGTACATTATGAAACTACCTATTTCTTCCTTTACTATTAAATTTTACCCGACAAAATATTTCGCATCGCGTACGAATTAATGTTTATTTATGTCATAAAATGCAATTGTTATATTAAGGCATCAGACTGTTTATTTTTTCAATCGATTTACGCGATATCTGTTGTATATAACGTGTTTTTTAATATAAATATTAGCGTAAGTAGTTAGATAATGTTAAAAGATAATTTATTAATAATGTAACGTCTTTTGCAGGTATCTTCTTAGTATTTACTCATAAAATGGTAATATTTATTGCGAGAAATAATAATAACTCACTTCTTGTACTTCTGTAGAACTAAAGTATTTCTTATTTACCTTCACTATTGTCTCAGTCTATTATTATTACGAACAACACTGAGTATTAGTTACCAATTGCTGCAGTTGTTAGAAGCAGGTGTATTACAATATACTTAGTCCTTGTGTTTTAGTTCCATAGATATCTGTATCTATAGTACCGAATAGCGGCCCTAGCATTTTTATTTCAAGTTATTATGTTAAGTAGATCATGTCCAATTGAATTTTCCTTTTCTCGAGTACCTACGAGCTAACACCAAAGTACAACCCACTATACAATAGTGTAAAGAGAACTATGTAAATTTTTCCTCACAAAGTACAGTAAAGTAAATGAGCATGTTAGATGTAAGATGCCACACCCCGAGCAATATCACAGAGTAATTATTGAAATAATCCCCTGCCTAATTATAAGAACAACCACTGTAATAAGACTTACTTACACGTTAGATTCACGGAGAAAAATATTTTTCCCAGGGTTACGCAAGCGGTAATTGTGGTGGAGCACCTTAGTTGCCATCTTCCGAAGTTTGGTAAGTGAGGCACTCCATTTTTACACAGTCTGCCCGACGTGATTCCGGAGAGAAATATTTTGTCGATTGTACCGCTCATGCCCTGTTCACACAGCTTATTGACACCAACAGAAACAGCGCGGAACATAACGCATAAATAGATCTTTCCCGGGAACCACCGGAAGCATATCTCACACCGTAGTGTAGCCGCTTGAGACCGTACTGAGCTTACTAGTTAGTTGAGCGCCTAACGGTCGATGTCACGCTATGCATGATTACGATAAGAGCACGATTATTTTACTACATCTTGTTGTTTTATGTATATTGTGGCGCATTTTAGTGTTTACTGCACATTTTTGATGTATTTTTTACTTCTCACTTTGTTGTATTTTAAAATATCTCTTTGTTCACTGTCTTAATTTTAGCGATTTTCCCCAAGGTATGGTCTAATAATATATCAAATGTCTCTGGGTAATTTTAGAAGGCTCCAGGAAAGGCTTTAGCTAGTGAAGCTGAGCGCAAGCCAAGTGATCCGTGTAATGGAAGGCTGAGTTTGGCTCCGTCGCCTAGCAACACTCTTTATACATATGGGGAAACCTATACGTAGCTCTGAAATTATAATACTTCATGCAGCGCTATTTGGGTGGAAGTATTTTTCTTTGATGGTATGGTAAGCTCATTATTTCTGTATCTGGTCGGAGTCCGTATTTAAATCTTGAGTAAGGGTCGGGTCGTATTTATATGCGGGTACCGTGCAAGGCGCACACGACGGCAGACGACACTCGCCCCTAATCCGATTATATGTAACAAAATGCTACGCGGTGGCACTGGGCGGTCGCTCTCGCCGCCTAGTTTGCAGTGTATGTTACAACTAGGTACCAGTCACTCGGCACCGTGGATTTTGTGACTTGAATTTATGCGAGCAACTCCCATTCCACGCTCACTAATAATGACATACTTATATTTCATCATCTTCATTTTATGAGAGGCTGTTTTAAGGTGGGTTAACATTGTTCCTAAAGGTTTTTTTCCAATGTCATATTCTTTTGCCCAATCAACCAAATTTCATGTCAGATAAATAGTTATCGTAGGACCAATTTCATCTCTATTCAATATTTTTTTTGTCTTAGTACGCAAAAGGCATTTTTGCCAAAAAAAAAGGTGGAAAATTTTATGTTAATCTCTGTTATTATGTTGATAGTAGAATTAGGTTGTTAAACTATTAATTATAACAGGCAAAATTTTAACTGTCCCTAGTATTTGTGTTAAGTACATAAAATATTTTAACAACCCGTAAGTTGATGAAAATATTTATATTTCAAAACGCAAAATAGGTGAAAAGCTACTGAGTTTATTTAAATATTGTATGGGAGCTATCAAGAGTCATTTAAAAAACTGTCTGTTTGCGTACAGTAAACGGTTCAACAGTATTATTTACACGCACAAATAAAAAATGTATGTCCAAGATTGTTCCTTTTAAAAAACAAAAGCAACGCGGCTTCTGAATGTGGAGACGGGAGTAACGGACTCCATGTAATCCGATTACGTGACAAAATGTACCGGCACTTCCGCTCACATCTACGACCTTCCTCCGCTCAAAAATTGATATCTAATTATACTTTATAAAACTGCTTAAACCTATTGTGAAAATCCTCCATGCAAGATCTGTTAGCTCTAAATAAATTGAGTTTTTATTGAATTGTAAAAACAACTAAAACCCAATTTCAAATACCAAAATATCCAGCACAAACTACAGCTAAACACCAGATAAAGGAAAAAGTACTTTATGACTGTTTGAAATAGTCGGAGGTACGTTGCGATAAAAAATCAAACATTGATAGCAAATGGATTCGCTATTGTCCAATTTTAGATTCCATGTATTTACGCTAACATACTTTGAATCTCGTATGTATGGACGTTCCGGCAATCTAGTTTAAATTTAAATATTGATCCACGTAATACGGACATGTCCCACGTACTATTCAGAGCTCTATTATAATTTAAAATTTTGGCTATATCTTTACAGAACATTTGCTGTAATATTCTTGCAAAATGGATTGAAGAATTGATAATCCGTTAAGTAGGTAGCAAAAGTACGTATTGGCAGAGTTATCCGAGAACAGAGGACTAAAGACTCATATCCCAAGGCCTCATTATAATAGCTAATGGCAAAGCTGTTTGAAGAACCGGAAGAGGATGAGGAATAGGTTATCTAGGGAAAGCAAAAAAATATCTCATTGGGTCGAAGTGCACTGAGAACTTGGTGCCTCGGCCCCATAAAAGATAAGGTAGCTAAATTACTATTATTTTTGCCTTTAAAATAAATAAAACTTAATAACTTCTAGTGCTCTTTAAATAATTTACATATATAATCGAGTACCCTATCTCATATAAACGAGCAAACTATTTAATAAACATTCAATAAAACAAACATTACACTTCAAATTGACCGCTATTAAGCTGTCTTTTGTCGATACGTAATGCTGTAGGTAAGACTGAATTCAGAGTGGAGCTCATGGTAGCGAGGGCGGGGATTGGCAATAAAAAGTTAAGGTTTTAAATGGATGACTTTCATAATGCTAACGCTCAAATATAATATTATTTACAGTATTGGAGCTCTACTTTAGAATGAAAGTGGATAAAAAATTGCAGCCTTTTCTATTGGAAATATGTACAGTGTTAATAGCAAATGTCGTCTAAATACCTTGTTATCCTGATTAAGGGTTTATTCTCTCATTTGTGAGTAATTTTCAACAAATTTTCACTTTTACCCGCTCCGCTTATTGCTTGCACTAAGGTACCAGCTTTATCCGTGTCGGCAGTCTGAGTACTGAAACAACATGTCGTTTACCTGAATCATTCATATTTGATATTACGAATGAGGGCCTCTTTCAGTTCTAATGAAACTTCTAACTATTCCAAATTGATGTGGTTGAAGTTTCTACCGTGAAATAAGTATATTTATAAAGGCCTATCAATATCAAGTTTGTCTTTCCCGTCCACTTCAATAAAGGTTTAAGTTAACAAAAACATGTCAGTTTTTTCAATACTACATAATATGATCGAATCTGATATTGAAAGGTGTTTCGATTGAGTGACAGATTAGAAAATATCGTATTTGGTGAATTCGGTCTATATATATATGACGTACTTATATTGTCTTTCTTTGCAATCTGAATATTTGGAATTCGCAATTTAGACAATGGCTTGCACAGTTGGTTCTCAAGTTGTAGTGGTTTCGCTCCACTGTCGCTGCCCAAACGTCATGAATTACGATAGGTATGACAAAATGCAAAAACAGAGGAAGATGTTTTAAGGTTTTTTTTTACATCAGAGAAATAGTTTCAACATTGAAGCTTATGATACAATGAAGGTGAACACGATTTACAAATTAGGCCACTTGAAAGCGTTGACCAACAACATGCACGGTTTAAAATGTTCTTCAGGGATAAGCAGAGTTGTTGAGTCATCTCGTTATAGAATGGTTCCGTTGATGACAATAAGGATAGTAAGTGACGTGATGACAAGTCACGCTCTCATTATACCTAATTCTCGTGTTCATTTTTTAAATCCTTGCAAGCTTGGCCTAAAGAAATCTTACGAACTCCCAATAAAACGAAACGTTCTAGTTTCGTGGTTGAATAGTAAAGCTTGCGTTGTGGTTCTAGTAATGACAAATTAATTTGTAGCTTTCAGAGTCACTGAATTATATCCATGTTGAACTGAGCCTAGGAAGATAATCTAAGAGCTCTTGTTGTTTGTGAAGTTTGCCAACCTACACTGATGATTGTGGAATGATCCCATTCATTTATGTGGAGATTAAGGATGAATGCAGAGAGTAAAGGCCCAAGCTGAAGCGCGTATATTTTTTTCCTATTATCTTTACTGCAAAGGGTGTAAAACCTCAAGACCTCTTGGGGATTACTCTTACATCGGAGTTTGTCGTAGAGCACCTTGGCCTGTCTCGAGTGCGCGTGAGCGCCAATTCCCTCTCAGTTACTGCGGTTCCGCGTTACTCCGGCAGTTAGTAAGGGATCTTAAGGCTCGACAGTGCTTCAGCAACTTCTCTGGGCAACACAAGAGGAGTTCCTGTCCATAGGTGGCGATGACTACTTACCATCATGTGGTTCATTTGTTCGTTTACCAACATAATAAAAAAGGTTCATTTAGGAAAACATTTGCCATTTTAAACTCATCTCCAAAATCTTTGTCTGTTACCGTTATCGTTGTTTCAATATTAAAACTATCAAACAGAATATTTATTTTAAACGGGGCTATAAAATTGTGTCAGCCTAACACTGGGCAATTAATCATTGACTTCTTACGTCTGGCATATCGCCGACCTAACACGAGGGCTCGGTTACATGTAATCATTGAATATTTTATGTTTTCCAATCAATCAGTCTTTATTAAATGGTAAGGCTAGCGTGCCTTCTGCGGTCTAGTTTGAATTAGGTATTTTACTTGGTTTCTTTATTTCTTTTTTTAAGGACAAATAATTGACATTAATTAATGAGCATAAATACAGGCAATCAATACAATACCACCATTTGAAATTATAGCTTGCATTTAATGTAATAATTATAATATTTCTTATTTTGTTATGCAACTTTGTCCCTCTCTGTCATGTTGTTTAAGAATAAGTCTATCACAGTTCTGGTACACCTGCTACTGCCATTAATTTCACTAATGCTGGGAATATTAAGAGATTAATTACTCGACTCAGTAAAAAAAATATGATAAAATATTTTCAATGAAACTTTTGTTCTGTCAGAGGCACTTAACTTTGTCATTGTTTTCACCTAGTTTTCTTTTCGATACTGCCCACGTACTTACGAAATCGGGGTGTTTGTTTTATTTTATTTTTCTATGTGATTTGACGTCATATTCATATAAAATAAATAATATAGTAGTAAAATTGTTACCCAGATTCAAAACTATCAAACAGAAAAAAACTCATTTAAAATAGTTCAGTTGTTTTAACATTATATGCGTGCAAATAAACAAAACAGGAAAATGGTGAAACAATTTTTATATAGTTTATTTAGATATTATATTGAACACGTGTACGCAAAAGAAAAATAGGTAGAATAATATTTACGTTAGGCATTTAAATAGTCTGTCAGAAATTTCTGAAAGTCATTGCCCGATTGAAGGTAGAGAAAGAACTCTGCGGGATTTAACCCGGTAAGAAACCCATATATAATCCTCCGGATTTTTTGGTATCCACACAGATTATAAAACGTTATACAAATAGTTCTCAGAAACAGGGCTCAAAAAACGAAAGTAGCTTCATTTAAATACAGGAAGACTAAAGTATACGTAAGTAGACGTCCACCTATTTGTCTTTTTATCTAAATTAGTATGTGTGTTTTTTTAAGCAGTAAAAATCAGCTCGGGCCAGCTAGCTAATGTGTACGGAGTCGGACAAAAACCGGTAACAACTAAATTAACAAATGCAAACGTACACTTCCGTGACAGGAAAGCAACACTTATCGTGTATTATTGTACAGTCAAGAACGAAGTTCGTTGGACGTAAGACGTTCTATGTTACCAGGGAATATTTTTTCCGCCAGATGTTTCTTTCAAGCTGTCAAACGTCAAAATGACAGTTGTTTTTATTTTGTGCGATAGCGACGTCACTCATATGGGATTCGCTTACAGATATTATTAAAGGTTGGTTATAAAAATATAGTAGTATGTTTTTTAAAACTTTATTTCTTTTATTCACTTAATACAATCTTGGTATGTATAAATATGTTTTTATCAGGGACTCTTCGTACCAGTACAACGTCTCTAGGCACAGTATCCCCTTATCAAAATTAATGTAAGTACCTATGTATACGTAGAATGAGTCATTAATAATGAAGAACAATGCACACAAACAAACTAATGTGACCACTTGATCGCACTATATTCTAGAAGTGACGTTCAAATGATATCTCTAGGCCTACTGCAGCCGCATAGGGTCTCCGCACAAATAACGTGCCATTTTGTTTGCGAGCGTACATAATTCATCGTCTGTCATATTAGTAGTTTCGTCTAATTTGTTACACGGAAGGCGCAAGATTAGTCACCATTTAGTAGGAGAAAATCAACCAGAAAGATGATACTTTTGTTACTTTGCTTTTGAAACTAAACATAGAATTGATACTTGATAGGCAATATTCATTCACTGTCAACGTTGTAACGAGTTTCAATGTGTTTGATAGGTACATCGGCAAGACTAAATTAACCAATTTAGATTGAATTCGGTATTGATAGACTAAAGTTCAGAGAAAGGAGATAGTTCTCCCTACACAATGTAAATATTCTTTTCTCGCTCATACACAGTGGGTTTCCATATTACGACGTTTAGCATAAACTTCTTTTTGGTCCTTTCTAGACTACTTGGAGTCTCTCCAGGTATTATTACATACCAAGTAGGTAAGGTATTCATTTCCTTAACCATATCAAATGAAATTGTACCGTCGTGTAATAAGGAACGAGCGACATAAAATGCTATAATTTTATTTATTCCCATCACAAACTCGATCGCAATTATATGTAATTGAGTTGTGCTTAATAATGAGACTATGTAGTTAATTCATAAACAGAACTATAGATTCCTCGTAAAGCATTAAAATTTTCGCGAATTATAAAATATAATACCTACTTGTACTTGGTTAATAGAGGGTAATATAGCAGCCATAAATTAAATTTTGCTGAAGAATGTTCCAGTTAATCTATAAAGAATAATATATTGCCCATTTCAAGATCTTTGGAGATAGCATTAAGATATTAAATCCAGTACGAAGGTAACTTAGTCGAAGCAAATATATTTGAGTAAGTACAACTTTTGTAGGTCAAACTTACGCTAAAGTTTTTCTTTAGTTTACCTTTAATATTATTAGAAACTAGCACTATATGTATGAGTATTGTAGTTTACAAATAATTGAACAAATTTTGATCCACCAATAAATAAATATTTGGCAACGGTATTGATTGCTTTATGCCAATGAGTAATGTACCTTTTTACGGTATATATTTTAGCCAGAGATATTCTTAAGTGTACGCTCCGGCTTGACAAAGAGGAGGGTTATGTTGGACTTCTCTCGATTAAAACCACGCTTGCTGGAGCTTGCTTTGCTTAGATATTATGAGGCTTGCCTAGAGATCTACTTTCAGAAGTCTTAGGACCTATAGAGTTATAGATGATCTTCACTACCGTCTTCTTCGTTGATATTACTTTCCGTTTTCTTGTATATTCGTACTCTACGTAGTTAAATTTCATAGGGTTAACAAATTACACCTTTAGGATTTGGGAGTCTTTTTATTTTTATAAGACTGAAATTTAATAAATATTGTTGAGTTGTTGTAGGTCATTTTTTATCCATACATACCATCACGCCTGTTTTCCCCGAAGGGGTAGGCAGAGGCGAATTAATGTACACCCACAGTTCGCCGGTACGTTTAGGTCCCATGTAAAAGGGGGCGAGCCTATTGCCATTAACCGGGCGCATATTCCAAACTCCGAGCTGTTACTGGGAATTTCATAGAAAACCAATAACACTGCTCGACTTGGGAATCGCACCCAGGACCTCAAGCGTAGCAGTCGCGCTCAGGACCGCTAGGCAAATTGTTATCCATATTTTTAAAATTTTGAATTATATAAAAAAATAATATTGGTACGAGAAAAAATAAATTCTGACCTTTTCGGTTACAAATTAGCTTCCGCTTAACGTTTATCATCTACATGATCGCTTGTGTTTTGCTAGGGTTATTCGGGAAGTGGTTGATAAAATTATGGATTTATTAACTATTCCTTAGTTTCGGGTTACATCGTACTTCCGAAAACTTAACATAAAATCTGTTCTATAGTATTAGGTAATTTTAGGTAAGTAAAGTAATTTTGTGATTCTTATTGGTTCAATATGACGTAGTTTTCTATAGAGAATATGCTATTTGTCAGTGTATTTTTCCCATACTTAATCATAACTTGAAGTTATAATTTGACAGCTAAATAAGTAGGCACACTGGCTTCAAAAATCCAACATGACAGCTACAAGTTACTTCGAGGGGAGTTACAAAGCTTGGTAAAAACGTATCTACCACTGATAAGATAACAGACGTAACATATCACTGAGACTTCTGAAAGATACCAAATGGGCATCGCTCCCCTATGAGGAACTGAGGAAATTGTATGAGTAAACTAATAAATAGGCGATTTACGTCAAATTTCTTTATGTCAGTGATCTTAGGATATTGATAAGGGGACGAAAAGAAAAGAGAATACAAATTCAAAAAAGTCTTATTCAATGACAGTTGATTTATTTATTTTTGTATAGGAAATACCTATTACAATTCAATTAATCTTTACAGTTCAGTTTTTAAATAACTAATGTTACTTTCAACGATTAGTTATGTAACTTCTAAGTAGATGGTCAGTATACCCATTTTGTATTTATGGGATCATTTCGATTATAATGTATGGAACAAAATTGTTTATAAAGTTATATAGTGAAGGAAAAATTCGACTCGCAGGCAGGATTCGAACCTGCGTCTTCTGGCTAGGTACGCCGGACGCTATGACCACTAAGCCACCGCGAGTCCCACCTGCCATGTCGAAATTGTTTATCAAAATCATTTCAATTCATAAATTATACGTGAATAATATACAGGATACATATAATCCGCCCCTGATTTTGAAGTTGGCTAAAAACTGACGGTTCTTCGCCATCATTTATATCATTTTATGCCGTAAATGGGGAGAAGACATACCAAAGATTAAAGGAGGTTAATTTTAGAAGAGTTTTTCCGTTCGCAGTACATGAATCACTATTGGGTAGCTGCTCGGACAGACTGATTGATACCTTCCTCCCATCTAGGACATCCACAGTCTCGAACTAGACTCCGCTCCGTCTTGTACCTAGATCAGTTGGAGCGAATATATTGCTGGATTATGCTGATGTTTGCTTCAAGGTTACGTTGGACTTTATTTAGGAATAGAAACTATGTTCTGTTCAGTCAGATGGAACTTTGTGTGTATAGAAAATAAATATTATTATTTAGTTGTATATTCATAAAAGAAATGCGAAATTATAGAAAACATCACAGAAAAACATGCAAGATGATTAAATATACCTATTGGTTTTCAACAAATCTATAAAGGTGTGGGTACCTAGTTTCCTACACAATACAGTTAAACATTTTCTAGGAGAAGTTTTAGCAATCTGTCCAATTTCTAGTCGTATTGAATACTATTATTTCAACCTAATGTCTACATACATACATACATAAAGTCACGCCTCTTTCCCGTAGGGGTAGGCAGAGACCACAGACTTCCACTTGCTACGATTCTGACATACCTCTTTAGCTTCATCCACACTCATCAATCTTTTCATACATGAACGTCGGTTTAGGGTACTCTTAACCAAGCCATTTTTCAAAACGTCCTCAATCTGATTTCGGAACGTTCGCCTAGGCCTTCCCCTTCCTACATTCCCATTCACTTGACTCTCGTATATCTGTTTAGTCAGTCTCCTTTCATTCATTCTTTCAACATGACCAAACCATCTCAACATACCTTTCTCGATTTTAGTTACTACATCTTCATTCACACCACAACGTTCCCTTATCACAGTATTTCTTATCCTGTCACTCAATTTCACTCCAATCATACTTCTCAAAGCTCTCATCTCAACTGCATTTATTCTACATTTATGCCACACCCAACTTTCACTACCATACATTAGTGTCGGTACTAACACGCCTCCATGAACAGCCAAACGTGCCCTCTTGGACACTTTCTGACTCCTCATAAAAGCATGCAACGCTCCGTTCACCCTGTTTCCAGCATTCACTCTCCTTTCTATGTCACTTTCATACTTTCCGTGTTTTGTGAACACACTTCCTAAATATGTAAACTCATTCACTAGTTCAACTTTTTCACCTTCAATCACAATATTGCAATCTGTCACGCTATCATCTCTTTCAAATACCATAATGTCTATTCGGTAGTAATACAGATTAATCATCATGAAATTTTGTAATACCTGTCAATGACAATTCACGGGAAGTTCATTGCTATAAAGAACTGCTGCTAGCTTGCTACAAATCTCGGTCAAAAATGGTCACTTACTTATCATTTCAAACTGCTTGATTCTGAAGTAGATATTTGAATAAGAGGTGTAATTTAATTATCTTAGATTTTCAATCGCTTCGTGATAATATTATCACTTGAAATTGTTCAATAACCCTGATGCCACCTAACATGCAAACATCCATTTCACATACCACCAATTTACTAAGCGCCACGATATTTCGGGAACAACAAGGTGTTCTATCATTTTGATAAAGCTTAATGTTTTCTTTCCCAGTTTTATGATAAGAATCTTATGTTTACTCAACGCGACACAATCTTAGCGGATAAAAAAATCAGGATGTCAACGCGATAAGCTGGCTTATCAACACCAAATTAAACATTTTAACTCGGTTGAGATTGAACCTGTGAAATAGGCTGTGAGAAACTTTGTTGACATCAAACGTTCATGTATGATGAATACTCTTTCACATCGTTAGTATTAAAATACATGTTGAAGCTGCCAAAAATTATGAATGGATAAATATCTCATATCACGCGTAGCTGTTGTAGATTTTAAATAGGTGATAAATTTACGAGGATATTTTAATATTATATCATCGCACATGACTCAGGGTTCGTTAAGAGCCACAATATAGTTTAATTATGACTTCTAAAGTGACATCGTTTATTATAATACCTTTTGCTTTGTTTATTATATTGTGTCAAATGTTTGACAATGAGCAATAAAGTCTTCATTTAGTGACGTGTTAATGTAAATAAGTCCCGGAGACAACGCCAGTTCAATTACAGAATAAGTATTCGTAAATTAATTTGGCACATACGGGATATTTCATCCATTTAGTTATTTAATCAAATACATTACTTGCTGCATATTACATGGAAATGAATCTTTATCTCCTATAAATTTATAATAAATTACCCAAACATATTCGTCGATTTCCAGTCATCCTTATTACGGCCTTGCAAGTTTTCGAATGCTAAGCAGATATCATGATTAGAGTAATCTTTATGTGTGTGTCTCCTACATATGCATGTGCCATTTCGAATTTTGTGGATACTTCAGAGTAACGCAAAGGATATTGATCTTAAAGGAGCGTATGTCAAGTCTCAAAATTGCATAAGCCGGAAATGTCAGCACGTATGGGACGCGTCAGCTCGTGGCGTGAAGAGTGGGTGCTCGACTGCGTAACGTCGAAATCGGGTTTCAGCAGGACATGCCCCAAAATTTGCATATCGCACATCTACTACCGCATAGCTCCTCTATGAAATATTCAGACATTCTATGCTTTTGCAATTTTACTTCTATATAAAAGAGACTTACCTTCAAAATTGTACGACAAACGACACATCATTTGAAATGCTTATGTGTGTTCCATTTTTGAGTTCTTATCTAAGATGGAGTATAATATTTATGTTAATAGAAGGACTTGTTACTAGTGTAAATAAGAATACTGTACGCATCCAGGAGGTCAGTGCAGCTGGCATGTATTTATTCAAATGTAGATGGGAGAATGAATAAATTAGATGCAATATCAATGCCAGATAACGACAGTAATTGCCCTATAAAGACGAGGAACGATGTCACAACGCCTAGAAACGCAATTACGTCCCCCAGCATGCTCTCACGAACATACGCAGCTATAAAATGTCCTTCCCCCGCATTTATTGCTTACATGTCTACAGATTTTTGGGAGCTTTTGAATCAATACAATAGCTTTAAGGAGCGAAGCGCGTATGACTGGCTTGAGAACGTCGTTTTAGATAGGAGCCAGTGAAGGAACACATTCATTGGCTGGGCGGCACTCGTCATCGTGTTAAAGATGAATTGTTACATACATACATACATAAAGTCACGCCTCTTTCCCGTAGGGGTAGGCAGAGACTACAGACTTCCACTTGCTACGATTCTGACATACCTCTTTAGCTTCATCCACACTCATCAATCTTTTCATACATGAACGTCGGTTTAGGGTACTCTTGACCAAGCCATTTTTCAAAACGTCCTCGTGTTAAAGATGAATTGTTCATTGCTTCAAAGCGCTTTATGTCTGCTGGGTTACCTTTATTTTATGTTATGTATATATCTTAGGCCATATATGTCCTTTCTGTAGATTATTATTTTGTTGGTTCAAGATATAGTAGATTGCTATATTTTAAACTAACAAATCCACTCTCAAGTCAATCACAATCAACGGATCCATAAGATGGGTCAATAATTCTTTAGGTCCAAGTTTTTGATCCCAGGTAGAACATTCGTAAGTAAATGTGTGTAGCTACTTTGAGAACACATACCTAACTAGTATTCGATGGCGGAGACAAACAATGTAAGAAATCTTGTGGCACATTTCAAGAAGCACATTATGGCCAAACATACATGGCATCACTAGTCTTATTTGTTGGATCTATGATTTCGAGAGGAGACTAAATGTTTTTTTTTTATTAAATAGACTGCCTACTATGTATGGTATATAATAACTATGTATGGTAAAATTATAATTTTAGATGATACTATGTATTATATGCCAACAAGTGCAGTTAAAGTACAAGAATCATAAAATCCAATCAAATTTTGTAACATGCGTGGCCTTATAAATATTCTTATTCCAATCTTATTGAAAGTACCTACGTTAACTACCAATATAAATTAACCAGTTCACTAGAATAACTGTTTGGACTGCTACCATTCAAATAACATTCCCAACTTTGCAGGGTATTTGTTTAGCTAATATTTGTACGATTTGCTCTATGACTCAACACTATTCGGTATCCTGGAGTAAGTCTTGCAGCCAAATGGATGGCAATGTAGAGCGTTTGCTGAAGCGTTTTCAGAATAGGATACGCGATCATAAACTGTGTTCACTTCATATGGGAATAATTCAAAAATTTGGCTGAGGAGGCTATAGTGAGCACAAATGTAAGTGCACGGAGTAATATGCTCCACAATGTATGTCGGATTTAGGATATTTCCGAAGCTCCAGGAATATATACGGCTGCAGTTTGCAGTCACGAGATATTCGAACGCTCTGCCAATAGCGTGCTTAGTTCAACTAGATAATATAATTCTTTGGAAACCTCCCGTGTGCAGTGCGCCCGATAGGTGAGGGATTCCCTTAAGCGTACCTGAATGGTATATTATAGTACCACTATAAGTTGTAGTAAGTTGGTCAATTCTACAGATTATACGAAGAGTTTGAAAATGGAAAATCTTTTATTAAATGAATATATTTATTTGTTTATCCATACTGTGTATAATAATAGTTTGTAACAGTTATGGTCTTCTATTCTTTAATTCTTCTTTTTAGTCTTTTATTCTTTCTTGTTGTAAACAATTGTCATCGAAGTTGTATTTACTTAGGGTAATGTTACTTAAATGTGTAGGTATTTATGATCTGTGATATTTTCAGATTTTGCGTACTGCTGTCCGTTTTATAAAGCGTCAAACTGATAATTTGCCCAATTTTTCTATAACCGCAATAAATTTTGAAAATAAACCACTATACTTACGCTTGTCATAACACGATTATAAAAATTGTTCTTTATGATGGCAATAAATAGCCACAAATATTCTGAACTGGTTTTAAATTTATGATTGCACTAGGCTTTGACTGCAGCCTAGGTCTTCGTCTTCAATTCTTAGAAGTAAGTCTAGATTCAATTTCTCGTTTACATGGTAGGTACCGTGACGGGTCCAATCGTTTAGAAGTCGTTTTGTTCATCACGTCAGCTTTAATCTACAACGAAAAGGGTGTCCGACACTGGCTGTCCAGTTTATTCTCTGTCCACGTAAAAGCCGAAGCTACAAATTCGAAATAGAGCACATTGAAATTTAGCAACTGTCTGTCGAGCAGCATTACCGACTCCGCTACTGTATTTATAAATATTCGGCCGACGTTTTGAGCTATCCGTCCAGTTATAGGTCAGGATATTTAGAGCTTAGTTAAAAAAACAATAATCACAATTTTGATTCATACGCCGCATATTGGCTGAAGATGTGGACGAAAGATATAGAATAAAAATAGACAAATGTGTACGATATGATTGCAATATTTTTAGAGACATATATTATTGAAAAAAAAATATATATATTCTCAAAAATATCTTTCGTCGTATATTTTTGTAGATGCTTAGATGTAAAAGTATACATCCAAAAAGTCTTCTATTCTTTATATTAGATAAGAAATACTTAAAACAGAAAATGCTAAGAGAACGGACATATGCGTGTATAAACTGTCATTAAAATCAAATTTGGCATTGTTCCAAGGCTCAGAAATATTGTTTGTCGTCTTTGTAAAAAGGATAGGGACTCCAAGACTGAAGTCTGAAGATCTTGGGGGCTTATCTTGTTATATTATACTTTATATATATATATGTCGATAGCTTCATACACTTTACAAACATAGTTTTAGAACTTGAACTTCAAATATAGAATTATTTTCTTCATTGACGAGATACATAAACTAAACGTAAATTGAGCAATGTGTAACAGTAAAACGTTAAAAACTTATTGTAGATCTCAAAAGAGATGTAAGAAAACACGTGGTTTCTCTAAAAATATATACATAATTTTAGACATTTGACATTATTTAGTGTAGACGTGTGGTTTAACGAATTTTTAGCTAATGGAATAGTATACTTCTCGTCTGTAGGCACCTCATTACTTCAACAAATAATTTGTCCATTGACATGATGGATGTTAATGTCACCACTTGTAACGGTATTTAGCACGCCTTTGAGAGAGTTATAAATCTAGGATAGCTTCCTGAATGTAAGTGTTCCTTGTGCAGATCACAGAAACGATTGCGTCAGTAATGGGTGTCTTGAATGGAAGCACTGACATCAGAAGGTTAAGCTCTAAATAATGATAATCCTGATGATATTATACATAATTATATTATGACAGTTGGATAATAGTTTAATTCTTAAATACAAATGAAAGAACGTGTTCAGTTATAATCTAGCTCGTGATTTCCGATTCAGACAGCAATCGTCTCATTCATCTTCGATTTTTTACTCAGATTTTTGACTCTGGTACGGCAGACTGTGAACTGTTGGGCGGCATTATATAATTATATTCTACCGCTTAACAAAATCGTATTTTTCATTGCAAGAACCAGACAATCTCAACAAAACTGCGTTCGTGATGCTCCCATTACTAAGTGTAAGGATTGAAATCTGACCTACACAACGTTCGCTGATAGAAATGGTCACGGACAGATGTTGTGCACGATTATCAGTAGTTGTGACATGAAGTTTACATTAGAAGAAGATGCTATAGTGCATTTGTCGGAGTATGTACTTTATAGATAAATATATTATACAAAAGAAAGAAAGAAATGAATAATTTTAATGACATAGTTTGGTCGAAAATTAGTACTTAAGTACCTAAAAGAGACGAACACAGGTTACATAAAATTATAAATATAATATATGTTGATACCTAGTTACTATATTCATTCATTCATTGTATATATTATACTTTATTAATGCACTTTTATTCGTTATATTGAAATAATACTATAAGCATTAGCATAGGTTTCCCATTAGTTCTAACGATACTACTTTAAGTCGTGGTAGTGTCAAAAGCAATCGAGCGTACCAATAACGTAACTAGAATTTGCTCTGAAAGTTAAAATTAGATCCACAAATATATAGGTACAGAATTCAGTCGACGAGAAAAAGGTGGTCTCCCAAGTTGCTGCAAAGAAAATAGATGGATATTCTATGAGTCATCAGTAAGACTAGGATCACAATCGACTAGTTCATTAGTATTCCTGTGCAGCCCTAAAAATAAACCGTAGTCGTCTACAGAGCCCGAATAAAAATAAAAGCAGCCCACATTGATTGATGTCTAGTCTCAGACACGCATGTTTTTGACGTCCCGCCGTCAAGACTAGCAGTGCCAACCGATGTGCCCTCAGCCGCTGCGAGTTTTTTTCTTTTAAAGCGTAACACGGCCGAGATGCTCGACAGTCACATGAGCTAATGAATTTTAAAAAATTTCTTTCGAACAGGAAACTCTTCGGGAAGTCGTCATTCGATGACGGTGATTCATAGTGAGACGCGGTTCAGACGGCGCACGTTGCGTCGCATCGCCGTCGACAGCGACGACGGACCGCTCGCGGCAGAAATAGGGATATGATTTTTATTTCATTTCTGGAAACGAAACTACGATAGCGAATTGACGCCGATGGCGCCCCCTCCCACGTGTACAGTTAAAAGTGTCGCCGGGAGCAAGTTTTATTCGATATTTTCACGCAGATGATTGAGTTAGACGGCTTGCGCAGGAGGCTGGGACGCAATCTCCGGTGGCGGTGCGGAAGCCTCCCGGCCAGACCACCCCCTGTCGCGCCCGCTGCACCGCCAGACAGACTCGAGAGACGACCCCACTACATCTAATTAATAAATCTGATATAAGTAATTATTATTTTGAAAGGCGTCAATGTTTGAATTATAACGAGTTTACAGAGAGATCGGAATGGATGTTGACAGAATGAAATTCTATTGGTTATCTTACGTCTTGTTCTGTAAACAGAAGATTAAATAATGTTGAACGAATGAGATCGTTTGATCTTGTAATTAAATCGTTAATATTAGCCAATTAATTGCTGTAGTTATATAATAAACAAGCTAATCGCGACAAAACAACTTTATTAGTAATTAAAAGTAAAATAAATAATAATGAAATCGTATTAACCCCCTCGGTGACTATTTAGTTGTAAAGCGAAGTGGTGTTGGTCGCAACGGATATTCGGGGGATATTTTCCGATCGGAGTTAGGGATCTAGTTTCCGCAGTCGCGCGATAAACAAGTTATTGGCATTAGTAAGGGCGGAGGGGGTGAGGATAGGGAGGGTGGGGTGCAACGCGGGGTAACTCGCCCGTGTAATTAATAAACGAACCGAAAGGGAATTTGAATGTCTTTGATGATTTGTGAAAGTGTTAAACGCGACGCGTTAAGATTATTATCACCGATGCCTAACTTAATATTTACCTAAGTGTATAAATAGCGAAAAATCGACGATAGACAGGATTTGAAACTTCTTGTTTTGCACCTTATTTTAAGCGTTGGGCTACCTCCATCACTCTACAGAGTGGAGGACGCTTACCTACCCATGGTTCGAATCCTTCTTGAAATCTAATTATTATTCTTTTAGTAAAATTTATATCATTGAACGTACTTAGCACGCGTTTATTGATAACTACAATATCTTGTGTCAATCCTCTATGCCCGAGTGATTTTCTCGACGGCATATGAAGTCTATCCGCACTAGATCGGCGTATAATGAGGCCTATTGAGTACCTAATCCTCCTCTCCCCCTGGAGAGCTAGGACATATAGGATTACACAAGATGATGTATTTATCAATAAACGCGTGCTGATTATGTTAAATTATATAAATGGGTGATAATGATGATGATTACTTGACAAGCAGAATTTTGAAATCAAAAATATACAATTATTATTTACTAATAGAAAATAGTAACTGGTTTATTTAAGGTGGTTTGGGCATTTACAGAGGATGGATGAACGGAGATTGACGAAACGAGTATACATGATGAGTATGGATGGAAGAGTTGGAAGGGGCCGACCTCGACGAACGTACGACAACCAAGTTGCGGCCGTTCTTAAAAAAGGACAGGTTAAGAGCACCCTAAACCGACGTTCATGCATGAGGAGGTTAATGAACATAGATGAAGCGAAAGTGGTATGCCAGGATCGTAGCAAGTGGAAATCTATAGTCTCTGCCTACCCCAATGGGAGACAGGCGTGAAAATATGTATGTATGTAACTGGTTTATTTACCTATTACTATTGTGTGTAAAAGGGCGTGAACTGCTTGCATATATTTTGCTCCGGTTTACACACTCATATTATTGTCAGCGAGGACGTGTCAAATGTCTCTGCGACCGACTCGTTGCGGCTGCAATAGAATGCAGTACAGTGCGTTGAAAGCGACCAGACCTGTTTGCTTATCTCGAGTTTTCTTACGCGAAATATACCTTTAGGCAACTGTAATAAAGGCGAGAATACGCCGCGTGATTTCACAGTCCTAGATAGCCTTCAGCTAGCAACAGTTCATTTGTTTCCGTTAGCACTTCTGGTCCACAGCTTCTTCGGGGAAGTATCAGATGTTAGAGGCTTTTTGATTAGAACTTCACGATTCGAAGATAGACGATTGAAATCTCTGTTTTGACACTTTGTAACATTGAAGACAAATGGCGCGACCTACAAAGAGTTTTTGTTGTTTGACAATCACATATTTCAAACAAATATTTTAAATATCACTGAAGTGTTAAATGTCTCTTCACGTAGGTATGTATAGATAGTATGTGAGTAGTATTGTAAAATATCATGATTTGTCATTTAGCGGGTCAGTTAAAAATACATAGGTTCAATAACTTTTAACCTAACTAAGAGGTGTTTTCGGAATTTTTTAAGTGTGGAAAACTTTCTAGTCATCGCCATATTTGTTTGTTTGTTTTTTTTTTTTAAAACCTTGTCCATACCTACTAGGATTTTCTCCTGTATCGTGGGTGCTTTTACAAACACAAATTCTCACACACACCATCGCCCAGACCTGGAACAACTATCTGTAGAACATACAAATGTTTGCTCCGTGTGGGGATCGAACCCACAACATGTGGTGCAGAGCGACGTCTTCTCAAACCAGACTTTAAGAACAAAAAAGTGGAAATATTAAACTCACGATTGTGAGTAGAGTTCGTGGGAGAGCCATGTTACGCCGTGAATAGGCCGGCTTGACGAAGTGATACCACGGCCTCACAGAAAACTGGTTTTCTGTTACACCGAATGATTGATTATCCGGAGGCCCATATGAGGCACATAAGATATGAAATAAGCCAACATTGCTCTAACGAAAGGAAAGGTCGGATTGAAGGGCAAAGTTAAATTTGTAGTTGAAAAAATTTTCTTGTAAGTAAGAATCCTTGTAAAAATTTCTTCAATGTAAGATTTTCCGCCTCGGTTTTCAATGAAAGTTTGTAATAACATTGGATTTATTGTGTTTCTTGACAAATTTCATGATACTAGATCATTGAGAAGATCATACTAAATAAGTTTTGAATCAGTTACGAGTGATCTCAAAGTATATTTTTTGTTAAATGTGTAGGTTTTACAAATTGATTCTGTGTGTGAGTGACATAAATGTAGGATCTATATTACTATAGTAGATACAATACCATATAGCGTTGCACAATCACAGACAAAATAACTGTTTATTATTCTTTATTCAGACATAATACTTTTATCGTAAGAATGATAAAGCAAAGTTATGAGCAAAGTTAACATACCATCACGCCCGTATTCCTCGAAGGGTTAGGCAGAGATACATTTACAGTTCGCTGGTGTTTAGGTTCCATGTAATAGGGGCTAGGCTAATTGACATTATCCGGGAACAAAACCACACTCCGAGCTATGACTGAAAATTTAAAGAAAACCCCAATAATAGTTTGCTCGACCTGGGAATCGAATCTAGAACTCATATTGTCTTGTGGTGGTCGCGTAGGACCACTAGACTATTCAAATAATTTGTGTATTCAGTATAACATAATCAACCCATTATATGTCCCACTGCTGGGCACGGGTCTCCTCTCACAATGAGAGGGATTAGGCTATAGTCCACCACGCTAGCCTAATGCGGGTCGGCAGACTTCACACTTGCAAAATCTCTCAGACTTGCAGGTTTCCTCACGATGTTTTCCTTCACCGATTAAGCACGTGATAATTAGTTATTAATACGCACATAATACGCACATAACTTCGAAAAGTCAGAGGTGCGTGCCTTGAATTTGAACTCGAGACCTTTGACTTGGCAGTCCAATGATCATGTCACTAGGCTATTACTGCTTACTCACTGCTCACGTATTGAGTATAAGCAAAGTTAAATTTTAAATAAGCCTTGCAATTTCCATATACGAGTTAACCGTTTTATTAACTGTTCCTTTAATTAGGCTCTTAACCTTAAAATCTTGTATCGTGTAAAAGTTATTATAATTTTATGGTTAAATACTTGATTTTACGACCATGGCGAGTGATCTCTAGTGTGCCCTTTCGGTACTTATAGCTGATAAGAAATAGAATGAATAACAAGTATACGAACATTAATATCTATAAAGTGGAGATGTTATTACTATGATAATGCAGACTTATTAGATAAAGGTCTGTGCATATGGTGCCTTATTGCAGCAGTAGTCTTTCTTTATTTGTTTTAAAAAACGTTGCCCCTCACTTCGGTTTCCTCCTGTATCGTGGGTGCATTTACAAACACTTTCTCATAAACACCAGAACCGGGACAACTATCGGTAGATATGTATGGATAAGTGTGGATATGCGTGTCATGCTTTGCGAGTCACTTGTTTTATCCAAGCTAAATTACGCTGACACTGTGTATGGGACTTGCATTCTTGGTAGAACAGAAAAATTAATACAGCGTTTGCAAAATGCGTGCGCGAGATTTTGTTTTAATGTCCCTCCACGTTCTCACATCACACCATTTTTAAATCAGGGTAACTTAATGAAAATGACAGCACGCAGGAAACTACATCTGGCCACCCTACTTTTTGGTGTTATCTTGACAAAACAGCCAGACTATCTTTATAAAAAATTATCATGGGCACGTGACTTCAACAAAATAAATACCAGAGCAAGTGCTTACCTTATAACAACTCCTAGACACAGAACTGCTGCATTCCGGGGTTGTTTTAAATTCGCTGCCAGTCACTGCTGGAACGATCTGCCTCCTCCATTCCGTTTGTTTAAGTCCGTCAACTCATTCAGAAGTCGTTACAAGCAACACTTGTTGTATATACAAAAACAATAGATATAAGTACCCTAGTGTACCTGAAACGTGGTGAAACTTTTAGGCTTTTTAGGCTAACTTTCAATATAGTGTAGGAATATTTTAATTTGTAGGTCTTTTTATGTTAAAATAGGTAGTAGTGTAGTAGTAAACATTAACAACACAACACACTGCATAAACATACTTACATAAAATCTAATTCATAATATATGATGTATTTTCTTTTTCACATTTCCCTGTTGTAATTCTTTGGAATGCATCTTATTTAAGTACTTATAGTAAGATAATAATAGTTAAGTATATAGTTATTAATATATATAAATAAGATTAATTTTATACAAATATTAAAACCCTCACAACCTAACTTTGGCATATTATGTTGACAATGACATGACATGACATTGACAACTGTTTACTGAACTAAGAGCTGGATTAACAGCGACGACTGAGGTGAAAATTAATTGATTACTGACTCTATGGTACTGGTCGGTGCCTGCGCTGCACATACGCTCCCTTCACTTGTCATAATGGTTATCGTGGCTAAAATTGAACTTTTAGCGAAGTTAATTTTGGTCTATGTTAATGATAACAGACAAATGATGTGGAAGCGACGACCTAATTAGTAAATACCGTAAATCATACCGTAAGTCCTTGTTTATAATATGTATCTGTGGGCGCACATTTATTTTATTTATTAAGTGCTTAGAATATTCTAGCTATTAGTACAAAATTTTTATTTTTTCCTATTTATATTTTATTTTAAGTTGATTGCGTGGTAATCGTGTCGTCGTCCGTGGCATCATTATTCTGGCCCTATCATAAAACCAGCGCTGTGACATCTGAGCATGTGCCGGAATGTCACAGCTTTATGCTGAGATGGGGACCCTTTTTTAGCCTCGCGCAGGGTTGTGTTAATTTGTAGTGTATTATTTATGTATATACTGTTCTGTGCGAGACTTTAAATAAACATTTTTCTTTCTTTCTTTCTTTCTTTCTTTCTAGATCATACAAATATTTGATCCATGTCCCCACACGGATCAAACCCACAACACGTATCCTAGTAGCCGATCCCTCAGACGCTACGCCAAACGTGTCGTTTAGAACTATCTTTTTTTAAACTGCCTCATTAGCCAAGTGGTCCTAAGCGCGACTGCTACGCTAGAGGTCCTGAGTTCGATTCCCAGGTCGAGGAAAGTGTTATTGGGGTTTTCAATGAAATTCCCAGTAGCAGCTTGGAGTTTGGAATTTGTGCCCGGTTAATGGCAATAGGCTCGCCCCCTATTACATGGGACCTAAACATACCGGCGAACTGTGGGTGTACATTAGTACGCCTCTGCCTAACCCTTCAGGCGTGATGGTATGATATGTTTTTTTATAAATTCTATCCCAGATTTTTTTAGATCTACAGGTAGTCTTCTACAGGGTCAATTCAATTCAGCATCAATTCGCTAGAGCCAGATAGTCAGTCTAGATTGTAATCGAACGACATCATTGCCTTAATTGCAATTTGCAGAATGAACTAAAAATAAAGCCGTACTCCAAATAAACATTTGAATATTGCAACTCCTCCTTCTTTTGAAGTCCGTTAAAAATACCTGATTAGTGTAGGGTTGCTTGAGTGTGAGATCCTAAGTGCAATTCTCAGGGATAGCGGTTAGTAGAGTTGCTGGGATATACCGTTAGTAGAGTTAAGATTTGTGACGGTGGTAGTTGGGAAGCCTCCCATCCTATCCTCCTAAATGGCATATGAATATACTCGTATAAATTTTGGGTGAGCGTAAATATAGACATTTGCAAAATGTCTAGGAGTCGCGATATTTATATCTGTATTCCTCTGCCTAACCTTTCGGGAGTAAGGGCTTGATGTTACTTCATGTTATAAAAAGTACTTCGACTACTGACGATGAAGTCGCGGGCAGAAGCTAGTTTCAAATAAAATGAAACGGTATGATTCTAGTTGCACGGTTCCAAAAGGTTGATCCTATGGAGAAGAATCCGGCAAGAAACTCCAGGGACACTCTTTTAAAATAAATTATGTTACAATCTTTACTAGTACAATATTATTACTAGTACGATATCAAGATGTGTGGGCAGTTTACAGCATCCATAGTCACGGGCAGATCCAAGATCCAAGGATGCCGTAAAGGATTCGAAACGTAGGGAATTAAAAAATATCAATACCTACAGCGCGATAAAATCCGTAAAAAGTATTTTTATTTTAGTACCTTCGATAAATCCGAATTTAGACGCAGCTGTGTGAAAAGTCCCTATGCCAACTTATCACAGGTTAGGTTAGGAACAAGCTTATCTTAATTTCGAGTTATTACTGACACGTCTTATATTAAAACAGAATTATTCTAGGATTCAATTTATTATAGACTAATTATAATAAATTAATTGTGAGCTAACTTTTATGACAGGTTTACTGAGAAATTCTCCTCTTCTCTCCTACTGTATTCACCTACTGTGTAAAAGGACAGAGAGAGTGTTGCAAAGTAAAATCCAAGAAATGTTTAAATTTATCAGAAACTTGTTATTTGTCTAGAAGTCTATCTTAGAAGTAAGGCTAACAGGAGAAAACTAAATCAAAATAGAAACCAAAGCTTAATAACATGTCTTTAATCTAATTAATTACGATAGAGTAGATAAAATTATTGCGCTCGTAAACTAATTTTTTCACATATAAAATGTTCAACTTCTGCGATTGTAGAAAAACCATTAAAGTACTTAATTCCCATATAAATACCAGCAGTGCTAGTTACACAGAATATACTCTATACAAAACTGAATAATTTTATTACAAAGATCTCTTGGTCTTGCGCAAACAACGATGTACTGTGAACTGGTGCTGCAAAGCAGGTATTCTTAATAAATTACCACATAAACTGTCCCATGAATATCATGAACTCATGTCCCATTGTTGTTCCCATAGAAACAGACAGGTTAAGTACTTAAAAACCGTTATGACCATCAAATATAAGTATCAATAAATCTATACTTAACATATAAAGCTGAAGAGTTTGTTTGTTTGTTTGTTTGCTTGAACGCGCTAATCTCCTGGACCGATTTGAAAAATTCTTTCAGTGTTAGATAGCCCATTTATTGAGGAAGGTTATAGGCTATATATTCATCACGCTACGCGGACGAAGTCGCGGGCTAGTATAATATAATCATCAAATATAATATAATAATCAAAAAGGTCAGGTGCGTAGTACTCGCAACCGGCGCGTATGTATGAGAAGATGTATGAATGTCGCAGAAGCAAAAGAGGCATGCAAGAATCGTAGCAAGTGGCAGTCTATAGTTTCTGCCTACCCCTGTGGGAGAATGGCGTGAGTGTATGTATGTATGTATAAGTTTGCTTGTAAAAAGGTTGCATTCTAAAAGTTGAAACCTTTGTTGCAGCGTATTTCATAATTATTTTTTTCAGTGTTTAACGTGGTGTAAAATGGTTTGTAGTGGACTTTATTTAATCAGTAATCTGCTGATTACAATTTTCATATAAATATTCTTTATCAGTTTTCTAGAAATAAAAATAACTATGTTTTATTTCGGGTAGGTACTTATGAGTACATTATCTGGATAAAAAGGTCTCGAGAGATAATTAAAAGTTATAAATTATGAGTAAAGGCCTCATAATAGATGGGTATTTAAAACGTGTTTTTCTATACTCACAGGCCAAACATTTTTACACTAATCGTCACTGTCATTACCTACGGACTCTCGTAAATTATTTGTTCAAAGAATTTGGCACAAAAACTTTTTTCGTGCTACGGCCCTGTAATTAGTCTCTGCCTAAATCAATCAACGTTTTGCCCTTTGTCATTATGTCGTTAGTTTCTTCAACATGTGTTCAGAGAGGGATTTTGGTATGTTTTTCATTTTTTTTCAGATTAAAAACATCATATTAGTATTACAACTGTTCTAGTTTATTTGATTATTGATTACAAATGCGTACGTAACTGTCAGTCTGTCTATTTGTTACATTTTACGCTTAAACTGCTATACCAATTTTGATGAATTTTGGTTTAGAATTATCTATCGAGGCATTGTCTCAAAAAGACATTATGGATACGAGAAGAAACACAGGCAAGAGTTAGTAGATAATATTAGTGTTCTAAAACATTGTAAACGTCATAAAAATATTATAATACCTACGTTTTCATGGTCACCGTATTCATAATTCATTCATTCTGTGGCTAATAATCGACACTGCAAGCCATCAGTGTACAATTTAGCGAAAATCGGCTAGTTAGTTAATAGGGACAATTCCTTGAAACGTTTGCACTCTAAGCTTTACCTGCATATAAATGCGTAGGTAGTTAAATTTAAAACTTACCACATTACTAATTACATTTTAAATAAATACCATGCTAGTACAACTCTTTTCCTCGACAGGTTAACCAGAGGTGATGGTACTGATGGTTCAAGGTCCCAATGAATAGGGCGGGAATTTGTTCCCATTAACCATTTTAAACATAATCCAATAAGTTTTCTACTACATAAACTTCAACGTCTGTCAAAACTTTTCTGTGAGCGTTTTATTCCGAGTATTCCGAGTACATCAGAATTCCATTTTCAAATTAAGGTTTTAATTTTTCCTGTGTGCCAGTAACAGTGTTCCCACGACACAAAGTTGATAATGCTGATAATTTCCATTGCAATCCGTCATACGTTGACGCGACGGTATATTGTCTCTGGAGATTTTTCTGTTTTCATATACAGTGCGTATGTTTGCTCAAGTTAAAAGTCTTCTTAACAATCGATCACTGTCATACGATACCTACTGGAATTATCAGAGTACATTGAACTGTTTAGTGTGTTTCGTTGCGTACGCACACAAAAACTTCATTGTGACTATTAAACGATCTGATAACACACACACGTAACCTCGAGTGAGACCTTATCTTGTTTGCTTTGTAAAATTTTTGATGTGAGTACTTAAATATCTTACGTTTTTTGTAGACATATAATGGATCTTTAGTAGGATAAATAAAACATGGAATTTGCAATAGAAAATAGGTTTTACTCACTATCTAATACAGGCTCTATTATTTTTTGATGAAATCGACGTCATCCAATATTTGTCTTACACTTTGTAAGAGGTTGGCAAAGTAAAGCCTAGCTGTCTGAAACTTAGACAGCCAAACCCTACTTTGCTTTCAATATTTCACAAGACTTTAGTTTGTAGTTGACGTATATTAGCGCAGTGGTTACTTGAAATATTTTCATCCAAAATTTCGACTCCAGCTAAGGCCCAATATATACTCAATAATTAACGCTCCGAACAGTGTATAAAATAAAACTTCATTAAAATACTTAATGGTTCCTATTTCTTTTTATAATGCGGTGGGTAAACATTTCGATTTCGAAAACAATCATGCCGTTAAACGTCTTGATTTCTAATCGATCGTGATTCAACTTTTCTTTCATAACAGCAAATGGTTCGCCCTCATTGCGCTAAGATGTCATCATCGGCGTACTACGCCTATTAATAGTAGTACTACCGCACGAAAGCACTTCGCAAATTCTTTCAGGGATCACAAACATGACGGCTAATTCATGTCAATGTATTTCCAAGCGCTGCCACAGATTCTTGGCACTCAATCACGTGGGTAATTCTGGAGTAACATTAACCACAAACAACTCCATTAAATGCTAACTAGTTAATGGCAGCTGGTGTATTGTTTTAGCATCAAATGGAAACATATCACTTGTGAAGTTGTTAAAATTTCGCAGTGGAGGCTTGACGTAAACACCGCAGACGGTGTTTATATTGTCGAGCAAGTTCTTAAGAAACGAGCGCCGTCTCCACGCTTTAGATGAGATGGTTGCGTTGAGATACAAGTGCTGTTTATTTTTCTTAGCGCTCTTTTTCAATCTCAGACTCGCGGAGAAAATTATACGCAGTTCGTTTCTTAGATAGTTTAAGTGTTAGAGGATGGCTGATGTTTCAAGTTAATGTTGTGTTTACGTCACTGAAATTATTATGTCGGATAGTGTAAGTGAGCAGTATTTCAATAACTATTTCTGGTTATTTGATCCGACTGTCATGCCAACCTTTTTGGGGATTAGGGAGTCCCCTAAAGGATAGGCTTTGTGTATTTTCGTGTACCCACTGTTCCGAGTGATTGACACTATTAGATTTTAGTGTGATAGGGGTTGAACCTAACTCTATTAACAAATGGAGTAAGTAGTTTCACTTGGCGATATGTGGGTTATTTTTTACAGCTTACTAAGAGAGGGATACGTAGAGCAACAAAACAGGGTTTATCTTTCAGTTAAAGCATACAACACATTTTACCACCAACTGAAAAGTCTTTTGATGAACGTATATACAACTTAATAATGATGACCTTGAAGTAAATAATGCCGTATTTACGGATTCAGTTTCGTCCCAAATTGCCACAGCAGGGTTTTTCACAGAGGTCTCTGTCCGAACGAGGTTGCAGAGGGATACAGTTCGGTATCCAGATCAAGCAAAGTATTATTGGCTTATCTTTGTATATAATATAGTTTATCCAGCCGTCTTTTCAGTTTGTGGTTGAAGTTTGAGGACCGCGAATACACTAGGAGGCGGTAAAGGGTGGGCTGGTTGGGGGGCTGTAATTAATGAAAATATGATGTTCAGAAAGTAGTAATCTATCTTGATTGTGACTTTGACCTTTTTGTCTTCTTACAGGGTCAGTAGTTCCACATATATTTCGTGTAACGTAGATACTTATTTTTGTCTGCCTATCGGGGCTGGTATCTTGCTGTGGCAATCCCTTTTTTAAATATAATATATTGAACAATCTTACACATCAAACTGCATAATTTTCTGCAACTCTTTAAAACAAAAGGTTATTAAAGTAATCGTGTTTTTAAAGGAGTAGGTACCTATCTATGGTGTTTCTTACCGACTCCTCTTCATAAGAACCACTTTTTGGAACCATGTAACTAGCTACTTTTCAAAAGTAAAGCCTGATTGAAATAAAAAATTTTGACTTTCACATTGTAGCCATTAAATACGTTGATTACCTACGTACATTAATGCAGGTTCTCTATTTAAAATATTTATTTTTTAGAATCAACATTGAGGGCCACTTGCACCAAATTCTATTTAAATCATTCTTTTATGCATTTAGTTAAATATGTTTAACTCCATAAACATAACACATTTAAGATCGTCTTGCACCAAGTCTGTCTTATGTCAATTTAGTTAAATGAATTGAACATGTCGATAAAACAGTTCTCTACGTTCCGTTTTTACATTACATCTACATTACATCATAGAAATGTGAAAAATCTATTAAAACAATTATGTTATGAATAATATATATAAAATTAAATCAAATTTAATAATAATTATAATTAATTAATTTTAATTAATGATAAATCGATGATTTTTATTGAAAATAGTCTGCATATAACGAAACTTACGCCATTATTTTGACTTTTCGTTGCCATGACAACCAATCCAAACAAAGTCATATTTATTTGTTGTTTTTTATTTGATAAAATGAAAAAATAATCTTAAATAGGTGAATAATCTCTCATAGAAATTATTACAAGGCTTCTAGTAGTATTTTATCTCAAAATAAACTCCATTCGTCAGATGACAGTTCAATAAACGGCCATTCATATTTAAGAATGATTTATAGGGTCTTCAGCGTATTTAACTTTGACAGGTCTTTCAACGTATTTAACACGGAAATTATTTTGGTGCAAGACGAATGTTTGACTTAAATCAAAAAGCGTGTTTAAATACAATTTAAACGAATTTAAGAAGTTGGTGCAAGTGGCCCTGAATAATAGTTACGTAATATGAAAGCATTATTTTCATTGGCACCTTAGAATGATACCAAATTACGAATCGGATCGTTAAAGACGCTTCACGGCTGTAACACGCGTAGCCAGCCGTGGCTAATAGTAAGTGCACTGTCAATATGAAGACACCCACACTAATATATTAATGCCATACTGCTTGATAGATGGCGGTGGCGGCGCCACTGTCGAAAATGATTAAGATCTCCTTATTAGTTAACTTTGTGGCTAAGTAATAACTATTCCAATCAATCGATGTGTTAGGTTTAGCTGCACTTGCCGCGGTCATACTGTGGATGGGTGACCATTCTTAACATATTGAGATCAGTCCCTGCCACGCAGCTAAACGTGACATAACTTGACATATGTACCTACGTAAGTGGTAGTGAGAACTAGAAAACCAGTCTGTCCTGCTTGATAACTGCAAAAATATAATTTTTTTCGCGTGTATCATGTACAATTGTACAGTAAGAGTTTATTCTCTCATATCACGCGAATCACTTTTGAACACTTGAATTAATTGTGTGTTCTTTGATTTGAGAGATTAATTGAGATTGCTAGGTTAGCAGTTACAAAAATGACGTCTCGTTGTTATTATTTTGTGCTAAGTTTTTCAATACATATAAAGGTACTTACTTAAAATATATTCGATAATATTTCAGTCTACGTTTCGAATACCGACTGATATCTTAAAATGCTTTGTCGGTATCAAGCCAAATATATAAATTGGATTAATAGAGACAAGTAAATGAATAATACGTTTGATAAACAATGTTTATTGTTTAATAGTTTAATTACGCATAGTTTAGACATGGAAAATAATGCGCTGATGTTTTCACGTATACCTACAGACCAGGGTTTTCAGCGTCACGTCAAATACCACTTAACTACATCCTTATTTATATCACACCTGTCCAGACATCAGAAATTATTCCTGAATTCCATTTCCAGAAGTCTATATTCGTCTAAAAATTCATAATTTATTCCATTAAACTAGACAATATTCAGAGCTAAAGTCTGGGTAAAACGGAGGTGGATAATTTTGGACATGTCAGGCCTAGAGTGGGTCAACAGTGGCGGTTTTATATTTAAGAACAAATGACACGGTGCCTCCATTAATGTTGCAATGTTCGGGCAGGTAGACTCGCTAACGGGGTCGGCGCGGTTATACTTAGAGCGATCGAACCATGCTATTATTGGGCTGGATTGTTTCGGATCAACGCTACTGGATTTCAGCTGCCTTCCCCGCACTAACCAGCGATTAAAATAAAAAGTAATTAACGCTCATTCTCAACATAGATCATTGCCTGTTTATTGATAAAAAACGGTTTGGATTATCTTAATGCCCAACGGGCTTGCACACTACTTGATTTATTTAGGAGCAAGAAATCGCAAGGCAATCTTATTACTGTAATTTATTTTCCAACGTTCTAGTTGCACAGAATTATTATTTGGATGCGGCCACTAAATCAGTTGACAGCACTCGCATTGCCTTTTACAAGTTGGAATTTCGTATTCTGTATTTATTAATATTAAGTAGTTACGTAAATTATGATAGTAATTTGGTGTAATATGAACGTTTTGGTATTACTTGGTGTTTGCGAAGATTTGAAATGGGGAGTTGCACTAAATGTAAAGAATTGTCCTCCGAGCTAAACTATAGTTAGCTTTACAATAAAATAAAAACAATGTTTCTAATCAAAGGAATTTGTGGTCGTGTTCTAATGGAACTGCACTAATACATTTTCTTCTTGTTTCAGGTAGAATTATGCAATAAATTGCACAAGAAGTTCTTTGACTGTATCCCCGATGTAGATGTGGAAGAAACGTAAGTTAACATAACGAGATTAAATCTTAGCTTTAAGATTTTATGAATTATTAATCTCGTATCTCAGACCGAGCTGAATAATGTCGCGTTTGTGAAAATTATGAAATTAATTTCTAGAATTGGTCCAATTGAAGAAACTTTTGCAGAAACCAATTGCGGAATTTAATTTTGCAGTCTTTCTTAACTATTTATTAGATATTCATAATACAATTTCAATGTATAATGAATACCTAAGTACTATCCGTGTTATATAAAAGTTGATTTATAGTCGGTAAAATGATGAAACAAGTCTTTGGTCATGGTTGTCAGGCAGTCTGATCAATATTCGAGTGGGCCAGACAATCAGTGTCAGTCAGTCATTGACCACTGATATTGAACAAATTAATGAGAATCAATCGATGTGCAACGACGCCACCAATCAATTCGTCACTGACAACTAAACGTTTTGAGACAGAGAAAATTTTATCACAGCTATAATATCGATCATTTATTTGTTTACGAATAGTTTTTACTTTATTTACATTAAAGAAGGCTAGAGCGTTTATTTGTATGTTAACGCGAACATACATTATTATTATTATATACATCATCAGTGCATCAGAAATTAATGAAACGGATCGTATGCATGATTTTCTACGTGATTCATTTAAGTCATTCGAATGTAGTAAATCGATAACATAATCAACCCGTTATTCTATCCCACTACTGGGCACGGGTCTCCTCTCAGGATGAGAGGGACTTAGCTACAGTCTAATGCACTGGCCTAATGGAGACTTCTCACATCGTGGTGGAGAAAATATTTCAGGCATGTAGGTTTCCTCACGATGGTTTCCTTCACCGTTTAAGCGCGTACTTTAAATTATACTTAACTATTAATATGCATATGACTTCAAAAAGTCAGAAGTGCGTGCCTTGGATTCGTAAATAGATAAACTCTATATAATACCAGCAAATGTGAGCGGTAAAATATTAAATTTATTCTTAGCGTTGTTTTTACGTCAAAAAAGATTTTTATTCCCGGAATCGCGGCTAAAATTAAATGCGCCAAGAAAATAAAAGTTAATCTTAATGAGCAATAAAATGGTATCATATCAGATTTTTTGCATTTTCTCCAAAATTTAATGTTAACAATTTAAAGAGGGAAAAATTCCTCATTGTAAGCATTAAACGCTTGCGGAGGGAGGGCGGCGTAATAATAGGACATAATATATTCAAGGCGAGTCAAATAAAATTAGCACGGTGAAAAATGTAAACGGTCCTTTTACTGCCTGGAGGACGTGTAAGTATTAGCCTGTACCGAGTGCCGACTTTGCAGGGGAATGCTGTGCCGTTTGCCGCGAACACTCTAAAACATGACACAGAGTCATTTTCTACTTTTCGCACGTAGTAACAGATTTAAATTACTGCTAGTTTGGCGGCCTCGCCGCTACCGTGACGCCACGTGTCTTGGGTTCAGTTTCCACACGAGGCCATTCAATAGATATATGTTTTTAGTTTGTATAGACTTTGTGTCGGTTAATTGTATACAACCTGTAACTGAATAAGCGCAAGACCTCAAAAATGTTAATTAGGATATCGTAATTGTAATAAATCCTAAAGTCATTTTGAGACGTGTACGGATTTTTTAAAATAAATTTGTTGTACTAGCTTAATGCAAAACTGGTGTCTGTACCACAGTCGTACACATAACGACTACAATATCGGTGCGCATACGCATACAATAATAATTTGTTCAAATATACCATAGTTCCAGGTATCGTAATTATCTTCCCTTGATTTGCCTTGCCCTTGCCCTTGTTCTGATTAAGAATCGATTAAGCAACGAGCACACGAATCACTTGATGGTAAGCGATAACCACCGCCCATGGACACCTGCAACACCAGTCAGGAGTCACAAGTGCGTTGCCCGCCTTTTAAAAGGGTTTGGGCCTCCGGTAGCCTCACTCACTCGGCGAAACACAACGCAAGCGTTGCTTCACGCCGGTTTCCTGTGAGACCGTGTTATCACTCTGGTCGAACCGGCCCATTCGTGCCGAAACATGGCTCTCCCACGTTCTTAAATATACTTCTAAAGCCAGGGAAACTACAGAGACTCTGGTGGAGGTTTGTGAACTCTGTTAACCGTGACTAGATTAATTTATTCTGCAGAGGGAGAAAGCCTTGGCAGTATACCTACACGTACACAGTTATAAAACAGTAAAAGTCTCTCTGTCTGTTCGCGATAAACTCAAAAACTACTGAACGGAATTTCGTGCGGTTCTCGCTAATAGACGGAGTGATTCATGAGGCAGGTTTTAAGCAATTTAACATCACCTTGCGATTTGTGGGAACGTGGCAACACAGGTAAAAATCGAGCGGGTCGAATAAATTGCGTTTATCGGAAAAAAAATGTTATTTATAATTCAATATTCACGTATTTAATGTTATTTTCCTAATCAAAACTTTTATTCTGCTACTACTCAGTTTTATCAACTAACAAAAGTCTAAAGAGTTCTAGCTATTTGTTACAAAAAGATACACTTCTAAGGTTCTTTATTTGCGTAAAACTTCTACCATTTATTTATCAGGCTCTACAACAATAAAAGTTTTCTTTTTAGAGAACAAAGCTCAGAATAATAAATCGTTTTAAAGAATTTCTAAAGGTACCTTATTATTTGGCCGGCAGTGTAAGTAAGTACGAACTTCGTCAATGATACTCATTTAGGCTAGCATTCTTAAGTATGACTGCTACGCTAGAGGCCTTGGGATTCGATTCCCAGGTCGAGTAAAGTGTTATTGGGTTTTTCTATGGAACTTTAGTGACAGTTCGGAATTTGGAATTTGTGCCCGCTTGATATCAATAGACTTGCCCACTATTACATGCGACTTAAACATACTGGCGAACTGTGGGTGTACATTAGTAAGCCTCTGTCTAACCCTTCGGGGAACACAGGCGTGATGGTATGTTATGTTTATATAATTGACGACATGTTTGGCGTAGCGGCTGTGCAATTGGCTTCTGCGACACGTGTTGTGGGTTCGATACCCACACGGAGCAAATATTTGTATGAACTACAGGTAGTTGTTCCATCTGGGTGGTCTGGGTGTTTGTGTATGTGAGAATTTGTGTTTGTAAACGCACCCACGATACAGGAGAAAATCCTAGTGTGGGGCAACGTTTTTTTTTTAAAAAGAAAGAAGAAAATAAAGAATTATCTACATTATAATCTGTATTTATCGTGATTTTTATTTTTTTATGAGATAGGGGAGCAAACGAGCGGACGGTTCACCTCATGGTAAGCGAAAACCGACACCCGCAACATCAGCAAGTTTATCCACACATTCACTTCATATTAAAATTAAAAGATCAATTCAGTACCTACTCGTCAAGGTCAGAATCATTCAGTCTTGGCTAAGAGTATTTAGTTCAGTCATTCATTCATGATTTCCCAACACTATCTAACCACTATCAACTGTCTCTGGTTATTAGGACGCAGGACGCCATATTTGTTTACTAAAAAAGACAAGTTAACTGGGATAGACTGTAGGTAATTGTGATGTCACAACTCACTGCGTCATACAAATCAGGAAGGACTAAGCATCACTTGGCATGTCTGTTGTAGCGGCTGAGCGATCGGCTTCTGCGCCAGGTGTTGTGGATTCGAACCTCACACGCAGCAAATATTTGTATGACCTACTAAAAGTTGTTCCGGGTCTGGGCGTTTGTGTACGTGATAATTTGTGCTTATAAAAGTACCCACGATACAGGAGAAAATCAAAGTGTGGGGGCGAAGTGTTATTAAAAAAAAATCAGTCATTCAGTACCCAATTCTTGAAAAAGGTTATAGTCTATTTAACATCACGCTATGTCCGAACCGAACAAGCGGATGAAACTTTCATAATTACTAATTTTAAAATTGATTAATTTTAATTAATAAAAACAATGAATTAAAATCAAAACAAAATAGTTTAGAATCTCTTCTTTAAAAATCTTTAATCAAAAAGTACAAGTCAATTTAAAAAAAACCACTATTGTAGGTAAGTACCTACATTAGATTTGCTACCATTCCTAGAATTACATTACCTACAAAATGTTAAAAGTTAAAACGTTAAACTTTTTCTTCAAAATAAGCTTCACTTTAAAAACACGATTGGAAACAAAGCATTTCTAGGAACATCTGGAACGTCTTCGTGAAAATGCTCAGATACTCCTTTTTTTTCTTTAGCTGTCCCAGTTTGGGCGCCCCAATAGGAAGAGAGTGTGTTTACTTTACGGTTACACAAGTTTTTCATAGCTTTTGTCTCTGATGCTGGCACTATTCAATACGTGGTCCGAATTAAACTGGCATTCGAAATTCAAATTTTAAATACAATTCTTTTACTGTTGTTATTTTCAACCAGCTTTACTTACCTACCCATAATACTGCCAGCCGTCATTATTTGCAAACAAAACACTATCCCTGGGGGAGATAAATCAGGCGTGGACCTATGTTTGATGGTAGGCTGTCCATCTAATTATATCACGTATTACCTATATATGAAGTAGGTATGTAGTACCTATATACATGTTTAAGTATACTGTCTATTATAATTATGTACACATGATAAAACTATAATCTTACAATAAGTATTATTTTAATGAGATCTATACTATAAACACTGCAAACTATTGGTTATCTCAACCTCATTTTAGTGTCAGGTGATCCTAAGCTTATAGACATTCACAAACATACATACATTTATCATGATGCCTTTAATTTCTCCGGGTTAGGCAGAAGTTTCCTAATATACACCTACATATTGCTGGTATAACTGTAATAAATCTTAACTTAATGATTAATTTTATTAATTGATACCTACGCTAGTCAAAGACCTACACTGATCTTAATCTCAAAGTATGGTTGAACGTGCACAACATGAAAACTGACAAACATTTTATAATGGTTTTTTGTTAAATAATATTTAAAATATTTTTTTTAATATTTTTGAGTTTTATGAATCGTGCAAAATACGAAGATCCAAAATTCAAAAATGGAATAGGTACGTAGGTAAACCTCATTCTTATTCTCAACAACCCACAATCTTGTTCTCTTTTCGAATGGTACCTACACACAATTTCCGACATTAGCCTAACAAACGATCGTATTAGCCTGAAAAAGGCTCTTAGCGCTTGTGTAGCTGTGTCCAACATATGAATGGAGTTAATTGGACAATCAGTTCATTGAGGCGTGCTGTGTCGGGCAGTTTGGCCGGCGCGGGCGACGCGTGTGCCAGTTGGCCGCGGCGCCCTGCCCGCTAATCAGTTTGCTGGGATATTCTTGTGGCAATCGTTAGCTTGACGATTGCCGAATTATATTTGCAGAATAAAAGTTGACTAGGAGATGCTGTATCCAGAAGGTTAATTCTGATCGGTACTGTAAGACTTTTGAAAGTAAAATTTCACTCTAGTCTCAAAATATCCTAAAATCGAAATTAACTTATTTTTCTTCTTCAAATATCACAAATTCTTAATGAAATTCTAAATTAACGTGAAAATTTTAATATATGTACCTATTGTAATTAAATCAGAAAGTTGGGTCGATGGTTGAACCACAACAAAAAAAACAAATGTTGACATTTATGACATTGAGATAATATTAGGATTTTAATTTTGTCACTTTTTAGGTACTAGTACCACCGAGTTTATTCCGAAGTCAGAAGTACTTGTCTTAGATTCGAACTCCAGACTTACATCGAGACTTGTCATATCACTAGGCACAGCGTGCAAATATTGCATAAATATAGTACTTATATGATTGAAATCTTACTGTTCAATTATACAATAAAATCACAATACAGGAGCATGTAATTGTTGATTCATTTTATTGCCTTGTTTTATCAAGTGATGTATCTTTAAATATTTGGAGATAAGTATATACAATTATAATTATATTTGCGCACATTACAATTGAAGGAATTCGTTCAGTCAACATTTATTTCATCACAACTTACGTAAAATAAGGTATGTATATTGTCTTGAAATAACTTTTTCGTTTGTAGCGAAACCTAATATTTGTTTCGATTGCAACCGAAATCTAATGTTAGACAATAGAATTTGAGAGTCGTTTCAGAATAGTCCGCCACTTGGACGATTTTTGTCCAAGCCCAACAGGGTGCCGCTAAGTGCTGATTAAAAGTTTCATATGTTGGCAATGAGAGCGAGGCTATATGCTCAAATGAACAATCTCGTATGTAATTCCGCCGGTCTTAACAGATTTTCATTGCAGATTTTGACTATTGGTTTTTATTGAGCTGCTTTCATTGCCATTTTCAACCGATTTAAAAAAAAACAAGAAGGTTCTCCACTCTAAAGTATTTATTTCTTGGTTACGCAACCTCATACTGGGCCCCAAGTCTGCTATTTTGTCGTGTCAAAATCGTCACTCAATGGCTTCAGAATTGTTGATTTTTGACAGTTTTGTCTACAAAATCTGTCAGTTCATATGTCATTGAACGACCATTTTGATACAACTGAAATAGCAGACTTGGGCCCCAGGCCCGTTGGCAGTTAATATTGATGTTGATCGCTCGGTGTAAACTACTGTCATTAGTTTTAAAGGATCCGGATTGGTGAATTAACGATATGGGCTTATATTGATATTAATAGTTAGTGATATAATGTGAAGAATATCGTAAAAAGTAGTGTAAGCGGCAGGAGCTAGTAACACATATATTTTCTTTTATTAGGTACCGACGAGGAGACTGTACGTTAATCCGTTTAGGGTGAGACTGTGTTTGTTTGTTTGTTTTTTATAACTATGATGGTTGTCAGGTGAACACCTATGACAAGCCTTAGTAGTAAAAGACCAAAAGCCTGACAGCCAGTTTTTCCTCAGGATATCGGAAATTGTATTGAGGATATCTGGCGATCTGGTGAGTGGCAGTCGCTTCTTGTAAAATACTGATACTCAGCCACATTAGGTTAGATCGGAAGCCTATTCCAACATTGTAGGAGGATATAAGCATAATGACATCATAAAGTATCTATCAAAATGTTTTTTTTTTTGGAAATATAAATGCTAAAAGGTTTAGCTAAGAAGTAAATATCGCTTGTAACATCAAAATGTTTTTATACTTTCCTACTACAATAACCTTTTCCCTGCGTGGGACGATCAGCTGACTTCGAATATTTTTATTTTTTGTTGTTGTACTTACTAAATCCGAGTCATGATAACATAATCATAATCCTTTGAGCTGGATAAGCTGATAAATAGATAGAGGAGTTGTAAAAATGTTAGTACTACGATGAAATAATCGTATTTTATAAATAGTAATCTATTATTCACTACCTACGCGTAATTTGTATTTACACGTGGATGGAAGAAAATATTCTAGAAACCTCTAGAATAGTTAGTTAATAGTCTCAGTAATATATTATTGGACTAGCGGCCCGCCCCGGCTTCGCACGGGTGGAGAAATCTCTAACTTTTCAAAATATTCTATAGCCTAGTCATGTTAATCTGGAATAATGTAGCATTCAAATGGTGAAATATTTTTTGAAAAAAGTAGATACTCATACATACAAATCTTTCCTCTTTTTATTATTAGTATAGATAAAATGCATAAAATGATTACCATCGCATACCTATTGAATTAGTAAGTACAACGAACCAGTAAAAAGAAGGCGGTAGTGTAGTATGTAGAAGTACTGTCATTAGTGCAAAGAAAATATTTAGCGAGTTATAAAAAAATACCTACCCTCGCTTCACCAAGTTAGTCCATCGTCGTGAGTCTATTCTTGACCGCCATCGATGCGATTTAGCGCAATAATCGGGAATTAAAAGATTGTGGTGTAATTCTGTATTCTGTGTTTGAGTTTGTGAAGTTTAAAAACTATTTGTTTAATGAGTGTTCTTGCTATCCATAGATAAGTTCGGTTCTCATTTTAAAATTACATATTCAAAAGTGTTAAAAAAAGGTTTGTGCAAGAAGGCGAACATTATGCAGTGTGCTTTCTGATGTCGTCATATTTGCCAGGTAACAAGCTTTTATAAAAAAGGATTTAAACACACAGAAATATTGTCCCACTCGTCCAAAAGAAAACAAAACTAGAAACAAATCAACGGTGTTAGCATAACAAAGTAAACTCCGAAGTACTTGTGTTGTTAGGTGTTACCCGGCCGATTTAAATATCCCTTCGCACCGTGTGACGGTTGGTGACGAAGGAACTCCGTTATTCTGCCAGGTTTATTCTGTGTGCATTCGTCGAGGCGCACTCAAGTCGAAAAATCAGCACGCGTGAAGATGCGCCGGTGGGACAAAGACGACAAATAGAGGTGTGAGGAATAACTTCACGGTGCGTAAGCCTGTGCGACGGTAAATTGTCAGACAGGTTGCGGGATCCCACAGATCCCGCAACCTCCAAAGAAAGAATGTTCTTGCTTTATTTATAACATAACATGGGATCTTACACCCTGTATGTATTCTCCGTACTGTTAGGCTAAGGTGTACTGCCGGATATTTTAGATAATAAAATAACTGTAGGTACCTACAGTTATTTTATCATCTAAAATATACTAGACTAAGGAGGCATTTGCCTCCTTAGTCTAGTGGTCCTGAGCGCGATTGCTACCTTGAGGTCCTGGGTTCGATTCCCAGGTCGAGCAAAGTATTATTGGGTTTTCTATGAAATTCTCAGTAACAGCTCGGAGTTTGGAATTTGTGCCCGGTTAATGGCAATATGCTCGCCCCCTATTATATGGGACCTAAACATACCGGCGAACTGTGGGTGTACATTAGTACGCCTCTGCCTAACCCTTCGGGGAAAACAGGCGTGATGGTATGTAATAACTGTAGGCTGTTAGGCAGAGACTACGTTTCATAGACGTTCGTTATCCTTCCTCGTGTATGATCGTCGGTTTAGGGTCCTTACAATTTTTTAGAAAGCCTGCAATTTGGTTGCGATACGTTCGCCGAAACGGCCCCTTCCAACTCTTTCATCTGTACTCGCCACGTGAACTTGTTTTTAAATAAATAGTTTTGTACAAAAATATTAAATTATAATACCATAATCACGAGAACAAAATATTTAAGACCTCAACTGTTTTTACACTGAGTTTTTATATTAAAATTTACCACTATCAACTTGCGTACAACTTCGGTGTACAGTAAACATATCGAATATTTTTGATTCGGATGATCAGGGATGAGCATATTACCACTAAATGCTCATTGAGGAACAAAATTCAAGAGCATATGACTGCTGTGTGTTGCTATGCGGGTGTTATTTTAAAATAAAACTGGTATTTTTTCAACAAATTCCCCCACTCAATGGCCGCGCTGAAAACCTGTCAACACTTGCATTAATGCAATGTGTCGTTCATATTGCTATTACATCATCAACATAAACTCGTGCCAACATTTCAGTAGGTACCGATACAGACGTTACTGTATTTCAACAATACCCAATATCTACCTAGTTCGAGCAAAATTTACTACGTTTATTTATAAGTACAATTATTTCACACTAACTGGTGCCCGCGGTTTCACTCGTACCTATCACGAAATATAATTTGTCTTGGTATTGGTCAATGTATGTAGAAACACAAATTTTCACCCAGACTAGGAAAAAATATTTGTAGGTTATAAAAAAATAGTTCCGTGCTTGTACTAATTGTCTTCGCCAAACGTGCAGTAATCAAATAGTTAGGCATTTTTGTGTACTGAGATTTTAACATACCCGGGAATCTAATTCAAGACTCCAAGATCAAGTCACGCCCGTAATCACTCGACCACTGAGGCGGTTAATGCAATTATGATGCCGTAAATTCAATTTCCTAGAAGATCCAATAAGATAGCTACGCAAAGGCACTTGAATTTTGCGTTTAATATCGCCAAACGGTATCAATTTGTATAATATATTTAAATTAAGCCATCATTTGATATTGAAACTTTGTGTTATTGAGTAAAGTACTCATTTAGAGAGGTTTTGTGAAAGTGTGATGCCAAACCTATCTATAATAATTATTGTTTGCAGGGCCATAACCATACCTAAATCCTTATTCATAAAAATATAAAACGTCTCATAAACTTCTTAGTTATACCTATGTTTTGTTTTCTTTTCTCTGTCACAGAATATCATCTGTCAAAAGAAGACAAAAACATTCTAGCTATAGAATGTATATGACGTTTTATTTTATTATGAATAAGGTAACCCTTCGGGGAATACAGGCGTGATGGTATGTATGTATGTATAAGGGGGTAATTCTATAATGCCTAGTCCACAGGATCTCAAACTTATTTCACCGTCCACTTAGTTTGAGAATGTGTAGTTTTCTAGAAGCCCCCGAAACTTTTTATTTACTGTTACTGTTGTTCAAACTTATAATTATTTTTAACGTGCATTATAAAGGAGAGGATGGATATCTACTGGCGCCGCTCTAAAAGCCTCCAGCGGCCATAAGGGGCCGTTATTACATACTTTGAGAAATCTAGGACTAGTAAGCAGTACGAAGCATAGTTTAAGACTTAAAGGTGCATCTAAAATATACAACATACTGTTTATTATGTCCCTATTAATTGGGACCTAAACATAGGTATTGGCGAGTTGTGGGTTTACTTACTACTCCTCTGCCGAACCATTCTGGGAATAAAGGTGCAATGGTAGGTACAAAATCTGGACTTGCTCTACGAATTCAGATCCTTTTTTTGTGGCACGGAAAATCTTCATGGAGGCAGGGTATGTCGGACTCGTATCGACTAAGAATCGTATTTCTATTTCTTTGCCGTATAGTCATGACTAAGAAAGACGCTGAAACGGTACCACTCCTTGATTAGCCATTTGAATGCCGAATTGTATTTGTACCCTTCGTGTCGACAGTAGTATTTTTTAAATTTTGTTAGCCCAAAACTTCGTCAATTCTATAGCGTCATCAGTGGCAGCATAGAGGTGGCTTTGACAGCAGATTTTGAAGCATACAAAACAGAAGACATGGTTTGTATCAATCATCATCTCAGCCAAAAGAAGTCCACTGCTGAACAAAGGCCTCCCCTAAAGACTTCCACAAGGACCGGTTGTATGTCGCCTGCATCCAACGACTCCCAGCGACCTTCACCAGGTCGTCCGTCCATCTCGTTGGAGGTCGTCCCACACTGCGTTTACCGGTGCGCGGTCTCCACTCGAGAACCTTTCTGTATCAATCACAGTTTCAAATCCATATCAACTGTCATGTATGAATTGACTATTTCAACATTACATCGTATTTACAATACAGGCTCGCAACCATTTATTTAGAAGGTACACATAATAACATTGAAAACTTCATAAATATTAGCAACAGCGCCCTTATAATCTTTTAATTACGCAATAATAATAAATCTTACCAAAGAATAGAACGTAAATAATAACAAGTGGCAGTTAATAATGTCTTATGAGCTAAACTATGAGGATCATCTAATTATTGTGATTTAACTTAATTCTTAACGACTTTATTTGATTACAAATCCAGTCGGCCAACAAATCGGTCGACGTGTCTGAAAGGTAAAGTACGAAGTAACTCTTGAGTCTATTATATGATAGGTAGCTAAATAGGTGGATAAATGGAACAATTTCCGCCTATGAAATTGCTTCGAGAAATGAGTTTATAACGCGTCATAATTTACTTAAATGGGCAAAGAACCAAAATTATAATAATTGACAAGTAAGCTTAATTATATCGGTTAGGTTTTATTTCAGCCTTTTTCGTTTTTTCAGTCGTTTCGTTGTCAGGCGAACCGTCTATCTGCTCGTTTGCCCGCCTATACCATAAAAAACGGATTTTTGGATATATAGATTAATGAATCATAATACGATTCACATTATAATATGACTAGGAATCTTCTACGAGTTCCAAATATGAATTAAATTCAAGGATTGTTTAATATGCCTTTTTACTTTTACCCCCCCCCCCCCGGGTATTTCAAAGCAATGTTGCATGGATTTTGCCATTCAAATATAGTCTTTATTAAACAAGTGGGATTAGATACATTTATAATGTCGCGCTTCAACAACATTACAATACATTTATCTCTTTCTTAACGACAACACATTGGGCATTAAGCCGGCTCAATGTTCATATTTATTTTTGTCTTTTTCGAATTAAATTTAATATATACTGGACAGTTATATCCTGTTCTATTTAGAAGCTAAGTTTATTTTTGACTAGACGATCTGCCTACTTAGACAGAACGCCTAGTCAAGTACTTCTAAAACCCTTGAATGTTTTAGAAGGAAATTTTATCGAGGGAATGAAAGTTTCTGAAATTTTATTGGATTTGATATAATTTTCATGAATATTTGCTTTGAATTGGTCAATTTATTGTTAATCAATTAGTTGATATTATAAATTCTTAAAAACAAATAAAGTGATATATCGTAACTGATATTAAGTAAATAAGTCGTAAATAAAAAATAAATCTACTGACGCGAATCAAATCTAAGAGGCCGCAATACATTACAAAAATGTACTTATTAGTAGACGACACGTTCAGCGTATCGGATTCTGTGACACGTGTTATGGGTTCGATGGAGCAAATATTTGTATGATCTGTACAAGTAGTTGTTCTGGGTCTGGGCGTTTGTGTACGTGAGAATTTGTGTTTGTAAAAGCACCCACGATACAGGAGAAAATCCTAGTGTGGGGCAGGGTTTAAAAACTATATATATAGTCTCAGGCAGCAGGAAACAGGTAATGTAATTTGGTGAAATAGTAACACACAATCTCTGAAGCAGCCTAGAATTCCCCGAAAGTGTAGCAAGACAGCATAGTTTCCAAATGACGTTTTTATATTTACCTAGGCCCTATACTAAGAGATGAAGGAGAAGCCTGCAGCCGAGCATATTTATCTGAACTTTGGGCAGTTAATAAGCGTCCATATGCCTATCCTGCGGCTTTTTATTTATTTATTTACTTGCTTATACTTACCTACGCCAGACCAATGACGTAGACATCTTTAGTGTAGTCAGTATTAAGTACAATAATAGTAAAACTTATATCAGTCGGAGTCGTTATGTGAATCCTCGAATCCCTTACTAAAACTTTCACCTTACCTATATATTGCAAGATGGCCGTCGTAAAAGATGACGAGGGTACCTGTTACTTTAAGTTCTCATAGACAGAGGACTTTATTAAACAAACTTGTAATTAAATATACATACCTATCATACATATAATTAATATCTATGTATCTGTATTACTAAATACATAATATAATCCATCTGTTATCTATTTTGTGCTTTTTATTCTGATATAAAAGAGAAAAACATTTGAAACTTCATTTCAACAGTGATGGCCTAGTGATATGACCATTGGACTGCCACGTTAAAGATCTCGAGTTTGACTCCAAAGCACATACTCACTCCGAAGTCATGTGCGTATTAACACAACGACATATATGCCTGCGAGAATTTCACGACGGGCGCGGCCTGTAAATTCCGGAAACCCCCTTAGGCCAGCGTTGGTGGACTATAGATCCTTCATATTTCGAGAAGAAACTCGTACGCAGCAAAAAAGCGTGGCCAACATGCGAAATAATAATCTAAATAAAATCTTTTCGTGATTTATTCGCATTTTCCATGATCAGACTACAACATTATTTGATTTAAAGAAAAATTATGCTGCGGGCAGCATTCGAATCTGCGTCTTCTGGTTAGATACACCAGACGCTATGACCACTAAGCCACCGCAAGGTCGAAATAATTCTAGATGTTTTTATATACGCGGAATATGTAACTCTAAATATATTTTATTTCCTTTTACAACTTATAAAGTTAACAGCTAACTGGTTTGAACAGCAACGAAAATGGTAAGTAGACCACGACGTGAAATTGTCGTCACACAATTTGGCCCTGCGGCCGAAAAGGTTGACCAACCCTGATTTAATATTTGATAGTAGATTAGCCTATATCAAATTTTAATGACCTTATATAAATAGGTAAAAAATCGATTCGAATCAATGTAGCTATTCCATATTAACATGTTCAGATTTAATGATCCAAGAGTATATAAGCAACGTGATAATTTAGATATTCGTGAATCATTTGTTAGTGCAGCTTAGGCGCCACTGAACTCCGCTAATGACGTAGAAGAGGCGTGCGCGTGCGTCATTCTTAATAAGAGATTGATGTGATTATTATGGCTATAAGTAGGTATGTAGTTGTTTAAGGATATACATAGAGGATTACCTTATGTTATAAAATGGTGCAATTTTACTTATCAATCTCTGGTATTTTATAAGAATAAATCTTAAATTTATATGAGCGGCGTCATCCGCTCAGTTTATTATTTATAATATGTTATCAAATCAACACGTCTATATTCCTGAAAGGTATAAGAAGTTTAGGTTCTGTCCACCTAACATTTCATCGGGTTGTTTTATTAGCGAACATTTAATTTTTCATAGAAAAATTATAACGGGACTTGGAAATCGACCCAAAAACCTCACTCTTAGCAGCCACACTTGTGAAGTGTAGTAGTTTTACATTAATCTTGAGCATTTAATTTTTAGCACTATGAATTGGGATGAGAGCAAATGAAATAAATCATTAAATATAGAGAGATCTGCAATTTTGATTAGAAACTATTTTTTTACACGGAATGGCAAATAAAATCCCTTACTATTTCTTAATCTCCTTAAAAAAATCAAAAAGAAAGAATCCAACAGTTTTGTTCGGACCTAAATAAATTAAAACTTTCTCCCGTTGTTCTTAGTTCACAAGTGTCGAGGTGTCTAGATGGGGAATTGTAAATTGATAATGTAGAAATCCGATCCTCTCACTCCTTAATCTCGTTCACCACAACCGGATCGAAGCGTGCAACTTTACCATCCTGCGCAAGTTTTTAATTTCATTATGCGTCACCGAAATAAGGACTGAACTTTTTACGCATTCTTTATTTCAAGAGTAGATTGAACGAATTACATGGTAATTAATTTACATCGTTATTTTGTTTAGTTTTTTAGTCAGTTTTAAAAAGGAGGAGATTCTGAAGAAAAAGGTGGAGAATCAATGTGATTGTTTATTATATATCTATGTTCGGGATCGGTTAGATAAACACGTACCTTAGTTTTACATGATGAATCTCAAACAAAATAATTATAACCGTAAGTACTGAAAGGCACACGGCCTTCTACGGGATATTTTTAAGGAAAATGACGACCAGGACTTGTATTCAAGCAGAAAACCAATAGAATTACAGAGAACACTTTACAATTTTCAACCACTTTACCCTTCACAACAGTTTTGAATTTTAAATGATTGTTTATTCTTTAATTTTAAACTGGCCAACCCACAATAATATTGCCTTATTGCATCGAACTACCTACTTTTCTACGCAACCCTTAATCTATATGACCAATCGTGAAATCCAAAAAAAAAATCAGCTGTCTCATACTTTTTCGAGTTATGTTAACATGAATGTATAAACCTATGTTTAGTTTATGGGATACAAAAACTAAAATGCACTGTAAGGAAAATAATTACATACGAATGCGATATCTTATTCACTAAGCACGTCTAATATTCTTTAAAGTAACTGAGACTGAGATGGAATATCTAGTTTCTTCTAGATATCAATGTCGCTCTCACTACGTTGCAGTTGTAAAAACTCTAAAAACGAGTTTGTTTAATTAATAATTTAAGTGCTCTCAGTTTGTATGAACTTTGCACTAAAATGGTTCACCTTTTGTAGTCGGATTGCACCTGTCTGGGTATGAATTAACACTCTTGGAAAAACAAGACGCAACTGCGATTAAACCGTAAACAAAACTACTCCAAGTTCCCTTTGTAATCAAGAGCTAAGGCGACAACTTATTTCATTTACATAAACAGTTTAGCATAAGCAAGAATATTTTATCTGACTAACGAACGTCGCACCTCTTGTAGACGTTTTAATTTCCAATATTTAAACGTTTGACGTCAACTTTTGAACTTATTGAAAACTTTTTGATGGATTTGTTTGTATTGTTAAACTCTGTCTTGACATAAAACGATGTTTTGTTGTGTTTCTCTAAACATTTTATATTTAATTGTTGATTTTGATCATCGTTTTTAACACATCTTTATAGCATCTATTACATGTCGATACTGTCAGAGACAAAAGCAAGCTCCCATTGAAAAAATATATAATGATTTATATGAAATGAAATGATATTTATTTCTGTAAGTAGATCATTAGAGACACTTTTACAAGTCAATGTTTTTTTTTTTTTTATAGCTAGATGGCTTCGGCATTTCCTGACTAACAACCTCTGAGAAGAAACACCGAAACAAACTCAGAGAATCATGGTCTCTTTTAAAGTCCAGACATAAAATAATGCAAATAATGTGAGTGGGACAATGCAGGGCAATGTCTGAAATGGCCTTTTGAGGAAAGAACCATAGCAGCTTTAAGTAGTAATATTGCAATACAGTGTGAAAAGATTTGTGAAGCAGATCCTATGTATAAATCTGTAATTAGTTAAGCAGCGTAAGCGGTGGCTCACGGACGGTTAGCGCACTAACCGGGGGTTGAATTAGTCGGCCGACTCCAGAGTCGTTTAATCGCCGCCGCGGCAAAGAAAACGCGCTATTAAATTAACGGGCATCTAGGCTGGGTTAATGGTCGTACACTGGCTTATATAGCCGGCGGCAGATTGTGGAGACATCATGTATAGTAATTAGTAGGTCTTAGTGACCGAACGTAAATTATTTGGCTGGTACCCTTAACTCCAGACCAATAGCTGCGGTGCAATGCTCTGATAATTACTTGCTTAGGACAAACATTTCTTAGCTTATATATTAGGGATTCAATTTAATCACATAAGTAGACCTTTTAGTGACAATTAGTGATAGTATCAACTAGTATTTTTCGTCCTAGGTCTGTATTGCCAGAGGATTGCGGTTATTCTACAATAAAAATACAAAATTTGCAGTCGTGTTATCCCATAGTATACCTTAAGTGTTTCGGCAGGTTTTAAATCATGTTTTTATAATTATTTTGGTTATAGCTAGTCAGAAAGTCCAAAGCCAGTCGGTGATAGCTGATTTCTGCACACACCCTTTGCTTTTACATTTACAATATTGTTCGAGAAACTCCACATGACACTAACAATTACGTCAATGCGATGCGCTTGTTGACGACGGCCGTGAGGTATTACTTAACCGTCATAAGCGCCTAGCGCGCTAATAGGTTCAGCACACGTGTGCCGGCTAAGCACGGAACATTTCACAGGTAACTTGTGAAAAATCACATGAAATACGTTCATAAACGTCACACCTGCTACCGACGTAGACGGCTTCTAATAAAAAACATTGTAATGAAGTTACTCGGTATAGTAAAATGGCTTTTAGAAATGATTACAAGAAAGCTAGGGCATAAAAATGATTATAAATCAAATAGCAAATAACATAGTACATGTATTTTGTGTAGAGATAAACAGTAATACTAGTCACATAAATAACAACTTGTCACAAAAAATCACAGTGAGTGATACAACAGATTTGGTGTATTTTTCTTTTTTATTGTATTAAAACGTTAACAACCACATGGGCAGCCTGATAGTAAGTGGCAACCGCAGCTTATAGACTCCAGCAATTCCGGTGGTATTACTCATGTGTTGTCATCTCGAGACCTCAGTTGTTAAATGCCTAGTAATTTCCCTGGCTACATTCAAATAGAAATACATATTATTGCTTAGCGGCCGAATATTTGGTACAACGGCGTGGAAGAACTTTGCAGTACTTACCACAATAAAATCATTTCAAAGTATCTGTTACTTTGTAACCTAATACGGAGTACCTGTACTATGCACTACACTTCTCTATTTCGCAATACGGCGCTGTATGTCGTTGTAAATACACAGTTGCTAATCGCTATCGTAATCCGGTTCAGTTGCGAGCCCCTCCTGTCATTTTGTTAGCGTGGTGATCATAATTGATGTATTTGCAATGCTTGTTAGCTAGATTTTGGACGGTGCAACGGTACATACGTAGACAGCAGCACAGCGTAAAATAAAAATTTGCAACTCCATAGTTTTTGTTTTGCAATTACGGAATTTTAATGTAGGTACGGTGTAAAGATAATCCTCCTTACCTTAATTCTCCTTGCAGGCCCATCCTGCTAATTTTCTTGACGACGTGTGAAGTTTGGCAACTCAGACTAGGCCAGCATGATAGACAGTATCCTTACGTATGTATGAGAAGACGTATGAATGCGGCAGAAGCAAAAGAAGTATGCAAGAATCGTAGCAAGTGGCGGTCTATAGTTTTTGCCTACCCCTGTGGGAGAAAGGCGTGAGTGTATGTATGTATAATTTTGAGAAGAACCCCGTGTCCAGGATTGCAACAGTAAAAGGAAAAGATTGGGATTAATATCCTATAAGATTAATACATAACCTAGTAAAATCTGTACTGTATAAATGTACATTGTACATAATCTAATTTTCAATAAGCTACTATTTCTGCGTCTCTCACTTTTGGGTGGGTTGTACTCGTGTGAACGGGGCATGGTTGGTGGTTTTCCATAGAGCGTGTATTGTCGGCCGCATCTTTTTGTACTGGCCAGCATTGTCCACGCATAATATAGGTATGTGCATTTCCCACGACTGTGCAATCGTTTGTGTGATGTGTGTGAGACGACGGATTTCTGGTTTCCTAGGTTACGGTCCGTGATCTAGAAAGGCTGTTATTGTCCCGTCTTCCTCAAATATCCTTTACGATCTTTTGTGATATGTATTGCATGTTTTTATTAAGAAGCTATTGTCGATTTAATTTTCACAGTCTTTATTAATGCATCCTGGACCTTGTCCTATATATCTTTCAGTTTTCACATTGCGTAGAAATTAAATCAAAGGCATGATTCCGATTCATACATTTGTTTAGTCTTTACGAAATGCCTGTTTGTGTTTTGTTTGTATGCAAGATAGGTACAAGATTTTCATTCACTCCTCAAGGATAACAGACTTTGCATTTTTTCCTTCCATTCAGTTCGTTATTATCCTATTATTTTTCATTAGTTACAAAAGCCATGCAATTGTCGTATTTTCTTATGCTTACTTCTGCGTCGTCGTTTTTGCTATAGATAAACTTTAATATTATTAAAGACAAACTGTCGGAAAAGCAATTTGAAGCAATCGCTTACTGTTTTTCATCGTCTGAATTCTGTTAATATTTTATTTTAGAAGTTTTATTTTTATTTTCTCGAGATTTTTGTGCAATATTTGTTGCTATTACCTAATACGTTTGGCGTGCGAACTATCAAGTTTATCCTTGTTGTTCCTGGCAGTAAAGCCGATAGGTACACGCCATGTTAAATTATGACAATCCAATAACGGGGTAGGTGGCTCGGCCTGGTCCCAAATTGTCCGTATCGACGTTGGTGCCAACTTCTAGCACAAAGCTGCCTAGCCCGACGCACACGCGCAGCGCTACACATTGCCTCCCCGATGCCAATTGGGTACGTGGCCCACAACAATGCTAAACTATAGCTATACAGAAACTAGTAAGTATATCGAACCTGAGTCGCCGATATAAGCCCCGTAGCTGTGGTTGATTTTTTCTTTCCACAAATAGGTAAATGAACATCTGATGGAATCATAATCATCATTATGTAATTGAGCTATGACCTGCTACTTAAAATTATTTTTTAGATAAAATGTTAGTTATATTTATCATCGTACATAATTAAAAGTAATTATGTATGGAATTATCAATTAAACAGTTTTGTTTTAGTGTAATCTTAAAATAAACCATTTCCTCTGAGTCATTTAATGAGATAATGCACTCTATCTTTTTTTAGTTCTTTTATTGATTAAATTATTTCTGAATATCAGTTCGGTTATGTCACAGCGACGAAGTAATCTTGCTTCGGAATACTTTTCCACTAATGATGTATTTCTGACAAATTAGAAAAGAAATTAATCTATCAATATACTTAGTAGAATACTCATTACTTTATTGCATTCCATAATGTGTACGGATGTAGGTACAGCTTAAAATTAAAGAAACAATTATGAAAATTAGTTCAAAGTAAATAAATGAATAAGGAAAACAGTAAGAGGACCAATATTGTAGAAGGACGTCAAATTATTTTTTGCAATGTTATAAAAAAAATTTCTTAAACATATTGTTTAAAATATAAAGAATTATACTTTGTCAGTAGTAAATTACTTAAACTTATGTCTAACGCATTGTAGTACAGCATATTATACTAAAACAAGTTGCGTATCTGTACTTATTTTCTCAGTCATAAAACCTAGTACATACCTATACATATCTACTCAAATCTATCGAGTTGCAGTATATCAAGTGCCTAAGTGCAACTGCCTTCAACTGTACATGTATGACGCAACAGTCATATGCAATGTAGGTACACTCGCGATACATTGTTCGCTTAATGAACGACCTTATTATTTGAAGGTTTTCTCAAATTAGTTTTTGCTGCAAGTACTTATTTGTTCAACTATATTTCTAAACTGTACTGTTATAGAATGCAATTTGTCGTGTCAAATGTAGATGTATTTTCTTGTTTATTTGATGAATATCAAAAATTCTAGATCCTCCCATGTAGTCGTTAAAGATTTTTTATTTCAAATGTCAATGACTGGAAGCAATGCACTATTTTGATGCATTAGATATATACACACAAGTGTTACGTAGATTATAACTGGGTCATTATTAAAAAAAAAATGAACAGTGTGGATTGATGACGCGAAGTTTGAAAATTTATAATTGACTAGCTTCTGCCCGAGACTTCGTCCGCGTAGCGTGATGATATATAGCCTATAGCCTTCTACAATAAATGGGCTATCTAACACTGAAATCTATCTATACTATAGATAGATTTGTATAAATCAGTTTTTTTATGTCATTTTCATATCAGTCAAAAGTGGCCCACTTTGGTGCTGATTAAGGAAGTTTATAGGTAGGCCATTTATTATTAAAAATAAATCTCATGTTTTATATTTTTTTACTAAACGAATATATTTTTAGATAGATTTTTGAGATCGATATCAATTAATCAATATTTTACCATCGATAAAAAAACCAAAAAGAATGTAGGTATGTAGGTAGTTTTATTAAAATATACCTAAAAACATTCTTAATTCGCTCGTATAAAACAGTCATAAACTTCACGTAAAAGTCGCGAGCGCTAGCTAGTATTACAGTAAAAGATTTTTCTACGGCCGGCAGCGATACAGAGTAATCCAATCTCCATGTATGGACAAAATAAAAATAAAAAGGAGGTAACACTATGGACAGACAATCAGAAAAATATCGAAGCGTGTAACTGCATGAACCTATACGTACGTCGGCAACCAAATCGTATGGAAAATGTATGAATGGATAATAAAATTAACAGTTTTCTTACATATTTTGTACTTTACATACCTAACTAATACCTTGAAATACTTCTTTTATTATATTTGTTTCGGATTTGCTGGTTACAGAGAGTTATGAACAGAGGTCAGTGTAAGGAGAGATTTTCCCAGCAGTTAAAAATGTAGGTTAAAAACAAAGCGCGTTTTTTTTTATGGGATAGGGTGGCAAACGAGCAGACGCATCACCTGATGGATAGCGATAACCGCCGCCCATGGACACCCGCAACACCAGAGGAGTCACAAGCGCGTTGCCCGCCTTTTAGAAGGCTTTGGGCCTCCGATAACCTCACTCACTAGGCGAAACACAACGGAAGCGTTGTTTCACGACGGTTTTCTGTGAAGCCACTCCGGTTTCAGTCCGGTCGAGCCGGCCCATTCGTGCCGAAGCATGGCTCTCCGACGTGAAAAAAAAAATGCGATGTTAACAATCTCTATTTTTGAATATGGAATTTAATATTTGACGGTTTACCATCAGGTGTTCTCTATGCCATTGGTGACATTAAAAAGTTGATGTTAAAATAACATCGTAATCTAAAGGGGCGTTAAAGTACTCTGTAGTGGAGAACGGGATTAACGATATCTCTGCAACGCAGACAAAAGTACTCATAAAAATTCTTTTATTTCTTAGTAGTCTTTTCGTGCAAGAAATTCACTTTTGTTTGAGAACAGAGAAATAATGGTTTGAAACAAAAGAGTATCTATTCAATTTTATGACGTCTGTGATATACTTTGTAATTATTGCAACTTTTTATACCTTAATGATTACTTTTTTTTAATGTGAAACTAACAATAGTTTGACGCCACGTTTGGCTTAGCGGCTTAGCAATCGGCTTCCGCGATCTGCTTTCGATCCCCACTCAGAGCAAATATTTATATGACCTAGTTGTTTCGGGTCTGATAGTATGTGGACACCCATCACCCACGATACAGGAGAAAATCTTCGTAGAGAAAAGCATCTTAGTAAAAAAAATTACTAGATGAAAATGCGAGACGACCTCTCTAAAAAAATTGATCGTCTTTTTTTCAATAAACAGAAATTATTTCAAGTAAATAAAAAACGATCTTCAATTATTTTAACAAATTGACATGAACAATTTGACCTAGAAATCGAAACTGATATATTTGCTTTTACTATGCGTATTTGCCTATTACAAAACAATTTATTAGAGCACAAAATAAATACTCATAATAAAACACAGTTACGAAGATTGGATTCTGTCGCAAAAGTACTTAAAAGTAAAAACGTTGATGTAAAGTAGGTATATGTCGAGAACAGTGCGTAAATGTTTACTATCTCTTTCTTTTTATATAAATCTATCTCTTTCGTTTTATTCACTCACTTTATGATCATAGCAGCTATTTAGTTGAAATGTCTACCATTAAATTTATGCAGTTTTAGTTGTTAGAGTCAATGTGTTTTGTAAACAATCTTTAGTGTAGGTACATTGTATTTGTGTGTAATGTTCACATACTTAAAGACACTGTAATAGGGTATTACACCTTTTTTTGAAAACTGTTTTAAATTAATCCTTAGATCGTAATGAACCAGTAGAATTTTTATTTCAGCTTTATAAAATCGAAAAATGCCTTAAAAACTATTTTTAATTTATGATTTTGAATTTTCGCGCGGAAACGCTAGCCGCCATGCTACTTCGGGTCGTGACGTCACTTTGTTAGTAAACAATACAACTCCAAAAGAGCAAGTAACGTCAAGTAACTATCGGAGTGACATCACGTCGGAATCCAATATGGCGGATGGCGTTTTAAAACAGATTAAAAAAGACTATTTTTGAAATTGAATTATAAAATTTACATTGCATTTTTATAAATAAATACTAACGTTTCTCGTTTACTTTTTTAAAAATCTATCATAAACATGCATTTTTATATTTTTTCTTACATTGTGTAAAATACCCTATTGCGTTTACTTAACAATGACATACCTACTTGAAACTGTGTTTGACATGACTGTTCATGTATTACACTTATCTACTACGTATAAAAAGTAATATTATATTAGTGTATAATGGTTACTGGGCTCGTGACTAAGTAATAAGCTGATCAACTGATCTGCAAGGTTAAGCTGCGCTCGCTACGGTCAGTGTGTGGGTGGGTGACCATCGCGATCCCTCCGCGTCTCCAAAGCGCATAAAGCCGTCGGTCCCGTTGTCATCCTTATAATAGTTGTTAAGTGACAATAGAGTAATAAGGACATTGAGGTATATAAGTATATGTATATTATATTTAAATATACTTTACCAGCTCGGCCATTCCCTTTAAAGAGTTACTGTTATATCGTCGGTACTAAGAGATAAAAAGAGAGCTTGCTTCGCCAATAAGAGCTGACTATGAAATTAAAGACGGTTATAAATTTCAATGTTTTATTCACTTTTTGGCAGCGCTATAAGTAATTGAAATACACATATTGGCTGGTCAGTTTCGTGTAGCTCCAGGTGCTGATAACGTCGGATGTAGCGGACCATGTGACGTCATCCGGCGGACGGCGCTGGACGCCCGGTCGCGTGACACCAATCTCCTCATTGTTGTGTCCGCTGTCAGCAGGACGCAGCAGTCAACCCGCCTGCCACTGAAACAAACAATGTCATATTACGTTGCGTGTTGCCAATATTCCGCTACACAACACGTTGCATGACATGATACAAAATGATCAACTATTTTAAATTTTATTGGCTTTCCCAAAACACACAATAAGATTATTATTCTTTATTGTTTAAAACGTGATATAAATTACAACTTTTAACACGTCGTAAAAACAATTGATTGAAGTTTGTAACTTTGTGTGAATCCGTTGCTATTGTTATTGTGAGTGAAACGTTTGGATACGCATCAAAAAAATGAGGCAGGGAAATATTTTTTCTGGAAACTTCACTGACAAACCGTCAATCAATCAAGCGCGGGCTGTAAGAAAATCGTAAAAAAATCCTCACCTAAGTTTTTTACATATAAATACAAACGTCCGCATAACCCATAGAGGTATCATCATGTACACAAGAGATATCATCATGAGGCCATTTACTGTTCCATTAAGATATACATAAGATATACGTTAAGAAAGAGAATGGATTGTCAATATTATATAGTCAGGTTCGCACTGCACAAGTCTTCGAGAAAAAGTTTTATAAGCGTCGGTAGCCTTATGGCTAGGGCGTCGGACTTGCGATCATGTGGTTGCCGGTTCGATACCCACCCATTGCACTACCGACGTGAACCCACTCGTAACACAAGCATTTTAGCTTAGCACGAGGGGTTAACAAGTAAGATTTAAAAAAAAAAATTCTGTGCCATGCAGGTTTTCTCACGATGTTTAGGTACTGCATCAAATGATTGATTAAAGATAGATAATTAGGTAATACGCATATGATTTCGAAAAGATAGGTTCAAATGTCTTGAATTCGACTTCTAGATTCTTAAAACAAAGCCAGTCCACTCAAAAACTCACTTTAAAAAAAATTATACAGAAGTAAATTTCCCGACAAACCTTTATTGTACTGTTACCGTTGTACTTCGGTACGAATGGACCGGCACGACAGGAGTGATACCACGGCCTCACAGAAAACCGGCATGAAACAACGCTTACGCGTTGTGTTTCGCCAAATGAGTGAGGATAGCGGTGACCCGAATCCCTTTGAAAGGTACTTGTGACTCTGCAGGTGCTGCGGGTGTCCATGAGTGTCGGAATCGCTTACCATCTGGGGATTCGTCTGCTCGTTCGCCCCTATGCCATTAAAATAATCAATTTTCACCAATTACATAATCAACCCATAAACTGTCCCACTGCTGGGCACGGTTCTCCTCTCAGAATGAGAGGGATTAGGCTATAATCCACCACGTTTGCCTAATGCGGGTTGGCAGACTTCACACGCCGTCGAGAAAATCTCTCAGGCATGCAGGTTTTCTCACGATGTTTTACTTCACCGTTTTAAGCGAGTGATAATTAATTATTAATACGCACATGATAACGAAAAGTCAGAGGTGCGTGCTTTGGGTTCGAACTTGAGACCTACGTACATGGCAGTCCAGTGGTCATACCCCAAGGCTATCACTGCTTTCCACCAATGAATTTTCACCAATTATTTATGTATTATTTATTATATACTTTTTAATTAGATTTATTGTCTCTGAAAATAAATATGAGCATCGTAAAATCTACAATAGGTATTTTTTTTTCTTCCAACAATAAATACGACATAAAGGGAAGAATTAAAGCTCCTTATAGCATTTGACTCCGCTGTAATTGTTTTCTGATGACATTGAAGACAATAGGCATCACGTAACACAACTTTATGACATTCAATTACAATGTAATGTTCATCTTTACCCGGACATCATTATGTATCAAATTAGACCTTTAAATCATGGGGTATTATGACGTCATAATCCAGTCGGCTGTACCGAGTTGTGCGTGTGGTCTGAAATAATCCGGTACAATAGGTACTTAGTGGTATTTACAGGAATACTGTTGACCAGGACTCATAATATAGGTTGGTACTGCTCACGTGAGCGTGTTTTAAGTCACGTGTCCTAACGCTCAAGCCCAACGTGGAAACCCTTCTGTGGAACCATGTTCTGTTATTGTTATAGTAGTTGGAAGTTAAATTATTAAAACAAAGTTTCTTCGGACAAGGACAGGAATTAGTTAGGTTTGTAATTAATGAAAAATATTCGTGTTATTATTATATTATACTTATTATAGTCTTAACAACCTCAATAACTAGTCTGGCCGTGACTATGAACGCTGGAGAGGGTTCGTAATGGACGGTTGGTCATATTATGCATAAATAAGTATAACAAGATACATCCGTAGAAAGTAGTTTTATTGTTCGGATGTTCGGATATGTGTTAGCGGCTTCTCAGACAATTTATGATTAAAAATAGGCCCAACACTAATCGCACTTTACTGAAGCTGTTCCAAATTTAAATATTCAGTTTTAGGATGAAAACCACGTTAAGATTTCGCACCACGGCAAACTCGGTGCGCGGCGCTGACATCGGAGGTAGGTTAATGACTCCGCAGAGGTCGTCCATTGTTTTGGTAAACAATGCAGCGACGGCGGGCGTGCCGTCAATCCTTCCAGTTATTCGCTTGACTAGGTGACGCGCCGCGACCCTTTTAGCTCTCACGTGAAAAATATACGCGCCTTACAAAGGTTTAATTAAACCTGCGCCAGTTACACGACATATTTAGCGCGTCAAAACTGCTACGCACTCCTAAACAAACGATTCACAATAACACCCCGATAACCAGATAGAAAAAACATCCCGAAAGAAGAATTTCCCCTAAAACAACGCACTGTCGTGAACAAAACTGGGTTGGAGCATAATTTGAGATCATCTTGTTATGCAGCTCTGAAAACTTACTGCTGAATTGTTTCGACTTGAGCTATTTACGTCGTCCCTCACTGAAATATCCCTTCAATTAACTTTGGACAAATTAACGGGAAAGAGAAAAATATAAAAGCGGAATGGAGTGCGGGCAGAGGAGGGCAGGAGGGAAGAATAACCGGGCTCGCGGATAATTAATGGTTTCATTTATGTTTCTGCACTTGAGAGTCTCGATTGTGCCGGGTTAGGCCGCCTTTTTACTTTTTCCCAGTTTCGGATTGCTATTGTTCCACTGAGACCTAATTGAAAGTGGTTAAGGTTCGGCAATCACCGCCTAAAAGGGAACGGCAAATATAAACCTACTAAGTATATAGAGCGAGTTTTTTTACCGAGGCTTTCTCTATAGAAAACCTAAAAACCGTAGTTGCTATTAACTACACTAACGAATAACGTTTTGGGTTAGAATTCCTTGTGAAAAATACACGCTGTTAAGAATCATATTATCCACATTCAGAAGAATATTCTGAATTTATGATTCAATGATAGAAGGAAAAGATTGTAAACAGGAATCACCTATTTAAATTAGTATCTATGGATTTTCTTTTTTCTACTTATCCATAAAACTACTATTCAGAACCATACAAATAGTTTTTGACATTTCAAAAGTAGCCGTATTTGGCCTTATTGAAATCATAAAAATGAGTTTGATACAGAAAACCGGCGTGAGATAATACTTACGTTGTTTCACAGAGTGGGTGAGTAGTACCCTCACTCACTGTATCCCAAACTCTTTTAAAAGGCGGACAACGCACTTGTGACACTTCTGTAATCGCTTACCATTAGATAATCCGTATGCTCGTTTTCCTCCTAACCCATTAAAAAAAATACACATTTAAATAAATAAACGTAGTTGATCTTGCTGGTTTCTGACAATAATCACCTACTACATCAATTACTATTACTAAAACATAATAAAATAAAACTACTTCTTACGGATTTCATCGCGGGATATTATTTGTGTTGTTCACTTACACCGGTTTACTTTTGAGGTTATTATCGTACATTTGTTCTAAACGCATATGTTTTTATTGCTCCTAATACATCTTATTATTATTCCAGAAAATAAACCACAACAAGAGTTTGTTAGCTCTGTAACTGCACATTGCGATGTATTGCAGAATTGATGCTTCCAAAGAATGTTTCTAGTAGACAGGCAATGTTCTCGGTTTAAATTCTCATAGATCCATCGAGACGTGTTGCCAACCTCGGCAGTTGTTTACTGTCTATGCTTCTAAATGTCATCTAATTCCATACAATGTTACCAGGCTATTAATATGAAAGATGTTCAAAGCATTCCACCTTTGTTGTCGTTTTAAATTTCAGATATGAAAATTATTTTGTTTCATTTGACGTGTACAGAAAAGTGTGTGCAGTCTTAAAATATTTGTATGTAGGTAATGTTCCCTTTTTATGTATATTCAATTGTATAATTTATTATAAAAGAAGATAGACTTTGATTTTAGCTGTAAATTCAGTCATGTTTTTTGTATAATAGTTTTATGTATAAGTAACCTGAATGGTTGAGCCCGAGGCACTAGAAAACTTCTGATAGAACGGACGTCAATGGAGGTTATTGACTCGACTTTAATAAAGACGCTTTGAAGAAATTCTATTTCGATATCAATAAATGAGGTGCCATCATGTGATCCTTATGTAAAAAATAGCCTTTGCAAATTATATTACCACAATCTTTGTGGATTGACTTTTATTGGCCGTAGGTATACAATGTTAGAAGTTTGACAACGCAACCAAATCAATGAAATTGTAGGTACTTGACAGTAGTTTTTGTAGTGCAATAAAGAATATTCTATTCTATTCTACCATAGGGCAGAAATTACACCAGACACGACAAAAGTCATAATTTCTCACTGCCTAAATTATATGCACATCATGGCATAAATTATGTACCAACAAAAGTCGTGTGCTATCCTACACCGGTCCACGAAATCGGATCGAACTGTGTGTGTACATATTGTTATGCAGATTCCAAGTGGGGATTCTAAACGTGTAGTATTGTTATTCAGGACACGAATGAGCCGCGTCACGATTACGGTACGTCCCAACCCTGACCCCATGAACTCAGAGAAATGTCACCGGGACGAGACAATTTTCGCCTCTCGTGATCTAAGAGTATGGCATTTTCATTTAATTTTTTTAGAACGCGTTTTACACGACACATTCGATTTCCAATTTTGAAGATTTGTATAGTTATGATTGAAGTACTTGATGTGACTTTATTCTAAATTTGATTAAGTACGTTTTACAGGTTGGTAATATAGAGAAAATCATATGATAACTATTTATACTTTATGGTAACTATGTTAAATTATTGATAATTATTTATTTGGCAAAGTAACTATATATCTTACACGTGTAAAAAATAGGGTTTCGCAGGTTTTCCACGTGGACACTTTGATCATTGGGTCCATTGAATGGTATACGGCCGTTGACGTGTAACACCTATTCTTTGCGGTAATAACTAAACTTGTTCCTAGAAGGAAAATGCTAAACATTGGCAGTTACTACCTTATTGGAAAAATACATCGCTTCAATGATCTGAAGATTTTCCCTTGAAACATTCCGATGTAAACATTATTTTAAACACGCAAGCACGCTTAATTACATTCTGTGTAAATAAATTTGACTAACTGAGCAATAAATCCTGAAGTTTACTGTAATTTCATACAGCAAATAGCTTAACACGTAAGAAGATTAAAATGATATATCTGAACTTGTGACGCGCTACTTCGACATCCATAATTTTCGCGAAAATGTTTTTCCACTAGGCTCTACCTATTTTAAATAGTTGTTTAATGGGTACGTCCTTAATTAGAAACTGTACAGAGTGAAATTGATGCTCCTCTTCTGATTTAATGAGGAGGCGATCGCGTGATCCCTTTCGCACAGAATTTGCCCCGCCCATCGGGCGGTGAAAATCAATAACATACTCCAGAAGTGCGTTTAGTGTCGTACCTTGCTGACGTTGCTGGCAGACGGATGTAACAGTCAAAAAGCATAGACATGAACATTTTCTGCTTACAGTTGCTTCGTCGCGGGCGGGACTGGTCGATCAGCTGTTTTGTGCGTCTCTGCAATATGTATTGTAACTGTCATAATGTTGTAGGAGTTGGTTAGAAATAGACACCTGATGCGACTGGAGCGCATTACTGTGACATGACGTTGAACTCTAAACATAGTCGCTCTGTAATAAATTCCGACTCATATTAATATCTATCATTATATTTTATCTATCATTAAGTTAGTTTATAATAAATCAAGTAAGATATTAAACTGTTGAAAAATTATGAATTCAGTCTGTGAAGAAAATCTTGTTTATGTATGTATATCGTAGCATTAAAGTGTTCGTGTAGGCTCTCATCCTATTACAAAATGGCTAATAAACATACCGGCGAACAGTGGGTGTTAAATCGTTCATCTCTGCTTAAGCATTCCGGGAATACAGGAGTGATAGTATATTATGTATGAGTTTTATTCCCCATGCCATTTGTAATTTTATTCTTCTTGTATTACTTTCCTTTAACGCTCTACCGTAATAAGTCATTAAGGCGAAGCACACACTTACCAATTAATAGTTCGCTGACCTCCTTAACGGCAGCGAAAGGTCGTAAACAATCCCGAGTGCCACTTACACCATAAAGTTATAAGCTGCTCTTCAATTGAACAATTACATTCTTGAACGTCGTTTAAAACCCCCCGAAAAGCTTTTAGCAGAATTAATATAGCATAATAATTTTCGCGTAACGTGTAACAGAAAGCCAGTTTCCGATAATTGCCGAAGATCCTCTTGGTAAGTTTGCTCAGACGCGAGCACCTGCATTAATTACAAGATTTAGCGTCATCCCCACCATTAATAAGGAATAAACCACTCCACTTTCTTTGTCCGCCTCTGGATCTGTTTATTAAACCGAAAGATTAATTACGATACCGAATTTTAAGAATTCGCAACTTTGTTGAGTCGGCGGTATTCAGAATTTAATTTAAAAAAATTCCGAAGTTTAACGAGACAGGTGAACCGAACTGCTAAGCGCGTTATGAATTTTCTCCTCATACGGTACTAGTTTCGGGAATTTTTCCCGACTCCAACGAATTTTATAGCTTATCTCACACGCGTACCTGTTCATGCAGAATTCATAGTATAAAGATACATACTCTTACATACTTTGTTGCTGTTTTCCTTTACAGAGCGCGTAAATCAAATGTCAAGGAGCAGGGATTTAGTGGCGCACTGAAAAATATTCCCAATCTGTCTACATAAAGTATAAACGTTTATAGATAAATATCAAAGCTCTATATAAATTTACGAGATATGTAGGCGTACGACTGAAAGTCTGACTTTAGCTTTTCATTATAATCCTTTCGCAAATTGTTCTAAATAACAGTTTCGCACATATGTACATTTTATGGCGTATGGAACGTATGGCTCAGTGCATAGAAACGTAAACAGTTGAAACTTAGGTTGTTTCATCACTTTTAATTATTCATAAATCACTTACCAGCTAAGATTAAGATCCCGTTTGGCAAATTTTACGAGTGAAGTTTTGAAAACCTGCTTAAAATGAGACGTGTGCGCAATATTTACCTTATATTTTATGGCATAACACTGTTGTAATTTGAGTTTCATGAAATAGAGGTACAGGATCTATAAATTAGAATAAAAGATGTAGGCGTGCGATTTGGGTCACGTCAGTTGCATTGTCAAATTGACAGGTGCGTCGTAGATCAACTGAGCAAAATGATAGTAAGTACTAGTCGCTTCTATAAAAGAATGACGTGAATGTTGGCAGATCTATTGATCCAACTATTTGTGATGCCGTGTGACACACGAAACGTTGTGAAATAAACCACAGTCGTGATTCATAAACCTATAACGTTTACGAAAATCGACAAAACCTGCCGATGACTACAGTTCTTAATAGTCAGTAGGTAAATTTTTTAATAGAGTAATTTTTTTTTCATGGTAGCGCTTGATATTTGTGGGTATATTGTGGAATTTGCAAAATGTCACTGTTTAGTTTAAAAAAGATTGGAGCGAGTCTTCTAGTACAAAAATGACAATTTAGTTTGACCGCTCGGGTCACCAGGATAGGGCTGACACAACTCGGGGCGCACCTGCATTAATTAAGAGACTTATCCGTCCCATTAATGATAGCAACTGGGTTAGCCATGGCCCCGAACTTCGCTTCAACTTGTACTCTCTTGATTGATTTTGCCAAACAAAACAGTTCAAACATTTTCCATTTTCTTTTAAATCAATCGGAAATCTGTGTTTTTAATCGACTTCAAAAACAGGAGTTCTAAAGCTGTCAGTTTTTTGGTTACGTTAGACTTATATCTTCGGAATATTTTGACATTATTGAGGTATTAGTTCCCCTTGAATCAATAAAAGGGAAAGGGTTCAGTAGTGGCTAGATAGTAATGGCTAATGAAAAAAATATTTATATTTAAAAAAGGAATGCGTCATGTTTGCACATTTTGTCACAAAAGACGTTGGGAGTACAGGACAAAAACACTGGTGAAGTTTTTCTTTTCTATATTCTAATTTTAATTCTTTGTTTTAAGAAAATATACCTACCTAGATAAAATTATTAGGTAGGTATAATATAATTTTCTAGCTGCGTCTCGTTGTGTTATCCACGTTAATCTTGTTTTGCTCATTCCCTTAGGAATTTCATCAAACTTCCGACTTACTGGTCGCTTACGTCACAAATAGCACAGGGCTGTATTTTAAAGTGTTTTATCATCATCAACCTTTTTAACTACTCAATTGCTAAGCACAGTTCTCCTCTCGGAATGAGAGGGTTGGGCTAATAGTCGATCACGCTGGCCTAGTGCTATCCAACACGCACATTGCCAGCGTGGTGAGAAAATCTCATAAGGCTGCAGGATTTCTCACGATTTTTTGATAAACTATTTTAGCGAAATTAATAAATTCATTTTTATTAATTACCTTTATTTACGAAAAGTCGGAGGTTCGTGCCGTAGATTTGAACTCGAAACCTACAATTGGCAGCTAGGCTAAGAATATACTTATTGAGATACCAAAATTTTTCATATTTTATCGTATGAAAAATGTTAATAAAATAATTGTTCAACGAATTCAAACACACGATTCGATGATAAGTCAAAAAGTACGTATGGATATGTAGTTTTATATTTGTTGTATTGTTACTTTTCTTATATTGAGTCGTTATTAGTGTTAATAAAGATATTTTATTGCCTCTAAATGTTCTCTTATAATATAAATTGCTTTATTACATAGTATTTATGTAAATGCGGCCTTCAAACGATTGACCGCGAAAGACCCGAATAATACTTCAAGAGAATTTCTTTATAAATTAATCGCTACGTTAATAAAATTATTCTACTTATGTTTAGGTCATATTTCCATTTATAAAGCCTTATAGTACTCACAAGTATTTTCACATTTGGGTACAGTTGGCGTAAGAGATAGGTGTGCAGGCAGCGAATGATATCTGAGTCTTGAAATCGATTGCATTAAAAATAAAATTATCTGTCAAAATGTTTGCTATGTAGGCAGTTGACAGCAGTTGCATTTTATCAGATTGCACAATCGAGTTTTACATTACACAATCTTTGTTAAAATACAAAATAAATGTCGGATTTCTATAGATGTACAACGTTTAAATTTTCTAGCTCATACATATATTTATTTACATTTTATATACATTTACATTTTGTCAATAAATTCGAAATAATGCTAACTTTCAATATTACGAAGATTCGTTTGCTAGCGCAGAGCTTTTTTCATATGATCTACCTACTTTGGGTAACGCTGTATCATAGAGAATAGAATACTAGGCTGTCCTAAGGTACTAAAACTAAAAGCAGGATCGTCACATGTTATCCTGTATTCATAATAGGTATAATATATATAACTATTATTGCCTTTAGCTACCTTTTATAATAAGGTAATAGCGAAGCCTATTTTAAATAACCAGCTTGAAATAATAGGCTTTAATAAAAATATCTGCGTCTGTGGTCCTTTTTAATATCCGGTGTATCTTTTCTGATAAAGGTGTGGGTTCATTGTGCGGTATTGAGTGCAGACAACAATGTCTATACTCGGTGTGCGCACCGCTTTATGTAGGAAAACAGCTCTCTTTTAAATTGTCGATAAGTTTGACAGTTGAAGATAGGTTGGACGAGTTTTAATGTTTATAATAGGAAGGAATCGCTCTTAAGGAACCGCAGCAATTGCGTAAAAAGTCTTTGCCTTAATAGGTTTTTAGTATCCTAATGTCTGAAAAGATAAATAGTAATAGTAAAACGAGTAACAAATTGTTCAAACGGAGTAGATTATGATAATGAAGTAAATGAGAGAAACTATAGGAACTGAACACCTACCTTTTATAATTTAAATATTCATTGAAGCTGCCACCGTGCAGGTGTAACCCCCCAAATTAAACCTTATTAGCAATTTTTCAGCTTAGCCCCACACTAAGATTTTCTCGTGTATCGTGGGTGCTTTTACAAACACAATTTGTCACGGACACAAAAGTCCAGACCCGGACTTTAATTATGTATGTCATTCAAGAACTGAAGCAGAAGCTGATCGCTCAGCACTGCGCCAAATTGTAGTCAAAAATATTAATTGAAAAACAAAAAAAATAAACTTTATAATCTTAGAATGAAAATTTCAAAAAAAATCACAAAAAGATAATAAAAAAAATAGTATCTACTACTAACATGTTAGATGCACCAGCCCCAACGGATATTTATGCTAAAATGTGGCTCAATCCCTCTTCAGGAAAGAGGCATTAGTGTTGCCAATAGTAACAGATTAGAGAGAGGATACGTAAACAACCAAGGATTACTTGCTGCATCTTAGTCGGCAAAGAACACTTTCTTTTTTAATCAGGTTGGTATAGTGACTCAGCGATCGGTTTTTGCACCTCAGATTTGATCCGCGATTTTTTGTTTCTTTATGTGAAAATTTGTGTTTGTTAACGCATCCACAGTATGGACAATCTTAGTGCTTCGCGATGTTTTTTATATAAATACATTTTTTCATTGTTGAATTTTAAATGGACATCAACTCTCATGTAATAAAAAAAATGTTTTACAAAGAGCTCTGAACTTCCAGAGTTTCGAAATGGAACAAAGCATAACGCGGCCACAAATTAGTTTATTTGTTGTTCTTAATAACGGTTACCATAGCTCTATTCTGTATCGGAAGGGGCTGTCGTCACAGTTAACTGTGGTAATTAAAACCACAATAAATCTTGTCGACACTGCAAGTTAGTGCAACTAACATTTAGACTAGCCATTAGTACCAGCATTAATACTCGGTACAATACATAATTATGTATACGTCTTGAGATTAACAAATCTTGGCAGAGTTCAGAAACATTTTTCTTAACTAATATGTATTTTTGGCTAGAATAAAAAAATAAGTATGTTTTTTTCGTGGTTATATAAATTATATCAGGAGCGATGAATTTATATAGAATTTATTATATATAAGGAGTTCAGATAAACCTAATGAATTCTCAGGCAAAGGTATTTGCTCTAAATTCCATAGAAGTGGAGCATTTCTTAAGTGTCTATAGTGATACTGAGTTGGATTCCTGAAACCAGATAAACATTTGTACGGCACACGAATATTTGTTTGGAGTGTGAATGTTTATGCATGAGATTTGCGCGTGTAATGGCACCCAAGACAAAGGGCGGCCGCCTTATTTAGATAAATCTTATAAGCTTGATGGTTCACACAGTGTTTGCAGATGCAAACACTGTGTGAACCATCAAGCTTATAAGTTCTGTCGAGATGACCAGAAGTAAAATATTTTCTTAGCACAGAATATTTCATAACCTAAAATGTTACCCCAAATATGTAAGTACCGTTCGGTCTCGTGTCTGAACAGATTTAAATAACTAAAATAACAACCTGTGCTTATTTCCACGAACTTGCCCAACTAAGGGTGAGGTTGTCCGTATTGAACACATCTACTATTGATCAAATAATAAATACAACTAGGACGCCTTCACTATCACGCACACGAAGTAAAATAATACAATTTGAATTGTTCGACATCCCTATTTTTATTTGAGTTTTAGCGCGGACTATAAATAATCCGCGAGTCGAGGAGCATGACATGTAAATGGTATTTAAACGCATGAATGTAGGACGATAAAAACTGTAAATTGAAAGAACTTTAATTAGCTAATCGTAAATGACAAAACATACACATTACACGCGATTATGGCCGGTTATGCTACGTTCAATTAGCAAGCTTTATCGTAGCGACACGTGCAGTCACGTCATAGCACACGTGTCCCGCCCGTTAACGCTAACATTCCTTTAATACGAATAGCTTTTTAATACTAAATTAGATGTTACCGATTCCTTTGGTAATCATAAACAGAAACTCTTTTTTAAAAACCTTATTGTACTTGGTAGCTATCACCATGTTTCGTTAATTTGATGAATGTATTATTCGTAGGTACTGTCACGCATGGCGAATGAATTTCAGCTGAAAAGGTTACACTTATTCGTTTTGTGTTTTAGTTCAAATGTTGCTATATACCGACAGATAGTCTCGTTCTTTTTTTTATGGGATAGGGGGGCAAACGAGCAAACGGATCACCTGATGGTAAGTGATAACCGCCGCCCATGGACACCCGCAACACCAGAGGAGTCGCAAGTGCGCTGCCCGCTTTTAAAAGGGTTTGGGCCTCCGGTAACCTCAACTCACTCGGCGAAACACAACGCAAGCGTTGTTTCACGCCGGTTTTCTGTGAGGCCGTGGTATCACTCCGGTCGAGCCGGCCCATTCGTGCCGAAGCATGGCTCTCCCACGTGAATTAACGTAAGAGGATTATGGTTTATTTTGGTAATATTTTTGTTGGGAATAGTGCTAATGCTGACTATTTGCACGAGAATACTTCCATTTATGTACACAACAAGATACAAACAAATAATTTACGTTTTGACTTTAACGATACGCGCGTGATAATAGCTTTTTCTTTTTGAGAGACGAGAATAATTATTATTCATAGATAATGTTACTAATGATATAAATGTTGCCGTGATAAATCTTGCATGCGATATTTTTAAAGCTCAGTCTCATTTACAATTTATCACTGACATTCGTAAAAAAATCCCGTCTTTTGAACGCAGCGTGATCCGAAAGAAACGAAACAACGCTGATACAACAAACACGGAATAGAGCGAAACCCCATTCCGTAAATCAATCAGTAATAAGTATGTTGGTAGGCACATCAAATATGTATTTTCAGCGAAATATTAGCCGCCTTTGTTGGGGATTTCGCAGATATTCCGGTAGGATTAAAACCCAATCTCTTTTTGTTACTCTGCCAGAAGAGATTATATTCGTAACGAATGTACGTTGTTGTATGAAGCTCTGAATATAATATTATTGTCATACAAAGTTGTAAAAATTATTATTACGACATCGCTCAACAGTTTTTATTCGGGGAACTATGATATGAAAAGAAACTGAGTGGTTTTTATATTTTTTATACGTATTTTTACTGTTGATGTTATGTACGATGCGGTAGTGTTTTTGTTGGGAAGTCATGGTGATAGGCGTTATCCAGGATTGAAATGATGAGAGTTTATTAACCCATGTTATATCCTATGTTTAGTCTAATTAACCCGTCTAACAACAAAATGAAGGAAATCTGTTGTTTTAGAGCCCCAGAACCAGGATATGATTTAGTGAATTTAACAACTTCTTCTTCTAGGATTTATGATTTATTATTAAGAATAGATAGAGCCTGATTCTTAACATCACAACCAACTGGGGAGTGTACGCAATAAATTAGAAACGAAAGCATAAAAAAAAAAGCTAAAAATACATTTTACAATTTGAAATCACCATGGTTCACTAATCGTAGGTAAATCCACCATTTTACCTATAGCGTTCACATCTGACAAATTAAATATTCTCCCCATGATGTGACGAATTAAATAAATCAAAATCGTTACCACCTGTCAGAGGACGTTCGCTCAATAAGTGCTCTTTAATGGAAGTGACGCAAATGTTGCTGGAATTCGTGGAGCTATTTTTTAATTGAAATATTGCATTGAATTTCAAGCAAAATTCCAAAGTATCTCACATCATGTTCGTTGAAATGTTTATATTCAATTAATGTGCAAATATTATTGTTAGCGTCAGTTTAATTAAAACACCATGCACCACAAAGTTGCTCAGTGCCGCGGCTAAGACATCGCAGAGGTTTTTCAGGAAAGTTTGTGGAAACATTTTCTAATTTATTTTCATAAAACCATGGTAACACTATGTTATTACAATATAGAAATAAGACTGGCTTAGTATGACGCTGTAAACACGCCATAACATATTTCTCTATCATTATCATTATATAATCATTCATATCATTATCATAAAATTAAAGATAGAGAATCATTATCATCAAGGCAGATTAAAATCTGCCTTGATGATAATGATTTCTGACACTTACCCGTCTACCCGTGACCATGGATGCTGTAAAGGATCCGAAACGTCGGGAATTAAATAATATCAATATGCCGCGATAAAATCCGTAAAAAGTAGAATTTCAACTGGCTTGATGATTATTACGTCATTAGAGTAGTATCTAATAAAACCTGACATACATACAATTAGGAGCATTTTAGTATCACAAGTAACATGCAAACAATTTAGTGACACAAAACAAATAGCTGCCTACGTAACTTGCTTGCTTGTGTTTAATCAGCGGGGCGCCCGCGCCGCTCTGCGCGAAACTCAATAATTTAAGGGTTTTTATCTTTTTATTCGAGTGGGTATTAACGCAGATTCTCTGTACCAATATTTGCACAAGTGCCGGCTGGCTGTTTGATTGCCAATGAATATTTTCGTTGTTTCATTAATCGAGCAATACTGCGCAAAAATGCAGGTGGGTCGCTGGTTGCACTGCTTACTACCAAATGTTACTGTTGTGTAATTTTATCCTCTATCACCTTATCTCTGTACATTTTATTAATTGGCAATTTGTGAAAATTGTATTTCAGTTGATAACGCTATGCGTAGATTATCTTTTGTTGTTTTGGCACGTTTATTTTGAAAACACATTCAGAGCGTTATTGTTTAATATCACTGTTTGTTTCTGTGTTTGTATTGAGTTTATTAAAAATGGGATTGATTTTTCATTTGTTCACCTTTCTGAAAGTTTTTCACGATAAATTTCGATGTTTTATTATTTTTAATACTTTATACGAGTTTATTTTTCATAGGGAATTGGAAATGACGTAATATTGGTTTATGTTGTGTTATGGTAAATAGAGAATAATATTCTTTATTGCACACTAAATACATAATTATTATTAGGTTATAGAATTTATTGCTAAAAGGGATCTCCCACAGACAACCTTTGGATCGATTTGAGAGAAATATATGCTATGTATAGTCACGCAGTCAGTGTGAGGGCGCGGGATACTTGTCGCATATTGTTTGTGATTTACGATGAGGCTGCTAAAGTCCCGGCGTCATGCGGACGTCAGCACGCGTGACGCAGCGCATCACGCACGGGCCGCGCCCGCCGCGCGCGCAGCTCGCGCGTCATTGCTCCCGCGCGTGACTGACACTCACATGCACCCATACTAACGCCGCCCGCGCCGCGATGCTCCCTGAAGTCATGAATTCATGATACACTGTTGAATTATCTATAATATAAAAATGAATCGCTAAATGTGTAGCAAAGCGCAAATCTCGAGAGCAGCTGAATCGATTTCGCTAATTCTTTTTTTATAATATTCCTTGAAGTACGAGGATGGTTCCTACGGAGAGAAAAATTTAAAACATTGCCTGAAAAAGTCTAGAAACAACACTTTTCTATATTCCCATACAAAAGATTCGTAATAATACCTAAAAGTCAATTTGAACTTTAATACCATACTATAAAGTTTAAGTTAAGTTTAAGGGTTCCAGGAAGGCAAAACAATTGATTGACGTTAGTTTCAGGATCGACTGTTAGATGGCACGAAGTTCGCCGGGTCAACTATCTATGCTCCGTCACTATCATCAACTGTTACATAATAATTAAGCAAAATGTCGTTATTCACTACAAAATGCTCATTACGCCGCTCGTACACTATGAAAAGTTAGGCTGGTATAAAAGCCTCATGAAGCTTTGGCAACAATTTGAACGAGCGCACCAGATCGTCCAAATTTAACCGTGCAATATGCGAAATAGTTATAACGTAGATTTTTGTGGTCCATTGAAAAGAAAAATGATATTCGTGTTCCGAATGAGTTAGAAGTTTCAAAACTAAAACCGCGAACATAATTGTTATGGTTTATTTAAATCTGTTTCTCTGCGCTTGCGTCATCGGGCGTTTGTGTAGAGCCATCATGTGACTCCGCCACTATTCCCGTTATTTTCCAATGTCTAAATTTGATCGGTATCAACGACTCTGAAAATATGTGTTGTTATTATGCATATTGTGAAATATGTTGGCTTGGCTATATGTTTCAACTAACTAGTTTTAGCTTCAGAAATGGGGCTGATCTTGGTGAAAAGTAGCCTATGTATTATTCCAGACTATAATCTATCTCTGCAACAAATTTGATCCAGATCCGTTCAGCCATTCTGGCTTGAAAGATTAACAAAATCCACACATCCTCACAAACTTCCACGTTTGTATTATTAGTAGGATTATAATATTAGTGGTGGTGAAACTTCTAGATGTAGGTACCCAATACCTTAGGAAGGAATGTAGGATAGCAATTGGATGTTCTCTGTCGTTATTTAGGATAGTCGTAAGCGTGATTGCTCTGCTACAGATTCTCGGTTCAAATCTCAGGTCATGTAAATCGTTATTGGCTTTTTATATTAATTTGTCAGTGGTGCCGTGGAGGTTGGATTAATGCCCAAGTAGGTTTGGCGACGGGTTGACGGGTTGACGACAACGGGTTTGGCTCCTATCAAATGGGAGCTAAATATACCAGTGGTGTACAACGGTACATTATTGCGTAATTGAGGTATAAAAGCATGTTGGTATTAAACATTGCTCGTCATAAAAATGCCAGTAAGATATAAAAAGAATAATTATCTAAAGAATTTACTAGAGTGATGTTTAGTTTGTATCTAAATAAAACGTTTCGTTGAACTTTATCGTCGTAACAACACGAGCAACAGATAAATATGACTTCGTTATTGTCTTTATTAGCTTGTTATAAGAGTGACAGTTCATTATTTGACGATATCGAGTTGAACTTCAATGCCAATTGCTTTTATGATTGTTCAATTAAATCGGTTTGCGAAGATATATTTTTTTTTACCTTCATTATCATTATCAAGCCATTGATGGGCACGTGTCTCCCTATCAAAATAACTAACACGCAAATTGTTCAAATTTTAATCGTGGGGAGAGTCACGAATAATATTACTTCGGCACGAATGGGCCAGCTCGACAGGAGTGATACCATGGCCCCGTAGAAAACTGGCGTGAAACAACACTTACGTTGTGTTTCGCGAAGTGAGCGAGGATTCCGGGGCCCCAAACCCTTTTAAAAGGCGGGCAAAACAACATGCGGCTCCTCTGGTGTTGCGGGTGTCCATGAGCAGCGGTAATCGCTTACCGTCAGGTGATCCGTGCGATGGTTTCCCATAAAAAAAGTTAAACTATATTGAAATAAACCTAAGCACTTTACGGCTTTTATCGCGTTATATTTATATCTATTATATTCCTTGGGGTATGTCTTTAGTCCACTACGCTGGTCTAGTACGCCTTGAATCTACACGCGAGAATATCTTACAAGCACGGCGGCTTCCACACGATATTTTTCTTATTATTAATTAATTATACGAGTAATCATAAATAATTACAAACATGATTTTGAAATATCTGGTTGGTGGTCTGGGTTTAGTACTATCTCGAGATTATAATAATGATATCGCTAGAGCCTGGGCTATCTATCTCTGATCAAAATAACCTATCTAGGTATTTTAGTAGATTAATAAAAAACCTCAAAAAAATAAATTCTAGAAAAGACGAGAAACATAGATTTTTTAATTTTGATAAGTAACGAAGATAATTTTTCTTTACTTTGAAATATGAATGCGCAAATTTATTGTTACTTAAACTTTGTCTTTCTCCTGTTGTTAGAACACATGAAAAATTGTGACCGTCACTATTGTCACAGTTTTTCATTAATATTATCCGTTGCCAAATTCTATTAAGATAAATTAATGGGAATTTTAATAAAAATAAATTTAAAGTATTTTGGGCGTGTGTCGAGAGGAGATGCGTCTCATTATGTCGAGGGGCGTGTGATAAATGAGCGTATTGGAAAACGCCTTGGCACGCCTCACGCGTCACGATGACGGGATATAAATGAGTTTTATATTGTCTGTTCTCACCTAAGCCCATCTCTCAGCTCGCCCTGATAACCGATCAGGAACACAACGAACGTCTAAATGTCGACTTGTTTCATTCATTTTGCGACAAGACCAACTTAGACAGCTAGTTGAAATGTTTGGCTAGTATCCAACGCTGTAAATTAACGCCTTTTTTATTGTTTTCAGGTAAACCGCTGAAAGAGATGTTTGGGGAACAAGCGGAAGCTTCAAGATTCGTGTTCTTCGTACCGTCTACGTACCTACAGTCATAGTCTAATATAGCAAACTATTGTTATTACTGAGTAGGGGCCAAAATTGTAATGAGTTTTGACGAAACTAACTTATGTACTTACGTGTAGGGACAGGCGCCGATGACATAATAAATTCTGAGCATAAGCTTAGCATTTTTATTTAGATAACAATAGAAATTCAATTGTCTAGACTCTATTTGGTCCATCAGGCTAGCTTAAGTAAAATCTAGATTATCGGATTCTGGTAACAATAAAATTGCGGTAAGAATGTTGTGGCTTAACAACAAAGGGTCGTAACGGAGACAATGTAGACGCAATTACATGAAACTTGAAAGTAAGAGGCAGCAACGATAGAAGCAGACTAAACAAACATCAGGCATCCACTTAGCGACTATTGCCAAACTTTAATATAACGTGTAGGTGCTCGGGACGTCACAGTGTTGCTTCAAGTGGTTTTGGCAAGCAGGCGGGCCGACGTCTGCTCGACTTAATCAGGCCCCACCTTAACTGGGCTTAAGCTGAGGCACGAGACGAGCAAAACTCGTAATGAGTCGGAACCGATGAGCGCAGCCTTACCGTCGTTCTGCCTGCTCAAGTATTGTTAATCGCGCCATTTTCCACTTGCAAATTTTATGTGAGATTTTTAAAACTTCAGACAACGTCAGATTTTTTCTTGATTTTCAAACTAATTGCAGCCAGAGGTTTGAGCCAGAAAATTTTTTTGAATTCACAAGCTGCTACAAATAAATATTTTGTAGACTAAACTTTTATACAATGCACTTCATTTGCGAACGTATAAATTGTACAGACAATAGAAACTGTGGTACAACAGTGAGTCAAATTACGAGAGATCCACAATCGGCACTGATTCCAATCTATATGCGATCGCGGTACACAAAGTAAGCAGTAATTTGCGACTGGTAGTCACGTAGCGTGTTGCGCTTTCCGAACGGCGATCAACAGGCTTCGAAATTTGAAAATTACCCCCCATTCGAGGCAATAAATTTGTTGAGCTGTCGTTGGCAAGTGGCGACCATTCGCGATTGTAGATTGATTCGTTGATTGAAGAGGCCCATTCGTTTTAGCCCTGTACCGATCGGCATAGTCTTAATTGCCATCGGAGATTGCTATATCAGAGTCATTATTGTTTCAGTGTGAGCGTACCTTCACATTAAGCTATGTATTCACAATCTGCTATAAGTGTATAATTTATACAATTAGATATGTAATTACAAATGTCGTCTCTAATCATGTTATAGTTTAAAGTTATAATAAGCTTTTTTGCGTTCAACTGGAGATCATAGACTACATCACAACATTATATCGAGTGTAACAAAACTGCTGCTTAGTTTTTATTACGAACAAACGTAACCCAACATCATGATACCGTAACAACATCATCCAATAAAAACCACACGCTCTTTTTTCCACGAATCAGCATATGAATATCTAATTAAGTAATCCTCTCTAACTGAGCATAGAGTAGGTGCGAAATCTGGTGAAACTGTACAGGGTAATGTGAGATAATCAGAGGCTCCCCCGAGGGGAACGTCAACATTTTCTTTTCCGTGTTACTTTAGTTCTGTGAGACTTTTTTATTCAAGTGACTACCTTTTACGGACACGGTTCGTAACTTAAGATGATCTTGAGAAAAAAATGGGGGAAATAATAAGGGTAGAGACATTATATATTTTTTTGTATATTTTAAAAAAAAAAATGACTGATTTTAGAATGGAAAAATCAAATTATTTCTTATGTCGGGACCCTGTCTGCCATATGTCAGGCCGGTTTTTTTTAGTAATTTTTATTAAGTAACAAGAATCTAAACCTAACGCGAAAGTTTAGACATTTATGTAGACAGTCGACAAAGACAGAGTTTTTTTTCATAATTTAAAAATACAACCAATACAATACCTTTTCGTTTACGTTTGCAGTATCAAATATTATTTACCTACTCCATTTTATAAAATCATAAAGTAATTGGTAATAAGATAAATTTATTTATATTTGGTGATCACGAAATATCTTATCATTATTTTGTATTAACAATTTGCAAAATTGCTTTAGATATGCATTATTCTATTCCAATAAATTGAAATAATAATTAAAATACTGTTCCTTGTACTAGCTGTTTGAAAATACTGCTAAGATGTCAAGCAGTCTACGATTACAGGCCGAGGGGAGAGATGTGCGCGCGAGGCATTGTCGCTCTCGACCCCAAACGACCTACTTTATCCGCCTTAGACGATTTACACGAATTGATTTTTTTATCAGATATTTTTTTCTTTAGACAGCTTAATTTCAGATAGTATTGTCTCTTTAGCTTTAATGATACTTCTTTTTTGAAGTTCTCTGGATAAAGTAAATTAAATTAACAATAATATTTATGAAAAAAAATTGTGACGAAGAATAAGACAAAACACATTATCTACCGTTTATTATACATTTTATTTTATTATAAATAATAACCAAAAGTTGTTACAATGTTACATTATAAATAGGCATCTACTAAGATTTTATATATCTGCTCCTACTTATACCACTCAAACCTATATTAAAGGCTATTATTTATTTGATATCCTAATTGTTTTTGGCGTTACTAATAATTATATTTTTGATATATGGCAATTTCTATCCGCTATAGCTACACAGTTTAAATTAGCATTTTATTTGCTCGATTATAGATTTGTCGCAGGTTTTATCAACACAGACTATTTTCGTGAAACAATTTAGTTAATGCCTAGGTTACATTTGTTTTGCATATAAAATACATAAATTCCTACTAATCGCACATTATGTTTAAACAATCGTATATATTGTAGTGATGCAATTAATCTGTATAACGACTGTATAAATTACTCAATCGATGTAGGTCCATTGTAACTTTTCCTGGAAGGAAAATGTTACATCTTTCCAGTTGCCAGGTTTTAAAAAAATACGAAAGGTCTGCATTTTTTTTATGTCGCTCATGATAATGCAAGGTCCGTGAGATATTTCTTTTTGTATTTCAATTCACATCAAATCGAAGTCACATCATAAATCGAAGTAATTTAAAATAGCAAGTAACATTATCCAGCAATATCTTAGTCGTTTTGGAAGTAGACGTGTGCGCAGTTTCCAGCTTGGTATTTGTTAATGTTACAGCAAGATAGTTTATTGTCTGGGGACTTCACGGTCTAAAACCGATACATGTCGTCCATTATTTTCGCACCATTTGAATTATTATGTGTAGTCTGTCATACTAAAATCGACTTAGAGACATCTGCAAATAGATTTGATCTAAAGCTAACATTTGTTTAAATAATTACCATTGTGCAATTAGCTAGTGTGGACGGCCGGGTTGCAACATTATATGTATTTTGTTTATGTTATGTATAAGTCTAGTCATGAACGCGATTGCTACGACAGAGGTCCTGAGTTCAATTACAAAGTTTTATAAGGTTTTGAAATGAAAATACTTTTTACGGACTAATTAGTATGTTATTAGGTATTTCTATGATATTTTTATTTCTATCTTCATTATTTAACTACAATTTCAAATTCAAAATTCAAATTCCAAAGAGATATTCAGCAATATGAGCAGATTTCAAACATCGGCTGTTTCCCAGCCGAGGCAAGTAGCCGGTCGAGAACCGCTCCGTGTGTAAGTGGCCTCGGCTGACGCGAACCCATTCACTGCTCGATGACACTTATAAATTCTTTGACAGATACAAGGCTCGGGCCCCCGCCACTCGCCATCTTTCACATCCTGAAGTACACAACCTTTTGATGTACTAACTTCATTTTTGTATTTTGCAATTTTTAGGCTTTCTGTCTTGCGGGCTTCTGTGAGCCTTAGCTATATGTACCTACATTTTTTTATTCAATTCGTTTTCATTTGCCGTTATCGGTGGAAGTAATTATTTCATCATATTTTTTTATTGATAAATATTTCTATAGTATTATTTTTCATAATTCTCAAATACAGAGAGTCGAAACAAAATAGACAGAAATGACATTTTATAACGCCCGATTAGTTAAAATTATACACGAATCTAGTCTAGTCAGGAATTCTACCGGATACCGTCGTGACCTATGTCATTATCAGCGGTAGAACGATAGAACACCTCGACTGACCTCTCGCAGATTAAGGGCGTTTACATGAACTTCATATGTTTATCGCCATATTAATAACTGCTTCTTACATTACCTGATAATTGGCATGAGTTCAAAGTATAAGCAGGCTCAAAGTACGGAGTTTAATTAATAGTTATTTATTATAAATTGTAAATTATAAGCGCGATCCAACTTTTTATGTTACTTTTGTGTTATGTTATTTATTAATACGTGCGTGCTTTTTGTGAAATTTTAACGTTATTTTATATGTGCTATTGTTGCTCATTAGTCTTCAATACGATTAGCTTTTAACTGCTTTAAGCTTTTTTTTATGTTTTTTTTTCGATTTTGTACTACAGACGCTTTAATCCATCCAACTAAGCTGATGTCATGCGGAGATGATTTTATTTCTATTTAAATAACTAGTACTGACTAAATTCAAATTAAATAGCTATTTCAAGATGTGCACTGTACAAGCTACATTTTTTCTCGTTCACATTACCATCACGCCTGTTTTCCCCGAAGGGTTAGGCAGAGGCGTACTAATGTACACCCACAGTTCGCCGGTATGTTTAGGTCCCATGTAATAGGGGGCGAGCCTATTGCCATTAACCGGGCACTAATTCCAAACTCCGAGCTGTTACTGGGAATTTCATAGAAAAACCCAATAACACTTTGCTCGACCTGGGAATCGAACCCAGAACCTCAAGCGTAGCAGTCGCGCTCAAGATCACTAGGCTAATGAGGCAGTTGCTCGTTCACTAGTAATCATTATGTCCTCTAGTCAAGTAACGTCAAAGTGTCAACGTCAAAAGAAAGTGTCAAAAGTATCCTTATTGCAGTCAAAGCGTTTGCTATCACGACAGAACACAATTATTAATCAACAACAGCGGCATAACAATCAAGTACAGCACTCAACCTGATATTGAACTTGGCCCTTCCCTTGCCTTCTTAATAGTAATCATTAAGGCTAGGAATGCTTGTTGCTCTGTTACTGTACACTTGACCTTTGCCCCGACGGCCCTTAATAGGAACTTTATTTACCTATTACGTACGCAAATTTATTAATTTTGTAGGAAGAACGTCTTATTAGATTTTAGAACGGTTTTATGCTGGTATCAATTGGCACAATTCAAATTTATATACAACGAAATAAAAGTAGCAGTCTTCCGAATACATTTTTCTCCGTTAAGATTAAAATAATATTTTTCGAGTATCAAGACATTATTTACACTCCGTTTGTAGAAAAATTTAATTATCTTAACTTAAAGAAGTAATAAATTTCAAGTTCTTGTTTTGTAGGTCGCAGTGTCGCTTAACAACAGGCATACTGGCGATCAAACGTCTATCCTATCTATCTATCTAGCCTATAAAAAAAAACCTTTTTTAAATAAGAGTTGCCCCCCTCTTGGATTATCCTGGGAAAGTTAATTAAAATTGAGCTCTTTTTATATTACGTAGGTTTACGGTGAACATTAAATACGTTGAATAGAAATTCATCAGGGTTCTTGACCCGGTCACCGCGGTCGGTCTTTTGCGGTGAGATCGTCATCCTTTCAATTCTTGATGGCCCTCGAGAACGCTTCGCGGCTCGCCAGCAAGTATGCGGGCTAATTCAAGCGTCTGTATCAGCTGTTTGCGGCATCCTTTCGCCTCATTAATAGTTACACACACACATACTGGTTATGTTAAATTTGATAATGTAAGGCAAACTACCCACACTTTCAGAGTTCGAACCAGATACGCTCAACGATTGATCGTTTCTCTTGTTAACTGAGCTGTGACCCTTAGATTTTGTAATAGTAGAAATACATACCATCATCTGAAGGGTTAATTGACTGATTTATAAAGAAAAACTATACCTATGTGTAAATTTGTAGCAACTTTGAAGCGGGGGTAGCCTAATGGCTAGAGACTTGCAATCATGTGGTTGCCGGTTCGAAACCTACCCAATGCGCTACCGACGTAAACCCACTCGTAACACAAGCATTTTAGCTTAGCACGAGGGGTTAACAAAATTAAATTAAAAAAAAAATATACTATGTTCCGAATAAAAACGCTAATATAAATTGTAGACTCGTATTGTCACAATCAGAGATTTTTAAAGATTTTCACATTTATCTATAAAAATATATGTGCAAATATTGATATGTGTTATCAATCCATCCATCCTCACAAACTTTTGCATTTATAATATTACCTATTAGGATATATTCTTTCAGTAGTCATAGAAATACCTATAAAGATTATTTAGATATTTTGGATAGGTCTCAATCACATTATTATTGTTAGGAAACCGTTTTTTTTTATTTAGGCATTCCTATGAAACATTTTATGGCATGCATTTCAAGGCAATGGCAGGCAAATATTTATATCTTGTTCAGTAGACACATAATTGCTTATTTTCTTGTCATTAACACTTTTTTGTCAATAAATTTATTGAGCAGTTTCATTATCTATCTATACTTACTAATATATAAAGCTGAACTGTTTGTTTGTTTGCTTGAACGAGCTAATCTCAGGAACTACTGGTCCGATTTGAAAAATTATTTCAGTGTTAGATAGCCCATTTATTGAGGAAGGCTATATATCATCATGCTACGCGGACGAAGTCGCGGGCAGATGCTAGTACTAATATATAAAGCTGAAGAGTTTGTTTGTTTGTTTACTTGAACGCGCTAATCTCAGGAACTACTTTTCCGATTTGAAAAAATCTTTCAGTGTTAGATAGCCCATTTATCGAGAAAGGCTATAGGCTATATATCATCACGCTACGCGGACGAAGTCGCGGGCAGAAGCTAGTCTATATATATAAAAGAAAGTCGTGATAATTACACTATTTATAACTTAAGAACGGCTGAACCGATTTGGGTGAAAATTGGTGGAGAGGTAGCGTAGAATCAGGAGACGGACATAGGATACTTTTTATCCCGTTCCCGTGGGATGTGATGACCGACCGAATTCCACGGGGGCGAAGCCGCGGGCGGAAGCTAGTAATAGGATAAATGTTATAGGATCGCATAGATTACGAGCAACATATATTATACATTTTTATATCTATGTAGCAATTCGTTTCGGTGGAACAGTTCCCAATGATTTCTATTTCAATTCGTGTTATTTATATAAAAATAACGAGACCATTAAAACTCAGTGCAGCCCTACAATTCGCAAAATTGCAAGTGAGTACGAAACTTTTCGATGCATTCATTAGTGGTTTCAAAGTTTCTTAATCCCAAGCTAGGATTACCCCGCGGTGCTATAATATTCCTCATTATTGCACACAGCATGTTTCTCCTCACGTTAAAACAACTGAACATGCTTAAAATAAACTTTACGGTTTAAAGCCTTTGTGGTTTTACAATTCGTGTTGTAATTATTTTTAATTTATTTAAGAAGGGTATCTTATTATGAAGGTGTAACTAGTAACGTTATGCTAATTAATTGTTTAACCATTTATTTGAGAGTGTCTAAAAAGAAACTGATTTAAAAAAAAAATCGAATGTTCAAAATTGCATTATAAAGGTAGGGAAACTTGATGTTGGTACATTTCAAACATTTCTTTGAATGACTCAGGTATACAGTATTTTCCAAAGAATCTGGTAGAATTATCATATCAAGGCACAACATACACACTAAAAAGTTTCTTAATCTTGAAGTTTATAGTTTCAATTTTTTTTTTCCAATTTTTAAAATAAATTAGATGATTGCATCAAAACATTTTGTCTAGCATCTAGTAACAAACTTATCGGCTGCCGTCGTAAAATAATTTTCCGGTATAGACATAACGGTTTTAATAAATATTAGTAGGAATTTCACTTGACAAAAGTTTCATAATTATCGTATCCCTAATATAACTATGGCTTTAAATAAATATCATAAAATTGTGTTGGTTTAATTAATTAAAGTGTTTTAGGGTTAAAAGTCTCTATTTACAAAACCTCTAAGAATTGTGTTGTCATTTAAAATTAAATTAGTTGGTAAAACTTAATATTCAACTTATTCTGAAATCAATTTAATGTTTTGTTTTCTATTACTGAAAACTTAATTTTACGCAGTTTAAATTAGTCTCGCTAACACAAAATACGATATGAAACTTTTAATTTGTAAATGTTAATTTCGTTCCATATTAATTTATACTCAGCTAAACAGGGTTGCTTAATATTTTCATAAAACGACAAATTTAATAAAATGGCCGTCACCGTTGAATAATTCAGTCACGGTGAGGAACGTTATACATTATTTATGATGATGACATGTCGTAGGTAACATAAGTCTATCTTTGGTCTGCGGTTTTGCATCTCGGGCACGTCTCGGCAATATTGAGAGGAAACTCGCAGGTACTCCAGGACCCCACTTCACACGGGAACGGAACCACGAGCGCCAAACAACTCAACGGACACGTTAAAGATTGAGTGACGGACAGTTTCTGGGGCATTTACCCTAATGCCGCGCGATAACTTTTAGCAAGTAATATTTAAACGTCTTTAAAGTCATGTCGCTGACAGATTACGACATCATAAAGACAAGCCGAATACGTTCTTAACTTAAAATCTTTTTAGAGTTGCGTAGGGAAATAAAGCCTCTTTGTAGTTTCAACCTGTCGACTGTTAAAGCACTGTATAGTCATAACCGTTATTATATTTTATTAAGTATTCTATAAAATTACTTAGAACTTTATTAAAATTGTTTTCACGAAGTTTTGGACAGTGAAGTGTACTAATTTATCAATCACTGAGAATCAAGAGTACTGAAGTAATCATTTATAAAATAAATTGTAAATATTTCCTTTTTTAATATCTAACAACTTAGGAAACAATCAGTGTGGTCGCTTAGTGATCTACTTTTATTCTGGTCGCTGAATCGGTTCCCATACGGAACGAATATTTGTATCGCTTACAGGTTATTCTGGCTCTGGGTGATTTTTTTAATAAACATAGTAAGTATAGAATATTTGAGAAAATGCGAGTGCAGGGCAAAAATTCAAAGTAAATAAACAATTGAGTCCGACGGAACCTCATTTTTCTGCCAACAAGCTCTTGTACGACTTTTGATACTGGTGTACCTCACCAGAAAGCGCAGGTTAGAATCCTGCTTGCGAGTCGAATTTTTCCTTCACTAAAAATAACTTTAAAACAAACAAATTTACAAAAAGATAATTTATTATCTTATTGAATTTACGGGAGGAAAGACTATCTATAGCCTCTGCGCCATAAAAACTCCTTGGCATGGGCCAAACAGCACAAACGAACCGCGTTTTCACCGAATTAAGCCAGCAGAACAAACGTCCTTAGAAAGCCGAAGCCAAGTGAACACAGCTCCAAGACTTAGTCTGAAGACAAGAAGCGTAACGACCTGGAACTAAAGTTCTCGTGGACAAGTGTCTTGTAAGACTCGTTTCTAGCTAACTTGTAGAAACAGATAGATAGTTAACGTTACGCTGCATGAAGCTTAGCAGACTGAGCCGACATATATTGGGATTTATATTTTGTCATGTCCTGAATCGCTTGCACTCTTTGGAAGTTGCAGGTAGGGATGTACTTAGTTGGCTTTATTATCCTACTACTTAATATTATAAAAGCGAAAGTTTGTGAGGATGGATGGATGTCTTTCTGTTACTTTTTCACGCCAGAACGGCTGAACGGATCTGGATATAATTGGCACAGGAATTGATTATAGTCTCGAATAACACATGGGCTATTTTTTATCTAAGATCGGACCCAATTCTGAAGTCCACGGGGACGAAGTCGCAGGCAGAAGCTAGTATACTAATAATTATTCTGTACATTTGTGTACCTATATTACGGAACTTCTCCGAAGCGACGAGACTAATATTGTTTTGGGTTGGTAGGTAGATTACCTGGAGGGAATAGATTCATAACTGGACCTGGTACGTGGCGCTACAATCGGGTTCTAGGGCTGGACAACGTCCGCTGGGCTCATTACTAATTTCGTACAGGCGAAATTGTTCGATAAATCTGAAGTGGGCGTGTAACAGTTAATGTTTTAAAGACTCCTAAAGTTATGCACCTAAGATTTTTTGAACATCAGACCCATTAACTGTCCCACTGGGAATGGATCTACTATCTGGATGAGTCCACCACGATAGCCTAGTGCGGTAGACTTCACACACCGTCGAGAATATTTATCAGGCGTGCTGGTTTCCTCATGATGTTTTCTTACTCCATTTAAGCAACCAAGTCCAATAATATTTGTACAATGTTGCCATTGGAGCAAACGAGTTCTTGAGGGGAGACTGAATGTGGCACGCCGCTGGCCAGGTGGAGTGACGACTTACAGAAGGCAGCTGGCAGTGACTGGATAAGAAGAGCTGAAGATTGTGCTCATGCTATTCACTGGTTCCTACATCCAGCAATGGAGGAATACGGGCTGCTGAGAAGGCATCATAAATTCCTAAACATTGAAAACTGACACTGCCTAAAATTGTTATCTTTGAGAATGTATAGACAGTAAGAAAGTAATTAAGGAATTTCTGGGACTAGATATAAACAGATGAAAGCAAATAATACCCGCGAAAAATATAGCTAGTATATTTATATTTATTTCTACGATTTTATTACAGGATACTAATGGTCTGTTTTCGTGCACTTAATTACATTCTTTGAATTTAGATGATTTTGAGGTAAACGACATAATGGTTCATTATCTTTGTGCGTGATAAGGGGTATCATAATTACTGTTTTGGGTGCATGCGGGGCGTCTGATTCATGGCTACATGCACTGACATTAATAGCTGTGTTAAAAATGTTAACTGAAATGTTTAACTGCGGTTTTAGTACGTATAATTCTGTCCGCGCATCCTATTATTGTCTAAACACATTATAATACTTAAGTAATACATTGTATCACTAATTTACAAATTTCACCTTACCTAGCTAAAACTGTGTCAACAACGTGGGAGAGCCATGCTTTGGCACGAATGAGCTGGCTCGACCGGAGTGATACCACGGCCTCACAGAAAACCGGCGTGAAACAACGCGAACGTTGTGTTTTGCCGAGTGAGTGAGGTTATCGGAGGCCCAAACCCCTTTAAAAGGCAGGCAACGCACTTGCGACTCCTCTGGTGTTGCGGGTGTCCATGGGCGGCGGTTATCGCTTTCCCATAAAAAAACAAATACAATTTTCAGAGGTTAACCTATTGATTGTCAAACTCACAAAAAATCTTCTATTTCAGGTTTCGAATTTTAAAACCGAGCATGACTATACTTTATACAAAAGTTTTGTGTATTATATTGAGGTGACACCTAACTGCAGCCAACAGAGAAAATTTAATACATAAAATAAAGATCTCATATAGAGCCAGCCCTCCAACATTACAAGATCTAAAATATATGAACCGAGATTTGTCAGATGAAGCATATATTATTAGATACTTATTTTGCAAAACTTTAGATGAAGTCGAAATACATTGAAGTAGGTATTTTAGTCCAAGCACAGAGCAAGCAAACAAAGTCTTTCGAAATCTAGGTACTCGTAAAATTCAATTCACACGTATTCTCTGTCGGGATAGCAACAGTTATATAGTACTACAACATTTTATTGGCAATTTCATATTAGCACGAGCTGTTCATTACACAGTGCGCATGATCATAACAAGGCACATTGCGCTTGATTCGAAACACATGCGCGCGCAGTGACGTAAGGAATATCCACGATATGATTCGGTCTATTTAAAATGATCTACATTTCTGTAAATGCAAATGGATGATTGCACGCTTTTGCTTCATAGACTAGTAGATGATACTGACTTCTTTTGATTGGTTAGGTTGGTAGTGCTTTCTTTAGCGCCAGGGTTGTCCAAATTTAAAAAGTAGATGGGAAGACGGGCACAGTAAAATCTATATCATGTATACGTTCGGTGAGAGGTTTGAAACTGAAACCTCCAAAATCTTAGGAAGTTTTTTTTTTACTATTTATCAAATAAAATATCTTGGAACACGTCTTAATGTCCCAAAGCTCGAGAATATTAATTATATTTTTTCTATTGTGACTGTAATTTATTACCCGACCGGTTACAATTGAATGTACATCCTTCTAAAAATAATATAAAACACAAACACATCATGATTCCAGAACATTATGTCACAAGTCACTATGAATAATTAAGATTACTTACATACTCTTTCTTAGACGCTCAGTAACGAAGAAATAAAATGCACGTGGACTTTTTTATCACGGAAATCGAAGAACTCAAACAAAATTACGAGCGCATCTTTATTTAGATTGGAGTAGTTACGACTTTATTTTACACAAACAAACATACAAGTAGGTAATGTATTGTCTAGTATTTAGAGATCGTAAACTACTAATCCATCGTATCCTACATCGGGGTATATAATTTAAGTACTTACCATGATTTAATACGAAATCATAATTTCCAGGAATACAAATGAAGTGGTTTTAGAACGCGGTGCGTGTTTGCAAAATTATTTAGCGAATCATTTCAATGGGAAATGGAATCTGGTAAAATATTGTGGAGATGTAATATTATTATTATATAAACATAAGTAAGTACTATCAGTCCCGAAAGGTTAGACAAATGAAGGTATTTCGATATTTAAGGTCATTGTGAAGGAAAACATCGTGAGAAAAACTGCATGCCTGAGAGATTTTCTTGACATCGTGTGAAGTCTGCCACTGCACTAGGCCAGCGTGGTGGACTATGCCTAATCTCTCTCGTTCTGTGAGGAGACCCGTGCCCAGCAGTGGGACAGTATAATGGGTTGATTATGTTATGTATTGTCATGAAACGGTAACAAAAATTTGAGCTGCTACTGAGAAATTCTCAAAAAGAGCCGACAGAAAGAGAGAAAAGCCTACACCCTTTACCCGACCTGGGAATCGAAACCAGGTCCATGAGACCGTAAGACCATTTAAGCAGTATTAGATATTATATATTTATCATATTTATGACAATTACCCCAAACATATTTTTTTTTTCAGCCGTTAACGTCCCACTGCAGGGCAAAGGCCTCCCTACCCTTCTTCCACTCCTCACGGTTTAGAGCCTTCTGTGGCCAATCTTTACAATAGATGTCCAGCTCATCCCGCCATCTCCTTTTGGGCCTGCCGCGACGTCGTCTAACGTTATGTGGGTTCCACTCAGTTGTAAGTTTTGCCCACAGCTCGTCTGACATGCGGCAGATGTGACCAGCCCAATTCCACTCCACTCCATTAAGCTTGCAGCTTTCTGGCCCACGTCGGCAATCTGAGTTCTGGAGCGCAGCACACTGTTCCTTATACGGTCTGATAGCTGGACTCCTAAGATGCTGCGCTCCATGGCTCGCTGGCAAACCCCGAGGGCGGACTTCTGATGTTTCGTCAAAGACCAAGTCTGAGCACCGCACCCCAAACATATACTTTGATATAATAATTTGCGTTTGTAGGCACAACACAGTAGCATTATTTCTTCAAATGCTGTCAAAGTAATTATTTTATTCATCAAAGCCCGTATTGCCTTTTCATTTTCTTCTGTCACTTTAAAATACACATTGTTGCAACTAGAACTACTAATTTGTAAGAGTTGTAGAAGTACTAATGACAGGCCAAGCTTGACATCTACCTAATAATATAGACTTTAATATGAAGAGAAATATTGAATATGTAGGCAAATCGATATTTGTGTGACGCTAACGTGTTATTTTACGTAAAGTATGAATTAGTTCTCACATCTATTTCAAATGAATAAAGTTTGTTGTTTGTTTTTCTTTTTGTTGGTATAAGTGAAGGTTGTACCTAATATTATAAAAATCAGCGCCAAGCACAGACTGACCTGGAGATCCATTTGATTTCCATAAATTTTAGTGATACGAAAAAAAATTGGATTGGTTACCTAGGCGAAGCAAGTACCTATTGTTTTTTAAAATGTATACAAGATTTTTTTTCTTTTTACTATTTTGTGTCCTATATGTGTCCTATCAACATTTCTATAGGCACAGATAATAGAATACTAGTCTATAGGTAAGTTTCTTTTTTTCTGTAACAAGCTTCCATGAACACTGTAGTGAAAAAGGTTTTACCTACAGATTGTTTTGCGGTTTATTTAACTTTTTACATTTTCAAACTTTTAAAGTAATTTGGGCGCATGTTTGCGGTGAAACTGAGGTGTTTGGCACACAGTCCATTTGCTTTTATTTCAAATTCAGAAACAGCTCAGCTTCAACGTGGCATTGTAGGCAATAACCGTGAATTACATTTTAATCGCGTTACCTAGGAACGTTTAGCATAAAAAAATATTAATGTCACTGAACCCATCACACATCGCTCTCCGCTTTACACACCTAAGATAAAGAAGTAAAGTGACTTTTTGTTTTCAACAAGTGGGTTGACCCCCGAATCAGCTGTTGTAGATAATTTAATTATAATTATCAGCTGATTGTGAGGTTAACGCTCTGTGTCAAATTGTTGAATCATTGCAAGTTTTGTTTTCATTTTACTGTGTGATTATATATCCATCAAGTGTGAATAATTTTGCCAATGAATTTAAAGTTTACATCTGCAGTACGTTAGCAAGTGGTTTTGTAAATGGGTTTACAGAAAATTGGGGTTATACATACATACATACCATCACGCCTGTATTTTTTTTTTTTATTAAACGTTGCCCCACACTAGTATTTTCTCCTGTATCGTGGGTGCGTTTACAAACAGAAATTCTCACATACACAAACACCCAGACCCGGAACAACTACCTGTAGATCATACAAATATTTGCTCCGTGTGGGGATCGAACCCACAACACGTGTCGCAGAAGCCAATTGCTCAGCCGCTACGCCAAACGTGTCGTCAAAGAGAGTCCCCGAAGAGTTAGGCAGAAAAATTCCAAGGCAAATTCCTAACTTCGAGCTACTACTGGGAATTTCATAGAAAAACCCAATAACACTTTGCTCGACCTGGAATTCGGAACCCAGGACCTCTAGCGTAGCAGTCGCGCTCAGGACCACTTGGCTAATGAGGCAGTGGGGTTATAAATGATTCGAATTTGTGATGATTGTCATATACTTAATAATTACTACTACTCACTTGATATTTTTGCAAAACACTTATTTATATCACCTGCGCGACCGATCGGCAAGACGAGTACAGTTATTTCGAACACCCTGTACTCAGTACCTACCTTTGTAATTATTTTTAGAGATTGTCCTTACTTCTTGTTTGTGGTAGTAATTCCGAGTGATTAACGGTCGTGTTGTTATGTGCAATTCTGGCAATAAAACCATCATCATGTATCGTTTTGATGCCGTCAATGATTTATCCGAACACTTGTAGTTTTGTCATAGGTCTTGCGACTGGAAACGTCGCAGTATTAATTTCTACTGTCAACAGACGTCCAGTCAAATGAGTCTGTCTGTTAATTTCTGGACAGTTATTTGAGGAATATTGCTGAGAAGTAATTTAGTGGTGTTGCACCTTGCGTGTTATTGTCATTTCGCACTATAAAGAGAAACATAATGTACTTATTTATTAACTGATTTCAAAATGGAGGAGGATGTTCGCAATTTGACTTCGTTTTTTTACTGCTATGTTGCAATATGTTCACTCGTATATCTATATTTATATAAAAGAAAGTCGTGTTAGTTACACTATTTATAACTAAAGAACGGCTGAACGGATTTGGCTGAAAATTGGTGGAGAGGTAGCTTAGAACCAGGAAACGGACATAGGATACTTTTTATCCCGTTCCCGATACTTTTTATTCCACGGGGGCGAAGCCGCGGGCAGAAGCTAGTAATCGATATTAAATATTATTTTTAATGGATAGAATATACCTATGTCCTAGTTGATGCCATATAAATTTGATTGTTCCCTGACCTTCTTCCGTTTTGAAGATACACCTTATAAGGCTTGAAGTCGGATCTACCATGTACGTATGTATGTATATGTAGTTTTCATTGCATGATTTTGCAATCGTGATTGTCGAAACAGTGTTAAAATAGAAATGAAGCGGTAATTTCGGTCAACCACATAGGAGCATTTTTGATACTTTCGTCTTCTTCTTATCGAATCGATAGAAAAGGGAAAGAGGAGCAAAATAATAGAAATAATACCTACCGCCGTATGTATCTAAGTTCAACGCTGTTTGTGACGTAGTATATGTGAAAATTTGTGTTTATAAATGCACCGACGATATACGAGAACATCAAAATGTTGGTTAATAACTCATTAAAAAATAAACTATTACAAATAGACAAAAATATTCAAGTGCTGTTTATTTCCAAATTAATGTGGGTGTCATTGCGCTATTTGTGATGAAACTTGCGACACATTATGTACCTAAGTACCTTTTAACGTCAAGATTGAGGTCAATTACGCGAATCACGTGCGAGTAATTATAATTATCAATGAAACATAATTTTTGACGTAACGACGCGTCACCGTGACGCATTAGTGCGACTCGAAGACGTCAGAATTAAATACGTTTACTTTTTACTATAAATAATGGTACAGATATAATTCTATTTCCGTAACCGTGTAACCAATCGGATTGTCCTACGGAGATAAATGATAACCAGCTTTCGCTTAAAACTAATTGTTCTAATAGTAATTTCTCAATCCACTGGCGACTAAGACGGATTCCTTTGGACACGGCGTGACGACATTATTTATAACTTTCAATTTGTTATTGGCCGATTATTTTGCGCAATTCATTCAATTGTCTACTTGTTCTAACAAGATTGGGCGTATAATTATTTGTAGATGTCCGAACGATTAGATACAGAACAAATTAACCTGTAAAAACTAGGGAAGGGAACTTTTGTTCCTTTTATTCAACACTAGCTGCTGCCCGCGACTTCGTCCGCGTAGCGTGATGATATATAGCCAATAGCCTTCCTCATTAAATGGGCTATCTAACACTGAAAGAAATTTTCAAATCGGACCAGTAGTTCCTGAGATTAGCGCGTTCAAGTAAAGAAACAAACAAACAAAGAAACAAACTCTTCAGCTTTATATATTAAGTATAGAAGTATAGATTATTCAATGAGAATTATGTCGGTACAGTTAAAAATAATCTTTGCTTTTGTTACAGAAATAAGTAGGTAGTATCATTTTTTAACATATTTTTATTATGGTTAAAATTGATCAATTCTTTTCTGGCAACCAAAACAAATTTGTTACAACAAAAATCACCAGAGCGTTGAATCATTACCTGCCTCAAATCAGAATCAGTATTAAAAGTTATTATAATGGTTTTAATGCTAACCGGTGACGTTGCGGTGAACGTTGAAACGTTACTTAATTAACAATAGAGCAATTAAGCTGGTCAGAGTACGCGTATCGGTCCAAAACGAATACCATTCCGCGGACCCGCGTCACCGCGCGCGTTACGCTCAGGCACACAATGCATTTCCCTGATTTTGCCGACTACGCTTTCGCTGATTCTTGCTTTTTATGTAGATGGGATTTAGTGTGTTGTGACCTCAAGAGACTAAAAGTATATTGAATTGGTGAGTAATGGATTTTGCAGGCTGAAAAAGCAATGATGTTAGTTGCTCGTGCAGAAAAAAGCTCTTTCATTTTTCATTATGTGGGATGAGATGCTCTTATTGTATTGTAGTGTCATGTTCACAAGATATTTAAAAGACGTGAAGAAACGAATAACTATGTCATGGTAAATACTTTACCTAATTATTCATGTTAAAAGAAAAGAAATAGACATGGTTTCAGTAATATTCAGTGATAAGTAGTAGTGAAGAGTAATATTCTGGGCCGAAAATTGTCTCAAGTTTCAGAATACCATTAAGTAAAAGTAAGGTTTGTGGATAACTGCCCCGATGATTTAGTGATAGCAAGCGCAGCAGCTCAGCTAAGTGAGTCGGGTTCCATTCACGCGCGTATTCGTTCAATTTCGATAGACAGCGGATGATGTTTCGGAGAGGATCGCAAAAAAAAAAAATAAGCATCGTTAGCACATCCAGGCCCGTATTTAGGGGGCCAGGGCCCCTAGGCACTTGGCATTTGGGGCCCCCCTCCCCCATCTCGAAATTATTCCATTTTCATCAGCCTTCAAAACAGAGGACGTTCTCAATTCGTCTCTATTTTTTGTGTTACATACGTGATTATTTGGCTATTTATAAACCGATTTAAAGAAATCTTTTTTGTGTGTACCTAAGAGTATACTCCTGATCCCGAAGTGGTCCCATTTAAATTTGGTGAAGACCTGATAAAATTACAATAACACGTACCAAATGAGTAAATTACAACCACGTCGAGGTACGTTAGATTCTACTCGCCACTCAAAATGTTGAAATAAAATAACTTTTAACAAAAAAAACCGCCTTCAAAAACACAAAATATAATGTTATGTGCGAAACTGTTTCGGAAGTCAGTGGCGAAAACAAAAGACACAACTAGAACTGAATACTGTGCTAACGAGAAGATTAGATAATAAGTATAGATAGATCTTGACTCTAGGTAACATAAATCGTTAAAAATGTTCAGCCGTTTTGACGAGATGTGTGCTTTGTCTGGAAGATCGAGTAACTCTAAAAGAATTATGTCGGAGGTTCGCACAAGTCGAATCACAGAAGTGGCAGAAATCCCACCGAATCATTGATACATTCAATGATGGGATTTCTGAAAATAGTAGGAAAATTTGCTGTAAACAAATATGGATTGTCCCAGTTGTGAACAAACAAATTAAGTCACTCTAGTACCAACCGCTGATGAGAGATCAAAAGCATACTCAGTCTCTCCAGAACATCGTCGACATCATCCTCTGTTGTGGGAACAATGGTAAAGAGCTCTCGAAAACAATTCATGGGAAGCAAACGAAAAAAGAGAAGATTTGATTTATCATAAAGGCGAGTCAATTGGTCCTTATACTACTCTGTCAAGAAAGTAGTGTGAGAAGATCAATATATACACAAAATATTTGTTAGTCGTCCAAATTTATTTTATCACCTTCAAAGTATGCTCATTCAGAAACGATAGACTTACGCCAATTAATAATCCAATCATCAAAACATTTTTTAAACGCTGTTTCCGGAATTGAGTTCAGTTCTCGCCGCGAATTCTCCTTTATGTCTTCTACCGATTGAAAACGGGTGCCACGAAGTAGTCATTTGAGTTTAGGAAAAAGAAAGAAGTTGGCTGGAGCCATATCTGGTGAATACGGTGGTTGCTCGATGGTATTTGTTGTGTTTGGATGAGAATTCGTTCACAATGATGGCCTTGTGCGAAGGCGCATTATGGTGGTGCAAAATCCAAGAATTTAATTTCCACAAATCTGGCCTTTTTCGTCGAATTTGCTTTCGGCACCGTTTGACCTTCCGGCAAGTATTCCGAGTGCACAACACCGCTATAGTTAAAGAAAACAGTCAACTTGACTTTGACTTTGATCGACTTTGGCGTGGTTTTTTCGGTTTCGGTTCAGTTAGAAGGCGTCACTGTGAAGCTTGTTGACTAAGTAGCTTGCATGGCAAACTCGTATACCCTCGTCTCGTCACCAGTAACAATGCGTTTCATGAATGTTGGGTCGGAATTATTGCAACTCGTTCTAGCATGTCCTCAGCGACTCTCATGCGATAGAGTTTTTGGAGAAAATTCAGGCCTTTTGGGACTAGCCGAGCGGAAACATGTTTCATACCCAAGTGGTTATTTAAAATGGTACAAATCGACTCGCGAGACACAGAAAGTTCGGCGGCTATCTCTCTCAAAGTTGAATGAGGATTTTCAGTCACTATTTCCTTCACTTTTGCAATGTTAACTTCAGTTGCAGACGTTTATGGCCTACCAAAGCGAGGCAAATCTTCCATCACATCTCTACCGCTTTTAAACGCTTTGTACCACTCTTATGCATGTGTTTTTGATAAAGTCGATTCACCGTAAGATTTCTGTAACTTTTTCAGACTCCGAACACGTTTGACTCAATTCTATTGACGATGACAAACCATTTTTCGATGTTTTTGTCCATTATGAAATTCACGATACACACTAAATATGATATAACTAAAAATAGCACTGTATTTAATATAAATATGAATAATTATGCAGATATAAATAAGACATGCATGCAAAAAATGCAACTCAAACACCGCGCCAAAATGGAAAATCCTTGTGCCAATCTAACAAAAAAAAAATCAAAAATTTGAATTTGGAAACATAAACAAATCATCCATTCCCAATACTTTCTTGACTGAATGTAAAGCTACAGCACGTTTAAAAGAAGAAGGTCGAAAGGGTATCGTATCTGTCCTTCTGTCATAGAATGTGTCCAAAATAAGGCCACTAACTTTTAAATAGCTCGAATGCGTAATATCATTTCAAGACTTTTAAGAATATTTTTGATAAAGTTTCTTTATAGGCCAATCCAGGTTTTTGAGCTTGTATGCAGGTTCCGCCACTGGAACTGGGGCCCCTAGGCTGGCTGGGCCCGTAGGCCTTTGAGCTTGTACGCAGGTTCCGCCACTTGAACTGGGGCCCCTAGGCTGGCTGGGGCCCCTAGGCCAGGGCCTTGTGGGCCTAAGGGGAAATACGGGCCTGAGCACATCTCTGTTTTACCTTTCTGGGACACAGGCGTGATGTCATACGTGTTTTTGTCTCCGGAATAAAAACATGACACTCCATTTTTTAAAGGCGTAAAGGACACTGGTCCGATTCGACTTTAAATTAGGCACTTATTTTGCTATTAATTTCTACAATAATGCAATATTGACTATGTATTTTTTCCTTGTATGCTGTTTTTCTATCACGTCGTTGTTCTTTCGAACTTTAATAATTTTTATACCTACTAAAATTTTTCTATAGTTATATCTCAATGGTTTCTTAAAACTGAGTAGCGTTTGAGTATTTGCCCATCAATTCCACTATATCCTATACCACATCTAACAATTTCCACTTAGAGATATTTGGACATTTGCAAATAGATCTGATAAACCCGCCCCGATATCGGTCGACACTTGTTTTAAAGTTTAATTAAATGTAATAATGTTCGGGCGATGATAAATGTCTTCATCGATTTGAACTGTTTCAATTGGACGTTAAAATTATATCTGGCTTATTGGATAATTTTGGCCGCACACTATGTATATAGATATGGGTATTGGATATACTTAGTGGGATGATATTTCTAGGAGTTAGGAATGATTTGATTCCTTGTCCTTGTAGCTCAATGCGTAATGCTATACTGATTGCTGCGTATTAAGTTAACTTTTACTAAAAAAATCTATAAACTATAATTTTTATTTTATCCATTAGTATATAACAGCATACATATTTTACCTACAATTAATAGAAAAGGTCTGTTACATATGCCAATTGTAGGTATACAAAACATTTACCACTGAAACATACATAGGTACTATGATAATATTACAAATTTAGATAAAGTTACACTTACTAAAAAAATAAAACAATACTAAAATTATTATACAAATTGGAACTAAAATAAATTTTTAAGTCGCTAGAGTAACTCACACTCTAACGTTCTCACGTTTCCAACACTGTATTCATTTTTTAAATATTGTATTGTATCAGTAGTTTATAAACAACTAGCTTCTGCCCGCGGCTTCGCCCCCGTGGAATAAAAAGTACCTATCGGGAACGGGGTAAAAAGTATCCTATGTCCGTCTCCTGGTTCTAAGCTACGTCTCCACCAATTTTCAGCCAAATCGGTTCAGCCGTTCTTGAGTTATAAATGGAGTAACTAACACGACTTTCTTTTATATATATATAGATAGATATACTGGATCCGGAGTCAATGGATTGTTAATTAAAATAAAATTCGATCATAATTATTTCGTTTTTCATTTTTGTCATAATCACACTGAAAAACATATCTTAGTGATGTAGAACACAATATTAATACTGTAAGTAGGTACTCTAGACACAAAACTTGAGTTACATGTTTGGCACAGCGTACGACAAAGTAAACCTTTTACTCATAGTAAAATCTATTGCCTACTGCATTATTGAAGAAACCTACGTAGAACCAAATATTTAAAAGACATTTTATTGTATTCATTTTACAATTTACAATTAATATTGTATCATACAAATAATACTGATAGCAAAACACGTACGATGTGTATTACGTTTTTCGGTATCTTCGATCGATTTTATCGCTTTAACACAAAAGGTAGTGATTGCAAATGCTACAAATTAAACACTCGCTGATATTAATCAATTTTATAGACAGCACTGCAGTACATTATGTTATTAATGTTTTTAAACTAAAATTCTTTTTGCCCTGTCAGTGTCTTCGTAATCAATGTAAACCCTTCGATACAGAAAACAATTGAATAGAAGTATTGTTTTTATGGGATCGGGGGGTAAACTAGCAGTTGGATCACCTGATGATAAGAGATTACCGCCGCTCATGGAGAAGCACCGCCCGTAACACGAGAGAAGTCGCAAGTGCATTGCCCGCCTTTAAAAAGGGTTTGGGCCTCCGGTATCACTCACTCACTCGGCGAAACACAATGTAAGTGTTGTTTCATGCCGGGTTTCTCCGATCATCATCACCGATCACAATTAAATAATAAAAAAATAAAACTAGTAAATATATAGCCTTTCAATAAATGGGCTATCTAACACTGAAAGAATTTTTCTAATCGGACCAGTAGTTTCCGAGATTAGCGCGCTCAAGAAACAAACAAACAAACTCTTCAGCTTTATATATTAGTATAGATAATACTAGCTTTGGCTCGCGACTTCGGCCGCGTAGATATTCATTCCTAATCCATTCCTATCAAGAAGTTCACCGTCCCAATTTTCTTACATAAATATGTTACAACATTACGTAAGAGATTGCGCTTATTAAAATACATGCAGTCTAAGTTTATCACATATGCCACGCTACCCTTTGAACGAAACCTTATATTAAGCGAACTACAGTGTAATAAATGCAGTTATTTAAGATCACAGTCTAGAAGGAAATTGCATTTACTTATCGTATGCACCTTTGACTCATTTGCACCTCTCGTGTTACCCTGGTACTAATGACTCAATTATACATACAGTTTATACTGAAAAGACTTATGCACTCCACATTTCAGCAAGATAATTTGAACTAAACCTCTTGGAAGCAGAGTTCACTTTTAAATGTGTCTGTCAGCGTTAGTAGTAAAACACCGCATGAAGAGTCATAATGCTAAATCAAGTTTTTTTCCGACATTAACTACATGTTGTGAGCACGATTTATTAATTGTTGAATTGAAATACCGTTTTAAATAAATGTAAGGCATTTAATTGTAAAATAGATTACTTATAAAGATAAATTTTATTGTAATTGATAATTTATATTATTATAAATATTAGCGTTTACTGGTTTTATTTTTAAGTATTGAAATACTTTATGAAGTGTCGAAATTGTTTCTATCCAACTGAGAACGCATTAGAAAATAAGCAAATCGCATTTTATATTTATAGATTTTGGCGCGTTCTATCACGTCCAGCGGGGATAAAATGGCCACTTTTGATAAATCATATTATGATTCATATTACAACATTGCTATGGAATTGCTACGGACTACTATGGACTTTCTATTAATTAACTACTCTAAATTCATATTTGGAACCCGTATCTATCTATTAATTCTGTAAGATGAATCATATTATGATTATACCTAATTGAGCACTAATCGTGTCGTGATTCAAATTGGAATTTGTCAATATGAATGAACATTAGAAGGCATCTGGCGAAAACAATTTTTTTTATAGCTAAACATGACATTAGGGATATGAGACAGTGACATCACTAGACACTGTTAGATTACCATGGACTATAAAACCACCACTAATAGAGTATCATATCGCTAGAAATCGATCTAATAAATTCTATAGCTTTCATACTTAACATCAGCCGCGCCATGCAAGTTTGTAATTGAAAAAGTTTACGTCGTTTTTATCGGGAAGCCTTTTATTTGCTTTTCAATTTGTTTCACCCAAGTACATGTTCCGCTTATGGAATAGTTTCTTAGCGAGACTTAAATAATAAACTTTACTATTATCTACTCTAACATGTTCCTATTTATTGAATTCTTGGAGAAATCGGTGAAATTATTTCGACTTTTCGCCGATAAACAAACCTGGACTAAGTAACATTTTGCCGAGCAATGGGACACAAATAAATGCTGCGTAAAAAAAAAAGTAAAATCTTTTTTAAACCTCTGGTGATTTACATTTGAAGCTCTCATGACGTCATCCATAGGGGCGTTCTAGTGCCAAATTATACTCTGTATAATCCGAAGCAAAATTATAACGTACAATCCAAAAATATGAGTTTGAAAGGGACAACAAGGGGTGCGAGCTAATGCTGATATCGACGCCGGCTAGGGCACTCGACAAAATTAAATCTCTATTAAAATTTCAGAAAAGGGACTAAACTTTTATCAGTTATGAACTTTCGTGACATTTTACGAAGAATTATTATCGCCTTATCTTCCGCACAGTTTTCCGAGGAGGGAATTCAACTTCGCCTGTATTTTCGTTCAGTGCAGTTTCTTTCAATTAGTTTGAGCTCCGTCCCCGCTCAGTGCAAAAGAGTCGCCTTATAAAATTGACATTTCAGCGCTCGATAGCGCTTAAATCCGCTGCGGACAGCTTTTCGTAATTTTTATTCATTAACAAAGAAGTTAGTGTTGAATAAACGAGGGAGTTAGAGTTATATAAAAATAATTAAAACGACTACTAGAACATTAAAAAAATAACCGTGAAAAAATTAAAGTGAAACCGCGCGTAAATTAGCCGTCATTGTGTTTCAGTCCTGCGTCCCGCGTCCCACAAACACAAACACAGCCGACAGTAAAAGTTAATTAAATAAAAATACCAACGGAATCCGCTCCCGCTGAGGTGTCAAACACCAATCAGCAAATAAAAGACCGCCAATAAGTTAGCGAGGCTATTCACAGAATCGAAAAGGTTCTGATTCATTGTCACGTCTCGTTTTGATTGGACGTGCTTTGATACCGATAGCCGGGATTGCGATCGTTCAAAATTTTAATATTTTTTTACTTCCCTCATATTCGATTCTATCCGTTGCGGTTTGGCAATATTTATAACTTTTTGTTTTGTTTTGCCAAATCCCGGCTCCAGCATTCGATTGTATCAGTTGCCGTCCATTTATCGAATTTCTATCGATGTTTTTGATTTGTAAAACGATGTAAAGTGAAATGGTAAAAATAGTTTTCATACAAATCACACTAGCAAACAATCCATTCGAATGTTTACGGCACATAGAGCAGATATTTTTTCCACGATTTTATAATTTTTAGAAGTTTTAGGAGAAGCAGAGCATGACTGCTAAACAACACTTCCCTTCAGCACAAAAGGTCCCAGCTTCGCTTGCAACCGTCACCCATATAAGGCATCAAAGACCTTACCTTTGTAGAACTTTGTGTGGCATGGTCTACAAATATGTATGATCTACATGTAGTTGTTCCGGGTCTGGGTGTTTGTGTATGTGACAATTTGTGCATGAAAATGCACCCATGATATAGGAGAAAATCCGAGTGTGCAACGAAAATCCAACGTTTTGGTAAAAAACAAACTTTTTTAAGTACATTCAAAGCAGCGCATAGCTGATTCGAGAATATTTCTAGAATAGTACCAATCAGCTTTTTTCTGCAGTATAAAATAATTTTATATTTGGAACCCGCAGTACCTAATTTCGTAGCAATTTTCTGCGGCAAATCGTACTATGATTGTAACTGAAATTTGTGGATATGAATGAAATTGAATTTTGTAGACATCCGAATAAGATGGAATTTTGTAAAATTACCACAGACTATAAAACCATCACTAATACAATATCATATCGATAGTTTATTTAAAAATTACAGTTTAACATCTTGAGTACATTCGTAGCAGCGCATAACCTAATTCTAGATTATTTCTAGTATCACTGCACGAATAGCTTTTTCTTGCGGTATAAAAATACATTCAATGTCAGCTCTGCCCCACAAAAGAATTCCGCAGGACATGATATTGTGAAAATAACTAGTCGGGCTGCGTCTACGTCAGTGAATTCTCTGATTTAAATAAATTATGTGCGCTGCATTGAGAGTGTCCAACGCAAAATGTGTTATGAACACTGAACAGTCTTTAAAACTTTTTGTTAATACTTCTGCAGCATTTTAACATCTTAATATATTCAGTGGCAGCATTTTAGCACTTTTAGTAACTCTTTTTTTTTATAGGGCAGAAGAAAAACTTCATGCATATCATACTCGTATTTACTCAAACGCTACTGCCATACTTTACTTTTATTTTACTTTTGGGCGAGGCTATCGTGGACCCGTGGGGAAGTCACAATCACAAACGTTCATATAAAAATAAAATAGAAATAAACAATTACTATGAATAATGTAAGTACATAATAAATCAATCAAGAACAGGAATGGTCCTAAAATTGAGCCCTGTGGTACGCCCAATAACTCTCGTACAATCAGTACTCCTAGGAGAATATAAAATTAGTAAAACGGTACATAATAATACATATTTCAAACCGCATACGCTCATTTTCAAAGATTTTAGAGAAATACTGAAACTGATTTGCTTTGAAATGCCACTTAAGACATCAGGTTTTCCCAGGTATAGCTATATGTAATTTTTTATCTTATCAAATAGGTGATAAGGTTGAGTTTTAAATAGAAGGCAGAGAAGTGGCTGCATTCGAAGAAAGTGCCATTTTCGAAGCAGCATTGACTGAACGTGCCTTAACTACTGGCATGCATGTATCGCTTACTACAAAGCATACTCTCTACTCATACTTCTTTACGGAGTTTAAAGAAAAACATCATTGTCAGCAGGACATTTTATGTTTAAGACATTGTTGGATGTACTCAAATAAATATTTATCGTTATGTTCCCAAACTCAGCAATAGAGTCCAACCACCATAGAAAATTATATATACTCACAACGGTTGGCGATTTGTGTGTGTTGGCAATATATCAATAAATATTTATTTTTAGATAGAGTAATAGTATAACAAATTATAATATGTGATTTTTTTTACTGTGACGAGCTCCAAAAATAATCAATTTCTAATGAAAACTGATTTTATTGGTTATATTTACTTTTTCCAATCATTATTTTTTTATTCCTTTACTTGTCCTATTCCTACTTCCTTATCGTCCAAATGTACCTAACATTATTGTTTCCTTTTTGAAGCGTAGCGTAGCTGGTACTACTATAACTGAGGTCACAAAGTGGCAACTAATACCACTGTCACTGGCGTTGTTAATAAGACTTCTGCTAAAGTACCTGGCAGGCCTTATGTGAACGTGGATGAAGATAGGACCGTACCACGTGGTGTTACCGCAGGAACTTTAAGGCTACTGGCCATAATATCGGTTTGTATAATTGAGCTCTGAGGTCATAATCGATCGTGTTTTTGTAATTTCTCCCGTATCGTGGCTTCGTGAATGTTTACAAACAAAAGCCGAAATATATCTGTGGGCCAGACAAATGTTTGGTGTTTACGGAGACCGAACCTACTAATGCTAGCGCAGCAGCTGATTACTATGCCACTAGAATTGTCGCATATATATAACATACCAACACGCCTGTATTCCCCGAAGGGTTAGGCAGAGTCGTACTAATGTACACCCACAGTTCACCGGTATGTTTAGGTCCCATGTAATAGGGGCGATCCTATTGCCATTAACCGGCAACAAATTCCTAACTCCGAGCTGCTACTGGGGATTTCATAGAAAAACCCAATCACACTTTGCTCGACCTGGGAATCGAACCCAGGACCTCTAGCATAGCAGTCGCGCTCAGGACCACTTAGCTAATGAGGCAGTTATGCGCATATACATAATATGTAGTTTTAGCACTATGATATACTAAAATATATCCTACCAATCTCATCTTATTAGAATTTTCCCAAATATGTGGTTGTAATATACCAGTTTAATTAGATGCGGCTCATTGTGACACAATTTCTGGGTAAAATCTCCTGTAGATATAGTGGTTGTCAGGCTTTTTGGCCTATGACTACCAGGGCCGTGGTCTTTACTTGCTCTTCGAGAAACAGAGAGATTTCGATGTGTTAAGAATGGTCATCCTTCTGACCGTGGTAGTTGAAGCTTCATCTTAAACATTGGTTGATCAGCGTAGTTATAACTTAGCTACGAGAGCCTGTTATCCTATAATTATAGGTATTGATTAGTATGTTGATTTGAACGGATATTGCTAACATGATAACGTTATAATGCATCTGTTGATATTACGGTTGATTTTGTACAAGTAAGATATCTCATGTTGGTTTCTGATTAGCTAATCACTATTTGATACTAGATTATGTTAAAACAAGTCAACTGGATCTCCAGTAATTTTATTATGTTTAAATTGATTGTTTAAATTTGTTGAAAGCTTGATTAGCGCCGTTAACTTTTTACGGGTTTCAGATAAGTATTGTTATTCCAAGTTTTTTTTTAATTTAATTAAATATAAGCAGCGGTAGCCTAATGGCTAGGGCGCCGGACTTGCAATCATGTGTTTGCCGTTTCGAAACCCACCCATTGCACTACCGACGTAAACCCACTCGTAACACAAGCATTTTAGCTTAACACGAGGGGTTGACAAGAATACTAGTAATGTGCGATCCACATTGCTAGTAAGCTTTATTAAAAATATAAATAAATGTTTTTGTTAAATAAGTTATACCTACTTATGATACAGATAAAGAAAGCTTAATTTTTATGATGATTTATAGAAAAAAAAAACGCTCAATCCTTTGCTTCACATAAATTTATCGTCTATGTATCAAAACGTCCACAATTATAATCCAAATATTAAGACCACATGTATGGAAACAAAAATATATTACTAAGTCATTATAGTGTCAAATTACGTTTTTCTTCACACGTGTGTTTCATTAAACAAACAATTTTTTATTCTCCTCGATCACGCCAGGGGGGATGTTACAAAATAATAATTAATCATATTATGAACTAGTTTTAATTGACAAGTGAGTAAGTTCAAGATGAGTTATGATAGTCAGTGGTAATCAAACTTCTTTTGACGACCTTTGTGGTTTAGTGGTTCGAGTACCGGACTGCTGACCATGAGGTCGGTGGGTTCGATTCCCACAGGACACAACAATTTTTGTGATGAATATAAGTGTTTGTGTTCGTCTGGGTGTTTCTTATATGTATTATAAGTATGCATTTACAAAAAAAAGTATATAAGTATTACATCCATTGTCTAGTACCCATAGTACAAGCTCTGCTTAGTTTGGGACTAGATGGTGCTGTATAAAAATGTCCCAGAATATTTATTTATTATTTTTTACTGAATAAAAAATAGCACACCAATGAAATCATTTAAGCAATGGGCACCTTTTTTATGGGATAGGGAGGCAAACGAGCAGACGGATCGCCTCATGGTAAGCGATTATCGCCACCCATGGGGGCAACATTAGGGGGCTCAAGTGCGTTGCCGGCCTTTTAAAAGTGTTTGGGCCTCCGGTATCTTCACTCACTCGGCGAAACACAACGTATGCGTTGTTTCACGCCGGTTTTCTGTGAGGCTGTGGTATCATTTCAGTCGAGCCAGCCGGTCTATTATTTTACCGTATATAGTAAAACTACGCTAAATCCAAAGATCTTATAACCTAAAATTGTCCAAATATCATATTTAAATTATTTTACCAGTATTCATTCGGTATTTGGTTTTACCTCAGAGACATGGTAAATTAAAAATATAGTCGTGCGACATTACTCGATGGAGCCCAACTCTGCGAGACTCCTGTTTCACAAAGGCTAGGGCCGAAGCCTACCGCAGGACAATTTTCTAGTGTGAATTTCCTAACAAAACTTTCCTTCCTTTTTTGTTAGGAATAGGTTAGGTTTTGTCGAATTTGCATGAACTTTTTCTCTTACGCAAACGTACACATTACGTCTGAAGGCGAGTCATAACCGAATGACGTCATCCTACGACCGGCGCTACGTAACAGTGACGTTTCATTCATTATGCGTTGAATGCGATCTGCTTGGGTAAAAGCGTCTTTAATTATTTCCGTGGCTCTCGTCGAAACGCGGCCGCGTTTCGACGTTTCGTATCGATCATGTGGCTTTACGGTGATTTTTTAAAATTCATGGAATATTCCAGGTTTAATTAATGGGCGGATGTACGATGACAGATACGAATCAAGTTGTCTTCATTTCTTTTGTTTATTTTGAGTAATATATTAAAATATGTGATACATATTTTTTTATATAAGCACATATTGCAAATTTTAAATAAACAAGAAATAGACATTCTATTTTATTTAAAAAAGTCTTTTGTTTTAAAATAAACACTACAAACCAATCTGTAAGTAAGTACTGAACCAATGTCAAGGTCATGCTGATTGTGATTCCGATTCCCATGGTCCAAATTGTAAGGCAAGTGTCATTGCAGGTGGTGAGAGTCCGTGGCCCCTTCATTAATTTAAGAGCTCAGCTCTTGTCAGTTGAGCAAACGCCACTGTTCTCTATCTTCTACTTTCTTGACGACCGAGACCTAGAGGACTCGGTCGTATCAAGAAAGCAGCTGGCGGCAGATATTCTACGAGATATTTCCATAATATAAAAAAAATTAAAAGGAAACAGATCCTAATCCTAAACAAACCATTTTATCATTCTATCAAATAAAAATAGATTTCTCCCCTCGTTTGATAATTATGGAACCTACTTATTATAAAGAGTATTATACTTTTTTTCTACGTATATTAGTGTAGCAAATGATAAACAAACGCTGCAGACGCGAATAGCGCTATTCATGCTCCAGGATATACATAAATAAGTACAGGACAGGTGGTCGTTTCTAAAAGCATGCACTACAATGATAGGCATCGCTACGTCAGCTAAGAGTACCTATGCGACGATATTTTAACACACTTTAGACTGATGCGATAAAAATCTCGAGAGAGTAAAAATTTTACGACATGTGAAATCGGGATGATGCGAGATAGCAGAATAATTTTATACTTACGACACGCTGTCATGTGTAAAATGAAATATTTTTTATCGGTAAATACGCAGGATATAATTTTCAGTCAATATGCCATTGATGACGTCGGAGCGACGGTTTTTTTTTTAATTCAAGCGTAGTTACAAAGAAATTCTCACATATAATTATGCAAACACTTACCTATACCAGAAAATTGTTAGGTACTTTTATTGAAATTATGGATTTATTTTACGATCTATGAGAACTCGAATACCTAAAAACTTATGGAAATAGGAAATGGTGATACATTATCACCATTTCCAAGCTTAGCGGTATGAAAAAATGAATGTTAGTATACAAATATTTGCTCCGTATGCGAATTGAAACCGCGACCCGTACACTAAATACAGAACAGGTTTTCTGTCCTTAGGTACTAATTTTGATACTTTTGCAGAAAATCGATTATGTAAGTGACATTACCTGCGCGGCTTTTCGGAAAGTTACCACATACGCACCTATTTCATCGGAACTTTACGAAAGGATTGATAAAATATATGAAGACTGAAGTTGGGTTTATTGTGCACCATTGGCAATGTACCGAGTGAAAATTTATCGACAAGATGCAGTGCAGCGTTTTGTGAATTGGCTCGCAGACGACCGACTCGGCTCTATTTGTCAACTGTGTATCATTTCGCTTCACCCAAGCATTGCGCTCGCTCGTTTTGTTTCCTACCGTAATAAGAGCAAGCATCACTTATTCCCATCGACATACCAGTATATCTGTTGCACCGCGACGCAAATTCGAAGCCGTAGTGTTATTTGTCAACGTCTAAGGTTATTTCTATTGCTCACTGTACGGAATCAGAGCGTACCAACTTGGACAGAAACGTCGTGTTCTGACAACTATGTTATTTAGTATATTTATGATTTACTGGTTTGTTAGTGACGTGCGATAGATGATTTAGTAGGCGTATTTCTCATAGAATTACCACAATGGCTGTGCTTATTCGGTACACAAAATGAAAGTGGAGGGTATGTGTGGAAGTGATTGGTAATTAGGTACTTGTTTCGCAGTATTCTATTGCTGGACTTCGCGAAATAGTTCGTCTCATCTGGGTAGTTAATTACTTGTTTGTTTATTAACGTTAATGACGAGAACATGGAATAGGAGGAAGGCGGGAATTTAGTTTCCGTCGGCGTTTTCTGTCAGTTTTGAGATAATCATATACGATTAGTGCGACTGCTGAGCGTGAATTCGTGATTCGATTCTCCGATCAAGTTACGAGTATGTTTTGGTTTCTGACACTTACTCCAATTTTAGACATTTAAATAAAACAGCTTTTTACGGATGTTGTCGCATTTTATTGATATTATTTAATTCTCGACGTTTCGGATGTACTCATTAAGACTTTGCTTGACCTACGCATCGAAACCAGTACCTACCTCTAGCATAGTACTCCGCTTTAGACCACATGGCTAACGAGGCAATTCATGTTATAAAATAATCATTACTATAAGATAAAACAATATTATCACAACGAGGGAGTAGGTATTATGTAACGGATATTGAAGTAAGCCGCGTATATTTCCGTCTACTTTCGTTTCCGGTTTTAATTATCTATTAGGATTATTCCTAGAATCCACTGACGACTTTGTAAAGTCGGGGTTCTGGTGAAATACGACGTAAAATAATTATTTGTATTGGCTGTAACGTCCGTAGGCTATTTATATCCCTAGAATTAGAGTAACATCGGCGTAAAACGTTTCAAATTACAATTTGTTTAATAATATTTTCATTATGTCTGTTACAGTCAAAGTTCATCACCAGTTAAAACTAATTATCATTGCAAACAGTTAAAATGAGTATTGTCCGCGAAAATCGGGCAGAATCATTTTTTACTAAACACGTATTCCTACTTAATATCAACAAGGAATTACCTTTACTTAGGGAAACGCAGCTAAATAAAAACTACACTGATCAATCTGTAAGGTTAAGCTGCACTTGCTGCGGTCAGTCTGTGGATGGGTGGCCATTCTGAACACATCAAACCGTCCCCGTGCCTCACAGAGGACGCAAAGCCGTCGCCTATTCCCGTTAGTTGTCATAAGGCCCAAAAAATGGATTGCAGCTTGCAGAGGTGATTGCAGTTGCTTTGTATACCTAATACTGATATTTATCCGCATCTGGTAAGACTGGAAGCCATCCTCTACACAGCTGGAAAAAATGCTAGAATACAAGATGATGAATATGGAATTACCTTTAACAAATCATAGTTAAGTTAGCAAACAAAATTAATCATTATTTCATGATCAACTCATATACTGTTCCACTGCTGGCAGGGGGCAAACAATATTAAGTTAGACAATAGTAGGTATAAAATCGCCTATCGTGTGCTGTACGATGCGATCGTGCCATTTATTGCTTCTGGGCGGAGGAAGTTTTTCGCAAGCGGACGTAAGAGACAGTTCTTTTACAAGTTTTAAAACGCTTGCTATCTACCCTCTCTGAAATCGCAGTTAGACCAAGATAAATGTATCTTGTGACATGTAAGCGATATGTTACTTTCCGTCGCTGTATCGAAGGTAGATAAGGAGTTTTTGTTTTGTTTTGCTGATTTTTTCCTCAAATACAAAAAGAGGTTATAACAGAAGATTCGGGCACTCAAAATAATTTAATTGTATAATTCCGATCTAATCTATTTCCTAAATGTCAAAATACATTCTACTAAAAATTAAAAATAACGTGAAAACCTACAAATATTCAATTGTGATCAAATAAATTGACCTGAATTTGTCGTTTAGGACACTGAAATTTTTGACTCTAACAATACCTAGGTATGATTTAAACATTTTTACCATATTTTTACCAGAATTCTCCTTCAGATTATATACATGGCTCTGTTTCTTTTTAACCAACTTTTAAAAATGAGGAAGTTATCAATTCGACTATAATTTTTTTGGGTGTATCTTACACGATATCTATGCCGTTTGTGAACCGATTTCAATGTTTATTTTTTATCTGACAATATATTGTCTTATTGATTCCATAAAAAGGTAGGTGTCCGATATGGGTTTGAAGAAATCTTACAAAGTGCCAAATGCGCCAACTGATACGCTAGAGGTGCTAGACTCGATTTCCAGCTCGAGCAAAGTGTTATTAGGAATTATATATAATTATCAATAGCAGCTCGGAGTTTTCATATTGCCCGGTTAATGGAAAAAAGGACGCCTCTGATACATGGGAATAAAGGCGTGAATGTTACTTAAAATGCTCGCATACTTTGTTAAAGAAAAGCACTATACATTACAATAATTACCTAGTTATAAAAAGTTCTAACGAGGTAATTATTATAATTTATTACGCCAATAAGTTGTGGATATTTTATTTACGCAATATTTTGAGGTTGCTTAGATAGTTCTGGCGTGAAATGGCTTAATTTTAATTTGTTTACGCAGTTAAAAGTATAAGTCTAAAAAATAAAAATGAATATTCGTTTGCAATTACATAACCTATATATAATATAGTCAAATCAATTATGTGGTAATCCACCGGCAGACTCGGAAATTGCTAATATCGTTACGGGCCTTTGGATCTAATTATATAGCCTGCGTACCTTTAAGAACATTAGGACCTACGTGTATTATTGTTATTAGTAAGCTGAATTAACTAATTCGTGGAAATAATACTTAATACCCACTCTCAATGTTCATGTCAATATTTGGAAAACGGAAATTCAAATCAATCCACCGATTTCAAATACGCGATATGCGGATATTTCATCATGTTGGAGTTATCTACATTTGAAATAATTTTAATTTAATTCTTGGAATCGAAACCTAGGACTTAGTGGTCCATGTTCAGATTGCTAGACTGTCCTTGCTTATGCCATTTTTACTTACAGTATTTAGTTTTTTGATACGTACGAGCGCCAGCACATCATGGTATCCAAAACTGTCAAATTAGGTACTTCAATCGATTTTCAATTTAATCTCTAAACAATAGAGTTTTTTATCCATTGGGGCTTGACAGTTCCTGGTAACTTGATGTGCTCGCGACTGTACAAACTACTAAGTACGTCTTTTAAAAAAAATCTAGATATCCAAGCATCGTATCAGCTTTAGCAGAATCGTGAAATATCTAAGTATAAACATCAATTATTTTATAATCAACTTGTGGAAACACTATAATTACTAAGAATTGAAAATATAAACACTGTATTTTTATTAAATGAATTTCCATGGAACAGTTTTCTTTTCTGTTTAATATTACCTATATTATTTTTTTCTCTTCAGACGAAAGTTTTCCAATTAAACAGCCCAACATTGAAAATTATATCAACAAAATAATATTTTATTATTTTTCTAAACTCCAAATTTTAGAATAACCCGATACTACATCATTATGGGCATTATAGCGAGTAAAGTAAACATTAAGTAAAAATGACCGGGAAACAGTATCTGTTAGCCAGTGGGAACCTGCCATATGTATTTTTAATTAATCCTTGGAACGTCCTCGGCAGTACAAAAGCAATTATCGTGGGTCTATGTGAGTCATCATGAAGTAAAAAGGTTAATTTTCTTCTTTATTTTCCAAGAGATGGAAAACAAAAATTAGGAGGAAGGTTTAATTTGATTCTTGGGATGGCTTTAATGGTGCGGGTTTTAATTGTGAAGGGATAAGGCGGACCCACACGTGAGTGTTTTACGGCAAAATAAAATAAGCTACAAAACAAAATATATACGTGTTTCAGGCAAATTTCATAATATTTACATAACTTAGAAAGCAGATTATTATTTCATAGAATTTATCAATAATTCATATGGTCAAATTATTTCTTTTATTAGTAGGTAATCTGTCTTACATGAGAAATCTGACTATAAAATATAGAATGCTTTGAAAGTTGCCCTTATTAGAACTGACGATGTACAATTATCATGCATACACATACAAACATAGTATTTATTTCTTTACGATTGCCGAAATCAAATGTTGATGCAGAAGTCGAATTCGTAAAGAATTTTATACGAAGTAAAACTCAATTTCCCGACTCGTGAAACGAAATACTTAGGCATCCACTGAATCTGAATTTGAATTACAGCTTGTATGGAAAACGCCTTATAAGTAGGGTATATTGTGTCGTCTCAACATTATAAAGTCGATGTAGTCCGCATTCAGACATGTCGGCTTCAGCCGCAGTACAGGCTCTATTGTGTTCGCCCTTTTCTGACTTCAATTTAATTTCAGACGTTTCCTACACCTCACTTTTGTATGATATTGCACAAAGACTTCATAATATTAGGCATTTTTATCCTTACCTATAATATAATCTTTTCATATATAACAACAATACGTGTAGGTACCTACTAAAATGATTAGGTTACCTACCAATTTTAAATATGAAGGATAATTTGAAGCGTCGGTAGCCTAATGGCTAGGGCGTCGGACTTTGGCGATTGCCGGTTCGAACACAAGCATTTAGCTTAGCACGAGGGGTTAACAAGAATACTAGTAATGTGCGACCCGCATTGCTAGTAAGCTTTTTTTTTTAAAAAAAATCTCGTACCTATTTAAGTAATGTTCGTATGTCAACATTCGGTGATTTTTCGGTGATTCAATAATGTTATTCCATTACAGTACAATGAATTGTTTACGTTAGACGTCGGTGGGTAATTTAGTAACCTACCATTTGACATTCATAATACATTGATACTGGATAGGAATTATAATTATTTTGAACGTTTTTCAGTACCAGAATAACCCTGCTGATTCATAACCTTCTTTATATTTTTGGACAGGTAAACATAATTCAAACGTGTCTTTGTTAACGGGTACCTCTTACAACAATAGAATCTCTCCGTCTCATTACGAAGCAACATTTTTTTTGCATAACAAACAGTTCTGAAACAATAAGTAAAATCTTCTAAATTAGCTTCCGTTCTTTCTGAGTTTTGTAGTTGAAAGTTAGTGCTTTCTTTACAATGGAGGAGCATTCAAGTATATCTACTCGTCTATTCTAGGCTTACCCATCGGAAACAAAGTATAAAACGAACAATGAGATAACAAACAGACAGTAATCATTTTAAAAATAGATCAATAACGATTTCTCGGGAGAGAAACGTTCGCGACCGTGAAAGAACAAAGTGGCTACTGATTTGTGGTCGTCGGCGACGTCGCATTCAGTGTCTCATTCCTAGAGAGAATGCGCGATACATAGTTATGTTGGAGACTGAACACAGCATGTGTGGAGCAAAAAGAGCAAGCTGGCGTGTGCCCAACCAAGTGTAGTCGCGGCTTGTTTCATGCGTCACATTAATTAAGCATCAGATACAATCTCGGCGTGTGTGCCTATTTATGATAAGCTCTAAAACTAGTAAACATAAAATTACGACCATCAACAGGTGTTTAATGTTCCGTTTTAAGTCGTCTGTAATTTTTATCGCTTTTACTAAACATTTTAAGTAAAATATTAGATGATAATAGCTTAGCATCACGCTGGACAAAGGCGTACTACCTGTACACCTATATGTTATAGTCCCATGTAATTTACCATTGAGAATTTCTATAAAGTGTTACTGGACTGGACTTAACTTTGAAATACTCAAGTTAAATTTATCTATGGAATAACTATAACTAATAGTTGAATCATATCAAGGAATTAAAGCTCAATAACAATAGACAGGTAAATGTGTAAATAAACCTTATTAAAAAACCTAAAAACAAAGAATAACCGCCAGTTCGCAATTGTTCTTTTATACATAGGTACGTCGTAAATCAGAGTCGACAAGAAAGCTCAGGGCATGCGTCTCAATAACGCGTTATGTGATATGCGATAGTGTCGCTAGTGGAACTAGTCGACAAGGCAATATCCATTTATTTTCTTCGATGTTTTTAATTCCCATGTATAGAATTTGTTATTTTTATAATTCGATTTACTGCCTCACTTGAGACGTGAGGTCCGATTCATTGGTCGAGTAAAGCGTTAATAGGATGTTCTATAAAATTCTCAATAGTAGATCAGATTTTGGATAATGGTAATGTGCGCTCGCTATGACATGAGATCTATTATCTATACTAATATATAAAGCTGAAGAGTTTGTTTGTTTGCTTGAACGCGCTAATCTCAGGAACTACTGGTCCGATTTGAAAAATTCTTTCAGTGTTAGAAAGCCCATTTATTGAGGAAGGCTATAGGCTATACTAATATATAAAGCTGAAGAGTTTGTTTGTTTGTTTGTTTGTTTGCTTGAACGCGCTAATCTCAGGAACTACTGGTCCGATTTGAAAAATTCTTTCAGTGTTAGATAGCCCATTTATTGAGGAAGGCTATAGGCTATATAACATCACGCTACGCGGACGAAATCGCGGGCTGAAGCTAGTGAAGTTATATAAGTGAAACTTTGACTTACCTTTGTAGGATAGAGGTGAGACGGTGTGCTATATTATTTTAGTATACCTAATTGTATTTCTGTCAATATTAATAATTGTTATGTGCAAAAGAATTCACTGTTCATAGTAAATTTATTTAATATGTATACGTAATACATATACTAGCTATCTATTTGTATGTCCTAATCACAATACCGACTATATCATAATGTTAACAATATCAATTTAGTGATAAGATAATTAAATAAACATAATACAGAAAACATATTGTGTTTTTACGATTATGGTCATAGAGTTAGTCACTAGTAGCTAAAATGTTTAATTTTAACGTTACATACAAGATAATAATGTCATTTTATTACGTCGTTAATAAGATAAATGAATTATGTTCAGTGTGACCATAGAGTATACATTTGTTGCAAATAAATATTTGTTCGTGTCAGCTTACGCTCAATATTTGGACCAAAACCCTGAGACGGTGGGTGGAGGCTGCCCGCCATTTACATGAGGGGTCAGCCAGGCTGCTATCGCGCTGATTTACAGCCATATTCAATTGTTACCACTGCTTGCATCACCAGCTGCCACCTACAAAATATATACACATCCACCTACCATATCCAATACATTGTATAAACTGTCATGATGCTCGTTTATCTCAATAAATACCTACATAGAAAATATATCTTGTTGTTTCTCTTACACGTAAATCCTTTCATGAACTTGATACCAATGACAATGTCTAGGGTAATAGAAACAGATTTATTTAGACTGTAAAAACAGTTATTCAAATTGAAATCGTCAGTGTTAGCTATAATTAAAATTTATATAAATTAAAATTTATTTATGACTTTTAAAAGTAAAATGAAAACCTTAAAAGCGATTTCAACACAATTTAAAAAACGTGAATTTGTTATCGCACATTTACAATTCAAAGCATTTTTAGTTGGTTTAGAAGCGAATGTTTTATAAAAAACAGTTCTAATTCACTTTTCCGAGAACTCTAGGTCGCAGTTTTAAAGCGCCAATGCTTTTAACAACATATAAATGTATTAAAAGTTGAAAAAAAGGTTTATTCACACGGTAGGTTATACGTTGGTAAAGTAGGCTGGGTTTTTCTTTGGCGCCTATGTAGGAAGGCCCATGGTAGGTAAACAGGGTGGCACGATTTATGCGCAGTTTGAGCGGCTTTCGTTCTTTGTTTCAGGTAATGACCCCGCTTTCATCCCGGCCTCAATGGGCGCGAGCAAAGAGTTGCCAGATACCGACTGCGTCGCAGCCTCCAGACTAAGTAACGGACATGTTTTTCAGCTACCCGATTGTTCAGACGTTAGATATTTCTACTTAATTAGGAGTAGGTAGCTATGTGCACATAAATGGTAAGTTAAAATGACATAATGTAAAGATAATACTCAAAAAAATGCTGAAAAATCGAATAGTAGATAACAATGTATTTGCTTTTTTAAAAATTGTTATCCGATGATTCAAAGTTAGCCTCTTAGGTGGTTAGGTTGTTAATTATCATGCAATAAATTATATATAAGTACCAAAAGCTATTTTACCTCAAAAAGGAAAAAAAGCACTTGGAAACGTCTTAAAAGCACATACCTAATCGTTTTTTTTCGATAACGTCATAATTCTGTCAATATTGAGCATAATAAGTAGATACGAATACGTTATAGTATACATACGTTTTAATTTTCAACAGAAAAGCTTAGTCTAGTATTTTTTTAACTTTAATAAAACGATTCACCAAGTGCATTTGCATCCAATGCTTAAGTATGTGACAAGTTTTTCTGACAAGAAAATATTAATTAATTAAATTATTCAAATTTCGTATCATAACGCAACCATCGTCTAGCCACTATAATTCTAGCAAAAAAGGTCACTTCAAAAAGTTTTTAGTTATACATTACTTTTTTCTGGTCAAAATAAGCGATGACTGTGGTACGATACGTGAATAGGCGTGGCCTCGTCATTCGTCCGTTCTCACTGTAATGACCCTATAACGGTTCGCATTATTATTTATGTTGTGTAGCTGAGAACGGCATAATAGGACCATAAGAATGAAATAAATTCTCGCAAACTTTGAGTTCTTGGCTTGGCTCGAAAGCTGCGATAGCAGTTATTGTTTCACATTTGTGAAAATGTTTTGTTAGACGTGTTTTGCATACGCCGATTATTGCGAGATTTTTTCGGCCCTCAAGATATTTTTACGACTTTTCATAACCCTTTTCTCAAAAATGTATGGCAGGTGTTAAACTTTAGGGAGATCTGAAGGTTATTAATTAATTTCATCGATATTCGTTTACTAGCTCAATTTAATACGATAAACCTTTTTTAGTATGAATATTAAAGTATAAATAAAGAAAATAAAATTTTAGTCTATGAATAATTTCAAACGCGAAAACCAAGAAAGTCTGTTTCCATGTTCGGCTCACAGATGGCGTTAGTAGTCGCGTTGTAGATAACGGTAGATAACCAACGTGTCCTTTTATTAGGACCAGTGTTCGGTTAAATGGACGGCTGGTAGATACCTAAGTGACGTTGGTAAAGCCTTTGGTAGTGACCACAGACCGAATCGGTCCATCAGTCTCCTGTTGCTTTACACAATACCGCAAATAGCTCTTTAGTCCTCAATCTGGGTTTTATACGGATTTATCTAAATTTTCGTTTTATAGTTCTTGATAGGAGACATTTTCGTATATTTTAGACCTAAAGCTACAGTATATTTGACAATAGAATTACCTATGCAAAGATAAAAAACGGAATTCTTTTATTTATATTTTTTTTTTACTTGGCAGCTCAGTACGCCGTACTGCTACTAATACGAATGGATAGGTAAGACTTCAAAGTATAGCTTCATAGTAAGGCCCGTATTGTGGATCGATTCTTGTGTAGTGATATAGTAGACAGTTGAGAACAGTTTTGGAATAACAGTTCAAATGCAAAAGATAACAGTTCAAATGTGGGTAATCTTTGCCTAAGCGCTAGGAGAACATCGGCACGATATTTTTTTTTTTGAATTACATAATCAACCCATTATATGACCCACTGCTGGCCGCGGGTCTCCTCTCACAAAGAGAGGGATTAGGCTATAGTCCACCACGCTAGCCTAATGCGGGTTGGCAGAGTTCACACGCCGGCGCCGTAGAGAAAATCTCTCAAGCGTGCAGGTTTCCTCACGATGTTTTCCTTCACCGTTTAAGCGCATGATAATTAACTATTAATACGCACATAACTTCGAAAATTCAGAGGTGCGTGCCTTGGATTTGAACTCGAGACCTTTGACTTGGCAGTCCAATGATCATATCACTAGGCTATCACGGCTTTTTTTTGAATTAATTGATATATATTTATTTACTGATTTCTGAAACTGAATAAAAATATTTCTATTCTATTCTATTCTAAACTACTTTTACCGATTTTATCGCGTTGTATTGATATTATTATTATTAAATAACAACAATGTAAGGTAGCTGTTAGTAATTTTAACATTAACACGTCCAACACCTCAGACTACCCGTGACCATGGATGCCGTAAAGTATCCGAAATGTCAGGAATTAAATAATATCAATGCTACGCGATTAAAACCGCAAAGTAGTTTCGTTTCAATATGTTTAGGTATTTGCAAATTTTGTGGATAAATTTGTCTTAAGTTGAAATAAATTACATCAATAAACTAACCAAGTTGGTACCTCCATTAAGCATTGGAAAAGCGAATTATTGATAGGTGGAAAACGAAAGTCAGGCCCGCTGGTCTAGGGATGAGTGATGACGAAACTAAAAGTGCGGGCGATGTATACGTGAGGAGCAAGTGTAAATCACTTGATGAATGTTCCACAAGCGAACGATGTGTTTATAGGTAACACCCAGTTACTGTATTAAAGCGTAGTAAAGAACATAATATGGTCTTTATTACATAGTCTGATAAAGTTTTCTATATCTTTATATATCTCTCTCTTCTATTATAAGATCGTCAAAAAGGTGTGTCTGTACATTAAAGATATTAAAAAAAAGAAGTGGGGTTTCATCTGTTTGTTACGGGTTGGCGCAAAAACTACTGAATAGACTTTAAATTTTTTGGACTGTTAGATACTATATGCTCCGACTTAAGAACTGGTGAATCTCTTATCTCTATTAATGAAACGGATCCTGAGATACAGCTTGATCTCTATGATGTATATAGACCCATACAAAGAAGAGATCATCACAGTTGGTTTTTGATTAAATTATTTTTGGGATCCATTTGGAATCCTAATATAGCTTCAAGTGAGCTATGCCGCGGGATAAGCTAGTATATAACAAAGCCGTGTTAGTTACACCATTAACAACTCAAGGACAGCTGGAGCGATTTTGATTCAGGGGCATCAATAGCGCCACAGAGCGTCTTGCAGGCTATTGTGAGCTGATCTCGTGCTCGCCTTACTCTAGCGAGTTATATCCGAGGTAACCCAGTAAGAATTACATATTAGAATATTGGGAAACCTGGGTAACGACTATTGTGACTATCTATCTATTGTGACTCGTCTGGTGTTGCAGGTGTCCATGGGTGGCGGTGATCGCTTACCATCAGGTGATCCGTCAGCTCGTTTACTCTCCTATCCCATAAAAACCGTAAATGTGCAGGGCAACGCAAATCAAACTTCAGATAAATATCAGAAATAAAGCGGTTTATAATAAATGTCTTCAGTGAATCGCGGATGGATCTATCGTCATGAATATGAAATGAAACTAGCTCTCATAGCAATTTCGCTATCATTCACTTGTTATTAGATACTCAATAAGAAATAAAGACTTAAGATTTTTAGAATTAATACCGCAAAAAGATATTTTTTTTGTACCTATATACAGGTTTTGAATAAATAATTTGAATGAATACATGCGTAAGGTTATGAGTGAGGTTAACGGAGGCCCAAACCCTTTTAAAAGGCGGGCAACGCACTTGTGACTCCTCTGGTGTTGCGGGTGTCCATGGGCGGTGGTTATCGCTTACCCTCAGGTGATTCGTCTGCTCCTTTGCTCCCAATAATAAAAAAAAACACTGTGCATGCATCGGTTTTAGTTGTGTGACCAAAATGTTAGCGCAATTGGTGGTGAGTACGTAATTTTTTGTTGGTATTTCTTTTTTTGGTGGTACTTTCAGCTTTGGTGGTACTTTGTTATTGGTGGTAATTTCTTTTTTAGGTACTTGCTTTTTTTGTTAGTAGGTACTTACTCTAGATGGGTTACCATTCTGACATAAAAACCGACAGCTTTTCAAGCCAAAACTGTCAAAAATTAACAATTCTAAAGTCAATGATTAAATACGATTTTCACAGCATTTGATAGTAGACTTGGGGCCCTGGTTACACCACTATGGCGGTATAATTTGGCCCTAAATCTTGGAACATGTAGTCTTCCGTACTAAGCTTAACAAGTGCATGGAATGGTCGCTCATAATTTTCTCAGGAGTCACGTGCGTTGTCGTAAGCAAGCGCTTCCTAAGTAACGAGCATACATAAAATATCTTACTGATGTTTGAACACTACTTAAAAGTGATAAAATTAATTTAAAATATCGGAGTCGGCACGAGTGCACGGCAGAGTAGCAGAGCGATCGGTTATAGGTAGCTGGTTCGAATACCGTGTTAAAAGGTTCGAATGGTTGTTTTTCCGAATCGTAAGGTCCTATATAGGTAATATCAAACCATTATCACTAACCAGACACAAATGCAAACTCCGAGCTGCTACTAAGAATTTCATAGAAATACCCAATACCACTTTACTCGACATGGGAACCGAACTCAGGACCTCCATCCACGACAGACCAGATTAGCGAAGTAGGTAGTCACGCTAATGACCACTAGTGAAACATAAAGTCATTAGGTAATTGCAAAACGAAAATTATAATAAGAAAAGATTTCTTTAGTAATTAATTTTATTTTTTATGAACTTTGTAATAATTGCAAGGGTTTTCTATTCGTGTAAGACAGAAGGGTTCCAGCACTGTTTATTTATTCAAGCGCTGAAGATTCCTTGCGCCGAAACTTTCTTATTTCGTCTAACGATAATTAAATTATAGAATTAACTGTGAAAATTAGTTGAAAATTACGACAATACTTGCCGGGCATATTGTAAACGTTTATATTTTTTCGCGAAAGATAAAAATAAAAGAGGTTGTTCGGAGCTGAAAATTGTTAATGGTATGGCATTTATTTTGTTTATCTTTATTTTTACGCTTAATTGGATTACAGAAGGATTATTATCTTTCATATTTTCTTTGTCTTAGGCTTGGAAATAGAAACGAAAGTTTTTATTGAATACAATACCCAATTCTCCATCTTAAGTCATATTACTCAATGCTATGCTTGACCTTCACTAGAAATCACTTTTTTGAGGATGATTTGGGACCTAAATATATTGTTATCAAACTATGGGTGTACATTACACCTCTGCCTAATCCTTCGGCGAATATAGGCGTGATCGTTTACTTTTATTATAAAACCTATTCTTTCTTTTGAAAAGTGGTTTATCTCGAATCCTTCTAGATAGTTCGATTTAATATTAACTCTCAGTTAAATGTCAACGTGTTTATAACTAATTGATAAACATTAACGCTTTATAATTAAGACGGGTAGTATGTAACTAGCATGTACCCGACGATAGAAATATGTGGAACATGTCCACCCGCTTGTCTAATTATAATCGATCCTCTAGAGATTGACACATGTCGTGAATGTACCGTCAACAACATCGGCAAAACACTTAAAATAAATTTGTGAACCAAATAAAAAACGACTTTTGAATAATCAAAAAGTATTTGACGTTAGCCAATTTTTTTTACAAAAACATACATAAAGTTGAAGGAGTTCAGGCGCCCTAAAACTTATAAATAAAAGTGTCATCTTAATATTGTAAGACACCCGATACCCTCTCACCTTCTCTGCTAACCGTACACGGTACAGCCATCAAGACAGAAGCGTCGTTGAGTATCTGTCCCGGGTTGACGAGTGACACACCTTTTTTCCAACAGTAACAAAGTACCCGGGGCCTATTTGTGTCCCAACACTAAAAAAATAAATAATCTGCCAGTAACATATGGGATGCACGTGTCATCCTTAACATTTTGGTTGAATTATTACTTAAATTCTTCTTTTGTTTCTGTTTTAGTGATACATCAAAGGGATTAAGATAAGTAATTCAATATTGTATAATTATTTTCCATTTAATTATTATAATTATTTAATTAAATGGGAAAGGAATTAGAGATGAACGTGGTTATCTCTGCGGTCGCACAATTAGATTTTCAATAAAATACTAGCCTATGCCCGCGGCTTCGCTCACTTGAAGCTCAAAAACCAACAGTGATGATCTCTTCTTTGTATGGGTCTCTATACATTAGAGAGGTCAATTTTAATATATTCAATGTACACACACAGCTTTTTTATAATTTTATAATAGTAGAGATATAGAAACTAAAATATTTTGTAATTGTTGATTTAAGAAAGACAGCATAGGTACATACATACCATCACGTCTGTATTCCTGAAGGGTTATGAGGCGTACTAGTGTATACCTCGGTATGTTTAGGTCCTATGTAATAAAAGGCCTATTGCCATTAACTCGTTACTAAAATTTCCATAAAAATCCTTACAATAGGTACTTGGCTCGACCATGGAATCAAACCAAGGACCTCTAGCGTAGCAGTCGCACTAAGAATCACTAGCATAATAAGCCAGTTCCACTAAGCTAATCAAAGTTTCTGACATTCTCTCGTAACTAAGTTATTCGGAACGTTTCTTAAAATAAACTAAAGTTTATTATTACCATTATAAGTACTAAGTATTACTTCCATCTTAATTGTTTCGGGTCATTCGAAGATGTGCTAACATATTTAAAGGGTTGGTCTACGATTAAAGGATGCTCTTTCTAATTTCTCAACTTTCCTAGTCTTCAAATTAAATATGAATGTGCATGTTTATTAGGTGTGGTTTTCAAAAAGGTACCCTCTTTGGGATTTACCAAGCCGGAAGGGATTAAAGTGTGAGCGATAGAATTTTCAGCGTGCCCTTTATAACCTTTTGAAATATACATCAGTGTGAGTAGGTATGTTTTATTTATACGCAAATGGTGTTTAAACGTGTTAGTTTAGTTTATAAATTTTATTGTATTAAGTACCTAAGTCCTTCTAACAAGTCATATAGAGTACCTACCTGCGAACTAACTCGAAGTAAGTACTTAATTAGAGCCAAAGTTGGCTCTGGTTCCTAAGAGTTATAATAATATCAAATTGTAAATATGGGTTACTTTAACTGTTAAAATAGGTACTTTAAATATTACTCATAAACAAATAATGGTACGACCTCTATCGGTGGACTGTTTTAAACGAAGAATCCAGCTTCCCGTTTGATTCAAAGATTGTGTACACCGCCATCTAGGGAACGAAGTTAAACTCATTTAGCCACATTCTGCTGCATTGTCTCGAGGCCGAGGCGTACAAAGTGCATCCCTCACTCGAGGTTCGGAAAACGACTTTTTTATGAGTTACTGAGATGTTCGCCACATAAAATCCTTGCTTCTCCTCTGCTAAATGACTTATACCACCATTAGATCAATTACTATATTATGAAGTACTGGATTATTACTGGATTCCCATTCAAAATAGCAATAGATTGTAGACTTAGTGAAACATTTGAGATGGATAGCCGCACCATATATTCTCCCAATAGTTCATTAATTGACAATCGATTAGATTTATTGCTTGCAATATGTATTAAAGCGTAACTAGACAGACCGGTATGCACCTAAGCGACCTAATAAAATTAGACTGAACGTCAACTACCCACAATACTTATCGTTTGCCTTCTGGCTAAATTGATGGCAATGAAATTTGAACTTTAGCGCTACGGGAACAGGACTCTTTGTGAAAATAAGGAAGCCCTTAAAGGCTTAGAACGTGGTCGCAACAGCGGCGTAGCATCGTCTATTTCGACGTCGTCGGTGCGTTGACCGGCCCATTTCGACGCTGCACAACAGTCGATAATTATGTTGTCAACTGACTAAAGCAAGCGGGCTATACAAAGCGGATCTAGGCCGGATCAGTCGCTTTTTGTGCCCGACAAAGGCCATTACGCGATCCGTTTCCGAGCGTAAAGTCAACACTGTTATGAAGTTTCCATTGAGTTTTCACTGGAAAATCGGCTAACGTGGGAAAGCTGCGATTGCGATTTGAATGGGTAATGAGCTCCGGTGTAAATGTTTATTGAGTCGATATGTAAATAAACAGGCCGTCAGCCCCACTCAATCAATGGACTCAAAGGGTGCGTAACCTGTGCTCTGATTGGTAGTGAACTTTGCGTTGTACTCAACCTGCTTACCTATTTGCAGTTTTAAAAAGGACCTGCATATACTCCACCGATTTCCTATTTACAAATGCAAATAATAATAAATAATCAAATATCGTATTTTAATAAATAAATAATATTTGTGTTTATCGCGTTCAAATTTCATTTTAATTGCATTCGTTGCCAAAATAAAACTAAGTATTAAAAATGCAAATGGATATTCATTGAGGCATCATATTATTTACCCACAACGGTTTACACGATAAATAGTTGAATATTTTAATTTGGCAAAACAAACATAGGTTAACGCAAAATGCTCTATCAGTAATATCAATTTTATTTTGTACAAATGACATATCACTTAACAATTCATATTGGTCACGTTTCAATTTGTGGTCAATGCAATGTATTAATTAATTTATTATCTATTTACTCATTTGGAACTGCATCAATTAAGGCATCGTGATTCTAATTTGTATAGGTAGTAGCCTGATAAGTTTAAGAAATATAATACCTATGTCTAGTGTTTCAGTCTTGAATTTTCATGAAATTATAATAATCTGTTTTCTGATTATTAATAGGTATATAGGTGTATATTAAAATTGTCAGTAATCATCATCTTAAAATTATCTAGGGGTCCTACGATAGACGCCCTGGGTTCAGTTACCAGTTCGAAGAAAGTGTTATTAGATTTGTTCTAACACAAACACAATTTTGTTTTAATGATTTTTTCTCATACTTTACGTACTTATTATTCTTCCGTAATATGACCATCTTACATTAAAGTAATAAGATTTTTCAATGTATTTTCAGTTTATGAAAAATCTGGAAACAATATAAGAAACAAAATAGAAGTGAAAAGCAAAAACGAAATAGAGATGGTGTGCTTAATTGAATTAACTTATGAAACAATAACGCCTGTATTCCCCAAAAGATTAGGCAGAGGCGTATTAAGTTACACCCACAGTTCGTCGGTATATTTAGGTCCCATGGAATAGGGGAGCCTATTGCCATTAACCGGGCACAAATCCTAGCCTAGTGATATTGAGCATTGGACTGCCTAGTCAAAGGTCTCGAGTTTAAATCCAAGGCACGCACCTCTGACTTTTCGATTATGACGCGCTTGAACGGCGAAGGGAAACATCGTGAGGAAACCTGCACGTCTGAGAGATTTTCTTGACGGCGTGTGAAGTCTGCCAACCCGCATTAGGCTAGCGTGGTGGACTATAGCCTAATCCTGAGAGGGATTAGGCGCGCTAGCCGTGCGAGGAGATCCGTGCCCAGCAGTGGGACATATAATGGGTTGATTATGTTATTTATGTATGGGCAAACATCCCATAGAAGTTGAATCTAACCCAGGACTTCTAGCGGCGCGCAGTCGTGCTCAGGAAAACTAGGCTAACAAAGCAGTTTTGAACGAGCAGTATTGAATTAACACTTAAATCTTCGTTTTCTTCTTCTCTACTATTATAAAATTGTAAAAAAGCTGTGTATGTACATTGAAGATATTAAAAAAAAAACACGTGGGTTATGGTATATAAACGTCTCCGAATCCGAAAATGAGATTTTTTCTTTTTGAAAATTCTTGTCTGTTTGTTACGGGTTGGCGCAAAAACTTTTTTAAGTTTAATTAAAAAAACTATTTTAATTTTACTTTTGTTATCATTGTTAGATAGAATATGCTCCAACTTAAAAACTGGTATACTTCTTATCTCAAATAATTAAACGGATCCTGAAATACAGCTTGACCTCTCTGATGTAAAGAGACCCATATAAAGAAGAGATCATGACTGTTGGTTTTTGAGCTCCAGGCGAGCGAAGCCGCGGGCAAAAGCTAGTTGTATTATACTAATATAGTTCGGTGCTTGAATTGAGTCTGATTTTTTTAGTTCATCTGGTGTCATGTCTATGGTTTGCAGTTAATAGTGAGCGGTATCAATTAAAACTGTCTCCTCTGATTTATTTTATTGGTTCAGCAATTGATTACATTACGCCAAATTGACCACAATGGATGGGAGTCTCACGACACTGCACTGCGTTACATTTACTGGACTGTTACATTTTTATTATTTAACTAGCTTCTGCCCGCGACTTCGTCCGCGTAGCGATGATATATAGCCTATAGCCTTCATCAATAAATGGGCTATCTAACACTGAAATATTTTTTCAAATCGGACTAGTAGTCCCTGATATTAGCGCGTTCAAGCAAACAAACAAACAAACAAACTCTTCAGCTTTATATATTAGTATAGCTTCTGCCCGCGACTTCGTCCGCGTAGCTTGATGATATGTAGCCTATATATAGCCTTTCTCAATAAATGGGCTATCTAAAACTGAAAGAATTTTTCAAATCGGACCAGTAGTTCCTGAGATTAGCGCGTTCAAGTAAACAAACAAACAAACTCTTCATCTTTATATATTAGTATATAGAGTATAGATTTTATATAATTTAATTTTATCTCTTATCGATTTCTAGTCACATCAAACTGCATAATTCTCAGCAACTATTTAAAACAAAGTTGTAAAGCTTAATATTGTAATTGTGATTATTTTATTTTAAAAAGAGTATCTATGGAGTTTCTTGGCTGCTTTTCTCCATAAGACCCACATTTTGGAACCGTGCAACTAGTTTTGACTTTTCAAAAGTACCTTCTTTAATGGTCTAATTCAAATAAAACATTTTGACTTTGACTTAGGGCCACTTGCACCAACTTCTTAATTGTGTTTAAATTGTATTTAAACACAATTTTCTGTTGTCATTTTGTGTTTAAATTCAATTTAAACATATTAAAGAAGTTGGTGCAAGTGGCCCTTAGTCGTTGAATTTTAAGTAACATTTCTTACTGAGATATGCAAACATAGTTTTCCTAAATTGATAAGTTTATAAAACAAACAATAAGCTAATAATACGGATAGATAACACTATATTTACAATAACCACATTTGGCAAGCGGATACATAATACCACGTCATTATTGGTCAAGAGAAAGTATGTTAATTTCGACCATACAATTTTATACCAATGAGTACGTTGCCAATAATGTAATTATTATATATAGGTCTGTATAAACATATATACCACAGCAGTAGATAATAGTCTGATGATATGGCTGCATAGCCTTGTGTCTCCTCCGACAGAAATATTAGTGATTATTCTTTATTTTATTTTAAAGGCTCACCAACAACTACTTACATAATTATATTATCTTATTTATAAATAATAATAATAATAATAAATATTCTGGGACATTTTTACACAGCACCATCTAGTCCCATACTAAGCAGAGCTTGTACTATGGGTACTAGACAATGGATATAATACTTATATATTTTTTTTCGTAAATACATACCACTTATATTCATCACATAATTTTTTTGTTCTGTGGGAATCGAACCCACGACCTCATGGTCAGCAGTCCGGTACTCGAACCACTAAACCACAGAGGTCGTCGAATTTTATAATACACAAACATACTGATCAGATAAGTATAGCAGCCATTTTTACGCGAGACATAGGTGTCAAAGTCAAAGTCAAAGTATTTATTGCTTCCATGTGTACATAATGGTCTTATAAAAATAGTTGGATTCAACATGAAACCCTGTTAGGGCACAGCACAGAATACATAATTAAAACTAACTTGAGTACTTACTTATCTAGAATTATAACTTAAGATTATAAATAAAAATTACACAAAATATTAAATTAAATCAATAATTAGATATAGGCCATGTGAATTATTAGATTTTATTGCACCAAGTTTTAAAAGTATTTATATATTTTTATGTTTTATCATTAAAAAATTCTTTTAAATTATAATAACATTTTTGAAGCAGGAAGTTATTAAGTTTATTTTTAAATAAGTTATCATGTGGGGTATTTTTTAAATCTTCGGGTATTTTATTATATATTTTGATAGCCATGACGTATGGGCCGGAGTGAAATAGAGATAGACTTGAAGACAATCATCGAATTGAAATTTTAAAACAATAATAAAATTTTAAAACAAGATACAATCAACTAATTAACTACCAGACTGAATGATTATAAAATCATAACATACCATTACGATGGTATGTTTAGGTTCCATGTAAAACAAGTTACCTAAACATTCTTGGGGCTAAATCCCAAAGTTTTTTTAAAGCTTACTAGCAATGTGAGTGGCAAATTACTAAAATTCTTGTTAACCCCTCGTGCTAAGCTAAATGCTTGTGTTATGAGTGGGTTTCCTTCGGTAGAGCTGAATCGAACCCAGGACCTCTAGCGTAGCATTCACTCTCAGGACCACTAGGCTAATATTTTATGATCATTATTAATATCACTCGCGAAAACATCGTGAGGTTTGTATGCTTGAAACACTTTCGTGATGTCGCGTGAAGTATCTACCAACCCGCATTAGGCCAGCCTGGTGGAATATACTCGTAGCCTAGTCTTTGTAATTTTGGTAGGAGACTCGTTGTGCACGCGGTGAAACAGTAAACGGGTTGACGATGATGTGGAGTTGTAAATAATATAACTAACTAGCTTTTGCCCGCGGCTTCGCTCACGTGAAGCTATATTAGGAGTAAAAATTGAATTCCAACATTGATGATCTCTTTTTTGTATGGGTCTGTATACATCAGAGAGGCCAAGCTGTATCTCAGGAACCGTCCAATTAATTTAGATAAGAAGTTCACCAGTTTTTAAGTTGAAACATATACTTTCTAACAGTGATAACAAAATTAAGATCTATTCAGCAGTTTTGGCGCCAACCCGTAACAAACAGACAAACAGACAAGAATTTAAAAAATCTCATTTTTGGGTTCGGGGACCTTTATATACACTAACCTTTTTTTCTTCAATGCACAGAAAATATCTTATCTCTACTATTACAAAAATGTAAAAATGCTGTTTTTTACAATTTTATAATAGGTATAATAATATAAGATAAGATATTTTTCAAATTTAAGATAGAAGATAATAATATAAATCAATTTCTGTAAACACCTCTCTCGAAAAGACATCAATGTCCTAATGCTTTTAGAATGCCAATATAAAACCGTTAATAATCCACTAACATACACTGAAATCACGATGACTATGTGAACACCCCGCTGTAATATAGCGAAAAGGGATCGCACCTATCTATAACAAAAAAGGTATTAGATAACTCCCAACTCCGGTTCCTGGTGAAACTATCAATCACCTCACTAATTGCGTTATTTATCTACCCCCATTCTGAAATCGCGCTGTCATCGGCCTATGTAATTTCACTTAGTGGCCTCTTTAGCCACGCATTATTTCTTAATAATTTTCCGCCACTCATCGTGGTTGAGCTGCGAAAATGACAGGGTTTCCACAATATAATAGGATTTGAAGGCCATGATATTAGGCTGAATAATATATAAAATCCAGGTAATTTGTTAGGACTTATTTTGTTGTAAAACTGCTCTGTTAACTTAGTAAGTGTAACCGTGAAATCATAGGGCTCAAGTTCGAATTCAATACATGTAGGTATCTCTGACTTTTTCTCTAGCCACATCACCAAGCGAATAATGACAATCTGTCCTAAAATGTTCTAAATTATGTGTTCAAGGAGTTGCCTGGAAAAAATATCACGACACTGGGTCGGATCGGCAACATGCCTGGGATGGAAGTCAGAGGTATAGAGCTATATTTCGACCATTCAACATTTCACTTACGACAATCTTGGAGATGTTTCATATTAGCCGCGAACCTTAACAATGAAGAAACCTCTGGCTTTTGGAGATCATTTCTTTAGACAGCGTGGTAGACAATAGTAGTAAAGGGATTTTCCCTTTACTTTCCCATCAAAAGAACCTCGGGCACCATTCATTCAGATTCAATTTGCTGTCCCACTGGAAATTGGTTGATGTTATCATCTTACGTTATGCATGTCATAGTCATAATTTTGTTACTTGACCAGGATCGTAAAAAAAAAGATTGTACAAAAGAACCATTGTGTTATTAATTATAATTATTTAAGTTTCTTGTGGTCGTTTAAAACTCACTCATTTCATTTCTAAAGACAACTTTACGAGTAAAGCAATATCGCATTAGGGTTTGAAACTCGTTGCTAGGACCGTTATTTGCGGCTTTACGTACGTACCGTACTCGAAATATAATTGACAACCCTTTCGCCATTAACTAGAATTGGGTTGTCCAGTCAATTTCTGAATGAATGATGCCCGAAGTCACCGGGTTTTGGGTCGAACAAATCCCAAGTATGCGTGACGGTATACTTCTCAGAAATAATTTGTATAGTTTGTTGTATGTGCACGCAAATGAAATGGTCCAAACATTTGGTTGGAACTCGTTAACCAACTCGTGTTTCTGACGCCAAGATTCGGTGCCGAGTTAATTTAGGTTGTCGATGACGGCTTTTTGAACCGATTATACACGCGTCGGTTTGCACCACGCGCTTATGATTTTGTTGGAAATTCTGAACCGCGGATAATGTATGTTTATCAGGGATTTAGAGCGCATTAGCTTCCGCCCGCGACTTCGTCCGCGTGGAATAGTTACTTAGTCTTAGCGTGATGATATATAGCCTATAGCCTTTCTCAATAAATGGGCTATCTAACACTGTAAGAATTTTTCAAATCGGGCCAGTAGTTCCAGAAAACTAGTGATAGCACGAAAATGGTCTAAGGAATACTGATTTCTTACACTTACGTGAATATTAGACATTGAAATGAAGCTTCTTTTTACGAATTTTATCGCGGTATATTGATATCTATTTATATTGAGATTATATACCATGGATGCTGTAAAGGATCCGAAACGTTGGGAATTAAATAATATCAATATACCGCCATAAAATCCGTAAAAAGTAGTTTCATTTCAATGGTATATGGAATACGAGATCTAAGCGTTCAAGATTCAAAACCCTAATCTGATACCCACGAATGCTCATTATAATTTGTTATAAATTCCCTAATACCTTTATTAATGCCGTATTAAAACAGGGTATTATAATAAGAGGTTAGGCATCACAGCAACGCGATGTGCTTAGTTAAATATTTTCGGGAGGTTTCTCCCAAGTGAGGAGGGTTGGCCGGCCATCCCCGGTCCAACTCGAGAATCCTGGCGATTGCGATGATATATGAGCGCGCATTATTTTCTTATCTTTTCTTTTTCTAACTCCACCGCCCATACTTCATTCCCGCTCATATTATAAACGTTTTACTTTTCATATCTCGTAATAGACGCCTTGGGCCCGAATGGTGTTAGTATTACGTAAATTTTGGTAATATGTCATAGCCCTTGAAACTCTCAACACTCTTAGCCTCGTGATGATTTCATTTAGAGCGGGAACGATATAAATTAAGTTTTGTTTGAACACGATTCAAAGGAAATTGTTTCTTGAAAATGATATTGTATCGTAGGTGAAATTATGACAGAAAACGGGGTGGAGGCGGGACTCGGCTTTATAATATTTTCATGCTATTGAGAGTTGGCGTAATCTTTTAATATACAGTTCTATGCAGTTTAAATGCTTGTAAAACATATTGAAATAAAACAACTTTACGGATTATATCGCGTTATATTAGTATTAAATACAATACAAATCCCGACGTTTCGGACCCTTTACAGCGTCCATGGTCACGAGCAGACTGAGCTGTCATGCGTCTTATCGTTGTATTTATTGAACAGCTCCCCTCCATTAACCCTTTCACTTTTACATTAATCCTTTGTTATTTGATTCATGCAGAATGAGCTCACCGTATCTTTCTGTCTTGCAGTTTTGGGCGTGCATTTAGACCTAATAGAATCTATAATATTCCAAGCAGGTGCCAATACCCATCCGTCCTCTCTGTTGAAATTTGGGTGCTTTTTGATCTCAATGGCCTCACGAATCATCCTGGGTAGGAATCGATTTTCTTTTGCAAGGACCTGTGGTTTGTCAAATCTGATATAGTGCTGAGCCGTGCCAAGTGCGTGTTCACAAACTGCTGACTTCTTGGAACGGCGGTGCTTGACATCAGCTATGTGCTCCTTTACACGGGTTCCTATGCTTCTTTTTGTTTGGCCTATATATGAGATGTTTTATTTCAATATGTCTGATATTCGCGTAAGCTTCAGAAATCAATATGCTTGTAAAACAACTCCGTTCATATATAAGTAGGTATAGTTTCATGTTCACGGCTGAAAGCTTGAATATCTTATTATACTGGTTTCTGAAACTTATACGAGTAATAGACATAGAAAAATAATTTTTTTTAAGGATTTTTTCGTGTTGTATTAAGATATAAGATAGATAGGGAACTGTCCAAGAAGAGAATTCCAAACATCGGGAATTAAATAATATCAATATAACACGATAAAACCCGTAAAGTAGTTTTATTTCAACATGTTGGTTGTTATGAGTCCCTTTTACTTTCTATTTTTGAAAATGTAGACTACTCTTAAGAAAAACTTATTTCCTTTCATAAAACTACAGTTCCAATACGAAACAAATTAACAGAATAAATTCTCAAATCAGAAATCACAGTCAAAATCATTAAGATTGCTAGAACTACTTTTCGAGCGTCAGTTTCGTCCAAACACCCTTCAGCGACGCGTATTTAAAATCAATACACGTCACAATGTTAAATCTCAACTGAAACACCACCACGCCTATGTTTCCCGAAGGGAGAGGCTCAGGCGTTCTAATGTATACCCACACCCACAGTTCGCTGGTATATTTAGGTTCCATGTAATAGGAGGAAAACTTTTGCCAATCCCAAACTCCGAGAATTATATAGAAAAAATCAATACCAGGACCTCCAACGTCAATTGATGCAGAAATAAAAATACCGGTAACATGATTACAGAATCACTAGAATAAAATACATACGGTGATTATTCCAAGGGAACAAATTCAGCAGTTACATGATAGACAGCTGGCCATTATCATAGTTTTAAAAGTCAAACCATTGACAGTTAGATTGGACGAAGTAAACAAGTTAACCTTGGCTTGATCTTACATAGGATCAGATGGTAGCGGAACACCGACCTAAATGTAAGTATTGCGAATACAGATGAGATGAATGAAATTAGGACGTAAGATATACTGGATTATTTTCCTAATCCAGTACCAAGTGTGGCTTATCTTGTACTGTAGAGAAAAGAGTATAAAAGGCACTCTTTACCATAGAGTGCCTTCGATTTGAAATATACAAATAATTTCAAATTGCTCGCTAATTGCCGCATAAGTCTAGTCTAGTGATCTTGGATCCGATTCTCAAGTAGAGTGTTATTTTGCTTAAGTATAAAATTCTCACTCCTAGTGAGAATTTTATATGCTCGGAGTTTGGATTTTCAGTTAATGACAATAGGCTCGCCCTAAACATAGGTACCTACTGCCGCACTGTGGGTATAAATTAGTAGCCCTGACTTCGGTAATAATTAAAGTTGTTAGTATGTTATTAAATAAATGAAAGTATCTTAGAAAGATACTTACTCTTTGTCATTCAGCATCAGGGGTGGGGGGCTACTACGAAAATCAATCGTCAAAGTTTCGGATCGAAATGAAAGAATGATACATCTTTCGACTTTAATTAAGTACCTCTCTTTATTTTCGTGGTATGAGTAGTTACAACGTACGATCCGTCAGCCGAAACTTTGTATTTAATTTTTCGAGGTAGGCCCCCCTGTTGTGAGTGTCAATTAGTGGAAGTGATACGTTATTGAGCCAGCAAAGTATTACTTAGATTCTTGAATCCTACATGTTAGTGCTTTTCGTGATTCCTAGTACTTAGTTTGCTGTAAGACCTACGTTACGAGATTCTGAAGCAGTCACTTGTTAGTTTAAGAGGCAATTCCTTTACTTGAAGCATTTATCTGAATACTAGTATACATTGTAAGCTTGGGGAAAACTGTTATTCTATTTTAGAATTCTTACAGATTCTTACCGATCTTATCTTATCTTATATGTATGTATGTATATTTTATATCTGCATGTTTTATATGTGTGCGTAATAGCGAATATGCATAAAGTTTTGGATTTTTTTATTGCTATAGAATAAAATATTAGTCATGCTAATTTGTTGAAACGAAATTGCCTGTTGAGCAATGCGTATTGACTTTATACGTAGGAGGTAGGTATGTAGAAGTTGTGTATGTATATAGGTACAAATAAATTTATTTGTTTAGCAAAAAATACTTTAATTTATATTTACTTGTAGAATGTAATCTAATGACGGCACATTTGACGAAGCGGCTGAGGGATCGGATTCTGCGTCACGAGTTGTGGGTTTGATCACCACACGGAGCAAGTATTTTTACGACTTACAGGTCCAGGTCTGGGCGTTGGTGTATGTGAGAATTTGTAAAAGCACCCACGATACAGGAGAAAATCCTAGTTTAGTTATTCTATGTTTTTAAAGTAAGAACTGGAATTATTGAGCTCTCAATCAGTGAAAGTTCTATCACTTATAGAAAGTTTCACTATCCCAGTGTCATATTAGTAACGTAGGTACTATCACGCCTGTATTCTAGAAGGGTAACGCAGAGATGTACAGTACAGTTCGCCGGCAGGGGTGGGCCTATGATTTAAACCTAACGCAAATCAGAACTCCAAACGGCTGCTACGAATTTCGTGAAAAATCCCACTAAAATTTTGCTAAACCCGGGAATCAAGCTCAGGACTTCAAGTTCAGCATCTGCGCTCGCCACCACTTGAGACAGTATCTAAAAAATTAAAAACCATTTTATTACAATATACAATTATAAGTATAAAATGAGTAGGTAGGTACTTACTATGAAAAGAATGTAGACACTATCGGTATTTCATAATTGTGTAGCGAACAACGTCTATAAAATGTGTCGTTATGCGATCAAAACTTAATTACATTGACCGCGCAGCCGGACGTCCGGTGATCCGGACAACCAAGAAAATGGATTAAAATAAAAATGGTGGATAGACGCTGTAGCTTAAATCAACTTTTGGTTTAGCTGGGCTTGGTCGCTTCCTTGATATTGCTTTTAAAAATGTCATTATATTGACTGGATATAGATACAATACCTATATCCAAGGAAATTTGAATTATTGCCTTATAAAATAACATAAGGCAAAACGTTACGCAGAGGCGTATTAATCATTAGGTCCCATGTAATAGCGGGCGAGTTTATTGCCATTTAATTGTCTAAATTGCTAACTGCCTTAGATTAAAAAAAACTCAAGAATATTTGGTTTATGTAAAAATCCGCTATTAGTAATATAAATACTTAGCAATACTGGGGCTTCCGGGAGTGGTATAAAAAATAAGATCAACGCAAAAAACAAAATTATTTGATGAGTTGTGACATAAGAAATATACAATTTCTGAAAAAACGGAGTCATTATTAGCAAGTTTCTATAAACTTTAGCATGGAATAATATTATAATATATTATTAACATAACATACCATCACGCCTGTATTCCCCGAAGGGTTAGGCAGAGGCGTACTAATGTACACCCACAGTTCACCGGTATGTTTAGGTCCCATTTAATAGGGGGCGAGCGTATTGCCATAAACGGGGCACAAATTCCTAACTCCGCGCTGCTACTGGGAATTTCATAGAAAAACCCAATAACACTTTTCTCGACCTGGGAATCGAACCCAGGACCTCTAGCGTAGCAGTCGCGTGCAGGACCACTTTTTTATGGTATCTATAGGCGAGCAAACGAGCAGACGGATCACCTGATGGTAAGCGATAACCACCACCCATGGACACTCGCAACACCAGAGGAGTCACAAGTGCGTTGCCCGCCTTTTACAAGGGTTTGGGCCTCCGGTAACCTCATTCACTCGGCGAAACACAACGCAAGCGTTACTAAACGCACAAGCTACACGCTGGTTTTCTGTGAGGCCGTGGTATCACTCCGGTCGAGCCGGCCCATTCGTGCCGAAGCATGGCTCTCCCACGCGTAAACCACTCTCTCCCACTTGGCTACTGAGGCAGTTATTATTATATTACCGACAATAATGTGTTGTTATTGAAAACAAACAAAAAGTTTATTCTGCCTGTAAATATGAGTTATTTTACTACAAAACTAGCACAAAGCTAAACGGCGACACACGTGTTTAGATAAGCTCGAACGACATTCATTGTAGTCGATATACAAATAGCGACTAACTTGTAGAACAAAATCCTTACTTTGTATACTGGTTGTAAGGCCGGACGCCGGAGGTAACATTTGGAGTTGTCGCACCGTGCGCCGCTGTCCTTATAAGCGGTGGGAGCCGCAACGGAAAATAAAATTGATATCGCTCCAGCCGCGGGCGCTCCGAGAAAAAGCATTTCGAAATAAATGACTTTTTAAATTTTATCGTTGCACACAGTTTCTCTATCAATTGTCGAGGCTCGCTCCCCGTAACTGGATTGTGCGACGGGCATTTATTGTGTGCGACACACAAGACATTGCGACTTTTATACTGCGGACGTTGATAAGTATGAAATAAAAGACGCGCGCGCTCTGCCCGTGGACTATTGGCAATCAGTACAATTTCATAGACCGCCTTTGACTGGACTGAATACGGGCAAGAGTCCGCCCGATGCTGCTTACATGAACATAGTTACTTGCTTTTGAAACTACAAACGGCTTGTTGATAATGTTACCTTTATCTATTTATACATTTAGATAACATAAGTTTAGCCTAGTTAGCTAATATATAACATACCATTACGCCGCATTATTCCCCGAAGGGTTAGGCAGAGGTCAGGTGTAGGTAAGTACTAAAGTACACCCACAGTTCGCCGGTATGTTTAGGTTCCATGTAATAGGGGGCGAGCCTATTGCCATTAATTGGGCACAAATTCCAAACTCCGAGCTGTTCCTTAGGATTTCATAGACAAACCCAATAACACTTTGCTCGTCCTGGGAATCGAACCCAGGACCTCTAGCGTAGCAGTCGCACTTGGGATCACTAGACTAACGAGGCAGTTAGTAAATATATCAGTAGTTTAACATGCATTTTAGTTTTGCTTTCGGTGGTGACTTTTAAAAGGCATCCAGCCTCACCAGCGAATAAGATCGGAGACCATTACCTAATATACGAAGAGGGGTAGATGGTCTTCTTAAAAGACCAACCAAGAAGTCCCTACAACACCTATAAGGACGCATTCTTAGGGAAACTGTAATAGGGTCTCACCCAAGCTTTGCTGAGTGTGCCTACTGTGCCACCATCCTGTCTGAGTTAACCTGATGAGCGGACAGAACGTCAGCGACCCCAAAGGTTCACCTGCCATAAATGCACACAGGAACATTAAAATACATGCTAGTACATGCCATAGGCTTGACACTTGTCAAGCAATAACATTCTATTTAACGATGCAATATACACACGGACAATAAAGCAGAATTTAATAGGATATTAACTTACATCGTTGCAAGTTGTTGCACAATTATTGAGCGAGGAGTCTACTGACTTGGATTATTGAAGACCAGCCTTGTTGCAGAAGAAAATATTTGTCAGTTGCTAAAGGTATCATGCCATCCCGTATCATCTTAGGATAAAAAGTATAAGCGAAAAAGGGAGGCCATGATTATTCTGCAATCGCCAGATTATTATTTTTATGAAAAGTACACATTCCATGTATGGTTCAAATATATTGATAGCTTCTAAAATAATTAAGCATACCTATAATACATATAAAAACTATTTAAATTAAACCTTTTCCCCACACTACGATTTTCTCCTATAATATGGCTGCATTTACAAACATAAATATCCCGACGTGGAACAATCATTTGCATGTACGAAAGACAAATGGGGGAAAAGTGAAAGTATTTTTATATAAAGACAAGCTTTTGCCCGCGGCTTCACTCTCCTGGGTTAGAAATGGATCCCAAAGATAACTGAATTAAAACCAACAGTGATGATCTCTTCTTTGTATGGCTCTCTATACATCAGAGAGCTCAAGCTGTATCTCAGGATCCGTTTAATTAATTGAGATAAGAAGTTCATCAGTTTTTAAGTTGGAGTATATATTTTCTAACAGCTATAGCAAAATTAAAATCTATTCAATAGTTTTTGCGCCAACCGCGCCAACCAACGCCAACGTTTGTAACAAACAGACACATTTTTGGGTTCGGAGACGTTTATATACCCTAAAACCCACTTGATTTTTTAATATCTTCAATGTACAGACACAGCTATTTTATAATTTTATAATAGTAGAGATAAGATATATCGTTTCTACATTACATTGGTTAATGTCATAATTATAAAGCTATATTTTAAGTAATAAAGAAAATTTGGTCAACATTTCGATTGGCGGTTACTGCTAACTACTACGTGGTTCGTATGCTTGTTTGTGATTATATAGCACTGAAAGATATGCGTCCCAAATCCAATACATTCAATTTAAACTATTATAGCTATGCTCCTGGATTTCTGCTAATTCCCCAGGGATCGGAAGGTGACAACGAGTTACATTGTTTGTTTCTATATTGTACAGGGGATTGCGAAAACTGTGATAACACTGTGGGTTTTGTCGTAAAACGTAGTTATAAACTTGTTAGGAGTACCGCATGACGTGGAACCATCCATCTAACTGCTCAACTGCCTGACTAGTGCGATCTGGATTCGATGCCCAGGTCGAGCGAAGTGTAAATATGTAGGTAATGTTTGTGATTAATGGCAATAGGCTTGCCCCTTAATACATGAACTTAAACATACCAACAAGCCGTGGTTGAATATTAGCTCACTTCTCCATAACTCTTCGAGGAATACAGGCGTGATGGTATGTATGTAGCGACTCAACTCGAAACACATAGTTATTTTTTATTATATTTTGCATCAACCTACATATGATAAATATTCCCAAAGCTATAAATTTTAGTGGTACTGGTCTCATTAGCTTACTTTGCTAAAGCGGCTGAGGCTCTGCAGGTTCAAGCCCTGCCCGAGATCGTATTTTTGAATAACGAATAACTTGATCGTGGGTCTTCCCCGATAGACATACTCTGGGCGTCTTTAAATCACGAGTGAATCGATTTCTTCTCGGTAAGCGCGCTCCATCTTAGGTCGCAGTGTCGCTTAACATCAGGTGAACTGGCGGTCAAGCGTAAACCTATCAAGAATAAAAAAATACTTAGGAATATAGTTTTTCGAAACATATTTTTAAATTCCGTAAAAACATAATTTCTACTTTACTCAGAAATTTTTATCAATACTAATTGATACTTGGGAATTTCTAAAAGAGCTTTTATATGCAAAAACATAGAGTATTTTATCAGCGACCTGATTCTAGAAACATAGAAACATACAAATTCAATGAACGCCTTACTTGGCTCGTTCTTACATGCACAATCCTTTGCGTCAATGAAGTTTATTGGAGTAGTTTTAGTAGAAATGTTTTTATTGAGAACTTTTTTTTCTGTAGTACGCTTTTTTACGAGACTGAAACAGTAGAAGCTTTGAATGTGTTGCAGAAAGAGATAACTCTGATTTGTAAACGAAAAATATAAAAAGGGTTTATTATTACGTGATCTACAAATTTGTTTATTTGAATACTCATATAGTTAATATGTAGTTAAAACTTTTTTAGGCTGACATAAATAGAGGTTACCAATGCGTCCGCTGAGCGTGAATTACTGTGGTTAAATTCCTAGATCGAGCAAAATGTTATTGAGTTTTTGCTTGCAAGTTTGGATTCGATAGGCTCATCCCCTTTTACGGGGACTTTAAACATACCAGCAAACTGTGAGTGTTCATTAGTACATCTCTGTCTAACCCTACGGGGTGTACCTACAGGCGTGATGTAGGTATGTAATGTTCAAAGTTTGTTAAACAAATGTGGAATATAGCAGTATTAGCAAAATTCACTCATGCATCAACGAAACGTAGCACTGATATGCCTTCAACTAACAAGCATCCGCGTTAAGTGACAGAAAGTGTAATCGAATATAATGTTACATTACATAGGTAGTTATTTAATACTAGAGGGGAAAGCTTACACCTGGTGACAGCCAGGACAAAAACATAGCAGGCGACGCCGCGGTATGAGTGACGTTAATGAGATGTGTGCGCCAATTTGTTTATGCGCCCGCTTGCATACAAAATACGGAGACTACGAAAAGTTTTTGCACATCCCTATTTGTGTAAGAGACTAAAAAGTAATTAAGGCAATTGTGGGACATTGAGCTAATAGTGTTGTCTAGTGCCGTGAATTTTGTTATTTCTTGCTTTCTTTTTATACTAACTTTTGATACTATTATTGGATACTATTACTATTTTAATAATTTATATTATAATTTATGTTATAATTTTAATAACTTCTTAATAATTTGAAATACCGTGCAGAAAAAAAACTTTGTTGAAAATTCGGTGTGAATCAAAAACTCCAACCCTTTCCATCCATTAAGCAATTTAAACTGGGCCACAGGCTAGGCCCACGGGACTATAGCCTGAGTCTCTGTAGTGGAAATCCGTTGGCTGATATACATAATTTATTGGGGTTTATATACAATTCAAAAGAAACACAAAAAAATCAGCAGGACATGTTGATACAGTTTATCGTGATACGAAAATATAACAAATAAAAAATATGCAATGATATTCTTTGCCACAAAATGACTAATACCATGATATTATTAGTAATAGCAAGAGGTATAATTTTGTTAGCAGAATTATACCTTAGTTTCTGTAAAAAATCATATACCAACCACAATTACGGTTATTAATATATGATATGAGCATATAATTTTACGGATGGTTCACACAATAAGGAGTACAATGGGTTATAGCTGTTACCTGACCCACCTTAAAAATTTACGAATTTGAACCCTCTGCTTGTGATATTACGGGTTATTCAATTTGTATGAGGTAATCAGACTAGCGCTACTCGATGACAAATAAAATAATAATACAGACTACCTACTAAGCAATTTTGATCTTTAAAACAACGACCTAGGTCGTTGTTTTAAAGCGACTTGTTCAAGATAGGCAAATATTATAAACTACAGTTGTGCCAATTTGATCTTTAACACGTAACGTTAGGGTAGGTAATCTTTGAATAGTGTTTTGTCACATGATTGAGGAGTTGTTAATTTCAATAATATTTGTTAAGGTGATTTGGTCTGGTGGTTGCAACAGTGTATCTATGTTAGCATGATTATGAGTTCAAAACTAGCCCTGCGCTTCTTTTAGCTTTTTATGTTTACAATATTCAAATATATTGTTTTTTGAATTCCAAATGTTTTTATATGATATTTAAATACTATTTAAATAAAAATAACAACAGAAATGAAAAACATTAATTATTATGATAACGATTTTATTAAATATAGAATACACAATTACTTGTCATAGTTATATAATTATATATATTATATAATATATATACTTATATTAAAAAGCAAAAACGTAAAAAGAAGTTTTAATACTTATGAAAGCTTGATTTTTTTTATTAAAGTTGTTACTTACTAAATATTTTCTTTGTTTTAAAGTTGCCTATAAAATACCCATTTTTATTTTTAAAGTAGGTAACTAATCTAATACATACCTACTTTAAACAGTAGTCAATGTAGTGAATCAACATGTTAAATGTTTAGAAATATAATATAATATTTCTATTTTTATAACAGTAACATCACCACATAAACTATCATACCTACTTTAAAACTTATGTGACAATAGCACTATACTTTGACCTACTTTATAGGTTTTTAAATATTTAAATAATAATAGTTATGATCGCAAAAGGACATGCTTAATCACTGTAAGAAACACTTCCTTAGAAATTGTGATAACAACAATTGATTTAACACACTGACACATAAGTATTGTTAACTCCAGTGGAGCACCATCTCTTTCTATAATTTGTTGCAAGGGGCTTCGCATGCCGCACATCATGTTTCAGCAAGCATTACTTCCTCTCATCAGTTCCCATGTTGAAGTCACAAGTTGTGCCAAATTTTCTTTTGTCCTGACTTCTAATGAATCCCAATTTAAAATCATTTGACCCCACAAATTTTCTATTGGGTTTAGGTCAGGCAGGGCTTTTAGATGGCCAATTTATTGTCTTGACACCTTCTTGACTGGCCAGCCAATTTTGCACCACAGCAGCTCGGTGTATGGCGCAATTATCTTTCATGAAGAAAATATCCGTGTTGTCACGTAATATTTCCAAATATTAGTGACTATTAAATCGGCCATTTCCCGTTTCTTCAAAACGTCTCAACCACAATCTGACGGTATTTCTCTGAAACAAAGAAGGCATATAAAAATAGGTTTGATTAAAGCAATAGCTAGGTATAATAATGAAATTTAAAATTATAAAAATACACTTACTGCTATATAAGTCTCCTAGCAATTTCTCTGATGCCAACATTCTCATTCAGTGTAAATAGTTTATTTGGTATTTTAAATAATCACAGACAATGACATGATAATAAAACTACTACAAAACATAAATAAAAAAATTGGAAAAATACGTTGTTTTTCACAATTTAGTAAGGCAAGGTAAAAAGTGTTCGCGCGTAGTCACTGCAATTGTGCGTAGACTGGCTTTAGCTTTGTTGTCACGGTTTATTTTTATTTTCCTACCCTAAAACTTAGTAACATTTGAATACCAGTTTTATAATGAACGCGTATTTGTCTTTCATCTACCCACTTATTACAAGTTAAGTGAAAATATAACCAAGTTAGAAACTTTATATTTAGAGAATGTGTCCGTCTATAGTTCTTTACAATAATGTAAGAAATACATCTTGAATAAATTCTAAATTGAAAACAAAATAATATACGCCATGCAGGATTTGAACTCGCATCTTGCTCGTCTCAGTCTTACACACGAACCACAAGACCAGATCTACTTGTGTGTATTAATTAAAATAAGCTATTAGTAGCAATGACACTAATTATATTATCGAAGATAAACCTTTAGTCTTACAGTATAAAAATCTAAATTGAATAACAAGTAGTTATAAATATCCTAACGCAAACGTTTTGCGTATCTGTATTATTATTGTATTCGTTCATCGAGTAGCGCTAGTCTGATAAACTCATTCAAATTGAATAACTCTTGTAATGTAACAAGCAGAGGGTTCAAATTCGTCCGTTTTTAGGGTGGGTCAGGTAACAGCTATAACCCATTGTACATCACACAATTAGAGTTGTAAGTCAACAAGCTGACAGGAGCCGTTATTTCCATAAGTCACGTTGTAACCGTAACGAGCAAGGAAGGGCATCGGCCGGCACTATTCTGTGATTTACGACAGTACTGAAGTTAAACGGGCTGTCTGTTTGTCTCTTGTGTGGTCTGTGAACGTGATAATTCTGTATCAGAAGATAAAATTAGAAAGCTGAATAAGGATTTGATCGTAACAAATTCGATGATTTTTTATAGAACTCGTTCCATAATCTCCTCCTATTCCGTTATTCCATCGATATCATAGCGATTAAGCTATAGGTAACTATAATCAATATCGTTCACAATGCTATAGATTTTGATCATTTTAAAATTTAAATCATATAAAAGTCTAAAATTGAATCCAAATTTGTAGCGCACCGCAAAAGTTTTTGCACGTTGAACATCCAGTAACTTAGTTAGTCGTGATGGACATGGATACGGTGTTGGGGCTGTGCATTCAAATTCGATTAGCGTTGCGTAGGATATAGTAGGATTCCGGAATAAGGACGCGGCCAGCTGTCAGTCCCCGTTCAAGATCATGGCCTCTCCGGCGGGATTATGTATGTGCCACGAATGACAATCAGTTGCACTGCATAAGTTTCCAACAAAATGGAACTTTTAACTGTATTTGAAATTGAAATTGTGGATTGTTTACTGAGCGACTTGGATTTGAATTTTAACGGTACCTCAGTACGTAAATAAACGGTTTGTATGATTTTTTTCATCATACGGGTTATTGTTTATTTATACCAGATACATTGCGAATCGATTAGCGAATGCCGAATAATCGAATCGTATATATTAACCATAAATTGAAAAAAGAACATCAACCACAAAACTCCACGTTACTCTAGAGATGCTTATATGAAATTTTATAATAAAATTATTTCTTACGATTTTCCTCATTCTACACGAGTCTGTAAGTGCGTAATGAAGCGGACGGGTCCTGGGAGGGCAGTACAAGGAGTCAGTGATGCGATCAGCTCACCGCATCAGGAATCAATTAGGAACGGCTGGCGGCTACGACGTGCCTACTGCATGAATTATTGACGACGCTACTGCTCGTGCACGCGAGTTGGATATACCAGTGGTACTCGATAACAAGTCGCCGCCCTGTTTACAATGCAATTTGGTATTAAATAGATTATGCTAAGTGCACGCCGACTTAGAAATACATGGGGTGAAATATAGTTACCATGTTTGTAATAAGACTACTGAATTGATATCTAACCTCCTAATTTTGAAACACATTATTGAGTAACACAGTAAATGATATTCTAAATTAATAATAAACATACCATCACGCCTGTATTCCCCGAAGGGTTAGGCAGAGGCGTACTACTAATGTATACCCACAGTTCGCCGGTATGTTTAGGTCCCATGTAATAGGGGGCGAGCCTATTGCCATTAACCGGGCACAAATTCCTAAATTCGAGCTACTACTGGGAATTTCATAGAAAAACCCAATAACACTTTGCTCGACCTGGGATTCGGGACCCAGGACCTCTAGCGTAGCAGTCGCGCTCAGGACCACTTGGCTAATGAGGCAGTTAATAATATTGCGTCGAAATAGATTTGTCATTAGGCGAAGAGAAGCGAAGCCTTATTTTATACCTATCTGTAATTCAACTAATTCCATAAAGATCCTGGCATCCGAGAACAATCGATTTTGCATTATATCTATAATTTAGACGGGTAAAAAACTTGTTTAATGCTAACCTTATCAGGTTTTCCTTTCCCTTGGAATAATAATGAAATTCCAATACGCAAAGTAATAAGAAAAAAATGTGCGCGATTGAACTGACCTTTTCATAATTAATCCATGTACTGTCTCACTGCTGGCCACCGGTCTCCTCTCAAAGTGGGAGATGTACTTAAGGCTATATTCCACCGCGCTAGCCTAATTACTGTGGATTGGCAAACTTCACACGACGTCAAGAAAATCTCGCAGACATGCAGGTTTCCTCACAATTACTTAACCGTTTAAAAGAGTGATAATCATTAATGCGCACTAAATTCCAAAAAGTCAGGGGTAGTTATCGTCATAGCCTTGGATTTGAACTCGAGACTTGGCAGTCTATCGGTCATGCCATTAGGCTATAACTGTACTCACTAACCTATTGCTTGCTAATTTTCAATCGTAATTTTCTTTCGTTGTAAATATTAGCCGACAAAATTATTGCAATACTATTATGTATTAGAATAAAACTATTTTTTAATATAGATTATTCACGGTATATTTATTTTATTAAACCTCTGCGTGTTACTTCCTCATTACTCTTAACTGCCTCATTAGACAAGTGGTCCCGAGCGCGACTGCTATGCTAGAGGTCCTGGGTTCGATTCCCAGGTCGAGCAAAGTGTTATTGGGTTTTTCTATGAAATTCCCAGTAGCAGCTCGGAGTTAGGAATTTGTGCCCGGTTAATGGCAATAGGCTCGACCCCTATTACATGGGACCTAAACATACCGGCGAACTGTGGGTGTACATAAGTACGCCTCTGCCTTACCCTTCGGGGAATACAGGCGTGATGGTATGTTATGTATGTTACCTCTGCGTGTTGGATTCTTTATAGTCTTATCCGTCTTCTTTATCCGTGATAATAGATGCTGTAAAGGATCCGAAACGTTGGAGTTAGATCACTATGTAAATTAAAATTGTAATTGTAATTAAATAAGTTCAGTGTAAATCAAGTATATTAATAAATATATTGTGATTGTCTTCTGATACTTACTTAAGAATGGAAATCAATTTAAATAATTAGATGCACCATATTTCGGTATGCTTATTATAATTTTAATAAGTCGCGATAAATTTCGTACGAAATATTCCACTTCTTCGCGTGATATATATTCTAGTTTCATTCGACAATATTTCGGTGGCGTAGCGTCCGGTTTAACAATAGCCATCTAGTGGGCCGATTAGCGAGTAAACTAGATTTCCTTGTCAGATTATACTGTCCGTCATAGGTAGCTGCCGCACCGGGAATTTAGCTCAGGTGTGTTCCGAATAATACAGAAATCTACTTATTTTGTTCACGTGAATTTCAAAGTACGTACCTACTTGTATATTTGAGTCAGTTAATTGATGACTGACTCATTAGTCTAGTACATCTGTATCTGGCTGAGTAGAGGGGGCTTTTTTTATAGATTATGTCGAAAAACTGCCTTATTAGCCAAGACTGCCTCATTAGCCAAGTGGTACTGAGCGCGACTGCTCCGCTAGAGGTCCTGGGTTTGATTCCCAGGACGAGCAAAGTGTTATTGTATTTCTATGAAATTCCCAGTAGCAGCTCGGAGTTAGGAATTTGTGTCCGGTTAATGGCAATAGGCTCGCCGGTATTTTTAGGTCCCATGTAATAGGGGAATACATGGGACCTAAACATACCGGCGAACTGTGGGTGTACAGTAGTAGTGTAGTACGCCTCTGGCTAACCCTTCGGGGAATACAGGCGTGATGATGGTATGTTGAAAAACGAACTGACAAGCTTCTTGATGGTAAGTAGTTATTGCAGCCCATGGACACCTGCAACACCAAAGGAGTTGCTGATACTTTTCTGAGCTTTAAGACCTACAGACTGCAGACTGTTAGAGCCTTTTCACGTGGGAGAGCCATGCTTCGGCACGAATGGGCCGGCTCGACCGGAGTGATACCACGGCCTCACAGAAAACCGGCTTGAAACAACGCTTGCGTTGTGTTTCGCCGAGTGAGTTGAGGTTACCGGAGGCCCAAACCCTTTTAAAGGCGGGCAGCGCACTTGCGACTCCTCTGGTGTTGCGGGTGTCCATGGGCGGCGGTTATCACTTACCATCAGGTGATCCGTTTGCTCGTTTGCCCTCTATCCCATAAAAAGAAAAAAAAAGCTGCAGTAACCAAGGGCAAATGTCACGAATCCTGACTACCTTTAGGGCAAGGGAAGGTACTGCCTCTTTTTATACTATATGACGTCATTGCTTACATATAAATAAATGAATTAAACTTTAGCTGCAGAAGGTTTTGAAATATATTTTGAAGTGTGTAATCAACAAAACATAATACTTAGGTTCAAATACTTATCATTCAGCGTTCATTAAACTTGTACGTTATAACGGTTCTTATTTTATAGAATTAGCACTGTTTTGCATACTTTAATATTCAAGTGAGTGAAATTGATTATAATATTGTAGATGTCGCGAGTGCAATGAACGTTGTCAGATATTGTGTCGTCTGCTCTTGTGAATGCTCGTTCAATTATCGAATGCTCACGTTTGGCTATAAAAAAACAAAGAATTGCGATTTAATCATGAGCAAGTATGTTCGTTATATTTCCATTTTCTTTTATTACTTTGCTGTTCTTAAAGCAATTTGCTATCATAGTTTTTGTGGTGATATTCGATCGTTGCTGATTAAAATGTGTATAGTATGATGAATTTGACTAGCACCTATCATACATGTAGCTTTAACATTATATCAAGACGCCTGTGTTCCCTGAAGGGGTAGGCAGACGCCTAGTAATGGTTACATGAGAGCGAGCTTTTGTCATTGCCCAAACCCTTAAAAGTCCGACAACGCATTTGTGACTCCTCTGGTGTTGCGGGTGTCCATGCCCGGCGGTAGGTAGTCGCTTTTTTATGGCATATCGGGCAAACGAGCAGATGGATCATCTGATGGTAAGCAGTCACCACCGCCCATGGACACAACACCAGAGGAGTCAAAAGTGCGCTGCCAGCCTTATAAAAGGGAGTAGATATTTACCTACAGATAATCCCTCTGCTCGTTGGACCCCTATCCCGTGAATGAAAATGACACGTCATATTTAGTTCCTAGGTTCGCTTTCTATGTCATTCAAAGTGATATTATATTTTGTTCTAAAGCTAATATGTACGTTTTTTTTCTGTACACCTTTGCCTAACCATTCAGGGAATGCAAGCCACTATAGTATGTTATCTTGCTATGCTATGTCACGGTCGTACCGTTGGTATTAAATAAAATATCGATCGTCACAAGCAATGAAAATCTAATGTCTGTAATCGATTCTCAAACTCAAAGTTGTCGCAAAGTGGAGATTACATAAGGATTCCATTGTGTGCTAGCCGTGACCTTGCAAGTGAAACGCTCGTTATACTAATACTATAAGAGCTAAAACTGCTATTATTGCTACTTGTTTACACAATTTTATATTCATGGAGTAATAGAGGGGTAATTAGGGTTATGTGTAAGGTGACTTTTCAAGTGATATTTTTGGTAATATTCATTGTAGCATGAGGCAGGTGAAAATATAATTTATGAATACTACTTTCAAGTAGGTAAACAATTTTGATATTATTTATTTACAGTACCTACATTACAGATTATACCTAATTGGTTTCCTATAATATTCTATTTTACTTTTAATCCTCCGAGAATAGAAGCGTGTGGGAGGTTTGGTATCTTTAAAGGTTTTAATTGAACTGCCTCATTAGCCTAGTGGTCCAGAGCGCGACTGCTACGCTAGAGGTCCTGGGCTCGATTCCCAGGTCGAGCGAAGTGTTATCGGGTTTTTCTATGAAATTCCCAGTAGCAACTCGAAGTTTGGAATTTGTGCCCGGTTAATGGCAAAAGGCGCCCTCCCTATTACATGGGACCTAAACATACCGGCGCACTGTGGGTGTCCACCAGTACGCCTCTGCCTAACCCTTCGGGGAATATAGGCGTGATGGTATGTTATGTTAATTGAACGCTATTCCATTTTAAAAGTTTCAAGTAAGCAAATAACATTAACGCGAAATACGCATCTCTATATCTACATCGTTTTTTTTTTTTTTTTTTTTCGACGTGGACATTAGCTGTTGATTCAGGGAATCTTGACAGCGTAACCGGACTTGGTGGCGAGGCACCGAATGCCTCCAGCCAGGAGCAACTTAAAATTAAGCAACAGCAGCTAAGGGCGTCCCCTGCGGGACACGGGCCTCGGCTTAGGGCGTTGCTGGGGGGGCAGCTAGGGACGGCTGGATCTGGTTTAAATTATTATTAGGGACTAATTTAAAGCTACTGGCTCGGCGCGGGCCGGCTCGAGCAAGGGTCGGGGGGGGTTACCATTACTGGGTCTTCGCGACGGGCCTCGCCGGCGAGGACGGTAAATCGGGCGGCGTTTGTGTAGTGTGCTAGTCTCTTTATTGGACTCTTGTAGGACTGTTATAGGGTCATCAGGGTAAGATAGAGCGTGCCTTGGACGGCGAATTCTACTAATCTGGGAGGGGATGTAGTCGACGCTACTAACCACCAGGGGATTAGGGTGATGGGGGGCCCTATCGAAATAACGCTTGGAGGCGCGTTTCATAAACTGCTTAATGGTAGGCAGTTTTAGGTCTACGTGAAGTTCCCTATTGCGCACGAACCACGGGGCGCCCGTGGCTTTGCGCGTGAATCGGTTTTGAAGGGTTTGCATCCTATGGATTCTAGACCCTTCGATGTGTGCGAACACAACGCTAGCATAGGTCATGATGGGACGGATGCACGTCAAGTAAATTCTCACCTTATATTTAAGGGATAATTTACTGCGTGCATTGAGCATACTGTGGAGTCGTCCGAGAGCGAAAGCGGCACGGGAGCGTACCGTCTTTATGTGCTCGCGGAACGAGAGTCGGTGATCTAGAATCACGCCCAGGTATTTGGCCTTCTTTTCCCAAGGGATCGGTTGGCCGTAGAGGGAGATTTGTCGGGCTTCAGTGGAGCGGTCGGTGCATTTGTGGAAAAGAACGGCCGCGCTCTTGGATGGATTTACCTCGATTCTCCATTTCCTAAACCAAGTGCCGAGGGCATTGACTGAGGTCTGGAGGATCTTGGTGATAGCGGGGAGGGATTTGCCGGAATAATAGATGGCCGTATCATCGGCGAATAGAGCCAACTCCGACTTGGAGTGTTTTGGAATATCGCTGGTGTACAGCGCGAAAAGGAGTGGGGAGAGAACGGAGCCCTGAGGGACTCCGGCTCGGATTGGATGAGGGGTCGACAGAGTGCCGCCCTCTATGCGATAGCGAAAGGTGCGATTCGACAAAAAGTCCCGTATGATGAGCACGAGACGATCGGGCACATTGAGTGAGTACAGCTTGTAGATCAAGCCGTTGTGCCAGACTTTGTCGAAGGCTTTCGCCACGTCGAAGAAGAGCATGCCTGTCGTCAATCCGCGCTGGAAACCAGCGCTGATATGTTCGACTATGCGATGCACTTGTTGGACGCAAGAGTGTTTGGTTCGAAAACCAAACTGCTCGTCGGGGATGATTTTATTAGATTCGGCAAAATCCTTTAATCGGGAATGAATCAGCCTCTCGTAAATCTTTCCGAGGACATTGAGAAGACTTATGGGGCGATAACTGGACGGCTCAGTGCGGGGTTTACCGGGTTTGGGAATGCCGATAACTGTGGCTTCTTTCCATGCTTGGGGGAAGATGTTATTGCTTAATGCCGCATTGAAGATGGCGGTCATCAGCACTATGAGCTGGGCGGGGAAAAGCTTCACCACTTTGTTGGTGATACCGTCTGACCCGGGGGCTTTCCTGGGGCGTAATTTCTTAACGATTGTCCGGACCTCGTCCACCGAGACGGGCGGGACGGGATCGTCTGGGTCGGGGTCGGGGTCGGGGTTGGGGTTGGGGTTGGGGGAGTCGGGGGGCTCCGAAGGTTGGAGCGGGATTGCAGCTCTACGTTCGACTTCGGCGTTCACCTCATCGAGATGTGCCTGATCTACTGGTAGGGTGCTGGGCGAGCATTGTGCCTCTAGACTGTCGGCTAGGCATTCGGACTTTTCGTCGTCTTCAAAGGCGGGCCTTTGATTCGGACGATTCAGTGGGGGCATGGTGGACACACAGTCGGATTTGAGCTTCCGAGACAGATGCCAAAAGGCCTGGTGGGTGGGCTCCAGGTCCTTCAACAGATTATCCCAGCGGGTTTCGCGAAACTCATCAATGCGTTTCTTTACAGCACGCTGCAAATTGCGCATGTGAGCACGGTTCGCCTCACAGGGAAAACTGTCGTGCGCTCTGATAGCCGCGTTCTTCTCCGTCACCAGTGCGCGCACATCCTCCGGCAGATTCCAGCGGTTGTCAAACTCCTCTGGAATCTGTCGTGAACATTCGTTCAACAGGGTTTGCACGTGACTGGTGAGGGAGTCGATCGCGCCGGTCGCGTCGGCAGCTGAGACTATCGTGTCAGGGATGGCGTCCAGGTGAACGGAAGAAGTCGACTTGAGGCGTTCCTCTAGTTTCCTCCAATCCGTTATCACCTTTGTCGGAGCGGGTTGACCTGGGTCAGTGGGGGCGTGACGGGGACCTAGTTCTAGGATCACAGGTCGGTGGTCTGAGTCTAACTCTTGTAGCGTTTCCAAGGAGCGCAAACCTAAGTTTACGTTCTTTAGGACGGCTATGTCGAGTACGTCTGGTCGGTGGTTAACGTCATTAGGATAATGAGTGGGCGTCATGGGGGCAATAATGTCAAAGTTAAGCAAGGTGCTAAGGTTATCAAGCTCTCGGCCTCTCTGGTTGTTCGAGTGGCAGTTCCAAGCGACGTTTTTGGCGTTAAGGTCGCCTGCTATGATAACCGAATCACCCAAGCCTAGGAGAGATTCTAGGTCGGAGCGCAGGTGGTGAAGCCTGACGCTACTGGGGGGTATATAGGCCGATACTATAGTGATCGGTTGGTGGCCAGTCATGCCTATTTGACATATCGAGGTCTCAATATGCTCGAGAATCGGGGAATCCATAGGGATGCAGTACAGGGACTTTTTGTAATAAATGAGAGTACCGCCCCCTCGAGTGTGAGTCCTGTCATTGCGCACTATTTGATAGTTTGCAATTCCAGGGCTCCTCTTGGAGGGCTTGAGGAAGGTCTCCTGTACAAGGAAGATGTCAATTCGATGGTCGCGGAGGAAGGTGGCGATCTCATCGCGTTGACCGAACATGCCATTTGCATTGAAGTAACCTATTCTTAGGGAACGGGGTTTGTTTCTGCCTTTGTTTCCTGCCATTAGAAACGAAGTTCAGAGAACGACTTAATTAAGTCGGCGTTGGCGTGCACAATAAGTGCGATGGCAATACCATTACCCTCGTTTGCTTTGAGGGAGAGAACTAGGGATTCAACTCGCTCATACGGGGCGATTTGGAAGGCCTTGACGGCCGATCCCATTACCCACTCGGCCGAAGGGCGGCCGGTGGATGGATCGATGGGGGGAGATTTATGCGCGGGTCTTGGCGCGGGTCTAGGCGCAGGCGCTGGTTTGGGAGCCAAAGCCGGCTGAGTTTGGGGGGGGGCCACCTGTGTGACCGGGGGAACGGGCGTGCCCATTAGGGCTGGAATATTTGCCGCTAAATGCGGCGTTTTAAGGGGAGGGAACGACTGCTGTTGATTCAGCGCGTTCCAAGGAGAGGGCCTCTGAGGGCTGAGACGGGCAGGGAGGGCGGCGGAAGGGCTCTCCCTCTGGATTTTGTCGGCTACGCGTTTAGCCAACTTTGGTTTGGTCTTGGGAGCTTTGGGGCAGCCCCGGTAGTTAGCAGGGTGTCCCTGCTCACCGCACAGAACACAGCTCGGTGGCTCTGTGCAGAGCGTCCTGTCTTTCGGACGAGTGCAATCGGAGGTGGCGTGGTCGCCGAGGCATTTCACGCAGCGAGCTTTTGCGAAGCAATTTCTCGCAGAGTGACCATATAGTTGGCAGTTATGGCACTGCCCTATGGGACCGCCCTTATGGGGCCTCTCGACGTGAATGCCAGAGAGGTGGCATACATCTTTAATCTTAAAGATGTCTTTGCAGCCATCTGTGGGATCGATTATAGCGAGTACCATGTTGTACTCTTTCCCTCCGCGACCTCGGTGCATGCGATGCACTTCGGCAACGGGGATTTGTTGGGCTTTCAGGTCTTCGAGGATGTCTGCCGTAGCAATCTCCTTGGGGACGCCTTTAATCACTACTCTGAGGGATTTCTCCTCAGCTAGTGTAAACGTGTGGAAATTAATTTTCCGCTCGTTTAGTAGGGCCGTGAATGCCCTGTAACCGTCGGGATACGGTATCGTGACTTTGATGCCATCGCTTACCGAGACGGCACCTGTGTAGTTGATCTTACGATCAACACACGCCTTGGATATATCGACCCAGGACTCTTTGTCATGGACGATGACTGGTGGAGGGGCTTTGCCCTTTTTAGGCGCAGCCTGGGAGGGCTGGGTCTTAGGGCGAGGTACTGTGGGGGGGGGAAGGGGCTGCCTTTGCGGGAGTCGCGGGCTGAGGGGCTGCTGAGGCGGGGGGAACCTCAGTGGTTTTTAGGGCCTTTGAAGGGGCACCGTTGTTGGCCTTATTTTTGCGCGGCCTCTTTTTCCCTGCTACAGGGATGAATCCATCTGACGAATCAGATGAGGCTGAGTCTGTGAGGGATTCCTCAGACTCGGAGTCGCGCGGTGCCGACGTGTCCATCGGCACCGTTTGAGGGCGGGTAGCGACAGCTGAGGTGGGTGCACGTGCATCGCATTCCTCAGCGTCGGACAATAGAGTAGCGAACCTATTGTTCGCTATCGCGGGGTTCGGGGAACCGGACAATAGGTCCCGGTCATAGAAATTATTCTCCGGGCTTTCCGGAGAATCGAATTGTTCCCTAACAATGCAGGGAACATCTGCGTCCGGTGAGGCCGGACTATCGGGAATTGGAGCGGGGCGGGTGGGACGTTGAGCGCGCGGCTCGGCGTTAAGGTATTTGCCATATTTGGCGATGAATTCAGGGTCCTTTAAGAGGACATCCTTGAAAAAGCTAATAAGCTTGGCATCGGACATCTTGAAGAGATGTCCGAGAGGGAATAAAAAAGGGAATTTATATTTTAAAATGGGTTCCTACCATTAACGTCCCCGGGGTGGAAGAGCCCGGGGTTGTGTAGGTGAGTGAACCCTCCCTGCCGGGTATAGGCAGGGAGGTGTGTGTACCTGTAGTGTACCCTAGCTTGACTCCCGTCGCCAGTCTTATTGTGCGAACGGGTTCCTATGCTCTAGCACCGAAGTACTAGAGGAGCTGTAAGAGAACGGGGTTAGAGCTAGGGTCGACTAGGAGACCCCCCAAGGCCGGTTGTCCTAGCTCCTTCCGATTTAAGCTTTGCCCAGAAGGGGCGCAGCGGGTGTATCGGGTCAACACCCCACTCGGCTTCGTTGGCACCGATTGGTTTCCACCGAGGACCACGAAACTGTGGTTTTTACCCTGAAGGGGCCTAATCACGACCGAACCGTGATCTGATAGGACAGGAAAATCAGCCGCCGCCTCGAAAAAGGCAGCTTTTGATCAAAAAAATGGTTGCAGTCGGCGACTGCGGGGCACTGCGGCGGGGCGCAGCGAGACGATCGTAGCGGGAGAGCGGGAGCGCAGGCAACACGTCCTCTCGCGGCGAGCGTCGGCGGGTGTGTGAAAAAAGCGATATCTACATCGACTGCGCATCTATTACGTATGTTAATATTTCATAATTCAATTAGTGGTGTGCACCGCCACACTACTGCAGGCATCTATCAAATAATATTTTAGTACATTTCGTTCGACAATATTCAAATTGGACGCTTTCATTAGGCATTCATATTGATAGATGAATAACTGACTAAATGGAATCGTTATTAGTTTCAAGTTTTTTATCATTCATGAGGTTTAAACGATAATTATTTATGTGTATGTGAATAACGAGTGTTACTACGTGAACTACATTTTGTTTTGATGGTGTTTGTTATGTAAATTTGATGTCATGGGTTTCTGTCATTTAATAATGAAGGTTATTTCGAAACAATGTTTCAATACTAAGTAATTCGCGCAAATCTCAGAAACCTATATTATACTTTTTGATTGTTGAATATCCGTAAATTAGTTATAACATTAAATTAAATTTAAAAAAAAATCCGCATTTTCATGTCTTGGTTTCGACGATCTTGCAATATACTTAATTTAAGTAACAGCATACCAAATTTAAAATCGATCAGATCTGTGGAACTAAGAAGAGCTTATAACCTTTAAATGGCTGGCCAGGTTTTCTTAAATCACAACTAAGAACACTCTCGATCAAGTTACCTTACAAACAAAACACTGAATCAAAATCGGTGAATTTGTTTGTAAGCTAGAATGCCACAGACTGACACACAGATACACATTATAAACTTATAACACCCTTCTTTTTCGTACCATTTTTTACACATATATACCAAGTGAGTGGAATAAAAAACCCTACATTTTTTTTGGTGAAAATTAGTAGTAATAGTGATATTGAAAAAAAAAACCATAAAAAGCGACAAGATAATGTGCAGATTTCACTAATAAGATAATTGCATTGACAAAATAAAATCTAACTTATGTAAAATCAAAAAAATACGCCGTTAGAGATTTTATGCCTAAAATTATGTCTCAGCATTTATAAGCAGAGACATCCTTTAACTTAGCATAGCTATTTACACAGAAATATTATTACAACGTAACAATTTTCCACTACACTAGAGAAGCGCTTTTAATTAACCCTGTAAGCAACAACATGTGACATGTTGTAGCAACTCGGAAATAGAAGTTGGTCGGGTGCTTTGATCCTCGGTCGTGAGGTGTGCCAGTGTCGTGCCCGCGCATAGTAATCCATCTCACTAGACAAACTCTCGACTAATATCTGAGAACTTATGGATGCGGTGGTGCCGAGATTCCCGACGCATTTTAACGGGTTTTTATTTGCTGAATTACGGTTTTGAAGTTCGGTTCGTAGGTAATTTTTTTGATGGATTTAAAAGTAGGAATGTTTCAACTGTTTTTCTTTTCAAATAATAGGTATTTATAATGATTAGTTATTTTTGTGATAGACACAAATTAGTAACGGTCCATATAAATTACAAACTTCATCAATAAGTCATCACCGTCCGTGAAGGATATATTACTGTACTAAATAATACAACTTGGATGAAATTAAATAAATCTACAACATTTTTGTAGGTAAATATAAAACCTTTTTATAGATGTCGAAAAGAAACTTCATTATTAGTTTTAAATCATTCAAAAATCGATTATAATGCCTATAACCCTTTCGCAACACAAGGGTACGAAACATTGTGTAATAAGTTGGTACGATCAAAAACGAATGAGCATCAACAAAACATTACATCGGTCTATTTAAATCCAATAAATACTAATCGGATTGCAGCTAAATGAGCTCAAGTGGCTCGTTTAGACCGTTTATTTATGGAATTAGCAAAGCAAACCACTGGAATTATATTATGGTAATTATCACTTACATTTATGAACAGTTTTTATTAGCGACCGCGGTTTTTCTGTATCGGCTGTACTCACAATAAAGGGGAAATTGTATTGTTTCTCTTCTTATTGTAATTGCTTTTCATTAGGATCGTATTCAGTTATATCGTAATTGTTTGGCCGTGATATAGTTTGTATTAACATTTATCTTGTTTTAAAATTACTTAAGAGATAGCCATTCAACTCCTAAGTAATAAGTTAATAGCGTGATTGCAGGCTGCTTTAAACTATTATTGTTATTATTCACTGCCTCAATAGCCAAGTGGTCCTGACCGCGACTGCTACGCTAGAGGTCCTGGGTTCGATTCCCAGGTCGAGCAAAGTGTTATTGGGTTTTTCTATGAAATTCCCAGTAGCAGTTCGGAGTTAGGAATTTGTGCCCGGTTAATGGCAATAGGCTCGCCCCCTATTACATGGGACCTAAACATACCGGCGAAGTGTGGGTGTACATTAGTACGCCTCTGCCTAACCCTTCGGGGAATACAGGCGTGATGGTATGTTATTATTCAAATAGAGTAAAAAAGAAAATTATCATCAGTTAATTGAAATATTAATATTAGTATTTTTAATAATTTTAAAAAGAACTTTAAAGTTATATATATTGTATGCAACCATAACGAGCTGTTCCAGGCCACTAGCATCCAACGGTTTTTACTACATTCACTATTCCAAATTCGAAAACTGCAACAGTGCGCTAAGCCGTGGCAGTGGCGTTTTATTTACATTACATTTTGTACTCTAGTGATGTGCCCAGCCCACGTACCACACAACACACAACTGACATAACTATAGCTGTGTCACTCACTCGGTGCACAAAAGAAAACCTTTCCCGACGATTCTCTTTTCGAAAGTGCTTCGCGGGCACAAGTTGCCTACTCAGATGAGCACAAACACATCCAAACTACCCGCAGTTTATGTAATCCGAAGCGACACCGCACCGACTCCGACACTATGAATATGCGGGAGTCCGATAACTTCTCTCCGATTCTTTGAATTATGTACCTACGTATGAAATCGCCTCATAATAAATGATCAAACGAACTTACCTGTTGTGAAGTTCGATCATTATTATATGAGTGCCCTGCTCGAAGATATATATTTAAACAAGCAGCTCTCATCATTCACTGGCAACTCTGCGCAATTTTAGAAGTAGCTAAAAATTTGCTTAATCTGTGCTCGGTGAACGCTTTCATTCTTTTTAGAGTCGCGAATTATCTCAAATTTTACCCGGGGTGGGATGGGTAGGGACCATATATCTTCGAGCAGGGCACTCATATAATAATGATCGAACTTCACAACAGGTAAGTTCGTTTGATCATTTATTATATTGCGTGCCCTGCTCTCGATATATATTTAAACAAGCAGATGTTTAGAGTATTGGTAAATTTGAGATAAGCCGAAAGCATAGCATGTATTCCTGTAAAATAAATCTGTTATAATCACATTGCATTATTTTAAAACATATCAGTCTCTTGACTTTCTGTTAAGGACCAATTAGCTAACACAAAGCCGACCAGCTACAATTGCTGTGACCCTCCAGAGGGTCAGGGTTCATCAATCATTTTATTAAATATGTAAGAAACTGATTCCCTTAGATAGTATTTACGGTAGGTACCTGGAACTTGAAAATAAATGTTAATGATCATTCTTAATTGTTGGAGAATAATGAATTTCGTAGTAGGACTACATATGGCATGAATCAGCAAGATCAGTGCCTGATATTAAGTACTAAGTAATAATTCTGGATTAAGCACAGGATAAACAATAACAAAATGTTATTAAAATATCAGAATTAATATCATATCAAATCAATATAAATCTGCTGAATCGTGAATCGGTCAGTTTCAATCATAACTATTTATAACTAAATAGTTATAAATATTCGTAAGTTAAAAGGCCGACCAGCAGTCTGTGTGATTACAGCTTATGAAATTTCTTTTGTCATAGTCCTGAATGTAAAGACATGGCGCCTACCAGGTTCCAGTATGGCTCTGGTATCTATAATACTGACTCGAATAAAACTTTGAAGAATACTTTATTTGACGATGTAAAACATAGTTATAGTAAGGTAGATAGGTACTTTTAAAAGAATTACATTAAAATTTCAGAGCTGTACTCTACACTACTTTCTAATCACACAATTTTCCCTTCACTGGGCGAATGGGCCATTCATCACATCTAGATTATAGATAAGTGGTAATGATTATATCAGCACACCCTTCATTCCATATCTGTTGTGCTTAATACAGGGAACTTCATTCCATATCTGAACAACCCCTTGCCACAAAAACACTTTTTAAATAATCATTTAAAAATGTAATTTACAGTAAAATATGAATATAGAACTTTGTTTGGCACAGTCCTACATATATATATATTGATATTTACCAATATTAGTTTGGACTTATACATTCCCTAGAGACTCCCTTACGAACATTCCCCCCCAATTTTAGAGCAAGGATGAAACTGACTTATGACGGACAGTCTATAGGCAGCCGCAAATCCAATGATTTTTTCATAAAATACCTACTTAATACCTGGTATGGATAGAGGAGATCTCCCTGAGAATGGGTTCGCCATATACTATAGGTGCTTATCTATGTTAATATTATAAAGAGGAAAGATTTGTATGTACATATGTTTGTAACGAATTGGCTCAAAAAATACTGGGCCTATTCCAAAATTTCTTTCACGGTTTGAATGTTACATTATTCCAGATTAACATAGGCTATAGAATACTTTGAAAAAGTTTGGGATTTCTGGCAATGAGAATTGTTGGTGGATGAGGTTTCTGTAGGAAGACTGTAACCTTTATTTTTGGTGAGATTATCAGTTTGTTCTAAATCTTCTAATCAAAAGGTGTTTGGAAGGACACCATAACAAAACAAAGAAAAGATAATATATCCAAGTCCAAGTGAAAGTTTCAATATTCATTGGCTTTAAATGTTTCCAGAAGACTAAGGCAATGCATTTATTTATTATGAGTCTAGCCCAGCTTTATCCTAGTAGAGGCACCTAATATTGTAGTTCTAAACAATGTAGGTATGTACCTATTTGTATCTAAATTCTCCTTATAAATGTGAACTTTGATAAGTACAAACTGTTCAAAGACTCAATATTTTTATCAGTATAATATTTTCTGAATAAATGTAATTATCACTACTATATAAACATTGGTGTAAGGTGTAACAAGCAACAACCAGAATCTTTTCCAGGTCAAATACCATATTTCTGGGTTCATTATGTAGTTCTCTTGTTTAAAAATAAAAGTACTAAATAAACTTTATTTTTAATGATGTCCTGTGACCAAAATGTGCTAGCATGTGTTAACCCTTTGCACTACTGCCATATGAATGTGGCCAAGGCAATTTAAATGAACATAGAAATGTCTATGTATAATAAATGAAATGTTTATTACAAAATTTACTAGGGTATATGACACATCATGACACCTATGTCTTGTTATACAATAGGATGATTTATGATGTTGCTTAACATGCACAAAAAAAATAAAAAACTATATAAATATCTTATATATGATGTAGGTATTGTTACTACCTACACCTCTTATCTTTTCTAAAATCAATGGTATGCACATAAGGGAATTTATGCACTATACAAATGTTACAACCTAACCTGGATTGGTTAAATGATTTTCGGTTGCTTGTCCACATTTTTTGCAAAATCCATGGGCTTCAAAGTCTAGGTCAAAATTGATTTATTTCAATTAGACCAATATAATAGTTGAAAGGTTGAACTACTTGTCAAACTGGATGCTTGTTGACACAAACAGCACTGGATTAGGTGATATAGACTTTACCAAGTAAATGCTATGTCATAATACATAAGTTATGCAATACTTCTATTTTACATGATAGGTACTCCTATAATAAACAGGAATTTTATTACAACATTTTAGTTTATCTTATCTTGTGTATAATGTACCTATTCACTGTGGCCCAGAATTTGGTGCTGGGCAAGCTGCAATAAATATTGCTAAATATTATTATAATGACATATTTCTGGTAGATATCATACAGGAGCTAAGAAATTATCAAGACAATGATAACTGGAATTTTTTACTGATAAATTCTAAGCATTTCTAGAGCTAAAGTTTCTATAATCATATCATCTCATCTCCATGTATATAATATAAGGAATACTTTATATTAATAACCAGATTCTATACATATTAATGTATTGATTGTCTTGTAATGTCCCCATCTTGTAAAATTATTACGCATCTGAGCAACCCAATGTAGGAATTACTTTATTATAACAATATAGGCAATACTATATTCTGAATAAACATTTACTAATAAATGTGGTTTTCCAATAACTTTTTGGTATGTAATGTCATTTCCAAATGGAAATAAAGCTCTATTTGACAGCATTCTTCTGAGATGTTATTTTTCTGATACTAAAGTTTGTTGTATCATAATGGGAAATGAAAGCTAAAGTTGGCCAAAGTAGATAGCTCATCTGATTTTCCTGAAGACAGTAATGGCACACGGTCTTATGAGACTTGATTACAAAGGTAATTGAGTATCCTTTAACATGGTTAAGTAATACACTTAACATTGCATGCTATCCTGCAGTGAGGTAAAAAATGTGTTAGCCTTCTGGCATGACTTACCACTATGGCTAAGTTGGCCATTTCTTGCACACAATGTTGGTCTTGTGCACAATGCTGGTGTTCCAGCCTGTATTGAAGATTCATGTCCTTCAATAGTAATGGGTAGTTGTGGGTTTCACTTACAATTGGTTGTAAGCTTATTGAAGAACTGGTCGCTTTTAATGGCAGGTTTTCAAAACATCTTGTCACACAGGCATTCTATAGATGCTTACAGTGGTCTTTTACTATTTCACAACATATAAAAACTAATTATCACATATAGGGAGAACTAGAATTCTCATTATTTTTGTTAGGGCAAAATGTCAGTCAGGATCCATCACAAAATTCACAAAGTATATCTTTTATGTACCCTTAGTGAGATGAATTTACATTGTTATTGTTATACTGCATATTATGTATTTATTCAACTCAATATCCTTGTCTATACTGACAATATTGTTGCTTAACAAAACAGAAACCTGTGGATATTGTCTAACCGGGATCTGTTCCACAAGATTTTGTGGTGTCTTTAGATCATTGGGCATTGGGGCCCTCAAGGGTGGCCGTGCCCTATTTATAGGTGAAAATTGAAACAAACCAAGATGTAGGTTTATCTAGCATGAGATTGTGTCTCCTAGAGCATAAAACTCCAGTGAGTTTTGTGTTCTTCTAGAACCATATGTACCTACTCGTTTTAATTATTATATGCACTCCTTCGAATTGTGATCAGCACAAGACTTACATGTTATTGTAATCTGCAGTAAGTAGGTATAGGTAACCTATTATTTAAATCAACATACCCATGAAAAAACATTGTAGGCACTTACATGTGATTGATAAAACTGCTTATTGGAGCCTCACGGGCTCCACATAAGAGTAAGAGATCTCGTGTGTACATCTCGTGTACGCCCCGAGTCCAATGAGCACGTCAGTGTATCACGTACACCACCCGCGTCAACCGGTACCTCCGAAGGTTATGGAAACTCTTGCGGCTTTAAACTGCTACGAGAGCCAGTAGCCATACCGGTGTAATCACAAGACAACTTGTCACTTTTATTTCATGAAGAATAATTATTATCTCCGTTCCAACGACGCTAGGTACTCCGCTTTATGACGACACTTTATTCGGCTTATAATTTTAAGACGACATTTCATATATCGTCTAACTTTTGTAAAACTTCTTTATGTTGCCGTTTAGGCATAGATTTGGTTGAAATTATATTAAAATACACTTTAATTAAAATAAACACAGAGAAACGCAGAATCAGTTGCCGCGCAAACGAAAAGAATGAAAGCGTTCACCGAGCACAGATTAAGCAAATTTTTAGCTACTTCTAAAATTGCGCAGAGTTGCCAGTGAATGATGAGAGCTGCTTGTTTAAATATATATCGAGAGCAGGGCACGCAATATAATATATTGGTATTTGAGATTGAAGTCGACTGTGAAATATGGCTTATTGGTAAAGTTTTATTGTACTTGTCACAGGTGCGATGGCCCGATGTTTTACTTTAGTTTTACCGTTACACAGTTTATAGATTGAGTTTGGAGTTACGCGAAAAGTATTTGAGAATTTTATGCTTTCATACCTACCCCGTATTGGAATAAGAAATCGTACTTTACATTATGTTTGCATGGCGCGAGACTTCCCTATTGCAATAAAAGTTAAGGTATGTAGAAGTATCAATTCGCCTCAGTGTAGATAAAAAATGTAATCCACCTATTAGATTATCGCATCTAGCTACGCTTTCTTTTTCATATTATTTTTATATCAAAGTTGAAAGAGTTCGTAAATTGCGTTCAAAAGTATGTTTTATAAGGTGTTTGTTACAGAAAATACCGCGATATTTTCAATTTCACGAAACAATTATTCCGCCATGTCATCAATCGGATTCCCGCTTTGATTGCGCGGCAAATTCGTTTTGTTTGGACACAAAAATTGCAATATAAAGAGCTGCCACATCATTCCCTTTTGGGTTAACGTAGATTGCTTCCAAAATGTAATATTGTTTGCAATTCATTTTGAACAGGCGATTGCCCACTTTTATTCCATTTATATTTCGATACTAACTTAATAATTCACGCGGCTCGCAAAATAGATCCGCGAGAAACTACGGAATTGAATTCATATAATTTAATTGAACAGAAAATCTCAAGAAGGAAATTGTTAAGAAAGTTGCGGAAGGCGTGAGTGGGAAAGTGCCCAGGGCACAATATAATACTTGAGATAGAACAAATGCAAGAGCACCTTGTTGCGCCGACTTCTTTGTACGAGCGTCAATAATAACACTTCCCCTTATTTCACAATAAAAAGGAAACTTTTATACGTTTATATTAAGAATTTCAAGGAATCTTATTACTGAGCGAGGGAGGATCACGACTTATTAACACTTCTGATATGTGACGGAGACGGATTAAATTTGCATAGACTTCACCAGATTAGCGACTTTATTCCGAGAAAAGAGAGTTACTTTTTTCAGAAAAAGTGTATACAAATCCTCATCTCAGAATCGGAGGAGGCTGCGACGGGCTCTCTTCTTACATAGCGACGTAATCAGACTGCAGCCTCGAGCTAATCTTGATGTACTATTCCTAGGCTCGGCTATGTTCATGTTATTGTACTCTTTTCACTACCGTATTATTACCAACCTCGGCTGCGTACCTAAGTACTTGTGAATTTCAAGATAATACCGTCTGCCTTAAGGTTGATATTTATTTAATTATACAGAGGATTCTCTGCTTTACATAATGACGTTGTGACTTAAAAACACAGTTTTTTTACCTTGTCGGATATTGCGAAACTTTACGAAGTTGACTGTGTAGTTGTCAGCGTCTAAATCATAAATAAAATGCGAGCGTTTAAAGCGGATGAAGTTTAAAGGACTTAGCGGGATGAAAGTTAAAAAGCGCTGCAATTCATGCAGCGCAGGTGACCAGCGGTTTATCAGCGCGTCGCAGCCGGTGGAGTTGTGCAGGCGGCGCTGGCGTCCCGGCGGCGGGGCGGCTGCGGGGCGGCGACGCCGAACCTGCGGCCGGACACCACACACCTATCGCGCGAGGGACCTGCGACGCCACGCCGCGGATAATCGCCTCATTTATAAAGTTTAGCGGGACAAAGCTGCGCGAGTTTTTGATTGAAAACAAACTTAGAAGGGACAGCCTCATTTGAATAAGTATTCTGCGAATAAAGTGTGGCTTTATGTTTTCCTTTAGGTGTTTTTTTCCTTTGTTATGCAAAACATTGTTCCACCTTGTTTAGGTACTACAACACGCTTTATTTTTGAGTGAAAGACTCTTTTGAAGTTAAGCTTTCCTGTATAAATAATTATTTTACTTTCACTGTATTGTTCTAAAAAGCCCGCCTTTGAAACTTTAATGGTTGGTGTACTTCTTCATCTTGGAATCTCAGTTTATCATTATGAGACGGTGGAATAATTCTAACCCGTTGTGCAACAATGGAGCGGTGGAGGAAAACGTTACAAAACGTTATATTAATAAGGCCGTTTCCGTCTGTATAATTAAAAAGAGGAGCTGAGTACGTTTCCCGAGCGTTCGAGGGGTTAATGGCGTGGAGTCTTGACAAAAACCTGCACAGGCCGATTTGTGGCGAGCCGCTAATTATTGTCCCTCCGTCGCTGTGCTAATCGCACGACACTGGGACATGTTAACCAGTGACACTTGCTAATTCAGACGCACTGGTGTGAGTTTCCGCTGATCAACGTCGTTCTCACTGTGATAATAATTAAAGGGAAATTTCCTGGAAATTTATACAAAAACATATCGCAATACATAATCTATATTTTTTAAATCATATACCACTGTAGCAATAAGTATTATAAGTAAATTGACATTAGTAGATACGATTTGAATATAATAATATTCCCTACAATATTATGGCTTCCCAATACTTTATTCAAGTACTTCACGTTGGAGTTCGATCATTTAAAAGGCACGTTTCAGTTTAAACGGTCGATTTCCTATTTATTTTTCGATAAGTTAAAAAGAGAAGGCACTTATAGCCCCGGTCCTTTCTAACTAACAAGTTACTTACGATCTTTTAAGAAATATTTAATGAAGGAGCGACGGCCGGCATTCACAGCTGAAGGTAACACAATTAGAAAAAATCAATACCTATCGCCTTATTTATTGAAAGGTGTACCTACGACCTTAGTTTTTGTATGGGGCCCAAACGGTTATATAAATTTTTGTTCACATAATTTGATAAAAAGTATGGAACAGTTGACTATTTTTTCGCGATTTCAGGGTTTATCCCAGAGTAAAAGTTGTTCCTTATTAATATAATATAATAAAACTATGTAGCCTAGGTAGCCTAATGTCTAGAGCATAGGACTTGCGATCATGTGGTTGCTGGTTCGAAACCCACCCATTGAACCACCGCCAACGACGTGAATCCACTCGTAGCGCAAGCATTTAGCTTAACTATAGTAATGTGCGACCCACATTGCTACTAAGCTTTTACCTAATTTTATTAAATTCTAAGAAAGTCACATAATTTTAATAAAAATCAAGGGTAAAGTTATCGGGTATATTTTACGCTATTAAAAGCCCTCTAGCGGTAAGTTAGGAACAAAAATCACCATAAGAAAAAAATAGGGGTCGTAAAATAACTTTCACTAAGCTCCTGGTTGAGTTAAAAAATAAGAAATATTTACTATCTTCCTTCACGAATACGTTACACAAATTCAGGGAACCAAAAAGTTTATAATGTATAAACGAAATACATAAGACATTCTTCTATATATCTACCTGCCACTACTCATTCCTAAAGCGTTATGCCAACATTTTAATTAGACATAAAACCTAATCAAAACCACCAATTAGGGACACGCCACACCATTTAAACCCGTCAAAGAATCGCTCATATTTTATGACAACGCGTTGTTTACTAACTGGGACATACGATTTGATAAAAAATATCAAAGCTTTTGTCACGTCAACCCTTAAATAATAGTTTATTTGCTCGCATGTGCAGTGAACACTTTTCATAATAGTCGTGACGATTTACGCATCAATAAAATTAAAAAGTGACGCGATTTGTGATTGGTGTCCTCTGTTGAGCGTGCTGAAAATTATAGCTTTGGTGTTTATCTTTTATCTGTTGCACATATAATAGAATACTAGTATCTGTTTATACGGAATCACAAATCATAAAATTACTTTTGCTTGTTCTCGTTTTAAGGCATGGAGGTTGAGAAATGATTTATTGGGCCCGGTTAATAGTACCTAATAAAAAAATGAATAGTTTATTTGATTGAAAATGGATGTACAATCAAATAATAGCATCATGTTGTATTTGTATAAACTCTGGTACCCAAGGAAAGATTAGACTTACTGCCTATAATATGTGAACTGATACCTGCGATCTATCACTGTTTGCTATACCTAGTCAGTTCTCTGCAACCAAATTTATAGGCAATATCGATATCCTCAACATAAAAAGGGTTGTCAGTTTTTTAGAGTTCTGATTTTTATAGGTGTTTGCATAATATCCGTAACCGACAGCTTACCATGTTCTCCGACGAACATAATAATATGGGTGACTTTGGCAAGTGCATAGCCTTGCTTAATAATTCATCAGGGCAGTTATACCTAATATCTAGCTAAAAAGGAAATTACTATTGAAATCTTATCTTATCTTATCACTGCTTGATGTTACGATGACTTAGCTTAGTTTTTGGTGTGGCACCATCTTAAGACAAGCGATGAAACCACACACCGGGCTTAGTTTAACGATCAACATAAAACGATACAATTTTACTGCTGTAGCTAACGCTAACAAAAAGACATCGTTGCTGTCAGCAAACAATGTTAATTCCGACGCCATTTTGACTCAATATGAAAGTAACGGTTCCAAAAACGGTTCCGGTTGAAAACGCTACCTACCAAACGGTTTGGCTGTTCTTGAGGTAAGTGAGCAAAAATTAACCTTACAGCGAAAAATGGGAAAAAACATATTATATGCCATATTTTTTTACTATTGCTGCTTTATTTTCTATACATTTTTCCTTCTGTTTGTCGTGATTGGTTTATTTTTTGTTAATCGGATTGATGTTTTTAGATTTTTTAATATCTAAATGAAATTAAATCACGAATAACTCTGACTTTCCCGGTCCAGCCAAGTCCGGGTAAATATCAGTATTTAATATGAAGTGACTGCCGTCAGACCTCCGCCACTTTACACACTGTACACGGATAAAAACATTGTAATAATGAGCCTATTGTTCATAATACCGTCCTTAAGTCCCCGGAATAATTTTGACCAAGACGAACGCCCAACAGAATCTCACCGCTACGTGCGTCGAGCTCTAATTACCTACTTTAATATTACACAATTGAATTTTACGACAAATTCAAGCTCAGAGGTAACTAAATCACGGATAGTCGAGAAAATCCAATTATCGCTTGCACAATGGGTCGCGAAACAATCTAAACTAAGAAAATTAATCTTCTGAGTCCAGAGGAGCTCTGTCTGTGCAAACTTAGACAAAGGATTTATAGTTCATCGATTTGGGGCCATCGGTGCTACGGGTATCATAGCTTTCGCAGAAGTCTCAGGGTCGGGTTGCGGGGAAATCGTACCTTGATGGTGTCACCCGACACGATGGGAGAGTAGGTATCGATATGGCTGTAGGTAAGTATGTCGGTGTTGCGTGATCGCTATTCATGTAAAAAAATAACAGTTTAGTATAATTTTGTAAGGAGAAATGGGTACCTACAGGGCACGGTTGAAATGAAAGGTCGTAAGTTAGAAGAAATAATAGGTAATAGCTATATTGATTTAAAGAAGAAGAGATTAATCGTTATAGAAATAATAAAATTCTGTTAATATATTTATTTAACCGTAATTTAAAAAATCAGCTTGCGTATTTGTTCTTGTAAAACTAAAAAAAAGACGGTGAATTGATTTCAAATTTTGACAAAACGTATTCGAATCGAATATACCCGATATTATCAATAGAGTTTATCTAGCTTAATCATATAAAAATCATCTGTTTTATCTGAAATTATCTAATCTGAAAAACAGTTCACTAGAACGAGTCTGAAATCACGAGAGAAGGTAATATTATATAAATTGAACGCAAAACTTCTTGGCAATCTGAATCTCGTTGAGAATGAAGCAAATAAAGTAAGAAGGCACGTCGGTCGAGCACTGCGATTGCGTCGGCCTAGCATTCCGGAAAATTTGTAAATTTAAATGCGAAAAAGTCAAATTTATTTACAGTAAAAATATGAAATACTACTCTTTCGTGTAACAAGAGAGTTGGCTTTCTTTTTATAGTTTGATTTATTTTCACGGCTCTGAGCATAGCTTTAATTCCTAGAATAGCAGTATTTATTTTTCCACGAAACATTTCTACTTGTAATCTCAGTTTCTAGATCTAGGATTTATTCTAGCGATCTTCAGATTTTCATAACCTTAAAATTCCTTGAAAATAGCAAAATTTGAAAATAGCCTCTTTTTGCGATATACATGACATTAAAAACCAAGCGATTAATATAAATAGGTATTTTTAGTTTGGGTTTAGCTTAAACTTCACTTAAACCATATTTAATTTAATAAGGGGAGAGAAAATATATATACCTACTTCTAATCTGTGTATTTATTTGACATAGTTCTTCAAAAGCACAAATAAAATAAGTCTTTTTAACATGATAACATACCATCGTATAATAATAATAAGTGTTTTTAACATGATAACATACCATCACGCCTGTATTTCCCGAAGGTTTCAGCAGAGGTGTACTAATATACACCCAGAATTCGCAGTTATGTTGAGGTCCCATATAATAGGAGGCGAGCTGGCGACTGGGAATGTCATAGGAAAATAATCGAACCCTGTACCTCTAGCGTAGCAGTCACGCTCAGACCTAGTGGTAGGCTAATGGGGCAGTATTTTTTTAACCTATCTGTAAAATGATAGCAGTTATGTAGATAGAAATCTAACTAACTGCTATCTATTTATATATTTTATAATGTAATTATTTGGACCACCGATTTCGTAAAATACAGCTTTTCGATGTCATTCAGCGTATTTTTTCAAAACCAAAACAGTTTCGCCATTTCATTTTTGGCTCAACCGACCAAAAAGAAAAACATTTTACCGCACACTGCAATAATGTTTAAATTTTTAATGTAGCTATGCACCTCAGTTTAATTGGTTCGTTTTTCAGTTGTTTGTATTTTAAATATTTAGCGACGGGCACCAGTGGAGGTTCGAATGAGATATTCACATATTGATGTTGCCATTTTCAAACCAAACAATGCACCCAATAACGATTGGTTGATTTCAATCTATGAAACCGATGATTTACAGTTTGAAACAATGAAAATACTGAATAAACTATAGATTGGTATGGAAAAAGATAACAATTTAGATGACAATTCGTATGGAGCTTGCATAAAAACATATGGCTTCCTTTGTTGCAGTGTACTAACTCCTATAATGAGATTCACAAACTAACCAAGATTCTGTACTTACGACTTTAAAATATCTCTTTCTTTTGAAACTTTTTTCACGCAACACATATTATGTATTTCCTTCTCATCTAACATCAGCAGAATTGAAATGACTTAAGCGTTTAGCAGTTTCATCAACAAGTGATTCAGTTGTCAATGTCGAAAACAACTGTAGAAACCACAAAGAAGCTGCAGTTTATTTATTTACACAATAAACAAACACTCTTTATGTACATTAAATAGTGCCATCTCTTTCTCACAACCTAGAAATGATTGCAATTACACGTCATGGTACGGGCTTTATTATAGCGATTCTATGTAGTTGTCCATACTAATATATATTTTTTGGTTTCAAATTGTAGAATTTCAATCTTTTAGAATTACAAGCCTTAAAAATGTTGGCAGGGAACTGACAATATTTTAAAGGAAACGTCTTATGTAAATATTGTCGTTACAAATTCAAAGAATATAAGTAAACAAAGTATTAAAAATAATATATTTTCTTGAATTAAAATCAAAACGTGCGCCGCTGCATTCGTGAGATACGCTCGGCTGGGCTCGTTTCCTTCTAGCTGTCACCGTTTTATCTTTACCTATTTTTAGTTATTACTGCTTAACATTTTTCCCTTTTTTAACGTTATGATGACGTTAATTTGACTTTGTATTCTTTTGTGAGACTTTACTTTTTAATTTTAGAACGAAAGTATTACAACCTCAAAAAAATGCTTGCAACATTATTGGCTGAGTGTGGACACACGGTTTGTCCTCCAGATTGAACAGTGTTATTTGATTTTTATATGAAACTAAAGACCCCGTGCATGGTTTTTCCTGAGTTTAAATTTTGGCCATCCAAATTACTACTACCTACTATTTCGCTAGATTAAAAGGAAACGAATAATTCAAACCTTGTTCTGACAGTTACGAATACTACAAAAGTACTAAAATATACTTTGTAGTATTTCGGTATATGGATTTTGTAATTTTGTATACCTCTACCTAACCCTTCAGGGATAACCGCGTCATAGTATGTTTTATCATGATCATCAAACAGGGGCCCAAGTCTGCTATTTCAGTTGTATCAAAATGTTCATAAATGGCACTAAATGACATAAGAACTGACAGATTTCGTAGACAAAACTGTCAAAAATCAACAATTCTGAAGCCATTGAGTGACGACTTTGAAACGACAAAATAGCAGACTTGGGGCCCTGATGTCTTGTATTCTAGTGCGCAAACACGCCAAGTCAACAGAGTATATTTAAATCAGTTAAAATTAATTAAGATTTCATTACACAATAGATACATCTTAGAGAAGCCCTCAGACAGAAAACACTCGGTTCTCACACATGATTATTGCCTATATTGTTTTCACAAAATAAACGAATAACTTCACAACATTTGTGTGATATCATATATTTGGGGTGCGTCGGCGCTCATTTGATTTGACACAGATATCAAATTGGCGGACCGCTGTCCCGCCGTCCCGTCATTCCGGCACGTTTAATATTTTAAGCATTCAGCTCACGCTCCATCTTCAACGCCCGTCCTGATTGCCGCTAAATTGAACTAAAAACTTCTTCAATGCCCCTAAAACGTTTCAATTATATCTATATTTTCACGAATGCAAATGTTGATCTTGTATTTTATAAATTAATCCTCCCGCTATCTGTCAATACTAAAATTCTCAGGCAGATTGCACGAATGACGTCGTTTTAAACGTTCGCACGACAATCTGTTTAAATCACGTCGTAATTTTAAAATTTCTGCCTGCATTTTGAGATTAAATTTTAACTTTTCCCGATTGTAAGTAGTTTACTCGACGGCAATTTATAACCATGGCGTGTAGAACTATGAATAGCGTTAAGATGATTTCAATAGAACACCAACAAGGGGATGAAAAGTTTAGCAATAGTGCACTCTCGGATCGCGCAATTATTGTCAACCGGAGTCTTGATTGAATTCTTTGGTCAAGTTTGCACTGAAAGTTTGCATAAAAGACCCTTTGCAAATTAACAGAATGTTCGTTTTCAATAGTTTTTTTTTTCTAAAAACTGAATAAACTCGTAGCTATATTTCCGATGTCGTGGTGAATATAATGAATCCCATTGCCGTGACTATAGTAGTGCTTTTAGTCGTTATGACCTGCTGTTTCACCAGGTGGCAGAAGATCCGTAAGGATTCTCTCTACCAAAAAATCTGTATTTTCAAACCAACAACAATAAGTTTACCTATATATTCCCACCTCTGAACAAAGTTCTCCCTTTCCCCTTATCTCTGTTCTGTCCAGTCTGTCCTGAAAGAGTCCCGCCAGCATTGTATGCATTTATGCCTTCTGCGGCATCGACGATCATTGCGTTACCATGTTGATCTTCCTTTCCTGTACGAAACAAGACCATTCGATTTATTTTATTATATCAATGAAAATTCAACATAGGTAAATCATGTAAAATTTTCACATTTAAATTGACCAAGCACCAACATTTCGTTAACACGCATGTCATGTCTGGAAGTTCCGTTCGTGTTGTCGGTAGACTATTCGAAATTTAAAATGGATTCGTTTATAAAGGCATTTACTAGAGTTCGCATTTTCGATGAGGGAGAGTCGGCAGGTGAGTGACTTGTTTGCCGGTGGGCCGCGTTCACTAACACGAGCAAAAGTCCGGACAGTTTAGCCGGCGCCGAAGAAGCCCGCCCTCTATAAATCAGCCGGCGATTGACGCTTTCCTACAGGGAGTGATCTATTCCACCCCCACCATGATACAGCTTCACTTGCAAGGATTTTTCACGTACGGACAAGTTTCGACGTTAAAATTCACTACTATGCACTTAGGTTGACGATGTTAAGTACCTTAGTTTCGAACAGTTTCCGGGTTTAAACTCTTTTCCGACGTAAAGCTTGTGACATGCAGTAGTTTTAGTTTGTTTATTCCTTACTTTGTTAAACTTAGATTGATAAAAATGGGCTTTATACCACTTCATTTGGCTAATAGCTGATAGGTTTCATCGAGGTTTATTTGGTCCAAATTTGTCCCCATTAAACGGGAATAGGTTCAATCTCATTCATTAAGAAATGTGGTTATTCTCGGTCAACCTCTGTCTAACCTTTCGGAAATACAAGGGTAATGATAGATTATGCATTTCATTAAACTAGAAGCTGACAAATAACTTGAAATTCTACTTCCCACAGCCACCTTAATTGTGTGAAAGTACTCACCACATCCTTTTACGTACTTATAACACGATAAACCTATTGAAAATAAGAACATATACATCTTAAGAGGCAAATAAACTGTGCAGAATACATAAAAAGTAAGATTTTTTCGTGCCCCAAATAAATATTAGCGAGATGTTGATCTACAAGTGTGCAAGTAAAGACGCGAAGGGTTTATGTCGTAAAGAATAATCCGCGGTATTTTATACCGAGGCCCAGCCCTACGCAATGTTTCTTAAACATGTACCAAAATATTTAATGTTTCGTTGTTTGTTTCAGGTAAATGCTGAGGCGTGATAGCAGATCTATAAGTATATAGGGAGATATAGAGCTATGTCTTCTTTTTCTATGACTTACATACAGGAAGTAAAAATTTAGTTTTTTTTCCAATCTACCCAAAAAATTGATTTCATAGTTTACGTCCTAGACTTGACTTGCCACGTTGTCTCGTCAAAAACGCCGCTGCAAAAATATGGGCAACTGGGTTCGATTACCAGGTCGAGCAATAATGTTTATTACTCAATAACGAAAAAACGGCTGAATGGAATTGAATGAAATTTGGCACATAGCTTGTAACCTGAACTATCACATAGGTCACACTTAAATCCAGGATGTATCCAATTTTGAAATCCAAGCAGACGAAGCAGGCAGAAGCTAATATACTTATCAATTTTTAGAAGTCCACCTAATCTCAACTCACAATAAATAGCTAAACAAGTTTCAATAAAACCCGATATAAAATATAAGTGATATTCCAACACAACCTGAAACTAATATTCGACGTTTTCTCCGATCGCTGTGCGCGTAAATCTAGAGGGGAAATTCAAAATTATATATCTTATACTTGCACACAGTTTTATAGTACTACTAGCCGTTGTTACGTCCACTTTGTCCACTGACAATAGATATAATAAATATTTATAGCCCACTTGTTCAATGCACATTGCTGTGGCTTTCTCACAAGCGCCACATTTAATATTTTACGGAGTCCCATCACGCTCCATCTTCAACGGGCCCTGATTGCTGCCCGATCGAAATTATATTTCACGGGCGCATTCAAAGCTTGCCGGACAAGATTGCCGTTCGTAGAACATATAATATAAAATATATTATAGTAATACGGTGGACAACGGGCTTGTAACTAGGTCTTTCAAATACGGTTTTATTGAAATGGCCGGTAAAAGGACATGTGGAGTATTAGTTGTCGTGTCTTCTTGAGTACCTAGATCTGTTATATTATTACTTATATATATTAAGTATATATGTATAATAATTATAAAGCTTTTATAGTCTATATAACGAGGAAGATTAAAATAATATGCTATATTATAACATCAAACTACGACCAATAAGAGCGGAGCATCAATGAAAAATGTTGCAAAAACGGGCCGAACTCCACTCCGCAAAATTGCGGGCGGAAGCTAGTTTATAATATAGTGGTACTAATACATACATCATACATAATGAACCAATTATATGTCCCACTGCTGGGCACGGGTCTCCTCTCACAATTAGACGGATTAGGCTACAGTCCACCACGCTAGCCTAATGCGGGTTGGCAGAGTTCACACGCCTGACTACTACACCGTACTAATGTTATCGCTTATTTACGAATGCCGAGCGAATTGTAAAGGTGTAATTTTTGTGAAAAATAAATCGATTGGTGGATGGTTTGGCATATCAGTTGTTTAAGCTATTCAAGATACTGAGGTCTCTATGTATTAATGAAACGATTACACTGGTAACCAGAAAATGATTCAAGCCTGCCAATTTAACTTTCTGGTGGTTTATAAAGATTATGTGCAACGGAGGCTTATGACGCATATAACCCAACTCCAACTAAGCTAAAAAATGTGTTGTGAGTCGGTTTGCGTCATTGTAAGGGTGTATAGATTTGATTCGAGTTTATGATCTCCTATACTTCGTCTCTCTGGGCTCTAGAAAATACAAGAAGTGGGTAAGTAATAAATATTGTAGATATGTACTAGCTTTTCGCCCGCGGTTTCACCCGCGTCACCCCGTTCCTAAGAGTCATAGCGTGATGTTTTAGATTAAAACCTTCCTCTTGAATCACTCTATCTCTATTGCTACATTCAAATCTTTTGCGTAGTTTAAAAGATGTAAGCATACAGACAGACGTAGGGACTTTGTTTTATTCTATATAAAGAAGATACATAAACAATATTCATTTAATGAAAAAAAAACATACTTCACTGGTTCGGGCTTGTTACAAATTGTAATACATTACTGTATACATTTCAAACAATACTACAGTTAGACATATTGTAGGTACTTTAGTCCATTAGTGTTCTATTATATTATCTTGCATTCTTTTTGAGCCTTTTAGTTCCATCGAGGCCTTTTCATCAGATTCCTGTCCTTATTCCAGGCTTAAATTTTATTGGCTAATCCCAATGTGCCGTGTGTCTTTTTCTTCCTATTTTCTCTTGCATTCTTTTTAAGCCATTTTCTAGGTCTATGAAGGCATTTTCTCATGGCTCATGGCTTATGTCATTATTCCGGGCTTACATTTTCTTAGGATTTTCTTCAGTGATCAGTTACTTTCTTAGTAACCGAATCATTTTTAACACTTTTTAGTCTCGCTCTTCCAAAGAAAAGAAATTCAAGGCCAAACCGATCTAGTTTTATTTTTATGAATGTGTAAAGGGTCAATGTTGGGGTAATTTTCGATCTCATTATAATATTATAATATGTTTAGTGAATGCGTGGCCGTTTTTGTGTAATAAAATTTGACATAAGGACACTGATTCTAGATCAAAAATATATTTTTAATCAGAGAATGGGACTTCATAATAAGTATAATGGGTCGCACCAAACAAATTGCTATACTATTTTTTATTCTTATAACAACTAACCATTTTCCTCGAATGTCGTATCTTACCCATAAATTAGGAAGCACCCAAAATAAACCAGTATTAAATCGTCCGAATCCTAATATCTATTCTCATTTTTTCTTTATTTTCTCAGTGTAAGTGGTATCGCGTGACAACCCGCCATACTTCAGGCCGACCAGAAAGAGTGGCCACTGTGTTTGTTAATCTTGCTTTCATTGTGTGAAATATTTGGGAATATACCTCCGCAATACCTTTGTACGCCCGGCCCGGTCTATCGTTTGCAGGCAAACAATGCACGTTTAAGTGTTAAAACCGAATTAGGTAATTGAATTTTATACTGGGTGTTGCTATGAAAGTGGTTTTCTGTAACATGAAAGATTGCCCCAAATACAAAGGAAGTATAGACGATTTTTGCGACATAAATTACTTACATTTAAATTGTAGCTTACTTGTACTCCGTGTCGAAAAATGTTCTATTTGTACATTTTTCTTTTGTTTTACTTTGACGGGAAAGTACAACTCAAGAAAAAGTCTCGTTGCCGTAATGTAATTGGTTAGAAATTCTATTTCATGCGTCATTTATCAGTCATACTTTCCCGCGAATACAAACAATACATTCAAAAACATTTAGTTAATAATATAGAAGCTTACTTCGTACATATTATGTACTGAGTCTTTATCGAATTGAGTTCGTGATTGGGTACATTGGAAGTTCGCCTGCCAATTATTGAAGACATTAGTGGCGGGAGCATCCCCATAGAGTCGCACTGAGGAACTTGAGTGTGGTACATTCTGCAATAATGTAGCCTGCATACGAGTAGTTACGCCAATGCTTAGGTAATGAGAGACTTGTATCATTGTCTAGAACTATAAATATGGATAGCTTTTAGATACAATTACAATTTAGGCAAAATACTGACATATATTGTCTCTTACGTCTGCTTCGTTAGTCTAGTGGTCTAAGTGTGACTACGTTAGAGGTCTTGGGTTCGACTCGAAGGTCGAGCAAATTGTTATTGGACCTGTCTGTGGAATTTTCAGTAGGATCTCGGAGTTCGGATCGGTGCGTAGGTAAATTACAATAGGCTCGTCCCCTAATATATGACTTAAAATATGTGTATTAGTAGGTTGTACATCCCTGAATAGTTAACATTCAGTATACAGTAAAAATTGTTAAATCTACATCAGCTTTGACTACACTTTTGGCATAGCGGTAAGGTAGTCATCTCGTCACTACTGTTGCGCTGCGTGTTGTAGATTCGATACCCTCTCAAGGCAAATATTTAGTGTGCCACGGATATGAGTTTCCAGTCTGGTTGTGTCCGTTTTTTTGTGAAGACTCCCGCATGCTCCCCAGTGTATTTGATAGAAAAAAAAAATATACATTTTAATAGGAGAAGTATTCGGTCTCAGGCAAGGCTCGAACCTACGTCCCTTTAGTGAAGTACCTATACCAGACGCTTTCGCCAACTAGCTTAGTTAGTAGCCAAGACCAATTAAAATGTATATTTTTGGGTAGGTATGTTAAGCTTTCAAAATTAAACGTTTGGGATTCCATATTGTATCCAAGGTGGAATCCTATTACATGATATTAAACCTTCTAATATTCTTCAACTTATAAGTGTGTTTTTGTTTTTTTTTTTGCATTTACCATGCTCAGATTATAGTCATTTTTAGTGAAGGGAAAATTCGATTGCGGGGAGCATTTGAACCTGCGTCTTCTAGTTAGATACACCAGGCTAAGACGAAATTCAGAATGTGAAGGCAAATTTTGTACCTGGCGGATGGGACTCGCGGTGGCTTTGCAATAAAAATAATTTGCGTAGGTATCTGTCAGAAACCAGTATAAAAAATTATTTGTAATGAAAATCATAATTCTCAACAATTTCAACAAAGTTATTTGGATCAAGTCAAACGATTAATACATTGAATGGACCTCTGAAAACGTTGGTGTCTAGAAGTGTATCTCGTAGATTTAATAGACAATACCCCTTAGGATGGAGTTTCTTGTAAACTTTAGTTGGAACTTGGGCAAGTTTCTGTGCAAGCCCTGTCCTTAAATTGAAATGGGTACCAAAATAGCTCTAGTTGCTTCATTATTAACTATTGAACTAAACTATTGGGATATCTTTGGGTTTCGTTTGAAGGTTAGATCACGCATGATATAGTTATGTTTGATAGTGTTTCTGTAGAGGGGACTTAAGCTATTTAAAGTAATTTTATGGACTGAGAATCGGTATCTATTTACTTCTTAATATACTTACCTATATACCTACATACATTATTAATCCATTATAATGTCCCAAGATCCATAGGAATGAGAGAGATTAGGCTATAGTCCACCACGCTAGCCTAATACGGATTGGCAGACTTCACGCGGTGTCGAGAAAATCCCTCAGACTTGCACGTTTTTATGTCGAATAAATATAGGTAATATTTGTTCTGTGAGCATTCTTATACCGTCTATCCGATTGCGATGGATTTGGTGACTTACTGTGGGAAGGTTTATGAAAAAAAAAACAACTGGTTGCACTCCGGGAGTGCCGGCAGAAGTAAAAACTTGAATATTAACAAAGATTTCACTTCAATAAATGATAAAGTTCAGTTGTACTGTCTAAGAAAAGTTTTTTTTTATTTTTTATAAAGATAGCTTACTAGCAATGCGGATCGCACATTACTAGTATTCTTGTTAACCCCTCGTGCTAAGCTATATGCTTGTGTTACGTCGGTAGTGGGTTCACGTCGGTAGTGCAATGGGTGGGGTTCCAACCGGCAACCACATGATCGCAAGTCCGACGCCCTAGCCATTAGGCTACCGCCGCTTCTTGTTTTCACTTATGTCTTACGGTCTTATCTGTCGCGATATGATCTGTTGCGAGTTTAACATTTTTTCTCCATCACAAAAGGTCCACAGCGCGGCTAAAGAAGTTTTCACTTCAAAAACGTATTTGTAATTTTAATCCCGTTACAGTTACTTCCTGCGAAACAAGCGAAAAATATCACCAATACGATATACTTTATATCGCTGACGTCGGAGCTCATAATTAATATCGGAATGAGTTAAGTTTATTACTCTTAATTTTATTTGTAATATGTGCTACAATACTTTGCATATTTCTTCGACCTACTTCGGCTTGATATAAACTTGCGGTATTTTCGCTACAAAATATGAAATATTATTTATAATATTGCATACATTCTTTACAAATACGTTATTTCCATGGGAGGTAGGTAGAAGCTACAGAATATTCCCTTTGCCCACATTTATACAACGTGTCATTCATGCACGCCGTAGTAAGTGGTGGTCTCTAGTTTCTGTCTACCCCTCTGGGCAATAAGCGTGAGTATATTTATAGTATCGCAATATGTTGAATCTAAATAATATAATCTAACTGCCTCATTGGCCTAGTAATCCTGAGCGCGACTGCTACGTAAGAAGTCCCCGGTACGATTCCCAGGTCGAACATTGTTATGGGTTTTTCTATGACATTCTCAGTAGCATCTAGGAGCTTAGGATTTGTGCCCGGTGGCAATAGGCTTGCCCCCATTACATGGGACTTAAATACACTTACCAGCTAATTGCGGTTGTACACTATATACGCCTCTGCCTAACCCTTCAGGGAATACAGATGTATGTATGGAAAAAATATTGATAAGCCATCATTGTTAGACTAGCCACTCACTAGCGCAAACTCAATCTCTCGTCCGTGCCCTCTCAATTTTGATCCTCGAACTATCCTACAAGTTCCGATCAAAGATCTGAACGTCTCGGCCGTTGCTCGCCGTGACAGCTCAAGTAATCCCAGATGGCGCGCTCGCCGATGAATTAAAGTCACTCAGACTAGTTGACTCGAGAACTGTGCAAGAGGAGATACCTACCTATTGTGTAGACATAGCTTTATAGTTTGGTTTTGTAATTAATTGTTTGCGTTGATATTACTTCAAGTGGTATTAGATGTAACAGATTCCGACGGTTTTCGGATATAGTAATTTATTTGTGGTTGCCAGTTTTGAATATTAATGTTAGTAAGATTTCGTGAAATTGAATTGACAATCTTGATATCAAGGATTATGTTGTAACTTGTAATGCTATTTTGGACTTTATTGCTCGGCAGAATTAATCAAATATGTCGAGGAAATAGTTTTGAAAGGCTTACGTTGCAAAAATGATATATAAAAATAATTCTATAGGACTTACGAATAATAGGCCGCTTGTCATTAGTTAGTTTTTCACCAAACTGAAATATCAGTTTATTGAAATAAAATCTAAAGTAAGTTCATAACTATGGATGCTTGCATGGATCAAGGATGACTTGCATCAGCATACCTCTGCCGGGTTGATGTTATGGTACATATTTGTTTCTGACTAGCGATACCCTGCGGGTTTGCTCGTACAGTGAAGGATTGTCTAACACAAATAGTCTGTCTTTTTCTCTATCTATAACATAAATTTTAGACGAGTAAGTATGAATTGTAAATCAATTTCTAGTTTTTAGACACAATTATTTCATAAGATATAATCCAACATACACAATATTACTGATCCCACAGACTGCGCCTACAGAAAATATATTAAACGCGTTGCTATTTAGATAGAACGTGGGATTATCCATATAAGCAACAACAATGATTCAAAACAATGAGTTGAAATCAGTAACAATATCACACGCGCCCATAAGCGTATATCTACATACAAACACAAGATCCCAACTTAAGGTAAACACGACACGTCTCCATAAGTCTGGAGCTGCGGCGAAGCGACATTATAAACAAGGCGAACTTAATATTAGACCACAACGGCACAGTTTATTCATGTCACAGGTGTAGAAAGACGGCCTAACGCCCCAAGTTACTGTCATATTATAAGTAATACGATATTCAGACACATTACACTCAAGTTTACGACTCCAACTGAGGTGGAAAGCTTACGTTTATGAATCTTTAAACATCTTTTAAAATCCATACCATGACGTATTTTATGTTCATGCCGAGTATTAAATATTAAGTATTCCACACTCTAGGAATGTTTGCGGCCGTCAATTGTACAATATTACGTCAAAAATTCGCTTCTGGATGATGAAATAACAGAAACTTCCTAATATTCGCAACCAGTCTGGAAAACCTTGAAGCAAATAATTATTTTACAATACGAGTAATAAAGTTCGTTAAATTCGTTCCGAATTTGAAATTCTGTTACTCGATTTTGAATTTGGAACAATAAATAGCAGGAACACATAATAGGAGCGTTATTTATTATCGTGTATTTAATTGCCGGTTCTATTTCCAAATGTAATTTATACGTTCAATAATAAATTAGTCTCGTACAGTATGTATGTATGGTTAGAGTTTTATACCTCGATGAAAAATAAACTGACCGATATTAATCACAGTATGGCTTTAGTCTTTAATTTAGGCTTTAAGTCTGTTATACAGCTGCCTCTTCCTGAGTGCGACTGCTAGAGGTCCTGGGTTCGATTCCCAGGACGAGCAAAGTGTTATTGGGTTTTTCTATGAAATTCCCAGTAGCAGCTCGGAGTTAGGAATTTGTGTCCAGTTAATGGGAATAGGCTCGCCCCCTATTACATGGGACCTAAACATACCGGCGCACTGTGGGTGTACATTATTACGCCTCTGCCTAACCCTTCGGGGAATACAGGCGTGATAGTATGTTAAGTCTGTTAAATATAAATGCAATAATGACATAATATTATTTTTTGCGCGGGAGTTAGTAAGGAATATGCTTCCGTAGTGTTGTCTGGTCTCATTCATGTTTGATATTGGTAAATGAATGGATGTCACGAAATTAGCAACGGATCGCGTGCCAGCTCATATCTCACAGGAGACAGCGGTGGTTGTTCGCAGAGATCACGACAATTATACGGTATTACCTGATAATATATCGTAGGTGCGCTTTGCAACTATCGCGCACTCAATCATTGTGACGTCACGTCATGCGATATAAATCGTGCCACGTTTGGATAAATTACACAAACATACACACAATTGAATAGAGTTGTTTTATTTTCCAAGAAATCATTTTCCTATGAATTTTCGTGGTAATTAAAGTCCAATTTGTACGTATTATTTAAAGCTTGTATTATACACAGCTCATTTATAGTCTAGTGGTCATAAGCGTGACTGCTACACTAGAGGTCCTGGCTTCTCGATTCCCAGGTCAAGCAAAGTATTATTGGGTTTTTCTATGTATGAAATTCTAAGCTTAAAGTTTGGATTTGTGCCATTAGATTCGAACCGTTACATGGGACCTAAACATACGCTAACTGTGGGTCTACATAAGTACAGCTCTGCCTAACCCTTCGAGGAGTACAGGCGTGATGGTTATGTGATGTTATTATAAATTACTAGCTTCTGCCGGTGACTTCGTCTGCATGGACTTCAGAATTGGATCAAACCTAGGTAAAAAGTACTTTATGTGTTATTCCAGACTATAATCTATCTCTGTACCAAATTTTATCCAGATCCATTCAGCTGTTCTGGCATGAAAGAGTTTCAAACATCCATCCATCCATCCGTCCATCCATCCTCACAAACTTTCGTATTTATAATATTAGTAGGATAGGATAGGATATTGCCTTAATACCAATTCATAAACGATTTCGAAAATGAAACGAAACGGCTGGAACATCTAGTAGCAACAGATACTGAATTCCTAGGTAAATATGTAGGTACTCGGTAATATAATAGATACTATTTGGTATTATAGATAATATTTATTGTAGAGGCCGCATATCTCTGCTGAGATTATTTCATTACGTCATGACGAACCAATACCATACCATCACGCCTGTATTTCTTAAAGGCCAGACAGAGATAACTGCTAAACAGTGTTTTTCTCTTTTATGTAAGTAATTTAAAGTCAGAGTTGCTTGAGAATTGCACAGAAAGTATACAATTTTCAATTTGGGAATTGATCCCAGGAGCTCACGCTTAGCAATCGTGTAATTGCATACATGTACAAAACGTAAGAGCAAACTGTGGGTGTGCGTCAGTGCTTACTTATGGCGTGTGATTACAATTTTTTTTTTTGATATTTATGCGGCTGTAGCCTAGCGTAGCGGTTAGGGCGTCGGACTTGCGATCATGTGGTTGCCGATTCGAAACCCACCCATTGCACTACCGCACCGACGTTAACCCACTCGTAACATAAGCATTTTGCTTAGCACGAGGGCTCTATGATGTACCTACCGTGATTTGTGTTGTGTGCGTATAATACGCGCAAAACACGCGTATAATAGCGTATATACTTGTGTTGTCACGTGGGAGAGCCATGCTTCGGCACAAATGGGCCGGCTCGTTGAGGTTACCGGAGGCCCAAACCCTTTTAAAGGGGGGCAACGCACTTGCTACTCCTCTGGTGTTGCGGGTGTCCATGGGCGGCGGTTATCGCTTACCATCAGGTGATCCGTTTGCTCGTTTGCCCCCTATCCCATAAAAAAAATAGCGGAACTTTTTTAAATATTTTTGGGTCAAAATTTAACACGGTATAAAAATTATTGGAATCAATTCAGCTACTTATTCTGAACAAACCGTATTCAGGTTTTGCATATGTGCTAAGGTCCTGGGTAAATTTTTTTGGGCCAAGTAAAGTGTTGTTAGATTAGGTTAGTTTCTATGAAATTGTCAGCAGCAGTTTAGTCGTTGCATTATTTTGCCTAACCCTTCGGGGAATACGAGCTGGTATGTTATTATGTGTGAATAACATTGTTCATAAAAGATAATTATGACAAACAAGTATTTATTGAAGGTACGAACATTACTTGGGCGTTTGTTCCCAGCGGCTTCAAGATTAGTTGACAATGTCACACGAAGCAACTTGCTCGAAGTTCATCTAGTCTAGAACTTGCCTTAAATTGAAACAGTACAACATCTGCACTCGCCTTGATAGTTATTGGGAATAAATTACTCTAACCACCGTGTTCCACCCGCATAATGGTTTTGTAATGTATTTTAGCAAATAAAATTATTAATCCTTAGTTCCTTGCGTTATAAGGATCTAATCTAATCTAATCATGAAGATTTTTCTTTTACCCATGTCGATATCTTTGGTAGCAACCCTATCAAGTAACTCGTAAATAATTTAATGGATTGAATGGAATTGATTTGCTTTGTTCAAGGTTGTACCAAAGTAACCATGAACAAATGGTCTTTCGAACTTAGAATTACAAAATAGGCACGTACGTTGGGGTTTAACCCTAGGCAATTTCGACGAGACTGGTTAGGTATGAACTTTCAACCTAATTGAGCTTTCACTCAATAGTGCATAAACTGAAGGACACACAGTGACAACATAATGGCCCAGTGCACACGAGCACCAGAACTAATTATGTTCTATACTTACGAAAAGTTTCACGAAACATGCGGGTACGATCAGTAAATATATTATTTTAGTGTAGTAAAATAAAGATATTTTACTGTAGTAATATAACATCAATTCATACCATCACACGTGTATTTTCCGACGACTACACCGATATGTTTTAGGTATTTTACGGAACACATTACGAGGCAGGTACACATTACCACATTACGTAGGACCACGATACGTGGGACTGAGATACGTGGGACCACATTACGTGGGTTCTAAGGGCGTGAGCTTATTGCCATTACACTGGGCACAAATCTAATACTCTGATTAATAAAATTGTCTTGATAATCAATTTTGCTATCTAACAACAATTTTATAGAGTCCTAATATCACTGCACGAATCTGGAAATCGAAATCAAAATCTCAAGTGTAACTTAATACTTGAGACCGCTATACTACTGAGGTAGTAAAATTGAAAAGTATGTTATTAAATGGACCAATCCGGCAAAGCATCCCATTTCCTCATATATAATATCAATAATAACCACTTTTAGGTTTAAAATCCGTGTAGCTTTAAGTGCGTATCCAAAAAATTAAGTGCACCTGACTCAAAAACAGCCACGCAAAAAAAAGCGAAAAAAAAAACAATATATTACGATCGTGTATATTATGGGCGAATCTGAATGTGTCAGTGCGTAATTTATCGCGGTACGTGTTTTTTGTGGAGGTTCTCTTGACCTCATAAAACACAGAGCCGGGTGCAGGGCCGAAATCAGAGGGCACTCGAATGAGCTCGGCCCGCGGCGTTCATCGAAAGTGGGAAAAACAAGCGATCGCCACTCCACTGAGACGCCCCCGATGGCACTTCACACGTCGTAGTGATTTTTACAACGCTCTCACTCGACTGTGTGGCGTTTTTCGCTCCGTAATCACTTTGATATACGCGCGTCCCTTCCGCGTCTGTTGGACTTCAAGTCGGACTCGCACTCGAAATTGAAATACGAATGTTTCTTTTATATTTTGGGAATACCCATTTTTGAGTGGCATACAATTTTTTTTTGAGAATCAAATTTGATACTTACCTCATGTTTTTATTTCATTTATATTGTTGGTCATGCTAACGCCGTTATTAGTTTTTCCCAACACTGTAAGAGCTTCCCAATTTTTTTAGCCAATACCTTAAAGCGACCTATCTACTAAATTTCATGTTTGAAATCGTGTCAGTATTTAATTATTTTATTTACTACAATATACAATTGGTATTCTTTATTTAAATTTAATCGTAGTAAGAATTAAATAACGTCAATAAAATTAATGTAACATCACTAAATTCTTAGCTTCATAAATTTAAAAAAGAATCGATTCACGTCCATCGATATTCAAATCGCAAACGTTTGATTATTCAATATTTATGTTTCGATTGTCGAATCATCGCAGACGAATGCAGCGGGGCGAGTGAGAGATTCTCAGGTTCGGACGTGTGCCTCTACGTGGCTGGCAGGTTGCCAACCGCAATACACATTTAACTGGGTGATTTTATACGCAGGACACAATTTTAAAGTAGTCTATAAACGTTAAAAGTAACATTAAGTAACTGTAGTGTTTTGTTTTTCCTATTTTGATTTTCAAATTATCGTCAATATTTTGCTCTTTGGAGATATAAATGCAAATATTAGGTGGTTATCGTAGCTGATATGTTGAAGATGCGAGTTTTATACGCCAGCGCATTAGATGAACGTACTGTGCGGTTTATATTGAAACTAGCTTCTGCCCGCGGCTTCGCCCCCGTGGAATAAAAAGTATCGGGAACGGGATAAAAAGTATCCTATGTCCGTCTCCTGGTTCTAAGCTACCTCTCCACCAACTTTCAGCCAAATCGGTTCAGCCGTTCTTGAGTTATAAATGAAGTAACTAACACGACTTTCTTTTATATATATAGATGTGGTCATATTATTTTGAGGATTGCTATTGCAAAAATAAACAGAGAATGTTGTATGTTTTATGCTGTCTTATATTGGATCTTGAAAAAAATAAATGATTTTTTAACTCATTAGTCTCAAGCGTAACTGTTGGGCAAGATGTCCTGGGTTCGATTCCTAATTCGAATAAAAAGCTATTGCCTTTTCCTATGAAATCTCAGTAACAGTTTGGGTCTGGATTTGTGACTAATTAACGGCAATAGGGTCGCCCTATTATATGGAACCTAAACATACCGGCAAACTTGGGGTGTACATTTAGTACACGTCTGCCAAACGATTGAAGAAATACAAGCTGCATATTTATGTATTTTTTTACTGTAACCTTCATGCAAACGCCGCCTACTCTATACGTGTACACACACAAAAACAGAGAAACGTTTAATTGAAAAATGTACGTCCAAAAAAGTGATGTGATGAAAACCTACCTATAGCGCGTCAATTTAGTTCGGGCCCTCGCAAAACTATTACTGCACCACTTTATTTGCTGACAGCACTGAAAATTTGCGTCAGGCTAAGTGCCAAATTTATAACATTGGACTGTTCTATGGAAGGTTTTCACACTAATTGGTTTGGTGGGGCAAGGATTGTTAAAGATAAAATATGCGATGCGGACTGTTTTCGTTTACATATTGATTGATGGCGTCATTTTTTTTTTAATTCTTGATAGTGTTACGCTTGATCGCCAGTTCGGCGACACTGCGGCCTAAGATGATGAAGCGCGCTTGCTTGGAAGAAACCGATTCACTCGTGATTTAAAGACACCCAGAATATATCTATCGGGGATGACCCACTCGAGAAGCGTTGATGTTAATGTAGAATGTCTTCATCGTGTAGTTAATAATTTTACGTTGATGTGAGCTTGTAATGCTTCTGCTCTACTTGCATATTAACGCATTTACTGAAACTTTTCTCAGATGTACTTTCCTAGCTAATATTTTAAAGCTCTAATCAATATTATTATGTTCATCAACATAAATGTAGGTAGAAAAGGAGCTTATATAAAATGAGCATACATTTATCACGCCTGTATTTCCTGAAGTGTTAGGCAGAGGTGTAGTACATTAAAATTCATTCCCACAGTTATTTGTTTCTTTTTTAAAGCTTACTAGCAATTACTATACTACTACTACTAGCTAACCCCTTATGCTAAGCTAAATGCTTGTGTTACGAGTGGGTTCACGTCGGTAGTGCAATGAGCGGGTTTTGAACTGGCAACCAAATGGTCGCAAGTCCGATCGCAAGTCCCATTAGGCTACCGCGGCTTTTAAAGTTCACCGGTATGTTTAGGTCCTATAAATCCTGTAACAGAATAAGCGCAAAACATTAAAGTAGTTTGTTCAGGATCGATTCAGATCGACTATAGTTGTCTTAATTTTTCCCGAAAAGATAATTACAATACCTGAAACTATGGCCCCTTGATTCATCAGTGGCTTGAGTCAAAGGAAAACTGAAACCTTCTTGCACAAATTGTTATTAGGTGCGTGTGCGCGCCAATATCGCAATCGTTATGGGTAAAATTGCAGTAGGTACACCTAACAGTTTTGCAGCTTAGCTGGTATAAATAATTTAAAAAAAATTGCTTATGTGTCTCAAAATGACTTTAGGGTTTCGCTATTATAATTATGACTAATTCTAATTGACGTGTATGCCATTTTCATTAACTGGGGACAAATTTCAAATTCGGCTGCTACTTAACTGAGAATTTCATATAAAAATCCAATTATACCTTGCTGGACTTCGAAATCAAGCCAGGTACCTCTAGCGTAGCAGTCACACCTGTGACAACTAAACTAATGAAGCAGTTCAAAAAGATCATAATGATATAAATTAGGGCATTAAATAAATATATATATAAGTAATAATAAATATAAAAGATTGTAGTACAGTGTGCATTAACATTCTACAGGATTTTGTACATAGATGTTCAATCAGATTAAAACATTAGCTACGTTTTTTAAAGAAGCTGTGTCTTACTCTAGGAGCTGAGCGACCACTTTATCAATCTATCTTGTTCCGTAGTACTAAATAAACCACTTTTATACGGACAATATACGTCTGTATAAAAGTGGTTCGAAATTTGCAGTGCTCAAAAATGATCAGAAAAAAAAATGTTTTTTTTTTTTTTGTTATAGGTAAGTACATCAATCGTATTACTATCAGCTATGTAACGTTTTTTATTGTACCCTATATGTGAATACTGATATAAAATATCCATAGTATGCAGAAACACGAGCTATTAAACAGAATTGTAGGCATAACTTAGCACGATAATCCTTTTAGTTGTTTACACTAACGCATAAGTCGTGATACGTGTAATGGCATAATACATGTTTCAGTAGCTTGTTTGACATGATATATATGATCTAGATATGTGAAGCAATGTCCAAACAGTATAATTTAATCAATATCCATCAATATCAATTTAATAATAATTAATTTTGGAATTTGTTAGAAAAAATGGAAAACATTGTAAAGTGTGATCTTTTTTAGGAGTATGATTTGCTTTCATATCATGTTCGATTACTGGGTTGAGTAGTGTTATTGGGTTTTTCGTGAAATTTATGTTTAATTTCTAGTAGCAGCTTGGAGTTTGGATTTGTGCTCAGTTGATGTCATGCCCTTGGCCCTATTAAATGGGATTTATACATACCGGCAAACTATTTATGCATAGCAGTACATTTCTGCCTAGCAGTTTGGGGAATATAGGCGTAATGGTATGTTATATTTATCTTACAAGTAATATAAGGTCACATTTATTACATTTCGACATAATGTGTGTGTCTGATCATAAACGATCTTTATGTTTTCTACTTTGAAAAATGTAAGTTGCTTGAAACATTTTTTGGACTTCAAGGATTTTTGGATTTCAGTTTTGGACGATACGATTTAATTTTAAAAATTTATTGGTTTTACGTTATGTGGCCGTTCATTTTGATCAACTGGTCGGCTAGTTTCCAATTTAATGGTGGTTACACAAGTGGTACTCTCTGAATATACGATGATAATTTGGCAAACTTTCGTAAAAGGTAGCAGAATAAGTGGGCAAACGGGCAGATGGATCGGCTGATGGTAAGCGATATCGCCGCCCATGGAGAGCCGCAACACCAGAGAAGATGCAAGTGTTGCCGGCCTTTTAAAAGGGTTTGGGCATGCGGTATCCTCGCTCACTTGGCGAAACACAACGTAAAACTTGTTTCACGCCGGTTTTCTCTGAGGCCATGGTATCACTCCGGTCGAGCCGGCTCATTCGTGACGAAGCATGGCTCTCCCACGGTAAGAAACCTCGCCTGTATCCCGAAAGGAGACGACAGAGGTGTACTGTCCATCCATATTCAGCACGGTACAACAGTTATAGCTGAGCCATATAGCCATTACACTGTCAAGTCAATCTTGATTTTGAATCCAAGGCCTCTGACTCATTGTATTCATGTGCATATTAATAACAAATTATCAATAACAATATAATAATTACAGTAAAATTATACATGGTGAGGAAACCTGCATGCCTGAGAGGTATTCTCGACAGCTGTGAAGGCTGTCAACCTGTACTAGATCAGCGTGGTGGACTAAAAGCTCCATCGCAGATGAGACTCGTGCCTAGTAGTGGGATTTGAAGTAGGTATATATATGGCTTTTTGCCATTTGAAGTAGGTACATACCCTTTTTCCCGTAGGGGTAAGCAGAAAGGCAAAGGCACTTGCTAGGATTCTTGCATACCATTTGAAGTACAATAACTATTCCCTAATGTACCTATAGTATTCTGTAGAGTTTGCGATTTATAAAACTTATTCTAAAAAGATGGACATGGTTGATGGTTTGGACATAAATGAAAGACGATTAACGAAAGGAATTTATAAGGCGAATATCAGCGGCAACGTCAGATGAGATCGTCCTAGAAGGACCTACACCGATCTTATTGGCGAAGTCCTCCAAAAAGGTCAGGTGCGTAGTACTCGCAACCGGCGTGTACATATGTATGAGAAGATGAATGAATGTCGCAGAAGCAAAAGAGGCATGCAAGAATCGTAGCAAGTGGAAGTCTATAGTTTCTGCCTACCCCTGTGGGAGAAGGGCGTGAGTGTATGTATGTATGTTCTAAAAAGTTGATGAAATTTTAGAATGATGTTAGTATTCTTTGTATTTTATTAAATAACTACTAATCCTATATTGATGAGTTTTTGAAACAAAACAGTTTAAGTCCTATCACAAAATTGAATGCGAAATTTACATTTTCTAAACGAGACAGCTACATTCACAATGGATATTATAATAATCCGACCTACTGAATCCAGATTAGTGCTTTTATTTCAAAAACTAGCATTTCTGTGTCAATATAAAACCCGAGTCTAACTTAGCCGCCGTACTTTATTAAGAAATATTGCCTGTTCTAAAACACCATAAAAGCGATCCGAATTTAAATCAAGCAAATTATCCTCTCCAGTCATTATAATTTGCCAAAATAAATTTATAAATTTCAGTTAGAAGGTTTTGATTCGTTTCGCCGCGAACCACGACAACTTGTTCCCTACTTTTGCTGAATTCTGTACAAAAGTTAGTAGATTAAAACTGCCAATTAGGGAGCATTTGAATTCCAAGTTGTTTTAGAATTCGCGTAATTATTGTTGGATGAACAATTATAGAAAGTACCAAAATGGATATTTGTCATTATTTCATTTTCATAACTGTGTCTACAATTATTTTTTTAACAGATTTATAGGATGCCTTTACGAGGTGAGATTTCAGTGAGAACAGCACATTTCTTCTCCCTGTAAGTTGTTAAGGCGTTAAAAATTAAATAAAATGCTTTTCCGAACGAAACGCTTTAAGTCCACATTTATCATGCATATCACCGAAATGTGGAATGCGCTTCCCGAATGGGTGTACCCCGATAGATATAATCTGGGTGACTTTAAATCACGAGTGAATCGGTTTCTTCTAGGCAAGCGCGTTCCATCTTAGGTCGCAGTGTCGCTTAACATCAGGTGAACTGGCGATCAAGCGTATTTCATAATCAATAATTTTCTTCATTCTTACATGTTAGCCTAGTGGCCTGCCTCGTTAGTCTAGTGGTTTCAAGTGCGACCGCTATGCTAGAGGTCTTGGGTTCGATTCCCAGGTCGAGCAAAGTGTTATTGGGTTTTTCTATGAAATTCTCAGTAGCAGCTCGGAGTTTGGAATTTGTGCCCGGTTAATGGCAATAGGCTCGCCCCCTATTACATGGGACCTAAACATACAGGCGAACTGTGGGTGAACATTAGTACGCCTCTGCCTTCGGGGAATACAGGCGTGATGGTATGTTATATTACATGTCAGCTGGCGCACACGTTATATTATGGCATCAAGTTCAAGTTCAAGTTCAAATGTTTTTATTTCAAATAAGCTTTTACAAGCATTTATGAAACGTTATGCTTCTAGTTGCACGGTTCCAAAAGGTTGATCCTATGGAGAAGAATCCGGCAAGAAACTCCATGGACACTCTTTTAAAATAAATAAAGTTACAATCTTCACACAGGTACAATATTGCGATAGCAGTTTGTGTGAACATTGAAGGCTTATGTCTAAGTGGAAGAGGTCGATGTAAAAAAATAAAAAATAAACTATGTGGAAAACACACACATCGTCGAAGTATATAAAACTAGGTGTCCACTTAGACATGCTACAATGTACACACCTTTACAAGTCCTGTTTATAAATAGTTGGGGACAACAATAAATAACTAAATGATGACACAACGAAATTTTTGTAAAAAAAGTATTCACGAATAACCTCAGGTTGCCAGGGAGGCCACATGTGCATTCGTATTAAAACACCACACATTCTTATCATCAACGTAGTCCTTGATTTTATAATAGGCTTTCTTAACAAGGACAGATTTGACGTAATTTTTAAATTTCTTACCAGTGAGATCGGTGACAGATTTTGGTAGTTTATTGTAAAAACGTACACAATTTCCCAGAAATGACTTATGTGTTTTAGATAGTCTAAATTTAGGTACCACTATTTTGTGTTTATTCCTGGTATTAATGTTGTGAAAGTCACTATTGATGCTGAATTTTTGCAGGTTTTTACGGACGTGCATAATAAATCAAAATTAATACTCAAGTATTGTTTATAATATAAGCAAGCCTTCTTTCTGGTGATTTACATGACAATTAAGAATCGGTCAACCTGCTCACACGAGCAATGATAGTGTTTACTTAGCTAAGATTCCCTCATAGCTTTAATATATCTAATTAAAGGTTAGACAACAACTAAATTGAGTACCTACATATATATTTAAACAAAACATTTTCGCTGTACTCATCAAAATTAAACTGTTAATATAATGACGGTGTAATCCAGTAGCAAGGTGCTAGTTCAGGAAGTGCGGCAAGTTCCAATTTAATGGTGGTTGAGCAACTGCTGCGTCGCCTCCCCCCCCCATTCCCCCCACTGACAATATTAATAATTTTATTGCAAGCTAGACGTAATACGTCATTAAACTGTAAATGTTTTATAAGAAGGAAATAAAATGTTTCTGTGGCTACTTGTTTCTCTCTGGTTGGAATAGCCGTATTATAAATTTACTAGCTTCTGCCCGCGACTTCGTCCGCGTAGCGTGATGATATATATATAGCCTATAGCCGTCCTCAGTAAATAGGCTATCTAACACTAAGGACCAGTAGTTCCAGCGCGTTTAAGCAAACAAACAAACAAACTCTTCAGCTTTATATATTAGTATAGATATATAGTGAGGAGGTATTATTAAAATGTTGTGTTTTATTCCTAACTGTTTATTTATTTAATTATTAGTATTCTAATAAATTAATCTTAGTATTTCAATGGTGTAGTAATGATAACATCAGCTGCTGAAGGTCTGGTTTCTTTTCAGATCAGGCAAAGGATACCGGCGTGATTGTATGGTGTGTTCAGTTGAAGATTTGTTATAACGCGATAATTTATTATAACCTAATCCAAGTGTTCTGTGTAGTCGCCAAGATGAAATTAAACTATTTTTAAATTAATTAAATTACACAATTGATGTTTGGATTGGAAACTCTTTAAAAATCAGTGACCAGCAAATAAAATTTTTGTATCAGTACGATATGGCTCAGTATTTACTTACATATATGACAAGAGTGTGAAAAAAAGAAGCACAGCCCTAAAGTTAATGCGTAACCCTAAATAGTCGCGCTTTCTCCAAAATAACACGTCAAATCCGTCCGACCCTGTATCTTGAGAAGAGCGGTCGAATAATTCAGGTGGCTCGGCTCGTGTTCGGATGAAAATGCTACTCGCCAGCCAAATGCTAATTTTATGGTGGTTGAACAACTGTGCCGAATCCAGTCACGCTGTCCTCCGCAGTATTGCCTGGTAGGCGTCATCTAAATAAAATATAAATCCGGAGGGTAGATAACAAGGGTTGCGAATAGTTTAGCGGGTTGTGTAGGTACTCATTATTGTGCGTTAATTAATTTATTTTTCATCTGCATTGTGGGGTTTTCATGTTATTATATATTATGTAAAGTGAGGATACGTTTATTGCCGAGTAATCTTTTGAAAATGTAAAACAAAGATACACAAATATGCTTATTACAAAAACCAATTAGCAAATCCTATAGCAAAATAAGAAGTGGCCAGGAGGTACAAATTCCTAAACAATTTTAGTCTATAACAATTTTATAATAGTAGAGATATAATATAAACTTTATAAAGTTATTTTAGTGAAGGAAAAATTCGACTCGCAGGCAGGATTCGAACCTGCGTCTTCTAGCTAGGTACGCCAGACGCTATGACCTCTAAGCCACCGCGAGTCCCACCTGCCATGTCGAAATTTGCCTTCACATTCTGAACTTACGTCTTAAGGGTGAGGTTCGAATCCTGCCTGCGAGTCGAATATTTCCTTCACTAAAATAACTTTATAATCTTAGCATGAAAATCACAAAAAATCACAAAAAGATAGTTTAAGCTTTATCTTAAGTTTAATACTTACTATAGACAAAATAGAGTAATTTTGTCCGTTATTTTTCGAATAAAAAAATTAATTGAAGTGTCAGCTTGTTGTACTCAAAAAACTTTCCGTAACAGAAGAAGGTCATTCTTCACGGATCTAAAAACATATCCCTATACAGTGTTGTTGGTGATTAATGGTAGTCGGCATGCAATCGTTACTTTTCATTACTGTTTGGAAGTGCAGAACCAAAGGCCGGGGTAGCGGTCAGATTAGAAAAGTTCTACTCGAAACAAATCTAAAATCGACTTTAAAAACATAGACCAACATTTGGTTTTAGAAGCGCCCCGGTTATCGAATTGAAGGCAAGTTTAAATTGGAATGTATCCCGCAATAAGCCTCTCGTGATTGGCCTGTTTGTTCTTAATTAGTATTAATCGGAAACTTCACAGGTTTACTGTAAGTATCGAGCTTTTGTTTTGATCTGATTTCCTTTACATCGTCATTACCTATAGCTACCAAGGTAGGTAGGTAGTAGTAGAAGGTAGAGTACTTAGTAGTAAACCTAGGCATCATTATCTTTCGTTAACAACTGGATAATTTTTGGCCATCGTAAAAAATCATCATCATCCTCCGAGCCATTTCCCAACTATGTCGGGGTCGGCTTACAGTCAAACCTGATGCGGCTAAATATCAGTATTTTACACGAAGTGACAGTCATCAGACCTCCACAAAGCAAAGCAAATATCTGGGCAATACCGATATTCAGAGGATAGACTGGTTGTCAGGCTTTTTTGGGCTTCTGACTACCAAGAAAAATTGTCATAGATGTTTGTATGACAACCGGGACGAACGGTTTTACGTGCTCTCTCGATCTCGGTCTCGATGTTTTAAGAATCTGGTCACCCATTCACACATTGACAGCAGCGAGCGCAGCCTAATCTTGCACATCAGTGGATTAGTTATAACTTAGCTACGAGCAATCTTAGCCACGATTGTAAAAATGTAAATGTTTTATATCCATATCAATGTTTTAGCATATTCATTATTTCACGCATATTAAATAGTCTAGATCTACGAAGACGTAAAGAGATTAAACAATATAACGTGTCGGTTGCTGACCGGAAATTATGTAAAACACGCCTAAAAACACGGACGTGGGAAATCAGCATATTCATATTGGAGGGAGCCTACCCGCCCGCGCCCTATCCATTAGTGAGTCATACAACCAGTCGCAAACAAATCTACACGCGGATGCTCCTTGCATGTATTAAGGCGGACGTTCGAGACATTTCAACAAGCCAATATATACATAGAAACGTGATATTAAATACTCTAGCCCCACGTCGAACAAAATCTCTTCTGACACGATAAACGCCAAGAACATTTCTGAACGTGCCCTTCGAAACATTTGCCTGACAATTCCTTCAGTCATTTGAAGGAAACGACTCTTATCGTTTTACTTTTATGGACTGCGAATCGAAAAGGCTTCAACGTTACAAAACGAGACCCTTCTATTGTGTAGAAGTGTTGAGTGAATGTGCCATGAAAGTTCTTTCTTTCTTGTACCAATACGTAACTTGGAAAAAAATACCCTAAAAGGTCTCCAATCTAAAAATAAAACGAATTTCGTAATAATACCTACCTGTGCTTTGTTTGGAAAGCAGTGTTTAAAAGCAGACTTCTTTTGTTATCGTAAGGAATTCACTCGCAATCCTTTCTTTGAGTGCACTTAACCCTAAAACATTCTATACGTAATTTAGAGAACAACATTAAAAAACGTTGTAAGCTAAGAGCAAATATGTTACAAACAAATCTGTTAATACCCCACATGTTTGAGAATTTATTAAATATTCACCATGTTTAAACACAATTTTCTTTCCTTTGCAGAAAGTCTCCGAGACTACTTTAGCAAATTCGGCGAAATCACAGAAGTTATGGTTATGAAAGATCCCACAACGAGGCGGTCGAGGTATGTACTGATACACTTCTACTAACTTTCGTTATCGGTACTTCCCAGCAATGCTAACTTTACCTTGTTTACATGTACTTCGCGCACTCTGAAGTCAAGATAAATTGACAGATTTCTATGAAAACCACAGAAAGAATTTCGAAGAGAAAAGTTTCAGCATATCTTCTGAGGCTTAAAGTATAGTTGGAGCTAGATTATCTAGGTTAGAGGCAGCTCCACGATTTTATCAGAATATGAACGTAATTGGCAAATTTTGAAATATTGTTACAATATCAGAAGCATTGGAATGCTTTGTTGCATAGTTGGGGAGCGGTGGTCGGCCGCCTAGGACGGCGTGAACTGACCAACTCGACTCGTACCAAAAGTTATCGGTTTGCAAATAAGTTTCATTCTATAGAGAGGCACACTCGTTTCGAAATTTGCGGTTACCTTTGAATTGTAAGCAGTTAAATGTTGGACTTCAAATTTAGGAACTTAACAATGGAACCCGAATTATTCCAACTGAATTAAGCGTTTGGACGAGTTGAATGAGGATTTCAGTATACACTTTAAAGGTTGAGAAACTAAATTCCCTTAATAACCGTGTTGCTGGACATAGCTTGAATATTTTCCTGCGCGTTCCGCCAACCCTCGCTTACCTGAAAGTTTTAAAACCTGTAATATACATGTAAACTTTTCAAATAAAAGTGTGGTTCGTTATTGGTTCAGAAGCGAAATAGTTAACGTCCTTGAAAAGTTTGAACACAAGCTTTTACAATCACTATCTCGGTGAACAACAATCAAGCCGCTATGTACACAAACTGAGTGGCTTAGCAACTCCTGAGACAAGAAATAAGTTGTCAAAGTGTCGAGCAAAGTTGCTCTGTTAGCAGCGTCTCCTGTTAGGTAAATCGTCGGTTTCACAACTCAATATTGCCCCGCGTCCCTCCGCCCTGAAACAATATACCAAGAACCGATATTGGGGCGCCTCAGCTGGGATTCTGAATGCAGCCTGCCAGCCATTACGTGCTCCGCCTCTCAGCCAAATGTAACGTAAACGTCTTTTGTTTATGCTTATTGTTAGCGAGTATTGCTTGGACCCACGCTGCCATCAATTAAACAATTCTGGTCTGGTTAACGCATTAAATTTTACACCGAACTTAAAATACGTTGCAAAGTTAGTGCCGTAACAACTTGTAATGTATGACGCTAAACAAAAAACGTTGCGGTTAATATATTTTTGGTTACAAATCTTGTGCGATTGCGTTTCGCGTGGGAAGTAAAAAAGTTTTTAGGTCGACACCTTATCGTAGCCCCGTAAATCAAGTGGACATCGGAAAAGGGCGAGATGTACCCTCCTGGTGTCCTGGACGTGATAACAGTTTAGAAGTTGTTGCCGTAAACAACGATATTAGGACACCGTACCTTATAAAACCACATTGTCAAACCTACAAATATTTACAATCAACCATGTTCAATAGTTTTGCCAGTAAAAAAATCTTTTGTGAAATACATTAATTCATATTCTACTGAAAGAAATATGGATTCCATACTGTTTACCAACGAGTCGTTACAAATAATATTATTATCAACGAATTGAAACATTTGAACATGTCTTAAAAATATACGAACAAAACATTCTTATTTTAATTTGCATAAAAGAACTATGAAATCAACAATTAGATAATATCTCTTACCCATTCCTATTTGTAATCACGTGAAAAAATTCAATATTATTTTATTACCTACTATACTAGCTTATGCCCGCGACTTCGTCTGCGTGGACTTCAGATAAAAAGTAGCCCATATGTTATTCCAGACTATAATCTATCTCTGTGCCAAATTTTATCCAGATCCGTTCAGCCGTTCTGGCGTGAAAGAGTAACAAACATCCATCCATCCATCTATCCATCCTCACAAACTTTCGCATTTATAATATTAGTAGGATTGAATTAGCATCTTTCAATTATCATTCACGAATATTGTTTATCTTAATTTTCCGTGCGTCATGTCGACGTAAATAAAAAGTATTTTCTTTCTTCTTCTTTATCTCTAATATTAACATGAACCATTTTTTTTAATAAATATCCATCGAGTCGCCTTAATTCTTCATAATAATATCAAAGTTTTGGCCGCCGCGATCTTGCCCCCAACTACAGCTTATGCAAGCAAAGTAAATCAATATCGAAAGTCAATGAATCAAGAGTAATATATACGGGTACATAATAAATGTGTTCTACCTGAAGGCAATATCTGAAAAATTTGCCTGCTCGATATTGCTTACAAGAGCGTTTCCTTTCTCCCCAAAATTTAATGCGTCGTTCGCATTTTTATAAAAAGAAGTAGGTAGGTAAGTGAAATAATTTGCGGTCGGTGCTTTATTTCCTTTTATTTATTTTAATGGTAGGTCTCCTTTCATTGTTTTTCTTTAAGGCTTAGGGAAATGAGGGTTTTCGTGAAGAGAAAAAATGTGTTAACTTTGTGTTCCTATCGTTATAAATGTAGGAATTTATACCGAGGTGTGGAACAAATTGGTTTAGTTATGAATGTAAAAAGAAAATTAATTATGGTATTAGAGTTCTCTCTGTGAACAGGAAAACGGTGTTTTATCGGATTTATCTTAAATGGATGGCAGTTTTAAGCTGAAAATGAGATGTTTAAAACGTCTAAGTACATTGAAAAAGAATATTTTTTGAGTCATGTTTACTAGATGACAATTTGTTTATACAGTTATTTGTAATTTTTTCTATGAAACTCATTGGTGTAGCGTTCTCTAAAAAGTGTCTATGCTAACTTTGACGTTTTAGGTTCATTTCCCAGGTCAAAGTCTTATTAGGTGTTTCTATAAAATTGTGGCAACATGGCAACTTGGATATTGGATTTGTGTCCGGTTAATGGCAACATGCTTGCCTCGTATTACATGAGACGTAGGTAATCAAATATATAATCAAAACAAAAAAATATTCTTAAGTATCGTGTAGATAACACCTGAAAAGTTTATTATTTGTAGGCGTCAGGTATATAACCACAAACCATGGTTTTATCAAGTTGTAAAAACATAACTTTTTATCATAATTTTACGACTTCCAACTCTTTAAAGCACCCACTTCGTGTTAAGGGTTCTATTAGATATGATGTAGTAATTAACTAGCTTTTAATTAAGACTTTGTTCGTATAACGAGTAATAAAACAGTAAGTGATTCTCAGTACCTATTTAATTGAACATAAAATATTGTTTAGTCTAAAATAGGCAGCATAGTAAAAATTTTATTATTTTTTCTAAAAGTAGTGGTACAATAATATACTTCATACTTTCAACCTTCATACGTTAACCATAAACAAAAGATGTGTATCAGTGTGTCAAACGCATGGTCACACTATGTTTGTCAAACTGACACAAACCTATTAATTAAAGTTCTCCTCCTTATAAACTTTTATTGTACAATCTCACACATCTCCATGTGCGCAATGTGCTTAAAAAGGGCTAGGTACAAAGTTTTCTCTTCACATAATAATAGACACGATATTTATTTCTAGAATATAAATAAATTTTACATTTACATTTTAATTTTGTATTGCATCTAAAAAACGTAACACACAAACACATAATTAAAAAACCATTTATATAGATATTCTAATTAAAACTTAATTTGAATAAAAAGAAATAACTCGCATCGAAACATCCTTATTAATTGCGGAACACATATCGCGCGTAATATTATAGGAATAACTTCAGGGTTCTCTGATATGTTCCCCAGTGAATAGCAGTTTATATCATCGCTCGGCTTACATCGGCTTTAACGGGCGCGTCTCCATTCACGCCGGCTTCATTCGTTTCGCTTTCCACTAAAAATCTAAAATCAATAAAGGATCACGGCATAAATGCAAAGATTACTGTTCGTTTCATTCGTAACATGAAAAATGTACGCGCCTTTACACGAGCCGTCCGAAATAAAACCGCGAATCACTATGAGACTGTAAGTAGCACCATAAAAGGAGGATCCTTGCTTGAAATCGCTTCGGCAAACACCTACAGAGGAATAGAGCGGTGTTAAATGAGAGGGATTGCGAGTCCTCCCCTTCTGTGCTCTCGCCTCTACTTAAGACGACGTCGTATTAGTGGCCGCCTTGCAAATGGGCGAAATACTTTTTCATATTTTAACGAATCATTAAGCAATAGTTGAAAGGATTTTCAACTGTTTTTTAGTTCCATTGCTTTGCTGGCTGCTTAAAAATTCCTTGGAAATATTAATTTACGTGATTTATTTTGTAAGAATATTTAATTTTAGATGATAACCGCCAACCAATACCAAAGTTTATCGAATGACACTTTTGTAGATAGATTTCAGAATATACCCATTAGCAAGTAGGTTGTACCTATAGGATTAAATTTCCATGGTAGGTTAGCGTATCTAATAACAATGTTGGGGTACCAGCCGCGCATTATTCTGACCGATTGCGCAGCTCTATTGCACTATCGACAGCCTTAGTATGTCGTAGTTGGTTGTAAATTCATACTACTAATTGATATAATGAGAGGCATTCTATTAAGATGCAATTACGCTGTTAGTCGTCACTGCATTATAAATTCGAGTAAATGGGGGCTATTAAGGATTGTACGGTATATTATCATTTACTGAGTATGATCGAGAATTATTGAGTAGTATAGGTACTGTAGCTGCTTTAGATATTGCATTTAAAAATCCTTTATCCCAATTTTAGTCTACTGATAAATAAATTAATGTTGCGTCAGATCGAATCTTTGTCGTTAATACTGAAAATGGACTGAGGTGTTTTATCTCACGGTACCATAGGAAAAATTCTAATAAAATTGAAATATTTCCCTTTTACTATGTCAACATTTAGAAAAACTTCATACCTACAACTCATACAAAACCAATATTTAGTAGAAATTTTACTCGTAACGTTCATTAGTAGTTCGATAATCGGTTTGAAGTACCGTGGATGCATAATCAAGTAGTTGAGTCTGGCGGGGGTTAGTGCGGGTTGAGGGGAGGGTTAGTCGTAAAACTATTACGGCAACGTTCTGTGGCGCTACGTTGGCTTCATTAATCGGCCATCGTATGAAGCTATCAACCAGCGCTATGGATATGACGGAGGTCGACATATTATATCGCACGGCTACCATGGTATTTGGGGGTTAATTTCAAATTGAGTTACTTCGGGAAAGTGATTGCGGGGTTATTATATGCGTATGTTTTTGATGGAGGTCAAAATTTCAAAACGCTGTTTACGGAGGTAGGTACTAGAGATATATATAGAAACTAGCTTCTACCCGCGACTTCGTCCGCGTAGCGTGATGATATATAGCCTATAGCCTTCCTCAATAAATGGGCTATCTAACACTGAAAGAATTTTTCGAATCGGACCAGTAGTTCCTGAGATTAGCGCGTTCAAGCAAACAAACAAACTCTTCAGCTTTATATATTAAGTATAGAAGTATAGATAAAAAATATATAGACGTTAGTGATTATTTATCTAATATCTGTTATGCCAAATGATGGATGGATTAGTTTTGGATTCCATCCGGGCATCCTAGGACTTTTGCTATCACTGCTCAATAACATTTCGACTGCATGCAACCAATTCCTATTATCTTTCATTTTTCATACTTATGGAGAATTAATTATCCAGTGACGTAAACTGCATCAATAGTGGCGTGGTTCTAAGCGTAACTACTACGTTGGAATCCCTGGGTTCGATTCCTAGGTCGATCACAATGTTATTAGGATTTCTATGTAATTCTTAGTAGTAATTTTGAGTTTGGGATTTGTGCCCAGTTAATGGCTATAGGCTAGCGCTCTGTTACCTACGTGGCGTCTAAACATACCAGTTAACTGTGGGTGCACTACGCCTCTGCCTAAACCCACGGGGAAAAGAGCCGTGATGGTATGTTATATAAATTTTCTATGTATTAAAATTAATCTGGAAGACCTATTATTGTAATTTTAGAAATACTAGTTCAGCTTCTAATTTAAAAAACTCTGAATTCATATTCCCAATTAATGTGATCATAGCTGTAGGTAGGTACAGAGTGTAGTGAACAAATTGTAGGGTCAGGTAACAGTGTGCCGATGAGAGCACAATTCGCGCAATCTTCGGGAGTGGTAAAGTCGTTGGACCGATCGCGGCCGATGGCGGACTAACAATTCTGTTCTGGTGCGTCACTACGCTCGATCGAATTAAGTTCAAAGCACACTGAGGAATGTCAATTTCTTGAAATTTTGATTCGTAAAATTACAGCTTGTCTATTTGCTAAAAATATTTGTAGATATTTTTTCGAAAACTAAGTGGATCTAGTGTAATTAACACCCAAGTGGTAGAGTAAAGGACTACAGGTAATCTGCCGCACACATAATACCTAAGTATTTTATATGGATACCTATATCTGGACTTTAAAAGAGACCTACATGATTCTTAGAGGTCGACAGAAAATCTAAATAAATAAAACCAACACAATTTACTCAAGTGTCGCTAAAGAACATTTCATTTCAATAAATTAAAAAAACTCGTTTAAGTAAACAAAATTAAATTGTAACACGAAAACTCCCAGTGTGCGCACAGGTTAACGGTCGCGTCGGGCTGTACCAGATTGGGTCGGTCTAACAAGACCACCCGGGCACTGTTGCACTCGCTCGCTGCACCCCACCACTCACTCCTATTGCCTATTTGGTTAAATTTACCAGGATCCCAGTAACGTAAGTGGGTATAACGATTTTGCTTAACGACTTCTCTTGGTATTGGTCAGATGTTGCTACTAGTATTGCATATACTCGTAGTACGTAGCGAAGTGAGGGTTAGGATTTTTCTTCTATTTTTGAATTTGTTTAAGTTGGTACTTTTTGATGAAGTAAGGACTGTGGCTGTACATGAGTATACCTTTGCCTTAACCTGCAGAGAAAAAGTTTTGGCAGTAATGTGAAGTGCACGTTGTCGAATTTTTTTATGCGTTATAGGGGCAGACGAGCAGACGGATCACCTGATAGTAAGCGATTACCGCCGCCCATGGACACTCGCAACACGAGAGGATCCGCAAGTGCATTGCCCGCCTTTTAAAAGGGTTTGGGCCTCCGGTAACCTCTCTCACTCGGCGAAACACAACGCAAGCGTTGTTTCACGCCGGTTTTCTGTGAGGCCGTCACTCCGGTCATTCAAAACTTGAATTTCCCCTTAATTTAATGTGTAATTATGGTGGATAATTAAAAAATTAAGTAGTATTCGTGACCGTGTGCGAGTGTAATCAAATTATATAACATTGAAAATGTTGACTTTTAGGGTTCACTCCTTAGCGTCAATAAAGCTTCCATCGTTTTAATGGGGCGCCTGAACTACTGAATACTTGACACACACAAAAATTGTGGTGCCTTATATAATATGTATATTCCCATGATGGAAACTACTATTACTTGATTACTCCATATACTTGACACTGGCAAATAAACAAAAAGTGTGACGCCATTTTAAAAAAGAACTTCGGGAAATTATATTCTCTTATAGTGATTTGACTATAGGCTTTACTATAAATCTTACTATAAATATAGGTAACATTTTGATAAAAGTGGCTGCGTTATATTAGGCATATGAAAAGTGATTTTTTACGAGATGTTTTGGTATTGTTTTTTTGAAATATTGACAAGGACTTTGTTCTGTATTTTCCGACTTATTGTAGGTAACACCTTAACATGGCGTTTTTGTTCAAAACAGTAAATAATGTTTCAAGTTAATGTTGTAGCAATATTGCAATCTTTATTTATTTTAATATTAATTATTAATACACATGGGAACTTCTATAAAACAATAGTAGGAACAATGTGAAACATGACTTTGTTCATTAATTCGTACTAAACGAAATGGAAAACATTCTATTATTTTCATTTAACTTCAAGTATTAAGTTATAAAGGTACTGTTTTGTTAATAATTTATTCCTAATGGAACGGTGAAATTCTATTTTACTTAATATTTCAATATTAACGAAACCTCTCTACAAATTTAAACAGAACATTTAGATAGTAAAATGAGTATTCTGTTTTATTACCCTAAAAGGTATGTTGAAGAAGCTAACATTTAGAATATGAAATCATAAAATTAAATCAAACGTAATGAGTTTTAAGACGTTGAAATTGTAAGAACGCTCTGAAATAGGCACTCGCACCTTTACTTCGTTTAATTTTACTGTCTTTTATAAATAATTACTCCATTCAAGGTAATCGTTAATAAAATTTACAGGCCAAAACGCTTAGTAATATAATTTTTCATAAAAGCTCATTACACATTTCAATTCCTACATTATATCCAAGAAATTTTATATTCATCTCTAAAACTTAAATAAAGACGTTCCAATCGGATACAGTCGCCAATGCAATTAGTTATACAATCTTTCAATCCGTTGCTCCTATGGGACAATGGTCTCTTTTCCAATGTATTACCGTCTATAGTTGTGTGGTGCTGTAGTGTAGTGGAGGATTTCTATACCGATTGATATTTTTATGCGAACATGCCGTTAGCAGCGTGCCAAGGATTAGGCATTGCAATGTCGGACACAAACAAATGGGCATCATTACATATCAACGCTGATTGATTTGCCCGTCACTATTGTTTCCTATGGCGAGTGACTTTATTCCTTGTCGTGGTAATAAGTGACATTATTGATTGATGGTAAATAAAATTGGCCTAAATTTGCAAATTGTCGTCTGTTTCACGCTTAACCTATCGCTGTCGACGTCTTATATTTCTATAGCCTTTTCCTAACTATATTGAAGTTGGCTTCCAGTCTAATCCAGAGGCTAAAATAACACATTGAGCAATTCCTATAATCATTTCATATTTAGAACACATAGCAAATCCTTGTCAATTTTCTATGAATGTGAATCATAATAATTATTTTGATCCAAAGTGGCCGAATAATATTTCTCAATATCTTCTGTGTAATTCGAAAATTATCGCCTCAAATTCGTAAGTGATGCTTAGAAAAATGTGATGCATTGGTATATGAAAATGAATGCAAGTTCCCAGTCAGCGCTGATACAGAACTCAAGATGAGTTACGGTGAGTTGTGCTTAGCTTAGATCTCATTCCCTCAGCTGGATCTTTTACCTTGAATTTATCGTGGTTTTTCGGCAATTATTTATAATTATGATCCCATAATTATGTAGGTAGGTATCTAAAGAACCTTTTTTTTCTATTTATCTCTGTTCCTCATCATCATCACTTAAATAGATGTTATTCAGAAGGCTTACAACTAATTATGTAATTTAAATAATCTTGTACAAATCATCATGAATAATCAAATTCGTTCATTGGTTCCGGTACCAAGACATACCTATCTAAAGTTAAACCGCTAAGAATACCTTTAATTTACAAACAGTCATGCCTTTTTCCCCATAGGAGTAGGCAGAAACTACAGAGATTGTTGCCATACCTCTTTTGATTCTTCCACATTCATACGTCTTGTCATACACATACAGGTTGCGAGTACTAAGCATCTGACCTTTTGAAGAACCTCACCTTTTGTTTGACCTTTTGTTTATAGTGCAGGAAATCCTCATAGATCATCCAGGGGAAGCAGAGGGGTATGTTCTCACTTGCCTTTTTTGACATATAGTCAGGGCCATGGGGTTCATAATCAGAAAAACTTTCAGAAATATTGATAATTTAACAATTGCAATTCTAGTGAGAATCTATTTTAGGTTTTTTTTTAATAATATTAGGCACATGTAAGTATATAATGTAAAACGTGCGCATTAAATCCTGTTTGTTATAACCTCAGGATATGACGTATTAACACACACATAAACCCTGTTTAGGATTTAATTTTACTACTACAAACAAAGTTCTGTATTAAAACCCGGATCGGCCAAAATAAACTCGCCGCTGGATTAGTAGTGGAAATAATTAAGTATTATCGATTGCATTAGATTCAATGTTTGCCTCTGTTATTTCAGTTGATAATGTTCATGGGAAGAATGCCAATAAAATCTCTTAATTTCCACCGGACCGTGCGGCACAAAATGGAAGCCTGTGGACTCTTCTCATATCGAACTCATGTATTATTTATTTCGGGAGATAAGCAATCTTACCATTGGTCTAGACGTAGTGTGAATGAGATGAATTAATGAAAAATATATCGACTCGGTACAAAGTGTAGGTTTATTGGCGCTTCGAAGGTGAACCTGGCTGCTACTATTGTTTTACGATCTGGGAATTTTATAGAACTGATATCTATACGTTTTAGTTGATATAGATAGCTTTCTAATGTTCTTTATTTGAAATGAATTTTCAATCTAACCAATATAACATCTAATAGTTATACCTATCTGACCACAATTATTTAATAACCAGATAATAGTCTTGAGTGGCGGCCGACTTGGGGCTCCGATGCCGGACAACTGTACGGTTACGTGGAGTCACGTTAGGCTTTCGAGTACGATGTGATAAGAGCTGCCTTAAAGAGGGGTCCATGACTGTTATAGTCTTCGCGATTATCATTCATCCGATGGCCATAACTTTAGGACAAATTTTATTAAGGACGTTAAACGTTGTGTTAGTTTAAAGTTAAAACTGTCTATGAATTTTTCATTTGTTTTTTAGTCACATTATTCATCAATTGAAATAGAAGTTTAAGTAGCCTTCTAACATCTAAGCAATTCAAATCAAGTATGTTTGAAAATAAACCAAAAAAAAAACATTTTCTTGGAATTGGAATTAAATCACATAAAAGATAATATTTCACAACAATGTTTTCTTTTCACATGTCACATAATATATTAAAGTTGTACATTTTATCTCGAATCGAGATGGAGGTACGCACTTCTCGAACAGAGTAAACAATAAGCGAAATAAGATTAATTTTATAGAAGATTCGATTTCTTAGATATCTCGACTGGAATATACGATTACGTGTCATAAGTTTTATGCCCCGAAAGTTTCAAAGTAAATTCGAACATCCATCGATAAATCTTGGCGACGCTCGGAACGATTTCATTTTCGAATTTCAGGAGCGATTGCCTCCACTGTTAAAGTTTGCCTGAAAAATGTTCGCGGACGATTGACTCGCTATAAACGGAAATAAAAAGTTTTGTGTTAGAGCAATAGAGTTGTACAATGCGCATATAAAGCAAAGCGAAAGCTCCAAGAGGATCACAATTTGAAGCCCTCCTGGATTTTCCAGACTTAAAATGTGACCAACTTTTTTACAACAGACGGCCAATGTAAAACTTTATTCCGGTAGACTTGTAATTCGACGTATTATAGTAGTGTACCTACTTCTAATGCAATTGAGAGTTTTAATATAAAATAATTGCTTAGATGGAAAACAAACTCGCCACGGCAATAAGCATAAACACGAAATTCATATCACACAAGTTTAATTCAGTTAGGCTAGTGTAGCGAGAGCTGCGTTCCGCATTATCATTACTAAACAGCTTTTATTATTCCACGATATTTGGCTAGAGGGGCTTCACACGCGCGCTAATGGAATAAAAAGTAAGGTTACAAAGTAAAAAGATACAGAGCGCCTCCCGCGGCGGCGGTTCGTGCGAATTTCAACTGAAAATTTTATACGTTCAATCTATTCTGAGCGCCTTTATGCTGTGTCTCGCGATCCCTCCCCCGCGCAAAACAGTTTCGTTTTCAATTATTGCCCACTTGTGGAACGGGATTCGATGGAAAAACAAAAGAGCTAGAAATGATATTTTATAGACAAGTCGCTTTATACGATGTTTACTGCATCACGATTTGTTCTCGAGTGAGATCTGTGATGTTTCAAAAAATTCTTGACGGAACGTGCCGAGATAGACCGGGCTCGACTATCAAACCAAGTCCTTTGCCGACGCTCGACGAAGAATCGATTCCTTTCTAATGCCACTCTTATATTTTGTTAGATTTACCAATTTCTTTCTAGTTATAATGTAAATCTCCCTTTTTTAAGAGAATTCTTTTTAGGGGCCGTAAAATTATATTGTTCGTCGTAACTTTAATTCACGTAAAACTCTAAAAGAATTAAAATTCCAGCGAGAAATGAGCTCTGACAAATAAACGAACTAGCTTTTATGTGCTCTAGAAACATTTTGTCCAAAAATTAATTCCCCTAAATTAATTTAAATAATTACGTTATCCACTAGCTCTTTTGTAATTCAATTAATATTAATAAGTACGCTTCATAACCGAAATCTAAAAGTAATATTAGTTGGATTGATACATTATGTATGTGTCTTGGCGAATATAAATATAGGTACCTAAATATTTTTATATTTATTCTTATAGTTTTTTTCTATGAATTCACGCGCTCACTTCAACTGTACATAAATTTGACTTTATCGTGTATAAAGTTTATGTTTGCCTACATAATTATGTAAATGTAGGCGATCTTTTAACGTAAATTATTTTCAACGTTTGTTTGCTAGCGAATAATGCAAGAGAGTCTTTCATTAGGGGAATGCACGCGGCGTTTTACGTGTGTTTTTGCGAGATTACAAAATTTCATACATACCGACACGCTGTTATCATGAGCTGACTATTATACGATTATCTAAGTAGCTACATGAATTCTCCTAAGTGATTCTCATTTCTTTGGGAAATTGTTCAGCGATTTTTTTTTTCGTTTTCTTGTAATAAAACGTTGCCCAGCAATAATTTTCTCCTGTATCGTGGATGCGTTTTAAAATATAATTATGCAGAAATACCTAGTAATTAGACTTATAAAGGTCATTTAAACATTTTCGCGGTATTGAACTTGGGACTTAGGCCTTGAGAGATTGCTCGAACACTGCACTAGTATAGCAGTCCAATTCACAAGAAAAAATATTACGTTTAGGTATTTGAACTTGCAGACTTTTTATTTTATGAACTAAACAGATAAAAATCTAAGAGCAATCTAAATTGTTTACTTTGCAATAAAAATAGTCATATACCGCAGAAATCTCAACTTCAACTTTAAAGGCATGCAGTTTGACTTAAGTACATCATTAGGAGTGTTTGAAGACCTCTCAAGTGAAAACCACATTTAGAATCAAGACTTTGAAAATAAAACCTAGCTGATTGAATAAAACCGCTTTTAAAGACGGAGAGATTCAAACGTTAAGCGAACGTGTGCAACTGTTGTTATCCCATTTGGTCTATTGGAGGAGCAAAGAGTGCAAGTTAGGCAGAAAAACAGCCCGCAGCCCACAAAGCTTTGAATGGAAGAAGTGCGGGAACCACGCGAGACATACGATCCCTGCGTCCTGTAATTTGAAGTTGACATGGCGCGCTCCGGGCTCCGCGTCACAACTTTAGTTGCACACTATCTGGATTATCTTTCACTACTCTTTTGTTGAAGCCACGGCTATATTTAACCCAACCAGCAAATAAACAATACAGGTGAACGAAATTTTAGCAGTAACCGAATACACAACAACATTTTCTAATTGAAACACATCCATATTTGAACTGTTTGGTGTCGATTGTACTAATAAAACGGTCTAAATTGATTCATTCAAAAATATGAAATTATAGACTGACTGCATCCATATTTATATAGCGTTAAAGTTGAAAATCAGATGTAAAACTGTGACAGTACTTTGTGGGTACTTTAAGCGATCACATCACATCGAACCGTCACATTCATTGTTACGTTTATTACGTGAACATTGTTGGATGAACATTGCCAATATGTGATAAGGGAGGACATTTAAATGAGTATCGATATAACTCGGCAGTTGATGAATATGAGATATCGATTCTAGCAGCTCGTCGTAGCGAATCGAACCTGGGCGGTCCGGCGCGCGTTCCAGCGACCGATCAATGCAATACGAGTACATTTTGCATAATTGATGCCCCATTCACGGGTACGGAGCACTTATTCATATTCATGAATTTTACAAATTTTTCAATTTGTGCCGCCAGCAAGTGTATTTACAGTATTGCCATGTCGTATTTGCGCCAATACAATCTGTGTAAAAGCTGAAAGGGGAGTAGCTAGCGTCCGTGCCGCGGCACAAACCGGCGATAAAGCTAGCCTCTAATGCGATATTTTTGATGCTAGTGCCACCATCAATAGCTGTGTCACCGTTATTGTAGCTCTTGTTGTGGCGAGCTGTGTTCTTATATTATATCCCAGGGATTGCAAAGAGTAAATTATTTCAATTTAAAACAAAGACTTTATAAAATAAATTTTCTCTCAAACGAAATCCTCTTTACTAATAGCGTGAAAGAGGATTGCGACTGAGTAGAATAACATTGATCAGCGTCGAAACTTGATGGACACGAAAATCGTTCAAAGGAAAAAACTGTAACAAAACTGATTCCCAGTAGCGCTGGAGCCTTGGAGGTAATGGGAGATTGTAAAAGGAGGCAATAAAAGCTTAGTATTGTGTGTGAGAGCCGTAGGGGAGTCCCTGTATTGTATTCGGGTCCGCGGAGGCCCCCAAGAATCGTCTGACCACGGACGCGGTCAAATTGTACAGAAATGAAATTATCAAGGTACGCTGCCGATTTTCCGAACCAATGAATCAAGATCCAATTCCCTTTTGTAATAGAACATCGTCGCGAAACGCGCCCATGGAGTTACACTACCCACTCAGTGGACGCTTAGGCGGCGTCCACACCAGTATTGTACAGCTGTGGCATTATTTATTGTTCGTCATGTAGAACATTCCATCAGATTGTCGAACGGTCTCGTGACACGCAATCCAAATAACAAATTGTGTTTTTAAACGTAACTTATTTGTTTTTCCTGTATGTTTTACGGCATTTAAGGAAATATTTTTAGATTAAAACTCCATGATAGACTCGCTTCATAAAACAGTTCTAGAGACATTAGTATAATCAAGACAGATGTTTTACACGTGCGTGAACAATAAAAGCGAATTGATCACTTTTGACGATATAATGCCGGATGAAACAGCCTGATATTATATTCTAGTGCGTAATAAACAAAGCTTAAGAGTAGTCTCGGCCTCACTAAGAGGCAGTAAGATTTCGAATTCAATTCTCGCTTCCGTCTTGTTTATTATTCATATCGAAAGTCTACAAATATGCACGTTTAAGTAAGATTTTGGTCAGTCGTCCCGTAATATACGTCAAATTGACTTTTCCGGCAGAGAGCTGACGACTCCTCGCCTGTAATATGCCATAAATGACCCAACCGTATTGGACCCGATTCTAGGAGGTTGATAAATTTCGTTGATATTTGAATGCGTTTCACTTCTTTTGGGTTATAGCCGTCAGCCCCTTCAATAAATACTCGGGCGCCGCGAAAAATTTGTTGACTGTCTGTAAGCCCTTATTAATGAAACCCCACCGATTCTATCAGAAATGAGCCATTTTGCGACGTGACGCTTAAAAAAAAGATTTAATAACGTTTGTACCGAAAAATTGCCGCATCACCAAAAGCTAATATTATTCCAATTCGGAAAAAACAATTTTCTCGCAAAGTTATAAACCTACTGATTTCCATTTCTTCGCAGAGTTGGTAGAAAGTAATTCCTCCGGTTCGAAGATAAATTTTACGTCATTTCCTGTCTTCTTGGTGCTCGGCAAAAATTATCAGGCATCGGCTCGACTGAGACCATTTAAAATTAATGAATAATGTTATCTGATAATGATTTTGGAAAGTTTAATTAAAGTTTTCTTTTTCGAGGTTTCCTCACTTTCTGATCGCATGAATATCTTTATTATTTTTTATCTCGGAATAAGCGGCTTCTTTAAAACTTTGACCGTGAATAAATTTGATGATAAGCTCAGCTTAATAACATAAAGATTAATCTTAAATTATATTTTGTATTTTTAACGTTTGAGGACGACGAGACGAGGAAAATCGAAATATTAACACCTAAATGCCAAGGTGTTAATATTTCGATTTTCCTCGTCTCCATTGTTCATCATAGTAAACTTTCGTATTATTGTCTCAGTTAAATTTATAACTAACCTTACTGCATAATATTAATAAATTGAATCTAATAGTCACCTAATCTGCAAAATAATACAGCCTCTTTATTGAACTGTGCACAAGAAAATATACCACGCATAATGCAGTCCAGCTCACATAAACATTAGATTTTTTATAAAATCTTATCGCACTACAAAAGAATCTTGATGTCTGGTAGGAAAAGGCGAAGCGCAAAGCCAAATATAAAGAATTTAGATCAAAAAGAGCGAAACATTTGGGAAATCGCGATAACATCATTCAAAGGATGAGGAATGGTGAGCTTTATACACCTTTGAGTGAGTAAAAATAAATATCTTTGGATCTACGGACGCTAGTTCTTAGAAACATTCGCTACTTGTTACTTAGTATTCTGCTTGGAACGGGTTGTTTATGTATGGACTCAAAGAATTCATATACTTATCTATAATATACTTTATTTTATAACTTACTCTTATTATAATTAGGTAACACAATTATAATTACCTAAATGTAACATAAATTAGTTAGCTTATTTAAATTTAATTCAAAATTCAATTTCAATCCAATAGCTGTTATTTTACAAAATTACAAAAATAATTCGACCCGCGAATCAACATTTTTCGACAATAATACCGGGCAAGTGCGAGTCGGTCTCGCGCGCCAAGGCTCTATAAAAACTTGTAGTTATATAAGTGTAAGTTATGGACTTCTACGCGTTCATGAGGAACGGGGTAGTAAGTTTTATACTAAAAATAACTAAAAAATAATACTTTTCGCAATTTTTCCTTTATCTGTGCTATAAGACGTAGCTTCGTACCAAATTTAGCCCTGTAGGTTTTGATTCCCTTGCGAGTGTTGAAAATTTGCAGCATCAACGGCTGTATATTTTGATTGCGTTGGCTTAGAAGTTTGATTTTTTCACAGCTCTAAGGAACAGTAGACCTGAGTGTTTGGTATGAATTTCAGCTTGACATCTTCACGCGTTTCTGAAAAAAGAGTCTTGACAGACGGAAGAGTGATCCTATAATGGTAGCGTTTTTTCCTTTTGAGGTACGGAACCTTAAAAATGATAAAAGTTCTAAAATCAAATTCGAAGTATAAATAAATTTTAAATGCATTGCTTCTCAATTATTCATTAGTGACGCTCATATTTATGCAAACTATTATGGAATATTTACCTTCCATATGAGTGAAAAAAAAACCGTCACGAACGCAAAAGGAGAGGGGAGGGTGCTGTCGCAGTAATTGCTGGCAATTTGTAATGGCCGTGTGATTGCCGGGCGGAACGTCGACTCTAAACTGTGCTATTAATTTCGTACATTTGATTAACGAAACTACTTGTTATGCTAATGAACGCAAGCAAAGAATGCACGCTAACGTGCTAACGCGACGCCTTGTCGACACGTTGTCGAGCTTGCAATATTTTCGCTTCGCTTCCTCTGTAATTACTGCCACGATGGTTTGAAATTTTAAAACTTATTTATAATTTCACTAATGAACGCTACTTTCAGCACGTCTAGACACGCGTTAACAACCGCGTATATTTTACTACAATATTTTACTCGATCGTTGACATAAGTCGTGAGCGTCACACGTGAAGCAAGCAGGTGTCATCGCCCTGCCTTTTGAGACGATTTATCTAGTTAACTCCGCTAACAAAATCACGTTCGATCGTGTACCTTGGTACGTCATCGAACGCTTCCACGTTTGTAACGATTCATGTTCTAGTCAAATTCGTGACTCGTCGATACCGCATTGATGTCGATTCGATCTCAAGAAAGGCGGCCCGAATGAAAAGTTTAGAACACGGAAAGTGATCGGACGCACGCGAACCGTTATGCGCATGGAAATTAGGAACTCTAAATATCATTGTAAATACTAGACGTACTTACATACATGTCATGGAACACGACAGTATTGATGTTTTTATCAATAAATCTTCGACATTATGACAATTTCCGTTGTATATCGTAAAGGGTTGAAGTCACGTTGCCGCATCATAAATCATTCATCCATCAATTGCAGAAACGTATCAGGAAACCCACACGACCGCAGTGTGTGGATCTTGCTCGTCCGACGACTTTGAAGTTTATTTAAAGTGCATAAAAGTCGTAAATTGCTATCACCAATTTCATTACGTGTAACAGCCAAATGAAAAGAGAATTGGCCGATTTTCCCTTTGTTTATTTCAGTTTTACTGAGGGCGTCTCGTCAAAGGAATCGAAAGTGATTTCATGCATTAATTAAGACCACAAACCGAGATTTACAATTACACGCTCTCCTATAAACAAACTTGATTGCTTTACAAAAACTCAAATAACTAAGGCAGTGTCTCAAGTAGAGGTTCATTTGAATATCAAAGACGAAATTCAAATTACGGCGTTTACAATAAAGGCTCAGCTGGTACGGTATTACGAGCTGATGTAAATTTCCGATACTCATTTCGAGGATGAAGTTCAGATGTCTTCGTCGTGGTGCTTGAAACTAAGTGCGCTATGAAAGTGTGAAAGGCCGATACTTTAACAAGACCTCTCTGTATTTTAAACGCTCATTCTGCCTATCTGAGCTGTAAATCAAATCACGGCTAATTTTCTTATATTGAAGCGGCTTTATTTGACTCAGGTAAATACCGGTCTAGTGTAAAATACTGATATATTCAGTTGCTATCTAATCAGATAGACTGAAAGCCAACTCCAACATTTATTTAACATAACATACCATCACGCCTGTGTTCCCCGAAGGTTTAGGTAGAGGCGTACTAATGTACCCCTACAGTTCGTCAGTCTGTTTAGGTTTTGTGTAATATGAGAAACGACGAGGAACGAGCCTATTGCCATTATCCGGGCATAGTTTTGAAACTCCAAACTGCTGCTGAGAATTTCGTATAGTAAACAATAAATAAATACATTATTAGAGCAGTTGAATCATGCCAATATAAAATCACAGAATAAGTCGGAATGGAGAGAGAGTAAGTAGGTAAGTAAGCTAATCAATATTCTACAAAATAACTTAAAAAGAAAAACCGGGGGAAATACGTTTCTCGTTTTATCTGTCCCTTCTGACCTACAATTTATTCGATGCTTTTACGGTTGACTTAAATGCCAAAGCATGAAAGTTACGTCGCAAATCAAGTTCTCTTTTTATTCGCTGTTACGTGGAATTTGTAAAGTTATTTTCAACAAAACTTAGGTAATGTGATCGCTCGGGTTACGGCCATAGCAAATTTTTACGCATTTCTTTTTTCATTTTACTATATTTCGAAAATCTGCCACAATGGTTTATAGTTGCAATCGCGGGTTCCAAGCTAGATTCCCACCGTGAGACAAGTGTTATTAGGTAAAACTCTTCAAAAATAAATATATCTTCTCTGTATCAACTTGGATTTGGTATTGCGGATTTGATGCCCGGATAATGGCTCAAAACATAATATTGTTCTGCAAAGTATAGCTACATCAGATCAATACTCCTCTGTGAAACCCTGCGTTGATACAGACGTGATATTTCCTTAGAAATGTGATCGGTAATACCGCCGGTTATTAAGAAAAAAAAAATATACTGATTTTGTGCTATGTTACAATCTTCCGAAAACATGATATTGGGGAAATGTTTTTTGAGGCATATAATATAAGTATAAATAATAACTGCCTCGTTAGCCTAGTGGTCCCAAGAGCGACTGCTACGCTATAGGTCTTGGGTTCGATTCTCAGGTCGAGCAAAGCGTTATTGGGTTTTTCTATGAAGTTCTCAGTAGCAGCTCGGAGTTTGGAATTTGTGCCTGGTTAATGGCAATAGGCTCGCCCCCTATTACATGGGACCTAAACATACCGGTGAACTGTGGGTGTGCCTTAGTACACCTCTGCCTAACCCTTCGGGGAATACAGGCGTGATGGTATGTTATGTATAAATAAATTGATTGCTTAAATGCTACGTAATTTACGGTTTCAATGAATAATGACACTATGAAGTTTCTTTTAATATTTATTATTAATCCATTTACCTACCTTACTCCTGATCATAGGTCTATTTTCAGTATGAGACCCCGTTAGGCTATAATTCACCACGGTAGCTTAGTACGGCTTGATAGAAATGGCAGGCCGTCAAGGAAGCTTCTCAGGCTTGCGGTGTTCCTCATAATCTTTCCTTAACTAAATTATCAATATTAAACATAATAAAATTTATAAATATTAGAACCGAAGGATTAAATTTTACAAATTAAATTAAATACGTTATAAGTTTTCAGTCGTTTATTTCTATTAATAGTTAAGTTAGTAATAGTTAACAACGAATTCGAAGCGGCGGTAGCCTAATGGCTAGGGCGTCGGACTTGCGATCATGTGGTTGCCGGTTCGAAACCCACCCATTGCACTACCGACGTGAACCCACTCGTCACACAAACATTTTAGCTTAGCACGAGGGGTTAACAAGAATACTAGTAATGTGCATCCCACATTGCTAGAAAGCTTTTAAAAAAAAACAGGACCTTCAGCGAAGAAATCGCACTTAGGACCACTAGGCTAACGATAGAGATAATTATAATCCAGCACCTAATAAAAAAAACACGATCAAATTTGATTTTAAGTAAATTATCGTTCTAAACTTGTTTGCTCGCCTCTTCCAGATAACGTGACTCCATTAGACAGCAATAACGGTCACAAGCCGCTTCCTTTTATTACTCTCTGCAATGCTTCCTGTTGCTTCTTTTTTCTCTGAAATATTCTGCTAATTAAGGAAGGAGTGGAGGCTGAAGATTTCCTGCTGCTCTAGCAGATTACTGGCGGTATCTCCGAGAAAAATGTAACTCTCAGACGGAATTCATTTTTGTGGCTTAACTTTTTGTACGTAATTTAAAAAGTTTAAAGCTCAATATCATGTAACACGATCTTAACTGAAACTTGTGAGGAATCAGCCGGTGATTGTAAACGTTTAAATCAATTAATGTCAGCTTCGGCTGAATTGCTTCTTTGATAACATCTTCAGAGGCGGACAATGGCGGTATCATGTGAGTAGCTTCATCTTATTCCATGTGAGGGGAACTAACTGGCATTATACGAGAGCTATCAATCCGAGAGCCGAACTCGCATTGAAATGTTATACCAAGTTTGATTTAGATCGATATCGACGTCTACGTATTATCTATTGAAGAACTTGCATTTTGTCAATCAAACAATAGCTTTTCCATCAAGCAATACATAGTCCTACTAATATTTTAAATGCGAACATTTGCGACGATGGATGGATAGATGGATGCTTGTTACTCTTTCACGCCAGAACGTCTAAACGGATCTGGTTAACATTTTTCACAGAGATAGACTATAGCCTGGAATAACACATGGGCTACTTTTTATTTAGGTCGGACTTAATTCTGAAGTCCATGCAGACGAAGTCGCGGGCAGAAGCTATATTAAATTAATATACAATTATAATTATACTCAAGTATAAAACGGTTTAATGAATATTTTTACAATTTAATTTTAATCATCACTACTGAATTCCCTAAAGGGTAAGGCAGAGGTGTACCAGTGTACTTACACCCACAGTTCGCCGGCAGGTATATTTTAGGTCCCATGTAATAGGGGGCTAAACTCAATAACACTGCACGACCTGGGAATCGAACCCAGGATTTCTAACGTAGCAGTCGCTAATGAGGCAGTTTAATTTTTATTCGGAAATACTTCGAAAATATTGTTTCAACTTCTGAATGACAATACAAATAAAAAAAAATATATTTTCTGAAAACCATAACCACAAACGCAATACTGTAAAATCTTTTCAAGCATCGATAGGAGATGAAAATTAGTCTTTTTTAGTGCTCTATACATAGCCGTATATTGGAGGTACGCATCAAATTCGGAGTATTGTTATGCAAATACTAGTGGTTCGGTTTGCTGGCGTCAGTGTACAAGACAAAGCGCCGTTGACGATCGACATCGGCTGTTGCTATCCGCTTCCATCGTATGGATCCACTCGACTGGCCCTAGTCTTGCATAGGGTTGCCAGGACTCGATGTAAGGATTTTGGCACGTATTCATGTCGACCTGTCTACTATAGTACATTATGTAAATGAATTTGTGTGCATAATGATTGGATGGACTACTGTGTCTTAATTTACTCTATTATCTTTTAAACATAAAAATTCAATGGCAAGACTCTGGTAGGTGAATATTCGAATAAGTGTTTAATGCAATCACAGACTCTAAGAACAGTATTTTATTATATTCAAATTATCACATTTTCATAGATTCTATGTAATAATTATGAAATTATACCTATCCAAAAATAATTATTAACACAAAAAAGTCTAAATATTACATCAACCGAAACGAATTTCCGGTACAGCGCCTTTCATGACATTACCAGAAATAAATCTAAGGGTGAATCGAGAATTTTCTAGATATTTGGTTACGTTAGTGACGGAGTGTATCTTCCTATACAGTGAAAGCTCGGGGCAATATAACAAGCTCCGCGATTGTGATTAGGTACATACAAACTTACGACCATGCACTCCTTACATTGGCGAATTTAAAAATAGAATGATGTATTGTCTACGCTACGCTTTGAGTTTTGACAGATGTTTATTATAAGTTTAATAGATGTCATATGTATGATTCAGCGTATACAAGCCTATTGTAAGTTAATCGAATGCGTTTGGACTATCACTACCTTCACAATAAATAACCTAATGGAAAACTTATGTAGGTATTGAAATCGTATAGATTTTTATATATGTTTTTTTGAATAAGTGAATAGATACTTAGACACCATAGTACCGACCTACTACTATGTAGAAAAGCGAGTAGAATTTTTATTCTAGCAAATTCTTATTTTCTCGAGCACTGTAACAGAGTTTACGCAGGTGCTTCTAAAACGCATAGAATTTCAAATTGCGTTTTCATTTTTTCTCTGGGGGCATCCCAGTATCTGTGGGATGCATAGCCTTGAGATGCAAAGTGTGAGGCGAACGAGAGCTTTTTATATTTGCGGCATCCACGCTTGGATTTGCATAATATTGCTTCCTTAACATTTCTCTGAAGGACTATGAAACAAAACGGAACACGTCTAGGGTTGAAGGGGATTTACAGTGGTGCTACTGAGTTCAGGGGTCATTGGACTTGCGAACAATAAAAATAAAAGTTCTTACATTCCGTACGTTGAGCTTGTATGTAGCTGGGGATTTTTTTATTCGAAATTTAATCCGTGTATAATTAAATAACGCAACGCTCCTATATTTTAAAAATGGAACAACGAAATAAATAAGTTTAGATTTAGATTCTTTTTTTAAATTCCCTATTCTGATTATCCTTTAATACAGGCTATATAGTGATCCAAAGTGATGTGTATTTTTTTGTGAATTTTATTATTTAATTCCACCAGCTCTAGATTAATGTAATGTAATTAAATATAATAAAAAAATAAAAGTAATATAGCTTTTATTCTTTAACGTATAGTTTACAGCTTACAGTTTACAGCGCTTATTAATTATACTTTTTTATAAGTTCCCAGCATCGGCGTGTATGGAGTTTAACCTCTAATTAACGTTTAATCAATTCTAAATCGTTAATAGCTATGGTTTTTCACTGTCAAATCTGCATTATATTGCTTCCTTAATATGCCAACCATCGACAAAAGACTGGCGAAATTGCTTTTTTCAGTGTGAGGAGCCAATGAAGTCAGTGGTAGCTGATAGTGGGGGTTGCGTCTGATATGTTTGGCTAGTCAAATGCGATGGAAATGCGCTGCTCGGATTCTTCACTACCCTTTTTTTTCTTTTAATGCGTTAGGGACTTTATTAAGTAGATCTTACTCAGATTGAATCGGCTCGGCGTGTACTTAGTATCTAGTTAATTAAAAAAATGAAAATAGGAAAATGTTGACACAGCTAAAATAATCACATTCTATATAGTCAAATTCAAATATCTATCAACGAAATTTATCAACCGATTTGTTATTGGGACTGGCTGTTAATGTTCACTGCTGAAGATAGAGCCAAAAGTCTGTACACACTAAGGTATTTATTATGGACTAACTGTTACCCCCACTTCGTCCGCGTGGTATTTAAAAAAAAAGTAGCATAATTTACTCCTTGTTAAATCAGCTATCTGCCAGTGAAAGTCCCGTCAAAATCGGTCCAGCAATTCCAGAGATTAGCCGGAACAAACAGACAGACAGACAGACAAAAATTTAAAAAAATATTGCTTTGGTATATGTACCGTGTATACCTACATCCAAAAGCACTTAGTAAAAAGCGATTATTTTATTATTACAAACAGACACTCCAATTTTATTTATTTGTATAGAGTATAGATTTTTTTTCTACATTCTAGAGTGTACAGTCTGTTTATATCCCATGGGTTCATATAAAAGTGGTTTATTTGATTGATGAGCAACCGCTCATATATGATAGTTCACAGTATTCAGATTGTAGGTACCTCAACAATATTGCAGAGGGTGACCAGTGTTGGAATTAAGAAATATATGAGGGATTACCTGTTTTGTTTTACCGGAGTGGGGGAGACAAATAGGTAAGTAATCTGATAGTACTCGGGCAACGGACTGGCGACTTGTCACTACACCAGTCCATCATAGATGACATTATGAACCTGATATAGTACGTAGAAATTGGGGTAAACTGAAACGGGATACATAAAAGAAATATATATTTATTTTGGTACCGAATTTCTGGATTCGAAAGGTCTCGCAGTTTGCCAACTTGTCTATTTCCCATTTATCTAACAATAAAATGGTATTGCCATTGTCATTTTGTCGATATCAAAAGTATACTCAATTGCCTTTTTGGCGGTAAAGTGCGAGGAAGTATACCGGCTGAGCTAATTTGTCATTAGCGTATAAAAGAAAAATCGTAAAACCTCACTTTGTTGAAAGTCGGAATCGTAAACGATGATAGTAGGAACACCTGTCACACTGGATGTAAACGTTTAAAGTTTTCACATTGGCATTCGTCGTGGCCGTAACCTAAAAATCTGGAAACTTAAGTATTACGTTTTTTATTGCAGCATTCAAAAGACATAAACCTTTCCGAGTCGCAGCGGAGATTATAAATCATATTATCTTGGTTGCTTCCGTCATGCAATGTATACGGGAACCAATATGTCGTAGGTATTGTTAAAACGTGGGCTTGAACATCTATACATAATATTTATTAAACTAAAAGTGTTTCTTTTAGTTTTTTTATCGTAAGAGATGATAAACCGGTTTAGAGCGGTAGATGATAACCACAGCCAATATATGCTAACAACACCAGTGGTGTCACTACTGCGTTGTCATCTTGGGACCTTAGTCTCTACCCAGTAATTTCTATGGCTGTGTTGCCCTACAAATCGGAATACGATAATTGTACCAAGTTATTGCTTAGAGGCAGAATATAATAAACCTATTTCAACTTAATTGGGCATAGTTCTGAATTTCGGCTAGAAAAATGTTATTATTGATCTCGGAAAACTATAATTAACTTTTTTTATTGTAGGTAGATTTAAATGCGTTTGAGCCTATAGCCAACCTGCCTATAGTTTTGGTTTAATGAGAAGTAAAAGTATCTCACATAGATACAACAGAACACCGTGATACTGTTTGGTGGCGGTCCTCCATAATGTCAATAATCATAGCTTTAAGTTTTTTACTATTAATTATTTGAATGAAACAGACATACCCTTTATCCATACGGGCAACGCTGTGAGAAAATTTAGAGTAAAATAATCCTTGTCGAGAAAATACCATCTCATGACCATTAAGTAGTGGAGTAAAATTAACAATAGCCCAACTAGACTGTCACAAATGTGACACATAAGAGCAGGTGCTCTTTTCCATGACAGGTGGCGGCACACGTGAAGGTGACGTCGTTATTTGCTCCCGAGTTTATTTATTCGAAACTTGTGCCCGTTTCGGATGACCACCGTCCACTCACAACCTGTCACTGTATTTTTCTGACCCTTTATTTTCACTTGACAAGAATATTCCGAGCCGCGTCCTCTCGATATTACATTCCGATATGACTTTTTATTCGTGATACATTTTTCCAATTGTCTCCGTTGCACGACTCCACAGTGCGAACTAACGGAATAGAATTTTCAAACAGTTTTGATTGATAAAGGTAGACAGGTTTTCGTTTTCTTTGTTTGCGAAATTAGATTCGGAAGGTAGCGTGAAACTTCAGAGTTCCACTTGATTAATGGTGATTCAGGGGGGATCCGAGAAAAAGAAACCATTTTGGGCCGTTCGATTTTCTATAGAGAACGAATTACTGAATCGTGTTCAGTCGAACGGTTAAGTGTTATCTGGAAATAAGCGTGTTTAGATTTAGATGCATGAGCGCGATATTATACCATTTGTCGAAACAACGCTCCGGCTCTGTTAATATTTGATGTGTTCTCGACTTTTCTCGAATTTAACGCGCCGATTAAACAACGCCGGGCGAAGGATTTTATGTGAATATTTAAAATGCTATATTGGTTCTAGTTCAGCAGAAAAACAAGTTCATTGTTCATGAAACATCTTGTACTGTTAATTTATCGCTATTGCTTACCAATAACAAACTTTTATGTGGGAAGTTAAGTAAGAACCTATGTTTAGTGGCATTAGGGTAAGATTTTTGTTGTATGTCCAAAGATCCGCATCAAATTGTACGTGCTAGAAAGGTTAGATGATACACGCAAATTGCGCTCTTACATAAAATTGGCGAAGGTGTCAGAAACGGATAACTGCGAAGCAAATTGGACACATTGTTGCATCCCGCAGGTTGGAGGACCATTAAAATAGAAGGATTACTTTTATGGCCCGGTTGGCTCGCTTGAGATAATATCGGTAAATTTTATGATCGTAATAAAGGGAATTCGATTTTAGCCAGTCATCTGTATGTGATTATGTAAGACCCAACTTGATACAGAAGAGTAGGTAACCTTATGAAATTTGAAAATTTATCGATTACAATATACACAATGCTTGAAAACAATGTGTCAATGTGAATATTTCAGTTTCAGGTAGTATTAAAACGGAAAAAAAACTGGCATTTAATTTGGGAAGGATGATTTGATTTACGGAACTCATAAAAGATTCCTCTCACTAAAGAATAAGAACTTCCCAAAGTTTACATTCACACAATCAGAAAGTGGGTTAATGAGATTCGCTCAAGAAAAACATCTCGTTAAAGCATACATTATTCAAGCTTTTGCGAAGTTATTCCGCGTTCACGCGTTCATTAGGCTGGCGAATACAAACTTGCGATTCCCGTAAAGCTTCCAGACATACCCACTTATCACCCCGGACAAACTATTCATAAGTATTTCGGGTGCCGTTCTGAACACACACCTCTCTCCTTGTTATTTAAATTTATCACTCAACTTTTATCCTCTAAATTCATTGTAACAGGTAATATTTCACAGGTTATTAATTACGTTACGCCGGCATCCTCACGGTGTAACTCTTATTACATTATGTCAGTTGCAAATTGAAAAATTCCCGGGGCGTGTGTCCCGTCTCTCCGAAGTATTTTGGCAAAATTATTCTCATTCATTAAGTCGAGAAGTGGAGGGCGCGCTCGCGAGATTGGCGACCTACCATTCACTCGTGAGTAACGAGGTGACTTCCTGTTATTAGTTATGTTGGCAAATTGTTTTTCTTACGCTTTTATACTTACACCTTAGTTAAGTATCGAATTTATATAAAAACTTGTGCAATAGTCTGTCATCCGATGAAGAAGTATTGTTACGAGTTTGTTTACCTTGTCCGTTGTAATTATGACGTTCATTTTTATTAATAAAACAACGTGCGGGTTCTGTGGCTTTACACCGGGGAATTGGGCAATTAATGTCACCATTCTTTTACAGTAACATGTTTGAAAGGTCAGCAGAGTCCGGTTGACGGGTGTGTAACGGAACGCTGTCCCCGGCCGGCATGCGTGTCTCCAAGTGCCAATCCATTAATTAAAACTTATTTTGTAGCGGTAAACACGATCGCTGAACGACGACAAACAGCCGCTCCACGTACCTAGTTACCAACTTCTACGTACAATTATGGAGCACATTTAGATAATAGATTAGCGATTAATTGGCATTGATTAAACTTAAGGTTTCTGGAGTATAAAATTGCTAGCAACAGTTATAAGTACATTTTAAACAGAGATTTATTCACTTTATTTTATTCGACGCAAATCTTTCTATAATTTGAAGCACATTCGTGTCCGTATGTAATATGAAACACAGGTTCAGAAAATGCGCTTTCAGCCTTCAATTTCGACATCCAATACAATCCACCCCAGAGCTTCCGCAAAGATGGAAAATCTCTCAAAAGAATAGCGTTTAGCACGAGACAAAGACCGATTTAGATCTCCTCTGGCGAAGGCTTCTACCGGGCCACTATTTACTTTTCTCAAGGGACCGCACTTCGTCAGCTAGTGGCGTCCGAACCCAATTTCACAAAGCGAAAAAGCGGCGCTTTACATCGGCGCTGCTCCCCCAAAATCGAATACGACGAACGATTCAGATACACTCGCACATATTAACTTTGAAGCCGTATAATGTGAACGGCGCGACAATGAGCGGGGCAGGCGACGTGTCCTACGAGTGCCTTGGGCCATAATCCCAAAGTGTTCGCGTACGTGCCACCGCCGCCATTCGAAGATAATTCCTCCTTATAATTTCCCATGCTTAACTCGGCGTAATGAAGTTTATTCGTCGCTACTTCATTGTGAGTCGTTTGCAGCGGAGGCGTCGAGGAATGTAATCAGTTGCGAACTAATACCGTGTCGTTTGCAAAGCCCCCCCTCGCGTATGGAAATGCCTCGTTGGAGCCACCGTTAGTTCTTTTGATTGCTAGCTTCTCCTTGTCGAATTAAAACCGAGATCGAGCTCGGGTGATTTCGAGAAAATTAAAGGAGCGTTTCATTTTCAGCGATGGCTCTTTACGGTTAATATTAGTATGATTGTGGGCGCTCCTCTTTCTGTGAACATAAGTACCCACTTATTTTATCTTTAACGTTTATTTTAATTAAGCGAAATCCTTATCAGGTGAGACCGTAAATGTATGGTTAAGCTGTATTATACATGAACCCTTTTTTGAAGAGAAACCCTTTCAGTTTTACAGTGGCTGGAACCCTCAAAGAAAATGCAAAACATGCGGTAGGACCGAAAGCGAAGTAAGATATCGCATGCGATACGCCCAAGTTCACGCAAGATTGAGTGTACGCCATTATAAACTTTAAAATACGGGGATAGAATTGAATCTTTCATATCAAAGCGACTTGGAATATTATGATTAATGCATTTTAAGAAACGTTTTAGTTGCAACAGAAAACTTTGACTCGCCGAGCGTGACGAGCAGTGCGATGCTGCGACGATTATACCATAGACTAAGTATTATATACGTAAAATCAACCGCATTTGCAACTTAAATACTAGGAACTTTTATACTAGAAACGAATTGTAGTTTCAAGTAGCCATACGCAGACGTGTTGCAGTTTAGACGCGTGACACTCCAGTTTAAATTAACTCCGATTTGTATGAGATATTCGTACAATGAGGGTTCAGCTTGTGCTGATTCTTATAGTATTATGTGTAGCCATTACTGTATGTGAATCATAATTATGATGCTTCATGAAAAGTAGTTTTAAATAAATAAATATTCTGGGACATTTTTACACAGCACCATCTAGTCCCAAACTAAGCAGAGCTTGTACTATGGGTACTAGATAATGGATATAATACTTATATACTTTTTTTTTGTTGTAAATACATACATATAATACATAAGTATGTATTTACAAAAATTTAGTTTATAGTCCCCTGGAATCCGAAAAACGAGCTGGCGAGCGGGCGACTTGTTTTGTCGCTAGGCTATAACCGAGTGCGCGATTGTGATAAGCGATGACCTGGCGACTTCAAAAAGAAGGTGGTGCATAATTATCATGCGATGAGTTAGGTTTGTAAGTCTCTCGGTGAGTGTTCTAACCGCCGAGCGAGTATCGCTTAGCGAATGGTACCTCTTTCCGTTCAGCCACAAACTAGTGAGACGACTTCTCCCTGGCAGTATGAACAGTCAGCGAGCAACTATTTACATTATATAGTTACAACGTATAACAGAATAAGTGCCAGACCTCAAACACGTCAATAAGAATATCGAGCCATAATTAATAATAACGAATCCCTTAAGTCATTTTGAGACACGTAGGGTATATTTTTTCAATAAATAAGTGCTGGCTTACCAGCCAGCACTTATTTATTGTTACAGTCATACCCATAACGACTACAATATCTGCATACAATAACAATTAGTGCAAATAGGTTTCAGTTTTCCATAACCCGAGCGATTGATGGATCAGGGGCCATTGTTTCAGGTATTGTAATTATCCTTTCGGGAAAAATTAACACATATTAAAAACTACTGTAATCGATTCAGTACCTTGTTGCTTCTGAACAAACTACTTTCAGGTCTGACACTTACTCTGTTACACTCATTTAATGACTCGGGATGTAGATCTATTTGTACGTTTCTTGAGTGAGAAAATAGTCAACAGTAAGGGACAAGTGCCTTTGGGGCAGTTAACAATGACAGTAATTCATTAACAGATTCCGTTGGTTGCTACTTGGTGTTGTAAATTACGAACTACAATGATTTATGCAAGCCGCTTGAGTCATTATACCTGAACCGCCCCATCGTCGCTGACGCGTTTATTTTGGCCACAATGCAAATTAAATTACTCTCAAGTTTTGGTTACTTCGTCATACTGTTGAAAGGGCATCTCGTTTCTTGTCGTTTGATAAGGAATATGAAATCTACATATATGTTATGTCCAACGTCCTAGGTAATGTCCACACGCTTCTCTCGTGAGATGATGTTCTGACTATAATAGACAGATTTTTATAATTTCATTCAAAGGTTGACTATAAATGGAGCCAAACATAAATTATAATTCGGTAAAACAATTAGTTAACTGATGAACTTTTCAGTAGCAGCTTGGAGTTTGGATTTTTGCCCGGTTAATGGCAATAGGCTCATCCCTAAGCATACCGGAGAATTTCGTTTGTGCATCAATACTCCTCTGGGCTCTGCTCGACTCTTAGGGGATATAAGCGTATTCAGATGTTAAACTATAATGCGTCAGCCGTATGTATGTATACTTTGAATGGTTCTCGATATGCCAGCAAACTTTACTAATATAACTACACAAACATCCCTGCAAAAGACACTGAAGGGGGGACATACAAAACAACAATAAAGTTTTGCCGGATCTGCTGACCAGCGCAAAAAGCGCATCGTTCGCGGCGTCCTGAGCACAATACCAACTTAAATTGTTCGTGAAAACGTTATGCACTCGACGGTTTCAATTTCCTCGCGAACTAGCCATTGCAGATGTTCGGACGACACTCATAAATATGATTTGAAAATCGTTTTATGTATAACTCATAAACTTTTATCTTCAGCGCGGATGAGGCTCCCGGTCTAAACGGTTCCAGTTAGTTTCCTGCACAAAAGCTGCAGACGTTTTAATATCGGACCGTCTGCTAGCATGGTAGGTATCTGCTGGTATAAATTTCGGAGGAGCAAAACGACCCGCCAGCACGCCACCTCTGCCTGGTCAAATAATACCGTCCTAATGGCTAACTATTTCCTAATGTATTTTGGCCAAATGGAAATAATGTTAGAGCAGCTTCGCCCGTCCTTACCGGAGGTTGCGATTTAGATAGTGCTTAGTGCAGTCGAGACCGTCGGAAGTACAGCGCCGGCTATTCAATTTCAGTTTATTAAAATACGTTATTATGGTGGACTTACCGGCGACTGAGCACTTTCAATGAATGCAGCCTGGGTTATGTAAATTAAAATCGAGATACTATTTTTTTTTATAAAGAAGATTTTTTATTATTCTGTTATAATTAAGTTTGATTTCAAATTAATGATTATGATTACTCCATTTGTTATTTTTTTTTATATTTCTCCGGTTTTTATTGTAATGTACCTACCTAATAATATGTGTTGAAAAAAATGCATTTACACAGATTAGGTAACATAATTATATTGCAATTGTACTAATATAGGTACAGTTTTATATTAAAAGGATAGACTGGGTATTAAGTCTATCCTCCGAATATTGAGGAGAAATTAGATTGCGGAGATCTAATTTAAGTCGCTTGTTATAAAATACTGATATTCAGCCGCATCTGGGTAGACTGGAAGCCGACCCCAACATGTTTGGAAGAAGCTCGTAGGATGAGACATTTTTATGATTACCTACATTGCAAATATTTTAATAGCTACTAATTTCAAATTTATCTCCCGGTTCTCTTTTTATTTTTATGTACATATTAAATTTATACCTAACGGATTCGGATCTGCATGTATCATAAACAAAATAGACGCCGTCCCTAATAAATCATTATTTTAACTAAAATAATAATTAAAGTGGAGGTTACAATTAAAATATTTTGCAAAATAATATGTGTAGCAACACTTTTAAATTAGGTAAAAAATAACTTTAAGGCAAGATATCGTCTTTCCATCATTATGCGCATGAGTGCTCCTTGCCGTGCCTTTTGGGTCAGGGTTACCCAAGACCAGAGGACTACAGACTCATACCCCCAGGCCTCATTATAAAGCTCATGGAAGAGCTGTTTGTAGAACTGGGAGGGTATGAGGAATAAGTTATCTAGGGGAAGCACAAAAGATCCCATAGGGTCGAAGGGCACTATGAGGCCTTGCTGCCTCGGCCCTACACAAGATAAGATAAGCACTGCTCCTGCTTAAATCGTATGTGAAAGAAAACACTAAAAACTATATAGTATTATCATTAACCCTTCGGTCGCAAAGCGTGTAAATTAAAATCTAGATTTATTGCTGAAAAAATTTGCAATAAATACCTAAGCATTTCATGTTAACACCTTATAAATTATAGTACAGAAACAGGCCGTAAATAAAACCATATTTTAGCACTAAATTGTAGCCAGGGGAATTAAAATTCATTACAATTTGTAATTATGGCACGCGAGCACTTATACATGTTTATATGGGTCTTTAATATGTTGAGCGAAGTAGAGAGATGGAATACAGTCTGTGAGTTGATTTAGTATGTTTTTTTTATTGTGATGAGATAACAAAAAAGCAAACAGCCGCCTGATTTGAGTATTAACCGTCGCCTATAATCGCCAGCAACACCAGGGCCCCTAGTCTGCTATTTTGTCATGTCGAAATCGTCACTCAATGGCTTCAGAATTGTTGACTTTTGACAGTTTTGTCTACGAAATCTGTCAGTTCTTATGTCATTTAGCGCCATTGAACGACCATATTGATACAACTGAAATAGTAGACTTTGGCCCCTGTTCTATCGTTAGATCATATCTTGACACCTCAGTTGATATGTCTTATAAGTATGTCCAGTAAATTCACTAGCGACATACATCATAATATATTATATTAACTACTAATTTCTGCCCACGACGTCGTCGTAGACTTCAGAATTGGGTCCGAATATAATCTATCTTTGTGCCAAATTTTATCCAGATCCATTCAGCCGTTCTGGCGTGAAAGATTAACAAACATCCATCCATCCATAATCACTTACTATCGCATTTATAATATTTATAGAATTTAGAACATACATAATATTCCTTGCGTAAAATGCTTTCTAAATATAAATTGATTTAGAAGAATTGTGGAATATGGTAATGATGATCCTCTATACCAATATATTTAGAACGTATTATTTCGTAGTAATTTTTTACGGTGATCATATTATGGTCCCCCAAAATCTACATAATCACATCCTTAGAATCATGTAGTTTAATCATTCAATGGTTCTAAATGACATATTATGAACTGTCACATTTTGAAGGTGTTACAACTGTCAAAAATCAACAATTCTTACTAGGAAATCAAGGAAAATAGAAGAAGAAAAAATAATTAATGATTATCACACTGTAAAATTGGCTTTGACCTTAGAAAAAATATGTAATTGACTTGCTACGCTGCTAAATACTAAAATAAAAATCCATCCACGGCATACGACTAGTATAATACAATAAACTGTGCGTTTGCAATAATCGCTATCCATTAATCTACAACGGGAGAGCTTTCCGTTACAGGCCACAAATTAATTACATTATACAGTACATAGATTACCAACATCTGAATTATTATTACGAATGCATTATTTTGTTGTGACGGATGGTTTCCTGGTTATATAGCGACAATTCGTGTGGCCAATAATGTTACCTGCATCATATATATCATTAATTTTTCGACAGATAAAGGTTTCTGTAATGAATAAAAAAAGGTTATTGATAAAATATTAATTTTGTTGAATTGATAAATGTATTTACATAAAACTGCCTTACTAGTCCGAAACACGACTGCTACGCTAGAGTTCCTGGATTTGATTCCTAGGTCGAGCCAAAGTGCTATCGGGTTTCTCTAAAAATCCTCAGTGGCAGCTGGGAGTTTGAATTTGTGTCAGGTTAATGGTAATAGACTCGCCTACTATTGCATGGGACTTGAACATACTTCAAGCCATGTAGCAAATTGTATAGATGTTAACGGAAATGTATGTAATCCGTCATTGTATAAAATTCCTAGGAATTGTATGTAATACCAAAATCGCCCGGAAATGTGTGAAATAAATTATATTAGACACATTTCCTAGGAAGACTATAATTTCCGAAATAGCAATCGGAAATGTAAAACATTTAAGATTTGAATGGGTACGCGGGGATAGCGGGGCGAGGGGAGGGTATTCCATACGGATTTTTGCAACCAAATTTAGTTTCGACGGGGTAATTTCGGGATGAAATAATGTTTTAATTGGTTAGGTTAGGTTAGAACTGTCACCAAACGACGGATATAATAAAAAATATTATTCTCATTTTAACAACGTGTTTTATTATAGAAAGCATTCTTTTTATACATTTCCTAATACGATATTGGAATTATATACAATTTCTAGGAAATGTATACATTTCCGAGAATATGTATGTATTAAATAATTTTTAAAACAATATTTACATTTCCTAAACAGCTTCGGAATTGTATTTCCTAGGAATTGTATACAGTTCTTAAAGTTCATACATTTCCGGTAACATAGATACTGTTACCAAAGATAATAGAATACTAGTACTGTTACCATCAGTTACTTACCCTGATTTAACTAATCGCCAAGTGAGTCAATTTGTTAAAATTCTCGGAGAAACTTTGACTTTCATGGGATAAAACGCATAAGACCGGCTATAAGACACTACTCTCATCTTTGAAAAGAAAAAAAAAACATTATAGGATCATCGAAAACCCAAGCTTTATATCAAATTATAGGTACTGTTTACAATTTGAAAGTGTTATTTTCACAAAAATTAAAGATTTAATATATTATAAAGCTGACACTATAATATTATGTCATTTTATATTGTTCGTTACGAAATATTTGAATTTTTTAACTTACTTTTAGTAAAATACTCATCAATCAAACCATGAATAATTTACACATTAACAATTTCGCAATTACCAGCATTTTAATAACCTCCATTTTGAAACGACCGTTCACATAAAATTTATTCATTTACAACTATTTTCAAGTTACTTTTGTTTAAATTTATTAAAATTAAATCAGTTTATTTTGTTTGTCACAGAAATGTTCATAAAATAATTAAGTTAAAACATAAATAAACATATTAAAGTGAATTGTGATGCTGTTTCAATTAATTAAAATTTTCTCTTAGAGTGAAAAGTAACACACATACCAACACGACTGTATTTCCCGAATGTTTAGGCAGAGACGTACTAATGTAAACCCACATTTGTCTGGTATGTTAAGGTCCCAAGTAATAGGGGGCGATCCTTAACTATTATCCGGGTAAAAATTCCAAACGGCGAGCTGCTGCTGAGAATTTTATAGAAAACTCCAATAATATTGTTTGGAATCGAACCGAAGATCTCTAGCGTAAAAGTCACGCTTTGGACCACGAGACTGTGATGCAGTCAGTAAGTATTTCTTTTATAATATCGAGTACTTTGTTATATTATGTAAACCTGATTTTTCTGGATAAAAAAGAGGCTGTAGTAATAACGATCATAAATAATACCTACCTATTTATTTCTTCAACTACTAGAATACCTTGATAATTTTCAGTACCCCCCTTAAAAAATAAAATACTTTGCAATTATCACAAACAGGACTGCCAATATCACTAATCACATTTACTATTATTTAGCCAACTTTATAGACATTACTAATATTTGCAAATACTAGACGCATAATCAATAACCGGGAATATGGTCATAGCTTATGTAATTATTAACTAAGCACACAGCCTCCATCGCGGTATCCTTGTACTCATTCGACAAACAATGTCCAATGCACAGAGTAAACAAATAATATGTCGTGAATAATGGCCGCTAAGTTGCTGTGACACTTTTGACGTGAGCTGTCAACTGTGATCGAGGAAATAAAGATTCCAGATTGTATGTTGCTTGTGCAAACTTTTACATTTTGTGATACTATCAATCAAATCCACCCCGAGTACATAATCTGAATTTTAAAGTAATAAAAAAAAGCTAACATGCCACTGAAGTTTCCGCGATGGAGAAGTGTGTTCGTAACCATGGACGCTGTAAAGGGTCCGAATCTCTGGGATTTAAATTTCTCTGGATTAAAAATAAAAACATAGAAGTAATAAAAAATGTAGGTACATAATGGATAAACCATATAATGCGTATAAAATAGTCATTTGCAGAGATAAGTTAAAACTATTTCTGAACAATGAACTGTGGCCGGACGGTGTTACGTGTCGGCGTTTTAGACCCTATAGAACAGCCGAGGAATTCGGCAAACAAACAAACTAAATCATGGAAAATAAATCAAAGTCAATGATAAATACCTTTATATCTTATAATTGTAGATCTCTAACAAGATCAATAGATTACGTGAGGCAACTATGCAACACATCGGACATCATTGCGCTGCAGGAGACTTGGTTGATGCCACACGACATTCCTATGTTGGGAGGCATTGACACAGAGTTTGACTACGTTGGTAAATCGGCGGTGGATACCGCATCGGGCATTCTGCGTGGGCGTCCGTACGGGGGAGTTGCAATACTGTGGCGTAAGAGTGCATATCAGGCAGTATCAGCGTTAAGTTGTGAGAGTGAGCGTCTTATTGCTATTAAAATCTGTGTAGGCGCAAGTTCGTTTGTAGTGTTTTCGGTTTATATGCCAACTGAATCAAATGACAATCTTAGTGAATTCGTAGAATGCCTAAGTGAAATAAATGCGATAGTTGAAAGTAGTGGGGTGGATGCAGTGTTTATGCTCGGAGACTATAACGCACAACCGAGTGGACTGTTCGGCAGAGAACTTAGCCATTTTTCTTCTGAAGTGCAGTGGCAGTGCGCTGACGTTACCCTATTGGGCAGTGGATCGGACACATACACGTACGTAAGTGATGCACACGGTACGACTAGCTGGTTAGACCACTGTATAGTAACTAAAGCAGCCCGGAACACTATTAAGGATATAAGTGTGGTGTATGATTTGTCGTGGTCTGATCACTTTCCCTTAAAAATAAAATGTGAACTAGCCACGTTAAAACCTAAATGTACCTCTGTCCAGTCTCAGTGTAATACAGTAAAGTGGGGATATAGGGACCCAACACAAACGGCTATGTATACAAAACTTTGTAACAAGAAATTAAGAGAAATTGACTTTCCTACAGAGTTTATTAATTGTAGTCGTCGTGATATTAACTGTACTAGATTGGAACATCATAGAATAATTGATAAATTATATAAAAATATTGTTAATATTCTTTGCGAGGCTGCAACTACTAGTCACTATTACCAAGCTCAGCGCAAAAAATATAATAAAACGGGTTGGAATAAACACGTTAAAGATGCGCACGGGCAGGCTCGGCTTCATTTTCTGAGCTGGGTGGCAGCTGGTAAGCCTAGAATGGGGTTGCTGTATGAAAGTATGGTGGCGAGTAGGCAAGTTTTTAAAAGTAAGCTGAAATGGTGCCAAAACAACGCAGATCGATTAAAGATGAACGAAATTGCAAGTCATCACGAAGCTAAAAATTTTAGTAGTTTTTGGAAGGCCACAAACAGCTTGAATCCCAAGTCGGGCCTGCCGGTGTGTGTCGGTGGTGTAAACGAACCTAAGGATATTGCTGATTTATTTATGGCTTCGTTTAGGACAGAGTCACCGCTGGGACCATCAATGGGCGGGTCGGATGCTAGGGGGGGGTCTGACAGCGCGCCTATCATGTTTACCGCTGGGGAGGTAGGATCTGTCTTGAAGGACATGAAGCGGGGTAAATCTCCTGGACATGATAGCTTAAGCGTAGAACATCTACGACATGCAGGTAAGCACTTGCCACGTGTCCTAGCTCTCTTGTTTAATTTATGTATAAGTCACTCGTACCTTCCAGAGGACCTTATGAAAACGATTGTCGTTCCTATAATAAAGAACAAGACTGGAGATACAAGTGACAAGAACAACTACAGGCCTATCTCCTTGGCGACCATTGTTGCAAAGGTGTTGGACGGTCTGATTGATAGGCAGTTGGATAAATATATCACCCTACATGATGCCCAATTTGGGTTTAGGCCACACTTGTCCACTGAAACAGCGATCCTCTGTCTCAAGCATACTGTTCAATATTATGCAGCAAGGAAAACTCATGTTTATGCGTGCTTTTTGGACCTCTCCAAGGCGTTCGACCTGGTATCTTATGACTGCCTATGGAGGAAACTCTCCCATGACACTAACCTTCCTGGAGGACTTATTGCTGTGCTGAAGTACTGGTACAGCAACCAGTCCAACTACGTTAGATGGGCAGGTGTCATGTCGAGTGAGTACAGGTTAGAATGCGGCGTGAGGCAGGGGGGGCTTAGCTCACCCAGGCTCTTCAACCTGTATATCAACAGGCTGATATGTGAGCTCAGCAACACCCAAATCGGTTGCTCCATTGACGGACAATGTATTAATAATATTAGTTACGCGGACGATATGGTGTTGCTGAGCCCATCGATTAGTGCACTAAGAAAGCTCCTCCAAATCTGTGAAGACTATGCGGTGACACATGGTCTCAGGTATAACTCAACCACAAGCGAGCTCTTAGTATTTAGGGCGAAAAATAAAATATGTGACATTGTTCCACCGGTTACCTTGGGCAGAGTTCCGCTAAAAAGAGTTACTCGTGTTAAATACCTGGGACACTGGGTCACTGATGGGCTGTCGGATGACGTCGATTTGGAGAGGGAACGTAGAGCATTGGCTGTCAGGTGTAACATGCTGGCCCGCAGGTTCGCACGGTGTACGCGAGAGGTGAAAATAACACTGTTCAGAGCCTACTGCCAGTCACTGTATGCGTGTGCCCTGTGGGTCAGTTATACACAGGGCTCGTACAATGCTCTACGAGTCCAATATAATAACGCGTTCCGGGTAATGCTGGGGCTGCCGCGCTTCTGTAGTGCGTCGGGTATGTTCGCGGACGCGCGCGTACCGGATTTCGGATCACTGCTGCGTCTGCGAATCGCATCACTGATGCGTCGGGTGCGCGACAGCCCCAACAGCCTCGTGGCTACTGTGGCCGGACGGTTGGATGGACAAATAATATGTCACTGGATGACGGCACACAGACCGTTATTGAAATATGTAATATGAGTGAATTAAATGTATTATTAAATGTGTTTTAGTTAGTAAGTGCCAATTAGTTTATTCACTAAAATTATGGATCTCTGGTCTGAAAATAAAGATTTATTTATTTATTTATTTATTTATAATGGTTTAAAAAAGTGCAATTATTTGAATACAAACAAATAATAAAACAATACATCAATTACACAAAAAAAATACATAAGATAACAAATATACTACACCTCATGTAAAAGTGGATCTCATCATAATAACGCACAAACATTAATTCTCATGCATTGAAATCCAGTTTGGTCAAACACAGACACAACAAAAGCTTGTATCTCCGACATTGTCAACTAACATGGCGTTCGAATCGTTCTAATCGGATTCGTGTATACCATAACATGCACGTGGGAGTAAAGGCGCATTCAGACAGTTCAAATTATTAATCGATTATTTGTGTCTTTTAAACGAAAGATTTCGGCTTTATTGATCTAGATCGTTAATATGGTATAAACAACCTCCATTCAAGCAAGAGTAAATATTGCGTAAGTGAAAAACAATTTTAGCGTGGGAGAATGAATGTTGTAACTATGTTGCAAAATACAAGTATACGTCAATGGTATCGCAATAAGTATTAAATTAGAACATTGGATTTAGAAATTTATAATTAGAAATTATTATATAAACTTGATTTCCTTATACCTTGTACCTACTCGGTTCTAAAATTATTTACTCTTGCGTCACATGTTACGTCACTTAGGCCCACTTGCTCCAACTTTTTAAATATGTTTAAATTGCATTTAAATACAATTTTTCATAGTAAATTTGTGTTTAAATACAATTAAAATATATTTAGGAAGTTGGTGCAAGTGGCCCTTAGACTTGAAATAAGTTTATTTTAAGAACAGTTCAATTTCATAAACACGTTCAAATAATAAATATTCCGATACAATTTTCTTTAATAAACATGCTCTGAAATGTATTAGGTAAGATTACAATTAATGTGACAGTTGAGACAATAAAGCAAGAGACCTAAGTTTACTCGAAACTTGTACATCACTAAAACACTAACAGCTTACAGTAGCTATTGTATAAACGAACGGCACTATCGACGTACAACACAACATTTCACAACAGACGGCATATCAGTACCAAACTTGTAGCAGTTGTGAGCCACCACTAGGCTAGTAGGTTGGTAATAAATAAACAGGGTGTGTGTTCAACCCGATAAGGCTGAGTCGCAGTGACGTACACCCTCTTGTGCCACGATAGACAACTAGACGTCATTATACATTACACAGCCATATTGTTTTATTTGTCAGGTCACAAAATGCAGTGAACCGGCGCCACGATGAGATTAGGCCGTCTAAATTCGGGCTTAAATTTTAATCGCTGGTTAAAGCTTACCCGTACCGAGTTTCTCCGCCCTATATTGAAAATTCAAGCGTCATTTTCTTGAATGTGTGCTTTTTAATCAGGCTCGGATAATTTTGAGACGTTAGCGTGACAGTGTTGTGAAGGCTTTATTGAAATTAATTAAATGAGGCATAACATTATGTAGGGAAAGAAGAATTGCAAAAGAATTATTTATCTAAGTGGTTTGTACAGTAATCTTGAGCTAGAAGCGTTATTTTTCACTCGACTTTATTTTTACGCGGGGCTACATCGGCGGCCGGTATCGAATAGGATTCTAATCAATTTAATTTATCAGGGATCCCCCGGAGGCAGCCATTCACTTCATTTAATGCGCGTATTTTGCGGCAGAGCTGATTGTTTTGAACCATTCGGCTGTACGGTCCATTTAGATTAATTATTGGATTACTTAATTTCGCTGCGGTATATTTTATACCTTCGTTGTATAGAGAATATTTAGCTAAATGAACTGTTTTGTTTTTGAAGCTAATTATGTAGCTGAATAGTAGTACATGGAAGCTGTTTGCTTGTGTAATAGAAATGAAACTGCGTGAGTAGGCCTTGAGAGTGATTTTCTTTCCCTTCTATTTAGTGTAGTCCTAATCTTAATGATACTTAATGTTGATAGAGGTCAGTTAATTAGTTTTAGCGTCCAGATATTTTTTTAGTTTCCACGGAAACATTCTGACAGGTATTCTATTCACAATTACATTACACCTACACTATTAATGTTGTGCCTTTAATGTTTTAGGTAATTATTATAAAAGATACAATTCATCATTTTAAATTAACATGATTGATCTTTGTAACAAGAGTATTAATGCTATTACGTGATGAGATTATGCATCGTATACAATAACGTAAACATATAGTGATTTATGTATCGTAATAGAGAAGCCAAATTCGATATTGTTTGCCTTACAAATTGCATCATTGATTATATTCATGCCGACCGAATTGCGGGCAATAGTAAATCAACATAATTTATCTACATTCCGCTTCTAGGGAAGTACTGACCATGTCACCTCGAGGCCAATGTAAGGAGCATTAATTACCGTCAAGATTAAATAATAAACGCGGCAATCGAAGAGTATTAGGGTGGAATTACGACACAGGCAGCATTTGTCCCGGCAACTAATAAAGGAGACAATATTGCACTCGATACGTATAAATGTGCGAGCAGCATTTGGGGCGTAATATTAATTTCGCCAGTAATTGCTATCGGTTTCCACCCGAGGCTGCAGCCATGAACCATGAATACGGGAGCTACCGCTATTTGTTCCTGACGTTGCGGTTTAGGGTTTTACCTCGACCCCGCTCCGTATATTTATTTTCTTGGAGTTTTGTCCCTACAATAGCGAGTGGATTATCGGCCGGGTCTCGATAGTTCGAGCCTAACGCCGCGGAAAACAATGGGCTTATTTCGAATACGTAACACTATTGTGTTTTATACAATTAAGATTTAGAAAATATTCATTGAACTAAGTTTATATTGTGGTTGTTTTAAAATACTTATTTAATTCACATTTATTATGTAGGTATCGAAGTATAAAACGTAGAGATTTTTAACAAATCAAACGAAATACTGATTGAGATTTTTTTCATATATGGTTGCCATTTTTCAAACATATGACGACCTCTGTGGTTTAGTGGTTCGAGTACCGGACTGCTGACCATGAGGTCGTGGGTTCAATTCCCACAGAACACAAAAATGTATGTGATGAATATAAGTGTTTGTGTTCGTCTGGGTGTTTCTTATGTATTATAAGTATGTACATTTACAAAAAAAAAATATGAGTATTATATCCATTATCTAGTACCCATATTACAAGCTCTGCTTAGTTTGGGACTAGATGGTGCTGTGTAAAAATGTCCTAGAATATTTATTTATTTTTAAAACACTAAGCTGGGTCTATGCAATCGCCAACTTTTACTTTAATATAAATCGAATAATACTTTCACAAAATATTTTCAACGCACTAACTCTCCACCGATTTTTGGTCCAAATTCTCGGAAATTATTCTGTCCATACATTTTTATTTCCCCTGTCGTGCCATTGGTCAGCACTAGTCGACAGTGACAAGCGATTCGTTTAAGTTGTAACCGGATAACCGTAACGGTAGTGGTAGTATCAAAATCTCTTCATACATAAATTAAAGGCGCGCGGTTTCGCCTGCTGCCGGCTGAGCCTTTTAAGCGCTGTTGTGCATAACCAAAGAGGGATACGGAACAACAGTTTCCTCTACTAAACCTTTCGCTTAAAATAATAATTTTAATTAGAAAGTTTGACTACAAAATAAACTAACTTTTAGGATGAACTACTGGAATACATAGAGATAAATATATTGGCACAAATATCGAATTTTCAACAATAAACCACCTATAAAGAAAACGATACTTTGTCAAAGCCCACATAAAAATGTTTTACACCGATTGGAATAACAAAAACCATTCATAAGCTTATTACCACCGTTTTGTACGAGAGAATTGAGTTGTTCCTCTTTTGCAAGTGGAAGAAAATAAGGCACGTCCCCTTAAAGATAAGTACGACGTAACTCCATTCGGTAAAGGGCCTCTCCACTCGTAGCTCGCGTAGTAGCTCCAAGCTTACGAGAGCCCCCTCACCCCCTGTATCGATGTGAAGATCGGGCCAGATAGGGGTTATCGGAAGGTGTACTGGAGGTCGATTAGAAGTGGTCGGGCTGCACATAGTCGGCTTGATGCGCGGTGTGAACGGAGGCCCTCGTTATTTTCAATTTCCATACACGAACGCCCTTCTCTCTATACGTTTTCGTATACGAGTATGAGATGCGAGTGTATTAAGCCATGAATCTTATAAAGACCTGAGCTGATTTAATACATTCCCGACGATGGGTACGATTGTTTTTCGATGTAGGTATAAAATTCTAATAAAACGGAGTTTATTGATGACATACTCTGTAAGTATTTCCTTGCGTAAAACTGTAAGGAATAAAAATCATGTCTGTACGTAATTGTACTGAAATGTTTTTGGCTTTTACTGTGTGATTTGTTTTCAGTTTATGTTCACCCGTTCATTATCTCTACTATTATAAAATCGTAAAAAGGCTTTGTCTGTACATTAAAGATATTTAAGAAAAAAATCTTAGGTATACGAGTATGCGACTCCGAATCCAAAAATGTGATTTTTAAAATTCTTGTCGAATCGTGTTACGAGTGGAGTAAAAAGTACTGATTAGATTTTAATTTTGTTATCACTGTTATAAAGTATATGCTCCAACTTAAAAACTGATGAACTTCTTATCTCAATTAATTGAACGGATCATTTGACGGATTGACCTCTCTGATGTATACAGACCCATACAATGAAGAGATCATCACTGTTGGTTATCGATTAAATTATTTTTGGGATCCATTTTTAATTCTAATGTAGCTTCATGTGAGCGTAGCCGTCGGCAAAAGCTAGTTATTTATATTTTTTTAATATAACATCTTAAGTCACATTTTAGGTACTCATCCGATTATAAAAATGGAAAATACTTGGAATGTATTTACAAAGCGGTATTATTACAGGGGTTTGTCTTCTAATATTTTTCCGAGAAAAACCAATTAAACACGTGATAAGGCTCGCCTGTCGTAATCGTGGCGAAATTCAAATTAGTTTAAGACATTTCACATTATCATAAGCTTTAAAAAAAGGTTTTTCCGGCGTACAGTATCACAGGAAAGCTCCATTATGAAACCGCTTACGTGAATTTTTAGCAAAATGAAATGAGCGTTTGTGTATAACTGCACGATAAAATAAAAACAGATTGGTGATTATGCATTAGCTAATATGTTGAGGGTGGGTTAAAATTCATATCTCTCGCATTTGATAATTGTGCAGTAAAATTTCTTCATTGAATAAATATCGAAATTTATAAACAATGTGGGTGTTAATTTTGCTTGTAGAGTGAAAATTTCCGGAAGGCAAGTAGTGTTTGGATGAGACACACTAAGGATCAGGCTCAATAGCATAGGTATACTAAAAAGGCTTATGTGCAGCTATGGACGACTATAGGATGATATACATTTTGTTAATTTGACCTTTGAAAACATACATCATATTCTTTTAGCCCCATTTTCTAATAGTAGAAGTACTTATAAACAAAATATTCAACGGAAAAATTAAAAAAGATGGATGGATGGTATAAATTGTAGGAAACTACATAATACAGATAACTTTATTTTTTACTAGCTTCTGCCCGCGACTTCGTCCGCGTAGCGTAATGATATATAGCCTATAGCCTTCCTCAATAAATGGGCTATCTGACACTGAAAGAATTTTTCAAATCGGACCAGTAGTTCCTGAGATTAGCGCGTTCAAGTAAACAAACAAACAAACTCTTCAGCTTTATATATTAGTATATATCTATAGATGTTGATCTTGTAATATTTGGATTGCCTTAATATAGCTGGGAAAATTAAGAAACCTTATGACAATAGACATGAATTTAAAGATATACACATACTGTTTATTTAAAGAATGTAATACCATGTATTAAATTGTTTCAGAAATTCTTAGATTAGTTGAGTAAAAGAATTTAATTTCAGCATCTTAATTGATCTTGGAACACGCACTGTACATAAATGAGATAGGCTAGACTTTTATAATATATCTTGTATATAAACTCGTACATAGAAACAAATAATACTTATACAATATTACATAGACACTTTTGAGACAAAACTTTACTGAAAAAGTGCTACAAAATATTTATCGGGAGCTCAAAATGACAGCTATTATTTTGTTGTCATATTCTGAAAAACCATTTTAGTTCCACGAACTTGTAAGTAACCTGTCCAAATCCGACTAACTCGAGAGCAATCGAAGAATTACGAAACTCGCAAAGAAACCGAGCTGGCTTCGCTCTTGACAGTTTTTTTCCGGGAAAAGACCCACTCAAAAATATTAAGGAAGCCATGTTATTATAACACATTTCTGGCAACACCTGTAGGTAGCAAACCGGCGGTGTACAACGAGAAAATTGTATTTCCATTTTTACAATTTCAATTTAGTATTAATTCGAGGCCCGAGAACGGTCGGGCGCGCCGCCACATGTAAAATATGGATCGGCTAAGTGAAATTAAAATGCTCTATAAATTGTGATTTTTGCAAGTCCTAAAGTGGAGAAGGCTTTTTATTATTTATCGCCTCCCGGTCGCGGCCAACTCCCCGCTTACTGAAAATCGCTGTGTTATTATTCAATTTACTTGTGTGAAATATTAACTTCAATGTGAATAATCATTTCTTGCGGATTGGTCACTCTTTAAGACATTATTTCACGGCTTCATTATTTTTCAAGGATTTATTCCAGTTCATTCTGACTACGACTACCATAAATAAAATACACTTCTTTTAAGTTTACTACATCTAAAAGGGAGCTATTTAAAATACTTTTTTTCTTACGATGTCATTATACATCGTAATGGAAAACGTACTGGAAAAATTTAGCCTGAATACATTTGAATTGTAGGCCAAAAATCTTATTGAACTTTTTAAATTTGTGTTTTTTTACTCAATTCCTCTATAAAACTACTACCTAAATCCCGGATAACAAATTCCAAGGCCGTATTTTACTTTTAAAAACTGGCTGAACAAACTTGAAGGTTGTGCAAAACAAATATAAGCGTCATTAGGGTGCCCGTGTCGGGTCGTCGCGCAATCAGTGAGACAGTCTCTATCGGCTCGTCCACTTGCTCCTGTTTCTGTGGACACTACACGCTTGTAATATTTCACTTCGAATTTTAAAATATAAGGTTCTTTTTTTTAAATTTGGTCATAGAACGTTTGTATGGGATACGGATGAAAACTTAAATTAGTACAATTTAGCGGATTTAATTAACGTGTCTATTAAATCACAATTTTAATTGACGTGTCTTCAAATAATTTTAATGAAATAAAATTATTTTGAGACACGTCAATTAAAATTGTAATTTAATTTGAGATACGAAAATAAATATTATGTATATACTAGACTATATTAACACTGCTACCACACATTATTATAATAATTATCGATGTTTTTTTTTTAACAGAAATAAGATTACCACGCCAAAATCCATGAAATAATAAAGAAAATGTTACGTGTTTGTTTTGTTACTATGGAATAAATAAGTAACTTTCTTTTTTTTTGTTCTAGGGGCTTTGGTTTCATCACATTCGGCGACCCAGCTAGCGTAGACAAAGTATTAGCTCAAGCAACACACGAATTAGATGGCAAAAAGGTAAGTCTTTCAAATTCTTCAAAGTTATTCCAAAGTCTTTCGAGCGTCATATATCACAAGCAAAAGTGAGCAAAAGAAAAAAAAATGCACCGCGATAGTTCAATAGCAGTGTTATAAAATACGAAAAACTTAAATTGGTTTGAAGTTATTTTTAGTTCACGAGATTTCGCCCAAAGAACTTGCGAACTATGCAAATAGGTTTGATAACAATTCACAAAAAGTATAAGGTTAATAAAGTTGTACTTTAAACTTAATTTTGTGTCTTTAGTTGAGATTCTATTCGCTATTTTTGTATGCAACTGCGTAGACAATGTGTTTAAGTTTCTAGATGAAGTTTATGTTAAATAATATGAATAATGATCTTTCTTGCCCCTTTATATCTGCTCTGCAGTACTTTTTAGATAAATATTCCAGATTCATAACCCTTCAATAAACTGAGATGGTCGTATTTTCAAGGGCTTATTTAGCGCTAACCCTAAAGAAACTGCCTCGATAGATATTTTTCTTCAGATATTTTTATTCACATAATATATTATGATCATTTTCTGCTTCCTTTACATACCTAATATGATATTCAAACAAAAGATTTTACTATTGCGCTTAAATAAAAATACCATTCAGAATTAAGAGAATTATAACATAACATAACATCACGCCTGTAGTCCCCGAAGGGTTAGGCAGAGGCGTACTAATGTACACCCACAGTTCGCCGGTATGTTTAGGTCCTATGTAAAAGGGGGTGAGCCTATTGCCATTAACCGGGCACAAATTCCCAACTTCGAGAAACTCTGCTACTGGGAATTTCATGGGAAAACCCAATAACACTGCTAGACCTGGGAATCGAACCCAAAACCACTTGGCTATTGAGGCAGTAGTATTTAAGAGAATTATTGAGAATAAAATATTCTTATTCTTCTAGTCTCACAGAAAACCAAAAAAGTAAAACAAAAAGGAGAGCTACCTCGTATAAATATTTGTAGGTACATAATCTTATGAAAGTTAATTAAATTGTTATATCAAACATAAACTTATTGGTTTTATTATATTAGCGAATGTATTTGTTCAATAAATTCTCATAAGTTTTAGGCAAATCCACAAATTCCCAAACTCAAACAGAACAGCTACATTTCTACTATAAGAATAGACGTATAAATAAACAGAGAACTAGAAAAAAAAGTTTAGTTTCAAGTAAATTACGATTGAATGTTGTTTGCTTTCAATGGAACGTCTCTTTTCTTAGTAGAGATTAGATTCCACTCGAATCAAGGAATGAACACTTTTATTCTTATTGGTTAACTGTTGTTGACTCTTCATAAATATCAAGGAATTATTCATTTCTGCTGAGTATTTTTAACGCATTTGACTTTAATTTATGCACCTCGGCAGTGTTCTTTCTATAACGGTTTAAGAAAGTTATTTTAGTGAAGGATTCGACCTGCGGGCAGGATTCGAACCTGATGATGATGATACACCAGATGCTTTCACATTCTGAAATAAAGTCTTATAGGTGACGTCAGTGACAACTATTAAAACACAAGTTACTTTGCTTCTCGACCAACATGACTTACTTTGCAGTTAGTTCGATGTTGTAGGTATGTCACCTTACCTATTAACTATATCTTTGTGTTTTTATTTTGCATTTTCCATGCTAAGATTATATAGAAGTTATTTTAGAGAAAGAAAAATTCGACCTGCGGGCAGAATTCGAACCTACGTCTTTTGGTTACGTTACGATGCCGCCCTACATATTAAAGTTTAAAAAAGAAAATGCAAAAAAAAACACAAATTGATGTTTGTTTTTGCATTTAAATGCTAAGGGCCACTTGCACCAACTTCTTAAATATGTTTAAATTGTATTAAAACACAATTTTTCATAGAAATTTCGTGTTTAAATACAATTTAAACACATTTAAGAAGTTGGTGCAAGTGGGCTTAAGATTATAAAGTTATTTTTTTAATATCTTTTATTATTCACGTTAGACGTTAATTGGGAAAGATTAGGTATTACTCGACATTTGTGAAACTTTGAGGCTATTTATGAAGTTATATCTTGAACATTTGAATAGTGAACATAAAATTGGACATCAATCAGATTCTTATTTTGATAAATTCTAAAAATATACTGTAGAAAAAGAGGTAGCACTTACGGCTCCTATCAACCAATCATTGCCGTCATTAAAATAAGTGATAAGGTACCATTACGCGTGCGAAATACCACTTGGCATCGTTTTAACTGCAAACGGAAAAAGCATAAACAATGAAAGTAACATTTTACGCAAAAGTCAACAGACACGGTGACATTAATTACGGTGTTGTATTTTACCTCTCCTCCGGCCATATAAGCCCGCTGCCACCATATAGTGTTAAATCACGGCTGCCTTTAATATTTACACATGAAAATTTGTTTTCCTACAATTAAATTACTTGCCATTTTAATTCGCCCGTATGACTTGCGGGCTGCGTCAAGTATACAGTTGATTTTTTTTAATTAATTCCGAGAAAACAATTTTAAAAACTACCTATAATATTTCATTTAGTTTTGACGTAACAATAAAAATTACATTGATACAAGTACCTATTTCGCTTTATGTCACAAAGCTAGACGTATTTTTGTATGATGGAAATGGTTTTGTATTTACGCCAATTTATTACGTTCATTGTCCATTTATTCTGGATTCGAATGTATTTTAGGAACAGACGAATGGGTCAACTGTTGCGAATGTTTTATTATACAAATATAATGAAATATTTCGATAAAGCCTAGTTTTCGCCAAGTATCGCGATAAAAACGTAAGAGATACTGTTATTTATATAATGTCTTGCTATTTATGTAGATAATAGTCATGATTGTAGGGATACAAGGCATATTACGAGCTTCGTTCCGAGCATTCTCTCTGTATACAGATAGAGAAAAAAGTCGATTACTATCGCTCGCCACGAAATAATCCAGATAAATTACAGCTCCCGTCGTTGTTTACTTTGATTAAATTGTAGTCGACTGGCGGAAGATTAGCCGAAGCCTCGCAAATCGAGCGAGAAGAGAGAGCATTTTCTCAATTTACATAGAACGAACGCGGAAGATCGCGATTGTGTTTACACTACTCGATTTTATATCGACTATCGACATTATTGTTATTCGAGACAATTACTATTAACGATTCCGCACTGTTATTATCTCCACAAATAAATTGCAGCTTAACCGATATCCGGAAACTGTTAGTACAAAATATAAAGAGCTTTTAAAAAAGCGATACAAAAAATAAGAAGTATTAATATAGAAAATACAGCGTTTGCTAAAGATTCGGAAGAAAATTAAAATGTCTAAGAGCATTATTCAAGCTTCGGATAAACCTGTAATTTTTTAAATCATAAGGTTTGCTTAGAGGTTTTATTCTCCTGATATTAAAATGGTTATAACAATATACTTTTGCGAACGGGCGTAAAATGAATAGTGTATTATAAATATTTATTGTATTTTTATTTGTCCGTCGAACAGTCCAACGATGTATTAATTTATTGATTTAAATATTTTTATAAATATATTTTACTAGTTTCTGCCCGCGACTTCGTCTGCGTGGACTTCAGATAAAAAGTAGCCCATGTGTTATTCCATACTATAATCTATCTCTGTGCCAAATTTCATCACAAATCGCAATAAAAGGTAGCCTATGTCCTTTCTCAGGGTCTAAAGATTGGCTGTGCCAAATTTCATCAAAATCGGTTGAGAGGTTTAAGCGGGAAAGCGTAACAGACAGACAGACAGAGTTACTTTCGCATTTATAATATTAGTAGGGATTGACTTTCAAACTCAATGTCAAATGCGAACGTGAGTTGGAATAAATTGCTTTTATAATCGCCTATTATCCAATTGGACCAATAAAACACACCTATCATAAAGAATGACCTTCTCCGACATAAAATATTATACCAACGGTTGGCTAACAGGGGTGTTAAAGACAGTCTACTTCATTTTCTATTGGTAGAAATAAAAAAGTATTTATAAGAACTTATAATGACACAGCATTTCTATTAATTCAATGCAAGTGTCTATTAAGAGTACATAAAAAAATATTCCTCCATTAAATATTGCTTTATATTCTCTACATTGACTCGGGTTATACTTTGTTAAGTATTTATACATACTTAACAAAGTTATTTACAGGGCTTACCAGCGCCAGACGATTATTATACCTAGAAATAAAAATCAATGGCCGCATGTATACTGATTACGATCATTACTTATTTAATTAACAAAATTAGAGAAGACTCAACCGATTTCGAATTAGATGTGTGATCGCAATTACTGTCAGGATAAAATTTGTAAGATTGTACTATTTAAAACATTAGAATATCGCTAAGCTAAAATACCGTCACTCGTAGCGGTTCTTAACATAAATGAACTGGTTCTGGTTAATATAAAATCTTAATGACATTGTATATGCCATGGGCATGCCATAGGCCGATCGAGATCTGCCTGGGCAGATCGCGATACAAGGATGGAAGAAATATGAATATCGGTTAAGGCCAAGCGGGTGAAGCGAGCGGGGCCGCCAGCGGGGCCGCGATAGCTGGCGGCGAGTGCCGAAACCGGTTTGGCCATTGTATATACCCATGTATATCGCTATTCGCTGTAAGTACCCATGTACTTACAACGAATAAATTAGGTTAGACACTTCATGAAATAATCAGCCATAGGTTTAACGAAATGTCGGCACATCGTGATCTGCCCAGGCAGATTACTTACAATGTACAATTATGTCAATTTTATCTAATGTTTTATGGTGTAACATTTTAATTTTCTTTTGACTTTTCCACCATTGAAGGGACTGTTAAAATAAATAATCTGTGCATCGGTACTGTTGGACAAATTATAAACAATGCTTGGACACAGAAAATAATAAACTCTGCATATTTGAATATATTTCAGTAAGAGATGACCTCGGTGAGCGATACTCAAATAACTAGCCTTGTCTACCCCACTGACTTTGAAATTCGTGACATGGTATATCAGTAACCAATTTCAATTGTACGCAGATAGCTACTGTTTCAATTTCGTATACTGCAGTAAAGTTAATCGCATGTCTTTACGTCGTAAATTGTGTACATTTTTCGGGAGTATGCCTGAACATAATAGCTTTCTCCGTCATCAATATTTATAGGAAGGTTTACGATTGTACCACTAACATTGTGCACATGGCGCCGACCCCCTTTGTGAACAGATTCAAAGGTCATAATGCGATATTCTACTACTAAATAATATATATTTTCGTTATTTATTTATTGGTGAATGTGGCTTTTGTGATTTATTCTTGTGAAGAAAAGAAAAGAAAAGCTCAAACAATTTTCATTGATGATTCTTATTATGTTAGCAAAAAACTCAGCATATTAACGTTAGTTCGAAAATATCACCTTCCAGAAAAAAACTCTTAGCGTCCAGATAATTAGACCCTCAGAGGTTTTAAGTCAAAAGTGAATAAGTATTTTTTTGGATACTGGAATACACCATGTGTTCCAGTATCCTCTTAGATCGCATGCCAACAGTTGTTCAAAAGCAATTCTATTCAAATAATTATATTATTATTTAAAAAAGCATTACATTGTTACATTTCAACGTCTTCATATTTAACTATTGTAAATCTACTTCTTGTTATTCAACACCCAATCCACTGGAAATAATGTTTTTTTGCAATATATATTTTTTGAAAATAAGTAAGAACTTAGTTTCTATTTGATAAATTAACAATAGAATATCATAATAAATTCAATTGGATATTGAACGTGTCTTACAAGTCGCGGTCGCTCCATCCCTCAAGTATAACTAAAGTTTCACCATTTATATTTTATTAAGAAGAAATATTGAAACTTATTTAGTTCCTCATCCAAGTTTGTTCCGAGACTGGATCGATTTGAATCGTTTCAAAATAACTAGTTGATGGTAAAGAAAGAAATATTCTCTTTAACTTCGTTTTCTGTTGTATTTTTTTTACTTGTTTTTATCAGTGTTATTATAATCCTCTCTTTTACCATGGGAGAGCCACGCCTTAGCACGAATGGCCCGGCTCGACTGGAATGATACCCACTACGAGTTACGTTGTGTTTCGCGTGATTGCGTGAGTATGGATACCGGAGGCCGAAACCCTATTAAAAGGCCGGCAACGCACTTGCGATTCCTTTGGTGTCAAGTGTATCCATTAGCGGCAGTATTGCTTACCATCAGGCGATCCATCTGCTCGTTTGCTATATGCTAAAAAATTCAAAGAATAAATATAAATACCTATGTAATTTTAAGAATAAATACCCTTTGAGAAATCCTTTGAAGGATGAGGTTATAATATGCCGCAATAAAAATGAGCAGAATATCTCCTCCCTATTAAAAACTCTATTGCATATTGCAATGTCAAGTTAAAAGTTTTGTTCTGATAAAAAAAAAACACTTGTACTAGTATCTTATGTAGGCTTTCGCTCATTCATAAAGTATATAAATATTAAAAATGTTACAGGTTACCCCGCCAAATCAAAACTCCAATTACTTTAGGGATGAACAAAAAATACAACGTTTTTCCCAATTTTATTTTTACATTATATTTTTTAAAATGATTTTTGCATTTTACTATTTTACAGTAAAAAAAGGATATTTCACGCTATTAGCGGTCCCGGTTGAGATAAAAATATATATGTAAATTTTATTATTCAAAAATAAAATAAAATTTGTTTTGGTATTTTGTTACAATTTTTAAACGTAGGTGCATTTTAAATCCTCTTTTTATTTCAACAAAAGTAATATATAATGCAATATATTATACAGTAGCAAAAGTATTAAGAACTGAGAGGAAAGAAAAAATGTTTATTAGGGAGGAATATTTTTGTCTACATTTTAAGTTTCATTTACACTGCTTTAAAACTAGATAAATAGATATTCTAGGTTGTACCTAATACACCATCACGTAGCACAAAGGATAAAGGATTAATCAGAGTTGGTGACGAACCCACAATGATGTATGTATGTAATTTAATAGAAAATCAAAGAACACTGCTTGACTCAGACTTGATATATTGTGTATTGGCCGTTAAACAATATCAGTACAAGATTGGCACAGCGTGAAGCATTGTACGTCAATAAAACACTGCTGTAGTACTATAACAGTGAATTAACAATGACAGCCCATGGTCCATAAGTTGCAGCTATTTGTAGCACCAATTCCACTTAGTTGACTTAGAATTTATGTCAAAAGAAGTCGTCGACTGAGTTTTACTTTTGCACTGGCTTAGAGAGATTTTTGTGGTTGAGGAGGCAATTCTGGTAACTATAAGATGTTTGTAATATCGATTTTAAAGATTAAATTTAATGAGAGAAAAATATACTCCTATTAAAATGTATAAAGATAAAAGAATTAGATAAAGATAGGTAAATCAATTTTGGCTTTTATTGTAAAATCACAGACGAACAATTCACTTTTATTTTTTTATTTGGATGATGCGAATATACGTCACACAATATAACATTATGTATTAAGTATTATGTATTAACATTATGTATTGTATATGATAATAATTTCTGTTTTTTTAAATTCTGTGTTTAATCAGGAGATTTGATTACTTTATTTGGTGATTTGATTACTTTATTTGGTTAATACCTACATTAGCCATTGTCATTTTCTTGACGTGAACGACTGTGTCAAAAATCTTTAAAAGGTGTATTATGTCCAGCTTTCTCTTTGATTGAAGAATTCATAGCGTCTGGCCATCCAAACACAGTAGACACTTGACAGTTATACGTATAGGTTTATGGGCAGATAGGTTCGGACACCGAGTGGACAATCAAAACGTCATTGACGTGCCATGGATGCGACACGTCCGGACACAAATGTCTGCTCTCATCTCGCGTAAACGGCATTAATGGCGTTTACGAACCCGTATTAATAAATCACGACTTTTAAAATATAGCAGCGAAATTTTTCGGAAAATTAAAATTTTCACTTCCACAGGAAATGTTCGATGTTTTATGCGGTTTCATATCGGTGGCTGTTTAAAAATATGATGCACTTTGTAAAGCGGTAGGGACGGAAATACTGTGACACAATGCGTTTGACCAACATTTATTTGTGGATTGTGTGACGGTTGATAAATTATAATATTTTTATTGGTCGTTCCTATATTATATTGTTTATTGCTTGTAAATTATAATACTTTTTTATTAGTCTAGTATTTTCAAGCTCGGCTGCCCTGTGTTTGAGTCCCAGATGGAGCTAAGTATATGTACGATTACTTTCCATAAAACTCTCAGGGTAAATTCGAAGATTGGTACACCCGGGTATACATACACCGAAAAAATAAATAACACTACGGATTATATTATTCTCGTCTCAGAAATACAGTAGGTACCCGAATATTAGGTTTGATTATTTTGCTCGCCTCTATTACTTCTTGGGATCTAAAAATACCGATTAACTTTATTGTTGTAAAATATAGATAGTTATTTCTATTTAATTTGCAATGAGCACACGATATTTGGATAGTATGTAATAAAAGCATATTCTTTAAAATCATCATCATCAGCCTATATTAGGCCTCTCCTAGTGAACGCCACAGAGCCCGATCTTCGGCTTTCCTCTTCCAGTCACTGCCAGCTGTCTTCCGCAAGTCGCCACTCCACCTATCCAGCGATCGCCCTACACTACGTTTGCCTATTCTTTTAATCTTATTATTGATAATAAATAATACACACGATTATAACACATATAACTGATAGTCAAAGGACCCATTTCAATATTTACAAGGCGTAGATAACCTAGGCGTTCGGATTCCAAGCTAGAGTACATACACGACTAAACTTAATAAAATGTTCTCCGTTTCATTAATATAACAGACTGTTCTAAAGAGGTGGCGATTAAACTGTCCTAATTGTTTCAGACTTCCTCCAAAATATGAAAGTAAAATGTCTGTTACACTAACAAGAACTTTTGTGTAATGAATAAAGTTTAAACTGGAACACACTTTTCATTTTAAGTGGCCGTTAGGGCCTATCAAGCCATTATGGCTATGGTAGAGGAAGGTATTTTTCCTTCACCGCCGCCTGTCTTTGACGTCATATCTGCCATCTTTCAGCGAAAATACGATATGGCACCAGCCAGTCTGCGTGAGTCAATTAAAAAATGAGCGTTCTTTTTTTGAAACACGCTAAAATAGTTAAAACCGCGGTCCGTAACGAATCGCATCGTACAAAAAAGGCTTTTATGTTGTAAGTTATATGGATTTTTATTTGGAGGCCAATTAAAAAATCCTTTCTCCGGTGTACGCGCTCCCTAGGGCTCTCTTTTGTCGCAGCCGGATCTGTGTGGAGCCTCCACCTGACTGGGATGACTCTTAAATTTTATCTAGTAAGCCCTAACGAGACAACGAGAAAGTGCCTGAAATTTATCGGGACTTGGAACAAAAATACCTTTGCCTGGCTGAGTATGCGTGCCTGCTAATGAAATTTGTCACAAATATTGTGAATGATTTGAATGCCATTTTTTGAGGTAACCAAATATTATTTAATAAAAAATATTAAATCATTAAAACGATAAAAAAAGAAAGAATGTAATTTTTTATTAAGAATGCTTAATAAAAAACAATTGAATCAGCATAAAGGATGAATGATAGAGTATATGGAATGGCATACCTGTGCTCTAATAAAACTGAACAGTAATTACAAACTGCCTCATCAGTCTAGGGTTCCTGAGCGTGGCTGCTACGCTATAGGTCCTGGGTTCGATTCCCAGGTCGAGCAGTGTTATTGGGTTTTTCTTTAAAATTCTCAATAGCAGCTCTATACTAGTGGATATTAATACGCCTCTGACTCTTTGGTGAATACGGGCGTGATGGTATGTCAGTATTAATTAATGATATATTAATTGTAATTAAAATTTCAGATCAGAAGCATTGATAAATTCGATAACGAATAGAAAATTGTTATAAATAATCATTACAAATGTGACTGCAAAACACTAGAAACTCAAAAATCTGTCAGTTGCAATCACAAGTGTAAAAAGCCCTTAATTAATTTCCGATGCGTATTCCGCCGAAATCACGTTCGCCTTTAAACGCATTTAATTCGCCATGATCATAAATTCATATTGCCACCTAACACGTTCACCGTTCTCTGGTTGAATTCGAAAATTCGACGACTATACTAGTCGTCGACGTCTATGGAAATAAAATGCTTTCCAATGCAGCCATTGAAGTATGTTACCGTGCACCAGCATAAATTTGCTGTAGTACGCTATTTGAATTATTGCATAACTTGTAAACACGTTTAGACCAGGCGCGCTTGCAACTCGGGGACCTTCCTTTTTTTCTATTATCGACACCTTTAAAATATGGAGCGCACGCGTTCCGCGATATAAGTACATTTTGCAACTGAATGCTGCGCCACGCTGCATTACCTATATAAACTTTTTTAATTTAAGTTCAAAATTTCCCGGAAGTTTTTTTAACATAATCTCATTTGCTTTACAAGCATCTCAAATCCCTGACCATAATAGAGTGGTTCCGTGTAGTAAATTTTCACTCATAGTTCAAAATCTTTCCTTCAAGGGATTTAGTGTTTTGTTTCGTTTAGAGAGGTTCTCCCGGCGTTGTAGAATATTTCTGAAGTGAAAGTTAATTTTCAAATAAGTATAACAACCTCTCGTTCCACGTAAACGCTCTCGTTATGTTATACTCCGTGTAGTAAGTAGTTAGCGGTAACGTCTAGAGTGGCTACTCGGTTCACTAAGTGATTTTTATCGTCCAACGATTACGTTCAACAACATTGAGAACACACATTTGTGGCACCACTACATAATGTAGTCTCAGCTTGTTTTTGCGCTGGATTACCCGTTTAAACAAACAGAGCAGCCGGAACACCAAATAAAGGGATATACTGACCGACCGACGCCCGCGTTATTCTTACAAAATTAACTCATAACACCAAGAGCTCGTTGATTTTTTTCGTCCGTAATCTGCTTTAATGGGCACAGGGCCAGTCGCTTTTGTAAATCGGTTGTACGCGACCGCGAAATGGGAATCTTTAAATAGTGTACATACATTTTTGATGTCACTTTAATGTCACGCCCAGGCCTGATTGTGGGAACAATTAGCGTTATAACGAGTTCATTTTAAAGCCTCTTTAAAAACTGGTGGGCTTTTATTTAGTGCAAGATAGCAGCTGCCCGTAAACAACCGGGTCGTTCATAATGCTAGGCTTTTAAATTTAAAAAATGCCAGATAAAAAAGAATTACTTTTGGTAAGAAAAAAATAACTCCTGGAGAATTTAATAAAAGGATTAAGTTTATGATACATATGTAAATGTATATTAGAGGCGTAGGTCGGAGAAAAACAAACGCTTCGCATGCGGCCCCGAAATAATAAGTTGAAGTAGAGTTCATGTCGCGCCCGCCCACCTGAAGAGGTTGGGGGGACAGGAATGCTTAATATAGAGTCCTTTACTTGCACCGGCTCGCCAAATAACATTGCCGACTTCGCCCGCGTTACCTACGAACGCTCCACTCTCTCCTCGTGACAGATTTTCTTGAGTTCTGTCTTTATTATTTCAAAGAGGTTCTACGGTAAATACATTTACATTTTGCTAAGCAAACAATTTTATTTTCGCTCCAAAGTTTCCTATTCCAAATGAAAGTAGTAGAGAGAATTGTCACTTTTTTATTTCAAGAAAATTCAACTTCTGCAGAATTAAAAAGAACCTGGAAACTTTTCGCAGCATTTTCGTATACGCCGTGACATTGCAAACAATCCGACGCCCGTAGCAACGGCTATCCGCAATCCGCAAACTAAATAATATACCAAGTATTTTGCTTGCATGTTTTCGTTTGGCTGACAGGCATTCATTCTATGCACGAAAAGTTTCTCGTTTCTCCCAGTCGTGTCAGTTCGGAACTTGCCGGACTCGGATATCACGAAACGTAGATAGTTGCACAATGGAATAAAGTAACATCGGAAGCTCGTTGGAGTTAATAAATAATAGAGAAACGGAGTGACATGCGCAGAGTGCAGTTCGTACCGGCCCTAAGTCTGTTTTGACTGCAAATATCTGCTCCGGATGTCTGCCGGCCGGCCGACGTAGATTGTTTGGTAACTAGATAGGTCATTGATCAATCAAACAAACAGGATTAGAGAACTGCCTAGCGGTAGCATGCGGCACTGCGCTTGACGTGATCGAGTTCTTGGATTTATGAAGTTGGACGAAGGATATTAAATACGGGTATATTCAGACTATTGTGCAGATATGTTGAAGACAGCATTTGCATTATATTTTTACTCATAATAAATATAAAACACTTTCAGTACAAAGTCAAAGTTTCTAATTAAAAAACCTGAGAAAATAAATTGTGGTATAAGGTTGACATTATTACATTTTTCATGACATTTCGGATCATTTACAGCACGCAATGACGGTTATCAAGGTCTTCTCAAAATCCCGTACCCTAGCAATAATGATTTTCTACAATGTACATACTCGTTTCTCATACGTTACGTACGAATCAGCCCACCTTAATTCACAAGCCAAAATTGAAAGCACACTACACAAAGGGAGCAGCACATCCAGTACCCAGCCAGGCGTTATTATCAACGTTGGCGAGCGAAGTGTGCGTAATCTTTGTCTCACGAGACCGCCGACCACATTGTGCTAATGCCCAGCTGGCTCTTGTACTGACCTGAATCGCTAGATAAGCTTAAACTCTGTACCTTCCCCGTCAATTTCAGAACTATTGAATTTTTTATGGAACTAAAATGCTTTAGAGGAAAGTTTGTATTGATAGGAGGGATTGGAGTCTGTTTTATTAGATTTTGTTTTTTTCCTATAGCCTCTCTAATCTCGTGGTCTTGCGTGACTGCTATCCTGGTACTTAGATCAATCCTCAGATCGAGTAAACACCTTTAACTAATCGTTTAAGGACATTTTACGTATTCAAAAATCCCTAATTTACTTTCAACTAATGTTCCCTTATAGCCAGTCTCAAAATATTTCAGTAAACAAAGTACTTATATAATGATTCGTCTGTCCACGTAATAGTTACGTTAGTCCTATAAAAAAAATAACAACTTAAAGCTATGAACTAATTAATCATCTACAGGTAGGCGACTGTAGCATGAACTGAATCCCGTGACAGCTTCGTCTGGGGCGAAGTAAATAAACGACGGCAAATGTAAACGAAATTAACAAGGGCATTAAGAAAAGAGAACTATGTCGTTAAGGTCCCCGGCAATTGTAGCGAACGTGTAACACACACTGGAGGAAAAGGGCGATGAATAAAACACACGATAATAGGTCTACGTCTAACAACACAAAGCGCCCACATTAACGCCTAACGAATAAGGTACCTCTGATGGATAAGATTACGTCTCTTTTCCGCCGTTTACGCTTCCGAAGTGATGCCTAAGAGAAAGTAATATCTGAGTGGATAAAATATATTTCGGCTGCACTTAGATGTTAAGCGTGGCCAAGGAGGGCAGCGTGGCGGTTCCCACGCGGCCTCCTATCTCATGTTACACCCAAAAGAATCCCATTTTTTCTCAAAGAATTAAACGAGCGATAAAATTCTTGCGACGTCGCATGAAAATGTGCGTTACCTGCCTTGCATATTTATGCGTGCCCCAGTAATGACGTTTGTTGAGCCTCCCTAGCTTCGTTTCATTACTGCTTGTCTCGCCGAGCATTAAAGCAAACCATACTTTATAAACAATCTGTGTCAAGTCTTTTCCGATCCCGTTGCAACTTGTTTGCATTTTTGTGCACAGAAAGGGTTAAAGCTGTATCAATTAAAATAACGCCACGTAACATTGTTGGCGTGCTGTTATTTGTCTACGTTGAAGCGCGCCTCGTTAAGTCTTTCTTGTTGAGGTGTTTCAGTTCACCGCTCTCTTTCTTCTGCACGTAACAGGTATGACGGCATCTCGTTCTCGCGATGGCATTTTCACTAGCTTATGCTAAGAATGTGGGTACATAAGTCGTCACTAAACATTAACTCTGGCTTAAGTGTGCAATATCATTTATCTCGGCTGCGAGGGTAAATATTGTTCTTAATTTAATTCAAGTTAGTGGGAGCGCACGTGGATGACGGCGCGAGCGGCGACGTCGCTGCGAGCCGCAAGTCGCGCGTTGCACATCGAATATTTCAAGGGGAAACGGCGCAGAATATACTCGCAATAGCTCGCTCCTAATCTTGAGCCAAGTCGAGTGTTGCACCTGCAGCCAAATTCGTTCCAATTAGGAGGAGTTAGAGTGCGCGTTGCTGACTGAACAGCAAATGATGCGGTCCCCACTTAACGCCGAGCCGGGCGACACTTACGTGTCGTCTGCACGTAAATAAATTCAGTTACCGCTTGCACTGAGTGCGCGTCATTAAACTTTCTTGTCCGTAACTCAAGCCCGACGTGTGACGTTTGTTAATTATCAGGACTTAACAACATGTTGATCGAATTGCGTTCGGAGAATGTTCGTTTATTAACTTCAGTTCAGTGTGCGATACTAAGAACGTTTGCTTATTAAGTTAGGTGTGGAATTCTAATAGCGTTGTGTATGTAGTTACCATTTCAGTTGTAGGTATCTTGAGTTTACATGACGTAGCATTAAAAACTGACATTTTAACTTCATTGAACAGGTGCGCTAGTGTCATAGGTTAAACAGTTAACTGTTACAATGAACTTTTATTGCGCCACGTTACCGCAATGACTTGAAAATACACAACACATCGATAAAACTGTTTGCTTAATATAAAATTTAACGTAATCGACTTCACTTCGATGCGATCGTAGCGAGTACATAAAGTGAACATACTCTTTCGCTACCAGTGGTGATATCCCACTAATGTGCTTTTGCCTACAATCTTTTCTTGCGATGACACGCTAAAATTTTCCCTAAGGTTTAAATGAATTTGTATTCTATGCTTTATAGATTAGAGTAGGATTTAGTTTATTTTGCTTGTTTGCGTTAGGATAATTTGAAAGTTAAGGTGGGTGATGTCAATCTTTATCGTAAGGGAAGTTGTAGGAAGGGGGAGGTCGAAACCGACTAGAGGGTGCGCCGCTGCGTCGATTGTAATCACGCAAATGGCTCCATATCAAAATGTCACATTTGTATCGATGTTTTACTGTCATTTTGCGCAGGAGTATTGAACTCTGTAACTTGTCTTTCTCTGTAATATTAATTATTTTTATTCTCGTATTTAGAGCGCTCGGCTTCAATGCGATGCTACTGGATGACTGCTACGAACTAACAGACTACTACGCCTACGATTGCTACGTTGACTTGTTAGGTGCTACGCCGTAGCTACATACTTTGAATATAATAGTATGACAATTATGAGATTTTATTATTTGCTTACTACTAAGAACTTTAGCTAAGCTTTGCTTACTACCATGAAACATTAGAAAATCATAACAAACGTATGGTTGTATTCTTTCTTAAAGTTGTAATAATTTAATTTGGCAAGGTTTAGGTGCAAATATACGAACCAACGTTCAAGTGACGATCCTGTTTTACCTATACAGTTTACATACATACACTCACGCTACTTTCCCATGGGGGTAGGCAGGAACTACAGAACCTATACAATTTCCTCTCGCCTTTACGCCTTTTTTTTTGTTATAAAACGCGCAATGTTCTCGTAGATAAGGGCGCTACCACATTTTATGTATTCAATTACAAATGGAATGACATTTTGGATGTACAAAAGGCGTCGTTTCAAAAAGCAATTATCGTTAAACGTTTACGAAACAATAAAAAAATCACGGGGTCACGTATTAAACAGTCTTTTTGGTGAGTTTGGTTTTATTTTTCTATCGACGCAGCCTGCCAGCTAGCCACTGACTGCGATCGCCTCCATTAAAATAACTCGTTAAAATTTATCATCGACCCGCTTAATCGCTTTAGCGCCACCATCTGGGATTTTATGATTTTTCTGCTTGCTCTGTATACTTTCGTGGTCATTTTACAACGTTTACAAAATTGCTTGCGTGAGGTGGTTAAAAGCTTTCCAACAACATTTTACATCTCATGTTTTGCGGGTAGTGATATTTTTTGTGTCAACGCCATGTGGGTCGTGCCGTTCGTTATAATAATTACAATTTACATTTTCATAAAAAGTAGGAATCATCAGGGTTGAAAATCCAATTTAATCAAATTATACCGGATTTTCTGCAACCGCCGTGTGCCGTGGCGCACTCAGAAGATAATTAAATAATTAAGAATGTATGAATGACGCTGTAAAGCGGTTTCCCTGATATTGTAATAATGCAGTCCTCTTGGGCGAAATCTTTTAAATTATTCTCTCACGCTTTTGCTTCGTAATTACGCGGACGTGGATGCCTACCGACTGCCGCGTCTATTGTGCGCCGCACGACTTAAAAATATAAGTAATATTTTAACAGTTTGATAAACAGAATTTGTCAGTACACTAGGGATTTATATGAATGAAACCATCCGCTATAAGGGTACATCCTTCATTTGGAGCAAGTATTATCTATAATAATATATTATATAAAGCTGAAGAGTTTGTTTGTTTGTTTGTTTGCTTGAACGCGCTAATCTCAGGAACTACTGGTCCGATTTGAAAAATTATTTCAGTGTTAAATAGCCTATTTATTGAGGAAGGCTATAGGCTATATATCATCACGCTACGCGGACGAAGTCGCGGGCAGAAGCTAGTGTACTATAAACCGCACATTTCTACATTGGTCATTTTTAAAAGTAAGACAAGCTTAAAAAAACCTGGAGCATTTCCGCTGAATGTAGAAAACGTTCGACAAAACGGTTAGCACGAGTGGAAATGAAACGTTTTACCTCTAAAATGTCAAAGGTAGCTTCTTTGGGTTTATATTTTGCGTTTATAGCGGTCAACGGCGCGTCGAGATATGAGCAAAAAGACCTGGACCGACCGCTCTCTGCCGGGAGAAAATCTGAGGGCTTAAACAGTGCCACGTATGAAATAGTAGAGCTCGGTTACATGAAAAAGACGAGAGGCGAAATCGAGTGACAGGACCACGGCGCAGGATTTTCAGTCCGATGGTTTTTTGCAGCCGGGATTTTAGGACTGGACATTGCAGCCGCAGAGGCGATGCGAATTTATCGTGCCCGTTTCCCTAGCGGACGTGCGGTCCGTGATTAGTTGGGCTCTACGCGTCTCAGTGATTTTTTCACATTTGCAAAGTCACCAGAGCAAAGCCGCTCCTCTCTCAAAATTAGGACGCATCCCCGCATTAAACATATTTCCTTTGATTCAAATTGTATTAAAATGTGTTTTCAATTTTCAGATTGACCCCAAAGTGGCCTTCCCCAGGAGAGCACACCCAAAGGTAAGCTTTTGATAACATTTCATCACGTTGCGGTTAGACGTAAATTGAAAATTAAACCTTTATAATAAACTCATTCCGACATTATATTGCCACAAAATGGCGTAGCAACATTGCAAAGTTACGACATATTGTAACTGTAAAGTAGCGGGTTCAACGCGGCTTGTTTATTTTCTAACATTTACACAAAATATTATTTTAGGCTGGACATAATTCTCGGTGGCTATTAAGATGTTGGTTCACGGTGCATAAACAACTAGGGCTAATAATTTGGTATGCGGCCTGTGATCTCGGGCTCGTCTGTAACTTAGATGGTACCGTGATTGAGTCCCATAACAGGCAATTTTGTCCATTTCCTTTTTCCCCCGCTTCGACATTCTAAACAAATAGAATAAAATTACAAATAAAGTTTAGTTTGTTATGAGTAAAATAATAATGATTAATGGAACTTTATCGGTGTGAATCAATAGTTGTACCTACATATTTATTAATAGTTAAATGTGCAGTTCACTAAAAAGTCTACTATTAATATAATATAAGTAGGTAGGCAATTAAATTGTATTGTTTATCAATATTTATAGGCGTTTTTTTAATTCTAGGTTCTGAGTCTTCATGACAATAGCCTTAAAAAATATAAAAACAAACAATAACCACATATTTATTAGTTAATGGGTTGCTTCCTAACATTTAAAGAGTTAAAAAAACCAAGGAAGTTTATGGCCGCAGCCTTACTTTGCCACTGTGATATCACCACTAAAGCAAGAAACCTAATTTTTTTTTTAAACCATTGAGGTATTATTTTTATATTCTCATAGTTGCAAATTTGCCTCAAAGACTTTTAAAAGCCGCATAATGCAGACATTTTTGAATTTAGCAACGATACTATAATGGCTTCGTCTGCAGAGGGGCTCAGCACATATTTACAAGGGTAATAAAAACAATAGAATTCGGTAGTAGCTCGTATGAAAAAACGTGGAGGAGGCAAAAGTACTCCGGCAAAGGTTCTGGTGAGGAGTGCTCATTGTAAAGAGTTATTCATCAAAGACCCTAGCGTGTGCTATGGAATGCTGTTTTTCATACCTATTTTTATGTCGCTGACAGCTTTGTAGGAAATAAACCATAGAGCTATGGATTCTATTCAGGAGGAAATTAAGTCGAAAACTGTGTGTCTTGGTAAGAATACCTATCCTTATGATATAATTTGTAATAATGCAATTTTCCTGAACTAATTGCGTGCAGTAGGTGATAGGGCAAAAGTTATTATTAATATTTATTGTATGGTAATTAATATGCGAGGAGTGTTTAAATAGAAACTTAGATTTATTATTAAATTATATTTCAATACATTTTATAGTTTTATGTTGACTGAATCTCTCATCCTAGCCAGGTGCGGTAGAAAATTTTAACTTTATACGAAACGACTGCTCCATCAGCAGGCAGGTAGAAATCGCGGCGGCTTAGTGGTCATAGCGTCTGATTTACTTAACTAGAAGACGCAGGTTTAAATCCTATTTGCAGTTGATTTTTTCTTTATAATATTAGTAAGGAAAATGCAAAAAAAATGGCTGTGATTTCTTTTAATTCTGCATAGAAGTGACTTGACTTTGTGTGATTAATTTAAAAAAATTGGACACTAACGATAAAAAAATAAGAAGATAGATACTCTTTAATATCTGAAGTATTATGGTTTATATGTACTGTAAACTAGTTTGCTTATGCGTAATTCTTTATATTTATAGTTTTTGAAAGACAATTTTTAATTTATTTCTGAGAAACATCACTTATCAGCATTATAGAACAATATCAAAGTCGCTAGAACTAAGATTATTTGCTACGGTTTGTTCCGTGCATAAATTTACAACTTTTTACTCACCCCGAAATATTAAGCTCACAATAGTAAACACTAGTTTTGCGGCTCCAGCAAGTGTAAGTTATCATTGGTGGGTGCAAGCCGCATTTAATGTAAATTGGCGTCAGCCGCGCCGCCCGGCCGGCCGCATCCCAACGTTTTTACATTCAAGTAGCCTGATACTCGAGGCTTTATTTGACCTCGCACAGAATAGACAGTAAGCTCTTGCTTTTGTATTTGCCCTGCTGAATACTAGAGTGTAGTCAATTGATAATTTCCACCCGCAATAAACGGACGCTAGAGAGTTTCGTGAGGTGAAAATGAGAAAGTCGACTGTGTTGTTTTGTATTAACATTTATAAAACTTGAGGTTGTCGGAGCGTCTTGCAACAAGTGAATTTCCTTTAGAGATGCTGAAGATAAGTGAGTTCAGCCACATCTAGTTTATTTTAGCCAAAAAACGGAGCATGCGCACATTCCAAAATCCGCGGATAGAGTCGACACGCTACCTCCTTCTTTTTATATGGACATTAAACGTGATGGATGGTTTTAAAACATCACGTTATATTACTCTATCCGGGCAGCCAGTGCGGTGTTGCGTGGCCGGTCAAAGGGGATCCCGGCTATGCGAATTACATGAATACATTAAGGGAGCACTGCCTCGTACATGTTACACTGTAATGCTCACGAATAAATTTAGACCATGTTCATCATAGCACCGAACGGTTACTATGTACATATGTAAATTATGAATATCCCGCTTATGATTCGCAAATCGATTGGTCCACTTACACCTACCCCACGATGTAGCAGTAAGAGATACTTACCTACAATTGCATTGAAAAGTTATGGTATCGAAATAAAACAAGCTGTTTGCTGACATCAAAATTTTCGAAAAACCAAAAGTAATATTTTTTTGTTCGCCTAATTAATTGTTATGATAAACGACGTACAAAATCGGATGATTTTGTCAGTGGCTTGTGGGGGCGAAATTCAAATTTCTGATTATCGTTTGCCGCCGTTGCTGCTTTCCCTCCTTGCGCAAACAATGGAAAAAAGGGGACACCGCTAGCAAGGCGCAAGCTAAGAACAAAACAAACGAATTTTTAATATCGTCTTTATCGATAATTGAGACTCTCTGGAAAACCTCTTATTTTGAAAAGTATTAGAGACTGCAAAAGAGGAATGGTGAAAGAAAATGGAATTGGAGATAAAACTTTTTTCATCTTCTTTGTTTGACATTGACAGTCAACTAAACTTCGTATTTTCACAGTGGATCTATTTAATTTAGAATTGATTCAGCGGTATTTAACTGTCCAGTCAGCATCTGGCAGATGACTGCGCCAGATATTAAAATTTTATTTTTTTAATTCCCTTTATACCTGTCTAATCTGGATTATTCTTCAAAAAATATTTCTTTTATTAAAATTGAAGGAAAATTATTCTTTTACAAAAAACGTACTCAGCTATTGCTTTCCTTAAAAAAAAAAAAAAACTGTTTCTTACACTAATCTCTACAAATACTACGCTAAAATCGCTAGCGAAACACAATACTGTAATAATATTTTAGCCACGGAAGCAGATGAATAGAATATAAACTAGTAGGTACGTAGCACCAAGTGCATAGGAAATCTCGCACAGCCGCGAGCAACATTACTTATCTATTATCTGGCAGTACATACTGCAAGTTTCTTGCGAGTAAATACCGGTCGGAGAGGGGATGCAGGGGAACAAAGGCTAATATGTCATCGCGGCCAACTTAATTGACGCGGTTTCCGCAGCGACGCGGCGGAACGCAGACGTCAGCGTTTCCTCCGCTTACATATTTATACGTAGCGACTAGCACTCCGATGTTCTACCATGAAATAATACGGAGTGCTTTTAATTCCAACGGATGAGCATTTATATTTAATACTTTTTGGTTTATGGCGGTTCGTCGAAGGGCTCGCGGTTAAATTGTTACATGCGTAGGTTAAAGCTGCTTGACGCGGTCGCGCTTAGTTCCAACCAATCAATTTGTATATATAGATAGATTGTAGTAGTATGTATAGATAGTATATATAGATAATAGTATGTAGTATATATAGATAGTTTGTGGCTAAATAGTAATTTGTGTAGATTTCTGTCTGTGAATGGATGATACCACTGAATTGTTCTTCCACTTAAATATAAATCAAACAAAAACCAGTTAGTAACAAGAAATAAAAATGTATAAAACGAACGTATACACTGACATTTACAGAAATATTACAGTCAAATACAAAAGGATATGTGAATGATCAAAGACTCACCTTTACCAGCTATCAGAATTTGCTCCTAAAATAACTTAGTTACGAAAATAAGTACATTTGAAGCAGTCCCGTTAAACCTTGTGATCGATAGGTAATTTGATTCACACAGGTCCGATTATATTTGGTTAGCACGAGTCCCATTCGGTTGCTCACAGTTTATCACAGGTGATTTCAATTAAAAAGCTTTAATCGACCCCGAAACGGTCCTCGAAATCGGTGGCATTTGTAATCACCGCGGCGTGAGTTTATACTCTTTAATAGACTTTGCAGAAGTAGTTTCAACTCTACTTACGGCTAAGATATTTGAGGAAAAACTACCCGCCACCTACCGCAGTAAGTGGTGAAGTTGCCGAACTATGGCAGGCGCGGAGGGCACGGGCGGCGGCGTGGCGTGGCGCGCCGGCGGGCCCACTTGGCGCGATTTAACGTGTTTCATTAAAACGTTTTGTCGGTGTAATCGCAAGTAATTTAAGTGAAGAGAGCCGAGCTTCCGACTTTGTAAGTATTTTGTGTTTTCTTTTTTAATTACTTCGTTTTAACTTTGTTGTCGGGCTTTTAAAAGCTGACTGACAGCCAAATAACGAAGTTCTTTATAACTATTTAGGGTGGATTTAATGAAATTGTGTACTTTTATGCGATAGTGCTTCATTGGATTGGTTATTTGAATGTATTATTAACACATGCGAAAAGTAATCCCTGGCTGAAATTAAATGCCAATAAAATGTTGACCAATATAGTTTTAAATTGTTTAAGTTTGGCTTTTGTGGATGTTAGAAATTTTCTCCCAAGAATATTTTCTAATCTTTTCCAAATTTTTTTGAAATTGGTTCCGTTGTTAAAAGTGGCAGAAGACAAACATATAGAAAATTTATACTTATAGATTTAGCGAAATATCACTTACTAATTAATCCAAGCCATGCTCCGGCACGAATGGGCTGGCTTGACCGGAGTGATACCGCGGCCTGACAGAAAACCGGCGTGAAACAACGCTTGCGTTGTGTTTCACCGAGTGAGTGAGGTTACCGGAGGCCCAAACCCTTTTAAAAGGCGGTCAACGCACTCGTGACTCCTTTCGTGTTGCGGGTGTCCATGTGCGGCGGTTATCGCTTACCGATCCGTCTCGTGATCCGTCTACGCGTTTGTTCCCCTATCCCATAAAAAAGCCGTAAGGCAACTTGTATGCCTGAGAGATATTCGTGTCTATTTCAACTGCATCAGTATGTTCGTATAATGAGATAAAGACTATCAGAGTTCGTAGAAAAAAAACTGAAGTAATTAGATAACGATTTTGACACAACAAAATAACAGACATTGGACCCAGTTTTAGCAACAAAACAACACTAGCAGCGCATACAGCGCTTAATAATTCACGAACTATCAAGATATCCACGTTAAATACAACATCGTTGTGAATGATGTACCTACAGTACGGTGCAGCTTCACTCTGCGGTCGCGGGACTTATGCGCCGCTGGACGCTAGTTATGAGCCCCGTCCCCTCCATAAGTCACTCGTTACATCTGTTCCATCACTCCCCCGCTCACCCTTTTCATTATTTAGCTTAATATACGGAATTAATTTTAAATTTTCGCAACAAATTTTGTAGTAATGTGTTGTTCACTTTTGTCTGTAGGGTGGTTATTCTTGCAAAGAGGTTTCACTACAAGGTATATGACGGTCATCTATAAATTGTAGTACTTAGCAACATTTGTCATCTCGATTTTCTCGATTTATGACACTGAGAATACGCATGTACGTGGGTGATATGGGACCATAAGTTCAGGGAGAAATACCGAATGGTTTTAGTAGAAAATTATGTAATTATACCTTCTCTGTTCCTCAAAGCAAGGGGATATCTAAGTCTATTACTCAATATCTAGAAGGCGCAAGCGCGGATACAAAGTGTAAGATCGGAATTCGATTCTCAGATCTAGCAGTGTTTATGGGTCTATTTTTGACATTGTCAGTAGCAGCTTGTATTAGCATTGATTAGGCAATAGGTTCATCTTCTTTTACATGAGATATCTTACAGGTAAATTGAATATCATATACATTAGAGGGGCTTTAATAACCAATTGATGAATTACAATATGAAACTCTAAATCGTGTAAATTTGTAGGTAGTGGTGTACCAAATACTACCGGTACCTGCTTAACTATTTGCTAAAGTGCAGTGAATCTCGGGAAACCATGTGATGTTATGAGCTCCTGTCCATTCATAAGTCAGTCGTTACAATGTTCTATTGCTCTCCAGCCCACCCACTCGCTGCAAGAAAACCATCCCCTATTGAAATATAGTTTCAAACGTGAATATACTATAGAATAGGGCTTTCAAGGAATAAATAATATAAAAATAAGGATGTCAAAAATATTTTTTATAATGATTATAATATTTTACAATATTTACAATGTTAAAAAATATTAGTCATGATATTTTTATAAGTATTAATACTAGCTTCCGCTCGCGACTTTGTCCGCGTGGAAAAGTTACTTAGTCTTAGCGTGATGGTATATACCCTATAGCCTTCCTCAATAAATGGGCTATTTAACACTGAAAGAATTTTTCAAATCGGACCAGTAGTTCCTGATAATAGAGCGTTCAAGCAAACAAACAAACAAATAAAACTCTTCAGCTTTATTTATATATATTTTTTTTTCTATTTATTGATTAAAACAAGAGAAATATAACATAATTAAATAATAATAATCATACCACACAAACCATTTTAAGTTTAACCGTGGCATGTCAGTCACAACCACTCGGTACATATTCATGTATTTTTGTCGAGGTAATGTCGAATTATAACCTTTTTAATTTTTTTTTTCATTAATAATATTGTGTATTTCGACAGGTATACTGTTCATAATTGTTAGTAGATTAGTATAGATATGTAGGATAGTACCTACTTACTTTAAGAGTTTACTCCTCAGTGCACGATTCCGAATTAAGTAGTTTTATTTTCAATCATGGTTAATAGCCGTAAAAGTCGATAAGTTATTTATATCAAGTAACATATTGATTAATTTTACCACGTTACTTATTTTAGACTAATGTTGAAATAAAAACTTTTTCGATCCAATTACATTACGATCAACAAATAAAAAACTACATCCAAACTCGATAGATGGCGTTGTACCGGTCGGCTAGATCGCGCTATGGTTTCGTTCACACCGCACTACATAACCTACAGAGCGGTTTCATCGGTGTGTAAAATACTGATATTTTTTGGGAAAGAGACTTACAGTCTTCAGACTGTAAGACTTTTAAAGATGTTTGTATATGATAACCGTCAAATTACATTATAACCGTGTATTAAAAATAAATAAATGAAATAAAAGATGACAATATATTAAATAATAATAATATAATAAAATATATATAAAAAAAATAATCAAATGGCAATTAATTTTAAAGCAATTACGTATTACTTTAATGACATTGCATGTAAGATTTACTATTATTATTATAAAATAAGTTATTATTTTTTTAATAAATAATTAGACAATAATAATTTTGGATAATTTATAAAAAAATACTTTCACTAGTATAAAAATACTTTTTACATAATTATGATATAGAACTGTCTCATCAGCCTAGTAGTCGAAAGCGCGACTGTTACGCTAGTGGTCCTGGGTATGGTTCCGAGGGTAATGTTATTGAGTTTTTGTAATATGTAATTGTATGCTCAGTTAATGGCAGGCAATAGCTTTGTTCTCATAGATTTGAAGGGACCTAGACACAAATATATAGGTGAGCTGTGGGAAATACGTGAATTAATTATTAAATTAAATTAGGATTTTTTTCAGTCGAAGTCAAAATACTTTATTTCTAATGAAAACCTACAAGGAATTTTAATACTAAACACTAAGTAATCATGTACGTATAATTATTTATGTTATAGTATTCCAGGCAGATAGCTCACATTACCAATAAAATATAAACTAGAAAAAAGTGAAAACTAGTTGCACAGTTCCAAAAAGTGGATCTTATGGAGAAGAGCCGGCAAGAAACTTCATAGATGAACACAATATTGAGCTACAATACAACTTTGTTTTAAAAAGTTAGAGAATTATGCATTTTAAGATTTACCACGGCAAGAGCTGAACTTTCAGTCTGGTGTTTCTGCAATATTGTAAAGTCAAGCTCTGTCCTATATTCAAATAAAGTTACAAGCCGTTGCTTCATGCTCATGACAGTCATTTTTAAAATGTTTTTTTTTTGTTAACGGGCCCAATAATTATCTTTTTGGGGTGAAAGCATTTTCAATAATGTTGTAGGCAGTTTATATATATGTTGTTATGTTAAATGCTTTTGAATAGGGAATTTCAAAATAATTAATATTTTATTCATGTTTTATATTCCAAAGGACAGAATAAATTAAACCTTTTTGTAATAATAATTTTCCAAGGCGATAGAAGCGTTCTTAAGGAATGTTCAATGGTTCCGTACCTGTAGAGTTTAGTGTGCAATAGACGACATCGTGTTGGCATTTATATTTATGGAAAGCCGTCTAGCGGTCATGTGAGGAACTAAAATCGTACAAAAGTGTAGTGTTCACTATACCTACTCTTGGTGATCAATTAATTAATGTTCTTTTTACCCGAATGCGCCAGAAACATGTAGGTATGTTCGAGTATATGTATAGTACCTAAGTATATTTCTTTGTCAGGCTCTGCAGCCTGACAAAAAGCTCTCTTTAGCTTGAGAGGCGTCGTTAGATTCGTCTCAGTTGTGAGAGTAACACTGCGTACCTATATCAAAATTATGAAAATTAACAAAATATTGAATGTTTTTTTCCACCAAAACTTATCGAGTGGAGTATTAAAATAGATGGAAATAAGATCTTATGAGAAACCATCTCATGCAGTCAGAGGCATCGTTTTAAATTGAACTCCAAAGACCTCCTTACATGCCTCCGACCGCATGAGATTGGTCATCTTAATTCCATCTTATTGAGAATCGGGTTTTTTTATGTTTTTGTTTATCTTTTTTTATAAGAATCTTTTTTCATCCCGAATTTTCTGGGATTACATATTAAATTCCACCACTTTATATGTGTAAATAAATCTTTCTAAAGTTAATTTAACACTAGTCAACCTAGCATTATCTCGAACATAACTCGTACCAAAAACACTGAATAATTCAGCCGAAATCCCTTTTTTAAAGCCTTAAACTAAAGCGGTTTAGGCACTCAATTTATTTTCAACCTTTATAAATAAACCAACAAAATAGTCTACTGTTTACCACCAGTTAGACGACGTATTCGTAAAGAAAACGGAATGTATTGCTTGCCAAGTTTAGGTATGGCGTGACGGGCGGAGCCGCGGTCTGACGTTGTAACTTTTATAACCATTTACACCTGGCGTAGACACGAGAACATATAGAGCTGTGAACCAGATCGTTTGTCAAGATGTGTATGAATTATAGCATTTTGAAACTTGACTTTTTAAACTACGTGATTGGTCTATTAGCCATGAGTGTTGTTGTGGACCTGGGTTTGATTTTCGGGTTGTGTTTAGTACCTATTATTTAGAGTTCCGTTAGAACATTCTCGGGGATCTAGTATCATACATCTACCAGCAATCTGTAGATGTGATATAGTAGCTCAACTCTGCTCATTTCTTCGGGTTAATGTCACTTTAGAGCAAAGTAAAAATAAACCGAAATTGAAAACGTATCTCTTTTTTTATTCTTCATCGTAGGTCATATGCTGCAGTATGTACCTAGTTCGTTAAAATAAAATTAACAAGTGAATCGGACTCAGCATTCCTCTGAATGATGGTTTCTGATAGTGTAGTAAAATAGGTACATAGATTTATATAAATACTAGCTTCTGCCCGCGACTTCGTCCGTGTGAAATAGTTACTTAGTCTTAGCGTAATATATAGCCTATAGCCTTTCTCAATAAATGGGCTATCTAACACTGAAATAATTTTTCAAATCGGACCAGTAGTTCCTGAGAATAGCGCGTTCAAGGAAACAAACAAACTCTTCAGCTTTATATATTAGTATAGATATAGATGAATATTTATTTTTAATCGTCGATTAAGAAGAGATCGGTCTTATTAGCTTATTAAATAAAGCCATCAGCCATTTTCTAATAAGAACATAAATACCATTATTTTCATAACATTGTCGAGGTTACTAGGTACTAGTCTCAACAGTCCGCTCAATATCAACACTTAGGTATAGACTCGACACTCATTTGACCTTACCAATCAATTTAAATAGGTACAATACGCAATTTCTAGGTCAAACCCGAGAAAAGTCTCAACCTTCTGACTTCTCAAGACATTCTTTACTGTGTTGACTATTTATTTCAAGTTAGTGGCTGTATTCGAAGTGTCTCGGTGAGTAAAAATCGACTTACAAAGTAGTGACAACAACAATCATCAATAAATAAACTTGTCTAAAGAAGCACTAATAATAGGATTTTTTACCCATAATAGAAAATTCCCAGTGTTGACGGGTTAGAAATTATTCCTCTCTGCTACTCAGATAGGCATCTCGTAAGGGACGAGAAAATATCTGACCTGCTCGTTTGTAGGACCTCTTGAGATCTGCCTGGCTGGCGACCACCCTTACGTCGGAGTCTGTCGTAAAGCACATTGGTGTGTTAGTAATTTTAGTGAAGGAAAAATTCGACTCGCAGGCAGGATTCGAACCTGCGTCTTCTGGCTAGGTACGCCTGACGCTATGACCTCTAAGCCACCGCGAGTCCTACCTGCCTAGACGCTATGACCTCTAAGCCTCGCGGTGGCTTAGAGGTCATAGCGTCAGGCGTACCTAGCCAGAAGACGCAGGTTCGAATCCTGCCTGCGAGTCGAATTTTTCCTTCACTAAAATAACTTTAAAATCTTAACATGAAAAATGCAAAAAATCTCAAAAAGACATTGGTGTGTGTTTCGACTTTTGCGCGTAAGAGCCAGTTCCCCCTCTGGGGCTCTTTAGGGTCGGAAATGCATCAGCAATTCCTCTACTTGACGATGACTACTTACAACCAGGTGGCTCGTCAGCTCGTTTGCCGACTTGATCAATAAAAAAAGTGCCCCCAATGCGGACAAAAACCTCCCCTGATACCTCCATCTATCTGGATCCTGATAGATGAAATGGTTATTAAAATTATTTCTCATTAATTGAACATCATTAACTGCCTCATTTGTCTAGTAGTCCTAAGCGCGACTGCTACGCTAGAGGTCCTGGGTTCGATTCGCAGATCGAGCAGTGTTATTGGGATTTTCAATGACATTCGCAATAACAGCTCGAAGTTTGGATTTGTGCCCGGTTAATGGCAGTTGGCTCGCCCCTATTACGTGGCAGCTAAATTTATTCAGAGATGTACTACTAATGTGCACCCAAACTGTGGGAGTACATAAGTATACCTCTACCATCTACTTAATTTTTTTTAAAGATAATACTTTTACTTCTCCCATTTCAGTTACAATTTTGAAGTCGGTCGAATTTTTTAAATATTTTTTTTTGGTTTCCTAAACTTAATGACTACCTATGTTTTTCTTTCTTTGGTTGTGGTTTCAGTTATTCGGATGTCTTATATTTTAACTATATTATCATCGCTACAGAACAAACAGCATTTCTTTATAAAATATCTCTAAAATCTTGAGACGAGGAATGCGGTCATCTGAAGCCAAAGTTCCACCTATAACTGAGTAGCATACTTCCTAAAGAAATTGCATTTAATCATATTCAAACCTCATAACTTCGCTTCTGCTCGGTATATTTTATGAATTTCAAACATACTTCTCGTCAACAATTACTTTAATAATAAAAAAGTTCTTATTATAGAATTATACGACAAATACTTTTGTTAAATTAAAAAGTTTTGTAGAAAGTGCCTACTCGTTCTTGATCGGTTCATTGTTGCTGAATTCTTTGCTGCGTGAGTATATTGAGAGTAACTTTTCTTATAAGTTTCTAAAGGTGACATGTTTTGAACAAATACTATTGCTTCTAATAAAATATATTATGTAGGACTGGAACGTGATCAGTGAAAGAGATGAAGTATCATGACTACCAGTCATGATACTTTATGGTATAAGTGAGATAATGAATTAATGTTAAGAATGTATGATTTGTAGACGTGAATAATTTTAAAAGAAAATCACCATAATTGCCAGCCAGCGCGGCAATGCAGCCAGCCTTCTGTATACCCTACCGGACCGTAACTAGTTCAATACGGATTTCAGACATTATACACCGTACCGACGAGAAAAATTCTTAGGCATGCAGATTTCCTCACAGTGTTTACCTTCCCCGTTTAAGCGCTTCATAAGTAATTTATGTACATTATTTCATAAAGTCAGCGGTGTGTGGATTCGGACTCGAAACCTTTCAGTTAGCAGGCCAATAGTCATTCTCCATTAGACCTACTATTTCGAACTGTGCAAATAGTTTTTGACATTTCAAAAGTAGGTAGGTACATGGTCTAATTGAAATAAAAAAATCGTGTTTTAGTTCATATCGCAAGTCAAAGTTTTTTTTAATTAGTATGCCAAGCTAGCAGTTACTATGTTAATTAATGAATTTTAGGTTTTCTAAATAAATGTCATACTTGTACATGAGTCCGACAGATATTGCGAAAAGCGCATCCACCTTAAGTGATTTTTTTCTGATTATAACCCCTATCGCAATTCAACCCATGGAGCTAATATTCTCCATAGTTTTATGACCCAGGGCCGGTGGACAGCGATAGGTACTGTTTCTTTGAACGAGATATCATTGAAACTTTTAATTAACTGAGCATTGTAGATTTGTTACACGAATTATTTTTCATTATTCATTCCTCCGCTATTCATTTCTAGCATTCTATAGACATCCATTAATTTAAGCATTCTATTCATATCTATTAATTTTGTTTTAAATCGATTGATTATTCAGAATATTACTCGGTATTATTAAACAATCTCGGGGTTCTCAACACTAAGGAAACTTAAACACAAACCATTATCTACAGAAAATTTAAATCAAGAATTTTTTAAACCTGTGTTATTTGCCGTAGTACTTAAATGTATTAATCATAGCTACTTTTTTTAATTAATGTCTAAGTGCAAGTCATTGGAAACAATGTTGTTACTTATTATAGGTTTGAAAAATGCCGAAAAATACCTAGGTTAATTAATATCCATCACTTTCTAATATAAATATGGAGTAGTATTTCTAATATAATAAAGGTATGGAGCTGTTACAAAACGTGGGTTTTAGATACTTAGACCAAAGTACTAACCACATATATTGACGAATTCTATTTTATATCAGCTAAGTTTTATACTGCGGCGATGTGAAGGGAAATGTGTAATCATCCCCGCCTAAATAATAGCAATATTAATTAATAACTTGAAAGTCAACACCCTTCACCCTGTCATTAGTTTGAACAGAGACGCACGAGTATATCAATCATTAGTTGCGTTATCGCGTCGGCACACGACGTGCCTTCAACCAACTTCGTCATCTCATGTTTGTGTTATTTGTTGAATATTTCAGTACAACTAATTTCATTAATTTAAACGTACGTACCACCATTTCCTCGCGCACCCGGCTACCTCAACCACCGGTGCTATTTCGAACCTGATAAAAAATTACGCACCTTTTGTTTTTAGTCCGAATTTAACGCTGTAAACTGGATTTTGAAAAGGCCGGGGATCAGTGCGGCTTCGCGCATGCCCACCACCGTTACTTTTCAACCCGAAATTCCTAACCGCGAATTTAATATTTAATCTCACCCTTGTCTAGAACATTTACCGGCCGAGTGTGTCCCGAAATACTTTCCCTATCTGCGGGAGAGGCGTACATTGGTTAGGTACAGTTTTTTAATCGCTCGGCCACCACTTGACGTGCGGTCGTGATGGATGGCGGCCGGTACCCGAGTCACGTTTTGTCATTTTATTAATACTTAAATTGGTCACCCGTGACGCGGACGAAATGTGAAGAGGACAAAGCTTAATACAACACTTTAGTATTTTTGTTGCAGCTCGTTCGACCCCAATGAAATTGGAAACTTGGGTCCGCTGTAATAAAAATTAATTCACACTATTACTCAAACATGGTTGGTTTTATTTTGCCGACACCTCGAATAAAGCGTGTATTTTTCACCAAGAATTTCACTAGGAACATATTCGGGGTGCGGCTAAACGCTGTCTGACAGTATAAACATATCATATAATTTTGAGTATGGAACGAATAACTCTATAATACGGGGTCGCTTCATTTACAAGCCCCCAGCATCATGTCCGGCCGACGTAACTACACAACTAGGTACCTCTCAAAACATATTAGCGAAGTAAGTTAGCAAGCTCAGTCCGCCCTGGGTTAATGGGGTGTCATAGCACATGATGGGTCGCCGCCTTACGAGTTACTAGCTCATCAGCAGCGCCGACGAACACCCTTTTATTGACACTAGTTTTACACTGAAATATGGACTGAACTAACGGGAAAATGGGACAAGCTTTTATGAACATTAATTTGAATTACCTAATTTTCGTGACTTACTTCTTAATGTGATCTTATCGCCTGAAACTAGCATAAATATGACCTCCCCTGAATGGTAGGCAGTAAGGCCAGTAAGTAGCGTTTCAAATACTAGAATAATGTAGATGTAAGTGATACTGAAATATTCATTTATTCATTCTCATTTTCCGGCTGTTCTCTATGATGGAGGTAGAAAAATTATTCGCTACTTATTCCAAACGTAGCTCCCTTTACATATATCTAGGCAGAATGGAAGTACATAATGTATTACTTACCTTCGATTAAAAAGAGAGAAATATTATTTCACGCATTTTTCCGTTGATTGGATATCAAGATACAGAAGTGAAATCTTACTTGCATATTTCTTTACATTCTCGAGGGCAACATTTTCTTTCACTAAAATATAGGTATATCAACTGAATTCTTTACCTTTGCCAATAAAAAAAAACAGATTTTACAGATCTCAGTAATATAGAGTCCAATAAGTTAGGAATCGGTATACAACTCTTTGAATAGAGCAGAGTATTTTACAGCCATTGTCCGATGAGTGGGACTAATGACGTATCATCGCGTGGCTCCGCCCACACGCTCCGCCGATCACTGAACACTTCTCCGTAATAAGTTTATCGACCATCGAGCCAGAGCTCATTTCATCTTTTTAACCGGTTGGGTAGGTAGCATTAATGTTTCGAACTAACCCTACTTTATTACACTGTAACTTTGTTTTCAAAGGTTTAGTGTTTACTTATTTTGGACACGAATTAAACGTGCACATTCAAGTAATTAAATTGACTGATTTCTAAAGCTTACGCGAGTATTAGACATATTGATATAATGAAATTAAAAAACTAATATAACGCGATAGAAACCGTAGTTCAATATAATTAAATGAATTTATTTTATTTTGCAAAACAAATGACAACTCGAATAAACATAAAAATAAAATTAAGTTACTTTTTTAACACTATTCGTATGTAGCAGTGTGAGGTTTCTTGCTTTTTGTCGGAGTTAACAAGTTTGAACTTTAGTTCGGCACTAACACGAGGTGCTCTGGTTCCGAGTTTTCAAAACTGTCAAAACTTGAAATCGGTACACCTTTCAAGAAACTTTGGGCACTGTCAAAAATATCATGTTGTCTCTTGCACGTGTAGCTAGGAAACGCTTAAAAAGTTGATGAAACATGTTTGAGTAGGTAAGAAAGTTTCTCATTTGTGATTATAACTGTCTGTTTTTTCTTTTAATAATGTGTGATATATATTGCTTTTCGTAGTTGTTATAACCTGACAGAGGTCACGACTTTGCTTCGCAAAGGGCGAGAAACTCGTCTCACACATTTTGTCAAGCTTATCTAATAAGTATCTCCCTCACACACCTCGAAACAGTTTCTGTAAATGGACATCATTACTACTACTTCGTTAGAAGGATCAGCCCTCTACGCACCTCAATGAATTCGCCCATCAGCGTGATACAACTTTTCGCATCAAATCGAAATGAGAATTGCATCGAAAAGCTTGCCAACAAGATAATACAATCTGTACCTCATCTTCCGTACAATATAAAACTCTCAACCTGCAAAGTAAATGCACCTTCAAAAAGCGAAGAGTAGCAATGTAGCGGGGAATAATTTTTCCGTGCGATTGCGATGCTATGTTTTGGCGCATCGTTCGACAAATAGCCGCGCAGCGTCGCAGTCCGCAGGGCGGTCCGCTGACGCTACAATATCTGCCGGCGCTCGCTAGCACAGGCACAGAGGCACTAGCAACTTGGAAAAAATGCCGAGATTGGCGAGGAGAGCTCTGCAGCCTTGGGGTGTCGGCCGCCAATTCGCCACGTTGCAACACGGAGATTGTACCGTCTGTTTTGTTTGCCTCTTACCGTCTTATTTCCGACTGGCGAAATTGTATGAAAGTGCATCTGACTTCAAATTGTTATTCTGTGACTCCAAAATTTTCTCACAAAAAACGAAGTTCTCAAGAACTCAGATTACAAACGAAATAAAAAAGCGGAACACAAAGAATAAAAACGTGTGACCGCAATTCAAGTCTCGGATTTTTCAGCCGCAAACGATAGTTAACGCTATCTAGTTAGTAGTTAAATAGCTCATTCTCATTCTTGGAAACGTTCCCTAACGTAATAAACGACAAGAGTAGGAAGCTTCGCGTGAAAGTTGAGAGCGTATGCTATCTCATGCAAATTACGGCAGATTTATCATAAGACGTCTCCGTAATTGCGACGTGAGGAGATATGGCGGGAGCGCTTAAAGCCACTCTCCAGAAAAAAGGCAATTAAAGGGATAAACTGGAGCAGTTAGGTCGGGCGTCACGCTTGCGATATCTCTGGAGAGGTGGCGCGGTGCGGTGGCGTGGCGGCGGCGTAGCGGCAGCGTGCCGCGTGCGTGCTCGCGCGCCTCCCGCCTTCAGACCCCACCGAACATGTAAAGGGCGTGGAGCAATATCATAGACTACAGACTGGAGACGGGGGTGGAACATCCGCCACTGACGCTATTGCACTTGAAGCTTTACAGCTAAAAGCAATACAGTTATTTGATTTAAGTCTGGTGTGTACCACCGCCCTGCGCTGGATTGTGTTTGTTCTGGTTTGGCAGATGTCAAAGTTGTATGTTTTGAAACAGAGCCTCACTGTTGTTTGCCATGTTTGTTTCGAGATAGATGGTATTAGTTACCTATATGTGGTATATTAAAGTTTGTGCATTATCCTGTATATCTACAGTAGCTAAACCACATATCAATACTGCACATGCATGGAATAACACTAATGACATTCATTATTAACGGATTAACTGAACCAACTAATCTGTTTACTCTGTCATTATATGGAGTTGCTGTTTTGAAACATGCTGTAGTTGCTTTGTAAGTAGGTTATTATGGGAGCTTGCTTAAACGCCACTGAGAGTCCATCTTTGATAACCAGTTCCATCAAAATAATCATTTGGTAGTACGATATGTGACATTCAGTACGGTAATTAATGCAAATCAATGGTTGGACGTGCGATTGATTCGAGCCTGCCGGAAAGCTGATCAATTACGTTAATGAGCTCCTGAATCCATATCGCTGACGTTTCAATATTATGCTAATGCTTACGGTTATTTGCTGAGTAATACCAGCGGGCATTCGCTAGATATGCACCTTTAAGTTTCTGAACAATTCCCCGATTATTTTGTATCCAATCGGCTGTGATATTTTAAGGGGTTGCGGTAATGAGTGTCTTGTGTTTATGCAGTTTAGTTTACTTTGCGATGTGTGTTTTGTTTGGGGAGCAGTTTGTAATGCATATTTTTATTTCAATGATGAATAATGACATGTTAGTATTTTATCAGGTTTAAAGAAACCTGTCAATTATCATATGTTTTTTTAAATAAAAAAACATGTTGTCATTGTTTTTCCCACGTTGTTATTTTATAATTGTTTATGTTGACAAACGAGCAGACGAACCACCTGAGGAAGTAGTCATCGCCGCCCATGGACGACTGCAACACCAGAGGAACAGCTGATGATCCCTTACTGAGCCTTAAGAGTTTATGAGAGTACACTGGCTCAGACGTGGAAAATTATAAACTCCACGGCGCTTTACAGCAGACTCAAGACGTAAGGGTGGTCGCAAGCCAGTCAGACCCCAAGACCCTTACCACGGAGCAAGTCAGATATTTTCTCACGTCTTACGAGATGTTTTGTGAATGAGATATTAGTGAGTGAGATACATAGATGACTTCTAAAATGAAATTCAAAGAAACCGCTTATCATGAAACTAGTAGTCAATGTTTTGTGTATTTTTGTTGTCCGACATATTTTGTTCTAACAGAGCACAAAGCTGAAGCTATTATCGACACCACTAGCTAAAGCCGTATTCCATATCGTAAGCCGATCAATGGCTAATGAGCCCTAGGTGTATCGAAACTGTTCCAATATTATGTAAATGCTATCAGCTAGTCGCCTGAAAGCCTTCGCCGGCCGTCTCTACTAACATTACTTAACGATAACGAAAGCCTTCACGATACAGAATAGGTATATTTTCATAATTTTAATAGAGCAGCGTTTTAAATAATTGTATGAGAGTATTTTGTTTCGAAAGCTCTTAATGGGTCGAAATATATATCTACGTAAAAATAAAATTCATATAGAAAAAATTCGGCAGGCAATTTGTATTGAAGGAAACCTTGAAAGGAAATGCGATGTCGTGATGTCGTGAGTTCGACTCCATGCATGTATCCAATGTCTTTGATACAACCCATAAATATTTGGAAGTTACTACTAGCCTAGAATTTGGCGGAAGTATTGAAAAGAAAGTGAACAAAAAGTATTGTCATATTTATTTATGTTTTTATGTTTATTATCGATTCGCTCTGTTTAGATGTTTAACTGCCTCATTAGCCTAGTGGTCTTAAGCGCGACTGCTACGCTAGAGGGTTCGATTCCCAGGTCGAGCAGTGTTCGGAGAATATAGGTGTGATAGTATGTATGTTTAATTGTTTATGTTACATACTCAGTTTTAAAAATTGGGCTGTATTATTTTTAAAATAGACTAAATCGGTAAAAATATTTGTCATTTTACACTCATATGTTACACAGAATAGCATCAGATTGGCATCATTTAGGAACTTACGCTTCTGCTTAACCCTTCGGAGAATGCGAGCGTAGTGGTATTTTATTTAATAGGTACAGTAAAAGACAACAGATTAAGTATTATACCTACAGTATTCAATCAGAGTATTCAACCTGAAGTTCAAATTAAAACTATACACATCATTCACACGATCTTTAAAACTTCAGTGATCTAAGGCAAGCAATGGGAAAAATAATTAGTACCTACCTATGGTGTGATAAACAAAGATATTTTAACGATTTTTCTCTATCAGAACACTGCATCCTACGTAACCTTTTATTTTCCTATCAATAACATAATCCTGAAACCCATCAAAGATAAAATAAATAATCGAAATCCTACGAGAAGACATCAAAACTACCTCAAACGTCGGAAACTGCGGGCCCACTTACAATATTCCACTTACGTGCCATAAACTGTATCAAACAAATAAAGGACTACTATAAGCGTTCTGTTGGACGTAATATTATGTTAGTAGTCATAAAAACTACGCGGATTGAGTGTAAACAAGGGCTGGGTTAAGATGTAGGAACCGCAATGCACCAAAATGACGTGGCTTCTTGTAGGGCGACACTGACTGGCTCGTTTATCAAAGTCAATATCGTCTGTCGGCGCGTGTACCTACATGTATAGGTTGCGTACATATTATTGCACGCGTGTGTACTTGGGATCATTGATTTTGATGTCTTGGGGACAGTTTTTGGTAAAGTTAGGGTTTGAGAACCATTTAAGACTAGCTGTGCTTTTGAAATGTATATAAATAAAGAGTTCATCATCAATAGTTGCATATTTTATTTTTATTTTTTATAACTTACACATGTGACATTGAAATAAAACTACTATTGAATGTATAGTACGCTATGTAGCTACGCGTAAAGTGTCTAATTGAATGTATGCTGTAATAGATCAGAAACTTCGGGATTTCCAATTTATCAAAGATACCGGGATAGAATCTATAAAACCTTGTTTTTCTTTCGCAACTTTTGGAAATCATGCCCGTATTGATAGTTAATTCTCATTTGCTTAAAATGTGAAGGAAAACATCGTAAAGGAACCAGAATGCCTGAAAGATTTTCTAGACTTATTATGAAGTCAAGAAAAACTGTGATAGCCTAGTGATATGACCATTGGACTGCCAAGTCAAAGGTCTCGATTTCGAATCCAAGGCACGCACCTGTGACTTTTAGTAGTCATGTGCGTATTAATAGTTAATTATGAAGTCTGCCAACCCACATTTCGCCAGGTATGGACTGTTAGCTGAACGACCCGTACCCAACAATAAGAAGTAAAATTTTAAATGCCAGAAATTTGTAAAATCAGTAAATATATTAGCTATGATCATTAGAGATAAAGCATTAGCTATGATCCTACTAATATTATAAAAGTAAAAGATTGCGAGGAAGTATGGATGTTTGTTTCTATTTCACGCTGAACCGATCTAGATAAATTTTGTCACGGAGATAGATTTATAGTGTGGAATAACACATAATGGCTACTTCTTGTAGCCAAACTGACCTGAATAGGTCGGACCCAATTCTTCGTCCACGCATAAAACGAAGTCACGTATTATAAAATAATTATTTCATTTAAGTATACCTACAGATCAATTTAAAACAAAACTGCTTTAAAACCGCCAAGATACTTTAATTTCTTTATCGTGAGGTATCTTGGCTTTATTAAAAATGGTCTAAATAATTTTCTCATTCTATATTAAAATAGCCTGATTTATCAAAAGTAAACCTTTGAAAACTTCACTTAATATCATTTTGATAAATTCTTAGGATTAACTTTGACTTCAAATAACTGGAATGATATAAGTTCTTAGAAAATTATTATATTTGGGATGGTATTCTTGAAATAACAAAAAAATATATGATTTACGTATTTTACGTACAAAAGAAAAACTTTTTCTTTAATACATTTAACTTTTCATCTTAGTCTGAGAAAATATATTTATCAAAGTTAGATAGAATATTGCAGTGTTACTCTTAAAAATGGAAAAGGTGTCAATTTTTATGATATATCAATTTGTATGATATCGAAATCTGTATGGATTTCTATACAGAAATATTTTTCAAATAAATCGACATTTAAAAATAATACCATCACGCCTGTATTCTCCGAAGGGTTAGGCAGAGCCGTAGGTACTAATGTGCACCTACAATTTGTCGGTATATTTAGGTCCCATGTAATAGGGAGCCTATTGCCAATAACCGGGCACACACAAATCCAAACTCTGAGTAGCAACTGAGAACTTCACAGAAAAACACAATAATACTTTGTTTGACATAGGAATCGAACCCAGGACATCTAGCGTAGCACTCAGGACCGGATATTAGTCGTATTGTGTATTCCTACTAGAAGATTATACATTGAGTATTTAACACATTAAGTATGTGTTGATTTCTGTCACTTACGCGAATATTAGACATTGAAATGAAACTACTTTTTACGGATTTTATCGTGTTGTGTTCCGAAACGTCGGGAATTAAATAATATAAATACAACGCGATAAAATCCGTTAAAAGTAGTTTCATTTCAAAGTGTGTGTTATTCCGTGATCATAGACTATATATCCTCTAAGATGACTTAACTTTGTGACACATGACTTAACCTTGTAGAGTAGGTAACCTCTTTTAAAAAAAAAAAATTAATGCTGTACGTAACACAGTCACCAATTGTCAAATACATCATAAAGAACGAGAAATTGAATAGGCTGCTGCATCTAATATGAGAAATTTTAGAATTGCTCCGGATATATTTATTGATGTCGTAGGTACTAAAGGAAGGTTAGTAGGTACCTACCTTAAGGTATAAACTAGTCTTTATCCCGGTTCGAAAGCTCCCGCGGGACATATAACTAATAAATATCCGAAATTTATAAGAGGCGTCGAGTGAAGCCGTAGATAAAAAATTGCTTCGCACAATCGTATGATTTTTATCCAAATCATAAATCTTTGTAACAACATTTTGTGCTTGAGATTTATATTTATAAAGCGAATCTAAAATATATTCGTACATAGTAAATAGCAGCGCAGATTCAAGATGTTATGCTAATATTGTAAATATTATTTCTGAGCTTGAAAACGTAATTGAAACCGCGACGACTTTCTCGGAAAATACATTATAATTAAGATTTTGATACAAAGAACAGGTTTATTCTACAAGTAAATTTTGAATAGCTTTCCAAACTATGGCAGTTCTCTTGCCATCACATGTCGGAAAACTTATTTGAATAACAACGCATACAATAAACGCTCCCGTGCATAACGCTACGAAGGCATTTGACAGAAACAGAATAACCCGCCCTGTATCGCAAGAAACAATACAACGCGCAATACTGACATAAATCAAATTTTTGTATTCGTACGGACTCGATATTTCTGATATTAAAACGCAAGTCACGGCGGGTCGCACGTCTCGCAAGATCGCCGCCGGTACAGACGGCAACTATTAAAAATAGAGAACACTCCTGAGCGTATTTCAGTTGTCATATTTCACGGTTTGGCCGAAGCTGTATAAACACGTTCCCCGTTCAATCATCCAGCGATAGGCGGCGGCGTTGCGAATAAATCAAGTCTCTCACTTTTTCACCTGCCACACACAAAAGCTTTCGCACTGAAACTTGATTCGGGTTATTTCTGACGAAATATCAGCCTATTTGTTATACTATTGATACGGACGCACGTGCGCCGCGTAAGTTTGTACTTGTTGACGAGAGGGGATTGAGTGAAAATTGCTTTCCGACAATGTGCATAGAATTTTATGGCGCCCGCTGCCGACTCACGTGGATGTTACGCTTTTTTCCATGAAAATAAGTTCTGATTTCCCGCAAAGGGTATATAATATGATCGTTTCAATACAACTGAAATATACTATAAGGCGGACAAGTACTACACAGGTTTTTCTTTAGCCTAAATAAACAGTCGTACAGTTTGAGTAAACTAACATGACCCGATGAGGGAACTACTTAATCATTCTCTTTTATCGGTAGATATTTTTAATTGTATGTACCTAATATATGATAAACTCATTTTAGAAAGAAAATAATACTAGTATAAGGCACACATCACAACGTAAGACATACATACATAACTTATAAATCATCCATCTTAAAAATAACCACAATCTTAAATGTAAAGAGCTTCCTCACGTAACGTAAAAAAGTATTTACTTTATCACAAGCATAACAATAACTCAGACAAGTCGTTGATACTGACAGTGTATCGCACGATCGTAAATATCACACTCCAACACCTCACAGGTTGTCATAATTCAATTATGGCAAAAAAACGCGTCACGTATCGTTGGTGATAGCACAATCTTCGCACGATCTAGCTAAGGAAGCTGTGAGGCATCTCATTGCGGCGTCGTAAGTGCCTATTTAAGGCTACGTAGCCACTTACGTCGACGGGGGTCGATAGCGTAATCCGAATCGAGGTGTATTGTGCGTCCCCGCACGGAATACTGCCGCGGCGCCAAGCCGACTATTCCGAGAGCCTATAATCTTCGCCGTAAATGGATTTAATGCAAATTTCTCTACGGTCGTTTCAATGGGCTGATAAAAATACATACTTAACTCCTTTTGTGTATTTCAAATTGTTTTCTGCCGCTTTTAATGGTTTCAGATTAAAATAATATTTTATTTTCGGACAAATTGCATTGATGAAAATTAAATAATTACTGCAATCAATTATTCTAATAAAAATAATCGTTAGTGTGTCGTAAATATTTTCTGCTCATTTTGAAGAATAGGTATAATGTTAACATTTTTTCACCTAGTTGCTGAGAAAATATCTTCCATCTGATTTCTGATCATATGGCTATCTAAGGCTAGTCTGTGTGTCAAGAAAGTATCTAAATAGTTTCGCCATACGAATAATTATTTTCTGACTAAGAAATAATAGGGATTAGTAGCTCTAACAGAATCTCTACCAAGAGCTCTCCTACTTTGTGGATATCTCATGATATTATATTTATTGTATGCTGATTTTAGTTTCTCAAGTGCACCTAGAGTTTTCATAATTAAAAAAATACAAGAGAGTCTAGCGCCTAGCGTCTATTCTCCACTCAACTCCTCTTAGATGTATAAAGTAATAAAGAAATATGTACGAAATATTAAACAGATAATGTTTTCCCTAAAATATAAATTGAAATGGAACAACCTAAATTTCAATCAAAACTAAAATGAAACATTGTAAACCATCAGTTCGGTCAAATAACACATAATCGTTTGAGGGGAGCCCTATACATAACCGAGTCAAATTTACATAAACACAACTCTGTCTTGCGGCTGTTATCATTCAATTAAATAAGATTTTGCGATACCAAAACCACACCTGCTCTTTAGACTGGAAATCTAATTCGACTTGACTTAACAACTAACCATTTTTGGGGGAATTCGAAATTTGAAATTTCAATTGTTTTGCTGATAAATTGGATGTCTTCTGTCTTTAAACGAGGGATTTTGATAAGTTTATTTTTTAAATAGTTTCGAATGAGCAATGACCGTAATTGATAAGGAGAAAACGGACAATAAGTACTACAGAAATAATGACTTAAAAACTCTGTGGCACGATAATAAAATAAAATAAAAACTACAACTGAAAATAATGTTTGTTTTGTTTTTCGTGAATGATAGCAAAGGCTAAGTTATTTTATATTTAAAGTATTAAAACTTGATTTAAATTTTTTTTAAAAAATACAGACATTAAAGAAAATGTCTTTCGAGTTTAAAAAGGAGCTCACGTGCCTCTTCGGTATTATCTATATTCACCAAAATTACTTTAATTACTGATTTCTGATACTTACGCGGATATTAGACAATTTCAATAGCTACTTATCTATGTTTGGCAAAGTAATATATTTTGAAATTTTGTAACATTTCCTTGATGGCTCCCTGTCCATGTCTCAATGTCTGTCCCGCATTGCGTTAGACACAGTTAGGTGAACTTAAGCCTAACAGAAACATGCAATGTCAAAGGAGCAGTAGGATAAATGATCTGTTGAATAATATGAAGATTCTGAAAACAAAGTTAAGAATTTACAAGTAGGCTACCGCAAACGATTAAAATGGTAAACTGAATGTAAAATGACATTTAAACATTAACTTTATTATATTCTGAAGAGAACGTTTCATTTCACGTTCCTACCATACGTTAAGAGTAATATATTTTAAAATACTGTTGCATTTATAGTAAATGTTCGGATATTCTTAAAATTTAATTAAAATTTGCGCAAATTGTTTATCACTTCGTGTATTTAAGCGGTTTTTGCTTCTGAAACAGGTGTGATTAAAAATGTATGTCATTATATTGTTACTGTAAAACGAATAAAAGGATATAATATACTGGCTTCTGCCCGCGACTTCGTCCGCGTAGCGTGATGATATATAGCCTATAGCTTTCCCCAATAAATGGTCTATCTAACACTGAAAGAATATTTCAAATTGGACCAGTAGTTCCTAAGATTAGCGCGTTCAAGCAAACAAACAAACAAACTCTTCAGCTTTTTATATTAGTATAGAGTATAGATTAAAATAAATAGAACAAAAACAAGTTATATTAACTGTTTTTACTGCGACCTTTTAAAAAAATCATTTATCATTTAAAAGAAAAAAGGCCAAGAGTCGATTTACACTTTAAAATATCGAAATAAAATATTTTTTTGAAATTGTTTGTAATATGAATACCTACCTAAAAGAATAGAATATGAATAATGAAAAGAAATATGAATAATAATGGAAAGACATATGAATAATAATGAGTTGAATTTCAATAAGTATTCTAAAAATAGTTATTGAAATTGAAATTACTTTTTTGAAGCAAATAAAAAATAATCCATCCTGAAATATGTTCCATAGCGAGATCCACAGCCACAGCATAAACTCATATATAGGTACTCAACCTAAGTGCTGCCCAAAAATGGTTAAAACGTACCGCATCGCATACATTACGCAGTGAGTAAAGTGTGCCCGATCCAAACACACTAAGCGCGCATCAGACGGTATACATCCAGTAATCAATGACTACGTATCACTCAAGCATCAGCATTGCGGGCTCGTCGATCCACCAGACGATTTCGCTTACATTAATCTTATCAATTCACAACGGCAGCTTACCCACGTTGCTTAGAATTTGAATGCCGCATTCAGGGGTAGCGGTATGTGTTTCGCCCTATGCACTCATACGTGTTTGCAATGCGTAAACGTGCATAGACTTGGGAGATTTGTGCGTGAAAGACAACGGATTAAGAATGTTTGCGAACTTGATATTGTTTTGATGCAGTATTTAGTTGGATTTCATAGACAAGCTATATTTTCTTTAGATATGTACCTAGTTTATTGAAAATGAGATTTAATTTGTTTATCCCACAAATAATTGTAAGTGATTTATCACATTCAATGAACACAATGAACTGTTTCGCGAATCCTACCTGAAAATAAATTAATTTCACGAAAATCCATATTCATTTGGAAATTCAAGATGAAACCACAGTATAAAATAATGACAAACAGTTGACCAACTTCGGCCGTTCCGCGCAATCAAGTGTTTAAAGCGAATATGTTGGTGAATGCATGGCAAAAGACAGGTATGAAAGTGCGGATGTACTGAGGGAGCCAATCAGTTCTATTTGCATTTCAGTAGTCACCATTAAAGCGAAGCTCTCGCCGTCGAATGCTACAACCCAACACTGAATTTGTGAATGAAATTCTGTCGAAATGTATTTAAAGCGTTTATTAACTGCGTGCCAAGCCAGAAGCGTCCCGGATAATGAAGCTTTTGCTATCAACTCTAAATTGTTATTTAACTTAGTAGTTCTGATGCATTTACCATTGAAATTCACGCTTTGAATGATATTGTTAATATAAATGGCGGCAAATGCATTTTATCTGCCCTAATTAAGTGCGTTAAGTATTCAAATGTGAATATTTATTTACGACTAGCTGTTGACCATTATTTTACTCGAATTCCAAAGCACTTATTAAGATAAAATAAAACCTATGTCTATTTCCAATATCCAATGTGCCAAAATTCATTAAAATCAGTACAGCGGTTTTGGCGTGTAAACTTAAGAAATAAACAGACAGATATAATTAAATTCCCATTTATAACATTTTGTTGCTACCCACGGTGTCACTCACATCCTAAGAGACTTTTTGAAACAAAGGTAGCCTATGTTCAATCTATCTCATTATCAAAATATCATCAAAATTAGTTCAGCATTTCATGCATAAATCAGACAGAAACAGAGCTACTTTTGCGTTTAAATATTATTGTAGTGTAGATTAAGTTGAAATTGAGTTTGAATGAAAAGAATTCAAAGTAGTAGAATCTGCTATTAATTGTGGAAAATGCGCATAAATATTGCAAGTAATTACAATAAGAAGCGGGATCGTGGAAAATCACTGGGTAGCGAGTTGCAATTAGCGGACGAACACCCAACGGAAATAAATAAGGATATTAGCTTCTCCGCCGCAGATCCGACTCAGGATAAAAATTTTATTATTGTATTCACTTATATAGTTACGCGCGTACATGTTTTTCATTTAATATGGACTGAAAGGAGAATTCAGAGCGATAATTCTGGAAAAAATATAACAGCACGGCTGCATTTCCTGAAGGGTTAGGCAGATGTGTATGTATAGCGACAGTTCGAGGGTATGTTTAGGTCCCATATAATGCGAGCCTATTTAATTCTCATAAACTGGACACAAATCTGAACTCAAAGATGCTACTGAGAATTTCTGAAAAACCTAATAACAATTTGCTCGGCCTGGGAATCGAATTTGGGACCTCTAGCGTAGACAACTATGAGGTAGATTTCTGAATTGGATCATTATTTCCGGAGATTACCTATACGAATTAACTATAGATTGAATTCCTAAAGTATATCCGGTTTGTACCTTGGATACGAACTTAGATATTTTTATAACAGAAATGTTTCTCGCGTGACATATAAAATGCTTCCATTATTTTCTTTCAATTACATTATTAAGTGTTTATTTATCGTTTTAGCTGGATTAAGCTGGACTACACTGTCTCTCAGTAAATACAATGAGGAAAAGAACTCGAATGAGTCTTTATCTAATCCCAAGCTTAAACTGTTGACGAACGCGCTTAACGAAATTGGTTACTTAATATATTGATACCTATGTACTACAAATATCTATTTCAAGAATATTATAATAACATAAATAATAAGATTGGCGTAGTGACTGAGCAATTGTGTCTGTTACACTAAGTACTCTTAAGAAGGTCTATCTAGGAAATAAATTTTATCAGAAAAAGAGATAACGAAAATTTCATCCAAATTGCTAAACATACCGTAACTTACCTTGGGAGAGCCATGGTTCGGCTCGAATGGGCCGAACCATAGCTCGACCGGAGTGACAGCACGGCTTCTCAGAAAACCGGCGTGAAACAACACTTACGTTGCGTTTTGCAAAGTGAGTGAGGATACCGGAGGCCCAAACCTTTTTAAAAGGCGCGCAACGCACTTGCGACTCCTCAGGTGTTGCGGGTGTCCATCAGGTGATCCGTCTGCTCGTTTGCCCCCTATCCCATAAAAAAACATACACAGAAAAATACAGTAGAATTGAGAACTCCTTCCTTTTTGAAGTTGATTGAAGATAACAAGCAGATAGAGACTTCAACTCCAAGTTCAAATATTTTATTATAGCGTCTATGAAACGTCATAATACTGAAACTACCTTACCTGTGGAGACTTTTTAATAGCTATATATTGCTACTTAATTGTTATTTCTAGTTAATTAATTGATAGTCTTCCTAAAAGTTATAAAAAAAAAATGAGAGACATTCACATAAAAATACAGTCGGATTGAGAATTCCCTTCTTTTTTTTAAATCGATTAAAAAAAACAAGTACAGACTGACAACGCATCTTTATTCGATGCAAAACAAAAGCATAGTAAAACGTGAGGTGATTATTATAGTGAGTGTGTCGTTATAGTGAACGATCGAAGGAGTGGGTAGGAAATGGCACGCGGGACCCCTCCATGATTAGGTCGGGGACTGCAACGGACAACGCCTATCCTCTTTTAGATAGAGAAATATTGTTTCGGATTATGACTGTCTTTTGTGATTGCTGGACCAACTTATGTTATGACTCAATTAAAAAAAAGTTTGGTAAGCCGATTATACGTTTGAAATTCTTCGTTTCCGATTTTTGTCTGATTGGAACAAAAGTTTGGCTAAAACAACATGGTTTCTTTTTCAGAGTTAGTTAAAAATACTGATTAATTTTTTTATGGTTAACAACTTTTTGATACGGTTACAATGAAGTACGAATTAAATCGGATTTTTAATATATCGATTAGTACCGGCTGGTATTCTTTGTCATATCCCATAATCTGATTATTACTTATCGTAGGTACTAATATCCTACATCGTACTATAATATTATAAAAGTTAAAGTTTGTGAGGATGAATGGATGGATGTTTGTAACTCTTTCACGCCAGAACGTCTTAACAGATCTGGATAAAATTTAGCACAGATATTTTAGACAGATTTACACATGGGCTACTTTTTTATCTAGGTCGGACCCAATTCTGAAGTCTTCGCATCCGAAGTCGCAGGCATAAGCTAGTATTAAATACGCGATGAGAAACTTTGAACCAAGCATATTGCGTGCATGGCGTGGTGTGAGATTGTTATTTAGTTAAAGTTTATATGAAGGACATAATATTTTTATAATAATGCTTAAAAACATATTTAATTAATAAAAAAACATTACACACACTACCATGCGTTTGACACACATATACATACATTTTGTTTATGTTAACGTATGAAGGTTGAAAGTATGGAGTATATTATTGCAGAATTTCGAGTACCTACATTGAAGCAGGAATATATTTTAATTGTATAAAAAATACTGTTTATGAAGTTGTATGCTTGTTAATTTTGTGTTCACAACTAAAATATTAATTTCTCTACAAATTCGCACTCGGCTTCTAACTGAATACAAACACGCTAATTACTGACCATTTCAATACGCCCAGGGCAGTGCAGTTCCAATTCCAGCTCATACTTGAGAAGGTAAGCGTTCCGGCAGAGCTCTTCGTTTTATTCAACAGCCCGGTCCCTAACGCTTCTCTTCGCTAAAACCGATTCCTTGTTACTTGATTTCTGCATTTCGAAAAAGCGTAAATATTTTCCTCTTGGGTGCTTTTGCAGCTATGGAGAATTCAATAGCCGTGCAACATTTCGAATTATTAAAATGTAATATTACGTTATTCATTTCGCCCGTATAAATAAACGTATATTTTATTATTCATATTTTTTTATTCGGTGTTGTGCGGAAACATTTTTGTTGGAGCCTAAAATAACATTGAAATCAATATAAGGACTAACGCTTTGATGGCTGGTGGATTATTGTGTTATCAATGAAACGGCGTGATGAATCACTTTTTGCCGTAGTAAAACCAATAGTATTTTCCCGGATAGTTACGCCAGGTAAGTGCAATTTTGTATTGCTTCACAAAGTAAATTTCGAATGCGTTCCACGCTTGTTTTGCACTTTTTTCTGAAGCTTGCAGCTTTACGTAGTGCAATTTAGTTTTCGTTTATAGAATCTAAGGCTGTATAACTTTTAAACACTATAATTACAAAATAAACTACTTATAAGTAAAATTACTACTATAAATTTTGGTTGAGTTAGCCCGGTGCAAGAATGTACAAAAGCTACCATTATAATCGATAATACAAATCCGGAAGCTTTTGGGTATATTATGTATTTGGTTATAAATCAAATCCTAAAAGTTTTAGGTAATTACGTTAGAAAACAGGGCGGCAGAATTGATTTAATTTCGTTCATAAGCAATGGCTGTTTTGGTATAAGAGCCTATACATCAAGGGCTCCAGCGAAAGGCCCGGTGAGCACGCATTTCATTTGAGTAAGTGGTGAAGTGGGGTCGTGCCCCAGCCGCAACTTGTGCTCCGCAACCTTGCCCTTTTCTAATTTAAACACTGCTCAACCGTACGGTATGCGAAAACAACATTCTTTAAAAAAAAAAACAAACAGAAACGCATTTTGCACATCAACCAAATAAAGGCTTGGATTGAAAAGCTATCAATCCAATTTAGCTTTTTGCCAGTTTTAATAAAAATTGAAACATATTTCGGTTTCTGGTAAAAGCTAAGTACATTTGGGGCTTTTCCTATGTTTTTTTTTTCTTTTGTAAGAGATTGCGCTAAGTGATCACATTTCGATATTAAACCATTTGCCGAAGGCCGGTGCCGGCTACGTATTTCATTTTACTGAGTGTCTGACGTGAATTTTGGAGACTTGCTTTTTGTCGAAATTATTTTCCAATCTTTTTATTATATCTAGTGTCAATTTTGCTGTCTCCTTTTTATCAATACCGTTTTTATTCAACGCGTCTTTTTTGCAAACAAGATTGATTATATTTCCGACAGCCTATGCGGCGTAAGTGGTTTTTGTCAAAATTTATTATCGCTGTGGAATTTAAATTGCGTGTAACACAATACAATATTTTAATTTATTCCAGAATTAACTTTCGAATTATCATTTGTACTTGCGTAATTGTTCGGGTCGTTGGATTTGCCTCGTTTTACACAAATCTTCCCATTACAATAGACCCAAAACCTTAATCCTAGCAAAAACGAGCCTCACACATTTGCATAACTACGTACGAGTTACGTGGTACAGTAAAAACTTCATGATTATGCCTGAGCTGTAATCTATTATTTTAGAAGTTCCCTGTTTGATGTTAAAATTAGTGAACTTCGAAATGAACTTTGACGTTAAATAAAAGTCTTTATTTGCGAGTATCTCGGCTTGAAATAGTGAAGTTTTGATACGATGAAAACATTTTCATTTTTTCTCTTCTCTAGCTTTTAAATTAATTACATCAGCGTATTTCTTTTGATATTCATTTTATTTAGAGTAGGGTTGGATTATGCTGCACCTAGCAATTTGTTTTTGGAAAATATTAGAATTCAGTGCTCTGCATTCATGTAACAAAATAGAATGATGATCTCTTTCTCTATGTGAAAGAGGAAAGTGTAGCTCGTTACCTGCTTGATCTAGCGTGTTCTTTATCGTGATGTGTTATTTTGTCGAAATTAAAAGAAATATTCTTAAGGAAATTGCGTTTTAACATACATACGTATAAATAATTTAAAAGCACACACATAAATCTATTTCCACCAAAAAAGATTTGAAAAGCGAAACATCCCTACAAGGTAGGCAAAATAAAAATACTGTATGAACAACTCAAGCACAACCGAAGATGTTGAAATATGAGACAGAAATTACGTAGCGTTTATTTTATGATGCATTTCATTTTGTTCTCGTACTTGCACAAGTAGCTCCACTGTTGTAACAGCATTCGGAATTGAAACTTGCAAGATACTTTCGTGAAGTTCCTTCGCTATACAACTCCCGACTCCTACACTCATTAAGTTCATTAACAAGATTCAACGTCAGTATTTTTGATGCTCTCAGCTCGCTTTCAATATTTTCTATTCGTATAATTCACTTTGTGTTCTGCCCGACGTCTGTGTAAGCGAAAATATTCCAGAAACGCTTTGAATGTCGATGTTTTATGTTTGAGGTAAATAATTTAAGCACTTGTGAAAACTTCCTCCTCTTGATTAACGGGGCTCAATTAGGTACTTAAAGTTCAACATTTCCAACAACGCTGCCGTGTAATTGTTAAGCAATGTTCATCAGCTGCTGAAACAAAATTCTAAGTACAACGTTTAAAATAATACTTAACTCCCTTTTATTTAAGTATGAAACATTTCAAAAAGGACCCACCATTTCAATCTGGCAAAGTGCATAATTTAAAGAAACCGCAACGAGAACACAGTAAAATGAATCTTGAAAAATCTTAGACACGTAATACAATGCCTGGATTTAGACTCAAATTTCAAGATTTTAAATATTACAATGTACTTCGTCGAACTGCAGTGCGGGCTCTGTAAATTCCATTTAGCTAAATAGCTTTTGAGAGAGATAAGAATCTACCATACAATGCTTGCCTGCTTCGAGCGGGAAACTAAGAAAATTGAAAAGAGAGTCGCCAAGTAAGACTGCACCGTCAATGGTCCGATTTCAGGAACCCGAGATTTCGAATTACTAACGTCGTAAAAATTGAGCGGCTGTAAACACTCGCGAAGTGAAGGTTGGTCCACAGATTTTGTCAGATGGGCTTATCTGTGCCAATCTTGGTTTTAATAAGTACATAACGTTCTTGAGATGTACCTGTGAGCGGGAGATTTACATAATCATTACCATATCTAGCGCAGTGAAGCGCGTATTATGCCCGAGAGGTTAATAATGCTATTTTCTCGCCACGTTTTCACGTCGCTATTACACGTTATCGACCCCCTTTATCTGCGTCGTCATTGTTACTAGCCACTGGCGGAACTTGCCTTGCCCTCTAATACTCCATGGGTAGGTCATACACCACTTCTACCTGCGATTCTACCTCGTTATGGTAATAATGAAATGGTTTTGTGCTATATTCGGATACAACAGTGTGTTTATCGCACAAACTCGTAATGTTAAATCCTGAACCACGCGGGTTTAGTTTAAATCAGATTTGGGCTTTTAATTATTGTAACTAACCGTAATAGTGTGGATTTGTTATGGCCGGTTGCTGTTTGTTATTGTCATTAGTTGATAGAGGGTAATTTAGTACTGATAAAATAAATAAACATTGTGGTAATGAATAACCATTCATTACCACAATGTTTATTAAATTTGAAAAAGTCGACGAACTTTACGACGAATTTATTATTACTAATATATAAAGCTGAAGAGTTTGTTTGTTTGTTTGTTTGTTTACTTGAACGCGCTAATCTCAGGAACTACTGGTCCTATTTGAAAAATTCTTTCAGTGTCAGATAGCCCATTTATCGAGGAAGGCTATAGGCTATATATCATCACGCTACGCGGACGAAGTCGCGGGCAGAAGCTAATGTATGATAAGGCGACACGTTTCGCGTAGCGGCGGAGCGATCGGCTTCTGTGATACATGTTGTGGGTTCGATCCCCACACGGAGCAAATATTATGATCTACAGGTAATTGTTCCGGGTCCGGGTTTTTGTGCGTGTGAGAATTTATGTTCGTAAACGCACGCACGATACAGGAAAATATCCTAGTGTGGGGCAACATATTATATAAAAAAAACTTGTTTATAAAGCAGTAATAAGTTTCAAAGTTGAGAATAATTCTCTTTATGTTGAGTTCAACGCGACAAGATGAGTGAGGCGGTGCGTGCCGGAGGCACACATGCGCGGAAGTCGGCTCTACTCACTTTAAGTCTATTTAACGGATCGCGGACTACGTTCCTTCAAAAATAGATAAGTAAGCGCTCATGCGTCACACTATTCCAAATTACTTTTTGCATGCCGCTCTGAATGGAGGAATTGAACCGATAAAACGAGACCCACTGTTGCTAACGAATGTGTCATTTCCAGTAGAAATGAAAGCTCCAATCTTAATTCATTTTGTGCCTTTTCATCATAATATTATTATCGTGATGAAATTTAACTATATACTCATGAAATGATCATCAATTTCAAATTATATTATCAATCTTTAGTATATCGGTCGCTCACCTTATTTGGAGTCGTCAGTGATCTGTTATCTGTTAAAGATATGATTTAGTATTAAGAACAACTAAATGCTGCCGAGCGAACTTACGCAATGGCCAATAAATCTAAACTTTGGAAGAAAGTAATTCTGTTTCTATGCTTATACGATATTTCTGTCTCCAGAGATAGCTACACTTCGTAATCTGCTGAATGTGCGACATGACATAATTGTACTTATTTGTTTTGCTGCTTAGGTCTTATTTTATTTCGTGCGACATAATGGGGAAACTATAGGCGTAGGTAACAATCAAGTAAACTTTATTCGTTCACAACAATAGGGTTAGTATCGTCGAGTAAACACAAAATCTCTTAGAATTTTCACTTGGATGGTTAAGAGCGTGCTTTGTCACTGAAATAGGAGTTTTTCAGTGAAACAGTTACCTTTATAAGGACTTAACGTCGCAGGAAACGGCCGTCCAAGTATACGAGCGCAGGGGCACCCTCTCGCAGCTGATAACAGAATTATCCGAATGACGCCATCTATCTTTTAAATGTGCACCTTACTTTTGGGCCTTGTACGTTCTTGGTGTCACACTCACAGACTCACTGTAGACTTTAAATATTCATGTATTGTTTGTTCATTAATTATTAAAGCCGAGCATAATGTTATAACGTCTGTAATTCTCCTAAGTTTGTGTAGGTATATTATATATTAATGTAAACCAGTTAATCATTTACGTTAATTGTTTCACTCATAATCGTCGCAATTAGATCTTAATCAATCATCTGATAAGGCACTGTCGAGTTGTATTATCAATGATTATAGTATCAATCATTGCCCTCAAATACGTCATGTAATATAATGTAGCGATGCATTTAATGTTGCAATCTTGCAAGGAGAGTTAAAATACAAAGTGCATACACTTAATTTCTTAAAATATTTGTTCATTTTCAGCTAAGTACACTCGCCAACACAAGAGGTGTCTCTGGTTAATTTGTACTAATATTTGTGCGCTTCCATCTTGTTTGTAGTTAACCGCATAATGCATTAACTGATTACCAGCGCGATCCATCTTCCGATGCGTCGGACATGCTCCGCCCTACGTCTTGGGAGCCCCGTTCAATATGCACTAAACGGCTTAGTGGGTCAGTGTACTCAATTTATATCAAGGTAGATGACGTGGCAGTATTGAGTGCTGTTGTTCGTTGTATAAAAAATACTGGATTTGATGGGACATATTTTTTAGGGTACAGTCGCCTAGCAATAATTTCTTTCTTGTATATCAAATATTACATGAAACAAAAAACATACAATGTATGGCCTTATTGCTAATTTCTTTCAGGAAACCAACACTACTTACTACTACTTTTTTAAATTAAAATTTAATACCAATAATACCTATAAGTTATTAAAAATATTTGCTTTTTTGACTTCTTTATAGTATAATTAGGGCTACTTGTACCAACTTCTTAGATATGTTTAAATTGGGTCTAAATACAAAATAACAATAAAAAAATGTGTTTAAATACAATTTATATATATTTAAGACAGATAATATATCTGTCTTAAATATATATAAATTATTAAAAAAATTAAGCCCTTATTGGGTAAAGAATATACACATATACACAAAACGGAAAGTTTAAAATTCGAAGTCCTTAGATGGCAAGAAACATCATAAGCCAGTTACTGGAACAATGTAAACGCACCTCAAACAGACTAAGATAGTTATTTTACAAGAAGAGAGGTGTTGCCATAATAACTTTAACGTGAGTTTAATTTGAACGTATGTAGGTTCATTAGATGCTGCTGACGCATCGCTTGTGTTACTATTACTACAGTGATTGTCTAAAAAAAACTCTAGCCATGCCAGTGTTTTTCACAATATAAACTTAAGTAAAAAATAAGTACATGTTTATTCGCAACAAAGTCACAATAAATATTATTTTTGTATAGTTTTTTTGGATTATAATTATATAATTTTTATTTTAGTGTTTATTTTGGAAAAGTTTTATCGAAATGTTTTTTTTTTTAATGTCAAAATTAAAATGATTAACAAAATATATACTTCTGCAGTCGTCACAATACAGCCTGCATTACTCCTAATGTATTTTTCTTCATATTTTACGTCAAATTATCATATTCCCTCCACAGCACCCTTGTTCTTCAACCCTCGTATGCCAAACACACATTTGCAACTCCATTATTTATCCCCTTAAGACGATACATGTAAGCCAGTAAATATTGCGTTCTGTTTAAAGGAAAGTATGTTATACACGCACGCGGTTGGCTTTTGTTGTTGAAAGACGTATCTGAGACGATGATTTCGTTTCGCGCCAATGAACACATTTTTTTCATTTTTAAGGAAAATCAAGAATATAAGAGCATTAAAAATATCGTGCCGTTTTCTGTGTACCCTGAGTGTATTTTGCCTGTCATGGCTTGTGAAGAGGATATTCACCATAGAAATTATTCGTTGATGTTTTCTGATAAAACGTTTTTTCCATCTTTTACTCTAATGAGAATAAGCAGAGGAGGCGATAAATTGTAATTTATTTCTCCGTAGAGCGCTCACACACACCTACGTAAATATTTATGACTTATTACATTCAGAAACAATTCATTAAACATGTTTTACGAGTTATTCAAATGGGATTTATTATTCAGGAACGCGTAATATTTAATTGTTTTCTCATAAATTAAATAGAGACATAATCGGGCAGTTACGACTGTCCAATTAAATCTGGTTTAACTGGTTAACTAATAGAATAACAGGCGATCCCGGAGCGCACTACAAAACTTCTGAGAAGTTTTCTTATATGTAATAAAATGACTGGTGTTTGTGGAACTTTTCCAGCACACAAATTATAAGTAGGGAACACAAATAATAGTTGACGTAGGGCCTGGGGCGGTGGGGCCGCGGGCGGGTGCAGGCGGGTGCTGCGCGGGGCACGCGGGGCCCGACGCGGTAATCAGCCCGGACAGTAATTCGGGAGCCTTAAGGGTGTGATCGGTTAGCGCAGACAAGGGTACCACCACTAGCATCCTTAGAGAGAAGAAATACTTTAGTTCAACATTTCCGATGTGGTTTTGTTTTGTAGCTCTTCGAGATTAAGTAATTTCTCAATAAACATGCGACCGGGCAGGCAGCTGCTATTGCTTAGTTTGCGAGACGTCTCCGGAGAAATTAATGTAATGTGGAATATAAGCTAGGGCACCGTAATAAGATTGGGTTCGATGTTTCTGTCTGTTTCATCTCCTAGTTCGTTTAAGTGTATGATATAATAGACGAGTGCGCGTAAGTTGTAATAAGTTGTCTGAGCTATACCGCCTCGCTGATCTAACATCGTTAAACTAACTTTTATGTTGTAGAATATGATACGTACGCAGACGGAGGTTTGGAATTCACGCTAGAAAGAGCTCAAAGAGAAATATTAACGAGGCAATAGCAACAAAACCGCAACTTTATCCCAATTAAGTTCGTTTTGAATCTTTGAACGCACGGATAGTCGAGTTACGTCAGTCTGCGTAACACTCACCGGTTTTGAGTACACAGTCGACCATTGAGGGCTCTTGAACCTCTCTACGCGGTAGACTTTGGGCTTTAATTGCACTCAGTCTCGGTATTAGTACGACACGTATCTTCGACACTTTCTTTTGGGCAGAAAAGGAAGGGAAATGAAAATGGAAAAGCGTGTATTGCCAAAAAAAGATCTTTACGCATGGAAGACCCGAGAGTCTATTAGGGAGACTCTAGAATGTTGCTCTCAAATTGAAAACCGACTTCGATTAACTTTGATGTATTTTATTTAAGCGACGCAAATCGCAAGACAAAGAAAAACGTTTCAGAATGCTAAACGTTTCCAAAAGTTTCGCACTTTGATTTCGAACTAATGTTTTGTAACTCTGAGCATCAGGTTCCAACTACTTATCTAAGGGGAATTATATATATCAAGCTACAGTTTCTTTAACCGCGAAATTCAACCACTGATTTTATTTTGAGAACAACGGCAAAATAAGGAAGCTAAGGCCCACTTGCACCAACTTTTTAAATTGCATTTAAACACAATTTTCCATAGTAAATGTAGTGGTGTAGTAGTGGGCCTTATAATAAACAAATGCGTCTTATAAACAACGCAAACTAAATATTTCAAAGAAAGCGTCAAGTATAGAACAGTACTTAATTATTTTTACACAATGTAGTTTTTTAGAGAATATTAATGATATTAAATAGAGGTCGCGTTAATTAGCATCCCTAAATTAAAATGTATTTTGATGTTTTCATTTATTCTGAAAATAGTAAGCTTATACTAACTACATAATAACACCGAACCACAAAATGGTAGTGATCTCAGATGGCTTGATTAGTAATTAAAGTGTAGTTTTATGATTATTTTAATACCTGGCTAGTTTGAAATTTTCATTTTGTAATATACTTTTTTTTTTCGACTCGATCAATGTTGATTGAATTAATTAAATATGATAATCCGACTTAACGCAACTAGATTGATGGCTGCAACAACTCCAAATTCGTGTCGGCTGGCCCTCTTGTAATGGAAAATTCGCACATATAATTAACAATAATTTTTGGTAGGTAAATATTATAGCATATCTACACACATATTTTTATGCCTGTTTCCCATTGGGGGTTGACAGAGATTTCAACTTGCTACGATTCTGACACACTCCAGTCGTTTCATCTATCGTCCTAGCTTCTTGCTGACTATACTGAGGTCTTTATGATGTGTCTGAATCAGTATATTTTGTCGATATCGTCAGAACTCCGCTAAACAAGCTCTAGGCAATACCGGGATAAACAGGTTACCAGGCTTAAATGTTTGTCTGTCTACTAGGACTCTCAACTGAACTTGCGTTCCGAGGCGCGAAGGGGCTCGGCGAGCTAAGAATGGTCACCTAACCATATATTGACCGCAGCCAGCGCTGCTTTACCTAGTGGATCGATTGACCAAAGTATTCATGAGGTATTCAAAATATGTTTGTTTATATACATTTGTAAAACAAAATTTATCCGAGTGCTAGTGAGTGTATATAAAATAAATATTGATATAAAATAACCTGCTGTAAGACTTTTGAGCTCAGTTGGTAATATTCAGCTTTTCTGAGCGCGCAGAAGCCTAGTAAAGCCTGTCTTATCTCCCAACTTTTACATTATCTGCCAAACTCTTCCATAAATTTGAGCCCAAGTCTACTTACGCTTATCAAGTCAAAACTACCTAAGCGTGTATTTATTTGTTTCTATTTTCTAGCTGATTGACTCTGCAACTTCCTCGGAGGCGACGGCGGTGTAGGACGGCCTACCTTCCGAAACTTCCTCGCCCCTGATTCGAAATCAGTTAATGCAAAAGTTTATTTTTATAAGTAAGATTACACGGGAGTTTGGATAGAAGTTTGTAGGAGCAGCTTTCTTTCGGAAATCCCACAAAGTATGGAAGAAACGATGCTTGGGACTGGATTCGAGGATTAATACTGAATTTAAAATGATTCCGGGACTCTTTCCTGTTTTGTAGATGTCCGCTAACTTTGTTACGTTGTATATCATTGGCTAACTTTAACTTTGCGAGTTTAACAAGATTTACAATCCTTTTATTTATAAAAATATCTGGATGTTTATGGCTTTATAAGAAAATTGAATTTAGGGATCAATATGAATGCGTGATGGCCATCATTGTGGTCATGGTCAAGTCGCCACGTTGTGGATTCAATTCCATTCCGAGATAAATATGCATGGATTTTTTGTTAGAGTATTGGTCTACTTTGTATTTATTAATTGTATGTTTTTAAAGTACCCAAGACATGTAGGTAATTTTTTTTTTAATAGACTACGAGCTACGAGATTTTAGTCTGAAAATTCCTACCTATTAAGTTATTTAGTGAAGACCACGAAGCCACCGCGAGTCCCATCTGTCAGGTTGAAATTTGCCTTCACATTCTGAATTTACTCTTAAAGGTGACACAGGTTCGAAGCATTTGAATTTTTCCTTCACTAAATAACTTTAAAATCTTAGTATGAAAACTGCTAAAAAAATAACCTATTAGTTATTCAAACAAACGTTGATATCAACCTTTTATGCTATTATGATCTACTTGCAAATTACGGGCTTAATACGGTAAAACCAAAATCGTTATCGTCTATACACGTCCAATCGTCAGAATTTATGTACGCTTCCCGATGGTAATCATAAACATTGTAAAACTTCCGGCAGATGGCGGGCACCACGATTATGTTGGTGCGTCGCGGGATGTTGCCCACAACGTTATAATATCAGGACCCCGACCTAACAATTGTAGGCATTCGTGTAAAATTTAAAACGTGTGCTTTGTTAAGCGGATTTTGAAAAACAAACAAAAAGTTTGTGAGCCCAATTGGTTTGGTTTGGATTAATATTTAATATGGACGCGGAGGTATGATGGAACATCCATTTTGTATGTTGTTATTACAGCCTTCTCCCATCTTTGACCTTGTGCGATTCGTGTTCATGTTTTTGGCAGGAGTCTCTCATGGTGTTTATGCGATATTATGAATATATTATACAGAGCTATTCTCCGATGCATTAAAAGAGCCCTCACATAATCTTAATTATAATAACACAAATACCATCATGCCCGTATTCCCCGAAGTGTTAGTCGAAGAGTTGAACTAGATATATACATTATACACCCACAGTTTTGCTGGTATGTTTAGCTAGCATCCTATGTAATGGACAAATTTGTATAGGTACAAATATTTAAAGGAGCAAATTTTTTTTTTAAACGTTGCCCCATTCTAGAATTTTCTTCTGTACCGTGGATGCTTTGTCAAACACATTTCTTTTGTTTTTTTTTGTGTTTTATCTCCACCTTGTATAAAGCAAAGGTTTAATATCTCCATTAAAAAATTGTTATCCTTCTTAACCATCAAAGACCGTGCCGCCGTTAAAAATCTCGATACGGCCACATAATTTTCGCGATATTCACTCAGTCACAATACGCCATTAACGTTTGAGTGACGTAGCCTCTAATTCCCGTTTAAAAGCCTGCACTTGAGTTGAAGTCAGCTATAATTTAGTCTTAGCCAGCAATACCCGCTAAAAATCTAATTTGTCAAGATTTTGCGGCCACTGAAATTATTACATGGAGCAATTACTAAGATATTTTCATGAGATATTAAGTCAATTTCACTCAGTCTTCTGTGCTTCACTAATGATGCAGATTCGCAAAAATGTAATTTTCAGCACTTCTGAAATATGTTCAGTAATTAGAAATACGTTAGGTAAACGTTTTCATGAGTGCTTGTGGGAATTAAGCTACTGAAATGCTTGGATATTTTTTTGTTAGGTATAATAATTTTATTTGAATTTTTGACTTTTTATGTCGTTCTAAGTTCCACAATAAATATAAATAATTATACAAAAAAACAACAGAAATAATTTGAAGCTACCTAATAAAATTTCTCGTTACTGCCTCGTTAGTCTAGTGGTTTCAAGTGCGACCGCTACGCTAGAGGTCTTGGGTTCGATTCCCAGGTCGAGCAAAGTGTTATTGGGTTTTTCTATGAAATTCTCAGTAGCAGCTCGGAGTTTGGAATATGTGCCCGGTTAATGGCAATAGGCTCGCCCCCTATTACATGGGACCTAAACATACCGGCGAACTGTGGGTGTACCTTAGTACACCTCTGCCTAACCCTTAGGGGAATACAGGCGTGATGGTATGTTTCTAATAAAATTTCATAAAGATCAAAGCATGCATTATTTTGGCTAACCACAAAATATATGTGGTAATTCATAATAATCGTTGTAATTCTCTCAAGACATAATTGAAACGAAACGATACAAATAATTAACGATATAAGCGACAATTACAAAGTGGAGTGTAAGTGCGTAGGCAATGGATGGAAATTATTAATCACGACCTGTCAGAGACAAAGATAAAATAGACCTAAATAAATGGAGAAAGATTTGTTTTGCTGACTTTGTGATTCAACAATTTCAGATTACCAAGGAACTGATAGTAACCTGAAAGGTTAGACAATTAATCTTTAGGGTTTTTGTTGTGAAATGCGTTTAGATTTTTATGTTTTTTACAACGAAGTTAAAAATATATAAGTACCTATAAGTCGATTCATTCAAAAATTTGTATTTACTAGCCCAAGCTAAATTTAAATGCCAATGTTAATTTTTAATAAATCTGTTACTTCATGTGTCATTGAGTATCGTTGTTTGATGACCATGCCGATGCAATTAAAATATCAGTATTGGCCCCCAACAGCATATTAAAATTATCACTCGCTTTAACGATGTAGGAAACCTTTGCGAGGAAACCTAGACGACCGAGAGATTTTCGCAACGATATGTGAAGTCTCGTACTAGGCTAGATCGATGGATTAAACATATCCCTCTCATTTTAAAGGAGATCTGTGTTATGGGAGATATTGGAGGTGTACTTACTTATAATGGTTTCATGTCGATGATGGTACATTCACGAACCGAATCAAGACTGTTTATTTATATAATCAAGAATAATTAATATTCTGTAACATTGGAAAAAAAATACATACAATCACATTTCATGAATATTTGTTAATGTCATTAATACAATAAAAATCTAGATTATAATAAATACTATTTATTATAGATATTCAAATAATTTATGATTACAATTTATACGATTACAGTTAGATAGAGATACTGTGATAGGTAGCTAGGTAAATTTAAAAAAAATGGGGACGAAAGGAATGGAACGTCTGCACTTCTCTTTGTTACTAACTTCATACCATTACTTACTACTAATCATGTCCGTTATGGTTTTGAACGTTAATCAAGTTCCGGTTAAGCGAAGCTTTTTTAGTTCGATCATCTTCAAGCTTTGCTAAGAAAAAATAATTTACAACTCGGCTCCGAAGATTTTAAGTTTATCTATTTAAGTAAAAATAAATTGCCGAAACGATGTGTACGTGCATTATCTTGCGAACGACTGCACCAAATTGAAGAATTATTTTTTGTTGTGTTCGTTATTGTCAAGATAAGGTTTGTAAGTTTTTTTTAATCCACCGGATACGTCGGAAACATTTGCGTGGGCGAAGCTACATACGTGTAGTTTGATATACATAATTTTTGAGCAACTATAAACGGCTTTATAAGCCATGGTAGCAGTGAGTAAAGTAGTGTAGTACATGAAGTACTTAGAAAATTATATTATATTGTCCATTTCACGAAAGAAGTCCCGCACACGCAGCGCTGTGTTCGCGCGACATAATGTTGCCACATTTAAAAATGGGGAAATCAGGGTAAATAATTTATAGTTCATTTACTTTCATTTTATTAACTAGGTACTCGAATAGTTAGATAAGAAAAAAATGTTTTTAATAGAATGTCCACAATTGTCCGCGGGACTTCTTTCGTGAAATGGACTTTACTAGTTTTTGCCGCGGTTTCGCTCATATGAAGCTATATTAGGATTAAAAATGGATCCCAAAAATAATTTATTCAAAAACCCACAGTTATGATCTCTTCTTTGTATGGATCTGTATACATTAGTGAGGTTAAGCTGTATGTTAGGATCCGTTCAATTAATTGAGATAAAAAGTTCACCACTTTTTAAGCTGGAGAATATACCTACTTTCTAACAGTAATAACAAAATTTAAATCTATTCAGCCGTAACAAACAGACAGAATTTAAAAAACACATTTTTGGATTCGGAGACGTTGATATACCCTAACCACTGCTTTTTTTAAATATCTTCAATGTATAGACACATATTTTGTTGCTTTTATAATCGTAGAGAGGGTAGAGAGGTTTAATGTTCAACATAATTACAATGTCAGATTGATAAGTACGCGTTTCGAATCTACCATTCATTATTTAGATAGCGGATTTACAAAGGCATCACATTCATAGTTTCTCAGAAACAAGCCTATTATTGTACTCAACGGGTTCAATTATTGAGCTCATTGCTAGTGAAGACAGCACAAGGCCGTACACAGGCTTTATTATGAACGATTTGTTTTCATGGGCTGCCAGAGACACGCGGGCCGTGGGTTGTGGGCCCTCACGCACCGCTGCACCGGACCTTAGGCTGTGTGTGTGTGATATAAATGGTAGCGATTAGCGATTACCGTAAATTTGGTATAAGACTGTCATTTTTTAAAATAATTATATTAAGAACTGCCTCATTAGCCTAGTGGTCCAGAAGCGCGACTGCTATGCTAGAGGTCCTGGCTTCGATTCCCAGGTCGAGCAAAGTGTTATTGGGTTTTTCTATGAAATTCCTAGCAGCAGCTCGAAGTTTGGAATTTGTGCCCGGTTAATGGCAATAGGCTCGCCCCCTATTACATGGGATCTAAACATACCGGCGAACTGTTGGTGTAAACTAACTAGTTCGCATCTGCCTTACCCTTCGGGGAATATAGCGTGATGGTATGTTATGTGTTATATTAACACGTTATTATATTACACGTTACCTTAGAACCCCTCTCTCTGTAATAAGATGTGAATCAATTCCATGAACCAAGTAAAAATCCAAATTCTGAGCTGCTGCTAGGGAGTTCATAAACCCAATAATAATTTGTTCGATTTAAGAATCGAACCCAGGTTCGATCCTTTAATCGCCCTCTACCGTAGCAGTCAGGAACGAGGATAACGTATTTGTTTAATCATAATAGAAGAGATATAAAAGGAATAATGAATAAAAACCTTATTAAACTTACGTAGTATAGTTTTAAAATTATTAAACCAGAAGAACAATTATCTTTATCAATTTTAATATCTATTAAACTTATGCAACAAAGCCGCTAGAGAAAATCTCTTACGAAACATAATAAACAGATAGCGAGCAGTAGTTAGCAACCCGAGACCACTAAAAACATATCCTAAGCTGGAGTTAATGGGTTAAGTGGGTTGAGGACTTGTAACTGTTCTCCTTTGAAATATATTTACAATTTCCACTCAACCGATGTGCGCTTAAGATGCGTATACATATATATTGTTGCTTCAAAGACATATCTCAATCTATAAACTCAATCAATTATAATTAATTATCCTATATTCCTCTCCTGTTGCAATTTTTTTTATGGGATAGGGGACTCCCGCAACACCAGAGGAGTCACAAGTACGTAGCCCGCCTTTTAAAAGGGTTTGGGCCTCCGGTAACTACACTCACTCGGCGAAACACAACGCAAGCGTTGTTTCACGCCGCTTTTCTGTGAGGCCGTGGTATTCGAGTCGGTCGAGCCGGCCCCTTCGTGCCGAAACATGGCTCTCCCACGTGTAAAATTTGGTCAGGTTTCCTTATAAGACACCCGACGAGACAGCGTTTTGGGAAATTATTGAAAGCGTTTAGCAGAGCTGGCTAATACCTACTTTATATTATAAACGTTAAAGTTTGTGATTATGTATGGACATTTGTTACTTTTTCATACCAGAACGGCTGAACTAATCTATATTTTCTATATAAATAAATAAAATTGGAGTGTCTGTTTGTAATAATAAAATAACCGCTTTTTACTAAGTGCATTTAGACGTATACACGGTACTGTAGAGGTCCAATATACCAAAACAACATTTTTTACAATTTTTGTCTGTCTGTTTGTTCCGGCTAATCTCTGAACTAGCTGGACCTACTTTGACAAGACTTTCACTGGCAGATAGCTGAACTTTTTTTTAAATACCTTGCGTTTGAAGTCACCGGTAACAGCTAGGACTAAATATAATCTGGGATAAGAGATAGGCTACTTTTTATCCAAGTCGGACCCAATTCTGAAGTTCACGCAGACGAAGTCGCGGGCTGAAATTAGTAAAGAATAACGGTTACTTTGGTCTAATTAAAATAATATTTTTTGTACATAATATCTAGCTATTTTCGAGCTATCACATACCTAAACAAACACGATCGACTCGGTGTTGCAAGAATATAACTCAAACACAGTTGTGGTCGTTAAGGCCAACGTGTTACTGTTACATCTGGCCTCAAGTGATGCCAGCGGTCATAGGTTCAAATCCGTTTGGAAATCTGCCCACCCCGTAACGTCTGACTGCTACAATAAATTTGTTACCAGTGAAAATATTCATACATAAGTGGTGTGTAGATATTGGGAGTTTTTTGTGTTGTTTCTTCTTCCCAGCTAAAAACATAAGAAGGTTGTGGAGAGAGCATTTTGGGGGGGGCTGATTAAATGTTTAATGTAAGCATTTTGGGGACAGTAATGTTTAATGTACCAAAAGTATTAATTACTTTGTCAAAATATGCTTTTTGTTGTTAAGGGTATCATTAAAGAATGGTTGGACCAATTGGAAAATTTATATAATATATTATATATTTTTTATAACATGTCCAAATAGGATTTTAGGGAACAAAAAATTAGAACACTTTCACAGAAAATTTAGAAAATTTAAAGTTTTTTTTCTTAAATATGGACAGTATACCGCCTCTCTGTTTATTTAGTCTTAAATCAATGATTTTGATGTTTGTAATAATATTCTGTTTTCTTTAATTTACAGGTAAGCTTAATCTTCCACCAAGGGACAGAATAAAGGTAACGATTTCGAGCTGAAAGCGAGACACGGCTGTTCTTAAACTTTATCTCAATGATAAATTATCTTTGAACATTTTTATGTACAGTCACGAGCACAGATATGTATAATACACTTGGCAAAATTCAAAAGCGATTTTCTCTTAAAGTATTAATTGAAATTTCTTGGTGTTACGAACATAGTAAATCTTTGAAATATTTTAAATATTATTAGTACTACTAATGATATTAGTATTATCTCAAAGATTTCAATCGTCATTTCACGAAAAAGAAATATTTCCGTTTTTTAATAAGTGTATACATATTTATGCTCGTGAATTAACCTTTTGAACATAACGCGTAAATTTTTCATAAACACATAAATACAATAATCGTCATCAAAACAAAGAACTATTAAATATGAACACATCAATATACCTAAAGAGAATCGTAAAATCGATTTCAGAAAGCTACTCAAACTATATGTTGGGTCGTAACATAGCAATATAGGAAGGAGTAGAATTGTTTCAGAATCGAAATATGAAAGTTGAATAACAATACCGTTATCATAATAACTAGTTTACAATATCGTTATAGCGGATGTAACAATAGGCCTGTAACACCATATCCGCCTTATTCAACATCCCCAAACTATTCAATGTTGGTTAAATTGCCTTTACAGCATTACGATAGCTAAAATACGATAAGCCGTAGGTACTATAATAAGCAATTTATTTTAAAATATACGAGTAAGCAAAGCACGTTATTGCTACCCCTCCACATAAAATCCAATTTTCTAAAAATCCAATGAGCCCTTTCAATTTGAATTAAGCTTTTATCGACGCTTATATCGTAATAACTGATTATATTTAATAACAGATAAGATACTTTTTGATTGAATCATCTTATTTAATGATACCATTTTTTGAGCAAAATAACACCATAAGTTCGAAGCTCCTTATTACATTGAAATAAGGATGTACAGACGAGAAAATAATTAGGTGTACAGCAAATGACATTTCGTCTTGGCATAGAATATTTATCAGTGAAATATAATAATTATCAGTCAAAGGGTTTGATATGCAGGCAGCTAACAACGCCTTAATTTTGTGGAGCAGAAAATTCGCATTGATGTTTTATTCTCATAGTACCTTTGACAAACTCGTACCGATTAAAATACGCACTGGTCTTCTAGATACAGCCATATTTGTGACATTCTCAATAACCGTAACAGGATGTGGTACAACCTTCTTAAGACGAAAGGCCTAAAGGTTTCGTGTCCTACTCAAAATCTGCGTGATACTAACGTGATACATTAGGACACTATGTCAAAACTTATAATATGTCATTAGCTGCTTGTATGTATAAATTACTCTTTTATTGACTGTACATCAGTGCACTTCTACCTACCAATTCAAGGATACAGACAAGATGGTATGTATGTCATTGCGAAGTTTAACAGTGTCGAGACGGTTCTAATAAACGCATCCGACTCGACAAAGTCTTTACTCGTAAGAATTACATCATTCATCCTTAAAATGGATTCCAAAGGAGGGAAGCAATTTCATTTGTGAAAACCTGCTCCTGCTTATAATCCGTCCGAGGTAATAACATTTCATATTCGTAATAGAATCATTTCGCGTCGCCCGGAAACTTTATAGTCTCATTTTCAGTGAAAGCGTTTAGTACGAATAAACTTGTAGAATATTTGATGCACGGCCGCGGCAAATGCTCACAATCTCCGGCGTCCCCTAGCCGACTAATCAACGTCACCCTTGACAACAGTTTTTCATCATTGTTTTAATATTACACACGCTGACGAAATTACAATGAGTTCCAAATAATTCGTACTAATGTTATATATACAATAAATTTGTCTGTCTGTTCGTTATCTTCTCACGTCTAAACTGTTGTAGCGATTTTCATGAATGTAAGTACCTGTAGTCTAGAGATAGATTGTACCTTTTTTAGGATGTGAGTGAAACCGCGGGCAACAGCTGGTATTGTGAAAGTGAGGTTGCTGCGCTTGATCCTGAGCTCGAGTCCGATGTTGAGCAAAGTTTGGTTAGATTCTTCTATGAATCTCAGTAATAGCTCAAAGTTTTGTTCCGGGTTATTGGCATTAAGCTCGCCCCCTATTACACGTGACCTAACAACAGTAACAACCTACCTCTGAACCGTAAGTTCGAACAACTCTACTTACCCTGTGGGGATACACACGTTACGCCATGTTAATACTTTATTCAGGTGATACTTTAGTATTCTCTTGTTCTTGGAACGGGAAACTAAGTTGAGGTAAAACATTGTATGCCAGTTACTTGAAGCTAGTTCCAAGTATTGATAAAAATAGACAGCGCGTAGTACAGTTGAAGGTGCAGCTATCTTTATTACTGTGGACTATTTATACTACATCAATGGACACAAATAGATATCAGAGTTCATGCAATGTGTCTAGAATAAGCCTCTGTAGCTACTTAAAAAAATCATCTCTAGGTACGTACGGCGGTTTCACTTTTTGTTAATAGTTTTAATTTCAACATTTTAAGTGGCGAGTAGAAACTGACGTCCCTCGACGACGGCAGGTGCGTGTTGTGTATTTTTTTTTTATTTTGTAATCATGTCTGCACCAAATTTGAATGGGACCTGGGAATGGGAATACCTCGGCATTATAATCTATATACTATACTAATATATAAAGCTGAAGAGTTTGTTTGTTTGTTTGTTTACTTGAACGCGCTAATCTCAGGAACTACTGGTCCGATTTGAAATATTCTGTCAGTGTTAGATAGCCCATTTATTGAGGAAGGCTATAGGCTATATATCATCACGCTACGCGGATGAAGTCGCGGGCAGAAGCTAGTCTTCCATAAAAAAAAATTAAGCATTGAAATCGGTCCACAAATGTCGAAAATATCAGTACAGACGAACATAAAACCTCCTTCTTTTTTTAAGTTGGTTCAAATATAATCAAATTTTTCAAACAAATAAGGATATATTTTGTTAAACTTAGCATCAAAAGTGGTAACATGCTATTAACGTTTGGTATATCATATTTGAAACTTCATCCCATTAACTTTGAATGTTACGTTAAATATTTTTACAAAGATAAGAAAAAGCGAAAGATAAAAAGCGAACATAAAAATGTTGCTCTTTTGACATCACTACTTCAAAATAACGCCAAAGTAAATACCCACGTACCTGAATTCTAGTACAATGTAAACGAAATGTTTGTACCTATAGAGATTTACGCAAATTCCTTTGAGCGTACACCATTTTGTTTCAAAATATCGCACAATTGTTTACCTACAATGTTTTATACGGAAATGGCGCTTAATGATAATTAATTGATGATAATTAAACGCAATGTGTACACATCCATTTTGCGAGTAAGCCCGGACACCTTTAGTCTTGTGAACCTCCTGTTGTTGTGAACCTAAATACATGTGGATCTTCCACACGTATTTATGTATCAAGATGATTTAAGATAGGATACATAGAGGTATTGTTTGCGGAGGTGAGAGATATATTTCGGAATTATTTGTCTTGAAGACAGGTTTTATCGGTTTATTTATTTATTTTCGATATAGGTACCTATGTATAAGTAGGTACCTATTATCGGTTAGTAAAAACCGATTATTACAAACCGCACGGATGGAAGGTACTAATAATGTGCAATGTGTATTCATAATACATTTATAAATGTTTCGGAAGAAATGTTGAAAAGTCAAAGTCATAATGTGTTTTATTAAACCTCATAAGAAGCACCTATAAAAACATTATATTCTGCAAGTAAAATAAATAATAGCGAAACCGTAACTATACCGTATCTTACCGTGGTAGGGCCATGATTCGGCACGAATGGGCCGGCTTGACCGGAGTGATACCAGCCTAGATACCGGCCTCACAGAAAACCAGCGTGAAACAACGCTTACGTTGTGTTTCGCTGAGTGAGTGGGGATACCGGAGGCCTAAACCCTTTTAAAAGGCGGGCAACGCACTTGCTACTCCTGGTGATGCAGGTGTCCATGGATGGCGGTAATCGCTTACCATCAGGTGATCCGTCTGCTCGTTTGCCCCTATACCATAAAAAAGTACTAAATACTACTAATATTACAACTAGTCAGAATGGTTTTTAATATGCTCTATTTTCTTTATTTCTAGTAAAAAACATGAAATTGTAACCATCATTACTTAATTATTTCTACTACACAACCCTTTGGGCGCTTGGGGTGTTTAAAAATCTTAATTCCCTTCTAAAAAATCTCATAAATAATAATAGGCTATCAAACTGGTGCTTTAATAAACATCTCCACTTAATATTCTTACAATAACTGGTGTAATATTCTTTTCAATAATTAATTTAAGTATAATTAGCGTGGTATTTGTGCCCTGTGCGGGGCGGGTTAGAACACTGTTTCTCACTGTCTTTGAGATAGGTATCTCAGGTGAAAAAATATCTGACTTGCTCGGTGATAGGACCACTTGGAGCCTGACTGGCTGGTGATCACCCTTACGACATCGTAAAGCAACTTGGTGTGTGTTTCGACTTTTGCGCGTAAGAGCCAGTTCCCCACGGTTGCTACGGCTCTGGCAGTCTGTGGAGTTGCTGTTGCATTGCTCTTAAGGGTCAGCAATACAACAGCAACTCCTCCTGTTGCAGGTGTCTATGGGCGACGATGACGTTTGTCGATCTATCATTAAAAATGGTAAATGTTTTTAAACATATGAATTTTAGCAAAGGAAATATTTGATCTTATTCAGCAATTAATAGGTACTATCATTTTCGCTAATTTTCTAAATCCTTTCCCAATTATTTTGGGATCACCTTCCAGGTTAACAAGATGCAGCTGAATATCAGTATTTTACACAAAGCGACTTCCATTAAACCTCCACAATTTCTGGGCAACCCATTCACACACTGACCGCAGCAAGCGCAGCGTACCTTACAAACGGGTAGATCAGCTTAGCCTGAATTCCTCTCAATACAATACTGTCTTACATAAAATGAAATTAATTAACAGTGGGTATATAAATTATATACTACTTATGTCTATGTCACTCTCTTGTGGTTCACGTGACAAAGACTTTCAAAGAAATTGTTAATTAAATCCAAAAGCCGTAAGTAAAGGTGGTTTGCCAACATAAAAGTTCCCCTATGTACATCCACTGGTAAACGTATTCCGCTGACATTGTTAATCACAATGGATTATAAACTTTAGATGGCATACGTAAGGTATTAATTTGCATGATGTGTTTGTGTGTTGTGAATCCAAATAGCATCTATTGTGATTATTGACTTGGATTAGTTATCTTGCTTGTTGTGACATGCACATGCTCTTTATCTGTTGAGTCGAGTACTATTGTCTAATTATATCTGAAGATTTGTTTGATTAGGTAAACATTGGCTCTTCTATTGACATCTCTATGGAGAAATTCTAATTTGTTGTGTTATCGAATTCATCGGAGGGTGGGAGTGCGAGCCTCTGTAGAGCAACAGAGAGGTGAGCTAACACCTCGAGTTCGCGACAAGATTTATGTAAGGACTTTTGTGTTTGTACGACTAGTTAACCAGGGGGCCGCGGGGCGGGCAACTCATCCACATTCTCCGAGATACCTAACAGAGTATAGAGAGCCTCTTTTGTCTATCCTCTCGCATCCGCTACAGCTTTCTTCACCAAGGAGGAAAAATACGGCGCGTTTTAAAATTCCACGCATACATACAAATAGATACGTAGAAGTAACTTTTCTTTTTTTTGCAATTTCTCGCCATAGACACATCATCTGGCGTGGATGAGTTTTTGTTGGAACGTAGGAAGTTCCTTTGTCTTCGCTATGAAAGTCAGAACTGTTGTAAGGAACATCCAGCTCGCAGCGCCGTATAGGCATTGTTTCGAGAAAAATCTAAGCTTAGACTTTTACGTTGCAGCCCTGAGTCTGCGAGCAACACGTGGCACTCAGCTCTAAGTAATTAAATCTACTCGAGTTTAATTAAAAACTCGTTATAACATAACCGTTAGCCAATAAACTATAATACCTTTAGCGCTAAAGGTTTCATCGTTTTAAACTTCATAGTAGGTAATCTCAGTTGGAGGAGGGTTATAAATTAAATATTATTAAACGTTTCATAGCGGTGTCCGTAAAATTACTTGTATAAAATTTGTAAAACATATTATCATAGTATTCAGTGGTATAAATCAAATTAAGAATTGCATTTTAAAGTTATGACGTTTATTAATAGTTTTTTTAACTAGCTACTGCTCACGGGTTCGCTATCAGCCCAAAAGCCATGGACCTTGGAGACCAATACCAAAATGAACGAATCAAAGTTCAAGTTTAGCATTTACGCATGAAATGTAATAAATAAATACATAGAGATACTTTTAGTGAGTGGATTTTGTCGTTAATTATGAATTAGTTGAATACTAATACACTCTTAGTTTAACGTTTTACGTATAATTTAGATGACCTACTTAAATGGGACATAAATATATAACTAACGGGTAACTTTTAACGTGGGAGAGCCATGCTTCGGCACGAATGGGCCGGCTCGACCGGAGTGATACCACGGCCTCACAGAAAACCGGCGTGAAACAACGCTTGCGTTGTGTTTCGCCGAGTGAGTTGAGGTTGCCGGAGGCCCAAACCCTATAAAAGGCGGGCAACGCACTTGCGACTCCTCTGGTGTTGCGGGTGTCCATGGGCGGCGGTTATCGCTTACCATCAGGTGATCCGTTTGCTCGTCTGCCCCCCTATACCATAAAAAAAAAACTGTGGTTGTATATTAATATAGTAATAAATATAGTTTATTTCCACGTACAAGATCCATATGTTGTTAGTATAGTATAAATATAGTTTATTTCCACGTACAAGATCCATATGTTGTTAGTAACAAACTTAACCTACTGTTAGTTAATTATATTATAAACAAATATAACTCGGCTTTAGTCTTCGGAAATATAGTTAAAGTAAAATTTGCTAGAGATGCCTAGTTAAGTTACCAAAATATTTAATTAAAATTTCTTAATTATCTCAAAGACACAATAACAAATTAATCAAGATGAATGATAGTTTCTTAAGGAGCGATCGTTGCACAGAATACGGTATTCCCTAAGGATTTGAGCGGTCAGGACAATGTACCAGTCTTCGTGTTATTGCCTCAATTAATCATAACTTTGTGCTAGTGAAATTTCTCTAGTGGGTAGGCCATTGGTGCATGAGTTCACGAAAGCATGAAATTGCCTCGCAAAACCTTAGCGTCGGCCTCCTAACTAGAGCGGAGCTGATTTCGAAATTTTGACAAAGCTTACTTATTATAATAATGATATTTTGCCTAATTACCTCAGCTTTATGCTTAGATATTACATAGAAAGGCAATTTCGTCTACGTTACAACAATTTAAGTACCAACATTGTGATAGTTTTAACCTTTCTTAATTAAATTATAATAATAATTGTTACTTACATCAAATTTAATCTGCTGAAAACAGTTTTTAATTATATATTATAACATAGTATCGTGCCTGTATACCTTAAAGTGTTAGGCAGAGATGTACTAATTTACTTAAATACTACTTTAATATAATAAGAGCTAGCCTATTGACATTATCCGGACACAAATCCAAACTCTGCTGCTACTGAGAATTTTATAGAAAAACCGAATAATATTTTCTCAGCCGAGAATTGAACTAAGTATGGATTGCTAGCATAGTAGTCATGATTCAGAATACCCCACTAATGAGTCAGTTACGAAATATTTATATAGTTATTTTAAAGTAAAAAAAGAAGTTTTGAATATATTTATATTTGAAACTCCTAGTCACCTGACTCATTCACTCCTTTGAGCTATTAAAATACATCAATAATACGAAGCCTAGGGATTTAATAAACTAATAAACAGGATAAAATCGTTTAAGTGGTTTTTTGTCAATATAACTTTTTATTATAACAAGCAAAAAATTTAAGATAATTTCTTATCGAAATCACACATTTAGGTGTAGTACCGTCTAAGGTTTATATCTACTGTATAATGTAAAATATACATGGAATTGCTGAAAGCAGACCTAAGACCAGCTCCATGACATAGTGTTAGCTCAGAATTATGATAATAGTTTTAAGGAGTTTAACAGTTTAGATGCTCCAAATTTTCAGTTCACGCCGTAGCAAGTGCTACGTCCGCGGAGGCCGGCGTAGCGCCTGCTACGGAGCTACGCCGCTACACGTTTTATTTATGTCCTTGTAATAATTTTGCAAGTTTAGGCGACTTGGTATAGCAATAACAATTTCACCTGTCTGTGAAACAAAAAGTAAACTTTAATAGCCTGAAGTAGGATTTTTTATTGTGAAAATTTAGCCTTAACACTTAGTTATTTATTTGTTTGACTTTATCGAAAATGGTTTATTTATTTGGCTTTGGATATAGATAGGAAATAGTAACATAGATTAAATTCTAATAAAATTCCAAATGAAACGAAGTAAATGTTAATATTTCATAAAATACGGAACTGAATAAGTATTAAGTTTCATAGCTTTATGTGTAAATATAAAAAATAAATAAATATACAAACATAGTTTGTAAATAAAATATCAAATCTAATTTCGCTGCTGTATTGGCCGGTTATATGCATATTATAAGTTTATTTTTTTACAAAAAACATCCAGGTATTTGTTTGCACAATATTTATTTTACTACACCGATAACGACGCTACAAATGAATATCACGAATTTATTTTGAGAGAGAATTTTGTTGAAATAAATCTTTTATTCGTTTCTGTAAGAATTGAATAACATTTTTAAAGCTACATTAAAAAAATACCAAGCTGAAACAAAGGGTTTTATTTATCGTTTAAATCCAGTTAAAAGTTCCGATGCCATTGTAGTATAGCGCAATTAATTGGGATTAGTGTGTGAGGTCGTGCGTTCCATTTGCCACTTATTTTTCACGTTACGAAAAGTCGAGCGTCGAGGGCAGGCGCTCGCGCCGCCGGATTATTGAATTAAAGTTGATAAGTGTATTAGCCAGTGTTGTTGCTCAATTCTCTTGATTAATGGCCGACCGTTGCTTTTTCTCTCTCATTTATATGATAATGAGTCGGCAGCCGCGACCGAACACAATTATTATGTGTAAATGAATGTAGTTGGAGGTGAAATCGCTTTTTGAAAAACGGCCACCTACATCGCGAATTCAAAATGATCAGTGCGCGCCCGTGAATACAAATACGTGAAATTTAAAACGTTAAATGTTCGATGCTTTAACTAAAATTAACTTTGCTTATTTTCGCTACGGGATTATGTTAATTAAGTAGCTGCCATTTCGCCGGTGAAATTGTAATCGAAAACGCCTAATGTTTATTAACTTAATCAGTTTGTTTTGTAATACAATGACGAATTAATGAAATTAATTTAAATTTACATTTAGAGCAGAGCAATGTTCGTTAAGACGGATACCTACCTATATTGATTTTACCTTTGACTCGTGAATAATAAAGGTATTCAACAATTTATCGTGGCGTATGAGGATAAATAAAGATCAAAACTGTCACAAAGATGAAAATTGCTTGAATATTCGCTTCTGTGACACTTGATGGCAACAAGCGATGCAACAAAATACGCAGAAATTTTTAAAACAAACAAAATTACGCGCACTCTCGTTGGCTTATTTGAAAAAATAAAAATTGGAATGCGTGACGTAAGTACAACGGGCGCATTCGGTACAGAAGGTGGAATAAAGTGGTTCGTGCCCGCGTTGGTCGCGGCTCGGTACACCGCACTGTCTGCTATTTAATTCCCCTTTGTTTAATACAATCTACATGGAACACCAGCAGGGTTACGTTATGATGACATTTGGATTTGCTATGTGTAATATAGTGCGCTCGGGAGGGAATGAAATCCGGAAATATGAGTGCATCGTCGCGAGCCGTGAAAGCACTCCTCTCACCTGGAGCCATTCGTGTTCCTTGGATATTAATGATGTCAAACGAAGAGTGTCTTTGTCTGTGAATTGACGAGTTTCCACGGAAACTACTTCATTTGTTTGAACTAGACGCACACTGATAAAACCCGGGGATTTGTGGCTGTTGCCTCGTTGCTCGTGTTTTGTTACTTTGAATTCATCTTAAATAGACAACATTTCCTTTTTCACTTAATTAACACTAGCATTGTGTAAATTACTTACTAGCTTATGCCCGCGACTTCGTCCGCGTGAAAAAATCACTTGGTCTTAGCGTGATGATATGTATAGCCTTCCTCAATAAATGGGCTATCTAACACTGAAAGTATTTTTCAAATCGGACCAGTAGTTTCTGAACTTAACGCTTCAAGCCAACAAACAATCAAACAAACTCTTCAGCTTTATATATTAGTACAGAAATACAGATATAGAGAAGTCCATTTTACCGATTTTTTATAAATGTTTTTAAATTATGTGTTTGTAGTTGTCATAGTCTATGTATTACTTATTTAGGATGCTTACGTATGATTACAATAGAAAAATAATAGACTAAAGTAACGTTTTCACCAATAGCCATATCTGACAATATAACAATGCAGCGCTGTAAAATTCTATTTAGTTCGGTCTGAAAAGTCCGTCAATCTGAGCGAGATGCGCCGACAGCTATCAACAGATAGCCACCGGCTCACATGGCAGCTTCCACGGCTCCACGGCTACGCACAAACCAATCCGACAAAGGATCACCGCACAGAAAGGCTGCGAGCAATTTCACCTGTCCATTATTCACTCACACTCTTGCATTTTAGTTCATCACATCTCAGAAAGGAAAATTCCAATATTTGCGCTCTTACAACTCGACCACAGACTCACATAATCTTTAGTCCCATTCGACATCAAGTAACATTGTCATAGCAGAACTTCCAACCCGAATCCTTATTGAACATCGAAATTTATTAAGCGAAAACGGATGCCACCGGTGCTCGTGCGACCAACACTATCTAACTTTCATAACAAAGCGCTAGGGAAAGACGAAAACATTTCAAAAAGTCGTTCCTCTACAATAGCAAAGTTTACTCCGTAGGTCGGAGGAACTGTTGCAAAAAATATGACGTTTGAAAAATTACACGCATTCACAAATCATGCGGGGGCCCTCTTTTGTGGAAACTTCCGAATCGCACAAAGGTCTACAACTCGTTCTTGAGACGTTAAATTCTGTCTCAGAATACGGTATTTGTTTAGTTTCTAGTCATCTAAAACTTGTTTATTTCCGAAATGCTTGTTTCACATTGTTGGAAATAAAATGTACGTACCTATCAAAAATTTCTCGTTAGGGCGTGAAGTAATAATAAATCACAGAGTCCATAACACACCTGAACAAGTGTACCGGGCCGGACAAAAACGTCGAACGTTTTACGAATCGAAATACAAAATTCCATTTGGTGCCGTCGAGAGGAAATGAAGCAATTAATTCAGCAGATGGCGTCGCAGTGCGAGCATTAATCATCGACTAATCGTAACTGCAGTCTTCGATTTATCCGCGCCCATTTTGTAGGGACAACTAGAGATGCGCGTCGATCTCGCGTCACGTTTTATTATACCTAACATTGTTTGCGTTCCAAATGTGTCTGAACATTTAAATGCTATCGGATTGTCATTAACTAGTATACATGCAAATTATATTTGAAAACTTGGAGGTGTTATCTGAGCTTTGTAGTGTTTTCAAAGCTATGTAGAGATTGCATTATCAGTTTATTTATAGTCTATGCGTGGTAGAAAATAAAACAAGAACTTGTTGAACTTAATTCAAAAGTTACCAAATAATTGGTTATATCCGAAGATATTTATGGCATTTAACACTAAACACAGATTATTATCTCATCGTCAAACAGTGTCGGATCATTTTGCTAATATAAAATCTTAATCCAGGAATTACGTCAATCAATGACAACAGCGTTCTAAACTCGGCTTTCTTTAATAAATTAACACCGATACAATCTATTGTCGCATTGACGGCCTTCAAAACTTATCTCCATAATTAATTTCTCTTTGAAAATTTAATAATAGTACAGTGAGAAGGCAATTAAAAGTGGATTATACGTAAAAATGAAGCAAGTGGCGCGTTTAAGAGTTGGAATCGAACCGAAAGCGGGTAGATTAAGGCACTTGTCCGCTTGGGATTACCGGACAAGCTAGTGGTAATGAAATTCGCCCCGAGAAAATGGCGGGATACAGAGGCCTAGTTTTAAGCTCTGTCCAGGCAACCACTGATTGTATTTGATGAGAGTTTTATCTGTTTTGTTCTATCGGCGGCGCAATCGTCGCGCAATCATTCCAATTTAACTTTGTTCGCCTTTGTTTAATTGTTGTTATTTCAGATTTGAAGTCGCGTCGATCAACTGACTTAAGATTTGTTTGCGATCTTAATAATTGCTTGAAGCTGATTTTTAGTACAGCTTTATACGATTAATTATTTCGGTCGCAGTTAAATTTCCAATAATAGAAACGACACGCCCCGCTGGCTGTTTCGCACTACTACACAACTAGACCAGCAATAATGAGTTAAATCACTAATATCGATACCGTTAATAATCGATAAAAATTACTTAGTATTTTCACTATATATATCTGCCTACAAATTATATTCTTATACTACAAAATGTATGAAAAAATCTTCGTTAAAAATAACAATCACTACCTATACAGTATGTAGGTACTACAGCAAATCAGAATGTATTCACGCACGCTTACCGTTCGGTAAACTTTTCTGCATTGATTAGGGTGCTCAGTCAAAACTATCCAAGCGTGACATCGGAAGCCGGAGGAGACGTCGATTCTTAGCGGTCCCTATAGACTGGCGGCGGAGCGTGCCTTACGTCAGTGCCGATTGTGATCCAATTAGGGGTTGCGCATCCTCTTACGTATTTAACTGGACGGCACACAGATCGTTTTGCTGGTAGACACACAAAGGTCAGTGACAGCCCTAGGGAATATGTATATAAAGGAGGTTGTTTATTGTTTTATAAAGTTAGCTACGATCTATCAAACTACATCATTCTCAGTAACTATTTAAAACAAAGCTGTAAGTAAAGCTTAATATTGTAATCCAAGTTGATATATTTTTTAAAAAGAGTATCCATGGAGTTTTTGGCTTGCTCTGCTCCATAAAACCCAATTTTTGGAACCCTGCAACTAGTTTGACTTTTCAAAAGTATCTTTTTTAATGGTCTAATTGAAATAAAACATTTTGACTTTGACTTTGATCTATGCCTGAAAATTGTTGGTTTAGTTCTTTTGTTAAAATTAAATTTCGAATTCTTCGATGTACAAAGGATGCTAGTACCACACACACACTAATTAATCACGAAAGTTCAGACTCTATTTGAAAGACTTAGAAACATATATTTTTTTTTAATTTTGGCTTTTTACAAGTGTAAACATTCGCTACGATAAGAATTTGGGAATTTCCCAAGGCAAATTTTCAGTATTTAGATTCTAGTTTAATGATATATTTGATAAAATATTCAACGATCACGTGTGTGATGATGGTACTTAATTTATTTTAGTTAGATTTTTTTAAATAATTATTACAAGATAATATTTTGCTCCAAATTTGTTTGTTGGTTGCTTTTACAATACGACACACACACACACACACATTTCTCCTTTCGAGGACACTTGTGATATTATGATATTTCCTTTTTTTCTCTTCTTTCCATTTACTATCAATGCACACTAATAATATACTTTTCTACAGTATCAACAAACTAGAGTTTAGTTTAACTGACGATGACTGCACCAAATTGTGCATCTTTACGTTTCAAACTAACTGCGGCCAACTGGTGCGCTCGACGTTTAGCAAAGTCCCGCCGTTTGCCGTCTTAACTTAGTATCACTTCCAAACCAGCCGTTTGATTTAACTGTTAATGAATGTTCTTATTCTAACGTGAAACTTCTACTGGGATGCTGGTTTTTATGTGGTGTGTAGAATGTGTGTCGGTTTCATTTTATTTTGCAAAACTTTTCAATTTCTTTTCTTTTCAGTCGACTTTTTCAGTGTTATGCTACTGTTGTCAGGTTTTACTTATAATAATCATTATCATTTATTTATTTGCAAGCAATGGTGGTTGTACATAGATCTTAATAATTATATTTTAGTTCTCAACGTTCGGCCGTCACATTGGCATGCAAGTTTTAACTATTATCACAATAACATTTTTTTTTTTAATTCAGTATTTACATAACATACCATCACGCCTGTATTCCCTGAAGGGTTAGGCAGAGGCGTACTAATGTACACCCACATTTCGACGGTATGTTTAGGTCCCATGTAATAGGGGGCGTGCCTATTGCCATTAACCGGGCACAAATTCCTAACTCCGAGCTGCTACTGGGAATTTTATAGAAAAACCCAATAATACTTTGCTCGACCTGGGAATCGAACCCAGGACCTCTAGCGTAGCAGTCGCGCTAAGGACCACTTGGCTAATGAGGCAAATTCAGTATTTATGACAATTTATTTCTTCTGAAAAAAAATGAACGAGTATTTTATGTTAATTTTGTTTTGAAATTAATGAAATTTTAAATTAGAATAGACATCTAAAGATTACAAAAAAGTTAATATAAATTGCTATAACGTTGTAATTTTTTATAATGTATTCTTTCAAAATTTCTTTCTAAACGTATTTTAAGTAATTAATACTTATAACATATGGCCAAAGTTTGGCACCTGCTATAAATTATACCTGAACTTAAAATACCTACTTAACCTTAGCAATGTTTTTCTAGAAAATATGTTTATTAAATTGTGAGATACCAAAAATATGTTGGAAAGTGTAGCGATATAAAGTTTGAAGATGTTTAACGGAGAAAGTATCTGGGGAATATATTAAGTTCGCAACAACTTCAAGATAGGTGCTCCGCGATAAGAAGCAAATAATATTGAAAAACGTGTAACTTTCTGTATCTGTATTACGATATCAGTTTTGAAAATGAAATTTGCACAAGACCCGCTAATTTTTGCTGTCGATGATGTGACGCAAAATTCAGTGACGTTGACAATCCTACTTCTTCTTCTTCTACTATTATAAAATTCTAAAAAAGCTGTGTCTGTACATTGAAGATATTTAAAAAAAAACACGTGGGTTATGGTATATATCTGTCTCCGAATCCGAAAATGTGATTTTTAAAATTCTTGTCTGTTTGTTACGGGTTGGAGCAAAAACTACTAAATGGATTTTAATTTTATTATCACTGTTATAAAGTATGTGCTCCAACTTAAAAACTGGTATACTTTTTATCTCAAATAATTAAACGGAACCTGAGATACAGGTGTCAACCTGTATCTCAGGTTCCGTTGCTCTCTAATGTATAGAGACCCATACAAAGAAGAGATCATCACTGTTGGTTTTTGAGCTTCAAGTGGGCGAAGCCGCAGGCAGAAGCTATAAATATGAAAGTTTGCGAGGATGTATGGATGTTTGTTTAAGTTAACGTAATGATTTTAAATGAAACTACAATAATAACATCAGAATTCCAATATTTACGCAGAAGAAGTCGCGGATAAAATTTAGTCTATTAAATGTTCTTAATTCGAATGTTGTTGACATTATATTCGGTGCTCTAAATTTTATTGTTGTGAACAATCTATTCTGTGCTTAAAATTCTAATGTTGTGATCAAATTTGTAGTGTTTTTGGCAACCTAATGTATGCCTAAATTCTTGACAGTCAAACACTGTCCTTAAAATTCTTATGTTGGTGAACAATCTAATCTGTGCCATATATTGTAGTATTAGACTAACCAGAAGTTTAGTGAGCGATAAATTATAGTGATTTAGCAATTAAATATTGCTAAATCACTAGCATTTATCGCTATAGGGATTTTACCTACCCATTTACTAAGAATATCTAATAGTGAAAAAGTAACTGTTATATACCATGAGAAACTGCGAGCTAATCATTTGTGTTTGTGAATGACAGTGTCACGCAATGCACACCATCACAACTGTCAGTGCACGAACCTAACAATTAATCACGCCGCCGCACAATAGGAGCCTTCTTTGAATGTAATAGAACTTGACACCTTTTTTTTCATTTTCCATCGATATTTTCGTGATGCAGTCTAAGGATTATTGATTGCGACTCCTACGCGGTAATATCTTCCCCTTAAATTTAAGGGCAAGGACCTCCTTATATATCGCCACCGACTTCCTTCGTTTTGGTTTCTTTGTGATTTAATTACCATTCGATATGATGTAGCAGACTTTTCTTCGCAATGCCTGAATTTCAATTTCAACCTTTTTATATGCCGTTACTTCTCGCATTTATGCGAATTATAATTATAATAAATATAAAATACGAAGATAGACAAAAATATTTTTTTTCTTTGTAGATTTAAAGCTATTACGTCACACTAAACTCTTCTCCTCGCTCTTTACCTATAAATTATCAATAACATATAAATTATTCCAGACCAGACTATAAACAATTACTACTAAATACAAAAGCTGTCATTAGCCTTTTAATTATATTTTTTAAAGTATAATGTTGCAAAATAGGAGATACATCTAATTCTGCAGAACCCTAGTGACAAAAACGGTTTCGTGTGCCAAAAACAACTTTTAATATTCATACTACAGCGAATATACCGAGATTAAATCCGTACCTGTATTGAACTGTACCCTCCAGTCCCGCCCCAATTCTCAGGTAGATAAACCTATTATTTTTCATATCCAAAGCCAATGCAATTGCCGCGTAAATAAATAAACAATATACATACTAAGAATTTTCCCAGTAACAGCGTCGATATATGTACTGCATTTAATTATTTTATCTTAAAATTGTATGGATTATTTAATATCTGAAATAAATTTAATAATAATAAAGATATTTATACAAATAACGCTAACTTTTTCACCAAAGGATGTCGGCATCAGCTCCATCTATCGAGTCGGAATATCCATTAATCCATTAATGGAAATATCCATTAAGCATGCGCAAATCCAAATTTCGAGGTACAACTAAGAATTTCATAAAAAATCGAATGACACTGCTCAACCTGCTTATCGAATCACGAACCTCTAGCACAGTAGTCACGCTTAGAACCGCTACATTCAAAAAGCACGAGTTAATTTAAAAATGAAAATTAAAATAGATTGAGTAATTTTATGTAGTAGGTATCCATTCAAAATTATCCTTAGTATTTATATTATTCTACACTTTAATTTTTTTTCTTAAATTTCGTATATGTTACGCTGAACCTACTAATTATACAGGCTGACTTTGAAAACATGCGACAAATCAAAATGGGAGGTCAGTCATCTGAATTGTAAAAAAAAAAAAATTATAATCATCCTAGATGATGCAAACTATGCTATTGTCTTTACCACATCAATCTATTACTCAGATAGTTATAATGTGAACTATAGCACTGTTTTACACTCTTACGATCATTTGCCTATTTTTTCCTATTTACGTGAAAAGTATGATTAGAGGCGCACGAGTTTTTGTCACTCTTTTCAAATAAAAAAGTATAATTTTTGCTGAATATTTTTGTTACACATAGAATTATTATATTTGTTTGTCGCATCTATTCAATTTCAATCTATATATTAACTCTTGAAGTCTCTATAGCGCTCCACCCTTTTTCCGGGTTCCTAAAATGCTGAACATTCCTAGTAATATATATATTTTATTATGCACCCTTTCGGTTGTTTTGCTCATTCATCTATTTGAAGGGCTTAGAGGAATATAACTTATGTTTTGTACATCGGAGGGGCTAACAGGACTATTAGCAATATGCATTATAGATTATATTTGGACGATGGCCAGCAGCGTCCTTCTTCGCTAATATCAACATACTGGGCCACTAATTGAAGCGTCGGTAGCCTAATGGCTAGGGCGTAGGACTTGCGATCATGTGGTTGCCGGTTCGAACCCCACCCATTGCACTACCGACGTGAACCCACTCGTAACACAAGCAATGTAGCTTAGCACGAGGGGTTAACAAGAATACTAGTAGTGTGCGACCCGCATTGCTAGTAAGCTTTTTTAAAAAAAAGAAAAAAAATCATTTGACAAGCGGTCGTATGGCCTTATACCCTTATTAATAAACATGTTTAGTCAAATATTCAGTATACAGGATGGTAAATTTGGTAATTATAAAGGAGCAATCATGAATTCTCTTTTCTAGAATCGTGTTGTATCTTCAGCTTTACAAGATCAGAAAGTTTTCTTCGAATATCCATTTATTATTGTCAATTTTTTTTCATATACTTACGATACATAGATTATGCCGGTAGTGTTATTTCTAAAAACACTTATTGTCTTTATATTCATCATATTTGTTTATTTCCCTATTTTGATAAAATATATTTTTGACTTACAAATCGACACTAAAGTGCGTTCCCTCGTTGCACCAAAAAGCGTTCCATTTCCGCAATTTTGGATTAAAACCGTTTAAAAGAGGAACTTATTCCCCAAAAAAGTGGCCGAAATACAAAAGTAGAGGCATGTACCTTTAATCGGGCCCGCATATCCGCCCTGTTCAGGTAGACATGGCTATTATTTTTCATATCTCTGCTTCCGTGCCGCGCTGGCGATTACTTTTAATTTCAACCGTTGGAAAGCATGTTGTACATTGTAAAAACTGTTTGTGGAACATATTTTTTAATGAACGCCATCGAGTTACGGCTTTGACGTGTGTTTTAGGTCGAGTTGACACGATAGTTAAATAGGAAAGCGCACGACCAATTCACAGACACTGTTAAAATGTCATAATTATGTAGACGTACTCATTTTGTATTTAAAAAAGGTATTAATAATGTTTATGATCTTTAAAAACGTTTTACAAAACACTCATATAGGATTTTGTGTTATTATCCCTTCTTTTCATGTTTGTAAAAATGACAAAGATGGGTATTTGTATAAATATCTAACCAAAATGAAAAGACCTGCTTTTTATAAAACCATGGTGGACCTTTGACGTTGGAAAGGGTCGTGTAATGTCAGAATGAAAACCTATATGCGTTAAAAATCCGTAAATAATGTTTTTTTTTTAAACGAACACTAGGATTTTCTCCTGTATCGTGCGTGCATTTACACATACAAATTCTCACATAAGCAAACGCCCAGATTCGAAACAACTACCTATAGATCATATATACATTTTTTTTAAAAGCTTATTAGCAATTTGGGTCGCACATCACTAGTATTCTTGTTAACCCCTCGTGCTAAGCTAAAATGCTTGTATTACGAGTGGGTTCACGTCGGTAGTGTAATGGGTGGGTTTCGAACAGGCAACCACATGATCGCAAGTCCGACGCCTTAGCCATTAGGCTACCGCCGCTTTAATTTGCTCCGTGTAGGTATCGTATCCACAACAATTGTCACGGAAGCCAATCGATCAGTTGTCAGAAACAAGTATTTTGTTCAGGTAGTCCAGTATTGAAGTAAAAAATAGTATACAAACTAAATTATTTACTGACATCACTGCATCAACACATGATTTTTATTTTTTTGGGTTTCATACTACTACTAATAATTGTCATAGATGTTCGCTTCGATGGCTTTACGTGCTTTACGAGACACAGAGGGGTCTCAATATGTTGACAATGGTGGTATGACCAATTTGAGCAACACCCAATACCAACCTGAGCAAATTGCGGTTGTAAGAACTTACATTATACTCGGTTTAAGAACAACTTGAGGTTTATTTAAAAAACTTCTAACTTGACTGGAACTTTGGTAAAGGTTGAAACTAAATAATAATAGTATAGATTCATTGTTCTACCGTTTTTGTTTTTATTGCTATAATATCTTCATCAATTCTTCTTTAATAACTTTACGTTTTAACTTGTAGTAATATTTTCTACATAAATTAATGTTATCCATGACATATTTGGCGTAGCGGCTGGGCGATCGGCTTCTGTGCAACGTGTGTTGGATTCGATCCCCATACGGAGCAAATATTTGTATGACTTAAAGATGGTTGTTCCTATCTGTGTTTGTATAAGCACCCACGATTCAGGGGAAAATCTAAGTGCGGGGAACGTTATTTTAAAACAAAAATCAAATAACTAAAACAAATATTCTCTAAATATTAAATACTTGCCGGCAACGCGCTTGCAACTTCTCTGGTATTGAGGGTGTTCATAGGCGACGTTATCGCTTACCATCAGGCGATACGTCTGCTCGTTTGCCCCTCCTATGTCCTAAAAAAAATATTTTTAGTAAAAAATGTTTGTTACTTAGGATATAATTACTACGAACAGTGGTTACTGATCGTAGTAATTATATCCTCATATCTATCATAGTATTTTGTAGAAGTTAACCAACTCTAGTGTGATAGCTTCTACAAAATACTGATCATACAATCACCAGAATACACCATCACGCCTGTATTCCTTGAAGGGCTAAGTAAAGGCGAAGTAATGTACTCCATAAATCGCCGGTATGTCTAGATCATAATAGAGTAGGGGATATTGGGATATTGGAGATAATCATTACTGGATTTAAGTTATAACTTCAGGATTTACTTTTAGATAATATTATTAAAAAGTTACAGCACACCCCGAATTTCAATTATATAACAAAAGAAGAAAATAATATTAACTCACTTATTATAATAACGAAAGATAAGAAACAGGTAAACAGGATTATAGTGTCATGGGAATACAACCAACAACGAATTCCATTCCTTAGCAGTCGTAATAATAAATGATTTCAAACAAACAACACATTGTACGTGACATATTTGTACCAGATATTGCTTTATACCGAGTTCTGAATAGCTCAAGTGCTCCAAGTTATTGTAAAATAATACAATGTTTCAAAGACCAAGTTTTACGTTTCTCGAGTCTCTACTCCATATTACATTCGTCAGTGTCTTACAACTTTTATTGCAACGCGTATGATAGATGCACACTGACACAATCTCACGAATCACGATAGTATTTCTCATCTAAACTATAAAACAAAATCGCATACCGACCGCCTAAACAATTTCAAAATGGAACAAGGGTGGCCTTACTTTGTATAAAAATGCCGAGACGTCAACCGTTTACAAATAACTCCCTTCCTACGTAAGGGTAATTTTTGTTTTCCCGAACTTTTCACCAAAGTTATGACACAAATATGAAAACATTAAATTTGAAACGCGGCCAAATATGTTAAGTTCTTGAGGTTATGCAGGACACGGGTGGACCGACGAATACTAATCGCTGGGCGCGCGCTCACAAACCCTGCATCCGATTTAGCTACGCCGTAGACACGTGCTACGCGCCAGGCCTGCTGGCTACGAGCGTAGGCGCTTAGTTTCTGAACTGCCCTTGAATAATTTTAAACTCTCGTGATTCATTCTGTGTGTTATTATTTCAATAATTTATTTTTGAATAATAAATAACAGTAATTTTCATTAATTAAAAATAATAATTAAAGCGGCTTTTTATAAATAGTCCTAAATGGAAATATTTATTGCGTCTCGCATTATGCAGACTATTCTTTTAGGCAGGCCCATTTACCACGATCAATCGATGCTAATTAGTAGGTGAGCGTTCGACACCAAGTTCCATAAGAATATTTCAGAGCCGCCGCGGTGATAAATCAAACTCGAAACCGTAATGAAAGCGAACGGATCGCGTCGCGAAGAGAAGGGAGGAAAAAATATCACGGAAAAAATCAGGTGCGTCCCCCGGTTGGAGAGAAAAACAGTCGGTCGGGCGTCGGTGGAGGTGGGCGGGGGTGGGGGTGGTCGGTCGATGCGGGGGGCGGGCGATGGGCGGGCGACGCGTGCGCGAACCTGCCCCCGGCGGCGGGCGCGCGGCCGCGGCGTCCACACTCCCAGCGGCACCGTCGCTCGTCGCTCGTCACCCGCGTCGCCGTCCGCTCCACACTCCGCGCCGCCGCCGCTCCTCTCGCGCCGACGCCGGCCCGCGCCGTGCGACCAAACACTCGCGTGTCCGCTCCCACGTTACATGTCCAAAGTGCTAAAGTCAGTGCTTCCGATCGCCACCGCGAGAGTGCTCCCGCAGCCTTTTTTCGAGACGGACCCGACCTGCACGTCGTTCAGGGTTAGTACCGACATCCGTGTTAAAAAGTGCTCAGTTTCAGTGTACCATGACGCATTATAAAAAGTTTATTTTTGGAGCAAAGTTTGGTAAAGTTGAAGAGTGCGCGCCGCGTCGGATGCACATTGCCCCAGCCGCAAGTGGTTCCTATCGGCTGGGCGGCGCCGTCGTGTCGCTCCCTCCTCTCGACCCTCACTAAAAACAACAAACAGATCAATCGACCTGTTATATTCGTCCAGACACTCAAAATACAAATCTTCACCCGACTATACTGTTTGGCGCAAACGGAACCAAATTGACCAACAACAACCACGATATTTTGTTTTTATGCCTAAATATTGCTAAAGATAAGAGTCGCTACACTAATAGCAAGAAATAAAATTGTGGGATCGCATGTAACGGTGATATTAGCTGTGAACGGTTCAAGTTTACCTACTTTTTTCTTAAATTAGTCGGTCGGCAATTTCGTAGAGAACTAAAATTCATAGATCTATTTATATTGTTCTGTTATGGTTTCCAGAATTTTGCGTAGCGCCAGAATAAGTAAAATTTATTCATGCATGGAAATTAAAGCAGAAATGTTCTAAAAATAAATAGCACGCATTTGGCTCACGAAACAAATAAGCACGCTATTGCATCCATCTGTTCAAGTTTAGAGTTTGCGAAGTTCTCAGATTTATCTGGCGCAGAATATTTTGGAGCAAATATTTTTTTAATGATTCATAACTTTCAGTTGAAAATAATCTAGATAAAATGTTTCAAATCTTCAAATCCATTGATGTCCAGTAAAAATATTATTCACTAGTAATTTAAACGCCTATACCATTAATTATGCAAATTAAAACATTATCATATAATCTCAATAAAACCACAAAATATGCCAATGTGTGGTCATGTCAATTAAAATCACTAAAACATAATTTTCTCTGTGTTCAGTCCAATTATAAGTTTCATAATTAAAATGAACGTTTTGACAATAACGATTATTGAGATTTAATTATTGAAATTGAAATCCATATATTTCCGTGGGTAAATTTATTTATTGAAATCGCAATAGAGAATACGAGAAGTGTCTAGTTGAAAGAGGGCAGGTGCATTCATGACACCTGTAGGTAGAATGCGTGGGCTGGCCAGCTTTGCTCCTCTGAATGTCGCTTATAAATGTTCATCTAGTCACTGTGACTGTCTTCAGCTCACATACATCCTCATCTAACTGTAATCGAAGATGTAAACTGTATTTCAACCCAATAACTATTTAATGAAAAATCTTTTTTGGGTTGAAATCAACCCAATAAATTAATATATTTTGTCATACTATCACAACACTTTATTTGAACACAGAATATTTTTAATTAAAATGATTGTGAAGCAGATTAATTAAATTTTGTTTTATTTTAGGTACTTACTCCGGAAAACGCTTATATTATAAGCGTTTTCGATTGTAATAACGGAAAATCCTATTAAATTTTTGGTATCGAAGTGAATAGGTAACTGACAGTTGATTAGTTTCATAATGAAATTCCTACCCTTCTGATTATTAATTTTGGCATAATTTGGTAGAATTACAAGCACTGTTAATTAAATTATTGCGTGATATCGATATTAAGGTGTAATAGTATAATAATGTCGGTATGAAATATAAGAGCAACATATTCTATACAATTTTTATACATTTGAACATCTATAGTAATGCCTGACTTTTTAATCCATGCTATTTTATTTATTTTGTAATAAAAATAAAATTATAAAAAGTAATCGTTTTCAAAACTAAGTATAACTTGTTACCAAGGTAAATAATCAAGTGAAAAAAATAATACTGAATTAGTTGGAAAAAGCCTTCTTTATCACTGAAAAATGTGTTATTCAGGAATTCAAATCTTACGTTTAGATTTTTAAATAAAAAAGATCTGACATATCTATCTATAGGTGTATTTTATTTTTATAACACTTTATTTTTAACTAAACCATCGAAAAGTAAAATACCTGATTCTTTATTTGGGTAACTAACAAGAGATACAATACATAGGTAAATTAAATATTAAGAAAAGAAATCCCGATTACATTATTATTGATTTCTTTTAGCTTCTCATAAAATTTATGTAGGTACAGAAAGGTTAGATCACGTAGATTAGATTTTTCCCGCGGTTTCCCTCGCATCTCAAAGGATAAAGCAGCGCCACCTACCGGCATCAAAATTTCACCAAATCTTTCAAGTCGTTTAGGAGAAGAGGAATTAAGAACATGCGCACACCGGAATTTTATAGATAACAAAGAGTCTTTAATCATAGTAGGTACTTAATTTGTTTAACAAACTCTTTTAAAATGTAATTCATCATATCATCATATAAAATCTTTGGATAGGTACGCGGCTGTACTTTGGAAATGTTTGAAGTCATTTAGAAGACACAGTAGGATATGCATTGGAAGGATTTAATAGTGCATATATAATTACGGCTTGCTAGCCATCGTCTGCAGACATCACATTAACCCTTTCTCTTAATTAACTATCATAGTGTTTGAGAAAATGAGCACATTGTCCTTATAATGCTTTCTTGGATAGAAAAATCTGGAAAGAATTTACGATAAATATACTAACATATACATTTTCAAGTCACTGCGGCGGCGCCCGCAGGGTTAGATAGGGGTGTGCAGTCACACAAACACCGTGGTAGACAGTATTCGACCCCGTTTGTTAGGGGGCGAGCCTATTGTCGTCTGTCGTGCAAATTTCAAGCGTGGAATTCATTTGAGAATAATTCTAAAGGTTTAAATTTTAGGTAAAATATTATAAACAAAGGAAATATATAGTGTATGGAAAATAAATATAACACATTTAAATTTAAATACAATATTGACTACGTTATACCTACAAAAGGCAAAATAAATAAAATAAATAAATTATTTCAAACTGAGAATGATTTCATATTTATAATCTACTAAGTTTTCTGTCCGAAAAGGCTTAATTTAATAATATAATTTGTAAAAAAAACAAAGCAATGATAATGCATACAGTCAAATGACGTCAAATGTTTCTATAACCGTCTTTAATGAGTAATACGTGAACATCTGCAATATTAATGTGTCCATTACTGGCCTTGTAGAGTAAATTCAACTCTGTCAATCAAGTAGTACTATGAAAACTGTTTAAGTAGATGATACAATTACATTTCCTCGTTATTATGACAGCTAATTTACGTTTTGCGTGATGTCCCATGAAAAAATGTATTGTGATATGAACCCTACCTTTCATTGTTGCGTTCCACTATGAAAATCAGATGTTCGTTAGATTATAACAGTAAAATATGGGTACAAAATAATTGTTTAGGGAAATAGATTTTTTATCATTGATCACAATTTCGTTGAAAAGTAGGTTAAGTGCCTTTTTGAAATAATATTATTAGAGGTCTTAAATACATATCTATAAAATACAGTTTTTTGTCAGTAATTTCTACTATTATAATTAATAAAAAAAACATATTCCACGTAACAGAATAAGAATGAAATGATGTCAAAGAGAAAACGTCTTAAGAGTAGACAAAAAAATTATTCTAATATTGCCATATTAGGGTTTTTCTCAAATTTGGCAATATTAGAATTATATTTTTGCTCTCGGTGACACCTTTAAAAACACGCCGTTTGCTATGACAACAAATCGTATTACAAACATCGTTGTAATACGATAACAACCAGTAAAATTGAATTCCATTACTAAATCATAAAAACAAGTTGTATTTTCTTCAATCTATGTCTACAAGACTGGTGTTAATCTTGATTGTGAAACTTTTTAGTGACTTCGAGTTATTACTGAAAGAGATAAAGGACTTTCTTGATCGCAATTTAATAAAGAGACACTCAAAAATCTGTCTATCAACCTTCAAGGTGCGTTAAGTCAAACTATAGTTGAACAAAGGAGTCTAAAGCTAAACAATAGAAAATCTATTGTTTACAGGTCCGAGACCTATTGAATACTGAAATTAAAAAGATAAATTTACCGTAATACTGTTATTTTTATTAGGAAATAAAACATATTCAAGCATATCACGCTTGAAATACACTAAGTTAATATTAAAGGCATTAATTATTAACATTCAAACGTCAATACTAAAAACACGAAGCACCTCGTATTTTGAAAAAGAATAACTATCAAGGCTTAATCAAGTTTCTGGGAAAACGTCCATCAAAGACAGGTGTTAATAATATTGATTAATTAAATTGACAAAGAATGTACCACCCCACTTGTAAAATTGCTCTATTATTAAAGAACCAGGTATAAAACAACTAGTATTCATCTACTATTAAAGGTAACTTTTACTTTGTAGTTCCATACACATATTTAGCTAGCATGAGAATTATTGTGAAGTTATTATGAACAAATCTTGCAACAAGACATTCTTGATAAACTATTGCTACAGCTTATAATCTAATTTTAAGAAAAGATAAGAAGACCAATAGGAAGAAATTAGCCTATCTTTTTGTACCAATTCTTTTTGCATTTTCCATCCTAAGATTATAAAGTTTTTAGTGAAGGAAAAATTCGCCCGCGGGCCGCTTTCGAACCTGCGTCTTCTGATTATATTCTCCAGACGCTATAACCACTAAGCCATCGCGAGTCCCAGCTGCCAGGTCGAAATCTGCTTTTACATTCTGAATTTACGTCAATTGACGTCAATGACAACAAGCAGGTTAGGTTAGTTTAGTTAAAATGTCGGCTCAAGCTACGTTTTCTTAGTCTTTAATCACAACCAAAGAGTACCTACAAACTTATTTGTGCGCGTTCGTGTAATGGTATCGAATTCGACCAAATATCATTAATATTTCGATAATAGATCAATTTTTGTCTGACCTTATTTCGCCAAATGTTTTTTACGACGGCCCACGGTAGAAAGTGACGATGACCGATTGCGCCTGACGTCACTACTCAGACAGAATATATATAGCAATAACTGTGATTAAAAATAAACGTCTTGATCGAGAGCTGCTTTCCATTGCCGGACGCTATTAATGCATTTGCTTTATATAAATTATTATATTTGAATCGATTTGTTTGATAAAAATATGGAATATTGCAAACTGAAAAGAAAAGAAAGAAAGAAAGAAAAGAAAGAAAGAAAAATCATTTATTTTCGCCCATAACGACGCACAAGTTTTTTTTTTTTCACAACTGCTTTCATTTTACTGCCAATTTTAGGTGTTAACTGATGAATATCGAACTTTTAACTACAAACTACAAGCTCGTATTCCGGTAAAGCACTGAATTATTTCATAGAATAAATATGTAAACAAATTATCGCTCAGATGCCATTTTAAAATAAGAAATTCGAATCTACATATTTCTAGTTCCTTGATACAAAATATTTCTATTACAAATGGCTTCCAGTACTTTTATTTATTACCTCTAAGTGCATGCTAACAGAAAGTAGCGTGTAAGTATGCAGAAGGCTTACATTACAACAAATTGCATACATTTCTTTAAAGCATCTACATATTTATACAACGTGTAAAAGAATAAGTACAGTGGTTTTTATTTTGCCCGAAAAGATAATAACAATTCCTGAAGCTATCCCCTTAATCTATCAGTAGCTTCAGTCATGGAAAACTGAAACCTATCTAATTAAATAGTTATTGTGTGCGTGTGCACGCCAATATCGTACTCGTTGGGGGTACGACTGTATTACAACGACGAGTTTTCCGTTTAGCTGGTATCTCAGGAACTACTGATCCGATTTGAAAAAATCTTTCAGTGTTAGATAGCCCATTTATTGAGGAAGGCTATAGGCTATATATTGTCACGCTAAGACTATGTAACTATTCCACGCGGACGAAGTCGCGGGCGGAAACTATAATAGTAACTAATAAATAAAAATAAGGATTTAGGGCCACTTGCCCCCCCCCCCTCCCCCCATTCCTGAATATGTTTAAATTGCATTTAAACACAAATTTACTATGAAAAATGGTGTTTAAATACAATTTAAACACATTTAAGAAGTTGGTACGTATTTGAGGTTTTGCGCTTATTCAGTTGCACGTTGTTTATGTTATGAAACGTAATCGCAACTTCTATATGGAGTTATAGACAGATATTGGTACCTTAACAGCAATATGTTGTACCTTGTCTCCAGGCAGAAGTAAACAAGGCTAATGATCGAATGCCGCGAGACGATGATAGATGAAACTTGAATGTGTACGCACACCTAACCCTAATATTTGTTTGTTATACACCTATATCATGCGCTATATTTTAGTATTAATGGTGCAGTTTTTAACCTGTCTGTCGCATCGTAACTCCCAAATGATAATCCCTATTGATGTCACTTTAGTAAAATTACTTTCTTTAATTGCCTCATTAGCCATGTGGTCCTGAGCGCGACTGCTACGCTAGAGATCCTGGGTTCAATTCCCAGATCGAGCAAAGTGTTATTGGGTTTTTCTATGAAATTCCCAGTAGCAGCTCGGAGTTAGGAATTAGTGCCCGGTTCATTAACCGGGCACTAATTCCTAACTCCGAGCTACTGAGCAAGCCTATTGCCATTGCAATAGGCTCGCCCCCTATTACATGGGACCTAAATATACCGGCGAACTGTGGGTGTACATTAGTACGCCTCTGCCTAACCCTTCGGGGAAAACAGACATGATGGTATGAAGAGCTCTTTGAAGATTAGCGGTTTTTTTCTAGTTGATGATGGGATATAAGCTATAATAGTTACTTTTACGTATCTATACCTGACAATATACCAACTGCTGATTGGAATTTTGATAAAAAAATATTCCATTATGAATAAAGAAGCGCTAATTATGAGCATCATAAAAATGTCTTCAACCTAAGTTCAAACAATAACGACATCTTAACACACATTAAAAGAAGAACACTCCTAATACAATTCTCATTTCACCATTACCAAAGATTACCTTTCAAACTTTCCATACGAACCATAAATATACAAGTCAAAAAATAATCGATTATTTTATTATAAACTGCCGCCTACCGAACTTTTGATGTTAACGGTTATCGTAGCTAACAAAATTATGAATTAAGAACGTTATAGTTTTCACAGTAGAGCTGCTGTTTACGATATGCCAAGATCAAAAAGATGAAAAAAGAGTGTTTTTTTTTCTAAACTGTTAATAAAACTCTTTAGTTATTACTTTCAGATACATCAAAGATTATTAATTTGAAATTACTTCGATGATTAGGTTATGGCAAGCGCAATTTGTGCGTTTTGATTTAATTTTTAAGTACCTACGTACCTATTTATTTTTATTTTTTATTTTTTTATACGATAGGGGAGCAAAGGGGCAGACGGATCACCTGATGGTAAGCGATAACCGCCGCCCATGGACACCCGCAACACCAGAGGGGTCACAAGTGCGTTGCCCGCCTTTTAAAAGGGTTTGGGCCTCCGGTAACCTCATTCACTCGGCGAAACACAACGTAAGCGTTGTTTCACGCCGGTTTTATGTAAGGCCGTGGTATCACTCCGGTCGAGCCGGCCCATTCGTACCGAAGCATGGCTCCCCCACGTCAAAACCTAACTTTAACTACTGAAAAACTAACCTATTTATTGTTAGGCTTCTTCTATATTTTATTGAAAAGTATATTCCAATTATAATTTTGATACCTTTTTTATCATACAAAGGTAGGTAAAAGAAGGTAGTAACGTAAGAAAACTGCGTTACTAGCAGTAATAAGCAACTTTTAGCGTTCAGAACTTTAAGAAGTTAAATTCATCAAAAATATTCGCTTAATGAGAGTATAGTTTCCACTAAACATATATATACAGCGACTGCAAGTTAAGTCATTAAAAATTCTTAATTCTTATAATAGTACTGGTAAAATTTTAATACCAGCAATTCCTGCTTGAAACTTTGCCTGCTAACTTTTTAGCGTAGTTGGCTTCTATTGTATACAAATCCTTCGAATTTTCTAGGTCGTTTCGTAGAAAACAACGCCGTAACGAGGTTGAATGCCATCAATTTTGATGGTTTGCCACGCTGCAACAAGTTATTTAAGAGCAAATTGATGAAAGAAAAACTTTTACGGTGAACTGCATCAAAATCTCCTGTGTAACTTCCTTCTTCTTCATCATAAAGGGCCAGATAGAAAAGTAAAATGCTGCTAATTTAATAGCAGCGAGAAAACTGGAAGAATGGTCCCGAGGCCTTTGCCCAGAAGTGTGGAAACACCGGCATAATAAAAAAAAACTTAGGTCATGTTAACTAGGCTTTCTTGTTAGTATTATTATATAGGTATGTTTAAATATTATTAATTCTAAATGTAAAAGGGACAACGAACCATAATTCCTATTATAATATAACTTCGCTATTTCGTCTTACCACTAACAATTGTCACAGATGTGTGTATGACTACCGGACCGACAGCTTTAAGTGCTCTCCGAGGCATGGAGGGATCTTGATGTGTTAAAAATGGTCACCCATCCACACACTGACCGCGGCGAGTGCAGCTTATCCTTGCAGATCAGTCGATCAGTTTAGATATTACTTAGTCACGAACCCTCTTATATAGGTCTTGCTCGCATAACTTTTCCGAATCTTGGTATCCTTCGACATCAAGGAATCGTCATATCATATTTGATATAAGAATCTTTCAATACGCCGCTTCACCTCATTGCTTCCCTATTCAGTGTTCTATCAAATTACTTCAATTTACTTCATACATACTGTTGACCAAAAGACACGCCACGCTTTCCAAGAACGCCGATGCAGTAACATAATATGATCAACCAATAAAATTGAACATTAAATATTCGTTCGTGACTACCTCTTTGGTATAATGATGAAAAACGCCAGCGGGTTCGATTCTTAGGTTGAACGCTATTACATGGTTTGTCTATTAGGAGTGTTTACTGAAGATTTAGGATTTGGAAATATATCGTAGAATTGTTGGTTGCCAAAATCTTTTTCGAGTAGAGACAACACACCAGAAAACTTCCAACGAAATGAACACACGAGACGAACTGATAAAGTTTGCTGGGCCTTATTGAATCCTAGCTATAACTGGTATTTTTGGAAATCTTTGGGACAGGTTCAGATTGCATGACATAACAACCACTTTATATCAATAACATCTGCCTTACTCTTAATGGAATACAGGCGTGATCATATATTGCGTAAATATTTATTCCCTTCCGAAGATAATAGCTAACATGTAAGACCCACAACTCGTTCAACTAAATGGCTCTTATTTACCTTGTAATTGACCACAGTTGATTTTAAAACAACACTGCCTTGAGCTGTTTGACTGAATAATAGTGGTTGTTCTAGTTATAATTACTTAGTAGTTTGTTTTGTAGCTTATTATTTTAGCTTCCACTACTTCCCGTGGGAAGTAAGGGTTCTCTCCTGTTAATTTATTCATAACTTCCCATGTTCATAGTTTTAACCCCGATAATCTTCGCTTTTTTAACTTTCAAACAATATTTTTCCACACTACAATTGAATTAGATTTCAATGTAATTCTTGGAATTTTGGAAACACATTTTCGCAATCATTTACTGTGTAATGTACACTTTAATATCCGAGCATTATTAATGCTATCATTATAAATAAACGCAAATTAAAACAACGAAGATCTTGGTTTTTAATTCCAGATTTTAACTACACACCACGGGATCTATTTCTTTTTTTATATATTAAAAAAAGGAATGAAAATATATGTGATTCTGCAAAATAACTTAAGCTACGGAGCTAATGAGATTTTATTTAAATACACATGTCTGCAAGTAATCGCTTTAACTTATTTTAACTCAAATTAAAGTAGAACGCAAACACCTCTCTTGGCGCGATCCAAACTTTCATACTTATGTAGTTTCAATACCCGTAGTTGTAAAACTTTCTCTATGATCGTAGCACATTAATTACTAACCGTTGGCGGGGTTAAAGCCCAATAGGACGGTGTATTAAGTTTAACCATGTAGATTTACGATCAAACCCTTTCATTAAACAGGTATTAAGGCGACAGATAAGCCTGTACATTACGCACTTGTTCATACTATTTGGGAGTTTGCATGAAAGGTTTATAGGCACCAATGAAACTGGCCGACCCGACTGACTCAATACAACTATCCACCCTAATACATAAACGTTGCGGTTTAATTTATGTACGTACGAACTTTCACTGAATACCTATTGGGGTTTCAATTCTGGAGAAATCGGAATGGTACATAGAAATCCGAATGGTACATTTGTAAAATCAAAATTGCAACTATCTCGGTGGATACAGTTTGGAATGTAATTCAATTTTATCGTTCGCTAACTCTGAACCTGAATGTTCATTATCGCTAATTGGTGTAGTTCGATTTGCTGAATGGGGGTAAGATTGGTTTTATTTCTTAGTGAAGACAGCGGCTGCGCACTAGGCGAATGATTTGAATGAAACTTAATAATATAACCAATGGTAATTGCTAAAATCAAACATATTCAGTGGCTTTTGCAATTAAAATAGAGTGAGATAGTCTCCAAATGTTTTAAAACATTGTATATATTCGATAATATGTCAAAAAAGTTCATCCGGTAATAGGTATTATATGATACAAACGCCATGTTTTATGCGCTAAATTAAATAGTAAATTTTAAACTGAACGGATTTTAACGAGTCGTGAAGTCTAAGTGAACCGTAGATAAATATAGCCTAACAATTAGTGAGCTTTAGTGTTTATTTTAAAAACTAATGCAGCTTTCAATTAAACTTTTACGCTGAAAATTGTTGGATTAAAGCGTTAATTTAGCTGAGGTGTACGTTAGTTGGCAGACCCTTGTTTCGTTTTGCACTTACAAAGAGCAATCGATTTTAAAGCTCGCTGGATTGAAAATTATATGAGGAGCCTTAGAGAACGGGCGGGTGCGGGCTCACTGTGTTCCTAGCCGCCAATGCGCTTGTCTTTCGGTTCAGTGGGCTTTCTTTAAATTGGCGACGGCTCCGCCGCTGGCCGCTCCGCTTATTGCATCCCCCGCCCGCAGCGCCGCGACGTCCATGATATTGCCTCCATTCGACCTTTAAGCAAATAGAATTTCCCAGTCTGTAAATAGGATAGCGTTATAGGTAAATCTTCGGCGTGTCCTCGCGTCGTTTACGGGTAAAAGGTAGAAATTCAATTTTTATCGACGTACTCGATTACGATCGCCCCAAGGAGCAAGTACTCTTACGTCGCCGGGTGTGCTCGTTCGTCTTTTTCTTAGGCGAAATTTGTGCGTGATGAAGGACAATCTTTCAACGCTTGCCGGGATATTGTCTCATTTTGGCGGGTTCTTATTCTATTCCTTCACATGTTGAAGGTAGCGAGCCCAATGAAAAGCCATACAATGTCGTTTTTATTCTGACGAGTGAACGCCAAGAAAGTTGCGTGCCGTGAGGATTTTCATCATGGGACCTATCAAATAATAACGAGGTCGTCCTTCTCCAGCGCTACTCCGCCCAATATCGTGGCCCGATCTATTCGGTAACAATCGTGAACAATCTTTTGTACTTTATGATAATATGTCATTGTTATTTTAGTCAGTCGTTTTTGTATTCACTGATGCGACATAAAATGCGTTGTACAATGAAATAAATATTATATTGATCGATATTACATGGCTTAGTTGTGTAGTGAATGTAGGGTTGACGGCTTTAATATCGGTGTATCAACAAAATGGTTGTGTTAATAGATGGTTGGGCTCGCATCTGCAGTAGAGCGCCGGTCGGGCGCACGTAAGCCTATTGTCGCGCGGACGAGAGGCCATCACAAATTCTACTCACGATCTCCTCTAAGGTTTATTGTAATTTACAAAACTGACGGAGGTTTGTTGCTACCATTTCGTTGAACGTTTGTTTTGCTACCCCAGCTTTCTGAGGGATGGATTACGCTTCTTAAACACACTTACATTTTATTTGATCCACTTAAGCTTATGCAAAAATATTTTTGTTTAAACTGTAGGTACTCTTCGTGGCCTAAATTAATAATGGATGTCCCTTGTATAATTACAACGGCAAAAGAACAACAAGAATAAAAACAGAATTTGGCAGATTCTAATAAATTATATACGAAAACCTTTTGTAACCTGCGGTAAACAAATTCATCAGCTCCTACCCTTTGGTCTCAAATTATTTTCACGTATACATTATATATTTTACGGAGGGCGGAAGGCTACTAATGGCATAAATTGAAGAGCGAGCGCTAGAAGCAACCACAGGATTTTGCGTATTTGAAATTCAGTTACTCGTTGTGCACAGCGTGGCTATGCTTCGGAGCGATCGGTGTAGACCTCACGTTATATTTTCTATAGAACGAAGGAGATGGATCGCTTTTAAACTCGCTAGTGGAAACCAGAATTTGAAATTTGCATCTCGACGTATCAGGAGTAGAGAAATGTTGTAAGTGGTGTGCATCAGATCGTGCTTGGGAAATTTTCACGGTGCGGTTGGAAAATCGATGCTTAGTTTGCAGGTGTAATTACTACAGTTTTGAATACTTAGATTGGTTTTAACGTATTAAACGACTGCGAACTATATCAATACTACTATATCAATGACTTTCTATTGCGTCCGTAATTAGTTTACTAGTTAAGAGATATTATTATTTTAGATGACATTTATAGGTAATTTTCTACCGTTCATCCAAGTAAAGTAATGGTTACGACGAAAGTGCCTGTACCTATATATTATAGACAAAGATTGTCAATTCGTCTTTGAAATTCATGACTTACAAATAACATCGTAGCCGTGTCACCTAATAATATTGCGGGTTCAAAACTGTATACAGACGGCGATCCCATTACAAATGCATCGGGTTGTCTATTCGGCTGACAGCGACGCGGCGCGGGCGCGGCAAGACGATGCTCACTGTAGCGTCATATCAATCACCATTGCCGTACACCAGCTCAATCCCTTGGCACTTGGCCTACATTCCAAATTACACAAAATTTACGTAGTGGGCCTAACCGCCGTTAGCCCGCTGCGCGGATTAAGTCCAGAGAGCAGCTTACGTTGGGTTGCGGCCCAATACCACGCTCAACCGATGCTCAATCTTTATACTATACTAAGTTTTTAGTTGTACAACACTAACTTCGCCAAATAAGCCCTTAATACACAAGTTAATAAATAGAAAAGTTTGAATAAACTCATCTTAACTCGTCAATATTGAGAGCCATCAGAGACTGTCTACTTTGGTGAAAGTTAACGATAAGTAGGATTTGTGTTAAACTTACGTTTCCTTGAAAGGATTAAAGTAATAGCGACAACATATTTAACAAATTGTAAGTTCGGTTTTATCTTTGATACATTGATAGATTAGATCGTGGTTTTGAATGAATATTTGAACAGCAATTTGAGATCTGTTTCGCTGGAACGATACGAAAATTATACTGTATTGGGATGTGGGCGTACTACCTCGCTGTTATGAATCGTTTTTGCCGTTTCTCGGCGTATTGCTCGTTGTTGTAGTAAACACGCGTAATACCCTTTCATTTATAACTCCCGCTGCGGTTCTTGATATAGGCTCGCCCTTAATTCCGACTTAATTAGTGTCACGCAAGTTCCATAATCCAAGGCTTGAGCATCGTACGACCGTTCTTAAAATGGAGATTAGTGCGGCAAATATCTCGAACTACGCTATCCGTTCATAAAGCCACTACTCCACTACGCTGCTTTTCGGATAAATATTCAGTTGGGGAGCAGTAAGGGTGATTTATCGGAGAAAATTCTTTGCGAGTATTCCAACGTTCTTCGATACTAATTGTAATATATATGCGGGGATCGAATTATACGAGACTGTAACAAAGAAAATACATAACGTATTTTAATGTAAAAGATAAAGTAAACCCTAAATAGCATCAAACTTGGTAATTCGGAGAAGATTTTAAAGTATGTAGTATATTTTGTGTTGACTGTCGCAACATGTCGGCACGAAAAGTCAACTGCGACGAGGAATTCTAAAAGAACTGAACATAAACATGGTATTTTGTGTACGGAAGTCCTTCCGCGGTCGCGTACAACGGATGTGCAGGAAAACGCTTGCATACTGAGTAGGCGTGCCTAAAAGACACTGCGGACTTTAGTTTACCTACAGCGGATTACACGAAACTTAAACATGCCACCTAAATCTGCGACAAACCGTTAGAACCGAAGCATTTAGCTCACTGGCTTTACGGCTCTAGCCTCAAACTACGCGAAATTAAAGCCCAATTCTAAACAGCTCCACTTCATTTTATTCTTCAGATTAATTCAATTTATGTCGCTCTATTTGTGCAGATTTTTTAACAAAAAAAATAGGTTGGTGTATTAAATTTTGACACCTCGAAGCGAAGCTCACGTCGTTTTAGTTAATCTCATTAAAATTTTAATCTTCCTCGTATTTGACGTCAGTGTATTATTTCGAGATTGTCCCACGTGTCACTCGACAAATTAGTCACGGATTTGTTAGTGTCGATCTAGGTGTCGATCGACGGGCGATTTTATTTTTAACGAGACATCAAACATTATCGAGGGCCCCGCGAGGAGTTGCTCAAGCGCCTGTTTACAAATAAGAAACGTCGAGGAGACGAGTGCGTAATAAATTTTATAACACGGCATCGACTCGGATTCGAACGTAATAATAATATATCGGCTGGAAATATTGGAATGTGTCGGTGCGCTCGGCGCACATCTTAAAATAGACCCTCATCAAAGACAAGCAGGTTTGCAGCTGTAAATCCATTTCAGTGTGGCTTGTCCGCATTATAAATTGGGGCGTACATATGTATGTATGCGCGCAACTTTGTCTGTGTGACGTTTAAACAGAGCGGCGTGTCCTACGACCTCGCGTTTCCATCTCATGTCGCACCACATTCGTTTGCGTTTTCTATTAACGTGTCCCGGACACTATTAGGGCAGCTAGATGGATGTTGTAATTTGATTTTGTATACATTCAGCGAATTAGACGAAAACTACTACAACACACAAAGACGCGCTGCCATGTTTTAGCATTAGGATTTGCAATTCCAATTTGGTACGAACGGTAAATGCAAAATTTATTCCGAGTTGGCGTAATTTATAAAATATCAACTTAACATTTTTATAGGGTACAATGTCTAAAAATTCGTAGTCATTATCAACAGTGTGACTCCGTTGACAAACTACTTGTGTATGATAATTTGAGTCATATTGCATTTGATGAAACGCGGTACGCGAGCCGAGGTTCGCTGAGCACTCTAGACGACCGCAGTGCATAGATTTGCATTTTACGGTTTTGATACGTTGAGCGAATATTCAGTGCGGTGTCGGCGTAGGTATCTTTTCAATTCGACGCGGCGGGCGCCGAGTGGCCGCTCGAGGGCGCTCGAGTAGTGGCGCGTGCTCGAGTGCCGTGCCCGATGCGCCTGCGCAACGCTCGCCCCTCCGCCCGCATCGTACTCACCCGCCACCACTCTCCCCATCCTTCGAAGGTTATTACAATTAACTACAACGCTGAGTTAAGCCTCAATTTGGCACAAGTTACTGCTGTCGTTAGAGACTTTATGTACTTCTTCTTTAAACGAAGACTCTGATTAGACATCCTACATTGTAAAAGCAATGAAACATTAATGTAAGGAACATATTCAAAGATCCCAAACGTGAAGCCTTTAGGGACGTGCCGTTATTCGTGGTCGCGTGGCACGGAAGTCGGCCATATTGCGGCGTGTCAGCTGGTCGCAAGCGGAAGCGTCGTCAGCAGCACAAGTACAAGACGAACATTTAGCTAGTTTTATGTCTTACCACTCATAAAACTTGGTACATTTATCTAGTACATTCTATACGTTGGTGTTCACTTAAGTTATAGAGACTTACAAAGTATTTTTTAACGTAACGGTCAACTGTGAAGCGTAACATAATATGAAAATATGCTTTACATTAAAAACTGCAGACTACATAATTAAAACTATTTAAGTCCTGAATTCGCACAACACTGCGTCTAAATTGAATCCATCCTTTGCTGTCCGCTGTGAAATATTTTCATCTTTTATCTGCTCAGAATTGTTTTGTTTGTTGCACTCCGAAACTCTGGACCACCGGCATGGAGAATAAATCATGCGTCAAACACACCCATCGAAGGGAGAGAGGGTGAGGATATGTCGTATGGGGAGCGGGGACACCATTCCCAAACCATTCATTCATTCGTCCGAGATTCATCACGTCACCGGCTCATAGGCCGGCCAATTAGTGACGCCGATTCATTTTCTTTATTTCTTTCCTAGAAACAGATACCCAGCAACGAAAGTTAATATCGGATTTCTGATTTTCTTTTTCCTATCTGTCTGTGAAAAGTTTTTTGGCATGTAGTATTTATATGGGGTTATTCAGAAACGGTATACCTAATAATCCTTTAAAGAACATTTTTTTTGTTTTATCAACATTTATACAAAAACATTCGACTGGGTAATTTTAATTTCCTATGGGAAGATTATGCTATATAAGCTTTTTCTTTTAGTATGTTCTCACTGCGAAATGTACTAGTTATATTTATCGACAATCTCCATGGATATTTAGGTAATAAAATTGTCATCCCATATGATATCCATTATTAAATTTCAAAGGAGATTACGATCTCGTAATCGTGAAATATAACATTTTCTATTTCACCGAGCTCGTTTGAAAAGGACGCTTAAAATTTATCGACTCCGGTCTTCCCTTGCTATAAAAGTGCAAAAGTTTTCCACGAAACGCACAATTTACTACATTTCTGGCGAGTACAAACTAGATTTAATTCAGCCACCGTACATAGCAATATATTACGAAGGTAATTATTTTGTGCAAAGTTTAATTCTGCAGTGCGCCATCGCCGAAATCGTGTATAAATTAAAAATTATGACATGATACCGATATTGAGAATTCCTTTTGCTTGACGATTATAAATCTGTCAAGTATGTGTTTCTAAGTTATGAATAATTTACCGTCGTCCTTTGATACCACTCTCCAGACGTCTAATTTTAAATTCTATTTGCCATTCAACTGTGTAAAGGATATAATTTAACTAATTTCCAACATGTGTGCGAGAGCAGAACATTTTCGTGAGTAGCAGAGTACATACCTTTTGTATAATTAAACTGTGGGCAAACCCAGTTTAAGTTTAATCCTATAGCCTCTTGACACCGCACTCCCGCCCGGAGGGGAGCTTATTTTGTTCGTCAACACTATCGACCGATGTGTAGACGAAAGCGCTCAACCGCGCCACAAGTGTCACTCGAAATACAACTGTTAAACTTATGTAACACGGTTTGTTTTCCAATGTGCTGTTGTGGGGACGCAGTTTTCTTTTTGCAGAAATAGAGAAAAAATATACGGAATATATAGAGTTCAGTCAGTTGGCTATCATTTACAAGGATTGCATGTTTTGTAGGCAGCCTCCGTCATAGACGACAGTTGTTCCTGTAGTTTGTATTTATTTAGTCTTACGAATAGCTTCATACATTTGGCGGAGGGAGGGTTGGTGACGTCAAGTAGTTTGCCGTAAAGACATTCAAGTCAATTCAAGTGATACTTACAATATATTCGTATCATGATTCCGTAGAATGAAGGAAGTGTTGTGTTACTAAGACATTATGTAGTCTGACATCAATTAAATTGTATGTACACATCAAAAAGGTTAAGTGTTTAATCTTTACGTGGTAAATAATAAGTATATACATTTACCTTACTGTAAGGTTACATTACGCATAATTATATTGTCATTTGCAAAATAATCATGTACTGGAGGTACAAACTGTGTATACAACAATAATTTTAAATCCTATCGAGATACTTTAAAACAAAAGCTCTTAAAATAATTTTATTACAGTTCAAAATAATCTATTTAAAATTATACTTAGACTTGTACCGCAAAATTCGTACCCATTCTGTCACAGAAGGATGCAATAGCAGACAGATAAAACAAATGCAGACACATACTGCACGTTTCAAAATGTGTAAGTCCAAAGTTTTACCTAATGTAAGTTCTTTTTATCGCGACATTTATTGTTTACTAGCTGTTCCCCGCGGTTTCACTCGTGACCTAAGGTGACATTATGTTCAACTCACGTAACAATTTAGCTTATGTTACTCCGAAATAATTGTACATAGATGAAACAAATTTTAAAATCGGTTGAGAAGTTTTTGATTTTCATTACAAATAATCTTAGAAACTTACAAACAATGAAATCTTTCCCCTTTATTTATATCCCCTTTATCTTTATATTTCTAAAGCGTAAATATAAGAATAAATGCGAATGTAACGAAAGAAAATGGACAAGCGCACATTCATTCAAACAAAACTTGTACTTAAGTTTTGATAAAAGAATGTCCGATTGTCCAGTCCCCGGGTGTTTTAATGAATGCTCTTGGCAACCCCGTGATGGCTTACAACATTTAGGTCCTTATTACGCATTCTCGACATTTGCTTAATGTATGAAAATTTGAAAGAACGAACCATGTTGATGGTACTCGAAACAAAATAATTGCTACGGTCGCGCGGTCCGGAGTTCGGCCTCGACATTCATTATTCACTTTTTATTTCACCCTCCCCTCGGCTTATAATTTGACTCGAAACATAAAATCAAGTTTTATTTGATTATGCGTAGCAAAAAAGAAAAATTCCAAGTATCTTGTATCCTTCACTTTTAATAGGGAGTGGAATCTTTACATTATGATTTACTTGGAAAAGTTCATTTGCGTTATCTTCAGCGGCATAGCTCATTTTAAAATGGACTGTTTATTGCGTGTATTTCAGAAAGAATCTATAATGTTTGAACTTTTATCTTTAAATTAAGTTACATTGTATTTCAGTCACGCAAATTGTTATTGAACTGCTAAAGATATGCAAAAAAATGATTTTGAATATTCAAAATGTTGAAATTTCTACTACAAATCCATCTTGAACACTTACATCACGTCTGCATACTTGAAACAAAGCAACCTCAGTCAATCTTACAATAGCGTAGGGTTGGTATAGGTATAGTTTTTGTATTTAGCAAGAAAGGGGAGTTAGTGGCAAGGCGTAGGCGTCCCTACGTCTCGCTTTCATCCACTCGCTGCTTGCAGCTACATAAAAGAAAGTATCTGCTCACTACGTGAGTGAACCTTTACATATATGCCATTCTGATGTGTTCCGAATGGCTTTCGATGACAAGTGCACTGAACCGGTTCACTTTTCAGATGCCTAAATGCTACTATTGTTTCCAGAACTCTCGTACAAGCATTTCTGAAATACAACAACGGAGTAGTCGATTTTCCGACGATCATAACTGTTATTTTAATAGTACAATTTCGTGTTCTATCGTTAGAAAAGAGAAAATGTCATAAACAATCAAATGACCAAGACTATGGCCGCCTACTGTGTAGATAGATTTAACTGTATAGGAAGAAGTGTTCCTTTGTTCGCACACGGAGGGCTGCGTACGAGTAATAGGACGTAAAAAACTGAATGAAGCAATATCCCAGGCCTCTTCATACCTATTTGGTCCGTTTCTTTACACCATTGTGCGAAACCTCTTTAAATTTTTCATGGTCTTATCAACACATCGATCAGGCCTTATTTATTCAGTTCACGATGTAATTCTAAGAAGTTTGTTCATTTACATGTATTTTCTTATTTTCCGTGGATCCACTTTATCAGATATCGAATCAACACACGCGTACGTCTTAGATGTATAAAAAAGCATTTGCATTAGCATCTATCAAAATCAATATATTTTTTTTATTTGTTTTTAAAAAAGCTTACTATCAATGTGGGTCGCACATTACTAGTATTCTTGTTAACCCCTCGTGCTAAGCTAAACTCTTGTGTTATGAGTGGGTTCACGACGGTAGTGTAATGGGTGAGTTTCGAACCGGCAACCACATGATCGCAAGTCCGACGCCCAAGCCATTAGGCTACCGCCGCTTGTTATTCATTATAACATCCTTTCGTTTATTATATTCCACTTTTAGTAAATTGTATATTTTTTTATTTGCACATCGGTGCACGTGCAGGTGTTAATTGAATAGAAACACTATCATTTCAATTTCACAACAATGCTGGGTATATGTGCGGCGGCGACTTGTTATTGTTGGAATTAACTTGTCTGGAGAGCGAGAGACAGCAAGCATCAGTACGAGATAGAGATTAATACTGTGCAAGTGTCGGTGAAGCCGAGAAGCAATAACGTTTCGTTAATGTCTCCCATTTAGAACGTACGCGGTTAGTGTCTTGCGTCGCTTGACATCGCACGCCGACACCGACTATGTACTTATTTCAAGTCGTGTCGCCTCCCCACCGGTGGAACGACACTGGCACCCCAAGCACTGGAATCACCATTTGCTATTCTTGTGGTCTCTGTATTGTTACAAATAACATAGATCTGTGCGAAGGCTCCTGGTGCCCCGTGCGGGAACTAATGATCTGTGAAGCAGATTAGGTGTACGCCACGAGAAGACGGGATCATCCCCTATCTACGCCAAATGCTCACTGCGCCGAGCGAATGCCACCGATACATATTTAGATACGGTAATAATGTTGCCAGCAAATGAGATAAACTTTGCATACTGCTTCATTTATGCGCTTTAGATTTATGTAACAAGAATTTGCACGATCGAATATCAGTTTGTATGGGAAAATCAATTTTCCGTTTATCGAAATACTTTCACCAAAGCTTACGCCAAAAAACGCTCAAAGTGGAGTGAACAAAAAATGGAATGAATTATAGGGAGAGGTCACATTCTATCCTGTGGGTGTAGTAATAATAAAAAATAGGTGCTTCAAAATACGCATTTATTCAGGAAGACAAAGAACAGACAACCGGGCCAGAGGCTGTGGGCAAACAAAAATGAAATGCAACGTCAGCGTCGGGTGGGTCGACCGACCTTTGTGCCCTCGCCTGCGCGACGATCCCCCCAAATTCTCTGTGTAAAAATTGATTAATATTGTCCCAACCGCTGCCGCAATAAGTGGTATATTCACTCTTTCATGTTGCAGAGAATTACTCTTAAAAGAAAATGTTTTCACCTGTATTTCTCTGACTGTATGTAATACTTTTTTAGATAGAGGAAAAGGTGTGCGACACAGAGTGGATTTAGAGCAATAAAAAATAACTATTCGAAGGAACTGTGTGAGAGCTGACGTAGAATGCATTTATGCGTTTATTTTCATGCGTTACAAAACGGAATACTTTCAGAATAAAAACATTGTGCTGTTATGTTTAACTTCCTTCGGTGTAAACGGTTGAAAAATATGTATGTATGCACGCGAACGAACGTTTTAATTTTTCGACCGATAAAGTTTATGGCGTTTATTACTGAAAATATCGGTGGCGACATTGTCGGTGCGGTGCGAGAGCGTTGTTGGTTGCGAACGTAAAAATTTGTGCGCAGCGTGCAGCGCGGTTGTGGCACATTATGAATTGAGTTAGAGCAACTCGTAAGCTGGCACGTCGCTAAAGGGACGCTGCCAGTGCTAGCCGTCGCTCGTAATTGGTGTGTGTAGCTTTTTGTCGTGCTGCGGCCGTTCGGTGTTTGCCGCCCGTAGTCAAGTTAGTCTAAATTAAATTGTTGTATTTTTCACAACAAAATGACTGTGACGTAGCCGGTTAGTACCGCGTCCTAACGAGACCGACACTAATGTTGTTTGGCGGACGGTGCACGTCCCAAAAATTTTGAATCGCGCTCCGTAATGGCTCAGCAAAATTCATAATAAGCTCTCATTTGTTTTTCCAAATCTTTTTCATATTTGTGTTATTTGCTGTGTGTATTTTCATAGAACGGAATGTAAACATTGAATAGACCGGTGTGTTTTCATAAATTACTAATACAGATTATCGTTAAATATCTGTGCCTGTTTCGTATCATTAATTTGTCGATTAAAAATATTATTCACTAGCTAACCCGGCGAACTACGTACCGCATAACAGTCGATTCTGAAACTAAAGTCACTCAATTGTTTTGCCTTCCCGGAATCCCTCCACTAACACTTAAACTTTATGGTATGGTATTAAAGTTCAAATTGACTTTTAAGTATTATTACGAATCTTTTTTATGGGATTATAGAAAAATGTTGTTTTTAGACTTTTTCAGTCAATTTTTTTAATTTTTCTTTCCGTAAGAACCATCCTCGTACTTCAAGGAATATTATAAAAAAAGAATAAGTGAAATCGGTTCAGCTGCTCGCGAGATTTGCGCTTAGCAACACATTTGGCGATTCATTTTTATATTATAGATGTATAACAACACTACAATTAATGCATATAATCAAAGGTAGTCCGTACCAATTTAGAGGTAGGCGCTAAAAATTGGATGTGCGGTAAATAATAATTTTCCCAATGGAGTGAACTGCGTTGTCCACATTTAAGGTAATTGCCAACAGTTTGGGCTGACGTGGCGGCCGGCCTGACACTCGCTCCCATAGGACCACCCTTTACAATCCCATTTATAAATGCCGCTTAATCAAATTTTTATTTATCGCTCCCCGAGTATTTTGGTCGCATGAATCCGTGATTATAATATTCAAACTTCAAAACGTAATTATTGTTAATCAGTTTAATCGAAAATTCATAATGATAATTTCGTGTGTTGTCGGTTGATATCAGTTTTTGTTGATCATTTCGGTTAATACCCAGCGTTATGAATGCTAGTTGCATGTAGGTTGCTATTTTTTGTCTTAGCGTTGATTATAAATCTTTAAAATTTCGTATAGCAGTCTGAAGTTGTCCGCAAGTTATTGGTAAATTTCAATATAAAAACTCCGATTAAAGACATTTGGGGTCGTAAATTTTTCGCATTCGTGATTTTTGTCCTTATTGACTTCGATATTTATCGTGCAAAATACTAATATCACTTATATATTACCTGCAGTTCGGCCGTTCTTTACTTTACGGTCAAAAAGGTTGGATTAATCAGTATCAACATTACCCGGGTATTGTGGTTATCGATCAGTGAGACTGCCCGTCGTGTACATAAATAAAAAAAGTATGATCATGATCCATTTGCACCTTCTTTTTATAGCCTCTTCGCAGTATATCATTTATATTGAACACGGAAAAATATTCCCCTAAAATTTTATACGTTCATTGGTTTTATTGGGGTTACGGCTGTAACTATGGCAACGTAATAATGATATAAAGGTAACTTACGTGGCTGAGGGTTAAGTAATAAAAATATTTAAGTTACAAACAATTTGAAGAATTCCCCTTAATTTCATGTGAGGTATTATTCTTACTTCATGTTAAAATTATAATGATTTGAAGTATGTATTAAGTATGGAACATTTCGCAGACAGCATGTGAAAAATCACTTGAAATAATTTTTCACACACCACACCTGCGAATTTTTTCACACAGCCTGCTCAAAATTTCGTTTCAATGAAATATCATTCATCAAATCATCATCAAAATAGCAAGTGTGGCAATAATTGATTGGAATAAAAATTAATTGCGGACGAAAAGGAACGATTTTTACCCTGTATTCGTAGCCTTTTTTAGGCAGGTCGAAGTTTGGATTTGTGCTCGGTTACATGGGACCTAAACATACCGGCAAACTGAAGGTGTACGTAATTACACCTCTAACTAACCCTTTAATGAATACCGTTACATAAAATCGTTAAAAAGTATTTTCATTTTGGTGTCTACATTGTTTGATAATACAGACTTTAATAAACTATGTCAAGTAACACAGAGATTTTAGTTATTTCAGTGCGGATATGCTCGTAATCATAAAACGGTGTTGCTTACTGCAATTCCAGAAGTTTATTTCTCTTATTCCCATTGCATTGAACCATGCAGTGAAGATTTTGTTTGTTTTGGCGGCTTCTTACTAAATGTTTACCTTATGATTTCATAGTATTTTTATATAGGTACTCCATTTCATTTCTATCCAAGATAGTATTTTCAATTAGCCAAGTTGGAATAGTAAAAATAACATATCGTAGGTACCATCATGTCTGTAGTCCCCAAAGGGAAGTGCCACTTAATACCAATAAGAATAAGTACCTACTCGTATTTTGAACATCATGATGTTTATAATCAGTAACCACTTTCTTCCCTAATACCTGGTTCGTTACATATGGAAAACCAATATATTATGAAATGATTATGATAAAATACCTAAAAAAAAATAAAAAACTGTGTGTAGCATAAAATAAATTAACACAAGAAAAACGCGTTGATTCGGTGGAACAACATGACGAGGGGAGCAGGCAAGCGTTGTCACACTTAAGATTTACAGGGAAAAGGCAGAAGGAAGGGCGAGGGGAGCGGGGAGCGCCACTTGGACACGTAGACCTCCCCGCCCCCCACGCCGCACCCCCTCCATGCCACTTATTCATCATTTACGTACATTTGAGTGTGATTTCGTTTGGGATCGTCCCAGAACTCTGGCCCTCTTACTCACTTGCATTAGTTACATTAGACGTTACCGAATCTTGTTTTATTCAATTTCCACAGCGCTATTATCTTTCGCCACTCTTGGTAATAGGGATTCCTTTCCAAGACGTAATAATATTTCTCATTTCTAGTGCCTCAAAGGTTTAAGGGATTCTATGTTATATGATAGCGATATTATTTACTTTACTAAAAACTCGCGGAGCTTACGAGATTGTATCCTTGAGGTAAAACCGCTGACAGTTTATTTGGTGATGTAAAGTACGTTTACTGTCGCACAAAATTTTCCTTATGGTATTACCTGTAGGCGAGAGCTATAAACATTTTAATTCTCTAGGCCCAACTTTACCACCTGGCATAATTCTATCAAATTATACGAGTGAGCTCTAACAATACGTGAATATTGAGTCCACAATTCCACAAGCGGCCCGTTGAGTTTGAAAAACGCGAACACAACAGCGCACAGGGGGTTAATTGTTTGACTTTTGTCGTTAACTTTACCGGTCATATGATACGTAAATGCTGGGCGAAGCTCGGTCCCTTCGTATAGGCGACATCTGGTAACTTTGTCATGACGTCATTATAACAGTATCGAGCTGAGCTCCCGGGCTCGTTACCGATCGGAAACCCCGTAAAAATCTCGACGACCATTGTTAAGTTGACGCGGCGTGCATTTTTTCCTTCGTTATTACCGCGCATAAATATTAAAAAAGAAAACAGGTACTTCGCCTTTGAGATCGAGCCTTGCAGCGATATTGACATTATAATTAAATCCCTCTGTAAACGTCTATGCTTTGATTGTTAAAATATGCATTGAATAAATAAATTAGCTACATGTTCGGTGACTGTCACATATATTTTTTATGTTAAATAAAGTAAATATGGCACGAAATTATTCGTAGACTGAACTATACAAAAAATTTTTAGTGAAAAAGTCTGAATGCGGTCCAACATTGTCTTTCTGTGGACGCTAATATTCCACAGAGCTATGTATTATGCGTTCTTCAGAAATATCTCTGAGTAACCTCCGCGGGAGGATTGCATAATATATTAACAGTAATTATTATAACATTTCGCTCGCCCGCTGTGCCTTCGCTTTGCTTCCAATTGTTTTTGCGTTATGAACTATATTCAAACAAATTATGCAGAATCCCGACACCAAACAATGTTCCCTATTGCGTTTACAGTATATGATAATAGTCATCCCTCCAAAATCATGTTCATGTAAAATGTTGCCAAGACGAGACCATATGGCTCACACTGTCAAAAAGTTATCAGATCTCATGTAGAGCCAAATTTCTAACTCTTCACCACCTAGCTCTACAAGCCCTAAATTCACAAATTCTACATCTTAGTCAAAATATGTGGCTCGTCTTGGCGGGGACACTACCGTGCCCCAGATACCTACGTATAGGTAAATGTGTAGGTAAATAAAATTAGTTTTTATATATCGCGATTACAGTCTGATTATGTATTTATTATATGTTTTATTTGTTGCAGATGGTCACCAGGACAAAGAAGATTTTCGTAGGTGGGCTATCGGCACCCACAACGCTTGAAGACGTAAAGAATTACTTCGAACAATTCGGACCGGTGAGTACTCGCATTCTCTTGTTCTCGTTAACTCCACATAGCTTCAGTAGCTCCGCCATTAGCCGAGCGAATAGAATGCGTTTAGCAGACATATTCCACGCAACGAAGCCGCGTCGCGCGCTCAAAGTTGAGCCAACTTCACTCGCGAAATTTAATTTACACCAAACTTTTCGGAAAAGTGTACTGAATTTGCACTGTCATGTCCCATTTGTTATTAGGCAACGCTAATTTTACCCGCAGCTAAATCATTTCGTGCACATAATAATTAAACACGGTACCCTCAAATTTGGCGCGTTGGTCAAACTTGCAAACTGTGTTATTGTAGCCGCTTTACTTGTTTTGATGGAAATTCATAATAAAACAGCTTAGTTCCGAGCGATTAAATTGTAGATGTACACTGTTTTTTATTCCGAACGCCATTATATGAAATTGAAGCTTTCAACTAAATTAATGTTGTTTTAATGGATACTAAATAACAAAGCAGAGATTTAAATCAGGAAAACAATTTTCTTTGTGCCGTTATTGTCCCAGGTCGATATTGAATAAGACTGTCGTCTTAGCACCAATCTATCGTCTCGTTGCGGGGATTAATGTCACAGGAAAAGAGATCTTTGTGTCACTATTTAAAGTTAATATTTGCGTGGCGATGCGCGCGTGCCTGTAAGTCTGCGATAACTTGGTCTTTGTCTGGCTGCCGCGACTCAGCGCAGGTGTCTATCTACAAAAGTTTCGTCGTAATTAGCCCCGTATCTAGTATGGATGCGGATTAAGGAACTTTTTAGAATTCAACATTGGCTACAGCCGGGGAGTCATTGTGCCAGCTCTCAAAGTAATCGGAGCGAGCCAGCCGGCAGCCGGCCGCGACGATCAAGACCTTCATTACCTATTATGAGAGTTTAGAATAAAGCCAACGAGTTTTTCGGAGTGAATGTGATTGATGCCGAGAGGAGGAAATATCTCGGGAGAGATAAAAGGAATTTAATGAAGAGTCTTTAAGAATAATGATTAAGGGAATGGTTATTCCTTTTGGTCGGTAGCCTAATGATGGGGTCTTTTGAATTACTTTTTGTGACTACGAAATATTGTGTAACCGCAATTGTTTTAATCAAATCAAAGACGCAAAGAATAATGGTAGAGATGACGCTAAAATCAAATACGGTCGTGTGATGTTCACTCTCGCTTTGATTAGCCGAACAGAAACATAATAATCATTATACCATCACGCTTGTAATCCACGAATCGTTAAGCAAAGGCATACTACGTACTGGCGTACTACCTAGAGTATTTTTGCATATTGCCAATAACCGGGCAGCTTAAAACCACTTAGCTAACAAGGCACTAAGTTAACATAGGCCCTATTTATTATTTATCTATTGTACTCATATCATAACATTATGAAACTTATTTATAAACATTGTAGTGTTTGTCGTTTTACATATTACGATTTTGTTAATTTCTTGTAATATAAGCATTTATAGCTTGAGTGGTTTTCTATTATTTACCTTTTTTTACATTTCCTCACAGAAACACTCCACTATAAATGTGATCTTGATGTTCGTAGCTATTTAAATAACCCATAAATGCTTATACGTATAGGTATCTTAGGAAGTAAATTACGAATTACCATTATTATATTCAAGAACGCACACCGAGCATTCTGATTACAAATTAATTCAATAACATTGAAGCCGTGCACTGTGCTCCCGGTCGGCGTCATTTCGTAAGGGTGTCACATTTTGAGCAAGTTTAATTAACAATCTAGTCGCTTTTGTAGGTGCCTTCATTAGTGTATTTGTGGATAAACATTGCGCAAACTCGGCGCGTGCGTGTGGCTCGTGCGAACCGGGCAGAATCTTACGGAGTTTGCCGATCACGTGCGATCGTACCCACGATGAAGTGTTATGAGTTGTGACTGCTACCGCACGCGGTACGCAGCCTGCGTCAGTGTGTGACTTCGATACCCCGACACCGGTCCCCTACGTACAAGCTTTTTGAATGCAAACTGTCTCAGAATATTAAATGAGCCACTTAAATACCGAATACAATGACTACGCCCACCTGAAGTAAAGGCCGGGACGCATGCACGCAACGCCGTAAATGAAAGCCGGTCGGGCCGGGGGTGGGCGAGGTTCGACCCCGGTAACGATTTCCTTCAGATAATGGCGAATTTTCTGATGAAAGCAGCTCGACAGTGCCCTTTCAAGGATTTAGGAACCGTCGGATTTATGGGCCGAACGGTCTTCGCAAATTTAGTCCGTCTCGACATAGCTTTGCCTATCGCATGCATAATGGCGATCTATTCGCTAGATTTTCCGTGAAAGCATTCGTTCATTGGGGAACTTTTAAGTGGGACTGTCGGGGCAAACTAAAGAGTTATGGAGATAACGTGGCCTCAGTAGTCTGCCCAGATGTGGTGAGTAAAAAAAAACAGATTGCACCGGGTTAATTTTATGGCGCGAGAACGCTTAGGCTAAAACAAACACGTAGGGGAAATTACTTCCGGGCATACATTCTCTGAAACAGTTTTAAGGTGAAGGTAATTTGCCGAATCCAGTTGTGTATGAAGCGCTCACGGTTCTGACGTAGTCTGCATACGAATATTAAGTTGTAAATTATATTTTAAAGTAGGAAGGATTATTTTATGATGTTGTTAAAGAGTGCCTCATTAGCCAAGTGGTTGCGACTGCTACGCTAGAGGTCCTGGGTTCGATTCCCAGGTCGATAAACGTGTTATTGGGTTTTTCTATGAAATTCCCAGTAGCAGCTCGGAGTTAGGAATTTGTGCCCGGTAAATAGCAATAGGCTCGCCCCCTATTACATGGGACCTAAACATACCGGCGAACTGTGGGTGTACATTAGTACGGCTCTGCCTAACCCTTCGGGGAATACAGGCGTGATGGTATGTTTATGTTAAATGTATGATAAAGAGTTGTTTTTAATCTGCGAGACCGATTTTGGTGAAAATTATCGATTTAAAAAATGATAAGTAGGTAAGTACGAAAAGTTAAAATAAATAGAAATCCTCATTAAGATTTATCTAATGCAATGAGTTAGAAGTCCGGCGGGCTGAATTTCCAATACAAATGTAATATCAGAATAAATCGTAATTCAAACACAATTTAATCAAAGTGATGATGATGAATGACTGATAATGTGTAGTGGAATAGTTACTTAGTCTTAGCGTGATGATATTATAGCCTTCCTCAATAAATGGACTATCTAACACTGAAAGAATTTTTCAAATCGGACCAGTAGTTACTGAGATTAGCGTGTTCAAGCAAACAAACAAACAAACTCTCCAGCTTTATATAAATTATTAGTACTTATAGAAAAGTATAGATTTTCGATTCCGATATCGTTCATTTAGGTTCCTGCTCTACTATTTCATCTAAAATACTTTACTGGATATAAATGTAAGTGAATGCAATTCTTGATAACTTTACCAAGTTTATTTTAGTGAAGGAAAAACTTGACTAGCGGATAGGGTTCGAACCAGAACCAGAACCGAAGACGCAGCCGCGTCTTCTATCTTGTAACCAAGTTTGGAACGATTTTTCGGTCGTTTATGTCCAGTGAAGTAGTAGTAGACGGAATATAGTACAGTAGGAACCTACATTAAAGTTATCTCAATCCTAATAATAATACAATTTAATAAAATATTGTTTGGATTAAGATTTATTTTGGTTTTACGTTTTTGTGAGCAATTCAAGCTCCGTCGGACACTCAATAATATGGATTGAAGCAATTCTCTCCAGTAGTATTGTATTACTAAACCGAATAACTAACCAATACTTAACAGACGTGTCAATTATTGGTTTCACGGTATTTACAATTAGCATTCCCATCCGTCAATCATAATTTTGGTCAACGTTTGACCGAAATTTTGATATCTTCAATTCTTCATGTAATAATACTACGACAAGAAATTAAGTTGGCATAGCTCTTAGATATTCATCATTTTATTGGGGCCCGAATTGGTAAATATTAGCTAATATTTATAGTACCTACAGTCTGTAAATTTATTCACTTCTTTCATGTAAAAACCACCCTTTGCCTTTCGCATTTTTTTTTACGAATTTCGAGGAATGACAAGCCTCTGACTCATACAACGTCATTCTGTTACTTCAAAGACAGCGTAAGAGGCAAAACAGGAAGAAAACAGAACTCTAATAATATGTAAATCGTAGTCGAATTCACTTGAAAGTCGAAGCTGCCGCTCCGCGATGCCGACTTAAAAATTAATTAGCCGAACGACCGGTGTAATCGCTGAAGCCAGCGCCGATTAAGAGTTATCTGGGAGGGTCTGCGTCCGCAATGTTGACTCTATCGTCCGGTGCTAGAGAGCCCTTTTCCTCGCCGGCCGATTGACACTTAGGCTATTCTGCCACCCCGCACCGCTACCCCTGTCTGCCAATCTCTGCCCCCAGTCGACAGAAAACGCACACTTGGCCCTCACAATTTCACCACGGGCTGCTTATATTTTATTTTTTTCTCTTCTCATGAAAATGTATGCCGTCTTTATCTGTCTATCTGCCTCGCTAAAGCGATCTTATATTTAATGTTAAGCGGACAACTTTATTCACAACAATTTCGACCGGAATGTTTAAGTAAAAACGCTTTTTCTCCGTGAATATTATTTTTAGATTTGGTTACTCGAGAAAAATAACCGATTATTCTCACCCGCCGCCTACGTAATTGTTTCGTAATATTTGAAAGTATTCACCTACGTCAAATTACTCCCACGTCATAGAAAGTGTGTATGAAATTATTTGGATATTGTAATTGTAATTTCGATGGAAGAAGTTTGCTGTGTTAGAAAACTAATCAAAATGCAGTACTTTCTCGTAATTTAACACCTTATGCTAGTGAACGAAGGGCTCGAGGCAACGCTCAAGTTTCCCAACCAATATCGAGTTGTTGAGCGCATTCGCTTAGCGTCGCACGCACAAGAGGGTGTCTTTGAGGAAGTTCCGTTGCATGCTTGATTCGCTATTGTTTTAGCCGTCGAGCGAGACCAAACTCTGACCGTCGCTCCGCCGATAACTAGTACGCAAGTCTTGCGATCCAACTTGTGCGATTACTTGTTATTATCTCAACATATGTATATGCTCTTAACTTTGTATCGGCTATCGACATGTTCTCTTCGAGTCTTGGCTGCGATTGGTGGCGGGAATTGCCAACAGAGTTACCCTATAGCGCTTGCATATGGTAAAGCAAATAGCTTCGTAGTATCTAACGTTCTGATTCCCCTTAGTTTCTTTGATGGGTATTTCTATTTTAATATGATTGTAGCTTGGAGAAATTGAGTTAGGAAAATAAGCGTCGGGGCAAGAAAATAATATAAGCGTCAGAGTGAAGTGGGCCGAAGCCACCGCATACTTGAAAAGGGTGCTTATGACGCGGAAGTAAGACTTATTTTTATTTACTTAGAATGTTATTGCAAGACATAAACCCCATAGTTATTGCAAAATTCAGAGGACGTATCGAGTGTATTTGACCGTAGCAAACAGTCGAAAAGCGATAGGTAGTCAACTTTAACGCTCGCTTACTATCTAAACATCGTTTAATGTCAACAGTACTCGAGCTGTAACTGAGGCGGGTCAGGAATTCGCTACACGATAGTTACCTACGATATCATCGGAGGCTGTATATCAATCAGTTGTTACAACGCTCCACGGTTGTCGTTTATCTTCGGGGCCGCTCGGATCTGTCTGTCCAGATTCGTGCATTGTTCCAACATTAGCCGTGGCCGCCGAAACGGTGGATGTCTGAAATGCCAGTGCGCTAGTGGCGTTCCTGTTGCAAGCGCATCGAGCGCCCGATAGCATTTCCAATTTCCTGACTTAAATTGCTCTAATTTGGTTATGCGCCGACGGTTGATCGAAGGCTGCTAGCGCCGATCACCGGCGACACTCGCGTTGGGACGTGTAATTTCAATATCCATTTTGTATTGAATTTCAATTATTTTCTTACCACCATACTTGGCATACAGTAAAACATTAATATATACGAAACAGTGCATTAAATACCGTGTGAGCTTCCTTTAGGTCGGAAAAATAATACTTCAAATAATATATTAATACTAAAATGGAACACAAAAGTAGTTTTTGTTATTTATAGAGAAAATAGTCGTGTAACACCCACCTAATTGTGGCCTTACCGCTACAATTACTATTTAAAAACTAGTTGTAGGGGCACTAGTTGGTTTTAAATGTTATACGGATTCAATTATGTCAAAATAATTACACGATTTCAATGAATTGCTCACGCTATGGAACAATAAGTAAATAATATATTTTATACTTCCTTTCTAAGCATTGCGTACCTAATTTTGTTCATGGAAAATATCACCCTGATCAAATAAACATTTATATAATTATGTATATTAATTTTAATATTATATTAAAACGTGTTGCCATCACACCTGTATTCTTTGAAGAGTTAAGCAGAGGTGTACTAATTTACACCCATGGTTCATCGGTATTTTAAAGTCCCTATGTATAATACAAGCAAGCCTATCGCCATTAATCGGGTACTAATTATAAAACAATAACACGTCTTGACCTGGGAATCGAACGAAGTAGGTAGGTAGTCAAACTATCAAAACTCCTTCATTCCAACCTCTCAATTATTTACTTACATCCTACGAAATTATCTTGCGATCGGAATTATCCTGGAGATTGATTGGTGATTGAACGATAGAGTTGGAGTGACAGATTGCCAGCCCATAGCCGGGGGCATCTCTCTCGTGACTCGATATTTGATAGCATAGTCAATACAATGATATCTCCTTTCAAGAACACGCGAATTATTTTATTCGTTTTAAGAAGTTCTTAAAAAAGTTTATTTTAATAAATAATTTTATGGGATAAAGTGACATGCTAGTTTTGTACTTCAATAAGCATTATACGGTTGTCTTAGTAGATACACAGATTTGCCCTCTTTTACATGGGACCTAAACATAGCGAATAATTATGGGTACACCTCTGTCTAACTCTTCGGGGAATACAGGCGTGGTGGTGGTATGCTTAGTAGAAAGATTCCCATGTGAATGGAAGTATAACGACTTACTATTTACAAATATACATATTCATAAGTAGGTATATATATATATCATCTATCATTTCTTGAATTATATACACTTAAAAATGTGTATAAACCATATGTTTAAAACTCCGTTACTTTTGAATAAATAAAAAGAGATTAATCAGATAAAAATCTTCGGAAATTTAAGAAACGTATCGGAACTCAAGCCTTTCATAACAATTTTGATTTGTATAATTATAATTTTTCAGTCCACAGCAGAAAATATTCTCTCTTTCAGATAATAACATATGTACATATTGAAATATTTATTAGAAATTAAAAAATGACAAAAATTTAAGGGTACGCTGTATCACGTTTATAGTTAAAAACAAACGTCAAGCAAAACATTGTTTCTACAAACTTTCAAAGAAACCACCGAACAACATGGGCTTCGTGCGAAAATTACAAACACTCCTGACTATGTATTGAGAAGTTCTCTTTTTTGTTTGCATTGAAACAAGACCCCCTACAGTACCAATATATTAGGCTAATGGGGAACTAATTACCGCCTCTCCCTACGTTTATAGAGCCGCGGAATTGTTCCTTAGAGCTTTGAGATTTTACGTTCGTTTACAATTTTGTATCGTTTGGTTGAATAAAAATGTATGGTTTCTTTATGAGGAGTATGGAGCTTTATTTTAATTTAAATAATTGTTCGAACTTTAGTTAGGTTTAGATAGTTACTTAGCGTACCTTTGTGCGTAATTGCACTCATTATTTAAATTATACGCAAAATATATCGATACTTTTGCAACCCTATTCTTTGTCATATAATGAGAGGTGTAGCCCATCTCTTAGGAGAAGAGCAAATTTTAAAGTAAGAGTTATCCTCAATATCGATATTGTCCGTATATTACAATAAAAAAATATGATTTCACCCTGAATTTTTCGCATTAAGTCACCGTTAAATGACATGAAAAATTTTATACAAAGAAAATTTTAGAGTAATAAATATATTTTAAATCCATAAAACTGCGATGATAACAAGCCAATCAGAAGCTTTAGATTTCTATGAATAAATATTCTTCTATCAACCAAAGTAAAGTAAAAGTCCAATATGAATTTAAAAACATATCATTCAACATACCCTGTCTCGATAAAACGACACATTCACATCATGGAAACGAAATTGTATTCTATTATGACGGCACGTGGGTTTATTTTTGTATAAGTGAAATGAAGGAACAATGATGTAATAGTTTTCATCACGTGAGGTATGGGGTGAGGTTGAGATTAGGGTTACCATTGGTCAGGACTTTTCTGATTTATTAAATTAATAAAAACGAATACTATCCGAAATCAGTGTGTGTTAATAATTCTAATGTATGTTCTTACTTATCATTCAGAAGCATCACAATTTTATAGTTTATCATATTACCTACACATATTTGGATCCTTGCTTGCTTGCTTACATAAAAATTCTGCATGTACTAAAATCTACTTGCTTCAGGTAAATCTTATTCTTTTTAAATTTATCTCGGCAAATAGCCAGGACTTATTTTCCTGTTTCTTTTGTCATCTATTCTTTGTTGTCCTTTTGAGCTCGTTAACTCTACAAATCAATTATGTACACACACGAACAAAGATGACTTAAGCATTTAAAAACACGTACACGGGTGTTTTCCTCAAAATGCCCATTTATCCGCAGCGGTCTTAAGATGGTAACCCTATTTCGGATAAACGCACCCCCGGGCAAGCGATTTGTATTAGCTGTCTAGTGCTGTACTCGTAATCGTCGATGCCGCGGGCATCGTCGCACACTCTACTCGTGAGAGGGGCAAAACCGAAAAAAGTAATGAGAAACTTCCAATCGATAGTCCCTTCGATGTCTCGATGCGAATTAAGGACTCATTATTTCATTCGAATCTTGAATACGAGAAATAACCTTAATAAGCTCCTTTTCGGATCTTTAAGCGTTTTAAAATTTCTTTTATTTATCCACCAATTATATATATATAATATAATCACGCCTGTATTCCTCGGAGAGTACAGAGATATACTACGGTTTCTCCAAAGTTCGCAGGTATTTAAGGTCCCATAAGATAGAAGGCAAGTCTTTTGCCAATAACCAATTGACTAATAATTATTTTGCTTGTTTCTTGTTTATAAATCTTGTCATATTACAAACTTAACAAAATGATATCTCTTGACGTTCCAAGGTTCATAAAAGGTTATAGGTTTAACTTCGAGCCTACATAAAATAGGGAGAAAAATAAATATTTCAATAGCAAATACTAAAAAACAAGTCTATATACATTTGTTTATGCACAAAAATGCTTTTCCGAATAAAATATAAAATCGTTTTATACAAAACATAACAATAACGTAATTATAGCCACTTTATTTAAAATCACAATGCCATTATGCTTTTTTGAGTGCACAAAATGTTTTTACATTGCTACGCGGAATATAAATTTATAAACTCAATTGAAATGCTATAAATACAATTCACGCGTCAACTGCTTGATCCTGTTACAATGTCCGAGTTGATGGGCCGATGTAAGCCGATCATTTGCAATATAAAAATAAACGCGAAGGTACCCAACAGGAAATGATCCCACTTATAGACTGATAGACGTATTTCTCAATACAGTGTAATATATAACTATTTTTGAAAATTCAAAAGTACCTGTATTACTGGTCTAATTGAAATAAAACATTTGACTTTGACTTTGAATAATGTAGGCTTCGAATTGTAAAAATCCGTTCCAAAAAGTTTGCGTACAATTTTCGTTTGTAATTTTTTTTAATGTTTATTGTATGTAGTAGGTATAGTTTATGCCACTTTATAGTATAAAATAGCTCCACAATGCTTACTTCACTTTAGCGCAAAATAATATAATTTAACGAGATGCTTTTAGAATTTCCGTTTAATCATCAACACTGAGCGTATTGTGGTTTAGTATAAACCGATACAAATTGTCCTACCAAATGAGGCCTAAAACCAATTTCATAGCTCCTATATAAGGTGAAAAGTTATTTTGCAATTATATGGACGCATTTATCTATGAAATTAATATTTGAGACGGATTTTCAATGAACTCACCTCATTATTCTAGTGGTCGCCAGTGGGCGGCTGATCATGAAGGATTCAATTCCCAGGTCAGATACAGTATTACTGCAGCTTGAAGTTTGGACTTCTGCCAGATTAAAGCAATAGGTTTGCCCTGTTACATGGATCCTGAACTATAATATCGATATATGCGTCTACACTACACCTCTGCCTAATTCTTCGTTGAATACTGGCGTGATACTATCAGAGATACGCAATCTGTGTAACTCAGTCTTCACATGTAGGGAGTATTACTGGAGTTATATAACAAACCAACTCTTGTAGGGGATGCCGTGTACTCGTATTCCATATGTAGCAATTTAACTTGTACCATCGGAGAACTTCTACTAATGTATCATAGGACAAGTTAGCAATTCGAGTATGTAGACTGGGGCTTGTTCTGTATTATGTTTTGGTCCTTCATCCTGTTTCTGGTCCTTTAACCCTATTTTAGAGGCTAATAAGACCACATTTAACAATTCCTCTGCAATCAATTTGTATTTAGAACCCATATCAGATCCTTAGCAATTTATTAATGTAAATGATATTGTGATTCATCCAAGTTCTGATTTCACCTATTCAAATGTTATAGGTATATCTTACAATGATATAAGATTTAATTCTAAGCATTCACGCGAAATTAATATTAATATCCTGTGTACAATAATTAACGGTACTGTGTACACAATTAAAGGCACACGTCTCATGAACGTATCTCATATGGAATATTCGATCGAAATTAGGTAGTATGTTTTACTTATATCAAAGATCATCTTTAAAATAAGAATTACGTAGAAATAGTAAAAATATCGGGTCATATCATGCATGTGTGAAAATTCAGTCTACAGCCTGAATTTAACTCAAAGCTGATTTAGCTCAATTACGTCCCTTATTGCTTTTCAACGGACGTTAATTAAAGTATTTTAATTTCGCAATCCCCTTGTCTTCGTGCCGTATATAATTCTTTGTTCTCACATCAACTTTTCCTATAAAAAACGGCTTTGCATGTGGATGAAGCTGTTAAATTATTCCTAAATTTTGATTGCCTCGTAGAAATCCGTCCAGATTCTACGGAGGGGCTCTTCGTTTTTTCATTCCCGTACCGAGGGACAATTAGGTATGCTAATTCATTTATTTTATGACGGGTTTGAGGAAAAAAATGCCGGGAAAAGATCAGGTTTGCGATGGAGATCACATTGTGGCATTTGTTTTTAGAAACGAAAAAAAAATCAAATTTAAATCAAGCCAAATTCAAAACCTATGTAGAAAATACAATTGTGTTAATAAATCTCCCTGTTTTGTTTATTTGTCTTCTCGTTCATACATATTCCACTCGAATACGCTCTCTCTCGAGTACGCGTTATGTAAATGCTAGGAAATTGGCCTAAATGTTGTCACACAGTGCGTTCTGCGAAATAATCAGTTCCTATAAACACTTAGAGGGGATGGAATGAATCCACGACGCGCACAGTGGCAGCGGGACACGGTAAACATAATTAGGCGAACGGCCATGTTGATTGAACTAGACGCGCCGACACTTCCCGGAAGAAATTGCACGTGAAAGGTAATATTTCACTCGGATGAGATCCTTTGATACGCATCTTGGTCACGGTACTTCTGTTATATACATAAAATAAGATAAAATTCCTTATGACATTACCTTTTTTCCTGGTGACACAACAAAATATAATTTCTTATCACTTTGTTTCTATCTCAAGTAGCATCTGAACCTGCATTCTCCAATTTGGTACACAACGTGGTGTGAAAATAAGATTAACACGCGAAATAAACATTGTTTTAAGATCAGGTTTGCCTGTTTCACTATGGAGTAAAGATTATTTTCAATAGTTAAATTCAAAACGGCCGGGGATCGACACAAACAATGTTAACTCAAGTATCTTCGCGCCGGGTTCATCCGGAACAAAGTTTGAATTATATTGTTAATGTTAACATTCCGTACACAAACTAAAGTAACTGGTGTATTGTTAACAAGTTTCTGTTTGTTTTATCACTTACGCATTATCCGGTGACGTGAGGAGGAAACTGCGAAAAATAACATCAGAAACGGGCGGTAGGTGACAATTCAAAGTGTCAAATAATTCAAGGTGTAGCACGGCGTTTCTCACAATCAGCGAGATCTACAGTCGTAGCGAGAGAGACACGGAACGCTCCTTTTTTCTATCCATTCGGTTTTGTTTATTTCTCATTTCACCTTATAAATATAAGAGTTCGGCATCTCTGCACGAATTCCCAAGATGAAAAGGTATTTTTCACGCGCGGAGCTCGGCGCGCCAATGCGCCCCGCAACTGTTAAACTGCAAAGAAAGTTATGTAAACTGCATAAATGTAGGTGTGATAAAATATAACCATGTTTTATCTAGATTTTTATAATAAATGAAATTAAATAGTAATGGTAAAATATTGTTCTTAAATTCTACTCAAAAATTTAACCCACTGCACACTGACAGAAAACTCAATCCTTTGCACGAAGGCACATACGTTTTGTGTTAGATAGAATTTTGTCTAATCAAGCATACCTACACACATTTCACCTTTCAGACAGTTTTTTTGGTGACTTTGCAGGGTTGGGCCTATAACATAGGTTTTATCCCGGCAGGACAATGTTTGATAGATCTTACCGGCAAATAGAGCCATGACATTTCTCACCTACGACGTAATGTCGCCACATCGCATTTTAGACATCGTAAAAAAACAAAAGCAAACGTGCCCAAAGTAATAAAGCTACTCAATTTCCGCTATTCAGAATTGAAAGAATTAAAGTTCTTTAAGGAAAGTTGATTTTAGTAAACGCGGAATGTATCCGAAGTTATAAGAATTCCCTTGTGGGGCGGTCCGCGCGGGGCAGGGGCAGGCACTTTGAAGAAAAAACGATGATGAAGCACGATCATGTCGCCCAGATCCCCGCCTAGCTGACTGACAAATTGTCGAACATTTTTTTCGCTAAAATTCCATTCCTTCGAATCCAATTATTGAGTCTCACCGATGGAACACTACGGTGTCCTTAGTTGGGCCTGCGAGTGGTTTATTTACTTGTTCCGCTCGACGTCTTCTCAGCTTTGTTTTAACCCTTGCGTCGCGACCGCTGCTCTCGCTCACGTAAATTTTATGCATTCGACGTTTGTTTTAGTGTTGCAAATATGAAAAGGACGTGGAAAGGCCGACGGAATATTGTCTCCGGTGGGGGCGGCCGGCAGGGCTGATGGAGTAATATTTCCAATGGAAACATGTTTTCGGAGCGCTCTAATTTTATTCTACTCCACGTTTGGTACAATAGGATGTGCAATTTCGTTCAGCTGAGTCTGCCTAAATTGGTCTGTTATGCAAGCATCAAATAAAAGCGAGTGAGAGTAAGCATTCAGTGATATTATATGAGCGATGTTGAAATAAGCTTACCATTTCCAGAACAATTCAACGAATACGTTAGAATTTGTTATTGCTTGATTTGAAAAGCGAATTTAAAATTGCTTTCAGCATAGTGTATTTTACATTATAAATCTGTTTTTAACATTGTTTCTCATGTAATATGTTGCATTGTTATTGTAGATGAACGGTTGTGAGGACAATGAAGCGGATTCTTTCACAGCCATATTCTAAATTTCTGGAACAAATTCTCTAATTTATAAAATCCGAGATAAAATTTCGCACAAACAAAATCTTCAGCGCGTATAACATTGTATACTTATGTGTTACAAAGTTATAATTTATTCCTAAGACGCAAAAGTGACGACCATGAAAATACAATCGTGTCACACACGGCGACAAAGCGCGGCCATCACAATCCGACGTCAAACATGTCTCGCAAACTTTTCCCCAGATAGCAGGAAATGTGTTTCATTGACAGCTGTAAAATATAAACAAGTAGATAAGGCAACAGCGCCCGGGCCGACCATCCCCCTAAACTGTAACCCACAACCAACACTAACTCGATACAAACCGTGATAAAGGTTCGATTGTATGCAGTAAATAAAATATGACTTGGCCATATTTCCACTTTCGTTTCTTCTCGTTTTATGTCCCTTTTTTCTGGCCTCTGGGAAAGCGTTCATACAAAATACCTTTCCGATATTGCCCAACTTTATTAGCATCGGGCACGTGTTTTTATATCTGAAATATCTTTCACTTCTGCGGCACTTCTGTGGAATAAAGATTGCCACATGTGTTCCGACATTATATCATGATATATAAGAAAAGTTATTTCCTTTCACTCCTGTAATTTATTATAAGTGCTATCGGTGTTGAGACCTGGGAAGTAGACGCTATTTCATTTGCAAATAACATGTGTTGTTTTATCAATACAGAACGCCTAATAAAACTTTTATCCTACTACTAGTAGATATTGCGAAATTATATTTAATTTTCTTTTTTAAGAGCTTGCTTGAATTAAATATTGTTTGAAATACAGTGCGTTTTCACAGTGCGTGGTTTAATACCGTGGATTGAGCTTACGACGCAAATAAATAGCTTCTTCGAAAGCTATCCCGAAAGCGAATTAGAATAATGCGCTGCGATTTGGCGTTTCAACAAACGAGAGAACAGAACGGCCCTCGGTGGATTATTCGGGTGTTCGGGTGGGTTCGCCTGAATTTGGGTATAAATGGAGGTGTCGTGACTATAAGGGAGATTCACGATCGGCTGAGGAAGCACACTGTATCGGATAGCGCGAAAATCAATCGTGTAAACGTTGAACATTAGAATACATGAGGATTTCTATAGAAAACTAAATATACCAGAAAATTTATAGAATAAGTATAGTGTAAATTTTATAAAATGCAGACGAAGCGGAAAAAGGAGAGAAGCTACTTTGTCTTACTGTGGGTATCAATTGAGTCTATTCATTCCAACGAACATTCTACTGTTAGAATGGAATTGAACAAAACGAATCATAAATACATGTATAAATGTTATGTTTTGAGCAGATATTTCACTACATTTAACAGCACCAATACGGACAAAGATAGCAATGATAATAAAATTCGGGGAGAGGTAAAAATGTGTGAACATTGACGCAAAACTTGACAAAAAGCAAAATGAAAATTGTGATGGTAGGTACATAAAACATAAAACTTATTCTTCCTCACAGTGACAAACAAATAATAAATTTCAATATCATAGCAGGAAAAAGAACGGTTACATTATTTTTATTCCAAAAACAGGTTTAAAACCCCACTATTTCGTCCTAATATGCTAAGTAACATTCGGTTACAACGGGTAATAACATAGACCACTAATTATATTTATAATATTCACCGTTATCCTCAGTGAAACCGCAGCGAAAATATATTTCATTAGAAGCATTAATATGTAGTATTCTAAGTATATAAGCTTGGTTTCGTGTCAGATCAAATGGCGACCTGCCCTCGATGCTAATGTTAGAGATTAATGGAATTACCCACGACGAGACCACTACGAGAGCAGACTCGCTAAATTCTTGTCATAATCGCTTTGAAGTTTTCAAAGGATTTTTGATAAGGTCGATGAAGATAATATAAATGTCGGTTATTGTAACATTTTGGGGATACTGATGACTTTATCTGAAATCAGGAGATAGCTGATTTCAAGTTCTTCTCTTGATGTACGCTGATAAAGGAATGGTAGATTAAAACAGTAATGATAAATTAAAAATATACAGAGAATTTAATAAAACGCTTATCATGAGGAAAATCAAAGAAACGGAAATGAACTTAAAAAGAACCCAAGCATAAAATGTTATACTTACACCAAACAAAACTTGGTAAAAAAATACAAACAAAAACGCTCTCGCTCTCAAATACGTAATCTTTGTTTCATACGTCTCTTCATAATACAAAAGATCGTAAATCAAAGAATTGCCAATATATAAATTGCAATAAACTATACCATCATGGTGGAGCTTAACTCATTTTTCAATTATTGGATGGTGGGGAGATCTCATACTGCGCGCAACATGTGTTTTATATCATCTCATCTCTGCTGTATTTCATAACATCAACCTCCACAGAACGTACCAGATTGAAAACGGTGAAACTACCTACATGGAGGATTCAATATAGCAAAGGAACGAGAAATAGGAAACATTCATAGGAGGATTCACAACATAGGAGTTGCATTCATACATGTTGAAAAGTCATAATATGATTTCGAATCGAATGCGGCGCGTATGTACGTTTTTATGGTCTTTGTAAGTTCTTCGAATAAAATTTTATTCAAATGTAACCCCATCTTTATATATCCAGAGGCTTAGGGACGTACGTACGTTCATCTTTCGGGATATGAGATGATTTGACTTCTCCATACTCCATCCCTCGTGTACTTTATCTTTTCCATTACCTACAGCAAAATCCTTATCGTCATTTACTGGATCCCGGTTGAAATTTTCAATATGACTTTGGACCCTCCAAAGTCTCATAATATTCATTACAAGGAAATATCTATTCAGTTATTTAATACTGGTGTTGAACGGACAAATGCCGCAGTTTCGCTTTTTAAAAATTACGTCTATTACTACCGAACTTAAAACTTTTTATGACCCAACACGAAGCTTTAAATACTTTCAAATGCCGTCCTTAAAATCAATAAAGGCGTACTTTCATCAACGTCCAAGCAATAAAAGCTACTTTACTGTTATCCGCGGCGATGGAATTAGATAATGTATCTTTGTAAAAAGTTCGTTTTACTAAGTTAAAAGCTGTAAAAAATCTAATTGCTGAAGGCTATAAATATTTGGCGTGGAAGCGCCGTGTCGTTGTGAATCTCGATAGGGAAGGGGCGCACTGTAATGCATGTCAATAAGGATCCTTACAATTTACTGAGTAGCAGTGTAACCAAATTCTTGATGTCATACATTTTGAGGGTTTGATTTACTGTTGACGCGAATACAACCTCGATTATTAAGGAAAATCACAACAGTATATTTGGATGTAATGATATTATGATTGGAACGTGCGATTGCCGCAAAGCCATCATGTCTTAGCTGTCAATATAGCTGACAGAAAACTTATCAGAAGGCAAAACGGAAACGTTGACCGGTGTATTAGAGACACAATATTAGATATTGCTTTATTAAATAGCAATATGTCTCTTTTTTCCCCCTGACGAGGCAGAGGGGTCTTATAAGTTTAACTACTTGTGTACCTGTGTCTATGGCAACGTAGCTCCTAAATGAATAGAACGATTTTAATTCAGTTTTTTTGGTTTTCTAAAGTGTTCTTAGATATGACTTAAGAGAATCTAGTTAGCGGTTTAAAGATTATCAGCAAATTTCAAAGGGATATTAGCCACTTTCACAGGTCTGATCGATGTGAAATTTGTTATACTGTTACTTCAATGATATTGCAAGAACTTGGTAATTAATATAAGACTCAATACTGCGGAGGATTTTTTAATTTCAAATTTAATGTTATTAATATTAGATTTGTTTTCAAATAACTTTTACTCCAAGAAATCGCCGCGAGCGGTAAGACAAAATGTTTAACCATAAATTAAACACGGAGAATGAATCTCTTTTGAATAATGAACTCTATTGTGGAGTTTATGTTCATCGTATCATTTTCAAAACTATGTTGAGTATGTTGAACCTATATGATTGATATGACATATATCCTGATTATCACGTCGGATTATCACAAGTGTTTGTATGACAACTAAGACCACGGTGTACATCCATGGACTGTACACAGCAAGCTACGCTTAATTTTGCTTAATTTTAATTCATAAGTCTAGTTATAACATAGTCCATGAGCTACACCATGATCAAAAATAATGATAATGCATTTTCTTCAATAAAATAATTTTGTCGTCACCCTAACTGTTGCTTATGGTGCCACTCGCGTTCCAAAAAGATTTACTACAACTTGGCTTCTCGGTGGTGTATTAAAAGGCAATCCACGCCAGATTTTGAGTTTGAAATCCAGCATTACAAATACAAATGTGGAACAAGCCACAATACAATTGTGGAAACCACATTCAAATTCGTGCAGCAGTTTTTACAAAAGAAAAAAATTTTGATAATTGTTTTGAAGTCCCTCATATGTATTTTTCTTCAATAAGTATCTCCTTTATGTACACAGATATCAGCCAGTTAGAATTTTAATAGACTTGGATAGATATCATACTTGTCTCTAGAAAACATAACCAAAGAATGCTAACGATATAATATAAAAATAAAACCACAATAATCCGTGTATTTTCCGTGACGTTTACCTTTATTCTGTGTGTCATAAGCTGTCTGATTTGTCATATCAACTCATATATCAGGGTATTGGTGAGCAAGATTTAGATGCGGGTATAGCTGTCAATCTGAAAAAAAACGTCACCGCATTTGTGTCCTCGGCCAAATTGACGCTATGACGTAGGTATAACGGAAACGAGAACCCTTTTAACGTCAGTTGTATGGGTTTTTGATGTTACCCGCCCGGGGTAAGCGTATCTTGAAGTCCTTTGTTGGTTTGCAAGTTAGTTTAGATTATAGGTTAAATCGAGTTCATTGATATTCGGTTATATTTTGTAAATAGTTAGTACTGCCAAATCGTAGATCTCGAATCCAAGGCATACCTCTGACTTTTTGCAATCATGTGCGTATTACCTACTTATTTAATTATAATTTTAACTGCCTCATTAGTCTCGGGTTCCTAAGAGAGATTTCTACGCCAAAGGTCCTCGGTTCAATTCCCAAATTTGGTTTTTTTACGAACTTCTCAGCAACGCAGTTTGTAGTTTGGAATTTATGGCCCATTAATGACACTAGGCTCGCTAGTCCATACTAATATATAAAGCTGAAGAGTTTGTTTGTTTGCTTGAACGCGCTAATCTCAGGAACTACTGGTCCGATTTGAAAAATTCTTTCAGTGTTAGGTAGCCCATTTATTGAGGCAGGACATAGGCTATATATCATCACGCTACGCGCACGAAGTCGCGGGCTGAAGCTAGTCCATACTTAATATATAAAGCTGAAGAGTTTGTTTGTTTGTTTGCTTGAACGCGCTAATCTCAGGAACTACTGGTCTGATTTGAAAAATTCCTTCAGTGTTAGGTAGCCCATTTATTGAGGAAGGACATGGGCTATATATCATCATGCTACGCGCACGAAGTCGCGGGCAGAAGCTAGTTGGAGATAAAGGCCATCGCTATGTTAAGCGAGCGCAACGCGTGTCCGCTTCGCGTATAGTACTTACAGTATTGAAAGATAGCACAAGCTGCGCTAACTGGCGCGAACGCAAGCGATGGGTTTTTGCCCGGAGCTGGCGCCCGCTCCGAGCTCCCGCGGCGTGCGCACGCATAACGTAGCGAACGGCCTAAAACATACCGGTGAAGTGTGGGTGTACATAAGCACGCCTCTACCCAACCTTTCGGGGAATACAGTCGCCATGGTATGATGATGATAATTATAATTTGCTTATACAGCGAAGCAACATCGTGAGGAAACCTGCATGCCTGAGAGAATTTTGTCCTCGTAGTTGGCTAGTGGACTATTAGCCTAAACTACTCTAAAGCAAAATAACATATTCCCAAAATAAACCAACATGACAGTATTACATCTGCAAAACTCAGAAACAAAAATAAAATAAATAACTGCAATAAACTTTCATATCTTACAATTGAAATATATTCAAAGCTTTAAAACGACAAAGGAGATCATAATACTCATTGAAATACAAAATAAACGGTAATGCAACTGCATTTATCAATAACAAATAGGAAAAATACACTAACAACTCCATACATGAAGTCGTCTCGAATGCTGAAGTACATTTTATTGTCTCAATTACACTAAGAGGGAGTTTGAATCTCTTTCTCCTTTAATAAACAGATCTAACTTTTGTTGCGGATGGCTGGCTCAGGAATTCGTCAAAGCGTTCCTGTGAAAACAACAAATATACGGGAGATCCTTGGGAGTTGTCGCGCTATTTGTTACAATTTTATATCTGAGTATATCTTATTTTGTTCTTTAAATGTTTTGATATTTATGTTTTGTAATGAAGTAAGATTCGAATGTTGTTCCGAATTTTTCAAATCGGACCAGTAGTTCCTGAGATTAGCGCGTTCAAGTAAACAAACAAACAAACTCTTCAGCTTTATTACTATTATTAGATTATAAAAGATGAATAAAGACCGTAAAAAAAATCATAAATATAATTAATTAAATACGACAAACTACCCAATTTCTATATCCATTAAAAAAAATTAGTTTTCATCTCTATTAAAATTCCCGATAATCATTCCGCAAAATTAAAATCAAAGCAAATTAAAACCCGCATACTTGGCACGACCTTTGAAACTGAACTGGACAATTCAAAAGAAATCAAGTCCTGACTTCTTACCCTTTAATGTCGCTCGCTTTAAAAGAGACCATAAGACGGGGAGGTAAAAAACAAAGTGGAAGTAAATAAACATTAAACACAAACACTTAGAACGTTTTCATTAGGGAGCAACATTACATGGGCTGCAGACAGACAACGATTATTACAAGGAGGTACTAATTACGGATGAAACTGGACACTTTAAGTGTTATTATACCTCTTGTTTTTATGCAAGTATTGATTTAATAGAAATATAGAGGTGGTGTTTTGTTCTTGTGTTATGCATGTATACAGGGCGATGACTGAAACTCCGAAGGCCGAATGATCAAATATTTAATACACATAGCTATATTTTCTGAAGGTTTAGGCAGAGGTGTACTAAGCGAAGCGAGCCTATTCTTTTTTCAAACGCCGGCAACGCACTTGCAACCTCTCTGATGTTGTGTTGTGTGTCGGGTATCAATGGGCAGCGGTGATCTCTTACCATCAGGTGACCCGCTTGCTCGTTCGCCGCCCTCTATATAAAAACAAACCTGCACCTACCACTATAATTAAGTCCATGTAATTTGTATTGTGTAATCGGACACATATCCAAACTTTGATATGCTGCTGTTTCTAGCGTTGTAGCTGCATTTAGGACCACTTTTCCTCACTAGAGTAAATTTGAGAAAATTCGGCAAGTATATTTTCTTGCTAAATTTTCTCTTTGTTCTGAGCATTTCTATTGATGGCTCGTCTGTTTATAACATTAAAATACTTCTGTGTGCAGAAAAAAGATATAATAGCGATGTAGCTATCTAATAAATTCACTTAGTGAATAATAAATCCTAAGCAAACTTTTCAAATACTCGTCTCATAAAACTGATATGCATTATCAGAACAGCAACGGTTCCTACAATCTTTCGCCATTCCTGCCTACCACGCGAAACAAAATGGCGATAATTCAACAAACTATAACAATGTCGCAGTCTCTATTGTACTTTGTTCTTTGCTTTTATTAGTGCTTCTGATAGTTGCTAGTGTCGGTGTTTTTATGGCGCTGCCAGCGACCAACTCAGTAGCTAATCATTTAATATTAAACTGGCTTTGACCGCAACAGGATCGCTGTAATATCATGTCGAAATATAAAGGAAGATGTTTATAGTGTTACGGTTGAATTTGTACTTTCTTCGTTTACTCTTCGGACAAGAGAAGGACCTGTGTCAGTTTTGGTTGACTATGGATGGGTTTTTTGTTGTATAAACTTGCAGTTGTGTTTTTTTAGAAAAATCTGATTTTTTCTAGATCAGTGGCTTCCAACCTTTTTTTTATCAGGGATCACTTTAATTTTATTGTTGTTACCAGGGACCACGATGTGTAATTTAGAATCGACTGGCTGTCAGGCTTTTTGGGCTACTGACTGCCACAAGCAATTTTAACTAAAAGATTTAAATCTTTCGCGGACCAAATTTTAACTTTTGCGGACCACTAGTGGGTTGCAGACTGGGAACCACTGTTCTAGAAAGTATACAGAAATAGTGCAATTGGCTTCAGAAAAATGGATCAAAACCACCGTAGTGCGACATGTAACATGAGCAGAAACCGTTTTAAAAAGAAAGGTTTCAGAATAGCCGACTTTTAGATTGTTTTGTTTTATATTTGCAAATGGAGAATGGAAGCCTATAGTTTCAACCAAATAGACTTTTGTTTTGGTGTATCAGCCATAGTAGGTACGGGATGTATCGAGTTGGTTTATTTGTATGAACTTCTTTTTTGTATACCCGGCTCGCCGGTATAAGTTCCTTGTAAAAGGGGGCGAGCTTATTACCATTAACCGGACACAAATCAAACTCTGAGCTACTAACTAATGAGAAATAACACTTTGTGAATAGAACCCTAACCTCTAGCGATGCAGTCGTGCTTAGAACCGCAAGACTAATGAGACCTTGGGTGTACATTAGTACACCTCTGTCTAACCCTTCAGTGAATAAAGGCAACTGTTGATTTTGTTGTGGCGGTTTGTTTATGATTCTTAATGGTCATAGGTATCACTGAATATTTGAAAGTTATAAAACATGTTTTTTTTTAAATTAAAATGCTATTATTACACATAGACACCTTTATGATAAACTCACATTTAAGAAAAACAAGAGAAAATTAAGCTTCATACTCTCGCGCTGAAGAAGAAAATGATACTGGATAAATTACTTTAAAATAAATAAAAATAAAAGAGTCTTCTTATTCGATTTCATTATAGAAATTTGTAAACATTGTGAGAAACATTGCTGAAATAAAACTATTGTTCAAGTTTAAAAAACTCGTATACCCTCCGGGCGTATCGCGATCAATATCGTCCGGGGCGCACACCTGTACGCCGTGTAACACAAATAACCAAGGAGTCCTGATAAAGCCTCGCAGTCCACACATCGAGAGCACCGCCCGAGATTTATACGACGTTTTTATAGTTCACCACGGACGTTCCTTGTTTTAATTTCGCAAGGATCAACGCTTCCCGGCCGCCGGCGGCTACGGTGGCCCAACGGTGTCTAGCGCCCCTATTCTGCCGCGAGCCTAATGTCGTGAGCCGACGAAATTTATCGCGCCGCTTGTAATTCCGCCCCGCGAACGCCACCCCGCTACGTCACCCGCGTCACCCCGTCACCCGACAACACACTTATAACGTTTTCTAATGAAATTGTCCACAAACTCCCGCTCGCCGCAACCCCCGGCCCGTCGACGCCGCCGGATGAACCGAAAAAAGTACAGCTCGCGTTACTAATGGCTTCATTTATCACAGTCACTAACAGTGATACACCGCAACGACGTTTTATATTTAATTTGGCTCTCTGCGGAATAAATTAGGGCAATATCGAGCCCAGAACGATAAAGGACGAGCGGTACCGCTCTCTGAGTTATCGGGACAGGTCATAGTACTAAGACTGTAATCTTCTAGGATTAATTTGTTCGTGGCTATGTGATAAGTTAGCTGACGCCGCACCCACCGATCGAACCCACGATGTCACAAAAAAAGACAACTTATTCGAACAAATACCGTTTACTTGACGTAATATTTGTCAGAGAAGCGTCAAAACTTAGCGAGTGCGAAACGAATGCGATAACAGGCGAAAAGTCTTGAAAAGCTATTCGACGATAAAGATAACGTTCATGTGTATGTACGCTTAGTGAGACGTGTAGTAAATTAAAACAATGAGGCGTATTGCACGCGTCAGCTCTGAGGGGAAAGACGACGCGTGCGAGCAAAAATAGCTGCAAAGACATCGAAATAAAGAAGTGTTTCTTGGCACACACCACAATTTGTGGTTCTTTCTAACAGGTTGGTTTATGCCTGCCGTGATTCAAAGCCCATGGAGCAGGCTCCATGGGCTAATACAGTAAACCACGGCGATATGTCAGGACATATCGCCGTGGTTTACTGCAAACGATAAACGTATCCAAGCCGATGAGTGAGCTAACAGTGCCACGTATGTTTTCCAGAATCCAGTGTTAGCGTTATCTTAAGAGGCGTTCCTAGCACTGAATTAATGAGTGCTCTTACAGCAACTTTGCATTTGGCGTACCAAATAAACACGTGCATTTCCAAGACATGTTTAAGATACCAGTTTATGCTAAATGTTATACTATTAAATTCACACAACTGCCACACAACACAAACTGCCTCAATAGCCAAGTGGTCCTGACCGCGACTGCTACGCTAGAGGTCCTGGGTTCGATTCCCAGGTCGAGCAAAGTGTTATTGGGTTTTTCTATGAAATTCCCAGTAGCAGCTCGGAGTTAGGAATTTGTGCCCGGTTAATGGCAATAGGCTCACCCCCTATTACATGGGACCTAAACATACCGGCGAACTGTGGGTGTAAATTACTACGCCTCTGCCTAACCCTTCGGGGAATACAGGCGTGATGGTATGTTATGTTAAATTCACACAAATTTGTATATCTCGACACAGATTTCTACAAATGTTTACCTTTTTAACAAATATTTTATAAACAGTGTTGGTAAACCAAAAATGAAATTTAATATTTTTATTCCTGGTAAACTAAAAGGCTTTTCCTTAGTTCCTTTTTACCTTTTTAAGACAAACAAACATTTTAAAATATAGAATAGGATGCCTATGCTAGTAAGAACTGTGTGGCAGACTCCAGCATTTTCTCCTACAGGTTAAGTATGCTTATTGGGCTAACAAAGAAAGAAGAAGCAATAGCAGTAGATAAAATTGCTTTTATAGACTAAGTTAAAAAGTAAGAGACAACAATATTTTTGTCTACTCTTACATCGACCAATTCTTGTTTTGACAAATACATATAAGTCACAATCCACTAAAAAGTCTCCCTGAAACTAATACCCTCAAATAATCGTATAGACCTGGTACGAAAATTCGAAACACATCAGCAACAAATACAGCCTTTTTAAACGCAAACTCGTCTAAACCTTTCATTCCTAACTACCACAATTCGGCAAACGATGGCATCCACAAACATTACTGTCTACATCGCGAGATTAAAGTAAGCCCACATTTAAACAGCGAACCGCGTAATTTGGCAACTGAGCTGTGATTAGATAGTGCTACAGTCTCGTTAGCGTAATGAGAATGGCATTGTTAACCTTTACTTTAAACATCAAACAGATATCTCGAAACAGGTATTGTGAATACTGTGTCGTATGTAATCATGATATTATTTCGTTTCCTGTATTGACACAAATGGATGATAATTTTTCACTTTTACGGCAGTTGTTGAGGAAAATGTTGATGTAACAACACATTCATGGAGGAATGTTTATTTTTGGAGCCTAAAAGCCTTATATTCAGAAACGTATTCTTAAATTAAGCTACATAAACAGTGTGTGAGAATTTTTTTAGAGTATGCATTGTAATTCCTAACGCCTAAATGACTTTCAGAAAAGCTTCAAGCTTGAATAAAGAAAAAGTAAAAATACACGCACACGACATTCAAAAACACTCGCAAAATTTCATACGCTATCAAGGTGTACAGACGGAACAAACACGAAAAATCACGGAAAAGCGTTACTCGTGGTTCTTTACATTCTTTCGTAAACACAAAATAGTTTAACGCATAGTCGGGTAGAGTTAGTTGTGGGCGAGACTTACATTTCGGAAGCTATGTAAATCGTCGCGAGCCACGGCGAAGTTCGCAAGATATCCGGCGAAAGGACAAGACGCTAATGTATGCGCAATCGTGCACTCCGCGTATTGTAGCCTAATGCTGAGTTTGTCGGCGTTTCTATTTAGACTTCGTAAAGTCGCAAGTTCGTGTAATGTGCGCTCGGTGTTAGATGCGGCTTGTTTTCGAATGTTTAGGAGCCATTAAGGCGTTTACGATGTGTGGAGAGTTTATAATAAATTTTGGTTTAATTGGTGCGAGACTGAATTTTAATGTATCTAGCAAATTATTGCGGACTGTGATGACATTCTTAATGTGAATTTTATCGATGGACATTTTCTGCTTTGTAGAACTGTAATGTACGATGACATTTACGATTTAAATGCATCGCACCCCCGTGTAACGCAAATTATTTTTGTCTAGTTCTAGATTCATTGTCTTCAAGTTCATGCTGTCACGCGAACAATACCACAGCTAATCCCTTTGTATCTACACCTTTGTCTCGACGCTATAAAAATACAAGCAAGCTTCCGGATTCTAGCAACTGGGGCCATTTCTTAGGCCCTTTTCGCTTAGTTAATTTAAATTAATTTATTCTCTACTCATCCTGCCTCAGAGTAAACTTCATTGTCGTATTTTGAATGTGAATATGACCCACCTCCGAAGCACTTATTTTCACGCTAGGTACGTGAAATTGTTTCAATTTCGTAAAATAATCCTTTGTCATCTTTATTGTTTTTTGTTGCTATTAATTTTAACCATTTGGTATAACGGAAGTAGATTATCGCGCGTCGAGTTTGATAACACATGTATTTAAAATAATATAAGCCAAAAGAATCTTTAGAAAGTCTAGCACAACTATAAAATATCCATAAAGGGAATGTAAATAGTTAAACTGTAACGTCTATGAAAAGAACCATTACATTCGCCACAAACAATCCGCTTCGCCGTGAGAATTTGACTGAAGAATAGTGTTTGTATTTCATTATCAACAAAAGCTTTGTTGAAAAGATGACGCTCAGCGCAAATTCGAGGCATAGCCGCCCACGAGCAAACTCGAGAAAAGCCGCACTCAGGCCCGGCCCGAGATATTTCGCAGTCGTATTTACTCAGGCGTGCCTAAATTGTTTGCTTACATGTTTGACGCGCCGCACGCAACTCTCATTATGGCCAACGAAGCTTTGTTCAGACTTAGACAACATATTGTTACACCCAATGGAGCTTGAATGTTCTTTATATGTTTATTTTTATCATTACAGGTAAGTTCCTGAAACGTTTTGCGGGTCTTTAATGGCGGTGCGGTGAGAGTATCTCTTTGTGTTTACATTATTTTAATAACGTTGAAGATGCATTCTCTCGTGTATCGTATCATTGTTACACATTCAAATGGATTGGGAATATTTTTATGTACTTAAGTTACGAGCTGGCTGCGACGTGAAACGATCGTGTTTGTCGTGTGACGGGACACCTCTAGAGTTTAACGATACAAGCATTAGACATACCACTTAGCAGCAGTAAACATTCATTACGTTTCTTCCCGCTTGGGGGCAGGTTGGCACACTTAATTGTTCATACAACAAGCCAGCCGGGAATTGGCTCTAAATGTTCCGTTGTCCGGGCTATGGTCGTACCGCAAACACGCTCCACGGTTGTAGTCCACAGCACTGAGCAGTGCGAGCCAAAATCGACCGCGTCGTCTCATATCTTAGCTTGATTTTCGAGGGAAAGCCGTGGAACACCGAAACAAGGACGGCGGTGATGGAAAGCGCAATAGGCGGCCGTTTACACCTGCGATTCTTCTTCATCTTACCCTAAACTGGCGCGCCGCTTTACCTAAAGTAATTATGCCACATAACGTATTAGTCTTTTGGGAGCAAACACGTGTTGGAAACGCTTAATCACTTACTTTACATTTACGTACGCAAATAATCCGTTAATTTAATTTCGGTGGTGGTATTTATGACGCTTATTTAATTTATTATCATATCAAAGTGTAGGCTTTATTTAGCGGGTTTTGTGTGCGTGCGAATAAACGTTAATAATGAAATCATGTAACAGTACACAGGGGAAAAATTTTAACGATTTCATAATGTTGATGGTTAGAGTCGTTTTTCTACGTTGTAATTAGTATTCCCGGTAACAACGTTGACATTATTTTTATAACGTGCTTGTCAATGACGGAGAAAGTTTAGTTTTGTTGAGAAAAAATATAAGTAATATTGATCATGTTTGAATCTCAGTAGGTATCACCCGCAAACGCATTCGATGGCGTATTTGTCCCCATCTCTCTCAGATATCGTTTGAAGCCCTCCTCACCATTGATATTTATGCTTTTTCGGGATTCTTTTCGAGGGTAAGTTGTTTTGAAACTTTCCTTTTCGGAAGAAATGGCCGGGTTCACTGGATTAATGTAACTAGAGTGTTGTAATTGGTTGAGAAGTTATTACTTTTCTGTTTCTTTTCGAGAAAAACATAAAGCAATTGTGCAAGTTCTCCGGGAGTGATTTATTTTTATCCTGTAGAACATCTTTTCTGAACTTAAAAACAACGTTGAGGAGAGCTTTGTGTATCTTACTGATTTATTATTTATTGCGTTTTGGTTTGATAAAAAAACATTCAAAAAGTTCGGCCCATAAATTACTTTTTGCTACATCTCTGCCTCACTTGGATAAGAAACGTGTTTATCCCTAAACGTATATTTTTTAAATTGAGCATCGGATCGGGCATAAATATTTATTACTTACAAACTATAGTTGCATAAATTTCATAAAAATAAATCATAATATATATCAATATTTATTAAAGTAAATGTAACTGAAACGTATCGATGAAAAGCAAAGCACCCGAAAATCTTCATTGCCACCGATTTATAACAGAACCCGACATTTGTTTCGACTCTTGCGAAGGCCTTAAAAATATCCGGTCCAGAAAATAAATAACAAAAGCCATTTTATCTGACAGGACCTTGTTTGAAATCATAACAAATAGCCTTTTAGAAAACCGCATCCCAACCCAAAGTGTCCTACAAAAAGGGGTTTTGTAAACACATTACAAATCTTTGCCGCGGCAACGCGCAGTTAAGAGGGCTGTCAATGAAATCCCCTTCTCGGACTATTCGTTATGTGTCTTAATGGATTACAGGGAATAAAGTAGGCATCGGCTAAACAAAAGGCGGACCTGCCCCGAAAATCTCCGACCGCATAGTTTGCGGACTAAAAGTAAATTTATTACATTTGACCTTAGTAATTCTTGCCAAAGGTTTTCTATCCTAAATGTGTAATAGCCAGTTACGGGTTTCAAAGGTGGGGCCCGCGTTCACCCGCTGTGGTTTTATACGAAACTAAATATTTTATGAGTTACAAAATAGTTGCGTAAAAGTTACAGGTTAGGTTTAATCCTATCAATGAAATACATACTTCTAGATTGCTTTGCAATGACAGGATATCTAATTATAATTTAACTAGCTCTGCCCGCGACTTTGTCTGCGTGGACTTCGGAATTGGGTGCGACCTAAATAAAAAGTAGATTATGTGTTATCCCAGACTAATAATCTACCTATATCTGTGCGAAATTGTATCTAGATTCGTTCTGCCGTTTTGGTGTGAAAAGTAACAAACATCCATGGATACATCCTCACAAATTATCACGATTATAATATTAGTAGGATTGTTTCTAAGACATAAGATCAAAAAAATACCACAAGTTGGATAAAATAATAAAAAAAATATGAGACAGTCGTCAGTAAAACTTATAATTTTAAAATAAATTCCAGGAAAATGAAAGGATTTCCTTAAATTTTAAAATACCTACAGTAAACATGTTCCTAACCATCTACTAATAAATTAATTGCTTTTAATTCCCGTCTCATTTAAATCTAAACAAAGCCGATCGATCGGCTTAACCCCGTGGGGTGCACACGGCCGCCAATATAAACATATTTTAGTGCAAACCGCATGCAATGGGATTGCACAGTTCGATGCCTATCACATCAAACTTATTTCTGCACCGATCGCTACGATTACCTGTTCACAGGCCGTTTTGCAAGTTATGCCAGTGCGTTTCACTTTGAACGTGTTCATTTCATGTTCTTTGAAGCTCCTAAGTTTAGAAGCGTTTGATTTCAACTCTTTCGCCGTGATCCGCGCTAGCGACGCGACGCGTTTCGCCTTTACATTCGGAAACAAATGAAGAGTTGCACAAGGAAAAGTTTTTAATTCGCCTAATGCACACGGAGTGCCTGTCTTTTCCTAACTAAAGTGCACACGCTTCGAGTCGGCACAGTGTTCTGTCACATCGACTGTTGCATTGTGAGCAGTTTATTTTAGCTCCGTCTTGAATGCACCCCATTTTTCTCCAGGCACACTTTTTACGAAGGTACGGGGACGAGTTTTTTTTGTAAATGTTGGTAGTTGTTTTTTACATCATGTAACTTTAATCACTTTAGCGAGGTATACAGACTGAATTTAAGTGATTTGAATGAAACCCAATAAAATAATTTCATTTTTAATCCCTGACGAATATGAAATAGGATTAAAAAGTTTTAAAATATCCCTTCACTAGTAAAATACAGCTGCATTAAAGAAACAAAGCAGCGTGTAAATATTACTTAAATAACTATTAATAGCACGGTCGAAAATCTTGAACTCAACGAGATCGGGCGCTAATTATCTCTAATTAGTTAAAAAAACAAAGAAACTATGCCAAGTACGATTTGTTAGACACTTTATCAGACTTTAATGATTACTTTGATTTTCATCTCTCGCCCGACGAAACGAGAAACTTAATGAAAAGTCAAGCAAACTCAGGCGAATACAAATTTTAGCATTAGTATGCAAGAGTAAAGTTTTTATTCAATATAACTTGCAATGTTTTATGTTTGTATTTCGTTTGTCTTGCTCGCAAGCAATGCACAAGTTATTGTTGAAAATAAAGACGTCGAGATTTGAAATTGTCTTTCAATAATTATTATTGAAATGGCAGAAAAAGATGACGTACCATTACGCCTGTATACCCGTAGGATTTGATAGAAGTTTACTTATTAGCCACGGTTTGCCTGTATGTATTTAGATCAGAAGTAGTAAGCGTTTTTGGTCATCTTGAACCTATTGTTTTAACCCAATGAGATATTTTATTATTATTCGTATGAAGCACCTCTATGGTAACTAAGGGCTTCGTTTCAAAGCGTTTAGTATAGATACTTCTAGTAACTAATGTCACCTTAAAATATATAGGTTTTGTTACTTAAACGATAATAGAGTGCGACAAAAAAAGAAAAAAGGCAAGGAGGATGGGTTTTATTTAAATTGAACAAGGCTAAGGGCCACTTGCACCAACTTCTTAAATTTATTTAAATTGTATTTAAACACAAATTTACTATGAAAAATTGTGTTTAAATGAAATTTAAACATATTTAAAAAGTTGGTGCAAGTGGGCCTAAGTGTATATGTATATACCTAAATGAAACACTATTTTCTAAATTATACGCATCACATATATTTTTTTTAATATTTTGATATGGTAAATTATCTTTCTATGCCATCTTTTCATTTTGATTCCACTTTTCCTGTAGTTTGGCCTTCCATGTGGACTTACGTTTCTCATATGCAAATGCCCTCGATAAAAACGCTTAGGGTGAAATTGTTGGTTCAGTTTCTGGCTGTCAAGTCAGCAGACTTGGTTAGTTCCGTAGTCAACGTCGCACGGCATCGAGTGCCGCCACCTAATTCTGATATGAATATGAAATTGTATGTAAATGTCGGCCAAATGTTGCCGCGCAACTTGACAACTCGACAGCACTGTAAATATACGGGTAACGTTGCACCGAGCCACCGACTACGTATACCGAAACATGCGAGTTCGTAGTTTACGACCGACTGTGACTGTTTGAATAAATTGTTTAGATTGTCGTCTATGTACATACTTACCGCGCAAAGGTGCCGAGCGCCACAATCCACGCAAGCCGGGAATTCGTATAGATGCACAGTTAATATAATGCGGAGTGCCCTCGCACCGCAACACTCTAACGAGAGCAATATCACCTAACTACGTTCAGCGAAAGCACCCCTTCTGTTTTAAACTAGAATCCATTTCACGACTACAAACTCCACAAATGTGCATTTTCTCGTGACGAGCGCTCCGCCACAAAGTTAAGTTTTACCACTTGCCATAATTACCAATAAAACGTGTTCCTGCTGATAGGTCGTCAACTAAAGCCGCATCACAGTTATGAAGTTGCCGTCTGCCTCCGTGACACCGCGTTATTGCTGACATTTTAGTCTGATTATCTTTAATTAAAAAGTTGTTTTAGGCCTCCACAAATGCCAAGTTATTAAAAGAAATTGTCGAGAACCCGCGAAGTGGTAACTCAGTGAATTGTCATAATTAGATTAAAAAAGACCCTCCTTGGCAAGGATTTCAAACAGTGATTTCGAAACGTTCTTCTATGGTTGCAAATTGGAAATTTCTGATTTTTGATTTTCTTTATACTGCTGCAATAGAACGGGTTTAAACGCATCGTATGCTGTAAGAATATTGACAGATATGATCACTTCTCGATTGGAGCTCCGCCAACAATGTCTACAGTTTCTATACGATTTGTAACTCGATACCCTAGCTTCCGTTTAGAATAGATGTGCCATTTTAGAGTGTTGCGTCTCTCCAGGGTTCGACGTGCGTTTCTGCGATATTTACGACATTATGCATTTCAAGTACTTGCATGATATATACTCTTGTAATAGATTACACATGATTATGGTACGATTGCGTGTCAGTCTTCGCGTGTAATTTGGCGTCCGTTTTTATTTGAATTATGGAACGGATATTGTATTCATACAGTTGAGTTTATTTTAATATTGATGGTCGCTTCACATTGATACGTTTGAATATTTGGGGGGCGCGGGAGAGCGGCCGCAAGCGCGAGTTCATATTGTTCCTTTTATTTATTTTAATCAAATGTGCCGCTTGTTGTTTTGATGCGGCGAGGTTTGCTGTCGTGGCAGTTTGCATGCTCCACATTCGCCCATGAATTCCGATGTGCGGACCTGCGGATAGATGAATGCTTTAACATTTTACATATCCGACGAATGAATTCGTTCTCCCAACTGACGGTTTTTCATTTTATTCAGTTATTTGATACGTTTTTATTTATACCGGCCGGCGTGTTGTCTTTGTCGAGTTTACTCTGGGGTATTGTTACAAAAATAATAGATGTAGGAATTCATACTCATGTCGCGTGTTAGTAAAACCTTTCAGCGGATTTGATATATTTACAGAACTGATGTATACATGCGTGAGTTGTCTCATATTCTGCGAAAATTCCGAGTATTTAATTCACGAGAACGTATTTGGTAAATTTAATTTATTTCAGCCCGTTCGACATTGGGTATTTAGCTGCTTTGAAACACTTTAAATATTTCAGATGTACAGGATTTGTAATAATATAAATGCACGCTATTATTAAGCGTAGGTACCTAATGGCAGTAATGCCTAGTATTTCAACCTGAATAGTTCGAGACCACAGCTAGCACGAGGAAAATGAAAATCTCGGGTGTCGTATTTCTTTTGCAAATTGGTTCACATTTCTTTGTAACTGTGCGTGCAGGCTGTGGTCCGAGCCAATCAATGGTTATGAGTGTGGGCAGGCAGGGTTGGTGAGACCCGCACTCGCCGGCGTGGGCCGGTAATCATTTAAAAATGGTGCGCATTCAGTGTGAAACGCATCTCGACGATTGCCGTTTACGTTCCACAATCAGATCGACCTACCTCTCTCATATCGACTTTTTCCACTTCGTTTGTTGCGTCCGGTTTCGAAATAGTTTTTGTTCCAACCGGACTAATCAACGCCCGTACATGGCTGCCCGGCCAGCTTTCTATTTTGTTAGGAATAGAACATTCTGGATAGTTTATAGTACAATCGATTAATAGTTATGAAATTCAATACAAACGCTTCCTACAAATTTATTTAGTGTAAGTAAATACGGCGAAAATATTTTACACAGTCTGCAAATATTTATCGTCACAAAGAGAAAATTCTATGTTTACATTCTGAATAATCTCTGGGAGCACTCAACTGTTTTATTCTGTGATAAAAAAACATATATTACCTACGCCTCTTTTGGAATTCAATCGAAATTGTTTACTACGTGTTGAATTTAATTATGGACGTGATAAAAATATATGGGATTCAAAACTTTCAATGTAAAACAATGGTAGCTTTTGTCAGCAAAATTGTTCAATGCTATAATAAATTGTGAGGCCTTATAAAAAGTTAAGATTTGAATTTAAACTCTTACTTCTTTGAATAAAGTCACCGTGTGATCTTTGACTTTTTCCGGCTTTTCATCTTAGTGATTACCAGATTGAAAATGCCCGGCGGCATCTCGTCAAAATAATAAGAAACCAAAACTAACAAAAAGATCGTAAATTATATTTACAGAAATAAATATCATCTAAACTAATATATAAAGCTGAAGAGTTTGTTTGTTTGTTTGTTTGTTTGCTTGTGCGCGCTAATCTCAGGAACTACTGGTCCGATTTGAAAAGTCCTTTCAGTGTTAGATAGCCTATTTATTGAGGAAGGCTATATATAGGCTATATATCATCACGCTACGCGGACGAAGTCGCGGGCAGAAGCTAGTTTACCTATATAATGTCAAGAAAGTAAAATCTGTTAATATAAAACGTATGAGGTCGGTACGTACCCAATAACAAATTCTATATCAATTCAAAACCACTAGGTATATTCCCACATTCATCTCAAGTAATTCTCGCCTTAATCTACCCGCAACTCACTCAGCGGTCCAAAGCCCTAGAAATTACTGAATTTACATAACACTATCAAATAATCATATCTGCTAACATTACCTTACAGCATTTCGGTTCCACAAGTGATTTCACAGGTACTGTATTTGTGGTTACGCGGTGCAAATATCGATTTACATGCCACTGTATAATTCACAGGTTGAATAATGTATTACCTTTCATTAGCACATTGGCCAGTCCCAAGGTGTATTTGCACATAAATTCGCTTACCCACACCCTTAAGGAATCCTTACGTGTGAACGATTATCCTTTCAAGCGAATACGGGCTACAAACCCCATTTGTTTTTTATTGAGTAATTGCATTATTGTAATAGCTTACTTTTATACTAGCTTGAAAGGCACATTGAATATTGAGTATTTTTTAAGATTTGAATAAAAATATGCTCAGGAAAAAATATTACATGCATATTGATTTCTGAAGCTTACGCGAATATATAACGCGATATAATCCGTAAAGTTGTTTTATTTCAATATTACATGCATATTATACCATCAAATCTATATTCCCCAAAGGCCTAACTTTTTGAAGAGGTGTACAAATATATTTACACCCTGTAAGTTTTAGGTTAAGTTAGACAAAGAGTAGATAGAGAAAAATCCAGAAACAAAAAAACCTAGAGCTATAGAGAAACGCTTACTGTATGTCAATTATAATTTATAACAAATTGCCAGATAATTTAAAAACATTACATATGACAATGTTTAGGAGGACACTACTTAATTTACTCCTGACAAAAAAATATTAAGCGGCGGTAGCCTAATGGCTAGGGCGTCGGACTTGCGATCATGTGGTTGCCGGTTCGCACCCCACCCATTGCACTACCGACGTGAACCCACTCGTAATACAAGCATTTAGCTTAGCACGAGGGGTTAACAAGAATACTAGTAATGTGTGACTCACATTGCTAGTAAGCTTTTTAAAAAAAAAAAAAATATTTATTAAGGATTATTTAAGGGACATAACATTATAATTTATTTCTAATAATTTAATAATCTATTTTAATCTATTGATATTGTAATTACATTTGCACGCCATGTTCTATGGCAGAATATGTTCAGTTCAAGTTCAAATGTTTTTATTTCAAATAAGCTTTAACAAGCATTTATGAAACGTTATGCTTCTAGTTGCACGGTTCCAAAAGGTTGATCCTATGGAGAAGAATCCAGCATCTCTCTCTCTCTCTATTTCTGTCCCAGTGCTCAATTTTATACAGATAACTTCAGCCGTTCTGGCATCAAAGGGTAACAAACATCCATCAATCCATCATTCTCATAAATTGAATTGTTACTTCGTCTTAGCGTGATGATATACCCGCTTAAAGCCTTCCTTCAATAAATGGGCCATCTAACACTGAAATAATTTTTCAAATCGGAGCAGTAGTTCCTTAGATTAGCGCGTTGAAGTAAACTAACAAACAAACAAACTCTTTAGCTTTATATATTGGTATAGATTAGGAGTACATACCTATATGCATAGTATGTAGGTATGGAGAAAATGTGTCTCCTGTGACATCCACACTAGGTCAAGTCTTTGTAACAGATAAATTTGGTTCAGATCGACAGTGAAGCGGTTGGTTTTTCACAAACCATAATATTTCCAACATAAAACCAACATTTGCCACAACACTTTCGAACCCAAATGTTGTCATACATACATGAACACAGCATGCGGATCACCGCACATTGTATCAAGGGCTGGCAACATTCAAACGCGGATCAGTCCGGCTGTAAATTATATTATCACTATTTTACAGTTTCGCCCCTATGACTGATGAGTCTAGTGATTGATAATTATTTATAGTTTGTGCTATAATATTATAGATACGTATGTTGGAAGTAAACAGTAATGAACTTTGACGTAGGCTGTTAGATTAAACTAATCATAAATTTCTATAAAGGTATTTATTATTTATTTATTAGTAGATAATAAGGTACAAGGTAATAAATATAAAGTACAACATTGTACAACAAAACTATTCACTTAGTTTGTCTGTTGGATCACTTTTGTTAATTATATTGTATTTCAGCTTTGTAGTTTTTTTTTTAAATAGAGGTCTTTGTATTGTTATAAGATTTCATAAAGGAGAAGGTAAACGTAATGCGTTTTCAGAATATAGGCTTTATTTCATCACAAAATAATAGCGAAATATTGCGGCGATACTTACCAAGTCCAATAATTGCAGGCTTAACGTGGCACGCGTGCTATTACCTCAGAAACAGCTCACCTCAATCATTATAATGCCCGTTTAATTATTATTCATTGTGCGACCACGCTCGTCTGGAGTCCGCAGCGATACCCATCTCTATCGCGATCATTACATCGCAAAAACCCGTCCAACCCTCGAATACAAAGAGTATTAGTCTGATCGATGTATTTACAGTGTCGTTTTAGTTTTAATTAAGCTACAGTTGGACCGTTAAGCTGGACCGCGCAGTAAAATGGACCGCGCGACGCGTGCGGTGCGTTAATAAGCCCGCGCGAGTTCAGTGCAGACCGTAAATGAGAATCGCCAATAAATCGGGCATTATAATAAACATTAACGTTATTGTTTCCCGTTAAACGGGTCCCCCCCCGTCCCGCGCCTCAGGTGCCGCCGCAACAATCCGCTCGGAATTTCAACGACTTCAATTATTGAGTGCCTCGGAACCGAACCCTTTGGCTCCTCAAGGGGCCGGACTGTCCATTTCATCGGACGATAATGCCGCCCGGCACTCGGGATCTACCCAACTTAAATAAACCGCTATATACTTTTATGGAATTTCGAAGCAAATCTCAGTTTAAAACTTGGTTAGGTTGGTGAATTAGAAACAAATGTTAGGATGCCATCATTGGGAAATAAACTACAATTTATAACTTATAATTATTTTTTTAAACTGCGTTTAATATGATACTGTACATTATTACAATGATATTTCTTCGACAAATACTCACTGTTTTTGAAAAAAAAATACAATATTTATAACTATATTAAATTTTTCCGAATAACCAACTTCCTGTACATTAAATAGAGCCTTATTCTAAATTACTTATTCAAATATTTATACTTGTAAACCGTCACCGCCACATCATGAATATAAGATGTCCGGTAACAGACAACCTTGATTCAATTGAAGATTTGCATAATTTGCATCGAGTTTAATCTCTTGGTGTTATTATACGACGCCTTGTCGTAAGTGGGTTGGAACACTTATTATGGTAAATATATAAAATACTAGCCTATGCCCGCGGCTTCGCTCACTTGAAGCTCAAAAACCAACAATGATGATCTCTTTTTTGTATGGGTGTCTATATATTAGAGAGGTCAAGCTGTATCTAAGGTTCCGTTTAATTATTTGACATAAGAAGTATACAAGTTTTTTAGTTGGAGCACATACTTTCTAACAGTGATAACAAAATTAAAATCTATTCAGTAGTTTTGGGGCCAACCCGTAACAAACAGACAAGAATTTTTAAAATCACATTTTTGGGTTCGGAGACGTTTAGATACCCAAACCCACGTGTTTTTTAAATATCTTCAATGTACAGACACAGCTTTTTTACAATTCTAAATTAGTAGAGATAGACATAAGATACTTATATCTAAATGTCAGACTGAAATTGTCTGTATGAAATATTTTTCTTAGCTTATGTAGAAATCACTATGTTATGCCAGAAGGAGTAAGCCCAGCTACACATAAATCAATACTTTCCAGTATAAGCTGAACTCTCATTGTATAGAAAACGTGTGTGTTAGAATCACGTTTTCGATACTTCTTTGTTTTAATTTATTTACTGCCTCTTAACTGATAAAAATCGATTAAAACTTTTACCCGAGACCTCCACAATCTAATATTCTAAAAATAAAGTACAAAACAAAGTCTCTAAAAGGCAATCTCCAACTACGATACGGTTAAAGTATTATCGAAACTTAATTAAGGTGGTTACACACACGTGTCACGTTGTCACTAATCTCGACTCTTAGCGCAATCTCGATCCATTCCAACGAGAAAACAATGCAGCCACCTTTCACAGGGAACAAAGAGGAAATAACAAAAGAATGGACTCGACGAATCGCCGTACAGCGAATTATCGGACCGGGTCCAACACACGTGCGAATGCCGTTGATCGCCCTTTAAAACGAACGCTACAAAGAAAAAATCGGTACACAATTCAAGTCGGAGGCACGTTTAACACAAGGAAAGTAAATATCACTATGATGCAACGTGCGGTCGAACCTTTTATATTTTCGGTATTTACTATGTGACCGCTTTGTGTAACTTCTGTTGCAGCGGGGCTTTGTGTTAAAAGGTTCGCGCGCCCGACCGCCCGTCTATACTAAACAGGGGGTTAGCCGCTGGAATTTCACCGACTTTTTTTGTTTTATGATTGACAGCACACGGGCCGTGTGCGGTCGCGTGTTCCGTGTCCAGCGGCCCGTGATCCACTACTAAGAGACCTAGCCACCCACTAGTTTCCCACATCGTCATACGTTGCATAATACAAAAGCTCTCTGAATACATTTGTTACATCCAGACTCGAACCATCGAACTGCGCATAACAGTCACCCTCGCAAAAAACGTACAATGCAAAAATACGGGCAGGACCTCCATTCGCGTCTAATTACGAAAATTAAATCGCTGTTTTCAATGTGTGCCTAAGCGTGGAAAAAAATAGGTTCGTCTCGTTAAAACTTTCGTCTGTAAATATAAAATTCAATTTCTGAATGAGCACAAAAAATCTTCCACCTTGTTTTTCGCGTTCATTTTGCATCAACCGACGTAGAATCCTAATTATCTTTCCCAGTTAAGCTTAAGTGAATTATTCCAGCCGCCCACTGTGGCGCACAAACAAAACGGCACTGAGTTCGCAACCTCAGTCGAAAATACTAAAACATTAAAGAGCATTCCCGGCGTACGTATAATATCCGCTAAGTAGTAAATATATGCGGCGCATAAGCCTGCTATCTTGGCGGAGGTAACTGAGCTGCGCTTTACCCAGCTCAACTTTTAATAACGCCCGCAAAATCATCTAATTAATCTGATTACGTACGGACCCGCACGCCGACGCAACACTCGGCACTAATGCTTACTTCTGAGCATTAAACAAACTTATTTGTCCCATGTAGTGCCACTCGGATTACCCAGGCGAGCCTTGGCCTGTCTCTCTTGTAGATTAGTACGGGCTTTCTAAGGTCCCGAACAAATACTGCTGGCCATCATTCGCCTCCCAAATTACATGAAGTTATAATAAAAAATGTAGCTTTTTTGGGTTTCTGTTTTTATAGGACCTACTAAAAAGCCTGACTATTCTAGGAATTTCTTTTTTAATTTACAAAACAGTATCAGCACATGATAAAATCGTAAAACTTAAAGCAAAAGAATTCGGTTAAAGCTCGTCTTTGAGATTGAAATTGTTTTTACCTAGGCATTCCAAATATTCTCCCAAAAGATACATCCTTTTGGATAAAGTTGGGATACAGTCTTGCCCATACCCATTTTCCGGTTCAGTGCTTACCTCTTTACGACTTACTGCTGATAGAGATTTCCCTATTTTATTGTTACATGGAAATACAACGTATAACTTATATAAGGAAAATAGTAGATAACGAACTCAGTAGCGTTGGAATATCCTTTCAAGTCGAGCAAATAAGTAATTAGTGTAAGTGATGGTAAAATTGGTATCACATTTTCCGGAAGGTTGACTAAAGAAAGTACACAGAGTTCCCGCTCCTTTCAAGCTTAAGATTAAATACAAAAATGCGGTAATTATCCGTAGCACGACGTCACTAAAGATGTAAGAGGCGAATATCAGATTTCAGGCGGGTCTGTATGTTTGTGTGCGCCCCCCTATAAGTGTAATTACGTGGGCTCGAGACCGCTCCTTCAACCGGCTTCACGCACACGATGAATGAGATCTGCCACTAATGGAGATCTTATCTTTACTCCGAGATGGAGTAAGGTGGCCGTCCTTAACAGTATAAACTTTGTTATATATAATACAGGGACTTATCTTAGCCAAATAGGACAGCCGAGTCCAGGTCATAAATAAAGCCCGGCTTTGATTTCTGAAGGTGACCCTCGCTTTGTGCGTTCCTCGGGGTCGAGGTTCGTGAGATCCCTTTTAATAGTTTGTAAGGAAATCTTACTTAATTCGCATAATGATCACGTAATCCTTAATACTAATCGGGACCTCTATAAATTCTGTACCGTACGTCACATACCTAGTAGAGAAGAAGTTCTATCATTGGCGGTTTCTTGGTGACTCTATATTTTGTAGATATATACGTATTAATTTCTCGGCAATTACCAGCTAATCCGTTTTCTTCACAAATTAAATATTTAAGTCGGCAATTTGTGGCGCTTCCGCTTTACACAACGCTGTACAAAGAAGAGACGACTATTTGGCGAAAGTAATTTTCAAAATTATATTGTTACTTCGTCTTTAGATCTTGTAATAATTATCTCTGGACTGCTTTAACAAGCGTTTAATTTGAGTGGGAAATTAAGATTCACTTTACATTAAATTATTCTTGATAAGGAGTCAAACGTTACGCGACAAATTATAATTCTGTTATAACGATATTGAAACATACGTAATAAAGAACGTTGTATGAATTGACTCGTAATGGAGTCTATTTAAAATTTGATACTGCTTCAATGATAGAATATGGTTCTACATCGAATACTTTCTTGAAAAATACGATATGAAAATCAATCGGAACTCCATTCAACTTAGCCTTTCAAAAAAGAGCTCAGTGATTTCGATAAAAGGTAAAGCCTATTGGCAGAGCGAATCGAGGGGCAGAATACTGAAGGAGGCTCGGTGCGAACGCCGGGCGTCGAGCGGCGAGAGCAGATAGGCAGCTCGAGCGACACGAATGCGACATTTCAATTTGAGTATATATTATTCATGGTAATGCGTTAAAAGCGCCAGCATACAAGTCGCTCAGTGCGGCGGGCGGAGGCTGGCGCGAGCGGCGAGTAATCGCCCCGCACGTGCACTCGCCAGATACATAATATGTATATTCAATGTTGTGCTTTAAAATTGTCGTTTCGCGCCATTTGCAGTTGCCGCGCCGGCCCGATGTGCTTCGCTTATAAAGTAACTCCGCGAAATGTGGCACTCGTTTTTATTTATCGACGCTCTACGAAATCGCTTTTTACCTATCACTGAACAAAAGTTCTTTTTGCACAAACAAAACAGTACAATACCCTCTGTGTAGTACAGAAATGTATTGGTATAGTGTTTCTGAACGTATTATGTTTCCGATTAATGAAATAGCCGCAGGGCTGGTTGCGTATTGAGCAGATACAAACAAGATATATTGAATACCGTACATAAATCTGGCGGTGCTAGAGAGCGGAGTGAATCCGATGCTACCGCAACATTACCGGCGTAAATGTTCAAATAATTCCTATGCACGCATTCCGAAACAGATTCCAAAAGTGAAATCTATGTGGCCGCCTAGCTTAGGGCGTAATTCAATTATTGTCGAAAGCTTGTTCACTTAATTCGTATGCGAAAGCTTTAATACTAAATGTTTGTGGAATTCAAAATAATCATTTAATTAGGCACTGCCTCCTCCAATAAAACATCGTTTTCCAATTTATAGTAATATACCTACAAGTATATTGAACAAATTAACTTAAAAAAGTTATAAATGTTGAAAAATTCGACTTTGAGCAGGACCCAAAACAGCATCCTCCGGTTGCCAAAATTTTTTTTTGACGTTTCTCTTGTGGTGACACCTTAAATTTATATGATACTAGCTTCTGCCCGCGGCTTCGCCCCCGTGGAATTCTGTCCGTCATCACATCTCATGGGAACGGGATAAAAAGTATCCTATGTCCGTCTCCTGGTTCTAAGCTACCTCTCCACCAATTTTCAGCCAAATCGGTTCAGCCGTTCTTGAGTTATAAATGGAGTAACTAACACGACTTTCTTTTATATATATACTAGCTTCTGCCCGCGGCTTCGCCCCCGTGGAATAAAAAGTATCGGGAACGGGATAAAAAGTATCCTATGTCCGTTTCCTGGTTCTAAGCTACCTCTCCACCAATTTTCAGCCAAATCGGTTCAGCCGTTCTTGAGTTATAAATGAAGTAACTAACACGACTTTCTTTTATATATATAGATATAGATTTCATCTGCTACTCAATATTTATCTTTTGGAGAATTTCACGATAGATATCTCACTCTTCGTGACTGAGATATGACTATGACAACATATATTTAAAAGGTGGTAAGTACGAAAAATTAGGTAATCAATGGTAGTGGATATTCCTTACCGGCGAGGATATAAAGATGATATTGTATTGGTGCACACATGCTAGTGTGTTTATGAGGAAGGGGCGTGGGGTAGTGTGCGTGAGTAAGGTCGAACAGTGGCCAACATCTATTATTCATCGTTGAAGACACGGGAACGAAATTTGTGTAAGTGCGTTGTGATCCAACCAATCTTACAATCTTTATTTCATTCCCAATAAATGGATTAGGTTGTTTGCAAACCTTGTTGCGTGCTCACATTTATTTTGTTTATGCAGGTCAACGGTCAGGCGTGATTATTTTTAAGTATTTACTAGCCTCTGCCCGCGGCTTGTCTGCAGTGTACAGACACAGCTTTTTAACAATTTTATAATAGTAGAGAAGAAGAAGAAGATATACGTTTTCTGGCGAGACGACTTACGCAAAATAATTTTGTTCGCTTTTTGCTAACGTGATTTGATGAATTTCTGGATAGAAAATCTTGTTTTTTTTAGTATATGTGTAATTCATATATCTCTTCCTTGTAGAAAAACATTAACGTATTTAAATGTCCTATTTTAATCAGCATAAAATAATACTAGCATTTTATTTTTCTTAGGAAATTCTGTATCATCATTTAACTACTTCTTTGAAGCGGAGATTAAGGTTAGATCAATCGATCTTCATACAATTTCAATTTTCCAAAATTGTTTCGGCAAATTCAGTTACACGAGCAAAAAGCTTTTGTTTGCATACTGGCAACATTTTTATTTTATCATTTTACGTTACAATTTTTTTTTAAATTTTTGACACTGTATTTTTTTATACTTTATTAATGTACAGGTGTGTACAAAGGCGGTCGTAATACCTGAAGCATACACATAAGTATTCTGTAGTATATATAGAAAAATATGCCACAAAAACATTTCATGTAAAACCGCCAACTCTTTTAAAGTTATTAAATCTCATGAAGTTCCTATCTCTACAAACCCTACACTTTGGTCAAATAGTAAGTCTTAATTTGTTGAGTGTAGCTTAGTTGTTGAGTGGCCAACACAAGTCAAACAAAACATCCGTATAATGACGGAAGATATTGTGTACTTGTGTATTCAAAGAAAAAATATAATCAGCTTGAATTTCGAATTTCAAAACTCTATCATCACACTCATCAATAATACCATTAGAATTAACCTTCGGCATAATAGCAACGTACACACGAAAACGTCGAAGCGTTTGTTTGCGGTGTTGGCAGGCGCGTGCGTACGCATGCAGCGTGCTGCGGCTGTGTGTGATAGATGACAACCGATATATCAGCTGGTACATGCTCCCCGGCCACCCCTCGCCTCATCTAACGAATATTAATCAAGTTTATACGCAGCCTTATATCGCACACAACGGACCTCTTAATTCTCTTCAAGTACGAAAGCATCTATTATATTATTATTTTTCTTCCTTGAGACGTGTGTAATTTTTCCTCCGCTCTTTATACCAGACGAAAACAGTTCTATTTGAGAAACAACCTCCTGATTTTATTGCGAGTTTCCTTCCCCCGCTTGCGGCAAAACTTGTACTTAACATGCCCATCGAACTTCATAAATTATATGAAGGCAGTTAAGTACTTAAACGCCAAGCAACCTTTCCTCAACGTCATTTAAAAAAAATGAGGAAATTCCGCGGGGACTCACCTGTGACCCTCTCCGGTCCTATCGTTTTATCGGTACCCTGAGACATAAATTACAAGTAAAAGTAATCGTTGAAACTTTCCGGTAGTAGGCCGGAGGGCCAGAAGCTTGGAATTTGTGCAGAATTACCTGCCACTGGTTTTAAGACTTGTAATTTATCAGTGAAGGCCTCGCGCCTCGATCGGCCGTAGGTCGTAGGTAGGCCGGCGGCCACCCGCCCGGAAAATGACCCGTATCTTTCCAAGGATCTGCCGGAAAATATTAGTTTCGACGTTACCATTACTACTTGTTACAAAAGCAATAAGCATTGATACGCCTACTTAGCACGTAACAAATCCGTAAATAAGAAAAAAACTCTCGGAATAAAGACATTAGTTAAAGTACGGTGCGGTTTCTGCGTACGGTATCTGAGAAAAAGGCGGGTTTTGATTGACGCTGGTAATCGGCTTAATGTAACCTCGAGGCAAGTTTTCCGCAGCGCACAAACGACTGGTTAAATTCGGAGGTCGACGTAAAGCGACGCAATCTCTCACACGTCACAACGAAGGAGCTTTTCATATAATTCATTTCCCTATTCATATTTGTCTTAGGAGCTGACTGGAGTGCGTACTGAAAAAATACCTTAAAAGAGATTACATAGGTAGTGAATTGATACTTGGGATAATTGAAAACATTTCGTTCTACCTCTACATATACAATCTACTGATCATCATGATCACCCATGGTATTACCCAAATGCTGAGCACGGGTCTCCCCAGAATGGGAGGCATTAAGCTATAGTCCACCACGCTGGCCTTAAATGGATTGGCCAACTTCACGCACCGTCGAGAAAATCTCAGGCATGCAGGTTTCCTCACAATGTTTTCCTTCACGATTTAAGCGCGTGGTAATGAATAGTTACATGACTTTGAAAACTTAATGCCTTGGACTCGAACACATTATTATTCACAAAATATTCAGATCATACACACAATAAAATGTATCTTAAAGAATCATTTGATTGGAATGGAAGAGCAAAAAGGTAAGGATAGTAAATGTCGCGTGCCGCGATCATTGACCTTATCCTCTCCCCAAATTCCGTATATCCAATAGAAAAACTTGTCTGCCTTATGGTTTATACTCGTCGTTCAAGTTTACGTGACTGGAAATAGTAAAATCGGATGATGATGTTGATAATGTAGGTCGTAATGGGCCATTGCCAATAAAACCTTATAGGTAAGCGATGGATTAAAAGGAACTGGGTCAGGGCAAGGCCCGTGCCTTATAAAAATAACACGCTTTGGAAGGTGCTCCCGTCTACTAAACGTCGGAAGTGCCAATCGCGTTATCTATCCACGGTACCTACCTGCTGTCCAAACAATACGCAAACTAAACTCGCCTAGCAACCGAATACGTTTAGTTAGTCGGCTACGTTCACTTTGATACAAATTCTATCAAAGTTTTCATGTAGATCAGAAGTTTCCTGTAAATATGTGTGCACATCAAAGGACATAAAAATTTATTGTACCAACGATGACATAAGTATCCCAACAGGTAAAATAGTATCGGCAAATGGAACGACCAATCACACTAAGTTTCTTTTGCCTAGTACTTTAGTCTAAAAGGAAAGTTACATGCACTCAATAGGAGACCGCTTAAAAAGTTTCTTTCCAAAACGTCAATGGAAAAAGGAGGCTCGCAACTTCGCAATATCGCCCACTTATCCGAGCCAAATGAATAATTATTGAAATTTATATTCTTATTTTCAGTCTCATTACGAAGTTTGAAAAGGGTCATGCTTTTTGTATTATTAAAGAGCTTTTCATTTTGTGACGCTAAACTTGAGATCTGTTAGGAAATTAATTGAAATATTTTAAATCGATTTACTTATCGGTTCGTAGAACTAGTGCTACGAATGACAGTTGCTACGCCGGATTTCTTGCTACGCCGTAGAACATTTATGTCAGTAAAAACAAAATTCGTAGCATGTAACTCGTAGTGTAGTGATCTCTATTATAAAATTGTAAAAAAGCTGTATCTGTACATTGAAGATATTTAAAAAAGAACAGGTGAGTTATGGTATATAAACGTCTCCGAATCCGAAAATGTTATCTGTTTGTCTGTTTGTTACGGGTTGGAGAAAAACCTACTGAATAGATTTTAATTTTATTATCACTGTTAGAAAGTATATGCTCCAACTTAAAATCTGGTGAACTTCTTATCTCAATTAATGAAACAAACCCTGAGCTACAGCTTGACCTCCCTGATGTATAGAGGCCCATACAAAAAAGAGGTCATCAATGCTGGTTTTTTTAATTATTTTTATTTATTCTAACGAGAATCTGAGTAAGAAACAAACATGTCAAAAAGGAAACCTCAGCTTAGGGAGATGAGTAGTAAATATCCTATAGTTACATTTTTGGAATTATTTTAAAGTGACCCAGTATGTGTAGCCGGTGCGGCGGTGTGTGGAGTGTCACACAGCGGACGCGGTCATGTTTCGTGCGCGGGTCATTTGCGCCCATCGTTACCAACAGCAGGCGTCCCCGCACGCACAACGATCTCTTCATTTTCACACGGAATTTTACACTCATAGTAAACGTTAAAACTCATTTTTTGTGCTCCATTTTTGCCTCCAGGATATATTGTATTACCACGTTTACAGCGACGACGAGCAAATATTAATGATTAAATATTTACAACGGATTTTCCATTCCATCTATTGTTACTTACCAGTTTCGATCCTCAGACAGATACGACCCTAAGTCAATATCGTAAGTTCCGGCCGCAAACTTAGCGACCGCAGTGGCCGGTCGAAAGTTTCATGTGGCTGATAATTTACATAATAGAAGACTAGGTCTATCCACTATCGGGGTCATCCAAACTTCTGTGGATTAGAGCTTTCACGGGCAAGGCTTATCGGATTTTGAACGAATTTCGGGTGGCTTGCGATAGCGACGTCATTATCGATATCCGATTTATATGCAGATTGGGAGTGAAGTGGCTGTGGCGTGGCGAGGGCGCGGCCGTGACGTCACACGCGCACCGCCGCCGCACTACTCATAAATAATCCCACTCGCCGACCACCGTCTTCAACTTTGTCTTATTTGAAGATTATACAATTAATCCCTTCCCTTTACATTCCCGTCGGAACTGAGATCCTTGTACAACTTTTGCGCACTCGACCCGACGAAGACAGAACCTCCATTGTGAGGATTTAACAATTTCACCCGCCTCGTTGCATTTCACAGAGTAATAATAAAACATCACAATGGATGTCAACTCTATTCAAGATGAGTATCCAAGACGGAGAGCGTCAGTAGCATAATTCAACAAATCAAATATGATGAAAGAATTATTTTCTTTAGGGAAGGGCTGTTTCGGATCCGTAACAATATTATTATATCTTTATTCAATACGTAAAGACGGTAATAGGGTAAATTTTGTTGTTGTATTATTTGTACCGTTAAGCCAACAATGTAATATTAGAAAATACAACTCGTGTGCCACTTACAATCACAGTAGATAAAATGTATGAGGGAATATAATGTCCTCTGTACAGTTTTATACTTGTATTGGAAGTTTTCAGTTGGCACACATAACTGCCAAGCGCTGATAGAGATTGCGTACATCTCCTCTCTCGTAAACAATAAGTAATTTTGAAAATGGAGGCGAACGTATGAAAGCGTGGCTTTTCCCATAGGTAATGACTGGCAACAATCTACATAAGACTAACGAGTGAAACTTCAGTAGCGTCATTATGCCGGGTAGCGATCGCTTGCGCGCCGTCGAACGTTCGCCATTTTTCATTCGGTCGTATAATCTAGACTGTATTTATACTATCCGATACCGACCGACACTGTAAATCAATTAAGCGAACCTGCACAAGTTTCGGTCGCAATTAAGCTGTTTATATTAGGTATTAGGTACACTTTATCAACGTTACAGCATGTGCATGTGAATAATTAAAGTAAAACACCTTCAATCACGGACCAAGAATATTAACGGTGTCTGTCCGGTAGCACGCTCGCTTCGATTCCAACCTAGTGGTTTTGCCAATTAGACCTCTATTTGTGTGATGGTCAAATGGTTCCATTATAACTTTTTGCTTGTACTCATAGGAAAAATACTCCTTTTTGGGTCCATCACGATGGATGAGTAAAAACCCTTTGCAATTTTGAGTACTCGTTTGTCGTTTCTAAAATATTTAATTTCAAATTCATGTTGTTCAACAATTCATGTTTCCGTAAATTTCTACCAAAGTTAGCAAAAAATGGCAACTTGAAAGCCAACACATCATTCATCTTTCAACCGAGCTGTCTATTATGAGTTGCAGTTTTTAAAAAGTTGGTAATTAACACCGGCCCGCAGTCCAGGCCAGGTCCCAACTTTTGAAGTGTTCACAAAGTTTGGAAAATACCCCCAATAATTAAAAGCTGGGGGGCTTGGATCATGACTTTTTGTTCCGTTTGCATGATTGGGTGAGTCACGTAATTAAAAAATAACGAAGTACTTAAACTAGCTGACATTTCATTGTTACATAATATTCTACATGGAAAATAATGGAGTGATTTTTCTTTTTATTTACTTTTACTTATTCCAATAATAAAGAAAGCCAATGTTATTATGGCATAGAGAACTTCTTTATACAAAGCTCAATGTGCCTTTGATGTTGGAGACATCTATTCATTCAAGTCTACAGATAACAATAGATCCGTCTTTTGAAGTGTTTCAACGGTTTTAGGCACGCGGATTTCCAATCATCTCTGTGGACCTCATAATTATAAAATAGGGAAAAAAATCTTGAAAATGTATTCAAGCGCGTCTTTCATAAAAAATATTATTAGAAGACTGATTCTATGAAGATTCTATAGTGAATACTTTGAAAGAAAGTGCTCTGTGATGAATATTCAACTTATACTGGCACTACCACACGGTAATCCTCGTTTTGGCCATAAAATTACATGAAACCTAACTGCTTCATTGCCCAATAGTTGCTAGCACGGCTGCTGAGCATGAGGTCTTGCATTCGATTCGCAGGGCAAGCATTATTATGGTTTTCTACGAAATTCTTAGTAGTAATTTATGGAAAATCCAATAACACTGATCGACCTTGGAATCAAACCCAGTACTAAGAGTAGTACTAGACTAATGAGGCAGTTTGGTCCCTATTAAATGGGAACTAAAATATATTGGCGAATGTACGTACTGTTTTTGATATGACCCAAATTAATTATAAAAACAGTATTATTAGTTAGTAACTAATAATACTGTTTTTATAATTACTTTGGGTGTAATTCAGTAGTACAACTTTGCCTAATCATATACTAGAATAAAGGTTATGATATATTATAGAATAAAGTATGTTTGATATATTATAAATCTAGTATTTATATACAAGTCAATTTTTCCTTAAGTCTAACAGAACACATGATTGTACCGTATGGAATATCAAAAGGTATTCATGTAATAACGTTTGCATGAAAAATCAAATTCAATAAACATAAACGTAGTGGTTCCTTTTCTTCGACATTTCCTATTTGTCTCATACTCAAACGTAGGTTAATAAGTAATGAAGCAGCCTCGGCAGACTTTTGTTTATTAAAGTGATTATTCAAATACGGAAAACGATTTTGGGTTTTCGTAAACTTCTCTCATATTTTATTCACCGGTTTTTTACGGATCGTGGAATACGTAATTTTTACGTTGTAAGTTTGAAGTTCGGAGTTTTATGAGCTAGATTGTAGTTTAGCAAATTGAAAGTAAGAGAGGAACCATAAGATGGAAATTGTAGAGAAGGTCGCTGACGTGGTTGATGTTGTGAATCCTGTTCTATTCCGTACGTCAAAGGGATGAATTTCACTTGACACCGTGGCTATCACGTGGACATCATTTATATTGAATGGGCTATCTGTACATAACAAAAATACAGTAAGTAGGTACTATGAGTAACCTTTCTTGGCACATAATAAAAATAAATAGAGCAGATTTAGTATGTCATTACAGCCTTATTTTTCGTTTACCGATTTATCACGAATTTAGTTTAAGTAAGTAGGTATCTATTTTATTAAAAAAACAATTGGCGCATGTATGAAAGATCATCAGTAAAGAATGGATGGACTAATTTGAGGTTTTTATTGGGTTCGTAATTGTTAGAAAATTATTTAAAATCCACCGGTAATATCAGTAATTTAGATGGGATAAATGCTCATTCGCATTTTCTCAATTTATGCAGGCAAAGCAGCGCATGAGTTGCTTGTTTAAAACAAGCATAAATACAATTTTGATGATTTATTTTAAATAAATAACATTTTATTAATTATATCTACCTATCTTTAATAACATTATCTACTCCTTAAGTCTAGCTTAAACAAAAGTAAAATTTAAGACTAGCTTCCGCCCGCCACTTCGTCCGCGTGGAATAGTTACTTAGTCTTAGCGTGATGATAAATAGCCTATAGCCTATATTCTTCAATAAATGGGCTATCTAACACTGAAAGAATTTTTCAATTCTGACTAGTAGTTCCTGAGATTAGCGCGTTAAAGCAAACAAACAAACAAACTCTTCAGCTTTATATATTAGTTTAGAGATAAAATTTTACAGTACATACATACATACATTTTGTGACAGCTACGATATTTTTCTGTGCATGCAACAGACACACAAAAATAAACTTTATTGTCTGGAGAAGGAGATTGTATACGCGAGTTTGCGCCTCCGCGGAGGTTAACCTCTTGAAATGAAATACTTGAATTTATCCTAGGATTAGGGAAACTCACTGCCTTTTTTTTCTATCCAAATCCCAAATGTGCCTTTCTGTAAAATCCTTCGTAATTTGACACACCGATAAACATTGGTAGGTACAATAATACAAAGTTAGTTTTTCCAGTAAAACAATACGACTTCGTTTCGACAGCTCTGTGAACAGGCTTCAAATATTTAATTACTGTTTGTCCGATAGAGTACACTTAAGGGGTATGTTAATAAGGAAACGGTGAATTCACGGCGAAAACTTTCCAAAGAAAACTAATCCCATCCCGAGATTATTTCCAGTGGTTCCCAATCAATTCGACTATAAAAGCACAAGGATAAAACGTTGGTATCCTCGGGGAGTTCTCTCCAGTGAGAATCATTACGAAAATACGACAAAATTGTAGACTGTCGGGAAGGGGTGTTATTTATGGAGGGCAGAGGCTGGAGTGTATCTGAGTGGCTCTATTAGCTCAACTAATATTTTCTTCTTCAAGTTAATTGTTATGTCGCCTTTAAGAGCAGGTGGCTTGTCCCATTAGGCGGCCGCGGGCAACTTAATGCTGAGACACGAAACTTGAGCGCTACTAAGGGAACTTCGTACCCGCGGAAATATTTAAACAAATTAAAACTTTTTCTTTATACTATTTGCCGAAGAGTATTTTTATTGTGATTCGTTTTTTATTGAGTTTGTGGCCAGTTTTTCACACAACTAAATTATGAAGAGTGACCAATGAGTAAGGTTCTTTAATGCCATTTTCTCGTCGGCAAATTAATGTTTAATATAAATTCACGTTTCATCATTTTGTGTATTTTTGAGTCCGTTCTGTATATTATTTTTCTTGCTTAAATGAATAACACGCAGAAACAACACTTGTATATTTTTTTTTATTTCAAGCTCATACTTGCAATTCAAGTATACGTCGAAACTCAAGCATTCCCAACAATAAATACGTGTCAAAGTTGGCCAATATAACCGGACTCCTTGTAAGGCTGCCTACAAACGATCCAGCCAAACCGAGACCATTGTTAAACTATACTCCCTTGATTGACGTGAGGTTGACCAACACTGAACCATCTCCTAAAGTCCGGCTAAAGTAACAAGATGCATAGTTCCTGAATTCCTTGTAACAACTGACAGTTTGAATTTCAAATATTAGTTGGAGAATGAGTAATGGTATTTGTTCAGGATCTAATTTGCATAGCATCTAAAAACGGATAACTTGTCCATTGGTTTGGAATTTAACTTTTGTAAGTGTTTCCTGTTTTTGATGCGTTTGACCAGCTATGCGGATGGAATTATTAGTATAAAAGTTTCTTAGGGAGATACTGATAGTTTAGGGATAAATGAACATTAGTTTATTTGGATATACATATAATTAAAAAAATTAAGTGACTACTTATACTTTTCATAAAAAACCAACTCACTCTTTTCCACTTTTTTTCCAATATATACATACGAGTATGTTTCCTTCACAAAGAAACACATTGAAACAAATAAAACTATTTTTACGAATTTTAATTTCCGCAATACCGAAGGCCTCAGGGTAAATGTACGCTCGTATAAACAGCGTATGTTTAGAAATGCATCACAGTGACGTCATGAGACACGCTGACAAACAAACAAACAAATCAGTCGCGATGCACACGCGCGCATACATTGCGATTGTTCAGATATTAGTTCATCGCGTACCTAATGTTGGCTGTACGATCGTGATATCGCGCGCTAGATTTGATGGATCGCACTACTAAATGTAATACCGGTACTGTTTCAGTGTTCATTGTATGTAATGACGTCACTCTATATGTTTCTAATGCCGTATTTGGATTTATATACCCTCATGTACGAGTGTAATCTTTTTTGGAAACTTAATTTGCTATCTATAAGCACATCACCTCTTTTCTTCTTGAACATTCCCCTGGTGGCCTTCAATTCAAGTTTTTATAACTACTTTATTTCTTACTAAGTGCCTTTGCCCAAACCCTGAATAAAAATATTATTTAAAAAAATCAGAAAAACTGAACGTTGACTCTAATTAATTCACAAACTTGCTTTAATTGGTCCCAGTCGAATTATAATTAAATTAGTCAGATATTTTAGAATAATTGAAAGTTTTAAATGATGCAATTAATTATTTTGAGTTGCTTTTAGTTTGTTTCGACAGACTTCAATGCTATTACAGTATATTTCGATGTTGATTGAAGGTTAAGAGACAATTAATTAAACGGAGACTGTGTGCCAAAATGATTGAGTAAATCTTTATTATTTATTCATGCTTTCAAATTTATTGTACCGAATCTGTTATTTTATGTTCAATAAATTCTTGAATAGGCAGGAGACTAGAAATAAAAGGATGTCTAGGAATGTTATTACACTTTATAAATTTCATAAAAAAAACTTCTACCAACTAGAAAATATCCGCACAGTAAATTCCATCAAGTGATGCTTTATGTATAAAATACATATTAGTCTTGTTTCCTGTATTTTTTCCGAAGAACACCTTTTCAAAGGATTTTTTAGTAACCTATAGAAAAATACACTTAATAAAATAATTCTGATCTTTCTCACGTTCTCTACTTAATATATTAAGCCTTCTTCTGCCACTTCATATAATTTTTCCCTCAGCATCCCCTACTAAATCTTAACAATAAAAGTAAAAAATAGAGGTGTGCACAGCGAATTACCGAGACAGGTATCTCCGGGGACCCACTCACGTCTCTCCCTTAAATGAAATACTTAATAATAGAGGCAGCTTAACACAAACGCACGAGCATTAAAGAAAATTGTCCCTTTTGTAACAACCGCTAATGCCATTGAGGTAATAGTCGTATGTAGTTTTCGGAAAATATTAGAGTAAATTATGTTCTTGCTATAGAGATAGTATAGTATAGTAGTCTGTATGTATATGGTATCTATTGTTTATTAAATTTAAGTTACAAATTATATTTAATGGCAGTATCAACCAATAGCATAGTCTATTTACTGAGGAGTTAAAAAAACTATTTCAAACAAAATTATGTTTTAGGTTAAATATAATCTTGTAAGGTTTGTATGTAATAGTTCTTAATAGTAATCTCTCCATTAGTAGTAGGTATAATAGAAAAAATTAAGCAAAATTAATGTGCTGTCTATTGAGATCTAAACCTTTTTTCCATAAATTGATTTACCTTTATAATCTTTGCCTAAACTCTAGTTCCCTCATAAATTCAGTATTTTTATACTAGCTGGTGGTCCACAAAGCTGTGGAATTTTCCTTCACCAAAAAGGGACCTGACAAGGCCGATACTGCGTCCAACTGTCCAAGCATTCACTAAATCCTGTATTTTATTCCCGCCATGTACGCTCAACTATAAAAATTCCGGCCGTCTACGGATATTGTCTCCAATTTCGCTCACTTACCCTTGCCTGTGAAAAATATTCGAGCAAGAGTAGAATTAGCAAAGTTGCCGAGAGACCCGCGCTGGCCACACATCGGCCGAATATTAAAAGGCGAATTAGAGTAGTCACGCGTCTATGCGTTCATAAATGTTCTTATTTGGCCTCTAGTTGTTACACCACTTGTTACGTGATGGTAGCTGGTTGTAAATTTTAGTTCTTACTGGCTACTCCTGGGAGAGATTATCTCCTGAAATGTAGCTATGTACTCAGAATTTTAATGTTGGTTAAAGCTACATCTATTTGCGACTATTAAACGAGGGGTCTAGACTGGCCCACAGTAATAATCATTCGATAGTAAGGTCATTTTTCACGTGGGGAAAAAATATGTAAAGGTTGAAGTTACTATGCTGTAGAAGTTTAAAATCATATAAAATAATAATCTTTTGATAATTACTCTAAATTCAAAGTTTTGAATCTTATTTCCAGAAATGCATTAGAAAAGCCTTCATGAAGGACGATGATGGAGTTTTGAGCAGTTATCCTCACTAGCCGGATAATCCTTTTACTGTCACAAATAAGGATAATGATAAAAGAAGAATGTTATACAGAAACCCAATCCGAACGCTTTAAAACCCTGTCCCAACCAAACAAACGTTAGAAACAAATTAAAAGTTAAATCAGTATAAATTAAATCGATCAGTGATCAGATACAAACATTAACTCAAAAGACACCTCCGAGGTTCACATTGATCACGGCCAAAGTTCGGTTTCACCGTAACGTCGCCCAAGGGAATGACCCCGAACCGCGATACCCGTCCTTGTCGCACGCACTTCATCACAAATGCGAAAGAAGGTAATGACGCGATGTAGGCCCCACAAATTGACCGTAACAATACCGCATTAAGTCACAATCTATGTCGCAGGAATACAGCATAATCTATTTTTCCGACAAATCTTTATTGATTCGGTCATACAACGGATCGTATTGTGACGAAACGTGTCACGATTGGACGATTTTGCTGTCTCCTGACTGAAGTAATAAATTGTATAATTTGCTTATGTTACAGATAATAAGAATACTATGTTAATGGAATATTTATTGCATGCTATTTTGGAATATTGGCAAGCTTTTTCGGTATACCTTTTTGTATTTGTGATGGTTACGGGTAATTTTTGGTGATAAACTTGTATAATAAATGTTAAAAATATGTTTCTTAGAATCTTGATAGCTTGATTGACGAAGCAAGAGAAATCGGCTGCTGCGCTAAGAGTAGCGAATAAATATATATAGAGGGTCCTATGTCCAACACACCGAGAATCCTACGTTTTACCTGACGTGTAGGTAACTGACCGACAGATTGATGTCGATAATGTTGATTAATAACTAAACTGTAACTGGCATACATAAGTATAGATGTTACATGCCAATTGCGAAGCGATTCGCTTCTTGCTGATTTTTAACACCTTGACAGTTTTGATATTTTGACAATGTTTGACGTTTGACTTTGACGTATCTTAGTGTCTTTTGTAACGCCATAGATGTCGCTACATATTTATATGGCATACGCATAGTTGTTTCGGATTTGGGTGTTTGTACATATACCTAATATGAAATTTGTACATGTAAAGGCTCCTACGATTCAGTATAAAATTCTAGCAACATTTGGTTTAACATCCTTACAAAAGTAATAATTAATCGAAGTAGGTTATTCTAAATATATTTCAATACCAGGAAAGCATAATGTAGCAGCTGCTATTTTCCCATGTATGTTGTAAGAGTCAACCGTAGAATATGAGTATTTTAAACGTACCCACAAGCGATGGCGCAAGCACTTCGTTACTTTTGTTACGTGCTATTTCAATCGTAAAACCTGTAATATTTTTGCTATAAAGTACTGGCATACCTCGTTTTAGGTGCTCAATCTTATTGAAGACTACATTTATGGAGTTTAGCTCAAGGCTCTCTATTCTGATATCGCACAATATCGAAATGTTTCTGTTACAATGCTCTGATTGTTTCTTCTTTTAAAGAATAGTTTTAAGCAAATAGTACTATCTTGATACGATTGAAAGATCTGAATATCGAATATGAATTTGGAGAATATATCAAATAAGAAACCTTACATAGTCATCATATTTTGAATTAATACTTACCTTTGTTTAGAAAGGTCCATTTGAGTGTATTCCATCTAATCCTTCAAAGTACATACGCTTTACCTAACTACTTTGAGTACGTGAACAAATAGAATCACTCCGAACGAAAATGATAAATTTTGAGAAAAAGAAATAAACGAGATCCTTTACCTTCTCTTCAGACGGTATTAATGTCAAAGATAAATCAGCGTCCGTGTATGTCTGGAAATTAGGTGTTATTTTTTTTATTCACCATACAAGAGGGTTGCTCAGACCGCCGGCCAACGAAAGCGTGGCAATTCCCGCTCAAACAAATCACCACTAAACAAACGTTTCTACAGGTAGGAATAATTCAGGGAAAGGTCACCTGTTACGGGTATTCGACATCGATCATCGGGAGTGCGTCGTGTCGACCTACCCGCGTAATGTCGCCCTGGGGACCGGCGGACGCCGGCGACTCCGACGCCGAGACAAAACCCACGGGCCCCGACCTGTCAAACAGAACTTGCTTGCTTTTGTATACACGCACATTTTTCAACGTGGGTCATTTCATTCGCCCGCTGTGTACCCTTCACTGTACCGCCAAACATGACATATCTGATACGCATCTGAAAAGTTAATAAGGAAGGAATTTATAATTAAGTCGTACGTACAATTACGTACGTATGTGGAGGCGTCACGCGTCGCCGTCAACATGAATATTTACGATGCAATTTCGTTCCATTTCAGATTTATCACTGTTTTGTTGGCGGTCGGGGAATTTTAAAAATGCTCCTTCGTGGCCAAATTTAGGTGCGAGCGAATCGCGTTAGGCGAGCGGTGACAGCGCATCTCCGCTAGCGTGTATTGTTCGTGTCCTAACCGCCGACTTTCCATTTATTTCTCTATGAATACGTTATTACCTGCTCGCCCCCGCTTATCAAAGTTTATTTGCAGCGTGTGGTTTACTCTGTACCGGTGCTTATTCGTTATTACAACGGCGGAGTGTTTTATTGCTGGGGCGGGGCTCAAATCGCGCACGACGCCCTTGTTTTTCGCTATTTTTCCTCACGATTTTTAGTAGAATTTTAACTTAATATTGTGTCTTTTTGTTTCAGATCGAGGACGCCATGTTAATGTTCGACAAACAAACTAATAGGCACAGAGGTAAGTTGTAATTATTTTAGCGAGCGATAATACAACAACGGAGCGTAGGTAGACCCTAATAAATCAGAACCCCAATACTGCTCAAGTACCTACCTAATTCTATTTATAATTATTAATGTCTTGTACATTAATAAAACTATGCCAATAATGGCTTTGTATAGATATTCCAGTGAGGAGCCTTGCGAAATGATTGGGGACTTCGGAATAATATCAACATTCCAAATAGCAGCTTTACTACACAAATCTTTACTTTTATGATTATTAAGTAATTGTATTTTGGATGTCTGCGTTACCAAACAAAATAACAAAACTTGAGTCATTTCAAAACAAAATAATGTTCAATAAAAACTGAACGGAATTCAAAACTGTAATAATATAATATTATTACCTTCCTAGCCGTAACTTACACGCACGCGCGCCCCGTCACCTTATTTTTCTTGACAAAAACAACGGAACTTCCAAAGGCTTGCATGTCACACACGGAAACATATCATTTTTGTTTGCCTCGCCTCATTTCTCTGGCCGTCTTCGCCACAAAGTCGTCACTGGTTAACTAGCAACGGATAAATATACGCTTCGACCCTCAATGAAAGCTGCCCAGTGTAAACAGACATGTCACAATCTAAAGAACCTCCTTTGCAATGTTGAGGAGCTAAGCTAACAGGAAAGGGAGAGAGTTCAGGTTATGATGGCAGCGGTACGGCTGAGGCGAAGCGGAGCGAGACGGAGGTGGCTTCGTCACTAAACAGGCGCACCGTTTTCGGTATTGTGCGCCCTCCCCATGTTACGACTATTCCCGGCTAATAAATAACAAATCGACGCCCGGATAAAATATACGGTTTCCTCGGCAGGAGATTTTGTATTATTGTGAGGGTAAAACCGAAGTTACGCTTGAAATCTACCTATTTCAATTTCGATGGCCGCTTTCACTTTTTCGTGAATACAACACATCGTCATAAACAAACCAATAAATTTTGTCCCAAAACACTAAAGTCCGGGGCTCACGTAATCAGTTTCTTTCATTATCCCCGCAACGCGTAAGATTTTAATTAAAATCCACGAAAATCGTATCAAGGCGAGCCATCTTTTGTTGCCAACTAAGGTTCCCTTGTAGCAGTTACAACAAATACAATGTTAAATTTGCTTTTGTAATCCCCATTACACAAAAACAGGTTGACCCAAATATTCAGACGCGGTGAAATATCGTTGCGCCGTCATTTATGCAAGTTGGCAAAAACGAATCCTGTTTCACTCCTCGCCGCGGGAAAAACGGCCCTTTCTTGTCGTTGTAAGACATAAAATAATTAGCGATGTTTGTCAAACTTTCAACTTTCGTGCCCTTTGCGTGTCATTTGGATGATATTTTGAGACCCCTCTGCTCCTAATTAAATAAATATTGAAAACAAAACGCAAGAACGTACTTTAAATAGAAAAACTCCGTTAAAACTGTCGTTTGTGAAGTACTTGGTCTGACAATTGATTTGTCATACGATTCTTATAATATTGTGTATCCCTAAATATGAATGGCACATAAAATAATCTAATAGAAATATTCCTTAGGCCTCCCCTAATACTACAGTTGGGTTATTATCCCCGGAACGTAATCAGTTGGGTCGGGTTATCCTGGCAAGAAATGTAAAAATATCCGCTGTTTATTTGTATCAAACTCGGGCAAGAGGCAACCCAAACGCGTATTCAAACTGAATATGAATGCAAACTGCCCCGGCGAACGGGCGAAATGGCGAAAATCAAATTAGGTATGGCGTGAATACTTCACGGCGACGGCGGGAAAAAAAATTGAAATCAAATATTCATTGACTTTCAACCGGATAAGCCGGTCCGCAGCCATTTCAATACATTTTATTATCTGTTTTCGTTACGGACCACGCCTTGGTGACGCGACCCCAGACGCACCAATATATCTTACTGTTCCGATAAATCCTATATTAGTAATATAAACTTACGATGTTGATAACACCATTACGACCGATATTTTTTTCTTACAACAAGCCAAGTATCGCTAGTTATGGGCAAATCGTATGTTTCTTTTTATAAGCCATATCTCGACTCGCTGTATCTAACATAGATTTAAAGCAAAAAACTATGATGTTCTGCTTTTTTAAAATGTAACCTACAACATGTCCTCACTTTAACACTAGTGTCGGGCAAAATTAATGAGATATTGTATTCTTATCGTATCTTTTAGTAAGAACGCACTGTGCTAAAGATTCAGGTTAAACTTTTATATTAAGAGTGATTGCAGTCATAATATGTACTTTTGTTTTCAACAAAAAAATGTCACGACCAGAATTTGGTTATATATTATATTTGCACATTATTTAGTTAATAAATCACGTGTTGAATGGAGACTTAATTCAAAGCGTGATTTTTATGTTAAGCTGTTGAATCTGTGAAAAATAAAAACCTTTTAGCCTTTTCAGTACATTAAATATGCGCGAATAATGCGTTTAATAGCACCCTTTACTTTTATTTACGACCTTTGCTGGTTGAAAAAATAATTAACGATGCCCCTTCGCAAAATATTTCCATTGTCTCCCATTCTAATAATTTAATTTTTACGATTTAAAAAAACTTTGGTAATTAATCCTTTATTGCCTGATATGAATTTACATAGTAATGCCAACGGAATGAACTAGGCAAGATGTTTGTATCTTAATCAACGCATCTGGCTACGTTTGGCACTCAAAGTGGTGGTAAACTTTAAAGTTAATGCCAAAAGGTAAAGTCGACATGTGAGAGACAAAGTTCATAAATATTAAACAAAAAAACTAGCGTAGGCAATCTCTGCGGAACGGATTCCATTTGGTCGTGCGAACCACCTCACGCGCCTGAGGGACGCATTTCTGCGAGTGCGTGCTAGCTACCGTGAAAATTTCACCTCTCACTTTGCATAAGAGTAGTGCCATCTATATTTCATTCGCCACAGTTCGTGATGTGTAAAGATGCCTATCGCGTGAATCATAAATGGCGATCGTTTTCCTCGTATCATAAAATATCGGAATTCAAAAAAGGCACATCACTAGAGTATTTTTAAAGTTTACGCGTTCCACGTACAAACGCTTCCACGCCCTTCTCTTTTGTTTTCCCGGTTTTCGGTTTTCTTTGATAAATTATTATTGTCGTAAAATTTCACCGCGTAAGTAATAAAAACGTTAACGTATTTACAATTCAAATACAATAAATATCTACAAGTTCATGAAATAATCTATTCGATAAAATGTCTGTAGATTTTTCGGTTGATTTTTATATAATCTTATCTGTATTCAATTCACTTCACGAAACACTTCAATTTCGCTATTTTTGTACATGTCGAGGCAATTCTAATACCGGCAAAGCTTCTGAAGTAGAGCTCTCAGACTGTGTAAGGCTGCAATCTTACTTAGCACCTACACTACAAAGGAATTTGATCTTTATATGGGTTAGATGAGGATTGTCTGTTGGTTTGTGTAAATGTGTTCAGCGAGTGCTAAGTGGCTGCACGTGGCTTCGTCCCCGGAGAGGGACGAGAATACACAGGGTTTAGATGCATCTTGTGGCCAACCAACAGACCCTGTTAATATTACGTGTATTACAATTAATTCAGTTTAAAACAATCTCCAGTTAGATGGACCTCGATTTACAATTAAAGTGAAAAGATTTGTAGATTAATAAATGTTTCTTGTATTACTAAATATTTAATGATAGAGCTGTCAAACTTTTTGAAAAGTATATCGATATTGCAACAGAGCTGGATACCGCATTATTTAACTCTAACACTAGGTTTTACTTTATTTTTTTTAAACCATGTTGTGAAGTTAAACTTCCAGTATTAACAAACAATAGAATATTTTATCAGTTGACATCAGTTTGTAATTGCTAAAACACTGATATTATCTAGTAGGTACCTACTGCCATAACTATTTGATGAGTTTAAAAAAGAGAAGCCAATTTTATCCGCTAACTCAAATACATTTTGATTGTTCTATGCCACTGGGCCTAATTCCTTAGTTGAGAAACGTGGGTGAACGAAAATGCTCAGCCTATGCTTCAGGGATTGCCGCCGTAACGGTATCGATATTCAAAACTTTATCGAGTCCCAGTTCAGCGCCTCCCTAGAGATGCGGTTGCGGATGCATCTCGATTCTTGTGTGATGCATCGATATGAGAAAGTGGGATAGTAAGCACTGGGGACTTCTCTATAATCACCTGTTTACGGAATAGCACTTCTTTCTACTTTGCAAGTAAACAAATATAGTACTCCGCTTTTATTGAATGCTAAACAGTGTAAACAAAGACGGGTTTTACTGAGATTTTATTACGTGTTAGTGATTTTGTTTTGTTTTTTGAGTACTTTGATTATGTGATTACCTATTTGCCCTAAAAAAATGTCAACAACATTCCAGACAATGTGAAACAATAAATAATGAACACGGTTAAAAGTTAAATTTAAACGTGGTAATAACCTACTCGCTCCTAAAGTAACTCATCATTAATTAACCCACGTATTACCATCACGGGCAAAAACTACCATTATTCGTTAGCCTTATAACCCCAAATATTCTATTATTAAAGGCTGGTTGCAATAAGTTCATTTACACTTTAGTAAAGGATTCTAACCCTGAGGGAACGCGAGGAGCAGCGAGTGTAAATAATAGAAAATCATTTTGTATTCTTACTATTTGTGTGCGAAGATATATGTACGTGTTATCGAATAACGTTTATTTAATAGACTCGGGATTTCGTGTCCATTATATAAAATGGACGGAATTGATGGTATTTTAGAAGTGTTATCCACGTCTGCACTCCTTCTTAGTTTTGTATGATAATATATAAACTTTTTTATGTTATAGTTTTATCGTACCAAATATACACTATATTCACGTCTATAAAAACAATTCATACTGTTTATTAAATTTTATCAAAAGTCAATATTATAAATCCATGCATCAATAATACTATAATATACTATAATTATTATTAAAATGAAAAAGAAATATATATTACAATTTAATATACTTATATTCGAAAATTTTTGAATGTCAATGTTTTCATGGACACACACCACGATCTGTATTTATAAATGTAATTTATTTATTAATGGTTGCTTAGTGCTTGCGGTTTTAATGCCATTATCCATTTTCTACCGGACAGTCAGACCTAATCAAGATCATAAATCTGCAAGATTGACCTATATACGCCATTAAGCAAACGCAAGTAAGTACAAAATCCAATCACAGTACCTACGGCTTATTACATTTTTCATAAAGACGTCAACGCACGACACACTTTTTATTCACAACCTCATTTCCCCCGTTCACGTAATTCAACCAAACTAAATCACATTCCGGCTGAGGCTCAATACGGCCAATAATTCCATTGGAATCAACAACAATAGCCCCTTAAAGAACGGATAGCAATAAATCGGAACCACGAGCATTGGTCGTCAATAGAGCATTAAGAAGCTGACACTTTTACAATATACATTAAGAGTGTGTTTTAGCAAATCACTTCCTGCAGAGCCGAACCCCAAAAAGGATGGTTAAAAAAATAGTGAGTGCGGGAAATGACACAGTGGAAATCCATTGACGACCTCCTTTGCCCGACTTAAGGTAAATAAAGTGCCCACAATTGAATAGTCATTCCATTCTAAGAACGATAGAAATTGTCCGCGGCGTGTACATTGTCAGCTTTTCGAACAATAACTGAAGCACTCGTTGAATAAATACGTCAATGGTGTTGTAATTATTACGGGGTGTTAGCGTAGTGCCGTTTATCGGCGATTTTCATTGTTATTACTTACATGCTTCGGGCTCGCACGCGATAATAACTTGCCAGTAGATTCACAGTAATTCTGATAGTAAAATGTACAATTAACGGAGGTTTAAAAAGCTGTTATTTCATAGTGCGTGATTGCATTTTTTATATTGAATTCTTACGGGGTAGTTTTGTTTTCGGAACATTTCAGATACAAATCTTTAAAGAGGTACATTTACTAGGTAGGTATACGATGGTAAGAACCTAAATTAAATACTTGTAAAGTATTTGTTGAACCAATTTTTAAAAGACCCGTTACAATATCCGTTAGGTGATTGGAAGTTCCTATTGAAGAAAAAGATAAATCTGAGACATGATCAAATATTGGTACTTACGCTCGCCTCTAAGGTAACACTTTCTGAAATACGTAATGTGACAAAATACTTACCCAATTTTAATCCTCGTCAAGCGGTTAAATGTAATCCATTTAATAGGCAATTTCAGCGTACCACCTCTCCTGTCCGTACTCACTGGATGCCATATAGTCACCCCGGGGACACCCTTCGAGAACTATTTTCTCTTACGCACACCACTAGTGAGGTACCTCGATTCAAAATTGGATTTATACCCAACTGTGACGCGACAAGTACCGTAAACAGTGGAGCTATTGTGACGCGGATTTATGGTTGACGTAATTAATGGATGGGCCAAGAAGCAAATGAAATTGAAAGAAGATTTATTTAAAAAAGTACATATAAAACGACAATCTGAATAAGCGCACGACCTCAAACACGTCAATTACAATATCGAGTACCTAATAACGAAACCCTAAAATCATTTTGAGATGTGTAAGCTTATTTTTTGTTTTCAAGAAATAAGTTAGGCATAAGGCAAAACTGGTGGCTGTATTACAGGCGTATACACACACACACACACACACACACACAATAATAATTTGTACAAATAGGTTTCAGTTTTCCATAGCTTGAGCAGTGGCTCAAGCTATGGAAAACTGAAACCTCATTACAATATCCCTTGCCACCTGATCCATCAGTGGATGGATCAGGTGGCAAGGGATATTTTAATGATCATTACGGGAAAAATTAATAAGCAAATTATTCTGAAAAACTATTTTCAGATCTTGCGCTTATTCTGTTACAGTTTTTTTCAGCCATACTTCTTCACACATTGTGGAATCAAATCAAATAATTTTATTAACATACATGAAATGTTGGAAATTTTTTCGTTGATAGATAAATAATTTAAGTTCTATAAATTTCACCTTCGGTCTATTTGGATTATGGGCTTTAATATAATATTAACATGTAGAATCAAAATAATACAAATTACAAAATAATGTTAAATTATAATTTTCATACAAAAATAAACGAATATCTTTCTACGTTACAAGATAACAGGGTGCCGAGTCTACTATTCAGTTGTGTCAGAATTGTGATTCAGTGACTTCATAATGGTTGATTTTTGACAGTTTTCTCTACGAAATCTGTCATTTCTTATGTCATTTAGTGCCATTGGACGGTCATTCTGAGTCCATTGAAATAGCAGACTAGGGCCCCAGATGTACATATATGTGTTATATATATTAGATATTACACATATTATGTGCACTAATTAAATGCCAATGATAAAATGATATCAATTAAAACGTAATAGGTAAATAGTTAAGATTAATTCATTCTATAACAAATTACGTATCATCAAAGATATCTGAGATATCTCCAATCTTATACAAAGTAATTCCACCCGACTCTTAGTAAGTTACACTCTAAAACATAACCGGAGTCCTGGCACATTAACACGAACGCTTAAGTGCAAGTTATTCGCCCTTGTTTTGGTTATATTAAAGGATTCCTGGAATAATTATCACAAAGCGACTTACGCACCCATTTATTAACCATCTTAATTACTAAGGCCAAGTTAATTACAGCGAGTAAAACTTAGCGCCTAAAGAGCGTTATCCCGTTAATTTACAGGGTAGCTTTGGTAGAAATCTCTTCATGTCATTCCCCTGTGCGATATCGCTAAAGTTGCTTCAGACGATATCAAATAAGTATATTTAATGTCCTCAACTTTTATGTAATAAAATTACGGAAAAAATCTTCGGCTGCTTTTAACATTTACTTTTATTTATGACCCTAATAATTTACTGTCACCTAAATTAAAGCAATGCTTGTGATATAGGACAAAGGCACCTTTATTCTTCGGTAGATTTTCGAGTCTTCGGTAACGTATTACCGGTCTGGTCATGAGGTATGACCGCCTTCTAAGATATAACACAATTCTTCCCAAATTTATGAACAAGCAATATTTGATATTAATTTTACATACTCTGTGTATTTCATATATTTAAATTAACTGATAAGTTTACTATTAACGTGCCAAATGATATTTATCAGTGCTGGCTGGCAGCGGGCTGGTTGGCAAATCAATTTATGTGACACTTAAAAAGCGGATATGAAAATAACTATCAGTACAAAACTCTATACGCTTCAGTACATTTACGATAGTGGTTATAAATGTATTCAAAGTTATTTCCGCGATGAAATTTCATAGTCAACTGGTTTGCGTTGTGGATAGTACAGGTGTTCGGACAATGAGAATGCGGCTGAGCACAGAAGCCCATCTCATTACCCGACTGACCACAGTTGAGTAATGATGCGCCGAACACACAGTCACGCTGCCAGAGCTCACCGCTCCCGCTTTTTGTGGCTTCCACATAAACAAAATGCGAATTCATAATACATTATCCCATTGTTTATTCGAAAGCGAAAAATTATGTCTGATTTATTGTTTCATGTTTCTGCTAGTAATCATTCATCTACAAAGGATAATGCGCTATTCAGACACTAAGTATACATACGATGGATTACAATACCATTTCAACCTCACCCCAATATAAACAATTATCCTGATACGATCCTTTATATTTTTTACTTAGGGCTACTTACACACGCATTGTTACGATTATAACAATCAATGCGGAGCAATTTGGAAATAATTAACACAAAATGCGACCTGAATCCTTTAAATATTTACACAAAATAATTATACAGTTCTGTCGTTGATGAAATTCCTGAGTTCCGTGCATACGCTATTTCAATCGGCTAGAATGTGGGGTGCGGTCGCGGTGTTTCGCCTAGCGATCGCACAATTGCAATCAGCCTAATATGTTGAACAGTAGGTCCATCTCATTACCATGGGCGACCACAGGTGAATGATGGCGCCACGCTAGTGCCCGAGGCCGTTTTGTTTGTGGTCGATTTAACGCCGACGACAAATTGCGTGTTTGCCATTTGGCCGAGAGATCATCCCCACTTCTGAACGAAATAAATCCACTGATTACTTTTGCGCAATTTGAAATATTAACGTGAATTGTTTCGTGCGCCGCTGGGCCGCTGTATTGTTTAATTCTGTGCCGTGAGTGATAGCATCGTATTTACTTTTGTGTCGAGTTCGATTCAAAGTTATCAGCCGATTGTGTCGCATTCTAATGCAACTGCGTTTATTAATGGTTAACCATTAGTAAACAAACGTCGAATAAATTACACATTTTGTTCAATAGGTTTTATGGTATAACAATGAATTACACTATACTTACTAGTTTTTATAATAGTCTAAGATCTGAATACCATTTTTAAAAGTATGCAGTAAATGTTGGCTGCTTGCTTAGAGGTTTTTGGGTAAAATAAAAACAGTAAATAAAAACTGGTTGTAGTTACGAACTACAAATGTGCTGGCTTATATAAATTCGCAGTTAGGCAATGACTGTAACTGTATCCTTACTAAAATATTTACAGTAAAAGTACCATCTAAGAAATTTTCCTCCATTTGGCCGTTTATTCTGAAATAGTGTAATAAAAGACAGCTAAAATGTTCGTACCGTTATAAAAAGAAAGTACCCTAAAAAAGTTCATATTTATTTCCTTGTAGAAAACGAACTAACTCTTGTTTTCATCCTCTTAACAAGAAAGTAATCTGTCGACCTACGTCGCGATAACGGGATTTTTATGTAACAAACTCGAGTCGCGCCTACCCTCACCTAGCCCGAGGCTCTCTCGAAAAATCCCCGCATTGTCAGATTCTACTAAGGATTCGGAGTAATATACATTTTCCCGTGTTGGAATTACAGCTGTATTTTGCTCATGCTACATAAAATCGGCGTAAAGGCGACGCCCATGAAAAGGCTCGGCTGAAAACCTATAGCTTTTATTTAGTTGGCTCGAATGTAACAATCCACTGAAAGTTTTAGTGTCGGCTGTTCGGGCGTTGTTTGTTCCATAACCGTGGTAAAGTCAACTGCAACTCATAGTACTCCGAAGCTGCACAGGCTACAAGACAATTCGCACTCCACCACCAAGTATTTTATTGTTTTTTCGACCTAAGATAAACGTTGCCCGTCTGACAACCACAAAATTTCTCCTGTGTCATGGTTGCATTCATGGCCACAATTTTTGACCCGTAGGCCTCACATTTGATACCGTTCCGTTAATCTGCATATTTCAGTAACTTAGCCACAATCATGTCATCAGCCTCTTTGTATTGAATTCATAAGGTGACATATCTAAATGCAATAATCTTGAGATTGTTAAAAAGGAATAGCGCTATTTAATGTATGGGGAGGTATCCCTCTCTCTCGGTCGGAAAACGGTTGCTATTTTCGATACATTTGACGTAGCGGCTGAGTGATTAGCTTCCGTGTCATGTGTTGTGGGTTGGATCCCCACACAGAGCAAATATTTGTATAACCTACAAGGTAGTTGTTCCGGGTCTGGACGTTTATGTATGTATAATTTATGTATTTTAAAGGCATCCACGATAGCGGAGAAAATCCTAGAGGGCCAACGTTTTTCTTGAAAAAAGATAATCAACTTCTTATTTCCAACTTGATGACTTTTAATATAGCGAAAAGAAATATTTAAATTGAAGATAAGAGCTAATATTACTACTATTTCATACCATTACGCCTGTATTAGGTGGAGGCATACTAATATACATACGTGTTCGCCAGTATGTTTAGGTCTCTTATAATAGGAGGCAATCCTGTTGCTATTAACCGGGCACAAAACTCGAGCTCCGAGCTGGTACTGAGAATTTCATATAAAGAAACCCAATAACGCTTTACTCGACCTGAGAATTGAAGCCAGGACCTCTAGCGTAGCATTCGCACTTGGATCCCTGAAAACTTGTAATATTAGCTTAATAATGTCTCATATGTGGTAACAAATATATTCCCAAAGAGAATGTTGCCAGCCCCTAAGAGTATTTAACTGAAAATTCTACACCAAGTAACTGAAACATTAAAGTGATATCTCACTACTAAAGTCTACTAAAAACAGTCTTAACTCTTCAGTACATGTGCCCAAACGCGTAATATTACTTAACCGCTCGAAAATTATATACAAGCGGCGCGTACGGCTGGTAACACGTATGCTACTAAATTTTAGTTAAAGTCGTTGCCGGCAACAGGTGTGCAGGATGTGCCAGTCGGAGTCTCGTAATTATCATGGCTCTGGTTACGCTGCCACTACCTATCTACAGGTACTTGTCTTTTAGATAGCCGCAGCAATCGGCAAACTCGATTGCATATCGATATCCAAAAAATTGCTCGCATTGTGTTAAGTCCACAACGGTGCGGCCGAATTCGATTTTCGATTTTTGAACACGGAATTAGTTTTTCGTTTGATATCGAATGGTTTCATACGGAATAGCGGTTTTGAAAATAAATTACCTGCCTATAGTAAAGAATAGATGTATTTGATATAATTTTAATTATATAATAGTGTTCTTATTCTTGAGATAAGTAAAAGTCTGCGAGACTAAGCACACAATAATAAGTGATTGACTTGATATGAAAGCTCTAAGCCAACCAAAAATAAAAGTCCATTATCCCGAGACATAATAAATTAGCTGCCAATAATTCCAATTATAATGATAAACGATATCGAACGAAATCGAGTTCGTTTGTTTTAATATTTTGAGGTTATAGTTAATACGCAACAAAACATTGATTCAATAACCACAAAATATTAATCTCTTTAAAACATAATAGTTTATTAAAACAATTTTAATTAACGAGATTCCATCGAAAACGACCGCCGATGAACCGCTCTTTAGGTCACCATTTTATATTTGCTTTAAGTTTATTTTGCTGACAGATGTTCGGGGCACACGTTGGGCAGGATTCGATGTTCCAACAACAGCGCATCACATTTTATTCACTTGTCAATTAAATGTCACACGCGATTCGATACGAATTTACTCACTGGCTCGCGAATATCAACCGCCCAAATGGAAATTTGTATAAAAACACATAGGTACAACAGTTTTACATAAAGTTCATAACGTTTAGTTTGTGGAACTCAGGTTCCTGGCTCGCAAAGTTAAATCAGAACTTGTTCCAGATTTAAAATAGCCAATAAACTATTTGAATAGGGATATTTTAGTGGAACTACTGGCCGGTATTGATAATTTAAATATTTATCCAAACTATCTGACGTATAAATTGGGTTTCCATTAAAATATTTTGATTGTGCTTTTGAAGCGGTAGAGTATACCTCAGCAATTTTCGTACTGGTAATGTAGATTCGAACCGTTCGAATTTCAAATTCTCGTAGCTATTCTTTTTTTGAATATAAAAAAGTGATTAAGAACTCTTAGGGAAGACACTCGTAATAATATTTATACGTTTTATAGCAAGACAGTGTATTTTGGAAGATTTGATGGAGTCGTAAGGGGTAGCGAGACCCATAAATCCGAGGTAGAGTGAAGCACGCAACGAATGTGTGCGGCGAACAGATTTATACGTTTGTCTTGCTCCGTTGTGCACGTCCATGCGCAGACAAAAATACTATTGCCTACGACAACAAAATACACTGACGGCAGGTAGGCAAAAATATTTGCCTAAATTGCGATGTTATTTATGTTTGCAACACTATAATTGGTTGCGAACTGTCTTTAATTTAAAAGACTTAGGCCCACTTGCACCAACTTCTTAAAGGTATTTAAATTGTATTTAAACACGAGATTTCTATGAAAAATTGTGTTTAGATACAATTTAAACATATTTAAAAAGTTGGTGCAAGTGGCCCTTAAAATATTGATGTTAAAGTTTATATCAATGCTTTGTCTAATACGATTAGAAAGCAATCTTATTGTCCGTAACATAAAGAAGTACGTTTTTAGAAGCCATTTTTTCTTTCCAATGAAGAGCTATTCTTGTATTTTCAGTAGAAACGCCTGAAGAATCCGCCTACAGGATCAAGTTGAACAATATAAGTTTTTCACTTGTAGCAGTTTTTTCCATGATTTTTTAAATTTGATTTATTGAATTAAGAAAACACGAATACTATTCCCAATCTTCTTATCGGTAAATAACGTTTCAAACTCCCAAAAATGTAGATTTTATTTACTGTGAAAAGGGTCGTAAATGTGTTTTAAAATCACAATATTGGATAGATTCTGATGTGTCAATCGAGAATTAATTTAAACTTTGCTGGCCAAAGCGAGCAGCGAGCTACCCAAGGGACCAAACGGGCACCAAATCGAATAGAAGGTTATAATTGACTGCCGCCAAACGAACAACAACCGTCACGATCCTTTCTAATCAATCAAATTCAGACTCTATAAGTGAGTGTTAGAATTGAGAATGGCACGTAACGGACACCAGTGTGGGATTCGTTTTCGTTTGAACAGGAGTTAGTTGGTGTCGTGGCGAGTCCGACACTCACTTAGGTGTTTCACAAAAGTAATTTGCAAGGCCCGTGGCCGATTATTTAGATCTTCCCGCATTTACATAGTTAATTAACGTTTCTCCATATTATTACCCCGACTATTATTAGTATCACCGGTACATATGCAAAACATTGGGATCGTAATTTGAGCTACAGTTTGATCTACGATTAAAATGTTTGACGTGTTATTGGCTTGTTTAATGAAATGTTTTATATAATTTATTACCTCAAAATGTTTTCGTACTCGTACGGACTTTCCCTGTCAATCTACGAATATTTGCTACGTTGTAGACCGATAGTTCAAAGTAGTTTATACTCAACCACAAGCCACTTCGTCATAATAAATCACAAAACCATGTTCTGAATGTATTAAATTGCATTATGAATAAAATACCTATTAACCAAAAGAATATATAGGTACGTCATTAGTATCTGAAGAAGTAATATACTTTCATTGTATATAGGTACTTCTCATAAAACATAAAGAAATGAAGGCAGGAAAAATATACCATTGTAACATTTCCCTTTGTGTCATATAATTGTTAACCCTCCTTCTGCCACTCTTGTTCATCTTCATCAAACAAGAGCAAAATACATTCTAATTAGTAGAAGGGATGGCGCTAAATGAAAAGGAGGCATATATGAAAACAGATCAGCAGTAACATGTTAAATAAAATTGTCACCACAACGTGAATTGCGTGGTATGTCCGTGCTAATTATTTCGATAATTACACCCGTTGTTTCGCTAAACGGTTGAATACTACAATTATCGTGGCACTATATATAATACAGGCAATTCTCAACTTTCATTATTTTACGCTAAACGCAAAATGCAATTAGAATATAAGCAAGTAGAAACAATATCATACAAAAATGGCGTAGAATAAATGGAACACTGTATAAAAGAAATTGCAACAGGTTTTTACGTACGGAAGTCAACAACTTCGAATAAATTCAAATCCCTAGATGATTCAAAAACAAATAATTCGAAAATCCAACGTTCTAACTCGAGCTACTAAACAGTAGACCACGAAACTATTAACTTGAATACAGAACACGATGCCCCGAGGAGCTGGCCATCTCCTGTCTACGCGTGACAGCACAGGCGCCTGCAAGACTTCAACCCTTCATTTCTACACCCTCTAGTAGCAAATTAAAAACGTCAATCAGCCATTGTAGCTATTACTGATAAATCACAAGCGCTATTATTCGAGCCTATTAATTGCATTCGGCTTAATAGAGTTCATTCATTTCTGTTTCATTCTAAGAAAATAAATGAACTGTCTTGATTGTGCGGTCGCGTTTGCGGGTTAAGATGTAAATTTTGAATTAACACCTAGTGGTCTATTAGGAATTAGCATATCAAGTCTATCAGATTTTAATGGCGTTATAGCGTTACACAGTTCCATTAAAATTTTATTAACGTTCGAAATCTGTTGATAATTTATGACTGAGACGAAAAGTGGACGTGAAATGTGTTTCAGAACGAAAACGCATTATTTTACGGACGATATTTACAAATTATCTTATAGTTAAATAAGCGTAGGTAAGTTTTATTTTTTAATGTTGGCAATTTAACAGTACAGCTTTTTATATAATTGAGCTACTACCGTAAACGTTAATGTTTCCAATAAAAGTTTTTATAAACGTCCTTCGGCTTCGTTCTTAAATAACTTTTCCATAAAAACTGTATACACGAAACAAATTAACTTTCCAATTTTCTAATAAATCAAATTCTTTCTAAAATATATAGTGAACTAACAACGAAAATATTCAAAATTGATGGCAATAAAGCGATGAATTTTACGGTAGCGAAGTTGAAAACCCTTCAGTCCATTGGCGGGACTTTAAGGTGTGTTGTTCGTGTAATAAAAATTAACATTTACTTTGTAAGACCTCTTGTAATCATACCTAACAATGGCCCGGGGTTGTTTTGATGTCTGCAAAGGCTCTCGATTAATTTTGCCTTTTAATAAAAAAATATGGAACAAAATACTAAAAGGCCGCCCAAGAAAAGGTTAGCTATTTAAAATACTGGGCAGATGTTGTAGATTTATGGACGTATTATAATTTCTCGGATATTAAAATATCTGCTTAGTGGCTTTTGACATGAACTGGGCGGAAAATGAGAGGGATGGTGAAAAATTGTGCGATTAGCAAAAAGTAAAGGAAATGTTAATAGGGATCTAATTACTTTACTTAATTTTTTGCTGCCGGGAGAACACTATTGAGAATAACGTAGCCAGCGATTATAGGATTATATTAACTAGAACCTTATTAACATCGTATCTGTATAGGTGCACAGATCGTATTATTATCTTCTAGAAATTGATTTCTTTTATTCTGAACTAGCTTCTGCCCGTGACTTCGTGTCCGCGTGGAATAGTTACTTGGTCTGAGCATGATGATATATAAATGGGCTATCTAACACTGAAAGAATTTTTCAAATCAGACCAGTAAGTAGTTCCTGAGATTGCGCGTTAAAGCAAACAAACAATCAAGCTCTTCAGCTTTATAATATTAGTATCAATATAGGTACGAATTATTCTAGTTGAATAATAAGAAGTATTGTATTTACAGTACCTACACTACCATCTGACAAGACCTTTTTAAATTGACAAGGAAATACTTATACAACTGCCTCATTAGCCTAGTGGTCCTGGGCACGACTGCTACGCTAGAGGTCATGGGTTCTCAGTAACAGGTCAGAGTTTAGGATTTGTATCCGGTTGATGCTTAATAGGCTTGCCTTTTATTACATGAGAACTAATAATAATGCCTAATAAAATAAAATACCCCGTAATAATACCCCATAAATGTGTTCATAAGTACAGTTCATGCTTCGGCACGAATGGGCCGGCTCGACCGGAGTGATACCACGGCCTCACGGAAAACCGGCGTGAAAGAACGCTTACATTGTGTTTCGCATAGCAAATGAGGTTACCGGAGGCCCAAACCCTTTTAAAAGGCGGGCAACGCACTTGTGACTCCTCTGGTGTTGCGGGTGTCCATGGACGGCGGTTATCGCTTACCATCAGGTGATCCGTCTGCTCGTTTGCTCCCCATCCTATAAAAAAACATCATTTAATGTAACCAATATCTTTGTTGCAAATATTTCATGTAAGTAGCACATTAAAAATTCTACCACCAACCTAACAAACTGTACATTTATACTTGACTACATAATTGATTAATAAACCATGTTTAATGGCGATTTGATTTCATTACAAACCAAAAACCGTAACTCTGCGCAAGTGAAATCCGACAAAATCAAATTTGCATTTGGTGAATATTAAAACTTAACCGCATATTATGTTATTAAAACGATTATTTAAACTGTTTGGCGCACGCAACTCTGATTTTGAAACGTGACGAAGTAGACATTTGTTTGTAATTACAATTTTACAAACTATCTGCTACATAATTAAAATGACTAGTTAGCATGAATATGAACTTTAGAGGAATATTCTTTCAGCCCATTTTTCAACTAAAGGGATAAATCTTGTAGATGGATGTAGAAAATTATTGGATGCTTTAATCGAATAAGTATGCTTTTAGAGATGGGAATAACAAATTTCATTTTTTTTATATAGCTTGCCTTATAGGTATATCTTAGTCGTTATATGGAGTTAAATTCTGACACTTGCATGACATTTAAAACAAATCTTACTCTGTATTCCCGTAACCTATTTGATCGTAAACAATATTATTGAAAAATACAACTACATTTTATAATTAATTTACATTGATATTAATAAATCTAAGATAATAACCTGTAATAAGAAGTATGTAAAAATTGTAACAAGTGGCGGTCTGGTAATTCTACCTATGCTTGTGGGAACTATGCGTGAGTGTATGTATCTATCTATTATTAAATCCCGACGTTTCGGATCCATAACAGCATCCATACATGGAAGATAATAACAGAAATAAATAAGGATTTATAACTCATTTCTGCCAATTATATTTGTTCTACATACCTAAAAAAGTAAACAATTTGAAACTAAACCACGGATTGTTTTGCTTTTCATATTCAACTGATAAGGGGGTACAACTAACGGTATCAACGTAGAAATTATAATATTACATGAATTCCCCTAAATCCCCCGCGGGAGTTGTTTCATGCCGTAATACTAGGTAACAAAACCCTTGTTTTAACAGTTATCAACATTTTGACCAGTGATTATAACGTAATTACTAACCTTGCGGACTTTACACGGGTTTAATTGTTACAATTTTCGTTACAAAACGGCTTTCACGAAATCTTTCATGTTGGGAAGTGAATAATTTAATTTAACTTTTAACAATACTTACAATGTAGGAGATAATTTTAGAAGTGGTAGATTATTAACGTGGTCGAACATGGCAAAAAGTGACCAATAATAAACAGTGTGAATGTTTATATTGTTCTTCTCAGTTACTTATTGGGGTCTTTTCGCATGATTAAACTAAGGAGATGTGAATTGTAGTTGATTTCAAAATCCAAAATTATTCTAATTTGAAATATAACTGTTCTATTTAAAATAGCCTATTCTACATATCTGGACTTAATTTTCAAAATAAGTAGTTATCGTAACGGCACGAATAAGGTACTAATTATAGGAAGACAAAATCGTTTCCTCTTCAGTGACTACTTTGACTTTGATCGTGTTTATCTTGGAAAATCTAAGGTGTATATAGAATCAGACCTTCTTACATATTAATACCTTCGTACCTATTACGTATAAACTCTAATTTAAATCAAAAGAGATCCATTTAAAGAGAGATAAAATTAAAAGCGTCCGTTGAATAAATTATAAGGTAAATTAAATAAATTCTATTTCATCAATCGATACGGTAAATGTTATAGAAATATACGAATAATCTAATCCAATTTAAGTGAGAATTACCGACATCGGTAAAAAATATTCAGTGACGTTGTAAAACACTTTCGTTGTAAAAATAGCGTCTTAAGTGGCCAGCAGTTCACTTAAGCACCTATTACCGTGGAAAGCAGTTAAAAGTCATCAGTTTAAAATCGGATTGCAAGGTGCACACGGTGGCTCTCTGCGCGTGCTATTAAACATTTACGCGTTTAAGATAGCGTCCGTTTTTGTGCGCGTCTGAGAGATTTTATTGCAGTTTTACTGCCCATTGATCCGATCGGGCCATCGGGGCCACTATCTCAACTTACGCATAACTCCACTCAACAAACAATCCTTCATTACGACTTGCAATCAAGTTTGAATACACACTTAACCTCATTTTGAAGCTTACAATCTATTTAGATAATGCCTTCTTACTTCACGCGTCAAGCTGCTTATAAACAGAGCTAACAATGAGAATACCAGCAACGTATCGTTCCTATAAACGGCAGACGATGATGATGCTGATGTTAGAGAGGTAGTAACCAGCTATTTTTAGCGTCGATGCTTTGCTTTAAGCTATAACGAGCGAAGCCATCACGGCCCCTCTTTGACTTGTTGTAACACAACAAAAAGCAAATGTTTGTTTTACCTGACCAAATTTCAGATTAAGCCCTTTCAACTCCATGTAACAAAAATGCGGTTGTTTGTGTCAATAGAGAGGGAAGTCGGCATTGTATTACATATTTTCTACGTGGACCATTCTTAGGATAAGAGTGGTCGCCGGATAACAAACAACACAAAAGGCGAAATAATGAATAGTCCAGAAAAACGACGCGGCTCTCGTTATGAGCTACATGCATAAATGATACGGCGAATCTGACAAATGGAACGGCAGAGTATAACAATGCTAGTGCCTCCAAGTGGCCGTTCAATTATGCAAATAGGCTGTGCGATGTTCGTCCGGCAATAATAAAACTGTTTAACAGCTGACAAGCGCGCGTCCCCCGCTCAAACATTTTTGTATTCAGTCACCCGGCTAAGCAATAAAACAAAGGCAGGTACATCATCCATATGACGAGTTGTCCCCGCTCATATTAAATTAGACCGCCACCGGTCATCCACTTTATTTTTATTTGAATCCCATGAAAATATGAAACGTGTTTGCTCGTCCACGTTTCGGGAGTACGACGCGACGCCATTTTATACGCAAGTCAATGTTTATGAATTTGTTAATAAACACGGCCGGCTCCATGCTGTTACCTTTGCAATTTAGGCGCGGAAAAAATTCGCGACGAAAGTTCCATTCGCGCCGCTGTCGACCGTTATCGCTAATTATCCGGAGTGGGTTATTCGACTGAAATAAAAAGTAATCCGATAGTAATTTGGATAAAAGAGTTTCTCTTTACGAGTTGTCGGGAGTAGATTGGCGTAGGTACAGTCGTCTTTAGGGGGGGTTATCATGCAAGGAGCACATAAACGCGACAGCGAGTCGTGTGTTGCTCTACGAAATGTTATCGGGGCATTGCTTTGAGCCAATGTAGCCGGTGGTACGATGTAATGCATAATTTATAAACGCTTCGAAACGTTCAACTTTATCTAAATTACTGTATAAGTATTTTTCTAGATAAATACAGGTGTTTAATAATGAAGATAAAGTAATGAATTTACAAGTCATCTATAATTTTTCGTCGGTAACTCCTCATTAAACTGATCCACTGGGTGCTTCATCACTCAGTCAAATTGCGTTTCGCTTAATTTTCTTTCCCCGGCCAGGTGTGTTCGACAGCGCAATTATTTACACCGTCAGCCGTGACGTCACTGCCTCGCACCCCGCACCCCTCCCCTAGTTCCTCCGAGAATAAAACTTCGTATCGTTGTCTAGATAGTTTGAAACTGTAAGTTATTCACTTTTAAGTTTTCCTATTTTGTTTTCTTCACAAATGCCTATCGCAACTTTACAAATTGCACGTTCATCAGTGTGTTCCATGCACTTCATCGCTTCGTTTGTTACGAGAAGTTGTGTTTGAAGATAGTCCTTTTTACGTACGTACAAGTACGTACTTTTTCCTGACACTGAATATTATTTTATCTTTTCATATCCATCATCTCCAAACCACTTAGTCAGCTTTTTATCCCAAGTTACTTAACGATGTAACTTAAACCCACTCACGCCTAACAATAGCAATTACAATCCACAATGTCACTTAGCTCTTGGGAACATCGTATCTGCTAACATAATGACGCATACCCGTATAGCTGATTCGCCAACCCTTCTGCGGCTCTGCATTAGATCCAAGGTCGCTTAAATACTTGAAATGTCAAAACCATTTGTTCCCCTCGTGTTTAGAAATGTCAGTGCGACAGATATGCCTATGGTGTAGTATGTCTAATTTGACAGTGACACATACGATTAAATTAGAATGTCATGCTACGCAGAGAAAATGAATTCGCCCGGATTGAGTGGCTTTCAATGTTGTTTTTGGTACAAATGATCCTTTAAATACGTGTCGCGTTGCTTTGGTTTGAATTATGAACAGAATAGGCTTAGGATTATAATGCCTATAGTGTTACTACGGCATAAATTCGTCAATATAACGTATTCTATTTTTTTATTTACAACATTTTTTTTATCTACGAGACAGTAGGTACTCGGATAGAACAGCCTTGGATTATCTTTAATATGTACCTTTCAAAAAGTTTGGAACCTATGTGCTTTCAAAACATCAAAATCTATGCTCACAAAAAGGTATCTTTATTAGGATTTGAAGGAAACAAAAAGGAACCAAGAATCCCCTGTTCAACTAATTCACCTTACCACCCCCTAAATCGATGTAAAAATCACCCGAACCCATATGAATCCTTCAAATGCGAAACAAAAATACAAGGATCGACAGTTAAATGTTGACTTACTGTAGCATTATTCGTACGAGCTTGACGGCTGGGTAAACTGTGGCCTCCTGACATTTGCGCACGTGAGCTCTTGACATTTAACTAAGCGCTTTACTGAGACACCATCAATCGATACGCCTAAATAACCTTTTACCTGTAATATTTCGTCACGCTATTTTGTTCATAGCTTTTGTTGTCGGTGATATTTGCTTCACGTAGTTTGATTTTATTGGTGTTCTTGTTGAGCTTTCAAATTTATACTATGTGCTAAATCTTTTTTTGATGGCACGTTTGACACAGCGTCTGAGTAATCGACCCCTATACCACGAGTTGTAGGTTCGATCTTCAAAACCAAAATATAATATTTGTAAGACCCGCAATCCCAAATTGAGTTAGTTGTTTCGGGTCCTGAGTGTTTTTGTAATATGAGTGATAGGTGATACTCACGATACCTGGAAATTCCTATAATGTGATAGTAACTTTATACTTTAGACAATTTATTTATTGCCCATGGACACCTGCAACAACAGAGGAGTTGCTGATGCATTGCCGATCCTTAAGAGCCCCAACGGACTGCAGACTGCCAGAGCCGCAACAACCGAGGGGGAACTGGCTCTTACGCGCAAATCTCGAAATACACAGCAACGTGCTTTACGTTAGACAGGGTGACTGGGTGGTCACCAGCCAGTCAGGCCCCAAGAGGTCCTACCGTCGAGCATTTCCATACCATCTTGAGAATTTCAGTTCAAAAGTTTAACTTTCCCTAAAAAATCACACTAGCGTTCTTTAAAATAAACACTGAACACGAAAAGGTCAACGTTTACATTTAACTCGAATGTGAAATTAATTTAGTAATGGGATATAAATTTAAGCACCCTAAAATAACTTTACTTATTAAAAACAAAACAATGGGCTAGGGTTGGCTCAGACAATTCGACTTTCACTCTCCCACCTTAACAAAGATGTGGTTATGAAGTCAGCTTTAATCACCGGTCCCCTTAGTCTATTTAGCAACTTATAATTACATTTGTGCTTACTTAGATATACTTTTCTACTTCCTTTCCAGTTTGTTTAAAAATAAAGAATTTGTTAAGGAAAAAAGAAGTTAATTTTTGTTACGGAATTGCATTTCTTTCCTAAAAGAAAATACAACTTAAATCTTGCTTTTTCTTCTTTCTATGTAAATTTTTACAAATAATAACATTCTAATCTACAAATTAACGTCAAGTTTACAAAATATATATTTCAAATAATGATGAACTCTTTGTCAGCAATATAATTAAAACCAAAGTGTCAATATAATTTGGTTTAGTAAATATCTAATGGAGTTCACCAATCCGAGCCTTAAATAACGAACACAAATCACTATTCAATTAATTAAAACAAATTGTATGTGCAGAGAGTTAGCTAGGATTGTATTTACGTTCAATAAACAACAAGTATTTTAAATGTAATAGTCGACTAACCACACCAATAGCGCAATGAACGGCGTGGTCACAGAGCATCGCCTCGAACGCAACCGTTTTATAATAAATTCTCCAGTTCCGCACCCACTGGGATTAATCGTCTTACTTTTCTCTCCCGGCCGTAATCCTCACAGGGAATTGTGTGGCCACGATCTACTGTAACCACTACCACTTTATCACACGCGATGGAAACGATGCATCTGACAAAAGATTTAACATGTGGAACCTTCCAGAGCTTCCAGATCCTCAACTACCGATAACACTGAAATCGAATTTGGAATCGAATGAAATTTTCGAATTTCAAAGTCATTTATTTTAAGCGCAGAATTCTACATCTTAGTTGAGTAATAGTTTGATTATTTTTACAGTGATAAATCGACTCACTTTTAGGTAATACGAATTTTATACTTCAACGATTTTAAAATCGAATCTCGGCTCTGAAATTATATCCAACTTTAGACAGTTGTTCGTGGAATTTCTGTTATCGCTCGCCAAAATCTTCGCAGGAAACAATTTAAGTTCTAGCCTGTAGTAAGAGCTCAGGTTCCAGAGACGCGACGTAAGAAGGGATAGTTGCAAAGTGTACTCTTAGGATTTACTGCATCACTAGTTGCTCGCAGATAACTATCGTCCGTAACGCTTTAACTTATGAAATAGTCCCTTTGTACCGTACGTCTGCGTCTTTGTTGACTGAATGCGAATAATTGCTTTCGTTACTGTTGGAATATGGATGGTGTAGTTTTAACGTAATGGGACAGTTTGTGTTCTTAGTTAATGGCTTTGTAGACTGACGGTCTCTTTGTTGTGATAAAAACCTTTAAACGTCGTTAGGTTGACGGGACGTGTACGTTTTGTGATACGTTGCCCAAACATTATCAGACACAAATTTAACGCGAAACAAAAATTAAATACAAATCCGGCCAAGTGCGAGTCGGACTCGCGCACCGAGGGTTCTGTACTTAAAAATATTTTTATTATAATGATGTAACTAAAAATGAAAATTAAATTATATAAGACGTTGCTTCGTACCAAATTTCAAGATTCTGAGTTCACGGGAAGTACCTTGTAGGTTTTGATTTCCTTGCGAGTGTCTAAAATTTGCGGAAATTTGCGGCATAAACGGTTGTATCTTTTGATTGCGTTAGCTTAGAAGTCACAGCTCCAAGAGATAGTAGACCTGAGTTTTTGATATAAATTCCAGCTTGATACCTCCACGCGTTCCTGAAAAAGGGTCTTGACAGACAGACACACGGATGGACAACAAAGTGATCCTATAAGGGTTCCGTTTTTTCCTTTCGAGGTACGGAATCTTAAAACACTAGATGAAAATTAAAACAAAGTTATTTGCTATGTCAGTGAGTGGACAATATTAGATCGTAGGCAGGGGCTCACACCTGATGGGTTTACCGTTGGCAACAGGGTTTAGTTGGTGTCACAATCGGCCGACACTGGCGCTGCAGAATTAACCGCCGCGCTCGGCCCGCTCTAAATGTCACTCTTATTATCGTCTGACACTTCAGGATTACCTAGGATAAATTGTTTTAACGTTTTGGAAGCGGCCATTTCACTTGACGCTGACGTTTGTTATCTTTCCGAATTAAAACTCCACTCGTTGGATCTATTTTCATTTGTGTTCTAGCGCACCTTTTTCATCTTTGTTTATCGCGCTTAATTTGGCCCTCTGTGAGTAACGAGGGAAGTCAATTTAGCTCGTGTTTGATTGGTTGCAACAATCACTTACGGCAACACTGTCAACTTTGACGTACGAATGAAGTTTCACGGGAGGCTGGGCTGCACAGTACGTCTGCTAATACCATTTTCCGTTTGGCTAATAAGTTTAGCATGCGCTATTACCAATCTACCGTCGAGCTTGGCGCCAGCCGAGCGCCTCTGCAGCAATCAATTTGTTTCATGTTCGGACGTTTTGATTCTCTGAATTTCACTGGAACACGGCAGCGAGTGTACGCTCGTTGCGGCGTGTCTTCATTTGCAAGTTTATGTTGTTTTGTTTGCGTAGTCATGTAACGTTACCTTTACGTTTAAGTGGTGCGTTTAAATTCTAGTAAATACGAATAGAACCCACTTAGATTGCCGTAACGCGGTCTCCAACTTCGCTTGGAATAGTCTGATTGTTAAACATCTCACGGAGGATTTTCCATCTCCTAATTGTTATCGATACAAAATCGCAATATGTAAATGATGGGTCGGGCTCTTAGCGGCGGTACCCGAGCCCTGAGGGTCTAGCGGTGGTGCCACTCGACTTCATTTGACATTCGGATCACGAACGCCACGAACGATGTCTCCCATCTCGACTCGCTCGCGCCGATTGCATTAATTTTACCATTTTCTAAACGATTTAATAGAGAATCAGATTTGGCTAGGTATACGCTAATAAAGTCAAACGCTTTTAACATTTCATTTTCTATTGCCAAAGAATATCCAATATTTCAAATTTAATCTTGAAATCATTGAATGTCGAATTGAATAAGGTTGCCGTATTTGTTTGCTTTTTTAATGTAACGTTCGTTAATTTTTTATGGTCCAAGCGGGGCATAATTCATTCATTAGGTACGGCGCATTTTTCTCGCTAAGGCTCACTCGCAGGATGAAAATCTCTCGACGAGAATGCGGTTGGTAATTTTTCGCTAGCCGCCTTCGATATATCCTCGAGAGTATTCAAATCAATCTCTGAACATTTTCAATTTATTTCAGTGTCCTTATCTGTGACAGGCTCGGCGCTGAATTAATCTGAGCGGACTGGGCCGCCCCTCGCGCCGCGCCGCTCCCTCTCACCGGAAATTAAACGAATTAACGCCATCCAAATGTACATTTTTCACTTTGGGACTCGCGCATCCTATCGATGAATCTCCAGTCTTTTTCATCGAAAAGCAATCGGTGGATCTGTGCGTTTATCTGTCTTCGCTTAGATTGAACAATTGATACATCAGTGATGTACGTAGAATTGTAAATTGAATTCTCGTTATTGATTCGTCTACGCTCCATTTATTTGGATAGCGATTTGATTAAACGCAGCGACATTGTTATATCTTAACTAAGCGTGGTGGGAATATAATTTTATGGGTGCGTAGTGGTAATGACTCGAGATACACGTTTAGCATACGAATACGTACGATCATATCGATTGTGTTCATGTTTATCCTCTATAAGAGAGGGGCAAGTTTCTATTTTCCTGTGGAGAACTTTCTATTGTTTTATAAAGGTCTGCATTGTAACATAAAAGCTGGAATGTGTGCGGTCAATCGCTCAGGCGGCACAACCCCCATGTATTCCGTAACTTAATGGCGCTGTAAAGCCACGTGCACACCTGGCGCGCTCCGTATAAAGCGATACCCGCTAATTAATTCTATACCAGCCATTATTTCGAATGCGATACCTACTGTTACCGTGTCGTACTCTAAAACTGGTCTTTACTGTCTTAAGCTATTTGTCTTCAAGTTAATGGGTTAAGTGTCTAACAAACAGAAACACTTAGCAATTTTCTGTTATAATTAACGTGGAGTTGTAGAAAGATTAGATCGTAGATTACTTAATGACGATATTGAAAATTATACTGAAATGTTGACGAGTTAAATCAGAATAAATGCGCTCGTTTAATACTCAATCAATTTTAATCAAGACAGCTTTCCAATTAAGAAAGTGACATCAAAGTTCAACACTCGCAGTCAAAGTAATAAACAAATAATTCCGTGTAGATGAAAATATCAAAGATCGGAATGATTGTTTACATTAAATGGGACGGCGGCACATAATTTAAACTGAGAGCTTTACCGCTCATCCTCTTAACGAGCTCCACTGTCCAATAAATTGCTTCAAACTATGTACATTCTGATTAATAAAACTGATTATGTTTATCGCACGCTTTAAATTTTAAATTCGCAGGCTTATTACTCATTATATTCAAAATGCATTCGTTATCGCACGCAATTTCCTGCGAATTGGAAAACGTTTTCCCGTTGTGTCCCAACCCTATTATATATGGCTATAATACAATTTTTTGTGTTGAAAACGCTAAGAATAAAACTTGTGTTTCGATGTACCGGAGTAAGTACAGTAAAACACCTTAAGTGTTATAGCTGGTCGGGAGCAGCTGCCCCGCTAACTAACCGTGATTGCCCCCTCCCTTGAACAGACCCCGCACCCCGTGTATCATTTTTTTCAACCCTCTCCGAGGACGGGCTCAACGTCGTCTTGAGATTGCTATACTTAGCATTAAATTGTGAGGCTCTTAAAGGGCATTTCGCGTGGATTACGCGGGGTGCGGCGTCTTTTTTTCATTGCCCCCGTCTAGATTGCGCCCGCTTAGCTGCTTTGTAAATACCTTAAAGGTATCGGTTGGCATAAACTGCCCCCGGATCCGTGCTGACGTTAATGAGCCGTCCCTTTCGCTATCTCGGAGACGTACGGTTATAACGGTTGAAATTCGCGATACTTAGGAATTATCTCGGCCCGGGCCCTTTTTTCGCTTAGAATTTTTGCAAACTCCCATTTAGGGAAATCAGTTCTGTAATGGGGTAGCCGGTTTCATATTCGACAACATAATGCCCTCTCATCAAGTAAATTATGACTTTAATCTCATAGAAAGTTCCGCTGAGAATTTACCCGACTTTACTTTTAAACTTCTCCCTCTCTCTGGCATTCAGCGCTGGGTGATTTATGAAAACTAGAAAATTCTGAAGTGTATAAAGTATTTTTCATTGCTTCAACTAACTTTGTTGTCATGGTTTAAAGAGTTTCGATATTTAAAAGCTGTAATTTAAATTTAATTTTTGTTCCCAGCGGATTGGGGTGAACAAATATTTCGAGTTTTTGCATTTCATTTTCACACACCGCAGCTGCATTTCACGCGTGTTGCAAATTTTTTAGAGTAACAAAAATGAATTGGTGCTAAAACTATATTACTTTACGCAAACATTATTTTTATAGTTCCACGCTCATGAAAATCAGTGTACTTTTTGTATTGAGCGGTATATCTTCACATGCGAATACCACGCGATCGTGCCAGGCCGGGCCCGCTCTACAACCAAACATTAACATTGACTGTTTATTTTGTACAAAGCACTTTAGACTTTATTTACTCCTCTTATATTGTCTATTTAGGGAGATAAAAGAAGTTAATTTTATAAATGGGCCATTCCCGTATAGGTAGGTAATCTTGCGTCGGCAACGTTATCGGGGTCCAATCGGCCAAAGACAGATAGCGCGGTCGACACGCGAACGGCGATTGATTAGCCGGGCCCGCACTACCCTGACGGGTTAATAAAGCCTCCTGCTGCCGCTGATTGCCTTGTAAGCTACCCATTCTGCTTTCTGCCCGAATTCCATGAATCGATTACTTCATGCAATCCATCATATTACAGAGTAATTGGGAGCATCGGAGAAATGGAATTAAAAGTCGGCCATGAGATTTGAAATTGGATATTCGCGGATATGCAGCGGTGTATGTGACTTTTTGTGTTTAGATACGATTATAAAAGAGTCTTGAAAAGTATAATTTTAATCTGTGCAGTAGCAAATTAATGAGTATACGACTGATGTGTCGTAATTAATGGCGCCCTGTGTTAGCTGTAAAGAGATTTATAGCTAACACATCGAGACGGGTGACATTGGCAACAACACAGCTAAAGTATCACTATTATTAAATGTCCAGGCAATAATTTCGTCGAATAAATTGCCGACATGAAAATAAAAATACAACCACGTTTCTAGTCTAGTGAACAATTAATGCAAGGGTGTATATTATGATGAGAAAGGTATACCTACATATTCGACAACATAACGCCTTCTGGAACATAAGTCTCAGTAGTTCGTCGCCCCGTATTTCGATGCTATTGTTTGACTAAGCTTCAATCACGTTCATCGACTTATTGGATTAGACTCGGAGTAAGTGAGCAAAACTTTAGTGAATAATGTTTATATAGACAACTGACTGAGTAGTCATAACAAACAAATATCCGTTTCAGATTAACAATCAACTTTCACGGGTAGAGTACTTATAGGGATTAGGTAGGGCGAAAACAACGGTTCTGTTTTAGCATACGAAACTTTATTCCTATTTGCGGTGTAAATTAATCAAAGTGTATCGCATAGTAGGTGATTATAAAGCTGGCGGGTGACAGTGGGTGCGGGCGGCGAGTTGCCTCGTCCGGCACAAGTTTGGGCAACAATTCTGGTCCGCGGATCGGATTAGGCTGCGGGCCCGCTAGCGGTCACTAGCAGGTCCCATAAACACGGTATACGTTTCACAAAGTTCTTCCCGCCAGCGGAATTAGAAAGTCACTCACCAACAACAAATCTGGATTTACTTGGCGCTCTGGAAATGACATTTTTAAACTCCGTCTCAACGTCGGTCGGTCCGCACGAGCTGCGCGCATTAGCCGAAGGCGGGATGGGCTTCGCGCGTTACGTGGGATTATGCAACAAAAACGTGCGCTGAACCAACCCTTTTTTGACGGGGCGAGTCGATGTGACGAGGAGTTTCTTCCACCGAGCTGCCGCGGGCTTGCGACCGACGCGGGCTCGCAGCCTAATTGTTTGACGAAAATAAATGATTCCCAAAATAAAAATAAACGAGAGTTTCGCGTTTCGAATTGTTTTTTTAACGTAACGGTGCCTTTCACTTTTACTTGGTAGGCTAGGTTAATCAAGAGCCCAATGGCACGAATAAAACCGTTACGTTTTTTATCAACATCTGCTACGAAAAGTCAGGCTTACCATAGTAATTGAGCCATTGAGGTTACACGCGGAATAAATCGTTTTTTATAAAATTTGAATGACTAGACGTTCCAATAACGAAGAAACAAACTTTTCAAATTAGTCCGTTGACAATAAAAAATATTTTTTCCTACTCCGTCACTCAACATCAAGTTAAATTGACAAGGAAACATTGCAGCACTTAATAGAGCGATAACTTGTTGGAGCGGACAGATAGAGGACACAAAAAATATAATTACCTTGTATATGTGTAAACATTAAACTGGTTCTAACCGTGATTGTTAGCACGCACGCCAACGCCCCCTACCGAATATAGGTCAGAGCCTTTACCCTGAGTCTACGATTATTATTTACGTTAGTGAGTTGGCATAATTCTATCATGTTAGTCACTTAATCGCCTGAACTTCAGCGATCCTTAGTAAAAAAAATATTAAAACCATTAATTATAATGCTTGGCGGCGAGGGCGTTCACTCAAACATTAACGAACGTAAAAATTGCTTTATGTAGATATGACTACTCAGTTTTAAATTAGGGAAAATGATAAATGGATACGTGAAAGAATGTGCTTCCATACAATGACGGGCTCTAAGTCAATCTGTTGAAGTTAATGCCGAATTAAATTGGATTTTCAATATTCAATTATGTGCTCTAGGTGAAATTAAACCTTCACACAGTTCTATCTTATAAAAGTAAAAAGTTCTGTGCAAAAAGTTTTGATAAAGGTTTCAAAGCGTTAATGGATTAAATTTTGCTTTTTCACGTGGATTTCTAGATCGTACAAAGGTCGCATGACCTACAAATCTTGTTAGCGCTACTTCGGTCAAAAAATAAATGGTGAACGCTATTACAGAAAGAAAGAAAGAATTCATTTTCCTACAAACTCGCACGGATGGAGCATCCTACTAATATTTTAAATGCGAAATTTTGTAAGATGGATGGATGTTTGTTACTGTTTCACACCAGAACCGCTTATCAGATCTGGATATAATTTGGCACTGGAATAACACATGGATACTTTTTATCTAAGTCGGACCCGTGTGCATAAAGATAACATTTTCACAGCACAGCACATAATTTGAATAACGAGCAATCAATGGATTCGCAAACTCAATATTTATCCAAGTAGGTCCCCGCTAAGTTTGCCGTGAGCCTTGTAAAGTCACGCGAGGCTAATCTGTCTTCATTTCCTATCTATCAGAATACCGGTCGAGTCCGCGGTTAGAACCACCTAGTGTAAATCATTACCTACTATCAGGCGACTTGGTTCTTGAAAAATGATATTATACCACACCTTAGCGTTGTCTCCTCGCAATATTTAAATGTTTGCTTTATTTATAAAGGTTACTAGTTCGCGTGCCTACATTTCACCTTACTGTTATACTAATGTACTTTCTTTTGATTCCAGGTACGTATCACGATAGATGAGTAAGTAATGCCTTCATTACTCTATGACGTCACTCCGTATAATCCAACATTTTATCCATAATTTTACGCGGGATGTTTATAACCAGCAAAATGAAATTAGGTTTGAAAATTTTTTACATGTTTGAATTAAAATTTTGCGGCCGTTTGATGTGTTTGTCAAACAATTTGGGCGCTTGACGTGTTGGGGGAAAGGATTGAAGGCTCTTTTTTATTAAATGCTTTTATTAATACACGCTGTTTGCCTGAAACTGAATGTTAGGCCGAGTTTTTGATAAACAAGCCGTATAATCCTTTAAAATCATTTTCCACCCATATCGAACCTAACCAATAAAACACGTCGCTCCCTACAAAATATCATAAATAATACTTTCAAGGATATCCGATTTAAGTATTTTCCATTTCGCATGAATAAGTTCATATTTGCAAATCAATAAAACTCTCATCTTACAAGAAAACCCAGCACAAGTCGAGTACCAATTGTTGAAGAAAACGTAATTTACGTATCTCGTTATTTCCGAGAAGTGTTTTCCAAAGGCGATACTAGATTGTTTTAAAAAGAAATCGCTGTGAGCTATAAGAGCACCCATTAAATCACTATATTGTTCTTTAATTCGAACAAAGCTAGTTTTAACAAATTCTTTCAACCCTATTTTGTCGCACGTAATTTAAATGGGATGAAACTCTGGCGCAAGCAACGTCGCGTCGTATATGGCAAAACAATGGAATAGTTATCCCGGTCTCTCCAACTTAGTCGAGGACGGATGATGTGAATTTTAATTACATTTTTATGATACTAGAGCTCGGAGTGAAGGACGTACGAGGGGCGGGACCCCCCATCATTCAAGCTGACTCTTCCGTTCACACATAAAACCGTAGACCCGACTTAAAAGCGTCATTGAGACGAACACAATCCAGCCACTAGTCTGTCGGATGCGATCGATCCTACCTAGCTTTTGATATGAAAATTGAAAGTGCAGTTTAATAACACTTCGCTAGTTTTACGTTACATAGATTGTAGAGTGTTCCCCTTAAAGTATATATTGCTCCTTATTTGATATATTGAAGCATATACCTTGAGAAGATTTTTATGTTCGGAGCTACTCACCATCCAAATTCTTCAATAAATCTGTTTTCTACACTTTTCTTCGCGACATCGTCCGTATAATCTAATTTATACGTAAGTAGATACTGCGGTGTTATGCTCTGATTTATTGGCTGCATACTGTAGAAAACTTCAAAATATTATTTAGAAGCTATAAATTTTGTTAAAATTCGGAAGAATAAAAATTTCCTTTCGGTAAGTATCTACTTATCTAAGTTTCGGGAGTATAATGCCAACACGATTGAATATGATATCGGACCATATTTCACTTAACGTTCGTATACGAGATGGTGGTAAAATCCGAGATTCTATGTGCAAGTGGCCATTTATATCTTATTTCGTCCATTCGATTTTACGTCCGAATGTTTTACGTTCACACGGATAGATGTGTTGGCGATGCAAATAAGCGATATTTTTCGATAAATCACGTGGTGTAAGTAAGGATGGTGACCGGTACACTTATCATCCACACGCTAGCGCTCTCAGCAGGCACAACAAGATAATTTCTTAGGCATTTTATTTATGAATTTGTCTTGATTGACTTATGTACATGGAGTGCCCACAAGGATTATGTGCATAAATCAAACAGTACCGGAATTAAGCGCGTCGGAAGAGCAAACCGAAAAACAAATCATTTTGTAGGCACCAACGATCACAAAAATACAATAAATAGAAAAAAAATTAAGCGTTAAAATGAAAACCGACAACAACAATGAAACGTGGCTTTCCATAAATAACGGTGCAGGCTTTCGTTACGGATGTGGGTAGATTTTGAGAGTTTATATAGCCGCCGAAGCGTGGCCGGTAAACAACGAGAGAAATTTGAATTATGAGATTTAACATTGAAATTGCTTGCTTCTGTTTTATTGTATAAAGATTTTGCGTTTGGAAATATTAGGAAGGGTCCTGCGGGCGTTCCGCCGATACCAATATATTGACCGAGGAAAATTAGTATGCCTACCGCGCTCTTGTTTTTGCTCGGTAATTTTTTGCAAAAAGGGAAATAATGATATCATAAGTCAAGGGGAGATAACCTAGGCGTGCCGTATTGTTTAGCACGTCCCAATTGAGATTTTTCGCTTTAAAATGGGGGTTGATGATATTATTACGCTTCGTTAAAACGTTGCTTCATGATGTTTTGGCGTCGGTTTTAACGTTGTACCTTATTTTTATTTAGCTAGAAAAATTTTGGCTCAGTGACGTTTATGTTAATACATCGCAAGTTATCGTCGAACTCACTTACTAAATATAGCTTTATGCCAAGATGACAATGGCTTTATGAATTTTTAGCAGATAATCGGTTTACCTTGAGTTCGGGCAGACAATGAGGGTTTACATAGCGTATGCGTGCGACCGGATGCGAGTCGCGTGGAGAGGCCGGTCCTTCATACATAGTTGAGTGGGACACCCTCGCTAGCAGCGAATTTAAAATTCACCCCGTAACGATGGCAAAATGAGGCCCGGTGTTTGGACGATCATCGTGATACTGAAAGCTACACAACATCGGAAAGGCCTCGCGTCTTATCTGCAGCTCGTAAATCCGCCATGTTTCTTTTGTAACTCTTAATGTGTACCCGCCGGGCAGTAATAATCTGCATTGTCCTTTACATGAACGATATTTTTTTCATTTGTTGTAAAAACATTGGAACCTGTAGCTCGCGGCGCTTGATATCGCGTGTTATTACAAATATTTTTTGTGATGTGTTTGTTGTAAGCGTTGCGTTTACATTATTATCAGATTTACGTCTGTAAAAAATAGAGGTGCTCTATCTATGCTTTACAGGTAGCACTACCTGTCACACTGGTCATAAAATATCGGATATTTTCAGAGTTTATCACTTACCACAATGGAAAACCTCTATTCAGCATCTCAGCTGCTCAAGGGAATGAAAATACAAACAATACAGCATCCATATAAGATCCATTGTATTAAAAAGGTCGATGAAATATAAGGAGAGAGTGAGCTCACAAAATGATATAAGCTGATAATCCGGTTGAAAATCGATTGCCCCGCAACAAAAGAAACGGGGAACGAAATGAAAAGATTAAAAAAAAGTTGGAAACTACACGGAACGATTACGGGCGATCGTTTCGACCGTCACGAGCCGCACACGGGGCGATCCGGGAAGATAGCCGCAACATAATATTACCGCTATGCCCGTATCCGGCTCTTATCTTTTGTACGGTGAGCGCTGCATTTGATCCAATTTGCCAATACAATCGGATCCCGGGTATTGCAATGGCATTATCTCCAACAGTCGTGGGCCGCGCGGTCTCTAATGCGATCTGTGCTAAGAACTTTCGTTTGCTTCCACCGCCTACCACCACTTACCTAGCGCCCCCCTCCCTTATAGACAATTAGTTACATGTACTTAAATGGCTGCCTGGTCCAACTTTGAAATGAAAGTTAGGTGACTAGTTTTGGGGTGAAATATAAAGCGATATAATTTAGGTTTTGTTCTCGTATACAGGTTAAATTACACAAATATAGGCTACAAAAGTATAACAATAATGTGTTACGTATTTTACTTAGCAACGTTAACTTAAAATAATAAACTTATTTACGTCCAAGTCGCCTCATGCTATTCAAAATATACTTATGTAAATTACACTTAAACGCGCATAATCACAAAAGTGGACATGTACCGTAACGCGACCGACTCAAATAAAATATTCAATTCCAAATCCCAACGACAGAGCCGACATAACCCCCATAATTCCGTAAAAAAATCCGACGTTAAAAATGTAAATCTTTTGCCGGTCAAATACACGCATAATAATTTGAAATCCAATCGGCTGGCCCGCCTGGGCGCCCTGGGAAATCCTTCAAGGTGAGAGGGCGCCGGACAGTGGAAAATCTTCCCCTCTTCCCTCCCTGATAAGATTGTCCAGTGCAACTCCCAAAACGCAAAGGGATTGAAAACTTCTACTGAAACGAAACCGAACATAGTATCCTGGGGGATCAATACGTTCGGAAATATAATATCTGGATAGTTCGCGCTCGACTTGAGATTCTGACTTTTTGCAATATTTTTTCTGCTATATTAGTTTAGTACACGCTCTAACCCTCTGCGCCGAGTTGTTGGAAATAAAATCTCGCAATATGCCGAAACTAATTTTGTTAAGAATTAAAGTAATATAAAATACCTAGCTTATAATAAATACCACGCAAACTTCTTCTAATGTTCGGGAATCTTTTGAGTGCTGATAATTATGCAAATAGATTCTGAACTTTTTAACTATAATTTATTTGATATCATAATACCTTTTCTTTTCTCTGAAATGTTTGAGTTAGGAGATATTTGAGTATACTAACCTAATTTGTCGGTACAGTCGAGTACATTCAGTACATCGTATGACACTGTGCTGTTATATCTTCGTACTGTCACTGTATACCTCTGAGACATAAATAAGTGGGTTTGCGAATTTTTCCTGGTAAAGTTGAGCGGTTGTTTACACTGAAAGCGGAGTCGTTTACTTTGGGGGCTGGGGACGGGGGTCACTAACGTAATTAGCGCAGTTTGTCGTCGTCTGTACTGGCGTCAACTAACTTAATCTCGAGAAAAATATATTGAAACAATCAGAACTTATTAGTGCACTGCTCTAACTGAAAAGGCGGTGAGAGCGTTCAAATTGGAGGCAAATCGAATTTCAATTGTCTTTGTAGTCTCTCCATCTTCCGTCATTATTTCAAGAAGTTCTTTCGGGGTATTCAAGACAGACATTCAAAGTAGCCTTTTTAATACTTTGGTGTTAAAACAAGATTTATCTCCATTCCAAAAATTGACTTCTCATTTTTATAGCGATTACCGATCATTGTTTTTTTATCCAACCTATTCCTCTAGGGCTATCTTTTATATAAAAAGATTTGATATAATAAGACATTTCAGCTAAAAATTTTCTTCGATCATAAATTCCACCCCCATTTTAGATGAAAGCGATACCGTAAAATCAGTTTTCCGTTATCAACGGAAACCGAAAAATCAAAGCACGTTGCATTACGCACAAGTGGTTATAGAACCACATCGATAACATACGCCAAGTTTATTTCTGCTAGAGAGAGACATTCGATTATACCCTTGAACGTTTCTAATTTCCTGGTACTCGTATGTGGTTAACGCAATTTCCGAGACTATGTATTAGGTACCTGGGGACCGCCGGGACTCGCTTCTGAGACCATTATCGTAAAATCAAATAAATTCTTTTCAAATTATACGATTGAGATACACTGTCAATAAATATTTTTTTTTATTTTATTTTTTCCAATAGTAGCGTGTCACACATAAGTATTAAATTAAATATGTTTTTATCTCAATAGTAAGAATTACTTGCCTTTTTAGTTTTTGCTTAATGGTTTTTAAGTAAGACAGGCCTTATCTAAATAATAACTATAAAAGCTTTATATATAGGCGTCTAGGCGCTCCTTGTGTTGCTCCGCATCGCTGTCACTGTGGCGAGGTTGTCGACAGCCTCGGACATCATGGCCTATCGTGTTGCAGGAGTGCAGGCCGCATAGCGCGGCATGCCAGTATTAACGACATTCTTCGTCGTGCTCTTGCTACCGCCGGCGTACCAGCTGTTTTAGAACCTAATGGCTTGGTACGAGACGATGGGAAGAGACCAGATGGTATGTCCCTTTTGCCTTGGAAAATGGGTAGGCCTTTGGTATGGGACGCAACCTGTGTTGATACCCTTGCGCCATCACATCTTTCAGGCTCAGCTGGCTGCGCTGGCGCTGCTGCTGCTGCTGCAGAGACTCTCAAGCGGCGCAAATATAGTAACCTATCTGGTAACTATATTTTTGAGCCGTTTGGGGTCGAGACGCTCGGGTCGTGGGGTCCGAGTGCTCGTCTCCTTTATTAACTTTCAAGGAGACTAGTCGACAATTCGCGTGACCAGAGGGCTGGTTTGTTTCTAGGGGAGCGTATAAGCATTGCCATTCAACGTGGCAATGCTGCCAGCCTTCTGGGCACGTTACCAGACGACAGTGATGCCGATGAATACTTTGACGCTTAGCCGCGCCTCAGTTTTTTAGTTTTAGTTTATATAATATATATATATATATATATAAATTTTATGTAAATAGTCTAAGTGTATAGTGTAATATGTTTTAGTTATTACTTAATAAAATTGTAAATTTGTTTCGTTTATCGAAAAAAGACGTAGACAAGGCCTTAACTATATAAATCCAGTTATTTTGTATTGTATTTGACATAACATATTTGAAACATTTGAAGAGAAATTCGACATCATGGGCAGAGTAGTTTCAGTTTCGATAGTTTCGTTGGCTAGAGCGTCCGGATTATTTAATCGGAAGGAGGTTCAAACCTGGTCCGGGATTCATTTGTTTTTCGCAATTTATATCTGTTTAAAACATATAATACATGTATTCCCGAATATACCTCTTCTTTATTTATTAGGCAGAGGTGCCCATTAGTGTTCAACTACAATTTGCCAGTATATTTTAAGAGGCACGTACCTAATAGGGGGCGAGCCTATTGCCATTAAAATTTATATAATTCTATTCAGATACGTACTTAACAAAAAATAATTAGCGAAGCCACAAGCCGTATGCGTACATTTTAAAGCTCCAATTAATTCACATTACTTAAGATAAAACATATATTTAATAGTCTTCTATTGAGCAAATTATAGCTCGTTGAAGAACTTTCAATTTTTTATTATATACGAGAATATTTTCATATTATATTTCCGTATTTTGTTACAACATTTGGAACTATGTGAAATGTAACCCTTAAGCATACATTAAGATTGATGTTGGACTAGTTAACCAGACTGCGGTAGTGCATCGGACGTACCTACATTTGGTAGACACAGCTGATTGACTAACGTAGCCGGGCTACGAGCGGCCAAATGGCTACGCGGCTACGCAATCTGGCTACGTTCGGCTACGTCAATATACATTAGTATTTACTAGCATACAATGTTTTGCATTTCTAAATTAAAAAATACATCAGAGTGAATAAAGTCCTATATATGACCCACTCCTGTAAAGTAAAATTTTATTTACCTTATTAATACTGGACTCGCGAATATTCGATATTTAATTATAACTAATTAATCCAATATCAATCCCTGATATTTCAGATCATTTACAAAATCTATAGTCACGGGTAGACAGATGTTGGACGCCTTAATATTGAAATTATTAATTACAAAATGTGAAAGTTTAAGGGAAGTTTATTTATTTTCGATAAAAAGCTTACGAGGAATGTGGAGTGCACATTACTAGTATTCTTGTTAACCTCTCGTGCTAAGCTAAATGCTTGTGTTACGAGTGGATTCACGTCAGTAGTGCAATGGCTAGGTTTCGACATCCACATGATCGCAAGCCCGACGCTCTAGCCAATAAGCTACCATAGGCTATATATCAGCTACACGTGAGTTTAGGTTTTATTTGTATTTCAATCCTTCAAAACATTGATCTGTTTAAGGGAAGCGAACAGCAATAACAGTTCGAGTTGTATTTTTGGGGAAGATTCACCTATCCTGCCCCTCACGTCGCAAGATCCTTTTTAATTTTCAAATTCACTCGACTCAATCGACGGTGGCACTCGTGCTCCTCGTCATTTATCATTAGCTTCATTTATTTTTGTGCCTCAAGGACATATGATTTATCACACCAAGGCTACGAGAGTAGGTCTGTTTTTGCAGCGCCGCGAAGATATTAATCGTTATCGTGCGCGTACCACGAGTCGTTTGTTTTCGTTACACTGGCACAACCCATTAATTATCAATGAACGTCCGGTCGTACTATGATGAAGGTAACGTTACGTCCCAAGCTTTCCAGGTGACAGCCGCTTCGCTATCAACCCTTTTTAAGCCTCAGCATTTAACGCCGAGTGTCTGATGTCATAAAAGTGTCCGAACCGGGAACGTGCCGCGGACGTTAAATTCGTGATTAAATTGTACCGAACGGCCCGCTTCCCGCCATAAAAAAATAAAGATCATCTTCTGCCGCATTATAAAATGAGGCTTTATTTTCAATAAATACATTAAGCAACTTCGTTGGAATAATTTAGTTATTTTCATATTTTAAGAAACTAAAATTGGATTGGATTCACTTTGCATTTTAAATCCATAAATTGGTGATTGTATCTTTACATTTTAAATGTAAAATAAAGTTTAAGAAAACTAATTATCTAAAATTATCTAAATTATCTCCACTTACGGATTTATATTATATTTTGAAACAATCATTTCAAACCTAGTAAATTAAGCCAAACTGCCAGAAAACATCGATAAAGACATACTATAGTATCACTCGCCGAAAATTGTTTTCTAATTTCTCTGCGACCAGTGCTGCCATCTGGCGTGGCGCGTCGGCCGCCATGACACATTGATAGATGGCGCTAGTCATATGCCTGATTGATTGTTGACGTCTCTGTGAGGCTGGCGTTCCTATCATAGCTTTATTATACAAACAGAAAATTAATGGTGAAAATATGTGCGTTTTAAATGAACATATTTGGTAAAGTTGAAATAAAATACTTTTTCTATCCCATTTCTATCTCTCTTCATAGCTTTTAATTTTTACTTGACAGTAATTTAATGAGAATTTCTACGACGTTAATGCGAAAATTTCTCATATTGGACATAGTCCCATAAGTTTTATTTATTGGCTAATGGGAACTATTATAGTAATTGATTCTGCTTTCTTTCAATATCTTCCTTGTTTCGCTATACTTATTCAAAACTTTATCTAAAATAAAACTAGGTACCTACCTACTTTTTATCGTAAATGTGTAGTTTTATCCAGAAATACCTTTTCGCCCGCGGCTTCATCTGCGTTTCCCCATTCTGAGAGTCGTAGCGGGATGTGAAATGCTTTTAAAACCTTCCTCTTGAATCACTCTATTTATTGGTGAAATCTGCATTAAAATCCGTTGCGTAGTTTGAAAGATTTAAGGGTACAAACAGACGTAGTGACTTTGTTAGAAACTATGTAAAGTAACAACTCTAAATAGTGGATTGATTTCTATGTTTAATATTCAGAAACCAGTACTTATCCATCTTCCTTATTTCGCTATTCAAATTCTCCAATAACATCCTAGCTACACTTATTACATTCGAGTAATTTCCTCACTTTAAATGAAACTCCTAACGTTACGCAAAGGTACCAATCGATGTGATTGTAACAGTAAAGTTTGTTTCTAATTGAAGATTCCCGGGTCGCGAGGGCCGAACGCAATTCCGACGATTAATGATGCGAGCTAATCCAACTAAGCAGAGATGGAAGGCATCATGGGATTCGTCAGACGAGTTACCATTTGATCTCGAATAGTTAGACGCAGAATTATGTTCATGTGTGGTAATTAGTTGTGGGATTATTGGGATCCAGTGTTTCTTGTTAGCGGTGATATCTTTTTTATATATATTTACATAGTATGATATTACTATAATACATAATTATACTTATAAAAAAACGTAATAGTGTCCTCTGATAGGTAAAAATTTAAATGTTAAGTGTTGGTATTTTTACGGCAGCCTAGCCTAGCAGTCCTGAGTGCGACAGATCGAGCATAGTGTTAACATCATTGATGACGTCACATAATTAATTTAACGTCATTCTTAAGATGAATAATGAAGAAGATAAATTTGACATAATGGAAGGCTAAAGCATCTTGTTTACAGTAGGATGCAGGATCAAGCACTGCTCACAATCTTTTACAAAATAAAATTAAAATCGGTTTGTAGTCTAAGGGCCACTTGCACCAACTTCTTAAATGTGTTTAAATCATATTTAAACACATTTAAGAAGTTGGTACAAGTGGCCCTAAGTATATTTTTATAAGTCCTACTGGCCCTTGCTTATATTTACTTTTTATTAAATTAAGTTTATCCAAACAAGTGGTGGACTTATTCACATAAACAAAACACATCAGGCCTGTATTCCCGGAAGTATTAGGCAAAGGCACGCACTGTTCAATTCTATTGCCATTAAATGGGGCCAACTCCAAACTCCAAGCTGCTACTGAGAATTTCGTAGAAAAATCCAATAACACGTCCTCAACATTCTCTGGTCTAGGACATGGAGTCGAGCAAAGTATCATTGGGTCAAGCGTACCACTAGACCAGAGGTCCCCAAAGTTTTTATCTTGTTGACCAGTTGCCATATTTTCGGTTTTGGGTAGACATTTTCACATAATTTTAAATTTTAGCAAATTTTTTAAATTTATTATACCACTTATTTAGACCTCATGGACCTTAATGTTTCTTCCCACTGACCGAGATCCCTTTTAGATCATCGTTAACTCCTGGGGGTCCATATAGACCACTTTGGGTATCACTGCACTAGACTAATGAGCCATTCCATTTTTAAAATGGAAATTTTTAACCAGTTTTACAAATGGAATGTCTGGGTGGTGATGTAAAATCGACACGAATGTCTCCGAGTTATCGTAGTACTAGGGGAACACCGCTTCATTAACCCAACCGTATTATCTCAAGCCCTAATGATTTCACGCTTCCCTTCAGCATTTCGACAACTTTGATGGCGGTGGATCTCGTAATCATAACGTGAGTTACGATTTAACTTTCAGTTTTATCTTTACCGCTTCTTGATTAACCGCTCAAGTTTAAGTGTGTATCTATATTGAATCGATAGAAGTCGAAAAGTGACTCTATGGGAATCAAGTTACAACTTTGTTTTGTTTGTCGAATTTTCTCGATTGCTGAATAATATGAAGTTGTGGATTCGATTCCTAAGACCCGAACTGACTCGATGCCGAGCAATGTCATACGTTGCAATTCTCAGTCGCAGGTTGAAGATCGGATAAGTGCTTGGTTAAGGTATCTTACACTTTTCTTTTGGAACCGTGCAACTAGTTAAACTTCTCAAAAGTACCTATTTTAGTGATCTAATTGAAATAAAACATTTTGACTTGACTTCAAAGGGAACGGGGTATTAAATGGAATGTTTATACTTTTATACACCTCTGCCCAATATATAACGTCTTATACTTATAACTATAACTTTATTTTTCTAATATACTTGTATACTTTTTATCTCAAATAATTAAACGGAACCTGAGATATAGCTTAACCTCTCTGATGTATAGAGACCCAATCAAGCGAGCGAAACCGCGGGCAAAAGCAAGTGTTTTATATGTTTAGTAAAGGGGTAATTCTTTTTAATTGTTTCAGAAGTTTAGTGGTTTTAAGCGTGACTGCCACGCTACAGGTTCGAGGTTTGAGCAATATGATTGGGATTTTCTATAAAATTCAGTATCAACTTTGAGTTTGTATTTTGTCTCCGGTTAATAAGGGGACATGTAATAGACTAGCCCCCTATTACTTGGGACCTAAACATACCAGCAAACTGTGGGTGAACCGTTCAAGGAATAGAAGCGTGATAGTATGTTCTATTCACTTTATTCACTTACTGTATTCGTCCTATTCATCCCAATGCAAACAAGACAAATAGCTGAGTAAATGATTAAATGTAAGAACAAAAGTAAATTAACATTGTACCTACTAAGTGAAACGCTAAAACGCGTGGGAAGGACACATCGTGAACAGATGATTCAACGTATCATTTTATTTGGTTACTCGCATTGAGATACTATTATCTCCGTACTAAGAGCAATGTACGTATTCAAACGAATAAGTACTGTTTTGTCGAATAAACCTTTTGTTTTACCCGCGTATCGTGAAATATTAAGTCTTTTTTCGATTACGCAGTACGTTGGCTGAGTTCTCGGAATGCCTCGTGTAATAATGTCTGTAGAATGACGGCGGAATGGAAGCGAACTGAGTTGTTGGAATTTTTTTATATTGTTTTTCTTTATTCACTAATAATCATCTAACGAAATACTTGCTCCACTCGAAAATCCATGCTATTTCCAGCAAGTTATTCGGTGCATGTTTAATTTGTAAATGGATGTGTAAATTAAAATTCCGAGGAATTTCACCGAACTTACTAATTAACATACAAACATTTCCTCATTTACAAAATAAACAGAAATCCACATAATGATAATAATAATTCTGGTTTCATTTTAAAGTAAAAACTAGAAACTAGTTTATGTACGTACAAAATAATATTCTACCCAGAATCACTTAAAGCTTACACGTCTACGAAGTGCTACGTAGCTACGTGGCGTAGCGTGTAGCTACATTAAGCTACAAGTCCTAGCCGCACTGCGTTACCTACGCGGCTCGTATAAATCTCACTCGAGGATTACACGGAATCTCTTACAAGTTCTTGGTACCTCTCAAGATATTGCCAAGTACACTAAAAGTACCGATAAGAGCGATTTTGGCATGATAAATTGTTTACCGCCACTTCAGAGTTTCTAAATACAGCCAAAACGGCGGAATGCAATATTTTTTCACATTCAATTTCTTCCTACACCCGGCTTTTAGAACAAAAAAAAAACATTATATCCATTCAGTAATTGATCCAATTATGTTATACATAGTACTACTCAAAATATTACCAATAAAAAATAGATAGATTATATTTTTCAAATTGATCAATTATTTTCCATTTAATGATCAGATTATTATTTTAATAACTTAAGGGATAGTTCGTTCTCGTTTGTATAATGAGGTATAATGATGATTTGATGTATTCTGTTTTGAAGTTAATACTTTTGATGAAATTATGATCTTAAATAGCGTCTTCATTATAATAGAATATCTCTGATCAAAATCAACATTTTCAGTCATGAAAAGACTTTTGATAATTTCAGTTTTAAAAATTCAATAATTTTTAAGTCACAATGTAAATTTATTTGCAAGCATCAAGGATATGTTTAAAGATCGATGTTTACAATATTTTTACCAATTTGCAAGATAACCGTAAATAGAAATATACTAACAGCAGTGCAATATTAAAGGCCAGTTACTAACAGAAATCTTGAGGCTCAGTTATTATTTAACCCGTCGTCCCTTCAGCGTTAATGGAGTCTTCTGTCAGATACATCTTTAACCGTAGTCGGTTAATGAAAAGCTAACGGGTGAGCGAGGTTTATTTGATTTTTATGTTCGTGCAATTTTTTTAATGTTGAAAGAAAATGTGGATTTTTGCTTTATTATTTATTACCTCTGTATAGCCAATCAACCATCACGCCTGTATCTCCAAAGTGTTTCACAGTGGTGTACAACATCCACAGTTTGCTAGAATGTTTTCAATCTCATAATATGTAATAGAGGTAAGCCTATCCTCATCAATTCACCGAGCACAAATCTAAACTCCGAGCCGCTAATAAGAATAGGATAATTATTGTGTAATGTAGTACACTTGGTACATTTGCTTGAAAAAACAACTACCTGTAGATCCTGAGATACCTGAAGATTTGTCCCGTTCGGGGATCAAACCCACAACCCATGGCAGCGAAGCCGATCGCTCAGCCGCTATGCCAAACGTGTCGTCAAAACATTCCATTGTGGTTTAAATTTATTATTTTCAATACATTTCATAATTATAAAATATCTTGTCGAGTAATGCCTCATTGGAATTACCAGGGGCGCAGTAAGTAAGAAGAGGTCCTCTATTTGGATTATAACACTATGGTCCTGGGAAGGGTCAGAGCGAATAACTTCTCTTAATCCTGGGTTCTGACGTAATAGCTGGTATTGAGACAGCGATAAACTAACACGTTAGGACTGAATAAACTAGAATATTCCAAGATATTACCTTCAAAATATTCAGGTAAACTAATATACGACTGAGGTCCAAGTCAAAATTATTAAAGTCAATTTGAATAATAATGGCCCAAGTCTTAACATACCCTCATGCTTATCCTCGAAAGGATAGACAAAGTATTCTAATGTACAATCACATGTGCAGGAAAGTAATGTAAGGAACAAGTCATTATAATAAATAAATAATAAATATTCTTCGACATTTTACACAGCACCATTTAGTCCCAAAATAAGCAGAGCTTGTACTATGGGTACTAGCTAGACAATGGATATAATACTTATATACTTTTTTTTGTAAATACTTACTTATAATACATAAGAATTCGCTGATTCACGATCATAATTTAAACTCCAGGCTGATATTAAGAATTTTTGAACAGGAAAACTTTATAGCACTTTGCCCGAACTAGGAATCGAAGTCGCAGCCGCAATAAATAGTAGCTAAACTAACTATAATTAAATTACAAATAAAATATATACCCATACCACTTAAACTCATAATACACACTTTTATGCATTCATTATGTAAGTAAACGTTTTAAAAGCTTTCGCTTTAAACTTAAATACGATTTTCATATTATGAAATAATAATTAACTGTGAATAATGTAAGCTCATTAACATGGTTTCTGAAAATGCATCAATTTATAGATACTTACTCAATGAAATCTTTTTATCCCCGCACTAGGGTTAAACTCTGACACTTGTTTGATTGAATGAATTAATGAATGATACTGCTAACTTCTTTATGAACCTAGTGGTTCTAAGTGCGACTGCTACACTGCACTACCTGGGCGCGATTCCCAGGTCGAGGAGTGTTATTGGATTGTTCCATGAAATTCTTAATAGCAGCTCGAAGTTCAGATTTGTGACCGGTTAATAGTAACAAGCTCGCTCCAGATTACATGGAACCTAAAAATACGAAAATCGAAAATATATACTTTGGAAATTGCAAGCACTTGTATTATTAAAGATTTCTTTAAGGGCCCAACTCCACCATAAGAGTCGGGCCCATAAATATTAGTTAATAAGCCTTAAACCGTCTAAACTAACGCTTACGAGTGTCTCAAAAAGGGGCTTACTCTGCAACTACATAACGGCATTGTTCTCTAAATTTTACATTCACATTAGACGGAAATTTCGTCTCATCCTGATTTACGATCGGCCCTTGAGGAAGGAACAGCTAACAGCGAGATTATTTATTCCCGCCTCCTTGTCTAACACTCAGACGACGGCACAACCCTGCGGGCGGAGCGCGGCGGGCTCTCCGACGCGTCACCGATTTGTTTATGCTAAACAACCTGCAACCGAACTGGAACGGCGCACACTCAAAAATGATTACCATATTTAAATAGAGAAGCGCGACATGACAACTTGCGCTGGCCGCCCATAAACTTGTTAATTCTGATTAGCCTCGGCCCATTGTCATTATTTTTGTAGATAAATCACTGCGACCGAGGCGTGTCCCTTATTAATAACTCGACGCCGGGCGAAAGAGTTAACGGCGTTCCGACACGATTGTTACTAAACCGACGGAATTTTAATTCGTCTCGGAGTTTATTAAGTGCGTAAAGTTTTAGCGGGGCTTCAACACGAGCGGTAAATTAAGTGAATTTGCTCGTAGGCTTAAGGGGTGGCTGCCCGCGCCTCCCAATCTGATCATCGCAGTATTTGCAATTTTAATTGCAGTCTGTTATCTTGTTTTCTCTTCCTCCTCGCTCATACTTACATTTCTTTGTTACAGGTAAGTAACGACATCGCTAATAACACAATTTACATCCACCGTAGACGCTATTTTGTATTCCGAGATATAGAGGTCCTGCATAAAAAGGTAGGTAGTAAAATGGAGTGAAATGAGTGAGACCCGTAAAACTCTTTTCATACAATATTCAATAGAAGATATTTTATTATACTGAGATTTCCACAATTTACCAATAAATTCGTGCTATATCTCCTGTTTTATATCCTTCTGCAGGGCAAATTTGTTTCTTTTTCACATGATACAGTTATAAATCTAGCTGTATGCGTACGCTTCTTTGGTTACGAAACTATTTTATGACCGCACACGCCGAAGGTTAACCAATAAAACCTTTTAACAGCCGTAACTATTTCGTTATAAGTTCCGAGTACGCAATAAAAACGGTGAAACAGAAATAAATCTGGAGGCACAATGGGCGCAAAGAGGGCGGCGCGGGCGCTCCTCACTCGCGCAAGAAATCAATCACGATCCGCGCGCTTTAATCGCTCCAATTTAAGTTTTTCCTTTCTTGATACAACAAATTGATGGAAATAGTTGAACGTTAAATATTGCGATTCGTCGAGCGGCAGTGTACAAACTTCCTCTTACGCGCGTTTACGGCGGGCCAATAAATCTTGGCCGCTTTGTGCCGTCTCTCCCTCAACATCTTCAGCCATAAACGGCACGTGCGCTGTTATCTGTATTTTTGTAACGACCTGCAAGTGAAAAAATGTTGTTAACGTCGCCATATTGTTGTCTCGCTATTGTTTCACCACGAAACAGGTATTGTTTCGTAACGGATGACGATATTTTGGCTTGCCTCCACTGAACTTTGTGAGTCATCGCTTTTATTCAGTTATTCACCCGCAATGCTTTATCTTTGCTTGTAAAACGCGTTCGTGAATTAGAAATAAGCTGTCATCCACTACTTCTGCTAGAGACGAGCTTAGTTCCCTAAACTACCCCAAAGATAAATTATTCCAGAACATTTCTCATCATGATCCATTCTTTTCTCCGTCAACAAAGCGTCAGTGAATCCCAGGGACATATGAGCGTCCTTATCCACAAAATAAAATGAACTCTGGTGGCGCGCAGTTAAGTAGCGTCGCCACAAGCTCGGGTAATGTTTGTACTTAGTGTATGTACACAGTTAGATAGGTTGCGCGTTCATTGTAGTTTGTATACGACATAAGTATGAATCACAGCTGATAAGCATGGCGCGCAGATTTGCAGGATCGGGCGACCGCGCGTTCGCTGCCAAGTTTCTTGTGCCACGCCTACACATTTGCATCATACACTGCACATACATAGCACGGTCGTATATCTCGCCTACATGTATGTTTCTACCAGTATTTGCTCGCTATAACTACCGAAAGCAATGCAGTGACGCATTTCTAATAGTCCTTATCGTTAGTCGCGTGTCAAATCAAACTCAAATTATTATTAAACGATGGAATAATTATGATTTTATGTAGCTAAATGCGGGAGGCAGTGGTCGAACCGCGTTGGGCGATAAATCAGCGTTTGTTGCGAGCATAAACAACCGCAACCGGTCGCTCTCAGCGACCAATCATTACTCAAAGCATTCAAGTGCAGCAAAAAGCGGACTAATTGCGCTCTTGAAGGACAAGGACCACTCCGCGCGCTCTGTCGCAAATGTACTTAGTCACGTTTAATAGTTTTTCTGTCTTCTAAGGATTCCTGCAAAGAAACGCGATCGCCGTCTACTACACTCAATTATTGTGATACCAATTATGTAATATTGAAAACATTCGCCCATCTCTCATTGATTCCGCTTCGAAAAATACAAAGTACCCCACTGCATGCAAAATAGAATATAGATAATAAGGAAAACGCGACACAAAGAACAAATAGGGGAATGGTCGGCAAACAGAAATGTAAGTATTCAACGACACATAACAGGAACTTCAATAAATAAATATAAGTCGAACGAAAATTTACTTTTTATTTATAAAAAAGTTTTGTTTTTAATATTCTTCGTGTAACCTGTGAAAAGATTTCGCGAGGGCAGACTCGTTTTGTGTAAAACATGTTTGCAAATATTTTTCTAAAAGTTGGTTAATTTCAAAAAGAAAATTTCTGGTAGCAAGCGAGAAGCGGTTTAAGTTTTCGTTCACATCGGCCCGTAGTTGGCGGGCCGGAGTAAACACCTCGCAACTTGCCCTTTTGGCGAGTTCTAAGAAATTGATTTTTAAACTGTGCACAAGTTAGAACGGAAAAAAGCGCGAAACATGATAAAAAAACTATTCTAACACGGAAGTTTGGAATGAAATTAGTTTTAAGCGACAAGTTCATTTCAGTTTTTACCGGCGAGCCGGTTCTGCGATTGCTCGGAGATTCCCGTGGAAAGTTTCCCACTGCAGATTTTGATTACACACGCTCCTTCAAGAAGTTTCCTGGCGGATAGGAATATTAAATCTTATTTAAGTTAGACATCCGCGGCGGTTCGCGTTGTTATTTCGAATAAGGCGCTTTATAAACTGAGTGTACCGCTGAACTTGCCGCCGAGAACATTTTAACCTTTCTGTCGGATTCATCTTAACAGAATACCGCTGTTTTCATATCCCGCCTCCTTGACAATACTTAATTCAGACTTTTTTGTAGCCGGCATTGGATTTCATTCTCTAATGGGTTTATGTTTTACCTAGGTTTTGTGTCTACTCCCTACTGATGTTAAGACAAACATTTACTCCTCTTAACGTTATATTTATACTCGGTTGTAACATTTACTTCTGATTTTAGAAACAACCTTTTAGGGTGTTTGCCACGCTCCGTCGAGATGAAATAGAGTACCGTACAATCTTCCGTACAATTTTAGGAACGCTTAAATTTTAATTGTGTAGTAAAAGTACAGTTATATAATAATTACGGTGAACAATACGGCGGAGCGCGGCGCGCGGCCCGCTGCCGATTTCGCGTTACATGGTGCATTTGCCTAATTACAGCTCAGTTCACTGGTGTGACAATTCGTGATTACCGAAACGGTTATTTCGGGAGACATCCACTCTATCTGGATTACGTTTAACGGAGTAGCTCAGACATCATCCGCCATTATAGCCCGACCTTTATTATTAAATAAAATACCGAACGATATGCAGGCGAAAAACCTGAGTGAATCCGACTCAGCGTGTGAGTAGGCATCATTCGTCTGAAACATTTCTTTCGAATCTCTCCAAGGCTCTTACTTACTTATCTCATTTTTCTGAAAGTTGTGTTTAACAAGTTATGAAGTTAATATAAGTCAGTCGTACGGCTGGCAAGGAAAAAGAAGTCAAAAATAGAGTTAATGCGGAGGGCGGAATCAAAAAGTGGCGCCGCGATGGTAGAGCCTCCTCACGTTGCCGTTGTATTTTGAGAAACAGCAGAAAGTTTAGCTCTCTACCGCTGCATTCCTCGACGTTGAGTGACGCGACGTCCACCGACGTTGCACTTGAGGTGCTCCATTTCTCTAACTCCCCAAGACAGGCTGATATTTACGTCCCAATCGAACCGACACAACAATCGAATAAGCTGCGAAAACCGTAAATAAATTCACTCTTAGAACACAGTTTGAGCTTTAAAGTTAACCTCACGTTGTTAGAACTTGAGATGAGTGATTTTAGTGATGTTACGTCATAACTTCACGAATAATTGTCTTGGCAACTTCTGAATTCGTTTTTTACTCATAAATTGCTAGTATTCAATGAACACTCATAGCAGTTCATTTGATCGACTGATGAAGAGAATCAAAGCGTTTTTCTGAGATGAGAGAAAATTAGAATCGAAATACAGTTACAGAACCATCGTAAACATCGAAGAGGCCCTACTCTGACGTTTTAATTTGATTAAACATCTCCCAGTACCCGAGATAAAGTAGATTTCTTTCGCACCCAAGTAAGAATTTCGACTCGTATAATAATTTAGATTACGCAGCAAGCAGTGAGCGTTCATTATCGTTCTTTTGTACCTGATTTGGTGGAGATCTCATTCGGATAGAGCGGCAGTCCGCGGGCGCGGGCCTCCTCTCCAAATGGAAAGTGCGAAAATGAAATTATAAAGCCCTGCGATAAAAATAAATTAAATCGGATTTCGCATTTGCCAGTAGCCTGGGTGAGGAGCGTTTTGTAGTCCGCGGATTCCTTTCTCTTTTTAAATATTTGTTTTAACAGTTGATTTGTGGCGTAATGAGAAAATTCTCACTTGGCAATTTTTCCCTTCTCCCTTTGTAATGGTCGGATATCTTTTTTCATTTTTCTTCTTAATATATATTTTAATGTGAAGAAAATTTTGGCGATGTTTTTAATTTTAGATAAAATGTACATGAATCTTTAAGGCATTAGTAGTGCTTGAAGTTTTCTGAGAGCGGTGGCGCGCTGCGGCAAATCACTCTGCATTCTCACCAACGATTATTCAAATTAGGTAACGGTACGACAAAGACGAATGGTACTAATATCGTTCGCTTCGCGATCGCCGAGCGCGATAACACGCGCGCTACGTGCCCTACACACGCGCAACAGATCTCGTCCGCCGATAAACACCGATTGATCCCCACGATACGCTTTTTGCGTAAATATCCTAGCAAGTATTATGCAGCCCGTGAAGGCTTTGTATTCACCTTACCACCCTACATACAGCCCACAATATCGTGTTAATGCCCTTATCATCGAAACAACTATGAAAAGAATTTCATAATCGATAGGGATAAAGGGATAAATAGTAAGTAAATAAGTAAAAGTCTTTTACGTGGGAGAGCCATGCTTCGGCACGAATGGGCCGGCTCGACCGGAGTGATACCACGGCCTCACAGAAAACCGGCGTGAAACAACGCTTGCGTTGTGTTTCGCCGAGTGAGTTGAGGTTACCGGAGGCCCAAACCCTTTTAAAGGCGGGCAGCGCACTTGCGACTCCTCTGGTGTTGCGGGTGTCCATGGGCGGCGGTTATCGCTTACCATCAGGTGATCCGTTTGCTCGTTTGCCCCCTATCCCATAAAAAAAAAAGTAACTTAAAATAAATGTAAGATAATGAGTATCAAAATAAATACCTAAGTACCACGAAACACCCGAATCTGTCGCTTTGGAGTGTTTTAAATAATACGCTATTTTGTTATAACGCTCCCAAAAGTGTAATTTACTACCGATTTTCCATTCTAAATACGTAATTTACTTGCCTTTTTCCGACATTATTCGTTAATTCGGAGTAAAACAATGTAATTATATTTTTATTGCTCATTCTATGTCCAGTAAATCGGGGTTTGAAATCCCGGAGGTCGTTTTAAGTGAGCCGACCCTACTTAATAGTCGTCCTCTAGGCGCGGGGTCATGGTGCGACACTAGATGCTTTTGTTTATATTGTGCGTCCCTAGTGTTATGTAATCATTAGTGTAATTGTGGGTATTAAGTTTTTTCATGTTGGGAACCTTTTGCGATTAGGCTCGGAGTCCGTTGAGTGTGCTGGCAGACAAATCATTGGTTCAATTTTCGACAATGGGTAATAGTGCAACAAATGGTCCGTGTGAATGCCATTACAAAAAACATAATTTTTTACACACTGTCTCCTAAATAAAATTGACTTATTATATCAGATTGCTAAACTACTTTATCTACAAATTTACGTGTAGTGAATTGTCGAACTACCTTAAGTTAGGTCAAAAGTTGTTAGACGAAACCTAAAAATGCTAATGATATTAAGTGCATTACCAAATTACTTTCTCATCCTGTTAGCAACCTCAATATATAAGAGCTCGCATATTAATGCAGGAATATGAAATCATTTTATGTGGCAAAACGTCTTCATAGTTTTCCGTTTTACTGAATCTCATACTATAAATTCTTTAGACACCTGAAATCAATTACCAGAATAACGTCAAATCAGAAACAATCCAATTCATTCTTCACCCATCATGCAACTACATAATTATAAACATAAGTTAAAAATCACTGTGTATCATCAAAGCGCTGCATAAATTCACAATTCCGTTTACCCAAGACCTTAATTCCAAATATAGCTTGCGAAGAATAGCGTTGGGCCGCGCCAAGAAACCGTGTTCTCTTTAATCTAGTGACAAAAGCGTCACCTGATTCAGCGACCACGAGTACTCTCTACACACAAACGCGGAGGAATGAGGTGGAAGAGTGGCAGGTACTTGGAATTACTTCCTAATGAAAAGGGGCTACGAGTGGGACACGGCGCTCGTCACGCGGTCGCTAACGAATGCGGTGGTGCTCTCCACTCACCTCGAGTGTCGCCGACGTGAGCCAGCGCTCGGCTTATTAGTGCGAACGAACACGAACATCGAAATAGACGTGATTGTGCTGGGTTTAGAAGCTGGAAGGTTATGACAGAAAAAAACACTTTTTTTGTAACTTAACTGGAATTATGGGATGTCAGAGACGACGAATCACAAAGGGAATACTACCTTGTGCTCTAAAATGCGCTTAATAGATGTAGGCGATTAAGGAATGTGGTTAAATTGTAGCTAGACTGACCACGTCAGCAGCGTCAAGTAAATAGATGAGTAAAATTAATACCAAATACTGCCGCAGAATGGAAATCATAGACTAGGATAGCGTAGGAAAGGCCGATGTGGTATGGAAAAATCAGGGATAGACAATCTTAGAGGAATCCTTGGACCAGCTGTGGGATACAAAAGAAACTATATGAGAAAAAATGCAATTATTTTGATCATATGGATATTTGTTTCACTATAATCCAACCTTTTTTTGTTGTGTATTTGTTGCTTGTTTATACAGAAACAAACAGTATTCAATCTTATCAATAAAAATAAAATCTTCTATCCAAAGGATTGTTATAAAAACTGGAATAGACTCCAAAAACGAGCGAAGCCCAAAATCTGTTCTATTTCGCTTTGAAACACGTCCCGTAGTCCGTACCTCATTTAGTACGAAATTTCCATCTCCTCAATAAAAACGTAGGCACATTTTTTAGGGATAGCTTAAAAAAATGTGATAGAATATATTCTCCTCATCTCCATTACTTACGGTACGTAGTTTATCTCAAAACGTTTACTTCAAAAAGGTTTATTACTAACGCAGGTCACGACAAACTGGAATTTGTAGTTCAACGTTTAGGAGAACTAACTTACGTCTTTTATTTGTATAGATACCCGTTATTTTGTTTCAGAAGGGCAAGCATCTTCGAGTTGCTACCACTTGTTTAGTATTGATGATGTTAATTTGAACCTCCTTTTCAACCGATTTCAAAAAGGAAGGATGTGCTCAAGTATTCTTTATTTTTTTTATTATTGTATCTCCTTTTGGGTATCACGGCATGCCTCCCGTGAGGAAGACATCCGGTACTTTGGAAGGCTTGCGGGGGGACACAGGTCCAACGCGCAGAGGCCCCTTGGAGAGCTTTAATCTAATATGTGATGGGGCATACACCCGGGACACTCCACAACTGTACTATGGAAGTACAATCATGAAGTATTCCGGGCGGGTGCAGGACTATTGTAAAGTATGAATAAAAAAAAAATGGGATTATGGATGGGGTGTTTGGTGGACCGATAACTTCTATTGCCGGAAGAAAACGGCGTCTGCCTTTGACCCTCGAAAAAATATCCTTAGGGATGGCAGAGACTCGCCAACTCACTAGCTGGGCCCCCCGAAAAGCTGCCAGTACAGGCAAAAGGCGGCAACAGCGGCGTGAGCGGCTAAGGGTGTCGAGAGGTGTGGCCCCGGTTTCACCGTCGCGAGTCTCCAAGAGACCCGGATTGGGTTTCCCCGCTATTACGCCATTAGACACTTCCACCCCCAAGCATATAGCTCTGGCAGCCCCCCTCTGGCCAGCCGTTTAAGGCAAGACAGAGTTGAAAGTCCTGCGGGCACTCTTGGGTTTCCACTCCAGCTACCCAATATGGGCAAACTGGAGACGAGGCCCTGACCGACTCTCTAGGGCAATAAGGACCGCAGTGTCGCCACTCACCATCAGCTCGCCACAAGCTGCCCTGCGGTTTGTACGCTTTTCTTTAAACCTTATGACACATTTTTTGTTTTAATGTCTAAGGTTTGTAAAAAGCGATTCTAATCTACCCTCCAGTTTGACGTTAGTCTCATGATGAGGTAACGCTTGTCCCAGAGGGGGTTTATTATTGTTATTATTACGCGATAAATATGCTCCCATTCAAATTTGGTAAAAATCTGATCACAAGTTTAAAAAAAAATGAAAAAAGCAATACTGACCGATTCAATCAGAACGTCGTTAAGGTACGTCAGATTTTATGAACCTCGTTATAAATACCAGCCGGTATATCTGCCATAATTATTTGTCGGATCCTTACCGACTAAAGCCGACATTTGCACTGTAAATACTCTGATATTCGTTTGGCATTTGTGGTTATGTTAGCAATGTTGATATGACCCATAAATAAACTGAAACACACAAAATATATAGTAGCAATATTATTAGATAGGTATACTGTATTCAAATATAATTAAACGGCAGATAGTTTATACTTTTATATCTTCTATCATTATTGTATAATGTCAGTAACCATAATACGGAGACAAGAATTAAATTTGTGAATATCTGCTGAGCTATCTAACAAATTATAGCCTTATTCTTGATTTTAATAAAATGAGACAAACAAAAAATAAACTCAGTGCCTAAGTAGTTTAAAAATGTAAATTATTTCATAACAAAAACATCATCTTATCACTTTAATCTCATTGGTGTAATTGAACTTAATAATCCACCTGTATATGCGCCAAAAGAGCACAGAATTTTAGTGTACTCCCCTATTTTGGTCAAACACTCTTAGATGGAATCATGGCAGATTTTCATTTCAGTAGGTAACACCCGACGTTTTTAAACCAGCTTAGTGCTTAGTGCTTACCAAATAATAAAAAAGATACAATCTAGTGTTATTCCAACGACTAATTTGCGAATTGGACAAATATTGATATGAATCGAGATATTTTTAGTCCATGTGCAAATTTTTTGATTAGTAACACGCTGCAATTGGTTTTAATTGATAGAATTTATTTACTGTTAATTTAAAAAAAAGGTCAGGATGAGCCTTAAGCTATGTTAAAATTTCTATAAAAATAACAGATGAACTATAACATAAAATAGCAGTGATTAATTAATACCAATTTCCAGATGTGCTCAACCTTCTTTGTATCCACTACATTCAGAAACCAATCAAAGAAACTATCACAAACACACAATTCATAAAAGATAATAAAAATCGAAAGCTACACTCGTACAGTCCGCAAGTATAACAGATGGCGCGGCGATCCGTTTGTAATCATTCGAATATCGTTCAACTGCATAACCGGCGAGATCAAACATTTTTATTTGTTTGCCCATTGAACCACACGACTGAAACTAATGAAGAGGAGTTTCGATTAAATTAATACGTTTTATTTCCCGTTTTTACCCCTGCCGGTGCAGACGGACGCGATTTTTTTCGTCGGCGGTTCGCTCAACGTTTCACAACTATAATTGATAAAATACACTTCATTAGTTCCGATTTCCTGTTGTGTTTCGATTGCACATTTTGCTTCTCTCGATTTTATATCGATATTGCTTGTATCAGTTTCGATTCAAGATTTTTATTCGGTTTAGCATGTAGGGTTTTGCTGAAAACTTTGTCTCGATCTAGGAAGTAGTGTATAAAGAGGTGGTTTCTGCAACTGCGGTCTCTTGTGGGAATGTATATAACCTGTTGCAAGGAGTTCGTTGAACATGATTCTGTTTAAAATACACATAGTTGTTGCACGTTCTCTTACATCTACATAATGCCTAGAAAAATTCGTGTAAATGTAACATTATGAATGTCAGAGTTTGTCAACTGCTTAGTAGTAATCACACGGCTAATTATGGTCGTTAATTTACTGACGATTGGCAGATAGAAAAAATGTAGGTAGGTAGGACGATTGAGTCAGTATACAATTTCACTTACAGAAATGTAACTAATGCTCACATTAAATCAAAACGCCATACCGAATAAAAAGACAATAAATGCAATTAAACGTGTTAATTAACACAAAATCAATGATACATTGTGCCCGCATAAAACACTTTTTCCAATACAAATTAACAAATCAAACAAACAACGTATTGGTGGCTGTAATTGCATCATTTACAAACCGTACGAGCGTATGTCATGGATAATAAACCTTTTGAATTTAAAATAATGCAACTAACGGCTGCAATTCAAATTTTATGTGTTTTTACTAAATAATGATGTCGTTTTGTCAGTGAAATACAACAGTTCAGTGAATATTTATGTGGACTTTCGTTCAGTAAACCAACCGCAAGCGGTCATATGAACTCTTTCAGGCTACAAACTGCTCGGCAAAAACATACTCATTATGCAAATACTCTTAGGATACCGAGCTTATTAAAGGTGGCTAAACTCTCATAAACGGAATTAGATGAAATTTGACACGTTTCAGATTATGTTCATATTTCCATGCTAAAATTATAATGTTATTTTAGAGAAGGAACTTTGACTGTGGGCACTGACGTCACCTTAAGGACGTAAATTCAGAATGTGAAAGCAAATTACGACCTGGCGGGTAAGACTTGCGATGGCTTAGTTTGTCATTGCATCTGGCGTATTGAACCTGAAGGCGCAGGTTTGAATCCTACCCGCAGTCAAATTTTTGCTACACTAAAGTAACGAAGATATTTTATAACCTAGACTAACACAAGATACTTTTTATCAAGGTTAGATTCAACTTCATACCTAAGTATTCTCAAACCATTCGATTTCACAAACACAAATTAGTACATTCAAAACTATACAAGTTTTAATGAATACGCCGTTACAATCAGTTACTATCAAAATACCCCCACGTCTGCTATTTCAGTTGAATCAAAATGGTCGTTCAATGGCACTAAATGACATAAGAACTGACAGATTTTGTAGACATAACTGTCAAAAATCAACAATTCTAAAGCCATTGAGTGACGATTCTGACACGACAAAATAGCAGACTTGGGGCCCAGTACACAGAACACTAGAGCCGCAAGATGCACAAACTCAGTTTAATTTCAAGGTAAAACGAAGTTTAATAAGCAACAACCGCCGATATTCCGTGTTCATGTTAAGTTTCTGACTACAGTTAACGAGGCAATGTGCAACACGGCATGTTTTCAACTGCTGTTAACGCGATGGAGTTATCCGTAACACTGTTATCGTTTAAACTAACAATGTTAATATTAATATTGGTGTTATTAGTGTGTAGTGTTTAGTTCAGTTTAAAACATCCTGTGTTATAGGTTAAATAAATTATTTTACAGTAACTAGGTACTTATTACAGTTAAAACAGCCTCGTTAGTCTAGTGGTCCCAAGTGCGACTGCTACGATAGAGGTCCTGGGTTCAATTCCCAGGTCGAGCAAAGTGTTATTGGGTTTTTCTATGAAATTCCCAGTAGCAGCTCGGAGTTAAGAAAATGTGCCCGGTTAATGGCAATAGGCTCGCGCCCTATTACATGGGACCTAAACATACCGGCGAACTGTGGGAGTACATTAGTACGCCTCTGCCTAACCCTTCGGGGAATACAGGCGTGATGGTATGTTATGTTATTACAGTTAACTGTTGTTTTTTTATTGCTTAGTTTTAATGTTGACTGACTTATTAGATCAATATTAAGCGTAAGATTGTGTATTGGAATTTAAATTCACGATTTCAATAATAACTTGTCCTTTTTTAATTCAATAATAATTTGAATTAATCAGGCTTCTAATAGTCCACTGAACATAAAACTCTTAGTCTGCACCATAAAACCCACTTTTGAGTAATTCAATTATGTATATCAATTATCACTTTTTCCAGTAATATCTTATGTCACACCTTAGATTTTTCAAAGCAATATAACCATTTTATTCTCTTTGCTACTCTTTTAAAAGCGTTTTTTTTTAAATTAAGTTTCTTACTGGTACCTATCATTTTTATAGAGACGTTAATATTTGATAAAATCTATATAAGCCACTAAATGGGATATAAAAAATTATATAGGCAGAAAACGCGTTCGGAATCATCACTTTTTTTCTAATTAAAACCGTAACTTATTATGATTGGTGGTGCCATTTGGAGGGTATCTAAAGAAAATCAAATCTTGCTACGTTTGGGTAATCGTGAAATCAACCACGTTTATAAATCTCATTAAGGGAGAGTACTACTGGCTCAGTTGGCGCCCTTGATTTAATTTCGCGCGTTTCAAAATGATTCAATCGTGCGATGTGATGTACCTAGAATTAAAATTCTAAGCGGGGCTATTACGTAAATTGCGATTGTTGAACGACTGTTGAAAGACTTTTTGGAGCCAGATGATGCGTCGAAGATAGGTGCTTTTGATTGATTAAAAAGTTGAGAGTTCGGTGGAAAATGAGATATTTTAACGTAAAGCCATGTTCAAACTTAATTTCATGAATGGTTTTCTTTAGTTCACAATTCAATAATATCTTAGAACATATTTTTTATTTCGAAATTAAAATAGAAAAATACCTACTCAAATAAATAGGTATTTAATTTGATGGTTTATATTTATATATTATATATAGTTGACACGAGGATTCGTACAAGTTGTTTGTATAAAATATTTATTTAATAAATGTTTAGGTTCAAACTTCTTAATTAAAAAAATAACGAAAATCAAAACTTCGCAAAATATGCAAAACACTTTTAGTTTAAAATTTCAATAACGAATGAAATCCCAGTTGGTCGGAAGTAAGACACGTAATAGTCCCGCGTATCTTTTGTTCGGGCAATCTGAAGGCGCGGAGTACGACAGATCGATCGGATACTACGAATCGAACAGTCGTTAATGAAACTTCGCCCGCGCAATTAGGTAACCGTCTTGGTTTTATTAAATTTAATCAAGAACTTGTGTAATATTACGCAGATTGGGCCAATCGAGCCGTATACAAGTTTCGATAACACCGTAGTTGGAAACTAATTTGGGAAATAAGCGTAGTTATCTTGGTTTCTATTCAATCCCCTTATAAAAAGGGGATCAATGTTCTTCAACAAGATTACTAGATAAGGCTCAGTCGTGACACCATGGCATGGGGGGCTGTGGTCTTTCCGTCTATAACAAACGAGTTTCAACGGTTCGGTCGGATCATGATGATCAATAGAATAAAATGTATATTTATTCGTCATAATAAACCGTCTTTTCAGTTCGATGTTTCTGTACATTCCACCATAATTGCTTGCAAAAATATATTGATTCATTCTAAGTCACATCGACTTATATTTTTTTTGCATTTTGGCCATTATGGAAATTTGTATACAGCTCGGTATAAAAATACGCAGGCAATTTTATATTGAATTCAAAAATTCAACACTGATTTCTTTGATACACAAAAATGTAATTCCAAAAAACAAAATTGATTATCTTATAGTAGCTAGTAGCTAGTAGTAGACATAGAACTATGTTATTAATACCAATATCAAAGATCTATTCAGACTTTTTAATTAACAATGTTTTTATCTGCCTCTCCATAAAATTGAAATAAAACCGATACTTCTAACACTAACAAACAGTCTTATCCTCGTTATAGTGTAGTCCTACATCCTCGTATTAACAAACACGTAAGTGGGTTAAACCGTTCATACGCCGGTCGCCGGTCGTACGACGGCGTGCGGTGTTATCGCCGCTCCGTGATAAGCGCCGGAACCCGCCGGCGACGGCCCGCACCTATCTGCCGCTGCCCCATATTACTTTCACACTTCCCCTTAACACTTGATTTTCGGTACAATTTAATGTTGCTTTTGATTTATATTTTAGCTTAGTAAAATGTTTTTATTTTGGGTAAAAATATTGTTATGATAGCAATATAACTACCTCCTTAGCATAGTGGACCTGAGCGCGACTGCTACGCTAGAGGTTCTAGGTTCGATTTCCGGGTCGGGGAAAGTGTTATTGGGTTTTTCTATGAAATTTTCAGTAGCACGGAGTTTGAGATTTGTTTCGGGTTAATAGCAATATTCTCGCCTCTTATTACATACATAGGACCTAACTATACCGGCGAACTGTGCGTGTATTAGTACGCCTCTGCCTAACCTTTCGGGGAATATAGGTGATGGTATGTTATAAATTGTAACTGGTCGATGTTTGCACATTTAAAATAAATAGGATGAGGTTTTTGTAAGAACAATAGAAGTCAAAACAATATTTTGTTGAATTTTCAATTATTTTGAGACTTTTCCTTACGCAAAAAAAGTCCTTTACGGACGCAAGCGGTACATTTTATTTACAGGGTTGAATAAAATTAAAGGTTTTATTCAAATATTTAATCACAATTATAGCACGTAATTTACTTCATGAATAAAAATAGATCTAGAAAAAATCGGATTCGGAAGAAATAGATCGAAAATCATGTTAAAATAAAATGAAAGAAATATAAGTAAATTAATAAACTTAGGTAGTTCTAGGGAATGGGGCGGAAGAATCTACATAGTATGAGCATTACAAAAACCTGCAAACTTTAAAAACATTATCCGTAAACCAAAGATTCAGAAACTTGCTATTATGTTGCACCTGAAACCAAGGAGGTTGTAACCACCGCACAGTTTTAAACAAAGCTATAGGGCAACATTACCATAAACTGTTGCTAGGAAAATTCCTTTTTTGAATCCGCAATGTTGGTATTAGGCGAGAAAGTTGAATAAAGCTGTGGAGAGGGTAATCACACGTGGAAGTTTGCTGTTAAAGTCACTGTTTACCAAGGTTCCTGACTCGCGTGTGACTTGGCTCCAAGATTAGAACTATTCACGTAACTTCTACCAAACTTTTTAGCAATTCTACTACTAGTGCTTAAAATCGTAGTTATCGCTGGAGAAGTAAACACTACTTTCTTATTCATTCATGAAAGTTTCAATGCAAGATTCAGATATAGAGGCGGTGCATCCTTTCAGTGTACCATGACCCGCCATAATTTTCAAGCTTATAAGTAAACGTGGCGGATTTAACACATTAAGGCCCACTTGCACCAACTTCTTAAATATGTTTAAATTTTATTTAAACACAATTTTTCATAGAAATTTCGTGTTTAAGTACAATTTAAACGCATTTAAAAAGTTGGTGTAAGTGGACCATATTGTAAGAACTATTGGAGTTTAGATAAAGGGCAATAACATAACATTATAATTATTATGGCGCTTGTATCCTCCAAAGGTCTGACAGAGGTGTGTGACACCTACTAAAATTCGAAAGCGGTTATTTTCGTGAAATGACGATTACAAACTGTGAGATAATACCAATATCATTAAAGCATTGGTTCGAAAATGCGATGTTCATCATCAATATATCCACTGCTGAGCTTAGGCCTCCCCCAAAGAGCGCCAATGTTCATAACACAATACGATTGCAATTAATATGTACTTTAAGAGAAAATAGCTTTTGATATTTGCCTTATGTATACTTTTCTGTGCTCGTGACTGTACATTAGTACACCACTTTCAAACCCTTCGGGAAAGACACGTGCAATGGTAAGGTATGTAGGTAATAATATTACGTCATGCGGAAAAGACATCAATGTTGGTTCAATGGTTTTCCACCATTAACAAAGACTGAAACCGTTTACATAGTGGATGTATCCTTGAAAATTGTTGGACTAGGTACATAGTTGAGACTTAATTGATTTCACGTTTCACTGAACATACGAAACACCATATACATATTATGGATGTTGCAACATTTTGATGCGAGATTTTCAGAATATTAAATACCTAACTATTCAAATTAGATAGATATAAGAATAGTTTAAATTAGATTCATAATGTATATCAATAAAAAGCTCAGGACTAAGTAATAACTACACCGATCTTTTGATCTCCCAGAATAAAGTCAAAGTCAAAATGTTTTATTTCAATTAGACCATTAAAAAAGGCACTTTTGAAAAGTTAAACTAGTTGCACGGTTCCAAAAAGTGGGTCTTATGGAGAAGAGCCGGCAAGAAACTCCATAGATACTCTTTTCAAAAAAAACATCAAATTAGATTACAATATTTTAACATAACATACCATCACGCCTGTATTCCCCGAAGGGTTAGGCAGAGGCGTACTAATGTACACCCACAGTTCGCCGGTATGTTTAGGTCCCATGTAATAGGGGGCGAGCCTATTGCCATTAACCGGGCACAAATTCCTAACTCCGAGCTGCTAATGGGAATTTCATAGAAAAACCCAATAACACTTTGCTCGACCTGGGAATCGAACCCAGGACCTCTAGCGTAGCAGTCGCCCTCAGGACCACTTGGCTAATGAGGCAGTTTTACATGCAGCAGTTTTACAATATTTTACATCTTTGTTATAAATAGTTACTGAGAATGATGCAGTTTGATGAGCAAGATCCATTCATTACTTATATATAAAAAAGGGATTGCCACAGCAAGTAAGAGCTGAGCAGCCCCGACAGTCAAGATAATTTGCGCTTACCGCGGTCAGCATGTGAATGGGTGGTTATTAGGCTTATTACATACATAGGACCTAACTATACCGGCGAACTGTGCGTGTATTAGTACGCCTCTGCCTAACCTTTCGGGGAATATAGGTGATGGTATGTTATAAATTGTAACTGGTCGATGTTTGCACATTTAAAATAAATAGGATGAGGTTTTTGTAAGAACAATAGAAGTCAAAACAATATTTTGTTGAATTTTCAATTATTTTGAGACTTTTCCTTACGCAAAAAAAGTCCTTTACGGACGCAAGCGGTACATTTTATTTACAGGGTTGAATAAAATTAAAGGTTTTATTCAAATATTTAATCACAATTATAGCACGTAATTTACTTCATGAATAAAAATAGATCTAGAAAAAATCGGATTCGGAAGAAATAGATCGAAAATCATGTTAAAATAAAATGAAAGAAATATAAGTAAATTAATAAACTTAGGTAGTTCTAGGGAATGGGGCGGAAGAATCTACATAGTATGAGCATTACAAAAACCTGCAAACTTTAAAAACATTATCCGTAAACCAAAGATTCAGAAACTTGCTATTATGTTGCACCTGAAACCAAGGAGGTTGTAACCACCGCACAGTTTTAAACAAAGCTATAGGGCAACATTACCATAAACTGTTGCTAGGAAAATTCCTTTTTTGAATCCGCAATGTTGGTATTAGGCGAGAAAGTTGAATAAAGCTGTGGAGAGGGTAATCACACGTGGAAGTTTGCTGTTAAAGTCACTGTTTACCAAGGTTCCTGACTCGCGTGTGACTTGGCTCCAAGATTAGAACTATTCACGTAACTTCTACCAAACTTTTTAGCAATTCTACTACTAGTGCTTAAAATCGTAGTTATCGCTGGAGAAGTAAACACTACTTTCTTATTCATTCATGAAAGTTTCAATGCAAGATTCAGATATAGAGGCGGTGCATCCTTTCAGTGTACCATGACCCGCCATAATTTTCAAGCTTATAAGTAAACGTGGCGGATTTAACACATTAAGGCCCACTTGCACCAACTTCTTAAATATGTTTAAATTTTATTTAAACACAATTTTTCATAGAAATTTCGTGTTTAAGTACAATTTAAACGCATTTAAAAAGTTGGTGTAAGTGGACCATATTGTAAGAACTATTGGAGTTTAGATAAAGGGCAATAACATAACATTATAATTATTATGGCGCTTGTATCCTCCAAAGGTCTGACAGAGGTGTGTGACACCTACTAAAATTCGAAAGCGGTTATTTTCGTGAAATGACGATTACAAACTGTGAGATAATACCAATATCATTAAAGCATTGGTTCGAAAATGCGATGTTCATCATCAATATATCCACTGCTGAGCTTAGGCCTCCCCCAAAGAGCGCCAATGTTCATAACACAATACGATTGCAATTAATATGTACTTTAAGAGAAAATAGCTTTTGATATTTGCCTTATGTATACTTTTCTGTGCTCGTGACTGTACATTAGTACACCACTTTCAAACCCTTCGGGAAAGACACGTGCAATGGTAAGGTATGTAGGTAATAATATTACGTCATGCGGAAAAGACATCAATGTTGGTTCAATGGTTTTCCACCATTAACAAAGACTGAAACCGTTTACATAGTGGATGTATCCTTGAAAATTGTTGGACTAGGTACATAGTTGAGACTTAATTGATTTCACGTTTCACTGAACATACGAAACACCATATACATATTATGGATGTTGCAACATTTTGATGCGAGATTTTCAGAATATTAAATACCTAACTATTCAAATTAGATAGATATAAGAATAGTTTAAATTAGATTCATAATGTATATCAATAAAAAGCTCAGGACTAAGTAATAACTACACCGATCTTTTGATCTCCCAGAATAAAGTCAAAGTCAAAATGTTTTATTTCAATTAGACCATTAAAAAAGGCACTTTTGAAAAGTTAAACTAGTTGCACGGTTCCAAAAAGTGGGTCTTATGGAGAAGAGCCGGCAAGAAACTCCATAGATACTCTTTTCAAAAAAAACATCAAATTAGATTACAATATTTTAACATAACATACCATCACGCCTGTATTCCCCGAAGGGTTAGGCAGAGGCGTACTAATGTACACCCACAGTTCGCCGGTATGTTTAGGTCCCATGTAATAGGGGGCGAGCCTATTGCCATTAACCGGGCACAAATTCCTAACTCCGAGCTGCTAATGGGAATTTCATAGAAAAACCCAATAACACTTTGCTCGACCTGGGAATCGAACCCAGGACCTCTAGCGTAGCAGTCGCCCTCAGGACCACTTGGCTAATGAGGCAGTTTTACATGCAGCAGTTTTACAATATTTTACATCTTTGTTATAAATAGTTACTGAGAATGATGCAGTTTGATGAGCAAGATCCATTCATTACTTATATATAAAAAAGGGATTGCCACAGCAAGTAAGAGCTGAGCAGCCCCGACAGTCAAGATAATTTGCGCTTACCGCGGTCAGCATGTGAATGGGTGGTTATTAGGCAGAGCGAGAAACCCTCTATTCCTCGAAGAATTTTAAATTGATATCCGGTTCACATTCATACCTGTGATTATCAATCATGATTTTTTACTAGGACACCAGTATAGTCCTAACGCTGGCCTAATGTGGGTTGGCAGACTTCACACGCCGTCGAGAAAATGTGTCAGGCATACAGGATTCCTCGCGATTTTTCCATCACCGTTTAAGCTCGTGATAATTAACTATTAATACGCACATGACTTCGAAAAGTCAGAGGTGCGTGCCTTGGATTCGAACTGGAGACCTTTGAATTGGCAGTCCAATGGTCATATCATATACAATTACCTTTAAATTGGAAGAAGGCTAAAATAACGATAGATACCAATAAAGAATTAAATATAATACCTACTGGGATATTCCAAATGATAAACACACTTCCCTAAAACATGTCTGAATTACGGACAAACTGGGACAATATAAGAATAGGGTGTGGTACAGGGCTATAGCGGTATTATACCGGAGGCATATTTAAGGCCGTTTGCGCGTAAACGCCCGGAACAGCGATGTTCCGCGCCGTATCGGCCGTGCGTGAACATATTTTATCTAACATCCGCTTTCCGCCGACCACCGGCAATTATCGGCGTGCTTTGAGCTCATAACAGAACAGTTCACCCCTGCTCCGCTTACAAATATCTAGATCAAAGATAAAAAATCCCGAGTTACATCATTAATCCACCAACGAACTGTAATTAACGCTTCAACAAATCACTAACGGCGTATCGTAGATGGTATCATTGCGGCGTTGCGGAATGGGGGCGAATAGGTCGCTCAGGGTCATGTATGAGACAGTGGCACGCGAATGCTGATTTTACTTTTATTGTTCACCTTATCCGGGGTGAAATAGCCATGCGAAGACAACCTACATGCCAACGATTTAAGAGCTCGTTCAGCTAAAACTAAAAAAACTGCGCTTGCTGCGGTCAGTTTATTAATAGGTGACCATTCTTAACACATCGAGACCTATGCGTTCCTCAGAGAGCACGTTATTCGATATATTCGAAAACCTATGATAATATTTAGAAGCCTAAAATTATCCGTATTACCCAGAAATTGGGATTGCGGAGTACTGTCTGATGACAATCAACAGAACAACAATAAAATACAGATTTTGAACTACATCTGGTTACATTGAAAGCTGACGCCAACATATTTGGGTAAGGCCTAGAAAGATAAGAAAGACCCCAAATAAGTGTCAATTCAGCGATTAAGTGTCAGAAGCGAAATTTTAGCAGTTACTGCAGCAAATTCATCCTTATCTCAACAAAGGAATGGTCATATTTCTTCCAAATAAAAAATACGTGGATTCGCGTGCATTCTACGGAATGCGAGCGATCAACGCTGTAGGTTATCTCGGCAGAAATATGAGCATTACATTGTTAAGATAAGGGTCAATGTGCTATATCAACTTATTATAACGTAATGATAACGTCTCGGGCATTTCCATGTATGTTAGTTCCACTAGCAGTTACCTACAAGAGGTATAAAAACCTAATCATAAAAAAATGGTTTATAATTCAATTCCATGTCAGACTTTTCCTCAAAATTTTCTTTTAAACTTTTTAACACATTTTTACATAGACTATTATCAGAGTTTATTTTGAGAAGTAGATGGGCTGACAATCTCGATCAATTCTAAAACCCATCTGCCAACTGGTGCCATCTGTTGCTAGGTATTTCAAACAAATAAAATACAGATAACAAATTTAATTTATATCAATTATCATAACAAGATATTATATTATCCAATAACATAAGCAATTTCCTTGTAATAATAACAATGGTACGGTCACCTTATTGGTAAATAATATCTTACTATACACTTATACAGGATATAATTTACATTGTGTATAATTAAGATGTTTACCTATCTAAGCCTGCTTGGAAACGTTAACGATTTATTTAATATTATTATGGGGTCAGAAAATATCTATTACCTACGTTATTAAGTTCATTAGTGGTGTAATATGAACCAGTATCCCGGTCTAGCAATTAGGGAAAATAATTGTTTACATAAAGACACGGATTTCCTAATAAATGTACATAAATATTGAGGAGACAGTTCGTAGGGAACTATTAAAGTAATTGTTTCAGCGATGATAATAATTAAGATGGTATTTAAACACACGTGCGTGTAGAGTAAGTTTTAAGTGTTATTGAGATTTGTGCTGTACTATAAATGTAATATGTTACATATTTAAATGGTAAATGTAATTAGTGAGTTATAAATTTTATTGGTAAGTATTAATTAATTACTTTTTATTTTTACAATACTTCCCTGTATCTAAAATATTAATAATATTTGTAAACTCGATATAAAACTACGTTATATTGTGTACTTTATTTATTTATAATTTTATTGATTGTATAACCTGAACACATTCTAATAACTGCCTGATTAGCCAAGTGGTCGAGCAGTGTTATTGGGTTTTTCTATGAAATACCTAAAAACATCTCGGAGTTAGGAATTTGGTGCCCAGTTAATGGCAATAGGCTCGCCCCCTATTACATGGGACCTAAACAAACCGGCAAACTGTGGGTGTACATTAGTACGCCTCTGCCAAACCCTTCGGGGAATATAGGCGTGGTGGTATGTTAAAAATGTATGTTTAGTCAAATTTATCTCAATGTCATTCATATAATTATATCACAAAACCTTCTGTTTCTGTTACCTTCGTGTCATTTGCAATCTCATTACAATGCAACTCATGTTTGACATAATTCTTAATGTTTTTTAACCACTAGACTTAGTCATCAGATGCAAGGAAAACAAGATTAAATTAAATACATTGATTAGGTTTTGAAAGCAACTTAATCTTTAAAAAAAAACAACACGCCGTAATTGAACCTAACGAACACGAAACTTACTAGGGCAGCATAAAACACATAGCGGTATCTGTAACACAGATGAAGACGTTTATACAGAGTGTAAGCAGTGTACAAATTGTTGGCGTCTCTTTACCTGGAGTTTTCATAACACCGCGTAGCCCGGGGCGCGGCGACAATTTGTAAGACGCGACTGAGGACCCGCTGACGACCTACAAGTAAATATATTCTTGCTTTATGAAGAACTTGGAAGTTTGTCGAGGATAGATTGTAATAATTGTGGTTATATGTGTATATTTAACTGGTGGAGACTTTCGACAGATGGAGTTAGCAAAACATTTAAAGTAGGAGTTGAATTTTAATATTTATTGCTAACTTTATTTAATTACTATGTATATATTTATATATTAGAAAAGTGTAGAGGTCGACCTCTACATTTTTCTATACAATTCATCCAATTAAGGTGAAACTTAATAAAATAATAAAGTAAGTTTTTGAAACCGTTTTTTAAATCAGTTGTGTGCACATATTATAAAGGCATGACCAAATTGGCACTGAATGAAAAAAAAACTTTTCAACTCTCAATAATTATCTATACTTGGTATAATCTCCAACATGATGTACTTTTCCTCAAATATTACTACCAAAATTCTAAGAAGCAAATATTGTAGCGCAGTACACATGACAACACATCAAGCTATAATGCTGTAATATGAAAATCACTGCTACTACCACGAAATATGGTCGGTCCATAAGGCAAACTGTACGACTTCGTGTGTCGTCGTCTGTACATAATGGCGCTGAAATGAAGATGACATAATTATGTTATAGTTTCCATACTATGTACATGTACATTAGTACGCCTCTGCCTAAACTTTCGGGGAATATAGGCAGATTATTGTAATCTAAAAACCTGATCAATACGGCAAGGGTTTGACGTACCTTGAAGTCTCTCTTTACATGGGATGACTCGATAAGGGATTTTTCACATAATCAAAAAAGTTTCGAAGCATACAGCTAAATTCGTGAACTACGCAAAAATGTTGCTAACGAGAAAAATACTTACCTACAAGTTTGGCGAATTGTTGGCAATATTCACAAGTTTTTACGATGTTTGTTCCTCACTCCCCCGGGCGGGATCAGATGGACCTGTCGCATCTGCGTACCATTCGAGCTCGTGCTATCTCGTGATATATATTCGTGCTTAAAATAAAAATTTAAAATGCACCGTTGTTACCAGATATAATTCAAAAGAAAATGCGAGCGAAAATGGATGTTTCTTTTGATGCTGTTATTTTAACAACACATCGTTTTCTTTGAGCGATGGTTTTCTTGGCAAAAAGTTGTTTAAAAGGTATTTGATGTATATCGCTCAGTGAATTGTAGTTAAATCATTTGATATTCTGAGAATTTTGAATATTATATTTTAGAATAGATCCTTTAAAAAGGAGCACACAGAGCGTAATAGCTCGTGAGTATGACAACATAACGTTTAAACGTGGACGGAGCAAGTTGGTACACAAAAAATATACGGTATTCTGACTACCTTCGGAAAAATGCGTGAATTTATATTCTAAAATATAAATAGACTACCTCATTTGTCTAGTAGTAGGTACTAAGCATAATTGCTACACTAGAGGTTATGGATTCGATTCCCAGGTAATTTATACCCGGTTGCTGGCACTGGCTCACCCACTTCATGGGACCTAAAAATAGCGGCAAACTATGGGTATGTGTATAGTACCCCTCTGCCTAACCTGGAGAATACAGGCGTGATAATATTTAAAAAGTAGACAACCTTCTACTTTTATGCAAGAAAGAGATTAAAACTTTAAAATTCTTAATAGATACCATAAACGGATAGACGTCATACATTTTAGAGGGTGCATTCTTAAGAGCGATGGTGGGAGTGACGGAGGGGACAGGGAGGCTTTGTGGCCGCACGAGACTTCATTAGAAGCGACCATCGAGTACCGAGGGAATGCAACGTCACTCCTCCCTAGCAAGGAGGGAATTGGACCCACCACTGGCCCGCAAAAAATAATGATATATGAATATTATGAATATTGTTGTTGTGTTTTAAGTAATTTTTTGTAAGACTCAAGTTTCAAGCATACACGTGTTTTATAGCTAAAAGTATTGTCGCTATCGCTTGGAGAACAGGATGTTACGGCCCA